>OY720642.1:70608651-73200515 GCA_963169105.1 Ceriagrion tenellum | reverse complement strand
AATGCGATTTTGATTTCAGTGCGCTTTGGTGCTGCCCGGGGATTTACTGAACTGCGCAGTGTAAATAAATTGCTCCTAATTGTTTTGGCAAAGCTACTGTGTCGTTAAAAAGCATTGTAAACAATCTTCAGAAAACCAGTTCTAATAGTCTCAAGAAAGCATTTTCTCGATTTTATTTGCTCATAGATCTTTAATGTTAACAAAACCCCTAGAGACTCGGAGGCCACACGCTAGGCTTAGTTTTCTAGAGAATTTCAGAACTGGTGTGTTTCAGTGCGACACAGAGGATATTCTGAAATAAATTGTTTCAGCTGTCATATGAAGAAGCTGTCACACTTGTCAGGCCTCATTTAGAATATGCCGCTAGTATATGGGATCCGTACGAGGAAGGTATGATAAAAGAATTAGAGCGCGTGCAAAGGAGATCTGCGAGGTTTGTTAAAGGCCGTTATGATAATTGTATAAGTGTTACGAGCTTAATAGAAGAACTAGGATGGGAATTACTATAAGAACGCAGGTTAAAATTTAGGTTAAACCTTTTAAGTAAATTCGAAACCGATTTGTTCACAGATGACGTTAGATATATATTAAGAACCCCTGCGTATTATGCTAGGTTTGACCATATTAACAAAATTAGAGAGATAGATTGTCTTACCGATAGATTTAAAATGTCATTTTTCCCGCACACCATAAGAGAGAACAATAAGCAACGTAGCAAAAGGGATAGGTAGGTGAAACATAGTTAGAATAGTCTGTAGTGCATGATGCATGTAATAACTACCAATAATCCCTTCCTTATTATGTAGATTTTAACCTGTACTATACCGTAGTAACTAATATTCTATTGTAATAACTACTGCAATTACTTGCAATAACTAATAATCTACTGTAGTAACTAATAAACTATGACCCTATTTTCTAGCATGTCTACATTATATATCCTACTTACATGGCAATAGTGCATGTTTGGTGATCTTCACCCCCTGCCACACACCCTCGTGGTGGCTCGCAGGGTATTACGTAGATGTAGATGTAGATGAAGAACAAAATGGGAAAGTTTAAAAAAAGGTGACATCATGAAGGTAATATTGAAGCATACCTTGTGTAAATAATATTACTATGCAAAATATTATTTGAAATAAAATATATACCATGCAAATACATCACATTTCAAAATCTTACTATGTAATAAATTGCATTTTTTTAATACTAAAATAGCACTTCAAAAGAAATAATATCTGCACCTACTTATTACCCTACAAGCCACCACAAAGGTGTTTGCCAAGGGGTGACTTATCAGTTA
Organism: Ceriagrion tenellum; assembly: GCA_963169105.1. Taxonomy (NCBI): domain Eukaryota; kingdom Metazoa; phylum Arthropoda; class Insecta; order Odonata; family Coenagrionidae; genus Ceriagrion; species Ceriagrion tenellum. The sequence continues at coordinate 73,199,212 of OY720642.1, read as the reverse complement.
TCACCAACATGAACTACAGTGAAGAAATTTCCTTTCACCAACATGCACCACTTAATGGGATGCCACAAATGCTACAGAAACTACTAAAATAATCATTAATGTAACTATGAAAAATGACACAAAAGTCATACAGGGAACATGCAAAACATGCTGTTAGTACTACTCGACAGATTTAGAAACATGCATTGGGATGCATATGAATTAGTCAGCTACACTACCTGTCAACTAACCTAATTCAAAGCCTCAACGCAGCCATTATGGTCTCTTATCAATCGCGGAAAAAATGACATTTTAAACCTATCTGTTCTACTTCCAACTTTATTACATAAGTCGTATGATCTGATGATGTACCGTAGTATTTTAATTCGTGGGATATTGAAAACTTCTAAAAATAAAGTGGTTTTTAATTTTAAAAGATCGAGTCTCATTATCAATCTACGGTCAGTTACGCTAACGAAACTGTCACTACGTTTACCAATCGAGCTCAGATCGATTTAGCCGGTTCAGCTCGGTATGGTAAACGCAACGGGCTAGTGGGATCGATATGAGAAGTGGGCTAACTCGGCCCGCTTTCTATACCAGTCTGAGATTTCAAGTCGATATGAACCGATTCAAATCAATAATCCAATCGATTTCGCATTGATAAACCAGGCGATCCGAGTAGGCTGGCTCAGAATGTTTAGATCGGTCCGAGTACATATAGTTCTGAGTTCGATTGGCAAACGTAATGTATGATAACAGTATTTCACGTATCTTGCTGATATTCTCTGCACGCGTTCTAACTCCAGCTAACTAATATCATCATCATCTCATCTTCTTTCTTCATCATTCTTAAAAGATTGAGTCTAATTTTCAATCTACGGTCAGTTACACTAACGAGGCTATGATAACGGCCTTTCATGAATCTTGCTGTTATTCTCTGCACGCGTTTTAACTCTAACTAACTAATATAGTAGTAGTATTTTTTTCATGGTGATGTTTCATGATTCCGTCCATCGAGGGTTAATTATGCGCATCCCTCAGGCCTCTCCTCTGTGTGTTAAGTACATACGACGGTCGCATCTCCGATCGCCTACCGTTGGATACGCCTTCCCCACACATGCATAAAACACCATCCCGTGGATTCGTGACGCTTTAATGCCTCACCGCATCTCCCGCGTGTGTATGTCGAGGTGAAAGGGAAAGGGGCTTGGCTTTCTGTACGGACGCGGTTGCAGAGGATGCTGCCCTCTCGCGCCTCAAGACTGCGTAACGAGGCACGCGCGGAACGAAGATCGGACGAGGTCTCAGCTATGCGAGTGGAGTTGGTGTGTGACGTGGCTTTTCGAAGCGGGTTCCCGCCCCTCCTCTCTGTGTGTGCATGTCTGTTCCGGGTATGGGGAGGTCGCTCCGGAGAGGTTCCAGACTGGTTTGGGAGGAGGCGGGAGGTCGAATGGGACGTACACAATGGCATGATTCAGCAAACGGGAAAAATGATGCTCTTACGTCGCTGTCATAGCAGCCTGATGTAATAACAGCGTTCGTTCGTCGAGGATCGTAATGTTTTCTCCCCTTTCCTTTGAAAGAAAAAACATTACCCATCCCATTATAGTTACCATTTCCAAGCACAATGTGCTCAGCTGTTTAGAATAGAATTTAATTTCATCATTCGGTCGTTCAATCCTAAGATTGGATGACTGCAGCCCTCCACCCTACCCTATTTAATGCTAGTTCCCTTACCTCCTGATGTCCCTTCCCATGTACTTTACTATTTATTTGATCCATGAACTTTTTCCTGGGTCTTCCTTAGGGGACTTCTCCCTCTATTTTGCCTTCAATTATGTTCTTCACAAAAACATTGTCTCAGAATGTGTCCAATCCATCTGGTTCTTCTTTTCTCTGTGGTGTTCCATATGGTCCTTTCCTCTTCTACTCTTCTGTACTCTTCGCAATGTCTAACTTTGTCCGTCCATTTTATCTTCAGCATCCTCCTCCAGCACCAGGTTTCAAAGGCTTCTAGACTGTTCTGGTCCGCTTTTCCAAATGTCTATGCTTCCGAACCATGGAGTGCTACGCTCCACACGAATGTTTTCACATACTGTTTCATGGTTTGCGGTCCTATCCTCTTTGAGCACAGCAGGTGTCTTTTTTCCCCATGAACGTCTTAGCCTGGGCTATTCTCCGCTTGATGTCCGTTGTACTTCTTCCGGGCCGCGTGGTAGTATTTCCGAGATAAGTGAAGGAATCCACTTGCTCTAATTTCTCTCCTCTCAGGTTGACTTCTGCATTCATCTTCTCTCCTGATTTTAGTCTTCGTCTTACTTCTTTTCATATTGTATTCTTGGAGAACTTGGTCCATGACGTTTAGTGAGCTTTGAAGATCCTCGCGATTTCCAGCCATGACTGCGATATTTTACAGCATACAATTTATTTTACCCAAATAAATATACACATATTTTAACAAATCAGAAGTGGCGAACCACACTTCATGTGGCTTTTTGAGCCATACTCCTTGTGACTGTTTACACGATGGAAATAATCATCCACGTAGTAATATAAATGATGCCGGAACTGTATTAAAAATGTCGTCTTGATAAAAGTTCTGTTATAATTTGGGTTTACGATGCGGTGTACGAAATTTAAGTGAAACTCATTTGAACATACGAGTTTATTACTCGGCATGATACCTTGGTATTTGTTATTCACCACTTAAATAATATGAAAGGAAATTAGGTACCCCAGAAGAAATACTTTCTTGTTTTGGGGATGCCATTTCCTGAGTATTCAATTGCCTGTAGTTCAGCAGCTAGCATCCATAAAAATAATTATAAAATAAATACTGGCTTTTATATGACATAAATGTCTTCTATTATAACAGTTTTGAGTTGGAAAGGGAAGAATAACAGGATTGAGTTTTGTTCTATTGTATCAGTTTCTGTCAAATATCTACGCAATAAATTTTTTCTGATCAAAGTGGTTTCGGTGCGATTTCCATTGATGTGCAATTTTCGATTAAATTTTTCATACACGTACTCATTACTAATATATTTAGATGAAATCGTATGTTACCTATTTGGTTCCTTACATTTGATCCTATGAATTGTTATTTTTTCTATTGAGATGAAAATAAATTTTTGACACGTACACAAATACTTTAGGTGGAGGGAAAATATGCTCTTTTTGTAAACGTATTTCATTAACTTTATTGAAAAGAATGTCCATCAATATCGCTGGCGATGGAATTCGTTCACCTTCATCGTGTAACTTCCTTCAAATAACATTAACTTGGGTAAATAATGCGTATTATAACCTTGTTTCCCCCATATTCTTCATATTTCAATCATTAGCCATGTCAATTCGGTATTTTCCGCCCTATGTCGTCATGGTTGCTATAGCTACGGCTAAAGTTTTGAAATTCATTACCTTCTCATATCAAATCTTCAATTATTTAAAATTACACTTTACTTATATATAAAACCTCGAGACTGAATCTTGTTGAGTTGAATAATGTGAAGTTGTTTAAATCTTTTTGTTTTAATGTTCAATTACAGTTTTTCTTGACCATTGTACTATTATTAGAGAAGAATGTGAAATTATAACAGTTTTTTTGCTCTAATGGGTTAACCCAAAGCACAAACAGATCATTCGTTCATTCATTCAATACACTCCAGGAAACGTAATCCATTTGATGACGGCATTGGCTAATGCACGATACTGACTGTTGATCAAGGAACCATTTGGCATCGCCGGCAGTGAATTTAAAAAAATAAGCTCGCAAAGTATCCCTAATGTTTTGTTAATCTTTCGCAAACGAAGTGTATGACGGCTGACTGCTATTCAACGCACAGGAAGCTAATGATCTTAGATTGTGCGGTCAATACGAGACCGACGGTGGCACTGGTACGTACGTGACCCCAGGACATGCCATGGGTGAATAACGTAAGTTTCGAATGGGATATTGGAAGCGGCGTCACAGAGTTAAAATCTCACGGATTTTTCTTGGGGAATCTTTTTCATGGTCCGTGATGCGAAGCTTATCCCATTACGGCGATCCCCCCTGTGAAATATGATGTTGCAACGCTCGTATTCCGAATCGTGGGAAGCGGCACAATAGATAGTTATTTTGAGAGCCGACTTCTGTAAGGTAAGGTTGTTCGCCTTTTCTCCTATTAATCCTTGATTTTTTGCACTGGCAAGCTATCACCTGTCATCATTGGTGCTCGCTTTGAGGGAAGATTCCATTTCCTCTGAGCGATGACATGACACTCACCCTTGGAGACTATAGAATATCCATTTTATGTCGTCAATACCACATTTATTACAGGATGTGACGTCTTTTTGTGCACCATAGATACAGGTGTTCATCGGGAAACCGAATTACTGCTTTTCCGCTTGTTGATCCTATTTTCTCTACTCAGTAAGGGTAGGAAAAAATTCATATTACTTAAAATATCACAATTTTTTTCGTCGTGGAAAAAAATCATGCTGAACACCTCAGAGTGTGATTGATTTTCCCGTAACTTTGCCCAGTTTGTGTTTTTTTTTAAATTCGTCCTTTTTGAATATCTTATTCTCGGCAGGGATTAGACCTAAAAACAACTTTCAAGAGGAAAGCACATAGGAAGAGATACCAGGGGGTAAAGGATCTAGCGTTAAATGGGGAAGGGTGGAGAGTTGCAGTCAACCAATCATTGGATTTAATAACCAATGATGAAATATCGGCAGAAATACATTACCAAATCAGTTTAAAATTGCTAAAATATTTCATAAAACTATGCATTTTCAGCGTTAAGCTTTCGCGTTACGTCCTGCTTTTATTAAACGTACTTTATGGTTTTTTCATTATCACCTTCCCAAAGGCTCAATCAGAAATATTTAGGGCTCGTACTTTAATTTGCCATTCTGGGGAAATTGTGATTATTTGTAAGATATTGGCTTCCAAAAGTACTGCATAAATTTTCCATAAACCTCTTACCGATCCCCCGCAAGCTACCTCAAGGGTGTGTGACAGGGGGTAAGGTATTACCAACATGTACTTCATATTCTCCTAAAGTTATTGAAAGTGCCACCATTAATGCATTAGAAAGTACCTGTCAAGAAGTGAACTCTCACCGACATACCTAGGGTGAATTTCAATCATTAATGACTTTTCAACTACATAAATGTACAGATACACGATAGTTTTAAAGCGATAAAAGAGCTTTATATTTTTTTGTAAATCATGGAAACAGTGTAATTATGTTTATCTGGATGATACGTAACAAGGATAGATACATTATTGTGTGAGTTAACCACGGATATATTACTCATTATTTTAATTAAAATTATTATGACACTCTTATTTATGTTTTTATGCGAGTGAGTCTATGTAAAGTCATTCAAATTCCCCGCGCTGGAGGCTTGGGAAGTGGCTAAACTGCTGATGAGATCGCTAACGGTTAACAGAAGTTTCCCGCGATTTTTTTTCCAGTGCCTTCTCTCATAGGGACTCTCTCGTCGTAAACATGGCACGAACGAATGACGGGGGCCGATTCCTTTCATTTATTTTTTTCGATTTTTGATTGCCCGTCTCAACAAAAGTAATCTTCCGCGTGAGAAAAATGGGCCGGTCGTAAAAATTCAATCCAGTTTGCCGTCGTAAGAGATCTCAACGCTCGAATGATATAGAGGGAGAGAGTGTGGGAGAATGTGTTCTAGTTGGAAATTTCTCTCCATATTTATTACGACTGCGGCCCGCTCATCTCTTTTTTTCTCTTTAAGCCCCTCTTTCCCCTATCCCATCCACGTGGAGTACCAAAATAAATCCATCCATAATAGTATTTGGGCAATGGCTTGGCGCAGACTTGAGATGTAGCGAATGAGTCAATGCTTATGGTAATTTTTTTTGATAAATGTGTTACTTTTGAGACGTAGGGTGGACGATTTTCGGAATTTCACATATAAAGTTGCAGGCGACCGAGATCAAGTAGCACCTGATTTATGCATAGAGAATTGGAAGTCGAGCAAGAGTGACATGGCCGGAGCGTATGAACAGTTATATTTCACCCCCCTTCTAATCTGTTGCTGTTTAAACTAAAGGTAAACCCGTTGTTGTGTTGTGTAAGTTGTTATCATGTTGTTACATAGACACCATTTAACAGCCCGTTATTATTGTTACGCTGAGTAAGAAGTTTTGAAAAGTGAAGACCGAACCACTGAGTTTGCGTTCTGGTGTTCAAACGAAGGTGTGGCTTAAAAGCCATTAGGAAAGGAATGTTCGTGGTATAGTCAAAAATGCTTACTGAATTATGATGACGGAAGATACAAAATGGGCGACTGTTTCAATCAGGCAAATTGCAGTCAGGTTATTCAAAAGTGAATAAGTAATGAAATGGGAAAAGAAAGCGAACCTTTACTTGAGAGTAAAATACAAAGGTTTTAGCTAGTTTATAGATATTTTGAGAGATGCAATTTAGATCTAAGGTTAGGATATTAGGAAGTTGTGGATCGCTTCGGTTTATTCTTTTTTTTTGTTGCGTACTTTTCTTTTAAGGCGCTGAAGAGTGTGGGGTCTGAATGAGAGGCCTTGCTAAAGAAGGAGGGGAAGGGATTCCAGGTGTGGCGGGGGGAGGAGGGGGCGGGAGAAAGGACTCGAGGGGAGGTGTATCGGACGGGGAGAGTTTTTTTTTCTCGACGTTGTGTGGTGGGGGAAGGAGGGTCGCCGGAGAAGGGAGGGGGAAGGCGGGGGGGGGGGGTAGGAGAAAGAAATGTAGGACGATGCTCGGCGTGAGAGAGGAGAGAATGCAAAGGTTACAGGAGAGAATGCAAGAGGTTAGCGAAGCCAGACGTTCGAGACCATTTCGACGGCTGGTAAACAAATCCGGCATAAATAAATGGCAGCATCTTAGGGTGGTGGTGGTTGTGGACGGTTTTTCTTCGAATGTGGTCGGAGCGGATGGATATCGGATTGGATATTTGGTTAGGCGACCGACTTGACCCAAACTATTTAGGTAGAATATACGACAGGTAGATAAAATTAAGGAATTGGTGCAGAGCCGATAAATTTAGAATGTCAGTTTTTCCACGTTCTACATATTCACGATGTGTAACTTATGTAAATTAAAACATGCCATTCAAGGGTAAAACATAGGCTTAATTCTGTTCAAAAGGTATCACTTAATAAGGTTGTCCGTAATTTAATGCAAAAACATATTTTTAGATTCTGCAGTTCACTTTAAAAATTTAAATTTGTTAAAGTAAAATTTCTAAATGCATATGTATATTGTACACGTAATAATACTTTGTCAAATATTATTTGATGTATAAAAATTCAAATTTTAATATGAAAAACTAGTGATGAAGACTTGTGATGAATTATTTAGCAAAAACGTGCATCAACACTATTAAATGATAATGTACATTTTTGACCCCTCAAGTGCCCAGATGTATCTTAAGATACGTATAGGATTAAGTACTATGCAAATGTTAGAGATTTTTTAAAACATTTTTTTCCTGCATTAGATATGATGTCTAATCATAATTTAAGCGACGAAAGTAAAATATTTTGAAAAAAATCTTCTGGGCCTTAATGCGTTAAGGGACCATGGTAGTTGCGAGATCAGTTATAAAAAACGTAGACCCTCTCTAGGTAGAGTAGATTTTGTACATGAGCTTTGTATCGTACCATCATCACCGACAACGCACGCCACTTGGGATTTCCGACATGATATAGCTTTCTGCATAGTTTAGTACCTGGAAGGACTACTGATCAGTCGCATTAATAATAGTAACCATTAGTCTTATCATATCTAGTGTCCATAGTGGCATTTAAGTTTGTGTAGCATACTCCTACATCTACATCTACGTCATACCCTGCAAGTCACCCAAAGGGTGTGTGGCAGGGGGTGCTTTCGCACAAGGCATGCATGAATGATATGGTAGAATACCGACATTACATTAAAACCCGCGTACCACACATGCAAAGCGCCAATTAAAAATCTAATACCCAAGAAATATTCTATCTTCAATCGTTCCAACATGCAAGGGATACAAAGACTACTACTACAGATTCAAAATATCATGCATAAATAAGAACATCAATATTTACATCATGCATAAATAAGAGAGTAGAGAATATAATGAGAACGATTTACTGCCTGCCTATTGTCACTACTATGTCATGACGACGATCACAGCTGTTATGGTCCCGAATGGTACGCGGAAAAAATGACATTTTATACCTATCGGTTCTACAATCTAGCTCTCTAATTTTATTGGCGCGATCTAAGCTGCCGTAGTACGAAGGGGTTAATAGTATGTTTTTTACGTCGTCAGTAAAATGATTTTCCTGAAATTTATTTAGGAGGTTAAGCCTATAAGCTTCCTAGTTCCTGGTCAGACCGCACATTGTTATCCTGACTGATTTTGGATTGGATTGGATATTTGGGGAGGCGACAGACAGCTAAAGTCATTTGCGCCATAAGGGACAGGAAAGTTTGGGTGGATAGAAACCCGGAGTCGGCATTAGCCTGCTCTTAACGAAAGGCGCCAAGGGGACCACGATTTAACGTCTCATCCGACAGACGGAGTAATGCCCTTGAAGTGCCCTCCACAAGGCACTCAAGTAGGGATCGGGTTTTCTCTGAAATACATCTTCCTCTGCTGGGATTTAAACCATCCGTATGGTTAATCAGTACTCTAGCCACCACACCAACCCGATTACCCTCGAGCGAAATATGACTAATCTTAAAATTCAGTGAATTTGGCTTCATCTTAGTATTATAAACATCTTAGCATTCCCATGTAAACCAAAACTGAGGTACTTATTACGCTCTTTATTGATATATTTGCACTATATATAAATCTACCTTTCTCTCCCATGACTTTCCTCTCATGTAGTGAGGAGTTATGACGATATCTATTCTTTGTGTCGCTCTGAAACATACCTTCTAAATTTCTCAAGCAAGCTATGCATAGCGTATAGCCTCCGAGTCTCTAAGGGCTCCCACCTTAATCCCTCTAAAACCTGCGAAACAGTACACTATATGCTCGCTCGTAGCAGTTTTTAAAATTTTATTATTTTTTTGGTTAAATCTTTATGTCCAGGGTCACAAATACTCGCGGCGCATTCGAGGTGTGGCCTAACCAGAGCGAAGTAGTATCTCTCTTTGACTTTTTCATCCGAGGACCTTCCTATTATACGCACAACAAAACATAGTTTCTTTAATGCTGTGCCGCATAGGTTTTGTATGTGTTCCCCATAATATACCAGAAGTTACATCTACATCTACATCTACGTCATACCCTGCAAGCCACCCAAAGGGTGTGTGGCAGGGGGTGCTTTCGCACCAGGCATGCATGAATGGTATGGTAGAACACCGACATTACATTAAAAACCCGCGTACCACACATGCAAAGCGCCAATTACAAATCTAATACCCAAGAAACATTCTATCTCCAATCGTTCTAACATGCAAGGGATACAAAGACTACTACTACAGATTCAAAATATCATGCATAAATAAGAACATCATTATTTACATCATGCATAAATAAGAAAGAGGAGAATATAATGAGAAAGATTAACTGCCTGCCTATTGTAAATACTCGAACTATTCATGACGACGATCACAGCTGTTATGGTCCCGAATGGTACGCGGAAAAAATGACATTTTATACCTATCGGTTCTACAATCTAGCTCTCTAATTTTATTGGCGCGATTAAGGTTAAGGTAATTCCAAGATATGTTACTGTATCTGAAGATTTGATGTATACTCTACCCTTAGTATAGGCATGGCATTTGTGTGATGACTTTCGCAGGAAGTTAACTGTGGTACATTTACTGATATTTAATTCTAACTCCCACTTCTGGCACCACGAAGTGTTGTTAGGGTCCGATGATAGATTTTCAAAGTCCGCGTCTTCGCTTATTTCACGTTAGATAACTATATCGCATGCAAATAATCTTAATTTACTGCTAACTCGGGAATTTAAGATAAGAATAAGATTTCTCGTGAAGGAGTCCCGTCCTAATGACGGAAGTGTTCGCTCGAATGGAGTCGTCTCTTTAAGGGTGCGAAAAAGCTGAATGCTTCGTTTCCATGCTTGAAAAGAATGTCGTGCCGATAATTGACGTTGGATCCGCTGTCATTCCCCGCTTTTCCGCGTCGAAGGGTCTTCCATGGGATCTCCGTCTGCCCCACCCCCGGTGGTGGTGTAATTTCTTCTCGGACCTGCGTAATCGCGAACAGCGTGGGATAAAGTTTCCGGGCCGGGAGGCGAAAGAAGAATTCGATGGTCTCTTTGGTATTTGGTGATGTAAATAGGCCGCTCACCCTCGGAGAATCGTTTTGGAATGTTCGTATGTGAAGGCGACTGCCAGAAACGGAGAGTTAATATGGCAGTTGAATATCGTATTTCGGTTACTCTTTCCGTTTCCCCTCGGTCAAATATTTTGCTCAAACGAACTTCATCAAATCGCCTGTATCATCAAAGTCCTTTAATTTTTTTTAAATTAGAAATGGGACCTGGAGTGTAATACCGAATCTAGACATTATTGTAAAATACTGTGAATGAAGGAATTAAAAAAAAATATTGATCTAGGACGTGATGTACTTACCCTAACATCCGAAAACAAATTACATAATAAGTAAATCATGAAAACAACACTATACAAACTTAATTGTTGTGAGGGATCACCAAGTGAACACAAAGGAGTTGAGTCCCTTCATTACATGAATAATTACATAATAAAATTGCAATTGCTACAAACATATAATAGAGCTAGGAAACAATTGTAAATATATCAACAAAAACATTACAATATGTAACAAAAAAGATTGAGAGACCATAACAAACGACCAATATAAACGCAATGATGAACAAAGAATGACAAAATCCAGGAGTTAGATAAACTAAAGAAAGAAAGTTAAATTTGAAAAAGTGGCACATGAATTATTAGGCATTTAGTAATATGCTACAGATCTTTGACTGAAAGGTTTTTATCGTGGGGGCTATTTTAATCTCATCTGTGAGAGAATTCCTGAGAGAGAAGTATTAAAAATACCATCTTGGTGTTTAGGCACGGATTGCCGTCTAAAGCTGGGATTTAGTTCAAAAACTTTGAAATAGCCATTTTCAGATACTTCAAATGATACTGATCGAATAATTTCTAGTAAATAGGGTCAAATTAAATTGGATTCAAATTTTTCATGCTTAAACTCATTTGTTCAAAAAATTAGACCAAACATTTTTTCCGCTGAACATCGTGGACCAATAGCCTGATCTGTTGGTTTTTACTTTTGACAGTATTTACGACTGATTAAAGTTTTTTTACAGGCAAGACATACTTTATCCCCGTCCATCATTTAAATTTTATTTGATTAATGTCAGAATATTCATTTATTCGTGAAATTACATTATAAAATATTCCATTTATGGTTTTATCAATTATGACTGTATTTATAATGGTAATAAAGTTTTTACTGTCGTAGACCTTTACATCGGCCTTTCAGATTTTTCTGGTACTTAAATTTAATGTTTACATAAGATACAATTTAAAAAAATAAAAATAATAATTACAGGACAGATAATGTTTACATAGGAAAAAATTATTATAATTACCTGGTACGCAATGTACCCAAAAATGTTGAATACCCTACTAATATCTAATGTACAACAACTATCTCTTTTTACACAGTCAGTTGAAAGATACCGGAAATTTGGAATCAAATAATTACCAAAATTTCCAATCATTGCATTTAACAAATGATGCGGTATGAAGTCACTCGCACGGGTGCATATACGGTTGAAATTCGCTATGATAATATCATTTGACTTGACCGGGTTTCGAACCCGGATCTCCCAATGTCCGGTTAGGTGTGTTAGCCAGTTACACCATCAAGGCATCTTCCTTCAAGGCTAATTTCTAGGGGGGTTTATGCGAACTAGATGTTCGAAGGAAGATGGCTTGGTGTAACTGGCTAACACACCTGCCCAGCAATTGGGAGATCCGGGTTCGAATCCCGGTCAAGTCAAATGATTTTTTCATTGCGAATTTCAACCGTGGTGTATATGCACCCGTGCGAGTTACTTTGTACCACATCATTTGTTACATGCAATGTTTGGAAATTTGTCAATTTCGTCGTTTTAATAACGACAATGTTGGGTTTATCCACTGCGACAGTGGCTTTGTAAGCACGACTTCATCTCTTGTGCTACAATGTAGACTTGAGTCCTGAACATCTAGTTTGCATAAACCCCCCTCGAAATTCGCCTTCAAGGAAGATGGCTTGGTTGTGTAACTGGCTAACACACCTGACCAGCATTTGGGAGATCCGGGTTCGAATCCCGGTCAACTCAAATGATTTTTTTCATAGCGAATTTCAACCCTGGTGTATATGCACCCGTGCGAGTGACCTCGTACCACATCAGTTGTTAAATGCAATGTTTGGAAATTTGTCAATTTCGTCGTTTTAATAACGACAATGTTGGGTTTATCCACCGCGACAGTGGCTTTGTAAGCACGACTTCGTCTCATTTGCTATAATGTAGACTTGAGGCCTGAACATCTAGTTCGCATAAACCCCCCCTCGAAATTCGCCTTGAAGGAAGATGGCTCGGTGGAGTAACTGGCTAACCGAATCCCGGTCTGGCTAACCGAATGATTTTTTCATAGCGAATTTCAACCATGGTAAATAATTACCTTTAAAAATTTTGATCTAGATTAGCATATTTTTACATCCTATCATATTTGTGTAGTGTATATTACTAGTGTAGTGTAGATTTAGTAGTGCCTTTGGGAAAAGAGGCTCCTTCGGGACGCTAGAGATTTGGTGTGACAAATAAGACGTCAAACGTCTTTAAGAGCTGACAATGAGTTGAACGGTTCAAGCCTTATAATTGATTTTCACCATTGGCTACCGGTCAAATAAGTGAGTGATTAAGCCGCCAAAGAAAGCAGTAAATTAACGCTTTCGATTCTCTGCTGGATTCGTGTTGAATGTAAGTTGTGAAAAATCAGGAGTAAAAATTTTTGGAATCGGCATAAACATGCAATTTCCTTATATCCGCTCAATAAATTAGAAACCAGCGTGTTCATTTTGCATTTTATACTGACCGATTCCGCATAACGTGACCCAATTTCATTTTTTAAGTAATTTTTTCTTTATCTAATATACTACGTGTCAGCAGTAAATCAGACCCACTTTCTTCTAGTCGCGATACTCCGGAATAGATCAATTAGGGATCGGGTTGGTGTGGTGGCTACAGTACTGGCTAACCATACGGACGGCCAGGGTTCAAATCCCTGCAGAGGAGGATGTTTTTCAGAGGAAACTCGGTCCCTACTTGAGTGCCTTGTGGAGGGCACTTCAAGTACAGTACTCCGTCAGTCGGATGAGACGTTAAACCGTGGTCCCCTTGGCGCCTTTCGTCAAGAACAGTTTAATGCCGACGCCGGGTTTCTACCCACACTCACCCCCTTTTCTGTCCCCCATGGCGCAAATGGCCTTAGTTGTCGGTCGCCTCCCCAAAATCCAATCCAGTCCAATAGTCCAATTAGTTATTCAATTGCTTTTCAATGGTCTATGCTAATCTTTTTTTTTTGACGACCTATTTCGGATTGCTGAATTACTCGGAGCCCACAGTCATCAACGAAGGAAATCTTTTTTCTTGGTATTAATTCACGATGGCTGTGCCTTAACGTTTGGCAAAATTTTATTAGGCTGCCATTACCGGAAAAACGTTTGCCTATGGTTGGCTCATTAATTTACAAAAAAATATGAACTACTTCTGAATTTCTCCCGTTCGTGGAAAACGTACTTACGCGGCATTGTAGATTCCCAGTCGTTGTATTTATTACAATCCTAATTTTGGTTAAATTCAGCCGTCCCCATTTCCCTTTCATCTTTAAATCGATCTTTTTTCCAATTCTCTTCACTTGGTCCGAGTATCTCTTTGCCCTCTCGCCCTTGTTCCCTGTTTCGTTGCGTCTTTTATTCTCAATTAAGGGGTTTGACAAACTATTGTGTATAAGGATTTGTCCAATTTGATGTCGTATGTTTACATACGATTCATATACGCACATTCATCTTCGGCTCTTCTGTGCACTTGTTCATTCTTCATTTAATCAGACCCAACACCTGGACTGGGAAGCTACTTTTTAAAAATGATAATAATAATGTTTTATTTCTCCGACAGAGAGTGCTTACAGGGGGAGTAACTTTAGGTAGCCATGAAGGTAAACCTGAATTTGGGCTACCATCGTCCACAGAATGGGTTGTGCACACATATATATATATATATATACAAAGGAAATTCAGCATTTTGAAATTACAGTACTTATATGTAACAATTTATATTACAGTTATAAGAAAACATCATATAGACTTTCTTTAGCAATCAACCTAGGTCGTATATTTTTCATTGTTGTGTTTCACTTTCTTCTGGTTTAAATTATCCAAGTAGCACATATCAAGTGTACTGATGGCTTCTTACCCATGTATCAGTTGTGTAAATAACATAATACGCAGTCACTCACTTGGATGAATTAGAATATGTGAGTAAATACTGGAGAGAACATATTAGAGCAGTTGCCATCTTTGCTCTTCTAGTTCAAAACCGACTGAATACAGATATTATGCTCATGTCAAATATACAAGCGAAAAATGCAGATTTCATTCATAAGGATGGTGGATTTATTATTTTCTAAACATAAGTTTATGATATCTAATTCTCTTATGCCATTGGTTGAAACAAAAACATTGTTGTAATGCATAGTTTTCTCAATTGGAGAAAACTAACATCAGCCTACGTAGGGGGTTTGAATCTTCCATCTGGGGTGCTAAAATGTGCTTCACAGAGTTAAGGACTTAGGTTGGGTGATTCATACTCTCCGAGTGCTTCAGGCTTCTCCTTTCACCTAGAGAGACTTAACAGACACAGATGATAGGAGACGCTTGCTAGGGTGCCCTACCTTGTGTAATACCCTGCGAGACGCCACACAGGCGTTTGGCAAGGGGCGTTCGGACACCAGCCATTAAAACATAGAGAGCAGGAAAAGAGGGGAGAAAGGAAAGAGGTGAAATGTTTGTTAAAGATGTGTCTTATGTTACTCTCGTGCTTTTTTGTTATCATCAAAAATGGTGCGCTGAATGAAGGAATCTTGCTCTAGGGCATAATATCCAACGGCTGACCATCTATTCCATCCATCAGCTGTGTGACGCTTCCCTCTTTCTCAGTAGCAGTTTTTACCTTAGCGTGCGTTTTTCCTTTGTGTTTAATTTATTTGGCGAATTAAGGCGGTTGTAGCGGTAATCTTGAGACGTTGAGTGCAAATTCTAACAACTTTTCAAGTAGGCCGAAAAAAATCGCAGGTACCGAATTTCATAAAAGCATATCTCTTTGTACATTGGAGATAACCATACATGTTGTATAACAAATGATGCAAGAATTTTTTTCTATTCGTCTTAATCAAAGCATTTTTATGACTGGTGTATGGCGCTAAATTCGAAATTTATGCGAAAATCATGTGCAGATACGTCATTATCCCTTGATATTTGTTAAAAGCCATAGTAAAAACATGAACGTTTAATTTCGCGTTTGCAAGAAAATCTGCACGTATGTAATCGAATTATTTAGACATATATGTAAAGAGCCAGAAGGTTACTTGTTAATGGCATTAAATTGATGAGATACAAAATCAGGTTATATCCATTTTTGAAGTGAAAACTTCTTATGTCGCGTTGAGCACTTTTGTAGATGGGTAAAAGACATTGGACTCGCGTCACCGTCACCGCTACTACATATATGTATAATTGAAGTGAAAACTTCTTATGTCGCGTTGAGCACTTTTGTAGATGGGTAAAAGACATTGGACTCGCGTCACCGTCACCGCTACTACATATATGTATAATTATGTATATTCTGTATATACACAGTATACTCGCTATATACACAGTACTTGTGGATGGGTACGAACCATTGGACTCGCATCACCGTCACCGTCACCATCACCGCTACTAAATATATGTGTAATTGTATATTCTGTATATACACTTTTGTGGATGGGTAAAAGCCATTGGACTCGCGTCACCGTCACCGTCACCGCTACTACATATATGTATAATTATGTATATTCTGTATATACACAGTATACTCGCTATATACACAGTACTTGTGGATGGGTACGAACCATTGGACTCGCATCACCGTCACCGTCACCATCACCGCTACTAAATATATGTGTAATTGTATATTCTGTATATACACTTTTGTGGATGGGTAAAAGCCATTGGACTCCCGTCACCGTCACTGCTGCTAAATATATGTATAATTGTATATTCTGTGTATACACAGTATACTCGCAATATACACAGTACTTGTGGATGGGAAAAAACCATTGGACTCGCGTCACCGCCACCGTCAAATAAACTATATTATAATTTTATTCATATTACATTATATATATCTAATATACGGTTTAGTTCATTCAATTTGGGTTGCTACAAATATTGTGCCGGATAATGTAATAGTCCATACTCGTGCAGGAGAGTGTACTCGATACAAGAATAGTGAAGGTTAGTACAATATAACTCAATTTCTTTTAATACGTTCAATTTGAGTAGCTTATTCGAATGTTGTGCCATAAAATTAATTTATAAATGTGAAGTGTTTACAATTATATATTGTAGAAATATAAAAAAGGAAACACGTGGAGAAAAATTTTTTATCGCTAGTGTATACATATACATATAGACAGCTGTCTCGTGAACTGTTATGTAGCGCATGCGCGCCTTCTGTGCTTTCAAATCCAGAAAAACAGAACAAATTATGCGCGGTAAATTCAAAATGTATGTTTTTATTGGAATTTTTTAAAATGGTTAATTTTGAAATTACGATATATATAAAATTTTGTATTATGCGGTAAATTTGAAATATTCAAAAAATACATTTGTTATTTTTTTTAAATTTACGCGGTAAATTCAAAAATGATTTTATTATATTTTATAAATTTCGGGTTGGATGGTAAAAAAGTGAAACATTTTGCTCACCTCCCTGGACATTTCACTCCGCTTCACACGAAGGGATGAGAAGGACAATTCGGATTCTCGCGATTCGGAAACAATGCGAGCCACGTGACCAGCCAAACGTCACACACACACTATTATAACGGCGGCATATAAAGCCCTTTAAAAAAAGGTGGCCCTTCTTTTTACACACGCTCCACTTTCTTCTTCTCCCTCCTCTCCTCCTCCTCCCGCCCCCCTTCTCATGTCACTCTCTCGCCCGCCAAGGGCTCATCAACCCCGCCCCCTTCTCCCCTCCCCCAGCTGAGCAACAACTCAAATACGTAGTCAGAAGGCCCACTTCTCTCCTCCTCGGCACGAAAAGCAGGGGATTACGGAGATAATCTCGCGACGGATGAGAGGGAAAGTAATGCGCAGAAAGAATACGAATCCGGCATCTACACTACACCCCGTCCAAGGTAATGGCGCAGTCAACAGTAAGAAATACCTATTTAATGAAATTTCACCTATTTGGGCCCCAATGTCCCCTCGGAAAATGATGTGACATTAGATATTAAAAAAAAAAAACGAAACGACACAGCCAACCGCACTTTCGTCTCCCTACTCCCAATCATGAAATCTATAAATGTGCTCAGGAAAACCAAGAATCGGTTACGTAAAACGCTCA
Source organism: Ceriagrion tenellum (assembly GCA_963169105.1). Taxonomy (NCBI): domain Eukaryota; kingdom Metazoa; phylum Arthropoda; class Insecta; order Odonata; family Coenagrionidae; genus Ceriagrion; species Ceriagrion tenellum. Next base: position 73,181,559 of record OY720642.1, on the reverse strand, counting down.
TCCGTGCAGGACTGTCCGACGGCTGTGAATCTTGGACCATGACAGTCGAATCTGCGGAGTTATTGGACAGACTTGAGAGAAAAGCAATGCGGAGAATACACGGACCTGTGTACACAGAAGGAGCATGGACAATCCGTCATAACAACTAAATATATAGCCTATTCGGAGAAGCCATCACTTCCACCTTCTGCAAACTAATGACTCCAATGGGCAGGGCATGTCCTGCGGATGCCGAAGGAGAGGGCAGCTATGAGAGTGTCCACTGGACAGAAGGGAGGGAAGTTACCGGTGGGAAAACCCAGAGCTCGGTGGGAAGAAAGCACCAGCAAGGATGCACACGAACTGTTTAGGGTGAGGAATTGGAGAAGAGTGGCAGAGGATAGAGAGGAATGGATGAAGAAAATTGACGAGGCCTCGGCCCGATTTGGGCTGTAGCGCCATCTGAGAAGAAGGACATTAAGAAATGCAGCCAATCAGCAAATTCGTCTAGCTCCAATTTGCGAAGGGAATCACGTGGTCGAAAAATACACGAGGTTATCTTTTGTTTAAAGCATACGATTGTGAAAATTGGGTTACTTTCCATTTATTTCAAAGCCGAATCAACATTTATCAACAGGGCAATTATCTTGGAAGGACTGTAATGAATAAAAATGGAATGGTGACTGTATGTGGGTAGATTTGTTACTCTTTTCTTCGAAAAGTACGGAACCGATAGGGCTGTAACTTTGCATTATTCCAGCGTATGTACTAAGGAGTGCTATAAAACTAATGGCGTTTTAAATTCTCGAAACAATGATAGGATTCTCCCCCCCCCAAAGCTAAAAAAAACTGTACTTTTTAACCATCAGCCTCCACCTGCTCAATACTTAAACGAAATCCACCTGGGGTCTTTTCTGACCCCATGCTGTAAATTTAAAAACAAACAGTGTTTTTTCAGGAGTTTATGAATTACACACAGAAATAATGATGAAAACATTCGTAAGTGATTTCGGCGAAACTGTTATCAGCAAAGATGGACACACGCGGTGTATATCCCGGAAACTTTAGAGCTGAATCTTCACCCCACCGTGAAAGCCTACACAAGGATTACCTTTCAGCACCTTTTATCAATTATATTTATTTAGATATACGCTTTTAAACTTAATGCCTACACAGTCTCCACCTGGGGTCAAATATGACCCCACGCAGGAAAAATGTTCCCATCCAAGAATAACTGAAAAAATTAACATTCAAATGGTATGAATGTAAAGAAGAAAGATGTGGGAAGGCATAACTGTAACATGGCAAGATTCTCTCAATTAAGTCAAAAATTGGAAGCGTTTTTTCAAGCTTGGGGTCAATAAAGACCCCAAGTGGAGTCGGAGAGTTAACAGACTTTCTGAGGTCGAATAAAGTATTTATATTTCGATTTTCGCCTCCGAATGCAATATTATTATTTGAAAATGAAACTTATTATTGCTTAAAGTTGGAGGACACTAACTAGAGCAGTAGAGCATTTTAATTACTTAGGTAGTACGCTAGATGAAAACAGACATAGTAGCAGCGACATACGTAAGAGAATAGCGCTAGCTAAGGAGGCGTTTAGTAACAGAAGGGAGATGATGTCGGGAACATTGGGGTAAGGATCTGAAGAAGAGGCTGGTGAAGAGCTTGATATGGAGCGTAGCATATGGGGCAGAAGCGGGGACCCTCAGAAAGGAGGACGAGAATAGGCTGCAGGCATTTGAGACGTGGGTATGGAGAAGGATGGAAAAGGTGAGGTGGACGGATAGGAAGACTAACGAGGAAGTGCTTAAGATGGTAGGGGAGGAAAGAAAACCTCTGAATGAAATGCGGGATAGGATTCGGGATTATATTTTTTGTCGGACTTCAACAAATTTTGCCTGAGCCAAACTATTATGGTATAAAAGATCACGGGCGTAAAATTAAAGAAATAGATGCAGAGCCGATAGATTCAGAACGTCATTTTTTCCGCGTTCCATAAGGGACCATGATAGTTGCGATAGATCAGTTCTAAGAAACCTTGACCCTCACTAGAGTGCATTTTGTACTTGTGCGTTACATCTTACCGTCATCACCAAAAACTCACCCCGAATGGGAATACCGGCATTAGCCTTCTGCGTCATTTAGTCCCTTGAAGGACTATTCATCAATCACATTAATAATTGTAATACTTTTTTGTATCATAACTAGTATGGCTTGGTAGCACGTTAGTCCACCTTGCACTCTCCTAGTTTCTGGTCTGACCGCGCATTGTCATCCTGACTGATTTTGTGACCGGGGGCAAAGTGCGGTTCTGATTTTAACTTGGATGAGTGCTGCATGCCTGGTGTGAAGTCACCCCGTGCCACACACCCTAGTGGTGGCTTGGACGGTGTTTGATGGATGTAAATGTAATGGAGGAGGACTCTGGCCGGACTCTTGCCAGCGCTAGAGGATGTTCTTACTTTAAGCATTTTTTTTCTCCTGGCTATCACTTAAGTGGGATCTCTAAGCTAATAGGAACTCTTTTACTGGGATCAATGATGTTTTGGTTTTCGCACTCGCGATTTGGTTACCTTTTTCGCAGAATAATTGATAGGACGTAATTATATAATTCGATTTCATGCGAGTCACTCCTATTTTCACCACTAAATCAAATATTTGCGTGATGTTTTGCGCAAAACACAGTCAGGGTCAGATTATACAAGTAAAGCAAATTGCCAACAGCTTGTGGGCTGCATTAGCGTTTGATAACATTCGTACACAGCGTAGAGGTCACATTATATACACGTCAATATTAATAATTCTCAATTATATTGAAAGAGAATAAAGTGTCTCCTACCTGAGAGCTGCTGGAAGCGGAATAACCACAGGGCTGTCCATGTCTTCATGATCAGCGGTGTATGTATCATACGTCTATTGCTGTTCGCTGGCGACAACATTAGCATACGTACATCAGTAATTGTCACGTGTAAAACCTGGTCCCAGTCCTAAAAAATGCATCTGATGATGATTTCACCACGTTCTACCATCTCTCAAGTGTCGCAAAGGTATAAAATCATGGAAATTGTTGCTAATATATTCCAATAAATCATCGAGATGATCGTCTGGTACTTACAGTCCGCAGCCATTTGTAAACAATTATGAGCAGACGACCTAATAGAAGCATTTCCCATGGTAACTTTCAATTAATATTCCTCCTCTCGAACTGAAATCTCTCCTTACCGAGAGTTTGAGGTGAAGCTCGCCTTCAAGGAGGATCTAACGATTCGAGCCTATATGTTTGGTACTTATATTAGTGGGCTGTGCTCTCTATTTCAGAATACTGTTTTCCCGATGAGTTTCTGCAGATAAACTTGTGCCGTGGGACATGAGCTTGTAATGGGAAAGGTCGAACGAGGGGATTTCTCGCCCGCTGCTTCGTAACCAATCATAAGATCCTCGATCTCCGGCGTGGAGAATCGCGAGAGGGGAAGACATTAACCGTGTTTGCGGGGGGAATGATGATCGCACCTCCGAGCTCCTCGTCCCTGTTACGCGCACCCTCATGCTAATTACACCCTCTCCCCCCCTTCGAAATTAGCCTCCACGACCTCCCTAAACCCCTTTCAAACCCCCTCCCCCCCCCTTTCCGTTGGTTCTGGTCGATTCTGATCTCACGACTGCTGCGGTGAAACAGGGGAGAGGAATGTAAAAAAAAGAAACTATCGCGGAAAAGTCAAGGACGCAGCTACCCAGGGAACAGTTCCCCATTGGCGCCCGCAAGCAGGATGCATCTTCTAAGTGAAGGGTATGATGAGCAGGAGGTGAGGGGGCAGGTATATACAACTGTGACAAGGACGAAGGTGAACCCCGTGTCAACATATTTATCCATATTGTCCTTGGAAGGAAATTTCGGTCAATTTGGAGAATCTTTTTCACTGCGCAGTTCAATGTTGTAACCATTTCACAAGGCTCTAGGAAAACTTGAAGAAGAAAATCTGCGACTGTCTGCCGGTTGCACATCGCCCTGGCATCATAAGCAAAACCATCGCTTTCCATTCGATGTTCTATCCCGTAGGCCACATTTGAATTTATTTCAGAGAAGCTTTATTTTTAGTTTGCCAACTTCTTCCAACGGCAGTTAAATACTTCCAACGGCAGTTAAATACTTTCAACGGCAGTTAAAATGATAACAACGATACTCCAAAGATATCGTACTGTCTACCAAATTTATTTCAAACTCTTACAACACGTGTTTCGACTTAGTTCAACAGTCTTACCTGATAGACAGTTGAAACACGTGTTGTAAGAGTTTGAAACAAATTTGGTAGACAGTACGATATCGTTTGAGTATCATTGTTAAATATGCTGTTCTACAATATCTCGCCGGAGAAAGTGGAGGCAGTTAAAATGTAAAGCAAAGTTAATTCTTATTTAAAGCAAGTTTAAAAATGGCTATTTGAACATTCCGCATATGCCGCTAGAATATGGGATCCGTACCAGGAAGGTGTGATAAAAGAATTAGAACGCGTGCAAAGGAGATCCGCTTGGTTTGTTAAAGGCCGTTATGATAAATGTATAAGTGTTACGAGTTTAATAGAAGAACTAGGATGGGAATTACTATCAGAACGTTGGTTAAAATTAAGGTTAAACCTTTTAAGTAAATTTTAACAGAGTTGTTCACAGATGACGTTAGATATATATTGAGAACCCCTGCGTATTATGCTAGGTTTGATCATATTAACAAGATTAGAGAGATAGATTGTCGTACCGATAGATTTAAAATGTCATTTTTCCCGCGTACCATAAGAGAGAACAATAGGCAGCGTAGCAAAGGGATAGGTAGGTGAAATATAGTTAGAGTAGTCTGTAGTGCATGATGCATGTAATAACAACCAATAATCCCTTCCTTATTATGTAGATACTAACCATCCTGCTGCATGTGACCCTGTTCTCTAGCATGTCTCCCTTAAATATCCTAGTTGCATGTCAATAGTGCATGTTTGGTGATCTTCACTCCCTGCCACACACCCTCGTCGTGACTCGCAGGGTAGTACGTAGATGTAGACGATGATATTGAAATACTATTTGCATATGTCCATGAAATCGTATATTCGAAAGAAAGCTATTAAAATTTATGTGAATGGCGCATAGCACCATTTAAAATTGCAATATTTTGTTATGTTCTTTTGCATGAAATTCTTGGTCACCTATACTCAGGTTTATAATCTTTAGGGTAACCTAAAGCTCCCCAATTTTTCGTTAAATTGGAATGGATTTGTATTTAAGAAGGAAGGAATAAATTATTCTTATTCATATGGCCCAGTGGCTGCTGCTCTGCAGTAAGTATAAGGAGATAACGCCTATGTTCCTTGGCGCACACTGTTCGGAGTACTTCTTTCATATAAGAAGCCTGTACTTTGCATAGTACCTTGTAGCACAGGAATCGCAGGATTTCTAATTCGCAATTTTCCATTAAATTTCCATTGAACAATCGGATGTAGCGTGGTTGCTTTTGAAACCATTCGGAATGATTCCTAGCACGTAACCAAAGAGTCACGTGGTCTATTCTAAACATGGAGTAATTACGAAGAATTTGTGTCTTTTGGCAGTTTGAACAAGATAGTTCCTCGAAAGGGAGATCGTACTTGATTATGCATTTAAATTTCAGCTGCATTTCTGGTGCTCGAATCATACATTATTTTTCAGTGGGGGGTAGAACATCGAATTGAAAGCGATGGTTCTGCATATGATGCCAAGGCGATGTGCCATTCAAGTGCCCACTACACAAAAAAAGTTTTTTTTTAAACACATTATAAAAAGGGTGGACCCACCGCTCACGTTTCAGAATATCCCACGATTCTCGAGAAGAAAATGAAATTGATGAAGAAGCTTCGACGAATTATGGAGCTGAGAATTAGAGAGATGAAATGCGTTAATATTATTTCTCGCGTGCCCTTCGCGTCATGGCCTTGTGTCCAAACGATTTGGGGCTTCGAATCACTCGCGATTTTTCCTTTCACTTCCCGTGAACACGGTTCATTAAACTTGGGTTTCGTATGTGTTTTAAGTAGTGGAAGAGGAGGGGAAGACTCAACTAAGCCCTTCACCTCAGCGGGTGTCTTCGGTAGTGATAAAAAAGCGGTAGTTTGTAAGCTATTGCTTAAGCATCCCTTGCATGTTAGAACGATTGGAGATACAATGTTTCTTGGGTATTAGATTTGTAATTGGCGCTTTGCATGTGTGGTACGCGGGTTTTTAATGTAATGTCGGTGTTCTACCATATCATTCATGCATGCCTGGTGCGAAAGCACCCCCTGCCACACACCCTTTGGGTGGCTTGCAGGGTATGACGTAGATGTAGATGTAGATGAAATACCGCGCTGGCAAAGTTCAACGGTTCGTCTATTGTTAGAACGGTAAACATGAACACATGCATTTACTGTGTTACACTCTTAAACTTCTCGATGAAATGTTGGCCAACGTACTGTCAACAACCCGAATCACGCCCGCAATCTTCCATCTAAAGATATAAAGAAAAATTTTTATGTGTTTGTTTGTCTTGTGAATAGATCTACAATTTTATTGGAAATGTTAAGAAATTTTTGCACATTAACAGTTAAAAAAAGAGAGAATGCCTGTTGTTTGCATTCCATTTTAAGAGCAATGACTCCTTATTCTTTAGAAAAATTCAAACGTTCAGCTTACAGCTTGTCTTCTATACAGATGTCCAGTTGTATTACATTCGCAAAGGAATTTTTGCTCACTGACAGTCCTAAAAAAGAGAAAATCTGTTGTTAAATTCCATTATAAAAGCAATAACTCGACATTCGTTCGAAAAGTTCTAACGTGCAGCTTACAGCTTGTCTTATTTACAGAGCTACAGTTTTATTGCAATCTTAATGTAATTTTAGCACATTAACGGTACATATAAGATAAAAATATGTTGTCTATATTTCATTTTTAAAGCAATAATTCCACATTTTTATAAAAAATGTTATCAGGCAACTTTGTGGTTTTTCTTCTCTGTACTACTTAGATATTTTGTTTATTTATTTAACGCAATAATCATCCGCATTCCCTTTGAAAACTATTGTAAACTCGAATAGAATGCATAGCACTAGGCAACTAATATATATTTCAACAGATACTTGCCTTAAATTTCCAACAGATGGTTGATATTCTTGCTTACACCCGCTAATTTGTCCATTCCGTCGTGCTTTCTAAGTTAATTAAGGAAAGAGCAGGAAGCAGGATTGAGCAATATGGTTGTTTATTTCGGTTGTCAGGCTTCAGTTTGAGCGCGCAATGCCCTCTCCATATACCTCAATGGTTCAAACCATGAAAAAGGTTTGAACCATTAAGGTTTACGGAGAGGATTATGAATTGTTGACTCGTCGCCGAAAACTGTTGTCTAGAATTCCGTAAACAAACAACTTTTTGGATTTCCAATCATTGCATAAACAAATGATGTGGTACGAAGTCACTCGCTCGGGTGCATATACACCAAGGTTGAAAATCGCCATGGAAAATACATTTGACTTGACCGGGATTCGAACCCGGATCTCCCAATTGCGAACCTCTTGGATTGTAGCGCTGCCTAGTGATGAAAGACGGCAGTTCAAATGTATATACAGTCGACATATTGTAAATAAACACGTCTTGCCGGTTTTACTTACCAGAAATCATAATGCAGTGGATAAAAATGTAGTACCATACGCGGGATGTAATCACATATTTTCCCACGTTAACAACAACTTACAACGGCCATTTACGATTCAACTGAAAAGACTCTAATCGAAGTGGCACCAAGGACTGGGCAAACTAAATGTGGAAATTTAGGCAACACGTAGCCTAGGCAACAATTCCAAACATTTAAATCCATTATGTATATTCATGGTAGAAACACAACTCTTCAGGGCGGTTGTGTTTGAAACCACTGAGAATATTCCGGGCCATTCCGAGTACGTAACTAAGGAGTCACGTGGTACAATCACGAAGGGTTCGAGATTTTGTTTTATTCAAACCATTCGTAAAAGTCTAACTCAGCCTTCCACAACGAGTTTTTCTCGTGGGAATATTGTTAATGAATTAACATATGGCGATTAAAGACACCATAAACAATATATCGGATAATTAAGTTATCCATTCGTGTGGGTAAAACTCACCAAAATCTCCAACCATTTTTTGTTGTACCACGTGACTTCTTAGTTACGTACTCGGAATCATTCCGAGCGATTTCAAACACAACCCTCTAGGAAGGCTTATACCCCCCCCTGTGAGTCACAAAACGCTTGAAGGTAATTCACTCTCCCAAACGGCTTCTCAATGTGAGTGCTGAGGTACCGAGAGAATTCCTCAGCTTGGAGCATGTTTGGAGGTTCCGTGGGCATAGCTGGATTTGTTTACCCGCCCCTCCAGTCGATAATCGCGCGATATACGCCTTATCTATTCATCTACACCTACATCTACGTAGTACCCTGCGAGCCACCACGAGGGTGTGTGACAGGAGGTGAAGATCACCAAACATGCACTATTGCCATGCAAGTAGGATATTTAATGGAGACATGCTAGAGAACAGGGTCACGTGCGGCTAGATGGTTAGTATCTACATAATAAGGAAGGGATTATTGGTTGTTATTACATGCATCATGCACTACAGACTACTCTAACTATATTTCACCTACCTATCCCTTTGCTACGCTGCCTATTGTTCTCTCTTATAGTACGCGGGAAGAATGACATTTTAAATCTATCGGTACGACAATCTATCTCTCTAATGTTGTTAATATGATCAAACCTAGCATAATACGCAGGGGTTCTTAATGTATATCTAACGTCATCTGTGAAAAAATTGGTTTCGAATTTACTTAAAAGGTTTAACCTAAATTTTAACCTGCGTTCTGATAGTAATTCCCATCCTAGTTCTACTATTAAACTCGTAACACTTATACAATTATCATATCGACCTTTAACAAACCTAGCGGATCTCCTTTGCACGCGCTCTAATTCTTTTATCATTCCTTCCTCGTACGGATCCCATATACTAGCGGCATATTCTAAATGAGGCCTGACAAGTAAGTACTTGTACTCTGTAAGTACTCTATATAAGAAGTAAAATAGCTTCTTTCTCGTACTCTCTCTTCGCATTTGCCTAGAACCCTTTTTACGAATCCTAACCTACGGTTATTCATACCTCAAATTAGGTGATGGCCGCTTTATGTTATGAGTGTACATGTTTATGTTGTTACCGCCTACATTATTGTCCCTCATTAGTCTATTTCGAAGAAGTAACACGTTCGTGGGTCTTCTTGCTGGATAATATGGGCGCCAAACCTTGATAAAACTGTTCGTAAAGGACTTGAAAATGCCGTTAGGTGTGTAAGGGTTATTTTTGGTTTTAGATGATGCTGAAGTTTAAGTCCTCCTCACTTTCACTCGAGCTTTTAAGTTATGCAAATCCTTCGAGGCATCGATCGTGCGTGGGAGAAGTTGAAAATGAGGCTACCGTGTTGTTTAACCAATAGGCGATGCCTTATAGGTTTTTCCGTTATGGGTAGGGCTTCGGAGCTATCGTCACATCGTTTAAAATGGCACCGTAACTGCGCAAGAGAAAAGGATGATGGTTATGCCCGTAGAAAAATATCTATAGACCTATTGTGTACGTAATTTCTTAAAAAATTCTTAATCTTTATGCCTGGTTATGCAGTTATTTGGAGTAATGTCCATTAACTATATTAAGCGATTATAAATCTACGTGAAGTGATTATGGAACTTTTAAGTCACAATGAGAATATAATCATCCACTACGTTTACCAATCGAACTCAGAACTATATGAACTCGGACCGATCTAAACATTCTGAGCCAGCCGACTCGGATCGCCTGGTTCATCAATGCGAAATCGGTTGAAATATTGATTTGAATCGGTTCATATCGATTTGAAATATCAGACAGGTAGGGAAAGCGGTCCGTGTTAGCCCGCTTGTCACATCTATCCCACTAGCCTGTTGCGTTTACTATACCTATCTGAACCGGCTAAATTGATCTGAGTTCGATTGGTAAACGTAGCGATAGTGACTACGTAACTTTTAGCTATAATCTGTCAAAAATTATGTCACACTGTACGAAATTAATGTATGATCAATTATGTTATTTCAATTTTAGACATGAGATAGTGACACAAAGCTTAATGACTAGTTACAGTTAACTTTTGAGGTAGATAGGGACGGCATTACGTCATCAAACTGAAGCGTGACAACCGAAATAACAACCATATTGTCTAACCCTGCTCTTTCCTTACATTCCTATGGATAACACGACGGAATTGACGAATTAGCGGATGTAAAGCAACAATGTTAACCATTTGTTTGAAATCTAAGGCAAGTAACTCATCAAACATGTATTCTTAACTTTTTTCTTTGTGCTATGGATTCTACTCGATTTTTTTTAATTTTTTTTTCTTCGGGAATGCTGAGTATTTTTGTTTAAATAAATAAACAATAAAGGCAAGGAGAAATGCACATTTAAGAAATAAATGCACGTTGATTTCTAGTTACCCATCGATGGAAAACATGATAAAATTGCAAAATTAGTGCGTTAGCCAGCCGTTTAGGTTAGGTTAGCCGTTAAGGTAGTTCTAAAGGAAAATGAGGGTTAACGAAGATAGCGGACTGGCTTCATCTTCTAGCATTGGTCAGCATAGCAAAGGCCCTCTCCGTCTACCTCACTTGAAATAACAGTGGACCACATCAGCCTCTAGCATTGGTCAGCATAGCAAGTGCCCTCTCCGTCTACCTCACTTGAAATAACAGTGGACCAGTAGTTCGATGTCGTATAAAATGTAAATATTAAATAAATAAGAAGCGTAAGTAGTACGTCGTATCGGAATGTATGACTGTATATTTTCTATTTTTTTCTCCCTTATTTATCTACGTTCTGTAAACCTTGAACATAAGCCGTTTGGATAAAAAAGTATAAGAATTGTTTAATGGGATTTTTTAAATAGAGATCTTTGATTCGAATAGACTGTATGTATAAAAATAAAATAAAAGTGCTATTCACTTTCAATAAAATTGGATTCTTGATCGCAGGGCGCCTTGGAGCAATACAGTTACATTGACAGATAGTCACTCATAATTACTTATTTCGTTCGATAAGACTATGGATATGGTGATAATGGCTATTCATATAGTAATGAGCTTTATGGCTTACCGGTCAGAGAAGTTAAGGTAGAGTGAAATATCTTTTTACCAAGAAATCAATGAATCTGGTCTCATTTTTTAAAACAAATACCTTCCAAATATGCCAAAATATTAGCCCCCACCCAACTGCTCTCCAAGATTATTGACGAAAAATGACAGCCATTTCGCATGGTACGTGTATGCTCTACAGAGAGACATTATTTAAGAAAATGAGGAGTTTTTAGCGCCTAGATCTCGTCAAAAAACTAACAGTGTGTAATTTGTGTGTTTTCTCGACAATTTTAAAAAATTAATCATACTGTCGCCGTAGTAATTTTTTCAGGATCACAAAAAACCTTCCGTTATGAAAGAGATTTGAACGTACCGCGCGAAAAAATTAGTAAAGTTTGAAGACTTATGGAGATATTTTTATTTAATTGCTTAGAATTTTAGTCGTATAAAATTAAATTAAGGCATCAGAAATAGTACAGCATTTAATTCATGCCATCTATAGTTCTTGAAATTAAAATTTATCATTCGAATATGGTCTTGACTAGGGAATATGACTAGGGAATATATCTCGCTCTATATATCTAGGGAATATATATTCGAATATAGGGAATATGACTAGGGAAATATCTCGCTCAAAGTACCTTGATACAAAGTACCTTAAGGTACAGGAGACCCAAGATAAGGGAGGAAGATTTGAGAAGTCAGTGTGCTACGGCACATAGGAAGAGCGAGGTTGTGAGAGAAGATGCGCGAAATCAGGAAAGGTTGAGGAGACTGGCGAGAAATGCCGACCCTGAATAGGGGAAGAGAATCGGCATAACATGATGAGATGGGGGAGGCTTGAGAGAAACCCGAGGCCGGCGTTAGCCTCTTCAGGGGACCATGGTTTGAGGCGGCTGGAGCTGGAGTCGTGGGACCTTGAGTTCTCATTTTAATTGTTTTTTCAAGCCAGTAAAAAAAATTCTTGAACTGCATATCGTGGAAAAGCATCTGTGTATGCGTTGGAACGCCCCCTACAGGCAGTGATGGAAATTATACAAGAAGTATATGTTAATTTTTTTTCTTAATTTGTGTCAAGTCGAGAGTTTTCGGCACGGCATTCGAAATTGATACGATATGTAGTTAAAATATCACTACGTTTACCAATCGATCTCAGATCAACCTGACCGGACTAGCGCGGTATGGTAAACGCAACGGGCTAGTGGGATCGAGCTGAGAAGCGGACCGACTCGGCCCGCTTTCTCAGCCAGTCTGAGATTCCAGATCGATCTGAATCAGCGGGTCTGTGGCGCTCCTCGTTATTGTTTTAGTTACAGTTGGGAAACAAAATATAATCGTTATTATTTCTGGCGTGTGTTGTAACCAGTTGTAACAATCAAGGAATAGTGCAATAATGGCGAGTGATGTATTGCATTGTACGTGTAACAAGAGTGCATTTAGTGACATTGATGATATCGCAGCAGATCTCAATCTACCTCCATTGGAAAATCTTTGGTTGTCATTGGGAAACAAAATATAATCTTTATTATTCAATGCGTGTGTTGTAACCAATTGTGACAAGAGTGCAATAGTGGCGAGTGAAGTGACGTTAATGATCTTGTAGCACATTGAAATCTGCCTCCATTGGGCAATTTTGTTCACTCGGAATGCGACTGAATATTTCCAACTGCTCTTGTTTACACATTGGGACAATCGTGCTTCAACTGATTGATTCGATTTTTAAATATCGATATTTTCAGTCCCAGTTGCTAAGCAAGGCAATCTTTATCGGCTTGCTTGGAATATTCAGATAGGTACGAGTTCAGATCGGTCTGAGATCGATTGGTAAACGTAGTGTATGTTTTCTCCGTAACCGTAGTATCCGGCCTGACACCTTAATATTTGTAACCAACATTTATAGTGATTAAAATATGTATATTAATATTTTAATCATTATAAATGTTGTTGACTTCGAAATATATGTCATGTGCCATGTGAAGTACTTGTTAATATAGCATCGACTTTCCAAAATATAATTTCGTAAGTTGCAATTTTTTCACATGTAACCATATAATTTAATTGCGATAGCGCGTATGCACCATTTTAACGAAAACCTGTACGTAAATAAAATAATTCCAACCACATTTATGTCCCATTTGACGGTACGAGTACCTTCTTCTTCTGAGGCGAATCTGTCCTCAGACAGGTTTCAATTGAACTGCTCCCTCCATGCTCGTGTATCCTGTGCTGCCTCCCTCAGCTCTTCGTAACTCCTTCCATTCATAATATCAGTCAACATATTATTTCTTCGTCTTTTTCTCTTTCCCTCGATCTTTCCGTCCAATATTCTTTTCAGCAAGCAATCTTTTCTCAGGACGTATCCCATTCAGTTCGCATTCCTTCTTCTTATTGACCTCAAAATATTCCTTCTCTCGTTCATCCTTGCCAGCACTTCCTCGTTTCTCTCTTTATCACTCCATTTTAATATTTCCATTCTTCTCCAAAGCCACATTTCAAATCCCGCTAGGTATATATTTCTCCTATTTCCTCCCGACTGCCCATTTTCTGCTCCGTATAGCACAACACTTCAAATAAAACACTTAGCAAATCTTTTCCTTAGGCCTATATTGTTGCTTTGTCTGAAAGTAGTTTGTTGACTTTACTGAAGGCTGCCTTTCCCTGTGATATTCTACTTCTAATTTCCTCCGCACAACTTCCATTCCAAGTTATAAAACTTCCGTGGTAGGTAAAGGATGGTATTTGTTCTAGTCTTTTTCCATCAATGGTCACATTTAAAACTTCTTCCCGTCAAACAGTCAGAATTTGGACAGGGAGCATGGAGTCGGACACTGAGCAGAGCTGTCATAAAAATCTTGTGGAATTCTCACTGTTCGCGCCATGCAAACCCATGTTAACGGTTCGCATAGTATATATTTCATTCTTTTTAGGCTATTTCGACACTTCGGCTATACTATCCATACTGCAGAGAACCCCATAACCTGCACACTTACCGTATTCTTCATTATATCACCTTCTTATATCAAATCATGTGTCCGAATCCGGACAGCGATATATAGCTGACCAGATTCTGTGAAAAAATAAACGACTGTCCGACTCTAAACCGGATTAATCGTTAGAAACGGACACGTGTATTTTTATTAGGGAACGAAAAATGATTTCATTGATTGAAACTGCGTCTCTGTATTTAAGAAAAGTGTTAAATTACTGCGTTATAATCTTTAAAATATAGTTTAACAAATAAGCTCGTGACATAAAGAGGTATCTATAAAAGTTATCGATATCGTGACATAAGAATTATCGGTAAAAGTGTCCGACTACAGACCGTTTGACGGTACTCTTTTCATGCCTTCATTACTTTAGTTTTACCGATGTTTACCTTCATTCCAGAATTTTTTCCTACCCTATCGATTTTATTCACCATTTCACGCAGCTGCGTCTCCCTCTTTCACTATCTACGTAATTAGAAGTGTTTTTCGCAAAGCGCCCGAGAGAAAGAAACTTTCACAGCCGTCATTCGAACCCTGGGTCCCCGGAATGTGAAGCCGGTGGTACTCTTTCCTATGAGTGGTTGAGGGAAGCGGAGAAGAGATGTTTCCGGGCAAGCACATCAATCACATGTTTTCTTTCGCGCACGTCACTCGTGCAACAAGAGTCGTGCCTTGTGAAATTTGGCTTCTCTTAAGAGTTTTGCCCTCTCAAGCTCAAGTCCCCAATGTTTCAACCGTCGTTCCTCAATTCCTTAAGTGATTTCCTCCCTCCCTCTCCCTTGCCCCCGCTCACCCTTCCATCACATCTCTATGTGGCACCGCTCCGTTTGAATGCGATCTCCACCCACGATGTGACCCGTCATCCTGAAAGTCAATTTAGTGCCGTCGAATTTCCGGGTGATCTTTGGCCGCGGTGCTCCAGCCGCCCGCCAAGACGTGCGCGAATTTCTTGGGTGCACGGCGAGAGTTGAGATGCCGTTCTCTCGTCGATTCCATTCGCGAGGATGACGTGTACTTTTTTTTGAATTCCAACTCACTGTTGACACAACATGGTGAACGTGCGTGAAGATTATTCCTCGCATTTGATTACGTAGGCGTTGTTCCAATCCAAGTACGGTCCTTAGTGTGTACCTTACTTCCCTACGACCGGGGTATGTTCCCTTCCCTTCCCAACCCTTACTTTCAATTATCCGTAATCAGTAGCACGTATTTCTCATTCTTCCGGTACCCTGCGTGATCGTTATGGCTCGTGATTCGTGAAACTCGCGAAGAAATTCGCGACGTTAACTTCTTAAACGCTGGAACTCATTGGGGGAACGTGTAAAAAATCAGTTCCTCTTGTGCACTTGTTTTATCTGCCTCAATGAACGACCGAGTGGACATTGCTAGTAACAAATATTTTGTCCAACCGACAATTGTATTAGAGACAATTGGCTTTTAGGACCGATGTGCAGCTATACTTTTCACCAGTTTACGGAGAATAAATAGAAACTACATAGCCATCGTACCACTATTTTGGTCCGTCGACTATGCTCCTGGTTAGGCAGGACAGTGCTTCAAGGGAGCCTCTGCTACATCCTCCGTCAAATTCCGACGAATTCTTTATTGATCATCCCGACGCAGGAAAATCATTCGGCTTAACAATGTAACTCGTATTGAATATTTACAGGATCTACATCTACATCTACGTCATACCCTGCAAGCCACCCAAGGGGTGTGGCAGGGGGTGCTTTCGCACCAGGCATGCATGAATGATATGGTAGAACACCGACATTACATTAAAACCCGCGTACCACACATGCAAAGCGCCAATTAAAAATCTAATACCCAAGAAACATTCTATCTTCAATCGTTCCAACATGCAAGGGATACAAAGACTACTACTACAGATTCAAAATATCATGCATAAATAAGAACATCAATATTTACATCATGCATAAATAAGAGAGTAGAGAATATAATGAGAAAGATTTACTGCCTGCCTATTGTCAATACTCGAACTATTCATGACGACGATCACAGCTGTTATGGTCCCGAATGGTACGCGGAAAAAATGACATTTTATACCTATCGGTTCTACAATCTAGCTCTCTAATTTTATTGGCGCGATCTAATCTGCCGTAGTACGAAGGGGTAAATAGTATGTTTTTTACGTCGTCAGAGAAATGATTTTCCTGAAATTTAGTTAGGAGGTTAAGCCTATAATTTAATCTACTCTGTGATAGCGATTCCCATCCTAATTCTTGTAACAGTCCAGACACACTAGCCAACTTATCGTAGCATCGTTTCACAAACCTAGCTCCTCTTCGCTGTACGCGATCTAACTCTGATATCAACCCCGTTTCGTATGGATCCCATACACTAACAGCATATTCCAGATGAGGCCTAACGATTGAAAAATAACAACGTTCTTTCACTTTCTCATCACATTTTCCGAGTACTCTTTTTTCCGAGTTCATTTTACGAGGATCTGTCCTCGCGGAAAGTAACCTCCTCCAGAAATTTCCGTTTGAATCAATAATCTACAATGCACATGCAACACATGAGGGCTGTACAGTGCAGTACCGACTGCTTTGAAATTTCATTTATCCACACACAACTGGGAGCCTAAATAACAGTGCTTGATGCGTGATGATAGGTAGCCTTGTTTTCATATTTTTTTACAATTTTTATTCAGTTTTAAATATCATTGGCATGCTAACAAGTTTTATGTTTCTGTTGGCAATTTTTTAGTTATCTTTGCATGTCAGAATGACTGTCGAGGTACGAGGGGGAAAAAAAGTCACTCCTGTCAGCTTCAAAATCTTCAATGACTTCTTATCTTAACTCGAGTTTAAACGTCAATAACTTCAAGAAGGTTCATTGGATTCTCACGATGTGTACATCATCATTGAGACTAGTTTGTTTTCTCTTCAATAATTATATTTAATAATGTTTGGAAACGAATTTAGCACGTTTATCACGTTTAGAGTAATTAAATGCCCATTTGTTTCGCGCGGAGGCGACATGCTTAATTTTGACCTCTAATAACTGCAAAGAAAAACAATCGACTATGACGTAATTTTAAAAACAATGTGACTCAAAGTTTCGTAGTTTTTTCAACTAAGTTTCAAGTTTTTAGCAAAAGTAATTATTGGTGTTCTGCTAAATTTATGAGACTACGTTTTCTTGGCAAACATGCATCGTGCATGAGACAAACTCATATGTTCATCTTTGAATTTCCAGAGGAAATCAGGTGTTAACATTCTGCGAAAGTTAGCTCATATTTCATATCGAATGATATATTTCCTGAATTAGCGCGCTAGCCTTAAGGTGTGAAATGCTAGTTTTTGGTCGACTTCGTACTTGTGTTTATTAACTTAAAATTATTATGAACTCCACTCCGCGCTTGCCAAGTTTCGCATGACCTTGTTTTCTGCATCCATTAGTGTCATGAATGACTACCTCGTGTTGAACATGAATTGGTACCATGAATTTTCTGATTCCTCAAGGGTGTCAAGTCTGGGGCCATTTACTTCCCGGTGTAGAATCCTCGGGTCCGGGTTGGGAAGTCTTCGTTGTGACGGCTTTCCAGGAGATACTTGGCGAAAACGGATGAGGGAAGTAATTCCTGAGGCAGGCTCGGTGTTATTTGTGATAGCACTTAGAATGTTCATTTCGCAAGGTCTTAGAAAACGGAATTCCAAGACGAAATCGCCTCAGTTATTTGAACGTAAAGTATATTTCTCCGTAATTATGGTAACTATTTATTTTGCCGGAAGTGCTACATGTTGAGAAGAAAGGAGCCAAATTGGACTACTTAGAACATTTCGAAATTTTTAATGCTGCCAAGAACATAAGTGAGAATCTCCTAAATGAATGTGTTTTTCCCTCCCACTCTCCCCTATTATCCATACCTTTCCCCCCACCACCTCCCACTGACCGTGACGCACGTCTCTGACGTCAACCAACCACTTCTTCCCCCAACCCCCCCTCCCCAGATCTATATATTAACTTGCATACCATGTATAATGTACCTTGAAAATGATTGCAAGGCAGTCGAAACCTGGGTCGGGAATTAAAGTTTTAAGTGTGGAAAATATTAAGAGCTCTCTCTTTTTAGTCATGTCGGTAACTATTTACTTGTACGGGTACGTTTCAAATAAATATACGTGGAATCACAAAGTTACCAGTTATCATTATTATTTTAGAATATTCTTTCAGATTACGCTAGTAACCACCAAAAATATTTTTTCGATTCCTGAACGTTAAATACAACATATGACATCATATCAGCACCTATCCAACCTCAACGCCAATAGAGTATTTTAGTAGAGGTGTACTAATAAATACTAGTCTCTTGGCCCTGGCAATGCATCTTAGCATATTTTCCAACGTAGCATTTCCCTAGATTTTGGTTTGGCCGTACAGTTCTACTGACTACTATTTGGTCAGCACCTAGAGGCCTGTGGAACTTGCGGAGTGCGACCATGAACTGGGATGAGTGTTGCGTGACTGCTGTGGAATCACCTCGCACCCCACAGTATTGGGGTTGCTGGAACGGTATTTCTTAGATATTGAAGTAGTACTCTGGCTAGCGTTACGGTCTCCTTACTGACCTGGAATGCTATTTACAGTAGCCCGATTCACGTAGTAGGAAACCTTTTTCTTGGAGATTTCGAATCCAGTTCTTGTGGTTTCTGGTACACATGAGCGCAAAAGTAATCCTTGAGGTTGCTCAAGTATCCAATTTCTATGTTAAGTAGTACAAAGCACCTTTTATAAACACGCGCATACCGGAACGCGGCTGTTTATCTGTGCACCTAATTTATTGAGGGTTAAAAATTCCAAGCAAAATTTGAATTTTATGGAACTAGTGACAGTGAATACTGAATATTTTATTGCGGCCTTTCGGATTCACTACATGGTTCAGTAGTAAAAGGGAAAACTCATGTTAGAAAATTGCTTAAAATTGGTAAAATTTGAAGGTTGTTTCTCTCTTAATTTTGTTGCTTTTATGTAATTTCTCATTGATCAGTTTTTCTAACTAGGATACATACATACCATAGCAGCTGACCATAACAGCTGTGATCGTCGTCATGAATAGTTCGAATTTTGACAATAGGCAGACAGTAAATCTTTCCCATTATATTCTCTACTTTCTTATTTATGCATAATATAAATATTAATGTTCTTATTTATGCATGATATTTTGAATCTGTAGTAGTAGTCTTTGTATCCCTTGCATGTTGGAACGTTTGACGATAGAATGTTTCTTGGGTATTAGATTTTTAATTGGCGCTTTGCATGTGTGGTACGCGGGTTTCAATGTAATTTCGGTGTTCTACCGTATCATTCATGCATGCCTGGTGTGGAAGCACACCAGGCATGCCACACACCCTTTGGGTGGCTTGCAGGGTATGACGTAGATGTAGATGTAGATACCAATCACGCCGTTCCCTTCCGGGTTTGGCACAGTCACAGTTTCACTCACAAACACACATTTGTACCTCTAACTCTGCTCGGCTCAAGAATCAGGATAGCTTACGAAATCACAATATCCAATTGGTTTCATCTGGGTGACACTATGCCTTCGGAAATACGGAAATTAGGTGAATATATTGCAGAGATAAATAAATTAAGCCATCTCATCATAAGCAATCAATCTGAATATTGTTGTGCTGTAACCCAGCAGTGTTATCTTTCTTGATGAGATCTTTGGTATTACACAATATTTTATTTCAACGCCCCTATATTTTCCATCATAACTTCAATTTTTGTTCTTCTTCAGTGATTCTCCCTTTTCGTTGCCGGTTCCGTATTTGCTTTAGAAATTTCCTTTATCATGGTACTCTGAATATAAGGTAGGTTTTTGCTCATCAGTTGGGTCGAAATATGGAGTTAAACGGAGAGGGCGCTTGCCGTTGTGGCCAATTATGGAAGATGCGACGTGGGCGTCCACATCTACATACTACTCTGCGAGCCGCCGCGTGGGCGTGTGGCAGGGGATGTTTTGGACACAAGCCGTGTAAATATGTAAGGGATAAGGTTTTGGGAGGTGAAATGGTGACATGTATTATGGGAGTGTATTTAGTGGAGCTCAATTTTTAATTGTGATCGCTTATCGTGCGCGGAAAGAACGAGTTTGTGTACCTACCTATTTGTTCGGCAATGTATCTCTCTTATTATATCGCTTCTGTCAGACGTAGAGATGTAGTGAGGCGTCATGATGATATTCTCTGTGTCGCTCTGAAACACTCCAGTTCTGAATTTCTCAAGCAAACTAAGCCTAGCGTGTAGCCTCCGTATCCCTAGGGGCTACCTCATTAAACCCTCAACGCCGGGCATGATCTGCCCGGATTTTTTTTTTAAATCCCACTTTCCTTTAGCGCTTACGGGGGTGAGACACTAATTTATTGATTGAGCTATCTCTTCCATGTATTATTTGCTAGCAATCAGGATGTCAGTACTTCTTTACTGTACTTTCTCCTGATACAAGTTTACGTATTTAAAATATTAATAATCTGCGATCCTGGTGAAAAGTATAGTAAAATCGAGCATAAACTATAGCAATAAGTAGCCTATATTGGTTTTTGATTGTTTATTGCCTTAAATTTCAAACATATTGTGGATGCTCATGTTTTACATCCGCTTATTCGTAAACTCCATCGTGCTATCCGAAGAAAAGTATGGAAAGAGCAGCGATATCTAATATGGTTGTTATTTCTGTTGCCAGGCTACAGTTTGATGACGTAGTGCCCTCTCCGTCTACCTCAATGATTGAAACGAATGTAAGACGACGAGAGTAAGATGCAGATTGATATTTTAAAAGTTCTTGGCCTAATGAATTTTTCTTACTAGATGATATTTATTCCACTAATTTTGACAACAAATTACTTTGACAATAAATTTACATTTGGTGGAATATAGGCACCCCTGTGGTAAACAACCAGTGTTGGAGTTGCCATCATATAAAGTTATCTTAACGAAAAAAAAGAAAAAAACAGCTGGCTTGTACGGCCAAAAACAGAACATTACAACATTGATTTTTGTAAAGTCAAGACACAGTTTTTTTAATCATGTGTTCATCACAAGAACTAGACAAGGGGAAGGCAAAAAGCAAAAGAAAAATAAACATTAATTACCAATGGTCATGAACCAGAGTAATAGCATACAAACAAATTTACAAATTATACATTATTCACTTCACTTTATAGTTCAATGTTTAGAAATATTTTTCAATATTGTCTATAGAAAATAACCATTTTTTCAAGTCTCGTAGAAACAATTTAACATGTTAACAACAATTTAATGTTGTTGATTTCTGAAGAGATAAACTCCATTTACAAGATATCCGTGCCATTTCTGACAAAATACGGTACTTAGAGGGTAAACTCCTTAATTTGGTCTTCCTCGTGTTGTACGAATCCCATCTCATGACATTAACCATGGAAGCACCTCCCTAAAAGAAGGGCCACGATTTTTCTCTCCCTCTCTCCCCTTTGCGATGAAAATTACGATGACAGGCGATATCCGTGGTCGTCCGAAAATATTTTTTCGGAGAAAGTTCCCCGGCTATTCTGTGATTCGTGGAATTCAAATTAGGGTACTGCTGCCACCCTCCTCCCGACCTCTCTCCTGCTCCGTGACTAACGGCGATCTGCTAACACGGTCGGAGCGCACAATGGGGCCTACCCGAATGTGTGGCGTGAATTACGAAAGATATCCCTGTTTAGTCTCGCAATTTCTTCGTGATTACGCAATTTGAGTCGACCCATCCGTAGGCCTTTATGCGTCAAAGGGTTTTAACGGGGAGAAATGGAGGGTAGTTATGTTGCGAACCTTGCTATACAAGTCATCTTCTTGCGGAGGAAAACACCAAAATTCCTTCCGACCCACGTGAACACGCGTGGAAAAGCTGTGAAAACGCTGTATATTTATCATCATCAGCGGTCTTCAATCCGATGATTGCTTTTCTGCAGTTAGCCACTTCCCTCTTCCCTCAGTAAACTGCTGTATTCACCAATATTTTCGAAGCTGTTGGATCAGAAGTCGTTTCTTTACGCATGTAAGTGTTTTGATGCGAAATTAGCCCTTCTTACGGCCGATTGTGAGAACATGTAGTCATGGAATCAATAGTTATGAGATCCATGAAGTTATAGATCTCATAAATATATCCAGGTTGCAGGAACACATCTACTAGGGACTATACTTATTTACCAATAGTTAGTTGCTTCGAATATTTTATCTAATCTTCCATCACCGGATAAAATTTATGAAAGATTAGCGTATGAATAATTGATAGTGCAGATAATAATTAGTCATTGAGTAAAAAACTGGTCATTTGTCTCAAAACAACTCTTTTCATCAAATAATTTTGTCTCCAAGCGGTTCATTGCGCATCCGCCATCTTGGCTACCATGGAACTCCTTACTCCATGTCGTAAGTGAAATCAATAAATTAATTGAATGTTTATGCAGCACTTACTGAATGGTTGCTAAGACTGATGGATCCCATAACTCTATATGATACATAGGTATGTGTCGTTCATGCAACTGGCCATTAGTGGGTAGGACCACCAACTTTTGATTCAGTCACTTTATCTATGGGAAGAATGCCGTCTGAATATGCGTGTACCTTAAACCGGGTCTACTTTTTGACAATCGGGTCCAAATTAGGTTATTTTCTCCCTAATACTATTTTCTAAATCAGAACCGTAGTATTAACATGAAGTTTCATATGATTCCTGCATGACTCTTGTACCGCTGTCGTTTATGCAGTAGCAAAATAATTGACACAATTGGTTTCTACGTTGCCGAAGGAAACTCCGGCGTTTACTTTGTTTGCCAAATATATTTTTCAAATGTATATCATAATTAGGAAGTTTTATATGCATTGTTAAATATTTTACGCCTAAAGATAATTGAGGACCCCAGAAGTCAAGGGGTCTAAGTAACAAAACCATTGTTTAGAGAAAACTTAAGTCAAAGTTGAAAATGTTTGGTACAACCCACTAAGTTGTTAAGAGGCATTACCCTAGATAGCAGCACGTGTCAAGAAAATCACTTGGATCCCTTTACCACCTAAAAGATTAATATTTTCACATCCCATTCCTGTACCTAACTTATTTTTTTCAAAAATGTCACTTAGACCCCTTGACTTCTGGGGTCCACAATTATACACTGCTAAAAAATCATAATATCAAATCCTTCCCAAATAGCAAAGGAGGATGGAGTGGGCTTACTCACTGATATCCTTGACGGAGTAAAAGCTTTGATTTAATACTTTGTCGTATAAAATTCTATCTGATGGAATATTTACATGAAAGTTGAAAGTATAAAAGGCAGCACCAAGCCTATATTGACTCTTACTTATTTACTTACTTCCTCGGCGCTACAGCTCGGTATAGGCTTTGGCCACCCTCAAGACGCCTGTCCATTCTCTTCTGTTCTGCACTTTCTCCCACCATCTTACGATCCTCATAGTCTTTAGATCTTCTTCCAAATCCTGCATCCATCTTTTCCTTGGTCTTCCCCTTTTTCTCTTTCCATGGTCCTTACGTTCCATGCAGCTGAGGTCAGTGTTGCATTCCGTTTTCGAGTTCCTGATCGTTTGCCAAGTTCGTCATCTGTAAATCCGTCCATATTCCGAGGCTGCTTTATAGGTTTCGTAACAGCACATTTTTTACGGTGTGGGGTTGTTAGCCCCACGCCCAACCCCCGACTTGGAGGACCAGGGGACCTCTTTTTGTCTGGCCTATCCCCCTTGACCTGTACGGCTTGGGTGGCCTTACCAGGAGCTTACGCTCCCGCCGGCATAGCTCTCAGGTCCACTTAGGCACGCAAGCCCCCTCATCACAACAAGATAGAGATACCTGCGAGGGGTCTATATTTATTCATTAAAGCAAAATTTGTATATCACGAGGAAACTGTACATCGATGCCCAGGTTTCTCCTTAAGGTAGTTTGAGCGAGATAGTTCCCTAGCCCTCTTAGTGCTGACCCCTACCAGCGGTTCTAGTGAGAAATGCGGAGGGTAACTAGAATGAAATGTATCACTCTAGGAAAATAAATATTATAAAGTTATTGTTTAAAATATCCATATGCAGTTTTTCTTATTGCGTATGCATTGAATTAGGTAATAATAAAAAAACGCTTATACTTCGTACAAAAAATAATTGTAATTATATTTGTGTGCAAAAGTTAAACAATATTTTGCCTATGAGCCGATATATCGGCCCGCCGCACTAAAAGGGCTAGTCATAATGGAGACCATTTTCGAATAATAAGTTTTGATTTAAATAGCTGTAGGATGCATGAATTAAATGTTGCATTATTAATGGCGCAATAATGCATTTTTAAATGGCTGAAATGCTAGGTATTAAAATAAAAATATCTACATAATTCTTTGATTTGACTCATTTTTTCACGCGGTAATTTTAAATCGGAAGGATTTTGATTTGCGATTTTGAAAAATTATTACGGTGACAACATGATTGATTTTCCAAAATAGTCGTGAAAATACACACACTACGCACTGTTAATTTTTGAAGAGATTTAAGTGTTAGGAATGCCTCATTTTCTAAATTAGGTCTCTCTGGAACCTACCATTTACCATGTAAAACGGCCGGTATTATTTGTAAAAAAATCCCTGAAAGTAGTCCGGTGAGGGGCTGATATTTTGGTATCTTTTGTAGAGTAAGATATTTTTTGTTAAAATGAGACCAACTTCATTGATTTCTAGGGGAAATGATATTTCCCTCAAAGTACCTGAAGTTGGTCAAAAGTGAGACAATTTTATCTTACAACATTTTCTTCTGATGCGGTGTGGACTGAAGTATGTTTTCATGTTATATTCATAGCTTCCACAAAAAGTGTTCCACTGTAATATTCAGCAGTGTAGGCCTAATTATTAGCCTTAAAATAATTGTCTTGACTTACATTTTGCTTTCTTATAATAGTATTTTGTTAAATCAACGTAGCTATAATTTTTCTCATAGTTATTTGCCAGTGTGAATCTGAAGTGGTGGGGTAACGACTTAATAGTCCCAGCAAAGAACCTTGAGGTTTGCTAGTCATCTCATTCCCTTGGGAATATTAGCCTGAATAGCTTACGACAATCTGAAAAATTTTGCTCTCCAGCGGTTTTGAAACTCATCCAGCCTGACATTAAGTCATTGGTTTGGCCTGATTTCGCAGGTTTTCTTGTTGGATTGCCTCAAAGAATGATTATCAACAATGCCAGGAAGAATTTTAAACCATAAATTATATTAGTTTTCCGCCACATTAATCTTAGGTTAAGTTTTAGCGTAGTTTAACTTCTTTTTGATTTTTTTAATAGGATAAGAGTTCTTATTGGGAAGAATTATCATGGTTGGTGTGCTGGCTAGAGTACTGTCTAGCCACCCGGGTGGCCAGGGTTCAAATCCCTGCAGGGGAGGATATTTTTTCAGGAAACCCGATCCCTACTTGAATGTCTTTTGGAGGGCACTTCAAGTACAGCACTCCGTCTGTCGGATGAGACGCTAAACCGTGGACCTCTTGGCGCCTTACGTTAAGAGCAGGCTAATGCCGACTTCAGGCTCCTATCCACCCTTCCTCATAGCGCCAATGACCCTAGCTGTCGGTCGCCTCCCCAAATATCCAATCCAATGCTGGAATATTGAAGATTTTAATCCCAAGAACAATAAAGGGGAATGGGAAAATTAGGGAAGAAAGAAAAGAAAATTCTGGGGAAGATCGTTAGTCAGGAAGAAATTGAAGATGGTTCGAAACAAGAGGAAAAATGAAGATCTTTAAAAAAAGGCTTTAGCAAAAAGATCTCAACTAAAAGATCTTAATCAACATGATCACGGATATAACGCGCAGGTGAATATTGAAGTTTTTTCTGTAGACGACATCAGAATGAGTCATAGTAGACTGACAAATCTTCTAGGATGTTTCCATATTAAAGACGGCAACAAAATCGTTGCGCCAGCAAAAAAATGATAGAAAAGAATTTTTCGTATATCCTGAAGATATCCAGAATGAAAAGATTTCTGAAGGAAGATTTCGAAGGATTTTTGGGGCTCTTGGAAAACAGGTAACAAGGTCAAAAACGCCTGGTCTGAAGAAAGAATGAGGAACCACGGAGAAAGAATGAAGAAGTTATGGAAGGAAAAGTGAAATTCGACGAGTTGACGAGAAACCAGTAATTTCTCTGTGGTTCCTAACTTAAAATTGAAATCGAAGAAAATAGTAGATCCTTCGCACAACGTTTTTTAATAGAATTAGGCGGATGTAGCCATTTTTATGGTTTTTCACTCAAACGAGCAATGCTTAGGTCCAATTTTTGGGTATTGTTTTAATGGCGACTTGCAATACCACAGAAGTGATGTAAGTTTCTCGGGACAATGGAGAGTCGGAGTGCTTTAAAAAATCAGTTTCTTACCACCTTAGATTTATTTCGTCCATTCTCACGCTGACTCAGTTGGAAGTCAAATCGTGGGCATCGGAAGGTTTCGAAATGTTCGCAGGATTAAGGTCACGGCGGGCTCCCAGCCCTTGGCATATAGTCCTGTTACTATTCAATGGCCTCCCTCTGCGACACTCAAGGTTGAACGTTAACGGGAGGTACTAGTGACATCTACGTCTTCATTAGTTATGAGTAACCAGCGGCCGCCATGTTTGATCTGGCCTACTCATTGATTGCAGAAGAGGATAAATGGATTTATAGTGTCTCACTTTGGAATATTTTTATTCCTAGATTGCGCAATCCGCCATGTTGAATGGATCAGTAGCGCAGTTGATAATCCGAAGACAAGGAGCAGGAAAAATAGGTTGTGAGAGCTTTACATTCAAGGCGTTGAAGTTAGCGAAATCGGAACCCATCGGGACATTTAAGGATGCTCTGGCCTCACGGTCACTTATTCGAGATTTTGTGAAAAGATGGACACACTTATCTTTCACGAACCATTTTTATGAAAATTTATGGAAATTTTCTGAAATGTTTTCATGAAAATGTTATCAAATATTTTTATGAAATTTTATAAAACACGAAATTTTTATGAAAATAATATATGGTTTCAAGGCTAGTTTTACTGTAATTCAACCTTGAAAGTGGAGATTTTAACATAAGCCCTTATGGAGATCGCTCGGAATAAAGCAGATAAATGCCAATTTGAACGAGGAATCGTGCGAAATATTTTCTTTAAATCTGTTGTAAGAAAGGGAAAGTCATGGTAAATTGAATAAAAGTGAAACTTGTGCATCTTACAGCCTGCTTTGTTAAGGTAATAGTGAAATACTGCCGTAATTAAAGTCAAAATACGGAAGTTTTGTGCAAATGGCGCTTCTGTCGGCTCCAAATACTGGACAAATTTCTCCGTATTGTCGCAGTACCGTGGTGATTTGGAAATAACTTGAATTTTTCTCATTTTCCGTATGATCACAGTCCTCTGGACGACGTTTTTGTCCCGATACTGTTAATTTTTAAAGACGTCACTTGAAAAATTCCCCATTAATGCTGTAAATTATTCGAGAAGTCTGAGATGGACTCTGATTTTTAACTGAAAATGTAACATAGGTAGGTGCCTTTGTTTTTATTAGCACTCGATTCTTCGGCAGAATTTGCTTCCTATCTCCTGTTTTTTTTTCGATAATACGAGTTTAAGAGAATTGTCGCATTACCGAAGTGATTTCGGAATAACTTGATTTCTTCTCATTTTTCGTTTGACCACAGTCTTCTGAATGACGTGTTTGTCCCGATTATGTTAATTTTTAAAGTTGTCACTTGCAATATTCCCCATTAATACTGTGAATTACGCGGTGGACTCTTTGTTTTTTGACTGAAAATGTAAGATGAGTGGGTGCCTTTGTTTTCATTTAATACTCGATTCTTGGGCAGAATTCGCTTCCTATCTCCTGTTTTTTTCCGATGATACGAGTTTAAGAGAATTGTCGCATTACAGTAGTGATTTCGAAATAGCTTGATATGTTCTCATTGCCCGTTTGACCACAGTCTTCTGAATGACGTGTTTGTCCCGAAATAAAAACAAAAAAACAAACTAATAATGAGGAAATAAGTAACTAATAAGGAAGTCAAAATAAATGTAAGATGAGTAGGTGCCTTTGTTTTTATTACTAGCACTCGATTATTTGGCAGTATTCGCTTCCTGTCACCTGTTGTTTTGTGTAAATATGAGTTTACCACGTTTGACAAATTCTACAGAACGACTAATTTTGCTGAATAATGATCCAAGTCCCGCTCCCACCCATTAGGGATGGGCCAAATGCATTCATTCACTGATAATCGAGTACCCGAATGAATACCTGCGTACCCGGAAGAGTACATGAGTACTCGGATGAATACTTGGGTACTCAAGTGAATACCTGGGGACCAGATATCCATTTGGGTACTCATATGAATACATGAATACCCGGTCAAATGTCATGGCCAATGACGTGGTACTCGGTACTCGCCTGGGTGTTCCATTTGGATACTCGTATTCAGTGATATTCATTGAGGAACTCGAGTCTTCATCTTGACACGCAAGTACTCAAAATGAATATTTGGATATCAAGTATTCATTTGAGTACCCAATTATTCATCCGAATACTCATCTACTTGTCCGGGTACCCAGGTATTCATTCGGGTACTCGTTTACTAGTGAATGAATACATTTGGCCCATCCCTACCTCCCGTGGCTCCTAAATTCCAGCAAGGAGTGGTGAGGTAAATTCCCCGCTAGTCAATACCTCCTGCCCCGAGGGGTCCTCCCAAGTTCGTGCTGCCCTGCACTCAGGATCCCACCAAAAGCTACGCGATATCCCTTTCGAAAGCCCTTCTTTTAACGGCCGCATCCTAGTTCCCACTCGGTCAGATCATTTCGATGAGTTAGTGCTTTCGCTTTCTTCCTATTTTCCCGTCAACTCCGCGGAGAAAGAATCTCCCCCTCAGAATCACTTCCTCCTCGTCCGTTTGCCGGAAGATTTGGAACACCCTGTCCGATCTGAACAAGGACTTAGGATGATAAAAAAAATGAAGAAACAACGCCGCTATTTTATAGTTCATTCAAGCAGAAGTTCCCATGGTTTTCCATCGCTATTGGAAAAGTGGTTGGGATATAAAGCATGCCATGACTTGATAGGTGAGTGATTGGACGCCCGCGTTCGGTAAATGTTCGCGGTGCCGCCATGTTGTGGGTACGAGAATCATTATTGATATAGCATTTTGTATAAAAAGCGGTTCACATTGATTGAATGAACATATCGCAAGGATTTTACGTGAAGCTTGAAAATCACGCTCGTTGTCAACGCCGTATGTCGACAAAGTTCAACCAATAAGAAAGCTCTTTTTGTTGCTTAAGTTAGCCAATGAGCACTCCCCTGCTATATTACACAGGCATTGTTTTTGAATGGAGGAGAAATATTTGAAAGATTTCTTTTATCATGTAGGTAGTCAACTTGTTTCACTAACCAAGTCTTTGAGTTTTGTTCCCATTTCGATTTTTCTATTAATGGGAGAATTCTGAGCTTGTTGGTGGAGCGCAAGCAACAATTGCTTTTGATTGGCCAACTTCAAGCCTCGCGCTTCATTGTTATTGCACACATTAACGACAGATATATAGTATGAGCGTGAACCCTTATCTAAATTACGTTGTGTCATTAGCTAAGTTACTTTGTGTCATCATGCCTTGCATTGTGAGCGCCTTCACTACAATGCAGGCGCCCGATTCTGAAGGTCTTATATCTTCGCGTTATGTTTTCACAATCAATGAGAACCATCTTTAACGGTTGGTTAGGTTTTTTGGAAGTTTATCGACAACTGAGATCATTTTCAGCTTTAAGGCCTGGTTACGCGATACACTAACCCGTACGAGTTAATGTGCGAATGCATGAACGCGTGAATGAACGTGAAAATTCACCGTGTAACCACTACAACTTGTAAGAATGCATGAATGCGTGAACTGGAAATTAGAAATTCATGCATGAACTTGTGCATGAACACATACGGGTTAATGTGCAGGGTAACCAGGCCTTAAGGACTGGTTGATAGGACGGCTAGGGCAGTGAATGGAAGCAGGGAAAAGAGAAACCCAACCCACAGGATTCCATAATGAAACATCTTCCACTCCTGGGATTCGAACCCATGACCATCATGTTGGGAGCCTAGTACCCTTGTCATCTCATCCAAACGAGCCTCAGTAATGCTGTGATATAAAAAGTTTCATGAACCAAAATTTGTCGTATGTCAGGGTTGTGAACGAGCAGTAAGGTATTAATTACTCACTTCACTTCTGGGTTCCTTTTTATTCCAGCCAGTAAGGTAGATAGAGAGGAAGCTTGCTATGGTGGCCAATGCTAAAAACAGCTGCGTGGATTTAGCCTGTCAGCCATTTTTCTTAACGCCGATTTTCCTTAAGCTCTCACGGGCTAACGCGACAGTTTTCTAATTTTACAGTGTTTTCCGTCGACAACTTACCAGAAATCTGCTTACATTTACCTCTGTTATGTGAGTTCTCCTTACATACATTATTTATGTATTTAAATCATTAATGTACCGCATTATTGGTGAAAAGTATGGTAAAATCGAGTAGAATCCATAGCAATAAGCAACTAATGTATGTTTCAAAAGTTACTTGCCTTAGATTTCGAACAGATGGTGAATTTCTTTAGCATGGAAAGAGCTGTGATAACCAATGTGGCTGTTATATCGGTTGTCTGGCTGCAGTTTGATGGCATTATGCCCTCCACGTACCCAAATGGTTCAAAAATTATTTGTCTGGAAGAGCTTTGAGAGTGAAAATTGAAGATAGTTTCAGTGAGGAGATCCCCGTATAATGTGATGTACCGCAAGGTTATGTAATAGGGCCGATTCTATTTTTCACACACTCCTATAATCTATGTGAAAGGAATTACGAAGAACTGTATACTTCAGTCGCCTTGTGTTACTCTGCATCCACCTCTTCTGAAAAGCAAATTCGTTTTTAATACAGTTTATTTTCGTCGTTTCCGCCGTCCAATCCCTTCTGCCTATTTCCCTCTCTAATTCGTGGCTGGTGTCCTAACGCCCACCTCCTCCTGCCACACACCCTTGGGGCGGCTCGCTGGCAATATGTAGATGAACCCGATTTCCCTACAGTGGTTTCCGATCTCTAATCCCCTCCTATCTTAGGCTTTCCCACCCCGACCACTTTTTGCCGGCTATTTTTTTTGTCAGTCATGGGATGTGGGGTCTTTCTTGCCTTCGAATCTTGAGAAGATGCGCCTCACTGTTCTTTTTTGTTCTTTTCCCCGGATGATTTACTGGGATCTTTCTCCGTGAGATGCTTTCACTTTCACAGGATCCTCACCGTTAAGGACGATTACGGCGCCCTGACTTAGTCATGCTGCTGGAAATCTGTGAATTTGGAACGGGGAACATATATGAATTTCAAAAACCTACTTGTATTGGAAGTTCATATTCCTAACTGTTCAGGGCCAAAATTTAGACAGAAAATGAAATTGTTTTGAGAAAGATATTTCTTGTCAGTAATTATGTGCGTTCCGTAGCGTCAAAACACTGCGACATTGGGAATATGGCGTACGGCGTCACAGAACGGTATCGCTCCCAGTCTTCCGGCTCTCTTTCATGCTAATTTCGGCTAGTTAAAACTCATTATAAAATAATATTCGCTTTTATTTTCTTTTGAGGAAGTAAACGGACTGGTACGAATTTATCCTCTCAGTCGATATATCCGTATAATCATAAATATGATACCGTGTAGTGACGTCACTCCAGTGAGAAGCCGTTTTGTGCCACGTGATTTCTTAAAAACTTGAATCCAATTTTTTCAAAGGAAATTCAAAATGCAAGCGGTTGAAATTCGCTCATATAAATTGTAAAATTTAGTTTGTAGGTAAATTTTCTATAGAGTGAAATACTGGAAGGTGAGCAATGAATGTAATGAAGGGTCCTCATTGGGCAGCATTTGGTTGACGTGTATACTTTATTTTGCTACACGTAAGGTTATTTGTACCGAATAAACAGATGTACTTAAGTGAAATGTGGTCCAAAAATTTATTTCTACTGAGCTGGAAAGTTGTTTATATGTACGCTCAACGACTCACAATTATGGCGCATCCGCCTTAATTCGCCAAATTAATAAAATACTAAGGGCAGAAGCATGATTCGGTAAAAAAAATGTTACCAAGCGAAAGGAAAGAGTAAAGTAGCTGATGAAAGGAATAGGTTGGGAGCCGATGAATGATTCTCCTTAGAACAAGATTCGTTCTTTCCGCACACCATTAGCGATTATTTGAAAAAAGCATGAGGCTAATATGAGACAGATCGTTAACATACATCTTACCTCTTTCCTCTCCTCGCATTTTTCCCCACTGCCTTTCCCTTCTTAGCTAGTCTGTCTTTCTATCGTGAGCTTTCGTATCGATTTTTTGGTGATCGTGCTCACAGAAAATAAGCAAATGCAATTGTTTAATATTCATTTCGTCTCACCCTGTGTCAGTGTAACCATATAAGAATGACTGTGGAAAATTAATGCATGAGCTTCCGATGTACATCATTAAAACTTTCACAACCTGACAAGTTCACTTCGAGCGGGGTCAAAAATAATTTAGAGCTTATTTTGTCGAAGAGAGTGCGACCTTGATTCCAGACGTGCTTTTTTTCTCAACGGCGTTTCCCTGGAAATAGAATCATTGTGATAAAAAGAAAGAGTCTATATTGGAGCATGGTGTGTCAATCAGTTGATGATCTCCAACATAAATTAAAGATTGGTGAAAGTAATTATACTCTTGGCAAACCTGACGATGGCTGGTCCTTTATCAATTTTCTGAGTCACTAAGCCATTAGAAGATTTTGAGAGACTCGAACTATGTGGTTATGTAACTTAGATACATTTACTGAATCTTATAGTCTTTTTATCGAATGGAGAGATTTTAATAATTTCTTGCCTAATGCGTCCAAGGAGTAAAATAACTATGATAAATATATAAATATAAAAATAAAAAAATAATGATTTAAGTAACATATTTGGTGAACGTTCCCTTGCTTTTGGAGTGCCATCAGTTAAGCAAACAGGTGGAGCTGCTAATCTATGGGCCGATGTCTCTCATTTCATTTGTTTGCTTGGTTTCCGCTCCAGAATAATGTTTACTCCTCTGGCCGTGAGTCGTATCATATTGGGTCTCTGTAATTCCATCGATATTAGAGGCAATTCTGGCGGATTTTCTACTTTTGTGAACGCTTCCAATGTTTCAATTATTTCGACAGTATAGCTGAGATTAGATCCAGATTTTGGTCACCGTTACATGAATTTAGCCAAAAATGGTTGGCGATGCAGAGGTATCAACTTTTAGCCTAGCTACATGGTTCTTCTTCTTCTAAGGTGAATCTGTCCTTAGGTTTCAAGTGAACTGCCCTCTCCATGCTCGTCCATCCTGTGATGCTTCACTTACCTCTTCGTAACTTCTTCCAATTGTAACATTCGTCAATATATTAGCTACAGATTGACACTCTTGCAAATGTAAAATATGTTGGTGTCACTAAATGCGTGGATACAGAGAAATGTATGTATCTTTGACTAATGTTGTCTTCTGCATTTATTTCAGGGACCTGTGAAGCAGATGAGGACACGATGGATTCAAGGATATTAATTCTTGCTATAGGTAAGTGCAACTAATGACCAAATTAAATTTTTGTTCCCCATTTTCCCTCTTTCTGCTGGGTTTTTGCATATCCCTGGAGTGCTCCATTACTTTTATTCGTTAAACTATTCTTAATAGACGGATCTTTTGATGTGGCATTGAAGAGAAAAGACTCTGTTAACTGCCTTGAATCAAATTTTCTTTGCAACTAGTAGTGCTGCCATTGGTACGCTTATTACAATAAGTGGAAAAACTATTACTTACCTATCTCAGCTTTGCTACGCATGAAATTTCGTGATTAATTTTTCCAGTTTCTTTAGGCTTGTATCCGGGAAAATAGGGTGGGTGCTGTTGGTAGTGGGAAGTAAGCTGGTGTCTGCCGTATCCTCCATATCCCTCAAGGTAGTTTGAGCGAAATATCATTTCTCGCTGGAAATCAATTTAGCTGGTATCTCTTTAAAGATAAATACCTCACCCTTCCGAAGATATCATTATATCATCCCCTTACCTCACTACTTTCCGAGATATTTGACGAATATTACCAGCTATTTTACATGGGAAATGGTACGTGTATGCACCACAGAGAGGCATTATTTAAAAAATTAGGAATTTCTAACACCTATATCTCGTCAAAAAACTAACAGTGTGTATTTAACAGTTTAATATGTCTTCTCAACTATTTTCGAAAATAAATCGTACTGTCACCTCCAATTTTTTTTCAGGATCACAAGAAACCTTCCCATTAGAAGGAATTTTAAACTTACCGCGCGGAAAAAAATGAGTCAATTTAAACACATATGTGGTTTTATATATATATATATATATATATATACACACACACACGATGTGGATAGGATGGAGGAGATAGACACACAAAAAAAGAGACGATCACACTTACATAGCTAGCTTTCGGACTAGTTCCGAAAGCTAGCTATGTAAGTGTGATCGTCTCTTTTTTTGTGTGTCTATCTCCTCCATCCTATCCACATCGTGTGTTCATCGCCGCATGGCTGACTCCAATCCATCAACGTGTATATATATATATATATATATATATATATATATATATATATATATATATATATATATATATATATATATATATATATATATATATATATATTAACAACATAGAATTTCAGTCGCATTAAAGTATATTATAGCGCCATTAATAATCCAATATTTTATTCATGCTCCCTACAGCTACAGAAATCAAAACGTATAATTCGAATATGGTCTCATTTATGATTTAGGTTCTGTATCGCTCAAACTACCTTAATTAGACTGCTGGCTCATTATCCAACCTGGCTGTGATCAAAATGTCTCTTGGCTCTTGTTTAGCCTCAAATTCATACTCTGACTCACTAAAAGTGACTTCGTCGTCTGTTTAAATTTGCCACTTAAAATTTTTGGCAGATATCGTGTTTTTTCGAGATCGCTTTCCGAGATCCCTTCATCTCAGTTTGGTTTTACGTGCAAAGGCTACAGTGAGAGGTGTTGCGCTATGGCCATCGTATCGAATGGCTTTACAATCTGCCGCATTCCTCAATTCGGCCATCGCTATATTGCGCTCGTGTAATAAAAGTTACGAAAGAGATTGAATAATAGAAATACGTGAATACGAGGTAGTCACGCGATTTACGTGAAGAAATTCCAATTTCCAGTTGATTCCTTCTCCATCAATCCGAATCCTTGATTAATTTATATCTTTTCAGATCGCGAATTTATCGCTCCCGCTTGCCAGATGCGAAATGACGCTTCAGCTGTTTCCGCAATTTTCTTTTGATTTCCCACTACAAGTGGATAACAGCGCCGATAGCATCGGTAGTTCTCCACTCAATTTCATTTCGAGCGGTGGGCGGGAATGCAGTGACCGTCTTTTAATCCACATTGAGGCGTACTAGCCGTTCTAAAGTCTCATCTACATCTACGTATTACCCTGCGAGCCACCACGAGGGTGTGTGGCAGGGGTGAAGATCACCAAACATGCACTATTGACATGCAACTAGGATATTTAATGAAGGCATGCTAGATAATAGGGTCACATGGTTAGTATCTACATAATAAGAAAGGGATTAATGATTGTTATTACATGCATCATGCACTACAGACTACTCTAACTATATTTCACCTACCTATCCCTTTGCTACGCTGCCTATTGTTCTCTCTTATGGTACGCGGGAAAAATGACATTTAAAATCTATCGGTACGACAATCTATCTCTCTAATCTTGTTAATATGATCAAACCTAGCAGGGGTTCTCAATATATATCTAACGTCATCTGTGAACAAATCGGTTTCGAACTGTCTTAAAAGATTTAACCGAAATTTTAACCTGCGTTCTGATAGTAATTCCCATCCTAGTTCTTCTATTAAACTCGTAACACTTATACGATTATCTTAACGGCCTTTAACAAACCTAGCGGATCTACTTTGCACGCGCTCTAATTCTTTTATCATACCTTCCACATATTCAGGAAGTGATGTCAAGTTTTCAAATTTTGAACTAACTTGACGTGTACATAAACGCACGGTACGGGCCCGTGAGAGGTAATCGGCCGTACTTGTCTCATGGCGTCCTCACGAAGCCGCACAGAACATTTTAGTAATTTTTTCAGTATACTTAAATCGACTTTACGTGGATAACTTCTTCGAGTTTTTCGAGTAAATATCATGTACTTGTTATTTACTGATATTGCATTGTGTATGTCGCGGGTTAAAAGAACTGTACCATGTGCTTTATCAGTAGTGAGCAAATGTTTACATATGTGCCTGGTGCTATCCTTTTAATTGCAGTTCAGGACTGCTTACTTTAATTAACGAGAAGTTTTAATTCTCTGTAGTATTTCCTTCGAAGATAATTTTAGTTTGCCTGCGTGTCTACTTCGAGAACGCTTATGAGCGTTTACGTTATTAATGTTTATGTTTTACTTCGTCGGCGACCGTATCTAGAGACCCTCAAAACAGAGACAGGAAAAAGCCCATGTTGGATGGCCCGCTCTGGGTACTAAGTTTGATCATAGTTAATTAATATGTTTAATATGTTATTATTATCTTCCTAATTTACATAATTTATTATTCTTAATTACTATTTTAATTTCATTTAAATTAATTATTATTAATTTCCCAATATCTAAAAAATAGAATCTCCCAACCTAAAAGTTCAATCAAATCCAAAAATCAATTAGGTGCACTAGCAGATCATGCAGTCAAAAATAACCATTCATTTAATTTCCATGAAACAAAAGTAATAGATATAGAAACCAACCTATGCAAAATATTATTTTAATAAATGATACACATCACAAAAAATAAAACATCCTGAAATAAAAGAACAGGCATTAAGTAATTAGCCAAAGTAAGCCAAATTAAGTAAAATTTATCAGAATTTGTTATTCTTTAACAACACTTAATTTTATTTCGATATTTTAACTCCTAAATTTATAACAATTGACCAACAAATAATAAATAGCAACGAATGTATCAATAAAAAGTCATTCAAAAGGAACTCTCTCTGAGGTAATAACAAAAATCAATTGTAAACATATTTTTTTAAATCTAAATACCTAAATTGTAAACTATTCATTTGATGTACAGTACAAATATTAATTTTCATGTAGCACATGAAGCATAAATAAATATGCGAAACGTTGGCAAAATTGGAACAGATTAAACATGAATTAATGTCCTACAAGCTCCAGGAAAATAACTTTATATTAATAAAAAAATACGTCACGAAAAAGAATCATCTAGGTTTTTAATTACTTAATAGTTAATGCAATATTTTACAATAAATAACACTATATAGGAGAAGAGGTTACCTTGTTACTAAGCAATGTTTACAAATATTTGTGCCGCTCTTCGTTCAAAATGCGCGATTCACAATAGTTCCGCCATATTTCGTGACCCGTGAGCGAAGTAGCATATCTCTTTTACTTTTTCATACGAGGACCTTTCCATTATACACTTAACAATACCTAGTTCCTTTAATGCTGTGCCGCATGTGTTTTGTATATTTTTAGGATAGCGTATTATGGAAGAAATTATTTTAAAAAGAGCCTATTTTCTAGGACTAGTAATGGCAAAAACTAAATTTCTTGACTTTTCCCTCCACGAAGAAGGAATGGCGTTATGGGTATATACGTATGTATTTCTTTTGTGAAATAAAATAATCTTTTTTTTGGATAAATAGCTCGCTCCGTATGTAAAAGTTTGGTATCTGGGAAAGATGTCAAAAACGATTTGATTCAAAGGAAGTGTCCGTTAATATCTGCCAAGTTCCCCTAATTATTCCTCGAAGACACGACGACGCCTAAAGTTTAACTACGTGATATTCTGAACTGATTCACCAAGTTGAGACTCATTTCTGCATAGCTCGTAGCCTTCCGCGACCATCTTGGCTGGGAAAAATAGAGAAAAGAGACGAAATTAGTGAGAACCCTCGGGCGAAGCTTCGGAGAAACTGCAAAAAAATAGCGTTGAAAAAGTTGGAAAAAATCACGAAAATTAGTCAGTTTCTAAGGTGAATATCTCAGAAACCAGAGGTTCAACAGCTTTCCTACTAAAACTGTCTAATACTGTTATTCCTATAGAAGAAATGTATATAACTGTCATTTCCCTGAAATTCAGGCGTTTCTCGGAATAAATGTTTGAAATGTGTGTGACGCAATGATTCGGTTGTGAATCACAACCGAATTATGCCCATTTCGACATTGTTGCCCCATTCTTTATAGAAAGAATGGTTTTATTGTGCGTAGATCAATATTCATTCTATTCTGAATGGAACCATACTATATAAAAGGAGCCAGTTTCTAGGGCTGTTACAATGGATGCAAAATCTTCATTATTACTAAAAGGTTTTATTGAGTTTTACCTGTTTATCTGGGTCAAATGTTGTTATTGAAATTTAACCTACTTCCTGGTGACGCGGAGCTCTGAAATTTATTCTATCGATCCATTTCCGAGGAAAATTTGTGAATCAATGCAAATAATGGCGATATTTAATTAACTTCGCGTTTACTGTAAGGCTTTCTCGGGTATGAGCCGTTCGTATGCGTCAAATCTTGTTACCAAAATTTAACCATCCTCCCGATGACTTATTTTATTTTTTTACTTTTTGTTTTTGATGTTTACCAACATGTAAATATAATTACAGGGTAAACAATGAGTAATAGAACAAAAAATACAATTATTATTAACATTGGTCATAGCTGGTCAAATGCAATTTAATGGTCAAATGTATATATATACATTATATTTTCTACACATCAATAACATTATTTCCATATTTTGGAAATTACTTCTTTTAAAAATTTGTTTCTGTCTTGATGCATATAAAGTTCGTTTCATTATTTATTATATGTAATGCATTTGTTCTCTTATAGCTCTGAAATTTTGACCATGGACACATTTTCGATGATTATGCAGCAAGCAATCATATTCTTCTCTAATCAGTTTACTATGCGTATATATTCCTGAGATGAATCGTAAAATCTCATCTCTACGAAGGATTGGTTCTCGATTTTTGCTCTCGATCGCGGAATGATCCGTTCGTTGATCCAGTCACCCACTCAAAACAAGGCTTAGCGTCACAAATACTCCCGAAAACAAATGAACAATTTACCAGGATTGGGATTGGATGCACTACAAAATCCGATGATGTAACTTCTGAAGTTATAATTTAATTACAAGTAATTGAAGAGTAATAACTAAAAAAATGCATGGTAAAATCTGAGTTTTTAAGGAAAATTGTTTTATTCACTAAGTTTTACAATCGATCTCAGATCGATCTAAACTCGGACCGATCTGAAAATTCCAAGAGAGCCGACCCAGATTGCCTGGTTTACCAACACGGACTGAAAATGTCAATAGTGAAGAATCGAATCTATCAGTTGAAGCACGATTGACCCGATGCGTAAAGAAGTGCAAAGTTGGAAATTATCAGTCGCATTCCGAGCGAACAAAATTGCCCAATTAGAGATAGAATTGCGACGTGCTACGATATCATCATCGTCACTTCACTCGCCATGACTGCACTCTTGTTACCACTGGTTACAACGCACGCCTTGAATAATTACGGTTATTTTTTGTTACCCTATGACAACCAAAAGAATAACGAGGACCGCCAGACCCACTGGTTCAGATCGATCTGAAATCTCAGACTGGTTGTGCAAGCTGGCCTAGTCAGCCCGCTTCTGAGATCGATCCCACTAACCCGTTGCGTATACCATACCAAGCTGATCCGGTCAGATCGATTGGTAAAGGTAGTGATTGTTTAATGAAATGCTCTTAAAAGTCAAAAATAATGTTTTCAGCTTACTTCTGGTTCGGTGTGCAACTACAAATTAAACCTTTGGTCTCCCTATTTGAACCCCACTAATCTACTGATGAAGCT
Source organism: Ceriagrion tenellum (assembly GCA_963169105.1). Lineage (NCBI taxonomy): Eukaryota > Metazoa > Arthropoda > Insecta > Odonata > Coenagrionidae > Ceriagrion > Ceriagrion tenellum. Next base: position 73,141,418 of record OY720642.1, on the reverse strand, counting down.
GAGAACGGATGTCAGTAAGAACAAAGATTCGTAATTAATAATATCCGTAGCCTTTAGTGGTGAGATATGTTAAATATATGTGTTCATAGTAAAGCATATCACGATATTTTAGCATAAACCTTGGCCTAATATACCCTGGAAAGTCCTGGCTCAAACATACATATAACTGAATGCAAAAAAAATATCATTGTCTCTGCATGAATGTTCAACTTCACGTGTTAAGATGCAAAACTGACTAAGTATCATTAAAAAAGTTGACGCATTTCTTATAATATATTGAATCGCTTCATACATTTATCGATATACTTTAAAGCATGCGTGTGCGAATTGTTTGCCACTCCGCTCCAATGTATGCAAAATAATCCCCATGTTTTTGTCAAAACTTATGGCCGCTGCCATTACTTCTCTACTATAACGTATCAATTTGACCTTAACATTTATATTTATGACTACACAAATTATAAATTTAATGAAGTTTAAACGGAGCTAATAATGAGATTCTTGAATATTTGGACATTCATGTATTTAACTATGATTTAACTCACTGCCAACCTTACGCCAAATATATTTCCATCCTCAGGGCTTTGCAAAACAAAACAAAGAGACAGCCAGGTAATTTTATATATATAAATATATTAGTACGAAAGTTGAGTAATCGAAAATGTATCCACCATTGAGCTTAATATTGAACAATAGCAAAGTAAATAACAGCACCAAACAGTAAAGAAATATGTAAACAACCAACAATTAAATTAACGTAATCCTGTTACAAAGTTTGAAAAAAATAAAAAAAATAAGTGGAGATTAAATTCACAATTCAAAATTTTCAACACATAAAACAAATGTAGCGCCCATAGGTTTAGTTTTTGTTTCCGCACCGAACCAGGTGTTAGCTGAGAACATTATTTTTTACTTTAAAGAACATTTATCGAATAATAAAATCTTTTTCCTTGAAAAATCTGTTTTTACTATTTTATTTTTTTCTTTATTTGAGTCGGCGGAAATATATTCGTCATATTGATAAATAGAAATCTGAAGTGTTATATAAATACCCTATCAAGAAGTTGGAAAATTTTTGAGTAGTCATTAATTATATATTAGATGGTAAATTTCGTTTAGAAAATATCCTGTCAGATTGAGGATTCCTGGTGATTTGGTAATGCTCAAATCATCCGCTCCCCCCTCTTAGAAAAACAACTCTGAACTCGACAAAAACGACAGTGAAACAAAGCGTTAGCTAAGAATTTGGCTGAATGATTTCCGCTGCGTCATTTCAGTTAACTACTAGCTGACGTGTTATGCAGCGGATGGTGTTTCTTTCTTGTTTAAGAAATATCCAAATAAAATCATATAAAGAGATGTTGCGAGACTGCCTCGAGGCGGTGCTTTATGACTGTTGCATGTCCTCGTCTGCTTTTATACAGACGGATTTTCGTTGGCTGCATCCTCATCTTGGTTGATATGGGAAGAATGTGAGCGTAGGATCCGAAAAAATAAATAATTTTTAAAAACGTCATTGAGCAGCTAAGTTGTGAGCATTTCTGCCTTCATCTGTTCATGATGCGCCAAATCAAATTGCTGGTGAAAAAGATTTTGAAGTGGAAGTAAAGCTTAAATTTAACCAGCTAATCCGTGAGTCTGAAAATCTTTTTTTCTTTTTTCATGGGTATTATTTATTCTTTGTGCTTTTTTTATTTTTATTTGTTTAAATAAAATAGTCCACCTACAGCAAATTTGCCACATTGAAGTGTACTTGCAGCAAGCACAAAAAGACGTCCACACAAAGAAAATAAAAACAAAAAAAACTTAAATTATACGATCTGGAGTTGGCGTCCACGTCTGTTACTGTCTAGGTTCGCTGTTTATTTAAGGAAAGATGTGTTGAGGCCAAGTTGGCGAAGTTTTTTGGCGATAGAGGAAAGGGATCGATATCAGTATGGAGTGAACTTATTAGGGAGGAGAGATGGGAGAAGAGCGGGCATTTAATTAGTGATTAATCTTGGAGTTGTGATTTGGAGTAATGAGTTAGCTCTGGTAGGACGCGAAGGCACTCAGATGTTGATGAATGAGGTAAGTCCGGGACTACCAATGGAAGAATTAAGGGTATTTTAAATGAGATTTAAGTCGGATTTAAGTCTGCGATGGGATATACTACAAATGGAGAAGGAAGATAGTATGTCGTTTGTGGATTCATTGCGGAAATTTAGAATTCCGTCTCTCTCTATTTTAGCGAAGAAAGTTGTGACGCAGTTAAGGGTGGCAAGATTTGAGGCTGCGGACGTTGACCATATTGGTGAGCAATAAGTAAGTATCGGAAGAACAATGGATAAGAAGTAGGACTGTGGTGCGAAAGTACTTGAGTTATCTGTGAAGCGGCATCGAAGATCTAATAGAGACATGGCCTTCGATTTAATTGCCTGTAGTTGGTCACCGAAATAAAGCTTGTGGTCAACTATTATTCCCTGATCTTCGACGGGGGACATGTCTGAACGGCATTGAGTTAATGGTTTAGCCGAAATTGGGTTTTTCTTAATAGTTGGGGTTTAATGGGGTTTTTATTCATAGTTTTAGCCATGGCGCTGCATTTTTTGTTATTCAACTTTAGTTTCCAGATAATGCAACATTCCGATGTCCCAGACCAGGAATCTTGTGGGAGGTAGCGATCGGAAACATTATTAATCTGTTTAAATATTTTGCAGTTATGTGCGTAGAGTTAGGTATGGGCTTGGGAGGATAGAACCATTGAGGTAAGATCGTCAATGAACAGATTGATGAGGTATGGTCCAAGCACGCTGCCCTGAGGAACTACGGAGGTAACGGTGGACCAATTAAATGGAAATCCAGACAATATAAAATTTTATCAAATTATAATATTCATAAGTTTTTCGTAATGATTTTAAATTATTTTTAAAACTTTACAGTAAAAAATGAAAAATCTACAGATGTAGGAAGCATATTTACCTGTCTAATTATTTTAGCTCAAGGACTAATGTTGTTTCTATAATAAAAACACTGTGGAATGTCTTGGTGTTACAAGTTCTAATAGCGGGTACACGAAGATGTATTTCACATTGTAATTTCACAGGGCCAGGACATGATAAATTATGAAATAATTTGTAAAGAAACAAAATTTCGTAATAAAAACGTCTTACTTCCAGTGATATCAAGTATTAACCCTCTACTGACAGAATTATGAAACATCAGTATACAAAAAATACTGCTACAATATTAGTTTTTTAAAGATGCTATTTAAGTATTTTAAAAAATTGCAATTGATTTGAACATAACTTTTGTTTTGAAATGTGAGTATTTGTATTGTGCATATTTAATGTAAAATATTATTTTACATAATATTCACAAAAGGTATACTTCAACGCCTTCATAACGTACCTTTTTCTAACTTTCCCAAAGTTTTCTTCACATGAAACTATTAATGTCAGAGCTCCACCAGGCACGCCATCGTCAGTGAATAGCGTCACACATTCATCTATTCAAATTGTTAAACAAGCCGCCGAAGGAGACGCAACTTTCCACAAACTTAATCCGAAGCGTTACCATTCTTTCTAGCGCAGCAACCAAATGGAAAAGCCTCTCAGAAAGCAGATATTTCAATGATTTTGAAACAACATATTTGACTCGCTTTTCCGTGGAGGGTTAACAAAAAACAAATGAAAGCAAAGAAGAAAAACAAAATAAAAACGAAGAAGAAAGACGAAATATTGATACATGAATTGTCAAAGAACATCTATCGTCAATTGTTTTCTATTTCAATCGAAAAATTTGTCATTATTTCCCATGTTCCCGATGTGCACTATTTTGTCCCCTCCGAGGTTCTACATCTACATCTACTCGCTATCCTGATAGCTACCACAAGGTTCTTTGGCAGGGGGTGACTTACCACCAACATGAACTACAGTGAAGAAATTTACTTTCACCAACATGCATTCATAAATGGTATGCTACAAATGCTTCGGAAACCATTAAAATAATCTGTAATGTAACTACGTAAACGTGACACAATAGTCATGCAGGGAACATGTAAAACATTGTGTTTGCACTTCTCGGCGGATTGAGAAACTTGCATTAAGGGGCATATGAATTAATCAGCTACACTACCTGTCAACGAACCTACTTCACAGTCTTAACGATGCCATTATGGTCTATCGTCGATCGCGGAACAAACGACATTTTAAACCTTTCTATTCTACAATTTACTTCCCTTATTTATTCTCATGATCTGATCTACCGTAGTAAGTTGGAGTTCGTAAGATATGAAAAACTTCTTCTGAAAATAAATCGGTGTTGAATTTACTTAAAAGATTGAGTCTAATTTTCAATCGACGATCTGAAAGCGATTCCCATCCAAGTTGTTGCAAGAGGTCAGTAACACTAACGAGACTATCATAACGGCCTCTCACGTATCTTGCTTATCTTCTCTGCATGCGTTCTAACTCTGTTTTTAAGCCTATCTCATGAGGATCCCAGACACTGGCAGCGTATTCGAAGTGTGGTCCAACAAGGGAGAAGTAGCTAATTTCTCTAACTTTATCGTCAAACTTTCCACGTCAGCTAGTCTCTTTAATATTAGAGAAAATCTGGCAGTTAAAAGTAGATTTAAAGGAAAGTGTGAATAAAGCCCACATAAACAGATAGGGGAGGAGGACGCTAATGTAGCATTACTGGCAAAAAGCACTTGCCGTGATGCATAGGAATCCGGATTATAGTCCCGATCAAGGCGAATGCTTTACTTCTGTAAGATTTACCAGCTACGAGTATAAATACGCACACCAAACCTTTACAGCCACAGTAGCGTAGCAGAGTAGCAGGTTTCGGGATAATTTTGGCAGAAAAATTGAGTGTGGGGCAGTAATGGACGAAATATACGAATGGAGAGGAACGCCAGAAGAAAATAGGTTTTGAGAAATGGGAAAACTCGAAAACAGTTTTTGCGAGAGGTCAGTAACACTAACGAGACTATCATAACGCCCTTTTACGTATCTTGCTGATATTCTCTGCCCGCGTTCCTACTCTGTTTTTAAGCCTAACTCATGGGGATCCCAAACACTGCCAGCGTATTGTAAATGGTGTCTATCAAGGGAGAAGTAGCTGATTTCTCTAACTTTATCGTCGCACTGTCCAAGTAGGTGCTCATTGAACAAATCATAATTTACGATTGGCTTGACTAGTTATTTCAATGGAATATGTTTGCTCCACGAGATATCATTAGTTTGTTTAAGTTGGAGATATTTTACTGATTCTACAATCTCTAAAAATAACATATTCATTGATAAAGTGGCCTAGTAGTCAAACATTCTCTTAAAAATCTCTATTTGCTCACGAGAGTTATGCTTCCGTATATTGTCACAATAAATAAAATATCAGCATTGAAGTCACTCTTAAGGTCAGGAGCTAATAAATGCTTAGCCGAATTACTTTTACTGTCGTGTTTGTTGAAAAAGACGTAAAAATGTTCCTTGGTCCTGGTATTAAATTTTCTAGCTGTCTTCCCAGTAACCGACTTTCTTTCTGGCATTCGGATGCCTTGAGGTAGGTTGAGTTAAATATAATTTCCCAAGAAATCAATTAATTCGGTCTCATTTTAAAGGAGTATATCTTACCCTTCCAAAGTTATCAAAATATCTATTCAGCGTATTCTAAGTGGGGTCCATGTGATTTCCACAACTAGCAGCGTACAATAAGGTTGGAGCCCTTGGCAGTCCCTTAGTATGCCTAGGCAGAAGTTTGTTGCTTGTTTTCTATTTTCATGGAGTCGCGAGTCCAGAGCCTCAATGTTTTCTTCGGAATCCTCAGATTAGTGAAAAATAAACCAACTTCTCGGTGGGAAGTTCTCCAGGAGAAAATAATTAGGTGCTTTTTTTCCGGGTTTCCGCTACTTTTTCCTTCGCCTCCCTCCTTCTCATCCCCCCCCCCCCGACACCCCCTCCCTTGGATACGTTTTGGAGGAGGAGGAGGAGGGAAGAAAATAAAAAAAATATAAAAAAACGACCATTGTTGCGGGCCATTGTTTCCACAGAGCTCGTCGAGTCGGCCCCTTCCCTCTCTCGTATTTTTTTTTCATTTACCTCTCCTTCATTCTCTCACTCACACCTCCGCAACGTTTCATTGAGACGACGCGAAAAAAATCTCCCATGATGCTCTTCGCCTGCGCGCTCGTGTGTGCGCGTGTGCTTTCCCGATTGTTGTAATTATTCCACGCTGCTCTCGGCGGGGGAAAGGGGTGTTGGCACGTAGGAGAGAGGGTGAGGGGGGGAAGGAGTTTAAACATTGTATTGTAGGGGGGAGGGAATGAATGGGCAAGGGTTAAGGTTTATTATACAAAAAAGCGGACTTTTTAAGGAAAAATGTTATGTTGCTTAACTAGCGGAAGGTACCCGTTGAAATTCAACGGGTGTGAGAAACATTAAACTTATTTTATAAGAAAACCACAAAGTCTGAAGAGTACTGTCAGCGTGGTCAGTTGAGGAGTTAGTAACCTATCTTGTACGTTGTGCTCGTTGTAGTAGACACGCCTACCGTTGACTTTGAAGAGCATTCTTGTTTGAAATATGAATTGAATGTATCGATTATCCCCCGAAGCAATATATCATAGGGCCCTTGGGGCTCTGGGTCCATCTTATACATATTTACTTTCCGCATGCTGCCATTGCCCTGTAGGAAAATGTGATATTTAAGTGCTAGAGTCGTGAATATTCATTGAAAATCAAATCTCTGGTTGTCACGGAAATGTGATTTTGTTGATTCCAGAGAAAAATGTGAGATTTTTCAGCTAAACACGTGATTTTCAGACAAATGCGATGCGTAAAAGAAAATCGATTGAAATAATTAGGGACTTAATTTATTCAGCCGTCCGATAAAAAAATCCCAGCCCTCGCTGGGATGAAATGTGATCGCGTTCCTCATTCATCATAACTGGGTCGACAAGGCCCCTGCGCAATCATCTACGATCATTTCGAATGTGCAAACAGGGTTTGTTTTCATTTGGACAAGCCAGACTGTTGTGATCTTGAGTAGAAGCATTTTTAAAAAAGCAAAAAATGAAACCACTGCACCGAACCAAATGTATAGCATGGACCGCCTGGGGGGTCCTTCGGGGCCCTGAGGGCTTTTTAATATAGCCTATGTTACAACCAGATATATTTTCTATCTACATGCCAAATTTCAGCTCAATCGGTTGTAGTTTTAGCGTGATGGAACAACAGACAGACAGACAGTCAGACACCATTACATTTCTATATATTAGTAAGGACTACTCGCCGAACTGGGCGTTTGCTGAAAAACATGGTATGGCTCACAGCAGTGTTAATTATCTTTCTTTGGTAGGTTTCTTTTATTACTGACTAGCTGTGCCCGACATCAGTTGCAATGCCTCTTTTTCCTTCTAAGTTGACAAACACACATACGAAGCAGACACATTTACATGTACAAAATAAATTAAATACAATGATATTTTGTGTATTTAAGTTTAATTTAAGATTTTCGGGCTTAAGAATCCAATTTTAGGAAAAAGCGAAGTGTATACGAAAATCGAATGCAAGCATTACAACCAAACAAACGAAGAGACCACTGCACCAAATCTTATTCTACGTGCAAATAAGTTACATACCTTTTAACACAAATTATGTCTCATTGACATGATTCTGATGGAGGCGATGTCTCACTGACACGATTCTGATGCACGTGATTGAGCAACTCGTAAACGATCTGCTTCGTTGCTTGTTGTTCCTCGCTTGTTTTAGAAGCTCGCGTGCCAACACTCATTTGTTGAAACGAATTTTAGAATGTACATTGTCATCTATTGTAGAATGTCATCTATTGTAGAATGAATTTAATAATTCAGAAGCCTTTGTGGGCGTGCGCACAACTCCTCACCAAGGCTTCATCGTAATCTGATGAATGGTATTGGAACGCATAGAGTACGGACAAACAAATATTCATTTTTATATATTAGAAGAAGATATGAACATTTTTACTAAGTTTAATTCTCTATGCTTCTTCATTTACTAGCAGTTTTGTAACTATAACAGTGCAAATACAAGGTTATTGTTACTTATGTTGCAACACATTCAAATTACTTTTGTTAATTAAGAATGAGTCGGTAAACCCAAAACGGAGTTTCTTCCAAGGGGTACCTATATTCCCAATATTTAGGATAAATGTAACTTTTAAATGCATATGATATTGTGGAAAAACTTTGTATTTATTATTATATTATTTTCCCTTTTAGAGCATTTTATTTAACTATAAAACCTTTACCTTAAAAGGTGTTTTTTACAAGGTATTATTTTTTTGATTTGTCGTTTTTAGTCGCATGTAATTGTAGTCTGACTTTATAAATTACGTCTCTGATTTATGAAGTGACTCCCACTCCAAGGCTTGTAAGTTGTGTATTTATTTCCGGGAGTGTTAGTAACGCTACGCTTTTTATTGAGCGGATCTTGGAACGGATCAGTCCGTGAACGAGAGCAACAACTGAGGAGAACTACTCCTTTTTGAAGAAGAGGGGAAGCCGTAATGGACGGTTTATCCTTCGAATATAAACGTGTAGTCAATTAATTGTCGTCGATATTAATTAATTGATGTATTATCACTGGAAGTGGGTCTATGCAATAAGTTTCAGAGCTCCAAGTCATTGGAAAGTTGGTTACATGTTGGTTGGTTAAATTTGAGGCAGACAAACAGCTCAATAAAACCCCTTAGTAAAGGCGTAATTAATAAATTATCATCATAATATGAATTGATCAATACATTGTCATTGATATGGGGTCGATAGACAAAATATTTTACATCTACGTCATAAGAAAGTAGATTAAATTTCAAATAGAAAATTTGACCCGAACAAACAGATGAAACTCAATAAAACCTTTTATTAGTACTAGACTTTCGGAGTATCCATTATTTAAGAAGTTTTCTCGTAAAATCGATGAAAACATTGTTTAATAATTGATTAGAAAGAGCTGAATTTCAGTGAATAAATCAGTTTATTAGTTATAATTTTAAAGAAAGATATCTCACCCTTCCAAAGATATAAAAATACCAGCCCAGGCCATATAGATCAACTTTCCGAGATTTTTGTCAAAAAATACTTGCCCCTTTACATGGGGATGGTAGGTAGATGCACTCCAGAGAGACCTTATTTTCCAAAAAAAGAAGTATTTCTAACACCTATATCGCTTCTAAAATTAACAGTGTGTAGTTTGTACGTTTTCTCGACTATTTTTTAAAATAAATCTAATTGACACAGCAGTTATTTTTTCAGAATCACTAAAAATATTCCCGAGTGAGGGAGTTTTAAACGTATCGCATGGAAAAAATGAGTCAAGTTAAAGACTTCTGTGTATTTTTTTATTTAATTAGTTGGAACTTCAGTCGTATTTAAACGTATTGCTGCACCATTTATAATGCTAATTATAAAATAATATAAAATATTTAATTCACGCTTCCTACAGTTGCAGAAATTAAAACGTATACTTCGAGTATGGTATCCATTACCACTAAGGAATTAGTACGCTCAAACTATGTTTAATTGAGTTAAAATTTGTTTTTGTGATTTGCGGTTGCCATAAACAGAAGTCTCACTTCTGTCTCGTGCGCCCATGAACCGACACGCCCATTTTTTTAAAATATTAATATGACTTACCCCACTCTTTAGTTATGGGACTGGTGTGATTTCTTTCGTAAGATAATGAGGAAGGAGCGAATGAATGCCGGTTTCTGACTCCATACCTCTCGTTGGCACACGGCGGGGAGGGGAGTTCCCATGGCGATGGGGCGAGCCGTGTGGGTTGTTAAGTAAAGGAGTGAGGCGCGGAAGAAAGCGAAGGGGTTGAGGCGCGTCTCAAGGCGTGAGAATTTCTTCTCTTCGTTTCACTCTTTCTCTCTATCGTTTCCCTTCGTAGCCGAGGAGGTACGGCGGGATGTGTGAGTAATGCAGTAGCAAAAGAACGTGGCGCACTACTGAGCGGCGGAGGGGGAAGGCAAAGTGGAGGGAGTGAAGTGAACGGACGGAGGGGAAGGTGGACAAGGGGACGGCTGAGAACAAGGGCAGGGGAGCCAAACTACTTTGTCAAAAAGATGAAATTTTACCCATAACTGCTGCGCGCGTGATAAGAATTGTCGGTATGGAACACCTATATGAACGCCAGCAATTTTCAACAAATCTACATCAACATGCTACCGTGTGAGCCGCCGCATGGGCGTGTGGCAGGGGGTGGTAGGTCACCAGCCGTGTAAAGATGTAAGATATTAGGTTTTGGGAGGTGAAATGGTGACGTGAATCATGGTGGTGTATTTAGTGGAACTCAGTTTTCATTGTGATCGCTTATTGTGCGCGGAAAGAACGAATTTTTGTAATAATCTGTTCGGCAGTGTATCTTTCTTATTTTATCGCATCTGTCAGACCTAGAGATGTAGTGAGGAGTCATGATAATATTCTCTATGTCGCTCTGAAACACACCAGTTCTGAATATCTCAAGCAGCCTAAGCCTAGCGTCCAGCCTCCGAGTCTCTAGGGGCTCCCACCTTAATCCCTCTAACAATTGTGAAACACAATATGTTCGTTCGTAGCAGTTTTTAACTAAGTGTGCTGCTTTCCTAACTAACGGTGTACATTGAAATGAAATACTTTCACATTTACGAAAGGATCTTGCAGTAAATAAATACTAACGGCCAGGAACAAACACACTATGATGCCCCGTTCAGACTTCTGCCGTACGTAAGATGGTCCGTACGACGGTTGGCGGTATTCTTAATGTGAATGCACCTCTGTGCGATGGTAATCCATAGTTCCTAACGGTTTATAATTCTCCTGAAGAACTTTGCTAGGAATTCCATGGAAGGAAAAACAAGAGCAATAAGTCCCTAGAAGAAGACCGAGGGATATAGATATACCGAGGGATATATATATATATATATATATATATATATATATATATATATATATATATATATATATATATATAAAGTTCTTGCGAAGATTCCACGAACGTGGCAAACAATATAAAGCTTCGTCACAGGGTGACACTAAACATAAAACATATAAAATGGAAACTCACGAGTTTAAAATTTTCGGTGGGTCGCCCGCACCTTCATCAGTGATAGAATCCTTAGAATTAAAAATTGAACTCCACTAAATACACTCCCATAATACACGTCAACATTTCACGTCCCGGAAACTTACATCTTTACACGGCTGGTGACTTGATGCCCCCTGCCACACGCCCACGCGGCGGCTCGCAGGGTAGTATACATAGAATTTTGCTAAGAATTCAATGAAAGGTAAAAAAAAAAAGCGAAAAGTTCCTAGAGGAAGACCAAGGGATAAATATATAAGCCTAATTGAGAAGAATATAGATACTTGAGAAGAACTGCCTGGGTATAAAGATACCTAGTGCATTTAGTGCTAAAACCGTAGTGAAACAATAATTTTTTGAGAAAAAACTGGACTAGACACCTCAGAAAGATCCGTTCATGCTTTTTCTTATGTAGGAAGATACAATCTAACGAATGTAATTTACATAAAAGGGGATACAGTTTTGTTTGTATACAGAGCACTCGAAAGGAATAATTTTTCATCATGTCACCGGTATCTAAGTGCCGTTAAGCGAACTTTGGTGCTATTTAGGGCATTTTAGGCTTGTGCAATCTTTGAGTACAGCGGGAGATATTCGGGGCTAAGGTCATCAGTTTTTTCGGTCGTTGACCTTACTGCCTTTCGACAATGGCGAGAAAGTGGTGTGAAATTTTAGCTTGCCATTCTTGCGTAAACCAATGTATTGTAGCCGTTTTCTCTGACCCTTAATCGCTATTTTAGACCAGAAGTCGCTATATTGACTGCGTAAACTGCAAGGATGGAACTCGTAAGGGAATTGGACCTAGGGTAATTTGAGCGAAATATAATTTTGCCTAGAAATCAATGAATTTTGTCTCATTTTAAAGAAAAACATATCACCCTTCCATTGACATCAAAAATTCAACCCCTTACCACATTACCTTCGGAGTTATTTGCCAAAGAACACCCAGCCCTTTTAGGTGGAAAATGGTACGTGTTTGCACTCCAGAGAGACCTTATATTAAAAATGAGGCATTCTCTACACTTAGATCTCGTCAAAAAATCAACAGTGTGTAATTTGTGTGTTTTCTCAACTATATTTGAAAATTAATCATATTGCCACCACATTAAATTCTTCGGAATCACAATAAACCTTCCGTTTTGATGGAGTTTCAAACGTATCGCGTGAAAAAAAAAGAGTCAAGTTAGAGACTTATTTAGATGTTTTCATTTGATTACTTACAATATCTGTCGTGTAAAACTATTTTATTGCACCATTAATAATGCAATATTTAATTCGTGTGTCTCACAGTTGGTAAAATTAAAACGTATATTGTGAGTATGGTCTCTATTATGATTAAGGAACTATCTCGCTCGCACTAAAAGAAGCGTCTAGCCGCGAGGATAAACCCTTTAACATATCCTATGTCTTGTACGAGTGGGGACCCAAAAGTAACCTGGCGGAATTCTCTGCGGGCGTCGCTTTTGTAGTTCGGGCTTCTCCTGCTGGTTGGGTGTTAAATGACGCCTCCTGAGTACCCAAGTTGAGTGAGTTATGGCTAGTCACAGGAACGACATGTATGATTTCTATTAAGCTATGGGACCCATAAGCCCTAGCAACCATCCAAGGGTGTTGCATAAACATTCGATAAATTTATTTGTTTCATAACTTATGGTATGGAGTAATGAGTTCCATAAGTAGCTAAGATGGCGGATACGCAATGAACCGCTTGGAGATTAAATCACTTGATAAAAGGGTGGTTTTGAGGCAAATGACCAGTTTGTTTACTGTTACTGACTAATTATTTTCTGCATTGATAATTATTCGTACTCTAAGCTTTCGTAAATTTTATCCAGTGGTGGAAGATTTGATCAAATATTCGGAGCCTTTACTATTGGTAAATAAGTTAAGTAACTAGTAGATGTGTTCCTGCAACAATGATGCTTTCCTCCTGTCGATTGTAATGGTTCATCAAAAGTGATCAAATTTCCAACAATTGAACGAGACCATTCCAGGTCTTTCCAAAGGTTATAACTCTTCTACAATGGACTGAGTATCTTTTACTATCATGCTGGCCCATTCATATCAGATTTCTGGGTAACACGCGACTTTAGTTAAAGCCATTAACCTTGATCACTGAATCTTGCCTTTCAAAAGTTCATATTAGTCTGTATTGACTAGACTATTTCTGAAGAATGTCAAATTATTCCTGAAGCATACATCACGCCAAGTTTTTATATTATGATTCTTTATAGTATTTTCTTCCCAGTAACAGGTGAACACCAATCTTTGACGGAAACGGACAAATAACTTGGCTATTCTTTCTTGGCCATTGGGCAAGACAAAATATTTCAGCCGCTTGCACATCTGCTGAAATTGTTTTCTAAAATCATATTTCAATTGTCTTTCAGGTGCCGTTCTTCTTGCGCAGGTGTGCCCATCATCCCAAGTGCCAAAGGTATGTGAAATGCCCACTCGAGGTGAGGATTTGTAGATTAGATTTGTAGAGTAGGTTGGTGATATTCATCAAATAACGAATTCCAGCGTATGTAATGTCTTCAGAATTCTGCATTTGTTTAATTGAAATGATTAATTAATTTGATTAATTTAACCTGCGTTAACCCTTTAGGGTAAGGGCTATGGTTTTCAATTTGCTGGAAATTAAGAATGTTTATGGAAATAGCGACAAGCCATTCAGTTTTGCGTAATTTCAAGGGCGTAAATCATTTCGTTCACCAGTAATAAAAAGATATAGCGGAACCGTATGGCTTGTCGGGAAAGTATTTTCTATGCAAAGTTCAGTTAAATTAATATAACGTAAAAGAAGGTTTAAAAGCTGGTAAACGAATACCAGCGAATGTAATGTCTTCAAAGTACGGCATATGTTTAATTGAAAGATTGATTAATTTCATTTGTTAAACTTGCATGAACATTTTAGGATTAGGGTTTTTAAATTCCTGTAAATTAAGGCTGTTTATTGAAACAGAGTAAAATAATTCAGTTGAGCATTATTTCAAGTGCTTGCTTGAAGCGCTTCGTTCACTAGTTAAACAATGGATAAAGCGGAACCCCGCATGGCCCGGCGGTAAAACTTTTTTCTACAACGTGAACTTAACGTATTACATCGTTAAAGATGACCAACGTGCAGGCAAACGGGCTCACTTGGTTCTCATAGGCATCCGAATTCCATTATTGGGACGGTGATGGAATTGTGAAATGTAACTCAGAGAGAAAAAATGGGGTGTAACTAAGGTGGATCTTTTCTCCAAATGTACTGTAAATGGAGTGGAAGTGAGCTCAAGACTGTAATTACATTGGAACAAACAGTGCAGTTTGCCACTTTATACAGCATTTTTGCAGTACAGGTATTGCAACTGTATACTTCCATCTCAGTAATACAGCACAGTTCCTGCAATGTGGTGCAGCACATTTTCAGTACAGCCCTCTATGCAGTTCAGTGTATATAGTACATTCTTCCTGTGTAATTTTTTTGAAAAAGTATCCTACCGGTCAAGGTAGGTCCTGTAGAAAGTCAGAGGAACTCCTCCAGGTTTTATACTCTTCCAGGTTCCTATCCATATGTAGTATTTCTTTTTTCGCCTCAGCATACGATCTTCCCTTCTTCATCCTGTCCAAGAAACCTATTCTCTTCCTTCCCTCTATCACGTCCTTGAGCGACCCATCGCCCCTTATTACATCCTCCAGCCACCTACTCTGCCGATCGCGAATTTCATTAAGAAGTCTCCTTTCCTCGCCCACCATCTCATACTTCCTCGTTAATCTTCCACTCCGTCCACCTCACCTTCTCCAATAATCCTTAACGATTTAACCAGAGTATACAGCGCCATACAGTTAGGAGGACTGGAACTGCCCTTACTGCTGAGTTATGTACATTTTAAGCTTATGTGTATATTTACACCCACAGTAGAGATTTTTTCCTCTGGGAAGTTTGTGTCAATATTCGAGATATTACATTCGACCACAAAACCGGATAACTTTCGGGCCATCTCACTCACTAAAAGCGACGTTTTGGCTGAACTGATTCACAACGAGGACGAGGACTGGGAGCAGATTAAATCCGTCTTCTGTTTTCTCGACCTCGAAGCCTAGGAAGAAAGCTATCGTTCCATACATAAATGGTACCAGAGATAAGATAGGAAACGTTTTCAGAAAGTACGAAATTGAGACTATTTTCAAGTCAGAACTACATGCAGAACATCTGCTTAGAAACTTGATGGACAGAACCTTGCTGAATATTGAAGGAAGATACGAAAATCCCCGTGGAACGTGCGGGAAGAAATACTTCCTGGAAACTGGACGCTCAGTCAAAACAGGACTGTAAAGCCGTGATTACACGACGCATATGCCCGCGCGTGAAGATGCATGAACACATAAACTATTATAATTGTACGTGTAAACACCCAAAATGGCACAAATTCATGAACGCATGGCCATAAAACAGCCCATGTTCTAATTTGGAGCACTTTTCCATGCATCCATCCAGCCACGTACTTGCGCGGGTACCATTGTGTAAGCACGCATTCAGAACAGCTAGTGACCACCCATTCGACTGGGGCAATCGACTAAGTCGGCAGAGGTGGAACGCGAAGTCTTAGGACATGTGCTCTACTTCGGAAGCGCTAAAATCATCGCTTCAGTGTAAAGATTTAAACCTCGATTAATCCGCGAGGCCATTGATACTGGGAAAAATCATATATATTATTACTGAAAGGTCTTTTTCTGTCATTCCGTATATGCTCCATTAATACTGCACCTACAGTGATAAATGAGGTATCATTTTAAACGTTGAATCACCGGCTTCTGACGAAAAATACAATCTCAATCTCAAATTTCACTATTTACCCATTAATTTGACTTAAAAGTTTCGATTTTTCCATGTCGATTACTCGCTCGAGGTATATCGACTCCACACATTTTTTTATTCTAAACTTCAAAAAAAGGTTTACAACGAAAATAGTTTGTTACTTCTAATATTGTCTTTAAAGAAGTTTTGTAAATTGCGTGCCATTATTCAGTAACAGACGTCATGATTGTTCCTACTGGTACCAAACTCTCTTGCCTGTATTTTATTCATATGTTTTGCATATTTTTGCAAGAAAACAAGTATAAAGAAAGTAATTCATGATACACCTTCTTCTCTATTTAAAACCCAATTACACCGTTTCCTTAACATAGTTATTCCCTGATAGCGTGAAAGGGCGAAATTTTCGCACGGGTTACCTAGTGAACACTATTTCAACAGAGATGATGGTGGCAGTCACACGTGGAACCCAGTCATCAGTAAAAAATCCTCTACCTTCCACCTCTTGTTCTACCTCCCACCTTTTATAAACCTTCCATTTTTCCACCACCCACACTTGAATCACTCACAGACAATTTAACGTACAACACCGCAATGAATAAAAAGTATCTAAACTAAGGTTAAGTTATCGTATTCGACGAATTCATCGAATATGATGGAACCTTCTGCACAATGGATTTTGGCATATTAGACCGAATCGGAATCGGCATTCGCTCTAAGATAAGTGTAGAGAAAAACCGCCTTAATTAATTTTATCAATCGGCATGAATGAGTTTGTCGCATCGAATCATCTACTTTTTGTCCAAAAATAATTCGGTTACAAGAAGCTCTGGAAATCTCGGGTGATATTTTTGCCTCACATCCAGCTCAGAAAATGTCTTCATTGGGAAAAAGAGCAGGAAAAAATTTGATTCAGGCGCGTATTGCAAAAATTATAAGCCTGGGAATGGGGTCAACAGATATAACAGAAAGAATAAATTCGGGAAAAAAACCGCTACGGCGTAGGATACGCCGAGGGAATGGCTCTGCGGTGCACAATGACCGGCATTGCTCACTCTCGCATCGAATAAAAGTAGAAGTCCCTGTTTCACCCGCTCTTTGTGTTTCTATGATGAGCGTGGATGCCATTTGTGGATACGTGGATAGACCCTATGCGGAGAAAGCGGGGGGGACTATTAAGAATGGTCTTCGTCGCAAATTAGTGCCCATGCCATGTGGGGAAATGACCAAGATGGAAGGCTGCGTGAGAAGATGGAACATCCCCGAAATGAAGAGGGATATACACCTTATTTTAGTTTCTGATGCGGCAAGCTCTTGATTATTCGTCGGATTGGCGTCTAAAAAAATATAAGTCTGTCGTCTGCTGGCTCTCCACTGCTATTCATTTTGAGGAGGACCCTTAATTTTTGGCATGCCCGATAACCCTATATCGTCCTTACTAATTAGTATTAATACATATAAAATGTAATGGTGTCTGTCTGTCTGTTGCACCATCAGGAAAAAACTACGGGACCGACTGAGCTGAAAGCATGTAGATAGAAAATATATCTGGTTGTAACGTCGGCTATATTAAAAAGCTCTTAGGGCTCCCGAAGCCCCCCCCCTGATGGTTCATGCCAAGCATTTGGTTCGGTGCAGTGCTTTCATTTTTTGCTGTATAAAAGCACTTTCATTCAACATAGAGGGCTTGGATTTTTTTATCGGATGACTGAATAAATGAAGTATTTAATTCTTTCAATTTAATTTGATTTTCTTTTACGCTTTGTATTGTCTGAAAATCATGTTTTTAGCCGAAAATCGCACATTTTTCTCTGAAATCAACAATAGCATATTTCCTTGACAACCAGAGATTTGATTTTCAAAGGATAGTCACGCCTCTCGCATTTAAATATCACGTTTTCCAACAGGCCAGTGATTGCACATAGAAAGGCAATCTGTATAAGAAGGACCCAGGGTTCCAAGGGCCCCATGATAGATCGCTTGGGGGTATAATATTCAATATCAACGGTCAGCGTGCCTACTACAACGAACACAACATACAAGATAGGCTACGATCTCCTCAAATGACTCTGCTGACAGTATTCTTCAAGCTTAGTGGTTTTCTTACAAAATGAGTTCAATGTTTTTCACACCCGTTAAATTTCAGCTGTTGCCTTCCGCTGGTATTTTAAAAGTAAGACTACTACGATCGAATGGTTTAAAAATATGACTACGCCGTCGGTCATTTAACGATTATATATTGGTTTACAATTATTAATATTATAGCTGAAATACAGTGCCTTAATGGGTGGATCACCGTGGGCAACTATGCGTCGAGGGTAAGGCAAGGGTGCCCGTTGTCGCCATTGCTTTTGAATATTTATGCTGAGGAAATGGTGAGACAGGCATGGGAAGAACTTGAGGTGGGAAGCAAAGTAGGAGGGCAGCTGATAAAGTCGATTAGGTGCTCGGACGGTCAGGCGTTGGTTAGTGGATCTCCGCAGGGGCTGCAAGCTTTGGTAGATGCTTTGGAAATGCAGTGCGGGATATTCGGAATGAAGATAAACCATAAAAAAGTAAATGGATTCTCTTGGAACAATAAAGCGAGGCTGGTCATTGAAGTAGGAGGACAAAAAACTCGAACTAGTAAAGCATTTTAATTACTTAGGTAGTACGCTAGAAGAAAACGGACATAATAGCAAAGGCATACGGAAGAGAATAGAGCTAGCTAAGGAGGCGTTTAGTTATAGAATGGAGCTGATGACCATAAACCATAAAAAATACCATTAAAAAAAACCAAAAATAAACCATAAAAAAGTAATGAGATTCTCTTGGACCAATAAAGCGAGGCTGGTCATTGAAGTAGGAGGACAAAAAACTCGAACTAGTAAAGCATTTTAATTACTTAGGTAGTACGCTAGAAGAAAACGGACATAATAGCAAAGGCATACGGAAGAGAATAGAGCTATCTAAGGAGGCGTTTAGTCATAGAAGGGAGCTGATGACAGTATAGTCCCATAGTTTAACGTAGTGATGTAAAACTATAGTATTCCACCATGAATAGTCCAATGTTTAATTCATATATCCTACAGCTGGTGAAATTAAAACGTATTAATTGAATATGTTCTCTATTATAATTAGAAAACTGTCTCGCTCAAACTACCTGAATATGCTCTTCGAACGAATGGACTGTGGCCATTCCGTGCCGACAGGATGTCATCTCCGGCCAGATTACTGAAGATTTCTCCCGCGAACAGCCCCATTCCTTGTCGTTCGCGTGCGCTGAAGTGCGCCGATGCGTTCCATTTCGAGCCATCTTCAACAACTTGTATTTAAATCGATATTTTACGATTGCTCCGGGTACATTTTATTCAAAAACGACGCTCCATGAGTATTTCTCGCCTTCCTCTTCCAAAAGAAATGGATAATTTATTTATATAATCCAACATAGTGAGGAAACCACAATTTAAATTTGGAGAACTCCTGATGCTGACCTGTGTTTGGTTTACTATTAATCATTTCATGCATTTTGAAAGTTCAAATAAAAAGTCTTGCCTCTTATACAAACTTGCACGTACATATATTTACTTTTATAGTAAGACAAACGGATAACAAGACCCTTTTGAAGAATATGTGTCAACATTACGAGCTATTAAGGCAGTTCGAGTGAAAAATCACTTTACTTAGAAATCAATGAATTCGGTCTCATTTTAAAGAAAAATATCTCACCCTTCCAATGACACCAAAAATTTTACCCCTTACCACATTACTTTCCGAGATATTTACCAGAAAGTACCAGCCCTTTTACATGGGAAATGGTACGTGTATGCACTCCTAAGAGACATTATTTACAAAATGAAGAATTTCTAACAGTTAAGATGCCGTAAAAAAAACTAACAGCGTGTACTTTGTATGTTTTCTCAACTATATTTGAAAATTAATCATATTGTCACCGCAGTAGGTTCTTGGGTATCGCAATAAACCTTCCGTTTTGAAAGAGTTTCAAAACGGAACGCGAAAAAAATGAGTCAAGTTAAAGAGTTATTTAGATATTTTAATTTAATTACTTATCATTTCTGTCATATAAAACTATATTATTTCACCATTAATAATGCGATATTTAATTGATATGTCCTACAGCTGGTGAAATTAAAACGTGTAACTCGAATATGGTCTTTATTATCACTAGGGATCTATCTCGCTCGGACTACCCTAATTGCATATTTCTGTTCTGAATTTTGTTACATTTTCACTCACCGGAGAACGTATTCACATGTTACAAATACTCATATATGCATGTAGATATTAAAGTAGAAAATTAAAGAAAATGTGGTATTGTAATACATTTAA
This sequence comes from Ceriagrion tenellum, assembly GCA_963169105.1. Classification (NCBI taxonomy): domain Eukaryota; kingdom Metazoa; phylum Arthropoda; class Insecta; order Odonata; family Coenagrionidae; genus Ceriagrion; species Ceriagrion tenellum. The sequence continues at coordinate 73,121,198 of OY720642.1, read as the reverse complement.
ACAAAATATCTGGAAATTTTCATACGAGTTTAACATAATTTTTACTTTTTTTATTGTTACAAAAAATAGATAGGTATTTTATTTCTCAATTTTAGCCACACTAACATGAATTAAAAAACAGTGAGCTTCAGGTGGCTTCAAGGGCTTCTTACATGATACAGAGACATCAATACTGATTTTTTTGGCAAGTCAAAGAGTACAAAACACATCTAAATCCTTTACACTCTATAATTTTATTTTTGTATCCATCTGGAACTCGCCAGTGTTTTTTTTGTACATTATCCGGAAGAGAATGAAAATGTTGAAATAATGTAATGTAGACTTTAATAGCCTGAAAACATTTTTTCCACGCAGAGTAAATCCTCGAACCCTTGGAAATTCACTTTATTCAAAATCTATATTTTTCCATTCCTTAGCTCCCAATAGTCTCTTTTCCAAATCTTGAGTGACCTCCGTCATCTAATCTTCTGGTGGTCGTTCCCTTTTCCTCCTCCCTTAATGTTTGCCAGTTCACTATTTTTTTCGGCCATCGTTTATGCTCCATTCTTTTTACCTGGCTATACCATTTCAACCGTCTACTACTCGTTTACTCTGCTAAAAAAATTTCTTCGGTGACTTTTGTCTATATCAATTCTAGTCCGTATGTTTTCATTGGTAATCCTTTCTAACCTTGATGTTCCGCAGCTTCTCCTAAAGAAATCCATTTCTACGTCCTCCATTCTCTGTTTTACTCTTTGGGCCAGTTCCTATGTTTCTGATCCATAGAAAAGTATCATCATCATCATCTGGTGTTCTGCCTGCTGACAGGTCCCGTACACCACGCTGTCTCCATCCGCTTCTGTCCCGAGCTTCCTTCTTTGCTTCATCATAGCTGATGTTCTTCACCTGATCCACCAATTTAATTCTTCTCCTTCCTCTCTTTTTCTTTCCTTCAATTGAACCCTCAAGTGCCACAGTTATTATACTTTTCCCTCTCATCACATGGCCCAACCAGTTTCCTTTCCTTTTCCTAATTTCCTTTAGGAGCGATCTTCCTTCTTTTACTTTGCTCAAAACCTCTTCATTTCTCATCTTATCTACCCATCTTACTTTTTCCATCCTTCTCCACATCCACATTTCATAAGCTTCTATTCTATTCCTTTCCCTCTTACCTAATGTCCACGCTTCACATCCATACATGAAAACGCTCCATGAATAACATTTAGCTAGTCTCTTTCTCAGCTCCAGATCCAGACTTTTATTGCATAGCAAGTTTTTCTTCTGGCTGAAGGCCTCTTTTGCCATTGCTATCCTTGCTTTTATTTCTGCAATACTTCTGCAGTCGTCTGTCACCATCGTTCCTAGGTAGCTTTTCACTTTTCCTATTACACCTAATTTATTTTCACACTCGTATAATTTTCACAGTTTACTGGCATCACCTTTGTCTTTCCTAGGTTTATCTTCATCCCATATTCCTTCATCCCTTCTTCCAAAACCTTTATCAACTTTGAAGTGATTGCATATAATCTGCTAATATTACCATGTCATCTGCGAATCTTATATTTCTTATCTTCCCACCTCCAATGCTGACTCCTTCCTCTCTCCCATCAAAAGATTTATGGATCATGTCCTCAACATATATATTGAACAAGGTTGGCGACATACAGCATCCCTGCCTTACTCCTCTAGAAAAGTATGCTTTCAATAATTTTGTGATATATTTGGTACATTGTCTTCATTTCAATATCTTTCTACCATAATATACTGTTCAGTTTATTTATTGCTAATTTTGATTAATTTATCCTCTTTGTTATTTCTCTCTTACTTTGTCCCTGGTTTCCAATTATTACTTCTAAGTATTAAATTCACTGCTGACTTCAAAAGTCTTCCCTTCTATATCCAAACTGGTAGCACTCTCATTGATTACTATATACGTAGTTTTGTTAAAATTAATGCTCAAACCAGCCTTTTCGCATACTTCAACCAGTTTCTCATCATAAGCTCCGCATCATGCTTATCGCCAGCTATTATAATCTGATCCTCGGCAAAAATTAATGTGAGGGGGACTCAACGTTTGCGTCAATTCCCTTTCTATCGCATTTATTCTGCCTTTTATTCAAAAGTAAATATCTACATCTACATAATACCCCGCGAGCCGCCGCATGGGCGTGTGGCAGGGAGTGTTAGGCCACCAGCCGTGTAAAGGTGTAAGTTTTTTGGAGATAAAATGGTGACATGTATTATAGGAGTGTATTTAGTGGAGTTAAATTTTTAATTGTGGTCACTTATTGGGCGCGGAAAGAACGAAATTTTGTACCTATCTATTCGGCAGTGTATCTTTCTTATTTTATCGCATCTGTCAGACCTAGAGATGTAGTGAGGAGTCATGATAATTTACTCTATGTCGCTCTGAAAAATATCAGTTCTGAATTTATCAAGCAATCTAAGCATAGCGTGTAGCGTCCGAGTCTCTTGGGGCTCCCACCTTAATCCCTCAAAAAGTTGTGAGCCACTATATGTACGCTTGTAGTAGTTTTTAACGAAGTATCTAACCAAAGCGAAGTACCATCCCTCTTTTACATTTTCTTACAAGGACCCTCCTATTATACATTTAACAAAACCTAGTTTTTTTTAATGCTGTGCCACAGATGTTTTGTATGTGCAATCCCCACGATATATCAGAAGTTAAGGTAATTCCAAGATACTTTACTGTATTTGAAGATTTGATATTTACTCCACCCACAGTATAGGTATGGCATATGTGTGATGACTTTCGCTGGAAGTGAACTGTGGTGCATTTGCTGATATTTAATACTAACCCTCACTCCTGGCACTACGAATAAAAGAAATATCCTTTAATAATTCATAATTCATTCAAGCACATGTGGCGAATTGTCAATATGTTAAAATTTTAAGAATAATCGATGAGGGATGGAAGCTATTGTAACGCGTTATGGTTTGGACTATTGCCGTCTATCGGAGCAGCAATCTGTCGATCGTTTTGTATGCTCCGAAGAATGACGATGAGTATCTCGGATTTACGCGTATCTTTCGGACGTTTCTCCGACTTTGAAAATTGCGGGATGGCAATGTCAGCCGATGCCAATTAAGTTCGTCTCACTCCAACGCTGGGCTTGCTTGCCTCGCGGAGTGGCCAGGGAGCCGCACGCTAGAAAACGTATAACAGGCCCACAGGGGATGGAGGGATACTTTGCGTCAAATTGCAGGGGAGGGGGAGAAGAGAACAGAGGGTCGGAAAAAGAAAATAAATTTAAGGGAACTCGAGGAAAATGCTGCCCGGCACACGACAGAACTTCCTCCGCTCCGAGGCGAGATAATTCCCGAGACTCGTTTCATCGCTTACTCAAGGTTTTTTTAATGCAGGATTCACGCGCCACCGGCGGATTGCGAGAAAAGGTAGGAATTCGAGTGGAGGAGGGGAAAAAACGAAAACAAAAGAAGAGTGAAAATAAAAGGGGCGAGCGCTTCCTCGTGATCAAAATGGGCGGGCGGCGATGGCGTAACGTGTGCCTCGGGTGCGTGAGGCGTGTGTTATGCAGGGCTCTTGCGCGGGGCGAGGAAGTCGGGCGGTTGCTCCTTCTACTGCAGCGCTTTTAGGTATCTCCACTGGGAGTGTCGTAATGGGTGGGTAAAGTCGTGACGTCTGGCGTTAGCTAGCCAGCCTCCGTTTTCTGAAGTGATTTAAGGTAGGGTGTGCCATGCAGGCTACTTCTATGGGGTATGGCACGGGATGATTTCATACCAGATATGCGATACTTGTACTAAGTCGAAGTCAGTCCCATAGCTTCTCCAGCCATTAACCGAGAGCCGAAGGCGTTTGGAAATAACTATAAAACTATATAACACTAAATGAACTAGGAGAATGCTTTATTGCTGAACATACTTGCAACACTCGGATTAGGTTACTAATTCGGATATTTAACTGGGTACTGATTCATGTGCGAAATTATTTCAGCTGGTTTGAGATATTAGTAGTTATAAAAAGTTATTAAATACCAGCAGGTACCATTTTAGAGGAGTGATATCATTGAAAATATTTATCGCAACTATTATGGACCCCAATTGCCAGGGGAAATATTGACATTTTAAATCTCTCATGGCCAATCAAGAACATTTAGTTAAGGAGTCAATTGTTATGAGACTCATAACGTTGTAGATCTCATTGAGGAAATACATCTACTTGTTACATAAAATACTTACCAATAGTTAATAGTTTCGAAAGTTTATTCTAACCTTCTACCGTCGGATAAAATTTATGAAGGTTTAGCCTATGAATAATTGCTAATGCACATCATTATTAGTTAGTAAGTTTAAACAAACTGCTTATTCGTCTCAAGTTAAATCTTTTATCGAGTAATTAAGTCTCCAAGCTGTTCATTGCGCATCCGCCATCTTGACTACTTATGGAACTCATAATTCCAAGCCATAAGTTATGAAATCATTAAACCTACCTTATGTTTCTACAACACTTATTGAATGGTTGCCATGACTAATGGGTCCCATAGCTTTATAGAGTACGTATGTTTTGTTCCCGCTACTGGCCATTAGTTATGCAATCCATTTCACGTATGATATGCTTCGAATTGACTCAACTGTATTACGCTGGCATCGGAAAAATATGCTGATAGGCTTCCGAAAAAATGCTTCATACTTAGGCACTTTAAAGGTACCACGGGGAACTCCCACCCATGAAACCCTTGCCGTTCGTCGAAAAATTCGGTCGAAACTGATACTGGTGGGCTCTACTTACTGATACTGGTGGGCTCTACTTACTGATACTGGTGGACTCTAATACTAATAGTATTCTAGGTCGCTCTGGCTCTACTCCCGCGGTTTCGGATTGGTGCTTAACAACTTCCTGTACTGAGTCGAGTGAACCTATATAAAAGAGTAAGAGGTTTAAAATGTGCTGGGCTCATCATAAGCAGCACTCTTCGTTAAAAACTGCCGCGAGCGAAACGAAAAGATCGCTCAACTGGTGAAAGGACTGGGTTGGGATTCATTAGAAACTGAAAGGCTACGCGCCAGGCTCAGATTGCTTGAAAATTTCAGCGTAGGCGAGTTTCACTGTGACAGAAAGAATGTAATTTTGAGGTAAACTGCGATTTTAGAGTTGAAATCAGTGAGTATCCGTCTATCGGAGCTTCAGTTAAACTGGAAAATTGGCGTTGGAATTGTGCGAAAAATTACGACATTATTCATTATGGCTCGTAAATACCTTCAAACCCATACGTGCGAGAGGTGATTTTGTTTTACATGTTCTAAATGCGCATTTGTTATATTACGTTATGTTGTCACTGTTATTTGTGGTGAAATGCGGGAGTTTCTCACAAAAACTTATTTCGCTGGTGTGACGGAAGCCGCAGTTTACCTAAGTTTGCCCCTGCACCAGGTCTATATAGTTGCTAGAATCGAAAAAATAATTGAGATTCCAAACTTCAGGTACAGTGAAACCCCTCTCAACAATCATTTTTCTGCGGAACCGTCTGTCGTCGCTTAATTCAGGTTTCAGGGTGTGTGTACATCAGATTATTATGCATTGCAATTCCCCAGGGGCAGATAAATAACGAGGAAATAAACGCTATCTGGATAGGTTTTAACAAAACCGTCGCTTCAAGAGTTTTTCCATTTTTTTCAAATCGGCCGCCCGTTCATTTGCAAGTATGTGCTCCTTATTATTATTGACGTTCTTGTTGCCCAAGTTTGACGGTGATTTTGTCTTCATGATTTCTTTCAAAAACTATACCCATGGTTTTCTTAACATCAATCTTTTAGTTATTAACTAGTAAATAGTTAACACTCTATTTATTTATACTTAGGTACACACAGTTCTGAATTCTCGTCGGACCATCCTCCTCTGTAATGTCATCAGCGAAGCGTGGAAAGCTTATTTTTCTCCATGCACTTGTATTCCTGTTTTTAATTTTCCCTTTATTTTGTTTACGACTTTTTCAATGTAAATATTGAACTTTCTGTCCCTAATAAAGGCAAATACTTAGTACTTTTTCTGCAAAATGTTTAATTCACACGACGCCTTTAATCGTTTAACGACGTCGTCAGGGTGTTTGTTTAGTGTTTGTTTATTGTTGCGGTAGTTACGTTGGGAGGTGGAAAAAAATAGCTTTTGGGGAATAAGATCATATGCTTTCCCGGCAAATGCTTTGAGTACATTCTTCTCGGGTATTTTACCGGGTTAAATTTTTGGAAAGTACCAACGGTTATGCGGATGACTCGTCCATCGTCGTCAGGGTAAATGAGAGCCTAGGCATGAAGGTAAAGGAAAATGAGGCAGACATTAACTTACCCAGATATCGACGGACGTGTCGTCGGATGGACGGTCGGTATTTTTCATTCATTGAACCTAATGATGTACCCGAGAATAATTTACTCAAAACTTCTGGGGATGTTCGAGAAAGGCAGGGGAACGTAGAACTGGGGCTGTTGTGGTGGGAAGGGTCATTATTTAAAGTGGTTTGAGCGAAATATTATTTAATCTAGAAATCAATGAATATGGTCTACTTTTAAAGATAAATGTCTTACTCTTCCAAAGATACCAAATTATCAGCCTTTTACTACACTATTTTCCGAGATTTTTGACGACAAATCAGCCCTTTTACATGAGAAATGTTACGCGTATGCATTCCGGAGAGACCTTATTTTAAAAAATAAGGAGTTTCTAGCATCGAAATCTCGTGTGTATTTTTTATGTTTATTTTAGAAACTAAATCAGATTGTTGCCGAAAGTAATTTCAGAATCGCAAAAAACCTCCCCTTTTGAAGGAGTTTTCAACGTGCCGTGTGAAAAAATTAGTCAAATCGTTAAGACTGTTATAAAGTCAAACAGTATAGACGTTAGTAGATATTTTGATTAGATTCATGCTTCCTACAGCTGCTGAAATTAAAATGTATAATTCCAATATGGTCTCCATTATGAATAAGGAACTATCTCGCTCAAACTATCTCAGCAAGGAAATTTAACCGATTAAATTTTCTATTTTGATGGATTTGAGGATTCGAGTGGACATCATGCTTTCAATCATTCAGTCAGTGTTTTAGGTAGGGCCTGCCGAAGAACTGAGCCTCCGCCGAAGTTCTCCGCCCCAACACCTCACGACGAAGCAATTTGCGGCCGGCGTTATTTCATTGTTTCTCCGAAATAAAGCGGATTCCGCGTGGATATGGTATCACGATAATCGCAACCATGCCTGAGGAGAAATTTGGTGGTTGCTGGCAGGGGCGGAGCCTGAATGTGGAAGAGAGAGGTTGAGCATGAAGGAGCATTCGAGAACGTTTATCGAATCCACCCAGGCGCCAGCCATCCCAGGATGCGTCCTCAATTCCGAATCCCAAATTGCCCCATCCATATTCTCTTTCTGTCGCGCACCTTTTTAAGTAGATTTATTCATACGAGGTCTTTCCTTACTTTCCTTTGGATAGCACGGGGGGTTAAACGAATTGACGTGTGTAAAGCAAAAATATCCACCATCTCTTCGAAATTCACTGCAACTTACTATTGTATTATATATCATCGGCTGCTTAGAGCTGCATAATTTTCGCCGGGAATGTGAATTACTATTGAAGGGTCTCAGATTTTCCCTGCGAATCTGCTGGATAAAGGTTTCTCGGGTCTTCCACCGGGTGAGCAGGTCCATGGGGCCCAACGTTTCGGAGAACGACTTGTCTCCATCTTCAGGGGGGTTCAGCTTTCGGAAGCTGAACCCCCCCCTCAATGAAGACAACAAAGACTGCTTCGTCGCGCGGTGACTCGACCAATCACGTCGAAGGACGCGGTTGGCATATACGCCGCCGATTATGTAGCAGCTGAAGATACGATTGATAATTTTCTTGAATGTTTCGCTTTTTCCGCGAAACAAACTATGTCTTCATCCTGACTTATGCTCGAGTCGCGAACTTCAGTCGATGTTTTCGGTTGAAAAGAGGACTTCGGCTTATAATCGGAGAGATGCGTTCGCAGGGCGATATTTTATTGTAAAATAAAGTTTTAAAAATGGTTTTTTAGTGAGCGGACATGTTTTTACAATGTATATATGTGTTTTAAGGTGGACCGAGGAAGCTGGAATATCGGTGCTTTGAGCATAATGCCAACTAGAAGGAGAAAAAGTAAAATATGTAGGTAGTAGGTACCTCATATCATAAATAACTTCAGAAATACATATAAGGAATAATATTCAAATACTTAATTCACCTGCTGTAAAATCCTTATGTATACATATTTTCTTAATGTGTATATGTGTATATGTTGGAGTAGCAGTTTGAAATAGGATCATGGGCACCCATACAATAGTTCTCAGGGGCGCAAGACTGCAAGGTTTGGGAGGTATGAAAACCCCTAGGGAAACGTGTCCACCCAACACCCATTAGAAAATTGTGAATGTAAATTTAAATTTTCAGGAGACCATTTTGGGGGCATCTTAATTTTATGACACCTTTCTAAATTTTTTACTAAAACTTACTTTGAGCCTTCTACACTTTTTTATCCTTCTTTGGAACCGAGGGGGGAGACATGCCCCCCCTTACTGTTGAGAATACAACCATATATATGTATCTATGATGTGTTATATACATAGCAACTGTTTTATTTACTCTATAAAATATAGGTTACAGTTGATATACTCTTATTTAATCATGTTTTTCTGATTTTATTACAGTTTATTATTATAAAAGTTTCACTCTTTCTTATTACAACCACGAGACTTAGGTACCTCCCAAAGCACACCTCCCCCCTCCATCCTGTATAGGCGCCCATGTATATTAGATGGTATCAGAAAAGCTGGCATCAAGCCAGCCTCACTTATGAGTGGAGATGAAGAGGTTAACTCCAGAGACAAAATGTGGTGGAGTGAATAGGAGCCTTGAGCATGTGGCCATATACATAGCCTGCCTCTAATAAGACACCGTGACTTAAAATGAAAGAAATGTTTCATGTGGGTTATGCCACATATTTTTTAAGATCCAAAATTTTTGCATTCACAAATCTGGCATTAGCTAGCAGATTAATACATTTTAAAAATTTGCGACAAGCTCTATAATTGTATTTTTCAGCCATGGTTTGAAATGTGCTCTGTAGCATACTTTTTCTGCATATTAACCCTTTTAGTGCAGCGGGCCGATATATCGGCTCATAGGCAAAATATTGTTTAACTTTTGCACGCAAATATAATTACAATTATATTTTGTACGAAGTATAAGCGTTTTTTTTTATTATTACCTAATTCAATGCATACACAATAAGAAAAACTGCATATGGATATTTTAAACAATAACTTTATAATATTTATTTCCCTAGAGTGATACATTTAATTCTAGTTCCCTCCACATTTCTCACTAGAACCGCTGGCAGGGGTCAGCACTAAGAGGGTTAAGAGTACCAAGAATATTTCCTCTTAAAATTATAGAGATATATATGTACCTATAACATGATATTCCCAATTTACAAGCTGTGAGATAATTAAGAGGGATATATTTTATCTGCTGCAGTCATTTCTTCATCTACTGCAGAGCTTGTCTGGATATTTTTTTAATCCTAGGACATAGTTCCTACTGGTGTTATATTTAATTATCTTTAAAATTTTTTAAAGGAAAATGACAGAGTGCCTACCACTCTACATATAAAACAAACCTGATTTTAATTTACTAAAATGCTACTGTTTTCAATCCTTTTTGGCATGAAGAACAACAAATATCAAGACCAAACTGTGGCAGCTGCCACCATTGATGAGAACTCTGAGCCCAGTCCAAATCAGCATGAAGAGGATGACTACTATCAGGAGTTTTTAGGTGACTTTTACTCTCTTTGTTGATGGTAGCACATGTAAATAATAGCACAGTTGTAGTTAAGTTTATTTTGGACTGTTTTGAAAAATGCATGATTCTTAATATGTTGAAGCTTGCGGATGTATACTGGCAATATTATGTACAGATATAATTTTATAAAAGAATCAATTTTTAATATTTTATTAAAATGTGTGTAAATTTTTCATAAATGGAAATTGAATTGTATCATATTCACCACTTATCATTTTGTTGGAATGAAATTACTTGGGTGCTTACTTTTGACCCATATATCTGCACAAAATCATTTAGTCAATAAATATTAAGGCACAGTGAATCTATGAAACATTTCACTAAGGTGCAGCACTTTTTCCATTAATATCTGACTGTTTGATGAATGTCCTCAATACTTGGTGACTTTCCTTACAAGGAACTAATGTGGTTATTTGACCTGTTATTTTGATAATTTGAAATGAAAAATAATAAATCCATCTGCTTGATTTTGATCTGAAGTAGTGATCTTATGAAACAGATGCAGCTTGTCAAAAGGAATGGGTTTTTCCTTGGTGATTCCCAGAAAGTATGGCAGAAAAATATGGCAATAAATTTATTGTGCTTTAAGATAGGTGTGCTCCACGTAAGAAAATGTTTCCTCTGCTTACCTTATGCCTCAAGAAGCATTTCAGAAAGGAAATTGAAAGGGGGAGTCTCTCCTGGAAGTTGGAGGGATGAATAAATATTTTAGCAGTGTAAGAGAACATAAAGCAGAAATTCCACCTTTCCATTAGGAATTATCAGGGTAAACAGGAGGGAGGAGAGCTGCCATCAGCTCATCCTGGGAGTGAATGGCTTATGATGCCTGCATGCCAAATTCAGTATAGACAGGACATAGGACTTGTACTTATCCATTTCTAATGCTGTCAGAATATTTACAGTTTACCATTATATAGGATTAATTTTTAGCTGGTTTCAATAATTCATGTCATTCTGCAGTGGTAAAGGTTGCGCTTCATCTCTGTGGTACATCAGATTGTGTGGGAGATTTGAGTAGAGAGTACAATAGGGGAAGGAGGGCTCAGATTGTTAAGCCTGAATCACATGATCATTTTTTCCGTCTCTTTTAAGGGATAGCTCCAATGATAGCTTGCAATTAGCAATGATATTTTCAGGGACCGTGACAATGATGGCTCGAGCTATCATTTTCTGAATCACACGGTCATTTTGGCCGTCCCTTTTTCCATCATTTTTTCCGTCCCTTTTCGCATCATTTCTATGTTAACTACTCTCATTCCATTGAAAGCCGAACGTGGCATTAGAGTCGCTCTTTGTGGCTGAGCACTCTGATTGGCTAAATGGTGGAGTCAGCGATGCCTCCAGGGACGGAAAAAGGGACGTGCCCAGGGATGGAAAAAGCTATAGGGATCCCTATCGTTGGAGCCATCCCTGACTTTGTTCGAGTCACACGATCATTTTCGAGCGATCATTTGAGCTATCATTGGAGCTATCCCTTAAAAGGGACGGAAAAATGATCGTGTGATTCAGGCATTACATTAGGATACCAGTATGATTGCTTTCATATTTTCTGTTTTTGAAATGTACCTATGTCTTTTCCCGTCCTTCTTTTATCCTCGGCCAATACTGTCATTTTCATGTTTTTTTCCATTTTCCTATCTTCTGTTAATTTTTGCCCCATCCTTGATTTTTCTCCTCAAAGGTCTGGAAACATGTTCGTGTGTATGCTATGTTCCATCATATTCTCCCAAATAATTGGCATTTTAAGCATAGCAATCACAAACCATGCACCCATGGTCTTTGTATCTAAAAAGCATTTTCAAGTCTTACTGCTTAATTTTGTCTCTTCCATTCTCACCATGTGCCCATCCAGAAAACATAGCTCTCCTTTTCCATGTGGAATCCATAATTTATTCTATTCCTGGTTCAGTTTCTGATTGTGTCTTCTCCTGCATACCCCATCGTCTCTGAATGGATCTAAAATTTTACTCAAGGTCATCTTCCTATCCTTAATTTCCAGTTTTTTTTCTTAATGCCTTTTTAATCCATTGCTAGGTATTCAGCTGCATTAAGGGCCTCTGGTCTTATTACAGTACATTAATGTGTCAATTTGGTATTTATGGTTAAGGACTTGTGTTATTTAAATATTTCATAAGTTGATTTGTACTTTCAATTATATTTTGTCATGAAACCTTAGCTTTTTGGGTTTCCCAGTCTGACCTATACCCCTGGATAATTGACTTTTCCTACTTGCTCCATTATTTTCCATTTATCTCAAGCTGTTTTGTACCTTCAGTGATATTTGCCATATATTTTGTCTTTTCTGAAGATATTTGTAAGCCTAATTTTGTGGCATAAAATATGAGCTATCATCCTTGTTCTCTTGCTGTACTTCACTGTTGGGAATAACAAAAACGCCTTTTCTTGATTGAAGCTTTTGTGGCTCATGTTGATTAATAAAATAAAATATTACGAGTAAATGCTGCGTGAGGTATCGGTTTGGCCCGACGTTTTGTGACCCACTGCTGGTCACTTATTCATGGGAATACATATAACATACTATATTTGTCGGCTTTTATATATTGACTCAAGTGGAAGAGGTGGAAGGGGGATGGAAGTTAGGAACCAAGGGGACGAGTTCCAAGTATTGCTGATTTTTAAGCCGCTGTTTCTATTGAAACTGTGTTTATTATTCTTCCTTATGTTGAACAAAAACGTCATCTGTGTGTGCCTTAAAGTCCTCCATCTAATTCCCATACTTCAGTCCTATTTGAATCTCATTCTCAATATGCTTGCTGTTCAAATCCTTTGGTAATTTGCATTTAGCACAAGAAGAAGGTGTAGCATATGGAAATCCAAAAGACAATTCTCTGAATACATAATGAAAACTTTTTAGCTGAGGAAAACAACTTTCAGTTGGCTGAGTTAAAATTGATTTAGATAAATTTCATGACTCTCTCTAGATAAAAATGTGTGATCACCCCCAAATTTGATGGATAGGTACATACATAGCAATACCATTCAATATGAATATATATTGATCTGAAAACATCCAACAATTCTTAAGCAATGAATTTTGTTATTGTCAAGACCAGTGAAGGGTAAATGAAAGTAAATATCAAGAATATTAAGCTATGCCTTTTTACTTTGGCCAATATATGTCTAGGTATATGCTATCTTGGACGTTTGCATCATTCCTTATTTTTGAGTAGTTAATGAATTGAAACACACTCATACATAAATAAATGTGTAGAATTCTCTACATATACACTGTTTCCTGTGTACTCTAGTACTTATTCCCATGTGAAAAATTTTGGGTCCTCATTTTCATGCTAAACATGTTGAATTCCAAAAATATTCAGGAATCTTAAGTCCTTTGAAAGTAAAGTTTCATGTCACTTCCATGTACGAAAAGATTGATTTCTTTTCCAGGTGTTCCCATGCCATCACCAACGGATGATTTTGGTAGGTTGAAGATATGGAAGCTTACATTGTTTTAATCCATTTTTGATACTTATGCAAGAATCGTTTTGTTGGCTGGACTATCTATATTGAAAACTGGATGTTCACAGTTACCTACTTCATAATTTAAAAGTATATTGAGTTAAAAATTATGATGCACCAACAGATTTTTTTCACTTGTCTTGTAAATATATGCTCTGGGCTATCACCATATGTATGTGATAACTCAGAGAATATTAGATTAATCTGGAGGTATGTACATATTTTTTTAATTTTCATCTGAATTTCTTGATGTGATTTGCATGATTGTGTTGCATGATTTGATTATGATTATCACTGGGCAAGTTTTTCGAATTTACTTTTGCAATTGTCAATATGACCATAGCATGTATGTGGATTATTAACCCTTTGTTGTTCAGAAAGATAAATACATTAGTTCTAGCACGGAAATTATTTGATTCAAAGTCATAACTCAGTATTTTTTTTACAAGCATATTCTTAGGATTTTTTTGCAAACATTTTCATCAACCAACCCAGTTAAAAATATATTGTCTGTAACTGCCCTGAAACTGGTCAGTAACTCCTCTGAAACTGATCTCACAGGAAGAACAGGTCTGCGGATCCACATAGGTCCTCTGTAGAATCCACCATTTTCCTTAATTTCCACCAATTACGTACATTGGAAATAGAAATTCCTGGAACTGAGTAGAAACTCAATTAAGTAAGTTTCTGGATAATTCCATATAAAGTGAAAAAAATAAATGTGAATGATGGTATGTTGTGGGACCAATGTGGATATCATGTGAAAATTTGTTGAGTTGAAGTGGAGCCCGTGTGGAATTGATGTGGGACCCAGGTGGAGTTTATGTGGATTCCCAGGGGAAGTTAGTAAGTTGAAGGATTTTGGTGGAATCCATGTGGGTGTAATGTGGAATCCATGCAGGACCAGTGTGGATCCCACGTGGAAATTCGGTATCTTGGTGGAAATTTTGTGGATCTAGTGACCATATTCATGTGCATTCCGCCAAAGATTTCCACCTTCATATCCACGTGGTCCCTGCATGGGTTCTCTACCATCTTGTTCTTACTGGGCTGTAACGTTACAGTCCAGTGAGAACAAGATGGTGGCCGTACGGCTCTTAAAGGCTAATTACTGAACTGGAAGTGGTCTGTAACTGGTCTGGATTTGAAATATCTAGAGATATTTTTCAAATCCAGACAAGTATCTGACCACTTCCCGGTAGAGATGGGCCGTTCTGAAAATTACCATGGTATTTTTTGTAATTAGCCTCAGCTGCTGAAAATCAGTGTAATTTTTGGTGATATTCACTTCCGTCTTAAATATTTTTCATACCGATATATTACAAACACATTATTTAAAGTCAAGTCTATATTCATTTAATACAATCCTAATTATTAATAAAGGCACGTCCAACTCATTTGTGGAATATTTTTACTTATGAAATATTTTTGGGGGGATATCATTTTTAATGGTTTGAACGAAAATTTCTCATGTCAAAAAAAGAAATGCCCAATTGTGTTAAGGCTGCCATGTTTGTTTTTAAATTTTCTTTATTTATAATGCATTAAAGTAGTAATGACAATGGTTTCTAATGCCTTAACCACTTGCTATTGCTATTGGCTTTCCTATTGAATCGTCTAATAGCTATTAATTTCAGAAATTTAAAAATTACTGGAAAATTAATATTTAAAAAATTACTGTAATCTACCGCGTTAATTATCCTCAGATCGCAATTACGATAATTTATCCATCTCTACTTCCAAGTCAGATATCAGCCTTTCAGAGCAGTTACAGACCAAATAATTTTATTGGGGTAGTTTTGTTCTCTACTAATCATTTCTACACTATATATTAGCATAAATAATTTTACTATTTGTCATCCTCAACTGGGTGACTGAAGGCTTGATTATTCCAGACATATGACCAAAAGTTTAAAAAAATACTTTGAGTTTGGTCACATGACTTGCTATTGCTCGACAGTATTACATTAGGAATAAAATCACTTAAGGACCAATGAGTTTTTCAAATATTGCTATAAATTTAAATGAGAATACATTAAGAGTAAATCAGAGAAAAAGAAAATGCTGGAGTAAAAAATCACTGGTGAATTGATCTGATAGGAGTAACTAAGGGTTAATATACCATATTGATTGAGTCATAAGTATTATTCAGGCATCATGAATAGCTCTTAGTTGCACATTTATTCACAACTGCCCAGCCAGGTTTTATTCACAGGAAACAATTTTTTCATTTGATAGCATGAAGTTTCACATGATTAGCTGAAGCACACCAAGTAAATGTGTAAATATGTGTACAACTTGGGTTCACACATGAATGCCTCTGTCTTTGCTGTGATCTAGTGGCCAATTCACTTCTATCTGGTGATTATTTGCTAATTATTATGCTAGATAAAATCACTCATTGGGGCATTGAGACTCCTCCTTTCCTTTGCTACCTCTTGTATCTTATGCACATAACCTTTGGAGGGAAAATTCCAGGAGACACCTTAGGACCTTACCTTCAACTTGGCACCCTTTTATACCCATGATTCAACTACTTAGTTGCCCTAAATCACTTTTTGGTACCCCACAGTTTTGCATGAAATGACTCTTCCCATTTGGCCAATACATGCCTCGTAACTGGATTATTCTAATTCATTGACCTCTTCTTGAAGAGTTCAGGATATCCCTTGTACCCTTACCTTGGGGAGATTGTCATCCATTTTGTTGTTTCATTTGAGTTTATATCTTATGTTTTGCTTTTAGAGAATTCTTTCAATTATCTTGGAGGGCCCTAAAATGTAGGGTAAGGCAGCATATGCTCCTGGTTATCCCAATAAAGTTTCTACTTCTGTCCTCTCTCCAAACCAACTTTGAGAAACGACTAAAGCTAGTTTTGCCCACAAAATAATTTTATAGCTCTTATTCCAATATTATTTTGGGTTGAAATCACAAGTGTACCTAATAAGGATTTCAAACTCATCTCCTGTAATCCTTACTGGCAGTCCTCCTAGTTGGAATTTTGTTGGGAATTGAATTTTAACTAACATTAACAAGCGGTCCTTAAAGTTGTCACTTGGCAAATTGGCATTTGGCACTTTTCTGGAAGGAAAAAAAGTACCCTTCAGGTGGATAAAGGTTAATGGTAAATGTGAGTCCTGATTTATTATTTCATTTGCATAACTAAGCCATTTATATTTCAGCCAATGATAATGTAAAATGTCTGAATCCTCTGCTCCACTATATGTTCTGAGCCAATGATGTCTGTGACTTGCTCAAATCGCAATCTGCTGACCCAGAATTTCCTCCTTCACTTCATTGTCAAATTCAAACTGCTCAATCAGGAGAAAACACTTTAACTTATGAATCAGACTAGGAATCCATATCTCGACACCTCAGATGCTTTTGGCCTTAACTGTTCACAGTACTCATGCCTTTGACTTTCGTCTCTTAGAGGCCCTTAAAAATACTGGCTGAAATATCAAACAAGTCCTGATATGCATGGTAGCCAGAGAAAGCTTGCAACAAAATTCCTGTGTGGGCAGAATTTTAATGAAGCTTAGCACACCCAGTGTAACACACCCAGCAAGTGTGCTACAGGTCTTACCTGGAAAGCATATGTCCATGGCTAGATTCCTGGTCCATATGAAATTTTTCTCATGGCAATTTTCATATACATCACAAATTCATGCTCATCAATATTTTTATCTGTCCATCTGTCTGTGCTTTCACCTATGTACATTCTGAGCATTCTGCAATTATTCCTCTATTTGGGCAAGTGCAATATACGTCAGGTGACCAAATTCCCGATCTGCTACTTAAAAAATGGAGCATGGGCAAATTTCCAACCATATATTTCTCAAGTCAAGTGAAGCCCTGGAAGACTCATCAGTCTTCACAAGCCCTATTTCACTCATTGTTTTTAAACTTCAATGGTTGGTACTTCCTAAAGAGCGTATGATATTATAATCATAGGATAAGTATATACATATTAAGCATCCGTGAAGTCAACTGAAAAATGAAAGAAAAAAAATAACTGACAGTCAGACAGACAGAAAAAAGAAAAAGTGACTCATAAGTGGTATTTCCCTGGCCAAACCTGTGTATCTGGTCTTATTAAGTGTACCTGTGTGCTTTTCTGTCCCTTTCCCCTGAAAACATCTTGAGAACCTAAGAAAAGGTTCACGGAAATGATGAAATACCATTGAAGGAGGGAGAGGAGGCTGCGAAGGGCACTATAGTGAATTTGTGGTTAAATATACTGCCTGTTTCAGTGAATAATAAGGTGAAATGATGGAGGACAATCGAATGAGATGTAGCAAAACTACAGTCATGAGTTAGGGTGCTGATTACAAAATCTCTTAGCCCTCTGTAAACATAGCCATTTTTGTTCCATCATTTCTATATTTACTCTTATAGTTCTATTATTTTTTCCCACACGCTTTGTCACTTTCAGACATCACAGAAGCCATATTGAAGCACAGTTCTAAATTTTGTGAGCTATGGCCAGCAACTTCTCAACAACTTATCTACAGCTATGTACGTTTGTATCCATCATATAGCTACGTACATGGGTGCAAAAATGACTATTCTTTTTATGGAACACTCTTAACACATTTATTTCACAAAAAGTGTACACACTGTAACATTCAAAGTCACTCGCAAGGACTCTTTCTTGAATCATGACTTGATTCCTCTCTCCCGTCAACAATCACCTGTTGCCAAGGCTTCAGAAGCTTTCCTATTTCAACTGCCTTTTCCAGAATCCTTTCGAAGATTCCTCCGCTACAATATCCATGCATCTCTTTATGTATATTTTACACATTTATCCTAAAATTTTTAATAAGTATGGCAGCAACACGTCTTTGATTTGCTCCTTATCTTAGTTTAAAGTTAAACACTACAAAAGATCAAATGAAATTGTAAGAAACATCGACTTCAACATACATAATAAGCATCTTTCATCTTCCTTGACATGTAGGTACTATAAAACTTTCTATAAGCAGCACCTTTAACTGAAATTAAATAAACACCTCTGCATTTCATCATGGTATAAGTCTACTAATGCTTGTGTTAAACTCACATCTGCAGACGTAATATGAGTAAAATATGTACCAGTTATTTTTTTAGTTTAGCCATTTCATTACTAACTCTGAGCATGCATTGTTTTACAGGCGTCAAAGGAAGACCTGGGATTGATTTCCCAAATTTAGCTGCTATTCCTATAACTAGTTTCACATGCCGTAACGTGAAGGAATCTGGCTATTTTGCAGACATGGAAACTAAATGCCAGGTGAGCTGGTGGAAATTAAGTGCCTTAAAGCTTTTACAATATGTATACTTACGTGTTTCCCCCTGAATACATTTAGAACGTTTCCAGAATTCTTTGTATAGAGGTATGCTAGATGAAATGTATCTCAGTCTCCAAAGTAAATGTTAAATCTAGTTAAGAATTATTGGTAAGGTTGTTCAATTGGCCCAAAAACTATACATTGGATTAACCATTGTGTTTGAAGTTGAATTCGTGGAAAGTTAACGCATAGTTTTAAAAAAAGTTACACTTTCTATTTGGATTTTGATATGATGTCCTTAAAGAGATCTCTCCTCGAGGATATGGCAAGCATTAAACAAATGTGACTTTGCAAAAAAAAATTTAGCCTAAAATTAAACAGGCCTGTAATCATTGAACTTAACTGCAAGAATGGGATTTCCAAGCAATAGCCGTCTCCATTGGCTTCACTGATGAATGGGTGTAGACCAGTTAAATTTGTTGTTAATAAAAGTAAGGTTTTTGGATAGCATTTTTCTTGGTTAAAGAGGGAATTGAGAATAAAAATATCCATTGAACTATTTTCTTGGCTTTTTCAAATGCTTTTGGAAGTTCAATCTATCCATTCGTTAAACTAGTGATGAACAATCTTTGTTAATTAATATCCTTTAAGGAGCTGATTATATCTTTGCTTCATTCTATTATTTGGTTCCATCTTTGTGTGTTGTTTCGTAGATAAAATTCAGGAGGCATCTTCAGGACCTGAAGATGACTGCTGAGTTAGATTGTCTATGAAGCAACAAAACACAATGGAATCCAATTACAGAAGGATTCAAATTAAAAGATTTCATGGGAACCATAAGACTAATGGCTATATCTATCTTTGAGCTCATTGGAAACATAAAGTGAAGAGTTTAAGAAGAATTTAAAATAGAATTTGCTGTTAACAACAGTTTACAAGTTCATGTGCCTATTTCCTTAATTCCCAGTGTTTATTGTTCTTTATGGAACTGTGAAATAATGGCTATTAAGGTACAAATTTTATCGCTATGTTGTAGTCATGATAACATGACTAATCCAACCCTCACTAATAATTATGACAGCTTCATGAATTTTTTGTTTCTTATTTATCTAGGTTTTCCACATATGCGATGGTGGCAGGAAGATGTCATTTCTGTGTCCAAATGGAACAATCTTCCGGCAGTCTCACTTAATTTGTGACTGGTGGTTTCGAGTGGACTGTGAAGATTCTCAAAATTACTACGAGCCAAGTGCTGACACACTCAGAAGGGATAGAGAAAAATCAAAGTATGACAGGCTTGCATCTGAGTCCAGGGAAAGTATGAGCATAACCGCAAACTATCGACCACACCCAAACATACAACAATATGTGGAACCAAGTACACCAAACAGTGGGAACAATTATTATGAACCAGGGAAACCTCTTCATCTTAGCAATCGTAGAATTTCCACTGTTGAGGAACAAGTGGGAAATGATGAAGACAGAAATCCTAGAGTCAATCACAACAGAAAAAGCATCAGCGTAAATCCCCCCCAGTATCAGCAGAAACAGCAGAACATTCCAGAGCCTCCCAATTCTCAAAGAGACTTGTCTCACAAAAAAATTGTTGCGAATTTCAGGAGCATAGCAGACAATGGGTACAGCACGATTAGCGATGGAATCCCTAAACTTGTCATTGAAGATGGAATCATAAGAGCAGTTAAACAAACTGAGGATAATGCCAAGTCCAACGTTTATTTTGAGGCGGAGGATTCAACCAAGACCATAGTACAAACTTCAAGCACGAATACAGAAAATGCTAACTCACAAGGAAATAATTGGAATGGTAATAATGACGATCCAGACAATAGAAGGGCTGACAAAATGAGGAGGGTCATAAGGCTCAAAGTGAAAAGTAACAAAAATGCAGTCAATGAGGGTCAAATTCTGGCGGAAACCTCATCCTATGCCAGCAGTCATAGAAGAGGACTAACTCAGGATCGCCGTTCAGAGACAGTGACTTTTAGTCAGGTGACAGAAAGCATTCCATTTATTGATATTAATTCCAGAGAAAAAACATCATTTTCTTCTACAACAAGCAGTCCACAGAACACAATTACCACCCCTTCAGGAAACAAGAAAACCAGTGTAGAAAGTGGAGGATCAAGTACGACATCAAGCACACCCAAAAAAGGATTATCTGCTTTGCTCCAGAACTCCCAATACGTGGACGAGGATTCAGTCATAACATATAGGCCACTAAATCTAAAAGATGAACCAGATGAGCATCAGTCTACAAAGAATAAAGGTGTAAGTTCCTCTGCACCAAATAATACGGCAAATGCCGAAGATAAAGAGACAGTTGAGGCTACCCAGTCTTCAGGAGATGAAGATGAAGTGGTGACATACAGGCCTGTGATGGACTTAGAGAAGTTCCTTCATCAAAGACGTGAAATGCTGGCGAAGAATGATGACAAGAGGGATGGGAGGCCCTATACAGGCACTCGAACGCCACCAATTCTTCCTCTTTCATCTAGTCCTGGGGCAGTACGCTCCTTGGCTCTGTACATAGAATCCCTCAGCGATGACCTAATTGAGAGCACACCCAGGAGGATTCATGGAAATTTAAGAGGTGTAATTCCTACAGATCCTTCCCCCATCCAGAAGCCTGGATCATCGTTGCATGTAGAAAGGGAGAGCATATATTCAACACAAAAACAGCAATCTAGGCAGCAGCAGCCATCTAAAACAAGCAGTGGTTATGAGACAGTTTCTTTTGTTAAATATAATGATCCACAGCTCAGCACCAAGTCAAAAGATGGAGGTAAGGACCCATACACCAATGCAAAAAAGACTGAAGGAAGTGCTTACATTGTAAATGAGCCTGTATTTCAAGACCTTCAATGGAATTCAGCAGATTCTGTTGCTTCTGGCAACAAACTCCAGAATCCAAAATCAGACAACCATAAAAAGACCGACCCATCTTCTAAGAAGATGAAAGATTATTTACTTGGAAATTTCACATCTGAGGACTCAGGTTTATTTCAGCATATTAATAAGGCACTTTCTCAGTCAAATTCTTCGCTCACAAAATACTCCATGGAAACCCTATTTAAAAATGCAATTGAACCGGTTTTAAAAGAAGCTATGTCTTTAGGATCAATTACAGAATCAGAACTTTCTGAAATTTTGACTACAACAGAGGACTCCTTGTCAAATGTAAACACAGAAAATCCAAATTTCAATGATAAATCACCAGATAGAGAAACTATTCAAATAACCCCATTCTTTAAAGTAGAAAATGGTAGAGTAACCAGTACATCAAGTAAGTTCCCAAAAGATGATGATCTTTCCAAGACTCCGAGTGATTTGCGAGAGTTAGCCCAAGTCTTTAGTCGTGCCTTGTCAGCGTATCTCGAAGATCCTGAGACATTTAGAGATGCGCTAGCATCAGTCAGTCATCCTCATAACCCAAATCCACCAATTCGTTTAACTTCAGCAGGAAATGAAAAAACATCCAATAACTCCAAATTCAAGGAAGATGAGGACGAAGTTCTCGACTTCTCTGATGTCCAAACTCCAACTACCACCACTGGACTTCCTCTCTTTCAAAGTCCAACTACAGCAAACATACCACAGACAACAACCACCTCATCTCCATATCACTCAAGTGACCCATCTTCTAAAATACAGACTGGGTTCTACATAACAATCCCATTCATTACACCAACCCAAAAAATTCCAGAACAGGATTCAACCAGTGATAGATTGAAAAACCTTTCCCATCAGGATGCAGAGGGACCAGGCTCTGATGATGTTCAAACTGCCACCACAACAAGACCAGAGACCAACAATTTGAATGGAAATAGAACATCTGGGTCACCTTTACTGAGAGCTGAAAACGACAGCCAACAAAATGGCAACAATTTATCAAACAGTGAGGGGTCAAGCAAAGGACACAGAGGAGTTTTGCTGGAGGAGAACCTTCCACCACTTGAGACAAAAATCTTGCCTCCATTTCAAGACCCCATTCCTGGCCTTGAAGGGCTGACGTCAAATGATGAGGAGAATGGCTTCACTGACATTAACATTCCAACTGCCGCACTAGATGAGATTTTAAATGAATTTGTGCCTGAGGAACTAAATCGTTTAGCAATGACTTCCATTGAGACAGATGAAATCCCAGATAACAATAAATATTTATCCTCTTACACAGATTCATTAGAACCAAATCAATTAAGCACAACTGATTTCCTAAAGGAAAATGTTTCAACTACACCCTCGACCACCACCAGCACAACCACACCATTAACACCCACAACTGATTTAGCATCACAGACTGTAAATTCCATTGTATCCAGAATTACAGCAAAACTTCCCCAAATGACTAATCCAAATAAAAACAACATAGCTAATTCTCACAGAAGCACTGTCTCTTACGATACTTATGCGAACCATCTTCTCAAAGCAATCAATAATCCCGTTACAGAAAAAGATGAATCACTGGTCCACGCACAGAGTGCTAGCTTCCTTCCACCCCAGCAAAATTCTAACCTTCCTAAACATGCCACCAAACTGATTCCTGATCAATCAGCTCCTGCTATGGAAGATTCTCACTCACTGCCCGCCAAGCATAATTTCAATGATAAACCAACTGCATTTCCTGATGTCAACACAGATTATGAACTCCTTCCCATATCTTCAACACCAGCACCAGTGAAGATTAATTTCCCTGAGGAAAAAACAAAAATATTCAATGCTACAGAGGTGTTGAGCTTAAATGGTGGAGATGACAATGAAAGGCCTCCACATGGAAATCCTAGGCTTGTACTACTATTTGTTAATGATCACAATGCCAAAGGAATTGGCCTTAATGAAAAAAATGCTCGCCTTCTCAAGGCTTTACTGAGAAAGGACGATCACCACATCCTGAAGAGTGTGGGCCTCATTCCAGAGGAAGATGGCACTAGGGAGCCTACCACCTCAACAACTGTGAGTAGCCCATATGAAAGGACATCTTTAGCTCCACCATCTCGCATAATCCTGAGAGCACCATCATCTACTGTGCAATCCAAAGCAGAACTGCCTCCAGTGCAACATATCAGCAATGTGGGCAACTCAGAAAGGACAGAACCTCCAATCACAACTTATGCACCCAAATTCACCATTCCTTGGTTCCCCATCAAAAAGATTAAATCACCAAACAGAAATTATACTGCCAGAGCAGAGAAACTTCAAGCAACAGATCCACCCGAGTCCACTGTTGAAATAACGACCTCACCAAGTACAGGAACATCCAAGGCACCGAAATACCTTCCAGAGAAACAGACGTCAACCAGTTTATCTAACTCAACCGAACTCTTAAGTGAGGATAAAAGTACTGTGTCAGACGGACGTGCTTTTGACCTCCTCAGGTCACTGTACTCTCTGACTGCCAGGTGGGGATAAATGAACCAGGATGCTTAAGTGGGACAGTTTGAGTTGTTTATGAGTGATATGTTTCCTAGTGTGTGAACATGTATTATATTTTTGTTTGATGAAGACTTTTTAAGGACAACTGTGTGTGCATTTGAAGTCAATCGAGAGATCCAAAAGTGGTGGCCCTTTCCCAAACAAGTGTGCGGATTCCCTTGGTTGGGTGACCTTTTTATTATAAGTTCCTTTTGTAAAGATGAACTCCTCTCGAAACCTGCCATGAGCAGACTTGATCAGTCAGCTTCATTGACTAGTATTAACATCTATTGCCATTGTTACGTTTTAGAGTAAAGTTAACCCTGCCTCATGAGCAAAGTTTGCAATATATTTTTGTATCAATTTGTTATGCAAATCATTGTTTCCAACATTGAAAACTTTTGGAATTGGGTTGACATTTACAGTCAGGAATAAAGTTAAAGTCCATAAAAAATTGTTCGTTTTATTTTTGTTCCCAGGGACAAATGAGTGAGAAGATACAAATTCAACAAAAAATTTATTTCATAATTTAATGTTTTCAATAAAAATTAGGTCCTCGATCTGCAAACATGATAACATAAGTACAAGATTACATTTTTCACATAAATTAGCACTGGAATAAAAATTTACAACAGAATCGATGTGATGTCTTCAACTCATGATTACGAAAGATGTCATAGTATCAATACTTCAATCTTAGGGGTTCACCGCTAAGAATGCTCAAAAAGGATGAAATTGCTATATAAAATGTCATTACCAGGCATTCAAGCATTTACACCAGTCATTACTTTAGGAAGAGGAAAGTGTTATAAAATAGAGCACCTTGTTAAACTTCTCACACTTAATGCTTTCACTTTCTCTTGGGAATGCAACAAGAATCACTTCCCAAACCTTTGTTCACACGTAGAATATTTTTCTAATATGGAAATGAAGTCCTTGAGACTGACATCATGATGGGTCCGCAGGTGCCTACAAAATGAACAGAAGAAGTTTATAATTAAAAATTAAATCAAGTTTAAATTAATTTATAAATGAAATACAAACTTGATAAAATAATGGACAAGCATCAAGTACCCAATTTGTAATTAGAGAGAACATTTTCTAAAGCAAGGTTACAACACCATTGAGCAAGGTTAAAGGGGGAAAAACCAGTCACAATAAACTGACAGTGCCCATACATTTGCATCCCAGTGTCATGGATTGGATCAAGGTATGTAAGTACAACTTTGCGCATTAATTCCACCCAAAACACATTCCAGAGAGAAATTTAAAGTATAAAAAAAGCTAAGTTTCGAGTCCAAGTAAGCTTAAGATCAAAAAGGCAAGGGGAGAATTATCGTGACACCAAAGTTCACTATCAAGAAACAATGACATTTCAATGTTTCCACCAGTAGCCTAGGATGGTAAAGCATCCTGTGAGTCACAGTTTGAGTCCACCCATATGTAAACAAAATAGGTTTCTTACTCTTGCACCTGCGACCATCTGGACAAATGCTTAAAACACAATCCTCTTAGTTTGAATATTAGTCAGTGTAATCCATCACCCTACCAGGCAAACTCCCAGTTTATTTTCAAAATATAACACATTTATAGGCCCATTAGATGCACTGATTATATGCCCTTGATTTCAAAAGAAAAACTTATGACTTCCATCTCTTAATGTTAACATTTTAACAGTGGGTGCAGGATAGTACTGAAACAACAGTACATTTCCACCAGTCTCACCATGAAAAATAGGAGAAAGAGTGATGTAGCAATAGCTTGGATCTGGTGGCTTCATTGTAGTTTCTATTGATAAAACCCAAGATGCAAGACTGGCTAGAAAAGAGGCATTTAATCTTCAACCTACCCTAAGTAACATAACGATTCATTTGAACCAGAGAAATAAGCAACTTTATGCATATTCACAACTAAACATAAGCAAAAACAGGAAAGAGAAGTACTTCTCACCGATCTTTCAATGCTCATTGACATCTACATATGTACTACCACGCAAGTTACAGCTGAGGTGTGAGACCGATTAATATAATATCCTTTGTGCTATACTGAAACTTGCCTAAGAAGAGCTTTACAAGTAGCCTATACCTGCCTTTAGCCTCCAAGTTTTTAAAGGTTCCCAACTTAATCCTTCCATAAGGTACATAAGTAATAACTTGACCATGAAGTCTACACTAGTGTTTCCATAACGGAAAATAGTCAGCCTGTCCTTTATTATAAACATGGTGACTGCTGAATTAACTTAATGGAATTGAGATGTACTAGTTACAGAATAACACTTCGGTAATTTCCAACAATTATACAACAGTATGAATCACCAGTTTCGATGCCCGCCGACCGTCATCATCATCAGAGTTCTAAACTTCTAATGATGATGTAAGAACATTGAAACCAGTCAGTCATATGGTAATAAAAGTGTGGAACATTACCAAGTTTTTATCCTCTCTTATTTTATCACTTCTGTCGGACCTATAAATATAGTGCAACATCAAAATTATATTCTCTGTCACTCTGAAAAGCAACTTCTGAATTACTCAAGCAAATTTAGTCTAGTGCACAATCTCAGTCTCTGACAGCTCCAAAACTACTCCCTCTGAAACCTCAGAAACTCCATGAGTTTGCTCTTAGCAGTTTTTAAAAAAGCATGCTTTCCTTAGTATTTCATTAATTACTTTTGTTAAATCTTTCTGTACAGGGTCCCTAATGCTCACAGTGTATTCAAGGTGTGGCCTAACCATAGCTAAGTAGCACCTCTCTTTTACTTTCTCATCCGAGGCTATATGGAGCCTTAATATTTCTGAGTTCACAAGGGACTGCAAGGTAAATACCACAGGGCATTTCTTTGGAATTACCAACTATTTTTATTTCAACCAATCAGGTAATCGATAGGTACTTTTATTACTCGGGGCATTGTTTGTTCATCACCCGAGATGTTACTTGTTACATATATAGTTTGTTCCTAAACCAATATGTTTGTGATGGGAGGTGTTTATCAACCAAAGTTCCACTGAACAACAAACAGTCACAGGCAGACCTATGAGGAACATTTTAATTGAATGAGAAATGAAATATTTTAATCTAGTAACTGTCCCTACCTTTTTACTTTATTCACTCGGGTGTAAACAAGTAACATACATTTTCAACAACCCAATAAATGCCAGTTACCCATTGAAACCTGGGTGGGTAAAATATTGAAGTGTGGATAAATTCAAGTGACAATTTCTACTTTTCATTTGAAAAGAGTATCATTAACTCCACTTAGCCTCCCTCAGTTTTTAGTTTCATATTTCATAATCTTAAGAGTTGATTTTTATTTTTGACACCATTAACCCATTTAAACCCAAGTGGTCGAAAACGACCCTGGACAAATTTCTGAGTTACACTCGCCGGTTCTCTTCCGATGTGCTTGCTTTGCAACTTACATGTAATAATATCCATCAGTGAATGACGCTGTGTTGAGATACCCTAAAGAAATCAGTTTAGTTGAGCGTGGTGAGTCGTGAACTACGGGACACGATTTCTTCATAGACATGTCAAGACAGATGACTCAATAAATTTTACGTATAATTACTTGTGTGCCTTTTGATAACTCATTTGAAATTAAAAATGGTCTTTTTGACTAATTTAATTTGATTACTGATCGTAATTTAAGTTTTTCCAAAACGAGGTATTTCTTAGGTATTAAATTATCGAGTGGTCATTTTCGAACGCTTGGGATAATGCATGTAATAAACCAAATACACTCATTCACTTGACGCCGTCTATCCCGAGTTCCTAATGGGCCTCTATTTTGACCATACTTTTCACCGAACTCAGAAACTCAGAAAAATTAAGTTTCGAAAAATTTTTGTTCCTTGTTTTTGTTAACCATACAGCCTATTTGTTTGGCTTTATCATGCTATGTACCACAACCGCTTGTTTTGTATTTTGTTCAGGAATAAATACCTCACCACCACTGAGATATTGGAGGAATGTGAGTGCTTAAGCGACGATGAAATTCCCAATGCTATTTATGTTTTGCCTCCAAACGAAACTTCGACTGAGACCGATGAAGAATCTGGAGAGGTAGACGATTTTGATCCAAATACATTGAGCCGCAATCAGTTGACGGCTCCGGCGGAAGTGTCATTTGGCGAACAAGATGATGTACGTGACTTAGACATACATGGCGGAGAAAGTGTTAGTGTTCCTAAGAAAGTTAAAGTTTGTGAATGGGTCAAGGGCGATATTAGTGATGCGCATCCCATACATGTGCCTGGAAATATTTTCTCCCTCCTTTGACAGTGTTAGAACATTCTGAAGCAGTGGAATTTGTGAATTTATTTCTCACTCGGGAAATAATAGATGCCATAGCTAATTACACATCATTGTATTCTACTCAGAAAAACACCAACATTGTTGTGACGGGTGATGATGTATATGCTTTCCTAGGGATTTTACTTCTCTCAGGCTATAATGCATGTCCTCGCCAAGGAATGTTTTGGGAGAATATGGCCGACACTGAAAATGTTCTAAAGTGCTCGCATAGTTTCTGTGCACTGGAGAGTTCCTCCAAGCCTAGCTGCCCATGGTAGATGAGCAGCGATTGGTTGCCGGCGTCCAATCCCGTAAACCGGTTCTTAGCTTAGTGCGCGCCGCGTACGAATACTGTAGGTGGCGTCCCAAAAGAATCAGCGAAAACGAATGCTATGCCACGCCGACGCGAGGGCCTTCAGAATAGAAATACTCTGGACGAGAAACTACTATAGATATCGAGTCAAAACTTGCAGTGATTGCAATAGTCATCGCAGTGAGGTTAGAGAGTAATACCCATCGGCGCAGGTCACCGTGATTGCACGATAAATAAACAAAACTTTAAGTCAGTATTAAAACAGTATTCGTACGGGGCGCGCACTGAGCTAAGAACCGGTTTACGGGATTGGACGCCGGCAGCCAATCGCTGTTCATCTACCATGGGCAGCTAGGGTTGGAGGAACTCTCCAGTGCACAGAAACTCTGCGAGCACTATAGTGAAAGACACCATGAGACGGAATCAGTTTGATGAAATATTCCGCCATTTTCACGTTTGCAATAATTTCAACATTGATTCAAGTGATAAGTATGCAAAAGTAATATTGCTTACAATTCGAGCTATATTAGGGAAAAGATACTTCTAATGATAATTACAGGAAGGGATTTGGCTTGGGAGAGTCAGACATATTTGGTGTTGTAGATTTCCTGGAGACATCAAACCCTGGATTAAAATTTTCTTTTTTCTTTGTCAATTTTTTCACCAGTTTTAAAGTATTGTCACAACTCTCCAAAAGGTGTGTCAGCGGTAGTGGTACCCTCCGTGAAAAAGAAGTGAAAAATATGCGGTAATGTGAAACGAGGACATGAAAAAAATGCGTAGAGGAGTGATAGACCATTGTGTTGCGAAGGATAAAAATATCATTGCAGTGGAGTGGAAAGGTAATAATGTAGTTCTGCTTCTCTTTAACCAATTTGGTGTAGAGTCATTATCAAAAGCAACCTGGTATTCTTTGAAGGAAAGAAAAAAATAGAGATTCCTGAACCAACTGGACAACCACATTTATAATTATCAGATAGGTTTACGGGGTAAGAAATGGTACACGCCAATTTTGTTTTGGACAACAGATGTATGTGTTAATAATGTATGGCTCCTCAGCAAATCATTTGGGTGTATGTGGGACAAACTTGAGTTTTTACGGCATGTGGTTGATTCATTATGCAAAACATATAGCACAAAGTGCAAAGTCTCTGGTCCTTTAAGAAAAGGAAGAGTAAGTCAATGCCAGAATGACCTGGGCAGACATTTAGTTGTTACAGGCCAACCTAGAAAAAACTGACATTATTGGAAAAATTAAACTGTAACTGCATGCGAAGCTTGTGATGTCTCTTTACATGATAAATGTTTTATTCCATCCCATAATTAATTTTGTAAAACTGAGGCACTTTTGGCATTAAAGGATAATTTAATAATATATTAAATGAGCAAATATTATTTTAAAACCTTCCTTCCTATTACTACGAGGAAATATGTTATGGGGGCAAATAAGGAGTGGAATTGTGATTTTATGCCATATTATCCCAAGCAGTCGTTTTCAACCATAGTAAAAAAATACTTTTAACAGTTAAAATCATATGATTTTCAACTTGTTATAACGTTTTAGTAAAATTTTAAACCATATTTTGCACTATATTCATCTAAAACACAATTTCGAAATCCTGGGCATTCAGGGGTATTTCGGCTTCCACAGTTGTGGGCTTAAATTGGTTAATCACACTACACACTCATTCTTTATGCCATTTGATGAATAAAGATTACATATTACCATTACATACAGCCCTGAGGGCTTCCACAGGGACATGCGACAGGATAATAACCGTGAAAGGGAAGATACTACGGAAAAGGAGGGGGGGAAAGGACAGAGGTGAATATTATGTTAGTAATGAGTCTTATGTTAATGCCTTGCTGTTATTGTAATATTCACTGATGGAGTGTGGAAAGCAGTTATTGTACCTATCATTTGGGCAGTGTATCTTTCTTATTTTGACGCTCAAATCAGTTCTACAGATACAAGCGAGGGGTTGAAATAATATCCTCCAAACACAGGGAAAGTAAATATGAATTAGGCAGCAATGGGAGGTTTTTCATATGCATACATCATCACGAGGATAGAAAACAAAAACTATTTACAGGGGCTGTATACTATGGCTGAAAGCCCTCACACAGATGTCTACGCCCTTTTATTTAAAGACTCTTCTTTGCTACTGAAAGTAAATGTTTCCCCATGCCTCTACAATAAGGATTAATATTTAAAATAAGCGACGTAAATGTTTGTTTTCTATACAACTTTTCCAACCATGTAAGAAACATGAATTCATCAATAATCAGCTCAGACCCATAACTTGTAGTGTATATTTCTCAAAGTCATTGTGCTTGCTGTAAACAGGAATCCTTCATCCCTGTAGAGGTCTATCAAAATGTTGAAAATTGAGTATAACAGCATCACTGAGAACATGTTCCTGAACCCTTTCATTGCATATTCCACAGTGCCATGCGTGGAGCTGTTGTCTGGGGTGGGTAATGGAGTGAAGACAAATATCTCACCTTGCTTGCAGAAGTCAGAACTAAAAGGGCATTTTGGCCGAGGTAAACCCCCTTAAAATGGTTGGTCGGTTGAATTCGCAAGGGTGACTAACAACTGAGGTCGTTTGTACCATTGAGGTACAAGAAATCGAAAGAAGGATGGTCTGGAGAATGTAGGAAGGATAAAGAGAAATTCAGCATCAGATTGAATCCTAGGCAGGTAGGAATAGGTAGGATCAGGCCTACCCAGAGGGCACCAAGCAGTCCACAGTCTAAAAAACCATCCAATTGAAAGAGTACAGAATAAGAAGTGCTCTGGGCACTGCTCCAAAGTAGGGGTCTGAACTCCTCTGAAAATATCCCACAATACCAAACTTCAAGCCCAAGCCCTCAGTGGAAATTGCCACAAGAAAAATTTGGCCTGGACCAGGAATCGAACCACGGATTCCCGGTATATATACATATTCTAACATAGCAGCTGAAATTTGTTGTAATTGCCATGAGAAAGTTAGTCTGGACCCGGAATCGAACCACAGACTCCTGGTCCAGACTAAATTTTTCTTGAGGCAATGTCAACATATTTCACCTTCTATGTTTGAATATTTTCCCAAGTCCTCGGGTTGAGACGGCAGTACTCCAGCAACCACAACAACCTGATCCCAAAAACTTGAATGATGTAAAATTTTGAGGCATATGATGAGCACAGAGAGTCAAGATATATACATACATACTCAAGAAACTGATTATGAGTGAAGCACCTTTTTATTTTCAACAGGTTTATTTGGAAGGCACGATGCAGTTCACCAAACTTTGGCATAAACATGTGGTATGATTATGTCACAGTGTGGTGAAATGCACCTAGCCATCTAAATAAATTGTGGTTTAATTCAACACATATAATGATATTAGTTCCAGCTTGAAGCAGGCTTATTATTTATCCATAACTAAGACACTCATATAATGAGAGAAACTTAAAAGAAAACATTTCAGAGGCAGAAGAAATTATTCATTGTTGGAGAGAAGGCTTTAGTGCAGTTGTCTCGCTGATGGAGGTTCTCTAGGTTTTCTGCCACATTTATCCACGTCCTTGGACAAGAGTTTCACCACCATTCCAGCTGGCTTCTTCACGTCTGAAGTACATATTCAGTTTTTGTCAGCCATGTAGATGCATGTCTCTCTGAGTTGGCTCTGATTATTCTTTTTCCCCATAGTTTGTGAAAATTCAACGTTCATCAAATGGAATGGAAAAAACATGGACAATACCATAGAATACGCAGCCATATTCATTGATAAAAATTAAAAAAAAACATTGATTGCATCCTAATTCCTCAAGACAATTAATTGAAGCTAATTAAGTGGCAAAAATGAAGATAAATGTGGAGTGAATACAGATACACCCTATTCACTGCTTAAAGCCAGTTTTTCACAAATATTGAAAAACGTAAATGAAATGCCTAACAGAGAGATATACAAATATATGGCAGAAAAAATAATATAGCTGCTCTACAGACCTGAAGAAACCAGCAGAAGTGCTGGTGAAACAGTTACCCATGGATATGGATCAATTGAGAATAAAATCATGAAAATATTCAACATCTGCATCCCCCCAGTAAATGATCAACTTGAGAGATCAGGTAGAAAAGACCTAGCCTAATACCTAACATATGAGGATTATTTCCAATTTCTCAGTATCCAGTCTGGATGTCTAGTGAATAAAGCCTCAATTGTAGTGCTCGTTCAGCCAAATGGGATGTGATAATTTGGTTCCATTGGTGCCTTCTGTTAACCCTCTGGAACGTGCAATCAAAAAGTTACTTAAGAACGTGCAATGACCTGAGAGGTCTTTCATGTACTTTTCAGCAAAAAATACATTTATATACATTCAGGAAATGCAAATTGATATCCCCCTCACTCATGACCGTAGCACCCATTTAGTAGGAGAGGAAATGTAAAAACAAGGGGGACCTCAAAGGGCACACGTTCCAAAGGGTTAAGAGAGGAGTAATGCTGATGCTGTTTTTTTCTTCACCCTTTCTCAAGTCTCCATAAATATTTTCCTTTCCAACCTATCCTTAATGGTGCAAACAACCTCAGCAGTCAGCTGGTTCCTACTCTTGAAGCCCTGAGGTAGCCTTAGCTATGGCGACAGTTAGCTAGGCAAGGGTAGAGGTTACCCTGTGTTAGACCCTGTGGTATGAGGAAACCACGCTGCAATGGTTCACCTGGATATCTCATGAGAGAATTAACCCACATCTACTAGACCAACCACATAGCTGAGCACTACCAGGTCATCTGTTCAGAAATCTACTCACTTTTCTAAGCCACCATTCTACAAGCAGTTGGTAGAATTTCAGAGGGGTGGAAAGTTTCTTACCAGTAGATATAATAAAGGCGAATAACATAAGATGGAAAACAAAACTCAATAAGATAAAGTCTCTGGTGAAGGCTATTGCAGCGGTGAATAGATGCTCATGAAGCTTTTGAGTTTCACTGCGATGACTCAAGGAGATGCTCGCAGCAAATTGAGGGAAACCAGGAGCCAAAAATTCTCTAATTGCAGCAAAACTCGAAAGCGACATCAGCAGGAAGGTATAAGTATGGGAAATAATTCTACAAATGGGTTAAAGAACGAGGAAAATAACAGATGGCTTCCGATGAAATACTTATTATGAAAAGGAAGACTAGGGAACATCAATGATTAAAAGAATCAGAGAAGCCTACAGTTCCATGAGTTTGCTTTTCCACTTAGAAATAGTGATGATATGAATCAATGGCAAAACACAGAAAAACCAGAAAGGCATCCTTTAAAATATCCATTCAGCTGAGAAAAATAAAATAGCATACACACAGCAATGAGGGGTAATAACTAGCACTGTTTTCAAAAGGGAATCCATCCTTACTTTCCTGCTATTTCCGTTAGTTTGGCACCAAGAATAGATGTAATGAAACCTTATTAAGTGGTCACTTACAATACTCCAAGGAGAAAAGTGATACTGCTAATTACAATTAACTAAAGGCAAACTAAACATCAAGTTGAAGTGACCTTGTTAATATTCACAACAGAGCTCGGAGTAAAGGTAGTGAAATTAGTGAAAAACAGAAGAGCATTATTGAGAGTAATAGCATGACATAATTGATATTAATGGAATATAGCATAGCACCTATCAGGAAGTACCTCCTCTTTGAACGCCAAAAAAAGATAATTGAAAAAACACATTAGTAACTGCAAACTACACACCTATTACATATCTTAATTAACTTTTCCCTGAAGAGGGATTAGAGCAAAATACATTGATTGACGAGTTATGGTGCTATCTGTGCTTTGAATTGATGGTAGATTATATCCAGGGATGTCATATCAATGGCACAATATGATAAGCATTTCAATTTCGATGGCAACTGCTTCAACTGGCAGATGGTTGGCTATACCATTCAACAGAATAAAGCCAGTTTGTTCCCATTATCAATTTTACATTAATCAGTATGCACTTAACACATGTATGCCACTATTGCAGTTAAATCACTACTTGGAAGTTAAATCACATGCATTAAGA
This sequence comes from Ceriagrion tenellum, assembly GCA_963169105.1. Taxonomy (NCBI): domain Eukaryota; kingdom Metazoa; phylum Arthropoda; class Insecta; order Odonata; family Coenagrionidae; genus Ceriagrion; species Ceriagrion tenellum. Next base: position 73,086,546 of record OY720642.1, on the reverse strand, counting down.
CATATAGATACACTACGTATTATAAAATTGTTTAACCGAATAGCAAGGTACCAAATTATACAAAAAATCAACTTTTCCAACAATTATAATGCACTTTTCGATTTTGCAGAGCATAACACTGACAGCTAGTAGATAGCTCTAATTACACTAACTTACAGGAATTGAGTAACACGTATGTGCCACGGCAGGAAACCGCAGTTACAACAATACTTTCCGCACCAAACAGCCAGTTCTGGGTCAGCGACAGGTTTGTCCTTTGATCCTAATCTAAGTGCTTCCTCGATAAATTCTTCATTTATACTACATATCTCTAATGTACCGGATAGTACACTATCACATATAAGTCGGGTTGCTGATGTGAATGCCTCTCGGCCTTCATTAGGTGATAAAAGCAACACCTGAAGCGCGTAACGCTCTTTCGATACCCCGTCTGCAGAAGAGATGCCTGCAATGTAAAAATTCTGAATGAAAATACAATCTTCTTCTTCAAGGAAAGAAAAATTCGGCAAGGCACTATAGCAAATCTGTCAATAGATTGATAAACCTAAGTATTATTCTTTGAATTTTGTTGTCTTTAATTGCACGAATACCACACTTACCATTGGAATATCCGTTTCCTTTCACGAATCCATTTCTCTGAGGGGCATTTCCCCAAATGACAGGGGGTTCCTTCCATTTTTCTAACAAGGCTGAACGAAGTTTCATTTCATTTTCTTTAAGAACACCTGCACATATTTATTCGGACCAAATATTAATTTCCATTCTACCGGGGTTAATACTACACGCAAATTCTACAAATATACACAGAATGCAATAATAACAGCACGTTAAATACAGAAAAAATATTGAAAGGAGGGAATGACGTAGACACACATGATTTCGTTTAGCACCTCATATGATTAAGATACAAGACGGGTTTGGTTAAGCGCCAAGACAAAAATTCTGTCTTACCCGTATGGTCATAGAAGCTTATACACGATACCCTTGCTGCAATACACCAAATTATTACGTTAGCTAAGTCAGTATAAGATATCTTCTCATTCACTATGATGATGGCAAGGTGAGCCGGTATTTTATTGAGCCTCTTAACAGACTTAATAAGGTACTTCAACTCTTCTTCACCACTGTACTTCTTCATAGCACTTTTATATTGGCGAAATAGGAAAATCCATAAATGTTTCATCATACTCCAAGCCGAATACATTAGATGCATCGCTGACAAGATAAGAGCAAATACAGAGTACAACATGTTACTGAAGCAAACGTCAACACTCGTACATAATAAGTTCACGTCCAAGAAGATGTCCCAAGCGGTCCTTTCACAAGTAATAACATAGAACTATTCATAATCTGACGACACGTGCAGCAACAACAAATCTTGTGTACGACAGCATTGGACAACATATCATGAACCACCTTCGCCCTTGCAGCCTCATTTTTTCTTAGCGACTACGCAACTAAAATAAAAACTAAGTTACCCGAAAAAGAAATTTTTGGATTTTACTGACTAGAAATTTCTAAAAATTTAAAGTGAAAACTTAATATTTCATTATTTGTGAAAAGTTATGATTTTAAATTTGCTTGATGTTTCCTAACTGTGCACTTGAGATCACTTCCGGTCAAGGTCTTCCGTTTGCGCTGTGGTGTGGTCAAGGTAGGTGTTGGGATTTAGTTTCTTCCTTTGATTGTCGGTCCCTTCGAAAAAGATTGTAGTACATGTAACTAGTCCACGATGTCCGAAATTCTTGTTCACTTATGTAATATTTTATTCATGATATGCTTGACACTTTTAATGCTATGAGAATATTGTTGAGCCTTACGCGGTCATCGTGCGTAACACGTGTATTTTTAGTTAGTGTTTTGTGTCTAGGAAGCGTTATTCCTTCCAATAGTATAATTTTTTAAACTTGTGAGTAACTGTACATTGTTCATTGAGTTATTTTAGGTGATATCCAGTGATTTACACTTTTATCCCTTTCCTCAGATTCGGCAATATGCAGCTCCTTATACGCGGCCTCGAGACATTCGTCATCGAATGTGAGGAGACAGAAAAAATTTCTCAGATCAAGGTGGGTAAACTCTTTGTACCATAAATTTATTAATTGTTTCTCCAAATGGAAGCGAATGTCTTTAAGAGCTGGTAGTGAAGCAGTTCAGTTACTGTTAAAAGTGTGAATGGTGTATGCCTTTGGTACATAGTACTCGTGTGTTGTTAGGTTTCAGGTGGGTGTTGCAAGTGGTGAAGGTGTCGTGTGACTATTCTTTTATTGTTTGTCATGATATTCTATGATGTTTTATTGCCTTACGAGTTAAGGCGTATAGTACACATTATTTACCGGAATGCCACTGGTGCAATGAGGTTGATGTTTTTCCTTTGTAGGAGAAAGTCCTTTCGCGACTCAATGTGGAGGAAGGAGAGGTACTTCTTTACAGCCAAGGAAAACCTACAGAAGATGAGGATTTAGTTTCTGGATTACCGTCGCTTATGCTGGACTTGACTGTTCCACTGAAGGGAGGTATGTGCCTATGTCAAACAAAAATTTATTCTGAAATATCTGCTCCGTATAAACGAAAAATGGTAGGATTACAATATTATATTACTAATGACTGTGTTTGATGAATTCTGTGATGGTAGGGTGGAAATGGGATTTACTATATCATTATGTGGGCATGTTGTGTTCAACTATAATGAGGGTATACTTTCAATTTCAGGAAAAGTCCACGGTTCCTTAGCTCGTGCTGGCAAAGTAAAGAACCAGACCCCTAAGGTAAGATATTTTATCCTATCTATCGTTTGTGTCACCTGCAGGGGGCTATTCCACACTAGGCATGAAATACTGCCATGCTGTCGATAGTTCATCTCAATGGACAAACTTATTAATTTTGAGTATAGTGCGTCGATTCTTTGCACAAGAAATAGCTACTATTTATACGGTTGTTCAGTGTTTCTATGCAGGCAGAATACCTTCAGTCACTCCGGATTAATTTGCGATGGTTATTTTTTAATTTTTACCTACTCTTAAAAAAAAAGAATTATTTCTGGGTCTGTTAAGTGGGCACCCGCATTCTGTGGTTCCTGTGCAGTTGTCGGAGGTGCATTCATTTGTCTGGCAGTTGGTGAATAGAGAATGAGGACTTAGTGATGAACGCAGTAATCATTCCATCTGCTAATTTGTTTCGGTACTGTGAGCTTCAACATTGATGTACATACGCCATGGAAGCCACCTCAATGGGGTGTGGTAGGGGAGTTAAAGCGTCAGGATTCATCATTTGAGGTTGATTTGCCGATAAATATGACCCTGGTTGTTACTTGAGTTATTCCGTGGTTTTCTTTTTGCCATAGTACCCGGCGGTCCTGTTGAACTTGCGGGCTAATTATTGCATTATTACTGTGCCACTATTTTGACGCTCCCACTTAGCGAGTTTTTTGAGTGTTAAATGGCAATAGGTTTGCAGTCAGAATTATGGTTTGTCATAATATCATTGGATTAGTTGGTCTTTGGATCATGTGGTGCCGGGTTTAAGTTCCTGGGTAGGATTTTCACCTCTTAGGGAATGGCTGTATGTATTCATGGATAGGATACATATGTAGCAAACGGTGTAAGTTTTTACCTGTAGAGCTATTATTATTTGACTTGTATACTGTTCTAAATTGGGTTAGCTGCTAACTTAGTTTTCAATAACAAATATTGGTACTGATTGGAGATTTCAGGTCATTATGTACGAAAAAAATAGGAGTAGGAAATAAGAATCCATGATGGAGTACATGGACATTGACATGAAGTTTGAGGCTTAGGCTAACAAGATTTTTTTCATAACTAGGTTCCTTTCGTGGAATGGTACTATAGGGCATTTTACTTAAGCTATCAGTGGGCATGAGCAAACTTATGGGATTTCTTAATTCGGCTGCTGTAATTCAGTTGCCATTTAAAATATCATCGTGATAAGCAGTTGTACTTGTTTTTGTCATGAGAATAACTATTATGGAGTTAATTCACACTAGTGTTGTGAACAAGACATAAGTAGAGTTATATAATCATCTAAATTGAAGTCTACAGAATATCTAGTAAATAATATTTTGATTTTCGTGTAAGAAATCACTACTTATGACGAGTGACTCATTTACTGATGCAGTTTTTAGTTTCTTAAAAGATGGCAACCCCGCCAAAATTTGGTAATTTTCAGCACCAATTAGTTGATAATGACTTTCACGATCTCTTTAATTTGAAATTCATGGTACTGATAAAATTGGACTCCCTTATCTGGGTTTGAATTACATACTAAAATTTCAGTTGTAAATCCCTCTTTTAGTATTTAATGATCGCTATTCGTCACATTTGATTGTTAAGCTAGAGTTGTAAGCTCTTAGCTTAAGACTTAAGATGCGATTAAACCAGGAATAATAATTCAAATAAAAGTGTGGATCATGGTTTTATGGATTCATCTGCCAATGATTTCACTGCATTGGACATAGTATGTAGGCATGCACATTGAGACATTGGTATGTTAATCTTGTCATTCTCTTTCCGCTTAAGTAGTTACATAGTGAATTTATAGCCTGATGGTCACCTTTAAACTTCACTAGCCTACCTTTTAGTATTGGCAGCCTGTACAAGATTGTTTACCAATACTTTTAGAAGGCAATCCTAGAACCAGCTGTATCTGTTTATTTATTTAAAGCTACTAAATAAGTATTACACTTGTCTTCTTAAAAAATGTCCATCGAAGTGTCCCTGTATAAAACCTTTCTCCGTCCCTGCATGTATAATTGCAAAGCGTCCACCTCGGGAGGTGGGGGCCTTCAGCCCGGTTGTAAGTCCAGAAAGGAAAGCCTGACAAGGAGTTTATTTTTTTGTCGCGCCAAGTCATGTTCACTGTTTGTCTGACATTCATCCAAGTTTCGTCTGTGAAAACAATAACCCTTCGTTCACAACGATATATTTTTTTAGCTGCCTTAAATAATTATGTCACCAACGAATAATATCATCCCTTTCAATTAAAATGCTTCTTTTTCCCCTGCGTTGGTATACGAAACCTATGTCTACAAGAAGGCGATATAATGTAGTCCTCTTGAAATTTGGAAGATCTTTTTCCATGTTGACTGAGCTTAAAATAGATTTTAAAGTCGGAGGAATATTTTCATGAAAAATTCATGTACTTTTCTTCGAGCTCCCGATCTCACAAAATCATCGTAAATCAATGCTCTCGAATTCTTGTGAGGCTGTCTTAACTTTTTTAGTTTTTGAAGGTGTCACCAATGGACCATGGGATGCTTCCTTTCTCACTTTAAATAGTAGACTGACCAGCCTTCGAAGTTTCACGGCAGGCTTCAGTTATACAGAGGGATTTGTTGAAGTATGAGAAGACATTGAAAACCAGCTCTCTTGTCAGCTTCCCCCTTTTCTCCTCCTCTTCGCATCGGACATGGTGATAGGGCACCTTACAGCAGATATTGATGAAAAATACTCCACAGCTGTGATAAACACAGCAGACTACACACCACTTGTTCACTCAAAAAAATCCTTCAAGAAACTGAACGTCTTCGCTAATTCTTTTCCTAGCCCCTTCCGCTGGGGTTGCTTCCCGTGCAGATGTTTTATGGCACCCTATTAACGGAACTTCTGAAAAACCTCGAGTGCCCTTTTCCTTAAGGGCTTACACCGAAGAGGAATGCCCCTCGTGTGGATTATGGAATAATTTCTTTCATGTTTCCTACTGCAAGACTCGTAAAGGCGAAATTTGCGTCTTATTTCAAAGCCGTCAAAAGGTTCATGGGATAGGCTTACATATGTCATTGTCTTGAAATGTAAATATTGCTAATACAACGTATGAGTACTCTCCTTAAAAATCATCTAACGAAGAATTACCTGCATTTTAGTATGCATTTATATAAAGATATAAATCCCGTTTTCCATCGAAGAATCTTCCGTCTGCGCTGTCTTGCGTGGCGCCGTAATAATTTTTCTTAAGATCAAAACGCTGTAGCTTTCTTCACAATTGAAATAACTAAATGATTTTTTTACTAAAAACAAATTAATAGTTTTCTTCAAATTTTATTCGCAGAATATACGGACCTAAAACTTAAGGAACATAAGGTAGCAGGCGATTATTTTTTACCGTACAATAACCAAACATTTTTGTCCTTAAGATGGCAACAGCGCATGGAAAACATGGGAAACGAATCTCCATAAGAGCCCATACTGTCAACTAAATGTGGAACGCACTTGAGTGCATCCTTGAACGAGTTCTGGTGTTCATCATAATATGCCTCGCTAATACAAGTTAATTCCGATCCCGAGTCTATCAATGCCGTCGTTTTCACTCCTATCTCTATTTCGATTTCCGGGCATTTAAATTGTTCCGCGGCATCTTCCTCTTCTTCCAACAAGAAATCCCTGGGTGATTCAAAAATATTGAGCACCTCCTTTTCTTTCTCTTGATAGTCGCTTTGCTTGTCCCTAATTTTGTTATTTTCGGCCTCTGACACCGTGGGATCATGTGGATGCCATGCCGCTACTAGTTTTCCGATGCCGTCTTGCCTCTTCTGTGAGCTCCCTCACCACTTTCCACCACTAGCGTGTTTAGTGGGTGTCTTTGTCCCGGTCTGCATCCTCCCGCCATGTCATTACGTCCTTGCCGTTGGTCGCCTTGTCGCTCGTCCCTCTCATTCTCCTTCTCGAACCTTGGGTAGTATCCCTGCGTATCGTATGGTCTTTTGTCCTGTCTCCTTGGGAACGGATGTCTCCCATATTGCTGAGGCTGCTGATTTTCCCACCTCTGTTGTCTGGTTGCATCTCCTCTAATCTCCTCGGCCCTGTGTGTCCTTTGGTTTTGACGTGGGTCCCGGCTTTCCCATCTCTGTGGTCCTGCTTCCGGTCGCCTCTCTTCTCTTGTGACCCTATCATATCGTCCTAATAGTGTTAGCAGCTGCGGGAGCGTCTTGATGTTGTGGGATATCATTCCTGTGCTAACTTCTGTCTCAAAATGCTGCCTGAGAAGATATACTAAGAAGTTCTCGTCTGTTATTGGTGGTGTCAATTCTTTTGCTGAACTTATTTTCGCGTTAGCATATTCTACGCTCGTGTGATTCCCGGTTTTTCGAAAGCTCCCTGTGTCCAACACACTTGTGATCTCCATATGTCTTTCGTCGTCCCAATATTGTGCACGAAAGAGCTCTTTAAATGTATCGAAGTCACTGTGGAGGTGTGATGTGGCGGTGAACCAATCTCCAGCTCTGCCAGTCATCCCTTGCCTAGCGATGTGCAGCATCTCCGTCTCCGACAGCCGGTACATCCTCTGGTATTCCTCTAATTCGAGTACATACCTCATTGGTCTTGAGCCATCTCTCCCGTCGAAACTCAGCGTTTTCAGGTGCACCATTCCTGTCATCGGAGGCCCACTGCGTGATCACATGTAGTCCTCCTTCACTTTCTTCGCTGTTTCCTTTAGCGCATCTTTATCCATCTTATCGCTCCATCGTTGTGTCATCTTCACCGATAACTGCTTGATCAACCCAACGTTCTCTCGTACCTGAACACTCACGTTCTGCAATTCTCCTTTATTTTTCTGTACCTCTTCCTTAAGCTGTCCTAGCTCTTGGTCCCCTTTCATCTTTGTTTCTAGGTCTTTTATTTCTTCTTTCATCCAGCTCTGCGTATCCTCAATGTTTCTTTCCTGCTCCTCCAACTTCATTTGATACTCCAACTGAAAATTCATTAGGCCTTCTTGCATGTCCTGTGCCGAATTTTCGGCACAAATTTGACCATGATTTCGCTGCGGACATTTTCGCTCGCGAGCTGGACATAACGCGAGATGTTCTAAGTGTGGTAGGGAGATTTCAAAGTGTGCACTGTCGGCGATATTGCGCGACAAGAACAAGGTGCCCTACTTTTATAGTGAATTCGCATCTGGCGGCCTCTTTTTGGAACTTTGTGGCAATAGTGCTCCTCTACGCCGCCGTCTCAACCAATGGCTGGATGAACAGTTCCCCTACTTCCCCCTTCTCCACGGATCCAGAGCTACCTCCCCTCCTTTGACTGCGCCGACCGGACGTTTCATCGCAGCGGCTCTCTCCTCTGCCAGCCACCAAAGTGTGTACCTCATCAGCAGGCATCATTCGTCAAGTTTCGGCAGCTAGCCTGCGGGCCTATTAAATATAGTGTGACTGTTGGAAATCATTCCGTATTGTCATTTTTGACTCCTTTCCCACTGTGTCAATTCGTTTTTCCGCGACGTTCGTCGCAGTCCTCCATCAGTCCCTTTCTCATATCTTCCTGCCCTTTTTTAATTTCCTGATGTATCTCCTTCAACAATCTTTCCTGTTGTTCCCTAGCTAGTTTACTCTGTTTTTCCCTTTCTTCTTGCTTCTTCCTTCTCTTTCTTTTGCTCTTCGTCCCTTTATCTCATCTGTGTTAGTATTGCCTCTATACCATTCCCTTCTACTATTTCTGTCTGGACCTTGAACGCGTAAGTATGTACTTCTATCCCTTCTTTCTCTAATATCTCTCTCAGCCTCTCCTGCAATTCAAATTTTGCACCCTACGTCGCTACTCCGCGATCTTTCAGGTGGTTCTGCAATTCCACTTTCTTTAATTCTAACAACTTCTTTGTTATTCCCGGCATTATATATATATACCTACAACACGTGTATTCTATCTTGGGTATCTCGTGGTCTCAATTATGTTGAGTTGTTGTGCCCCTAACGTTGGGCTCCAATTAATGTAACCTCACCCGGTCACGTTTTTCTTCCCTATTGAAACCAATTCGATCAACCTTCGCAGTTACCCAAACACTTAAAATCTTACCTCCTTGCTGAAGGGATTAATGGTTAGCATTATACAACATATTAATAAAAACACTTTGCTCAATTAATTAAATAGTATAATACTTTATTTTAATGAAAAAAATTGATTTGGTTATAGCAACACCAATATTTAGAGCTGTTAAAAATGTATTGCATCCAATTTATAATGTTACTCTTTTATGCTCCAATTTTATACATTTACGTTATTTTAGACAGCGATATTTTTCTAAATGGAGGTTATTGTTTTTCTTGGCTTTATTATCCTTAAAAGTTATGTTAAGGACTTAACAGACGCTGGGGCTTCTCGTCTCTCTTATGTGGCTGCGGGTATGGTTTCGCGGTCTTCCTCCTTCCTTATTTCCAGAATTCTGGGCCGTACGGTTTCTTTCTTGGGTGTCCTTCCTGATTCCTTCATGGCCTCTTTATAAATCCCTGGTTTCTCTTTCGTCACCTCTATGCTGCTTTGTGTCCGCTCCCTGCCGTTTTTATTCTCCAACTTACGAACTTTTTCCCCCCTTCGCGTCCTTTAGATCTTTACTCCTCCACTTATCTCTGCTGACTCCTTACTGTTCACTCTCTAGGTGTCCCCCGTTACTTATTGTTACCTGTTTATTATTTTTGCGTCGTCCTGAACTCCCCGAAGTAAATAATGATTTATGTTTGGCGTCCCTAGTTATCTATTGTTTTTTGCTGTTTTATTATGATTTATGACTATTAATTTGAATTGCGATTTTATTTTCGAATTTATTTATGGTAGGATTTTATTTAGTTATAAAGTGTTTGTTATTACTCATTTATTTCTCGTATATAGTTCTACTACATTCTCAACACAGGCTTTTCGTATTCTTATCGTATACTCTTCCGCTTCAAATCCATCCTTCCCTCCCCTACCGCTGTATTCCAGTGGCCCATCTTTGGCAATCTCTTCATGGACCCTCCATAAAATATGCCCTCCATTTTATTTGGATCCTACCTTCTCAACATATAAATGCATGATCATGTCAGATTTCCCTTCTGGAAACATGATTGTGATGAAAGTGGTTTTGTTACTAAGGCGTCCCTTTATCCTACTGAATTATTGTTGAGTGGCTGATTAGGCAAGGTCTGACATCTTGAAAAAGGAGGAAATTTAGCTCACACTCGTCTTTTCTTCATACTCTGGATTTATTTCCAACCCTCTTTTGATAGAAGTAAAAATTTGTCTGGTCAGGATTCGAGAATTTGAGGTCGAATCTTATTAAATCCATGGATTAAATGTTTGATTAAATTCTTCCAAAAATGTAAGTTGCAATGTAAACTCTTATGCTATCCCTGGTATAATGGTTAGAAATATCACCTCAGAATTTATATCGGTAATTATTAAGTGTGGCTATTTGGGTGAACTTTCTTTGCTATGTAAAATGTATATCATTGGAGATTTTTATAGTTATTAGTCATCTCAAGTTTCATTTAATAAATTGCTGCACAGCTCATGGGTTCTAATCCTGGAGCATTTTCCATGCTGATTTATCCACCAAAAATCATTGTTTGCTATTTTTGTGTTCAAACAATTCTCATAAAATGTCACTTTTTGTTTTTGAAAAACAAAGTTTCAGGATGCAAATAAATATACACCTAACATGGAATGTATTGTTTAACATTGCTTTAATCGCGATGTAAAAGATTTGGGAAATGGTTTCTTTGCTCCGTATTGCCATTGTTTAGTGCCACAATCATAAGGAATATTTAGCCTTGTTCTTCCTAAGGATTGGTGAAGGAAGTATTAGGTTCTATTAGCTGTTCATACTAAAAACAATTGTTAAAATGTAACTGCTGTTGTGGGAATATATGTTTATTCTAAAGTTTTAAGAGATGAGGTGGTTTTCTCCTAACCATGAAAATATCAATGCATGTGAAGTGCAACCTTTGGATAGACATAGTTAGAAATATCATCACACCATTTTGTGCTAAATTCTATCCCTCAGGATATCCAAAGCCATTATATTTCACTGTGGAAATGCATGTTATAAGTTCAATTTCAACCAGAGAAACAGCTGATGCTTCAGGAGATAAAAAGAGGAAGTAATAGATTTCATTTGGAAATAAAGTCCTGCTGTTTTGTTTCTTTTTTAAGCCAAATTATTAAATTTTAAATTGAGGAAAAACCTAGCACTTCTGATGGGATCATAACTTTACTACAATGTATAAGCTTTGATTTGAATTAGCTTTGAAATCTATTGTTTGTGATCTTTGGCTGCTATTCTGAATGATACTGCATCAGTACTATTTGCCAGAATAGTTTCTCAAAGTGATTTTTTTCTGAAGAATAGTGTTTCCGATGCTTTCTGCTATTCTGAATGAAGAAATGGCTACTGTATGTTGCTATTTTGGCTTTAGAGATTGTACTGATGTTTATTGTGATCCTGTACCTGTCACTTGGGAGCGACTCTGTATTAAGGCTGTGACCTGAATACTGCACTATTCCGAAGTGCCCAAGCATTCCTTGAGTAAAATGACCAACTGGTTCTTTTTCACACAATATCTAACTAGGATTCTGCAAAATATGCATAGAAAATGTGTTCCTAAAATTATAAAAATAATAGCAGGATTGACATGTCAATATGTGTATGAATTGTACCCTCTCATAAAAAGTAGACTCGTCCCAAGCTGGATGGGAAGGAAAAGTGTGCAAACTTATTTGAAACTTAAGAAAGTTGAGTACAATCATGAAATTGGAAACCTTTCTTGAGAGTTCCTTTGGTATTTTTCCAACTAAATGTCATTTCTTTATTCCTGCATTGCGATACTTTTCCAGTCCCTCTGACATGGCTAACAGTTTAGGTATAATATAACCACCTGCTCTACATGCAAAGGATTTCTCTCTCTCTCCATTAACAATTTATCAAACATTACCACTAATATTTGAAAACGTAGGATTGAGATATTGCTCACCTCACCTATTCACATTCACTTCCATCCTCACATTCCCCAGCAGTCCCGCAAGGTTTTCAAGAGGCAAAATGCAAATGCTAGGCATTAAATATCACGATGAAATAGTTTAAATTTACCGTCAGATCACTTGTCCTTGATGGTTCACTTATTCATCATTCTCACTTTTGCATCCAAACATTGTCTGTTCTGTCGGACAAGTGTTGGTAAAGGATATATCCATGGGTAGAAAAATAAATCTTAACTGATTCACAAAAATAATATGCTTCATTACAATTTTGAGTTAAATTGTACTTATATTAATTTTGTTTTCTCTGCTCTGTAATCTCTTATTTGTTAATATGCCACAGGCATCGCAAGAATTTTCTGAACTAAATTTCTGTTCACTGCATAGGTGCATATAGTCTCCAAGGGTTATCTATCAGTTAGTGAATTTTAAAGAATACTTGATTATTATAAATAACTTCAATTTTAACTGTGCATGAAAGTATACTTAAAAGGTAATGTTGCCTAGCTACACACGTAAAAGCCTTATTATTCTGGTAAAGTCTTAAGTAGTTGTAATAATTCCAAGAGTATTTGTCGACATTGATGTTATTATAACATACTGTGAAATCAATAACTCAGCAAATTTAGATTTAACTGCATCAGGCATGATAAGATAGTTTTATGTGTAATTTGCAAGACTTGATTTATAATGATTCTCTCATTAACTAAGGCCATTGCACATGATAAATAATTTTCTGCTATTCTTTGGGTATTGTCTAAATTTTGGATGAAAATGAAATTCCAACTTAACTTTCTTCAATGGTGAACATTCCCCGTGTCCCTACGAGTAATACCAGGGCGACAAAAATTATTTCAATATTAATGTTTTAATATCCTTTTTGTTTTCCGGATAATTAGTATGCATACAAACTAATTGAGAGATAGGTGTTTATTTGTGCTAGGTGACATTTTGTTTACAATCAGCACGGCAATAAGATCTAAACAAAAAACAAATGTGTGAGCTTCATTTTCATTCAAAGTGAAGTATTATATTGTATCTGTGAAATGACAACAGTGGATAACATTCTGTAGGATTATTTATTGAAAAATTATTTTCATGCACCAGACTCATGGCATCCACGGTGAAGATCTCAGCTGTTACAGAGAACATAAAAATTTCTCATCATTCGTGGCTTGAATTTCCAATCATTGTTCCAGATGGTTTTCATAGCAGAATGGGTGGGATTGATAAAAGGGTATCGGAACCCGTCCTAAATTATTCCCTGTAATCTGAAATACATCGGAAGCTCTTGTGGCGCAAGGAATAGATTTTTCAAAATATATTGTCTCCCAATTCAGATTAGCAGCCTATGTATGTATTGGTTACTGGATTCTAAGAAACTGGGATTCATTATATAGTTGAAGTAGGATTCTGGTTTTGGATTTTTTAAATTTTTGATATGGCCCATCACAAAAAATAATCTATGAAGACACTTTTACATATTCATATCCTGACTACAAAAGCAAGGCACATTGCTTGAAAAAACATTGAAAATTAAGTTTTTGAGATCTCGGTTACCTGCGAGTATTGCAGTGAGGTAGTAAATACTGCGTTTTCTCTAAAGGAAATGAAATGTGTTGGCAATTTACTAAATCTAATGTGAAGTTTAAAAATTGGTTGGATAACATTCTAAATCATTGGATTCCAGCACAATTCGTTCTTATACTCAATTTTGTAGCAATAAATGTTCCTGCATATGCTAGTTTGCTTCATGTTGGATTTTGGATTTTGAACTGTTGCTGTTTGCTGCTGTTTGCTGTTTGGAGGGCAAAAGGATAATAATGATAAAGGATTAATTCTCCCATTGCAAATACATATTTTTCTATCATCTAATGTTAACATCGAGTGGCCTTGTCTAAGTGTCGCCCTCTGCCATGTTTTGGGGCAGTAATTTAATAGCTTAGTTTTTGTCATTTTATCAGACACATTGATATCAATATGCTTACCATATGAAATATTTAATTTGGTGGTGCTAATTGGTTAGAGAAAATAACCGATCCTGAGAAAAACCTTGCCACGTTCTACCGCACCAAGTACGTTAACTGGTGATATAATATTATTGGTAATTTACTAAGGAACAATCGTTTTCTCATTGTTTTAGGTGGAGAAACAAGAAAAGAAGAAAAAGAAGACGGGGCGAGCCAAGAGGCGCATTCAATACAATCGTAGATTTGTAAACATTGTGCAAGGATTTGGCCGCAGACGTGGACCTAATGCCAACTCATAAGTTGACGGAGCCATACAGTTAAAAAAGAAAAAAAAGGACTACAAAGTGTTAAGAGCCCAACTTATTTGTCGAATGTGGTGACGATTAAATTTTGTTCCAATTATATTTTTTATGGCATTACTCTTTATTAATTTGACCTTATTGGACCTCTTGTTGACACTTGGCAGAAGTTCTTTAATCATGATCTAGCCATTTGCTGTTTATTTCTGATTAAAATGTGCTAGATTAAGTTGTGATATTTAATTTTGTTAAAAATGCCTTTTCCCCAAGCTTCAGAAATGTTACTCTCATGCACTGGTTTGGAGCAACATGATTATTTGTGCCTTATTTATGTCTGTAGCTCTCTAACTCTGAAAATTGGTATTTTTTGGGCCATTTCATGGTCTCTCATTTAACTCTTTATGTTTTTAATGTGCACTCCTTAAATCTCATGTTTTTCTGCTGAAGGAGAATTTTACTGAGGATAGAAATTGCATGAACTTACAGCTTTTGCGCTTAAAGAATTTCTCAGTACATTGTGCTTTTGGGGGAGAGAGTTAAAATTTAGTGCTGCTCCACACATCTGCATGAAAATACAATTTTTTTGGTCTATTTCTGAATAATGAAAAAATTTGGTGGGCTTCTTGGTTACCTGTGTTGATATTGGCTGATATTTGGCTGTATAAAACTACTATTATGCATTTATAAAACAACTGTGCATGGAGTCTGATGACTTTCACTCTCAAAATGGTGAGGAGTTTTGACAATTATGCTATCAATGTATTGTTGTTCAATGGGAAGGTACTATGAAGACGACAAAGAAAATATTTTCTTTTCTGGCATTTTAGTAAATTTCCCTTCAGTCTTGATCTATGTAGGTCTTTCTCTGTGCTTAAAAATGGTCTTTCAATAGCAATTGTCTGGTTATGTCAGTGTAATGCTTCATTAAAAGGTCAGACGTGTACATTTTGTGCACCTCCAACAGCATTTATAGTAGGGGGCCTGCCATATTTTAGTGTGAAACCTGATGCCCCTGGATTCTTTTGAAGCCTAAATGGAGCTCAGGTGGGAGCAAGCTTAGTATTTATTCTGCTCTAATATCTTGTGCATTTTTTAGGAATGGCCAAAAATTGCTGTTACTGTAAAAAAAACCATACTATTAATTTGGAGTACAGGCACTGGAGATAGGTAAATCACTAATTTGTATTAGAGGATAATTACCATGGTAATTTTTGAAAATTGCTGTAATGCTGCATTTATTTATATTTTCAGCAATTAGTCTAACACAGGATTTTAACTGAAAGCCAGTGGTGGTAGTAAGGATTGATAAACATTTTAACCATTACTGGTACAACATTAGTGTATTAGAAATAAAGGAAATTTGATAACAAAAGAAGCCTGCATGCAATTAGGGTTTCTTTTGTCATGGTATGAGAAACTTACATTCAAACAATAGCACTGCAAATATTCCACTAATATGTTTTACATGCCTTAATTTTTAATGAAACTTGTTTTAAATATGTACGGTTTTTGCTTTAAAGAATGTTTGGAATATATCAGTATGAGAAATTCTGAAACATCAGTGAATATGGCCGAAAATGTTGGTAATTTTCAGGGGCTTTGGTGAATTACAAGTAATTCCGCTAATGTATGAAAATTGGGTGGTAATTTAACTTTCTTGCGTTCTTTTTAAATTTTAACCTCAAACATTGCCTTTTAATGTAATTTCTTTTTATCATTGAGCTATCTTCAGAGTGAATTTTAAGGCAGACTAGTAGTATAAGATTGCGTAAATGGCATTTATATTGTTAGACACTGGGAAGTTTCAGCTTATCCTCCCTCTGTCCTGATGCAGTTGTGAATAGTATTGGGAGAGCATTTATTTCATTGTTACTCTTCAACTATAATTGCTGCTTAATGTTCAATTTTTTGTCAGGGCATAGATTCTTTATAGATACATCAAACACTCTACATGTGCACAGTATACTGTTGCCCTTAAGGGTGGACATGTGTTGCTTGCGAGGACAGCTGGTAGTATGTTTTGACGTTAGATGCATTAAGAACTGTGGTTTACTTGGTGTTATTGAATATTTTAGTGTTTTATGTCAGTTGTATGATTGGTTCTTAATTCCTTAAATTGGCTTATAATGCTCACATTTAAAATGTGTAGGATTTTAATCATCTAAGATTGCTATTGTTCGTGCAGAAATATATTTGCAATCAGCAGGTTCTAATATACCTGTTAATTTGCTGCCCACTTAGCGATTGCTTTACTTAGTTACTTTTCTGGAAATGATACAATTAGAATGCTAAGGATGTGCAAATTGTCTCTGGAGAGTGGTGTCACTGAATTTTTGAGTTGATGCAGCTCTCTAAATTAATCTCTTCCTGCTTTTTATAACTTCACAATACCATGAATTTACCCCTCATTTACCATTTACCCCTGCACTTAACTGATCAGTCTATCCTATTCATTTTTCATTTTATCAATGCGGGTGGTAGGTTATGCCCCAAAATATGTTCAGTGATTTTCTCCTATGTTCTCAAGTGTTTATTCTTCCAATTTATTTTCAATCTAACTCTTCTAAGAGTATCATCTTTTCTGCTTCACTCCCATCTATGTCATCTCCAATAGTATAAAAAACTCCACATTTCTATCACTTCTAATTTTGGTTGTTCTGTCCTTGACCCCCTCCTGACCAAAGCTTCAAGGCCTTGTTAGAGCATACTTCGAACAAATTTGGATGAAGTGCTTGAATAGTGGTCTGCACCCTGACACTGGTAAAATGCATTCTTTGGTTGTGCTACAGAGTTCAATACACTTCTCATTGCTTTTGTCACTGGCGGTACTTCCCATGAGGTAAAATTTTCCCACTTGCTGTAGCTCTATTTTGAGATTTTGGGTACCTGGATTCCTTTCTTGAACAGTCATTTTCTTTTCATTGACTTCCGTGATGCATTTCTACTTTGTTGTTTCAATCGGTTCGGGATTCTCATTACAGTTTGCTGAAATTGCTCTGTCTACAGTTAAGCTAACTATGCTGGTTGCAATGTGTATTCCCAATTATAGTTAATTCATAGCAATTTTATGGCTTTAGCAATATAACTATGGAGGATCTTTGGTGAAAAAGCTCATTCATTCATACTTCTTTCATTAGTTTTTTTTCCTGAGTTGCACCTGAATTTGATGAATGGTGCTGGCTGCCCCCCTCAGTGGCAAGGAAACCCAAAAATGAAAACTATCACCTTATAATCATATGCTAAACCAAAGCCTGGGTTGCAATCCTTTATCATGGGAAATACCTCATCTATATTTCAATCTATTTTGCTCACATTTGTTGCAATAGCACGTAAATCTTTTGTAATTCCGAATTTTGTGATTTAATCTAACCTTTAAGGTAGTTAGTCATGACATTGGATAAAATTCAAGTGCTTTGAAAAACCATGGCCTTAAATCAAGTGAATTTACTCTTTCTCACTGCATAAAAATGTGGAACTTCGGTTAAACGCATTACTTCACGTGATTGATTGTCATATCCTCCATATTCCTTGATCGAAATTGATCAGCAATCCATTTGGGATATCATGTCCCAAAAATTGTTTGTATACTAGCGGTAATATGTTAGAATTTAGAATGTTGCATGTTTTACATGTGAGCAATGAAGGAGGAACCTTTATTTATGGCATGCCTAATAACCTACCTTGATTTTAACATTTATTATACCATAAGACTTGTAATGGTGTTAAACTATTAAGTTATTCAACTAAGATATCTTCCTTTAAGAATGATGAATTATAATTCTGAAATACATCTTGATGGCAATATGCTGGCATCTATTCACAACTTTTTTTTATCACTAGATCTGCCAAAATATTATTCCTCAACTGCTTAAATAAAGTGCTTTACATATTGAGACACCTCTCATATCTTTTGTGCTTGGGCTATTGATATTATAGCACAAGTATTTGTTTAAATATCAGACTATTGGTGTAGGCTTGAGCGTCAGCGACATTGTGATGGATGTGGCATCATGAACTGGGGTAACTTGGCTGTTTACCAAATCTAATTCTCAGTATAAATCATAATTAGGCATTTGATGTTCATAGTTAAATGTTTTATACCTGAAGATAATTATGGCCTTTCTCAGTTCGTTGGAAAATCATAGTATCAAATCCAGTGAAAATTGCAATGGTGTCTATTATTATTGGTGTTCATGATGTTGTAAAGGGCTCAGGGTGATGTTTTCTCCTGTAAAATTTTATCCAAAGGGGTATTTACGTGAAATTTAAGAATATTAATGGCAGCGCATTAATCCTAATTTACTCATTTACAACACTCATCTCTGCAAATTTTGCACATCTTAAGAAAATGGTAGTTCATAGTCCATGTTCTTCCCTAAGGTCAAATGGGAGAGTATAGAAACGTAGGCCAATGCCTACATTTAAGACCTGAAGAAGCCAACTGTAACAGGACATCGTGAGAGTAAGTGATGTTTGTAAGAAGTACTTAGGATTTTGTCAACTCTGCTTATTGGCCGATTTTGGCTATCTGGTGTCACACGTTTTCAGTTGGCATTAATTTTGCAGTGATTAATCCCTGCGGGTAGGGGAATGAAGAATACTCCCGCAGTATCCCTGCTTGTCGTAAAAGGCGACTAAAAGGGTTGGAAGAGCAAGTAGCAGTCAACTGATTGATACCAAAATTTGAAGGAGTTGTCCAGAAATAAGTATTCTCTTTGCTGTAACTTCACTGTTGAGGGAATCCCAAGTATTGTGAATCACCAATATAATGCTTTTTCTTAACGTGAGGATTCTAGAGGTGCTGGGGTACTGTTAAGTGGGAGAGAGGATGAAAAGATGCTTAAATCACGAATTTCGATGAGAAAGTTCTCTGAGTAATCTGCTAAAAAATAATTTATGATCTCTCATCCTCTGTGAAGTTTGTTTTCAATAATTAGAAATTACCTACTCATAGCTAAATTTGAAAAAAAAATGCAAGTGTGTTCCACTGAAAAAGGTAGATCCTCTTGACTCTATCCTATGTCTTGAAAAGGATCACTTTGTAAAGATGTTATACCAAGTTAAACAAATTGGATTTGAGTGAATCACCAAATCCAGGTAAACTCACTCTGAAACATTCAGAAATGCCAATTAAATGCTGAACCTTTGTGTACTGAACATGAATTATGGCTGAAGAGATATTTGATGTAATCAGTGGATTCTTGTGAAATAACTATCACGTTTGTCAGAACCTGGATGTCAGCAAAAGTGTTTACTACATCCAACAAAAGAAATCCACAAAATATGGCACTTTCTTTTGCCATAGGCTTCGTTCTCTACACCTAAGGATCTTAATAGCTTGCTTATTTAATTTTCAACATCGATTTCCGTTGGTAAAAACTGCGGCTTGTGAAATAATAGCTATTTTGCGCACTTAGCTACTGACTTTCAAAGTACTTTACCCAGATTATAATCGTGTTTCACCACTTATTATTAAATTAGTATAGGGAGCGTCAACACTTAAATAGTTAAGGCAGTGTTGCTTTCTTCGGCCTCTCCTCCGGTAGCACAGCGGTCCACCCCCGTAGTTTTCTTTCATGTATCCTGCCGGCAGTTGAGGATCTTAGTTCTTCATTGGTAACATACTTCCATAACCATGTACTGTACTTTCTCTGGCGATCATACAAAATTAATTGGAATGCGATTTTATATAGGCACATTATTACCGTTTCGCAATTTCTTGTGCACCTCTCCTGTCTCCAAAATTAGATATTGCAGACCGTCGCACTCTATAGGCACTCAAGTCATTCTGCTCCCGAACGCCGCCATTTTTCAGGTTCTTAATAACACGCGCAAAAAAAATTATATCTCAAAAATATTTGTAGTATCCGTGACCACACTTAATCACTCAACAACACCAACCTCACAAGAAACAAAATCGCTTCGCATATGCGGTTCCGTATGTTTTTTGTTTTTCTTACCCCCTTCCCGCCACACCGCTCACTACGGTGATCGGAGGTTTTCTCCGCTTACTAACATGGAGGCCGCTCACGGCTTTGACCGGAGGTTTTCTACGCTCACTACCATGGAGACCGCTCATATCTGTGACGTCGTGAGCGCATCCACTGCTCGGCCCTAGCTAGCCTCACTGACGTCATTGCGCTCAGTTGTTCAGTGAGCGATCAATGCACCCAATGTAACCACCTTTGTTCGTAAAAACAAAGGGTTCCTTTCTGGTGAACCCATCATCTTCTTTGCCTTCACTTTGGAGGTAGCCATGTCGCACACAGTATTAACAACTATCAGCCCAGCTTCCTCACAAGCTTCGAGGACTTCCTTGAGCTTAAACACCGATTGTTCAGAGGAAGTCCCCCCTCTCCCGAGAGAAATAAAAGGCAAGGGGCCGCTTTCATTTCCCTTACAAACCCCTGGCCATGAAAACGAGTGCGTGGTCGGTAAGAACACTTCTGCATCCTTCCCTTCCAACCGTCTTCAAAGCCTTGAATGCGGTCCGTCTTCGAATTATAGCTGGTCTCTAATAGACATTTCGTCAAACATTAGAGAGCAAATACAATCTTTCCTGCCTGCCCTTTTCAAGGAGTTTGCAAGGGAATGCAAAGCATGCTGATTGATCCCAGCTTCAAATGGCATTGCATTTAGGAGGGAGGTTAAGGACTTCCAGTTAGGAAGTGAGAAAATTGAAGGAAGAAGAGAGTAGCATTAAGGTGATTTCTTGAAGATGGAGTGGGCAAAAAGCTTTTCGTCTGTGTTCCAGCGGCGTCCATTTGGCCTCTGCTTTGACGTTCGAAGTTGAGAAGAAAGGAAGAGAGCTGAGGCAGAGAGTCTGAAATTGACTGAATAAGAGAGACAAGATCAGAATTCCTTTTTTTTCATTCTCCTTAAAGCAGAGCACTGTTTTTAAATTTATTGCTTAATCTTTATATTTTTTCTGTAATTTATGATGCAAAGAGGCACGGTACTATTTTTGGGGTCCGCTGTTGATGCTTTGTGGCATCCATCTCCTAAGTAAGGATGTTTTCTTCCCTGGGATGATTGAACTTAAGAATCTATTGGAAGAAGAAAAAATTTGGCTAAAGTGAGAGAGAACTGGGTCCCCCTTCTGATTAAGGACTTCCCCTACTGATTAAGGTTCATCCAGTTGGTCAGTGGAGGAATCATAAGAGGAAGGAAAAAGCTTTTTAATATTTCTGTGGAAGCACTAAAATTTTATGCCCGTGTACACTGACGGCTCCAAATCTAACTCGGCCTGCGCATGTGCAGCGTTCTATTGACGATAGTGGCTCCTTCGTCATATGCACAGACTAAGTTTCATAAAATCAATTTCCGGCTTCTCACCCATGCACCCTATTATTGAGGACTTACTCCTCGTTGCTGTCCCTTAAGAGAAAGGGAGTAAATATTGTTTCTTCGGGTCCCAGGGCATGAGGGAATAGCGGGAAATGAAAAGGCAGGTGCTTTGGCCAAGGAGCTCGAAATGAGGACGAGTACGTGTCCACACTCGTACCTTTTGAGGACCTAAGAGCCTCACTGAGAAATGTAGTACGAGAGCAGTGGAGGGAGTCGTGGAGGACCCAACAAATTAACAAACTCCACAGCGTGAAGGCGACGTCAGTGTGGCCCTCTTCCGTCCGGAGCAGCCGAAGTGCGGAAGTAGTGATCACACGTTTGAGGATAGGACACTGCCCTTTGATTCACGCCTTTCTCTTTACGGAAGAGAAAAAGGCTCAGTGTGATGCGTGCAGGTGCCCTCTTAGTATTCGGCATATCCTGACGGAGTGTGACAAATATCGTAACGCGCGAAGACAATTCAATATAGGGGGAGACCTAGAATCCATTCTAGGAGATGACCCTATTGTTTTAAATCGTATAATTTTATTACTTGAAGAGATTTAGCTTTTAAATAAATTTGACCGTATCCGCTTGTTTCATTGCTTATTTAAATCTATATGACGCGTACACTATTGTGAATATTATTATATTTTTTATCAACGTACTGTGTAGCGGTGAAAATGACCTAGCCGTCGGCGCACCCTACAACGCCAATACTACTACTATTAAAATAAGATTGACATATTCATAGCCCACAGAAGACGGGGTATAAAATAGAGCTATTGATGACAATGAAAATGGTAATTTCTTGAACTTCATTCACCTTTACTGTGGGGTGACCTTACTTAACACTGGAAGTCCCGAGTCAGTAAAAATTATTTTCACTTTGATAAAATAAAAGAATGAATTCACAGTATTGGGTTTGGAAAATAAAAGGAAAGGCAAGGTACAATTTTTACTTTTTATTCAAAATTTCCGTGATATTTTCACTAATACTGGTATGCACACGCAACAAATTCATTACGTGGCCTAACCATACCTTATCACTTTCTTTTAAATAATTGAGGAGTGTTCATCCGTCTCCCTTTTCCTCTTCCTCTGCGCCAATGGACCGTGGGGCCTACCTCCACAGGCCAGCCGTTTTGGTGTGGGGTGAGGGTAGCTCATCTCCCACCTCAGAAGCAGTGGTGGATGTAGCTGCACTCCCTATTGGAGACAAGCCAGCCTCTTGACGTCGTTGCTTCCCCAGCATCTAAAAAGCAGAGGGGGGAAATGTTATGACGCATCCCCAGAACCTCATCCATTGGCTCGTAAAATTTCCACGAGAGTGGTCCCTTGTTACCCCCCCCCCCCTGTCCCCACCCCAGATCAAGGGTACTTTCATTTCTGTAAATAAGTGGGAGAAAATTCGATCACTGCTAAAATATAAGTTAAAAATGGAAGAT
Source organism: Ceriagrion tenellum (assembly GCA_963169105.1). Lineage (NCBI taxonomy): Eukaryota > Metazoa > Arthropoda > Insecta > Odonata > Coenagrionidae > Ceriagrion > Ceriagrion tenellum. The sequence goes on along the minus strand of OY720642.1, from coordinate 73,063,765 downwards.
ATAAAATCAGACAAATTTGGATTTCAAGAAAAAAAAGAATTGTTCTACAGGCGTAAAACTATGACAGACGGAAGCCCATGTTAGGATGCTATACACTACCTCCTAGTTTCCCTCATTTTCACGTAGAGAAAAATGTACTGGCCATGGCCAATCAACCTAAACTAAGGGGCCATTCAACAACCACGTGGCCAATCTGAGGCCTTTTTTCGACTCCGCTCTTGTGACCAGACGTGGCCATGGTCTTCACCCCCCCAGGGGGTCTCGTGGTCATATACAGAAATTCTCTTTCTCTATTTTTGAATATTTCCAACTCTAAAGGAGCTATTACGAGTCGGCCACTGCATGCGGTAAAACTACGCAGGCGGAATCGCAGCGCTCTCACCGCCCGATGCGATTACGAACGGGCCTCCGGCGGAGTTCTACCGCGCTAGGGGGTCGGAGTCTTAACCGTGACATGGGACCTTAATGACTTTCTCTATAGCATTTGTTTCATGTTTAGGACACGTCACTTGTCCGTAGATGTCGTCATTAAGAGAGATTCAAGCAAAATATTGCAAAAGATTGCTATTTACCTTGTTAAGGAATAATGCGGTGTCAACACCCTTAGAAACCTGCCGCACGTCAACCGTGACTCGAAACCTAACAACGATGTCTTAAGAAATCCAAACCAACGTTCCACGGATGCATAACTGTATCTTACTCCTAAAGCTGTCTCATTTCCTCCTGCGATGATATTCGACCACAACGGTAGGAAGGGAATACGTCGCCTGATAAACCTAGGGTTGTAGAACCGATTCATTTTCCCTACTGAACCGTCCTTATATTTTAACGCCATGTCATTATATCTATAAAAAAAATACTGACTCCTCTTATAAAGCCCATCTCTCGATCCTGTCGGCAGATGTTCGCGATGAGTCTTTCTCTCGCCGCTGAAATTCCGGTGGAGGATTCCTTTTCAGTAACGTCTTGGAAGTAAACTATAGCGTCATTTTCATATTTTCCCGTCCTCTCGCTAAGTAAAAGGGCGATCAATTTATTCATTATTTCGTCTACAACCTGCCACGAGTTAGCCCGAACTATAAATGCCGTGACGTGTCTTAAAATTTTCGCAACCGATTTGCTATCGATCGATTTACGTAATATTTTCCCGATGGTATGCATGAAATGCGCGCAACAAATGAAAATAGGAACATCTATGTGGAACTTCCCTACTCCGTTGATTATCGTGAATGAATTTTCGAGGTACTGAGTCAATGAACACGAATTGAAAGTGAGTAAAATTGCAAGGATAATGGCAAAGCTGAAGTCACCAACAACCGCCTTAAAATTTTTTTTTCGTGTTTTCATTTCCGCCTTCACGAAATAATTGAACTCCATTAAAAAGTAAGCTATTGTGGACGTATTATGCTTGTCGCTCTTCATCTCCATCACGGGAACTATTAAATTACGGATACCGACTACACCTGCGTAATAAAGGATTCTTTTTCGTGTTGAGGGGTACGGCTTCACAACAGTTCCAGTGGCATCTAAATACAAAATCGGTCTATCCTTTTTCGGTAGCGACGCGACAAGATGGGTTTTTTTCGGGAATAGCAATGCACGACCATAGGCAAGCCTACGAAGTGTATATAGCGATCATCATCTTTCTCATTATCATACATTTCAAATACGTCACCCGGCAGCATTGGAAGACAAGTCTGACAACCCTTGCCCTTTTATGTTTGCACGACGAAGAACATGTAAGGAATGGATGTATTATAACTTTCCATGTACGATTGCGCCATCGTCTGCCCTAGTAATAGCCTCCTTACGATACTTAAAAGCATTACTCCTCGCTAGCTCCAACCTAGCTTCCTGCCTCTTAAATCCACTCAGAGGTCGTGTCAATTTGTCCGAACCATGATTGAAATTGTTCACACTAAAAATGCGAACCTTAACATCGCCAGCTGTCGATCCAAACACATTTGAAATTGTTAGTGAATTTCTTGCACCCTCTGTTTTTACAGTATCCCCTAAAGACTATATCCTGCTGTATATCCTACGTAGCCGGTGATTTTTAATTAGAAGCACACAATATTTATTCAGCACAACAAACCTGTCACTAACTAAACCCGCCCACTTTCCCGGAATGAGTTTCCCATCAACGAATACATTGAACCAATCACACCTCGCTATTGTGAACTGCCCTTCTACATTCCCTGGTAGATCTCTACGTCGAATAATGTCGTTAGAAAACTTTTTCTTCGCCAATCTTCGCGCAGTGGAATCATCACCGAACGTAGCCGCCGAGTGCGAAACATCACAATCGACTATCTCTTCTTCTGGTGCACACGCAAGAAATGATTTCCAACTTCCAAGCGATGATTTCTCCGGCAATCTTCACGCAGTGGTATCACCACCGAACGTAGCCGCCTACACCTGCCAAATTTTTTGTCTCCGACCATCGCTGACAGTCTTAGGTGAAACTCAGTTACCCGTCAGCTTAAGATAGAAGCTCGATCATACGTTGATCGCCGAAGGGGATCCCGGACGACACCACTCACGTGCTAATTCTTTCCATCACCAGCGTAAAGTTACGGGAATGTCTACGATTACTCAATTCTGCTCAAGAATTTACATTGAAAAATAACTCAATTGCATTTCTTGCAAATCGATCAAACATTATGGGAAGATTCAGTAAAAACGTTAACGTTAGTTACCATTATTTTAACAGAGTTTACATGCCGCCTACTTTACACGTTTGTAACGTATGCTACATGCTATCCCAAGCAATTAATTGTGGTATTTGGGGTGGCGTGCACAAATCAGTACTTACGGAGCGTAGGCCGTTACTCCCGACCCACACAATGGCTCCATCCCCCTCCACTCCGTACTCGACCACGAGCCGCAAAAGTTTAGCAATCGTCAATCCACCCTTACAGAGTCCAACGCATCCTAGAAAAAGGTTGAATTAATGCGGATAACAATAAAAGTATTTCCAGCGATTGAGGGCAACTTGTTATCTTACCGTTTACTGCGTGGTACTGCATTATTTTGGCGACTCTCACTGAGTGGGAGTCGCCTAGTAACTCGTATCCTCCAATGAAAGGTCTTTCAATCTGAAACAATGAGATATGCAGTATATAACATTATAAAATTACAATTAAATAAACAACGGATAGTCATCATTAAAGAGAAATCATTGGAAAATTATTTCATATAATATTTTCAGCACATTTATACAACGGGAGCGAACTCACCTCCATCGTTCGGTGTCTTAACTCAGACTGGCTCACGAAGGGACAAGGAGAGAGAATGCTTGGAGAATATCAAGTCAGTCCCATGTGCCCTAAAGAAATCTGATATCACGGCAGATAAGCGTCTTCATGGTTGAGCTGGCAATATCATGTTACATCGTTCTCACCATGTATTATATTTCGCTTGACAGAGTCAGTCGGTAACAAATGTATTCAAAGCAGATATATAAAGCCACCCAGCCAAGTAATTTACAAATCTCTATCGATCTGATACTTGTCAATTCACATTTATTATAAGAGAAATATAAAAGAATAGTAAATGCCTCCTTGAATATTTTTTTCGGCCCGAGGATCCTTAGATTGCAATGAACCTGAAATTCCTCACTCTAGTATTGCAAAATATACATGAGGAACGTCACCTGAGAAAATAAGGAAATTCATGTCCGAACTACAGTGAAATGGAAATTTACGAAAATAAGAAAAAAATAACTATAACGTAGTGATATAGAAATATTCAAGATCAAAACGTTTTTCCGGATTAGGGTAAATAACACTTAAAAATGTAAGAAAATATTTAAATATATTAATTTCGCAGTCAAAATTCCGGTCCACGAGTCCATTACCGTCTGGCATCATAGGTTTTCTCTCTCATTTCCAATGTGTGGGCTGCTTACGGTGGGTTGTGGGCTAAGGTATTGGTTGTTAACATCCCTCCTTTCCTGAAACTCTATCATGTTATCTGGTTATCATGCTATCGTTTTTCCTTTCTTCTTCACCCAATTTAGACACTGTACAAATCCATGTTTTCCTTAGCATTTCGACCTTAGAAACATAAAGGGGGGTGGGAGACGTTCTTGTCGTCATAACTTTTGACGAGGGTCTCGAAATTAAAGGTAAAAGAGGTAACCTTTAGGAGTTGGAGGCTGTAACATAACTAGCCACATACTCGTGAATCAACGAGGCACGGTGAAGTCCTTCGACTGCGCGAAGGGCACAGTTGTCATACTGGACGGTGTGTGCGTCATTGAAGAGAGGTTCCCACATGGCGCAGATGAGTGCATCAGGTGGTTTGATCTCGTTTGTGAAGGCCCTGACACTACGAAGGGCGCCATCGTCACGCGAGCGAGCGAGGACGAGGGGTCTGTCGCGATAGTCAGTGAAAGAAGGGAACTCACGCATAGCGTAGAGCGTCTTCATTCTTCCCATCATCACCTGCCAGTTGGCAAGGATGGCGGCGTCAACTTCCCACCAATTCTGGGGGGCAGCTGGACGGGCTGGGGGGCCGGTTAGGTATCTATGACCAGTGGCGGAGGAATGCCACTCGCCAATGCTGTATAGCAAGTCACTTAATGGAGCGGGGATGAGTAGATTGCGCGTCAAGCGAACGTAGTTGGGGGCGCGTTGGCCCATTTCCTGTTCGTGGACGTCTTGAGCTCTCTTGAGGAGGAGCGTTTTGCACATCCGGATAAAGGGGTCTCTCTCCAGGGGAAGGATTACATTCACTAACTGCTCGAGCTGAGCATATAGTGCAGTAGGTAAAGCATCTTGTTCGTCGATCTGTAGGTCGAAGCTTCGGACGCTGTAGTTGCTGTCTAGCCTGCCGTATTCTAGTAGAACGGTGCCACTGAGGTACGGGATGGATACTGCCTGACTGGACGGGGAGGGTCGTGAGGTCGGGCGGGGGCGCTGAGGTTGGGGCGGGATTGGCTGTGAGCTCGATGGTGCGGTCGGTGCTGGTGACTCTGACGTCGCGGGAGCTGCTGCTGGGGTCGCCATGAATGACGCTCATACAGTGAAGTTTCACAGGGGAAAGAAGATAATCCGATGGGGTTACGCAAGAAGATGACTGAACGTTTACGATGGATCGTGAACGCAGCTGATAGCGTATAGCCCTCTGGCTATGATGGTGGGCCAAGGGATTAACAGTCCTTGAGGGACACGTGGCTACACTGGTACACACTACGTTGTGTACAGAACAATGGGTCAGCACTGCTGGTGCCCAAAGCTGAAGTAGCTTGGTGGATCTCTGGTTTATCAAACAGAGTCTCTCTTGTCAGGAGTGGTGGTACACTGCGAAGAATCTGTTCTTAAGCCGGTAAGAGAACCGAGGTGAAAATTGCAAGAAGTTGACAACACAATTTTCCTATTGGTGAAGTCCATTTCAGCCTATTACCCACTTCACCCTCTCGGCCAGTATGTACAATGCGCTCTTCACTCCCTCACCAACAAGGGAATTAAGATCTCCTTTATGTGGGTACCTGGACATATGGGAATAGCTGGAAATGAACGCGCAGACAAGGCTGCTAAGGAAGCATTACAGATGCCAGAAATTACATGGAACATGGTGACTGCGGAGGACCTAAAGGCTGTTTCGACGCGCTATTCTAGGCAAATGGCAAGAATCGTGGCATGGGAGTAATAGTAACAAGCTCCGGACTGTGAAACCGGTAGTATCAGTGTGGCCCTCTTCCGTCAGGAATACTCGTAGGGAAGAAGTCGCAGTCACACGCCTGAGGATAGGGCACACTGCCCTGACCCACTCATACCTCTTCACAGAAGAGAAGAGACAACCTTGGTGTGATGAGTGCGACTCCCCTCTGAGTGTGCGACACATTCTGACGGAGTGTGATAAATACCGGTCTTCTCGAGAAAAACACAAGGTCAGCGGTACCTTAGGACACATCCTAGGTGACTCTCCCGCTTGCCTCACCCGAGTAATTGCATTTTTAAAAGAAATCAACGTTTTTAATAAATTATAAATTTTTTTACATGTATGTACGTATTATACAAAGTTATGTAAATTTTATCTCACAACAGTACTAAAGCTATTTCGCTTCAGTTACACAAACCTGGTGTTACCAATGGTCGAGAGTGGTGCGAAATGACCGCAGTAGTCGACGCACCCTTAAATAATAATTCTACTACTAACATACCTATCGACCCACGTTATGTGAAACCATCGTGAGCAAACGTTGCAAGCTACCCACGGATTGTCTTCCTCCATCCCTGCACGATCGCACATTGGGAAGATATCGTTCTGTTTATTAACCCTTTCACAATTCTTTTCATTATTTCCTCTCGATAGTTATCCTCATCTAGCGAGTCATCAAAATCCATGCCTGACGCCAATTTTTCTCTAAAATAGCCCACGAAAACTCCACAGTTGTCATCTTTCCGCGTAGCATATCGAAGGGTTTTAATTTTCCAGGCTAATTCCCCTAGTTGCTCCTGACTAATTTTATCTCTCTCCGTTAGACATAGAAAGAATTTTCGAAAGTAACATTATTCGTCTACGCTTCAAATACCAGAAGGGTCTAAGAATGAAAAGTTTGTACTGACAAAATTCGCGTAAATAAGACACCAATGATCTTCATACTTGTTATACGGCATTAAAAGAATTTTACCACGCAATTGCACATTGGTTAAATACAGGCCTGTTTTTGTTCTCCCATTTATGAAGTTGGTACTACCCTCACAAATAAGATAAACTATGTTTTCCTTTCCTTCAATTATGACGCTAGCAAATACATCTATAATAAAGTTACAAAGCCATTCGCGGTTCACTAACGTAAGGAAATCTTCAAGGTAAACGCGCACTCCTTTCCCTACACGGCCCATAACGTAGTTTGCGATACCTGGGATGTTGCTTTGGAAATATTTTCTATCGTATACTATACCATTGGATGCTAATTTTAGAGGACGATGTTTCATTTACGATTGTTCTCCTTCGGATCTCCAACCCTTTCGAGACGCATCACTTTGTACCGGCGGATATTCTGCGATCTTATATGGTGACGGGTCTTCGCTGGCCTCCGTTGCCCACTCTTTCTCGGTGTTACTCGGTAGTCCTAATATTTCCTTTCCTAAAAATGACGTTCCCTTTATTTTATTTTTCTTATGCTGTCGTTTCCTCCATCGCTCCTGTTCCAACTAAGCATCCTTTTCCCTAGGCACTGGGGGTGCTTTCCTGTTATCGGCTGGTATATCCAATTCAAATTCTTTTAACGCGGCGAACACTCTTAGGGTGTTGAAACCTGCCGCACGTCAACCGTAACTCGTTACCTAACAACGATGTCATTAACATTTACTTTCATTTGACTTTATTGGAGATTGATTTAGTGTGGACGTTTGAGTTGTGCTTAGCTCACTTTTTGAAATGCCCTTTTGAGTTTAGCTGTGCTCATAATTTGATGAATGATTTTCATCATAGCTCATTTGAAAACTCAGATTCCCGAACTTTGGTTCCGACTAATGCAGGCGGTTAGCAATAACTGTTTTGCAGCCACCATTGATTTAACTTAAGACCTGTTCCGCCTTTCACGTATTGAATTTACGGCCGCCTTGGTTGAAGGTAAAACAATGGAGTTAGTGCCAATCACTTTTCACCTAGTACATCGCCACATTACCATAGTCGTGTTTAAAATCAATGGTGACCGTTTCACGAAAGGGAAATATTAATATTGTTCTCAGTGAAAACTTTATATAAATAGTCTACTTAACTAAGGGTAACTTGCGACATCTGGTGATATGAAATGAAAAGTAGGCATAGCGTAAATCATTTATTTTGGATCTTATTTTCTCGAGAACCTGGAAGTACATGAGGTACTTCGAGTGTTTCCCTCCCGCCATCTTATAATAAAGGATGAAAGAAAATGAGACAAGTTTATGAATGATAATCACAATTTTTCTTTGCAACCACATTATTTTCATCATTTACATTCAATATGTGACACTTATGGATTAAATTTCTCGTGCATAATACGCCCTTCTTCATCTATTACCATTGAGCAGACGTCCACGACTGCCACTCTCCCTGTAATTTGGTTAAGGTTGAAACGATTAAGGGTTAATTTTGAGTGTTGACGTCAATGAATAAGAACACTTATGACACATTTTGAAAATCTTCGGTGGGTTTCTTTGGTATGTTAATTGTTTACATGAATGTTTTATCTCCTGTGGAGCGAGACGTCAATTGTATCATGAAAGAGGTATTATTTTCACATAGTGTTGGCATTCGCTCAATTCCATGTAACACAGAGCACCACCTTGTACAATGTTAAGTAGTATTTTTTTCCTCAATGTAACGCGCATTTGCCATTGAAGATGGAGCAGGGGCTATTTTGCCACATTCAAACTGCGAGTGAATTCTTGCAATTAAGCGTTTGACACGAAGAAATTGAAAAGGACTCTCGTACGTAATTCAGCTTCTGCAATGACTTTCCTAGTGTAAGAACGAGTTTAAAGTCCGTTTTACATGGGTCACGTAATTTCAGGAACATGTATAAGTTCGAACGTGCATTTCTAAGTGTATCATGGATAGTGGTTCATCTCAAGAATGCATGCGCAACTGCATGTACACGAGAAAGAAAAATAGGCCCTGCTGTATCTCTAAAGTTGTTAAACGCAAGACAAAAAAATGCAGGTAACACTTTAAGAACTTGTAAAGTAAATCACTGTAAAGCGGGATTTATAATGACATTCATGCCCTTTAAGGCAAGATACTTACTTGAGAGCCCAACCCGCCAACCTCCTGGCCATTGATTGGCATCTCCCTACTTCTCGCCCGGAGGCATCTCGCCGCGGTGTGGGCGTAACGATTATCAGCTTCCTGAACTGCATTCGTCGTATTAAGTTGAACATCTGCCCTTTGACCTGGTTGTATCTCTTGTTCTGGAAAAGACAAGCACGCTGGTGTTATGTTACGCTCTAAGCGATGTATGACGTATCAACATTAAATGATGCCTGGTGCAACGAGAAGTTTTGCGGTAAATTACATCGCCCAAGCATGTTTCGTATCAACTATGGGGGTTCTGAACATGAGAATAAGGAAAATCGCAACAGTAGAGTTTTCATGGGTTTGACACATCATTCAAGCTTTGGGCTTTCATTGAGGAATTGACTCGTTCTAAATACTTATGTGACTTCGTGGATATTTGTAAGGAGCGGGGAAAAACTGTAAGCCCAAGGCTGACACTTTCACTCAGAGCCTGTGAGGCATATTTCACTCATTTTCTTCAAACCTTTGGTTTCAACATGGAAGTCATGAGTTTTGGGGATAAGCCTTTGCTTGAGCGAACTCTGCAAATTATACATTTGCTTAAAATGGCCCCACATAGCAACTTAACCATCTAAATCAAAGTCATATTTTTGCATGTTATTCCTTATACTTTTGAGCAAATGAGGTGGATCGAACATAAAAAATATATCATTGGAATTAAAATTAAAATATGGCTTGTCCAGCGACACACCAAGCTTTTTACACAATCCCTGGTTTTTCGAGCCTGATCACAAACAACAAGAACAGGCTTTAATCCTGCAGCTGACACTCCCTCAATGCCCTCACGAAGCTCATGTAATAAAAATTCTGCCCCAGTACTGTCATTGGTGATTCAGTACCCCAAACACTGCTTCCATTTGCCCTTTATCCACTTCACCATCACGACCAGGACACTGGTTCCCACTTTTGGGGCTGGGAATTGACTAGGGCTACAAGCCAACCACCACATCAATGGAAAAATGAAAATACAAATGCTTCCTTATTGACATCTCATCAAACATCAACATAACAGGCAAATCACCCTCATTACTTTGGGAAGCCGTTTCTTTGAGAGCTGCCAATACATTAGGGTCTACCCCTTCCTGCACACTCACCTTTGTTAGGTGCGGACTGATTTAAAAACATATACTTTTGCAAGTGTTTATATGCACGCGGTCCAGTGAAATATGCGGACAAGGCAAAATCCTTCACCCTTTCCGGCCATCTTCTGCCGAATTTGTTTAACTCTGCCAGTCTGACATGAACTGACAAGAGCTCGTTCATTCTTGTCACCTTCTTCCGCTGAATGACAGATTTCCTTTTCCCCCTTGCCCTCCATTTCTCTCTAAAAAGTTGGGCACGAAGGCAGGAAATCCTCCTTTACCCTCCAATTTTTGCAGCGGTCCTTGGAGTTGGCCGGCTACTACAAGGAGTGGTCCTTCCCTTCGGCGTAGAGAAAACAACCTCACCTGAACAGAAATGAGAAGAACTAATTAATTGTATGGTTTACAGATTTATATTATTTCCTCCTGTTTCACTGTAAAAGCTTATATAATTACTTGTTTATTTGACACTGTTATGTATTGAAAAATTTTGCATTGAGTAATATGTTTCAAATTGCTATCTTTGGCAGTTGGGAGGTCGTGAGTCTCTGGTTTAATACGAATGTCAAGGGCTAGGCCCATAGAATAAATATTAAACATACGGGTATCTACATGAAGTCACAAGCATTAGTTAAAAACTGTAAACAATTAAATCGAATCGTCGAAGTAACATAAGTTAAGACAGTGAACTCGCCTGCATTTGAATGGTGGCCACTCACGGTTTCCTCTTCCGTTCCAACAATATCTGAAACTAATAATGTTTCCATTTACAAAAGAAATAATGCCCTGATAGGAAAAAGGGACCCCTATGGAGGAGGGCAAACACGCACGAAAAGCGAAATCCGGCAAATACATACCAGTCAAAAATATATTAATGCAAGTAGTAGTTGTAAAGATTAATTACCTTCCCATGCCGATGTCCGTGGAAGCTCCTCACAGATATCATTGCACACAGTGCCTGGAAGATTAAAAATCATTGTGGTTCAATTTGAAGGAAATACGCGGTATAAAGAAATTATAAAATTCAGCTTATGCATTCTTAAATCACAGTCCATACCGTCAGTTGGTAGGGAAATTACAGCTTCAGGCGCCGTCTCTGTAAATTGGTATAAAACTTGTGAGACTCACATGATGTGATGAAGGATGTAAACACTCAACAGAATTAATAAACTCAACAAGTGGTATCTTCATCAAAGCCATTAGAAAAGGTACAGCAATAAATAGCTTATTATATACCTTGAATCACAGAAGGGATGGCATCGCTCTTCAACAAGAACCGCGGATGACGGGACTTCATGTCCTTTTCCGCGAAATTCTCACTGCAGAGCCGTAAATTTTTTAGTGCTCAACTCTCTGCCAGCTAAGTCCTCCCTCAGGGTGAATTTCACCCATTTCTTGGCTCTATGATTAAAATTATGTTTTTATGAGTTCATACAGAGGACCATAGGCCAAAATAATTAACAAGATGTTTATACAAAAGTAAGAGCAGGCTTCGGTCAGAACTGTAAAACATCTAACCATCTTATTCACACCGTACCTACCTCGCCAAATCACTCGGGAAGTTGAAAAATGCAATTTTTCTGTCTAACCTGCAGCCAGAAAAATTATTACACCAACTGGCTGAGCAATAATGCTGCCCGGATCGCTGCTGGCATTCGCGACTTGCCGCCATGATTGTTATTTTGATACTGACCATGCAGGCCATGTGACTTTTTCCTAGCTATATCATAACAGTTTTTTGTTAAGAAATTCACTGAGTATAAATATTGAAAATAATTATTAATAAATAAATAAGCTATTATCGTCTTATTTATAGATCATTTTTAGTTTGCGCCTGAAGTAAATGACGCTAAAGTCACTACATACGATATATCGCAACAAGTGACGTAGCCTTGGATCTGACCAGATGGCAACCGTGCTCCCAGGCCGGACCGATCCAGCCCTTGTATCAAGGGATCGAGCGCGAAGTTGAAATGCAGCGGCGAGAGCAAGTCCCCGTTTCACACCCCGGTGGACATTCAACCGGATAGCGCCCCCGAAACCGCTAATCTCAGTCCACCCGCCTGTGTACATTTCAGCGACTAGACGCAGAATGTGAGGTGGGATTCCCTTGGCACTTGGTGCTTTTTGAATGAATTCGTCGAAACGACCACCCCGTACCCCTGCGGGTAGGGGGATGGAGAATACTCCCGCAGTATCCCTGCTTGTCGTAAGAGGCGACTAAAAGGGCGGGGAGAAAACCCCGAAAACAAACCCCCAGATCAGCTAGGGTAGCGTCCGGACAGTTTTGTGGGTCAACTGTTTGTGAGAGGCGATACCATCTTGCCAAGATCCACCCATGTGTTTGCCGTGCATGGAGACCCGTAAGGGGGAGATGGGAACCCTGGTGGGTGAGTTCTCCGGCACCCAGCCGGGTGTCGGATGCCCAGTATGGGCCGGAGTTCAAGACCCCACTTTGGCCCCGGATTCCCCGTAAACGGGAGGCCGGGGGCTAGCCACCTCCGGTCAACCGGCTTTCCGATGCGTTCGGTGGCGAGTGCTAGAGAGGTGGGGGTCTGCGTAGGACGGTCGGAGGCACTCGGGTTGGTGGGCCCGTTGCGTCGAAGACCAAACCCGAAACAGACAACCACCTCTAGGGTGCTATATCCCGCGGGTAGCCCTGGCGACCACACCGGCTGGCGGTGTGGCGTCCCGAATGTGTGGCTCCGTGGTGGGTGGGGAGCCCGTAGGATGAAGTTTTCTGTGGTATGGATAACAAAACGTTTCCACCACCAAAAAGATCCCGTCCGGATACGGACGGAGGAGAAAAGGTTTTTATTGGAAGCAAACGCTTTGTAATTATGAAATGCGAAAAGGCAGGGGAGTCCTTTAAGAAGGTATCTCCCTTCCTAATTCGAAAAGCTTTATCTTGCCAAATACCTGGGGAACTTAAATCAGCTAAGAAATTGCACGACGGTACTCTCTTAATTGAAACCAACAACCTTATGCAGAGTGAAAAGCTGTTGGAAACGAAGATTCTCCATGACATTCCAGTTTCGGTTGAGGTGCACCGCACCCTGAACACCAGTCGGGGAGGCATAAGTCATTTCAATCTGCTATACGTAGAAGTCGATGAGATAAAGACAGAGATGGCCTCTCAGGGGTAACAGACGTCCGTCGACTTACTACTCGCCGCAATGGAGAAATAAAGAACACGACATCTGTAGTTCTAACCTTTGCTCTCGACAACCTCCCCGACAAGGTGTATATTGGGTACGAATCAGTCCCGGTACGGCCATATATCCCTGCTCCCATGCGTTGTTTTAATTGCCAGCACTTTGGCCACATCGCACCTCGGTGTGAGGGCAAGGCCACCTGCCCCCGCTGTGGCATGGACGCGCATGGTGATGCGGATTGTAATAAAGAAGCACACTGCGTGAACTGCGAGGGTAAACACCCTGTTTATTCTCGTCAGTGTCCCAAGATGATGGAGGAGCGGGAAATCATGAAAATTAAAACTTTAGAAAAGGTACCATACATAGAAGCTAGAAAAGCATTTAGAGCCCGTGTAGGCTCAACTTTCTCCAAGTCTTGGGCATCTGTTGCTGCCACTCCAACATCAAAGACAACAATAGGCACTCAGACAGAAACTAGTGTGACTGAGGAAACAAAGAACGAAAATAATGGACCTGCCAAGCCGGATAAGGCTTCAAAACCGGCCAATAACACCAAAGCAGCAAAATCGGGCTCTCCCAAGAAGAACCCACAAAATATCTCTTCCGGAAATCAGACACGCGTGAAGTCTCAGTCTCCCGGCCCTTCCGGATTGATGAAGTTGGATCAACCGGAATCAATGGAGGAGGACGAATACCTCTCGGAGACTGATATCCTCCATGCTAAACAGGGAAGGAGAAGGAACCGCTTTAGGCGACCCAATATCCCAAGGGGTCAGGCTAAGCAAGATTAGCCTAAATCAACCCTATTTGATTTTATCCGTTCTTTAATCTTCATTTCATGGGTTTTATATTACAATGGAATTGTAACGGATTTCATAGGCATAAGGAGGAACTTAGTATCCTAATAAGAGATGTCAACCCGTTCTGTATATGTTTACAAGAAACTCATTTTAAACCTACTGACAAGGCTTTTTTAAAAGGCTTTAATATATTTAGACAAGACGATAACAGCGGCCAACGGGCCCACGGTGGAGTGGCGATTGCTACTCGGGAGGCCCTTTACACCTCCCGAGTGCAATTGAACACACCTTTTCAGGCCGTTGCTGTGACCGTCCAAATCCTCAAGGTGACGATATGTAACGTGTACCTGCCCGAGGGTGCGCCAGTCAAACGTCTCAACTTAGAATCTCTCGTCAACCAATTGCCCAAACCATATCTCCTACTTGGTGATTTTAATGCCCATGATACCCTATGGGGTAGTTCCAGTGGCCAGGCCAACAGTAGAGGGCGCATTTTATCTACCTTTTTTAACGATTTTAACTTGATCTTACTTAATAGTGATGAAAAAACTCACTTTAATAGTTTTAATGGCTCTTATTCAACCATTGACCTCTGCGTGTGCTCCGAAAGCCTTATGCCTAAAGTCAGTCTATCCGCTCACGATGACCTGTGCGGTAGCGACCACTTTCCTCTTCTCATCAATCTGCGGAAAACATCCGGCATTGATTTTATTCAACCTGATAACTGGCTTATTACCAAGGCTGACTGGGCCATATATAAAAGAAATTTTAATTTTGCTCACGACGCAAACATTGACGGGGCACAGAACATCGAAGTGCTGACAGAAAAAATAATCGACGCAGCCTGTTGCGGAATACCTCGGTCTAAAGGAACACTCCGTAGGCCAGGAGTTCCATGGTGGAACGAAAAGTGTGCAGTGGCAATCAAAGAAAGGAAAAGAGCGCTACGAATATTTAAGAAATACCCTACGGAGAGAAATCTTTCTGCATTCCGACGCTTGCGAGCTAAAGCCCGGCAAGTCGTTAAGGAAGCGAAGAAAACCTCGTGGAAAGAATTTGCATCAGGGATAAATAACCGAACACCAATTGCAGAGGTGTGGCGTAAGGTACGCAGTATCTCTGGCTGCCCACAGAACTATGAAATCTCTGGTCTTAAAGTGGATAACAGGGTCATTACAAATCCCCTTGAAATGATCGAGGTTTTTGGCCAGCAACTCTATGAAGCGAGCAGTGATTCTGCGTATAATGCGTCCTTTAACGTTAGAAGGCGGAGAGCTGAAGCGACCAAAATATCGTACAGAGTCGGGCATCACGGAAGCTTATAATCTTCCGTTTTCCATGTGGGAGCTGACATCTGCTCTAGACGAGTGTCGTGACGGCGCCACTGGTATGGATGGTATTCACAACGCCTTCCTGAGGAACCTGCCTGAGAGTGCTATGGCGGAAGTTCTAAAAACCCTAAATCAGGTGTGGCTGGAGAGGAGTTTCCCCCAACCTTGGCGGGAGTCCCTGGTATTACCCATCCCAAAGCAAGGAAAGGACAGAAGCGACCCGAAGAACTACAGACCCATCTCTCTGACCAGCTGCCTATGTAAACTAATGGAGAAGATTATCAATCGCCGACTTGTATGGTGGCTGGAGACGCATAATCTGCTCTCTAACTTCCAATGCGGATTTCGTCGCGGAAGATCGACGACTGATCACCTAGTTCTGGTAGATAATTTCATACAGGAAGCCTTTCTCATGCGTCAACATGTCGTTGCAGTGTTTTTTGACATAGAGAAGGCGTATGACACGGTCTGGAGGCCCAAGATCTTAATGACCCTGCAGAACTGGGGTCTAAAGGGAAACCTTGCAGCATTCATCCAAAACTTTTTAAGCGATCGAGTGTTTAAAGTTAGGGTAGGCGGACATAAATCACGCCTTTTTACCCAACAAAACGGAGTTCCTCAGGGCTCTATTCTGAGTGTTACACTTTTCGCTATAGCGATTAATGACGTGCTGGACTGCATAAGGCCCCCTGTTTTGGGTTCTCTTTTTTGTTGACGATCTGGCGATATTCTGCCGATCATCGACCATCACTAGTGCTGGAAGACTTGTCCAATTGTCGCTCAACAAACTCTTCCGATGGTCTTGTCAGAATGGCTTTCGATTCTCAGCCGACAAAACCAAATGCATACACTTCCATCGGCGGCGGGGGGAGTATGTCTCACCGGTTCTAAAACTTGGAGGGCGGATCCTTCCCTATGTTGATTCCATCCGATTCCTCGGTATGACTTTTGACAAACGACTTAATTGGCGCGAGCACATCCTATCCGTAAGGAATAATTGTTTTAAAATACTAAATATTCTTCGATTCATAAGTCACTCGACTTGGGGCGCTGACCGCACTATCATGCTTTTATTATACCGGTCATTAGTTCGATCAAGACTTGAATACGGGTCTTTCGTTTACGGCTCCGGACGAAAATCCTATTTAAGACCATTGACAACGGTACACAATACTGGCTTGAGACTTGCCACCGGCGCATTCAGGACCTCTCCAATCCCGAGCATCTATGCTGACTCTGGGGAGGCACCCCTCTCTACCCGCCACGAGGTACTCATGTGCAACTATGTCGCAAAAGTCTTGTCAATGAAGAAACACCCATGTTTTAACGCAATTTTTAACCCACGGTTTTTAGATGTTTTTAACCGCAGGACAAAGGCAACCAAGCCATTAAGCGTGCGTTTTAAGGAATATATTGACAGCAGTGGCATTGTTTTACCTAACGTGTACCCCTCAGGGTACTCCAAACATCCATTTTGGTCACTATCACAACCGGTGTGTAATTCCGAGCTCCTCCGCTGCAGTAAATCTTTGACCACACCTACGGAGTATCAGCAACTATTTAGAGAAATCCTGGAAAAGTACTCAGACTTCACTGCCATTTACACGGATGGGTCGAAGTCAAACACCTCCTGCGCATGTGCAGTTGTGTCTCCTCATCATGGCGTCACGAAGGTGAAACTTAACTCACTCTGTTCAGTCTTCACTGCGGAATTGTATGCCATTAAGACGGCGCTCCACGGAATCAAGAATGGAAATGCCGCCTACCTCATATGCACGGACTCCGCTAGTAGCCTCCGAGCCATTTCCTCCTTTTCCCCACGAAACCCTCTGGTCCAGGAAATACAACTTGCTCTCTCATCCCTTGGTGAGAAGGGAATCAAAGTCTCTTTTATCTGGATCCCTGGTCATGTGGGGATAAAGGGTAACGAAGAAGCCGACCTAGCCGCCAAAAGTGCCCTGAATGTATCTGATTCCGAAGAAACTCTGATACCCGCCGAGGATCTTAGAGCCGTACTACGAAGCGTAGCTCTAAAGAAGTGGAAAGACAAGTGGTCCGAGCTACAAGGCAATAAACTTAGAACCATAAAGCCTATAACATCACCATGGGCAACCTCTGTGAGGAGTAACCGCAGGGAGGAGGTCGCAATAACCCGACTCAGAATAGGACACTGTGCCTTAACACATGCTTACCTCTTCACAGAAGATAAGTCGCTGCCAATTTGTGAGGATAGCGATATTCCCTTAAGTGTGAAACATATCCTGACCGAATGCAGAAAGTATAGCGGTACACGTCAGAACTTACAAATACGTGGAGAGATAGGAAAAGTTCTTGGAGATGACATTGATTCCATTAATAAAGTCGTAAAATTTTTAAACGTGACCGGATTAAATAATAAGTTATAGAATCCAACATCCTAAAACTCCGTATAAAAATGAATAGAACATCCACTGATTGTTAATACCGATACTCCGTGGTGCTAAATGACCATAGCTGTCGTCGCACCCTATAAATCCAAACCTACCTACCTACCAAAAGTCTCGGCGTGAATCTCCAGGTTCAGAAATATTTTTCCCTGGGTTTAGTGTGTAGGGAATTTGCGTGGGAGTCTGTCTTTAGGATGTCCAAGTGTATGTTCTTTTCCAGAAATATTTCTCGCTGCTCAGCACTGAGGACTCGGCGCCCTTAATCATCCCCTTTGAATGTCTTGGATTAAAGTGGCGGGGGTTCTTACTGATAAATTAGCTATTCCCCGTGACGTGGAAGGTTGGGGAGAGGGTTGACCTCTGCCGAATTGCTATCGAACGATTTATGTAATCTTTTCCCATATGTTCATGAAATGCGCGCAACAAATGAAAATAGGAACATCTATGTGGAACTTCCCTACTATGTTGATTATCGTGAATGAATTTTCGAGGTACTGAGTCAATGAACACGAATTGAAAGTGAGTAAAATTGCAAGGATAATGGCAAAGCGGAAGTCACCAACAACCGCCTTAAAATTTTTTTTTCGTGTTTTCATTTCCGCCTTCACGAAATAATTGAACTCCATTAAAAAGTAAGCTATTGTGGACCTATTATGCTTGGCGCTCTTCATCTCCATAACGGGAACTATTACATTACGGATATCGACTACACCTGCGTAAAAAAGGATTCTTTTTCGTGTTGAGGGGTACGGCTTCACAACAGTTCCAGTGGCATCTAAATACAAAATAGGTCTATCCTTTTTCGGTAGCGACGCGAAAAGATGGGTTTGTTTTCGGGAATAGCAATGCACGACCATTGGCAAGCCTACGAAGTGTATGTAGCGATCATCATCTTTTTCATTATCATAAATTTCAAGTACGTCACCCGGCAGCATTGGAACACAATTCTGACGACGCTTTCCCTTTTATATATGCACGACGAAAAACATATAAGGAATGGATGTATTATAACTTTCCATGTACGATTGCGCCATCGTCTGCCCTAGTAATAGCCTCCTTACGATACTTAAAAGCATTACTCCTCGCTAGCTCCAACCTAGCTTACTGCCTCTTAAATCCACTCAGAGGTCGTGTCAATTTGTCCGAACCATGATTGAAATTGTTCACCCTAAAAATGCGAACCTTAACATCGCCAGCTGTCGACCCAAACACATTTGAAATTGTTAAAGTGAATTTCTTGCCCCCTCGTGTTTACAGAATCACCTAACGACTATATCCTGCTGTATATCCTACGTAGCCGGTGATCTTTAATTAGAAGCACACAATATTTATTCAGCACAGCAAACCTGTCAATAACTAAACCCGCCCAATTTCCCGGAATGAGTTTCCCATCAACGAATACATTGAACCAATCACACCTCGCTATTGTGAACTGCCCTTCTACATTCCCTGGTGTATCTCTACGTCGAACAATGTCTTTAGAGCACTTTTTCTTCGCCAATCTTCGCGCAGTGGAATCATCCGGCGGGTGCGAATTGTCAGGGCTGGGCACTCGTGCCAATCACCACCAAACTCCAACTCGACCGTGTCCGGGCCGCAAGTCTCCTTATATACCAAAAGCCGGCCAAGATGGCCGACTTAGGCATAAGAAGGAGGCTGGACGGTCGGCGAGATTGGCGGCGGTTGGCACGAATCTCCAGGACGCCACACGCGTCGGATCCTTTATTAATTGTACAAATAATTCACAATATTGATCGTCATCGAAGATCAAACCTTTCCCTTTCTTAAGGGCGGACAGCACTGCCTTGTCCGTATGTACAATAAAATTTATATAACTAGGAGAGTTTCGAAATAAAAACAATGTGCCTTTCAGGGCAGCAATGGCCTCAGCATAGTATATAGGGAGCTCCTGCGGGAGCCGATGGGCTGATTCCAATCCGAGGGCTGGACAGACTACTGCCCACTGCCATGGCGTGGCATCCACGTATGCGTCCACTGACACTGTGAAAGAGGTGAGATGTCTTACCCGGGAGAATATCCCGTGGTCATAGAAGGTGTGAAGCCATTTGGTCCTACGTTGGTACACGTGGGATATTAGGAAGTACGGCAGATGGAGAATATAGCATGCCCACGATATAAAACCCGCTGCTTTCGGAAGGTCCAGGGCCCGAAGCCGGGGGATAATACACATGGTGAAATGGAGGCGTGTCAGCGCGGCGGGAGTAAAGCGGAGCGTGGAGGCACCGGTGTCGATGAGTACTCCCAAGTACGGGAGCCGTTTACGCGGCCGGAGAACTGACTTGTCCAAATTGAGCGTGATGCCCAAATCATGCTGAAGAAACGGTAGCACTCGATTGAAGGTTTGTGTACTGTGGGTGAGTGAGGAGGAAAGCACAACCAACCAGTCGTCAAGGTAGGGAATGATGGAGACCCCGAAGGCACGGAACACTTCGGCGGAGACAACGCGGGCCCACCGCTGCATGATAGCGGGAGCTAAGCAGTGTCCCATGGGCAGACGGGAAAACGAGTAATAATTGTTCCCAGCCCGGATGCCGTAGAACTGTTGGTGGTTCGGTTGCACTTTAAGCTGGTAGAAGGCATCTTTCAGGTCCAGCTTACACAGATATGTGTCCTTAGGGATTGATGCTACTGCCATAGCCGCGTCCTTAAGCTTGAAGGTGGGCTTACGGTAAAATGGTGTCCAGGGGGACAAGTCGTGGATGAGACGCGCTCCACCGGAAGATTTGGGAATAAGGAAGGCACGAAATGCACAAACTGGCTTCTTCCGGGAGAGGATACCCCGGGAGACGAGATTTTCGAGGTATTGGAGGAGTTGTGGATCGTTGCCCGAGTTGGAGAAGGGCATAGGAGACTCTTCTGGCCTGGGAATATTGGCCCCACGCACGACCAATTCCAACACAGAGGGGTCAGAGTAGGGAAAACACTTAACCGCCGGCAGAAAGGCTGCGTCTGGGCTCACATGCAATGCTGGCCTGTTGGGTTGCTGCACTAAGTCTTCCCATGGCAACATCCCGGGTTCGTCTGGAGGTGGGACGTATCCGAACCCGGGACCTCCGGAGGGCAGGTCGGGTGCGTCGTCGGACGAGTCAATGGAGGCGGTGTCAGCCGGCGAAGCCGACCGATCCGCGGTGTCCGAGGATGAGGAAGAGGCGGAGTCTGCGTCGTCCTCGCTCTCGGCGGAGGAGTCCTGCTCGGGGTACTCGACTGGATCGTCCAGCTCGCCGGAGTCGTGCCAGCGGAGGAGGTCCCCGAAGAGGACATCATCAGCTGCTGCCTCCTCCATGTATTGCGGTGGGCCAGGAGACGGAGGGCCCGGCAAGTGTAGCAAGGGCGGAGAAGCAGGCGTCGCCGCGGGGATCGGCGTAGCCGGACCACTAGCGGCGGCGGGTGCTGCTGCCGGAGCTGGAGGCGCCCCTCCTGCGGCCCCGGCCTCTGGTGGACTGGCTGCGCGGCCGTTGATAGGGCACCGTGGGTGCACGTTCCCGAACTATTTCCCGGATCAGTCTGGGATGTGGAAGGAAGCGACGCCGGGAGCCGCAGGACCTCGTTTGGGGTCTGCAGTTTCGCGGCTGTGTCCCAACCGTGGAGCGCGGCGACAGCCAGGATGCGCGCACGGTTATACACGAGTGATTTTACGATACCTGATAGGGTGATCCACTCGGTGGCGATGGCCAGGAGGAGGCCAATTTCATGCCCGTCGCGGCGCGTGAGCTTGGCAGACGTCTGCGCACCCTTAAGGAGAAAGAGAAGTTCAAGGCACTCCGCGTCCGGCGGGAGGTCCAGATAGCTGGATGGTCGTTCCGGTCGCAGGTCCGTGAATCGGCGATCGGGAGCCACCGAGCTGATGGAAAGGCCGGAGTGTTGAGTGCCGGACGGCTGCGAGGGCTGTGAGACCAGCGGCTGCGTGACCGGCTGGAAGCCGAGTTGGGTGAGAGCCGCAGAGCCAGGTTGTCCGGACGGAATGGGTGGGGACGGGGTGGGCCGATTCATGGTTTGAATGGCTTGCAAGATAGAAACCACCCATGGTGGTTGTTCCTCTGTGGAGGCTATGGAGCCGGGTCCCGCGCGCGTAGGCGAGGAGCCCCGGGGAATGAGACTGGGTGAGCGAGAGCGCGAGCGTGAACGGCTAGCGTTCGATGCGCCGGAAGTCCCGGGTTCGGAACTCCGGTGGCGTCCTTTGCGTGCCGGCGCCGGTTTTGGAGCCGGCCACGGTTTGGAGCTGGAGCCACTCCAACTCCACTGCCCTTCTACATTCCCTGGTGTATCTCTACGTCGAACAATGTCTTTAGAGCACTTTTTCTTCGCCAATCTTCGCGCAGTGGAATCATCACCGAACGTAGCCGGCGGGTGCGAATTGTCACTATCGACTTTCTCTTCTTCTGGTGAACACGCAAGAAATGATTTCCAACTTACAAGAGATGATTTCTCCGGCAATCATCACGCAGTGGAATCACCACCGAACGTATCCGCCGAAATAGGATCCTCTACCACGAGCGAATTTCTCACTTTTCGGAATGCGACACTCACACACTTTTCTCGGTTCAACTTCAGGCCACACGCCAAAAATCTTTCCCTTGTGCTGATAATGATTGGCACTCACGCTGGTCTTTTCCGAGCTAGACCAGGTCGTCGGCAAAGGCGAGCACGGGGATCTGACGAGATGGCAACCTTGCTACCAGGCCGGACCAATCCAGCCCTTGTATCAAGGGATCGAGCACGAAGTTAAATGCTGCGGCGAGAGCGGGTCCCCGTTCCACACCCCGGAGGATGTTCAACCGGATAGTGCCCCCGAAACCGCTAATCTCAGTCCACCCGCAATTTTAATTTTGACTAAAAGTTCATATGAACAATTTTATTATAATACCAATATATGAAACAAATATTTCTTTTATAAACATGACGTGCAGTGGTGCCAAATGACCATGCTGTCGACGCACCCTATAAATTTAATACTACTATAAGAAAAATCTGATGGTAGAATTTTTAATATTTACTTTCATTTGACTTTATTGGAGATTGATTTAGTGTGGACGTTTGAGTTGTGCTTAGCTCACTTTTTGAAATGCCCTTTTGAGTTTAGCTGTGCTCATAATTTGATGAATGATTTTCATCATAGCTCATTTGAAAACTCAGATTCCCGAACTTTGGTTCCGACTAATGCAGGCGGTTAGCAATAACTGTTTTGCAGCCACCATTGATTTAACTTAAGACCTGTTCCGCCTTTCACGTATTGAATTTACGGCCGCCTTGGTTGAAGGTAAAACAATGGAGTTAGTGCCAATCACTTTTCACCTAGTACATCGCCACATTACCATAGTCGTGTTTAAAATCAATGGTGACCGTTTCACGAAAGGGAAATATTAATATTGTTCTCAGTGAAAACTTTATATAAATAGTCTACTTAACTAAGGGTAACTTGCGACATCTGGTGATATGAAATGAAAAGTAGGCATAGCGTAAATCATTTATTTTGGATCTTATTTTCTCGAGAACCTGGAAGTACATGAGGTACTTCGAGTGTTTCCCGCCCGCCATCTTATAATAAAGGATGAAAGAAAATGAGACAAGTTTATGAATGATAATCACAATTTTTCTTTGCAACCACATTATTTTCATCATTTACATTCAATATGTGACACTTATGGATCAAATTTCTCGCGCATAATACGCCCTTCTTCATCTATTACCATTGAGCAGACGTCCACGACTGCCACTCTCCCTGTAATTTGTTTAAGGTTGAAACGATTAAGGGTTAATTTTGAGTGTTGACGTCAATGAATAAGAACACTTATGACACATTTTGAAAATCTTCGGTGGGTTTCTTTGGTATGTTAATTGTTTACATGAATGTTTTATCTCCTGTGGAGCGAGACGTCAATTGTATCATGAAAGAGGTATTATTTCCACATAGTGTTGGCATTCGCTCAATTCCATGTAACACAGAGCACCACCTTGTACAATGTTAAGTAGTATTTTTTCCTCAATGTAACGCGCATTTGCCATTGAAGATGGAGCAGGGGCTATTTTGCCACATTCAAACTGCGAGTGAATTCTTGCAATTAAGCGTTTGACACGAAGAAATTGAAAAGGACTCTCGTACGTAATTCAGCTTCTGCAATGACTTTCCTAGTGTAAGAACGAGTTTCAAGTCCGTTTTACATGGGTCACGTAATTTCAGGAACATGTATAAGTTCGAACGTGCATTTCTAAGTGTATCATGGATAGTGGTTCATCTCAAGAATGCATGCGCAACTGCATGTACACGAGAAAGAAAAATAGGCCCTGCTGTATCTCTAAAGTTGTTAAACGCAAGACAAAAAAATGCAGGTAACACTTTAAGAACTTGTAAAGTAAATCACTGTAAAGCGGGATTTATAATGACATTCATGCCCTTTAAGGCAAGATACTTACTTGAGAGCCCAACCCGCCAACCTCCTGGCCATTGATTGGCATCTCCCTACTTCTCGCCCGGAGGCATCTCGCCGCGGTATGGGCGTAAAAAAAACCACCTTCCTCGCCTGCAGATGGCGTATTATGTTGTATATTTGGCCTTTAACCTGGTTGTATTTGGTATACTGGAAAAGACAAGCACGCTGGTGTTATGTTACGCTGTAAGTGATGTGTGACGTATCAACGTTAAATGATGCGTGGTGCAACGAGAACTTTTGCGGTAAATTGTACATCGCCCAAGTATGTTTCGTATCAACTATGGGGGTTCTGAACATGAGAATAAGGAAAATCGCAACAGTAGAGTTTTCATGGGTTTGACACATCATTCAAGCTTTGGGCTTTCATTGAGGAATTAACTCGTTCTACATAGCTTATGTGACTTCGTGGATATTGTAAGGAGTGGGGAAATGTCGGTTGATACGACAATCACCTGTCACCTCAACTTATCACTATCAACGGCAACAGAAATACATGATTAGCTACGCTTATTCGGACAATGCTTGAATTAAGGACGCGTGAATGGAGGCAATATTATGCCATCTTTCCTCACCATCTTGAACGAACGCATGAACCGGAAAACTGTTCCTGCTGCGTTTGGTTCTCATTATCGTATTAGGCGGTGTGTACATAAATATGTAGCGGTAGGGGAAGGTCGGGTAAAATGGCGAACTTCAGCTTCAAATTTTTCCCCTCGGTGTAGTTACACTTCTATCTCCCTTTATGTTAAATAGAAAAATTTCAAATGCTGTTATCTCCTCCAGAGTAATTAAAAGTATTTCACCAAAAATGAGTTAAATTTTCGTCATCGTACCCCACCTAAGTGGTTAAATGACTAAGTGATTTGGGTAATGTGACGAATAGATAAAAGTGATACGTTAAAGAAGAACAATTTCATTTTAAGAATGCAGAGAAACAATTTCCAATATTAGCCATTGCCATGAAGGAAAGAAGTCGATTATGAATTTCTCTCTTTGAAGATTAAGATCAAGGAATTTCCCTCAAGAGGAACAGCCATTCATTAGGATAAAAATAAAAGAAAAAATAACTGCATCTAAATTTCAGTTTCCAAACCAATTCATCCACTTACATCCTGTTGTATATGCTACGTAGCCGGTGATTTTTAATTAGAATCACACAATATTTATTCAGCACAGCAAACCTGTCACTAAGTAAACCCGCCCACTTTCCCGGAATGAGTTTCCCATCAACGAATACATTGAACCAATCACACCTCGCTATTGTGAACTGCCTTTCTACATTTCCTGGTGGATCTCTACGTCGAACAAAGTCGTTAGAACACTTTTTCTTCACCAATCTTCGCGCAGTGGAATCATCTCCGAGCGTAGCCGCCGAGGTTGATATGTCACTATCGACTATCTCTTCTGGTGAACACGCAAGAAATGATTTCCAACTTCCACGAGATGATTTCTCCGGCAATCTTCGCGCGGTGGAATCATCAACGAACGTAGCTGCCGAGTGCGAAAAGTTAGTAATACTTCTGTTCCTAAAGAAAGAACAAGGTTGTGCCTAGACATTTGGAGTTTTAATGGTGATAGTCAATAGTCCATTGGAAAACTTTTTAAAATTGCATCGAAAACGTCCTAAAGGATAAAGATAATTTTTTATTTAAATATTAGACTTTGGGAGGATGGTTTCGCCTTTTTCCAATGGTACGGCTTCTGAACGAGTCGTCGAGTAGGTTTCTGCCGCGTTGATGGAGGTCAGTTGTGGGATTGTGATAGTCCCCACTGAGGTATGACAATGCCGCCCTGATTGAGCTATCTATATAAAGTTGTTGGTCTTCAGTAGCACGGATGTAGGTCACTCGCCTATTAAATACTTCTGATGTTTGTAGATGGAGCCACCACTAATTGTTGCGCCGAAAGATGTGTGTGATGAGGGAGGTGGGGAGGCGGAGGGGGGAATATCTGTATCATTCCTGTGGGTCCCAGGGCATGTGGGTATCCCTGGAAATGAAAGAGCGGACGCTTTGGCAAAGGAGGCACTTGACTTGGAGGAAATAACTCTGACGCTGGTACCATACGAAGACCTTAAGGCTATCTTGAGAAAGGTAGCCCTAGAAGAGTGGAAAGATATATGGAGGAACTTAGAAAATAATAAACTGCGCGGGGTGAAATCGGTAGTGTCCGCGTGGCCCACATCCGCCAGGAAGAGCCGCCGGGAAGAAGTGGTCATCACACGTTTGAGGATAGGGCATTGCCCTTTGACTCACTCCTTTCTCTTCACCGAGGAGAAACGACCACCTCGCTGTGATGACTGCGACTGCCCTCTCAGCGTTCGGCATATCCTGACGGAGTGTGACAAATACCGCTGCTTGCGTAGCAGGCTGCAGTTAGCGGGAGATATAAAGTCGGTCCTAGGCGATGACTCAGATGTTCTCAACCGTGTTTTATCATTTTTAAATGAAACTGGCCTTTTTAACAGTATTTTAAGGATGTAAAATTTATTTTAAATTTGACTAAGAGTACACATTCACAATTTTATTTTAATACCAATATATGTAACATATATTTTCTGTTTTATAAACATGACGTGTAGTGGTGCAAAATGACCATGTTGTCGACGCACCCTATAAACCAAATACTACTGCGGAGGACGTAGGCCACCCAGGATAGGTAGCCGGCTACTTTGGGTAGGTCAATAGCTCGAATCCGGGGGATTAGGGGAATCACGGAGTAGACCCGCCTCCGGGAGGCCGGGGTGAGTTGTAGGGAGAGGTCCGTGGTGTCCACCGTAACTCCTAGGTACTTAAGTCTGTGTGTAGTGACCATCTGTGATTTCTTGAAGTTAACCTGGACTCCTAAGGTAGTTTGCAGCCAGGTGGTAATGGTATACACACAGAAGGGGTATGATGAATACAAGAGCCAATCGTCCAGGTAGCAGATGACCCGAACCCGGAATTTCTCTTGTATTAGGTCCTTGACGTCTTCCGCCCAGCGCTGCAGAATAGCCGGGCTGAGGCTATGGCCCATGGGTAGGCGGGTGAAGGCGTAGGTTCTGTCCTCCAAGTGTACTCCGTAAAATTTACCAATGACTGCAATCAATCTATAACTGATAAAATGTACTTTAAAGGTCAATTTTGGCTAAGAAGGCGTTGCGGGGAATGTCGGAGATGGCTTTTCCCGGACCTAAAAGCGTGAATTGGGGTGTGACGTAAAATTTCGTCCAAGGAGATAAATCATATATCAGTCGTCAGGAACCGGAAGACTTGGGAATTTGAAAACAGCGGAAGCTGCACTTTATCTTCCACTGGACTAGGATGCCAGCAGCCAAGAGTCCGCCCACATACTTCTGAAGCATGGGAGTTGCTTTGGTTGTGTAAGAGCAGTACGGAGCGTCACGTGGTTTCGGGAGCTGGGCGCCGGTCCTGCTTAGTGTCGTGTTGACTTCTTTTGGGTAGGTGAATGGCGCGATAGGGCTGACGTCCGGAATGTCCGGTTGGAGGAGCTCCGGCTTGGAGGAGCTCCGGCTGGTCCTCTTCGTGCTGTTGCAGGATCTGGATGGGCTGCGGCTGGACTGGCTTCCACCGCTGCGCGTTACTCTCGCTGTCGTCCTCGTTGTCCTGTGAATGCAGGCTCTCATTTCCACTGTCTGAGCGGAGGTCTTCGGTTTCTGTATTGGTATCAGATTCGGTTTCGGACAGACTAGTAATGTCGTCAGGTTCTGCTGAGTCCATCCACCGGAGCAGCATCTCTCCGGTGGTGGAGATTGAGTTGTCATCCGGGATGTGGAGGGGTTCAGTAATTTCCTCGCTTGCCCCGTCCGCGGCGGGGCTGGTTCCGAAAGGGCTGCTCTGCTGCGGGGCCACCTTTCCAGGGGCCTGGTGCCCCTATCCAAGGCCCTCGGGAGCCTTTCCACGGTCCAGGTTGAGGTTACTGCTGGGTTTGCTGGAAATCTTGAGGCAGGCGTAGAAGTTCTGTCGGGACACTGGGCGCCATCCTGAGGGCATCTGGCCATCCCATGGTGGCGACGGCGAGCATCAGGCGCCCCCTGTTGTAAATAAGTTTGCGGGTATAGTCAGGTAGGTGTTCCCATTCTGAGGCAGTGCCCAACAGAAAATCCACTTCATGCAAGTCGCGGGCAAGTTTCTGTGGGCCTTCAGGGTGGAGAAGAGCTGGATTACCTCGTCGTCCGCTGGTGTGTCCAGGTACTGGGGGGGTGGTGGAGGTCGTAGGGCTGCCCAGGTGTTGGGCGCTGCCGGCTGCGGCTGTCTCACGAAGCGTTGCTATGGCCTGGGTTAGTTGTGCCAGTTGCTGCGAAAATGCCTGCAGTTGCTCGTCCATTCTTTCGTCGCTTTCGTTGGGTATACTCAGGTGGGCGGTAAGCTCGGTGTCTTCCTCGGTATCCGCAAACAAATCGGCTGAGGGAGGGTCGCGGTTGCGTAGATGTCATGGGGCGCTGCTGCTGGTCCCAGGTGCCCTCCCCGCTTCGCCAATACCTGAAAACATGCCGCAAGCATGGGGCACCTTCTAGCAATACCCTGCGACATAGGCCAGGAAGAAAGTCTCACTCTCAGGGTGTAATTCCTTTTGGGACAGTTGTCTCATCCAAGGAATGTATGTCATCAGATTCCTCAGGTAAGGGAGCAGGGGCTCTGAGGAATTGATTAAAATTCGAGAGGAGATTGACAGTGTCACTCTCCTGCCGAATACTACTGAAAAGATGCTCTAAATGCATGGTTTCTAGAAATGAAAACCCCTCGTCCTTAAAATTTTTCCTGAGTTTGGCAATACCTTTATGGGTCCTTAACACTTTGAACGGGGCACCATTTTATGATTTGCCTCTCCGGTGACTGAATTATTTATCCGTTTTCCGATAGGTTATGACCTTTGCACTCGATATTCTGTGTGCAAAAATGTTTTAAATAAACATTTCAATATTCGCATGATGTATCATTAGTATATCACAATCAGCTGATGTATTAGGTCAAAGGTTTATGTAGGAATTGATAAAAGTAACATGTTTTGGTGTTCGTGACTTCAGTTTATATATCCATAAAATGGCAATATGTTCACCAAGGGGGTAATGTTAAGTACATGACTCCCCATTACACCTTCGTTAAAAGTTATGATGTATCTGCTTTAAAATATATTTTCATGGAACTTCACTAGGATGTCTTGCTAATTAAATACCGTTATTGAATTAGGCTATTGGTGTGTTTTACTTATGCATTGAAAGGAAAGCGAAATCAATAACAAACAAAATCCGTATGTATATGTCTTTCTATATTTGAGATATCACTGCCTTCTACAAAATTGTTACAAATTAACTAAAAATTGCCATATAATACAAAGGAAGAATAAAAATTTAATACATATTTTCCAAATATTTTTTTCTACACAATTTCACATAATAATTTTACAAATACGAAAGAAAAATGAGCAATTGAAAGGAGTAAGACGTATTTTTGGTATATATGACATATTTATTTTTAAAATGACAATCTATAATTTTCATCCTCTAAATTTGTGGTTTATATACATCTTTTGTCTTTATGATATTCGGCAAGACACGGAATGAGGCATAAGGGAGGTGAGCCATCGCACTCGGGGCAGTAAAAACTTCTCCTTTCTTTGTCCCTTCTCATACCACTCCCGGCATCTTTTTTGGCGAGTTCTTTTCCTCTGCTTTTGTTCATTTGAACTAAACATGAGTGGGAAATGTTTTGTTTAGCCCATGATCCTTGGAGTGGGTGAAGCAGAAGGTCGTGAAATAGGTGATGAAAAAGAGGGTTGGAGCAAGGATTTTATCACGGAGAGCCGTAAGGAATAGAGAGATACCCTGGGATGGGATTTTAGGAAAAGGAAATAACTGTTTTCAAGGATAAGGTGGAAGATGTGAATGCCCAACTTCCGATACCATTCAAGTGTATAGCCTCCGGATTGAAAGTTGAACCACCTCCTCGCCGGCGAGGGACATCGACCATTTGCGTGGGAGCTTATCGTCAGCGCATCCCTTCTGTCTCACCACTTAAAACACAATCGCCATCGGAAGTAAAGGCATCCACAACTTAACCCCTTTTTAGTTTTGCGGTTAGGACGGAAGGGGGATTCCCCTTTCTGTTAGATCGGAGAGTGCCGGTACAATAGGTTCTCCGTTCCAATTCGTGGTAGGCCAGTTGTACACTCGTAGGTGTTATCCATAAATAATGAATATCCGGCATCAAGCCTTCCTTCCATTTATTATTCAGAACTGTCCACGTGACCGCGACCTCCTACATCAGCATCAGAAGACCTAGCGTAGACGACAAATCTAAGAACTAAACCGGAAGGTTCGGTGAGGTACTGTGTTATTCCGTATTTATGTTTCTTCCCCTTAAAGAAATACGGAATATTAATCTCCCCCTCCAAAGGATCATGGACTCTTGGATGCAGAGTTTTTGAGTAGGAGTTATTAATGCATCTTTGCGCGAATGAAATGCGTCAATTCGAGGTCGAATTCAAAGTCTGTCAGAGGGTGGTGTTTCATCTTGTCCGGGATTTTTGGCAAAGTGGAGGCATTGCAAAATACCTGTAAATCTGTCATGACTTATGTAGCGCCGAATACATGGAAAATTGAGCAATAGATTTGTACTCCAATAATCTGATAACCTACTCAGAAGAATGGTTCCTTACCTTGGAGACCCTCCGACTCTCTCAACCCGGGAAGCACGACTGCCTGTGCAGGCGCGTGCCCGCGTATCTGTGTTGGCTGGCCAACGTGGCCGACCTCGACATATCACGTAGGCACGGCCCGCGAGGGCTGGTCGGCCGGGTTGAGGGCTGAGGGAATCCAGGACCAGGTCACGCTGTGTGACTTAACTTCTTTAATGGATTCTTTTTCGTGTTGAGGAGTACGGCTTCACAACAGTTCCAGTGGCATCTAAATACAAGACAATTCTGAAAACGCTTTCCCTTTTATATTTGCACGACGAAGAATATGTAAGGAATAGATGGATTGTAAATTTCCATGTACGATTGCGCCATCGTCTGCCCTAGTAATAGCCTCCTTGCGATACTTAAAAGCATTACTCCTCGATAGGTTCAAAACTAGCTTCCTGCCTCTTAAATCCACTCAGAGGTCGTGTCAATTTGTCCGAACCATGATTGAAATTGTTCACACTAAAAATGCGAACCTTAACATCGCCAGCTGTCGACCCAAACACATTTGAAATTGTTAAAGTGAATTTCTTGCACCCTCGTGTTTACAGAATCACCTAACGACTATATCCTGCTGTACATCCTACGTAGCCGGTGATCTTTAATTAGAAGCACACAATATTTATTCAGCACAGCAAACCTGTCACTAACTAAACCCGCCCATTTCCCGGAATGAGTTTCCCATCAACGAATACATTGAACCAATCACACCTCGCTATTGTGAACTGCCCTTCTACATCTCTACGTCGAACAATGTCTTTAGAGCACTTTTTCTTCGCCAATCTTCGCGCAGTGGAATCATCACCGAACGTATCCGCCGAGTGCGAAATCTCACTATCTCCTGACTTTTCTTCTGGTGAACACGCAAGAGATAATTTCCAACCACACTTAATAGCAAATCCTCTCCGCCTCCTAAAATTCTTCTACCCAGTAGGACATGTTGGCTCAGCACCACTGCCCCTCTCTAATGACATCCTTTACAGCCGCATTCCTTCTCCATAATTTATACAACCTCCCTCTGTTACTATAACTGTTCACCCCGAAGAACTCAGCAGCCGCCACTATGAAAGCGGAGCCCTCCGAGCATCCCCCGCTGTGGATTGCATTTTATAAAAAGTCATTCGAAAGGAGAAACTGACCGACGGCACGAGGACAACTCTTCTTCGTCTTATCAAAATCTTAGGCCCTAAATTTATTGGTGGTGCAATATTTTTATTTTTCCCTCCAGCCAACCCTTTTGAATTTTTAATCATATTTCTACTACATACTGATTACTGACCTTGACCATACTACATACTGATTACTGACCATACTGCTACTATTACATACTGATTTTGATGCTGTCAGAAACACTACTCTAGTGCTTGGCTCAACCACCTTTGAGCCAGTCAAAATTAATTTCTGTCTTAATAGCCTGTAAAACTCCATTTTTACACATTTAAGTGAGCCGAGTCACACACAACCATCTCGAGTATAGTGGTAATAGACCCAACACACTTCATCAAATGTTTACTTGCATAAACTAAACCGGGCCTAATGTCACTATTCCCGGAAATAAATGCTAGTGAGGTGGTTATCACTTGTCTCAGAAGTTGTGACCATTGCCCGACAGCGAGCTCAAGTGCTATGTTTGAGGATACCCTTACCAACATAACCGTTGACATACGAAACTGAGAATCAACTACTACCGTCTAAATTGACATCACTTACACTAACATCTATGGTTTCACTATCCCTAAGTACTACATCTAAATCATCTCTATTTTCCTGCAGACTGACCATTTGACTGGGAGCAAGGGAATTCTTTCATTTCCAATAGCTTGTTTTCTGAGTCTTGGTCCTCACGATTCGAGCTCCTTGAAATCCTTGAAAAAAACCAATTTATCATGGTTGTCTTTGAAGCAGCTAGAAATTGTGCTGCTGTTGGATTTATTTATACCCACAGTTGCTTCTTATAGACCAAAAAAGGTGCTCAAGAGCATCCTGATCAATTGATCTCTACTGCAGGTACCTAATCCTTTTAAGTGCCCCCAAAGTAATCCCTCACGGTTGTCACACAACCCATGTGAGAGGGTGGCCTAAAGTACTGCGGGTTTTCACTACCAGATTGTTTGGCACGGATATGCTTAATGTCATTCAATTCCTTAATTGCTTATTCCCAAAAATTGATGTGGAGCTTCTTCCTCTCAACCCTGATGCTGATATTGCTATTTAAAGTATAATATTAAATTGATATATTTTAGATGCCCATACTTTTGTTACAGCGTTTAACATCATGTCCTATGGTGAATAGAAATGCTTTCATTATACTTATTTATATTTATATTACAGCCTTTACTTGTTTCTATAATCTTTACTGTGTTGCTAATTTATTCTGCCTCGACAATCGGGATAGAATATCCAATTGATAATGTAAAAGTTCTCCTGGTTTAATTACTCAATCAGTTTTCAAGCGCGATGGATATCTCTGCTACAGACGAGAGGCTATCATTCCTGAAAATGGGAAACAACAAATGCATTTCGGCAAATGTTTTCTAAGTAAGCCAATTTACATAACCGTGCGTCTTGCACATGCTTAATAGAAAAACGTGTTATGCCCAATGCTTTAGCCAGGGAATTGTAACTAACATTTATATATTTTTATTCTAATGATACACTTTCGGGAACTGCAACTTAAAGAATAGGACATTGTATCCCGTGGCCAAATATTTAACCACAAAATTTGCAACCATTCAGGTTTTGCAGTTGTACTTTTTGGTCGTGCTATCGCAATACATTAAAACTAACAAGTGCTCTCACGAGTGCCAATCACCACCAAACTCCAACTCGACCGTGTCCGGGCCGCAAGTCTCCTTATATACCCAAGGCCGGCCAAGATGGCCGACCTAGGCATAAAAAGGAAGCAGTACGGTCCGTGATGGACGGTCGGCGAGATTGGCGGCAGTTGGCACGAATCTCCAGGACGCCACACGCGTCGGATCCTTTATTATACGCAGAAACAATTCACAATTCATGTCATCGTCAAAGATGAGACCTTTCCCTTTCTTTAGGGCAGACAAAACAGCCTTATTATCAGTGTGAATAACAAAATTTACATATTCGGGAGAGTTATTAAAGAGAAATAGGGTGCCTTTGAGGGCGGCGATGGCTTCCCCGTAGTAGATTGGAAGTTCATGTTGGAGCCGATGAGCGGATTCGAGTTCAAGTGCCGGGCAAACCACTGCCCATTGCCAAGGAGTGGCATCCACGTAAGCATCAACCGACACTGCAAATTGCGTGAGATGTCTCACACGGGAGAAGATTCCGTGATCGTAAAACGTCTGGAGCCACTTGATCCGCCGTTGGTATACATGAGATATCAAGAAGTACGGGAGATGCAAGATGTAACATGCCCAGGAGATGAACCCTGCGGCCTTGGGAAGATCTAGAGCACGGAGCCGAGGGATGATGCACACTGTGAAGTGTAACCGCGCAAGCGCGGCGGGGGTGAAACGGAGGGTGGAAGCACCTGTGTCAATGTGGACACCGAGGTAAAGAATGCGCTTTTGCGGATGGAGAACAGATTTTGCTAAATTGAGGGTGATCCCGAGGTCTTCCTGCAGGAAAGGGAGCACTTGGTTGAAGAGCCGGGTACTTTCAGAGAGAGAGGGAGATAACACCACTAGCCAGTCATCCAAATACGGAATAATCGTTGCACCGAAGGAACGAAACACTTCTAAGGCGACTGCACGCGCCCAGCGTTGCATTATGGCCGGAGCCAAACAGTGGCCCATCGGCAACCGGGTGAACGAGTAATACTTCTGACCCGCCCGAACACCATAGAAATGTTGGTGGGCCGGTTGCACTTTTAATTGGAAAAAGGCGTCCTTCAAATCCAGCTTGCACAAGTAAGTGTCAGAAGGAATGGATGCCACTGCCATGGCCGCATCCTTCAGCTTAAAAGCTGGTTTGCGATAGATGGGGGTCCAAGGGGAGAGATCGTGAATAAGACGGACCCCTCTGGAAGCCTTTGGGATCAGAAAAGCCCGAAAAGCGCACACTGGCTTCTTACGGGAAAGCACTCCCCGAAGAACAAGGTTGTCAAGGTATTTGGATGAGCTGAGGATCATCCCCAGAGTTGAAGTAGGGCATCGGAGAGACTTGGGGTCTCGGGATGTTTGCCCCGCGTACCACTAGCTCAAGGACCGAAGGGTCCGAATACGGGAAGCATTTGACGGAGGGTAGAAAGGCGGTGTCTGGACTCACATGCGCTGGCACTCTGTCAGGTTGCTGGATTAGTTCTTCCCAGGGCAACATCCCGGGTTCGTCTGGTGGTGGGATGAATCCGAACCCGGGACCTACCGACGGGAGTTCGAGCGAGTCATCGGTAGTGGTGACGGAGGCGGTGTCCGCCTGCGAAGAGAGTGGGCCGGA
Source organism: Ceriagrion tenellum (assembly GCA_963169105.1). NCBI lineage: Eukaryota > Metazoa > Arthropoda > Insecta > Odonata > Coenagrionidae > Ceriagrion > Ceriagrion tenellum. Next base: position 73,028,635 of record OY720642.1, on the reverse strand, counting down.
GTCGTCCGACGAGCCGGAGGAGTGGTCATCGTTGTCGCTGTCGGAAGAGGTGTCCTGATCGGGGAGCTCGACGGGGTCGTCGGGTTCACCGGAGTCGTGCCACCGGAGAAGGTCTCCGAACAGGGCATCATCTGCTGCCGCTTCCTCCAGGTATTCCTGTGGGCCAGGAGACGGAGGGCCCGGCAGGTGTAGCAGGGGCGGAGAAGCAGACGTCGCCGCGGGGAACGGCGGAGCCGAACCACTAGCGGCGGCGGGTGCTGCTGCCGGAGCTGGAGGCGCCCCTCCCTCGGTCCAGGGGGAACCTGGAGGGTGAGGTCTGGTTCCCAGCCGGGGGTCGGATGCTCGGTATGGACCAGGGGCCAATACCCCTCTTCGGCCCCGGATTCTGTGTAAACGGGCGGCCGGGAGCTAGCCACTCCCGGTCAATCGGCTTCCGTGGCTCTATGCTTTACGGTGGCGAGTGCCAGGGAGGTGGGGGTCTGCGTAGGGCGGTCGGAGATGTACGGGTTTGGTGGGACGGGCATCGAAGATCCAAACCGAACCAGACAACCACCTCTAGGGTGCTATATCCCCTCGGGTAGCCCTGGCGACCGCACCGGTTTGCGGTGCGGCGTCCCGAATGTGTGGCTCAATAGTGGGTGGGGAGCTCGGGGGATGAATAAAGTTTAGGCATGGCGGATGATATCCTTCCACCACCTAAAAGATCCCGCCCGGAAACGGGCGGGGGAGGTAATGTTCCCGGCGCTAGTATGCGCTATTTAGTGATGAGGTGCCAGAAGGAAGGGGAGAGCCTGAAGGTGTCCCCCTTCCTTATTCGAAAACTTTTATCTAGTTCAGTTCCTGGGGAACTAAAATCTGCTAAGAAACTTCGAGACGGCACACTGCTCATCGAAACGGCAACGAGGGCTCAAAGCGATAAATTATTGCTTAAAGAAAAGTTAGGTGAAATACCTGTTAAAGTGGAGGTGCACCGCACCTTGAACACCTGTCGGGGAGTGATCAGTCACTACGACCTGTTATATGTTGAGATCGACGAGATCAAGCGGGAGATGGCCTCTCAGGGGGTCACCGATGCTCGTCGACTCACGACAAAGCGCAACGGAGAAAGAGTCAACACGACGTCTGTTGTTCTCACGTTCACGCTTGATCAGCTCCCCGACAAGGTGTTTGTCGGATATGAATCGGTGCCAGTGCGGCCATTCATACCGGCACCCATGCGATGTTTCCAGTGCCAGCGATTCGGCCACATGGCCACACGGTGCGAGGGCAAGGCCACCTGTCCCCGCTGCGGCCTGGAGAAGCATGAGGGTGCGTAATGCACAGGTGACCCACTTTGTGTCAATTGCGAGGGTGCACATCCGGTGTTCTCACGTGATTGCCCAAAGATGATCGAGGAGCGCAAAGTAATGGAGATTAAGACGGTAGAAAAAATCCCGTACTTGGAGGCTCGGAAAAAGTACAGAGCACAAGTTGCTCCTACTTTTTCCAAATCATTCGCCCAAGTCGCTTCTCCTCGAACATCCAAGGTCACCATTTCCACTCAGACGGAAGAAAATGTGAGTCCAACAACTGTAGCCTCTGCACAGAAATCGGCCACGCCGGCTAAGGCCACAAATCCGGCAAAAAATACAAAAACCACCGGTCCGGGTTCTCCTAGGAAGAACCCCACCAAATCCACCGCCGGGGCCACGCAAACAAAGCTTTTCTTGTTATTTTTAACTATTTTTAGGTCTTTTATTTATTTATATATTTTTAAATTTTATGACCTCTATCATACAGTGGAACTGTAATGGATTTTATAGGCATAAGGAGGAGCTGGCCATTTTAATCAGAGATTTTAACCCTTCTGTTATATGTCTACAGGAGACGCATTTTAAGGCGAGGGACAGTGGAATTTTAAGGGGATACAAGGTCGAAAGGCTAGATGACCTTACTGGTCATAGAGCCCATGGCGGGGAGGCGATTGCCGTTCGGGAGGCCCTTTACACCTCTCGAGTACGGATTGACACCCCGTTTCAGGCTGTGGCCATAACCTTGTTTACCCCGCAAAATATAACGATATGCAACGTTTATATGCCGGAGGGTGCACCGGTAACTCGTTGCAACCTAGAGAGACTTGTCCAGCAGTTGCCTAGGCCATTCATATTATCGGGTGATTTTAACGCCCACGACCCCTTGTGGGGAAGCTCAAGAGGCCAAAACACAAGGAGGGGACGGATTTTAGCCAGTTTCATCCTCGATTTTAACCTTTTGCTACTTAACAACTGTGAGAAAACCCGTTTTAATGTTTTTAATGGAGAATTCTCCTGTATAGACTTAGCTATGGCAACGAGCAGTCTTTTTAACAAGTTTAATTTGACCGTGCACACAGATCTTTGTGGCAGTGATCACTTCCCCATTTTAATAAATCCTGAAGGAAGTTTTAACACTGATTTTATCCGACCGGGCAATTGGATTGTCCGTAAAGTGGACTGGCCGAATTTTAGAGACGTTTTTAATTTTAAATACAATTGTAATTGTGATGCCACACACAATGTGGAGGTTTTAACAAGGTGCTTGATCGAAGCAGCGAATTGCAGCGTCCCTCGGTCATCGGGTAATGTCCCACGGCCAGCGGTTCCTTGGTGGAACAATGAGTGCGCCGAGGCAATTCGTCTTCGAAAACGTGCCCTTCGTTTTTTTAAAAAGTACCCAACCGCAACGAACCTTTCGTCCTTCCGTCGACTGCGAGCGAAAGCCCGACGAGTCGTGAAGGGTCTCCTGGATGGAATTCGTCAATAGCATTAACCACAGGACACCACTTGCACAGGCGTGGAATAAGGTGAGATGCATCTCGGGCTCCCGCAGGGATTACGGCGTCTCTTGCTTGAAAATAAATGGCCAAATCGTGAGCTCCCCTCGCGACGTAGCCGAGGCCTTTGGCGAATCACTAGCCAATATAAGCAGTGACAGGAGTTACTCAGAAGCGTTCTTGGCCATCAAGGAACGCTTCCAGAGAACTCCTCTTTGCTTTGCTGAGACGTCCGCAATCGCGGAGTACAATGACCCGTTCTCGCTGTGGGAACTTCGGTCAGCCATCGCGGAATCCAAGGACACCTCTCCGGGACTGGACGGAATCCACAACGCCTTCCTTCGAAATCTTTCGGGGGAAGCGTTGATGGAGATCCTGAGCACCTTCAACCAGTTATGGTTCGAGGGCAGCTTCCCATCTTCCTGGAGGGAATCTGTGGTGGTTCCGATCCCTAAACAGGGAAAGGACAGAGCGGACCCGAGTAACTACAGGCCCATCTCCCTTACCAGCTGTCTGTGCAAGGTAATGGAAAGGTTGGTAAACCGTCGGCTCGTTTGGTGGTTAGAGCGGCGCAACCTTCTGTCGAATATCCAGTGTGGTTTCCGGCGAGGTCGTTCAACCATCGATCACCTCGTTCGGAGCGACAATTTCATCCAGGAGGCCTTTCTTCTGCGCCAGCACGTCATCGCGGTCTTCTTTGACCTGGAGAAGGCATATGACAGGGTCTGGCGTCAGAAGATTTTAATCACGTTGCATGGTTGGGGTTTTAGGGGAAATCTTCCCATTTTTATTAAAAAAATTTTATCGGACCGAGTTTTTAGAATCAGAGTAGGTAAACACCTTTCCGAACCCTATATGCAGGAAAATGGAGTGCCACAAGGATCAGTCCTTAGTGTGACATTGTTCGCTATTGCGATCAATGACGCTATCCACTGCATCACGGGACCTGTCATGGGCTCACTGTTTGTGGATGACCTGGCTATTCTCTGCCGGTCATCCAAACTAGTTACCGCGTCCAGACAGATACAACTCTGTCTTAATAAACTGGACGGCTGGTCCCAAAAGAACGGCTTCCGCTTCTCAGCGGAAAAGACAAAATGCGTACATTTTCATCGTTGCAGGGGCAACCACATACCACCAGAGTTGCGTCTCGGTGGTAGGGTTTTACCATACGCTGATTCGGTTCGTTTTCTCGGGATGGTGTTCGATTCCAAGCTTAATTGGAAGGAGCACATCCGAACTCTTAAAGAAAAATGTTTTAACGTTTTAAATATTTTACGTGTTTTATCGCACACTACATTGGGCGCCGACAGGACCACCATGCTTTCATTTTACAGGGCAATGGTGCGTTCCAAGTTGGACTATGGATGTTTCGTCTACTCCTCGGGCCGCACAAGCTACCTGAAACCGCTGGCAACGGTTCACAACGCGGGGCTACGTTTGGCGACCGGAGCGTTCAGGACGTCTCCCGTCCTAAGCGTATACTCGGACGCCGGAGAGCCTCCGCTGGATACCCGGAGGAACATCCTAATGGCTAACTACGTGGCAAAAATTTTATCTATGAGGACTCATCCGTGTTTCAACGTAATTTTTAATCCCAGGTTTTTAAACATTTTTAACAGGCGGACAAGGGCCACCAGACCCCTGAGCGCCCGTTTTAAAAATTTTATGGAAGGAACAAATGTGAGACTTCCAGAAGTGTACGGCCATGGATATTCCGGTCACCCACCATGGCGAGTGCCCTATCCGAAGTGAAGTTTTACCCTACGAACTGGCCAGAAAGGTTCCACGACCCCTGTGGAGTACCAACAACTTTTTAGGGAAGAGCTGTGCCGCCACTCCAATTTCACTCCCGTGTTTACGGATGGTTCGAAATCCAAGTCGGCATGCGAATGCGCGGTGGTCTCGTCCCACCATGGAGTCATCGGGGCGAAGCTAAGCCCGCTGTGCAGCATCTACACGGCGGAGCTTTTCGCCATAAAGATGGCTCTTGGTGGTATTAGGGGCAATTGTGGCGCATACATGGTCTGTAGTGACTCTATGAGTGCGCTGCAGGCCATTTCCGGCTATTCCCCGATGCACCCACTTGTCCAGGAGATTCAGAGCCATCTTTTATCCCTTTCTATGAAGGGAATCGCTATCCGTTTTCTGTGGGTACCTGGACACGTGGGAATAGCCGGTAACGAGATGGCCGACTCGGCAGCAAAGAAGGCTCTTCAAGACGAACACATTTCGTCAGTGTTGGTACCGTACCAAGAAGTGGAAGTGGAAGGAAACCTGGCATTCCCTGACACAGAATAAGTTGCGCACCATAAAGCCGGTAGTATCAGTGTGGCCCACATCAGTCGGGAGGATTCGCAGGGAAGAGGTCGCAATCACACGGTTGAGGATAGGGCACTGTGCCCTCACTCACTCTTACCTCTTCACCGAAGAGAAGATCCATCCCTACTGTGAGGATTGCGACTCTCCCTTAACTGTGAGACACCTTCTGACGGTGTGTGATAGATACCGTGCTCTGCGCACCCGGCTGAACATCAGGGGAGACCTAGGACACGTCCTAGGAGACGATCCTGATTGTGTCAGTCGGATAATGTTATTTTTAAAAGAGTCTGGGCTTTTTAACTGTTTGTGACCAACGATTATATGGTGTTTTATCTTACGCCCATTTTAATGAGAGCTGCGTCGCTTTTATCTATTTATTTATTTATATATTTAATTTTTTATTTAAAAAACACGACTTGGTGATGTTAGGCTGACGTGGTGCGAATGACCTCAGTCGTCGAAGCACCCAAATACTACTACTACTATGAGTTTAATTTTCGTCATCGTACCCCACCTAAGTGGTTAATTGACTAAGTGATTTGGGTAAAATGACGAATAGATAAAAGTGATGCATTAAAGAACATCAACTTCATTTTAAGAATGCAGAGAAACAATTTCAAATATTAGCCATTGCCATGAAGGAAAGAAGTCAAATATGAATTTCTCTCTTTGAAGATAATGATTATGAAAATTCCCTCATAGTGGAACAGCCATACATTAGGATTTAAATAAAAGAAAAAATAACTGCATTTAAATTTCAGTTTCCAAACCAATTCATCCACTTATATCCTGCTGTTTATGCTACGTAGCCGCTGATTTTTAATTAAAGCACACAATATTTATTCAGCGCAGTAAACCTGTCACTAACTAAACCCGTCACTAACTAAACCCGTCACTAACTAAACCCGCCACTAACTAAACCCGCCACTAACTAAACCCGCCCCTAACTAAACCCGCCCAATTTCTCGGAATGAGTTTCCCATTTCCCAGTTTTAGGTATATTTAACTACATGTGTAAATGTCGTATCACTTTCCGACATTGCGATGTGCGAAAACCGATGCAGCCTCTTGCACAAATCGCTTATAGCGAAGTAATGGAGTTGTATTTTTTCAGATGGAACCGAAGGTGTTCAATTATGTTGTCCCTGGAGATTCCCATGCCGTCAGGCTGGGAATCAGGTTGGGATACGGGTTCCATGCAAGTAAGGCACATAAAGTAATGTTGTAAGTAATAGACTATAATAATAAATTATAGTCTATATTGTAATGGTTCACCGTCGGTCGCCCGGCCTGAAGGCCGCGAGAAGCATCCATACGGTAAATCACACTTCTGACCAATTGCCACGACGGATGACTTACCAAAAGAATACTTTTTTGTTTTAAGTACGGGGGATCCCCGATTGCAGTTTGTACCTGTGTGAAGAGATCACGAGTTGAGATGGGGCGAATGACGGCTTGGTGGTAGATGAAGGTAGGGAATTGGTTGAAAGGAACGGTTTCGTCGGGACACCAATACTTCACACACACATTACTCATCTAAGTATCTAAACCCATTGACCATCTTAATACCTTTGCCGCTGCTGTGCTTAAGCATCTCCTTTTCAGCGTGTCTTAAATATCAGGCATATTTATTTGTTTGAGAGAGTTAAGACAATTATGATCTAATGCCTTTCCCTTCTTTATTTGGTCACATACAGGAATATTTCAATAGACAGCTAGAACACTCACCATCATAGGACCTCTTCCTTTTCTTTCCCCTCCTTTGCTCTTCATTGGAAGGTGAATTCTGGGTGGGTGGGTGAGAAGATGGGGAGTTATCATGAGAAGTGGACGGTAGAGGAGAGGTGCAGAGAGAATGAAGAGTGGAAGGGATAGGAGATTCACAGGAATGGGAGGTGGAAGGGAGATGGGATGTACAGGAAGACTGGGAAGTTGGAGTCGGGGAAGTTGTGGAGGGGGATTGGGTGATGGAAGGTATAGGAGGATTAATTAATTCCTCAGGAAACACAAAAGTGATTTCCTGAGGACTATTAAGGCAAGGGGAAGAGGATGTCGCCTTGGTAGTGCAATTCATCATGCAATGAAAGAGAAATCAAATGCATGAATCAATTATAAGGCACATTACAGTGGATAATGGAACCTTATTTAAAGTTGCATTTTACCATCAACATTTTAACTTATTTCTGTTTTGCCAACTATGCCTGATGCATTCACCATATTGCAATTCACATATGTATTAAATACATATATCTTTCATTACCTATGTATTCACTGAATGAAAGGTAGTAAAAAGCATGTGCTTCCGAAAAAACTTTTTAACATACCAGCATGGGGTCCTTCACCTCTCTTAGCCCCACAGAAGCGGTCTCCCCCATGACTTGAAGGAGCCTTTCCTCCACTTCTGTGAGGAGAGATGAGGTAGGTCGCCCTCCCCCAGTTGCACCAGAGTGCTTGCGCACCCTTTGTCCCTTCCCTTTAGTGTCAGACTTCCAGTCTTCCCAACACGAAGGACAAAGAATTAATTCAACCAGTCTTGTAAGTCAACGATGACATTCAGACAACAGTGTAGCATAAATTGAAAATATTTAATAAGTTGGTTACCTTAATCCACTTCTCCGTTGGTTTGTGAGCCCCTATGGCACACGAATTGAGGCACTCGGCAAGCTCTCCCCATATCCTCTGCCTCTTAGCAGCGCCTTGCCCGTAGCAGCGCCTTGCCCACCACAAAACTGGTTTCGAGCCAGTGCTGGGTGTGCCTCCATAAACTCAAGCATCAGCATACGCTGCGCTGGAGACACCCTTACACTGGCTCCTTTCATCATATCCATTTCTGAAAGTAAATCAGTGAGTTACTGTGAATGAATAGCATGATGTGGTTGATATCAACTTGTGACTGAAAGTAATGTATAATCAGTGATTTTTAATATGTGCTGTAACTTGTTTCCCACTGTTTTATACCATATTTTTTTTATTGTTTGTATCCCATTTCTCATTTGTTAAACTGAACTTTACTCTCTCTTGTGAATGAATGGAATGTGTAATCAGTGATTCTCAACTTAAAACCCTCAACTAGTGGGTTAAAGCAATTTGTAAAAAATGATTTATATTATGTGCCACGCCTGTCTTGTTCCCCACTTTTAATAACTTTAATCTTTTTATTGTTTTTATCCAAAATATCATTTGTTAAAAGTGAACTTTACAATGGGCAGTCACTCAATGCGTTACTTTATGTGTAATAATTTATAATTGGGCACTTGCCGGTAGTGAATTATTATTATTATAACTTGTATCAGTTTCAATAGAGACAAGTTAAATTGAACTTGCAACTTTCAAACGTGGTACACGATTATGCCCTAAGAGATACCTCATTTAAGTACCATTACAAAACCTATAATTGAATTACTGCATGGTCAACGTATTTCAGTGATGAAAAGCTGAGAATTATAACGATGTCAGCACAGGATATTATAAAAAATCTCACATTAAGTGTACACACGTAGGAAATAAAGAGCATGGGACGATTTAATCACTGCATAGTGCTATATAAAGGTTGTACCTGTTTGTTGTAGAAGTGAATAATTCTGTGCAAATGTAAGCCGTGAAAGAATGATCCAAAGAGTGCGAGAGGTCAATGCGTTTTCCGGGCGGGTTGTCAAAAGGTGCTTAAGTGTTTTACGGGAGAGTAAGTCCAAAGAAGGCGAGAGGTCAATAATCTTTCCGTGCGGGTAATCCAAGAGGCGCAGAGGTCAAACCAACGAGCAAAGTCCAAGAGAAGCGGAGGTCAAAATAAAATAAACCACAAGTCGCACGAAAATTCACCTTCCTTTTCCAAAGCTCTCCAAAGACAATTGAATAACTGAATCAATTGTTTGTAGCAGAAGTTATCGCTATTTTCAAGAAACTAGAAATATTTCACGTCATCACTCAATTTCCTGAAATAAAATGAATACGGGAGACACGGATGCAATGTGGAATGAAAAACTTAACGGCGATCGTCGTATTCGCGCGCTGTCTACGTTGCAAGACTTTTGTTTATTATAAATAAATCCATCAATATGCATACTGCATAAATGAAATTCTGTCCCAAATTATGCCATATTCATTCAAACGGTAATTCCTACCGCACCCATGCAAGGTTCACAGTGATGTCTTTCTTCATTTAATACGTGTTTTGTCATCATTACGCGCGACTACTCGCGATCATGTGTTGACAAGAACTCAATGAAAGTCAAAGGTACGAACTGACGAATTAAACAGCAAATAACAACAACAGGAGTGAAAAATATGCACAGGTAAATAAATGCAGTGGAAACTTACCTTTCTGTGGTCTGCTATTCATCCGGATCATCGTTTGGAACGAATCCTTAATTCACCTCTGCGGGTAGGGGGATGGAGAATACTCCCGCAGAATTCCTGCTCGTCGTAAGAGGCGACTAAAAGGGCGGGGAGGTGGAACCCCGAAAACAAACCCCCAGGAAGCAAAGGGATGAGTCCGGACAGTTTTGTGGGTCCACTGTCTGTGTGCGGCCATACCAGCTGGCCTGCGATCCACCCGCATGTTTGCCGTGTGCGGAGACCCGTAAGGGGGAGAAGGGGATCCTGGTGGGTGAGTTCTTCGGCACCCAGCCGGGTGTCGGATGCCCGGTATGGGCCGGAGTTCAATACCCCACTTCGGCCCTGGATTCGCTGTAAACGGGCGGTCAAGATCTAGCCAGTCTTGATCAATCGGCTTATCGACACGTTTCGATGGCGAGTACTGGAGTGACGGGTTCCTGTGTAGGGCGGCCGAAGGTGGGGAGCCCAGGGGATGAATTCCTAATATTCATGGAGCCAGAAAATCTTCCTCCATCAAAAAGATCCCGTCCGGAAACGGCCGGGGGAGATATATCGTTGACCGCCTGTAGGCGGTATCTTATTATGAGAAGTACAAAGGAAAGTGAGACCCTTACAAAGGTGTCTCACTTCCTCATTCGTAGAGTCCTCTCGTCCGCCGTAACTGGCGATTTAATATCTGCAAAGAAGCTGCGAGACGGTACACTACTAATTGAAACGGCCAACGATAAGCAGAGTGCGAAACTGTTAAATATGAAAAAACTTCATGACCATCCGGTCAAGGTCGAGGTGCACCGTACCCTGAACACCAGTCGGGGAGTGATTAGCAGCTATGACCTGCTGTACGTAGACGACGACGAAATTAAGAGAGAGATGGCCTCTCAGGGCGTTGTTGACTGTCGTCTGAAAATTAAACGTAACGGTGAGCTCATCAACAGCACGTCTGTAATATTAACCTTCTCGCGTGACACACTCCCCGACAAGGTTTTTGTAGGATATGAGTCGGTTCCCGTTCGTCCATTCATCCCCAGCCCTATGCGATGCTTTCAGTGCCTAGCACTTCGGCCACATCGCTACCAGATGTGGGGGCAAGGCCACCTGCCCGCGCTGTGGCAAGGATAAGCACGAGGGTAATGAGTGCACCTCCGAGCCGCTTTGTGTCAATTGCGCGTAAATAAGGCACCAATGATCTTCATACTTGTTATACGGCATTAAAAGAATTTTACCACGCAATTGCACATTGGTTAAATACAGGCCTGTTTTTGTTCTCCCATTTATGAAGTTGGTACTACTCTCACAAATAAGATAAACTACGTTTTCCTTTCCTTCAATTATGACGGTAGCAAATACATCTATAATAAAGTTACAAAGCCATTTGCGTTTCACTAACGTAAGGAAAACTCCAAGGTAAACGCGCACTCCTTTCCCTACACGGCCCATAACGTAGTTTGTGATACCTGGGATGTTGCTTTGGAAATATTTTCTATCGTATACTATACCATTGGATGCTAATTTTAGAGGACGATGTTTCACTTACGATTGTTCTCCTTCGGATCTCCAACCCTTTCGAGACGCATCACTTTGTACCGGCGGATATTCTGCGATCTTATATGGTGACGGGTCTTCGCTGGCCTCCGTTGCCCACTCTTTCTCGGTGTTACTCGGGAGTCCTAATATTTCCTTTCCTAAAATGACGTTCCCTTTATTTTATTTTTCTTATGCTGTCGTTTCCTCCACCACTCATGTTCCAACTAAGGGTCCTTTTCCCTAGGCACTGGGGGTGCTTTCCTGTTACCGGCTGGTATGTCCAATTCAAATTCTTTTAACGCGGCGAGCACGGCAAACACGGCAGGTTTCAACACCCTAAGAAACCTACCGCACGTCAACCGTAACTCGAAACCTAACAACGATGTCTTAAGTCCAAACCAACGTTCCACGGATGCATTACTGTATCTTACCCCTAAAGCTGTCTCATTTCCTCCTCCGATGATATTCGACCTCAACGGTAGGAAGGGAACAAGTCGCCTGATAAACCTAGGGTTGTAGAACCGCTTTTCCCTGCTGATACGTCCTTATATTTTAACGCCATGTCATTATATCTATGAAAATACGGACTCCTCTTATAAAGCCCATCTCTCGATCCTGTCGGCAAACGTTCGCGATAACTTTCTCTCGGAGGATTCCTTTTCAGTAACGTCTTGAAAGTAAACTATAGCGTCATTTTCATATTTTCCCGTCCTCTCGCTAAGTAAAAGGGCGATGAATTTATTCATTATTTCGTCTACAACCTGCCACGAGTTGGCCCGAACTATAAATGCCGTGACGTCTCTTAAAATGTTCCTAACCGATATGCAATCGATCGATTTACGTAATATTTTCCCGATGATATGCATGAAATGCGCGCAACAAATGAAAATAGGAACATCTATATCGAACTTCCCTACTCCGTTGATTATCGTGAATGAATTTTCGAGGTACTGAGTCAATGAACACGAATTGAAAGTGAGTAAAATTGCATGGATAATGGCAAAGCTGAAGTCACAAACAACAGCCTTAAAAATTTTTTTTCGTATTTTCATTTCCGCCTTCACGAAATAATTGAACTCCATTAAAAAGTAAGCTATTGTGGACGTATTATGCTTGGCGTTATTCATCTCCATAACGGGAACTATTACATTACGGATATTGACTACACCTGCGTAATAAAGAATTCTTTTTCGTGTTGAGGAGTGCGGCTTCACAACAGTTCCAGTGGCATCTAACTACAATATCGGTCTATCCTTTTTCGGTAGCAACACGAAAAGATGGGTTTTTTTCGGGAATAGCTATGCACGACCATTGGCAAGCCTACGAAGTGTATATAGTGGTCATCTTTCTCATTATCATACATTTCAAATACCTCACCCGGCAGCATTGGAACAGAAGTCTGACAACCCTTGCCCTTCTATTTTTGGAATGGATGAATTGTAAATTTCCATGTACGATTGCGCCATCGTCTGCCCTAGTAATAGCCTCCTTACGATACTTAAAAGCATTACTCCTCGCTAGCTCCAACCTAGCTTCCTGCCTCTTAAATCCACTCAGAGGTCGTGTCAATTTGTCCGAACCATGATTAAATTGTTCACACTAAAATGCGAACCTTAACATCGCCAGCTGTCGACCCAAGCACATTTGAAATTGTTTAAGTGAATTTCTTGCACCCTGTGTTTACAATATCCCCTAACGACTACATCCTGCTGTATATCCTACTGTATATCCTACGTAGCCGGTGATATTTAATTAGAAGCACACATTATTTATTCAGCACAGCAAACCTATCACTAACCAATCCCGCCCAATTTCCCGGAATGAGTTTCCCATCAACGAATACATTGAACCAATCACACCTCGCTATTGTGAACTACCCTTCTACATTCCCTGGTGGATCTTCGCCGAATAATGTCGTTAGAAAACTTATTCTTCGCCAATCTTCGTGCAGTGGAATCTTCACCGAACGTGGCCGCCGAGTGCGAAATATCAATCTCGACTCTCTTCTTATAGTGAACACGCAAGAAATGCTTTCTATTTTTCAAGAGATGATTTCTCCGGCAATCTTCACGCAGTGGAATCATCACCGAACGTAGCCGCCGAAATAAGGATCCTCCACGAGCGAATTTCTCACTTTTCGGATAGCGAAACTCGCACACTTTTTTCGGTTCAACTTCAGGCCCGCGTCCGCCAAAAATCTTTCCCTTGTGCTGAGTAATTATTGGCACTCACGCTGGTCTTTTCCGAGCAAGACCTGGTCGTCGGTAAAGGCGAGCACGGGGATCTGACCAGATGGCAACCTTGCTCCCAGGCCGTACCAATCCAGCCCTTTTATCAAGGGATCGAGCACGACGTTGAAATGCAGCGGCGAGAGCGGGTCCCGGTTTCACACCCCCGGTGGACGTTCAAGCGGATAGTACCCCCGAAACCGCTAATCTCAGTCCACCCGCAATTTTCATTTTGACTAAAAGTTCATATGAACTTATTAACAATTTTATTATAATACCAATATATGTAACATATATTTCTTTTATAAACATGACGTGTAGTGGTGAAAAATGGCCATGCTGTCGACGCACCCTATAAATTTAATACTACTACTCTAAGAAAAATCTGATGGTAGAATTTTTAACATTTATTTTAATTTGACTTTATTTGAGATTGATTTAGTGTGGACGTTTGAGTTGTGCTTAGCTCACTTTTTGAAACGCCCTCTTGAGTTGAGCTGTGCTCATAATTTGATGAATGATTTTCATTATAGCTCATTTTAAAACTCAGATTCCCAAAGTCTGGTTCCAACTAATGCAGGCGGTTAGCAATAACTGTTTTGCAGCCACCATTGATTTAACTTAAGACCTGTTCCGCCTTTCACGTATTGAATTTACGGCCGCCTTGGTTGAAGGTAAAACAATGCAGTTAGTGCAAATCACTTTTCACCCAGTACACCGCCACATTACCATAGTCGTGTTTAAAATCAATGGTGACCGTTTCACGAAAGGGAAATATTAATATTGTTCTCAATGAAAACTTAGTTTAGTTGAAATAGTCTACTTAACTAAGGGTAAATTGCAACATCTGGTGGCATGAAAAATGAACAGTAGGCATAGCGTAAATCGTTTATTTTAGATCTGACTACTTCAATTATACGTAAGTAAATCTGGTACTTAAGGTGTGTCCCTCCCGCCATGCTATAATAAAGGATGAAAGAAAATGAGACAAGTTTATGAATGATAAAATCACAATTTTTCTTTGCAGCCACATTATTTTCATCATTTTCATTCAGTATGCGAGACTTACGGATTAAATTTTTCCCTCATCATGCGCATGGAACCTTCCTCATCAATGAGCATGGAACAGGCGTCGACAACTGCCACTCTCCCTGTAATTTGGTAAAGGTTGAAACGATTATGGGTTAATTTTGAGTATTGACGTTAATGAATAAGAACCATACTTATGACATTTTGAAAATCTTGGGTGGGTTTCTTTGGTACGTTAATTGTTTACATGAATGTTTTATCTCCTGTGGAGCGAGACGCCAATTGTACCATGAAAGAGGTATTATTTTCACATAGTGTTGGCATTCGCTCAAGTCCATGTGACACAGAGCACCACCTTGTACAATGTTAAATAGTATTTTTTCCTCAATGTAACGCGCATTTGCCATTGAAGATGGAGCTGGGGCTATTTTGCATGATTCAAACTGCGAGTGAATTCTTACAATTAAGCGTTTGACACGAAGAAATTGAAAAGGACTGTCGTACGTAATTCAGCTTCTGCGATGACTTTCCTCGTGGCAGAACGAGATTAAAGCCCGTTTCACACGGGTCACGTAAATTCAGGAACAGGTATAAGTTCGAACGTCCTTTTCTAAGTGCATCATGGATAGTGGTTCATCTCAAGAATGCATGCGTAACTGCATGAACGCGAGATAGAAAAATAGCCCCTGCTCTATCTCCAATGTTATTGAACGCAAGACATACAAAAATGCAGATAACACTTTAAGAACTAGTAAAGTAAATCCCTGTAAAGCGGGATTTATAATGACATTAATGCCCATTAAGGCAAGATACTTACTTCGAACCCAACCCGCAAACCACCTGATCATTGATTGGCACCTCCCTACTTCACGCCCGGAGGCATCTCGCCGCGGTATGGGCGTAATAATGACCACCTTCCTCGCCTGCAGACGGCGTATTATGTTGTACATTTCGCCTTTTATCTGGTTGTATTTCGTGAACTGGAAAAGACAAGCATGCTGGTGTTATGTTACGCTGTAAGTGATGTGTGACGTATCAACGTTAAATGATGCGTGGTGCAACGAGAACTTTTGCGGTAAATTGTACATCGCCTAAGCATGTTTCGTATCAAGTATGGGGGTTATGAACATGAGAGTAAGGAAAAATGCAACAGTAGAGTTTTCATGGGTTTGACACATCATTCAAGCTTTGGGCTTTCATTGAGGAATTAACTCGTACATATGTGACTTCGTGGATATTGTAAGGAGTGGGGAAAACTGTAAGCCCAAGGCTGACACACTCACTCAGAGCCTGTGATGCATATTTCACTCATTTTCTTGAAACCTTTGGTTTCAACATGGAAGTCATGAATTTTGGGGATAAGCCTTTGCTTGAGCGAACGCTGCAAATTATACATTTGCTTAAAATGGCCCCACATTGCAACTTGACCATCTAAATCAAAGTCATATTTTTGCATGTTATTCCTTATACTTTTGAGCAAATGAAGTGGATCGAACATAAATATATCATTGGAATTAAAATTAAAATATGGCCGTTCCAGCGACACACCAAGCTTTTTACACAATCCCTGGTATTTTGGAGCCTGATCAGAAACAACAAGAACAGGCTTTAATCCTGCAGCTGACACTCCCTCAATGCCCTCACGAAGCACATGTAATAAAAATTCTGCCCCAGTACTGTCATTGGTGATTCAGTACCCCAAACACTGCTTCCATTTGCCCTTTATCCACTTCACCATCACGACCAGGACACTGGTTCCCACTTCTGGGGCTGGGAATTGATTAGGGCTACAAGCCAACCACCACATCAATGGAAAAATCAAAATACAAATGCTTCCTTATTGACATCTCATCAAACATCAACATAACAGGCAAATCACCCTCATTACTTTGGGAAGCCGTTTCTTTGAGAGCTGCCAATACATTAGGGTCTACCCCTTCCTGCACACTCACCTTTGTTAGGTGCGGACTGATTTAAAAACATATACTTTTGCAAGTGTTTATATGCACGCGGTCCAGTGAAATATGCGGACAAGGCAAAATCCTTCACCCTTTCCGGCCATCTTCTGCCGAATTTGTTTAACTCTGCCAGTCTGACATGAACTGACAAGAGCTCGTTCATTCTTGTCACCTTCTTCCGCTGAATGACAGATTTCCTTTTCCCCCTTGCCCTCCATTTCTCTCTAAAAAGTTGGGCACGAAGGCAGGAAATCCTCCTCCTTTACCCTCCAATTTCTGCAGCGGTCCTTGGAGTTGGCCGGCTACTACAAGGAGTGGTCCTTCCCTTCGGCGTAGAGAAAACAACCTCACCTGAACAGAAATGAGAAGAACTAATTAATTGTATGGTTTACAGATTTATATTATTTCCTCCTGTTTCACTGTAAAAGCTTATATAATTACTTGTTTATTTGACACTGTTATGTATTGAAAAATTTGCATTGAGTAATATGTTTCAAATTGCTATCTTTGGCAGTTGGGAGGTCGTGAGTCTCTGGTTTAATACGAATGTCAAGGGCTAGGCCCATAGAATAAATATTAAACATACGGGTATCTACATGAAGTCACAAGCATTAGTTAAAAACTGTAAACAATTAAATCGAATCGTCGAAGTAACATAAGTTAAGACAGTGAACTCGCCTGCATTTGAATGGTGGCCACTCACGGTTTCCTCTTCCGTTCCAACAATATCTGAAACTAATAATGTTTCCATTTACAAAAGAAATAATGCCCTGATAGGAAAAAGGGACCCCTATGGAGGAGGGCAAACACGCACGAAAAGCGAAATCCGGCAAATACATACCAGTCAAAAATATATTAATGCAAGTAGTAGTTGTAAAGATTAATTACCTTCCCATGCCGATGTCCGTGGAAGCTCCTCACAGATATCATTGCACACAGTGCCTGGAAGATTAAAAATCATTGTGGTTCAATTTGAAGGAAATACGCGGTATAAAGAAATTATAAAATTCAGCTTATGCATTCTTAAATCACAGTCCATACCGTCAGTTGGTAGGGAAATTACAGCTTCAGGCGCCGTCTCTGTAAATTGGTGTAAAACTTGTGAGACTCACATGATGTGATGAAGGATGTAAACACTCAACAGAATTAATAAACTCAACAAGTGGTATCTTCATCAAAGCCATTAGAAAAGGTACAGCAATAAATAGCTTATTATATACCTTGAATCACAGAAGGGATGGCATCGCTCTTCAACAAGAACCGCGGATGACGGGACTTCATGTCCTTTTCCGCGAAATTCTCACTGCAGAGCCGTAAAATTTTTAGTGCTCAACTCTCTGCCAGCTAAGTCCTCCCTCAGGGTGAATTTCACCCATTTCTTGGCTCTATGATTAAAATTATGTTTTTATGAGTTCATACAGAGGACCATAGGCCAAAATAATTAACAAGATGTTTATACAAAAGTAAGAGCAGGCTTCGGTCAGAACTGTAAAACATCTAACCATCTTATTCACACCGTACCTACCTCGCCAAATCACTCGGGAAGTTGAAAAATGCAATTTTTCTGTCTAACCTGCAGGCAGAAAAATTATTACACCAACTGGCTGAGCAATAATGCCGCCCGGATCGCTGCTGACATTCGCGACTTGCCGCCATGATTGTTATTTTGATACTGACCATGCAGGCCATGTGAAATTTTCCTAACTATATCATAACAGTTTTTTGTTAAGAAATTCACTGAGTATAAATATTGAAAATAATTATTAATAAATAAATAAGCTATTATCGTCTTATTTATAGATCATTTTTAGTTTGCGCCTGAAGTAAATGACGCTAAAGTCACTACATACGATATATCGCAACAAGTGACGTAGCCTTGGATCTGACCAGATGGCAACCGTGCTCCCAGGCCGGACCGATCCAGCCCTTGTATCAAGGGATCGAGCGCGAAGTTGAAATGCAGCGGCGAGAGCAAGTCCCCGTTTCACACCCCGGTGGACATTCAACCGGATAGCGCCCCCGAAACCGCTAATCTCAGTCCACCCGCCTGTGTACATTTCAGCGACTAGACGCAGAATGTGAGGTGGGATTCCCTTGGCACTTGGTGCTTTTTGAATGAATTCGTCGAAACGACCACCCCGTACCCCTGCGGGTAGGGGGATGGAGAATACTCCAGCAGTATCCCTGCTTGTCGTAAGAGGCGACTAAAAGGGCGGGGAGGTGAAACCCCGAAAACAAACCCCCAGGCAGCAAAGGGATGCGTCCGGACAGTTTTGTGGGTCCACTGTCTGTGTGCGGCCATACCAGCGGGCCTGCGATCCACCCGCATGTTTGCCGTGTGCGGAGACCCGTAAGGGGGAGAAGGGGATCCTGGTGGGTGAGTTCTCTGGAACCCAGCCGGGTGTCGGATGCCCGGTATGGACCGGAGTTCAATATCCCACTTCGGCCCTGAATTCCCTGTAAACGGGCGGTCAAGATCTAGCCAGTCTTGATCAATCGGCTTATCGACAAGTTTCGATGGCGAGTGCTGGAGTGACGGGGGTCTGTGTAGGGCGGCAAAAGGTGCATGGGTTTGGAGGGCCCATGCACTGGAGGCCCCACCCGAAGCAGGCCCCCTAAACAATAGTGCTATATCCCTTGGGTAGCCCTGGCGACCACACCGGTTGGCGGTGTGGCGTCCCAAATGTGTGGCTCCGTGGTGGGTGGGGAGCCCAGGGGACGAAGTCTTTATTTATATGGAGCTTGATAACCTTCCTCCACCAAAAAGATCCCGTCCGGAAACGGGCGGGGGAGAGAATAGGTCTTCCGCTTGTCGGAAATTTCTTATAATGAGATGCGTAAAGGAAAGTGAAACCCTGACCAAGGTGTCTCCCTTCCTAATTCGTAGAGTCCTCTCTGCAGCGGTGACTGGCGACCTTATTTCTGCCAAGAAGCTCAGAGATGGAACTCTGTTAATTCAAACGGCAAACGAAATTCAAAGTGACAAATTACTGGCTCTAAAAAAATTTCAAGATATCCCAGTCAAGGTCGAGGTGCACCGCTCCCTATATACCAGTCGGGGAGTAATAACCAATTATGACCTGCTCTACGTCGATGACGATGAAATCAAGAGAGAGATGGCCTCTCAGGGCGTTATCGACTGTCGCCGTTTGAAAATCAAACGGAACGGTGAGCTGATAAACAGCACGTCTGTTATCCTCACCTTCTCGCGCGACACGCTCCCCGACAAGGTCTTTGTGGGATACACATCGGTTTCCGTCCGGCCATTCATTCCCAGCCCCATGCGTTGCTTTCAATGCCAACGTTTCGGCCACATCGCCACAAGATGTGAGGGCAAGGCCACCTGCCCGCGCTGTGGCAAAGTAAAGCACGACGGTGACGCGTGCACCTCAGAATCCTTCTGTGTCAATTGCGAGGGTACACACCCAGTGTACTCTCGTGATTGTCCCAAAATGAAGGAAGAAAAGAAAATTATGGAAATCAAGACTGTGGATAAGCTGCCGTATTCAGAGGCCAGAAAGAAATACAGAACACTGATCGCACCAACCTTCTCGAGGTCGTATGCTGTTGTGGCAGAAACCCCCAAAAATGCAAATTCGTTGGATAAAAAGAAAGAAGAAAACAAATCTTTAGATGAACAAGCCAAGCTGGATAAGGCTATAAAGCCGGCAACTAAGAAACACATACCGCTAGAGTCTAGTACAGCTAGTTCGGGTTCTTCTGGGAAGAACTCGAAAAAAACTACCACCGGGGCCACGCAATCGAAGCGTGGAAAGTCCCAGTCCCCCGGTCCATCTGGTTCGGCTCGACGTAGCCAACCAGAATCGATGGATGAAGATGAATATCTCTCGAGTCGGAGATAATGCGAGCTAAAGCCAAGGAGAAAAGACGCTTAAGGCGTTGATTCTCCCTTTGGCCTAATGCCCCTTTTTATTTAGTAATTTATTTAAATTATTTATTATTAACTTTTAATGGTTTTCATATTACAGTGGAACTGTAATGGTTTTTATCGGCACAAGGAGGAGCTGGCCATTTTAATTCGCGATTTTAACCCGAGTTGTATTTGTCTTCAAGAGACGCATTTTATAACCGTAGACAAGGGCATTTTGAAAGGTTTTAATGTTTTTAGACTCGATGACATCAGTGGCCAACGAGCCCAAGGTGGAGTAGCGGTTGCCATTCGAGAGGCCCTTTACACCTCCCGAGTGCTCCTGAACACGCCATTTCAAGCGGTGGCTGTGACCGTCTACGTTCCGGAGGCCATAACGTTATGCAACGTTTACCTTCCGGAGGGTGCACCGGTCACGCGATGCAACCTGGAGAACCTTGTCCGCCAACTACCTAGGCCCTTCGTATTCCTGGGAGACTTTAATGCACATGACCCTCTATGGGGTAGCGCAAGGAGCCAGCGAAACAGGAGAGGAAGGATTTTATCTGATTTTATGCTTGATTCTTATCATATTTTATTGAATAACGGGGAGAAGACACGTTTTAATAGTTTTAATGGCGAGTATTCCTCCATAGACCTTTGTTTTTTATCAAGCAGTCTAATAACGAAAATGAGGATGACTGTGCACAACGACCTGTGTGGGAGCGATCACTTCCCTATTTTTATTGAGAAGGACCAATATATGAATGAAAATTTTATGCGACCGGTAACCTGGCTCACCCGCAAAGCCGACTGGGAAATTTTTAAGGAACATTTTAACTACGTTCACGACAATAATCGCGACGCGGAAAGTAATATTGAGCTTTTAACCTCGGACATCATTGAAGCTGCAAATGTAAGCGTACCGCGTTCTAGAGGTACGGTAAGGCGACCACGGGTACCTTGGTGGAACGACGAATGTGCCAGAGCTATTACGCTTCGTAAGAAGGCACTTCGTATTTTTAATAAATATCCCACGGCGACAAACTTGGCCTCTTTCCGTCGCCTTCGAGCTAGAGCACGTCGGGTGGTGAAGGAGGCTAAGAGGGTCTCCTGGATGGAATTCGTCTCCAGTGTTAACCACAAGACACCACTTGCAGAGGTATGGCGCAAGGTAAAATCCATTTCGTCATCGGGACAGCCCAGCGTGTCCTACTTGAAAGTTGGAGGCAACCTGATGACAGCAGCGCCCGCCATTACCGAAGCTTTCGGTCAGGTCCTAGTCAACACCAGCAGTGACAACAATTTCGACGGCGCCTTTCTAATGCTTAAAGCTCGGCACGAAGCTACCCGGCTTTCTTTTCGAGAAGGATGGACAGGTGAAGAATACAATGACCCGTTCTCTCTGTGGGAACTCACTTCTGCCATTGGAGACTCCCGAAACACCTCCCCAGGATTGGACCAAGTGCACAATGCCTTCCTACGGAATCTTCCGGAGAAGGCGTTGATCGAAGTGCTCCAAACCTTGAATCAACTTTGGGTTGATAGGTATTTTCCATCGTCCTGGCGGGAGTCCGCAGTCGTGCCTATCCCAAAGCAGGGAAAAGACAGAACTGACCCGATTAATTACAGGCCCATTTCCCTTACTAGTTGCCTGTGTAAAGTCATGGAGAGAATGGTCAATCGGAGACTCATTTGGTGGCTGGAAAGACGAAAACTCCTCTCCAACATTCAGTGTGGTTTCCGCCGTGGTAGATCAACGACAGATCACCTCGTCCGTGCGGAAAATTTCATCCAGGAGGCCTTCCTTCTTCGGCAGCATGTCGTTGGAGTCTTTTTCGACCTAGAAAAGGCCTACGACAGAGTCTGGCGCCGGAGAATTTTGGACAGGCTTCACGCGTGGGGTTTTAGGGGGAACCTACCCATCTTTATTCAAAATTTTTTAACCAAGCGAGTTTTTAAAGTACGGATTGGGAGGCATCTCTCTCAACCGTATCCTCTCGACAATGGCATTCCCCAGGGCTCAGTGTTAAGTGTGACTCTCTTCGCCATTGCAATTGATGACGTGGTTGAATGTATAAAGGAGCCGGTAATGGGATCATTATTTGTAGATGATCTGGCGATATTTTGCCGATCGTCTAAAGTCGCGACAGCCGGAAGGCAACTGCAAATGACCCTAAACAAGCTAAGCGTATGGTCTCGGCGAAACGGTTTTCGATTTTCAGCTGAGAAAACCAAGTGCATCCACTTCCACCGGTTGCGGGGGGTACACGTCCCTCCAACCCTGCGCTTGAACAACGTGGAACTCCCTTTTGTGGAATCACTCCGCTTCCTAGGGATGACATTCGACCGTCGGCTTAACTGGCGGGATCAGATAAGCCATTTACGAGAGAGATGCCTCAAGACTTTAAATATATTACGGTTTTTAACAAAAACGACCTGGGGAGCAGATCGCTCCTCAATGATTTTATTGTACCGCGCTCTAGTACGCTCACGATTAGATTACGGGTCCATAGTCTATTCGTCGGCACGCGAATCATACCTGAAACCGTTGTCGACCGTGCACCATTTAGGGCTGCGCCTGGCAACTGGGGCTTTCAGGACATCCCCGGTCCTGAGTATATGCTCTGATGCTGGAGAGCCACCCCTAGCTACTCGACGTAAGTTTTTAATGTGCAACTACGCTGCAAAAATTTTGTCGACGAAAAATCACCCTGCGTATAACGTTATTTTTACACCCCGTTTTTTAGATATATTTTGTAGACGGCCAAGAGCCAGTAAACCACTTAGCCTACGGTTAAGAGAATTCCTAAACGAATGTCCATTTAATGTCCCCAAAGTGTTTCCTGCAGGTGTCTCCAGCCAATCCCCATGGTCGATGCCGAGACCATTATGCGATACTCGTCTGCACAGCCTTCGCAAGAGTTCCACCACGGCCGCAGAGTACCAGCAACTGTTCATTGAATACCTTAGCCTCAATCCGGAGTTCACTCCCGTGTACACAGACGGGTCGAAAACCGATTCGTCGTGTGCATGCGCCGTAGTTTCCAGCCACCACGGTGTGATGAAACTGAAGCTCAGTCCGCTGTGCGGCGTTCTAACGGCAGAATTGGTCGCTCTGCGGACGGCCCTTCTGGGAATCAGTGACAATCAGTTATCCTTTGTCATCTGTAGTGACTCCATGAGCGCGCTTGAGACCATCTCCCGTTTCTCTCCGTCACATCCCATTGCTCAGGAAATACAGGTCGCCCTTCGCTCCCTCCACTTAAGGGGTGTAAAGATCACTTTCATGTGGGTACCAGGGCACATGGGAATACGCGGAAACGAAAGGGCAGACAGAGCGGCGAAAGAGGCTCTATCCGATTTAGAACCCGAGACATTGCTGGTACCTGCGGACGATCTCAAGGTCGCATGGAAGAGA
Organism: Ceriagrion tenellum; assembly: GCA_963169105.1. Lineage (NCBI taxonomy): Eukaryota > Metazoa > Arthropoda > Insecta > Odonata > Coenagrionidae > Ceriagrion > Ceriagrion tenellum. The sequence goes on along the minus strand of OY720642.1, from coordinate 73,005,159 downwards.
GTCATTTTGAAGCAATGGAAAGAACACTGGACTTCTCAAATGGGAAACAAACTACGCAGCGTGATACCCGACGTGTCAGTGTGGCCCTCTTCTGTCAGGAGTGCTCGGAGAGAGGAGGTAGTCATCACACGTTTGAGGATAGGGCATTGCCCTTTGACTCACTCCTTTCTCTTCACCGAAGAGAAACGACCACCTCGCTGTGATGACTGCGACTGCCCTCTCAGCGTTCGGCATATCCTGACGGAGTGTGACAAATACCGGTGCTTGCGTAGCAGGCTGCAGTTAGCTGGTGACATAAAGTCGGTCCTAGGCGACGACTCAGTTGTTCTCAACCGCGTTTTATCATTTTTAAATGAAACTGGCCTTTTTAACAGTATTTTAAGGACGTAAAATTCATGTTATTTTTATTTTTAATATTGACTAAGATTTCGTGTTAACAATTTTATTTTTATACCAATGTATGTAACATATATATTTCTTTTCGAAACATGACGTGTAGTGGTGCAAAATGACCATGCTGTCGACGCACCCTATTAACTCAATACTACTACTACTATATTTATTTATAAAAGCAAAAAAAACGATTCTCTTCATGATCAGCATTCGTCTAAATCTTCAGCATCGTTACTGCTCGATTGAACCTGTTAATGAAACAAATATATGGTTTTAATAAGATGAAACACAAGACTTTTCAAAAGGAATAATACAGATAACTTAATAATGGAGGTGAAGAAACAAGATAGCAACCAGGGTAATAAGCTTAAACACAGAATAAATGTATCATGGCATGAAACTTGCACTGAAAGATGAACCACCCATGACATATCTTAAGGAAATTGTCACAAAAGCTAAATGAACACAGCCAAAAACATAACTTACACTTCCCTTCCAATTATACATAGGGTACTAGTTCCTATAAATCACTCCCCTAGCTATGGAATGTTGTTTCTGATAAAAAGAGGCATAATCCCAACTCCTTGACTTTCGATGAAATTATCAACATAGGCCATACTCCTAACAAGAAACCTTCAAAAATAATAAATATTACATCTTTGAGTCAGAGGGTGAATGTGAACCTAATGAATGAAGTGCACAGTGAAGTTGAGATAAAGGAAATCAATACTATAATGGCATTTAGATTGTCAAGGAATGGAAAGGCAGCACCCATAGATGAGATATCAGTAAAATAAGTTTATGGCTGAGTTACTAGTTAATTGTATGAGTAAATTCTCTCATCGTAGCTAGTCAAACTTTTGTTATTCCACACTTAATCCAAATTAAAACGTAAAGTCAAAAGATAAACTTGAGTAACCGTAATTATGGGGTTTGCATTTCAAACTCGGGCATTAGAAGGGAAGGCAACTCAGTCTTCAAACAAACTGTAACACTGCTGGAATAATTGAAAAGGAAAAGAGGGGGCAGCTTTTATATTTATGTGAGGGCCAGGCAATCGTTGTGGACTCCAGACAGGAATTGATTAGGCAAGTGTAAATGTTATTTTTACCTACAACTTGACTGATAGCATGGACCAGAAAAATAAATGACATAATTACTTACAGATTCTCCGCCGCCTTCCTCCACCAAGGAGTCGTCCACTTCTCTCAATCTTCCCCGCTTGCAAGATAACCAAAAACATGAGCGGTTCATTTGGCCAACTTCTTTTAAAAAAATTCAAACGTTAGTGCAACCACAAGGTTCTTTTTGCCGGAATCGTCGTTTTCTAGCAATCATACTGTATTATCCTCTACCGGGTATGTCCTTTAGCCTTTCGTTGTTTTTGTTGCACGATGAAGTATCCACTTAATGACTGACCGCCCGCCTTAATGCCTGGTTACACGATACGTTAACTTGTACGAGTTCATGTGCATGGTTAATGTATCGAGTAACCAGGCCTTTTTTCTCACCTGTGCAATGCCAGTGCTGAACCTGGACTTGCGTCGATTAGCATGTCTGTCGCCCACTTTAGAAATTCTGCCGAGTACACGGTTGAGGCCGGTTTTCTCACCACATGGCAGACATCTTTTAATTTTCTCAGCGCGTAGTTGCTCTTCGTTGGAGCCTTTTTATCTCCCGACCAGAGGCACTTCACATCAGTGGATGAAAGTTCCTCCAGCTCATAAATGTCATTCCTTACGAGAAGAAACGTTAAAGAAATAAAAAGACGCGCACATTAATAATTTTTCAGATCAGATAAATTGGACGAAAGTAAGTTTTTAAAATCTAAAACGTAACGTGATTCCTAAAACACTCACCTATTCAAATACCACAACACAGCGCCGATGTGTTTGCATTTTCCCGATAGCCCAGCTTTACATGTGCAGGTAAATGTCTTCACCCTAGCACATCCTTCGCAGAAAAGTAGCTCACCATTGACCTGTACTGGGTCCTTGGTGAGCCCACTTCTTTGGAGGACTAGGGCAAAAATTCTATCACCTCTCTCCTCCTTAGCCCTGGACCCCACGACAACTACCAGTCCTGCGTTGAGTACGCATTCTCCCTCTGCGATGCATCTTGAGTCGCCACAACCATCCATGTACCTTAAAATCTCTCCGTACGACAGATGGAGTCGTGAACTCATTTCATACAGCAGAATTCCTTTCTTGAATGACACTACGTTAGCACTTAGTTCAGCTATGGGAATTCCAATGTTATCATCGTTCGAGCGGCCATATTGGAAAATTACGTCAGCAACATCAGCGCCGCCATCGGTGATTGGAGTCTCGGATAGCATTATCCTCGAAGTCTGTTTTCTTCCTCTCCTAATAATTTCTCCTTTACAGAACTGACAGTGTGCTACATGTCTCTAAAGCTGTTATGAAGTCATCAGGCCTTTTAGGTATGGATAAAATGATATAGTTTGCATCTTCTTCCTCCGTTATCTCAGAATCAGCCTCTTGCAACGTAGTAATTACTTCCTAATCTTTGTGAAATGTTATAGCAGTAATTTCCTTTCATCAAACTTTATCCCTGACGACCTTTTTAGTAAGAAGACCTTGCTCCTTGTACTCTTCACATAGTTACAGAGTACGTACTTTATTTCATAGTTTACCTAACAGTAAAATATGGATTCTATAATAGTTAGTAGTTAATAATATAATATGTTTAATATAATAGTTCATCATTGTAGGTATTAATATTCAACATGAATTTTTTTTCATTGGTAGGAGACAGTGGATACCCTCTGGAGACATGCCTCCTAACCCCAGTACCAGGCAATGTGGACAATTCCCCTGAAGACAGGTACAATAGGAGTCTGCAGAGCAAGGAGCATTATTGAACAGTGTAATGGTGTGTTAAAAGCAAGGTGGAGGTCTTCTGAAACACTGATTCCTGTATTATTAACTCGTGCTGTGTCCTGCACAATTTGTGCCTGGCAAGAAATGTTCCTCCACCTAATGAACACCAATTGATACAAATTGAAGAGGACAACCACTTAGGAAATGGTTTCCAAAATGACGGCCCATATGCGACCAGCAGGGAGAATGCTGCGTGATCATATCATTAGGCAATATTTTGCCTAGAAGGATTCAACATTTGTTCTGCAATCCTACTTGTAAAAAAAGCAAAGTATAAAAGTAATCTTGTATTAATTTACTAATCTTCTATTTTTCTTCTATGTCATGTTGTATGAAATTATCTAAGAGGAAAAACCATTCATACACCCCTGCGGGTAGGGGGATGGAGAATACTCCCGCAGTATCCCTGCTTGTCGTAACAGGCGACTAAAAGGGCGGGAAAGGAAACCCCGAAAACAAACCCCGAGTGTAGCTAGGGTAGCGTCCGGGCAGTTTAGTGGGTCCACTGTCTGTGTGAGGCGATACCAGCTTGCCAAGATCCACCCATGTGTTTGCCGTGCATGGAGATCCGTAAGGGGGAAAAGGGGACCCTGGTGGGTGAGTTCCCCGGCACCCAGCCGGGTGTCGGATGCCCGGTATGGGCCGGAGTGCAATACCCCACTTTGGCCCCGGATTCCCCGTAAACGGACGGCCGGGGGCTAGCCACCCCCGGTCAATCGGCTTTCCGATACGTTCGGTGGCGAGTGCTAGGGAGGTGGGGGTCTGCGTAGGGCGGTCGGAGGTGCTCGGGTTGGTGGGCCCGCAGCATCGAAGATCCAACCTGAAACAGACAACCACCTCCAGGGTGCTATATCCCCTCGGGTAGCCCTGGCGACCGCGCCGGCTTGCGGCGCGGCGTCCCGAATGTGTGGCTCCGTGGTGGGTGGGGAGCCCGGGGGATGAAGTTCAAGGTGGTATGGAAAATTCAAATTTCCCACCCATAAAAAGACCCCGCCCAGACACGGGCGGGCGAGATAAAGAGATAATATGTAGTAAGAAGTATTTAATAATGAAGTGTGCAAAAGAAGGTGAAACCTTAAAGAAAGTGTCCCCATTTCTTATTAAGAAAGTATTGTCGGCTGCCGTACCTGGTGAATTAAGATCAGCAAAGAAGCTAAGAGATGGCACGCTATTAATCGAAACTGATAATATGCAGCAGAGTGAGCGATTACTTACTATGTCCATGCTAAATGACATCCCCGTCAAGGTGGAGGTGCACCGCACCCTCAACACGAGTCGGGGAGTTATTTCTCATTACGATCTATTGTATGTCGAGATTGAGGAGATAAAGAGAGAAATGGCTTCTCAAGGGGTGACCGATGTCAGAAGACTAACGACGAAACGTGACGGTGTCGTAAAAGACACGACGTCCGTTATCCTCACGTTTTCCCTCGATCAACTCCCCGACAAGGTGTTCGTCGGATATGAATCCGTCCCTGTGCGACCATTCATTCCGGCGCCCATGCGCTGCTTTCAGTGCCAGCACTTCGGCCACATCGCCACGCGATGTGAGGGCAAGGCCACCTGCCCGCGCTGCGGACTGGACGTGCATGAGGGTGCGGACTGCACAAAAGATCCCCACTGCGTAAACTGCGAGGGCTCACACCCAGTTTACTCCCGTAAGTGCCCAAAAATGCTCGAAGAAAGAAAAATAATGGAAATCAAGACCGTAGAAAAAATTACGTATTTTGAGGCTAGGAAAAAGTTTCGATCCCAAGTTGCGCCGATATTTTCGGAATCGTTCGCCACTGTTGCGGCCAAGCCTGTTACCAAAATAACTATGTCCACACAGACACCCTGTTTCGATAAGGACGAAAAGCTGAAGGCACCAAATCATGAGAAGGAAAGATTAAACAAAAATAATAATAATAGTAGCAAGGTGGGTTCATCTCAAACGAACCCACCAAAATCCACCAATGGAGCCCCCGCTGCTATGCGAGGAAAGACTCCATCCCCCGGCCCATCCGGTTTAAACGCACCGGAGGCAATGGAGGAGGACGAAGGTCCCTCAGAGGCCGAAGTCCTCCGCGCAAAAGAAAAGGGGAAGAAAAGTTACCAGCGTCTCCGACGATAGTCCTCCCACGAGACTCGGTCCTCGAAAGGTTTTTAAGTAATTTTTTATTTTAAATCCTTTTATCATGGCTTTTATCTTGCAGTGGAACTGCAATGGATTTTATAGACATAATGAGGAGTTGAAGTTTTTAGTTAAAGATTTTAACCCCTTATGCATATGTCTGCAAGAGACGCATTTTAAAAATACGGACAAGGGGATTTTAAAGGGTTTTAATGTTTTTAGATTTGACGATACCAGTGGCCAACGTGCCCAGGGTGGAGTGGCTATTGCTACTCGGGAGGCCCTTTACACCTCCCGAGTACAGCTGAACACGCCTTTTCAGGCGGTGGCTGTGACGGTACACGCCCCGACAGCAATTACGTTGTGCAATGTATACATGCCGGATGGTGCACCGGTCAGCAGACTGAACCTGGAAGCCCTTTATCGCCAGCTGCCAAGCCCATTTATTTTAGTTGGGGATTTTAACGCTCACGACACCCTATGGGGTAGTTCTAGTGCACAAAGTGACCGGAGAGGCCGTATTTTAGCCAATTTTATAATGGATTTTAATCTGATTTTATTAAATAACGGGGAGCATACCCGTTTTAACTCCTTCAATGGTCAATTCTCGACAATTGACCTTTGTATGTGCTCGAGCACTTTAATGAATAAAATTCATTTGTCAGCTCACGAGGACCTATGTGGGAGCGACCACTTTCCCCTTTTCATACAGACAGAGGATAATTTTAACCCTTACTTTATTAGACCTGGTAACTGGATTATCCGGAAAGCTAATTGGGCGCTTTTTAAAGAGAACTTTAATTTTACTTTTGACGAACGGTATGACGGAATTTTAAACATAGAAAATATGACAAGAGGTGTAATAGAATCCGCCACGTGCAGCGTGCCTCGATCAGCACAAATGTCTTCTAGGCCTGCAGTTCCATGGTGGAACGAGGAATGCGCGGAAGCTATTTGTAAGCGCAAGAGGGCGCTACGAATATTCAAGAAATATCCAACGGCCACCAATCTTTCGACATTTAGGCGCCTCCGAGCCAAAGCTCGAAGGGTAGTAAAGGAGGCAAAAAAGGTTTCATGGAGAGAATATGTTTCTGGAATTAACTACAAAACCCCTCTTGCACAGGTATGGAACAGGGTCAGGCGTATTTCGGGAAACCACCATCAGCTGAGCGTCTCCTTCCTTAAGGTTGGCGGCAATGTCTTGACATCTCTTTCGGCTATCGGTGAGGTATTCGGCCGTTTGTTCTCTAGCATATCCCGTGACGACGCATACGACGACTTATTCTTGTCCATTAAGACACAAAAGGAATCATCACCGCTGATCTTTACACCCGCGAGAACAGTAGAGGATTATAACATCCCTTTTTCACTTTGGGAACTGCGTTCAGCAATTGCAGAATCCAGGGACTCTGCCGTAGGAATGGACGACATCCATAATGCATTTCTCCGGAATTTTTCGGAGAAGGCATTGTCGGAGGTCCTGCGCTCCCTTAACCAACTCTGGGTCGAGGGTAGCTTTCCACCATCCTGGCGGGAGTCTGTTATAATCCCAATTCTTAAACAGGGAAAGGATAGAGCTGACCCGAATAATTATCGACCTATCTCCTTAACCAGTTGCCTGTGCAAGGTAATGGAGAGAATGGTGAATCGACGACTCGTTTGGTGGTTAGAGCGTCGAAACCTTATCTCAAGTATCCAGTGCGGGTTCAGACGTGGCCGTTCGACCATAGATCACCTGGTCAGGGTCGATAACTTTATCCAGGAGGCCTTTCTACTGCGTCAACACGTTGTGGGTGTCTTTTTCGACATGGAAAAAGCATACGACAGAGTTTGGAGACATAAAATATTGACGACTCTTCACAAGTGGGGATTGAGAGGTAATTTACCTGTTTTTATACAACATTTTTTAAGGGATCGTGTTTTTAAAGTTAGGATAGGTAGACACCTATCCGAATTTTATCGGCAGGACAATGGAGTACCCCAAGGGTCGGTTTTAAGCGTGACACTATTTGCAATTGCGATTAACGACGTCGCGGAATGCATTAAACCTCCTCTCATGGGATCTCTGTTTGTAGACGATTTAGCAATATTTTGCAGATCGTCCAAATTAGTTACCGCAACCAGAGTAATCCAGCTGGCCTTAAATAGATTGGAGGTTTGGACACAGAGGAATGGTTTTAAGTTTTCCTCGGAGAAGTGCAAGTGCGTACATTTTTACCGGGTGAGGGGGCACTATAATCCACCAGCTTTGTCACTATGTGGCAATTTTTTACCGTTTGTGGAATCGGTCCGGTTCCTTGGTTTGACCCTGGACTACCGACTGAACTGGCGCGAACACACAAATTTTAAGAAATAAATGCCTTCGGACTTTAAACATTTTAAAATTTTTAAGCCACACGACATGGGGTGCCGACCGTAGGTCCCTAATTTTATTGTACCGCACACTTATCCGCTCAAGATTGGATTACGGATCAATTGTTTACGCTTCTGCACGGGAATCGTACCTAAGACCTTTAACTTCGGTACACAACGCAGGGCTACGAATATCTACAGGCGCTTTCCGAACAAGTCCGGTGCTCAGTATATATACGGATGCTGGAGAGCCGCCGTTGACGTACCGGAGGACTATTTTAATGTGCTCGTACGTCGTCAAAGTTTTATCAATGTCAAATCACCCATGTTTTAATATGATTTTTAACCCTAGATTTTTAGAACTTTTTAACCGACGGACAAGAGCAACTAAGCCGCTAAGTATCCGTTTTAACGAATTCACTCAGGGTATTGGTTTCTCGCCTCCACGGATACATCCTATAGGGTATTCTAAGTACCCTCCTTGGGTAATTCCTCAACCTAGAATTTACTCGCACCTAAACACCCGACTAAAGGCCTGCTCCACTGCCTCAGAATACCAGGTTTTATTCAGCGAATTCCTCGACTGCCATCCGGACATGATCCCTATCTTTACAGACGGATCAAAGAGCGATATGGCTTGCGCGTGCGCTGTTTCATCCTACCAAAACGTAAAGATCCAAGCTAAGCTCAATGGTATGTGTAGTATATACACAGCTGAGCTGCTGGCCATTAAGTTGGCCCTTGAGGAGATAGGAGATTCAGGCGAGTCTTTCGTAATTTGTACAGACTCGAGGAGCGCACTTGAATCCATTTCCGACTTCTTCCCCAGGCACCCTCTTGTCCAGAGTATACAGTCCACCCTACTGTCCCTTGATAAGAAGAGAATCAAGGTGGGTTTTCTTTGGGTACCTGGACATATGGGAATAGCGGGGAACGAGATGGCAGACGCCGCTGCGAAGGAAGCCCTGGAAATTGAGGAACCTACCTGGACTTTGGTACCTTACCAAGACCTCCAAGCAGCCTTCCGAAAGAAGGTGCTAGAGCAGTGGACCAATAAATGGAACGATGTAACGAACAACAAGCTACGTTATATTAAACCGGTAACGTCGGTGTGGCCCACTTCCGTCCGGAACAGTCGCAGAGAGGAAGTCGTCATCACGAGGTTGCGTATCGGGCACTGCGCCCTGACCCACTCGTTCCTCTTTACAGACGAGAAGATACCACCATGCTGTGATGATTGTGACTGTCCTCTCAGTGTGCGACACCTCCTGACGGAGTGCGACAAATACCAAGGTATGCGCGAAAGGCTAGGCGTCAGGGGACACCTAAAGGAAGTTTTAGGAGACGATATCGATCGAATTAACCGAGTCTTGTCTTACATAAAAGAAATCGGGCTTCTTAACAAAATATAATATAGATATATCTATAGTGATACAAGATGAATACGTATGTATAAATTATATATGATTTTAGGAATGGTATATAAATAAAATAGATTGTGCGCGGTGCCAATGACCATAGTCGTCGACGCACCCGAACACCCAACTACTACTACTACTCTTGTCACGCCTGCCTCCACACCCCATCCCAATGGTCCCAACAGCCGTTCTGCGCACGACCCTGACCTTCACTGCAGCAGTGTGACTAACTGACGCTCCTTGAAATTGTGAGACACATGAGGGTGTCTCAAATTACTACCACGTCCCATAATCTCACCTTCTCCTCTATATTGTGTAACATATAAGATATTACATTTGTACATACGGAGTTACAAAATATAAAATGAATAGTCATACAGAATTGAGGAATCACAACCGATTTACTGATAATTTAACGATTAAACGCTACATGTCAGAGATAGCCTGTATCTAAGAAACTAGAGCCAATTGGGGAAATCCGTTTTCAGATTCAGATTCAGCATACCAAATATACCCAGTATTCGTTGAAATATCTCCGGCAACAAAAAAAATTTTTTTTGTAGAGCTGTGTAATCTATCTCGTTAAAATTATGGCTTAGTTTTCTTAAAATATCTACATTTGATTACTTTTTAAAGGAATTGTCAAAAACTGGAATTGGAAATAACTTTCAATTTTTATTTTCTCATTTCATTTAATGTGCTGGCTAACATGTTCCCAACCCTTTCAAACTGCTTCTCCTTCCCTCTCTCAATTTCATTCCTCTCTTCCTTAAGCTTTATTTTTCTTTCTTCCATTTCCATTTTTGTTCTTTCCATCTCCAACCCTCTCTCCCTCAATGCCAACCTTCGCTTCTCCAGCTCTCTTTTCTGCTTCACACATTCCACAAGGCTAGCTGCAGCTTCTCTTGAAGGTTGGCATCCTAAGAGGGAAAAGAGGCAACCTAGGGTTAAATTTAGGATTCTTATGTCTAAAATTAGGACCTCGGATGTTGTCCATATTAATTTGAGTAGAAAAAGTCTTATAGTTAGCAATTCCAGCAGCTGAATTTATTTCCAACATTCAGTCCTTGATACGATAATGATTAACAGGAAGCAAACGCATATATCCTAATGCAGGGCAATAATAAGTGAAAATTAAATAAAACAACAATAGCCGCTCTGTCCCTTTGAAGTGACTAACACATATTCATCACAAAGCAAACAAGCAACTCTTGAACTTATTTTTGTCTATGATTAGAAGTTGTTGATAGCTTAGCTTCACAGAAAAGTTGTGATGTGGCAAAATATATTATATGTTTATTAAAGAGTAAGTAATTTGGAGCAGAGAAAAATCTGTATTCCTTGTAACTCACAAGTACATTTGTATATACACTAGTATGATTACGACCAAATAAATTATAAAATTTGACTTATTTTTAACATCTTATCTATTGGCACACACACTTTCATCATTCCTCTTGTCATATGGCTGCAATTCTTTCCAATGGTATTGGCTGTTGCTCATGGTCCGTGAAGGGGTAGGCAGAGATGTTTTGCTGAGTGAAGTGTTTTGGGATCTTGTGGGGGTGGCAAGTATTTCATCAATGGGGATGGAACCTGAGGGGCTTGGGGTTAGGAGTTGAAGGGTTTCTGTGGGTATTTCTTTATCGGTTTTGTTGTTAAATTCGTGGGGGCTCAGGGTGACATAAAGATGGGGTGTAAGGAAAGTCATTTACAGGAATTATTACTGGTGAAGACTTGTCCTATGTCTTCTCCCTTAAGAGCAAGAAAGTAAATAGTATGTGATAACAATCAACTATTTTCTGCATGTTATTCAAGTGATATAATATGATTATTGAATTCTAATTATTTCATGCCACATATTTATAACTTAATTACCAAAATAACCACTCTGGATTCACTTGTGCCCTCATGCCCCATGACTGCATTCTGCCCAATTAGGGCTTACACCCTCTTGTGGAAATCGGTCAGGGCCTCGTCAGGAGGAGGGCCTTCGCCAGTCTTCCTTCTCTCTGAGGCAAGGGCAGACACTTGCTTTTGTGGCCGTCTTGAGGTCATGCCAGCACTGAAAAGTATGAAGAGGCAATGTTATAAATAGGAATATTAATATTATCATATGCTTGTTTGTTTTCGATTAATTCAATATTAATCGAAAACAGACAAGGTTAAGTTATATCGGTTAAGTTATATAGACAAAAAATGATAATGCTACATACCAATCAGCCAAGCATTTGTGTTATGATGATCTTTCATTTCCACTAGACCTCTGCGTAGAGCAGAGTTGGCATAAATGAAAGAATCATTGGTAGCTCCGGGGTATCGAGAATTAACATTCATTATTCTCATGTCAGAATCACATACCTAAGGAATAGATAAGAAGTAGAAACGCCATGCTTTAAGAATAAAGGTCAATCAGTGAAACTAGGTGGCTCAAAGTGAGTGCAAGAGATCACTACCAGCTGCACATTGATGGAGTGGTATCTTTTATGATTAAAATACTGTCTCTCCATATAAATTGGGTGGTTTGTTGGAGGAGCAACAACCGCCACATGTTTGCAGTCGATGGCTTCAATAACACCCGGAAATCCATACTTCTGATAAAAGCTAAAAATTATACAAATGGACATAGTAATCACGAATATTGTTGTCTTTCGTCTCATAACTGAGACATCAGAGCCGTTATCTTTCAAGAATCCGTAAGGTTAATGACAATGGAAGCAGTTACAGCCTTTAACACATTACAAACTCTTTTTAAGCGGTAGCTAAATAGTCGTAGCTTACGAATGGGAATGATAACACAGAAAATACTTAGTATTTTAATTTAAAAAAGATACAATGAAATAATAGGTAAAGAATGTAATTCGAATAACATCTTTAAAATGCATACATACTCACCTCTGTCGAACTTTGTCGAAATAGATTCAGGAGAGAGATCCACTTTGATCCATCGATCCATGAGGCGTTCATTAATAGCCTTTGTTACCTCAGTAATACATCGGCTAACAAACGACTGGTCCATAGCCGTGTATTCCTCTTCTCCAATGTAATTTTGGCAAGGACCACCCGCGAAAAATCTTAATGCTGAAAGAACCTTTTCAACATGTTTTCATTAGGTAATGATTATTTACATAGAGATAGAAATGATAATTTGCTATGATTTAATATTTAAATGCAGTTCTAGGTAATAAATAAAAAAAGCCTTGCTCACATTACAAGCGTGCTACGCATGTAATTCGCAAAGTTTGTGATGTAAACACGAGTAGCTGTTAGCCGCTGTAATTATTTTTTATGTCAGTTAAGTTACGCTTTTTACTTCACGGATGTTACATGCGTTAAAATGCTTGTAATGTTGACAAGGCAAACGTTGAATAATAACTGAAATAACATTTGTTCTAACTCGCTACATTTACCTTAGTTTCGATCGTCAAAGCTGACGACCGTGTTGGTGCTCGGAGGAAAGGGCTCAGCTCCCTTATTAGATCGCCAACTAGGTCTTTCGGCATTCTAAATAATTTTACAAACTTCCTCACCTCCAAATGAAAAGGCGAAATGCGCTCCCGAAGTAACCTTGGGGGCCTTTCCGCTTCCATTTCCTCTTCAACGTTGTTTAATAACAGCAAACGGAACATTGCCGCCGCCATCTTATCAACAATATCCTCCGAAAGTATACGAACTCGAGCGGTCGCGAGCGTACGAGCAACAAAACCCTTCCGAATCGCCCGCCCCCACATTTCGAGCATACCAAATCCGTCTACCGTAAGAGTAGGTTACCACGTGACTCGTATGAAATCGCCTATTCGTATACGAATCCAAATACAACAAATCCATTCGTATAGCCCCCAGGTGAGTAGGGTGGGTGGGGATGAACAGTAATCGAGTGTTTGGCCAAAAACTCACGAGTTCTGAGGGCTGAATGGGCTGGAGCGTTGTGGTGTTGAAAAAACCAGTCACGATTCTTCCGCATTTATGGCCTTTTCCGCCGGATATCATCCCGCAGACGTGTGAGAACTTCAATGTAGTATGTCTGGTTCACTGTGGAGCCTTTAGGGAGGTACTCATTGTGGACTACGCCCTGAGCAAAAAAAGCTGTTAACATAACCTTCACATTGGAACGAACTTGGCGAGCTTTCTTTGGTCTGGGAGATTTTTCTTTCACCCACTGGGACGATTGAATCTTTGTTTCGATGTCGTAACCGTACACCTAAGGTTCATCACCTGTTATGATCCTAGACAAGAAGTTTTCGTCTTCTGAACGTTCAAGCAATTCCTGACAAGCCCGTAACGCGAAGAGCTTTTTGGTCGTCCGTCATCAGACGTGGGACAAATTTTGCTGCAACGCGGTACATCTTCAATTTTTCAGTCAAAACCTCGTAAAATTCATTTTAATTTTGACTAAGAGTACATATTAACAATTTTATTATAATAGCAATGTATGTAACATTTATATTTCTTTTATAAACATGACGTGTAGTGGTGCAAAATGACCATGCTGTCGACGCACCTTTTAAACTTTACTACTACTACTACTCGTAACATGATCCAAATGATAACCCACACTCTTCAGCAAGCTCTCTGATGGCCAGACGTCGATTTGCCCGAACCAGGGTGTTGATTTTGTCGACGTGTGAGTCGTCAATTGACATGGAGGGACGTCCAGGACGCTCATCGTCTTTAATCGACTGACGACCATCTTTAAAACGTAAATGCCACTTACAAAATGTTGTACGCTTCATAGCAACATCGCCGTAAGCCGTCTTGAGCATATCAAAAGTTTCTCTCACAGATGTCCCGAGTTAAACACAAAATTTCACAGCAACTCTTTGCTCGCTCAAGTCACTCGTTCTAAAATCCGCCAAACGAAGAAAAAACACTTCACAAACAACCGCGTTGCTTAACAACCAATGACATTTGCAATAAAAAAACAGCGTTGTAATCGCCTGATCTATACGAACATGGCGACGCCAAGCGGATTTGACTGAAACCAACAGACCACGCAATTCAGTCTACGTATTTTTTTAACAGACGACGTAGATTCAGACCTCAGTAAATAAGTATAACCATGAAAATGCAGTCGTGGTGAGGGTTGTAACATTCTCTGGCTTCAGTCTTATCCTTCGATCAGATACCACCACAATATCGTATATATAGGTCGTTCTGCGTCTACAGTGGAAGTGGGGTACCAAACAGTGAAGAGCAGACGTTATGAATCCCTTGTAATCATCTTTTATGGATCACAAAAGGTTGCAAATATCGTGGGAAGCCACCCCTGCGGGGGGGGGATGGAGAATACTCCCGCAGTATCCCTGCTTGTCGTAAGAGGCGACTAAAAGGGCGGGGAGGTGAAACCCCGAAAACAAACCCCCAGGCAGCAAAGGGATGCGTCCGGACAGTTTTGTGGGTCCACTGTCTGTGTGCGGCCATACCAGCTGGCCTGCGATCCACCCGCATGTTTGCCGTGTGCGGAGACCCGTAAGGGGGAGAAGGGGATCCTGGTGGGTGAGTTCTCTGGAACCCAGCCGGGTGTCGGAAGCCCGGTATGGGCCGGAGGTCAACACCCCACTTCGGCCCTGGATTCCCTGTAAACGGGCGGTCAAGATCTAGCCAGTCTTGATCAATCGGCTTATCGACACGTTTCGATGGCGAGTGCTGGAGTGACGGGGGTCTGTGTAGGGCGGCCAAAGGTGTACGGGTTTGGAGGGCCCATGCACTGGAGGCCCCACCCGAAGCAGTCCCCCTAAACAATAGTGCTATATCCCTTGGGTAGCCCTGGCGACCACACCGGTTTGCGGTGTGGCGTCCCGAATGTGTGGCTCCGTGGTGGGTGGGGAGCCCAGGGGACGAAATCCTAATTTTCATGGAGACAATCTCACTCCCTCCAAATAAAAGATCCCGCCCGGATACGGGCGGGGGAGATAGTATTTTCAAGAAGAGCATGCGCTATTTGGTTCTCAAATGTGCGAAAGATGGCGAGACACTTAAAAAGGTGTCTCCCTTCTTCATTAAACGGTCCTTGTCTGCGGTCATCCCTGGAGAACCTCACTCAGTCAAAAAGCTTAGAGATGGGACACTATTGATTGAGACGGCAAATGTAGACCAAGCAGAAAAACTGCTCAAAGTGAAGAAACTCCACGATATCCCGGTCACGGTAGATATCCACCGCACCCTAAACACTTCTCGGGGAGTTATAAGCCATTATGATCTCCTCTACGTTGAAGTAGACGAAATTAAGAGAGAAATGGCCCCACAAGGTGTGACAGACTGTCGTCGACTTACGACTAGGAGGAACGGTGAGACGATTAATACTACATCTGTGATCCTCACGTTCGCTCTCGATAAGCTCCCCGAGAAAGTGCATGTGGGCTACAATTCGGTACCAGTGCGGCCATTCATACCAAACCCCATGCGTTGCTTCCAATGCCAAAAGTTCGGCCACATCGCACCGCGATGTGAGGGTAAGACCACCTGCCCGCGCTGTGGCAAGGACAAGCATGAGGGTGACGTATGTTCCTCCGATCCTTTCTGCGTGAACTGCGAGGGTTCGCATCCAGCGTACTCTCGTGATTGCCCTGTGATGAAGGATGAAAGGAAAATTATGGAAATTAAGACCCTAGATAAAATCCCTTATGGAGAGGCGCGGCAGAAGTATCGGAGTCTCATGGCCCCTACCTTTTCCCGATCTTGGGCAGGTGTAGCAGCAACCCCCAAGAAAATGTGTACTATCTCCACTCAGACCGAAGAAACTAAGCCCACAAACAGCGTAAAAGAATCTAATGGACCGAAGAATATGCCCCAGAAAGCCACGTCGAAGATATCGGCCGAGCCGGCTAAGGCCCATAATCCGGCAAAGACGAACGCCACCAGTTCGGGTTCTCCAGGTAAGAACCCGAACAACTCCACCCCGGCCACGCAAATCAGGCGTGGGAAATCTCAATCCCCCGGGCCATCTGGTCCGGCCCGGCAGAGCCAACCAGAGTCGATGGAAGAAGATGAATATGTCTCTGAGTCGGAGGTCCGCCGGGCTAGGTCTAAGGGGAGGAGACATCGCATAAAGCGCTGATTCTCCCTCTGAACCTAATGCCCGTTTTTATTATTTATTTATTTTTTTTAATTTTAAAATTATTTATTACTCACCTTTTATGGTTTTTATCTTACAGTGGAACTGTAATGGTTTTTATCGGCATAAGGAGGAGCTGGCCATTTTAACTCGCGAATTTAACCCATGTTGTGTTTGTCTGCAAGAAACGCATTTCAAAATGGCGGACAAGGGGATTTTAAAAGGTTTTAACGTTTTTAGATTTGACGAAATCAGTGGCCAACGAGCCCATGGTGGAGTTATGGTTGCTATTCGGGAGGCCCTTTACACCTCCCGAGTGCACCTAAACACGCCGTACCAAGCGGTGGCAGTCACCGTGTACGCCCCCGAGGCGATCACGCTATGCAACGTGTACCTGCCCGAGGGTGCACCGGTCACTCAATTTTACCTGAATGCTCTTGTCCGTCAACTACCTCAGCCGTTTATTTTACTAGGAGATTTTAACGCCCACGATCCTCTTTGGGGAAGCCCAAGAAGGCAATGCAATCGCAGAGGACGGATTTTATCCTCCTTTATTTTAGATAATGACTTGGTTTTATTGAACAATGGGGAAAAAACCCGTTTTAATTCTTTTACCGGTGACTCTTCAAGCATAGATTTGTGCATTGTATCGAGCGCCTTAAGTATAAAATTTAACTTATCCGTTCATGATGACCTCTGTGGGAGCGATCACCTCCCACTTCTTATTACCAAGGAACGGCATTATAACCCTAGTTTTATACGGTCAGGCAATTGGGCTATCCGGAAAGCAGACTGGTCGCTTTTCCGAAACTGTTTTAATTTCAAATATGACGAAACACGTGATGGTGTTGACAATATTAACAGTTTGACTAGCAGTATAATACAAGCCGCACACGCCAGCGTACCACGGTCTCGCGGTACTGCGACGAGACCTCAAGTTCCGTGGTGGAATGATGACTGCGCGAAAGCTATCCGCCAACGTAAAAAGGCGTTGCGGATTTTTAACAAATATCCGACGGAAACTAATCTATCCTCCTTCAGGCGCTTGAGAGCGAAGGCACGACAGGTCGTGAGAGACGCAAAAAGAGCTTCCTGGATGGAATTTGTGTCGGGTGTGAATAGCAGGACTCCACTTGCACAGGTGTGGCGTAAGGTGAAGAGTATCTCGGGCAATCACCACCAGCTGGGAATAACCTACCTCAAGGTTGGTGGCGATATTGTGACCTCAGCTCCTGAGATTGGTGAGGCTATTGGCCGCTCGCTCGCCGATACGAGCAGCAATAGAAATTACAATCCCACATTTTTGGGAATTAAATTACTAGTTGAAGCCTCACCAATCAACTTTCGTGAGATCCGCTGTCATGAAGATTATAACCTTCCGTTTTCTCTTAGGGAGCTACAATCAGCCGTTGATGACTCCAAATTCACGGCTCCGGGATTGGACGAGGTCCACAACGCCTTTCTCCGGAATATTCCGACGACGACAATGTTAGAGGTCCTCCACACTCTCAATCACCTTTGGAGAGACGGTGCATTCCCGTCGTCCTGGCGCGAATCAGTAGTCATACCCATACCGAAGCAGGGCAAAGATCGTACTGACCCGAATGGTTATAGACCTATAGCACTCACTAACTGCCTGTGCAAGTTAATGGAAAGAATGGTTAACCGACGGCTTATTTGGTGGCTAGAGCGCCGAAACCTTCTCTCCGATATTCAGTGTGGATTTCGTAGAGGCCGGTCCACGATCGATCACCTGATAAGAATAGATAATTACATCCAGGAAGCCTTTGTTCTCCACCAGCATGTTGTCGGCGTCTTCTTTGACATAGAGAAGGCATATGACACTGTCTGGCGGCGAAAAATATTGAACACTTTGCACGAATGGGGTCTCAGGGGTAATCTACCCACTTTTATTCAGAATTTTTTATCCGATCGGTTTTTTAAAGTTAGAATTGGTCAGTACCTATCCGTAGCATACAGCCAAGATAATGGGGTTCCACAAGGGTCAGTTTTAAGCGTTACACTTTTCGCCGTGGCAATCAACGATATCGTTGAGATCATGAAGCCACCGGTGATAGGGTCTTTGTTTGTGGATGACTTCGCCATATTCTGCAGGTCATCTTATCTTACCTCTGCTGCTAGACTCACCCAACTTACGCTGAATAAATTGGAGAAGTGGACCCAAAGGAGCGGATTTAAAATCTCCTCGGAAAAAACAAAATGCATTCACTTTCACCGGATTAGGGGGCAACACATCCCTCCGCCGCTACATTTAGGAGGGAAAAACATTCCATTTGTGGACTCCAACAAATTCCTGGGACTTGTATTTGACTATCGCCTCAACTGGAAGGAACAAATTAGTGTCCTGAAAAGGAAATGTACAAATGCGTTAAATATTCTGAAATATTTAAGTCACTCATCCTGGGGAGCTGACCGCAATACGCTTCTCTTACTATACCGGACGCTGATACGATCAAAGCTAGACTACGGTTGTTTTGTGTATTCCTCCGGTCGGGAGTCATACTTGCGCCCACTGACATCGGTTCACAATGCTGGAATACGGTTAGCCACCGGGGCGTTCCGTACGAGTCCAGTGCAAAGCATCTATGCGGATGCAGGAGAACCGCCCTTGTCCCATCGGAGAAACATGCTTATGTGCGGCTATGTAGCAAAAATTTTATCTATGAGGACTCACCCTTGTTTTAACCTTGTTTTTAAACCCCGCTACTTAGAACTTTTTAACCGTCGAACCAGAGCCACTAGGCCTGCAAGCATACGATTCAACAGTTTTATATCCGAGCATCGAATCACGCTTCCTGAAGTATATCCTTCTGGCTTTCCCAAACATCCGCCATGGGAAACTCCCGCTCCTAAAATCAACATGGGACTCACTCAGCGCAAGAAAGCTCTAACCACTACTCTGGAATACCAGCGTCAGTTTTATCTATATCTTCACTGCAACCCCGGTATCGTGCCAGTTTTTACAGATGGCTCTAAGTCTGACGCTGCCTGTGCATGTGCAGTTGTCTCATCCCACCATGGAGCCATCAGGGCGAGGTTAAATCCGCTGTGTAGTGTTTACACAGCGGAACTCCTCGCAATAAAAATGGCCCTAGGAGAGATAGAAGGGAACAGTGGCTCCTTCGTCATATGCTCGGACTCTCTTAGCGCCCTGAACTCCATCTCTAACTTTTCTTCAATGCACCCAATCATTCAAGATATACAAACTGCTTTGATATCCCTTAGCAGGAGGGGAATATCTGTATCATTCCTTTGGGTCCCAGGGCATGTGGGTATCCCTGGAAATGAAAGAGCGGACGCTTTGGCGAAGGAGGCACTTGACTTGGAGGAAATAACTCTGACGCTGGTACCATACGAGGACCTTAAGTCTTTCTTGAGAAATGTAGCCCTAGAAGAGTGGAAAGATATATGGAGGAACGTTGAAAATAATAAACTGCGCGTGGTGAAATCGGTAGTGTCAGCGTGGCCCACATCCGCCAGGAAGAGTCGCCGGGAGGAAGTGGTCATCACACGTTTGAGGATAGGGCATTGCCCTTTGACTCACTCCTTTCTCTTCACCGAGGAGAAACGACCACCTCGCTGTGATGACTGCGACTGCCCTCTCAGCGTTCGGCATATCCTGACGGAGTGTGACAAATACCGATACTTGCGTAGCAAGCTGCAGTTAGCGGGAGACATAAAGTCGATCCTAGGCGATGACTCAGATGTTCTCAACCGCGTTTTATCATTTTTAAATGAAACTGGCCTTTTTAACAGTATTTTAAGGATGTAAAACCGATTTTAATTTTGACTAAGAGTACATATTAAGAATTTTATTTTAATACCAATATATGTAACATATTTTTTTTTTTTTTTTATAAACATGACGTGTAGTGGTGCTAAATGACCATGTTGTCGACGCACCCTATAAACCAAATACTACTACTCGTGGGAAGCGCTATAAGTTTGCGACTATTGTTCATTGGCCATTATCTGCAGCATGGTGTTGCCTTCAATAAACATTCGAGGGCTAAGAGGGGCGGCATCTTACAACTCCTTCAAGTTCCTTACAATACTGTTAGTCGTTTGGACTGGGGAACACAGACTTATAGGATCAAGAAAATTACTAAGTGCTTCAAAAATCAACTTAGAAGGGTATTCGGCCATGAGTTAGTTTGAGTTTCATAACTCTACAGGGAAGTCACTTTTAAGGTGTTTACGACTTCAGATCTGTTAATGGCTGTCAATGTTTCTAATTTAGTATTGAGCTCTGGAGAACAGAACTTCGTGATCCGACAGAATATTATGTAGGACCTTGAGTTTTTAATTCAGCACCCCTGCGGGTAGGGGGATGGAGAATTCTCCCGCAGTATCCCTACCAATTATATTTCATACTTGTTTTATTCACCAATATTTAGCAATTCCATTCATGTGTGGTAAATGCATGTCACAAAAACATGAACATTTTAAATTTCCGTCAATCCTCACTGTTTCCTATATCTTCCGAAGTACTGACATCACTGACAAATGAGTAGTTGCTATCGTGAATTTGCCTGTGTAACTACCATAGCTGTCGTCGCACCCTATAAATCCAAACCTACCTACCTACCTGTGTAAAGAGTTTTTGGTGCATTTACATAGCGTTTTATCGGTTGTTAACCATGAGTGAATCCAGTCGGTAGGGTCGATATCTTAGTTCACTTCCCCGGACACGCTTTCTATATCACTCAATAATATTACCACTGTATCCGCACTGAAATTTATTTCCTGATCATCACAGTAGTCTGACAATCCATGGAATGCTGATTGAACAACGGTGTCCCCTGGGACCGTAATTGTCGGGGGTGAATATACATCGAAACATCGATGCAGGTGTAGAGCGGGGAGATTCAGAGTTCATCCTTGGAAGTCGAAGTATCCACGTAGGCATGTGGCTCTTCAATTATCTTCAGGTCTGCTTCGGAGCTGGCATCTATGCTGTGCAATGACTCGACCTGGAAATAGAAACAAAATCTTGATGAAAAATTAGTCATGGAAAGTATGGAACATACGAACATGTCTTCGCTTTGATTACCATCATTTTAATGTGATTAATTGCGGATATAAAATTTCAAGAAAAGTTTCTGACAATTAACTTGAAAATATACATTTATCTCGTACTGGGTTAATTGTTTCTAAATAACTTACCGTCATCATGGTTTCCTGGTCATTAGCCTTGTCCGCTTGTTGGTTGTCCTTTTGTAGTCTTTCATAAATTATTTCTATGCTCGTGTCCTCAACTTTTCTGGGCGACCAAAAACCGTCGGGAAAGCTATGCGAAAGCTATGCTCTGGCAAGGGACTAGAAATATCGCCGTTGTCTTCTTCCGATAATGGATATGCCGAGGACTGTTCACTTCCCATTCTCTGCCTATCACAATGCCTCCGCTTTACCCAAGGGGGCTGGTCTTCGAAATCAGAAGCGTTGTCATTGTCCGCATTCCAGTAGATGTTGGACGGAAAAGGCATGGAGGGGTTAACAGAAATAATATCGAATGTATAACAAGCACGAATTAATTATTCTATAATACATTATGAAGTTAGTAATCGACGTATAAATCACTTTTTGAAAGGCATGAAATAATATTGATGAAACTGACTTACCATTTGCACTTCCGAGCTTGGAAGACAACATAATCAGGAAATTGTTTCTTGTTACGTACCCTTTGTGAATATCTATGACCTGTATCAGTTTCTTGAATATCAGTCGCAGCTTTATTTTCTGTTGACTCTGCATCTTCATACTGACAATCCAATGGAATTTGTGACTCCTCCGGGAACTCATCACTCCTTTCATTTGGAAGATCATCATCATATTCTTTGGATAACAACTGAACATCTTTAGTTTCGGTATGAAGATCTCCACTGCTTTCACTGAAAAAGCTATTTTTCCACCAAAATAACATTTCTTGCATAAGCAACTTTCATATGATTAGCAAGGTAACTAAAGTTATAGGCTTTCTTAATACCTACGCAGTATCCCTTCTTGTCGTAAGAGGCGACTAAAAGGCCACCAAATAAGCCGCCGGTTAACCATTCTTTCCATTAACTTTCACAGGCAGTTAGTGAGTGATATAGGTCGATACCCATTCGGGTCAGTACGGTCTTTGGCTTCTTCGGTATGGGTATGACTACTGATTCACGCCAGGACGATGGGAATGCATCGTCTCTCAAAAGGTGATTGAGAGTGTGGAGGACCTCTAACATTGCCGTCGTCGGAATATTCCGGAGAAAGGCGTTGTGGACCTCATCCAATCCCGGGGCCGTGAGTTTGGAGTCATCAACGGATGATTGTAGCTTCCTAGGGAAAAATGGCGTTTTACTCATAGCAGCCCTTAGAATGTGCATTCCTGAACCATCTGCACTCCACAATTCTAAAGCATTTGCATGATGGACTTTTTTATCCCAATTAGAAAAAGTATACCCTACAGCGAAGAATTCGGTGCTTGTTATTTCTTTACAATCCCTAACCCTTGAATAGTGGACATCAGCAAATTTAGTTTGAATGTACATGTTTGTTTGCACAACAATTTCATCAATCATGTCTATATCTGCAAATTTTAGAAAAGCCGCAGTCTCATCATGTGTATTTCTTGCTCAAAGTTTTGTCCCTGGAAGTTTTTTTATAATGTTTTTGTGCTTGATCTTTGAAGCACCGGAAAAAGAAGTTTTTTCCACTTGCAAGATTTATCAACCTTTCCAAAAAAATAATTGTTCTCACCATCAGTATCACAATCTTCAGCAGTAGTAGGTTCTTCTTTGTCACCAGTAGACGTAGTTTCATCAGGGTCTGCCGTGATCATCAAGGGGGATATTTTCCTCCTCATCTGTATCGTCACTTTCCTCAATGCCGACTTCCTGATCCTCGTCTCATAGCTCTTGAAGTACTCAGATAGTCTAGTTCGGAAAAGAATCTTCGTGCCCTAAGCAGTATGGTAAATACCTTCATAATTTTTCCAGATAATTGAAAAACCATTAAGTAAAAGGGCAACAAATTATGCAATGGAAATTATTCCTAAAAATATACTCACATCATAGGGCATGCGTTGGAGAGAATGCCACAGGTCAATTTCTAAAGGGATTTCTCTCCGTATACAGCTGCTTCTACACATCATACGTTTAGCTATTAGCTCAACCTGATTCAAAGGAGAAATGAAACAAATTCTTATGTTCCTACCTATTCACATCATACTACATCTAAAGGGAAGAAACAATTTTGATCATTACGTGTCACAATGAGATCGAATTATACCACCAGGCGCGCGTTGCACGGAGTGCAACACAGACGACTAGTTCAGCTACTAATTCGTTCTATTACGAAATACGTGAAGCCTTGCGCTAAAATTACTTGCAGATATCTTTATATGGATACAAAAAAGGAATAATTGATGCGTTTGAGTCAATGACCTTCCGCTATTGATAACGTGACAACAAAACGGAAAAATGTTGCACTTTGGGCCACAGCGCGCCCGCTGGAGGGTTAATTTTGACTAAGAGTACATATTAACAATTTTATTGTAATACCAATGTATGTAACATATGTCTATTTTTTTATAAACATGACGTGTAGTGGTGCAAAATGGCCATGCATGTTGTCGACGCACCCTATAAACTAAATACTACTACTACTAGAAATAGTAATTGGCTGAAGTAATATTACGTCAAAATTTTATAAAACAAATGGGCAACCTCGGTAGCAATAGGATCATACGTGAGAACACGAAATTACCTGATGAACTGTCTTCTTCGGGGTTATAATTAGCATCCCGATCCGATTCGTCGAAATCACTCTCACTACTTTCACTATCGAAACAATTCAAAACATTAGTAATTCTTCTTCGGCGAGTTATCGCTCCATGTTCACAGGCAGCTGACTTTCGGTGGCTACGGCTTTAACACACGGATGAAAAAGGCGGCAAAACGCTCGGACAGTTCTGTCATAGTATGACTCGCGAGAAAGAAATTATGAAGGCATATGCCACCTAGTGCCATTAATGTGAATTAAAAGAGTTCATCTATGACTCGGTGAAATACGAGCGACGTAATTTGGTGGCGGGAGCCGCTACAATGTGTGCATTATGCCCGTCGTAATATTACACAGCCCGTAAATGTCGCAAGATCACATGCGGCGAAATATTACGCCGTTAGCACTCAAAGTGTTAAAGATCAGGGGAAAGCATTCCATAGCTACGAAATTACCGTAATAACGCATTACACGCGTTATGCTTCTCCCAGGATGACTGAGGGTCAGCGAGGCGAACAACAGCCCTATTTGCCGTAGTTAGTGGAGCGATGTATGCCTCATATTTGTTGTGGCTCGCGGCATCCAGCTCGCCAAAATCTCCTCCCGTTAACGTTACAGTGTATACAGCGGCGATGGGATTTTTTGTAGCTGTCTTCCGAGAGTATGATGGCAGGAATATGGCATAAAGGTTAGATTATTGGAGTACAATTTCCCATTGAAACAAAGAAATAACGTACAAGATATTGTTTGCTAAGTATGCTCCTCCCAGGATGACTGAGGGTCAGCGAGGCAAACGACAGCCTTTGACACAGAATGTAGCTTTGTCGTTGCTGGTGGCCACAGCGTTTGTGCCTTTCCATTTACTGGCAGTAGTGGCCCATCGGAAATGATCCACTTATACCCCGTTTACATTATTACTAGGGTTAAAATGTATGTTAAGGTGGCTTAACTAACTTGCATTGACATGGCATTTCTCAAACCTTAAAATGCTGGTGGCCCTTGATGGAGAGTTTAGAAATCACTGAAAAAGCGGAAGTACGCAACCCGTGTGCCTCTATGCTAGGTGATCGTATGTGTGAGAGACGATTGTGTGATCCCTCAGTTTTATATTTTTGGATTGTTTACATTATACCCGTGAAACGTTTTCCTTGGTTTACTCTCCCGGCTCTTGACACCTGCACCGCTTGGATTTTATACTGGCTTGCGATTAGACCTGGACTACTGAAATAATTGTGCTTTGAGTGAAGTGACGTGAACTGGAGGATGGATATAATAGAGCAGATTGGGGTTTTGGTGGGAGCTTTTATTAACGGAATTTGGCGATGCGCCTTCTCAGAAATCAAAGGTAGGCACTCCTGGAAGATGTTCGGATATACACTAGGCTCATAAGGAGGAATGACCGGGCAACACGGATGGTATAGTCGTATATTTATTCCCAAAGATTTTGGGAGATAGATGTTACTTTGTGGCCGGAAGATAAATTCCAATCCGTCTTCCGGCTGCAAAGGGACACCTTGGAAATGCTCACGATGGACCTAGAAGATATATTGTATAAGAGGAGCACGGCAATGAGTACCACATTTGTGAAGAAACGAATTGCCATTGCACTTTATTTTTTGAAGTCTGGGGCAGACTGTGCCACGGTGGGTATCACCTTTGGGGTGGGAAAGGCCACTATGCCAAATAGTGGACGAGTTTTGTTCGGCGGTGATTGAAAAGTATTGCGCCCAAATGATTAAATTCCCGTAGACGGCAGAGGAAATGGCTGAAGCTGCATCTGGTTTTATGGAGCGCTGGCACTTTCCAGGTGTTCTTGATGCCATCGGCGGAAGTCATATCCCCATATTGGCCCCCAACGCCGACGGGGGGTATTATTACAATCTTAAGGAGTGGCATTCCGTCGTTTTATTAGCAGTGGTCAGCAGCAAATACCGGTAAATCCCATAATCGTCTTAACTTTTGCAATTCTGACTTCCTTTGTAAGTTCTGAGTGTAATTGTATCCTCTTCAGTTTCATTTACACCCAAATTGGTTACCGTGGGAGAGTGAATGATGCCGGTGTCCTGCGCGGAAGTTCCCTATGGTATAAGTTAACTGGCGGTACCATTCCACCTCAGTACCACCTCTTTGGGGATAGTGCATTTTCACTGTGCCAGCACTGTTACCTTTGCATTTGTGTTAAAAAGGAAAGACCACTGATCACCTTGGCCTTACCCAATGATTTGAGCTACCCCCTACAACTACCCTCTGAATAAACAGTCAACCACCTGCCTCTGTGGAGGGTGAGCCATTATTGTTTCGCTTGAGTCACCTGTTTCACTCCAATTTACTCCAGTATGTGCTTTATTTTCCCGAATAACTCTGCCAAATACGTATGACAAAAACACAATGGTAACAAAAACCTGAAACCTAAACAGTAGACCCCCGCTTTACGATAGGTTTGACTTACGATGGATTCGACTTACGATATGAGCTGATTTGACGCGCGCTTTTTAAAATTGCAACTTTCCTTGAATTTGTTTTAATTACCGATAGTGTGTTAAATACTGGTTTAATAATATTTTCTATAATTTAAGTCCAGGATATTTCGTATGCATTTACTCTGTCGCGTACACCGAATGGATTGGCACTGATACACCTTAAACCGATTCCTCGTCGGATATTATGCCGATTCAACATACGATGAAAATCGCTTTACGTTCGGTCCTCCGGAACGGATTAATAACACCACTGCAGTTAGGGGGATGAAGAATACTCCCGCAGTATTCCTGCTTGTCGTAAGAGGCGACTAAAAGGGCGGGGAGGTGAAACACCGAAAACAAACCCCCAGGCAGCATAGGGATCCGTCCGGACAGTCTTGTGGGTCTACTGTCTGTGTGCGGCCATACCAGCTGGCCTGCGATCCACTCGCATGTTTGTCGTGTGCGGAGACCCGTAAGGGGGAGAAGGGAATCCTGGTGGGTGAGTTCTCCGGCACCCAGCCGGGTGTCGGATGCCCGATATGGACCGGAGTCCAATATCCCGCTTCGGCCCTGGATTCCCTGTAAACGGGAGTCCGGGGCTAGCCACCCCCGGTCAATCGGCTTGCCGTTAAGTTCGGTGGCGAGTGCTAGGGAGGGTGGGCCTGCGTAGGGCGGTCGGAGGTACCCGGGTTGGCGGGCCCGTTGTATCGAAGACCCACTCCGAAACAGACAACCACCTTCAGGGTGATATATTCCCTCGGTTATGCCTGGCGACCACAACTGTCTGCGGTGTGGCGTCCCAAATGTGTGGCTCCGTGGTGGGTGGGGAGCTCGGGAGATGAGTGTTATCCAGGGCATGGCGGACAATAACCCTCCATCCCGAAAAGATTCCGTCCGGATTCGGACGGGGGAGATAATGTTTATGGCGCTAGTCAGCGGTATTTTGTGATGAGGTGCCAGAAGGAAGGGGAATGTTCGGGTCGTAATGTTCTGTCGAGTTTGGTTCTTGGGGATCTGAAATCTGCCAAAAACCTTCGTGATGGCGCACTTCTCATCGAAACGGCTAACATTGTTGAGAGTGAGAAACTGTTAAAGACCGTAATGCTGCACGACGTTCCCGTCAAGGTCGAGGTGCACCGTACCTTGAACACCTGTAGGGGAGTGATTAGCCATTACGACCGTATGTACGCGGAGATCGACGAGATAAAGCGGGAGGTGGCCTCTCAGGGGGTTTCTGATGCTCGTCGACTCATGTTAAGCGCAACGGAGAAAGGGTCAACACAACATCTGTCGTTCTTACGTTCGCGCGTGACGTCCTCCCCGACAAAGTGTTCGTCGGTTATAAATCGGTCCCAGTGCGGCCATTCATAACGGCACATATATGATGCTACCAGTGCCAGCAATTCGGCCACATGGCCACACGATGCCAGGGTGAGGCCACCTCCCCACACTGTAGCCTGGATAAGCATGAAGGTGCGGAATGCAGAAGTGACCCACATTGCGTTAATTGCGAGGGTGCCCAATTCCCTGTACTCTCGTGATTGTCAAAAGATGATGTAAGAGCGGAAAATCATGGAGATTAAGACAGTAGACAAAATCCCATGCCTCGAGGCTCGGAAAAAGTTGAGAGCACAAGTTGCTCCCACTTTCTCCAGATCGTGGGCTCATGTCTCTTCCATCCCTATCGCTAAGGTCACCATCTCGGCACCGACGGAAGAAAATGTCAGCCAGGAAACTGAAGCCACAGAACAGAAATCTGCCACACCGGTATGGCCACAAAACCGGAATCCAAGACGAAACCCACCAATCCGGGTTCCCCTAAACGGAACCCGACCAAAACATCTGCCGGGTCTATGCAATCCAAGCGTGGAAACTCGTAATCCCCCGGTTCATCTGGAAAACTCTTCAAAAGAGAACCCCAGAGCCAATGCAGGAGGATGAGTGTCTCTCAGACACTGACATCCTGCAAGTTCCTAGCAAGGGGAAGAAAAATCGTGTAAGACTCTGACCCTTCCAATTTAAACAGCTCGTTTTTATTCTAGTTTATTTTCTTTCTTTTTATCTCTTTCCCATGGATTTTCCTATGGCTTTTATACTGCAGCGGAACTGCAATGGTTTTTATTGGAATAAGGAGGAGCTGGCCGTTTTAATACGTTATTGTAACCCGGTTTGCGTGTCTTCAAGAAACGCATTTTAAAGATACGGACATGGGCATTTTAAAACATTTTAACGTTTTTAGATTTGACGATACCAGCGGCCAACGAGCCCAGGGTGGAGTGGCGGTTTGTATTCGGGAGGCCCTTTACACCTCCCAAGTACAGCTGATTACGCCATTTCAAGCGGTGGCAGTGACTGTTTACGCCCCCGAGGCGATTACAGTATGCAACGTTTATCTGCCGGAGGGGGCACCTGGCATCTGTTTTTATACAATCCACCCCTGCGGGAAGGGGGATGGAGAATACTCCCGCAGTATCCCTGCTTGTCGTAAGAGGCGACTAAAAGGGCGGGGAAGGAAACCCCGGAAAAAACCCCAGAGCCAGCAAGGGTTGAGTCCGGACAATCTTGTGGGTCAACTGTCTGTGAGCGGCCATACCACCTGGCCTGCGATCCACCCGCATGTTTGCCGTGTGCGGAGACCCGTAAGGGGGAGAGGGGATCCTGGTGGGTGAGTTCTTTCCTGGTGGGTGAGTTCTTTCCTGGTGGGTGGTGTCGGATGCCCGGTATGGGCCAGAGTTCAATACCCCACTTCGGCCCTGGATCCTCTGCAAACGGGAGGTCAAGATCTAGCCAGTCTTGATCAATCGGCTTATCGGCACATTTCGATGGCGAGTACTGGAGTGACGGGGTCCTGTGTAGGGCGGCCGAAGGTGTATAGGTTTGGAGGGCCCATACATTGGAGGTCCAACCCGAAACAGGCCCCCTAAACGATAGTGCTATAGAGATAGCGATACGATAGGGTCTGGCGGCACAAAATTTTAAAGACTGCACAGTTGGGGTTTTAGGGGTAACTTACCCATTTTTATTCAAAACTGTTTAATGGACCGGGTATTTGAGAGGTACCGGGTAAGTGAGAGTGGGGAAAAGTCTGTCACAGTTTTACACCCAGGAAAACGGAGTACCCCAGGGCTCCGTTTTAAGTGTCAATCTCTTCGCAATCACCATCAATGATGTCGTGGATTGTATTAAGGCTCCGGTAATGGGATCATTGTTTGTTTATGACCTGGCTATTTTCTGCCGGTCGTCCAAACTCGTCAGTGCAACCAGAATAATACAACTGATGCTAAATAAACTGGATAAATGGTCTCGCAGCAATGGCTTCCGTTTCTCAAAGACGAAATGCGTTCACTTTCACCGAAAATGGGGATATCATGTTCCACCACCTCTGCGCTTGGGTGGAAGAATCCTTCCATATGTGGAGTCAATACGTTTCCTCGGTATGATATTTGATTACCGACTTAATTGGCGGGAACATGTACGACTGTTAAGTGAAAATGCCGTCAGGCCTTAAATATTTTAAAAGTTGTAACTAACTCGAACTGGGGTGCAGATCGCACCATGATGCTTTTACTGTACCGTGCCCTCATTAGATCTCGTCAGGACTACGGCTCTTTCGTCTACTCCTCCGGACGAGAGTCGTACCTGAGGGCTTTGACAACGGTTCACAATGCTGGATTGTGGCTGGCCACTGGTGCTTTCATGACCAGTCCGGTTCTGAGCATTTATGCTGACACCGGAGAGCCCCCTCTGTATGTCCGCAGGAACATGCTGATGTGCTCCTACGTGGCAAAACTTTTATCAATGACAAAGCATCCATGTTACGATATTGTTTTTAACCCTAGATTTTTAGACAATTTTAATGGACGGAGAAGGGCCACTCGCCCTTTAAGCGTACGTTTTAGCAATTTTATCGAAGAGAATAATTTCTCTCTTCCGGAAGTATACCCGGTAGGTTATTCCAACGAAGCTCCATGGAATATACCACGGCCAGATATTTACCTTGAACTGAGCAAGCTACAAAAATCCTCCACCATCGACTCAGAATACCAGGTAATGTTCAAGGAAATGCTGAATTCCCACCCGGATACCATCCCTATATATACAGATGGATCCAAGTCCAATTCAGCCACTGCGTGCGCAGTATACTCCCCTAATCACGGAGTCGTGAAAGCGAAGCTCAGTCCGCTGTGTAGTGTTTACACAGCGGAACTGTTCGCTATAAAGATGGCTATCCACGGCATACATGCCTGTAATAAGTCTTTTATAATCTGCACACTCTTTAAGCACATTGAAAGCAGTTTCCGACTTTTCCCCACTCAGTCCTATCGTTCAGGATATATATAATGCTTTCTCTTAACAAAAAGGGAATAAGAGTAAGCTTTTCATGGGTTCCTGGGCATGTGGAAATAGGCGGAAACGAGAAGGCTGACTCAGCGGCGAAGGAAGCACTGAACGACCTCGAAGCCTTTTCTTTCCTGGTACCGGCAGAGGACCTTAAGTATACCCTAAAAAATATATGTGCACAGAGGTGGAAGGACTCGTGGAGGAGCCAAATGAATAATAAATTGCGCTACCTGAAAGCAGATACGCAGGCGTGGGCGTCTTCCGTCAGGTGCTGTCGTAGGGAGAAAGTTGTCATCACGCGACTGAGAATAGGGCACTGTGCCCTGACCCACTCATACCTCTTCACCGATGAGAAGATCCCACCTCGCTGTGATGAATGCGACTGCCCATTGAGTGTAAGACACACATTGACGGCTTGTGAAAGGCACCGAGCTCTTCGAGAAAGATATCACATCAGTGGTGGGCTAGAACAAGTTCTCGGCAATAAACCTATTGCCCTCTGTCGCGTAGTCGAATTTTTAAAATGTATTGAGATATTTAAGGCACTTTAAAATCTAATGTTTTAATTGGAAACACGATTTATTTAATCCTTCTCTGGTATCTAAAAAATTTAATTCTTACTGAATAAATATTGAATTTCACTTCCTATAAAGGTTTATTGACATGAATTAGGTTGCGAGCGGTGCAAAGTGACCTTAGCTGTTGATGCACCAGATAAACCTACTACTACTACTACAGCCACACAATCGCCTCCAGAGGGCTCATCTCGTGAGAAGTGTTCCTTATGCATAGAGAATGTTGACCCAGTACCGCGCGAGATATCTTCCAGTACGTGGGCACATCCATGTTTCCAGAGTCTCTAACTTTTACGCTTGCAGAAAAGCATAAATCTTCAGGACTAAATGAAGGTCCGAATCCGATCCGAAGCCACTCTAGTCCCCCGTACTGACTTCTGACAGTCAGTTCGTCGAATGCCTTTTGCACAGATTTCTCATGCATCTTCTTTTTCTTTGTCGGTGTTTTCTTCAATGTTCCGCTCTCGTCGCCTGACTGAATAGGCTTGGGAAACTTGCCAGTGTTTTGCTGCCAAGGTTGTTACTTTTTAGGAAAACATTCTTAGCTTTCCATTTTTTGTGCATTTTGCCGATGATATATTTAAAATAAAAATGTGCTTTTCGCATAATCATCGGGAATTATGTACCGTACTCCCATTTTTCGCTGAAAATGGTCTTGTAATATTACACATGTAGATGCATATCCTTCATGGAGATGGCCCTTCAATATGCAGAAGATATCAAGATATGTCATTTGTATTTGGCTGCATTCCATGATATTGGTCGAGCATTAATCTAAAAGAATAGAGGAAATATTTCCCAAAGAATTGAAAAACTTTTAACTAGTTAAACTTGATAAATAAATAAAATAAAAATAATATATAAAACAATAATAAATTAAACTATTAAATCAAATTAAACTTCTAACAAATGAGACTCACTATTCAGTATTGTGCAAACAAGATATCAAATTGTGAATTAAATGTCGGGCCAAGGTAAAGAAATGTGATAAATACCAGCATAAGTAAAATAATGTCTCCTCTACTGAACAAACAAAATTATATGAGGCTTCATATGAAATTGTATTTTAATTGAAGCACTCACTAGATAACGACTTCCTATCCTCGGCCATCTTATTTGTTATGATGCGTGTCTTGGATACTGAAACGACCACATCCAAAATGACGGTAGCTCACATCATTGAGGATATTATAAGTAATATCATCATGAAACGTAATTTTTCGATCAATTAAAACATTGAATAGACAGGTATCTGCTGATAACTGACACAAATGTGCAGTATTCTATGCAAGAGAGGGAAGGGGTAAATTTCCATGGACAAGAGGAAGAGAATTTTTTTCAAAAAGAATAAATAGCAAGTGCGGTCTGCAATTAACGTGTGCTTTATAAGTATTAGTAAATTTTGCAGTTAAAAAATTAAATTGAAATCATATATGAGCAAAACATACAAAAAAAACAAAGTATACATGGAGTAAAAGTTGAGTTGAATTTCACAAAAAATGAGTTATTTTTTAAATACGTATAAATAAAATTTGCTTTGAATGATTTTGGTGGGTGATTTCTCTTAGGTTAGATATTAAATAACATTGCCTACAACTTGCAATAAAGTTTTTCTCGGCACCACGCGGCACCGATAAACTTTTTGATCATTGAAATTACAGTTTATCAAGAATACTTGGAAATTTTTCATAATTTTTTACTCTTAATTTGCAAAGCATTGAAATAAAAATGCTAAAATTAATAAAAATAAACAAATTGCACATAGTTGCCAAAGATGAATGCAACTAAGAAAAATAAAATCGATAAAATAGTTGCTTATATAGAGAGCTCCAAAGTGTACCTACATATTACAAATAAAGTCGACTGCTTGGCACCTTGAATTTTTCAATATCTTCAATTCATTTAAATGTTACAAGTATTGTAATAGAGCACAATTGGCTTTGAATTCGAATATCAGATACTTTCCTATAACTAGCGGTGCCAAACAGTACCCCAAAAACTAATTTTATTTTTCTCGTCATGTCGCAATTTCACATATACAGGACCCATTGTGGCCTGGCTGACAGAACAGAGGGAGAAGTTGAAACAAAGTAATGAAAGAGGACTGGGAGGTGACTAGAACAGGGAAGGAACAGGAGTATTAACAATGTGATTGTGATGGAGCATTGGTGACAGGTAGGGGGGAGGGAAGGACTGGCTAATTAAGGTGTGGGGAAGTTGGGTTGGGTTGGGTGATGTTGGGAGGGGGAGGGGCAAAGAAACAGAGAAGATAATGAGAATTTAAAGAAGCAGGGAGTTAATGAAGAATATTGAGTCCAGGGGGGGAGAAAGCTTTGCAGAACCAGATTATTGACATCTCAGTAGTTCTTAGTTCTGTATTGGAGGCATCAGCGGGGAGGGCGTGGAGGATGGTGAGGTGGAAACAGAAGTCGAAGTGAAGATTGTGAGTAGAGGCATGTTTTGCAATGGGAAAGTTAGGAGGAGAGGATCTATGGCCGTTCATACGGATGGATAAGGGATTGCTAGTTTCGCCGACGTAAAAAGAGGGGCATAATTTGCATTGAAGGAGATAAACTCCATTAAAAGAGGTGCAGCTGCCACGGCAAGAAATAGGAAATGGGGTCAGGTTGTTAGGGCTTTGGAAAGTGGAGAGGTTAGGTATTAGGGGGCAGGTTTTACAGTGAGGTCTATGGCAGGAAAAGGTACCAGGGACTTGAGGAGGAGAAATGGTGGGATGGGATTGGAGGGGGCGTAGAATATCGCGCAGGTTGGCTGGTCTTTTGGAGGTGAGGGTAGGACATTTGGGAATTGAATCTGCGGTGAGTTGGCTGTTATGCGATATAGGAAACAGTGATTTGAGGGTGAGGTTAACTCGATGAAGTCCCGGAATGAATTTGGTACAAAGGTTTAAAGGTGATTCAGAGGTGGGTCTGGGACAAGGAGTATAAGGTGTGGTGGAGGATAGGATCTGACTATCAAGGAGATGGGAGGGGTAGCCGCATTTAAGGAGCATTTTTTAAATTTTGAAGGTGGTGGTCGAGAGAATTTTTTTAGTTGCAGATTAGATGCACACGAACAGATAGTAATAATAATATTTATTTGCCTCTATGATCCTTTACAATAAAATTGCATGATATAAGGCATGTCAAAATATACAATCATATAGTACAACAGAGTTACAAGGCAATAATTCAAAGAATGTCACAAGTCAAGTAGTATTAAAAAATTCATTCACAGAAAAAAAATTTTTTCACACAGGAAAGCCTTTACTCTCCTCACAAATACAGATTTTGAATCAATTACTTTAAGGTCATCAGGCAGCTTTTTGAAAATTCTCAACCCCATGGTTTTGGGTGCCATTGAAGCTCCTTTAGTCCTAACATATGAGATGTGGAAATTCCTATTACCTCTGGTATCATAACTATGCATATCTGAGTTCTTTACAGCATCAAAATAATCACACTTGACCCAGGTGACTACTGATAAGATATACAAGCATGGAAGGGGAAGAATTCCCAATTTCCTAAATATTGGGCGACAATGAGCCCGATATCGCTCTTTAGCGATTAGCCAAACAATCCTTTTCTGGATTATTAATATAGTAGCATGGCTGGAGGACCCCCAAAATATAATATCAGGCCTTATCCTAGAGTAAAACTCGCCATAATACATGTTCAATAAGACACTGATGGATACAGTAGCCCTTATAACTCTAACAAGAAAACATAGAGAACTTAATTTATTAGCTAACTTGCCTATGTGTGTTTCCCAAGACAGATGGTTCTCAATATGCAGGCCGAGAAATTTAACTATGTCCACCTCTTTTAGTGCCACATTGTTCACCATAAAGCTATAGTCTCTCTTCGGTTTATTAATTTTAGAGAAACATAATAATTGAGATTTACTTATATTCAGATTAAGGCAATTATTTACACCATTTTGTCAGATTGGTTATTACCTGATCTCCTGCCTGTATCTCTGCATCCTGCTTAGAAGCTGACAGAATGAAATTAGTATCATCAGCATTGACTATAGGATAAACCTTCTGTATACTGGAGGAGAGTTCAGGCAGGTTATTAAAAAATAATAAGAATAAAGTAGGTCCCAACACAGAACCCTGTGGGACACCACTTTTCACAATTCTGCAAGTAGAGTTCAATGTAATATTATCCTATTGTTCACACTGACATATTGTGTCCTATGGTCCAGATAAGAACATTACCAATTTTTAGGTATGCCCCTAATACCGAAACTATTTAGTTTACTGCATAGGATTTTATGGTTGACAGTCGTGAAAGCATTTGTGAAGTCAAAAAACAAACCTACTGTCTCTAGCTTTGCCTCAGGTAATAAGAGGATTCTATCCCTGGCTTGGTGACAAGCTGTTGCTGTTGATTTATTACGAACAAAACCATTTTGGTACTTTGAAATCAGTTGATATTTCTCCAGGTAAGACATTAATTTGCCATAGGAAGCTTTCTCAAAAGTTATCCCAATCTGATTTTGAATTGCTATGGGTCTGTGTGAGCTAAGATCATTCAAATCACCTTTATTCTTGTATAGTGGAATGACATTTGAGACTTCCAAGGAGGATGGATGAACACCTTGACTAAAAGATAAATTGATCAGGTATAAGAGGGGGTGAAGGATTATATCACATGCCAGTCTTAATAGGCATCTTGGTACCTCATCAGGGCCAGCTGTATGTTTAGTCCCCAGATTTAAAAGGAATTGTTTCAACTCAGTTTCTGGTTAAGGATGGAGGAAAAAGGAATTACCACATGGTGGACTGTCCCTCTCCTCCAATCTTAAATTATGTTGAGCCATAGAGTTTTGACTAAAGTGATCATTAAAAATTGTAGCTAAATTATGCCCCTCGTGAGTAGACCCACCAAGCTTGCCTACAAGCTTTGGCAACTGAGAATGCCGAGTATTATCCCAAGCCCGGTGATTTTTTATTATTTTCCAGACCTCTTTAGATTTACATTTCGATTGCATTAATTTTATATCATTGTAACTGCTTTTAGCATGCGTAATCATAAAATATTTTCGTTGCACTGTATTGCAGCTTCAAATCTAATGAATTATTTTCTTTACAAGTTTTATTCAGGTCCTTTAGCTTAACAGATAGCATGCGAATTTCGTCTGTAATCCATGGTTTTCTTAGTTGATTATGCCTCACCTTCTTTGTGGTGATAGGAAATGCTATGCTAAAATAATACATAAATTTCTCATAAAAGGTACCAAAACTAACATTAACATCTACCGATGCATACACCTCCCAATTTTCATCTGCAAGCAGGTTTAGAAAAGTTAATATTACCATCAGAAAATGTACGTGACGAATAGACCCGGACTGGAAGAGGGTGATTGAGGTGGAATTTAGAAATAACAGGGTAATGATCTGATATGTGTGAATGTATTACGCCAGTTTCCACCCCCTTAAGATCAACACTTGTCCAGAAGACTTTTAGTAGAGGAAGTAACTAGTGGGTTCAGAATTGGTTATGTGCAAATTGAAAGATATTAAGATATTTGAGAACTCTTCTTTCTCTTTTGAGTCGCCCAGTAGATTGCAATTAAAATCTACTGTTAGTATTATATTGGGGTTTTGATAGGCACCATGAATTAGTTGTTGAAATATATAAATTTAGGTAACAGCCAATATTTTGACTGCTATAGTTGTTGTGGTGACAGTCATAAGTTTATATTTATTTTTATTATATATTTCCTCTCCAGCAACCAAACTTCACTTCCCTAGTAATTATTTAATTCTTCTCTCCGCGTTCCCTGGGCCCATAACCTTTAGAAATAATTACTAGATTTGTTTGAACTCCTCTATCTTTTATCCTGATACATATCAGCAGTGAACAACCAACAACTCACACAACAATAATATACATAGATACCATACATTAGTTCCACTAGTGTCGTTAATTTCTCCAAAAAAATGTTAAAGTTACCCAATGGTGATCGGTATAGTGATACAATAACAAATGATGTACCATTTGCATTTACACTCGCAACACAAGATCCAAACACTTTATCTTCGTTTACTGAGAGGAATGCACGATTTACATTGCCCAGAATTAACCTATCAGATATGAAGATTAGCACATCACCGTTTTTATACTTAGTTCTACAAAAAGCAGTTACAGTACGATAACCCGGAAGGTGCACTGCATCAACTTGTGAGGATTTTAGCCAGTGTTCATTCACACAAATAACATCCACCTTTTCTTCACTCACCAATATTTCTAGTTCAACAAGTTTACTACGCAAACACTGGATATTTACATGAAGTACAGTTAGAATTTGTTCTAGCCCTCCGGCTTTGTCTGGCTGCCCCTCCAAAAATAATACTCTCCAATAAATATATTTTTTGGCCAAAAGCTAGTGTCCATTAAAGTTTCCCCCAAATTCTCATCAACCGATACCCTAAATGAGGCATAATCTCCCCAGGTTACCTTCAGTTCCTCGATCATACAGTTGCTTTTAGTTACATCTGGGACCTTTTTTTCACGTAATCCCAAATGTTATCAACAGTAGTTTTACTTGTGTAGTTCCACACGTGAACGTGAGTTTGGCGAGGATTTCCCGATAGAGAGCATTCTTCATTAGAAGAACACAATTTCGGAGGATTCCGCCGTAGGTAGGTAGGTAGGTTTGGATTTATAGGGTGTGACGACAGCTATGGTCATTTAGCACCACGGAGTATCGGTATTAACAATCAGTGGATGTTCTATTCATTTTTATACGGAGTTTTAGGATGTTGGATTTTATAACTTATTATTTAATCCAGTCACGTTTAAAAATTTTACCACTTTATTAATGGAATCAATGTCATCTCCAAGAACTTTTCCTATCTCTCCACGTATTTGTAAGTTCTGACGTATACCGCTATACTTTCTGCATTCGGTCAGGATATGTTTCACACTTAAGGGAATATCGCAATCCTCACAAATTGGCAGTGACTTATCTTCTGTGAAGAGGTAAGCGTGTGTTAAGGCACAATGTCCTATTCTGAGTCGGGTTATTGCGACCTCCTCCCTGCGGTTACTCCTCACAGAGGTTGCCCATGGTGATGTTATAGGCTTTATGGTTCTAAGTTTATTGCCTTGTAGCTCGGACCACTTGTCTTTCCACTTCTGTAGAGCTACGCTTCGTAGTACGGCTCTAAGGTCCTCGGTGGGTATCAAACCCCTGCGGGTAGGGGGATGGAGAATACTCCCGCAGTATCCCTGCTTGTCGTAAGAGGCGACTAAAAGGGCGGGGAAGGAAACCCCGGAAAAAACCCCAGAGCCAGCAAGGGTTGAGTCCGGACAATCTTGTGGGTCAACTTCCGCCATAGCACTCTCAGGCAGGTTCCTCAGGAAGGCGTTGTGAATACCATCCATACCAGGGGCGCAGTCACGAAACTCGTCTAGAGCAGATGTCAGCTCCCACATGGAAAACGGAAGATTATAAGCTTCGGTGATGCCCGACTCTCTGTAAGATACTTTGGTCGCTTCAGCTCTCCGCCTTCTAACATTAAAGGACGCATTATACGCAGAATCATTGCTCGCTTCATAGAGTTGCTGGCCAAAAACCTCGATCACTTCAAGGGGATTTGTAATGACCCTGTTATCCACTTTAAGACCCGAGATTTCATAGTTCTGT
This sequence comes from Ceriagrion tenellum, assembly GCA_963169105.1. Lineage (NCBI taxonomy): Eukaryota > Metazoa > Arthropoda > Insecta > Odonata > Coenagrionidae > Ceriagrion > Ceriagrion tenellum. The sequence goes on along the minus strand of OY720642.1, from coordinate 72,966,107 downwards.
GGGCAGCCAGAGATACTGCGTACCTTACGCCACACCTCTGCAATTGGTGTTCGGTTATTAATCCCTGATACGAATTCTTTCCACGAGGTTTTCTTCGCTTCCTTAACGACTTGCCGGGCTTTAGCTCGCAAGCGTCGGAATGCCTCAAGATTTGTCTCCATAGGGTATTTATTAAATATTCGTAGCGCTCTTTTCCTTTCTTTGATTGCCACTGCACACTTTTCGTTCCACCATGGAACTCCTGGCCTACGGAGTGTTCCTTTAGACCGAGGTATTCCGCAGCAGACTGCATCGATTATTTTTTCTGTCAGCATTTCGATGTTCTGTGCCCCGTCAATGTTTGCGTCGTGAGCAAAGTTAAAATTTCTTTTATATATGGCCCAGTCGGCCTTGGTAATAAGCCAGTTATCAGGTTGAATAAAATCAATGTCGGATGTTTTTCGCAGATTGATGAGAAGAGGAAAGTGGTCGCTACCGCACAGGTCATCGTGAGCGGATAGACTGACTTTAGGCATAAGGCTTTCGGAGCACACGCAGAGGTCAATGGTTGAATAAGAGCCATTAAAACTATTAAAGTGAGTTTTTTCATCACTATTAATTAAGACCAAGTTAAAATCGTTAAAAAAGGTAGATAAAATGCGCCCTCTGCTGTTAGCCTGGCCACTGGAACTACCCCATAGGGTATCATGGGCATTAAAAATCACCAAGTAAGAGATACGGTTTGGGCAATTGGCTGACGAGAGATTCTAAGTTGAGACGGTTGACTGGCGCACCCTCGGGCAGGTACACGTTACATATCGTCACCTTGAGGATTTGCACGGTCACAGCAACGGCCTGAAAAGGTGTGTTCAATTGCACTCGGGAGGTGTAAAGGGCCTCCCGAGTAGCAATCGCCACTCCACTGTGGGCCCGTTGGCCGCTGTTATCGTCGTGTCTAAAGATATTAAATCCTTTTAGAAAAGCCTTGTCAGTAGGTTTAAAATGAGTTTCTTGTAAACATATACAGAACGGGTTGACATCTCTTATTAGGACACTAAGTTCCTCCTTATGCCTATAAAATCCGTTACAATTCCATTGTAATATAGAACCCATGAAATGAAGATTAAAAAACGGATAAAATCAAATAGGGTGAATTTAGGCTAATCTTGCTTAGCCTGACCCCTTGGGATATTGGGTTGCCTAAAGCGGTTCCTTCTCCTTCCCTGTTTAGCATGGAGGATATCCGTCTCCGAGAGGTATTCGTCCTCCTCCATTGATTCCGGTTGATCCAACTTCATCAACCCGGAAGGGCCGGGAGACTGAGACTTCAAGCGTGTCTGATTACCGGAAGAGATGTTTTGTGGGTTCTTCTTGGGAGAGCCCGATTTTGGTGTTATTGGCCGGTTTTGAAGCCTTATCCGGCTTTGCAGGTCCATTATTGTCGTTCTTTGTTTCCTCAGTCACTATAGTTTCTGTCTGAGTGCCTATTGTCGTCTTTGATGTAGGAGTGGCAGCAACAGATGCCCAAGACTTCGAGAAAGTTGAGCCTACACGGGCTCTAAATGTTTTCCTAGCTTCTATATATGGTACCTTTTCTAAAGTTTTAATTTTCATAATTTCCCGCTCCTCCATCATCTTCGGACACTGACGAGAATAAACCGGGTGTTTACCCTCGCAGTTCATGCAGTGTGCTTCTTTATTACAATCCGCATCACCATGCGCGTCCATGCCACAGCGGGGGCAGGTGGCCTTGCCCTCACACCGAGGTGCGATGTGGCCAAAGTGCTGGCAATTAAAACAACGCATGGGAGCAGGGATATATGGCCGTACCGGGACAGATTCGTACCCAATATACACCTTGTCGGGGAGGTTGTCGAGAGCAAAGGTTAGAACTACAGATGTCGTGTTCTTTATTTCTCCATTGCGGCGAGTAGTAAGTCGACGGACGTCTGTTACCCCTGAGAGGCCATCTCTGTCTTTATCTCATCGACTTCTACGTATAGCAGATTGAAATGACTTATGCCTCCCCGACTGGTGTTCAGGGTGCGGTGCACCTCAACCGAAACTGGAATGTCATGGAGAATCTTCGTTTCCAACAGCTTTTCACTCTGCATAAGGTTGTTGGTTTCAATTAAGAGAGTACCGTCGTGCAATTTCTTAGCTGATTTAAGTTCCCCAGGTATTTGGCAAGATAAAGCTTTTCGAATTAGGAAGGGAGATACCTTCTTAAAGGACTCCCCTGCCTTTTCGCATTTCATAATTACAAAGCGTTTGCTTCCAATAAAAATCTTTTCTCCTCCGTCCGTATCCGGACGGGATATTATTGGTGGTGGAAACGTTTTGTTATCCATACCACAAAAATCTTCATCCTACGGGCTCCCCACCCACCACGGAGCCACACATTCGGGACGCCACACCGCCGGGACGCCACACCGCCGGGACGCCACACCGCCAGCCGGTGTGGTCGCCAGGGCTACCCGCGGGATATAGCACCCTAGAGGTGGTTGTCTGTTTCGGGTTTGGTCTTCGACACAACGGGCCCACCAACCCGAGTGCCTCCGACCGCCCTACGCAGACCCCCACCTCTCTAGCGCTCGCCACCGAACGCATCGGAAAGCCGGTTGACCGGAGGTGGCTAGCCCCCGGCCGCCCGTTTACGGGGAATCCGGGGCCAAAGTGGGGTCTTGAACTCCGGCCCATACTGGGCATCCGACACTCGGCTGGGTGCCGGAGAACTCACCCACCAGGGTTCCCATCTCCCCCTTACGGGTCTCCATGCACGGCAAACACATGGGTGGATCTTGACAAGCTGGTATCGCCTCGCACAGACAGTTAACCCACTATACTGTCTGGACGCTACCCTAGCTGGACTGGGGGTTTGTTTTCGGATTTTTCTCCCCGCCCTTTTAGTCGCCTCTTACGACAAGCAGGGATACTGCGGGAGTATTCTCCATCCCCCTGCCCGCAGGGGCGGGATTCCGCCATTTACGCCTTCTTGTCACAGATGTAAATTCACCACTATCGTCACTTCCAACCAACTTAGATGTCACCTCGTCATCACCCATCACTGAGGCGATGTCATGTAATCCGGTATTGGGGGTTGATGCTCCAGGAATGTCAGGAACTACATTTTCTCGAACTGGGCGGGTAACCGAATTTGTCAACTTAGGATCACATTCAGAAAATCTCACTTTTTTAGTTGGCTTTCCAGGAATATGTACTTTCATTTTCAAATCCCATAATTCTGACTTTAGGGATTATATGTCAGCCACCATTTTTGCTATGTTAAGACCGTCCGTTACGCTACAAGTTAAACATCGCCAGAAAACACCCAACGCATCTTCAATGGATTTTAAGTTAATTTCTTTCAGTCTGGTATATTTATGGTGCATGAGATGCTTGCAGTTATCACAGAGGAGGACTTTTTCCCAGTTTGGAAGGCTTTTTTTTACATGTGTGACACTCAATGCCTACTCCCAGTGCCGCCATCTTGATACCTTGATAGGGAGATTCGAATGGATCGTTTCGTATGGTAAGGGTGGCAGCTGTGAAAATGTAGATATTGTTGACGGTTGGTAGGTTTGATATGCGGGGAGGTAAGAAATTTGTTCTAGGAAAGAGAAATTTCAGTATCGAGGAATGTAAGGTGGGTGGAAAAGATGGTGGAGGTGAATGAGACAGAAGACGAGGAATTGAGGTCAGAAAGGAAGGTGGACAACGATTGAGGACCGTGCGTCCAGACGAGGAAGATGTCGTCGATAAATCGGACCCAGAAAATTGGTTTATGGGACTGCAGAGATAAAAACTTTTCGTCTAGTGCACCCATGAAGAGATTGGTGTGTAATGGAGCCATCTTGTGCCCATAGCAGTACCTTTGATTTGGAGGAAAATTTTATCATTGAAGGAGAAGGCATTTTTGTTCAGGACATGTTCTGAAAGATTCAGAAGGAAGTCAGTCGAGGGAACTTGAGGGGTGGGGCAGAGGGAAAGAAAGTGCTTCGAGGCATTGAGGCCTTCACTGTGGGGTATTGAGGTGTAGAGGAAGGTGACGTCAACAGTGGCCATCAAAAGACTACTCTGGGGGGAATTTGGAGGCTGTGAAGGCATTCTAAAAAGTGGTATGTGTCTTGAATTAAGGAAGGGAGGGAAGATACTATGGGCTGGAGGGCGGAGTCGATGAAGGCAGAGATTCTTTCTGTGGGGAATTTATATTGCTGACTATGGGTCAGCCGGGATTGTTGGACTTATGAATTTTTGGGAGGAGGTGAAATCTAGGTGTGCTGGGGTTGGAGGGAGAAAGAATGGCAATGTCTAATTGCGTAAGTCCTTCCTTGGGGCCATGAGGTTTGAGGAAGTTTGAAATGACTTTTTGAAACTTGGGGTTCGGGTCATCAGGGAGAGGTACATAAAACGTGGGGTCGTTGAGTTGCCGATGGGATTCCGCGTTGTAGTCATCGACGTCCATGATTACCACTCCTGAGCCTTTGTCTGCAGGCGAAATAATGAGGCTCAGATCTGAACGGAGTATACGGAGGGCGGCAATTTCACTGTGGGACAGACTAATTTTGGGTTTTATGGTGTTGAGAAACTGGTGATCAGAAATTTTGCTTAGGAATTGCTTAATGAATATTTCAACTGGGTGGGTTTTATGGAGGGATTTCGGTTCATAACCGGATGGTTGTCTGAATTTGTGAAGGGCTGGATGAATTGAGGATTGGGAAGGGCCGTGTGTTTTCCAAAAAGCACGCCATCTTAAATATCTGCAAAAATCAAGGAAATCCGCCAGGAAGGACACTGGATTAAATTTCAGGGTAGGTGAAAAGGAAAGGCCTTTGGAGAGTAGGCCAAGTTAGTCTTGGCTCAGGACGTGGGAAGAGAGGTTAACAACTTCATGGGACGAGGGTCTTGGGGGAGGTTGAGGCTGGATAATATTTAAACATTCATTCAAAAACAACAAAATCTGCATTTTTAAAAATTTCGCTTTCTATTTTGTATCTTTATCAACTCTCGCAACCTTTGGTGATAAGTCAATGCTGTAGATTTCACAGTTTTTCTTAGGCTGAGTACAAAGTTCATGAAGTTGACAAAACTGCGAAGTTTAGGTTGTGCGGTGTCGATTATTGCAGTAACGTGTAACCTCAGCTTATTACTAGGGGTTTTCATCTTAGGAATTGCATTCACATATTTAGTATTCGCCTGAACTCCTTGCTCTGATATTACATTTCCCACAGACATTCCCTCTTTCCATCTGAACTGATGTTTATCAGAATTAAATTTAACACCCTTTTGTCCAGCTTGTTCCAGCACTTGTTGAAGGATACAATCATGATCTTTTTCTGACTTAGTAGCAACAATAATATCATCAAAATATACCTGAACTCCTGGAATGTCACTAAATATTTCAGAATTTTTCTTTTGAAAAATTTCTGGGACACTGGAAATTCCAAAGGGCATGCAGTTGAACTTAATCTCTCAAATGGTTAAGTAAATGTACATAAAAAAGAACTTTCTTCATCAAACACAACTTGATGAAAACCATCTTTTAAGTCAAGTTCTGAATAGGTTGAATATCCACTCATATTGGATACTAGCTCATCTGGTTATGGTATGGGATAATGAGCTCGCTTTATTGCAGCATTTAAGTGTCTTGGGTCCAAACATAGTCGTAACTTACCATTTGGCTTCTCAACTACAGCTAAATTGTTAACCCAGTCAGTTGGTTGGTCCACAGGAGAAATAACTCCTGCTGCCATAACCTGATCCAGGGTGTCCCTCAGTCTGCCATGCAGGCTAAGAGGGGCTCGTCACGATGAGTTCATCACTGGGCAGCAGTCATCTTTGAGGTCAATATGTAGGGGACGGCCAGGAAAAGTTCCCAGCCCCACAAACACATCTTGATAGCTACTCCATAGATTCTCCTCCGACCCCAGAAAAGATATACTGTCCAATCTTTTGACAAGTTCCAGTCTTTCGCAGTCCTCTGCCCCCAGCAATGGTATTCCCTTTGGTAAATCCACCACCAAAAATTTCACCTTAGAACATTTATTAGGCTTAGTGACACACAGCAATTGAACAGTCCGTGCCACTGGAATCGGTGTCCCTCCTATAGGCACTTAATCTATGCTTTGCCTGTGTTCCACCTACTGTCCAACCCAACTGACTTGCCATAGTCATGGGCTAAACACTACTCTCAGCTCCAGAGTCAAGTTTAACTTTAACACATTTCCCTGCAATCATCAGTTCCGTCCACCACGAACATCTGCCACTTACTATATCTCGGATTTGATAGGCGTGAAGGGTTTTCTCTTTCTTCTGAACTGTAACAGATTCCATGCTGAGTGACTCAATGGCCCCCTCTACTCTGTCTATCTCAACATCATTCACCAGTCTCTGAATGCTTCGACAAACCTGAAAATGATAGTGCTTCTGGCATCTAGCACACGTTTTTCCCCGGGCCAGACACATTTGGGACATATCGCCATGCTGATAACCACACATTAAACAACTCTTGTGGGAATTCAAGAGTTGCCTTTTTTGATAAACTTTATTCCCGTTCCTTGGCTGATAAGTTGAACCTGATCTATGGTTAGTAGCACTATTACGTTCTTCACGGGTGCTTGCCGCATACATTACATCAAACGAAGTGTTCCCGGAATCCTTTTCCTGGATGCATTTCAGGTGGGCCCAACTTGATTCCATCAAACGGAAAATGTCAATGGCACTATCCAGCATCAGATCATCACCTTTCTGCAAAAGTTTCTCCTGCGTTGAGGTATCACTTACCCCCACAACAAGCATGTCCCTTACCATTTTATTTTCTTGGGTCTCGTACTGACACAGTTTTACCATGTTCTTTAACTCTGTCACAAAATGCTCAACAGGTTCATCTGGCTGGCTCATTTTCTCTAGGGCGACAATACTCTCCAAACTTATCAAGAACTTTCTGGAAGTTTGTTTTATCTAACGGCATCTCAAATGAAATGGTGTTATACACATCCAGTCCCACATTGCTGATGAGGCTCAGGAGAAGAGCAACATGAGAAATTTTGTCGTCATCTTTGACTCGATTTGCTTGGAGGAAGATTTCCAGTTTCTGCCTCCACTTAGTCCAATTTTGCGACAAATTACCTGCAAACAGAAGCTCACCAGGCGGCTTCCCCAAATCCGCCTCCATCACTTTTACTCTGCCTAATTTGACAAGCAAGCATGATCAAACAAGCATGGTTTTTTTCGCTAACCTAACACCATGTTATAATTGATGAAACAACAAGCCCATCTACTTGGTATATTATGTTTTATTGGCAAGACGAGTATATTCACTTCGTTCCAAGATGCACACCCCTGCAGGTAGCGGGATGGAGAATACTCCCGCAGTATCCCTGCTTGTTGCAAGAGGCAACTATAAGGGCGGGGAGTGAAACCCCGAAAACAAACCCCCAGGCAGCAAACGGATGCATCCAGACAGTTTCGTGGGTCCACTGTCTGTGTGCGGCCATACCAGCTGGCCTGCGATCCACCCGCACGTTTACAGTGTGTGGAGACCCGTAAGGGGGAGAAGGGGATCCTGGTGGGTGAGCTCTTCAGCACCCAACCGGGTGTCGGCTGCCCGGTATGGGCCGGAGTTCAACACCCCACTTCGGCCCTGGATACCCTGTAAACAGGCGGTCAAGATCTAGCCAGTCTTGATCAATCGGCTTGTCGACACGTTTCAATGGCGAGTGCTGGAGTGACGGGGGTCTGTGTAGGACGGCCGAAGGTGTATGGGTTAGGAGGGCCCATGCACTGGAGGCCCCACCCGAATCAGGCCCCCTAAACAATGGTGCTATATCCCTTGGGTAGCCCTGGCGACCACACCGGTTTGCGGTGTGGCGTCCAGAATGTGTGGCTCCGAAGTTGGTGGGGAGCCCAGGGGACGAATTCTCTATCTTAATGAAGACAATTTCACTTCCTCCATGTGAAAGATACTGCCCGGATACGGGCGGGGGAGAAAATAGTTTAAAGAGGAGCCCGCGCTATTTGGTACTCAAGTGTGCAAAAGATGGTGAGACGCTTGAAAAGGTGTCTCCCTTCTTCAATAAACGGTCACTGTCTGCGGTTATTCCTGGAGAACCTCACTCAGTTAAAAACTTAAGAGATGGTACACTATGAATTGAGACAGCAAATATCAATCAAGCGGAAAAACTACTAAAAGTTAAGAAACTTCACGACATTCCGGTCACAGTAGATATCCAACGCACCTTAAATACTTCTCGGGGAGTTATAAGTCATTATGATCTCCTCTACGTTGAAGTTGATGAAATCAAGCGAGAAATGGCCCCACAGGGTGTAACGGACAGTCTTCGACTTACGACTAGGAGGAACGGTGAGATGATTAACACAACATCTGTGATCCTCACGTTCGCTCTCAATAAGCTCCCCGGGAAAGTGTATTTAGGATACAATTCGGTCCCAATGCGGCCATTCATACCCAACCCCATGCGTTGCTTTCAATGCCAAAAGTTCGGCCACATCGCACCGCGATGTGAGGGTTTAACCACCTGCCCGTGCTGTGGCAAGGACAACCATGAGGGTGACGTGTGCCTCTGATCCTCATTGCGTAAACTGCGAGGGTTCGCATCCAGCGTACTCTCGTGATTGCCCTGTGATGAAGGATGAAAGGAAAATAATGGAAATTAAGACCTTGGATAAAATCCCGAACAGAGAGGCGCGGCAAAAGTATCGGAGCAAAAGCACCCAATCGTTCAAGGTATACAAACTGCTTTGATATCCCTTAGCAGAAGGGGAATACATGCATTCCATATTAACGGGTGTTACATTCAGACACTTGAAGTGTTCAAATAACCCAACATTAAGAGTTAAAACTATTAATTATGAGATAATGGGGTAGAAATAAAGTATATAACACAATGTCTAGTTTAACTTCTAAAGAATTATTTCATTTCCTCTTATAAAACTGAATTACAAGAGTAATGAGTGTTACACAGATGGGACTTCCTCTGTGTGGTTAGTCCAGTTTTTGTTAAACTCGATGAAGAATGATCTCTAAAAATGTCCTAAAAGAAATACATATAATATTTAAGGTAATAACGTCACCATGTATACGTTTCATGTTTTCAAAATTTATTTAATATATTTTAGGAGGAAATAAAAGGTAACGGGTGTTACAAGTAAGGGAAATGGGTGTTACAGAGTTGGGATCATCCTTCTTTTTTAGCTAAAATAAACAACTTAAATCTTAATAATTCATACAATATTGTTTGTATGTTAGTAATTACTGACCTCCAAACTAATAACCACTAATAATACATTTTTTATGTTAAAATGATTTGACAAAACTATATTCCTTAATAAGTTTTTACATCAACGATTTAACAGAGGAAAAGTGTAACAACATTTTTTATAAATTTGTATAAATAAAAGTGACTCAGTATTATTCCTGCATATTAATTGCTGCTACTGGTAATTATTAGCATAAGTTACATGTAAAACCTGATATATGACCTCTGAGGGTGTAGTGTATATGATCATCACTATTTCTCAAGAACGTCAATCTCCCCACTGAATTCATATAAAATTGTGAACAGGCCCTTTGCCTCTACTGATGGATTTGGTGATTTTCCCAAAATGTTGTTAAAACTTACGTGCTTGATATCATCATCATCAGCAATGAAAACTTTGTTTGAAACGTGAGACTTTAAAAACATACCCCTGCGGGTAGGGGGATGGAGAATACTCCCGCAGTATCCCTGCTTGTCGTAAGAGGTGACTAAAAGGGAGGGGAGGCGAAACCCCGTAAACAAACCCAGAGCCAACAAGGGTTGAGCCCGGACAGTCTTGTGGGTCAGCTGTCTGTGCGCGGCCACACCACCTGGCCTGCGATCCACTCGCATGTTTGCCGTGTGCGGAGACCCGTAAGGAGGAGAAGGGGAACCTGGAGGGTGAGGTCTGTGGTTCACAGCCGGGGGTCGGATGCTCGGTATGGACCAGGGGCCAATACCCCTCTTCGGCCCCGGATTCTGTGTAAACGGGCGGCCGGGAGCTAGCCACTCCCGGTCAATCTGCTTCCGTGGTTCTATGCCTCACGGTGGCGAGTGCCAGGGAGGTGGGGGTCTGCGTAGGGCGGTCGGAGATGTACGGGTTTGGTGGGCCCGTGCATCGAAGATCCAACCCAAAACAGACAACCACCTCTAGGGTGCTATATCACCTCGGGTATATCACCGCACCGGTTTGCGGTGCGGCGTCCCGAATGTGTGGCTCCATGGTGGGTGGGGAGCCCGGGGGATGAAGAAAGTTTAGGCATGGCGGATGATATCCTTCCACCACCTAAAAGATCCCGCCCGGAAACGGGCGGGGGAGGTAATGTTCCCGGCGCTAGTATGCGCTATTTGGTGATGAGGTGCCAGAAGGAAGGGGAGAGCCTGAAGAAGGTGTCTCCCTTCCTTATTCGTAAGTTATTGTCTGGTTCAGTTCCTGGGGAACTAAAATCCGCAAAGAAACTTCGAGACGGCACACTGCTCATAGAAACGGCAACGAGGGCTCAAAGCGATAAATTATTGCTTAAAGAAAAGTTGGGCGAAATACCCGTTAAAGTCGAGGTGCACCGCACCTTGAACACCTGTCGGGGAGTGATCAGTCACTACGACCTTTTGTATGTGGAGATCGACGAGATCAAGCGGGAGATGGCCTCTCAGGGGGTCACCGATGCTCGTCGACTCACAACAAAGCGCAACGGAGAAAGGGTCAACACGACGTCTGTTGTTCTCACGTTCACGCTTGATCAGCTCCCTGACAAGGTGTTTGTCGGCTATGAATCGGTGCCAGTGCGGCCGTTCATACCGGCACCCATGCGATGTTTCCAGTGCCAGCGATTCGGCCACATGGCCACACGGTGCGAGGGCAAGGCCACCTGTCCCTGCTGCGGCCTGGATAAGCATGAGGGTGCGGAATGCACAGGTGACCCACTTTGTGTCAATTGCGAGGGTGCACATCCGGTGTACTCACGTGATTGCCCAAAGATGATCGAGGAGCGCAAAGTAATGGAGATTAAGACGGTAGAAAAAATCCCGTACTTGGAGGCTCGGAAAAAGTACAGAGCACAAGTTGCTCCTACTTTTTCCAAATCATTCGCCCATGTCGCTTCTCCTCGAACATCCAAGGTCACCATTTCCACACAGACTGAAGAAACTGTGAGCCCAACAACTGTTGCCTCTGCACAGAAATCGGCCACGACCACCCCTGCGGGTAGAGGGATGGAGAATACTCCCGCAGTATCCCTGCTTGTCGTAAGAGGCGACTAAAAGGGCGGGGAAGGAAACCCCGGAAAAAACCCCAGAGCCAGCAAGGGTTGAGTCCGGACAGTCTAGTGGGTCAACTGTCTGTGTGCGGCCATACCACCTGGCCTGCGATCCACCCGCATGTTTGCCGTGTGCGGAGACCCGTAAGGGGGAGAAGGGGATCCTGGTGGGTGAGTTCTTCGGCACCCAGCCGGGTGTCGGATGCCCGGTATGGGCCGGAGTTCAATACCCCACTTCGGCCCTGGATCCCCTGTAAACGGGCGGTCAAGATCTAGCCAGTCTTGATCAATCGGCTTATCGACACGTTTCGATGGCGAGTGCTGGAGTGACGGGGTCCTGTGTAGGGCGGCCGAAGGTGTATGGGTTTGGAGGGCCCATGCATTGGAGGTCCAACCCAAAACAGGCCCCCTAAACGATAGAGCTATATCCCTTGGGTAGCCCTGGCGACCACACCGGTTGGCGGTGTGGCGTCCCGAATGTGTGGCTCCGTGGTGGGTGGGGAGCCCAGGGGATGAATTCCTAATTTTCATGGAGCCAGAAAATCTTCCTCCATCAAAAAGATCCCGTCCGGAAACGGGCGGGGGAGATATAACGTTGACCGCTTGTAGGCGGTATCTTATTATGAGAAGTCAAAGGAAGGTGAGACCCATACAAAGGTGTCTCCCTTCCTCATTCGTAGAGTCCTCTCGTCCGCCGTAACTGGCGATTTAATATCTGCAAAAAAGCTGCGAGACGGTACACTATTGATTGAAACGGCCAACGATAAGCAGAGTGCTAAATTGCTGACCATGAAAAAACTTCATGACCATCCGGTCAAGGTCGAGGTGCACCGTACCCTGAACACCAGTCGGGGAGTGATTAGCAGCTATGACCTGCTGTACGTAGACGACGACGAAATTAAGAGAGAAATGGCCTCTCTGGGCGTTGTTGACTGTCGTCGTCTGAAAATTAAGCGTAACGGTGAGCTGATTAACAGTACATCTGTAATCCTCACCTTCTCGCGCGACATGCTCCCCGACAAGGTATTTGTTGGCTATGAATCGGTTCCCGTCCGCCCATTCATACCAAGCCCTATGCGATGCTTTCAGTGCCAGCACTTCGGCCACATCGCTACCAGATGTGGGGGCAAGGCCACCTGCCCGCGCTGTGGCAAGGATAAGCACGAGGGTAATGAGTGCACCTCCGAGCCGCTTTGTGTCAATTGCGAGGGTGCACATCCAGTGTACTCTCGTGATTGCCCAAAGATGAAGGAGGAAAAGAAGATCATGGAGATTAAAACAATCGATAAGGTGTCATATTTCGAGGCCAGGAAAAAGTACCGGACATTAATTGCCCCAACCTTCTCTCGTTCTTTTGCTGTCGTTGCTACCACTCAGAGTAGCAAAATCTCAGACGAAATCGCGAAAGTAGATAAAGTTGAGAGTAAGAAAAGCCCAGATAAAGAAGAGCTAGCCAAGCCGGATAAGGCCACAAAGCCGGCAAAATCTATATCCACCAGTGTGGGTTCCTCTGTGAAGAACCCGCCAAAAACCACTGGTTCCACGCCCCAGAGGCGTGATAAAACGCCATCCCCCGGTCCGTCCGGGGTACGCGCACCATCCCCAGTGGAGGCTATGGAAGAGGATGAGAATCTCTCTGAGACGGATATCCTCCTCGCCAGACAAAAGGGGAAGAAGCACCGTATTCGGCGCTGATCCCCTCGAAGGACATACAGATTTCAGGTTTTAAACTTGAAATTTGATATTTTTAATGAATTTTATACTACAGTGGAACTGTAATGGTTTTTATCGTCATAAGGAGGAGCTGAATATTTTAATTCGCGATTTTAATCCGCCCTGCATTTGTCTTCAAGAGACGCATTTTAAAACGACGGACAAGGGTATTTTAAAACATTTTAACGTTTTTAGATTTGACGACACCAGTGGCCTCCGGGCCCAAGGTGGAGTGGCAGTTGCCACCCGAGAGGCCCTATACACCTCTCGGGTGCAACTGAACACGCCGTTTCAAGCGGTAGCTGTGACCGTGCACGCCCCGGAACCCATAACGTTGTGCAACGTTTATCTTCCCGAGGGAGCACCAGTCACTGAACGCAACCTAGAGAATCTTGTCCGTCAGCTACCAAAACCCTTTATTCTTTTAGGCGATTTCAATGCCCACGACCGTATGTGGGGAAGCTCCAGGGGACAGAGCAACAGGAGAGGCCGGATTTTATCAAATTTTATCGGAAATTTTAATCTGTTTTTGCTAAATGCCGGGGAAAAAACTCGTTTTAACAGTTTTAATGGAGAATTCTCATCCATTGACCTTTGTTTGTGTACTAGCAGTTTAATGACGAAATGTCGAATGTCAGTACATAAAGACCTATTTGGAAGCGATCACTTTCCCATCCTCATTCGCAAGGAGGGCAGTTTTGATAACACTTTCACCACCCCAAAAAATTGGATCACCCGGAAAGCGGATTGGCCGAATTTTAGAACACATTTTCATTTTAAACATGATGCCACTATTGACGCATCACGGAACGTCAAAGTGTTGACATCATCTATAGTTAAAGCTGCAAGTTGCAGCGTACCGCGGTCTTCGGGACACGCTCGTCGGCCCGCTGTGCCGTGGTGGACCGAGGAGTGCGCCAATTCAATTAGATTGCGCAAGCGAGCATTGCGCATTTTTAGCAAATATCCAACGGCAACAAATCTGGCCTCTTTCCGACGTTTGAGGGCAAAAGCTCGGCAAGTCGTGAAGGAAGCAAAGAAGGCTTCCTGGATGGAATTTGTGTCCGGCGTAAATAACAGAACCCCACTTGCACAGGTCTGGAAGAAGGTGCGTAGCATCTGCGGCTCTCGGCAGGAACACGGCGCTTCGATATTGAAGGTCGATGACCGGATGGTGACCTCCCAGCCGGAAATATGTGAAGTGTTTGGTCGTTTACTCGCGAAGACCTGCAGTAACGCCAACGATGATGCAGCATTTAGAGCGATTAAAGATCGATCCGAGGCTGCCGCTCTAAATTTTAATTTCAATGGTACACGTCCTATTGCTGCCTACAATGAATGCTTCACTATGTGGGAGCTGACCTCTGCAATTGCGGACTCCCGGGACTCCTCCCCAGGAATGGATGGCGTCCACAATGCGTTCATCCGGAATCTTCCCGGGGCCGCATTGTCGGAAGTCCTCCACACCCTCAACCAACTCTGGGTGGAGGGTACTGTCCCACAATCCTGGCGGGAGTCTGCAATAGTCCCCATTCCATGGCCAGGAAAGGAAAGGACTAATGCAAACAATTATAGACCCATCTCTCTTACCAGCTGCCTGTGCAAGGTCATGGAAAGAATGGTCAATCGCCGGCTCGTTTGGTGGTTGGAGCGTAGGAACCTACTTGCTAACATCCAGTGTGGTTTTCGGCGGGGAAGATCGACAATTGACCATCTCGTCCGAGCGGATAATTTCATCCAGGAAGCCTTTCTTTTGCGCCAACATGTCGTCACTGTCTTCTTCGATCTGGAGAAGGCATACGATAGGGTCTGGCGGCACAAAATTTTAAAGACGCTGCACAGTTGGGGTTTTAGGGGTAACTTACCCATTTTTATTCAAAACTTTTTAACGGACCGGGTATTTAAAGTGAGAGTGGGGAACAGTCTGTCACAGTTTTACACCCAGGAAAACGGAGTACCCCAGGGTTCCGTTTTAAGTGTCACTCTCTTTGCAATCGCCATCAATGATGTCGTGGATTGTATTAAGGCTCCGGTAATGGGATCATTGTTTGTTGATGACCTGGCTATTTTCTGCCGGTCGTCCAAACTCGTCAGTGCAGCCAGAATAATACAACTGACGCTAAATAAACTGGATAAATGGTCTCGCAGCAATGGCTTCCGTTTCTCAAAGACGAAATGCGTTCACTTTCACCGAAAATGGGGATATCATGTTCCACCACCTCTGCGCTTGGGTGGAAGAATCCTTCCATATGTGGAGTCAATACGTTTCCTCGGTATGATATTTGATTACCGACTTAATTGGCGGGAACATGTACGACTGTTAAGTGAAAGATGCCGTCAGGCCTTCAATATTTTAAAAGTTTTAACTAACTCGAACTGGGGCGCAGATCGCACCACGATGCTTTTACTGTACCGTGCCCTCATTAGATCTCGTCTGGACTCTGGCTCTTTCATCTACTCCTCCGGACGAGAGTCGTACCTGAGATCTTTGACAGCGGTTCACAATGCTGGATTGCGGCTGGCCACGGGTGCTTTCAGGACAAGTCCGGTTTTGAGCATTTATGCTGACGCCGGGGAGCCACCTCTGTATGTCCGCAGGAACATGCTGATGTGCTCCTACGTGGCAAAACTTTTATCAATGACAAAGCATCCATGTTATGATATTGTTTTTAACCCTAGATTTTTAGACAATTTTAATGGACGGAGAAGGGCCACTCGCCCTTTAAGCGTACGTTTTAGCAATTTTATCGAAGAGAATAATTTCTCTCTTCCGGAAGTATACCCGGTAGGTTATTCCAACGAAGCTCCATGGAATATACCACGGCCAGATATTTACCTTGAACTGAGCAAGCTACAAAAATCCTCCACCATCGACTCAGAATACCAGGTAATGTTCAAGGAAATGCTGAATTCCCACCCGGATACCATCCCTATATATACGGATGGATCCAAGTCCAATTCAGCCTGTGCGTGCGCAGTATACTCCCCTAATCACGGAGTCGTGAAAGCGAAGCTCAGTCCGCTGTGTAGTGTTTACACAGCGGAACTGTTCGCTATAAAGATGGCTATCCACGGCATACATGGCCGTAGTAAGTCTTTTATAATCTGCACCGACTCCCTAAGCGCATTGAGAGCAGTTTCCGACTTTTCCCCACTCAGTCCTATCGTTCAGGATATACATAATGCCCTTCTTTCTCTTAACAAAAAGGGAATAAGAGTAAGCTTTTCATGGGTTCCTGGGCATGTGGGAATAGACGGAAACGAGAAGGCTGACTCAGCGGCGAAGGAAGCACTGAACGACCTCGGAGCCTTTTCTTTCCTGGTACCGGCAGAGGACCTTAAGTATACCCTAAAAAATATATGTGCACAGAGGTGGAAGGACTCGTGGAGGAGCCAAATGAATAACAAATTGCGCTGCCTGAAAGCTGATGCGCAGGCGTGGGCCTCTTCCGTCAGGAGCTGTCGTAGGGAGGAAGTTGTCATCACGCGACTGAGAATAGGGCACTGTGCCCTGACCCACTCATACCTCTTCACCGATGAGAAGATCCCACCTCGCTGTGATGAATGCGACTGCCCTCTCAGCGTTCGGCATATCCTGACGGAGTGTGACAAATACCAATGCTTGCGTAGCAGGCTGCAGTTAGCGGGAGACATGAAGTCGATCCTAGGCGATGACTCAGTTGTTCTCAACCGCGTTTTATCATTTTTAAATGAAACTGGCCTTTTTAACAGTATTTTAAGGATGTAAAATTCATTTTAATTTTGGCTATGAGTACATATTAACGATTTTATTATAATAGCAATGTATGTAACATATATTTTTCTTTTATAAACATGACGTGTGGTGGTGCAAAATGACCATGCTGTCGACGCACCCTATAAACATAACACTACTACTACTCGGCCACGACGGCTAAGGCCACAAATCCGGCAAAAAATACAAAAACCACCGGTCCGGGTTCTCCTAGGAAGAACCCCACCAAAACCACCGCCGGGACTACGCAAACAAAGCGTGGTAACTCACCATCCCCCGGTCCTTCAGGTAAGGAAAAAATGCCTCCACAGGAAGCCATGGAGGAAGATTTCTGTATCTGAGATACAGAAATTGAAATAATAAGAAAAAAGGGAAGAAAGCAGCGCTTCAAGCGCTGATCACTCCTTAGCCCGGACTTAGGCTTCTCCTTTTTTCTTGTTATTTTTAACTATTTTTAGGTGTTTTATTTATTTATATATTTTTAAATTTTATGACCTCTATCTTACAGTGGAACTGTAATGGATTTTATAGGCATAAGGAGGAGCTGGCCATTTTAATCCGAGATTTGAACCCTTGTTTTATGTCTCCAGGAGACGCATCTTAAGGCGAGGGACAGTGGAATTTTAAGGGGATACAAGGTCGAAAGGCTAGATGACCTTACCGGTCATAGAGCCCATGGCGGGGTGGCGATTGCTGTTCAGGAGGCCCTTTACACCTCTCGAGTACGGATTGACACCCCGTTTCAGGCTGTGGCCATAACCTTGTTTACCCCGCAAAATATAACGTTATGCAATGTTTATATGCAGGAGGGTGCACCGGTAACTCATTACAACCTAGAGAGACTTGTCCAGCAGTTGCCTAAGCCATTTATATTATTGGGTGATTTTAACGCCCATGACCCCTTGTGGGGAAGCTCAAGAGGCCAAAACACAAGGAGGGGACGGATTTTAGCCAGTTTCATCCTCGATTTTAACCTTTTATTACTTAACAACGGTGAGAGAACCCGTTTTAATGTTTTTAATGGAGAATACTCCTGTATAGATTTATCTATGGCAACGAGCAGTCTTTTTAACAAGTTTAATTTGACCGTGCACACAGATCTCTGTGGCAGTGATCACTTCCCCATTTTAATAAATTTTGAACCAAGTTTTAACACTGATTTTATCCGACCGGGCAATTGGATTGTCCGTAAAGCGGACTGGCAGAATTTTAGAGACGTTTTTAATTTTAAACACAATTGTAATTGTGATGCCACACACAATGTGGAGGTTTTAACAAGGTGCTTGATCGAAGGAGCGAATTGGAGCGTCCCACGGTCATCGGGTAACGTCCCACGGCCAGCGGTTCCTTGGTGGAACAATGAGTGCGCCGAGGCAATTCGTCTTCGAAAACGTGCCCTTAGTCTTTTTAAAAAGTACCCAACTGCAACGAACCTTTCGTCCTTCCGTCGACTGCGAGCGAAAGCCCAACAAGTCGTGAAGGAGGCAAAAAGGGTCTCCTGGATGGAATTCGTCAATAGCATTAACCACAGGACACCATTTGCACAGGCGTGGAATAAGGTGAGATGCATCTCGGGCTCCCGCAGGGAGTACGGCGCCTCTTGCTTGAGAGTAAATGGCCAAATCGTGAGCTCCCCTCGCGATGTAGCCGAGGTCTTTGGCGAGTCACTAGCCAATATAAGCAGTGACAGGAGTTACTCGGAAGCGTTCTTGGCCATCAAGGAACGCTTCAAGAGAACTCCCCTTTGCTTTGCTGAGACGTCCGTAATCGCGGAGTACAACGACCCGTTCTCGCTGTGGGAACTTCGGTCAGCCACCGCGGATTCCAAGGACACCTCTCCGGGACTGGACGGAATCCACAACGCCTTCCTTCGAAATCTTTCGGGGGAAGCGTTGATGGAGATCCTGAGCACCTTCAACCAGTTATGGTTCGAGGGTAGCTTCCCATCTTCCTGGAGGGAATCTGCGGTGGTTCCGATCCCTAAACAGGGAAAGGACAGAGCGGACCCGAGTAACTACAGGCCCATCTCCCTTACCAGCTGTCTGTGCAAGGTAATGGAAAGGATGGTAAACCGTCGGCTCGTTTGGTGGTTGGAGCGGCGGAACCTTCTGTCGAATATCCAGTGTGGTTTCCGGCGAGGTCGATCAACCATTGATCACCTCGTTCGGAGCGACAATTTCATCCAGGAGGCCTTTCTTCTGCACCAGCATGTCATCGCGGTCTTCTTTAATAATAATAATACTTTATTTCACCGATTAGCAAGAGTGCAATTGCATGGCTACGTCATAGATAAGTAAGATAAAGATAAAATAAGACAAGCTAGTAATATAAAGAATACCAATGATGAAGTGACATCAAAATTACAATTTGCAGAGAAAAGGCTAATAAATACATAGAAAGATTAAATGGAAAAAAATACAATGATATGGACAATGCTAAAATGTTACAAAGTAGCATCATGGAGGTTATCAGATTCACAAAGTATCTTCCATATATTCCGCAATGCTGTAATAACACTTATTAGATAGAAGATGTTTCAGCTTACTTTTAAATACATAAATTGAGGTGCTATCTTTTAGTTCATCAGGGATTTTGTTGAATATTGCAGAGGCAGAGTGTCTCGGTCCCTTTAAACAGAGAGAGCTGGAGTACTGTTTGGAATGTATGTTGTTTCTTGCACGGGTGTGGTGATGGTGGAAGGTGGCATTTGAAGGAAATTTATCAAGGTTTGCTTTAACAAAGCTGGCACATGTCGTTACCGTCCTTGTCGGTGTCTGGAACAACCTCTACACATAAGTTCTTGTTCTCGAGATAATTCTTCACTTGAAATTTCCAGTCCTGAAAGTCTTGCACCCCTTTCAATTTTGGAATACTCGCCAAGATAGAATTTGTTCCAACACTGTCTCCCATAGTGCTCTTTCAATCGCAAAAATGCTACAGTCAAATTCATCCGCGAGATGATAATCTCCAACTCAATGATTTTTACGAAAAAGCATTAAAAGAGAGTTCTAAGGCCTGGGCCCATAACCTGTTGGGATTTCAGCCTTAAATAATTCACTCGGCTTTCAATGTACATAAGGCTCTTTTATTGCCTCGTAAAAGAAGATTGGGAATACAGCACGAGAACAAGTGCTACATCTGCTACGTAGCACGCCGAGTTACAGACTGACTGGCCACACGAGAACATACGTGATCAGAAATTCAAAAACAGTGCTGCCAACCCTTAGAAGTGTGTCCTTGGTTACGACATCTTACAGATTTACAACACAACAGAGTTCTTATGTGGAATTGTCAATAGTTTGAGCTTTAAATAGAACTCTAAATTTGTTAATATTAATACTAGAATTTCATTTTACAGCGTAAAACGTTCATAATTAAATTAGAAATTCATTTAAAGGTATAAGTTTTTGAAGTATACAGTAAAGAATTATTTAAAAAACAATGTTAATGAAAAAAATTTGCAGCGGCCTCCTTCTGAGAGAGGGGCTGCTAAGGGTTGGAGGGGTCAAGCCGAGTGCTTGGGGGAAGGGTATGGTGTCCTGCTGAGTGGGGTTCCAAAACAGGCAAAAGGCATGCCTGAGTGATTTGTTGCCGTTTCATTGTCCCAGTTCTTACTCGTAGGAGGGGTGTCGAGGATTACGAGCAAATTACACACAAAAAATGCCGTAAATCATTGAAATGTCCATATCAATGCTTACATTCACATGCACACACACTCAATCTTTCAAGCACACAGACACATTTTCATTCTCTCACTGCGATGTAAAAGGCTGCACGGTGACGTCACCTTTGGCGTCAGCTGCTGATGTGGAGTCAACTTTCATGAAGAAGCTGTGCAGAGATGTTTGTATGGATGCCTTCTACCCCTGCGGGTAGGGGGATGTAGAATACTCCCGCAGTATCCCTGCTTGTCGTAAGAGGCGACTAAAAGGGCGGGGAGGTGAAACCCCGAAAACAAACCCCCAGGCAGCAAAGGGATGCGTCCGGACAGTTTTGTGGGTCCACTGTCTGTGTGCGGCCATACCAGCTGGCCTGCGATCCACCCGCATGTTTGCCGTGTGCGGAGACCCGTAAGGGGGAGAAGGGGATCCTGGTGGGTGAGCTCTCTGGAACCCAGCCGGGTGTCGGATGCCCGGTATGGAACGGAGTTCAATATCCCACTTCGGCCCTGAATTCCCTGTAAACGGGAGGCCGGGGGCTAGCCACCCCCGGTCAATCGGCTTGCCGTTAAGTTCGGTGGCGAGTGCTAGGGAGGTGGGGGTCTGCGTAGGGCGGTCGGAGATTCTCGGGTTGGTGGGCCCGTTATATCGAAGACCCAACCCGAAACAGACGACCATCTTCAGGGTGCTATATCCCCTCGGGTAGCCCTGGCGACCACACCGGCCCGCGGTGTGGCGTCCCAAATGTGTGGCTCCATGGTGGGTGGGGAGCTCGGGGGACGAATGTTATCTAGGGCATGGCGGACAACAAACCTCCACCCCAAAAAAGATCCCGTCCGGATTCGGACGGGGGAGAGAATGTTTACGGCGCTAGTCAGCGCTATCTAGTGATGAGGTGCCAGAAGGAAGGGGAGAGCCTGAAAAAGGTTTCCCCCTTTCTTATTCGTAAAGTTCTGTCGGGTTTGGTTCCTGGAGATCTGAAATCTGCAAAAAAGCTTCGCGATGGCACACTGCTCATCGAAACAGCAAACAGGGCTCAGAGCGAGAAACTTCTGAAGACCGTCAAGTTGCACGACATTCCCGTCAAGGTCGAGGTGCACCGTACCTTGAACACCTGTCGGGGAGTGATTAGCCACTATGACCTATTGTACGTCGAGATCGACGAGATAAAGCGGGAGATGGCCCCACAGGGGGTTTCCGATGCTCGTCGACTCACTACTAAGCTCAACGGAGAGAGGGTCAACACGACATCTGTCATTCTTACGTTCGCGCGTGACGTCCTCCCCGACAAAGTGTTCGTCGGTTATGAATCGGTCCCAGTGCGGCCATTCATACCGGCACCTATGAGATGCTACCAGTGCCAGCAATTCGGCCACATGGCCACACGATGCCAGGGCAAGGCCACCTGCCCCCGCTGCAGCCTGGATAAGCATGACGGAGCAGAGTGCACAAGTGACCCACTTTGCGTCAATTGCGAGGGTGCCCATCCCGTGTACTCTCGTGATTGTCCAAAGATGATCGAAGAACGTAAAATCATGGAGATCAAGACGGTGGATAAAATACCATATCTCGAGGCTCGGAAAAAGTATAGAGCACAAGTTGCCCCCACTTTTTCCAGATCATGGGCTCATGTTGCTGCCACTCCGATCGCAAAGGTCACCATCTCGACCCAGACGGATGATAATGCCAACCAGGACACTAAACCCACAGAAGAGAAATCGGCCACTCCGGTTAAGGCTTCCAATCCGGAATCTAAGACCAAACCCACCGGTCCGGGGTCCCCTAAGCGGAACCCGGCCAAAACATCTGCCGGGGCCACGCAATCCAAGCGTGGGAACTCGCAATCCCCCGGTCCATCTGGCAAGGCTCGAAAGAGCACCCCAGAGCCAATGCAGGAGGATGAGTGTCTATCAGACACTGATATCCTCCAAGTTCGTAGTAAGGGGAAGAAAAATCGCATAAGACGCTGACCTCCCCAATTTTTAACCGATCGATTTTAACCTAATTTATTTTCCTTCTATTTTTTACTTATTTCCAATGGCTTTTATACTGCAGTGGAACTGCAACGGTTTTTATCGGCATAAGGAGGAGCTGGATGTTTTAATACGAGATTTTAACCCGGTTTGCGTTTGTCTTCAGGAAACGCATTTTAAAAACACGGACAAGGGCATTTTAAACCATTTTAAGGTTTTTAGATTAGACGACACCTGCGGCCAACGAGCCCAGGGTGGAGTAGCAATTGCTATCAGGGAGGCCCTTTACACCTCCCAGGTACACCTGAACACACCGTTTCAGGCGGTGGCGGTGACTGTTCACGCTCCGCAGATGGTTACGTTATGCAACGTATATCTGCCGGAGGGTGCACCTGTCACCCGTTTTAATTTGGAAGCCCTTGTCCACCAGCTGCCTCAGCCCTTTATTTTACTTGGTGACTTCAACGCACACGATCCTCTATGGGGAAGCAGTAGAGGGCAGTGTAATCGTAGAGGACGGATTTTATCTTCTTTTATTACGGATTCTAGCCTAGTTTTATTAAACGACGGGGAGAAAACCCGGTTCAACAGCTTTACTGGTGACTTCTCCTCTATAGACTTATGCGCGACATCGAGCGTGTTGTTAAATAAACTGAGTATGTCCGTACACGATGATCTATGTGGGAGTGATCACTATCCCATTTTTATACTGAAAGAGGGACGTTCTAACCCCATTTTTATTCGTCAGGGCAACTGGATTATCCGGAGAGCCGATTGGGGTCGTTTTATGAGCAATTTTAACTTTCAACACGACATGACGCTAAACAGCGTGTCTAACATAAATCATTTAACAAGCTGCATCATCGAAGCCGCGAACACAAGCGTACCACGGTCTCGTCGTCTCAAATCGAGACCATCTGTACCTTGGTGGAATGAAGAATGTGCAGCTGCAATTCGCAAACGGAAGAAGGCGCTACAAATTTTTAAAAAGTGCCCGACGGTCACGAACCTTTCCGCCTTTCGGCGCTTAAGAGCTAAAGCTCGACAGGTCGTGAAAGAGGCGAAGAAGGCTTCCTGGGTGGAATTTGTCTCGGGTGTCAACTGTAGAACACCACTTACACAGGTCTGGCGCAAGATCAGGAGTCTATCGGGTAACCACCAACAGATCGGCATCTCCTTTTTACATATCAATGGGGATGTAATAACGTCTGAAATTACTATCAGCGACGTTTTCGGCCAGCTACTCGCCAAAACCAGCAGTAACAGGAGCTACGACTCTACGTTTCTGAAAACCAAGGAGCGATTGGAGATGTCCCCGATAAACTTTAAGGAAAGACATCCCTTGGCGGATTACAACCTTCCGTTTTCCCTCTGGGAACTCAAATCCGCCATTTCTAACTCCCGTATCACTTCTCCGGGACCTGACGAGGTCCACAATGCCTTCCTCCGGAATATCCCGGAGTCGGCACTGTTGGAGGTTCTCCATACCTTCAACCAACTATGGCTAGAAGGTTGTTTTCCACCGTCCTGGCGGGAGTCTGCGGTAGTTCCTATACTAAAAAAAGGCAAAGACCGAGCCGACCCGAATAACTTTAGACCTGTATCCCTCACAAGCTGCCTGTGTAAGGCTATGGAAAGAATGGTGAATCGGCGGCTCGTCTGGTGGCTAGAGCGCCGAAACCTTCTCTCTGGTATTCAATGTGGTTTCCGCAGAGGCCGTTCCACTACCGATCATTTAGTCAGAATTGACAACTATATCCAGGAAGCCTTTCTTCTGCGCCAACACGTAGTCGGGGTATTTTTTGACATAGAGAAGGCATACGACCGAGTTTGGCGTCACAAAATCCTAAGAACGATGCACGAATGGGGATTTAGAGGTAACCTACCCATTTTTATTCAAAATTTTTTATCGGACCGAGTTTTTAAAGTGAGAATTGGCCAACACGAATCGAAATTTTATAGTCAAGAGAACGGTGTTCCCCAAGGCTCAGTACTTAGCGTAACGCTATTTGCTATAGCGATTAACGATATCGCTAACTCTGTAAAAACACCGGTAATTGGCTCACTGTTTGTGGACGACTTCGCAATTTTTTGTAGGTCATCCCAACCAGCTACCGCGGGCAGACTTATCCAGCTTACTCTAAACAAGTTGGATAGGTGGGCCAAAGATAGCGGTTTTAAATTCTCCTTGGAGAAAACTAAATGCCTCCACTTACGCCGGTGTAGGGGTCATACCATTCCCCCATCACTAACCTTGGGCGGTACAAACCTTCCGTTTGTTAACTCTGTACGTTTTTTAGGAATGATTTTTGACTGTCGCCTCAACTGGCGGGAACATATCGATACTTTAAAACTTAAAAGTCTTAAGACTCTAAACATTTTAAAATTCTTAAGTCACTCAACATGGGGAGCCGATCGCTCAATGCTGATCCTGTTGTACCGTTCGTTGGTCCGGTCGAAGCTTGACTATGGTTCCTTCGTATACGCCTCCGGTCGGGAGTCGTACCTACGTACTCTGAACGCGGTACATAATGCAGGCCTACGGATATCCACTGGGGCGTTCCGGACCAGTCCGGTGCAAAGCCTATATGTGGATACAGGAGAGCCGCCATTGTGCCACCGAAGGAACCTGCTCATGTGCAATTACTTTGCCAAAATTTTATCTATGAAGTCCCACCCATGTTTCAACCTTGTTTTTAAACCTCAATTAATAGAACTTTTTAATCGCCGGACAAGAGCCACTAGGCCTGCTAGCATTAGGTTTTATACTTTCATCCAAGCGCAAGGTATTACACACCCAGACATATACCCTATCGGAAGCTGCAAAAGTCCGCCTTGGGTCACACCCGCGCCTAAAATCAATACTGAACTTAACAAGCGTCTAAAACACTTTACCACTGCAGAAGAGTACCAGCGTCTATTTTATATGTTCTTAGACACCCATCGAGATCTCGTGCCTATTTATACCGACGGCTCCAGATCAGGCACCGCCAGCGCGTGCGCAGTCTTCTCACCCCATCACGAAGCTGCGAAAGCAAGGCTTCATCCGATGTGTAGCGCTTTCACAGCGGAGCTGTACGCTGTTAGGCTGGCCCTGGATGGGATACAGGACCGTGGCTCCTTCGTTGTATGCACGGACTCCCTAAGTGCACTGAATGCCATTTCCGGCCTTTTTCCCGCGCACCCTCTAGTCCAGGAGATTCAATCTTCACTCCTCTCTCTTGACAAAAAGGGAACTAAGATCTTTTTCATGTGGGTCCCTGGACACGTGGGTATCGCCGGGAACGAGAGAGCCGATACTTTGGCGAAAGAGGCACTCGCCATGGACGCCATGGAACCGATGCCGGTACCCTTCCAAGATGTGAAGGCGGCTTTAAGAAATGCAGTCCTAGAGCAGTGGAAGGAGTCGTGGAGAACCGCAGAAGGTAATAAACTGCGCGGGTTAAAACCGGTAGTGACAGCGTGGCCTTCGTCCGTCAGGAAGAGTCGCCGAGAGGAAGTCGTCATAACACGACTAAGGATAGGGCACAGCCCTCTGACCCACTCCTTCCTCTTCACCGAAGAGAAAATTCCACCGCGATGTGATGACTGCGACTGTCCTCTTAGCATTCGACATATCCTGACGGAGTGCGAGAGATATCGGGCGGTGCGTAACAGGCTGCAGCTAGTGGGAGACCTGGGGTACATTCTAGGCGATGACCCAGATGTTCTGAACCGCACTTTGGAATTTTTAAATGAAACTGGCCTATTTAATAGTATTTTAAGGATGTAACATTATTTTTAATTTTGACTCAGCGTTTATCTCAAGTGCTTTATTATAATATCATAATGTGCAGCGTATATTTATTTTTTATGATTATGACGTGTAGTGGTGCAAAATGACCATGTCGTCGACGCACCCTGTCAACCCCACTACTACTATGGATGCCTTCCTTTTTTCACAATATATTTCTTCGTAGCAAGACATGGCATCTTGAAGTGCCCTACTGACCTTCGCGAACCTATCGACGTTAGAATCCATTGTTCAAGTTTTTCCACTGCTGAATTAATATGCTCGAAAACCTCAGACAATCCTTTGGCCATAAAGCATTTTGGTTGTCCACACACATCATTTTCAGATCCCCAATCATCATCTTCACCCCATACTTCTGCCCTATGTGCACCCAACTCGATCAGATCTTCGTTTGTCCATTCCTCGTGCGAATCCAACAGCTCCTCTACGTCTTCCGCCTCCACTTCAAGGCCGAGAACATGCGCATGATCAACAACTCGGTCAATGACTTCGTCTACTTCATTCGCCATAAATCCCTCGAAATGCACGAGACCGGGGCAACGTGTTTTCCAAACACCATTCATATTTTTGCTTGTTACCTCTTCCCAGGATGATGCTATGTTTTTTATTTCGTGATACACATTGTAGCCCTTCCAAAACTCCCTAAGTGTCATTCCATCATCCCCATCTCTAGCGGCAATGGCATCAGCAAATGTCTTTCGTAAGTGATAAGCCTTGAAGGATGCTATGACTCCCTGATCCATTCGTTGTAGAAGGGACGTTGTATTTTGGAGCAGAAAAATCACCTTTAGAAATTCATTTAAATCGTCCAAGTGTGGAGGATGGCTGGGTGCATTATCAAGTAAGAGCAGGATATTAAATGGAATTTTTTTCTTAAGGCAGTACTCCTTCACCCCTGGTAGAAAATGATTGCAATACCAGTCCTCAAATGAGGCAGATGTAACCCAAGCTTTTGGGTTTGATTTCCAGATGACTGGAAGAGAGGATTTATCAACATTTTATAATGCTCGCGGCTTTCCCGAATGATAAATTAGAAGAGGTCTCCATTTGCAATCTCCAATCGCGTTACCTCCAAGCAAGAGAGTCAGGCGATCTTTTGCTGCCTTAAAGCCAGGTGCAGACTTTTCTTCTTTCGAAATAAATGTGTGGTGAGGCATTCTTTTCCAAAAAAGCCCCATTTCGTCGAAATTAACCCGGCAACGCCCGACGTCACCTACAGGTGACACGATTTTGTGAACACATTGAATGCAACAATGTAATCTTAGGGATTCAATATCATATTGTTACACTTCTTTATCCCTTTCTGAATCACAAGTTGGAATATCATGTTTCATTGGCGACAGAGAAGCCTTCAGTACGCCTGTGAACAGAAAAGTGAGGTTGCTTTGGAGTGTTAGTGACCAGACTAACTGTCATGGCCTGTAGACCTGGGAAAAGGTACGTAAATGAGGATATTATTTTATTTTCAATAACTAATAACATACAAGTTCCAACGTAAAATAAAATACTATGAAAATAATTATTCGCATTGCATAGAAGGTGTTTTAAATTTTTGGTGTCACCTAGAGGTGACGTTGGGAATCAAAGCACCTTGATGCACTGTATTATTTGGAATGGTCCACATGATACATTTTCTCTAACTCTTCCATATGATAATACTTATACTAGCCTTCTGAAACTTGCATAGAGGCTTCTTTCCAAGCTGAAAATTTTGCCTAATATTTACTGTAGCTTTTTACTTACTGTTGTGTATTGTTTTCACTAAAACTACAGTACCTCTGCTATATTCTATAGATTTTTTAGCATATATTTAATGGTTCAATTTTCTAAATGTCATTTTGCATATGGAATGAATTTAGTATATAATTTTTGGTCAATATTTCTGCTGCATTGCCAATATTTCATGTTGTTTTTTAAAGCTTACAACTGCATGAAATTTTAGAAGAATTGCAGTCAGATCTCTATAGTGTAAATTGCTTGGATTCTGCTGAAATTATTCTCATTCCTGAGGAGGATGGAGAAGTTACAGAGGAGGAAAGTGGTGATGAAAATGAGACAGATATGAATAATTTGCCGCCAAGGATACTTCGGTCACAAGTGGAAATAAGCACTCACTCGGATACTCCTGTGAATGATGTACGATTACATTTTTGAATGGAAATACTTCTAATGTCAATTTTTATAAATGAAGATTATAAATTCGATTGTTCTTTAAATACCATCTATATAGGATTTTGGGGAAGCTTCGCTTGAGAGTCTACAACCCGATGGCAGCGGAACAACAGTAGAACGAAAGCCACCAATGAAAAATAATAAAGGTACCCGTGTACTTAGGAATTGGACCAGCTTCGAAAAAAACTTCGAGCCATCTGGCAGAGGAGATTCTGAAGAGCAGGTGAATAAAGTCCATAGATTTAACATGTCTGCAGTTCAATGCTTTGAATCTATGTACGATAACGAAATTATTGCACATATTGTTCGGATGTCTAATTTGTACGCCTTACAGAGGAACCACACTTTGAATCTGACATTAGATGAATTGAAAGTGTACATTGCTGTCTTACTGGTAACGGGTTATCTAACTCCGAAGTACATGCGAATGTTTTGGGAAATCAAGTCTGACACTCACAATGATCTTATTGCAAATTGTATTCGGCGGAACAGGTTTTTTGAAATCCATAAGTATTTACTTCTATGTGACAATATGAACTTGCCAACAGAAGACAAATTTGGAAAAGTCCGTGAATATTTTAGATTGTTGAACAATAGTTTCATGGAAAATTTCCAATATGTTGCACCTTCACATATTTCTATAGATGAAACCATGGTGCCTTATTATGGACGACATAGCACTAAGCAGCACATGCATGGGAAACCTCTGCGGTTTGGCTACAAGTTATGGTCTTGTGCAACACGACTGGGATATCTAGTTTCTTTTGAGCCCTATCAAGGAGCAAAAGCTGTGCAACATCCTTTGCAAAAGGAATTTGGGTTGGGCGGTGCTTTAGTTTTAGAAATGCAGAGTAGATTACCTTCAAATTTGGGACCATACAATTTGTATTTTGATAATTTCTTTTCGAGTATTCCTTTACTCTCTAGACTTAAAGAGCTCGGTACTGGTGGAACTGGCACAATTAGGGAGAATAGGCTTCAAAAATGCCCTCTTGAACCATCTCCAGGACTGAAGAAAAAAAAGAGGCTCATTTTCTCTGAAAATCACGCATGATCTTTCTATCGTGAAGTGGCATGACAATAGCATCGTTACCATTGCATCTAACTGCCATAGCGCAAGTCCAGTGAGTGCAGTGGACAGAGTTGGTGTTGTTCATGGCAAAAGATCTAGAATTCAAGTATCGTGCCCAAATGTGGTCAGGAAATACAATAAATACATGGGGGGAGTGGATAGATTTGATGAAAATCTTCACTCATTGAGAGTTAGTTTCAGAGAAAAAAAGTGGTGGTTTCCCCTGTTTGCATTTGGACTAGATGCGGCCTGCCAAAACAGCTGGAGAGTGTTCAAAGAAAACACAAACGAAGAATTTTCATACTGTGATTTCAGGAGAAGTATTGTGCAGGTATACTGTGGACTATACGGTAAACCACCTTCGCAAAATACTGCGCGAGGAGCTGTGGCCGCAAGAATTCCCCTTGAAGTCCGACTTAGTGTTGATGTAGATGAACATGTCAGACAGCATTGTTCTCAACATCGTTGTGCTAAATGTCACCAGAGGACAAGGATTATGTGAAAAAAATGTAAAGTTGGCCTTCACATTCATTGCTGGTATGAGTTCCATGGGAGAAAATAAATACAGGAAACAATAGCATTTCTGATTTTTGGGTTCAATAAGAGCCTCTTGATTTTTCATTCATGCATTTCATAAGTGTTGCACAAAATATTTGTAAAAATAGTGAAAATGTATTAGTTTTTGTTTTGAAAATATTTGTAATGAAAGTCAATAAAAAACAAGAAATTCCTCTCTAACATTTTATTCAATAAAAAATGGAAAGCTAAGTGCCCAATGTCACCTGAGGGTGACACACTTCCTGTCATAAAACCAATGTAAAGATTTATAATAAAACAACTTTAACAAGCTAATAGAGATGTTTTTAACTCAAAACGACCAAATTAACATTAAAGTACTAAAACCACCGAGCATGGGAATTGACGGGTTAAACGCCTGTTCTGGTAAATAGCCACCCTCCTCAATTATTTTTTCAAGGACTTTTGGAAAATTGTCTGCTGCCTCTATATCACCACTGGCTGCCTCACCATATAATTTTACATTATGCAAATTCCAACGATTTTTAAATCGATTGAACCACCCATTACTCCCGACAAAACTTCCACCCGCCTCTCCTTTCTGATTTTTCAACAGTTCATAGAGACTTATGGCCTTACGTTGAATCGTCATAAGACTAAGCAGTGTACCTCTTCGATGCTGCTCCTCCATCCACACCGTCACTAATTTATCCATTTCAGCTAGAAGACAATTGCGTTGCTTGGTAATGATGGTGGATCTCATACAAGCAGAACCTTTTACATGTTCTTTTATTCGTTGCTTGTCTTTCACAATTGTGTTGATAGTTGACACGGCCATATTTAGAACACATGATATGCTCGATATAGTTAGCCCGCTCTCATATTTCTTCACGATATCAATTTTCTCTTCTAAAGTGATTGTACGTCGCCTTTTAGAAGCACCTGGCTTACTCTCACTTCGATGCTTATCTGCCATTGTCGGAGGATCCAAAACAATGCACCGTTAAAATTTTTCACAAATCCAGCTCTCAACTTCCAGTTCCAGAAAATGACTGAATGGATTTTGCCAGTGCTATTGTGCCCTACGTTACAATGTACCATTCAAACAAGACGTCTTTGGTTGCCCGAGTTTAATACATTTTTGCATCGTTTGCAGCGGACGGGGACAGGGCTGGATTAACAATAAGGCAAAGTAGGCAGTTGCCTATGGGCCCCGAGAGTTTTTCCCCTCTGTTCTCTTGCGACTCCCTCCCCCTTTTCCCCTTGAGGGTTGCTTGCTCTGCCCACAGGCCCTCCAAGTCCGGCACTGGAAGTGGCGGACGTGAATGTTTTTTTTTTCAAGCAAAATATGAACAGAATATTATAATAATGTACTTTAAACTACAGAATGATGCATTAGCCATAGCCTCCGAGATATAACATTACCTCTTACTTAGTAGTCCTTCGAAAATCACGGGTAAGTCTCTGATTGCTGTGACTTTCCTATGGCCAGGTTCGAAAAAGTTATTTCTAGTCAATTTCTATAAAAATAATATGGAAGATGATGATTGCTTCTCATTGTAATCCGATTTAAGAGTTCAAGAGGATGTAGGTAGATGTTCATGGTTAGAGGAAATACGAGTTAATTTCTTGGCAATAAGTCATACTCCGTTGCGCAACTGACTGCAGCCTTACCGTGGGCTGTTACCATGGGCCAATTTCCATCACGTGGGTACTAACCAAGTCTTTTCCGCAATAAAGATTTCTGTTAGAACTTCTTTTCTTTTAAATCCACATTCGGGCATGACCAAACTTAAGGGTACAATTTTAAAATAGACGAAAGTCAGAGTTAAGGTTTCAGGTCTGTATGATGCGTAGTAAGCTATACGATACGTACTGGAGTGAGCGCAACCACTTCTATTGCTAGGACTGTGAATTGTCGCGTTGATTGGTGACTTGGGTGGAAGATATAATATTTTTAAGCAATTTTGCTACAAAAATTAATGAACATTAATGAAATTTCCTTAGACGAATGATAAAAATGTACCAATTTGTTTTGTATCACGTTAGAAACTCGATAACCATTAGATATTTTCTCTGTCAGTCGGTTTACGAGCGAACATTTTACTTCTTCGTGGTCGTGTTCAAAAATTAACGGAATCTCTTCATATAAGGTTACCACTTACGTAAGTATGGATTTACCTAAGTCGAGACATATGTAACTCGGGGACTGCCTGTATTCATTAATAATAATCTTTCTTCCCCCTTAGAATAAATTATGGATTTCCTCAAGGCTCAGTTCTGGGGCCTCATTTATTTCTTATTGTTATCATTGACTTACCTTCTAATGTCTCCTGTAAATCCTTACTCTATGCTGATAATACCACTCTCATTCACAAAGCTGATAACCTGAACAACAACAGCACTACTTCAAACTTGTACTTGTCTGAAGCATCTAACTGGTTTTCTGCAAATGGACTGGTTTTAAATAATTATAAAACCCAGTCATGAGCCTTCTCTTTAAGCACCTCAACGAGTCCACCTACCACCATCAAGTTACTTGGCTTTGATCTTGATCAAAAATTGACTTGAGAGCCACATGCATTAGGCACGCTAGGAAAACTATCTAAGGCAGTGTACATGTTACGTGAACTTAAATTTTTCATTCCTAAAGAGTACCTCACTCGTGCATACTTTGCCTTTTTTCACTACCACATCAATTACAGTATTGAACTATGGGGCCATTCTTCATCCACCAAAAGTTTATTTAGGATGCAAAAGAGGCTGTCAGAGTGATATCATTTTCTCACCCGAGAGACCACTGTAAGCCTTTGTTCACTGAGTTGGGTATTTTGACTCTGCACAGCCTTTATATCTACAAATTCCTATGCAATGTAAATGAAAATCCAAGCTCCCCTGAGACAAGAGCAAATAAACATTCTTATTTCACCAGGAACAGGGACACCCTTGATATCCTGTATTGTTGCCTGTCCAAAAATAGCAATGCCTTTAACATTCTAAAATTGTGTCTTTTGAACAGATTGCCCACAGAGGCTAGACACGTGAGTGTGCCAAAATTCATAAATGTTATACATGCATGGCTTCTGCAAAAAGCCTTCTATTCTTTAAATAAATATTATGAGTGTGACAAAATTGTCTTGTCATTTTGAGTTTGGGAGTAATCCTTGTGTTTTTTACTTGTAATGTATGTCATGTAGACCTGTGCGCCGTCGCCGCCGATGGATTATGTATGGCGTGCCGCTGGTCTTCTGTGTCGGCGGCGCGGCACCATCATAGGTGGTCATTTACCGACCATTGCCCCTGATGCGTCGGAACAATACGTATGTTCACTTATTATTGCGGACTCCTCATAATAATACATACCCATCACACCGTCAAAATGTTTCACTCATTAATTCATAATTGTACACCTAACTGCTTCAATAATTTCCTCCATACTGACCTATCCTTGCAAACCTCTTTTGCCTCATTTAACCCCATACACTGTTTCATGCACGCCCTCCTGTATGTACACCACCATAAATTACCTCATACTCACCCTCCTGATTTTAAAACACCTAATATTCCTCCTAAGAATTTCCTCAACCACATTCAACCACAACTTTCTCAGCCTACCTCTACCTCTCATGCCATTCATTCTACTCTCATATATCTGTTTCGTTATTCGACTCTCATCCATTCTCTCAACATGGCCAAACCAGCGAAGCACACTACTTCAAACACGTCCATTACTGGAGCATTTAACCCACATTCATTCATGACCCACTCATTCCTGACCCTATCCATCCTACTTTTGCCACAAATACTCCTCAGATAACTCATACCCACTGCGTTTAATCTACTCTTATGTCTATGCTGACATACACAGGTTTCACTACCATATAGCAAAGTGGGAAGAAGTACACTTTTGTACATGGCAAATTTCGCTTCCTTAGACAAGCACTCATTCCTTGATATACTCCACATGCTACCTACCACTTTCCTTCCACCATTCACATGTCTCTTTATCTCCTCATCTATTCTTCCATCTTTCGAATACATCTTACCTAAGTACACAAAATCATCCACCTGTTCAATTACTTCACCATTCGCCCTCATCACACAGTTATTCTCCCCATTCTTCTTATCAAAAACTACTACTTTTGTCTTGCATGAATGAAAAACTTTATAACTAATGAAAAAAGAGACCAGCTCTTCTGCCCATATTTGATGTGCTGTTGAAAATAGTCTCAATTAAATCTGTGCGATAGGAATTAACCAAGTTACCATTTTGTTTTGAGCCAGCAACCACATTTCCACGCTTCCTCGGCATGGATTTTACTTTGTTCAAGCCCATGAGTGCGTTATCCTCAGTTTTCCCCTTGATGCCGTCCTAATCAACATTGTGAAATATGAGATTCAAATAATGATATAACAGGCAGCATAATCGAACAAGGTAACGGATATCCTTAGTGCTCCATTTCTTTATACTATGCGTATTTAGGACGTGTGATATCCAGATTTCCCTCGAAGGATTTCAGATTTTCCCGACGTATCTGATGGATAAAAGTTTCTCGGGTCTTCCAATGGGTGAGCAGGTCCATGGGGCCCAACGTTTCAGAGAACGACTTGTCCTCAATCATCAGGGGGGGTTCAGCTTCCGAAACGTTGGGCCCCATGGACCTGCTCTCCCGGTGGAAGACCTGAGAAACCTTTATCCATCAGATTTCCCTTCCTCCCTCACCTACCAAAGACACTTCTCGTTAGTCTTTCCGTCTATTGTGCTTTTTCTGTTCTTCCTCCATAGTTACATCTCAAAGATTTCTATTTCTTCCTTTTTCCCTTCTGAGGTTTCATATCTTCCAACCATTCAATGTAATGTAAATGTGTCTGACAACAGGAGTTAAGCCATTTGGTTTAAATAGATGCTGTGGAGGCTCGTTATTAGCTTCGTTCAGTATAAAAAAATCACTAGTTGTGTATTAAACAATAACCCTTTTGCATTTTGATCGTAGGTAAACCAACTTCAAGGAAGTAAATCAACAATGCAATCATAGTGTATATAGGAGGATGGCAAGTGCATTCGCCACTTCACATGGAAATGGAGAAGGAATCGGAATCATGAAATTGCATGCGTGGTTTTTATTTCCTCCGGCATAGTGAATAGTTTAAGCAGAAATTGCTTTTAAAAATTTTAAACTCTAATTTAAAGTACCCTTCCAATGGGCCAGAAAGTCAACTGTAAAGGTGGCCGTGTGGCTACTGTGCTTAACAACAGTCCTGAGGACACTGGTTGATACCCTTCTGGGATATATTTTTCCGCTGCTTTTTCATTTTTCTTTTACGTTGTTCTTTTGCGGCATCCTACAATGTGCTCAAGATTTTTTTTATTTCTAGTCGAAATATTATTTTTGTGTGAGGCCAATTTTTCATTTGCATACACGACATCAGGCTTATTCCCTTTTTTTTCGGTAGAAGGCAGCCTTCTAATTATGTCACTTCCTTATCTTTTCACGACGTATTTTCTTAAGAACTATTATTACTATTAACCATCAATGTTACTGGCTTTCAATGTAATTTGATTTATTGAACAGCCCTGATGATGGAAAGATAAAATTTCGAAACGTTGGTATAGAATAAATACTATTCGTTTATGACCTAGCCACAAGAAATTTGAAGATTTAATTATTGAGAATTATGCTTGAATTATGAAAATATGGAGAATATTATTAAATAATGATAAAAATGTGCATGAAAGAATAATGAAAATACGTCATGAAAAGATAAGGAAGTGACATAATTAGAGGGCTGCCTTCGACTGAAAAAATAAAGAGAATAAGCCTGACGTCGTGTAAGCAGATGAAAATTTTGCCTTGCACAAAAATAATATTTCGATTAGAAATTTAAAAAATCCTGAGTGGATTGCAGGATGCTGTAAAATAAAAACTAAAAAACAGCAGAAAAAAAAGTTCCTGGAAGGGGGATCGAACATGTGCCCTGTGGACCATTGCTAAGTACGGTAGCCACACGGCCACATCAACAGTTGAGTAGCTGGCCTGTCGGAAGGGTACTTGTTAGAGTAAAAATTTTTAAAAGTCTTTTTTTTGTTTCAACGATTGGTTATATAACCCTATATGTGGGGTGATTCATGAACCAACTACAGCGGTCTGTACAACTACAAAGCTTG
Organism: Ceriagrion tenellum; assembly: GCA_963169105.1. Classification (NCBI taxonomy): domain Eukaryota; kingdom Metazoa; phylum Arthropoda; class Insecta; order Odonata; family Coenagrionidae; genus Ceriagrion; species Ceriagrion tenellum. The sequence continues at coordinate 72,930,017 of OY720642.1, read as the reverse complement.
AATAAAATCCGAGACCTGTTTACCTGACACTCCCCTTGTAAGAGGTAATAATATTATTCTCCTATGGTTTTCATATAGTGTGTGTAATTTTGAAATTTATTAAGGACAAGTTAGTCATTAAGATTAAATTTTAGGGTGGATGTATAAGTAAAAAAAAGAAAATAGAACTACAAAAGATATGTGTATGTACACATGCACACCATTATATATTTGCTGGAGATGGTTCTCTGAAATTCAATGCTGGCCACAAGATCAGCCCACTGTCAGTAAAATGGTTTGGCCATGATAAATGCAAAAGAAATCTAGATGTAATTAATATGAATGTCCTTCCATTCCAACTAGGCGCAAAAATTAATGGAATCTCACTGATATAAAAGTAATAGCTGCCATTTATTTTGTTCTTCTTCACATTCATATACATGTAACCTTTTTCAACATGACATTAAACCAAAAAAGAACGGGTTAAGGGAAATACATTGCAATACAGCTTGATTAATACTGAGAGAGAGAGACAGTTTTTACAAACTCTGGACTGAATATAGACTAGAATGAAACATTATTAAATGCATTGCAGCACTGTTTTCAGTTAGAGGCAGAACAAAACAGCTTCATTTGCACATTTTGCTTGGAGTTCAGCAGAGCTTAAAAAATACAACTGATATGTGACTCACTATCATCTTTAAATTAACATGGGAATGCAGATATGCACTTACAATACAAAACTATTTACAATAGTATGTGAACAAACAAGGTTGGATCAATGCATGACTATATACACATAAATAGAAATGTGAAAACACACCATTCCAAGTATTTAAAATCAACCAAATTTAAAGACAACATTTGAGGACACCAGATCAAGCCATAGTATTATCTTAAAGGAGGCTCCCGCATGTGCAAATCACTGCTAAATTTTGCAGAGGAAATATTTTTCGCATCGACCCAGACCTGGATCTCTCAATATTTTGCCAACTGCTTGGAGAGTAAGCAAAATTTAGAATTCACATGAGAAATGAACAATTAAATTTCACTTTTGGCAAAGATGGCAGAGAAATAAAGCAAAGCACATTTCAGTCATGGAGGGTTCAGAGGAGGGAACTAGAAAGGATGTTCGAGAACAATAATTGGTTTGACTTAAAAATCACTGCAAAAGGCAATCTTGTTCTTAGTTAATCTTTGAGTAAGAATCTTTTCACACCTGATCATATTAAAATCAGTTTCACCAAAATGTGGAAAAATAGACATTTAATCTTCTACCATGACAATCCCACTACTTCCTTGAAGGCACCCCAAAATCATCATTACACACATCAATTGCACAGTTGAGGATAGCAACATCAGGGTCACTGGGATGTAGGGTTTGGTCCTTCCTTTTTTATGTTACTCCATTTTTGCACCTTTGAGTTGTGGTGTGTCGTGATTGGTCCATTCTGCTGCAGAGCTGTTTCCATGCCATAGCAAGAGTTAAGCCGTCCTCTCGGTTTAAATGTTTTGGCATTTTCAATATTTCTGTTGCTTCACGTATGACTCAAACGAAATAGACCACTTCTTTTGTCAATAAAGTGGTGTTGTCAAAATCAATGTTATGTGTGAGTACACAGTCATTTGTGAAGCAATAGAAATAGCGAAAATTCCAAAGAACTTCAACTGAGAAGACAGCTACTCTCTCGCCATGGCATGGATACAGCTCTTCAGCTGAATGGACCAATCCCGACACATCTCTACTCAAAGGCATGAAAACGGAGTAACATAAATGGACGGACCAAACCTTGCATCAGTGTACCTGAAGAAGCCAGCTGGAACGCTGGCAAAGTATTGTCCTAAAATATGGAGGAATGCAGAAGAACACCCGGAAAACCATTCTAGAGAGGAGTTGCCCTAGAAAATGGAAAGGTAATATTGTTGGAGCCAATACTTCTGCTGTACCTTGATTTCCGAATCCCATCCTCTGGTCCAGCTGTTTGTGTCTCAGAAAAAGTTTCATATTCATAATAAGAGGAGAGTGCCTCCCATAACATAAGGAAAACTGTTGTAGCTGAAACACTTGAGTAGCTGGACTGGAAGATGGGATAAAACATGGAAAGGTCATGTATATACTAAAATGTATCTATGAAAGGATTTGTACATTTCTCATCTCACAAAAATTACATATATAGGCTGATTAAGGAAGAATCTTTGTGATGTATAGAGGTATCTAGCTTACACCAAGAGGCAATAGGAGGCGTGCTTTTTAAACATTTTTTAGCCTAATAGACTTGGGGTAAAAACTCTTTCCTTACACTGTGCAACCATGTCGTCCAGCACATTTTGAGCCTTTTTAGGGCACCTGCTTACTGAGATGGATAAAAGTCTCATTGTTGCCATGGCTGTGCAAGTAATGACTTGAGGCCACATATTTGTTAAATAAACGGTGATATCAAACTTCCACATACTCTCGAAAAGTCTTCGAGTGAAGTATCACTCCAATAGAGTGAGCTTTCCCTCCAGCTTCAAGTGAAAACTGCACACCTCGTATCAAGTGGAACGTCACTCAAGGCTTAGAGTGATTGTTCTCTCATTTAGAGCGAGATTTTATTTATCTTCACTACCCCGACTACAGCACAATGGGCCAATTTGCATGGGGTGAATAACAGTGACAAGGGACGAGAGACAAACACCCATGTCCTGGGCAGACAATATTCTTCCCAGGCGGGATTCGAACTCGCGACCCTCGGGTTGGCAGGCGAGGACTTTACCCTGCCGCCACCGCAGCCGATCAATTTAGAGTGAGGTTTAGAGTGAATTTATTTGCAACACACAAATATAAAAATTACAGATTACAAAGCAAATGCAGCGTCAAAATTGAACAAAATACACATAACGTATAAATATCTAGATACATAGTTGAACAATACATCTATTTATATACATCTTCTACATCTATTCTTAAAAGTTGGGAATGGAAATCATCCACACAATTTAATGGTGTGGCCAGTGTTGAATACAACACTGATTCCAGGAATATAATATATTGGGGATGTACCAAAAAATTAACCTTTAAGATATACAAACACATTATACATTTTTCAACAGGAACGAATAATCTGTGGAATATTTCGTTTCAATTATCATTCATTGTGTTATCATGTTTATTTCTCCCTAATATCGCCAACCTACCATCTTTCATGACGTAGGTATGCTAGGAAGGGCTATCTAGGCGGAACCCTCGATTCGAGTGAAGACTCACTCAAATGTTGGTAGGTTGGGGTAGTTCACTTGTGCCGTTTGAGTGAAATGTTCACTCAAAGGGCACGAGTGAAAATGTTAGACTCTAACGGAGTGATTCGACGGCTTATTTCACTTGAGTACAAGTGAAAGAGGCGTTCACTCGAAGCTCTAGTGACAGATTTCACTGGAAGACTTTTAGAGAGTACTTTTTACTGATTCCAACCCAGGTTTCAACTTCAGAAAGTTATTTTCAAGGTGGCGTTAGTTCACCACAGGCCCCTTATGTACAGAGTTGAGGGTGGGAGTGGAGGGGACTGGTTCAAATTAGAGGGTAAGGGTCGATTGTTGTTCCGAGAGAATTGCATCACAGAGGAGAAGGATGGAAAGGTAAGGTCAGTAGTGGAGTGTGTTAGCAGAAAATTCCATTCCAAAAATTCAAACTCTTCATTTTATAAAGCAAAATTATTTCTAGCTGTTTCAGATAGCCCAGCTTGTGCACTTTGCATGAGGTGCTTGGTAAATTTAGAGTTTAAATCACCTTTAATTAGACAATTCTGGTTTTCCAGATATGAATAGAACACCCAGTTAAAGATGATCTATACTCCCAATTTGCCAAGCATCGGGTGGAATGAGTCTACAGCAGTGACAGGGCTCAAGCTGGACTATCTGAAATAGCTGCAGTCGCCAAGGCAAAAGAAGTCCAATGACAGCTCAAAAAGTGAAAGGGAGTAGAAAGTGCATTGTGGGGCTTGCATGTCCTACAGCCAAATGCGGTGCTTAGTGAGCGCTCTAACTCCCTACCAACCCTGACTATGTTGTCACATGTATTCCACTTTTCCGTCTTGTCCCAAGTCTTCATTCATCTGAATTTTGGTGTCAAGGGCGTAAGTTTTTGTGTCTACAGTATCGTGAATCGAAAAGTGATTTTTCCATTTATGCTTATCATTCTTATTGTTGCTGTCATCTTTAGGCAGCAAAAATCATAACTTTTTTCAATTGTAGCCCAGCTAAAATATTAAAATTTGAATAAAAATTCCCTGTACCAATCCCAAACGTAAAAATAAATTATCTTTAATATCAAAATCAAAAACTTTCAAGTAATGGTCCACCAATATTTTTATTGTATACGACGGGTCGTATACAATAAAAATATTGGTGGACCATTACTTGAAAGTTTTTGATTTCCGATATGGATAGGTTCCACAAAGTGAAGCCTGAATTTATTAGTTACACATTAATATCAAGTTTATTTTCTTGAAATAGGTTCGTTAGTTATCAGGATATAACACCTCTAATTCTGGCATTTTCCTTCTTTGCATGGACAGTGGCTCAAAAAATGCCGCTCTGACAGGAAGACCTCACAATTATGCTATCCTCTTCTCACTTGGCTGTTCTAATTGACATCGGACATCATTTTCTATAGCAACTATAGAAATAATTTTGCATTATAAAATAAATGTTTTGAATTAAATGTTTCCTTCCCACTCTTCTCTCTTGACCTCACCTTTACTTCCTCCTCCTATTTAGGATCAATAATGCACTCCCCTCCTCTTTCCCTACATACTCAATACTTCGTATAGAAGGGGCTGGAGGTGAGCTACTGTCACCTTGAAAATAACTTAGTGAAGCTGAAACCTGTGTTGGCATTAATATAAAATATTGTGGAATTTTAAAAAGTAAAGCTATTTTCATATTGTAATGTGGTTCAACCAAGTTAAGCATGATGATTTTATACATAATTAGAAAAAGTTTCAAATCACAACCCTCATTACCATCAGAAATTCAACATACCCCCTGAATTGGTTTGGAATGAAATAACTTAGTAATTTTCCACACAGTTTATTATCCTCAACCGGTTTCAATGCAATAGCATCATTTTCAAGACCTTTTTTTGTAACCTCTTGAAAATGACGCCATTGCGTTGAAACCAGTTGAGAATAATAAACCGTGTGGAAAATTACTAAGTTATTTCATTCCTCACCATGGAAAAATTCCACAAAATAAGCCCGTCTACGATTAATTTTATACCATTTTATACCATACCATATATATTGCACCATGATTTCGAGGACATATATATAACTATCTTACACCCTTGAGGTAGCTGGTAGCAGGGGCGATTCCATGGGGGGGGGGGGGTAAAGGGGATACATCCCGCCCCAAAAATTTTGGGTTTTACAAAACAATTTAAACAACTAGACGTAGTTATCAAATACAACATTAAACACTCCGATCACTGATCTGAAAAGTATAATAGTTATTAATATGCTCATTATTATATAGATATGGTAACTGTTTTATAGTTTTTTTAGGATGACTGAAAATTGCCATGATTTAATGGTAGCCTCACCCCCTGAAATAAATTCTAGGATCGCCCCTGGCTGTTGGGTACCGTATACATTTCATGATTAATATTGGAAATATGAACATGTATTCTACTGTAAAAGTAGTTACATCCCTTATTAATAACTTGAGATAATATTTTTTTTTAATCTTTGGTGAAACCGCCACGAATGATGTTGGCTAACTGAATTTTTTCCTTGTATATTGTCCACTTATTTAATTTCTGACCATGGTTTAAACAATCATTGCCACTATCAAGACCACCTTGATAATGATATTAGAACCATGGTCAGAAATTAAATAAGAGAGCAATATACAAAGTACAGAGTCATTTGTTGACCTGTACCTATTGTATACAGTTACGTCAACGACTGCTCCTTTAAACCACCAATGTGACGATGATTTATGTAGGAATGTGGTGTATGTATCCCTGTTTTTATCTTTCCTCTGGAATCAATATACCTGCTGTAGACCCATATTCATGATTTTAGCCTTCCGTGGTTCACTAGGAAGAAAATTTGAAGAGAATATTTCTCAAAGAAATCTGCCCCGAGTTCAGAACCATGCCATTCTGTTTGATGAAACCTTAGCCTTGAGGCACTGAAGCACAACTCATTGCACTAAGTCTTCGGCTTGCCAGTAAAGTACACACCAGAAAGCCCAGCCATTGTGATAGCTGCCATAAAATATTTTCATTATATCTCCCACACCTAAATGCAGTCGATGAAGTATATGTCAAAAAAATGTGAGTCCACAATAGTGAAAAAAGTGCACATTCTTGATTCACTTCAGAAAGAAAAAATGAAAATAGTGGTGGTCACTAAAACATACCACTAGAATGCAAGTAATTCCATTGTTTTAGGGTGTCTTGAATTGCATTACCTTGTTGATGACGTTGTGGCCAATGCTGGCCACATCTTCCGATCAGGTTCGACTGGTGAAGATGGGCATATAAATAACACTAAACATCATCAAGATGATAACGCAACACAGGAAAACCTGGAAACCATAGAATTTCCTGCACTACAGCGCTGCGAAAGCCTTGAGTAGAAATTGACAACTAGAATGACTCTCTGTTGATGAGAGGGAGGGGAATGGACAAAAAAATGCAAATGAATTTCAAGCTCATTGAAATGAATGTAAACAGCACACACATTTACAGTATTTTGGTCAATATATTTTTTGATTTACCCATCAATTGGTGCTCAAGGGTAACAGGAATAGTGCTCAAGTGAAAAGAAAATATTTTCCTTTTAAATATGAATTGATGGATGGTTTTTACTAGAAGATGAAATTTTTTTCCAAATAGGTATATTTTTCCTTTCCATTCTCCTTACGGGATACGGCCGCGTCATTGTTTTTCTGACAACGTTTCTCCTCCTATCCTGGAGGCGCCGTCAGGTGATCATCTTCAACCTGAAGACGCCTCTAGGATAGGAGGAGAAACGTTGTCAGAAAAACAACGACGTGGTCGCATCCCGAAAGGAGAATACCTGCTCGCCGCGGAAAACTTAAACAGAAAATAGATATATGTTGTGTGGTAGGAGAACCATACTTCAAATTGCCAGTAGACGATGGGAGCAGTCTGCTACAGCGATTGCTTGTAGACGATTGGAGCATTTAAAGGGTTAAAAATGTCTTGGGAGGGTGGCATTCATAAGGATCACACATGGACCATTGAAGAGTCAGATCATAAAAGATAATGAACTTTAAAAAGCCTGGTACTGAAAGTGGATGCTAAAGATCAAGGGGACAAGAAATGAAGAAGTATACATAAGAGTAGAAGAGGGAAGGATCGTGTGTAAAACTGCAGAGAAAAGAAGAATAAAATGGAATGGTCACACCATGGAGGCGCAATGGGTTGATGAGAAATATGATTGAAGGAAAAAAAAACCTAAGAGGAAGGCCAAATGATAAATGCACCGGACAATTAGAGAGGGGAGTCCATATGAAGAACTACCACAAATTAAGGTAACTAGCATTAAGGAAGAATGACGGGTTGCAATGGGTTGAATGTCTTAGGATCCAACTACCAATGATGCTGTCCCTGATATCCCATTGGCCCTTCCTGAGTCACTAGCCACAAGTTTCCTCCTCCACTCAACCTCAAGAGATGGGTAAATTACCGTAATTTTCTGGCAATTTTTAATTTTCTGCAATTAATAGCTATTAGAGGGTTTAATAGCAAAGCCAATAGCAAGGGGTTAAAGGCATTTAAACCAATGTCATTGCTACGTTAATGCATCAGAAATAAAGAAAATTTAAAAACAAACAAGACAGCCCGAATGCAATTCTGCGTTCTTGTTTGGCCAAGAGAAATTTTCGTACAATCCATTGAAAATGATAATTCCCCACAAATATTCCCAAGTAAAAATATTCTACAAATGAGTTGAATGTGCCTTAATTAATAATTAAGATTGTTTTAAATATACAAAGAGTTGATTTGAAATAATATGTTTGTAATATATCACTATGAAACATCAGAGTTGGAAGTGAATTTTACTGAAAATTATGTAAAATTTCAGGGGCTGTGGTATATTATGTACTTCAGTGTCTGAACGGCCGATCTCTATCAACACCAGACGCACAGAGATATTTGCATTGCACTCAAGACAAAGTCAATTAGAATAGCTAAAGAGAAGGGGGATTGTGGGTTTATTGCCCTGTTATCAAGCAGCCAGGGACTGTTCTTTGGGGAGAAATCTTTGGAGAAAGGGTGTGAGTAGGGATCGGAAAATTACCAAATTTTTTATTTCCAGCAATTAATAATAGCAATTAGAGGATTCGATAGAAAATCCAACAGCAATAGTAAGAGATTGATGATATTTAAATCACTACTATTGACACATAAATTTATTAGAGTTAACAAATTTTACTCACAAAACTTTTACAATACAACATAAATAAATAAAACAGACACGACCCGGGTTTTGACGAACGACCATCAGGTCATGATGATGATGATCGTTCATCAAAGCCCAAGTTGCATGTGCATGGGCCAAATTGCATGCGGACTGCCACACTTGTTTTCTCATTTTCTCAAATTCTAATAATTAAAACTGTCTTTTGTCACTTGGTGGTATTCCTTGGTTAATCAGCTTACAATGATGACGATGATTCATCAAAACCCGGGTCTTGTCTGTTTTATTTATTTACGTGGTATTGTAAAAGTTTTGAGAGTAAAATTTAATAACCATGGAATACCACCAAGTGAAAAAAAAGTTTTATTTAGGGATGGGCAGATCAAGGTTTTTTTCGGATCCGGATCCTTCATTTCGGATCCCGGATCTCAGTTCTTATTTTCGGATCCTTGGATGTATTCAAGGGTATATACAATTCACAAATGATAATAGAATTTAAGCCTTGGAGACTATTGAAAATAAAAAAAACATCAAGTTTTAAAATGTAAAACTTAAATATTAAAATAAAGACAATGTCGATGCAAAAATAGTACTAATCCTTGATTGTTGTCACGTTTATGCAATGACTGTTGTCATACCACATCTTGAGATTTGATTCTTGAGAATAATGAGATGGATAATAAAGGGTGAATTTGATTTAAATTCAGCAAAAGCCGGTTATTTCTAGCATTCTACTTGTTCGGCAGAAAGCCGCCAATAGCCGACGACAGCCGGCACTTCAATCGCTTAAAACTCTCTGATGCATATCTGATTTACTGTAGTATTTGGATCCGATATCAGTATCTCATCCCATGTAAAGATCTGCAGATCTTTGGATCCGCAGATCCGATCCGACCATCCCTAGTTTTATTTATTAGAATATAAGAAAAAGTGAAAAGAAGTATGGAAGCCCACACACAATTTGGCTTTCTTCAATCATGGCATGAGAAATTTTTGTTCAAAACGATAGCCCCACCCATATTCCACCAGTTCACAATGTTAGATAAATGAGTTGTGTGTGACTTTATCCACAATTAAGCCTGAATGAAACATTTATAGACATGGCTCACAAGATGATGCTTGGAATATATCAGTATGAAAAAATATCTCAAACACAGCTGAACATTACCAAAAATTACCACAGTAAATTTCATAAATTACCCTGGTATTTTTCTTCATTCACCACACCCCCTAAAAATTACCATAATATTTGGTAATATTCACCTAAATTTCAGAAATATAACATGCTGATATATTCTAAACATATTCTTTTAAGCCAAGTCTATATATAAACTTTACACCTTCAGGCGTCACTTCATGGAAGTTTTTTCCAAATCTGTATTGAAAATAAGCCTTGTACTTTCCCACAGTTATTTATTGTGGTCGGGTAGTCAAAAAATTTAATGCAATAGTTGTAATACAGTTTACATAGGTCAAACTGAACAAAATGTCAAGACACATCAAAGAACACTCACAAAGTTACTTTAATGTGGATACCAACTCTTAATTTGCCAAGCATCAGCTTGAAAATAATCACACAAGTGATTTTTATCCCTGAAATCTATCATGTTCCACCAAAAGGCTTAGAGATGGATGCTTTGGAACAGATAGACATTATCAGAGAGTCAAGAAATCTTTGCAACAAGCTACTATTTCCACACCACTCCCCACTTCTTTATGAAAAAAAATTCCCTCCTCACAAGCTCCAAACCTGTTACCCTGCCTTTCCACCCAAAAATTAGTTTCTTCTCCAAAACTCCCCTTCTTAGCATAAGGGTACTAATCGTAATAATAAATAAATAAAAGCTAAATAATTGCACCTGAAGATTCAGCAAGCTGCAAAACGCATAGTACATTTAAAATAAATAACTGTGAAATAGTACAATACTTGTTTCCAATATGGATTCAAGTCAGTATACATTTCATTCAGACTTAGTTATAGATAAAGGCACATACAACTCATTTTTGGAATACTTCTACGATATTTACTCATAGAACATTTGCATTTGAACATACATCATTCAAATGGTTTAAACAAAATCTTCTCATACCATGACAAAAGGAGGCCAAATTGCATGTGACCTGCCATTGTTAGTATTATATTTTATTAAGTTCTAATATATTAACATAGTAATAATAATGGTTTAAATGCTGTAAATCCCTTCCTGTTGCCATTGGCTTTTCTATCACATCTTCTATTAGCTATTAATTGCTGGAGATAAAAATTACCAATATTTACTACAGTAATTTACCAGAAATTGAAATTTTGGAAATTTACCCATCTCTAGTCTTATCCCCCTTGGTCAGTTTCTTTCTATAATTACTGGTTGGACAGTCTTTTCAAGGGGAAGGCCAGGTTGAAAAAGGAAAACATAATCTCTCACCCATGTAATGTCCCATAGCAAAGAAAACTTCAGTACATAGTTTACTATTTTAAGACAGTGATTCATTCACTTGTGATCAAAAGTGAATGAGTCACTGTCTTAAAATAGTAAACTATCAATTGATATCCATACAATATCTGTAATAACCGACTATAACATCCAAGCAATATCCAATTTTCATCCAAGAATATTGTGTAGATATCCACACAATATCCGAAGTTGCCGCCAAATGCCATCCATGTAATATCCAACTTGGATATTACCAAACATCTAATTTTCATCTAATAATATAGTATGGGTATCCAAACAATGTCCAAAATTGCCATCCATATGAAATCTATATTGGACATTAATTAGGAAGGAGTGCCCCTCCTCCTCTTAGGTGAATTTGCAATCAGGACTCAACCATACTAAATTTGCCTGTAATGGTTGTACCTAATTTTTCAAGTCTCATTCTTTACAACGAGAGTGAAATACATTTTCAAGTTGGTGAATGAAAATGTATTTCACACTCCATTGTTAAGAATTTCACAGGAAACATTAAGTACCTACAGCAATGAAATGCACAATTAGTATGATTGAATCCTGATTGCAAATTCACTGATTACCTGAAGAAAGTAATGGACCCAATGAGAGAATGAAAGATCAATTTCCTTGAAAAAGTCATTAAAAACTGGCATAGTAAATTTTAAATGATTCATTTCATTGCAAAAATTGGAAAAAAGAATCAGTCTCATTCTGTCGCAATAGAAAAATAAATTCTAGTATTTAGATACATTTATGTAATCATAAATATATTTATTTATTTTCCATTGGATCTCAACACCCAAAGTTAAACAGCTTAAGTATTTATATTTCAAAAGCATTTTACAACAAGCAATGTAAATAAATAAGTAACTATAGAATATTTTCAAAAAATATCAAATGCCACTAACAAAGAGATACTTTAATATTGTAACTTAAAATAAATTTTAAAAATCATTTTAAGTTTCAATATTAAAATATTTTTGGTCCATTAATATGTTGTAATTCTTAATAATCAGTAGTGAAAAAGGGTGGAGAAATGATAGACTTACTTTCAATTACCATTCTTTACTTAAACCTTCATAGAGACAAACACAAGATAAACAATGATAAACAACTCATCACTATGTTGCTCTACGTACTACTCAAGTCAAAACAAACAACTGTCACCCAGTCAACTCCCGACATAATATTGCTACAAAATCCCCACAATATTACTTTTAGATATAACACTGTGGATATTGGTAACCTTCTACAGATATTGTATGGATATCAATTGCTAATAGGGGAGGAATTCATGGTGAAAAAATCATTACTCTGGACTGGGAATCAAACTCAGACCTTTGATTTCAAATCAAGTGCTCTAGCACACCAAAATCAAGGGGTCTGGGTTTGAATCCTAGTCTGGGGAAATGATTTTTTAATACTGAATTTCATAACCCCTAGGCCAGTTTCTTTCAGATGAAGGAGAGCCTGTATGGTTACTCGTTGAACAGTCCTTTCAAGGGGAAGGCCAGGATGAAAAAGGAAAACAATCTCTCGCCCATGTGAAGTTGCAAAACAAAGAAGACTTCAGTGCATAGTTTACTATTTTAAGACCATGATTCATTCACTTGTGTAGAATTCATGTTGAAGAAAATCATTCGTCTGGACTAGAAAAGGAACCCAAGACCTTCGATTTCAAAATGACTGCTCTAGCACACCAAAATCAAGGGGTCTGGGTATGAATCCCAGTCTGGGGAAATGATTTTTTCCACACTGAATTTCATAAAAGTGTGACCAGTTATAGCACGGACAATTCCACTGATCTTTGAATAGTGATTCAGGTTAAATTCCACATCTTGGATGATAAAAATGGTCAGTAGGTAAATGAAAACTCCATAAACAAGAATACTGGGAATGTACTACCCTTGAGTAGTAACCTGGCTGCATTTACACATTGAGAAAATGTCTAATCCAGTGTGTTCTCAGTTACTCCCAGAAAGTTATTGAGAGTGTGAACAGCAGATTGGAGGATCCTACTCTGGTTAACACAATAAGAAAAATCCTCCCACAGACAACCAATAATGTGAAAATATGGATACCATCTTAGATAATGGGGCAGGTCATTAATAATAACAATTTCTTTAACACTTACAGGTTTCCCCAATTACAAGTGTTTTAATACATCTTTGACGAACACAAACACCCATGTCCTGGGCAGTGAGTAATCTACCCAGGCGGGACTCGAACCCGCGACCCTCGGGTTAGCAGGTGAGGACTTTACCCCGCCGCCACTGGGGCCGATTAAATATTACTTGGAATATGTTGACAATTTAGGACTTTTGGTACTATTCCTCATGGGTGGTTCATTGCAGACGGTTATTTATACTCATTCCACAGAACACATGCTTAGCTCAATGTGTTCCCTGAAGAGAGAACTTAACTGTCATCAGCAATCAACAACCAACAAGGGAAAGCAGAAAAAGCCCTGTAACATCGACAATCAAAACTCAACAAAGCCATTGCCAGAACTAAACTTAGGCAAATAAATTATGTAGATAATAACTTTGTCCGGAGACTATGGCTACAGTCGATTGTCACACTGCTGACTGCTCAAGGTTAAGCATTGAATCAACAAAGCCAAACTTAAAAGTTATTTTCACAAGACATTCATTTTCCATTATGGCCACACATTTACTATTAATAGGGCAAAGAAAAAAACCTTCCATAACTAAAAGCTCTAAATTCAAAATTCATTTGAGTAAAAAATTCATTTAATTACGCCAACTTCAGCGTTTGATGCAAAGCAAGGTGACCACATACTAAAACTTGAAACACAGACACAGGTATGGACATTTTTAGTTTCTGACCACACACAAAATAATTTAAAATATGTAAATATCATTTGATTTAAATTGGAGAAGATCTGATAAAAATATGCATCTCAACATAAAATAATCAAGCAACAACGATGACTGCAATCTTGCAACTGCAGCATGGAAATCATTCAGTCATCAACATTTCATTTGTTGTATACTTAACAAAATGATTAGAAAAAAATCAGATACAAAAATTAGCATTCATACATGAAGGAACTGAATTTGAGTACTAAGTCCAAAAAGAATATCTGAATGTTGATAGATACATAAAGTATCAAAACATGATTATGAAAGGTCCAAAGTTGAAATGCTAACCTGGACTTCTTAAATATTAAAAGTACTATCCCTCTGTTTCACCACTATGGCACCTCAACTGAGCGGATAAATTATACAAGGTAACTGGTTTTCAGTGAGAGTGCTCATGTGAGAATTTCTTCAGTAAACCAAAATATTTGCTTACTTCAGACAGAATTGATGCCCTGCAGATCTAATCCAGGCAAGAGAAAATAATCTCCTCTTCCCATTATCATTTCATTCATGCAACAAGTTACATTAAAATACTCTCTTTGACAGTAATCACCAGAATTGATTGTTCACTCCTACTTTATAAGCTTTCATTCTCCTGAATCAGACCCTGAAAGAATTACAACCTCCAAATTTTCAGTTTTTTTCTTCTCTGAGAGATCACTTTGAAAAGACTTTGGTTTTTTCTGACCTGAAGCAAGCAATTCCACTTTCACAGTCTCTTCAACTTGCTCCACTTTAATGGGCTTTTCAGCAGCCTCTTCTTTCACTGATCCTGAGCACCCAGAAGACTTTTCTGAAGCACGGCTGCAAAGAGGAATGAAGTCAGGAGCACCTTCTGACCCAGTATCACTGCCCGTCTGCTTTTTCAGCTCTGGTTCAGTCAGATTTCCATTAGGACTGTGCTTTCCCCCATTCCCCTTGGTATCAGTCTCAGTTTCACCATCACTGTCCTCAGCTGTAAGTAAGACAAAAATGTTTTGAATACATCCGACCCTACTTGACATAAATTATTGTTATTAAGTTGGGTAAATGGTTACGGTAGGTTAAAACTGAAATACGTAAAAAATGGAAGTAGATTTTTAAATGTGCACAGCCCTTTCTACCGAAAAAGTGTGCCCTCATTTCAGCACAAATCCTACATTCCCTCATTTCATCCATGAAACCAATTCCCTCTATTCCCCTTCCTCAACATCATCCCCTATACAACCTAGCATCCTTTGCCCCCTTGCATTCTCTTCCAACCACTTGCTTAGCCTCCCCCTAATCTCCTCTAGAAGCTTCCTTTCCTTAACTACCATACCCTGCCCTTCTTCATTTGTCTTCCTTTCCATCCACTACTTCTTCTCCACCCTCCTCCACACTCACAATGGCCTGTATGGGCATTACGAGGGCAATGAAAACCACCCCCACATTGGCTCTGGAAACCCTACTGTGTATTGCTCCACTGCACGTTGACGTTGAGACTCAGGCAAGGATGGCAGTATATCGTCTCAAGAGACTGGGACCGTGGAACGACAGGGGAAACCTGTCTGGACATAGAAAAATACGGCTGGAGCTCAGGGAGTAGAACTCTTATCTATGAGATGGGCTCAGACACGATGACAGCTTCACTCAATAAAACACCCCCACTTTCCAAAATTCACATCCTGGAAAGGGAATGGTGGACTAAGGAAGGGGACAAAGACCTTCACTATGCGGCCCAGATATGGTTCACCAATGGCTCCAGGAAGGAAGGAAAACCAGGGGCTGGGATTTACTGCCGGCTCTATCTCTTTGGGAGAATATGCTATGGTATTTCAGGCAGAGGTATATGCTTTGTTGACCTGTGCCCATGCCGCTAAGGAATTGGGTCTAAAGGGTAGACCAATTCAAATATGCACTGACAGCCAGGCTGCCCTACAGGCCCTGGCATCACCATGGTTCAAGTCAAGATTACTATACGAGTGTCGTGATGCACTCAATTCACTGAGTAATCTGGGCAAAGTAGTACTCTTCTGGGTCCCCGGGCATATCCGGAAATGAGATAGTGGATCAACTCGCCAAAGAAGGCTCAAACCACACTCCAATGGGGCCTGAGTCTTATATCCCAATCGTACCCTCAACGGGGACAACAGAGATCAAGAGGTGGGGCCTTGCCCGACACTCTGAGATCTGGTGCCATACACAGGGGCTCAGGCAAGCCAAGTTGCAGATTGAAGAACCCAGACCCAGAAGTCAATTACGCACGATAGTGGGATTCCTTACTGGACACTATCAGGTTATGAGGCACCTCCATCTTTTGAAGCTTGTGGACTCCGCCAGATGAAGATGGTGTGAAGAAGAGGATGAAACAACATCACACGTTCCCTGCGATTTCCCTGCTCTGATGAGGACTAGAATCAGGCACCTGGGGTCTCCTTTTCTGGAACCAGTCGAAGTCAGGGGCATCCCCATAGAGGACATGCTGGCCTTCAGCAAGGCCATAGGACTCTTTGGGTGATACAGTAATGGTGGTTAGCACAAAGGACCAATAGGTCTAGGTGCCCCAGGTCCTCCTTGGAGGACCTCCACCCAACTTCAATCTAATCTTATCTAAGCCCTTAAAATGAGTAAAAGGCCACAAAAGATTTTTTCTTCAACACAGTTTCATGGGCAGCTCTGCAAACAAATGTAGGTGTAGGGTGTCTAAATAACACCCTCCAGCATTCTAGTGTTAAATAAGACAGTGAAGTGGTGGGCAGAAAGGTATTTATTTAAAATAAGACAAGAGTTCTAAATCAGAAAAACATGAACAAATATCATGAAATTCACTTTCAAAAATTTCAAATCTGATAGTTATCACTCACATGGGAATAATTTCCCACGATAAACATCTTTAAAAATGAAAAATTTTCCAATGATTATGAATGCCAACCTTTTACTAATATAAAATTGAGCAAACTCTACCTTTAAGAGGAAGAATGCACATGTAATGAATAACAGAGAAGAAGCAACTTCATAAGAAAAACAACTTATTCAGTCTCACAAAGGTGTCATTGCATTACACCATCAGAGTAAACTTGATGACATCTGGCACCACTTCATACAACTTAATGATAGTAACCATACTGCAAAGAATACTTTGTACTTTTCTACAGTTATTGTCATTCTAATAATTGTAGAAATGAGCAAAAGACTCTTCGCAATATAGATACTAACACTATCAGAAGATAACCAAGTAGTCTGATGTTAGAATTCAGAAATTTATATAACGTAGCAAAACCTGGAGAGAAAAATAACATGATATAAATTATAGCCAATTAAGTATTGCATCTTTTCTCTTATTCATCATTTTCAAGCAAGCACCAAAGGGACTTTTAAAAATAATAATAAACCTCAATAGAAAAAAAGGAATAGTTGATTTAGTACATGAGATAGCATGTTCACTAATAGATGATTATGGTGCAGCAAAACTAATGAAAAAAGGCAGAGGAGAAGAATTTTTATGCAGGAAGAAAAAACTAACAATATAGAATAAGAATGCATAGCTCTCGAATTTCCAACAGGGTGATGGTGGTTTTTGGCACCAACGTTTCAAAGGCGTAGCCCGTGAAGACTACGCCTTCGAAATGTCTGCGCCAAAAACCACCATCACCCGGTTGGAAACCCGAGAGCTATACATTCTAAGTATTCGCCAGGAAAGCCTTAAATCTTACAATATTAAATAAAAGTGTGGAAAAGATAACCGATGCAAGAAGTTTTCAAAAGGTCTTCCATTGGACCTGACACCAGCACTTCAGGAAAGTCACACCGTGGGGAAATCTCAAGTTTGCCAATTGCAATATTTGTTTTTTAATGGAAGATGTGGCTTCCCCTTGATGGATTATTCCCCCAAACAGTTTATCATACAATGCCACGCAAGTTTCATTTTGATTCAACCAACAAACAACCTAGAAACCATATGAACAAAATGACTAACAAAATAACAATACTTCACAGTGAAATCGTGGTTGCCAACAGATAAGAGACCATTGCGGATGAATGGAGCATTTAATGTGTTCACTGCTGGGCTAAATGGAATAAAACTAAGGGAGTCAGGATTGACACACTGTCACAGCCCACTGGCTAGAAAGATCCTGACGTGCACTACTGCACGACAGCAGAAAATATGTTAACATATCCTCTGAATAAGACTTAAAGAGTGTCATTTAGAAATTTTTAGGCTCTTCCCGCATTGCAGCATTTAAGGGAACAACAGTTTCCCCTGCATTCCAGTCAGCATCATCAGGTACAAATGCTTATGCTGTAAGCTGTATTCTGCAATGTGAGAAGAACCTAAAAATTCTAGAAGAACACTGCGGAAGCCTTCGTAAAAAGACTTAAGTGCCACCCTTCCAACGACCCCATTTGTTATTCTAAGCCCTTCATGTCAAAATTTTATAAGATTTAAAAATGAAAAACTGCAACCAAATTATAGACACTATTGCAAATATAAAAACTGAACACCATGGTTTACATTTAAAGTCCTGCATGTTCTACGCAAAAATAATTAGACAAGGCTATATGAGTCAAGATCGGTATTCCACATTCAACTCATAAACATCAAAATACTGATTTTGATTTGATTCTCGTCAACTCTTGAACTTACGTGTTCCTACTCACCCATTATTCACATTGGAAGCATTCGCTTTAACAAAATAAAATTTAGAGCAGATAACAAATAATATAGAAACAAAGGCAAAAACGCAAAGGCTGTCTCCCTAACATTTTCTCCTGGTCAGTCATATCTAATCGATGAATCATGATTAGATATTGATTATTTGTTCCACAAACACCTGAACTGATGCATCCCAGCATGCTTTGGCATGGGCACAAAACAAGGTTGTGTACTTGAGACTGACCAAGAAAATAGGTAACTATCATTTTGGTTTGACTAAGGGTATTGGTCATACCCAAGTACTCATGCTTCACAAGGATTAAAGCTTCCCCAAGCTCAAAACCATTGGAACTCTCACTAACGACAAAGTTCAAGAGCATAACTTCATTCAATGCATCACTTTTTTATGGACCTACATGATGATGAGCTAATGCAGATTATGTCCTCAGCCTTGTCATCTTCTTCCTCTTCTTCCTCCACTTCATCTCCACTTGGTGCAGAGGCCTCATCGTCCGTTTTCAGTATGACCTCCTCCGGTTCATGATGCTCTGCGACCTGCTTAACCACAAAACTATCAATTACCTGAAATAAAAACAGAAGGATGAGGCAATAAATTTTCCAGACACTTTAGAGAAGCAAGAAAAAAGCAAGCACAAGAAAAATTGCAATAAATTCTTTTCGGGTTTCCTTCCGGGTGAGATTCTCCCATCTGCTCCACTGCCGACGTTTCAATGGAAGACTTTTCCATCATCATCAGGGCTGTTGATGCCAGGTGTCAAGAGGGCCAGTTATATACATTGTCTCTCAGGTCAGTTGGAACGTAATTGGTGGAGAAGTTTTCACTTTTCTCACCATTATTAATAGTGGGTTCCAGGTCCTATTTACATGGAATCTAATGTCTCTGTTAAAATTATGCCTTTCAAGGTGGATTTCTATTGCCTCTTTGGTGAGTCAGTCCCAATATCCTTTGAACAGCAGATGCGTTTTGTCTCTTCCCATCTGCGCATCTGCCAGTCCAAAGGACATTGGGACCAACGCATCTGCCAGTCCAAATGATATTGGGACCGACTCACCAAAGAGGCAATAGAAATCTGCCTAGAAAGACATAATTTCAACAGAGATGAAGGGTTCCACTTAACACATTCAGTGCCACCGTCGACGCATAGTCGACGGTGGCTACTGAGCGCCGGTGGCCGGCGTCGACGCGTAGTCGACACATGCGACGCTCGGATGTATACGTACCCTGTTGAGCCGGCTTTCTGCGAGTATTCTTGCTAAGCTGCTGGCTCCTCGGTTTAGCTTTGACGAGTGTTTCGCTGCCTTGGTTTCAGTTTCTAAGAATTTTTCAACTTTAGAAACTCATTTTTCCGGGCATGAAATTTATTCTGAACGTAATAAAATGGGAATAGTTTTTTCGTACTATCGGCAATTTAAAATGCATTTTTACAGAACATAGGCATTTTTGAAACAGAAAAAATTAATAAAGTATGTCATGCATATCCAAAATAAAAAGTGATAGATTTTTTCATTCCGATGGCCATTGTTTTTATTCTAGGCTTTCCCGGCAACCTAACCCACCGTAGGTTTTACATCTTATGAAATGGGATGAAGTTGAGTAGGCTTCTGAGAATCTATCAAAAGATGATTATTCTGTGACAGAATTTTAATAATCTCGCGTCTTTTCACGAGATTTAGACGCATTTTCATCGCAGATGCCAAGACTGAAAAACTTTTTCGTATCTGACGGAAAAACATCAGATCGCCCTATATTACGCAGGCTTACCAAATTATTTTGAAAAATCACATCAAACACTAAAGATATTATTTTAGAGCTCTTAACCGTAGAAATGGCTTAAAATAGTTTGTCGTGTTTTGGTGATTTTTTCCTCGTCTAATACCTTGTGAATTTGGAGTTGGACACTGTAATCCCACCCACTTTCAATAACGACGGCGTCGACCAGGGTCGCTGCGGCCGGGTGTCGACGCACATCCCACCCAGCAATAAATGTACCGTTATACAGGGTCTTGCTGAACTTTCAAGGGACAGCAGATCCTCAGTATGCTTTCAACCCTTTCAACGAGTGCGCACATTTGTTCAGTTTAGAATCAGCGAGTTTCTCCTGGTTTGCGAACGCAGCTTGCTCCCTTGTATAAGGCACGGGATCTTCATTGGACGAGATTGCTAGATTTTCAGCAAATCTTCTGGAAGTTTCAACTTATTGCTATCTGTGAAGAAGGTAAGAGGATATTTATTTATCTTAATACCTACGTATCTATAAATATTTTCATCGCAATACATATTTTTATTGATCTTTGATAATGAATAAATACAGAAGATAAATGAAGTAAATAATTTCATTTTCCTAATAATTATGATATACTTAGTAAGCTGACATAGTTTTCGAAAAATATTAATTATTGGGATAAATTAGGAAATGGCGGAGGCAAAACCCGGGCCCTCTGGACTTCAAACACGGAAGAGGAGATTGGAAATGGAACAATCCTCCTTGGAGGAAATTTCTTCCACTGACGAGGAAGATTCTAGCCTCGGTGAGACTGACATCGGAGAAGGTGATACGGCAGATGAAGAGGAGGAACTAGAGGAGGTTGTTCCGACTAGCAGAGAGTCTACCTCATCACGGAGGATGAAACAACCAGGCGGGTGCGAGGAAGATTGGATGGAACATCCCCCTGACAACTCGCCATTTGGATTCACTGGTGAAGCGGGCCTAAAAGTGAGTGACTTTGGTAGTGAGCCGATTGACTACTTCAATTTATTGGCTAATAGTGAATTTTATGAATTGATAGTGAAATTTTCAAATGGTTACGGCCAAAGAATTTTTCCGGGCGGGCAATGGAAACCATTCACGCAAGAAGAATTCCTTATTTTTCTTGGATTGTTGTTCCATACTGGAACAATAAGAACGAATAGGCTTCAGGACTATTGGAAAACGGAGGAGCTATTTCAATTTGCTTGTTTTTCGAAGTACATGAGTAGAAACAGGTTTCTTTATATTCTTCGATCGCTCCATTTTTCCGAGAATGGAAACGTCGCCGAGCCACAGGATAGGCTTGAAAAATTAAGGCCTCTGGTCAACCATTTTAACAAAACAATGGATTCAGTATATTATCCAAATAGGGAACTTTCTATTGATGAGTCAATGGTTTTATGGAGAGGGAGATTACAGTTTCGGCAGTACATAAAGGGAAAGAGGCATAAATATGGGGTGAAATTGTACTTTCTGACAGAGCCAAGTGGCCTTGTTCTGCGATGTCTTGTTTATTGTGGGAAGGGGACTCTGTTCGATGTAGGCAATGACCATTGCCACAGTGTAGTAATGGCACTCATGGAGGGTAAATTGGGAGCTGGCCACAGCATTTTTATGGACAACTATTATAATAGCGTAAAGCTTTCGCGGAGCTTGTTGACAGAGCGCACGTATTGTACTGGAACTCTTCGGCGAAACCGAAAAAATAATCCTCAGGAGGTAGTTGGAAAGAAACTAAAAAAAGGAGAAGTAGTAAGTAGATACGACGAAAATGGTGTGTGCGTGGCAAAGTGGAAAGATAAGAGGGAAGTTCTTTTCATTTCGAGTGAGTTTTGTAGTGAAATGGTGGAAGTGAAAAACAGAAGAGGATTCCGGAAGAATTTACCCCTACCTGTGGCGAAGTATAATGAATTCATGGCAGGGGTCGACAGGCAGGACCAACTGCTGTCTTACTACCCCTGTGAGAGAAAAACCCTAAGGTGGTATAGGAAAGTGGGAATTCACTTCTTCCAAATAATGCTCACGAATTCTTTCCTGCTGTACAATAAATATTGTAAAAAAATGAATCTATATGAATTTAGACTTGAGATTATAAGATCCCTTCTGAGATCGAAGGCTCTTACGCTGCAGGCACCAAAGAAAATGGTGAAAATCGTACACTTGCCAAGTAAGGTTCCAAAAAATGAAAAACAAAGGTTTTTACGTCGTAGATGTAGGATGTGTGCAGATGAAGGAAAAAGAACCGAATCCCTGTACTATTGCAAGGAGTGCGATGGAGAGCCTGGTCTTTGTTTAGATGTATGTTTTAGAAAGTTTCACGAAAAAAAATAAAGTAAAAATTGATATGAAATGTATTATTTGTATTCATTTATTTGTATGTGTTTGGTGTGAGAATGAGATGTGTGTGGAGTTCGAGCTCACTGGGGACGCTTTCAAAACTTCTGGGTGTTCCATCGCAGGCGGCTTCATAAAGAGGTGAGTGAACGTGATTTTTGCCCAGCACAGTAAAAATGCCTTCCCCACTCATTCTTATCGCAGATCAGACAGACCGCTGGGTTGGGTGGCTCACTAATCCGAACATTTTTCCTCGGTGGAAGGTCTTTGTTATGGGATTAGGCGTGCGTACTTTGAGTCCTTAGTAAGAAAAGGATGTTCCTTGAGTGAAAGCGGTCAGTTTCCAGCCGCTTCTGTCAGCCATGGGGATTCTTACCCAGGGGTAACGGTTGACTAAATAAAGTGCCTCATGTCTCTGTACTATCCATTCCGTATAGAAATTATGCCGCACAGCTCGGGTGCGGAGCCAGACGGCTGGTTTGCGGTGGGTTAGGGGTGAGACAGCGGGTTTCGGCCTGGCGCTAACTCGCGCGTAAATCATCGATACTTTCTGATTGCCTGCCGCTGCATTGAACTGTTTATAACGTCTAAAATGCTAATCGCGCAAGTATCGTAATCTTTGAACTTTTATGATAACTTTTTAGATTATACAAATGAGACTTGATAGGTTTTACGATTTATTTTTCCTTGGGTTATTGCTCCAACTGAGTAGCCACCCCTAAATGTCTGTTACCGCACCTGACGCAATGATATAATTTATATAAAAGTAAATAAATTTTAGCTGGTCATTAGATAATTTAGTCAAAAGATAATTACATATTAATGCCTACTGAATATAAGACAAGACTCCATTGATATCTCCATCATTGCAGCATTTATGCCAACGTAGTAAATCACATAATACCGCACGATATCGCCGTATTCCCCGTATCAAGGCATATACATAATACCAAGCGGTAGATATAATTGTATTTCCGAGTGATTGACCTGTTATCATTCTATTTATGTGTTGCGTGAATGTAATATACAGAATTCGGCATGATACATCGCTTTACATCGGAGAGTTACTACTCCGATGAAAAAAAGTCGAAACCAAGGAGCCGCCGTCGACACTGCGTCGACGCAAAATTGTTGTTAAATGTATTACAAAAACTAAAAAACATAGCTATAGGTGATAGAAAACGAGTTTCTAAAAAGGTGAGGTTGATATGTTATTCGGCCATACGGGTTAGATCAAATATTTGTAGAGGAGTTGAATGTGTTAAGTAGGACCTGGAACCCATTCTTAAAAATGGCAGGAAAAGTGAAAACTTCTCCACCAACCACGTTCGACCTGACCTGAGAGACAGTGTATATAAACCGGCCACCTTGACTCCCGGCATCAACGGCCCTGATGACGATGGAAAAGTCTTCCATCGAAACGTCAGCAGTGGAGCAGATAGAGCATCTCACCCGGATGGAAACCCGAGAGGAATTAATTGCAGTCATACGCCGGGAAAAAGTTAAATCCTACATAACAAGAAAAATTATCATCCGGGTAATGGTTTGGGAAGGCTTCTAAGCTTAATTGGTGCAAAATCGAGGATTTGGGTTCGATTCCAAGTCCAGACAAAAGATTTTTCCACTATGAATTTCACACAAAGGCCTTCAGTTTAGAAAAGTTAGATTTTATGGAACACTTTGAGATAGTGAATGGCTCTGATAAGAAAATCCTTAGTAATGACAAGGAGTTCCCTACCCAATAACCCCTCCTAAACATACTCCTTCCTCACTAATGAGTCACCCCAAGTTCAAGCTAACCTTTCTCCCTCCTCCCTTTTCCCCCACCTTAATCCGACTGCATTGTTTTTTCAACTTCTTCCCCAGCCGGATTTACCCACCAACCAATGACTCTTTATCCTCATCATGACCATATGTTCATTTACACACAAAACTCTTGACCATAACAAAAGTTAGCATGAAGATGACACAAGTTGTTGAAACCTCAGTAGGTCTTCTGTTATTAAATAGTGTTGATTACACTCCAAGAGTTTATATTCTTTATCATGGAGGTTGCAAAGTTTAGGGACAGAATTTTAGGGACAGAAAGGTTTAGAGATAGGGACAGAAAGGTTTAGGAAAGGCATAAATCAAACACGAAGATAGATGGAAGGAATATGTGCAAGAGCTATATAGCAGTGAAATAGGCCTGTGAACACAGATATTGAGAACAAATGAAAAAACGACTTCGTTTTCTTCCACTGATAGAGAGAGAAGACTTTTCCATCGTCATCAGGGCCGTTGATGCCGGGAGTCAAGGTGGCCGGTTTATATACACTGTCTCTCAGGTCAGGTCGAACGTGGTTGGTGAAGAAGTTTTCACTTTTCCTGCCATTTTTAAGAATGGGTTCCAGGTCCTACTTAAGTGGAACCCTTGTACCAAAGGTACCAAAGAAATAAATCAGTGGAAGAAAACGAAGTCGTTTTTTCATTTGTGAATATCAACTTCCACATAGTTGAGCCTGATACCATTGAACGTACAGATATTGAGGATGAGAGAACAATAGAAAAATATAACCTCACCCCAAAGTTAATAAACTGCGAAATAGAGAGGGCATTACTAGAGATGAAGGCAAAAAACACTGAGGGAATAGATAACATTTCTTCAGAGTCACTGAAGAATCTTGAGGGTAAGAGAAGATGATCTTTTTCGAACTTATTCATATGATGAAGGAGTACAGCCAGAGAATTTTGTGAAAATGGTCTAAATCCTGAACAAGAAGAAAGCATAAGAATGCAAGGAGTATAAAATTGTTACTTCAATTCATCATGGGGCAAAAGTCTTGTTTAGAGTCATTAATTCAAAGAATGGAGAGCAGAGCAAATTACCAGTTGGGGTTCAGGAGAGGGAGGACAATTAGGGATATGACTGTGGTGATGAGAAGACTTATAGAATGAAACATGGAGTAAAATCAGGATATTTTTACTATGTGGATTTGGAAAGGGCATTCAGAATAAGGAAACTTATTCACAACACCAAGGGATTTGGATACAGATGAGAAAATGGGAACAGATTGGCGGGAATATGACTCATATGGAAATAAAACATGGCCCAGAGGGCAAAGGTGAGGGTGGCTTTATGTGAATCAGGATGGGCAGTTACATGTCATGGAGTAAGGCAAGGGTGCCTGTTGAAATATTTGCTTTTTAACATAAATGCTGAGGAAATGGTATGAGACAGATGGGAGGTGAAAGATAAAGGAATGAAGCAGGGGCTAGCAGATAAAGTCAGTTAGATTCACTGGTCATAAAGGAGGATGGCAATAACAGGATGACATAGATCATTTTAATTACTTTGGTAGTACATAAGTAGAAAATGGGCACAATAGCAAAGACATATACTGAGAAAATAGCATCAGCAAAGGAAGTGTTTAGTAATAGAAAGGAGGTGATGACTGAGAACTTGGGTACGGATATTAAGAGGAGGCTGGTGAGGAATTTAATACGGAGCACAGCATTGTATGGGGCACAAACTTTGACTCTGAAATGGGATGGAAAGAATAGATTGCACACCCTCCAGATTTGGGTGTGGAGGAGGTTAGAAAGGTGTGTCAGACAGAAAGGAAGACAAACAAGGAAACGCTTGGTATGACGGGTGAGAAAAGGAAGCTTTCCGGAGAAACCAGGAGGCAGGGTAGGTGGCTGGAAGGGTAGATTGGGAGCAAAGGTTTGCTCGAGGCTGTGATACAGAGAAGGATGTTGAGCTAGTGGAGAGGGAGAAGAAAGAGAATAGGTTTTATGGATACAATAAAGAAGATTAGGATGTAAGAAGAGATGAAGAGAGAAATATAAGAGGGAGATAATACCATTCACATGAGAAAACCTGGAGAATTTTATCTGACTTCCAATGAAACCTACCCTCAACTGGTATATTACTTTCATAATATCATATTTCCAGGCCTATAAGATGCACCAGTGCATGAGACACACTGTGATTTATTAGGTTGGAATTTACAAAAAATACTTCGATCTTCAACTTTGGGATTTTTTTTAGGAAGTACTGTCAAGGATATGTTAAACTCTATTGCTTTCTACTGGCTCAAAAGTGTTAGTATCAACATTTGTAACAAAGGCAACCATTTTTTATGCCAGATGCGGAAAAAAATATTTATAAGTATCTTTCCTGGCAAATCATCTTGGATATTAGAGGACAAAGTTATACCCTCAGCCCATAAGACGCAGGCTGATTTTAGAGCAGATTTTGGAGTAAAAAGTCTGTCTTATGGGCCGGGATACATGGTATTTGGTTATTTGACATGAGAATTATTGATGGGAAAACAACAACTTCAGCTTTCATACCCAGAAAATATTTGACCTCAAGTAATATTGGGCTTATGCGTAAAAGAAAAATATCATGGAAGACTGATCATGATATATCTGGAATCACTGAACTAATCACAATGAAAAATCAAAGCTTCACCTAAGGTGTTAGGTCACCTATTGACAAAAACATCACTGGCACCAACAAAAATCACTCACAAAGGGACAAAATCACCACCCCTAATTCAACTATTTTCCAACTGCTATCAGAGAGATGGAAAATAAATGAATCAGCCAAAGCTGTGTAACTTAAAATAAAATTTTGGGAGAGATATTAGACTTCCGAGTAAACTTCATTCCTTAACTTATTTTTCTACAATGTTAAAAAAAGATGAAACTGCATAGCAGGTCTTGTTACTTTACTTAGCACTTACATCTTTCAACCGTTTATTGTAGTTTTCACGGTTTTGTCTTAAAGCTTTTTCCAGCTCTTCATCATGTTCAGCAGGATCAGAAATATGAGAAGGGCCATCCGATGAGGAGGGAAGGTATGACAGGCAGCAGTTCCAAAAATCATAAACCCTGTGTTTTTGGAGTTGGTTACCTAGACTCTGGAAGGCAGCAGATGCTGTTGAAAAGTTAAAGAAGAAAAAAATATTATCAATAATTAAAACAGGGATATCTAAATTTAACGCCTACTTTTACAAAAAGATTAACAAGTACATAAACAGTTTGATTACAATAATAATAAACTCGTTTATTGTTCTAGGAGTGAACTCCTTTGGAACATAGAAATGAAATACAGTGGTGTGCAAGACAATTCATATGTGAATAAGCCAATCAGGAAACAAAAAAGGGAAGTTATCATATAAATTCCTAACAATAGACATATACAACATTATCATTTAGCAACGTAGAAAAAGAACTGAATTTCTTCTTCTAACAAAAAAACGAACACTAAACATATCAATAAACAAATAACACAACCTTTAAAAAGAAAATTTAGCTTAACAAATGAAAAGAAAGAAAAGGGAACTGAATTGCTTCTTCTTACGCAACAATGGACATTAATCACATCAATGACTGATAAATGAGTTACATGGTCAGCATTCCAGAAAGTAAGTGTGTGATAATCTTTCTCTTAAATATTACCAGTGATGCACTGTCTTTTACCAGTTTAGGCAAGTCATTCCACAGCTTTGAGGCAACAACTGTAAACAATTTCTGGACTGTAGCTGTCCGGAACTGGGGGGGGGATTCAAAAAACAGGGGTCTTGTCTAGTAACAACATTAGTGTATTTACTACTTGGGAGAAAAAGATCCATTATGTACTGAGGGCTCCCATATTTGAGGAGGTTGAACATGAAGCAGGCCATGTTATATTTTCTTCTTGATTTAAGATCAAGCCAGGAGAGCCTTTTAAAATAAAGATACATACAATGTGACACACGATCATCAGTTCAGCAATAACAAATTATTATAATTATGCATTTAGTAGTTTTGCATGCAACTTTACAGAATTGAATCATATACTAGAGTAGAATTCCCCTCAATCCATTAAAAAACCAATTAAAACAATACCAAGGTTTGGATATCCCATTTTGCATCAATGTTTGAAAGTCATGGGTCTTAGGGTCTCAGATGGTGACATTTGATGAGAAAATCAGATTTGCAAAAATGTTTAAAAATCAGATCATATTTTGAGGTCGTGCAGGCATCTTTTCATATAACATGGGGACTCCCATAGGTGCACGCCGACCGTTTGAAAAGCCCCTGCTCCCTGGCCTCTGCGCCACCCCCCACCATTTCTTCCCCCACCCTCCAAAGATTACGATATGTGGGCTTAAACTGGTAACCACTTTAGGAGGAGGGTCGTTAATGACCTTGCTGAGAGTGGTGTGGCTCTCATCAAGGAGTATTCTCAGGCTTGATTGTCCAAGGATGAGTAGCAAATGCAGCATCTACTCCAAACAGTCTCCAGGCACCAAAAAGTTATGCCAAAGATGACCAAAATGGCACTCGCAGACTTCAACGCAAATATTTTGAGAGCAAATTGTATTCAACATTTTCAAAATGAGTGATATTAGAATTTAGTTCTCAGTAAATGTTCTAAATTCAAGGCTTCGTTCTTTACATACCAGTCTCACTCCTCTCCAGAAGTGGAAACCAATCTAAGCCTACATATCAGAACCTTCTGTAGGTGGGGGACAGTGTGGTGGCCCAGAGCGTGGGCTTTTCAAATGGGCAGTGCTTGCTTATG
This sequence comes from Ceriagrion tenellum, assembly GCA_963169105.1. Lineage (NCBI taxonomy): Eukaryota > Metazoa > Arthropoda > Insecta > Odonata > Coenagrionidae > Ceriagrion > Ceriagrion tenellum. Next base: position 72,900,994 of record OY720642.1, on the reverse strand, counting down.
CAAGTCCCCATGTTCAACAAAAAGCTGCCTCTGCAACCCCTAAATATAATCCGATTTCAGAAATTTTTTGCACACCTTATTTTCTCACCAAATGTCACCTTCTGAGACCCTAAAACTTAACAGACATCCATGCAAAATGGGACACCCTAACCAATATTTTGATGAACAATGTCATGTTCGAGATGTGGTACATGAAGTTCCTTCAAGACCTGTAATGACTATGTACATCAAAACTCACCCTGATTACTGAATTAATCACATTGCGGAATCCCAAGTAACTGCTTTAATTCTAAAAAAGATTAGGTTCCAAAAGAAAACACATTCATTTAAGAAAGAGAAACAAAATCTACCAACCAATTGACTTAATTTGTTCATCAGGAAATTCCTTGTCTTGGTTTAAAGTCTGAGAAGTAATTTTATATATTTCTGCAAAATCTGGAAAGCATTTACTTTTGTTCACATGTTTTTCGATAGCATGATCTAAATTGGAATAACTGGTTCCTGAAACAGAGGAAGGCATTGTAACAAAAAAATTCAAACATCATGTAACAGAAATTAATTAATCCATGGAGAGAATACAAACCTGAGAAAGGTATTTTTCGATACTTAAGTTTGCTTACTTCATCCAAACGTCCCCTAGCCTCTTGCCACTTCTCCCAAATTGCATAAAGCCTCTTTTTATACCTATGAGAGCAAATAAGAAGGTAAGTAATTTGTATCATTAAAAAGGCTAGGAGGAACTACTCCTCCATTTACTTAGAAATAGTATCATATGAAAGTTTTCCAATACGTCACGAATATGAGTAATTTGATAAAGGTTATTTATTTTTGAGGTTACTTATATTTTCAAGTTCTTTATTGAAATCGTACAATGCATTTCACAGCTTGCATTGTACGTTTACAATAAATAAATGTGGAAATGTACAATGCTTACTTTCAATATGGAATCAACTATAAAATACTTCCTCGAAGTGATGCTTGAAGGTGTTAAGTTAATTGATAAAGGTCTCTCTGGTATTCCATCGGGTAATTATTGGTCAAATCAATTTTGAAAATAGGCCTTGTACTTTTCCAGTTATTAATTGTACACGTACAATGTGTTTCACAGCTTGCATTGTATACTTACAATAAAAAAATGTGGAATAGTACAAGGCTTATTTTTCAATATGGATAAGAATATAAAATACTTCCTCGAAGTAACGTCTGAAGGAGTAAAGTTTATTGATAAAGGTCTCTCTGGTATTCCATAGGGTAATTATAGGTCAAATCCAAATTGTGAATTGGCTGTGTACTTTTCCACAGTTATTAATTGTAAATACAATGTGTTTCACAGCTTGCGTTGTACGTTTACAATAAATAACTGCGGAATAGTAAAGGCTTATTTTTCAACACAGATTTTAATATAAAATACTTCCTCAAAGTGATGTTTGAAGGTGTAAAGTTTATTGATAAAGGTCTCTCAGGTATTTCAGATAATGACTTGTTCTATGAAACGTCGAGAAATGTGGAGCTCCTTACCCAGAGGAATACCCAAGAGACCTTAATCCATCAGATACACCAGGGAAAATTTTTTAATATGAATAATTTATATCTTAATGAGGGAATTACAATGACAAAGACAGGGAATTAGTCATTTTGAGTCTTCCTGTAAGCATTGTGTCTTTCACGTTGAGGTGTGAATGAGCATCAATGGAATTTAGGAGGCTTGATAATAATTCTAAAGCCCTCAGTGCTGTGGTCTTACATTATTCATCCATGATAAGTTGCACATTCGAAACTCATGCTGAAGGGAAAAAACTGCCAGAATTACCTTTCTAACCGCATATACTCAGAGTTCTCCTCCGCATCCCAGTTCACTTCCTTTTCTTCTAGTTTCTTCACTTTATGGTACACCTTCTGCAATGTAAGGAAGAAATCAAATATGAATTAAATTAAGTTTAACACAGGATATTTCATTAACAGACCGAAGTGGTTACAACTTGTGTCATTACCAAGGTCTACGATTCTTGATACATAATCACACAAGTTGTCCAAACCAACATGAACATTCTGAGAAATTTTACATGTGTTTCCTTTCAGATATCATCTCTCCCTGATTTCTACAAGTTCACACTTGAAATGGATAATTGTCTTTATTTAATTAAAGGTACGCGAGAAGCCCAATCACGGAAGTACCATCACGTAGGATGGAAGTACACCAGACATCAAGCGGAGATAAGCCAAGTTAAGAAGAGTTTATGGGAAAAAGACAACTGCTGTACTCAAGAGGATAGGACTACAAACCAGGAAACAGTAAGTGAAAACATTCGTGTGGAGCATGGCACTCTATGGATTCGAAGCTAGGACCATTGGAAAAGCTGATCAGAAAAGATTGGAAGCCTTCGAAACTTAGTGTTGGAGGAGGATACTGAAGATCAAATGGACGGACAAAATAAGAAATTATGAGGTTTACAGAAGAGTAGAAGGGGAAGAGCAAAGTGGATTCACAGCAGGACGATCCTGTGTAGATAACATTTATATTAAAACAACTTACAGAAAAAATAAGAATAAGAAACGGAGAAACGCATCTGGTATTCATAGATTTAGAAAAGGCCTACGACACAGTTCCTATCAAAAATCTTTACCGCATTCTAGATGAAAGTAATATAAACGGAAAATACATTATAGCAATAAAAAATCTTTATAAAAACCTAGACACAAAAGTAAAAATAGGAAGTCAATTATCTCCGTCAATTAAACCCAATAAAGGACTAAGACAGGGGTGATGCCTATCACCCACTCTTTTTAAAATTTATATTAACGAAGCTCTGAAGGATTGGAAGAACAAATGTGCTGAAATGGGAATAAAAATAGATGGAGACTCACTATATACATTACTTTTTGTTGACGATCAAATAGTAATTGCAGGAGATAAGTACGATGCGGAATATATGATGAGGAAATTGATAGAAACATACAATAAGGCGGGCCTGAAAGTAAATTTCAACAAAACAAAATATATGGTAATTAATGAGAAGGCAAAGAATCTGGAAATAGAAGGAAATGCCATCGAAGTCTGTAGTGAGTATAAATACTTAGGTGTAATGATTGGAAAAGAAGGAACCAGTAAAAAAGAGATAACAAATAGAATACATCAGTCAAAACTCGCAATAAATAAAATGAATAGCATATTATGGTCAAAAGACATAAGTAGGAAAACAAAATTGCAAATATATAAAACAATTATTCAGAGTATACTCCTTTACGGAGCAGAGACATGGGAAATGACCAAAAGGGATAGGCAGAGACTGGAGGTCGTAGAAAAGGATTTTCTAAGAAGAAGCAGCAGAAACTCTAAACTACAAAGAATAAGAAATGTAAATATAACAAAAATTATGCAAGTAGAAGAAAACATCATACAAGAAATAGAGAAAAGACGGCTAAAATGGTATGGACACGTAAAAAGAATGGAGGAGAAACGTTGGCCAAAAAAGATATTAAATTGGCAACCACCCGGAAGGAGGAAGAGAGGACGACCACCAGAAGACTGGAGAGACAAGGAGGATTGGAGAAGAGGATGCGAGAGACGGCCGACGGCTGTATAGAACTCGCTTATATATATATATATATATATATATATATATATATATATATATATATATATATATATATACACAAGAGTAGAAGAGGAAAGGACCATATGGAACACCATACAGAAAAGGAGAATCAAATGGATTGGACACACCCTACGAGACAATAGGTTTGTGAAGAACATAATTGAAGGTAAAATACATGGAAAAGTCCCCAGAGGAAGACCCACGAATAAGCTCATGGACCAAATAAAGAGGAAAGTACATAGGAAGAGATACCAGGAGGTAAGGAAACTAGCATTAGATAGGGAAGGGTGGAGGGTTGCAGTCAACCAATCTTAGGATTGAATGACCAACAATGATGAATGAAGTGACAAGCAAAACTTCCTCTAGATTTCTACTCGTGCAGACCTTATCTATGTATGCAACTTCTTTCTTCATCTAAGAAAGTTTATATCCCCAGGATATCCATTAATTTTGATCGAGGTATAGGTTTATACAAAACTCTCAAAAATTATTAGAGTAAATTATTTTCTGTAAAAATTATGAATATTGAATGGGAGCTTTCTAATTATGGAAATGGAAAACTATAAAAGCAAAAGGATGGAAGGATAGACAGGCACCATGTCAAGGGTGTTCTATAATGTACACAGGGAAAAATTTTGTTTTAGCCAGCATGCTAATAAATGTAATTACAATACAGGATGTTACGTAATCACCCAAAAACAGGAAGAGACAAGGAGAAAAGAATAAGAAAATATAATGTAAGTAGGTCATGATAATGTAAGTAGGTCAGATTAGAATAATTGGTGTGTGAATTTAGATACAAACCCTCAAGCTCAATTGAAATGAATTTCCTGAACCTAATGCTTATATTCAATCTCCGTGTCTTCATGGACCCCATAAGGCAGTCCCTCAAAAGTCTAAGAGTTGCACTTTGCCTTTTTTACCAAAATTTTTTCAATTACAACTTAAGGTAGTCTGTGCGAATTATCATTCTACCTGGTAATCAGGTAGTCTGTGCGAATTATCATTCTACCTGGTAATCATTGAATTTGGTCTCATTTTAAAGAAAAATATTTTAATCTTCCATTAATACCAAAATATCAGGCTCTCGCCAATTTACTTCCCGAGACTTTTTTTTACGACAAATGCCAGCCATTGTACATGGGAAATGCTACGAGTATGCACTCCCAGGAGACCTTATTAAAAAATGAGGAAGTTCTAACACCTAGATCTTGTAAAAAAATTAACAGTCTGTAGTTTGTATGCTTTCTCGACTATTTTCGAGAATAAATCAAACTGTCACCTCAACACTTTTATCATAATAACAAAAACTTTCCGTTGTGAAGGAGTTTCAAATGTACCGTGCGAGAAACATGAGTCATGTTATAGACTTATGTAGTTATTTTTATTTAATTACATGCTTTTCTTTAACTCGCTTTTCCATGGATCCATGGTTACCACTTCATTTTACCCTACATAGTTTCCACTTTATTCATTTGAGTTAGAAGAGTGGTAAAGCATCCGACTCTCGTCCCATGGGTCAAACAAATTCCTCACATTGAATCTACAACTTGGCAAATATTTTTCTAAGAAACAGCCCTACTTTTTTTGTCCTAGTTAATAAAATGTTTATTAAAATTTGCTGTTTTTTTAAACATTTTACTAACTAAGACTAAAGAGTAAAAAAATGAAAAAAGAATTTAAAAAAATGCTTTTCTATAAAATATTTAAAAATCTATAAAAAGAAATATCTTAGCATAGTACTATCGTTCGTTCATTCACTCAGACCGCTCAGCGGCAAATACTCACATAAATGTTCATACAGAAAGGTAGAAAGAAAGTGGATAGGAACACATAAAATTAACAAACACAATGGTGGTGTGAAGATGAAATGATGGCCGATTCCAAGCAGAAAAAATTCGACTGGACCGGGAATCGAACCACGGACCTTTGGATGTCGCGTCCACTGCTCAGACCACCGAGCTACCCAGTCTACAAAGAATCTACTGGAATCGGCGGGGGTTTATATGAACAAACACTCCCCGAGGCATGACCCACGAGACCCGCCAATAGATGGCGCCAGGGCTGCATTTCACCCACCGTCAGAGAGAGAATGACACACACAGAAGGCGAAATGAAAGAATAACTCAAGCACACAGACAGTGGTGAAAGATATAGAACAGGCGTTTTGGGGTACGCTAACCCAAGTAGGAAATGAGCCGTTCAGGCCAAACAATCGTTCGTTCATTCACTCAGACCGCTCAGCGGCAAATACTCACATAAATGTTCATAACAATATTTTCTCAATAAAATGAAAATTTATCAGAGTAATGGAATTAATTAAATTCAATTCGAGGAAATTAGCCACACAGTGATAAGACCACAACTGATCTGATCCCAATGAAAAAATCGTGACTTACTTTAATTAGGTAGCTTGGTCAATATTCTCGATATTTACAAGAGAGTTGGCTATTTCCAATCAGAAAATTGGCTTCAGTAGGACGCAAAAATCACAAATGCAGAAAAAAAAACAAAGTACAGACAGTGACTTTAGACAATGATGTGTCAGGCAACAATTTTCTGTTAATAGTCTAAAAGAAAATATCACCTCGAATAAAGAATAATCTAAAAGAATAGATTACCTCGAACAATTCCTCCAACTTGTCGCAGTGTTTTTTATTCACTTTCCTCTCTTCCCCCTGGTCTATGCTTGCATCACTATCATTCATCCTGGAGCGCTTATTTGCTCTGTTGTTATCTTCTTCTCCCTTCCTTTTGTGGTTATTAGTTCTCGCTGCCACACCCCGTATTTTAAGTTCCTCATCCAGCTAAAAAAATAGAATAATACATGAATTCTCACTTTGCAAATTATTCCTTATAGAAAAATACTCATACAAGCCGCCCAACAGAGAATGTGACACTATGCGAGACCACTTAAATCTTAGCCAAAAAAAAATTAGGCCAATTCTTCAGGGACCACAGATTTTCCCCTGAGTGCAGTACCAATCTCCAAATTTGCCAAAATCATAAGTGGAAAAATGAGTTTATTACATCACTGTTAGTTGATGCTCGTAACTTTTATTTAACGATTTATTAAAGGGCTTGTTTTTGGTATTTTGCGACAAAGACAGACGTGGCTAACAATTGGAGTTGATCTTCAGAACCAAGACTTATAACAAGAGGTTTCATCAGGTATGGGGGACTGTATTTGTGAACCATCATCAGAAAATTATAGGATATTATTAAAAAGAGGGAGAGGACTTGGTTTTCAGATGATGGTTAACCAATATTGCAGCCCGACTTTCAGATCACACAATTGTGTGAAATTCACAGTGGAAAAAACATTCACCTAGTAGACTAGGAATTGAACCCCGATTGCTCGATATCACGCCGAGTGCTCTGACCAATTATGCTACCCAGGCCTTCTTTTCAACTGTGAATCTTAGAGCTGAGTCTAGAGCACTTGGCACGATATCGAGGGATCTGGGTTCAATTCCCAGTCCAGGCGAATGATTTTTTCCATTGTGAATTTCACCCAATTGTGTGATCACTAGCAGTTGACTTTGTTAAAGTTACTGCTCGGCTAAGCTTGGTTCTGCAGTTCTTTGAAAAAACAGCCCTTCAGGCTAAGAGACTCCTTGCACTCAATTGATTTCGTGCCCCAACAAATAAACAAGCAACTGTCATGCTCGTCACCCAGCGACACTGGCTTATGGTGTCATTTACTTATAAAAAGATAATGCGGAGATGAGAAACTGCAAGGGTAATGCATCATTTGCGAAGGAACACAGGAAAGGCCACTTTCTTCCGAGATTGTGGAAAGCAAAATATGCACTTATGATGTTTGACACATTCCTAATCCCTTAAAAATACTGTACTTACCGTCATAAAAGGTATCTAATAATGCAAATAGAATACAGAAAAGGTAGACTTAATTCGGTTGCAAAAGCTCAATTCTTGGTAGGTCAAAAGATTTTTTAAATATCGTCTAAAGGCTACTTTACAAGGTACCCACATTTTATTGCACAAACGAGTGCACGACCTCTTTCATTAGGAAAATTGTACAGTGTACAGTGGCAAATTGTGTGACTGTCTGAATGACTAGAAGTGAAATAAAACCTGCTCTGATTCCATTCACTTTCTTGTACACTCTATGATACATTCGTTTGAACGATAAAATGTACAGTGATAGAACCCATGATAGAACGTATGATACCTTTTACAGCAATATAGCGAATGTCTTCTACTCATGGATAAAAGAAAATGTGAAGCTCCCAATCATTGTATTTGTCGATGGGCACAGCTCTCACTTGTCTTACCACCTAAGTGAATTTTGCAAGAGTGTGGGCATTATCTTGGTGGCACTTTACCCCAATGCCACTCACTTACTACAACCAATGGATGTGGCAGTTTTTAAGACTCTGAAAGCAAGCTGGAAAGAAGATGTTTTGGTGAGGAGAATAGAACATCAGTCAGAGATTTTGAAAAGACAGAATTTTGTCTCTTTTGAACAAAGAAATTTTGGAGACAGTTACTCCAAAAGTTTTGCAGAATGGCTTCTGAAAATGTGGACGGTACCTTTGGGATCTTAATTTTGCTGATAAAGTCTTTGAGAAGAGCAGATCCACCCCTAAGGCAAACAAGCCTCCTGAAAAGAGGAATTCCATCCATATGGAAAACAAAGGTCCTGAGAAATACATTCTCCAAAAGAAAAATGACGAACATTTGTTATTTTTTTAAAGTTTCACTAACTAAGAAGACTAACTAAGAAGCTAATGCTAGAACAGTTCAAAGCTGTTCAAGAAGGAAAAAAATGGACTGGCTCTTTATGTGATGCCACACTTTTCCAAGTTTGGAAGGAAATGCAACTCCAGATAAATACTCAATCAAATCACAAAGAAACATTGATTCACAGAATTTGCCAGATATATATTTGAGAAATTCTGGCTCTTCTGTCAAAGAAGTTGTTGAAGATAGCAGCTGTATTCAAGATCTCCAACCACAAGCTGAAAAAGGATTGTCTTCATATTCTGAAAACTCTCAAATTGTTCAACAATCGCTTCTTAATTCCCCAGATCTTGGTCTACCAATTGCATTTACCATTCCTCCCTTAGTGTTGTATATGGAGCTATATATGTTTTACTATATGCTCAACAGATGGCGTCCGCCATCTATGTATTTCCATAACTTCCAATAAAACAACAGTTGGATTGTTACTCTTGAACGAAGAAGTCGTATTACTGCAGCTCCCTCCACAACACTTAGCAAGTGGCTGTATTCCACTTCCTGTTAGCAAAGATTCATCTCAGCCAACAGCTCCTCAAGTCCCTGAGGCATCACTGGTACCTCTTAATGACTCTGATCACGTGAAAACGTTAATGTATACTCCCCTACTTCTGAAACTACAATAAGACATTCTGCTTTTGTAAAGCAAAAAGACTCATACAAGGTACCCACATTTTATTGCACAAACGAGTGCACGACCTCTTTCATTAGGAAAATTGTACAGTGTAAGTGCAGTGTAAGTGCAATTGTACAGTGTAAGTGTAAGTAATTGTAAGGCCATAGGGCTCTTCTTTTGGTCAGAACCCGCAGTGCAGGGCACGAAGAAAATAACAGAAAAGATACCTTCAGTTGTTACATCTCAGCAGTGGCAAAACTACAGCAAAAAGGTGGAAGAAAAAGAGAAGAAAGCAAAAGAAAAAGAAGACAAGAAAAAACTCAAAGGGTTGAAAGATGAACAAAAAGTTTTACAAAAAGAAAAGGTAAAATCCATGTTATGAAAATCTGAGCTGCAAAAGAATGACTCTGATCTGACTCTGACCCGAAATGTCATTGTGCTCAGAACATGTGAGTGAAACATTCAGTGACATTGAAGATGATTCAAACGAGTCATTCAACATCAGTGATTATCATATTGAGATGAAATAAGATCACTTTGTATAATCCACACAAACTTTAATTGGTATAAGCCCGACCGGTTTCAACACTTCCGTGTCATTCTCAAGGGGGGTAATATGGGGGATATTATCCCCCTTGAGAATGACATGAAAGTGTTGAAACTGGTCGGGCAGGGGGATAATATGGGTGATATTATCCTCCTTGAGAATGACATGAGTGTTGAAACCGGTCGGGCTTATACCAATTTAAGTTTGCGTGGATTATACAAAATGATCTTATTTCATCTCAATATGATGTCAAAATTCCACAAAGTAAGCTCACAAACCATTGAAGATATGTATAAGAGATTATGTTGTTACAGTGTATGAAGAAGAACTTTTCCCTGGTCAGATATGAAATAAAAGAGTAACCGAATATGGCCAGGAATATCTCATTTCAGTAATGACCATGAGTGGACCATCAGGGTGGCGTTGGCTAGAAAAAAGATGAAAATTGGTATAAGAGCAAGAGTGTTTTAGGCAAGATAGATCCACCTTTGGCTGCAAATTCAAGGGGTGTTTGTTTAGTGCCGGAAATGAGAAAGTTCAAGGCAATGCTGAACAGGAAATAACTTTAAACATGCCTACTTAAATATATGTATGTAGGTTTTAGAAGATATGTGATGCAGCTTAAATTTGTTCACCTGGTTTTGTGAAAAATTACTAGTATTTCACTCAAACTATAGCATGTGTGTTTTGCATCTAACTACAGGACTAAAGTATATCACACTTAAATTACAATTTTTAAGTGCCAAAATATATGTCACCCTTTTTTAAAACAGTGTGAATAATTCTTAATACCTATAACCTAAGTTTTATGTCTCTAAGGTTTTTTATTTATATAACTGTACGAATATAACAATTAGGGTCAGCTACTAGATCCTCGTGGGTCAGCTTTAAGGCCATGCAGAATTTCATGGGTCAGGTAAGGGGGCATTTCAAGCATATTTCAAAAGCAATAAAACTTATATTTATATTTAATTCACATTTTGAACAAAAGCATAATCAGGATGGCTACTGATATCCAATTTTCAAATTACCTGACTTTTCCGCGATGGATTTACTAATTTCCCTGACTGATCGCCAAAAGGACACCTATTATTTGGAATATTTTTTCTGCCAAATTAAATTTTCTACGGCAGATTTAATTTTTTTTAAATTTTCTAATCATGTCTCGTATTTTGAGAACTGCAAGCATGTATTTACTATAAGCTAGTGTGCTCCAGCTACTTCTCGACCTGAGTTTCGGAAGTTTAAAAAAAAATGCAAGGTAAAATTTTCCGAACATCATAGCCTCGGATTCCTTGTGATGAGCGTAATACATTGTGATCATGATTTTTAACACAAATAGGCAAGTATCCCAAAAAGGATATACAAAAGGGATACATTGTACATTGATTCACAACCAAATAACTAAGATTCACAACTAATAAAATTCACCACTGATTACTCCACAAATTGATGGTGCTTATTCCATGCACGTCAGCGACGAATGTTAGTTTCAGTTGGTGAAATACAGGGCAGGAAGGACTAGCCGATAAATGCAATGGTAGAAAATAAAGAGGATTCCAATTTCTCCCCGACTGTTACGAGAATTCACTGACTTTTCCACAAATTCAAAATTCCCTAACAATTCCAGGTTTTCCTGGTTTTCCCTGACGATCGCCACCCTGATAATCTTAAAAATGAGGTTTCAAATCAATCGTTAATGTTGCAATAAATTTTATGGGTATAAAAATTGATTTTACATGTATTTGAATGTAGTAATACAGCCATAGTGGGTCAGGCATTGGTGCGTTTACCTTAGAAAGACACTTGTTCAACAAGAAAAATAGTTTTTACCCAGTTAAAGAGAACTATGTTCCTTATGAAGCATTGCTGAGAGCCTGGAGAGGAGGAGGAATGTTAGAGACCTAATGTTTCTTTATAACCTTGTCAATAATGGAAATGACAGTCACGTGCTAAGCCGTGTGGACTTCCATGTACCTGTGTTCAATACTAGGAATCATGTTTTTATTTTGCAAGAAGTACTGTAGTACAGATTCTTGGGCTCATTCTTGTTTGCCACGAATGTATTCATTGTATAATCTAATAGCCGACAGAGTTGATATTTTTAGTAAAAGGACCAAATGCCAAAGTAATCTGAAGGAATGTGATATTCTTGATAATCATGTATAAAGTGATGTGTTTTTATACACTTTGACTTTTATGTAGCAGTATTTGTTTACAAAGTATTTGGTCCTCCCTGTCATTGTTATTGTTGGGAAGACGATAAATAAATAAATATGCATCAAGTAATTTAAAATATTCTGGACCATACCTGCTTCATGTGAACAAAAAGGTTGCTTGGGTCACTTATCACCAGATTCTGCGCAGACTTCACAGCATCTCGAAAAACCTCTGACTCAGTATATTCCGGATCAGCATTCTTGTACCGGCGTTTTATCTTGTCTGACACCATATTCATAAACTTGATGTCACCATTCCTTCTATTGATTTCGGTGTCACGACAAACCAGGAGGAACTATTGAGAAAAATTGTCATTAAATCGTACAATGCAATACGTTATACAACAACTGGACATTTAACACAGTTTCCATCAATTGAATCTGGTGAAACTTTACTTTTTCGAAGTTAGACCAACTTTCTCCCGCGACGCCACCATCACCATTCCTGTCCCCTTTAGGATAACTTCCTATGTTTTTACTGGTGCCTCTGATGGAATTTTCCTGTTAATGAAGTAAATGGTGAATGCTCAGATTTCATTCTTCTCAATACTATTATAGACCAATTCATTTTGATAAATTTGTGATCACTCAAAACTTTACTTTTTTATCGGCACATAAATTTCCTTCTATGGCACGTTTGGGTCTTTTGCTCTTCCGCGCATTCTTTTCTTTGAGTGGTTCAGTTTTTTTAAGGTGGTTTTCCTAATACAGAGGATAAAGTTATGTTCAAAAGACTCCATACAGTGGAGTATTAGCAAATTAGGGTTCACAGAAGACATTCTCCAGCGGAGTAAACACGGAAAAAAAGTCTTAAGACCAAAATCAGCAAATAATACATCATCTAGAATAACAAAGACATGGATTCAAAATTATAATTTGTGGCCGATCACCATCTGTGATGCTTTCACAGAGCCCGAACTTAGACCAGACTACTGATTGACACGAATGAACAATTTGATGAGTTTTTAGCATACATACCTCATGCTCATCATCCCCTGATGATAGCTCTATTACATCACTCATTACGGATCCGACTGTGAATATATGTATTGCCGGATCTCTCCAGCAACACAGTTTCCCGCTTGGAATCAAGAAGCGCCCGATCGCGCGTCAACGTATACAACCGTATGGTATAAAACGACCCTCGAGTTTCTTAGACTAGCCAACATGACAAATTAAAAAGAATTGACGAAGAGAAAAATCTTACAGAAAGCCTGTGAAGATAAATCTCCTATGTTCAGGTAATATATTACCACCAAAAATATTTTCCAGCTTTTTTTGGCTTTCAGAGACTACGTTCACTATGTTCGGACGGCTCGGTGGCATTGAGCATTGTTTGGTACTACTGCATTGAGATCAAGTTATAAAGTTGCCAACTAATGAAAAAGTGACCTTAGTAGGGAAGCAAGACGAATGAATGCTCATGAAAAAGGCCAAATCCAGGCTGTTAAAGGCACTAACGCCGCTGAAGGAAGCCTTAAAATATTGCCAAAAATCCTAAAGAAGAAATTAATGGGCAAGAACTTGTCGTATACGGGAAAATGTTTTGATATAATCGATATACATCACACAACAGGCCTAATTTTTTGCAATCATTATTTGCGTAGAGGATAATGTTTTAGAGAATGGTTGGTAAAAATGTTTAAAATATTTCATTTCTGTGCTGATAATTATGACTTCCATTCTAAGTTAATCACGTAAACCGGATGTAAACACTGAAGCAAGCAGACGTGTTTTTGTCTTTTTATCAGTTGTGTTGGCTATGCCGAAAATAAATAAAAATTTCACCTTTTATAGCATTATTGTTATAGGTTAATAGTTTAAAAATTAATTGTTAGCGCTTTATCATTATTAGAGCTACAAGAAGAGGTTGGTCATAAAATTTATTCAAATGAAGATCAACATACTTCACCAAGCTTGACGTGGTTCATTTTATCTCCAATAGATGACAGAGTGGCACCTTTTGGAATGGGCCTGTTCCACGGAGCGTTTTCCATACGAAATCCATGCCATCCATCCCCTCCCTCACCTTACCCAGAATTCAATGCATACCACCAGTGTTAGTCAGCCATGTTAAGGTGTGAGTGGTGTAATGATGTGTTAGTGCTTATGGTTTAATTTGCCGTATTATCGTGGATTCAGGAAGGTGGAGTGCCATATAAACATTGAAAAATATACCTAAGGAGTGGAAATATGAGTTGGGGAATCGAGCTTTGGGTGAGTTAAGCTACAGTTTAAGTTTTTCCGAATTGTTATTTCTGCGCTCGCACTCCGGGTAACATTCCTACTGTCTCGGGAGCCCGTAGACGTCATCGGGGAGTCGCACGTCCCGCTCATAACATTCGCACTTTGTGGTTAATGTCAATTTCCAGTCTATGTTTACACACTTGCCGTTACCGTTAGCAAATACAACAGGTTAATTTGACATGAAGTACGTTGTGCCGACACTTTAATGTTTATACAACCACAGTTTTACCAAAACCACGAGTGTCATGTTCTAGTTGTTATTTGGTGCTTTTTCCACAATTTTTGTGATTTTAAATTGCTTGAAATTTTCCTCTTATGATATAAGATCTTCAGGTTTTCTGTTGAAATTATTACGCTGTTTATCGTCGCAAGGAGGTTAAGTAATGCCCAATATGCCCTTTGTCTTCTTTTTTATTTTTCGCTATGTGCCAATATAAGGCAGGTGAAAGGAATACTGTTGTAAATTGTTTGTAAATGTGGGTGGGGTGACATCAGTTTGATCTTGGGTTTATCCCCACGACCTACGCCGAAGTGGTTCTCAGGTTGCCCTTGGAAACGACTTGTTTTCAATCACCTGCATCAGTACCCAGTAATTCTGCTTGTACTGCTCTTGTTGCGAATTTGTCGTGAGAGCAAGCATTTTTTGCCGATGCTTGTTATTTTAACGACTGAAGTGTTAAAATTAATGCAGTTATTTGGTCCTCATGAGTTTTGTTTACTTCTGCTGAGAATGAAGACAATGCGGAAACCTGCGGTTTGCCATGGCGACGGCGTGAAGCCACCTATTCCTGTAGAATTTTTCAGTCTTAAGTTGCCCAAAAGTACGCAGTAGTTTTCATTTTAGGTTGATGTTCCTCAGTTATGTGTAATTTTATGTGTTTTTAGGATGCGTGTCGTCAGTATCCTTCATTATTACGAATAGGTAAATCAAAAGGAAGGCTCTAAGCGAATATTTGACTCCAAGGAAGTTAGAATTGTTGTACATGAATGCCAATGGGACTCATTTATGTATACATATCATGTTTGATATGTTGCCATTGCAATGGAAATTTGTTAAATGACAGAATACTGCTATTCCATAATTGCGCTGAGTGATCACGCAAATTGAAATGACCTGGTGGGGATGCATTTGCTCTTAAGTGGGTGAAAAAGACATTGAAGCCGGTGTTTACCTTTGTGCTTATTTACTGTTTGTGTCCTTAATGACAGTTGTTTTTTGGTATTAGTAACCTTGATGTACATTTGTCTCAGTGTAACAGAATGCCATATCTGTCTGTGCCCTATCGGAATGGTTATCAGCTTGTGGGAAATATAACTGAGTGTATTATTAAACGTAGTGTATTATTTGGTGTTCAAGTTTTCCATAAAGATACGCCGTAGTCTTTCGCTTATGTCGTTAAAAATGTTTGAAATTTCGATTGGTGTGCGATACTTTCTCGGAAATAAACATGGACGTTAATAGCAATTAATATAAAACTGCTTGCAGTATCTTAGTTGAATTATTGCCAGTTTCAAGCTCTGTCGCACGAAGTCATTACGAATTTTCCTTTGCCAATGTTGGACTGTCACATATCTTGATGATCAGAGCTTTTGTGTTGTTAAGGCAGCGAAAGGTAAGTTGAAGTTTGGCGAACAGCAAATAATGGATTAAGAGGAGATATTGCCAAAAACGTGGGATATGACTGATTATTGTGAGGCATTTAAGTAGAGTATATCATGATAGCAACATGCAGCTTGTGGCAGTTTATTTCGAAATGCGCTGGACAGCCCCTGTCTGCGTTTTTTTTAAGCCTGTAAAGTTTACGCTAGTCTCTGGCAAATGTTTTCTTTTACTATTAATGCTAATAAGGATGCTATTCGCTTATTTTGAAGGGTGGATCATTATTATTGCTGGTTGATGTTCTGCATTGAATTTGCTGATATAGTTTGTGATTAGGTGCCTGAAAATAATTTGACGTATGTGTGCCGTAGCATTAGTACGAATGCTCCGTTGGAATTCATCGATTTGAATACAAAGCAGCGCCTGTGCAGACTTTTTCTTGTATTTCAGGTTGTTCGCTATTATTTTCATTTGTTTGCCTGTGAAGCCATCAACATAACGAATATTATTTGTCCGTAAAATAACCCTTTTCCTCTACAAGTAAAAATTTTTTCCTCAGAACAATACCTCCCGCGTCTAGAACTAATATTATCGACCGTCTGTTTCACTATTTCATATTTGCACCTGGCTGTGGTGAGCGTCGATAAGATCCTGATCCCTCGTGGTTTTAGAGGCTCAAATAAACATTGTGTGTTTCTGCGCAACAGCTCTTGACGCTTCGTTTCTAAATGCTAGTGTTGTGTAGCAGGGATTTTGTTGCTGCAGAGATGTGGCTGTCTGGGGATGCCTTATATGTCATAGTACTGGAAAGCGATGGAGGATGACTATAGGTGGACCATTCTGAAAACACTGCGGTAATTTTCGAAAATTACCGTGGAATTTTACGTAATTTACGGCAGCTCCTGAAAATTACCGTAATTTTCGGTAATATACACTTCCGTCTCTGATATTTTTCATACCAATATATTACGAACATATTATTTTAAGTAAGGTCTATATACGTTTAATACAATCTTAATTATTAATAAAGGCTCGACCTACTCTTTTGCGGAATATTTTTACTAGTGGAAAATTCGTGGGGAGATATCATTTTCATTGGTTTGATGGAAGATTTCTCATGCTTTAAAAAAGAACGCCGACTTGCGTGTGGGCTGCCGTGTATGTTGTTAAATTTTCTTTATATCTAATTCGTTAACGTAGCAATAACAATGGTTTTAATGCCTGTAACCCCTTGCTATCGCCACTGGCTATCCTATTAATCCTCTGATAGCTATTAATTTCAGAAAATTAAAAGTTACCGGTAAATGAGAAATAGGGTAATTTACCCATTTCTAACCACGGCCACCATTGGATCCCGCATCCCTTTAAAACTCGTTAAATTCTTTGCTAACCAAATGCGCCGCCTAGTATTACGATTTGGAATGATTAATTATAATCCAGGAAGCCAAAATTTTGGAAAAGACCGATAACTTTGTCCCTTAGTTTATAAGGGAAAAATTAGGCGGAATAGTACCCTAAGTGGAAAATTTTTTTTCTGTTTGGAGAGTATAGGTAAAGGTAATGATAGTGAATGTTCCCAGTGGGGCTGGAGGAATAAAGAATTTGAATAATTTGGACGGAGAGGAATGAGTGATGAGCAGGACTGTAAAATTCGTTTTACACGGGGCACGTAGTTGCACAAGCTGATGCACGTGCGAACGTGCACTTCAAATTGCTTCGTGTGAAGCTGTTAATGGCCCGAATGCATGCGCAAATACAAGATCGCGAGATGGCAATGTAGCCCATGCTCTATCTTCAATTGTTATTGCACGCCAGATTGAGGAAAAGATGCTGTTCAAATCGTGTACGGCCCCGTGTAAAACGGGCTTAGCAGAACTAACAATAAGTGAGGTAAAATATCTCAAGAGATATTACGTCTGATTTCGATTCACGAATGTTTTATGAGGGAAAACAGGACCATAGATGAACCAGCAATGAAGGGGTCAGAACTTTGGAGACAGTTACAGTGTTGGATGAGCTAACAGTATTGTTGGAATACTTGCAAAGGACCGAATTTTAAATCTTAGACAGGAGGCGAAGAGTAACAATCAAAACGCATGCTTCAACCCTTGGGGAGGAAACTTAGTTCTCGTCAATATCGTTAATATTTCTCGAATCCCGTCTCTTTTAACTGGAACAGAACATCGGGTTATCCCCTCACCGATCAGTTACCAGGTTAACATGCCATGCGCGTGTGTTATTATTCTGTGACCTCTTTGTGCCTGAAAATTACCGCAGACTCCATGTACACCTACCAAGTACCATGTAGAATCGGTTAGTTGTTCAATGGCGTGATTTCCATTACCGTGTTGGGTTTTTTGCATAGTTTTTTTTACTCATAGCTTATGTCCGCTAAGTACTGCTGAATTTCCTGTCCATCACGTTAAGATTGAGAAATCGCGGGCTTCTCTTATTGGTTGATATTTGACCGGGAAAGCCTCTCATTTTAAATTGCTGTCACATTAGCAATGCGACATAAACATTCTGCCTCATCTTTGTCATCGAATGCTCACTCTTGGAAATGTATTAAGTGTTGCAAATGTCCGTTGCACATCCGTTTCCCCCTGGCCTATTTTCGCCTCGCCATTAACACGCGTGTTTGCACTGAATTCGACGGTCACGCACTGTGACCACGGCCTCATGTCACGGAAGTCCTCTCGGAATAGTCACGCGCTTGAGCACGTCAATGTCCTGCGTCTTATTCTTAAGAATTATTTAACAACTATCTTTCAAGTGACAAGCGCGCGCGTGGTGCGCGAAGTTGCCATCTTTTATTTATTTTCGGCAGCCACGGTGACGACACCCAGGGGCCTTCTTCATTGCGTGTATGGAAAGAGTAATGTAGGACTAACACCCTAGACCATGCCTTCGGTGGTATAAAATTCTCCCGGACGAGATTCGAACCTGGATCCTGGAATTAGCGGGTGGACCCATAAACACTGCGGACGACGTAATAATGGTCCGTGTATGCTTAAACATTGATGGTACATAATATGTTTACCACAAGGGGTTGTGGGGATCGGGATGGTGTGGTGGTTAGAGTACTCGCCTACCACACGGGCGGCCAGGGTTCAAATCCCTGCAGTGGCGGATGTTTTTCAGAGGAACCCGATCCCTACTTGAGTGTCTTGTGGAGGGCACTTCAAGTGGAGTACTCCGTCTGTCGGATGAGACGTTAAGCCGTGGTCCCCTTGGCGCCTTTCGTTAAGAGCAGGCTAATGCCGACGCCGGGTTTCTATCCACCCTTCCTCCCTTACCTATCCCCTATGGCGCAAATGACCTTAGCCGTCGGTCGCCTCCCCAAAAATCCAATCCAACAAGGGGTTGTCTTCATCAGCAAGATATTTTTCGTACAAACTATCGTTGAAGTCCTTATTTCCGTTGGGCGAAGTTCCCGCTCGAGTGCTTGGTTTATTTGCTAGGTAGCTTGATGATCAACAGAATCATTGTTTGCTATTTCTGTATAAAGTGCCAGTACCTTTATTTGCCAAAGGCTCTTGAAAAAGTGACGTCGATAACCTTACGAAAAATTGTCATGCTGGACTTGTTTGAAGTTCATTGCAGCTTACTTGACGCGCTGAAAGTGAGGAAATTCCAGTTTGCAATTCTGTCGATGGTTCACTGTTTAATTACCACTCATGCGTGGTAGTTTTGAGCTATTCAATCTTTTATTAGTAATCTACATACACTTATTACCCTGCAAGCCACCACAAGGGTGTTTGGCGGGGGGTGACTTACCACCACCGTGAACTACAGTGAAGAATTTACTTTCACCAACAAGCGCCACACTATCGGTATACTACAAATGCTACAGAAACTACTGGAATAATCTATAATGTAACTATGTAAGCGTACAAGATTCAAGAACAATGTTGTTTTGAAACCAGTATTGAAGTCCATAGAGGCGACGCGGACCAATCAGAGGATAGCGTGTGAAAACAGCTTCGCACCTGCCCTTCCCTAACACTATATGTAAGGGAACACTTCCGACCATCGGCATCTCACTTCCCTGAGGACGGCTGCAGAGTAAGCAGCCGAAACGTCGGTCATGGACCTTCCAACCCGGATGGAATCCCGAGAATCCTTTCTACAATGGTGTTTTCCTTAGTATTCGGCATTGATTTTCAATTATTTTTCTTCCGATTTGATTGTCTGAATTTTCTAAATAAATTCTTTGACGTGTTGTTGACAAATGGGCGTTTTGGGAATACGTATGTCGATTATCTAATGATAAGTGAGGTGATACCAAAATGGCTGCAAATGAAACTTTTAAAGTAGGTTAGTAATCACTAATCAGCTACACCACATGTGGTGTAGCTGTGTTCCTTACTAATGCTAGTTTTTTTGTTAATGTGAAACTTAGTACTAACATAACGTTTCCCACGGTCCCTGCCTAACAATTGTACCTCGTTTTCGTAGTTCCATTATATTTTAATTAAACAGTTTTTGTCGCATTGGTAACATACGTATTGTGTAGTTCATTATTGGTAGTAGTTGGTGTATGTTACTTGTCCATTACATCTACATCTACGTGATACCCTGCGAGCCACCACGAGGGTGTATGGCAGAGGGTGAAGATCACCAAGCATGCACTATTGACATGCAAGTAGGATATTTAAGGGAGATGTGCTAGATAATAGTGTCACATGGAGCTAGATGGTTAGTATCTACATATAAGAAAGGGATTATTGGTTGTTATTACATGCATCATGCACTACAGACTACTCTAACTATATTTCACCTACCTATCCCTTTGCTACTCTGCCTATTGTTCTCTCTTACAGTACGAGGGAAAAATGACATTTTAAATCTATCGGTACGACAATCTATCTCTCTAATCTTGTTAATATGATCAAACCTAGCATAATACGCAGGGGTTCTCAATATATATCTAACGTCATCTGTGAACAACTCTGTTTCGAATTTACTTATAAGGTTTAACCTAAATTTTAACCTGCGTTCTGATAGTAATTCCCATCCTAGTTCTTCTATTAAGCTCGTAACACTTATACAATTATTATAACGGCCTTTAACAAACCTAGCAGATCTCCTTTGCACGCGCTCTAATTCTTTAATCATACCTTCCTCGTACGGATCCCATATACTAGCGGCATATTCTAAATGAGGCCTGACAAGTGTAAAATAGCTTCATTCTAGTACTCTCTCATCGCATTTGCCTAGAACCCTTTTTACGAATCCTAATCTACGGTTTGCTACACTAGTAATATATATCTCTTGTTGCAGCGGAGATATGTTGCATTCAAATTTTGTTAATTAGTGAATGTTTGTCGTAATTGAAGCAATCTCAGTTGGGCTCTGTTTGATGAAATTCCGAGGTTTTCCAACAAACGCATGGCTATATGAGTACTTTTCTATTAGGAGACATGGTATCAACTACTTCCCGTTATATCTTGTACACCGCAAGGGTAATAATCCTCAGCTCTTTTGGTTGTCGCATTAATGTGTATATCCACGCAATCCCGACATCCATCATGCCTGACCGTTTCGTATGACCTACTTCATGGGAGTCCGCCTCACACGGCTCCCTCCTTTCAAATCTTGAGCAGCCAAGCGCCGGTTTTGTTTTCTTGGCGTCGTCCTATGCCATGACTAGTCAGGATGCCTTTTATCTCTTCCTTTTCGCTGCTCTGTGCTGAGCTGTTCGGAGTAATATCCTATCTCTTGCTAAATCGTTTGATTGAGGTGGTTGCCCCGTTTTTAGCTTATGTACAGATTCACGTGAAACTTTTCTTACGCGTTCTCTTAAGTTACATGTACAGATAAAATCGGAAGAAATGCTATCACCGATTCACGTTCTTGGGAATGGAATGCTATTTTCACGCGTAGCCCTATGGCTCTTGACGTACATTCTTTCATTCATTGGCCGTTCAATCCTAAGATCGGTTGACTGCAGCGCTCCACCCTTCCCTATCTAATGCTATTCACCTTACTTCCGGGTAGGTCTTCCTATTTACTTTCCTCTTTATTTTCCCCATGAACTTATTCCTGAATCTTTCTCTGGGAAATTTACCCTCCATTTTGCCTTCAGTTATGTTCTTCACAAACCCATTGTGTCAGGGAGTGTCCAATCCATCTTGTTCTCCTTTTCTGTGTGGTGTTCCATTTTGTCCTTTCCTCTTCTGTACATTTCATCATTTCGTATGATGAAGTGTGCTTGACATACATATAGAAATGATTCAATGAAATGTGTACAGATTTTCTCCTACACGCGTTAACATTTATTTCATGTTTGCATGATTGCAAGTGTTAAATATTAGCGTATCGTACCCAATGACAAACACGTATTTGTACACGGTTTTCTCATAAAACTCATATTCCACGCCGTAAAACTTAGTCGTGAAAGCGCTTTAATTGAGACGAAAATGTTTATACATAATTCTTGATTCTCTTTAATTATGTATCTTTATTTCCTAAGTATACATAGATGTACTTCAGTGAGGTCCAAGAATTTTTGTTCGACTTACTTGAAATGTTATTAAATTGTGCAACCAACAACTCACGGTTCGCGTTCCAAACTTAACCTTTCGAGTGCGGTATGATGTGATATCATGTCATGGTTGTCTTTACGCTGGTGCAGATGACGTGACATCACGTCATGGGTACCGCGAGTGTTCCAGCTTTCGCTAAGGGGTCTAGTGAAAGTTCCTTAGTGAATGCCGGAACACTCACGACACCCTTGACGTGATATCACGTCATGCCGCACTCGAAGGGTTAATATAACTTTTGGATCAGATATAGGTTATCAGTGATGTTGGCATGTGTATTGTGGTGTCTTTCCATAATTAATCACTTGTATAGAACACGATTTTCCTCGGAAATAGTTTTAATTCACTGGGAAATTGTGCTCTGTTCCTGGTGTGGCATCACACCGTACTACACACTACCTATAGTGGTGGCTTGCACGGTATTTCGTAGCTGTAGATTTGCCATTATCATGGACCAAAGTGCACTATGAACTTGATTGTCGACTTTTGAATGTGCTAGGCCCATTGTTGAACCATCAACTCACCAATTATACTTGCAAATTTGTGTGTGAGCGCTAAAACTCTGGTTTGTATGGTAATGCTAACAGTGGTTCTAGTCTTACGTGCCCGTTTCCCGGAAACTATGAGCGCTGAACTGATTGGGCCAAACTGAATCGTCGTTTAACTCTCATCGAGCCAATCCGTATCTTAGGTCTGTTGGGGGGCGGAGGGGAAGGGGGTTATTTTTTTTACCTAACTGCGCATTTTATGATAAAAAGCTGTAACTTGCACCTGAAATGTGATTAATAAGGTAACTTTTACAACACCACGTATGATTAGTTGTGGTATTGTAAAAGTTACCTCATCATGTACACACAGACAGAAGCCTTCTCTTCCTCCCTTCGTCTGGCACAAATAATTATTTGTGGTATTGTAAAATTTACCTCATGAAATATTTTCAGAATGGAGTTCCACCAAGCTACGAAGGATAGTTTTTATAAATTTCACCAGGAACTGTAATGTGTGTGAGCCCTGAAAATAGCTGTTAAGAAAGAAGTTAGTAAATCAAGGGAATTGAGCTCTACGGCCTCACAAGATAGCAAAGATATATGAGTCTCCAATGGCCGTAAAAAATTGGCACCACTCGTCAAATATGCAACAAACAACTTTTACTGTGTTGGTTTGCGGGAATGGGGATTCCACAGCAGAGACCAACCACAGCCTCTCTACCAGAATACCCTCCTGTGATGGTTTACGGGAATGTTACTTCCTCGCCACTGACCACCACAGACACACACACTCAACCCAATTGGGATCCTTTTCAAGGGCTGATGGTACCTCGATAAGGATGCCTAGGTTATAACCTGGGATCCTTCATAGGGCTAATGGGACCCTACTAAGGATGCCTGGTCATTACCACAATCACATTCACAAGCACTCAAATCACTCACTCACACACACAGACGGGCCCAACTTTTGGGAGAAATCGCTCTAAAAGAGCGTGGTCAAAATATAAATTCAAAAACAAACGAGGGTGAGCGTCGGATGCGCGTATTTCAGCCACAAAGTGGCCCTCTACAGCGAGCTGAAGGGAAAAGCACTTGCAACACGAGGTTGTAAGTGCTTTTACGTTCAGCTCGATCAGCTTTGCTAAGTAAAGTTGGTTTGTAGCCTCCCCGAGAGGCGATCTTGGTTACTTCGTGCTTTCTCGATCGTCCGTGGACTTAAGCATGCTAGGGAGTTATGTATCGAGTGCGTGCGTGGAAATAGCCGGGAACATCTCTCGGCAATCAGTTGACTCTCTCCTAGCCGCTGGTGGCTACCCGACGCGATGGAACGAGTGCGAAGTACTGCCCAAGGTCCCCGTGCGCGGTTTATTGCCCTCTCTTCGCCTTCGTCTCTCTCTCCTCCTCCTCCGTCCGCCGCGGGACGAGGGGGGGCAGAGAGAAGGTGTGTCTGTGTGTACGCGACCCGCGACAATAGAGGGAGCTGATGGAAGGAGCGAACGTGCGCTGGGGCGCCTCCGTTGGCATGGCGACGCAGCATCTCGGCCGGTCTAGAGGGGGAGTGTCAGTCTCGTCAGCCAAGCTCATCGACACGAACTTTGTCTCCTGAAATCCGCATCATGGGTGTGAGCAAGGGGTGCATCTACATCTGCATATTACCCTGCCAGAGACTTCAAAGCTGTTTGGGCAGGGGGTACATTTTTCTGCGACATGCAGTGCAGAGAAAGTAAATTTAACTGAGATAAAAGTAACTTTCACCAGCATGCATCACTCTATAGGTATGCTAAGGGAGGCTTGGAACTGCTTTCTTCAATAAAGCAGACTTCGGGTTTCTGATGCCAAAAAGCAAAAACTATGGTTACTTGGTTCACTACACGGTCAAATTACTTGTGACTGGGGTTTGAATCTCGCATTTCCCAAAAACCCTATCCTTGCCATTTCCGTAACGGTTCGGAGCCACTCCTTCTTTCGCCTATGGACCGTCCTACGGGATGATATGCTCAGCGTAAGTGCCCGGGGATTCGTCCAGTGAATCCTTCCCTATTAACTATAGGTATGATACTAATACTACAGAAACCATTGAATGCATGTATAATGCGACTACGTCAAAGAGAAACAAAGGTCACGTGAAAAAACATGATGTCAGTACTACGTGGAAGATTAAGAAACAAGTATTAGAAAGCGAATCAACTAATCAGCTAAACTACCTGTCGACTTACCTGCTTCAAAATCTCATTGGAAGCCATTATGGTCTCCTGTCGATCGCGGAAAATTGACATTTTTAACCCGTCCGTCCTGTAGTCTATTCCTCTACTGGTGCGTTACAGTGCGCATTGATGTTAACTCACCCCCTGCCAAACCCTTGAGGTGGTTAGCAGGGTAATATTTGGATGCACATATAGTTTTTATCATAATGTTTTTACCTAACTGCACATATGGTGGTGAAAATCTGTAAATTCACGCGCAGGTCAAAAGCAGTCAGAATGACAATCCGCGGTCAGACCAGAAACCGTGAGAGTGCTACATGGACGAACATGCTACAGTGCTGTACTCTACTTAAGAGACGACTATTGGTTATAATTACTGCGACAGATAAATGGTTCTACAAGGTACTAAATCATGAAAGAGCTATATCACGCCTGAAATTACAGGCGAGGTTAGTAACTAATGATGATGTTAGGATGTTTAGCACAAGTGAAAAACCTATTTAACCTAGTCAGGGTCAAAGTATCCTGGAACTTATCTATCACAACTAATATGGTCCTTTATTGTATATGCGTGGAAGAAATGGCATTTTACATCTATCGGTTCTGCAGTCTTTTTCCTTAATTTTTTTGCCTGTGAATGTTTCTACCGCAATAGTTTGGCTCTAGCAAAATATGTTGAACGTGCGGAACCTACCGGCGTCTACCTTTGGTGAAAAAACGTAAATATTATCCTGTGGAGTCTTCCCTCCTGTCTTATTTACCTTTAGTGTCCCGCGCAGGTGGCATTCTCTCTTGCGGGTTGGAAAAAGGTCATTGTGTGCTGCAGATGTGGTCGGTTCTCCCTCGTTTGCTGGAACAGCAATGGAGAGACGATATGGCAAAGGTCGCTCATCAGAGGTTGTGGTATTATGGCTTCGGTTCAAGATTCGGTCAAGCGTTGATCATGTTGTGAGCATAGGAATCGATTTCGGCGCAAAGTGGAGGAAGGCCCGTCTGGGCGGAACGGAATGAGAGTGAGTTGGGGAGGAAGGCAGTGCGTCTGGGTTGGTCGGTCGCCCGGTGAGGTGTCTTCTCTCCATTCCCTTCCCCCAGGCCCTCGTATCGCCGCCTCACAGCCGCCCTCAGCACCTGCTCCAGACTCGTGGCAACTGGAAGGAAAGAGGAACAGGAGAAATGGAGTGGCGGAGGGCTTTTTGGGGGACGACCGGTGGCTCAATTGGCGGACGGGGAAGGCTTTCTTGTTAAAAACAAATGTAGCCTAAGGTTATATCAACCTCGAATTTTAGACTATATACCTTACACCAGGGGTGGCCAACCAAAATGATCTTGCGGGCCACTTAGGAAATGCATCATAACTCCGCGGGCCGCATATAAAATTATATATCCCCATATTAGATTAAGACCCACTACAGACATTTCTTTTGAGTGAAAAATTGAAACATAATGAGTTGTTATTATTGTGTTAAAGTTATTGTATTGAATTGTGATGAATCTCGCAGGCAGGAAAAATGTTCAAGGCGGGCCGCGGGTTGGCCACCCCTGCTTAACACCGATCTGCCCCCATCGGAAATAGACTGCAGAGTAGATAGATTTAAAATATCATTTTTTTCCACGTAAAATAAGGGACCATAATAGTTGCGATAGATCAGTTCTAGGATACTCAAACCCTGTCTAGGTAAAATAGGTTTTTGCACTTGTGCTAAATATCTTAACGTCATTATTAGCTACTAACCTCTCATGCAGTTTCCGACATGGTATAGCTCTTGCAAGATTTTGTACGTAGTAGACCCATTTATCTGTCGCAGTAATTATGACCAGTATTCGTATCTTAAGTAATGTATTGCATGGTGCCATGTTCATCCTCGTAGCACTCACCTGGTTTCTGATCTGACCGTGAACTGTTATCCTGACTGCGTCTTGTCTGCGCCTGGCATTTAGATGGAACGTGCAGGGCTCGGATTTCAGTTGGGATGAGGGCTTCATGCCTGGTGTTGAATCACCCCGTGCCACACACTCTAGTAGTGGCTTGCATGGTATTTCGTAGATGTAGATGTCCCAGAAAAATACTATGATTTGAGTATACAGTGTGGTAATTAGGGAAATCAAATACAGAGCGGGCAGGTTTTGAGTGTCATTTTTCCCGCGAAAAATAAGGGACAATAACAGCTGCCATTAATTATATATAATAATAAATTTGTTTATTATTCTAGGAGTTTTACTCCTATAGAAAAAAGGTCTGTTTACACTATATCGAACAACAACAGTAAGAAAAAGAAATACATATACAGTATTCACGCGACCTGAAACCAAAACATTGTTAAGAAAATAATCAAGAAAAACTCAAAAGAATATATGCGGATTACATATTTGGGTAGTTACATAATGAAATGGCTGAATTGCTCCTTTCTGATGTGAGAATGGGCTGCCGACGTATAAAATTAACTACGTAATCGCCCAAGAAATAATATGGAAAGACTAATTAGCATCTTCTGACACGAAAAAGAACAGCCTAGATATTAATAAGCGAATAAATGAATAACATGATCACTGATCAAGAATCACTGGAAAGTGTACGGCTGAAAAGTTTTCTCTTAAATATTTCCAGCGGTGCACTGTCTTTCACTTGTTTCGGCAAGTCATTCCAAAACTTTGTGGCAACAACTGTGAATGATGAGAGGAGAGAGAAGGGAGCCAATGACACTTCACTTGGTTTTTCGATGAGCAGTGTAACTAGGTAGTTGACTTACTCCCCAATGCCTGTCTCACGCATTGCATGGATCTAACAGTAGGACGCTCATACATGCGGTGTAACCCATGTATCTCTGTTCATGTGTGTAGTTTTAATCTTTGCATTCATGTAGTTTTTGTAGGTTATTGATAATGCATCATTGGCTGTATTGACGTTAACTCTGGTAGTGTATTGTAAAATGCATGTTGGTGATAACTCACCCCCTTTCCTATGAGCTCTATGTATTTCCACAGACGTTTGTTTTTGCCGTTAGGTCACTGTGTTAAAGGAAACCTGAAGGTCCCCTGCTATTTCTTCATTGAAAATGAAACTATTTGTAAACAAAAATTGATGGCTTTTCATTATAAGTTCCTGGAAAATAAATAGCTTCGAGACTTGGGCATGTCCTTCAAACCCGCCCTCTGTGATTTAGTGTTCTCCCGCCCACAGTTGAGGAAACTATACTATTAAATCCTCAGATGTTTGTTTTGATCCCAAGGTCGAGGTCTGTTTAGTCTGAGTCAGTAGGTCGGGTCAAGCTCTCTTCTTCGTTGAGAAGGAACATTTTGGGAACGCTTAAGAATTTTTGCGGAAGAGTTCAAGAGTTTCAGAGTCAAGAAATGTGACGATTTTTCCCCGTAATTTTCTATATCTACAAATTACTCTGCAAGGCTCCTTAAGAGTGTTTGACAGGAGTTGGTCTATCACCAACGTGCACTATACTATAACTACAGTATGAAATAATGAGCGACTTCCACTGTGATAATATTCATTACTCTATTATTTATTAGCAATAAATATTATCACTGCGTAAGTTATAACGATTAACTTCAGGCTTCACTTTGTGGAACCTCTCCATATCGGGAATCAAAATATTCTAGTATTGGTCCCCTAAATAGATTTATTCTGTACGACCCGGGTTTCGTCACACCAGAAGATGTCATTATGTGACGAAACCCGGGTCGTAAAGAACAAATCTATTTAGTGGACCAATACTAGAATATTTTGATTTCCGACTGTGTAAGTTGGTCATTTTTTCATGTTATGCAGTTATGTTCCGTTTCCACTCTAGCAGGCCATAGAGTATGTACTACACTATTGTTTTCCCACCAATGCTACAGAAACTATTGAATTGATGCAAAATGCAACTATGTAAACGAAGTGCAAGAGTCATGCAGGGATCACGCACTAATGATGTCAGTACTCGAGGCAAATAATGATATAATTCGCTGTCTCGGGCGTGACTTCATGGAATCGACTTAACATAATGAAAAGTAAAGAAAACTTTGTAATTCCACATAAATATTTAATGTACGACCTAGGTTTGGACGTGGCTCGTCATCATCTGGTACAATTGCATAGAAGGTGGAGAATAAATAGTCACACACAAAATGATTTCAAAAACAAAATTCCCAAATGTGCGAATTTCCACAGAGAAAAAAAACATCCGCCTCGACCGGGATCCCGGTCAAGGCGGATGATTTTTTCTCTGTGGAAATTCGTACGTGTGTGCATTGCGGGTGACTCCGTAAAAGTGGAACTCCGTGGCTAGTCCCGGATAGCTTGAAATTGGTCAAAATTCCCAAAAACACAACGGTCTGAGGTGTGGGTTAAGGGGTGGAACTCCGCCCATGGGAATTCCAGCCCTTAACCCACACCTCAGACCGTTGTGTTTTTGGGAATTTTGTTTTTGAAATCATTTTGTGTGTGACTATTTATTCTCCACCTTTTATGCAATTGTACCAGATGATGACGTGCCACGTCCAAACCTAGGTCGTACATTAAATATTTATGTGGAATTACAAAGTTTTCTCTACTTTTCATTATGCAAATAATGATGTTAGCATTTAGGAGAAAATAACTATTGTCGTCAAGAATCTCCCACAAAACTTTAGCTGGCAGATACCACGTAACTAATGTAGAAATATCGGTGATGTTTAGTTTTCCGAAATAAGGACTATAGACATGGGGCATGGGTTTGGAAGTGAGCGAGATGCGTAGCGTGCAGCCAGTGTCCTTTTTTTTTATATATAATATTTTTTTGGCCAGCCAATTTATTTTATTGCCTTAGTATTCCACAGATTTTCCATTGGCGTAAAATTTGCTAGGACCTTATCAATAACTCAAGTTCGTCTATTTCTATCTTCTTTCACTTTGTTGTTTATTCATTATTTTATGTGGAGCAGTAAGAAGGTGAGCCAAAGTGGATGTTGCTATTGGTGAATTGTTTTTTATATTTCTTACTATGTACTTTAGTTTGACCTTATTTTGAATGAATAATTTGTCAGTTAGCTTCGAAATGAATGTTGATGAGTTATTATTTAGTCCATAGGTTTGGTAAGTAGAACTAATCTGCTACAATACCTGTCGACTTACCTACTTAGAAGCCTCGATTGCAGCCATTATGGTATCTTATCGATCGCTGAAAGAACTTTTTAAACCTGTTCGTTCTGCTGTCTATTTGCCAAATTTTATTCTTATGATATGATCTGCCGTACTTTATTGGAGTTCGTATGATATGAATAATGTCGTCCACAGATAAATTGGTTTTGAATTTACGTAATAGAGTAATATTTTATCGGCGGTCTGAAAGCGATTCCCATCCCAGTTGTTGCAAGAGGTCACTTACACTAACGAGACTGTCATAACAGCCTTTTGCGTTTCTTGGGTAAATTATGCCCTCTATGGTTAATATTATGATATTATGACTATTGATGCATCGGAAAAAATCTACACATGCACTTCAGGAGGTCGTGTTTCACCAACATGCACTGCACCGTAGAAATGCCATCTAGTTCAGAGACACTATTTATAGTGATGTGTTTAGCAACTGCCTAATATGGTCTACCATAGTATGTTGGAGCACGTAAGATATTAATAACTTCGTCAGGAAATGAATCGGTTTTGAATTTTCATAAAATATTGAGTCTAAATTTTAGTTCCATCGAGAGCTGTTTCTTCATTGGTATCACTCGGCTGTGTTCGCAATGATTGGTGAAAAGAATAATTTGTATTAAAAAAATCATTCGCCTGGGCTGTGATCCTAATCAGGGTGACTTTGGCTGATCTCTCTGTCAAGATGAACGATTTTTTTGTCGCCTTTGAATTTCACTAATTTTTTCTTCGTAGTTGGAGGTTTTGCTTATTTTCATGCCCGGCTGCCAATTTAGTTGTTGCGCGTTTATGTGATCTCCCAATACGTCGTTTTTGTGATGAATTTCTTGCCTTCCTACGTGCTCCATTGGTATTCTCCTACTTTACCCACACTTTGATTGCCTCCTGTACTTGCTCATCCGCCTCCTCCGAAGGCCTAACTTCTGAAGCATGAAATGTTACGCTCCATGGTAATGCACCCTGTTTAATCTTTTTTTGTCTGCATTCAGAATTCCTGGTTCTCTGATACCTCCTTTTCATGCTGGCTTCACGTGGATACGTAGGTGGTGCTGTTCATCTGTTCAGTGTACTACATGGTAGAATGTTCTTCGACGTATCTCTCTCCTAGTTTCTGGTCTGACTGCGCACTGACATCCTGACTGCTTTTGGCCTGCGTCTGACACGGAGGAACTTGCGCGGTTCTGATATTAACTGGGATAGGTACTGCACGCCTTGTGTGGAATCACCCCGTGCCACGCACCCTAGTGGTGGTTTGCACGATATTTTGTGGATGTAGATAATGCCACTACGTTAACGTGATATATGAGTCATGTAGGAATCTTGCTAAACATGATGTTAGTTCTGACTAAAAATGAATTCCTCAATTCCCTATGATAATCCGTCCCCTTAACATCCTGTCCACCAATAACGATTAATGGTGCATATGACCTTAGTCGTCGGTCGATTCCCCGGAGAAGTGTTCCTCAAGCCACAAAGCATGAGTTTCTCAACATTCCGCGGGTCTCAAAACTCCCGAAAATATGAAGAGCCTCAGTCCGATGCGCTCTCACGTTTCATCACCGGAAGTTCCTCGTTCTGGCCGTTTTCTCTTTCTCTGTGGGAATCCTAAAACATTTTCTCCCTCCTTGTGCAGTTTTTCGAGGATGTGCCTCGGTTCTCCTCTGCTTCCCTCCTCGCTGAACCTCCGCCCCCTCCTCCACACCCAACGCAGTCTCGCAGCTGTCTCGAGCTTTTTCTCGTCCCTCCCCTGCGACGGCGCACTCATCCTGGCGTCACCGACACGCCCCTGTCCTCGTCTACGCGGCCTAGGTCAGGGGTGCGTTCGTGCGTCATCCAGAGGGGTTTAGCTGTGACGGTGTTGCGAGGCGTGGTATATTCGGGGTGCGGGTTGAGGTTAGTTGGCATGTGATCGGAATTCCGTCGGACCTTTGAAACAATTTACCGAAGCTAGGTTTCCGGCGTGAATCAGTATTCTTTATAGAGGTGGGTCATTTGCGAACGAACGGGTCCGAATGAACTGGTTCATGGATTGAACGGAAGGACCGAGGAGCGACTTCTATGGAACGACCGTTCCTTTCGGTCCGTCGGTCCTTTCGGTTATTCATTACTTCGTTTCTTTCGGTCAGTCGGTCCTTCCGTCAGTGGGTCCTTTCGGTCTTTCGCTCTTATCTTTTAGAGAGGGGATGTCCTTTATGACACCCAATAAATTTATCTGCTGATGCTAGCGGTGAAATTAGCATTACATTTTTACGTAAATGAAACCATTTTACGAAACAATTTAAAAAGTTGGTAATATTACCTTCCATCTTTTATTTTATCCAGCATTCTTCAACGCTGTCATTACGGTATACCAAGTGTTGATAGTTTTTTTTTTTAATTCTTGGAACACCAAGAACATATTAAAATTTAAAATGCATGACCACAAATTGAAAAGGAACGACGAACAAGTGAAAAGGAACGGGTCCTTAAAAGGACCGATCCAGAGTGAACGAGTTCCCAAAAATGAACGGGTTTTCCCATTTTTAATTATTTGTTGACAATTATTAGTTCTTAATGATCGTATTGCATGTCGGATCACATGTGCCACAAGATGTGTCATCAGACCTCTTTTATTCCTTTTGTACATTTGGACATCGATACTGTGCTAGCTAGATTCGACACATCGCGGTATGATACGGCAGTATCTGCAGCTAGTGTGGTAGGATTGCATTGATAGAAATCAAGTCTCGGTGCCGTTAAGGAATGGCGTTGTTCTTAACCGTTCGAGTTAAATACATTCGTAGCTGTTAATTTTTGGAAGGAAGAGAATTCTTTTGGTGCATTCTTTTAATCGAAGTCCCAAGAAAACATATCATTTGATATCTCTCCTTTCTGCAATCTATTCCCTGTATTTTATTAAGCCTTAAGACTTTAGGTAGGTTAGTTGACAGGTAGTGTAGATGATTAATTGATGTGCTCCCTAATGCGTCTTTCTAACACCATGTTTTGCATGTTCCCTGCATGACTCTGGTGTCACGTTTACATAGTTACATTATTGGTAAGTTAAACTGTTTCTGTTATATTTGCAGCATACCCATAGTGTGGTGCATGTTGGGGATAAGTCACCCCCGACCAGCACCCTGGAGGTGGCTTGTAGGGCTGCATGGCGATATATTATTCAGTGTTTGTGTCTACTGTAATAAGTTGCACTGCGCGAAGTATGATGTACGTGTTACGATAGACTCAGCTTTGTACCCACGAAACAGATTAACTCAACTCTTTAACCTTCGGTAATGGAATGATCCTCACCCTATTGTTGGGTATCGCAGTTGAAATTGTCAGAACAACTATTTCTCAAAATCTCTCCATTCCACTCTACTGAATCTAATTCCTACTCTATCTATTTCTTCGTCATTCGTGACGTAGCACCTGTGTGTTATGATGGAGGCTTGGTCCGTGCCCCTTTATTTTAGAGGATGACCTTGCTCTCACCTCTATTTTTTAATTCCCTTGGTTTCATCTGCTCATCTTTCGCACGGCTCATCCATCCGTCTCTAATTTGACCGAATAACCTCTCTGGAGCACTTCTCCCACCAGTAACCACTGCCACCTCTGCAACCACGCCCCCAGCCATCGTCGGTTAAATCTATTCGCTGCTGTTAAGGAGGACAAAGGGGCAGCGGGTTAAAATTTGATAGGAGTCGTTTTCAAAAAAAAGTCTTATGCGGGCTTCGTGCAAAAATTTGGGGCGTTTGAAAGGAGGTGCCCGCGGGGCGATTTTCGGATCTCGTTCATCCCGAGTCGTCCTCTGCGAAATGGTTTGGTAGGAAGTTCTTCCGCCAAATATCACATTTAAGGCAGGAAAATTTGCTTCTTCTTCCTCGCTGTGCCTTATTACTTATACCTTGGAGAATTTTTGCGAGGTGCAGGTATTTGGCTGTTTTTAAATATGTACATCTACATCTACTTATAACCCTGTAAGCCATCACAGAGGTGTTTTGCAGGGGGTGACTTACCACCAACGTGAACTACAGTGAAGAATTTTACTTTCACCAGCAAGCACCAACTATCGGTATACTACAAATGATACAGAAACTACCAAAATAATCCCTAATGTAATTATGAAACCGTGACGCAAGAGTCATGCTGGAAACATGCAAAACATGGTGTTAGCACTACTCGGCAGATTTAGAATCATGCATTAGGGTGCATATGAATTGATTAGCTACACTACCTGTCAACTAACCTAATTCAAAGTCTAAACGCCGCCATTGTGGTCTTTTATCGATCGCGGGAAAAACGGCATTTTTAAACTTTCTGTTCTAACATCTATTTCCCTTATTTTATCCTCATGGTGTGATTTACCGGAGTATGTTGGAGTTAGTAAGATATATTGATAACTTCTGAAAATAAAACGGATTTGAATTTTCACAAAAAATTGAGGCTAATTGTCAATCGACGTTCAATTTCAATCTTGCCATGGTGACAGCTGCTCCGGCGCAGAGTATCATCAGGCGGCTGAATCGGTGTGAATTTAAATTTGATCCACGATCACCGCTCTATTTAATGTAATTTTGCGTGCCATTTTTAATAATTTTTAGTTCTGGCACCACGTTACAAATAAGTACATATGTTTATGCGGTTGAACTCTCCTTGTGTGCAGTAATGGAAGTGATGCCAGAACTATATTTTCTAATTTTGCAGAGTAGATGTAGATGAACATAAGAGAGATGCATTGACGAACAGAACTGACTCGTTCTTTGCGCGCACAATAAGCCACCACAAAAAATATCTGAGCTCCACTAAATACACTCCCTTGTACATGTCGCCATTTCTCCTCCCAAAAACTTATCCCTTACATCTTTACATGGCTGGTGATCTAACATTCCCTACCACCCGCCCATGTGGCGAATCACAGGGTATTGTGTAGATACCTAATCGGAAAAATGGCATTTTTCACAGTAATCTCCTTGATATCACCAGTAAGGACACGTATGCGAAGCTGGGCTTTATGTATTTTTATCTTCAAATTCCCATCCCTCTCAACCGTCGTCGTCTCTTGGCATCTCCTTCGCTGCCCCGGCGAAGAAAATCCTTTAGAGGGCCGTGGCCTTGAGGGAAGCGGGCTGCCGGCCGGCCGGTCGCGACTGCGGAATGGGCGGGGGGGAAGGGCCGCCTCCTCTTCGCCCACGCGACTATCGTAGGCTTCGCACACGGATATACACGGCGTTCCTTCCTCTCCTTTACATCCCCAACACCCTCCTCCCATCTCCCTCCCCCCCTGCTCACGAGTTTTGCTCGTCGCCTTAAACGCGAGTTGTGCTTAGGCCACGGAGCAGATGGGGAGGGGGTGGGAGACGAGAGATGCTTGCTCCCTCTCCCGGTCCACGTTTGGTAACGGTTGTAGCCTCCGGGGCGTCCCGAATTTTTTTTTTCGGAATCGTGACTTCAGATGTGGGTGGCTGAGATCACGGAATCCTTCCATCCGTCTGCGGTTCCTTTATTTTTTTCCTTTAATTGGCTCTGTGGGAATGGACCTTTTTCTGGCCGTTTAAAATACCTTCTTAAACGCTAGGGTGCGCCTTGCTGTCTACGATTGTGAAGGTCCTCCTACACAAGGCACTTGACTGCACTGTCTTTTACATCTACGGCGTCTACCCGTAAAGGGAGTCGGGGGATGCCCAATCCCAATTTTTTGGGCAACGGCCTCCTCCGGTTCTCATAAGATGTGCGGTAAGTTTTCGCAAAAGCGAGATTGACGGTGACTCGTCTGACGTTGTTGGGTGAACCCAACAGATACGGGTACTGCGGGGAGGCGGAGGCGCATTGTCGTCCTTTTGACGTCAATCCGCCTCATGGTGTCGGCCTCGCAGGGGTTGTGGTTCGCTAACCTTCCCTTCCCATTTACTTTTCCTACTACTTCCCACTAGGGTATAAGCGAAGGCTTGCAGACCTGGTGGGGGGTTTTTAGGCCTTGCAAAGAGACCCGAATCACCTGTCTTTTACATCTACAATATGCCGTGCTAGGTCCCTCCAGGGTGTGTGGCACGGGATTATTCCACACCAGCCATGCAGTGTCATTCATTGGTCGTTCAATGCTAAGGTTGGTTGACTGCACACCCTAGCCTATTTAATGTTAGTTCCCTTACCTCCTGGTATCTCTTCCTACGTGCTCTCCTCTTTATTTGGTCCATGAACTTATTCCTGGATCTTCCTCTTGGGACTTTTCCCTCTATTTTGCCTTCCATTATGTTCTTCAAAAACCCATTTTGGTTCAGGGTGCGTCCAATCCATCGGGTTCTTCTTTTCTGTATGGTTTTTCAAATGGTCATCCTCTTCTACTCTTCTGTGCTCAATGCCTATTTTGTCCGTCCAATTTACCCTCAGCATCTCCCTCTATTTCAAATCAAGGGTGTTATTCACCAAGGACTCGACGCGGTCGAACCTCGTGATATCCGTGGATGTGCTATCAAATTCCCCGAAACCTACTCCTTTCAATGGCCCTAACTGCAATTTTCAAGGCCGTGACGTCAAAATTTATTCCCTCCCGTGACATGGAAAGTGTCATGGCGTACAGAATAACCCCCGCAGAACCTCACATGCCCCTCTCCCTTAATCCGTTTAGAGTGTTGATAGAAATACTAGGCCAAACCGAAATCAAGAGACTGCTACGTTTGCAAAGATACTAATATTCAGTTTTTGGGTGAACATAGGTCTTACTTTTAATATTTTTAATCGATGGGTACTAGAAGATATTAGTTTGTGCAGAGAATAAATCATTTCATGCGATATGTGGCGATGGTAATATTGGCAAGGTAAAAATTAGAAGTGAGATTCAGAGCCCGTACAATTCAAGATCGGTGTAGTACACGCAAGTGATGCAGTTGGGAAAAATGTCGTGGGAGCAATTTCCATGTTGCAACTGAAAGGATTAAGTTATCTATCGCCATAGTGTTTCGTTTTTTCGTATTGTCAGAGTGTTGTAATGTGATTTCATTATCTTTGTTGGTAGTGATTACAACCTTAAGAAAGTTTCAGATCTTTATTGTTGTCAATCAGTCTACCTACGAATGAAAGAATTCCACGGGTTGAAATGGCAAAATAATTTGCCAACAAACGGGCATAGTGCAGCTAAATCTCCAAGTGACGGTACTCTTGACTCCATTATCTTTTGGGTGTTTTTGTTTTATTGTGCTTTTATGAATTTAAAATTGTTTCTGTGTTCATTTGAACGCAGACAAACGGCTTTGTTACTGTTATCCAGGATAGTGGACCCTTTTTTTTCTACAGTGCGTTGTATCATCCTTCCGCGACTTTTATGGAATTATGTAGACTTACGCTATGAGAGGGCAATTTGGTCAATATCCATCATGACGACTTGGAAATACCATTTTCTCTCCGGTTTGTGTCGGACCGTAGGGGTGCTAACCAGATATTGATTTACTGTAAATTTAAGTTGTGTATGTAAGCATCTTGGTTAAGCGTCAAGTCCATTTTTTTTGTGTAAGCTTTATGTAAAATACGCTCACCAAAAATATGACAATGCCGTCCTAATTTTTTGTGCGCCACATAGAAAGTGTCACGCCTAAATGTAGTATCGCCTCTGTGTTTGTTTTTGCGCGAGTTTTGACGATGGGAGCGAATGGCAGGTAACTGTTACGGACCAAGAGATAAAATAAACTACGGTTGGGGAAAAGGTCGGTTACTGGTTCAAAATTAGATGCGCGGTTACTGAGTTTGTATTACAAGGGGAATGGATGAATGTTAGGCGAGTGAATGCAGGTTCGTAAAATAATATCATACACCGATTGTAGTTGCTGATAGATGTCCCAGATAGTAGTTGCTGATAGATGTTTATTTGACCCAGGACACCAAAAAGGCTCGCTCTGTAGCAAGGTCTAGTCAAGGTCATTTGGAGTAAAACTTGTGCTGTGTTGGCATTATTAAATGCAAAATTTCGGCTTGCTTTGTGACTTCTAACTTGTCCTAGATTAATGTGTGAATAACTTAAGTCCTTAATTGAATAAATAATGACTATACCATCTATGTTTCAATCCGCAGAGTTTTTTATTGGTACAGCTAGTTTCAACGCTACTGCGTCATCATCAGACGGATGATGACGCAAGAGCATTGAAACTAGTTGTACCAATAAGTTAACTAAGAGGATTGAAATATATCTGACATTGTCATTTTATATTCAACAATAGGCTTACACAAGATTATGCCTGAAAGGATTGAATCCATTATGCCCTTGAATGTATTTCCACTCGTTATCATCATTATTTTTCGACTTGGAATTTCGATTATAATAAAAAATAAAGGGTGCTTAAAGCTATTGTTCGTCTACCAAAATCCATCTAATTTCCGTTTTCCATTTATCTCCCATCACCAGACTCTGCGCAGTCTCTCTTGTGGTTCTCTTGAATCGACAGCCTTTATTTCGGGCCGCAGCTTATCGCCAACCGCTCCCGCTTGTGCGTTCTTCTCTCCATTGACTGTCTATTTCCGTCAGGAATTCTCGCGGAAAAATCTACTTACCGGAAGCTTGTTCAGATGGGCTTCATTTATAGCTTTTCGCCCACGCGCTCGTCCTGACGTTTTCCCCCCCTTCGCTTCGATCTTCTCCCGTCCTTAGAACTTCCCCTTCCATCAGCCCTCCACCACGCCCCCCTTCTATCTAACATCCCCCACCCCTATTCCAGACCTCTCTCTTTCCCGCCCCCCGCTTCCCCCCCCCGTTCCCCGGCGCCAATCCAAGCAGATATCTTCGATCACCCACGCGCACAATGCAGTCCGTATGGATGACGTCATATCTCCTTTGGGGGATGGGTTGCTGGAGGTTTCGGGGCGGGTGGGCCTGGTTACTGTCGCCAATGATTGCAGCATCCCGGGACCAGCCAAATTTCTTCTTCTTCCTCTACCCCATAGGAGCCCAAAATTCATTCTTTTTGTTTTCTGTCGGTTGTTTTGTTACTATTCGGAGAGACCCTACTGAGTTAACTTATTATCATCTTACGAGCTCCAGCATACTAAGGTAGATCAGATCATGAGAATGAAATTAGGTAAATAGACTGCTGAACAATGTCGTTTCTCTCGCGATCGGTTAGACACCATAAAGGGTGCCTTTGAAGTAGATTAGACGACAGGCAGTTTAGCTGATTAATTGATTTGCTCCCAAAGGCTCGTTTCGTTATCTGCTACTTAGTACTAACGTCATAATTTAAATGTTCCCTGCATGACTGTTGTATCGCTTTTACGTAGTTGCATTATGGATTAATTCCGTGGTTTCTGTGGCATTAGTAGCATACGTTTAGTGCTGTGCCTGTTGGTGAAAGTTTATATTTTACACTAGTGAATGTTGATGACAAATCGCCCTCCCCCCCCGCCAAACACCCTTGTGGCCTTGAGGTGGCCAGCTGGGTAATATGTAGAGACGTAGATGAAACTCATATGGTTACGATATAATGATTAACTCTTCACGATGATGAATTTTAATGCGGTGCCCTGTAAATTCTTCCAATAGTTTTCGGTTTTGCCTTTTGCTACGTTAGTGAAATAAGATTCGATTTCACTTTGTGGAATTCCATTTTTTGCTACCAAACTGTTAACTGATACAATCCACATTGGCTAAATATTGATGATTTCAATACCTTTGCGTCATCATCAGGTGCTTATTAACGTCAGTCGTCATTTAGCACCTGATGGTTGGCAAAGGTAATGAATCCGGACTGTTCATTTGATTTTTGACCGCTGTGCATTGCAATAGTTATCAATTTGTAACAATTATACAACATCAAACGCGAGCCATAGTTCAGTGTAACCGAAGCGTTTTTGGAACACATTTTGTATTTTTTTAATCTACAATCCCTACCGTAAGTTTTCCCATCGTAGGGTATTCTGTAAGCCTCCTTATCATCACTTGACCATCGGAGGTCACCAATACAGAGATTGGATTTTCTACTACTCTACACTCCATTGTAGCATTAGCTATTTGCTTTTTTCCTACATCGTTATTCTTTTTATATTTCCCTTATAATTTGCTTATTGTATACCATTCTTGGTCTTCCTCAATAGTTCTTTCCATGCACTTAGTGAGTTTGCGTTTCTCCTTTGCTTAATATTCTTTTCTCTCCATCTCTATGTGGAGTTCCTGAACTGAGGATTCTCTCCGTCCACAAGTTTCAGGCTTCACTTAGTGGAAAAGCGACACATGATAAGAAAACTCGCTCTGTACTTTCCACACTTTTTTATTCTCTCCGACCATTGTTTCGACAAAGTTATGTCATTATCAAGGTACAAATTAACATTTTCGTTGTCCATGTATACTAAACAGAGGGCGGGTGGGGGAGACAATGGTCAGAGAGAATAAAAGAGTGTGGAAAGTACAAAGCGAGTTCTCATTTCATTCTCTCCGTCCGTTTGGTCTTAATCATTCTTCGTTGGCATCACTTTTATTTATGTGTGTATTTTTCAAATCTTTAAGTTCTGTGGCGTTACTTTTCATAGACTTAGTCTTAATGTGTTACTTTTTCGGGTCTGCATACTCGAAAAAACTGAAATAATTCGCGTAGTATGCAGTATATTTAATACCGATCCGCGTTTCAGTTGTAACTCGCCCATTTTCACGGTCTTCATTTCTTTCCGCCTATCTACAGCCATCAATTTTCCGGCCACCTTCGTTTCTCCGTCCAGTTGATTACCTCTGCGCGCCTAATACCTACTTGTCCCCTGCCCAGGATCCATACCAGGCACCCAATTCCTTTTCCACCCTTCGCCGGTCTGTTACCCCCAACTTTGTCACCTCTGCCTTTGCTATATTAGTTCGTCTTTCTCTCCCTCTCCCCGCTTGCTCTCACGAGCCTGTTCTCGCCCGGATGACTTTGGAAATAAAGGCGTTTATTGTTGCGTGAGGATTTGTGGTGTCACACACGTCGGGAGACATTTACTTTCTCTCATAAAGGCCCGCACATGTCGCTCCATTGAGTGGCTAATCCGTTCGAACCGACATTAAAGGATTCGTTCCTTCCTCCATGGTTTTCCCTCGTGTGAGTGGATAGGTGCCTCTTTCATGGTCATTCTCGGCTTACTATAGTCCAGGCATTGCTCTCGTCAATGCGCTACTTGGTGGAACCTCTTAGTATTCAGAGAATTTGCCAGCGTGATTAATTGTATAGATCGCCAGCAAATTGTTTTGTGAGTTTTGGATATTTTGGTGGTAGTTTTAACGAGCTGGGTGATACCAGCTGCCATCTTGGAATCTCTGTACCGAGAGCTGTTTACAAAGAAAGTACTCGAGTGCTTAGTGTGTTATGATCAGCTGAGGTATTTCATTGGCTTAAAAACTATTTATTTGTCCAATTCTTTACACTGATTCTTATTTTTAGTCATCAATTGATCTCTTTTTAGTGCTCCTAACACGTAGTACACTTATGTTCTGACACATTGTGATTGTGTTCGTCGTCAATTTCTCATTAATCTCTTGCTTTATCGCTTTTATTGTCCTTCGCCCAAATGTGATTGAGATTTTGAATATTTTTATCCGTCTTTATCCATTGTTAGTTCTCCAAGAACACAGTACCCTTATGTTTTAACGCATTTTGATCGTCTTTTCTTCGTATATTTTTCATTGATCTCTCGTTTTATCATTTTTATTGTCCTTCGCCCAATGTTGATTGAGCTGTTGAGCAATTTGATCCGTCTTTATCCATTTATTACTGTTAGGAAATGTAAATGGTGCGTTTTTCTTAAATTTATATTTATTTTAGTGCCCACATGAAATTTTTCTTTTCACGACCCAGTTTTCGTCGCTGTGCGACATCATCAGGGGTTT
This sequence comes from Ceriagrion tenellum, assembly GCA_963169105.1. Lineage (NCBI taxonomy): Eukaryota > Metazoa > Arthropoda > Insecta > Odonata > Coenagrionidae > Ceriagrion > Ceriagrion tenellum. The sequence continues at coordinate 72,859,237 of OY720642.1, read as the reverse complement.
CACCCTGATGCTGTCGCACGACGACGAAACCTGGGTCGTGAAAATAAAATGTTCACGTGGATATTACTTTTTCAATCTTTAATCATGAAGTTATTCCACGAAGTTACACCTGAAACCATCACTTTTCTTTTAGTACCCATGATAAACTGTAGTGAAGGAAGTGCTATCATTACTTGTTGTATACCTAGGAATACTTTTTGTTTGCCGATGGTCTCCTCGTATGTTAAATATCCTATCATCTTGTGATCATCGCTCTATCTTTCTTCCGGAAGTGCACGCCTATTACTTACGAGAATGACTGGAATGATTTTTTTTCCTTAGTTAATTCCAATGTGTGAAGAGCGGTTGAGGCGTCGCATTAAACACTTTGGAATCTCATCGCATGATGCATCTTCTTGGTTAATCTTCCCTTTCATCCTTCAGTTTGTCCTTCCATCTGTGATTGCGCAAATTCATTCCTCGAATGACTAGAGGATTCTGCTAACGATCGCGATGTATTGCCTTCGATATCGTTGTGTTTTATTTTTTGTATTCGCCAGCTGGCGTTCTTCTTCAGCTGGTGGGAATGATATCGAATTCAAAAAGGAATGTTGCGGGTTGACAGGGTTATAAATATTTGCCACTTCTTCCGTTTTGAATCATTTGTGTCTCTTCTCTCGTTCTAAGGCACCAATTAATCATGCCCATTTAATGAAAGGAGCTCGTTTTTTCTGCCTATCCCTAATAGATACGCTAACTGCCTTTAAAAAATTTTCAGCGCCCTTATCTATTCATTGAAAGAACATTTATTGTTAGTTATGTAGTCACTCGGTGGAGTCATTCTTATGTTTGAGTATGAGGGTCAATGCTTTAGGATTTTTTGTTAATTGAAGTGACAAACTATTATTTTTGAGAGTTGCCAATCAACACGCATACTCGTGGTATTTCGATTCAATTAAGAAATAGTGGATATAAAAAACGTAAGCAGAAATTGTGAGATCAGAGCATCATTTCTCTCGGTCTGTTATTTCCATATTTCATTTTTTTTAAACGTCGGGTGGAAGTAAACTGATTAAAATCAATTTTTCCGTTACCGGACTCGTTTTTTTTAAATTGGGAGATGTACGGAAGTGATATAAAAAGGTAGGTATTACCGTTTTAAACGGAATTTCTCAATTTAACACGTTTATGATACTGGTGACCAAATTCGTTTGACCTCAGCAAGCATGCTTTAAGTAATTACAGAACAAGTCGTAATGACTCCGCGGCTATTAAGGAGTTTTTTTATGATGGCCAAATAACGTGTGAAGAGGGCAATGCACAGACCTGGACTTGGCCGTAACAATTCCTTTTCATTAAGGGCTGACATTGAATATTATATTTGGGCGTAATATGCTTTTTATACTTAATAATTGAATTCGTTACATAACCTTGAGTGGATATTATTTTCTTTTCAGCAAGCGAGTCGTCATTTTCCGGAATATGAAATTCCATGCGGCCGAATTATGCCACTGTTTTTATTTTAGTGAATTTTGATCCGGACCAAATTATCAACCAGCGCCGTATTTATCTATTAGTCATGTTTTGGAGAGAGGGCTGGTGATTTTTGGACATTTCCCGGCAGTCATGTAAATTTGTTTATTAAGATTATTATGAAGATCTATAGCACGCTCTTTGCATCGGTATCGTGAAGCTTAATTATAAATGTAACTTTGGGGGAGTCAATGGGGAGTTAGGGAGTCATGTAAATCTAGACTTCTTCTTTATTGTGTTCATTCAATTGTGGCAAGTGGTTATCAGTTTATTGCCGTTGTTGAGTGGAACAAAACTCGGGTCGAAATGAAGTTTTAGTTGCGTTACAGTTCCCATTGCTTGCAGGATAAGGCAACTCCTATTGATGCAGATACTACAAAGCAGTTTTCAACCCTCAATCATCGTTATTGACAGACTCCAGCGATGTAGAGGTTTTTCCGCATTTGTTGAGAACCAAAGCGCCTTGCTTCCCGCTAGTTACATTTTTATAGGTAACTGAATGATTTTTATTTACTTTAATTGTTCCTTAAGACGTGTTACTTATTCTTTTTAAAAGGAGTATACTCTGTCCGTCGACCGTCGATTGAAAATTAGAGTTAATCTTTTGTGTTAATCCCATACCAATATATTTTACGACGAAGTGACCAATTGTTTACGTACTCCAACGTACTACGGTAGATCAGATCATGAGAGTAAAATAAGGGAAATAGATCGTAGAACAGAAAGGTTTAAGATGTCGTTTTTCTCGAGATCGATGAGAGAGGCTGCGCTAAGACTTTGAAGTAGGTTAGTTGACAGTTAGTGCAGCTGATTATTTGTTTTCCCCCTAATGCATGTTTTTAAATCTGCCAAGGAGTGCTAACACCATGTTTTGCATGTTCCCTGCATGACTCTTGTTTCACGTTTACATGTTTACATTATCGATTATTTTAGTATTTTATGTAGCATCTGTAGTATACCCATAGTGTGGTGCATGTTGGTGAAAGTAAATTTCTTCTACTTCTACTTATTACCGTGGTAGCCTCCACATGGGTGTTTGGCAGGGGGTGAATTATCAGCAGCATGAACTACAGTGAAGAAAATTACTTTCACCAACATGCACCACTTAACAGGCTTGCTAAATATGCTACAGAAACCACAAAATTAATTTATGATGTAACTACGTAGACGTGATACAAGAGTCATGAGGGAACATGCAAATTCTTCACTGTACTCCGTGTTGGTGATAAGTCATGCCCTACCAAACACCCTTGTAGTGGCTTGCAGAGTAATAAGTAGACGTAAATGTATTTCCGCTTGGTGCCTTATTGTTGACCGCGGTATAGGTGCTATAGCGTTATTTTAAAGACTTTAAAAAACCGCTTTCGACGGTATATTCTTGTGCAGAAATACAAATTATCCATATTTTTTGTTTTTCCATAATGCTTAAATTGCACATAGAGATGCCTTAAAGTTTGAAATGCATTACCCATTGTTGTTGATTCTCATCCCGTGTGAAATATACGAGTGCTAACGGATTCGTTGGCAATTACAGTAATGAACAACTTTTGTTGCTGGAGTTTCCGGGGTGAAAGAATAGAATATATGTAACTGTATTTTTCTGGGACAGAATGTCCTGTGGAACATACAGTTGATATAGTAAAGCAAGCTCTGTGGTATGGAAAAAATTAAAAGTCACTTTGCTTACACAAATTGAAATCAAAAACCATTCCAGATATTATTGCAATACAGAAATAATCTAAAACAAATATAATGGCAGATTTAAGAATGAAAATTATCAAGTGAAGTCACTATAATACGTTGGAAAATATAAGAACATTTTGAATGAAATTTAAAGTTCAATCTTGGAAAGAACAGAGAGAAAGAGTCGGAGTATCGAATTCTTGCGGGATCGGGTTGGAGTGGTGGCTAGAGTATTCGCCTGCCACACAGGCGGCCAGGGTTCATATCCCTGCAGAGGCGGATATTTTTCAGAGGGAACCCAATCCCTACTTGAGTGTCTTGTGGAGGGCACTTCAAGTACTCCGTTCGTCGGATGAGACGTCCTACAGTACTCCGTCTGTCGGATGAGACGTTATGCCGTGGTCCCCTGGGCGTGTTACGTTAAGAGCAGGCTAATGCCGACGCTGGGTTTCTGTCCACCCTTCCTCCCTTACCCATCCTCTATGGCGCAAATGACCTCAGCCGTCGGTCGCCTCCCCAAATATCCAATCCAATTCGAATTCTTTTTAAGTCCATCAATCATTCTTTATTTTTTTAAATCTCTCTTTCTTGAGATTATAATTCCAGAAAGTCCGAGAAATCCTTATATTTGTGGCGACTACGGCGCTTAATGCCTGAGTCGTCGCCTCGACTCGCTACTCGAAAGGGCGTGTTGTGTGTGTTTATATGATTCATAGATGGACGGAGCGAGGGAGAAAATAAAAACAAAAACTCGTCCTTCACTGTCGATAAAGCTCTCGCCCCACATTTGCCGCCTACTCGCTTGGTAAACAAACAGAGACGAAAGGAGAGGAAAAAATAGAAGGGATTTTATGATGTGTGTATCGGTGAGGGTGTGGATAGAATAGGATGGCCTCTGCCGGCGCGGCGGTCGTCACTCCCGCCCTATCTTCCTTGCCCTATCCCTCACCAACACACTCCGATGCCGCACCGGCTCCAGTCTCTCTCTCCCTCTCTCTAACTTTGGACCCTGGCTTTCCCGCAGTGTGTCGGCGTTTCGTTTCTGTCTCTCTACGTCTGGGGTCCCGGGGAGTTTTTTCCAGTTTATCGGCGTTGCAGTCGGGGGGGCGTGCGGATCGGATCGCCGGGCGTCCAAGTGGGGCGGCGAGATTTTTGGAGGGGTGGGTCTGGGAGGCAGTTGACGTAATGTGCGCGCCTCGTAACAAGGAAAGAATAATCGAGACGATGTTGAAAGCATCGATGTTTTATCCTGCGGTTCTTCTTCCTTTATAGTAGACTCTTGTGGTTATTAATGTCCTCGGATGAAAAAGTCAAAGAGAGATTCTACTTCGCTCTCGTTACGCCACACCTCGAATACGCCACGAGCATTTGGGACTCTGTGCACAAAAATTTGACCAAAAAGTTAATAAAATACAAAGAATTGCTGCACGCTTCGTTAAAAGCTGCTACGAGCGAACGTATAGTGGTTCACAACTTTTAGAGTGATAAAGGTGGCAGCCCCTAGTGACTCGAAGGCTAGATGCTAGGCTTAGGTTGCTTGAGGAAATCAGAACTGTTATATTTCAGCGCGATGCAGTGAATATTATCATGATGCCTCACTACATCTCTATGTCTGACAGAAGCGATAAAATAAGAGTGGTACGTAGCCGAACGGATAGGTACAGACATTCATTCTTTCCACGAGCAATAAGCGACCACAATAAAAACTGAGCTCCACTAAATACACTCCCATAACACACACCACCATTTCACCTCCCAAAACTTTACATCTTTACACGGCTGGTGTCCTAACACCCCATGCCGCACGCCCTTGCGGCGTCTCGTAGGGTAGTATGTAGATGTAGATTCTTCTTTAATTACAACTCTCTCTAGCTAATCTTATCTTTCTTTCGTCAGTATGTTCTACCTGTAGGCGTTATATCTCTAGCGGTACGTGCTAATCTTTCTCTTTCGATTCCCTTAATGTGTTCTTTTCGTTCGTTTTTAGTTTAAATACCCCGTACTTTATACTCAATGTTTCCTCTAATTTTCTCATTTTCATTTCTTCCTCTCTCTCTCTGGAGAGGTGACGTATGTGCGCGCCTTGTAAGAAGGAACGAATGATGGTGACGATTTAAAAAAATCGATGTTTTATCCAGTTGTTCCTCTTCTTCCTATATTGTAAACACATATGGCGATTCTTTTTCATATTGATATTCATTTCGAAATGAAAGACGACAACTTTCCACTCAGAATTTATAATAATTACCGACCATAGTTACAGCTCCTAGTGCTGGGACTAGGTGCTGAAAGGGCCTTGATAATGGCACTAGGTGCTGAAACCATGCTCGGTAGTAATGAAAAATTCTTTGTGGAAAGTTACCATTGTCTTTCATTTTGAAATGGATATCGATATCAATTTCTTCCACAAAGTTGAGCCTGATACGCTTTTATATGTATTCTTCTTCTACTACAACTTTTTTTGGTTAAGTTTTTCCCACCACCTTCTTCTCGCCAGACCGACGTATATTCTACCTCTAGGCATTGTATCTCTGGCGATAGGTTCTCATCTTTCTCTTTTTTTGTGTTAATGTTCTTCTTTATGTTAGTTAAATTACCCCATACTTTATACTAAATTTTTCTCCTAATTTTCGTATTTTCATTTCTTCTTCTGTCTGCAGAGTTGACATAATGTTCGCACCTTCTAAGGAGGAAAGAGTAATGGAGACGATGTTGAAAACATCGATGTTTTATCCAGTTGTTTCTCTTCTTTCTTATTAGTAGACTCCTGTGGCTCTACTTAATAACCGTCTCAATTACAACTATATCTCTAGCTAAAGTTTTCCCACCACCTTTTTTCTGGCAGACCGACGTAGTTTATACCTGTAGGCATTATATCTCTGGCGATACGTGCTAATCTTTCTCTTCTTATTCCCTTAATATGTTCCTTTCGTTAATTGTTTATTTTAAATACCCCGTACGTTATACTCAATGTTTTCACTAATTCTCTCATTTTCATTTCTTCCTCTGTCTGGGGAGTTCACGTTATGTTCGCACCTCGTAATAGGGATTATATCTCTTGCGATACGGGCTAATCTTTCGCTTTTTACCCCCTTGATGTGTTTCTTTCGCTCTTTTTTATGTAAATACCCCATAATTTATGCTCAATGTTTCTCCTTATTTTCTTATTGTCATGTCTTCCTCTGTCTGACAGTGTTCTGCCTTCAATGCTTCTAAGTATTTTCCATCTGCAGCATCAAATAGACTTCTAGTCTTGGATATATCCGTTCCCGCTTCTTCTGTACTTGTTATTATTGTTCCAATACCTCTTTCTATGAACTCTGGATTTTTCTTGTATTGGGTGTTAATTCCACCGAGATATGTCAATAAGGCACCCTGCTGCCTTCTTGCTGCTTTTCTGCCTTCATTTACAGCGGTTCTCTTTGATTTATATTTTTCTTTGTCAGAATTGCTCTTTCGGACTGCGTGAAGTGAGGCAAAAGGTGCGGAAAGTTTTAAAAGGGATAAGTCTATGAATCAATGAATGATTGCAAGAGAAGCGAAAGAGGTACTAAAAACTTGGGAATTACGGAGATAGTTATTAAAGGATAGCTAGTTTCTAGCTCTGACTGAAAGAAATAAGTTTTTTGACGTTGCCTAACGTGAAAGGGGATGGCGTGATGGATATGTATGTTACAGTGGAGATGAAGGACGTTTCTCCGGGGAAGATGTGAACTTGGAACCACCTTCACAACGGCAAATTAAAGGCAGTACTGCCAAATCCTTCTATTCATAAGGTAGAATACCCAAGTCGTTTAATGCTTGTTGACCGCGGCGGAGGAAGTTAAAGGAAAGAAAGTTTTATATACATTTTCTTACTTCAATTATTTACTTTCTCTCTCCAGAATTAGAATTATTAAGCTACGGAGAGAGAATATAGAATCGGAGAATGGAGAATGTTGCAAAGATCAAAGAAAAGTTGTTAGTTTGTTGTAAATACAATTCCAGGTGACCTGAAGATACTGTTAAATCTGAATCCTCACCTAAAGATGCTGTAAAAAGCGAAACCGGTCGTAATAAATATTATCACAGTGGAAGTTGCTCATTTTTTCATTCTGCTGTTATGTTCCGTTTCCATTCTATCACGCCTGAAACCACAGAGTAAATTTTGGCCATTTTAGTTTTCGTCTGTCAACATTTTCCAACAGTTCGTCGTGGTACCTCTTTGTATTTCTCTCCACGTACTTCATCCTCTTGGCCTCTATTCTTCTTTGCACCGCTGTTTTCACTGCCCCTGCTTCACTGCCGTCAATACGGCTGTACTGTTTGTAAAAAAAAGGGGAGCGATTCGACTCGTGTGCATCGTGGGTAAATGTCGAGTGCTCTTCTGTGAATCGATGCACCTTGGCCATTCCTTCGTCGGGGTGCAGTCATGGATGACGTGGGCGGCCAACTGCGGAGAGGTAGGAGGGGATGTGGAACTGGCGGAGGGTCGTCCATTGGGGGGGGGGCGGTGGAGTGGGCAGGAGAGAAACTGAAGTTACTACGAGAGGGGTGGCGCCGCGGGGCTGGGAGGGGGAATGGGGTTAGGGAGCTCTCCCGAATCGATCTCCCCAAGTCCCTGGCTGACTCACTCACTCTCGCCCTCAAACACCCTGCGTTCTTTCTTCCCCTCGCATTCCCCTTCTTCACCCCCTCCCCCAATGGCTTACCTCCCTCCATTGCTGTGTACACATTCAGACACCAGTTCTCCTTTCTCCCCAGTCGCCCACGCCGGGTCGTGTAAGGAGTGCGGGGGTGTGTGGCGGCGGTAACGGCATTGGGGGGTTTGGATGAGGGGGGGGAGGGTGGTTCTTTGGAGTGGAGGCTGCCAAGGGATTTGCGACGGGCGTCGGGAGAAATGCGTCTGAAACATACTAACTTTCCTCTCACCATGTCCGTTTCGCTACCCCATCAATATTGTTGTCCAAGACAGTTTTTCTACGTGACTGGAGGTAACTTCCTTCATTGTCCATAATTAGTAAAGATGGGTGATCTACCGGCTACATCTACATCTACGTCATACCCTGCAAGCTACCCAAAGGGTGTGTGGCAGGGGGTGCTTCCACACCATGAATCATACGGCACAACACCGAAACTACATTGAAACCAGCGTACCACACATGCAACACGCCAAATAAAAATCTACTAACCAAGAAACATTCCATCGTAAATCGTTCCGACATGCAAGGGATACAAAGGCTACTACTACAGACTCAAAATATCAGGCATAAATAAAAACATCGATATTTACAACATGCATAAATAAGAACGTAGAGATTATAAAGAGAAAGATCTACAGTCAAGCTATTGTCACTATTCGCACTATTCATGACGACGATCACAGCTGTTACGGTGCCGAATGGTACGCGGAAAAAATGACATTTTATACGCATCGGTTCTACAATCTATCTCTCTAATTTTATTGGCGCGATCTAATCTGCCGTGGTAAGAGGGGGATAATAATATGTTTTTCCTGAAATTTAGCTAAGAGGTTAAGCCTATAATTTAATCTACGCCGTGATAGCGATTCCCATCCCAATTCTTCTAACGATCCAGACAGTACTTACTTATCGTAGTATCATTTTACAAACCTAGCTCCTCTTCGCTGTACTCGATCTAATTCTGATATTAGCCCCGCTTTATATGGATCCCAAGCATGGCTTGCATGGTACCATGAGGGTGTAGACGTGAAAAATATTGTTCTCCAAGACGGTTTTTCTACTTATTACCCTGAAAGCCACCACAATACTGTTAGGCAGGTGGTGACTCTTATCACCAATATCAACTACAGGGAAGAAATTTACGTCCACTAATATGCACCACATAATGGGTATGGTACAAATACTACAGAAACTTCTAAAATAATCTATAATGTAAGTACGTAAACGTGACACAAGAGTCATGCAGGGAACATGCAAAGCATGGTGTTAGTACTACTTTGTAGGTTCAGATAGGTTTAAGTTGGGAAGGTGACCGCTATCTCCTAATATTATTCTATACTTCAGCTCTGCATAGGTCTCTCCTCCCTTCATTGCGTCCGTAAATATTACCTTATATCTCCCCCCCGTGCTTCGTGTACCTTACGTCCTACCCTCTAGTTCTACATACTACCCTGCGATCCGCCGCATGGGCGTGATGCAGGACACCAGCCTTGTAAAGATTAAGTGGTAAGGTTTTGGTAGGTGCAGTGGTGACGTGTATTATGGGAGATTATCGTGCGGTTTTAGGACCTTCCTACCTCTTATCATTACTTACCCTCCGATACTACTTTCAGCATTCCATGGTCTCTTATCGTCTGCTTCATCAGCTTACTCATCCTCCTCTTAATCTCTTTCTGTAGCTTCCTCGCCCCACCCACCACCCAGAGGACTTCCTCTTTAGTCTTCCTGTACTTGCATTGTAGCATCTCCATTCTCCCCCTCATCCGTATTGCGAACGCCTCTTGGCTATTTTCATGCTCTTTCCTCAATAAACTGCTGCCAACTTTAGGAATTCGGTACAGCTGGATTTATCCCTCATGATAAACTAGAAGCCTTCGAAACCTGGTGCTGTAGGAGGATGCTGAAGATCAAATGGACCGACAAAGTTAGAAATAATTAAGTTTTCATATTAGCAGAAGAGGATAGGACCATATGGAATACTATACAGAAAATAAGTACCAGATGGAGTGGACACACCTTGAAACCCAATGGGTTTGTGAAGAACATGATTGAAGACAAAATAGAGGGATAAGTCTGCAGAGGAAGACCCAGGAATATGTTTATCGGCCAGATTAAGAGGAAAGCACATAGAGAAAACTACCAGGAAGTATGGGAACTAGCAGTAGATAGGAAAGTGTGGAGGGCTGCAGTAAACCTGACTTAGGATTAAACAACCAATAATGGTTCTAGTTCGACCAAGACGGCCTGAGCGTCTAAGTGTTTGTTGTTAACGCTTAATTATTTACTGTTTTCTCTATTTATATTGTTTTTTTAACCGTTGTTGTATTGATCGCCGGGACTGTGTTCCTGCGAGACTAAAGACGTGTGTTCACGTACGTGCATGCATAATATCGGATTCACTCGGCGTCTCACATACGGGTTTTTTGAGTGCCTGCCAGCGGCGCCGTCTCGGCCTAGTTGCATTCGGCGTAATCAAGTGACGAGGTGCATTTGTCGGTGCCGCTGCAATCAGACGTCTGAAACGGCAGCGTGTATTCGCTGGAAACACTTCCAAGTGAGCGAAGTTCGCCAGGTGCCGCATTCCGCGCGGAAAAGTGTGCCGACACTCGTGTGCGTTTCGTTCATCAAGGTCATGTTTTCCGTATGAAAGTGCAGTTTCATCATTTTCCATATCACGTATTTTAGAAGGAAAAAGGCCTTGGTGTAACTTCGTTTCAAATGGAGAGACGGTTGGTGGCCACTATATTATTTTTAATGACAGTATGTCTCATTTCATTCGCTCTCGCCTCGCAAACGTGTTACCATGCTCGATCATTTATCGCCGTACTGTGGTCTGCATCATCAGCATCAGCGATCGCCTTGATGGTCAATCGCCTCTATTCTGCATTCTTGTAGCCACTGTACGTTTTATTCTTTCGTAAAATCTCGTTATCTCTTCATTCCTCTTCATTTTTACGTTCCTCATGACTTTCATCGCGAATCCCATCCTGTATCTTCCTCAAAATAATCAAGAGATAATTGAGTGGAGCTCAGTTTTTTATGGTGTCTTTTTCGACAGGGAAGAACACTTTTATGCACCTACCTGTTCGACAATGTATCTCCTTTATTTTATCGCTTCTGTCGTTTCTTGAAGTGTAGAATGGCGTCTGAATGATGTTCTCTGTGTTGATTTTAAACATATTTAGGGAATTTTTAAGAAATATAAGCGGGATAGCATTGGCATTTTGTTGTGAAAGAGGAAAATGTACAAAGTCCTTTTTTTTCTAAAAATATAATTAATATTTTCTCTCAGTATACAGATGGCTCCCGAATCCTTAGAGCTTGCATCCACGATGATTGACGGCTAATGTCAAGTTTTTAATGAAAATAGTGCAAATTTTGTCCTAACCGATGTTCTAGAAAGAGTTCTTACTCTTGAGCAACTTCAAATGCTTACGGGATATGGCATCGAAGTTAGCATTTGTGTCTTGAAATTTCTCGAAGAAAATTATAGAAATTTCTTTGAAATTGTTCCTTGACTCTGCAAAAATCAACCAGTCGTGTCTAATAAAAGCGGGAATTATCGGCATTTCCTTGTGGTGGAGGAAAATATACCAAGTCCTTTTTTTTGTCTGATAGTGATTCAGATTTCCTCATTTTTTCCGGGGACTCTCTATTTTCATTGTACGCGTCAATTCCAACAATTGTTGTCAATACTACCATCGTGTTATTGCAGCACCTGTTCCGGTCCTTCCCGTTTTGTTAAACTTCATTTTTCATCCTTGCATTCCATTGCAATACTTACAACTTTATTTCAAAGGATACCCTTTCCCGTAGTTGTTCGCAATTCCCATTTAGTTCTAAACTTTGTTGGCGTCTTGTGTATTCAACCTGTCTGGGAGACATTTGTCCTGGTAAATCTTAAAAGTTCTCACTTTTCTTACTTTCAATTTATTGCGGATATAATGCATCACCCTGGGAAGATATCGTAAATCGTTAGAGAATATCCAATACCAGCGCAATATTCAGTGGCACGAGCGCTCTCTATTATTGTCTCGGTCCTTCATGTACATACGTCTGGTATAAAAAATGTATATTGAGAACATTTGTTCGTGAAACTCTGATTTCAGTCTGCAGCTCAAGTTAGGCTTTTACTTTGGGGAATATCCAACAAGAAACAGTTGCTGTAGTGTAGTTTTGTTTTGCTATCAATGTCCATTGTTGAGGTGCCTCGGAGAGTGGATGGATTCTTTCTCTTAGATTTTCAGAAAGCTTTTTCGGTATTGGTATTTTACAGATAAGATATTTTATCTCTTACTACTCTCTCGGAAAAAATATGTATTCAGCATTCCATGTAGATATCGAATATTGAATACTATAGAATAATAGTAAGAGCATGGAAACAATGCCACTAGTCGTAACTGTGAACTTGTTTGAAGTATGGTTCTTTATCGTAGTAATAATTCTAAGGTAGAACCAATAACCACTTTATACAAGCTGAGATCTACAACAACGTATATTTTGCCCAAGCCCAATTTGGCTATGTTTAAACGCTCATTCATCTATACAGGGCTATATAGGGCAAAATAATTTCTCAGATTGTCAGATGATACAAGAGTCGAAAATCTAGATTTTTTTGTCAATTATATGGTTAACACTCACTATAAACTGTGTGCTCGACAGGTTGAGATTTAATAAAATTTTAGTTACCTTTTTCATGCATATATTTCCATTACGTATCTGGCCTCAGTTTATTTATTTCTCAATTATTCGTAATGTAAATACTTTTTTAGGTATCCCAAGTACAGGCAATGCCTAAAGGGGATTCCTAATTTGTCCTTTTTCATTTGAAATGTTGTGTGCATATAAAGTTGATTCAATGGATAGATAAATGTTTATAATTTATTATTCCATGCTGTGGTCTCTAATCGCGCGCGGATGATTTGACATTCGAAGCGTTTTATTCAATTTTTATAGCTCTCTAGTTCAGAGTTCTTAACTTACAGTGACACATTGACACTCATCAGTGTCCCCTCTCTGGCGCAGTAGCCCAAGGATTCCCGCCTCAATGAAACGGACCGCATTCATATTTTTAATATTTGTTTTCTCTTTTTTTTATTTATCGCGGAAGCGGGTTGTTGAGAACTTTGTCGGGAGCGGATGAAGTGAGTGCTGTGCGCCGACAAGGGAGGTTGAAGGGGGTTGGGGGAAGTGGCGGAGCAAGGACGACCGTGACGCTCCCTCGGATGGCGCGTCCGTGTAATATGTGCGTGCGGGGGGGGGGGGGGCAGGGAGTTGTCGGTTGAGTCACCCCTATCGGGGAAAAAGGGGGCGGGTCGGCAATCTTGGGCGCCCTATGATCGTCAATTTTTTTCCTTCCTCTCTCTTTTTCTCCCTACCCCACTTCCCCCGGTCGTTTTTCCGTTAGCATTGTAGCGACCCAGACGTCGAGTCTGACGCCTGTCAATTGTATGACTGGATAATTCAGCGATAACCAATTATAACTTGTATGTATGTATTTATTTATTTGTCTGAAGGCCGCTTTATACGGTACATGTTATTGTACAAACGAATGTATCATAGAATGTGCGAGGAATTGAATGGAAATAGAGCTGGTTCTATTTCCCCTTTAAGTGATTCAGACAGTCATACTATTTGCCGCTTTGCACGGTACAATTTTTCTCATGGAGGTGTTACACTTCATACATACATTCGTTTGTACAATAAAATGTAACGTGTAAAGCGGCCTTATTTGTGAATTTTGCCAAGGAGGGGAAGCTGTATGATGTCCAAGGGATACGTGAAGACCAACCACAATATCATCTAAGGCCTCGAAAAATTAAAAAGTGTTTTAGGTTATCGCGGATATAATTGACGCCTGTCAGTTGTATGAATGGATAATCAAGGGATAACCAATAATCACTTTTATGTATTTGTTTATTCATTTGTCAAGTATTGAATATCATTTCGTTTTTTTATTGTTTGTTTGCTAATATGTTTTCATCATTTTGGATTGATTTTCATAGTGATATAAACAAAAGTGAGGGAGATTGTTAGCAGAGAGGACATCCTGTAGGAAGGTTGACGTGTACGAATTGAATTGAACTGTTGAATTAGATACTGAATTCAGAAAAATAAAACATGCAAAGAGATGTAAGAATTTCCATTTTAATCGTTTGGGCAACATAAGTCTAGGTGATTTTATTGGCATGTTAATATACTGATAAGCTCTCAACATGTAATATAACGGGTTTATATCGAAGGAGTATGGAGAATGTTATGGTTGTTTTGTCCATACCGTGAGTCTAATAGATTTGTAGTCGAAAAATAAATCTGATATATGATTGTGGAGTGGATTTTTTTTGGCCACGTGTTGTAGGGCACGAAAGTATCTACATCTACATAATACCCTGCGAACCGCCGCATGGGCGTGTGGCTGGGGGTGTTAGGTCACCAGCCGTGTATAGGTGTAAGTTTTTGGAGATGAAATGGTGACATGTACTATAGGAGTCTATTTAGTGGAGCTCAATTTTTATTGTGGTCGCTTACGTGGAAAGTAATGGGTGAATGTGGCGGAAGAAACTCTAATGAGAAGTAATATTAACCCTCTATGGACGGAATTATGAGACAGCATGGAACAAGTACTGCTACTACATTAGTTATGTAAAAGTGGTATATTACATTTTTTTAAATTGCAATTTATTTATTAATAATAACATTTATTTTGAAATGTAACCTATTTGTATCGTATATATTTAATTTAAAATAATACTTTACATAATAATATTTACGCAAGGTATACTTCAACATAACCTTCATAACGTATCTTTTTTAACCTTTCCCATTTTTATTCATTATATGACAGCTGAAACAATTTATTACGGAGCTCCACCACGCACACCATCGTCAGTGAAAAGCGTCACCCATCCATCTATTTCAAATTGTTAGACAAACCGCCGAAAGAGACGCAACTTTCCACAAACTTAATTCGAAGCGTTACAATTCTGTCTTGCGCAGCAACTAAATGGAAAACCCTCTTAGATAGCAGATATTTAAATGATTTTGGAACGTAACAAGTTTGACTCCCTCGTCCATAAATGGTTAAGAGTCTTAGGGATAGGAGCGCGTGTAAGGAGCAACTAATGATTGTTTTTCATAATGACACTTTTTCCACGTACAATAAGGGACACTATTAGTAAGAATAGATCGGTTCCGTGAAAGTTTGACCGTCACTGGTTAGAGTAGATTCTGTATATACTTTTTTATACTTGTGCTTAATATCTTACCATCATTACTAACAACTCACCCCCGCATTGAATTTCCGGCATGATTAAGTTTTTTGCATGGTTTAGTATCTTGTAGGACTATTCATCGATCTTATTAATACAACAAACAATTAGTTGTATCATGACTAGTGTTTCACGTGGTAGCACGTTAGTCTACGTAGAACTCTCCTAGCTTCCGGTCTGACCGCGCATTGTTTTCCAGACTGCATTTTGCATGCGCCTAGCGGCCAGGGGAAAGTGTGCGGTTCTGATTTGAACGAGGATGCGTGCTTTGTGCCTGGTGAGGAGTCACCCCGTGCCGCACACCCACTAATGGTGGCTTGCACGTATTTCGTTGATGAAGATGAATGTGCTCAGTATGCTTGGTCGAACATTATTGTTACACCCTGTTTAGCGAATATTGCGGCACATACTTACGAAATTCACACAGCCCTGCTGATCTCTAGAGTGATTGATAGAGCCAAACTACTTTGGTGGGAACGATCACAGGAATAAGATTAAGGAAATAGACTGCAGAACCAATAGATTTAAAATGTCATTTTTTCCACGTACAATAAGGGACCATAGTAGTTGTCATAGATCAGTTCTAGGATACTGACTAGGTTAAATATGTTTTTTCAGTAGTGCTAAATATCTTAACATGAATCGTAGATACTAACCTCTCATGCAGTCTCCGGCGTGATATACTCCTGCATGTCTTAGTACCTTGTAGTGCTATTTATTTGCCACATTAATAATACTAACCAGCAGTTATATCTTGAGTAGTATGCTGCATGGTAGCATGTTCTTCTTCGTATCACTCTCCTACTTTGTAGTCTGACTGCGTACCGTTGTCCTGACTGCTTTGGCCTGTGCCTGCCATTCCGGGTAACGCTCGCGGTTCTGATTGGACTCGGATGAGTGCTGCATGCCTGGTGTGGAAATACCCCGTGCCACACACCCTAGTGGTGGCCTGCACAGTATTTCGTAGATGTAGATGGTATCTCCGCGTCCTCTGTAGGTTCTCTCCCACCATTTCTCTCCCGAATCCTCCTCTTCGTTTCGTATTTTTCCGCCCACCCTACCCTCAGGGCTCTTGAAATCATTTCCCGTATAGCTCTGCCCTTCCTCTCTCCAATATCTCTCCCCCTCCCCCTATTTCCTTCTGACGCGTCATCATCCTCCCCCACCTCCCTTCCCTGTCCCATCTCTTCCCTATCAACGTCGCCCAGACACCGGCCGATACGCTCTTGTGTTGTCCTTCCTCTCCTCCTTCAACACCCCTCCGCACACAACTCCCCTCCTATTCGGGAAAATTCTTTAAGTCCGACCTCTCGAGATTGACTTCATCTTATCCAGAGATAACACCATGCAAGAAACCAGCCGTACTACGCGGTGTTTGTGTTTGGACTCGTATCATTCATATGATTGTGTTGTGCTTCTTGAGGAATTTGATGGCATCTGTCTGTCTGTGTGTGCTTTTTGTTAATTAGTCTTTGTGTATATTTTGTGTGTACAAATACGCTCGTGCGCTGTTGATGCACTTAATTACTGCTTCCCTTCTTCTGTTTTATTCGAGAAAATAATCGAGCCCCCAGATGTCGCTGTCGTTTTGAAATTCATTGGTCGTTCGATCCTAAGATTGGCTGACTGCAGCCATCCTCCCTTCCCTTCTAATGCTAATTCCCTTACCTCCTGGTATCTCTTCCTAAGTACTCCCCTCTTAATTTTGTCCATCAACTCATTCCTGAGTCTTCCTATGGGGACTTTTCCGTCTATTTTGCCTCCAATTATGTTCTTCGCTAACCCAATGTGTCTCAGGGTACGTCCAATCCATCTTGCTCTTCTTTTCTGTATGGTGATCCTTATGGTCCTTTCCTCTTCTATTTTTCTGTACACTTCATTATTTCTTATTTTTTCCAATGGGATGTGGTAGATTCCCTTGTCATAATGGAGACAATATTCTATTCTTATTTTTTCATTTCAGTTGCTTTAAAGATAATTATTTTGGAAATATTGCAAGATTAATGTTGGGACTTTTCCCTCTATTTTTGAAGTATGCCTTCTTAGAAACGAACTCTGTTCTGGTATACCTGTTAGTATCCGCTTCTCCTCCCTGTGCAAAATATTGGCATATCTCTCAAATAAATGTTACTATTGACCACAATCTTAGCCGCCTTCACGAAGCGGTGGTAACTACCTAGACGTAAAAAACTTGTCTTCTGCTTGGACGTTCCCTTAATAAGTACTTATCCCCGTGAAGTAATGACTGATTGCCGGACCTCAGGACAAACGAGACAAAGTGTGCAGAATATCTGTGGATTAGTGGAAGACAATTTATAGTTTTGTTTATGTTAAAGCTAACGAAATAATAGTTTTGTTCGGATATGTCCGTCATTCTGGCCAAGCAAATAATTAGGAAATTTGTATATTTTACTGTGTCTGTTTTTCATTGTTTCACGAGCGCAGTCAGAAGTGAGTCTGCTCTAACAATCCTATGATTATTAGTTTGTGACATGATGGCATTTCAGTGGTTCTTACTGCAATCGTCGCGACTATTTATCCAGTTGCCGCCCAGAGTGTGTCTATGAAAGAATCGGGGCTAGAATATATGGCCTTTGGAATTGATGCTCCCGTTTGTTTCTACCCGCATTTGTTAATTACAGTCTCGAGAGTGCTGGCCGTCCTACCAGCTGCTACTTCCGATGTTGCTGCCATCGCCTTTGTTTTGCGTGGCTCAGACCGTGTGCAAGTCGTTAGTGAGTCAGTTCTTGGCAGGAGAAATATTAATTTCTAAGTGTTTCAAAGGTTTAGCCTCATGCTGCGAAGGTTAAGGGTAGAGAACAGGCAATTATTGATGTGAGTTCCGGAAATCGCGTTCCCGACTTCGCTGAATCGTTTTTCCCACACCCACGCAATAATTAACGGCGGAGCAGAGGAATTAATCTTCATACTACGCTTGAGCCATTCTCTCTCTTCCTGAACTGAACTTGGGACGGAATGTTGGCAAATTCTTCTTCTCCTCACAGAAGCAGATGCTCATATGTTTTAGGTGTTGGAATATATGCCGGAAGAGCTGCACTTGTGGCACTTAGCCGTCATGTTAATCTTTCCATCTTCATCGCCGTTCTTCAAATTAGATGTTTGTTCATTCATGCCAGGAAGGTCGGCGTCATTCGTTCATCCTTTTGAAGTCAAGCGGCGATTTGTTTTGCTCGGCCCAGAAAACGTTACTTGATGAATGCTCATACGCTGTTTACCATCGTGGGATTTCTAAGTGTCGCAAGAATTTGACCCAATAAAAAGTATGAGCAAGTAATGGAGTGAAAGCACCATATGTTTCGTAAGTAACAAGAGTGTTTAAATAGGGAAAGGAATACTATCAAACCTCTCAACACTACGAGGAAGTTATGATAGATTGAAACTCAAATAGTGGCTTCATAGTTCATCAAGGGTATCCATGGGGTAATTTTATGTCTAATGTAAATTCTAATTTGTGCTCTTATGAGGCGTTACTGGGGAAAGTGCCGTGTTGTTACTGTGCCGTAAAGGACATTTTATCTTTATGATCTCATTACCTGCTGCGAGAGCTTGTTGCATATTAACGTCATGTTTCTCTCAGAGCTATGTATTTCCGGGTAAAATTTAACCATAAAAGGAGAAGTGCTATTTAGTGTGCCGTTCATTTGACGAATAAATATTTCACTGTCCGCTTTAGATATGCACTATGATGCTGAATTAATGTTATAGTTGTCATCATGAAATTTTATCTCTCCATTTTGGTGTAACCTTCTAATAAATACCCTTTCAATGGAAGCTTGCAGTTTCTATTGAGGCAATACATTTCCAGTTCAGGCCGTCACCTTCCTGTGTAATGTTGGGAGTTATCTGACATTCAAATTTATCATATAAGTGCATGGTACTACGATCTGATGAACGTAGTTGTTGTCGTTGTTGTCTTGTAAGTCTTTGTTGTCGTTGTAAGTCTTTCCCGACGAATGCTTAGAATGTATAGCTCTCGGGGTTCCAATCGGGTGATGGTGGTTTTTGGCACCGAACTTGATTGCCAGAGAAAAAAAATTCAGGAACGGATATCATATAGAAATAGATCCAGGAGACCTAGCAAAAGACAGTAGAAGATAGACGTCACTGCAGAATAGGCAAAAACGTATGGGAGAGTTGTAGTGAATTAACAAGAAGACATTGAAAATTAGAATTTTTGATCCTTCCCAAGAAATTATGTGTACCAATTAGATGTTTTCTGGCTTTACTGTGGCTTAAGGTGGCTCTGGTTTCGAGGTCTGTTATTCTAGTTTTTCTTTACACTTGAATGTGGCATCCAGGGTGTGCGTTTTATAAATTGAGATGACAATAAAATAGTGCTACCTGGCTAGTTCTATCGTAGTTCAGCTGTGACGGTGGAGATTTTAACATGGGATCTTTTGAAGATTGCTCTGATTTCAACGGAAAGCTGTCGCTTTTAGCCAGATGGAATAATCCAGCTTTTAATTAACGCTGATTTTAAGAAGCCAAGAGTCCTGGGAAATCGAATAAAAATGACGCATAGGCACTTTACCGTCTATTTGTCGAAGTTATTATCAAATTACGTCCGTAATTTAGTCCAAATGCGATTGTTCCATGCAAATGATGCGGAATTCGGCTCCTGTTGTTGGACAAATGTGGTCATCAAAAATATATATACGAAATTATGTACATATTTGGACCTAATTTCTGGTTTGCAATCGGTAACTCATTTTATCAGCAAATTTAGGAATTTTTAAGCCATGTATTAGTGTACTTAAGTGTCTGTCTTGACTTACTTGGTTGAGCCAGAGCAACCTTAACCAGTAATTTTTACGTGAATGTTGCGGGCTTGTGATTTCTCGCTAGTAAAGGAATTATAGCAGTCTTATAGAGAACTCATTAATGAAATTCGAGATCGGCAGAGTAGGTGGCTGGAGGATGGGCTGCTCAATAATGTGATAGAGGGAAGGGTGTTGGGCAAAGAGGGAAAAGGAAGGAAGAGAGTATGTTTCATGGACAGGATGAATAAGGGTAGATCGTATGCTGAGGCGAAAATTGATATGCTAGAGCAAGATAGGCCCCGGAAAGTGTAGAAAACCGGGAGGAGATTCTCTGATATTCAAAAAAACCGACTTCAACCGGTAGAATACTAAAACAATAAATAAATATTTCACTCAACTGACCTACGATCAAAAATTATGTCAATGAGTTGATGCAGCGCTACGTTCATAGAAAGAAAGTGCAAGAAAAAAAAAGGGGGGGGAACTTCTTCCCACCCACCGTTGTGTTTTTTTCCCCCCCTCAGAAAGGGTCATAAAGACAACTCCAGACCCTCACCCCTAGGGCCGTACCCCCCGCCCCCTCAACTCCTCCCCGAGCACGCCACACCCCCCCCCCTTTCCTCGCTTCCGTGTGCCTCAAGACGGAGGGACGAGAGCACGTGGGGCCCTAAGGGTTCTCACCCCCCCCTCGCTCCCTCATTTGTCAGAAGCCGTCACCCTGGACCGCGCTGTGTCGGACGCTTGACCCTTCCTCGAATCTCGGCGTTCGACGACTCCTCTCGTTTTCGAACTCCGCTCCGGGAAAAGAAAACGGGAGAAACAATCGGGAGAAACATCTGGAGCACCCCTTCTCCCTCCCCCAGTGTCAACGTTTTTCCTTCTACCACCCACTTTCCCCACCCCCTCCAATGAACGTTAACGAACATTTTTAAAAAAGACTGTGACAACGCTCATTGGCTGGGGGATGCAAACGAACTCCGCTCCGTGCCGGAGAGAATTCGTATAAAAAGGGTTCTCTTCGGCGCAAAAAGAGAGACAGCCAGGGTGGAGACACCCTTCGACGGTCCTGCCCGCCGCCGCCCTCTCCTCGAGCCGCCGCCCACTAGCCAGTTGTCCACGGAGACCGCTTGCCGCCCGAGAAGTAGCCGCCTTCGGAGCAACGCCGGAGTCCGCTCGCATCTCGCGCCCTTTTCCCGCACCCTCTGCACCCATTCCTCGGCACGGACCCAGCCGACGAGGAATTCCTTTCTCCCCCCCTCCGAACGGACACAGCCGACGAGGGTTTCCCGTCCTTGCATCCTTTCCCGCACCCTCTGCACCCATTCCTCGGCACGGACCCAGCCGACGAGGAATCCTTCCCGTCTACCTCCTCGAGACGTGAGCGGGCGCCGAGCCGTGTGCGATCGGAGCGGATGCAAGCGGACCCGCCCAGGAGACGGAAACGGGCTTACCGCCGAGAGCGGGCGCCTTGGCCCGTGGTACTTGAGGCTTGCCTCCTCCTCCGGGAAACACCACCGGCGCCCATCAGCCCTCCCGTAACCCTGGAGCGCCTCGCCGCCGCAGCCGACCACCCTCCCTCCAACACCTCACCCCCTGACCGCCGGATGATCCACACCCCGGAGCGCCCCGTCACGCCGAGGGACTTGCGGGAGACCCTTCGCGGGCGCACCCACGCAGAATCCCGGCCGTGGGACCTGCGGCCTCTCTCTCTCGGTGCTTCCCCCTACTCCTTGCTCGGCAAGTCCATCCGGCTCCGGCCACGCGACCCCCGTGTGTCCTGGGTTTTATTCGGGCGCGGATAAGGACCTATCTTGACAGATAGGGTAAAATCGGCGTTTTTAGTGCTTTTTTTGGGGTGTGTGTATAGACGATATTAGAAAAGGACATGGACATAGGGTGTGTTGGCGTTGTGTGTTATTTTTGTGTTCGATTTTTTTCCTTTATTTCTTTTCTTTTAAATTCCTTTTTTGTAAATTCCTTTTTTTTCTTTAAATTCCTGGTTTGTTTATTTTTTTTTGTTTTTGTCTTGTTTTTTCATTAATAAAACGAATGTTGGGATTTTGTGTTAAAAACGAAAGGTGTCTTTAGATTTCTTTTTTCTTTTGTAATTCATCTCTCTCCTCGATACTCGCGGGACTGCGCCCCCACCTCCTCCCCTCCCTGCTCTCACCATGGGCAAAACGAAGGACCGCAAGGCAGCGGCCGAGGGAAACGGGACGGAGGATGCGTCAAGTGGCGCCCAACGTGGGGCCACGAGCAGCGAAGGCAGGCGCCTTCCGGACCAGAGCGCGGCCGACCCTGAGAATTGCCAGCGCGATAACTCTACAACTCTACCGCAAGCAGCCGAGGATGCCAGTACCGCGACAGCCTCTTCACTCTTGTCTCGCGTCGAGTCGCCGGACATGCATGTCATGGCATCGCAACCCGCTCCCGCTCTTCCGAGAGAGCATGATAAACACTCGGTGGCGCCTAACATTCGATCATCACGACAACGAACGAGATTCCATTGCGAGAAGGCTGATTGCAATGGGGAAGGGCTTTACTTCATCACCTGCTGTATTTGCCAAGGTTGGTATCATCACAGTTGTCTTGGTTGGAGAGATGAGCAACGGGACGCTCAAGGTCTCTTCTTCATGTGCGCAGCATGCCAAAATGGATCGTCGTTCCGCCCTAATTTGAGCCACGTCGACCGCCGAGAGGTTGCTTTTAACCCACCACAGCCGGAGTTCCATGGATCCGATCATGAAGATCCCGAGAAATTCCTCGCGAGCTTACGGTCTACTTTCACCACCGACAGAATACCGATTGTCTATTGGGTGACCGCTGCCGAGAAGCAGCTAAAAGGAGACGCCGCCAAATGGTGGGAGACCTATAAGGGATTTGGCCTTTCCTGGGAGGACTTCCAGACGAGGTTAAAAAATAGATTTAATAACGCGGCTCATCTCGCTCGACTTAACGCGGATTTCTACGGGAGCTCTCAACGGCCGGAGGAGCCGGTGGAGGGATTTATTTTAAGAAAGGTACAGCTTCACCGACGACTCTATCCGAATCTACCCGAAAGCCAGATTATTCCTACTTTGGTGGAACAAATCTCCCCCGCTCTTCGGCCGTTCCTTCGAGCGCCTGCCCCCAACACTGTGGAAGAACTCCTGGACCGAGCGGGAGCAGTGGAAAGAGACCGCGGAGCATGCACTAAGGGGACCCGACCTCAGGTATCTCTGCCTAAATGTAGATTTTGCCCCGGATTCCACTACCACCGAGACTGTCCTGATGTTGGACGCGAACGGCAGGGAAACGGGAAAGCGGGCGAGGGAAAAAATCAACCTCGCCCGCGGCCAAAGGAAACCTCATAGGTCAGACGTGCCACCTAGCCTCAGAGACTCTTCCCCGGATCCGCTTGCGGGTCGGCAGCGAAGAAGTACCGGCACTGATAGACAGCGGTGCAAACATCAACCTAATTAATCTGCGATGCCTCGACGCAGATTTGAGGGCCCAGGTTCAGTACAAAGAATCTCAATTAAGAACCGCAAAGATAGGGTCCCATTTGCAAGTCGTGGGATGGATCCGCGCCGCTGTCGGAATTCAAAACATAAAATTGAATACTGAATTCGGAGTGACCACAGAAATGGACGAAGACATGATCCTGGGGCACAACTGGCTACGAAAACATGATGCCGTGATGGACTACGAGGAGCAGACACTCGCGATCGGGCGTCAAGGACGGATCACTGTCTCCTGGGCACGAAAACCAAGCAGGAGTCCGGAAGTACTGGCGGTAAATATGGAATCGGTCGTGCAGGAATTCCCTCTCGCTTACCTGCCCCGATTCCAAGAAACTATAAGGCGCCATGCTGAAGTGTTTTCCAGCTGTCCCGCACCAGGGAGGACCACCACCGTGACCCATGAGATCACGCTAAAAGGATCTCTTCCAAATAGACCTCCAACCTACCGATACTCGCCTGAAAAACGGGAGATCATTCGGAGTCAGGTGCGTGAGATGCTCGCAGATGGAGTCATCGAGTCCAGCCACGCCAAATATGCTTCACCCGTGGTCATCGTTGAAAAGAAGGACAAAACTCCGCGGTTTTGCGTGGATTATCGGCGCCTTAATCAGGTTACGGAGGACGTAATACAGCCAATGGTGAATATCCACGACGCCTTAAGAGACATAGGTCCAGCAACAATCTTCACGACAATTGACCTGAAATCTGGCTATTGGCAGATTCCAATGCACCCCGATTCCCGTCCATTGACAGCCTTCGAAACCCCAGATGGCTCTCTGTACCAATTTCGGGTAATGCCGTTCGGACTCAAGAATGCCCCGAGCACGTTCCAACGGCTGATGTCACAGGAGGTATTGCGAGGCTACATCGGAAAGTTCTGCATTGCGTACCTCGACGACATTATCATCTACTCGAATTCCTGGGAGGAGCACCTGGTACATCTGGAGAAAGTACTGGAAAGACTACGGGTACACCGTCTCACCTGCGCCACAGAAAAATGCCGGTTTGGAATGCAGAAATTAGAGTATTTAGGACATCTCATCACTCCTAAGGGCAATGAACCACGACCCGAGAGTGTTGAATCCATCCAGAGGGCGAGCCCTCCACGCAACCGCAAGGAAGCAAAACGCTTTCTCGGGCTTTGTAACTGGTTACGGGACTACGTGCCAAGACTTGGGGAACTGCTCGCACCGATAGCCGACCTCACCGGAAAGTCTGGTCGGTGGGCTTGGTCAAGCACCCACCAGGAGGCCTTTGAGAATGTCAAAAGGGCGTTTACTTGTCTAACCACACTCTCTCGACCGGATCCTAGATTTCCCTTTGTTCTCCAAACAGACGCCAGTGGAATCGGAATCGGGGCAGTCCTCTACCAGGAGCCGAATCCGGGGGACCGAAGAGTGATTGCCTATGCCAGTGCCAAACTAAACAAAACGGAGCAGCGATACCACGTCAACGAGCAGGAATGCCTTGCGGTGATTTGGGCCGTGAAGCGGTATCATCAGTACTTGGTGGACAAACCGTTCACGCTGGTTACAGACAGTAGAGCCCTCACTTGGTTAGATAGAATGAAAGATGACAGAGCCAAACTAACCAGATGGGCTCTTCTCCTGCAAGAGTATAACTTCAAAGTCCTGCACTGCCCAGGGGCGAAGAACGAGCTGCCTGACGCCTTGTCAAGGGATCCGAGCGGATCTCAAGAAAAGCCTGACCCCGAGCTGGAAAGAATGCTGCCTCCAACCGTGTGCCAGGCCTATGCGGAGGACTCCCTCTACGAAAGAGTCAAGCGGCAACAGGGAGAAGACTCGGGAACCCAGGCATTAGCTAAGCGGTGGAAAACGCTTCAGGATCGTGGGCCCAGGAACGAGTCGCAACAGAGGTTCCTTATCCGACATAAGGTAGAAGGAGGAGTAATGTGGTCACGGAAAAATGAAACCACCCCCTGGCGGCTGATAGTCCCTCTGAACCTTCGGCAACAGGTCCTTCGGCGGTACCATGATGATCCGACGGAAGGCCACCCTGGAGCTCAAGCAACCCTGGAAGGCCTTTCTCGACTCTTCTACTGGACCACGGCACCCAGGGATGTAAAAAATTACGTCAGAAATTGTCTCCATTGCGCCTGCCGTAAGAGCGGTCCTCCCCAAGGGAAAGGTCCATTGCTCCCTCGATCTCCCGGCCGTCCCTGGGAAACAATCGCGGTAGACTTGATGGGACCATATCCACGGACACAAAAGGGAAAGACGGGTATTCTAGTGGTCACCGATCTCTTTTCCCGTTGGGTGGAAGCTTTCTCTATAGGTTCCGCAGAAAGTCACGTCGTCGTCGGACTCATAGAAAGGGAAGTCTTCTCCCGATGGGGGTACCCTGCAAAAATCATCACCGATAACGGTCGACAGTTTGTGGGAAACTGTTGGCGAGAAGCATGTGTAAGATGGAGAGTCCAGCATTGGACGACAGCAGTGTATCACCCCCGCGCGAATCCTACGGAACGGCGGAACCAAGAAATCAAGAAAGGGCTACGTTTGCACCTGGAAGGTGCAAGACACCATGAGTGGGACAAGCACTTAAGTTCGGTGCTTTTCACGCTACGGCGGAGAAGGAATGCCGCCACTGGTTTCTCACCTGGAGAAGTTCTGCTGGGGCGGGTCATCTCAGGACCCGGGGAATGGGAAAGCGACACGCAGGAAACCGTGCTTACCGTAACCGAGTATGCAGCACAGCGCAGGGAGGAACAAGGCTCACGAGAAAAAAAAGTGCGTGATGCGCAGAGGAAGTACCAGCGAAGGTACGCTCATCAATCAGAAGAGGAACACCCGCGCTTTAATCCGGGAGACTCGGTATTGATACGCGCTCAGCCACTATCTCGCGCCATCGAAAAATACCACGCCGGTTTTGCACCCAAGTGGGAAGGGCCCTGCACTGTGGAAGTGGCTGCCGGAAGCACCGTCTATTGGATAAGGATGCCCCAAGGCGGTAAAAAGAAAGTCCATGTGGACGACCTTCGCCTCGCTCCCATCCCATGTAACCAATTTAATCCCCCATCCCAATGCAGCCCTGCGAGACAGGCCATCAACCCTAAACCTTAGGGAGAGAGATGGAAACAAAGGTAGAATGTATATATTATGTTGTTATGTGTATATAATTATGTATTCTTTTAAATGGGAAAAATCTCTGGGCATGGATTCTCACCCTTTTGAAGTGAACTCAGTGAAAACCATAATACTACACTACTCGTGACATAGATAAAAATCGTGTGCAACAGGACCGATCGGCGGATAATGACGCGAAGACCACGGAGTGAAAGGGGATGTTTTCTACTCGCCCTTTCTTTCTCAGAGAGGCGGGGGGCATGATGCAGCGCTACGTTCATAGAAAGAAAGTGCAAGAAAAAAAAAGGGGGGGGAACTTCTTCCCACCCACCGTTGTGTTTTTTTCCCCCCCTCAGAAAGGGTCATAAAGACAACTCCAGACCCTCACCCCTAGGGCCGTACCCCCCGCCCCCTCAACTCCTCCCCGAGCACGCCACACCCCCCCCCCCTTTCCTCGCTTCCGTGTGCCTCAAGACGGAGGGACGAGAGCACGTGGGGCCCTAAGGGTTCTCACCCCCCCCTCGCTCCCTCATTTGTCAGAAGCCGTCACCCTGGACCGCGCTGTGTCGGACGCTTGACCCTTCCTCGAATCTCGGCGTTCGACGACTCCTCTCGTTTTCGAACTCCGCTCCGGGAAAAGAAAACGGGAGAAACAATCGGGAGAAACATCTGGAGCACCCCTTCTCCCTCCCCCAGTGTCAACGTTTTTCCTTCTACCACCCACTTTCCCCACCCCCTCCAATGAACGTTAACGAACATTTTTAAAAAAGACTGTGACAACGCTCATTGGCTGGGGGATGCAAACGAACTCCGCTCCGTGCCGGAGAGAATTCGTATAAAAAGGGTTCTCTTCGGCGCAAAAAGAGAGACAGCCAGGGTGGAGACACCCTTCGACGGTCCTGCCCGCCGCCGCCCTCTCCTCGAGCCGCCGCCCACTAGCCAGTTGTCCACGGAGACCGCTTGCCGCCCGAGAAGTAGCCGCCTTCGGAGCAACGCCGGAGTCCGCTCGCATCTCGCGCCCTTTTCCCGCACCCTCTGCACCCATTCCTCGGCACGGACCCAGCCGACGAGGAATTCCTTTCTCCCCCCCTCCGAACGGACACAGCCGACGAGGGTTTCCCGTCCTTGCATCCTTTCCCGCACCCTCTGCACCCATTCCTCGGCACGGACCCAGCCGACGAGGAATCCTTCCCGTCTACCTCCTCGAGACGTGAGCGGGCGCCGAGCCGTGTGCGATCGGAGCGGATGCAAGCGGACCCGCCCAGGAGACGGAAACGGGCTTACCGCCGAGAGCGGGCGCCTTGGCCCGTGGTACTTGAGGCTTGCCTCCTCCTCCGGGAAACACCACCGGCGCCCATCAGCCCTCCCGTAACCCTGGAGCGCCTCGCCGCCGCAGCCGACCACCCTCCCTCCAACACCTCACCCCCTGACCGCCGGATGATCCACACCCCGGAGCGCCCCGTCACGCCGAGGGACTTGCGGGAGACCCTTCGCGGGCGCACCCACGCAGAATCCCGGCCGTGGGACCTGCGGCCTCTCTCTCTCGGTGCTTCCCCCTACTCCTTGCTCGGCAAGTCCATCCGGCTCCGGCCACGCGACCCCCGTGTGTCCTGGGTTTTATTCGGGCGCGGATAAGGACCTATCTTGACAGATAGGGTAAAATCGGCGTTTTTAGTGCTTTTTTTGGGGTGTGTGTATAGACGATATTAGAAAAGGACATGGACATAGGGTGTGTTGGCGTTGTGTGTTATTTTTGTGTTCGATTTTTTTCCTTTATTTCTTTTCTTTTAAATTCCTTTTTTGTAAATTCCTTTTTTTTCTTTAAATTCCTGGTTTGTTTATTTTTTTTTGTTTTTGTCTTGTTTTTTCATTAATAAAACGAATGTTGGGATTTTGTGTTAAAAACGAAAGGTGTCTTTAGATTTCTTTTTTCTTTTGTAATTCATCTCTCTCCTCGATACTCGCGGGACTGCGCCCCCACCTCCTCCCCTCCCTGCTCTCACCATGGGCAAAACGAAGGACCGCAAGGCAGCGGCCGAGGGAAACGGGACGGAGGATGCGTCAGAGTCTTAAACAAGTCGAAAGAGAAACGTACGACCACGTTTCAAGGTAAAAGGAAAGAACGACAGCTAAGCTGGAGACATGAATTTTTTTGACCAGAGAATGAATCGGGGGATTCCCAGAGATAAATTTTGCGTGCTGATACATCTAAAATACCTATGCATATACCATTGAAAATGATCAGAGGGCATTGGCGAGAAGCAGGTTAAGGAAAACGGGGGGAAGTGGTGCGTCGATAACGATTAGATAGAGAGTATCAGGTCATTTTAACTCGAACAACGCACGAACAAATTAGTATATATTTACTGAAATGTTACACGTATGCCACAAAGGTGAATTCCAAACAATAGTATACTATGATATACGAGAGCGAGATGTGCCCCTGAATGTGTAGAAAACCGGGATGAGATTATTTGATATTCAATAAAACTCACATTTACCAGTTTTAAAAAAATGCCAGTATTTCCCTCGATTATCTCAGGAGCTATTTCCCATTTTAAACCACCGTTTAGCGATAAATAGCGACATATATAGCGACCACCGATAGCGACAAATATTCCACACATGTTTACAACCATGTGTGGAATATTTGTCGCTAAAAGACCGTATTTCCGGGACTTATTCGAAATTGCTTCGCGATGGTGCGTTTCATGGACAGGGTGATGAAGTGTAGATCGTGTGCTGAGGCAAAAATTGATATACTAGAGCGAGATAGGAGGTGTAGAAAACCGGGAGGTGATTCTCTGACATTCAGTAAAACCTACCATTACTAGTAGAGTATTTTTAAAAAATGCCAGGATTTCCCATCGATTCTCTCAGAAGCTATTTCCCATTTTGAACCACCGTATTTCCGGGACATTATTCGAAATTGCTTCACGATGGTGCGCGTGGGATTAGGAAACAAGACTACTGTGTTTCGTCGAGGATGCCACCGTTGCGTATGGAACGATGAAGAGAGTCTTTCTCTCCCCCTCCGGTCCACCTCTCTTATCCATGACTTCACAAAAACAATGGCTCCCGTCATTATGAGGGTGTATTCCTCCTCCTGCCCCCCTTCTTTCCCTTCGCAATTACATTCCTAGGCGGGGAGCGATGATCGGGCGGAGTGAAGAGGACGGGATACGTTCGCCGCGATATGGGAAAGGGATGTTCTGGAGTGTGGATCTGAGCGGGGAGGGGCCGCCGGGTTGCGTTAAGAGGGAGGGAGGAGCGGCAATTGGGACGGCCCGTTATGTCCGGCAATCGGCCCTCCGCAGTTCGTCCGAGGATGATGATGATGGTTCCCTCGTATACGCTTGCACGCTCCGGCGAGCCCCTCTCGTGAGAAGGGCTCTCTGAGTTGTTTTGGCCCGGTCTCGTCTCTTTGCCTCCTCCCTTGGGGGGCAAATCGCAGGCGAGCGGGCCCCGGTCTGTGCCCCGGGGCAATCTAAGATTGGAGCCGCGGACTAGTTCTCGTCCGAAATGTGGTCGTTCCTCCCGTAGGTGAATCGGATTTTTTTGTAGCATAGCTCAGGCCCTACTCCACCGTTCAGTCGGAGTCATCAGGAATTGATTCCCTAAGAATTCAACATTGCGTTGGATTTGGAGAAATGGGTTGGGTCAAAAATCAACTTTCTGATAAATGTAGGATATTCCAGTTTTTCTGAAACCTTAAATGTAGCATCTAGAATCTGATAAATCGTGGGGAACACGCATACAAAACATGCGGCACAGCATTAAAGAGACTAGGCTTTGTTAAGCGTATAATAGGGGAGTCCTGGGATGAAAAAGTTAAAGAGAGATGCTACTTTACCCTGGTTAAGCCACACTTCGAATACGTCGCGAGCATTTGGGACCCTGGTCATAAAAATTTAACCAAAAAAATTGATAATTCACAAAGAAAAGCTGCACGCTTCGTTTAAAACTGCTACGAGCTTACATATTTTGTTTCACAGCTTACAGAGGTATCAATGTGGGAACCCCTGGGACCCTGGTAATAAAGAATTAACCAAAATAATTAATAAAACACAAAAAAATACTGCACGCGTCGTTAATAACAGTTAAGAGCAAGCCTTTAGTTTAAAGTTTCACAACTTTTAGAGGGAATAAGGTGGGAGCCCCTGGAGAATCGGAGGCTTCACGCTAGTCTTAGCTTGCTTGAGAAATTCAGAACTGGTGTGTTACAGAGCGACAGGTAGAATATTATCATGACGCCTCACTACATCTCTAGGTCTGACTGAAGCGGTGAAATAAGAGAGATATATTTCCGAACAGATAGGTACAAAAACTCATTCTTTCAGCGCAATGACGACCACAATAAAAACTGAGCTCCACTAAATACACTCACATAATACACGTCACCATTTCACCACCCATAACCTTATCCCTTTCATCTTTACACGGTTGGTGTCCTAACACCCTCTCCCAATCGCCCAGGTGGCGTCTCGCAGGTTAGTACGTTGATGTAGGAAGTGCGGTTTATGAATTGAGATGAAAATATAATAGTTTTACCGGGCTAGTTTCACAGTAGTTTAGTCGCGAAGTTGGAGATTTTAACATGGGCTCTTATGAAGATTACTCAGATTTCAGCTGAAATACGTCTTAAACTGATTGCCGCTGGAAGATGGGTGAGCCTCTTTGTGGGCGATTGTTGATTCAGGATTGCGTATTTCGGCCAATCACACTCGTCGATGCATTTCACCTACATCTGCATATCAGGTTTACACGGTTTTTATCGTATTTTGACGATGATAACGATTAAGGTAGTCGGAGCGAGAAAATTCCCTAGTCATAATAGAGACCATATTCGAATTGTACGTTTCAATTTCACCAGCTGTAAGACACATCAATTAAATAGTGCATTATTATTGGTGCAATTATATAGATTTATATGACAGAAATTGTAAGTAATTATATGAAAATATCTAAATAATTCTTTAACTTGACTCATTTTTTTCGCACGGTGCGTTTGAAACTCCTTCAAAACGGAATGTTTTTTGTGATACCCAAGAACCTATTGCGGTGACAATATGATTAATTTTTAAAAATAGTTGAGAAAACATACAAACTACAGGCTGTTAGTTTTTTTACGGCATCTAACTGTTAGAAATATCTAACTGTTAAATAATGTCTCTCTGGAGTGCATAAATGTACCATTTCTTATGTAAAAGGGCTGGTATTTTTTTGGCAAATAACTCGGAAAGTAATGTGGTAAGGGGTTGAATTTTTGGTGTCATTAGAAGGGTGAGATATTTTTCTTTAAAATGAGATCAAATTCATTGATTTTTGGGTAAAATGATGTTACGCTCATACTACCTTAAATCAGCATTTGCTACAATATTCGGTATGTTGGAAAGTTCAAAATATAGTGGAGGTTGTCTAGTTCCCCCAGTCCCTCCTCCGGTGAGTGGCTTGGTCGTCCGTGAGTTTCTCTCTCGAGCGAGGATCGAGGGAAGGGTCGGATTAGGAGGGCAGAAAGAATAGATCCCCACCTGAGCGGTCGGTTCTCCCCAGATAATTGACACTAACCACCTATTACCCTTCAAGCCACTTCAAGCGTGTGTGGCATGGGCGCGGGGATTTCGACCCTTAGTGTGTGAAATCTCCGTGTTCCCTTCCTTTCCAATACTATATTATTGTCATTATCATATATTCTTCTCTATTATCTGAGTGACTGCTAGGTATCTAGCAGCTAGTTATCTAGCAGCTAGGTATCTAGCAGAGGCGATAGTAGTTTGTAAAATTAAGTGTCATTAATTAGTTATCAACCAAAGATAGCCCCCTCTTTCTGTTTCTATATCTGTAGATGGTTAATACTTGGCGTGGATTTGAAATAAATGGATTTTAGGTGATAGAAATGACTTTGTTGAGAAAATTTTTATGTAGATTGCTATGTTGAATAAATTATGGGTGTAAGAAATTCTTTCGAGCAAAATAAAAAAGAAATTGGCAATGAATCTATGTGGAATAACAATTTTAATTGATACCGGATTTCTATTAAATGACGGAAATGGTAAAATTTGAGTGTATGTTATTTTTATCGCCAGATCTTTGAAATATTGTATAGGAATGTTTACTCGGGAGCTCCTTATCACATAATTGGAATGATTTCCTGGGAACCGGTGTATCGCCGAACGAGTTCTGGATTTTCTGGTAGATGATAAAATTCCATCGATCGTATGGGATGTGTTGCGTAATTTGGAGGCTGCCCTCGGGGTCCATAACGGCCTATAAACGTGGGATGAATTAAATTGGGAAGCGCTGCTGGTCCATCATAATGTTTGGAATTCACCTCCGGGGCACACGTAATAAGAATTTAGCGATTGCATATTAATTTGTTCGTGTGTTGTTTGAGTTGAAATGACCTGATACACTTTATCTAATCGTTATCAACTCACCACTCCCCCCTTTTTCCGTACCCCGCTTCTCGCCAATTCCCTCTGATCACTTCGAATGTCACATAGGTATTTTAGATGTATCAGAATGCAAAATGTATGTATCTCTGGGAATTCCCCGATTCATGCTCTGGTGGAAAAAGCTATGTCTCCAGCTTAGTTGTCATTCTTTCCTTTTGCCTGGAAACGTGGTCGTACATTCCTTTTTCGATTCGTAAAAGACTCATTCACGTCATCTTTAATCTTTGGTCAAATTAGTGAAATATTTATTTATTAATTTATTATTCTACCGGTCATGGTAGGTCTTTTTTGAATGCCAGAGAATCTCCTCCCGGTTTTCTACACTTTCAGTGGTCTTTTTCAATCTATTACATCCCTTTTCGCCTCATCATACGATCTACCCTTCCTCATCCTCACTATGAAACCTATTCTCCTTCTCCCTCTGCCCCGCTTGCCCAACATCCTTCTCTCTATCACGTTATTGAACAATGCATCGCCCCTTTTTACATCCGCAAGCCACGTACTCTGCCTATCCCGGATTGCATTCAGAAGTTTCCTTTCCTCGCCCGCCATCGCAAGCACTTCCTCGTTAGTCTTCCTATCCGTCCACCTCACCTTCTCTATCCTTTTCCACGCCCACATCTCAAATGCCTGCAGCCTATTCTCGTCCTTCTGTCTGAGGGTCCACGTTTCTGCCCCATACGACGCTATGCTCCATATCAAGCTCAGTGAAATATTTTAAGGCCTCTTATTGACTGCTTCATAATTTGTTTTAACCGAGTTTGTCTATCCTTAAATAAGTGTGTAGTTTAATAATCAAAGACGCCCGCACGCTCTCAAGAATTTATTATTTTATCATTTAGCATTTTATCATGTATTACTTGTATTTTGTTTATCCTGGGTTGGATGGGACAGAACCGTCCCCTCTTCCCCCAACTCAGTTTTACATACACAGACACTCATGTCCTGGGCAGATAGTATTCTGCCCAGGCGGGACTCGAACCCGCGACCCTCAGGTTAGCAGGCGAGGGCCTTACCCCGGCGCCAACGGGGCCGACCGGGGACGATTTACACACATATCGCTGAGTGTCCTTACTAGATCTTGAGATGTGTTTCATTTAATCGGTGTTAGATGATGATATTTAATGTATTTTTAGCGTTAAACATTACCCCAGGGTCTCGAGAGTGTAAAAAAAAGTTAATAAATTAAAATAGCTCACAAACTCATTTAATTTCTGCAATCAATCACCTTTTAGTATTTGGTTTTAACGTTATGTGATAGTGGGAGACGTTAATGGTGGGGAATAAGGCAATATTGATACAGCTTACATTCGATATCCATTTTAAGCATGTTAACTGTATTTATTTTTTTTACCTAACGATTTTCGCCTCCGCAAAGAGTTTCACACGGATATTTTTTAAATAATAAACATGTTCATATTGCTGTTTTCAGGTATTCTCGTCGCGTGTTTAGTTTTTTTTACTACAGTTTCTCCCCTCTTCCTGGGGGCGTCTTCAGGTCCGTTGGACATTACAAAAGACGCCCAACATGTTCATTTGTTTACCTTGATTTGATGTAGGCTCCGTTTCATCTAATTGCTGAACACTCGACTCGACTGCTTTGATGCTCGTGTATCATGTAAGAGGACGCATCATACCCTTTGGTAGGGAAAAGTTCAGTCGAAAATCCACAAGATGACGTTACTCGCACCCGATCGAGGCGTTTTGGTGTCAGGAGTCTCTTAGTCCAGGATAACTCTCGCACAAGGCAACAGTCGTCGGTAAGTTGTAGCCAAGTCTCCGGCGCGTAAGTACAGGCAGCGCTTATATAAGATCTGTGAAAGAAGACTGAACTAATTGCATCACCGTCCGAGCACATCATGGCCGAAAATCATTCAGGTAGCTTGTCGAAATATACCAATTACAGGTTGTATCTTACAACCGTGACGGCTGTTACTTAGCATTCCGATAGAGGAGGGATTTATACATCTCCATTAGTTTTAGATATGTCAATAATAATAATAGTTTTTATAAAAATAAACCCTACATCTTGCCGTTTTCCCGATGGTTTAATTATGCTCCGGAATAAAATTTTCATGTTTCAGATACGAGCCTCCCTTGTCAAAGGTCTATTCTTTATACTATAAAAATTTCAAGTTGATGACGTAAGACTTTAACAAAAAATCTGGGGTCGGAAATCATCACAAATCCGACCTGTCGAGCGGGTGTGATGCGTCGCCTTAAGGAACTTAAAAGTAAAGTATTTTCATGAAATATCGGAATCAGAGTTTCGCTGTATGCACTCGATTCCTTCAATCGACGAGCCTCCAAAATTTTCCAATTTTCCATTAAAGATGCGCTCGTTTATGTATGCATACAATCGGCATTTTATGGGCAAGGCGTTTATCATTGAAGCAAAATTATCGACGAAATAATCCCTCTGAAGTTATTTAGTAGTATAAAATCCGAAGATTCTTGCGATATTGAGTGGAATTTATGCATGACTCAGAAATGAAAAATTTGCAGTTATCCACAGAAATAAATTTTACTGCGACCTAGGTTTCGATGTATTTACATCATCATTAGGTGATGTAAAAACATCGAAAATTTATTTTAATTAATTTTTTTATTTCTAGGTCGCAGTAAAATTTATTTCTCCAGATAAGTGCAAATTTTTCATTTCCGCGTTATCTAGTAGTTACAATTTGCGAATCAACAGGGAAACGACATTATCAATGCATTTGACTTGCCTGTATGATGGTAATCTCCCATACCCATGCCACGTGGCATTTCCATTTTTTAATATGGTTTTTTTTATGAGTTCTTGAGTGGGTATAGCGAGTATAATTACCGCAGATATCCCGCTGGCAATGTGAGTTGTCTCTTTAGAGTATGCGATTGGCACTTAACTCCTCTCTTCAACACAGCTCTCTCGTTCAGTTACGATCGTGAATGCGATGCGGTTTTTCGGAACCAGTGGGGAAAGGCGGAGGGGATCAATCACTGACGAGATGAGCCCAGTAAGTCATTTTCCGTGCGCGTCCGTAACCGAGGCAACGTCGGGGCGTCCGCCATCCATTGAGCCTGGCGGAAGACAATCTTGTGATGAAGCAGTTGGCGGAGTGCACTCGTAGTTGGAAGAGAAGGCCTTCCAATGCGAGCGTGTTCGCATGTAGCGGGGAATGATTTTGCGACGAATCCGTGCACAGTCAAGGACTCGCGGAGCTCGTGGAAGAAGGGGGCCCGAGTCGTCGTCAAGTAGCGAAGGGGGAAGGAGAGGGTGAGTTGTCGTTGGGGGGCGGGGAAAGATGAAAAGGGGTGGGAGGAGAGATCAGTGCAGAGGGGGAGGGGCAGCAAATCGAGTGTGGTAGGGGGAGGAGGAGGAGGCAAGGTGCATTCGTGCGTACGTGTGTGCAGACGGGCGGTCGCTCAGCAAAACTGCTGCAGTCCTTGGGGGAGTGTTGAAAGAGAACGGCTCCGTTCGGAGAGGGGCAATATCGTCCAGCTGGTCACTTCATTTTGATTTTTACAGTCGTAATGAATTTGAGGTAGGCTACTGATTTAAGGTAGTGCGAGCTACGACCTCATCGGCTACCTACGATAGTCATGCCTACCTACGATAGTCATGCCAATCACTTCCCCTGTTCATCTGTGATTATATACCTTGGCTTCGTTTTTAAGGTAGTCAGCGAGGTAGTTCCCTAATCAAAATAGAGACCATATTCGATATAAACGTTTTAATTTCACCAGCTGTGAGACACACGAATCAAATATAGCATTATTGATTGTGAAACAATAGTTTTACATGACAGAAGTTGACCAGATACAGTTATCAAATGAAAATATCAAAATAAGCCTTTCACTTGACTCATTTTTTCACGCGGTACGTTTGAAACTCCATCAAAACGGAAGGTTTATTGTGATCCCGAAGAATTTACTGCGGTGACAATATGGTTAATTTCCAAAAGTTGCCGAGAATACACACAAACTACACACTGTTGATTTTTTGACGGGATTTAAGTGTAGGAAATGCCTCATTTTTAACGTAAGGTCTCTCTGGAGTGCATACGCGTACCATTTCCCATATACAAGGGCTGGTATTTTTTTTGGCAAATATCTCGGAAAGTAATGTGGTAAGGGGTTGAATTTTTGGTGTCAATGGAAGGGTGATATATTTTCATTTAAATGAGACCAAATTAATTTATTTCTAGGTAAAATGATATTTCGCTCAAACTACCTTAAGGGGGTTGGAGCGATCTCCGTTTATCAATCTGCGTGTAACTTACCATACGCGTATTTATTAGTAATAGGCACTGATAAAAGCGAAAAAACTGCTTAGTACCGAATCGGTTTCTTGGCAATTTTATGTTATTTTGACATAGACGATGGTTTCGAAGCTTGTAGGAATTCCTTGATATCAGGGATAGAAGAATTAACACTGCAATTCAACATGGTACTAGATTTTCGGACGACCGGTGCCGCATCATAGCATCATCATCGAGTGAAGATGCAGATGATGCTCTGCGGCGAAACAGTTCGTGTGAATAAATTTATTACCATGTGGTATGGCAGTGTTAATTCTTCTATCCCTGTTATTTTAACACTTAAATATATTTGTAAATAATACGATGGCAGATGTACAGATTTCCTCCTAAACTCAAAAACATACCTGCCATAGTAATGGTTTCTATTAAATATAAAGGTATCCTGCCGAATAAAAAAAACACGTATTTGTATACGGTTTTCGCTTAAATTCCGAAATCCGCGCCGTAAACCCGATAGTAGGACGCACTTCTTCGATGCTGTATTCAATTTTCCAGAAAATTTATCTAGAATGAGTGATCTTGAGGCCAGAGCTTAACTAACCAACCCATGATAACCTGTTAGAGACCCTTAAGTCAGCGACTGGAAACCCCGGCTCCATTTTTGATTGGTGGGCCTCGGAATATGGCGGAACTAATGAGAATCACGAATTTCGAATGAAGCGCGGCACAAATAATTGTAAACATGGCTAAGTAACTTCATTAACGACGCAATCTTTACTTTTATTTGAGCGTTATTTCTTATTAAATATTTAATTTAACTTAACAGTTGATAATGATTATAAATAACTGAAATTGTTAACATAATTATCAAATATATAATTAATCATTTAATTAAATATTTTACTAAAGTAAGCACCGAGAGCGGGTCATCCAACATTGCTGGTTTCCAGTCTTTAATTTGTGAGTCTCTATAATCTACCTAGCAGCGTGATATTATTTTTGGCTGATGTTGAACATATTTGGCTAGAGTCAAACTATTATGGTAGAGACGATCACAGGCGTAAGATAAAGGAAATAGACTGCATGACCGATAGATTTAAATGTGCATGCAATCGCCTCGCATGTAATTTCCGGCATGGTATAGTTCTTGCATGATTTAGTACCTTGTAGAACTATCTATATGTCGCAATAATTATAACCAGCAGTCGTATCTTAAGTAGTGTACTGCATGGTAGCAGATTCGTCAATATATCACTCTCCTAGTTAATGGTCCTACCGCTCACTCTTATCCTGACAGCTTTTGCTCTGCGTCTGGCATTCCGGGGGAACGTGCACGGTTCGGATTTTTGTTGGGAAGAGGGCTTTATGCCTGGTGTGGAATCACCCTGTGCCACACACCCTAGTGGTGGCTTGCACGGTATTTCGTAGTTGTAGATGTATTCCCCGTGGAAACTATCCTTCGTTCCTTGAAGGACCACTCCTTTTAGAAAATCCAGGCTTCTGCCTGACGTATCAGTCTGCATTCGCGGTGCGAGAATGCATCGGCCGTTTCGGGATGACGGAAGAGACTGCGTCGGTTGGCGTGGGGGAATTCGGGTGAGGGTTCGTCGATGAACGGGGATTGGTTGGGATTTTGCGGTCGGGGGAGGCCAGGAAGGTGGAAGATTGGGGGGGAGAGGTGAATTTGGACGGTGTGAACTGCAAAAGGGGGAGGGAGACGGTTGCGGACACACGGGGTGGAATTAATTGGTGCCACGACAGCCCCGTGTCAACTCGGTGGGGGAGAATTTTGTGTGCAATATCGAGATGCCGTTTTGAAAAAAGCGGGACTGGAGTGGTTTTGGTTTCATTAGCAGTGTGACTGTATGAAATAGTTGCCAGCGTCGAGTGGTGGCCGTGGCTGAGGTGTGTGGCTGAGAATGGCGGTGCCACTCCATGAATGATATTTTGTTTGCTTATTTCGCTTTGAATGCACTTTATCTCGTTCTCATAAAGAGATAACCCGTGGCAGCCGTGGAAGTACTTGACCAGCCAGATGACTCACGGCTGCGATGAGATGGAGATGTTTCAGTTGCGTGCTCAGTTTGATATTATTTACGGAAAGCGCTCTCGAAGTTACCTCAGTCTCTCACCCTCTATATTTACTACTTTTTTAAACAATTTTTAACATCACAATTCGTGCATGATTCTAAATTTACTCTGAATATGGAAACTGCCATTACTGGTAAATCAAAATTTGATTTAAAAAAATACAAACTTTTCAATCTCTCGTCATGATTTAATATATTATAAATTTCTAAAAACTATGATTGGTCGAATGGGGATCGATTGGTGTGGTGGCTAGAGTACTGGCTAACCATACGGGCGGCCAGGGTTCAAATTCCGACGGAGGTGAATATTTTTCATCGGAAACCCTGTCCCTACTTGGGTGTCTTGTGGAGGACACTTCAGGTCCAGCAATCCGTATATGGGATGGGAAATTAAGCCGTTTTCCCCTTGGAATCTTTCGTTAAGAGCAGACTAAGGCTGACGCGTGGTTTCTCTCCACCCTTCCTCCTTTTCCCTAAAGAACCCAGAGAAAGAAACTGTGCTGTGGGTGTACCGTACATAAGCTTAAACTAAGCAGTTTGTGCAGTTTTAGTCCTTCTAACTATACTAGACAGTACTTTGGTGTAATTGGTAAGGATGATTTGCACTGAAAGTGAACTGTAGAGACAACTGCGGGGAGGGCTGTATTGAAAATCCTCTGCATCACCGTGCATGATGTACTTTGGTTAAAATTGTACTGAAAATGTTTATGTAATTATAAATGTATTACAGTTCTGGAAATTGTACTGTTGCAGTAGCGCCGCTGAAAAAATGTTGAGTAATGCGGCAAACTGTACTGTTTGTTTCAATTTAAGTACAGTATTGAGCAGTCCTTAATCCAGTTACAGTATAGTTGTTGAAAAGATCCACCTGAGTTACAGCGCTATTTTTTTCACTGAGTTCCTTCCTTTACATACCTACCCACCTGACCTCAATGGTTCGAATGACCTCAGTTGTCGATCGCCTCCCAAGTAAGTTTTGACCTCTTGTCTTGCCCCCAAGTTTAGACCTCTTGCAAAAACTAGGGTTGGAATCGCTTTCAGACCGTCAATTGAAAATTAGACTCAACCATTTAAGTAAATTCAACTCCGATTTTTTTAGAAGTTTTCAATATCTTACGAACTCCAACATATTACATTAGATCAAATCATGAGAATAAAAGAAGGGAAATAGATTGTAGAACAGAGAGGTTTAAAATGTCTTTTTTCCCTCGCACGATAAGAGACAATAATGGCTGCGTTAAGACTTTGAAGTAGGTTAGTTGTCAGGTAGTTTAGCTGATTAATTCATATGCACCCTATTGCATGTTTCTAAATCTGACGGGTAGTGCTAACACTATGTTTTGCATGTTCCCTGCATGACTCCTGTGTCACGTTTATACAGTTGCATTGTAGATTATTTAAGTAGTTCCTGTAGCATTTGTAGTATACCGATAGTGTGGTGCTTTAGATAAATAGTTCTCGGGTTTGGCACCGGGTAAGGCTGTTTAAGGCCTTACCCGGTGCCAAACCCGAGAACTATTTATCTATAGTATTCGCCGGGAAAGCCTACGATCTTTTATCAGTGTGGTGCTTGTTTGTGAAAGTAATTTTCTTCACCGTAGTTCATGTTGGTGATAAGTTCCCTCCGTCGAAACACCCTAGTGGTGTCTTGCAGGGTAATAAGTAGATGTGGATGTAACCGACCAACCATTTTGTTTTCGAATAAATAATACAAGTTCCTTGGTAACTTTGTGGTATTCCATTTTTCAGAGGATTTAATGGTAACATTTACAATACCACATACTTCAAAAACACTTTCACCTGAAGATGACACTTAAGCGTTGAAACCCGGGTCGTGTGTTTTTTTAAGTATGTGGTATTGTAAATGTTACCATAAAATTCTCTGATTTTGTTTTCGGATATAAACTAGTCCTTCTGGATTTGAATCTCCCAGTTTTGCACCGTTTTTTCCCTCGTTTTCGCAGATCTCGAATTGAATTGAGGCATATGCTTCGGAGTGGGAGGTTTGGGGGGGGGGCAGGGTGTGTATAGCCATCTCAATTACTCTCGCGCCTCGTTCTCCTCCATTTATGGCCTCTCCCGTCACGTATCCCTTCTCCCTGCCTCCTCCGCCCCACCCCCTCACTCCCACAGTCCTCCGTATATCAGCGGAGGGGTTCCTCTCAATCATGTAATGATGGTATCCTTTTATGACCCTCCGTCACATCACAGTCCTTCCCCTCCCTTTCCCCTTTTATTCAACCCCCTCCTCTCTCATTTTTCCTCCTCCTCCTCCTCCCCCTTCCCCCATACCGTTTTCGTTCCACCAAACTCCATTTCCACGCACACCCTCGCTGTACCTCCTCCCCCCCCATTTCCAATCCCCTCTTGCTTACCATTTAGGGTGACTCATTCCATCTCAGCTGACGCGCTGGGGCCATTTTTCCCCTCTTCGCCGCCACAGCCCCCCTCTCCAACCCGTCTCCACTCGTCATGGACGCCCCCTACGTCCTATTCTCCTCTCTTCCCATCATTTCCTTTTGTCCTTCCTCTCCGCCCCTCCCCTTCCCACCTTCCCCCCCCCCCTTCAATAGCGCGCGCAAGTTGCCATAGTAACGTCTATCCTTGGGTGTGGCAGTCATGGGTGGTTGTAATTCGTGTGCCGTGAGGTTGACGGGGTGAATGCATGATAGTCGTGGATGCGTCAGTTTTTTTTTTTTTTTAAGGTCTCCGTATCTATGAGATAAGTGGTTTAAATTAACGTGGTGAATGTATGTTTACCTTCCAATTGCATGTGCATCACGAATTGTAAGGGCTTTATGTCGGGCCAGTTTGTTTTGTTAGCTGTCCTGATACTACTGCTTGATCTTCCGCTCCCCACTTATCAAGATTAATGAGTCCTGAAAGCTCTCACGTTTTCACGTAGCTTATTTGATGACGGAGCGAATGGGATCCTCCCTGTGGGGAGCTGTGGTACGAACGGTGGTTATTATTTATTTCAATTCAATCGTCCTTATATTGATCTCAGTTATTTTATAATTATTATTAGCTTATTGCAAGGGTCCTTTAATAATCCCTGATAATTACACAATGTGTCTAAACCATGTTTGGTTTTTATTTAAAAATGTGTGGAAATTACTTAAGTATTCTCTTATTCGCATTATTATGGATCAATAAATACTTGTTATTTACGATCTTGGTTTCAGCACCTTCTGTCATGCACCTGGTTATAACACAAGGTTTGTCGAATCCTTAGTCGTAATAAACAGGAATTTAAGGGAATATACAAAGTTAGTTTCCATCCTCGATATATCGATTCTACTTCGTCGGCCTGATACAGTTATCGAGGGATGAAACTCGCCGTGAAAACAAAATCATCCGACTAGACCAGAATTTGAACCCGGGTCTCCCCATTGCCGGTCAGATGTTAGCCAGTCCCATCGCCAACCCAGGGATTGGTGGTTTTATTAGCTAACAAACCTAACCGGCTAGAAGGGAGGTCCGGGTTCGAATCTCGGTGAAGTCAAATGATTTTTTCTTGGTGAATTACATCCCTTGGTGTATAGGGACTCGTGCGAGTGACTTCGT
This sequence comes from Ceriagrion tenellum, assembly GCA_963169105.1. Taxonomy (NCBI): domain Eukaryota; kingdom Metazoa; phylum Arthropoda; class Insecta; order Odonata; family Coenagrionidae; genus Ceriagrion; species Ceriagrion tenellum. The sequence continues at coordinate 72,816,366 of OY720642.1, read as the reverse complement.
GCCATATCATTTGCACATGCAATGATTGGAAAACTTGAACAGTTATTTCGTTCTTGCTCTGGTTTTGTTATAATTAGTGATGGTGCGTGGAACATAGAAGTCCTTGTATAAATTAGGCTGTGTATCTTTCTTTGCTTTAGATCTCGAGATCCTCAGGCCCCATGATCTAACGCTCCATTAGTCGGAGATTTCGAACATTCTTGAGTTCAGTTGCGCGTAATAACTCTCTGCAATTTTTTGTCGAGAATATCTTCTGCTGCTCTGACAGAATAGCCATTAAATGCCGCGAGTCTCGGAGAAAATAATTCGTGATCAACGCGAGAGAGGTATTTTGTCGCATTCCTCACGGGTAAATGCATCCAGTTGTCCAATGGCTACGGTTTCCCTCGCAAGCGAGCGTCCTTGTTGCGCAACATAGAAGGCGTGGCAGTTCTCGATTCATTCTCCTTTTCCTTTACTATCGTCCCGTCGAGAAAAGAGAGAAGACAATCTTTCCATTGGCTGGGCCTCCAACACTTTGGCGAGGTTTATCACGTGCTAAGTAAAAGACGTGATTTGATGTTGAGGCCGTTGTGAGCGGAGCATTTCACTGCGCCGTCTTATGATCTGTATGTTTCCCCGAAAGACACTTTAAGGTTGTATGTTTGAGGGCGAATTTTTGCCTAAGCAGGGATTCCTCTACGTGCTGCACGTAGTCTAGGAAATGTATGCAATCGTGAATAATGCAAATGTATGAAAGCGTAGACATGTCTGTAAGTTGAAAGTTAAGCTTGCATGCGAGATTTGCTGTGAGTACGAAGTATTTTGCATCGTCATTGATTGTTCAATCCTGAGATTGGTTAAGGTGACTGAATGAATGAAGCGTTAATGACAGCCAGTTTGGTGTGTTAAAATACGAGTTAAACCCTGTCTTGTTGGACGTCTGATCCATTATTTTTATCCTGATGAACTCTGCTGTAAAATATATATCTTTAATATACGCATTCAGACTTTCATTATCGTTCTACGGATGTGAAGAGTACAAAATATTTACGAGGTACTCGCGAACGTGTTGTTCGACGTACATTTAAGAACATCAAATAGCGTCCAATGTCAGAGTGATCTGTTTGAACGGAGGAGACGTACGTTTCGCCTCTTTGTTTACATCCGCACCCCCCTCGATCGTATCTACCGATATAGATCTAGAGTGATTTGGATATAAGAAATCACCCGGGTATGTAAAATGTATTGTAAAGAAGGGGCGCCATTCAGTATATTCTACTATAGATGTGCTCATAATTCCAGATCGAAATGGGAGAAAAATTGTGCTTATAGACTTGGGTGTGGTTTCGTAGCCCAATTGTTTTAAGTAAACGAACACTCTTCAACGAATGACCCAGCTATTAGTACTAAACTTACTGAGATGATGACTTCCGTATTCTTCTACTACACTGGATTCAATAATAACTGTGTTATTTTTATGCAATTTCTACTATTATTTATAGCCTTTTTGGCTCATTTGCTGACATGTTGTTTTTTTCTTTACGTCCCGACTTCTGATGTTTATTTTGAATGAGATGTCTAAAAAATCGGGAGATAGCTCTTAATTATTGTTAGGTATTCATTTCCCCGCTCCAATTCATATAATCGCTCCGTAATTATTGCAGTTCAACGGATTGCAAGTTGCCATATCAACGGCGCATCTACTCATGCATTGGATTGCGCAACTTTTCACTCATAAAGCGGAAGATTGTTCTTAATTATTGTTTGGTATTTCCCAACTCCAGTCCGAATATTCGCTCTGTAATTGTTACAGTTCTCCGGATTGCACGTTGCCATGTCAACGGCGCATCTACTCATGCTTAGAACTGCGCATCTGTTCACGCATCAGAATGTGCCTCATATTGCAAATTGTAGTTCTTCGCGTAAAACTCTCTTGAAAGAGGTCACCCGGTCGTCTGGGAGGCGCTTACAAGAATGGGCTCGGAGGTTTCCTGCGGACGCTTTGTTGCGCCCCCTGGTGGCCTATGGAATCTACTCTCCTTCCCCCTCCCTCCCCCTGTTCTAGTCCACCCCACTCTCAGTCAGCATCTTGCCTCTTCCCCCCCACCCTCCCTTCTCGTACCCCCCCTCTCCCCGCACCCTCCCCCCTCTCTCTATCACTTTCCATCTGCTCCAGCAATTTCCCACCACGCCCACTCGCGGCGAAGGTGTCTGCCATCCGCTCCACAAAAGCCCCACATTCCGCGTGATTGCATTTCGAAAGCTTTTTCATCGTCCTCTCCCACCCCCTCTCTCTTAACTTCATGCCTTCAGCGCTGAGGTATGCGGTTTTAAAATCTGTCGGGCTCACTCGGAGCGAAAAAACTGTCTTCTATTGCAATTTCCGCGCCTTGATTATGAGTGAAACTTTTCAAAAGAATTGTTAATGGGTGTTCAAAGTTGATCGAATGGGAGTAATGCTAATCTAAGACCTCTTTCAAGGGAGTTTTACGTGAATCACTACAATGTGTAGTATGAGGCACAATCTGACGCGTGAATAGATGCGCAGTCCTATGCATGAGTAGGTGCGCCGTTGACTTGGCAACGTGCAATCCGGTGAACCGCAACAATTATAGAGCAAATACATGAACTGGAGTACGGAAATATAAACCTAACAATAATTTAGAGCAATCTTCTGCTTTGTTAGAACTCTCACTCAAAAGAAATCGCCGCAGTAGGGACGTCAAGAAAGAAACAACACGTCAGGAAATGAATCCAAAAAGACTATATTATAATTGTAGAGATTAAAAAAAAATAACACAGTTATTCTTGCATCTGGTGTTGTAAAAGACTAAGGAAGTCTCATTGCAGGAAGTTTAGTACTATTAGCATGGTCTTTCGTTGAAGTGTGTTCGTTTTTTTTCAAACGAATTCGATTTCGAAACCACTCCCAAGCCTATTAGCACAATTGTTCTCCGATTTCGATCTGGAATTGTGAGCACATTTACAGCAGCAATTACCGCTACTGCAGCACTGAAAGGCACTCCTTCTTTCATCTGTGGGTGGATTAATTGGTGAATTCTGAGCCAGGAGTCGGAACTCTGTTTTTAGTGTTACTTTATTTTTTGAAAGCAAGGCTTTATGACTCTTGGATGTCACTGTCAGGTGTCGTTATTTACCTTATGGCGATCCTTCTGGGGTTTATGTGATTAGCTTTACTGTTAGCTGTTGTCACCATCGTATTGCCATTGAATTGAAATGGAACTCCATGCCAAGAAATGTTATGAATGCAGTAAGTAAAAATAACTTTAGTCAACCCCTCAGTACTCTAACCTTGTCCTTGAATACCGTTATTTTCTTTCAGGAAGGTCTGGAATACGAATTGGTTTTGAAAATTGACTTTTTATCATTTTTATTACCCGGCCTTTTTAGTTATGACAATGTTTTATTTAATGAACTCCGGTTTTACTCCAAATGTGGCGCATCATATTGAGTACAAGTGTGAATAACACTTAACGCATTAGCTGGTGCCATAGCGTTTGTATTAGAATATCCCACCAAGGCGAGAATCGAACCCGTGGTCTCTGGCACGATGGCGGATGGCGTTATCTTACCGCCACTGAGGCCGAGAGTTTGTGAGAATACTAAGATGTATTTTTGCGCAATAATATAAAATAACACCTTCTTTTGTGTTACGAGGGTCGTTCAATAAGTCCTTAGAAAACTCAGGAAATGGCGCTAGTAGTATCGAAAATGGTTTGTTTTTTAGTGAAAATCATTAGTCACAAAAAATGGCCCGACGGAAAACGGTTCACGTCGAAAGAGGAGGTCATCGCCCAAGCAGATGCCTATTTTGAGGAACGTCAGAAATCCTACTTTTCGGACGGCTTAAAAAAGTTGGAGAAACGCTTGGAGAAGTTAAATTGGAGTTAAAGGGAGATTACATGAAAAATTAAAAAAAATACACAAAATAATTTATTTTTCTATCCTTTTCTAAGGACTTATTGAACAACCCTCGTAACATACTTCCCCATATTTCTCTATCCACTCTCATCCTAGATTTCGTATAAAGTCCTCGTCTGCTAACTATCACTACATTTACCAATCAATCTGACCGTATCAGCTCGGTTTGGTGAACACAACGGGTTGGTGAGATCGATCTGAGAAGCGGGCTGACTCGGCCCGCTTTCTCAGCCAGTATGAGATTTTATATCGATCTGAACCAGCGGGTCTATGGCGCTCCTCGTTATTCTTTTGGTTGCCATCCGGAAACACAGTCATTATTATTCAAGGCATATGTTGTAACCATTTATAACAATTAAGAAATAGTGCAGTATTGGCGATTGATGTGACCATGAATATATATTATGGATTGGGATCTCGTTGCCAAAAACTGTTGTCTAGAATTCCGTAAACAAACAACTTTTTGGAAAGTGGTGCCACCTAGTGATGAAAGACGGAAGTTCAAATGTAAATACAGTCGACAGATTGTAAATAAACACGTCTTACCGGTTTTGCCATGAATTGGTTTTTACTTACAAGTAATCATAATGTAGTGGATAAAAAATGTAGTAATGCACGCGGGACGTAATTATATACTTTTTTTATTATCGTCCGGTCTACAAATTTAATTACACAAATGCACAATTAACTTCTTAGCACTTCGTGAATAATGCTATAAGGAAATTTAATAATAATGGGAAGTGACTTCATGTGTATTCCCGATGGCCATCATTGCTGTGTAGTAAAAAGGGAATGCACTTACCGCCGCCTTGAACTGATTCTTATTTTTCAATTCAAGTCTCCTATTTTGGCTCCTCGTAGACGCATATTCTGTTTTGCAGCCTGGTACGAAGCAAGTTCTGTTTAAACAAGGCATTCTAAATTCTTTATTTAAGCCGAACGGGCTTAATGCATTCAAATTAGTATCAGAGTCTGGAAAACATCGTCGTCGGCACGCGATGGACGTTTCATGAACCTCTTACACATTTACTGTAATAGATATTTCCTCTCTAGCATTTACAAAGTAACTCTTAGATCACAAAAATAGCAAGATATTATTCAAAGCATCAAGTAATTCATATCACCTCGATCGTTATTGAATATTCACCGCAGTCTCACGTTTACAACAATTAACTATGTCTATTTACAATAACAACAGAAAAGACTCTAATCGAGGCGCCAAGGACTGAGTGTACTAAAAGTGGAAGTGTAGACAACATGTAGCCTAGGCAACAATGCCAAACATCCGAATCCATAATATATATTCATGAATGTGACATTGATGATATCGTAGCACATCACAATCTACCTCCAGTTGGGCACTTGGAATGCGACTGATAGTTTCCAAGTCTGCACTTGTGTATATACCGAGTCAATCGTGCTTCCACTTATTGATTCGATTGTTCAATATCGATATTTTCAGTCCGTGTTGGTGAACCAGGCGATCTGAGTCGGCTCGCTAGGAATTTTCAGATCGATCTCAGATTGATTGGTAAAGGTATTGAATGAGGAGTTCTGCCAGGGTGGTATTTTTACCACTCATGGCTTGTCTATGCGATGAGTAATGATATGGATGTAAGAGAGGGCTATGTGGACTTAATTTGGGTCAAATATAGATGTGATGATTATTATTATGGCGACCCGTTTAATGACCCATTGAAATCAGAGTGCCGATGGGACCGTTATCACCCACGCTTTCCGCTTCCAGCGCGGCCCTTTCAGTCGCCCGCGGGCGTGGATTCCGTCTCGTCCCGCAATTGCCGCGGGTTGTCGCAGGCGTGCGGTTGGTTGAAAGGACTCTTCTTTCATGCTGTCTTCTCGGGAACCCCCCTCCCCCAATCCCCATCACCCCGCCCACCTCAACTTCCGCTAACGGTGCCGGTGGCGCGCGAGGAATCCTGGGGGATCGATTATCTCGCTTTGGAGTTATTGAATTGCACATTGTTCCCTCCGTGATCGGTCGCTGAATGTTTGTATTTGCATCTTGATGTCGTGCTCATGAATGGCAGGCCTGTTCTTCCCTGCCAAGCCAAAAGAGAATAACTGACAAAATTACGCATTTTGAGATCAGAGTTGATTTCCTTATTTTCGACCTAGAATATTAATAAAAAAACTAAACAAACAACGTATCTGTAGCGGTTTGCCAGACATCACGTCCAACTTTCATCGTATCTACTGTATAAATGTGGGTTCTCTCGGCCAGATAACAGTAAATACATGTCTTCATCTCATTACTTTTGTTCCCTTATGATTTATTTTCTTCGCGCGCTGAAAATATAAGCATCAACTAAATCTTTTCATCTCTTCGAAGATGAACTAGATGAAGAATCGAAGATTGGAGGGTGAAAACTTTAGCATGCAATAACTCAGGACCAACAATGATACAGTTACTTTCTTTAAGCTTAGGAGGGCAGTGTTGTGATGTCACAGTTTTTACGAAGGGGTAAATTAGCACTATCAAAGCAAGCATGTGGATGGCGTATTAGTCGGCTGGCCGCGTTCAAACTTCAGTTTCTCGGTGATTTTGAGCCGATATTCAATAGTTTTGCAGCGTGATTTTGATTTTTGTGAAGATTTCGCTTTTAGCGTATTTTTTCGTTTTATGCTCCTCTGACAAATGGTGCCTTCTTTCTTTGTGAAAAATCTTTTTGAATCGAGGAACAAAATTCGCCAATGGTATTTGTGTATTGATAATCATTATATGGCTTGAATTGTTAACCGTACTACGTTCGTGTCATGAATTGAGCAGTTAGGAGACAGAAGGAACTACATCAAGTTGTTTCTGTATTCTCGGAAAAGGATTTTATCATTTCGAAAAGTTTATCTGATAAATTAAATATTAGCTTACGTTACCTCATGCTCAAGGACATGCATATCTCTGACCATCTGGGCACACCGTAAAACTTGTACGGTACAACGGGATTGTGTTCGTACCGCGTCCTATTTTAATTTTTTTATATCATCGAGTGCAGTTCCCTATTATTTGCTCCCCTCTGCCTCACGCCCTTGAGGTCGCTTGTCGTTATGCAAATGTATTGAGAACATTCAGGTGTTAACTTAATTTCGGAAATTCATTAGGTGGAACTTAGAATTCAATTAAAAGAGAGTTTTGACGGAAGAAGAATGATAAAATCGTGGATACTTGACTTTTTTAATCACATTATAATGTCAGACTGTTATGCATTACAGTTCAGACTTGCGATTTGCGTGTCCTTGCTTTCTTGTGGTTCCTCACTACCTGGGGATACATTTAGTTCTATCTTTTTCATTTTATATTTTTGTGTATTTTAGTTAGCCATTGTGTCGTAACTAATAACATTGTCGTCGTCTTGAAAGCGTCCGAAAAATTGTCATCACAGCTATGCGTGTTGCGCAGGTTATCCCTGCTACACCATCCAAACTAAAGCTACAATTGTTGGATTTGACTTCCTCCGTCTCCTTTTATCGTAAGCTCATGTGATCCGTTTTTTCCTAGACTAGGTAACCCGTGCGAAAATTTCGCACTTTCGCGCTATCAGGGAATAATTATGTTAAGGAAACGGTGTAATTGGGTTTTAAATAGAGAAGAAGGTGTATCATAAAGTACTTTCTTTATACTTGTTTTCTTGCAAAAATATACAAAACATATGAATACAATATGCAAGAGAGTTTGGTACCAGAAGGAACAATCATGACGTCTGTTACTGAATAATGGCACGCAATTTACGAAACTTCTTTAACGACAATATTAGAAGTAACAATGTTGTCGTCTGTAACTTTTTGGTTATGAGTTTCTTTAACACAAACATAAATATCACGGAAAGTGCGAACTCTAGAAAATGCTACGTACAACTGTCCATGCGAAAAAACGGGTTCTGGCAAGTACAATCCGGCTCTCTGAAGAGTCTGACCCAGTGCTTTATTAACTGTCATTGCAAAGGCCACTTTGATTGGGAATTGTTTTCTTGTCATTTGGAAAGGCATGGTCGGATCCGAAGGGGTGAGTTTAATTTTCGAAATTATGACTGTTCTACCCGAGTCAATTAATTTAGCAGTGATTGTGTATTCGCCTAAATAAGTAATTATAAACCTGGCACCGTTAATCAACCCTTGCTTGGCGTTGAGGTTGCGGATCAACATTACTATGGCATTTTTCTTTACCAACAACTTATGAGGTGGGAGACCTGAAGGATTTAATGAATTCAAGAGCGAATATATCATATAAATATGAAATCAAAAAGTTTTAATTGCATTGACTTACCAGATGACCATTCACCCATGTACAATCACTATGTGCATTTCGTACTATTTTCATTTTAAACCTTTTTTTTTAAGTTTAGAATAAAATGTGTGGAGTCGATATACCGCGAGCGAGTAATCGACATGGAAAAATTGAAACTTTTAAGTCAAATTAATGGGTAAATAGTGCAATTTGAGATTGAGATTGTATTTTTCGTCAGAAGCCGGTAATTCAACGTTTAAAATGATACCTCATTTATCACTGTGGATGCAGTATTAACGGAGCATATACGGAATGACAGAAAAAGACCTTTCTGTAATAATATATAAGATTATGGACTTCAGTAGTTATATAGACATGGTTAAGAAGGAAAATACATAGAAGATTCCACACATTTTGGTAAAATGCTTGGCATTAACTATTTTACTTCGTAATCATGTTTGAAGCAAGTAATTTCCACCAAGTGACGCCTGAGACCCTCTTAACACGTTGACTGCGGACCACGTCGATTGACGTGCAGAGTCACTTGCATGAGAAATGGTACCTGGTGGGATCAGAGTTTTTGGTACCCAGCTTGCCTTTACTCAGTCTCTTCTCCGCAACTATGGCATTTAAGATACGGATCTGTTTATTTGAGCATAACTTTTATTGTAAGTCATATTAAATCCGACTTCGACTTACTAAAGTCATTTTTCTGTGATTTCTTCGAGGTATTTTGTGGTTATTTTGCATTGTAATCTGATGTTTTAGAAGTAATTGTTGCGTTTAATTGTTACGTTCAATTGTTATTGTTGTCGCGGCGCTTTCTTCTTGTCCAACCGACGTTTCTTTTACTTGATGACATAATAGCTTAAGCGATACGTACTTATCTGTCGCTTATCATTCTGGATATATGTTCTTTCCTTCCTTGTTTATGTCGAATAGCGTTTCATTTATATTTTCTGTTTTACCTGAATTTTTAATGCATTAACTCATTTCTCTGACGTGAATTGTTCTGGTTTCAGTCCTTCGAAGTGTTTCCATTTTTTTAGTCTCTAGTAGTCTTTCATTTGAATTCGATTTCTAATTGTTGGAAATTCATGTAACATACTAGCAATATGTACAATCAAATGAAGTACATTAATTTTATAGTAGATGTCAGTGGATTAAGTGTATATATTAAGTATTTCTGTTGAAAGTTTACGTTGGCTATGTGATTTCGTTCGAAACTTTTTTACCCTTCAAAACGTGATGTATGTTTGCTTTCAGTTTTGCGACAAATAATCACTTTCTCAGATGTCCATCTCCTGCGCTTAATAAATTGAGACACTTCCTCGTCTCCTATCTCATTCTCTCCCTCTCACTCTGATGTAGAGACTTATAATGGACGTGACGAAGAAGGGATCCCATGACTCATGTCGGGAGCACAATTGGCCCGACTTTCTTTTTTTATTGGAGCGGAAGGAGGAAGCGGAGAGCTTGATAGCGCTCGCTCGCTCCCTCTCGGGGGTGGGATGGGGTTAAGGGCGTTCGTTATCTGCGCCGCATTGGCTTTGGTAGGGTGTTGAGTCGGTGGACGGCGAGATAATAGCTCCGAGATGGTCGCCAGAGAGGGAGGGAAGGGCGGGGGTTGAAGGGGATGGGGTACGAGAGGAGGAGAAATCTCGGGGGAAGGGTTTCAGCTCGTGCCGATGATGGAGGGCGTGTCTCTTGGCAACCCTTTAAACCCTTTCCATCTCATCTTCTTTTTCTTCTTGCCTTGCCCTCTTGTCAACCCCTCTCCTCTCCCTTGGAGTCTCATCTCGGCGACGGAGGATCTTAATCTTCACATTGTGTCTCACTCTAGCTCCCTCTTCGCCTCGTCCTTTCTTGCCGTATTCTTTCGATCTCATGTTTTTCTCTTTACTTTCTCTACCTCTACCATCCTCTATTCTCTTACGCACAGCGCCGTCTTCTTTCATTCACGAATCTGTTTTCTCTGGCTTCCTCGTCATTCGAGCCGGTTTGTTGCATCCTACTACTGTAACGCCGCGCTCCTTTCCGCCGCGCTACCTTTCTATAAGCTATTTCTATAAGATTGTTTTGTGGGCTTTCAATATTTAATAAGTTTATTGTTTATTTTGAGTGCTTTGTTTTATCTTATTTCTTGTTTTTGTGTTTTAATGATTAATTTGTTTATTCTGCATGGTCATTGTTGGTTGGGAGGGAGTTGTTTAATTTTGGGGAGATTGATTGTTGTAGTGGAGAGAGGAGCAGAAGGAGGTGTAGGAAAAGTTCTGAAATAAAGCGCTACCACAGAAAACTCGAAGGCGTTACACTACTACATGTACTACCCTGCGAACCGCCGCATGGGCGTGTAACCGGGGGTGTTAGGACACCAGCCGTGTAAAGATGTAAGGGATAAGGTTTTGGGAGGAAAAATTGTGACGTGTATTATGGGAGTTATTAATTAGAGCTCAGTTTTTATTGTGGTCGCTTATTCTGCGAGGAAAGAACGAGTTTTTGTGCAAATCTGTTTGGCTATGTACCTCTCTTATTTTAACGCTTCTGTCATACCCAAGCTGCTGAAATATACTCGTTTTATTTGTAGTTTATCCAGTATACTTGTTTTGTTCCCGTTTCCTCATGTTTCTCACTCAAACTTCGGAAAGAGTTCGTCTATAGCCGGGCGTCTTGTGCGTGAATCTTCTCTCTCCTGTAGACGCTTCGAATTGGTGTTGTCCCGTCCTACTCCCTGGGTATTTTACTGCCTACCGCCATCACAGGCTAAATTGCGATCCCAGGCGTGTACAGTAGACCTTTAGCTTACTCAAAAAAGTCATTTTGAGCTATTTGTTTTGCCCTTACGAGCCTCTTTGGTGCAACTTAAGGCGTCAGGGTTACTCAACTCCTCCTCTCTCCCTCCCCTGAGGCCTCCTTCCGATTTCTTTCTCCTCCTCCCCCTCGTCTCTCTCTCTCTCTCTCCTTCACCCCGTGGATCGCGTGCCGGTCCCCGTGGCGGCGTCGGCGACCTGTTGGATCAGTCTCTTCAGGCGGACCCACCACGAGGGGGGAAGAGCCCTGAAATCGGAGCGCTTCAGCATCGTGTGCTGTCGGGTTGACGAAAGTCGCTTCCTCCTCCTCCCTGGGTTTCTCCTTGCTGCGCGGATGTGTATATATATATATATATATATATATATGTATATATATTTGGAAAAAAATGACTGTGTCGGTCCCCCTCTCCTCTGCACATGCGCTTCCTGCGAAAAACCGCCGTCGCCACTGGTGTGTGACAGGGCAGCCAGCCTTTCGTGGTCGCCTTCGTCTCTTCGAGAGGTTATCGATCCTTCCCGTTTCCTCACCCTCCTCGAGGTATTGTTTCCCCATTGGGGCGCCCTCTACGAAGCATTTCATCAACATATTACCCTACACAGCTACCTCGAGGGTGTTTGGCAGATTCTTACGGTTACCGTGGCTACCTTTCTGCGAAATATACAGGGTGGGGCAGAATGGACTTTTTTTAAAAATGACTTCCCTTCTTTAAATCAATTCCTGTGGGAAGAAACAAATATATATTTGCTATTGTCTGAAAAAGGATTATTATTTGTTTGGGAAAACACATTTTTGACATGCAAAAATTGATTTTAGTACCTGGAGATAAATAATAATATTTCAAATCAGGGAGTCCATTCTGCCCCACCCTGTATTACCAAGTGGATATCAAGTACTTGCTAATGAATCCTCTCAGTGCATATATCTCAGATAATATTTTTTTTATTTCCTTCCTCTATTGATTTCGTGAGAGCTGGAATTATGGGTCATCCCCGGGTTCTCTCTCTGTTATTTTTTTCTGCCTCAGTAGTTCACGTTTTATTTGGTTTGTTTTCTCATTTTGTACTATTTGATTCTTGTAATAGGGATATTCAGGAATGGTCTAATTTAATTTAGTGGCTCGTTGCTACATAAAGTTGGAAGTTATATCCTTTCTAACTGGGTTTATTTACTGAAGTAGCTGTGAAGGTAGCGTTGTAGGTACGATGCGGCGGTGATTTTCGGCAGTTGGCATTTCAGGCCCCTTATATGCCACACAGCATGACGAAGCACGCGTCATGTCAATGGGGCAATAAATTCTGCCGAAACGGCAGAGTATGTTCCTTTTGATAAGGTTTCACATGAGTAGTTCTAAAACTTTGACGCCAGAATTGACCTTACGGAGTTCCTCGATATTATTTTGTCTGGCTTCGCTCCCTGTAGAGCAGATATAAAGTGGCTGAATCATGGAAAGGCAAAAGGGGAAGTTGATAATGTGTCAGGTCGTGAGACCTCTGTACTTAGGACCATAATAAACTCCTCCGCTGCGGATAGCAGTACAGTAAGTCATCGATTTACGTCGGAAATGCATGTTGAAAAAGACAGACGTTAGTCGAAACAACGTAAAACGGATCCAGATATTCGTGACCACTTTAATCCCAAGAGAAATCAAGATGTTAATTTCAAAATTCGTTTTTTGCCTTTATCCAGGAAAATTAGCCATTTCAGATCGGATGATTATGTCTAAGTTTCCAAAGATCGCAATCATATGCACATACGGTTTATTTTATTAGCATTAAACAGGGAAAAATGTTTCAACGACCCTTGTCAGCATGGACGAAACATCGAATCAGACGTAAATCGAAACGGCGCATATCGAGGACTTACCTTATCATGTTCAATCCTTAGTGTTTAGTCTTCACTTGATTCTCAAGTTTTGGAGAATCGTCTGGCGACTTGCTAACTATCAGCGAAGAGGAGCTAGGTTTGTGAATCAATGCTACGATAAGATTGCTAGTGTGTGTGGTTTGTTGGAAGAATTGGGATGGGAATCGCTATCACAGCGTAGATTACATTATAGGCTTAACCTCCTAACTAAAATCATTTCTCTGACGACGTAAAAAACATACTATTAACCCCCTCATACTACGGCAGATTAGATCGCGCCAATAAAATTAGAGAGCTAGATTGTAGAACCGATAGGTATAAAATGTTATTTTTTCCGCGTACAATTCGGGACCATAACAGCTGTGATCGTAGTCATGAATAGTGCGATTAGTGATATTAGCTAGTCTGTAGATCTTTCTTTTTATATTCTCTACGTTAGAATTTATGCATGATGTAAAGATTTATGTTCTTATTTATGCATGATATTTAGAATCTGTAGTAGTACTCTTTGTATCCCTTGTATGTTGGAACGATTGACGATAGAATGTTTGTTGGTTAGTAGATTTTTAATTGGCGCGTTGAATGTGTGGTACGCGGGTTTCAATGTAATTTCGGTGTTCTACCGTATCATTCATGCATGCCTGGTGTCGAAGCACCCCTTGCCACACACCCTTTGGGTGGCTTGCAGGGTATTACGTAGATGTAGATGTAACTGTGCGTGAACGAGTATCAGCTGCGGAAGATAGCTTTGAATCTTTGCCATCCTTAATTGATGACAAAGTCCTTTTGAGTGGAATGCTGTGATATAATCAGCTGTATCCTTCTGTTTGTAATATATGATTCTTTTATTAGTCAACCTTTAGTTATCTGAAGAACTATGCCGAGTGAATCTCGATAGTTCTAAGCGTTGAGATATATGAAGAGGGCGCTTGCTATGCTGGAGCCAGAAGCTGAAGCCAGTCCGCCATTTTCGTTGACCCTCATTTTTCTTTAGCGCTTGCGGGCTGACGTTCTAATTTTGAAAATTTTCTAAGTTTTCCATAAATAACTTACTAGCAATCTGCATGCACTTACTTATTTGATGTGCATTTACCTTGCGTCTATTGTTTATTTCTTTAAATGAAAAATAATCCGCATCACTGCTGAAAACTGGGGTAAAATCGACTAGAATCCATAGTACTAAGTTACCAACGAATGTGTGATGAGTTAATTGCCAAAAATTTCAAGCAGATAGTTGACATTCTTGTTTGACATCCGCTAATTCGTCCATTCCGTCGTGCAATCCGAAGGAGATTTAGGAGAGAGCAGGTTTAAATACAATATGGTTGTTATTTCGGTTCCCAGGCTGCAGTTTGATGACGTAGTGCCCTCTCCATTCACCTCAATGGTTCTAAGGAAATTAATTGTGTTGGTGTACCTATTCAACCCACCTATTCAACGTATCTATTTTATTTTCCATTCCACTTCTTTGTAAATGTGCTGGTTATAAAATGTAATGCTGCTACTCCATTGTATAAGGAAGTGAATTCACAAATATTGATTACATACTATAATTTCAGTGATGGTGCCAAATATTCGAAGAGAAATTTAATGGTATTAGTTTATTTCTGGCATGGATTCTCTCCGACAATTACCGTAGTGGTAGTTCTTTGGATTTAGATGCTAACGTGGGTGATTTATGTGTCTTATCAGTAATCGCAGATATTTTCTGATGCGGACGGGATATGCTCAACTGGGAATGTTTACCCTGAAACCATGAACCTCGTTTTGCTTTAAGTATGATCCAAACGGCCCGATCATTTTAAATTTCTCCATTGCTACTCGCCCCTTGACTGGGAATTGTTCTGTTTTCTTTAATCGGTTACTATAATATCCGTCCGTGTCGAAAACGTTTACCTCAAGCCTCCAAAGCTCCTATATTTCTTTGAAATTAAACATTGTTTTGCTGTACGTATATTTTACCGCCGAAAAACGGAGCGGAGAACGGAGTAATTTAGCTTCATCAGTAACTGCTCTGAAATGACGTTCCAGTCCATATTCGTGATGGTTTGAACAGTTTATGCTGTTTTGAATGGCTACGACATTATTTTTTGTGTTACCCTAGGCGATTTCCGTGTGCGTTCTAATTTTTTTGGACATTCCCCCTTCAATTAATGCAATTTATGTTTCAAGTGTCGTTGTCAGTTACGCTTCAAAGCCACTCGCGCATCCCATTACCGGAAGAGTCGCTTCATTTAATTAATAACGAATGGGTAACTTCAGGTGAACTTGTCCATAGCTGGATGGCTGCAAGCCAACGGCGGCGTCCGAGAATGCTGTCTGGTATCAAAGATGAGGACATCCATGAAATCTATCTTATTTACACCACGAGGACGAGAGAAATTACATAATTCCTGGGAGAGGATGGGAAAGGTGAATGATCTAATGATGACTGGTGGCCGAACTAGCTCCTGTGGCGTGTGATGAATCTATTAAACTTGGAAGACTTTTCTTAAGGTAGTTTGAGCGAGATAGAGCCCTAGTCATAATGGAGACCATATTCGTATTATACGTTTTCATTTCACCAGCTGGAGGACTCATCACTTAAATATTGCAGTATTAATGTTTCAATAATATAGTTTTATATGACAGAAATTGTAAGTGATTGACTGAAAATAACTACATAAGTCTATTACCTGACTCATTTTTTTTCGCGGTACGTTTGAAACTCCTCCACAACGGAAGGTTTCTTGTGATCCTGAAAAATTGAGGGTGGTGACAATGTGATATATTTAAAAAAAATAGTTTAGGAAGTATGCAAATTGCACAAAGTCAGTGTTTTGGCGAGATCTGGGCGTTATAAATTCCTCATTTTTTAAAATATGATCTCTCTGTAGTGCACACATGTATAATTTCCCATGTAAAAGGTCAGGTGTTTTTTTGTCAAATATCTCGGGAAGTAGTGCGGTATGGGACTGATATTTTGATATTTCGGAAAACTGAGGGATTTTTCTTTAAAACGAGACCGACTTCTTTGATTTTTAGGTGAAACGATATTTCGCTCAAACTACCTTAAGGATAGAAGTTGTATAATTGCACTCTCAGTAAAGCTTGTTGCCTTGTGAGACTTTCCCCTTATGCGGAAAATGCTCTCTTTACATAATTATGGACGTAATAAAACTGCACACAAGTATTTGACGTTTTTCATTGTTTTCTCATCTACGTCATCTACATTACGTAATACCCTGCAAGCCACCACGAGGGTGTGTGGCAGTGGGTGAAGATCACCAAACATGCACTATTGACATGCGGCTAGGATATTTAATGGAGACATGCTAGATAGTAGGGTCACATGTAGCTATATGGTTAGTATCTACATATTAAGAAAGGGATTATTGGTTGTTATTACATGCATCATTCACTACAGACTACTCTAACTATATTTCACCTACCTATCCCTTTGCTACGCTGCCTATTGTTCTCTCTTATGGTACGCGGGAAAAATGACATTTTAAATCTATCGGTACGACGAGAATTATCCTTGATGTATATCTCTTCATCTCATTGTAGGAATTCCTCTTTCATTTAAACAAGATTCTTTTTGCTAGTTATGTTTCCTTAGCTTCTATCTCGGAAGTTGCCATGAAATCTCCTGTAGAATAATTTTGTTACCCCTTCACTTGGTGTTAGTTCTCATGCTTTTGCTTCAGGCCGGACATAATATTTCCCCTCATTTCCTTCTACGATAAAAGATTCTGAGTAGTTTTTTGAGAATGTAACCCTGTTAATCCAGAACGCTCAGAAGTCAGTTCTTGAAATCAGTCCTCACGGGGAAAAGTCATAAACCGTTACAGTAATGAACGAAAATGCTCTACGTTGGGAGGGTTGGAGAGTACTATTGGAGAAAAACGGTGACAGAAGTACGAGCGCTATTGATCCATAGGTCGTGCCGCGAATACTTCATATAGCGATAATGAATCTTGTTCTCGGGGTTTGTCGTGACGTGAGCGAAATGTCTCACAAGTTTTTTTTATCCATCATTCCTGACCGTCGCGTGAGAACTGAGAACGAAATGGTTCGGCTCGCTGAAAGCAACCGCGCCGACGAACCGACTCTCCGGCAAAAATCTGTATATTATCGTTCGTTCATTCACTCAGACCGCTCAGCGGCAAATACACACATATAAATGTTCAGACAGAAAGGTACAAATAAAGTGGATAGGAAAACATAAAAATGACGAACACAATGGTGGTGTGAAGGTGTAATGATGGCCGATTCCAAGTGGAAATAATTCGAATGGACCGGGAATCGAACCACGGACCCGAGAAATGTTCGTGGATTATTCGTAAATTTCCGGTTTTAGTGGGGAATTTCAGTTATTATCATTTCAAGACAAAGGAATCCTTATGTTACAAATAAAATGAACAACAATGACTTTAATGTATCTGTTATTTAATTGACTGTACATGATGTATTTAATTTACCGTTGGCATGAATAAATAAACGAAAGGCCATAACTTAGTAGAGAAAGTAAAGTAAAAAAAAGTAGAAAAACTTAGAGTAAGCCTACTTCTGGTGTAGTCTTCTTAAAAACCAATATACAACTTACTACCAATAAAACTACGTATTTGATTACTTCATTTTAACACTTATTTCTTATTTAATTATTTATAATTATTTAATTACTTTATTCTTGTGTCAGGATTCTTTATTCTTACGTGTGGGTTTAGCTAAAAAAATCCATATCCTACATTAAACTTGAAAAACATCACTTTGGCTCATATGAAAACCGCGATATTATAATCTGGAATTTTGTATAGATTTAACCTCGATAACCTGAAATTACGCTTGAATTTAATATTTTGGATTCAGTGGACGCCCTCTTATTGTTCTTTCTGTTCTCTTCCATTATAGGTGAGTACTCATTGAGCAGTCCATCGCCAGTTTCCCCCCCCCCCTTTCCCGCGACTGCATCTGGTGTTGGAGGTGAGGAGATGGGAGGTAGCGGAGACTCTTCTGCAAGACTCAAGCTCGGATACCTCCCGTGGATACACTTCTCTTGGAGTTCACGTGCTTGGAGAGGCGGAGACTCCTTGTTTGAGACTAGGGAACGGAGTGGTGGTGGAGGTATCAGCCGCGTTCGGCCGTAATTGCTTCCTGTTCGGCAAGTTCTTCCCCTCCCTCTCTCCCCTCCTCGTATCTCCCTCCCCTCCTCTTGCAGCCTCGAGGCAGACGGCATGGAAGGTTATAAGAGTTGTATTGGACGGCTGTGAGAAGGGGCGGTGGTCGGCAGTTGGTGGCAGCATTCCTCTGGGTCTCGCGATCGACTCCCGTCGTGCGTTTCCGGTCGACGCGCGCAAAAAGCCACCTTCAGTCACGCTGCCACCTGCCGCACACTCTCAGTAGCTTCGTCAGTTGCCATGGCTATCCGCATCGGCGGGATTTAATGCTGCGTGGGTATCAAGTTCAGGCTGTTGAGTCCTCTGCGTGCATCTGTCCCGTATAAATTGCTCTCCTATGTAGGAGTTATGCTCATGGATTATACGTAAGCCTGTCTGTGGTTTGCTCTAGTGGATTTCTGTTGGGGAGGTGGGAGTTCTGTTCATCAGCTTTAGATTCGTCCTTGAGAGTTGAAAATTCACAGACTTTTTCTGTTCACTTATTGTTGAGGGATCTGAGGTTTTTGCCGCAGAATGTTGTGAAGGAAAGTTTCTCGGGTGTTCTTTCTGGTTCGAGGCTCCATGCATGTTGTCGTTTATAAGGATCACTAGCTCTTTGTTATCGTCTGAAGCCCTAATGAAGGTGGAATCTCTCTTTGGAACGTCGGCCCATGTGGAGCCTCGAACCCGGTGGAACACCCGAGTGACCTTCCCTCAACGTAGAAATGCAAACCTTGTCACTTCCACAATTCATCACAGCATGTATTACTTGTTTCAGCTGTTATGGCATCATTATGTTTACTTGATAATGACATAAGAGGCGAGACCGATAGGACAGATTATACTAAATTGTTGAGGTAACAAAGGTTGTATATCTTTACAATGCCGACCCTCCACCATGTGAGACCTTCAACCTTCCCCCATTCATTGTTCACAGGATTTAATTGCAACGGGTTGATTGTTGAGCCATAACCAGGAATTGGAATAACAATTTTTAGACTTTCAGTTGCTCCGTCGAAGATTCTCACGGTTACCTTGACTATCTTTCTGTGGACTATAATACTGAGTTGATATCAAGAACATGCCGATGAATCTTCTGCGTGCATATATCTCAGATAATATTTTTGAGTGATATTTCTGGGAAGATTCTTCAGCATGTATGTGGCTCTCTTCTGAAGAATTGAAGGATAGGAGATATTTTGGAGTCGTCCAGTCATGGGGAGAATTCTACCTATTTTACATTGTTCTTATAATTTTAAGGAGAAATATTAGACTGTTAAACGTGAAGTGAAAACTGTAATAATTCTCTTCTGGACTTATCCACGTAATATTCGCTATAAATGCTTCATCGGTTGGTATATCTTGACTCTTGTTTTTTTAACATAGGTTGGACATTTAGGTTAGTGAGTCCTAAGCGTATTTCAGCATATTAGGATTTTCTTTGGCATGTCCGAAGTTTGTTCTTTTCGATTTTCCGGGGAAGCAGGGAATTTACCCATTTTAATTATACCTTACTTTGTTCTAAGTATTTTACGACAGGTTTCTAGTACGGCGTCAGTACGTGCGTCAAGTAAGCTTTAGAATACTGATTATTCATACGGAGGTCTGGCAGTGTTTTTTCGGGGTATTTTTTCTCCCAAAATACTCCGAATTCGTTCTTACACCTTGTGGACTTCGAAGGAAAAAGAGATGAAGGAGAAAGATCTACAAAACTCAGTGGTAGAAACAGGTGCAATTTTTCTCGCATTGACACGTTAAACCAAAAACTGACCCCATGCACTTTTAATGAGTCAAATGTTTTCACGCGTAAAATTTTAAAAAATCTCGTTGTCATGGCGCCTATTGGCCAAATTATCTGGCCTTCGGCAGGAATATGGGTGTCTCGCTTTTCCTCTCTGCAATACTTAGCCTGCCTGATGCAACAACCGGTGCGTTTTCCGTTTTCCCCTCTGTCCATGCGTTGTGAAGCTGTAATATTTCCGGTTTTAACCTCGGAATGCGCGGTATTTCCTTAACACCTGGCGTATCGAATTCTCTTATTGATATTGTTTTTTAGTGCTAAATTTGATTGTGTAGTGTTTAGGTGTATTAGCAGTTCGTTCGCGTCAGTCATTCCGTATTCGCGATTGTAGTCGGCTGTTTAGTCGCCGGCGTAAGACAACTCTTTGTCGAAAGATCCCTCCTCGCCGGACTTGGCTCGATACTGTTTATTTCTCTTCATGTTTGAACATGAAATTGAAAGCGAGATGGGGTGCTGTACGCGGAAGCGGTGAATCAAAAAGTATGTTTACGTATGCACATTTTAAATGAGACGTGGGGGGGTAAATAAAAAGTATGCCGCAGTTGAAGCCACATGCCGGATGAAATGATTGATTATTCATCGACCTATCTGTCAATGTAAAGAGGTTTTGCTCCACGGAAGCATTTAGCCTCGGAGTTACGAGGTCCTCTTTAATTAGTGCTTGTTTGCATCTATACGTCTCGGTCTTATGGAATATTCGGTTCTGTTTCACCGAGACGTTACTGTCTGGCAGATATTTAAATTACTCTTTTTTAATATCGTTAAATATGCGAATTTTGTTGGTAGAATTGGCCTTTAAGAAATCAGTCACTTGAACTATTATTTTCCTCTTCGCTTTATTCATACGGATGCGTGATTAAAACGTTTTTTTTTCAATGTAAATGCAGAATAAGCCCTGCTAAATGCCAGTCCAAAACTTTTTCAGGTAAGATCATAACTGCCGCTTATATATTTTTCTACTCCTAACAGCCAACTTATTTCAATTTTTGTCTTACTTGCCTACTCCATTGCGCAATGTCATCAATTAGCCCCAGATTCATCTTCCTCGCTTACGATCACCGACACTCTTAACAAATTTAATAGTTTCAGCCTTAACTTAGTAAAACTTTTCCATGATGCTAAGGAATCAATAAAACTTAGTAAGTGTTACGTAGAATATTTATTGGAAAACCGGTTTCGTCGAATGGTCGACATCATCAGGTCACCTGATGATGGCATCAGGAAACTTACTAAGCTTTGTTAATTCCCGAGCATTCAACACTCTTAACAATTTTGCTTCAAAGTACCCTGAAGTCTCCGTCATAGTTGCGTTTCTTTCGCCTTTCGTTTATTCTTGAAGACTTTTATATTGGATATGTTTCCATGAGGAAATAACGGGATTATGTAACACACGGGATTCTCCCTTTCAATATCCCTTTCGGGGAAACTGTTTGAGAGTACTCATTAAATACATTTTTTGGCCTTTCTGTCAAAGAGAGATTGGTGCATAATACGTTAAGATAATAGCTTAAATAACTTAATTTTACATCCCATGTTCATATCCTTCACTTATGATCTAATGCACTGAGAGCTTATTTGACTCTCAAGATCCCCAAGATTCTTTCTTTGTTTCCATTTATTTCGTCTTTCAAGTATTCTTCTAAGTATTAGTTGTAATTTAAGAGGTGACGTATCAATAGTATTCTGAGAGATCACATAATGCATAGGGAGCTGTGATCTTGGGACTACAGAACCTTTTCTATACCCGCTGACTATTTGAGAAACCATTTGTTGTGGGTACGCTTGATAATATTTGCTGCCTCTTCTGTTGACGAGAGATAAGTGTGTTATGTGTTTCATTTTACTTTTTTTTAATCAGCGGTTGTCGAACGGAATCGGGATTGCTGAGGAAACCTCTGAGTACGCATATTTATTCGCCTAAACAAAAACTTCCGCAAGTCAGCATGTATGTTAATGTATCTGAACATATGCGGCACAGCATTAAAGAAACTAGGCTTTTTTAAGCATATAATATGAAGGTCCTCGGATGAAAAGTGGAAGAGAGATGTTACTTCGCCCTGGTTAGACCACACCTCGGATACGCCGCGAGCATTTGGAACCCTGGTCATAAATATTTACCAAAAAAATTAATAAAATACAAAGAAAAGCAGCACGCTTCGTTAAAAACTGCTGCGAGCGAACATACAGTGTTACACAACTTTTAGAGGTATTAAGGTGGGAGTCCCTAGGGACTCGGAGGCTACACGCTAGCCTTAGCTTGCTTGAGAAATTCAGAGCTGGTGTGTTTCAGAGCGACTCAGGAAATATTATGATGACGCCTCACTCCTTCTCTAGGTCTGACAGAAGCGATAAAATAAGAGAGGCATTTCCGAACAGATAGGCCCCGGTGGCGGCGGGGTAAAGTCCTCGCCTGCTAACCCAAGGGGGCGAGTTCGAGTCCCGCCTGGGTAGAATACTTTCTGCCCATGGGTGGACATGGGTGTTTGTGTATGTACTGGGTTGGGGGAAGAGGGGACGGTTCCGTCTACATCTACATCTACGTTTTATCCTGCAAGCCACCCAAAGGGTGTGTGGCAGGGGGTGCTTTCGCACCAGGCATGCATGAATGATATGGTAGAACACCGGCATTACATTAAAACCCGCGTACCACACATGCAAAGCGCCAATTAAAAATCTAATACCCAAGAAACATTCTATCGTCAATCGTTCCAATATGCAAGGGATACAAAGACTACTACTACAGATTCAAAATATCATGCATAAATAAGAACATCAATATTTACATCATGTATAAATAAGAGAGTAGAGAATATAATGAGAAAGATATACTGCCTGCCTATTGTCAATACTCGGAACTATTCATGACGACGATCACAGCTGTTATGGCCCCGAATGGTACGCGGAAAAAATGACATTTTATACCTATCGGTTCTACAATCTATCTCTCTAATTTTATTGGCGCGATCTAATCTGCCGTAGTACGAAGGGGTTAATAGTATGTTTTTTACGTCGTCAGTAAAATGATTTTCCTGAATCCAACTCTCATCCAACCCAGGATAAATGAACACAAATAATAATAATAGGTACAAAAACTCGTTCTTTCCGCGCACAATAATCGACCACAATAAAAACTGAGCTCCACTAAATACACTCCCGTAATACACGTCACCATTTCACCTCCCAAAACCTTACGTCTTTACGCGGCTGGTGCCTTAACTCCCCCTGCCCAACGCCCGTGCGGCGGCTAGCAGGGTAGTATGTAGATGTATGTGAACCCTTCTCAGGATTGGCGCATTAAAATTGACCTCGGTGACCTTTTTTCGATGATCTGATATCTGAAGATCAACTCCCTTGCGGGTAGAAAAAAATGTGGACGGGTTCATGAAGCCGTCGCCGCAGGAAGAGTCTGGTATAGAAGTCGGCGAATTTATTCAAAACTGGGTCACAGAATAGCTGCGTTGCGGCTTGCAGCGACGGAGAAGCAGTTATTGTCCGCAACCTGCTGATTGCTCTTGGTTTTTACTCGTTTGTTTTGAGGGTCACCTTTGGGTGTTTTATTTTTTTTAATCGAGCCTTGAAACGAGGTCGAAGATCCATGTCGGGAGCTTCCGAACGAATGCCGACGTGTAATTATATAAGGGAAGAATCCGATCGAGGCAATCCGAGGATCCCCGAGCCCACGGTTAATGTGTCTCACAGTCCACCATGTGTACATCCGTTTGGATTTTTTATAGTAGGTTGTGAATAATTGGTGAGTAATCATTCCGTTTTGCTAGAACACCCTATTGATATCATTTGGTTCCCTATAGATGCTCTTGAGCATTAAATGTTGGACTTTTTGTGTTCTTTGAACCTGTGTTTTTCAATATGCCTTTCGTATTCCACCTATGTAACCGATTTGAATCGGTTTAGCTTGGCTTAGCTTGCTTGAAAAATTCAGAACTGCTGTTTTTAAGAGCGACACAGAGAATATTATCATGACGCCTCACTACATTTCTAGATCTGACAGAAGCGATAAATTAAGAGATACATTGCCGAACAGATAGGTACAAAAAATCGTTCTTTCGGCGCACAATAAGGGACCACAATAAAAACAGAGCTCCACTAAATACACTCCCATAATACACGTCACCATTTCACCTCCCAAAACCTGATCCCAAAACCATCTTTACACGGCTGTTGTACTAATATACCCTGCCACACGCCAATATGGCGGCTCGCAGGACATTATGTTGATGTACAGTCACTTCAAAAAGTATCGCGACACGCTAGACTAGCGGATCGTATAGGTCGGCTGCCGAAGCCTGAGGTACGTTGGCTATCCTGGGCCGTCTCTGGTAGCTAAGAGAATTTGCAGGTACACTTTTCATTTTCCATGAGACAAAGCGCCAGGTTAAGTGGGACTGCATTATGGGAGTTCTCTCTCGTTCAGAGGAGAGGACAGACAGATTCGGTTAAAGAACTAAGAAGGGGAATGTGGTGAAAAGGCAATATTGAATGGAGTTAAGTGATTATGCGAGTGAAATCGGGGGAAGGTAAAACGAAGAAGAGCCAAATGCACGTAATTACGAGCTCCAACCTACGCACGAAGGAGAATGGGCACTGCTACAGGCTAGGCTATGCGAACTGGTAGGCCTTTCGTGCATTATAGGATGATATTTTAAGTTGCCCGCCTAATGGAAAATTATGATATCTATTGACTCTAGACTCAGCGCCCTCTCACCAAGCCCACCATCAGAGTGCGCTGGGTTGGGCCGGTTTCGCGAAGAGGAGCTCTTTCCACTTTCGTCTTCGTAAGAGAACTGCCGAGTATGATCGATGCCTCTGGGTTGCGAATACCCTTCCTTCCCGCAGTTAATTCATTTCAAAGTCAGCTTTCCAAATCGGACGAAGTCGATAGCACTGTCGGTGTTTAGTCCCACTTGACTTAGAATATATATCGTAGTGTACCCGACGATTCAGTCACCGAAGACGACCCAGGATGGCCAACGTACTTTGAGCTTCGACAGCCGACCTATACGAACTGCTAGCGTAGTGTGTCGCGATACTTTATGAAGTGACTGTACATGTATGTGCTAACGTTGAGTGTTCACAGCTGGAAGAATAATTTACGCATTCATAAATGTAAGTTTTGTTTAATGAAAAGTGAAAAGTCTTGACAGGCCAATTATTTGGCGTTAGAATGTACGTTTAATATATAAAGGTATCACGCATTAAATAGATTTAAATCCACGTTTTTGTTTATGCTAATAAATCATTTGCATTCAATGGGAACCCGATTTCTTTATTAATTCTTGCATCAATTTCCGTATCTGAGCAATGAAAGAGTTCTTCATGACTGTTTCAGTCGTATGTTTTCTCACACTGTTAATACGTGAAATTATGTGCCTAACTCTTTTTTACTTGTTACTGTGACTTCAGGTACTGGTACTGGAGTGTAAGAAATTTCGCCTCGTAGGATATTCTTTAATTAGTAGTTAATACGAAATTGCAATTCCCCTCGGTTATATTTGTGATCGATGAATAAGGTGGAAAATAATCATTATGAATTCTTTTTTCTGGTTTCTCTGATTATGTTTCCTTTCTAGTAGAATGAGGGTGTTGACCTTAGGGTATGGTAATGGGATAAATCGAAATTGTGCTGCTTGAATCGTATGATATGTACTCCATTCCTAAATGTATATTTAAATAGTGAACCTCTTATTTACTCTAAGAGTTTGGCCCATAATTCGACTCTTTTTAGTCGCTATTATCCTTAATTCGACCCAATATGTTGTACATTAGAATTCATAAGTTGTCTCCATTTTAGAATGATAATATAAATATATTATTAGTTTATTCCACAACATCATGTACATTTTACAGTGAAATTTATCTGAAATATAGGTACCCTTTTGGAGAGACTCCGTTTTGGGGTTACAGACTCGTACTTAATTAACAAAAATAATTTGAATGTTTTGCAGCTAAAGTAACAATAACATTGTATTTGTGCTGGTATAGTTACAAAACTGCTGGTAAACGAAGAAGCATAGAGAGTTAAACTTAGTAAAAATTTTCATATCAATAATAAACAAATACCTAACAAAGATAATTAACACTGCTGTTAGCAATACCACTCCACACTTAGTTAAAATCATGTTGCTAAATCTTTAATAGCTAATAACCATTTTTTACATTTCTGCAATATTTACATTCATTTTTGTATTTGAAATAAATTCAGGTAATGCACTACATATGTTGGGCCCTAGGAATAGGTAACTCTGCTTAAAAAAATTCTGTTTTAGGTCTAGGTATGGTTACATTGTGATAGCTGCGCAGATCATGCACTACAGGTGTTTTCCTTAGACCGCCACGATTATAAAAAAACCCTATGGACCTTTCTACTCACAAATTAATACCTCAAGGGTAAAACATTCATTTGTTTCAATAGTGGAAAGGAGTGCCTGATATCTATTTGGATGCATCGCGTCATTCGTAAAAAATGGACTCTGTGAATGTTTTAATTTCCATGATGTGACGTTTTAATTTTAAACGCTGTGCATTGCAACAGCGAGTATTCCTAATCTCGTTGGTTATGATGTATTTTTTACATGAGTTAAACCTGTTTTTGTTATCAATTTGTATTATAAAAACTAGCGCATAATTTCCCCCTCTTCGCTAGAGCAGCAGAAATCTTCAGTCAGCGAGAATTCATCATTTGTCTCCATTTTATGATTGATATCTATTTGGATGCGTCAAGTCATTCGTAAAATATCGACGGTGTGATAGTTATAATTTTCGTGATGCGGAATGTTAATTTTAAATGCCGCCCATTGCCACGGCGAGTATTCAGAATCTCGTTGGTTATGATCTGTAAGTTTGTAATGAATTTTTATTTAAAAAAGATCTAACGTGGAATTCCCCCCCCCCTCTTTATTAGAGCGGGAGAAATCTTTAGTCAGCGCGTGTTTCTTGTGTCCGATAGCTGAAGGGAAGGGGGACTCGCCTGTAACCGTCGTCGCTCTC
Source organism: Ceriagrion tenellum (assembly GCA_963169105.1). Taxonomy (NCBI): domain Eukaryota; kingdom Metazoa; phylum Arthropoda; class Insecta; order Odonata; family Coenagrionidae; genus Ceriagrion; species Ceriagrion tenellum. The sequence goes on along the minus strand of OY720642.1, from coordinate 72,789,584 downwards.
ACGGCGGAATATTTTAGGAGCGTGACGATAAAGCGTGTGCCTGCATTAGCCGTCGTGTCCTCATAAATCAGATTCCCTCTCGAACAGCAAAACCACGCATGTCGCTCCGCTTTTTTTTCTCGTGCTTCCTTCGCAGCATCTCGTCCCTACCCACATACCCCTTTCACCCTGTCTTAACCTCCCCTTCCCGCAGAGCTTACCTTGGTCCTGTACGGCGCACGCCATATCCTTTCGGGTCCACGCTCCACGTTCACCCTCCTTGTTTGCTCTTTAAATTAGTAATCAATTTTGATTATCTGCCTCCAATGCTCCGGGGGTGCACTCCTCGGTTATTTGCTTCCGGATCATCCCCGCTCTCCTCCCTGTCCTACGTAATCCTACTGCGTTGCCCTCCCATATGTTCCCATAACGTCGTTCGTTATGTTATGCACGTATCTTGATACACCCTGTGAATTTTTGAGTGTCCATTGTGCGTGCTTCTGTCCTTGCAAAAGGGATATGTTTACTTTTTGATCGAAGTCAAAACTTGCCCTCCCATTGTTGTTTGTTGTTATTTTTTAAACTTGACCCATTATAATTGAAACAATGATGCATCTATTGTTTGTGGAATGTGAGGAAAGTAAAAAATTGGCTCATGTTTCAGACCGTATGAGAATTTGAGGCCAATGGCAAGTTCTAGGAACGACACATACGTATTCTGTAACGTTATGAGACTCATAAGCCATGGCAACCATTCAATAAGTGTTGCAGATACATTCGATAAATTTATTGATTTTATAACTTATGGAATGTTGTTATGAGTTCCGTAAGTAGCCAAAATGGCGGATGCGCTATGAACTGCTTGGAGACTTAAATACTAGATAAAAGAGTTGTTTTGAGACAAATGAGCAGTTAATTTACTCTTGCTGATTAATTTATATGTGCATGAGCAATCATTCATAGGCTAAAATTGCATAAATTTTATCCGGCGGTAGGAGATTAGATCGAATATTCGAAGCTATTGACTGTGGGTAAATAAGTTATGCAACTAGTAGATGTGTTCCAGCAACCCGAATATTTTTATGAGGTCCATAAATTCATAGATCTTATAACTATTGATTCCATTAGAAATGTCATTGCAACCGGCAATAAGGAGGGTGACATTTAGGTTCAAAATACTCTTTGTTTTCTCTCCGGCTCATTTTAGTTTTACTCCGGAGAAATGCTATGCTCCAATTGTTGTTGTTTCCGATTTCAAACGATTTTTTAAATTACTCCCTAGTACCTCATCGTAGTCATTGGATTTTTGTTCATTTTTTTAAAATTAATTTTATAATTAAATAAAAATTTTTAATACAATGCAATATTTGTTCAATTCGTTACAATTCAATACAATATTTGTCATAAATTTCAATTTTAATATGTGTTATTCCTGCAGTATGTAACAGTTTAAGTCCTGCTAAGTCTATGGCTTGTCAGCAGGTTCTCTTTTTTATTGTGTCCTTCGTGTGCCAATCAAGTATACTTACAAAAATCAAAGCAAATTAAAAAATATATAATGTTAAAGATACCGTTATATTAGTGAGAAAACAGATTTTAATAAAATATAGAGGAAAACAATTAAAACCCAAAATATAATGAAAAAGCATAAATATACACAAAAACTTAAGTAGAAAAATTTTATCAAATCATAATTACCTTCGCATAAGCACCAAAAGTTTTTTTTTAATGAAAGATTTCTGATAATTTGACACTAACGTCAGTTAGGGCAAAGCCAAGGACACGGCATTACAGATTTCTACCATTTTACCAAGGGTTGTTTATTATGGGATTCTAACTTTGATATGGCGATTTAGCCGTCGCTTCTCTTTAATACTTAAAGTTTATAAGTCTGTCTTAAGATATAAATCAGGAGCTGAAGGTAAATTATGTGATTCTTATTAGATTCTTTTAAATGTACTATTCTAGGACTTCTTGTTCTGCCTTCTCCTCAAAGAAATTTACGGCCATCATATGGATAGTCGTTCCCGAATTGGATTTGCTTAGATAGCGCCTTGAACCCATTAAACTTCCCCCCTAACCCTTTCTTCCCTGGAAGGCTCAATCTGGGAAGAGTGGTTAAGGAGAATAGGGCGTCATTAGATTGAGTCCATTGAGAACAAGTGGACTGTTCATTTGGCTACTCGCTCGGATTTAGATAAACTCGAACATCTTCAAGGTTACCCTTAAGGATTTTGATGCTGCCTTCTCGAAGCATATCTCTCCATGGACACGTGGCCTCTGCGATGAGGACAACTGCTTTGGCTTAATCTGAATTATTACGGTTGTATATTTCGTAATGTGTATCTATTTTCGACTCCTGTGGAAGCCTCTTCGTCAAAGGGAAGAGTAGGTCCTGATTGTGTGTGCTATTTCCATCTTTTGACGATACGCATGTTAAAATGAGGCCCCTACACTAGTCCTGATCATAGGCGTTGTGCTGTAATGCCATATCATGGAGAGATTAGCTCACACCTTGGGTGTATGTATAACGTTTGCTATTTATTCTTCGCGCTCTGACATTGTGGGGGATTTTTTAATTTTACCACGTCCTTTTTCATAATTGAATCACTTTTTTCAGTGATTTTAGTCTGAGCGATATAGTTCCCTAGTCATTATAGAGACCATATTCGAAATATGCGTTGAAATTTTACCAGCTCTGGGACTCACAAATAAAATAATGCATTAAATATGTACTAAAGATAAGAGGTATTCTGTATAATTGAAGCTTTCCGTCGTGTTTTCTTTACATGCGGATTTGCTTCATTAGACTTCTAATTGCATGCCCGTCAAACAACGCATTGTGTACGTCTTCCGAATAACTTAAATCGCAAAGACCGGTATAACCGCTTTCACCCGGCCCCTTAACATCCCTCCCTCCCCCCCACCCCCCCAAGGTAGGTATTGTAGTCTTCCTTCGTGCTTCCAAAGGGTTACTCGGCGTTTAGTCATCTGTGCCCCGAGTCATTGTGAAACGCAGACGCCATTGTGAGCGTTTTCTCTTTCAGGAGGAGAACGATTTTCAAAGACTCTTCTTACGCGTTCACTTTCGTCACCGGTGGCGTTATCTTTTCCGCATCCGCTTTTCGAATGAGAATGCCGATCCTAGATGCCTTTGACGTGCTTCTAACGTATTCACTCTTAACTACCATGTTTAGCAAACATGTCTGTCTACCGTTTACTGAAATATGGTCGCAATGGAAGTACTTGTGTTTGAGTTACAAATTATCAAAGTCGGAGCTTTTATCGCTTACCGTCTGAAAACGTTTCACTTGTAGTAAAAATTATCACAATGCTGTAAAAAAAAATTTAAGTTAACCGTTAAATAAAACAGAATTAATAGAGGAAAATTATTGTTCGATTTGGATAAAAGTGTATTTTGGATTTACTGCGTTTTAATTACTATTTCGGCAACAGTTTCGCCTGGCTATTCTGCCGGCTTCGTCAGGATTTCTGAGACAACAATCATAAATAAACAACCTTCGGCGGTTATTCTGTAACAGAATTTCTTATACTTGAATTTTGAGAAAGTCTTTTTTGGACAAAAGACTTTTTATCCAAATTACAACTGCGAGAATCTGCGAAAAAATATTATTCTATTAGTTTATCTGTAGGTATTTTACATTAATTAACGTCAAATATACTTAAGTCAACCCCGGATACCCATTCAAGAACAGTAATTTAGTTGGAATGGCGCATCTAAGATTATGTGCTTTGCCTGTGCACGTTCCGTTTAAACTGCTCAAGTGGAACGTAAAGCACTCTGGAAATAACAGTCATGAACTACTCGGAGAGGAAATTCTTTTGCAGCGCATTATTCACTCGCTCGTTCTGGACCGGTCTATTAATCCGTAAAAGTAGGAGCGATTCTCATTGTGGGGAGAAAGAAGGCCTCTAGCGCGGAGCCAAGGATGGCAAAAATCTACGGTACAGCATAATGCCACGGCTGTGATTGATGGTTTTCTCCTCTTCGCTTCAGTGTTTCGTTTCAATCTCGCGTGGAACGAGTTGATGTGTGGGCGTGTTTAGTTTATCGTGTTGTCCGTATTCTCTCCTGCTCTCCCCTCGCCATTAGGTCGAATGGGGAAACGTAAAAAGGACTCGTCCTCGGGAATCCACCAATTCAGCCCGGTCGTGAAACTCGCTTTATTGCGTCATTAAAGTGATTGTGGTGGCGATGGGAAGGGAGAAAGGGGTGTCATGCCGTGGGATCTCTTTGAGGAGCCGTGCCAAGATGCTGAGGGTTAGGATCCAGACCTACTGTGGTTGTGTGTGCTTCTTGTTAGGAAGTTTTTTTAAAGTTTAAATGACGTAAGTGTGCCAAAATTCCTTTAGTTGTTTGCAATGTTTGGGTAGATAATCCACGATATTTTTCACAATTTTTGCCTACCTATTGAGTCAAGGTTTTACGTCACGTAGTTATAAGAGCTCTACGTCTAAAAGTACCTGCGAGCCGCCGCATGAGCGTGTGGCGGGGGGTGTTTGGACACCAGCCGTGTAAAGATGTAAGGTTTTGGAAGGTGAAATGGTGACTTGTATTATGGGAGTGTATTTAATGGACCTCAATTTTTCTTGTGGTCCCTTATTGAACGCGGAAAGAACGAGCTTTTGTACCAATCTGTTCTGCAATGTATTTCTATTATATTATCGCTTTTTTCGGACCTAGAAATGTAGTGAGGCGTCATGCTAATATTCTGTGTGTCGCTCCGAAGCACACCTGAATTCTGAATTTCTCAAGCAAGCTAAGCCTAGCGTGCAACCTCCGATTCTCTAGGGGTTCCCATCTTAATCCCTCTATAAGTTGTGAAACACTATATGTTCGCTCTTAGCAGTTTTTAACGAAGTATGCTGCTTTTCCTAGTGTTTTATTCATTTTTTTAAAAATAAATCTTTATGACCATGGTCCCAAATGCTCGCAGTGTATTTGAGGTTTGGCCTAACAAGTGCCAAGTAGCATCTCTCTTTTACTTTTTGATCCTAGGACCTTCCTATTATACGCTTAACGAAACCTAGTTTCTTTGATGGTGTGCCGCATATGTTTTTTATGTGTGTTCCCCACGGCATATAAGAAGTTAAGGTAATTACAAGATAGAGTTTCGTAGTGAAAAGAATTTGTATTTGTTTTTCTCGAGATCGCGCATCGTTTTTTCCATCCAATTGTTAATTACGCATTATCGCTGTCATATCTGCAGTATTGGAATATCGGTGACTGATATATCGGTATCGGATTGAATTTGAAAAAGTGTCTGGCCATCTTTCTGTATGTATGTTCTTAGTCTATGCAGTAAATCAAACTTGCTAAACTCTCGACTTTTAAAAAACCGCGAGAGGAGGCAAAAAGAGGAGTAAGTCGTGGAGAAAGTTTTCTCTCGAGTCGACCCATGGTGACCTTAACTCGGAATTCTCCGGCGAGCTGCGACTGTTATCTGGGTCGAAAGCAGAGGTTACGAAAATTCGCCGGGGATGGAGGATTGGATTGGATGTTTGGGGAGGCGACCGACGGCTAAGGTCATTTGCGTCATAGGGGATAGGTAAGGGAGGAAGGGCGGATGGAAACCCGGCGTCGGCATTAGCCTACTCTTAACGATAGGCGCCAAGGGGACCACGGCTTAACGTCTCATCCGACAGACGGAGTACTCCACTTAAAGTGTACTCACAAGACACTCAAGTAGGGATCGGGTTCCTCTGAAAAACATCCTCATCTGCAGGGATTTGAACCCTGGCCGCCCGTGTAGTAGGCGAGTACTTTAGCTACCACACCAACCCGACCCCCGAGATGGGGGATCTAGGAGTGATGAAGTGGTAGGGAACCCTGGCGTTGCCTTTTAGCGCGATGGACGAGATCTGTCTCTCTCCGGCCTCAATTCTCATATCAATATTCAAGCGGGTACGCAGTTTCCCACCTCAGTTTTTTTTGCAACTTTTTATGTTACACTATCAATCCAAAAATAACCTTCCATGTCGTTTTGATTTAACATTTTTGGAATATTTCATTTTTTTGCCTTTCCGTCTGAACAGAAAGAACCTGCCAAAACTTAATGCTGTCACTCTTGAGAGGCGGGCACCCAATTGTTGAAATCGTAGATTTACTAAAATTATATCTAACATAAGCCTCTTTATCTTCCTCTTAAAATGATTAGCGATTTTTCATGTACCTGAAACGGCAATTATAGTTGGTTAAAATGTGTTGACCTCTCATAAAGGCACTGGCTTACGAGTATAATGCAAAGAAAATAAAGTATCTGATATATTTAGCGTTTGCTATGTAAGAGTCCTGCGGGTATCCATACTTTTATTGAACTCGCCGAAAATTCCGCAATTCTGCAACTATAGTTGGTTAACAGGTATTGGCCTCTCATAAAGGCCCTAGCTTACGAGTATAATGTAAAGAAAATATAGTATCTGATATATTTAGCGTTTGCTATGTAAGAGTCCTGCGGGTATCCATACTTTTATTGAACTCGCCGAAAATTCCGCAATTCTGCAACTATAGTTGGTTAACAGGTATTGGCCCTTCATAAAGGCCTTAGCTTACGAGTATAATGTAAAGAAAATATAGTATCTGATATATTTAGCGTTTGTTATGTAAGAGTCCTGCGTGTATCCATACTTTTATTGAACCCGCTGAAAATTCCGAGTACACACTGGCCTATCAAGGGTAGAGTTTATGTTTTTTGATGAAATTCTTGTGATCGTTTTAGTTTAATTTAATTTAATTTTTTATCTTTACAGCGACAAGCAGCTGTGGAGAGCTTGAAATAAATATTGTAAAATTAATAGTGCAACAATATTCTTTTATTCGACAGAGATTCTCAGTAATTAATTAAAAAATCCATTAAGTCTTTTGCTTGGCTATATTTTTTTCACGCAGTACGTTTAAAACTCCGAAACCAAAACTGTTTTATTGTGATTCTGAAAAGAATTACTGCTGTGATTATATGATTTATTTTTAAAAATAGGTGAGAATACATACATACTTCGCTGTGTTAATTTTTAATTGGGGTTTAGGTGTTATGAGTACCTCTTTTTATAAATTAATGTCTCTCTAGAATACAAAGAAGTACCATTTCCTTTATAAAATGGCTGGTATTTTTTTGACAAATATCTCGGAAAGTAGCGCGGCTAGGCGCTGATAGTTTGGCACTCTTAGAAGGGTGGGATATTTTTCTTTCAAAGGTGAGCATGTTCATTGATTTCTAGGTGAAATGATATGTCGCTGAAACTACCTTAAACTTCTGATATCGACGTTCCGAAGATGCTCGCTTCCTCTTCGACGGCACGGCTTCGGGGGGAAATCGGGGAACTGTCGATGATAGCGACGTAAGAACCGTCGTGTGGTCCCTTGGCTCGCAATCACTACTCATTCCCACTTCTTCGCTCTTCCCCTCACGTTAAGGTAGTTTGGGCGAGATAGTTGCCTAGTAATAACGGCAACCATATTCGAATTTTACGTTTTTACTTCAGCGGCTGTAGGAAGCATGAAGTAAACATTGTAATATTAATTGTGAAATATTATACTGGAATACTTTTATACCTATTTCTGAAATTCTATGTAATTTAATGAATATATCTAAATAAGTCTTTAACTTGGCTCATTTTTTTTCGTGCGGCGCGTTCAAATCTCCCTCACAACGGAGAGTTTTTGTGATCGTTAAAACAATACTGCGGCGGCATCATGATTTATTTTTTAAAAAGCTGAGGAAATATTCAAACTACATACTGCTAATTTTTTGGCGTTATCTGGGTGCTAAAAATCTCTCGCACACGTACCATTTCCCATGTTAAAGATCTGGTATTTTTTTTGTCAAAAATCTCGGAAATTCGTTCGGTAAGGGGCTGATATTTTAGTATTTTTGGAAGAGTGGGATGTGTTTCTTTGAAATGAGACCAAATTTATTGATTTCCAGGTGAAGTGATATTTCGCTCAAACTCCCCTGAGGTAGCTTGAATGATAAATCATTCCGCGTAGAAGTCTACGAATTCAGTCTCATTTTAAAGAAAGGTATGTCATCCTTGCAAAAATACTAAGATATCAGCCCTTTACACCGCGCTACTTCGCGAGATATTTGTCAAAGACATAATACCAGCAATTTTTTTCTGGGAAATGTTACGTGCATGCACTCCAGTTACACACTTTTTAAAAGATGAGGAATTACTAACTCCTAGATCTCCTAGATAGTGATGGATTTTATAATTGTTCCGCGTGAAAAAAGAGTCAAGTTGAAGACTTACTTGAACAATTTTATTTAATTACTTACTGAAAATTTTAATCGCATGAAAAGTATGTTGTTGCACCGATAATATTTCAATGTATAATTCATGCTCCCTACAGCTGCTGAAATTAAAATGTTGAATTCGAATATGGTCTCCAATATGACTTGAGAAATATTTCGCTTAAAATACCTCAACATCTTGCAGCTCTCGGCTCTCTTCCCCTTCCACCTCGCCCTCTCAATTAACTTCCCCTTTAACACTGCGCCAACGGAATCGCTGGCGATCATTGTGACCTTTCTCTCCCTCCTTTTCCCCTCTTTTTCACCCTTTCTACTCCTTTTATTTCTTCCAACTTTACTGCCAATTCCTCCTCTCCTCAATTCCCCTCTTCCCTCTCTTTCTGAGTGAGGATAACTAAGACACTCGGTTTCTGACATCAAGTGTCAGGCTCTTTAATGTCCCGTTAAGACGCAGCTTTACCCGCGGTCCGCTCTCCGTTTCGTATTAGCTATATATATACGAGGTGTTAACCCTTCGCTGTAGGAATTCCCAAATAGGTACCAATAATTATTTTCCTGATAAAATACATCTAGGAACGCAGCAATTACTACATTATAATAACGAGAACCACGTAGAATTACAGCGGAGTATATCATACCTGATACACCATGCGAAAGAAAAGAACTATGCCCATAAGCAAGAAATGGAATTGTGTGCAGTGTATCATATGTGATACAGAATGCAGTGAAGAGTTAAAAAACAAGATGCTCAAGATATGATAGTGATGAATAAGATATGATGGTTTTTGAAAATGTAAATTTAATATCCTTTGGGAATTTTTGTGAGGGTGTGATATTATTTCTCCCTTCCTTCTTAGTTTTTTTTCTCCAACTTTCCACACGTTTCCTCCTATCCTCCATTCTCCTTTTCCCTCCTATTCTTACCTGTAGGCCAATTTTCAAATCTTATATGCCATTTAAGCGTTAAAAATGCAAGTTACACAAGATTTGATTGGTTACGAAAACTCAGATGAATATCCCTTGCTAGGGTGCGATATTTTTGTTGCAATCGGGCCTTGTAAAGTCGGGAAAACGTTCCAATCAGATGGCGGCCACCTAGCTAATCAGGCAGATGCAATGGAATCGCTACAATAACGAACCGATCAGGGCGCGGCAGGAGTGCTAATGCGGTAACCGGAGCAGTATTGCCAACGAAACGAACCTATCGGTGGGCGGCTAAAGAGTTATCGCTGCAGTCGCAAATGCAGTGCCAACACTCCCATGAATGGGAAGAGTAGTTAGCGGCCGCTTTTCCATTTTTAATATACCTGTTTTTTTTAATCCTTCTAGGTCAAATCTCGTGATTGCCCTTTTATTATACCTGATGAATTGACCCATTTCCTTGGATATCAACTATGAAAGCACACCAGCGTATCTGACAGTTTTTGATTGTCGTTTTACTTTTTCATTGGGTTGGTTTGAGGGTCATTTTCCCCTAGTCGTAAAAAACAACAATATTCGAACTTAATTTTTAAATTTTAGCCACTGAAAGATGCATGAAGTATGCGAAGTAATATCAATGGCTCAAAAAATATTTTAAAATGCTGAAATCCTCAGTAGTTGATTGCACATGCATGTTTAAGTTGTTAACTTGGATAATTTTTTACGCCGAACGCTAATAACGCCTTTAACGTAGTTTGAGCGAGTCGTTTTAAAGTCGTATCTCAAGGCACTACTGTATGGGATTGTGAGCCAATCTGTGTGACAGGGTGTCCAGCACTCTAGAAAACCGGGAAGACCGGGAAATCTCAAGGAATTTTATTTTCCCTGGGAATATCAGGGAAATCTCGGGGAAATATCTAATTGACTGGAATTTTCTGTAGTGTCTATATATAAAACAGCATCGGAAGCAATGACAAGTTGCTAAGTCAAATTTCCCTTCCGTTGTCGCATGTTGCATTCCTGTAATCACCTAAGTAGGTACAATGTTTTATATATAGGTACATTGTGTTCTTATTGGTCATAGTATGTAACTCAGTGGCGTAAAGAGCGTGCCTTTATCGGCAAGTTGCGAACTCAAATTTCCCTTGCGTTGTGCATTTAGCTTAATAAGGAAAAAAGTCAATTCCTTAAGTTTTTTAAGTTGTTGATCATTTTATATTAATGCTATTCATAGCAAAGTATGGCTGTAATATGACCTTGTTCCTGAGCACCAGCATGACAATGTTTAAATCTAAGAAAGGGTGGTGATGTGATTTTTCTCTCAAACGCTTTTAAAGTTTTGTTTATTTTCCTCCAAATATGCTAGTTTAAAAATAATCATTACGTTTAATCGCTTAAAAAACATACCGAACATTCTCTTATAATTAACGACAAAAAAATCAATATTTCAACCAATGGAAAAATAAAAATTATGCCTGGAAAACCTGGAAATCTCATGGAATTTGCAAATGCTCAGCTGCTGGACACCCTGTATGAGTTAGAAGAGACTAGCTGACCCGTGCGAATATTTCGCACTCTATGCAGCTTCTTCCAGGTTCTTTCTTCTTTCTTCCTGTTCTTCTACCTGTCGAATATTTCGCACAGTATGCAGATTCTTCCTGTTTCTTCCCATGGACAATTATGTGTTATTTATGTTGTGTTAAAGACACATAACGTAAACGGTCACACTGATTGTATTTAGAATGTCAACAATCTGACTAAACGATGTGTTGATAGATGGCGCCTCCTACAGTCTTTTAAGCACGTAGCCATAGCCAACATATTAGTTGATTATATTGTCAACAGATGGCACTATCATTTTTTAAGAAAAACTTCAATTCTAAATCATTTGTCTTTTTTTCGTCAATATCGGGGAACATACACTTTAAAGCTATGTTTGAACCATTAATTTTGATGAAGAATTATGTGAGTTATGGCGTTGCGACAAAAAAACACCTTCGAGAAATAATATACACCGATGATGTGTGGAGTCGATATACCTCGAGCGAGTAAACGACATGGAAAAATCGAAACTTTTAAGTCAAATTAATGGGTAAATAGTAAAATTTGAGATTGAGATTGTATTTTTCGTCAGAAGCCGGTGATTCAACGTTGAAAATGATACCTCATTTATCACTGTAGGTGCAGTATTAACGGAGCATATACGGAATGACAGAAAATGACCTTTCTGTAATAATATATATGACGATGATGTGTGGAGTCGATATACCTCCAGTGAGTAATCGACATGGAAAAATCGAAACTTTTAAGTCAAATTAATGGGTAAATAGTAAAATTTGAGATTGAGATTGTATTTTTCGTCAGAAGCCGGTGATTTAACGTTTAAAATAATACCTCATTTATCACTGTAGGTGCAGTATTAACGGAGCATATACGGAATGACAGAAAAAGACCTTTCTGTAATAATATATATAATTTTTCTTTGTAGCCCGCGGGGGGCACTACGCAATTTTTTTCTGCGAGAGCGTGTTCGAGTCCTGAAATTGACTGTACACTTTGTCTCATCGTTCAAACTTCCTCCAACTGGCTCCTCTCAACCTTCCAACTCCTCCAGTCCCGTGTGTTGCCTCGAAGCCCTTGTTTTCCTCTCGGTTCTCCTACTTCACTTCCATTCTCTCTCTCCCTTACCGTCTCACTCACTCCGGCGTCTCCTCCCCTTCGTCTTTCGCTTCGCAACATCTCCCTCTGGGGAGGGGAATTGTGAATAAAATGCATCGATTCGTAAGAAAAAAAGGAAAGGACTTCACCAGCACACTCTCTTCGTAAAGCATTCCTTTTGATCTCATTTTTTTTATCTGCGGCGGCATATTAAATTCACCTCGTGGGTGGTGGTGGGGGGATGTGGAGCGGGGGGGGATGGTTACGCGTGCGGTCGGGAGGCTGTGGGGGCGCGGGGCGAGGAGGTGAGGGGGCGGATGTGATCAGAGGAAGTGGTCGGGGTTGAGGGAGGGGGGTGAAGCTATTGGTGAGTGGTGGGGAATGAAGATATGTTGCATAAGGCTGAGGGTGCACGTCGACCTGGAAATTGGTCATTTTTTTATTCAGGAAGGTAACCGAAAACTTAGGCCTCGTGTGCCATTTAAGGTACTTTTAGCGAGAAGGTTCCCTAGTCATGATAGAGGCCATATTCGAATCAAACGTGTCATTTTCTGCAGCTATAGGAAGTGTGAATTAAATACTGCAATATTAATGGTGCAATAATATGCTGTTATCTGACTGAAAATCGACCGAATCTAACGTTTTAATTTCTGCAGCTATAGGAAGCGTGAATTAAATACTGCAATATTAATGGTGGAATAATATGCTGTTATCTGACTGAAATTTGACGACGTAATTAAATAAAACTATCTGCATAAGTCCTTAACTTGACTCATATATTCGCGCAGTTCGTTTAAAACTCCACAACGGAAGGTTTTCTGTGATCCTGAAAAAATTGCTACGGTGACAATATGATTTATTTTCAAAAATTGTTGTCCAACTCTCTGTATCCTCTTCCATCCTCTTCATTTCTGAAAACCGCCCACATCCCATGTCCTCCATTGTCTGCTTCCAGTAATCTAGTGTAGGTCATCCTCTATATCTTTTGCCTTATATCACCCCTTATAAAATGATCTTCACCTATCCCGCATGCCGTAGTGGATGACCTATCCATCCTCAAGAGGTACCGCGAATGTAATGCCAGAGGTACCCGTATGCGAGCGCTAAGCGCCACAGTCCACGGGGTAAAGCCCAACTTTCTTCTTTCATAGTTCTTTGGTAGTTCTTTCTTAGTTCTTTCGTTCTTTGAAAATGTCAAAAATAAACACCTTTGTGTTTAAAGTTGGGTTTTACCCCGAGGACTGTGGCGCTTAGCGCTCGCATACTGGTACCTCTGGCGTTACATGCACGGTACTTGTGCGGACAACTTGTTCGTTGAAGCTCCCATGAGATTCACAGTAGAAGAGGACTCCTGGGTATAGCTGGATAGAGCAATCGGTGCGAATTCAAGGGATCTGGATTCGAACCCCAGTCCAGGTGAATGATTTTTCCACTGTGAATTTCACACAATTGTGTGACTAGCGGGTGACTCCGTTAAAGTTAATGTGCGGTTAGTTCCGTAGTTCTTTGAAAAAGTTGGTGACTCTGTCTACCCTGGTTATCTTCAGCATTATACGGTAGCAACTTCTGAGAAAAACCTGGACAATGGAGGGAATTTTTCTGAGTTCCAAAACGTACGCCCTACGATTGCGAGGTAGAGTGGAAATACTTCTCGCCAGCAGGTGGGAGTTCAGTAGAAGTGGAGGAACTGATTCTGCAACTCTGCCTTATTGGAAAGACGTTCAGTCGTCAGCGTAGCCTTGGGACGACTCGATCGGTCGGTCGCGTTCCACGACATATCCACTCGTTTTTCTTGTCCTTTTCTATCCCTCGCCGCCTCTCTCTCCCCTGCCATCCCCCCTACCTCCTATCCCACTCTCGTCCAATGGGTGTGGGTTGTCGGTTAGCCTTCGTCTTTTTGCGCGGAGGCGAGTCCGTGAGCTCAGCGACCAGCTCTCCCGCCGGATCTCGTTGTCGTCGCGATCCCGTGTCGCCACAGAATGAAGTTTTCAGAGACTGGTCGAGTGAAGTGAAACAGCCATGCGTGAATAAAATGCTGTGGGGTTACATTGTGGGCAGCTTGGTATAACACGATGTTTCTTTAGCTTGATCTAACACTGTATTCATTGGTATTGTTGTATATGCTGTTAACTGTTGTGTTACATTGTTGTATATGCTTCATTGTTACGTCATTGTTGTATACCCGCTTAGCCTCGCGCTTAGTTCAAAATTTGCTTCTAGAGAAAAGAAAGTGTATCGCAGCTGTTTGAAGGACTGGGTTGGCAGCCGTTTGACTCATAATCTACCTCCATGGTCTCGTTATGAAGGTGGTTGGAGCGATTCCGTTTTCGCACGGATTTGCGTCTAACTTTTCATACGCGTTCTCATTATTAATATGTATAGAGAAAGGCGAAAATATTGCATATATGTTTTTTTGATTTGGTATCTTGGAAATTTGATGCCACTCGAGCTCGAAGCCTCCTGGAACTTTAAATATACTTCGAAATAATACGTTTCATGTTATTATAACGCTTCCTATTTAATATCAGGGTATCATGCCGATTAAAAAACTCGTATTTATACGCGGTTTTCGCTTAAATTTCGAATTCCGCGCCGAAAACCGTAGTCATAACAATGGCTTAATTGAAAAGAAAATTTAAAAATATTATAATTGCGTCGTTCTTATTGCAATATGTATGGTTATTATATGTACTTCAGTTAAGTGTGGTCGAGGAATTTTTTTCGACTCCCTCGAAATGTTATTAAAATATGCACAGAGTGACTCATGATTTGCGCTCCAAACACCTTTACAGGGTAATCTACCGGTTATGATTGAGTTAAATAATGGAAAATAAAAATCCTCTACATTTTTTTACGCCGGCGCAGACCTCTACTTACCGTTACAATGTTTTCATTTCAGCATACATCCTACCCCTTTTTCATCCAGTCCATATGTACAGATCTGCGTTCGCCAGGTGTACATATCCAGTATTCTCTTCTCTCAACTTCCCCGCTTACTCAATATTAACTCCGTTATCACGGCCTTCAGCAATCCTTCGCCCCTCAGCTTACCTTTTCCAGCCACCTCCTCTGCCATCACCCAATATTTGTCATCGGCTGCCCCTCTTTATCCTTCTTATCAACCACGCGACTATTGAGTTTGGCTATCAGGACGTAGTTTTAACCCTATACTTATTCTGTGGATCGGATAAAATCGATAAATTATTAATATAAATGATATATTTCTCCTAGAGTGCTCATATAGATCTTTTCTTGCCTCTAAAACTCTATATATTTTCTGAAATAGTAGAGATACACTGTCGAAAAATAGGTGTATGTTTTCCTTCTCTCTAGGCTAAAGAACGGAAACAGCGAAGTACGAATCGAACGTAACAGATCTCCATGTTTCTCCATTTTTCCTAATCTCTCCCGTCTTCAAGGCCGGTTTCCCAGCACCGAACCCCCCCTAGTTACAAACTTGCGCGGCAGCTCACTGGATAGTGTGTGGATATGCTCTGAATGCGATCAATTCAAAGGAAGTTACATGTCACCAGATGAACGTAATGTAATGATGAGCTGTCGGTTTTACTATAATTTTAGTGACCTTTGGAAAAATTTTTATCCGAGGACGGGGTGCGCGTTCTGAATCGGAAAGAAAATCTGGACGTCCATCTTCCAAGTCAAAAATGATGAATTTCGTAACCCGTTATCGACGCTGAAAAATTGCATATTTGGTGGCTTAATTGCGACGTTTAACCAAGAGAAGGGTAAATTTTCCCATCGTTCCGGGTCAGTGGGGTAGAAACACCGCCTTCGGATCACGATCAAGGTTCTTGTTTGGTCACTGTTCTGGCGTTAGAAATGTTTGCTTTTGTTCTTGCATTTTATTTTTTCGGAGGTTTTCGTGGTTCTCCAACTGATTTTGCTTGTTTTATGTTTGTTAAAAACCTTAGCGGAAATGTTTACATTAGTTTAGTCGCAAAGCAGTAATTTCTGTTGTTGAGAATAATTTACATTTTTCTTGGTGATAATGAAGTGCTACAGCCACCTGTAGGCGAATCAGAGCTGAAGAATGTTAAGCGTATAATAGGAAGGTCCTCGGATGAAAAAGTCAAAGAAATATGCTGCGTAGCTCTGGTTAGGCCACACCTCGAATGCATTTGGGACCATGGTCATAAAGACTTATCCAAAATAATAAATAAAATGCAAAGAAAAGCAGCACGCTTCGTTAGAAACTACTACGAGCGAACATATAGTGTCTCACAACTTTAAGAGGGATTAAGGTGGGAGCCCCTAGAGACTTGGATGCTACAAGCTAGGCTAAGCTTGCTTGATAAATTCAGAACTGGTGTGTTTCAGAGCGACGCAGCGACGAATATTATCATGACGCCATACTACTTCCGTAGGTCCGACAGAAGCGATAAAATAAGAGAGATACACACCGAACACAAAAACTCATTCTTTCCGCGCACAATAAGCGACCACAATAAAAGCTGAGCTCCACTAAATACACCCTTATAATGCACGTAACCATTTCACCTCCCAAAACCTTACATCTTTACAAGGGTGGTGACCTACCACCCCCCTGCTACACGCCCATGTGGCGGCTCGCAGGGTAGTATGTAGATGTAGATAAAGAATAAGGCCAGCGCTCGTAACAACAAGAAATAAAAGTAAAAAAAAACACGACACAGTTCCTTTTTATTATACCTAACATCGGTTGCCGTCTGACTTATAAGGCAAGTCACCACAAAGTATTAAGCCACCTGAGTAATAGGCTTACTCCCCAGCCACCGGCATCAGGAACAAATTGCACCCTGAGGATACATGATTTAGGGAGTCTATTCACCCGTGTGATGTGATTCGTTGGGGAGTCAGATAGTCCCCCAGTTACGCTCAACGCCTCATTGAGCCGCCCCTATAGCGGCTCAGCCAGATCCAATCCTGCGCCTCCTTTATTGACAGAAGGGGCATTATATGTTTGGGATATCTCGTCGCATTATGCTTCATTTCAGGCAATCCTTCATCCTAGGTTCAAGATATTTTTTCGTCATATACCGTTATGTTTCCGTATTGAGACGGAAAGCTGCTACTATGGTGGATGCTCTAGCTGTGCTACTACTTGTAAGGTTACGTTATAAAGTCAACTGCGGATCGCTGTTGTTTTCATGCCTCTAGCTTATTCCTCGCTGTGTACAAATTCGAGTTTCCGTTTCTTGTTTCTAGAATGCTATTTCATGGTATCTCTTTCTGCAATTCCTTCTTTCGTTTATAATATAACTACCAGGTAATTGTACAGAACACCCTAGGAAATCTTACAGAACGCCCTACGGAATTCTCCAGGACGCCCTAGAGAAATCTGCAGAACATCCCTGGGTTTCTAGAGAACGTTCTAAATAATTCTGCAGAATGCTATAGGAAATTCTGTAAAATGATATTTCAATATTTTAGAGGAAATCCTTAAGAACTTCCAAAGTAATTACGTAGAAATATTATTAAGGAAGTTTTATAGAATATTCTAACAGGGGGTTGTGTCATGGATGTCCATTGGATTGTACAAACGAATGTATGAACTCTTGCATGAGGGAAATTACGGGGGATCGGGTTGGTGTGTTGGCAAGAGTACTGGCTAACCATACGGACGGCCAGGGTTCAAATCCCTGCAGAGGAGGATGTTTTTCAGAGAAAAGCCGTTACCTACTTCAGTGCCTTGTGGAAGGCACTTCAAGTACAGTACTCCGTCTGTCGGATGAGACGTTAAACCCTGGTCCCATTGGCGCCTTTCGTTAAGAGCAGGCTAATATCGACGCCGGATTTCTATCCACCCTTCCTCCCTTACCTATCCCATATGGCGCAAATGACTTAAGCTGTCGGTCGCCTCCCCAACAATCCATCCGAGGAAACTCTCACCGTGTAAAGCAGCAAATTATATGATTTTCTGAATGACTTAACAGGAAATAGAACCTGCTCTATTTCCATTCAGGTTCTTGCACATTCTGTGATATATTCGTTTGTGTAATAAAATGTACCGTGTCAAGCGGCCTTTACTCCATACTAGTTACCTTTGTGATGCGCGAAGCCCGGAAAATGATATTTTCATTCCTCGGCAGAACCGTAAAATATAAGTTGCCTGATACATTCTCACGCTTGTATTCGAACCCGGGTTTTCCGCTCACTCCACCCGCAACCCTTTGCGGCTATCCTCGCGGACCTGGCGTCCACTGACTGACGAGTGAAAGAGGAGAATACCGCCGCCGTTTCCCGGAAAAAGTTGACTTGTTGACGGGTGAGTCAGGTGAGGCGGCCCGGGAGAAATCTCATGGGAAGGGCCCTGGTTTTTTTATTCGTTCTTTTTATGTTTCACTTTTTTGTACCCCCAAGTTTCTGCGATGATGGAGATTCCTCTGGGGTATAGTGTCGGAGAGGAGAAGTGGGGGGGAGGGGGTGAGAGGGTTGTCAGCGTGGTACGTAACCCTTTAGGAAATGTGTTTGAGTCGAAGCTTGTGCGCTCGCGTAACCTTATGTAAGATTCAGATTGAGGCTCTTGAGTTCTTAGGGGTTAGGGAAAGGCAATATTTCGGTGCGAAGAATGGAGTGTGCATTATTCAGGGGAAGGTTTCGCAGCTTGGGTATTCCGACCAGATCTCCTCCACTCTGTTCTGTGGTAGTAGAGTAGTAGAATGACTTACTCCTTAATTTCGGTGGTATTAAAATGCTTTCCCTACTTCCAGTAATGCCTGATACTGCTAATCACGTAATAGACAAATCGGTATTTTTGGCTTTCTAGCCATTGTTTTTATGAGCTTATCGGCTTATAAATGTTACTTTTTCAGTTCCCAAAGCTTTTGATTAAACATACGTCCGCAATACTTCATGGTTTATTGGCAAAGGCATGAAAATGAAATTGTGTGTACGTAACTCGCACCGGATTGTCGCTCGAGTTTAATCTCGTAAGGACGTAATAAAGTAAGTATCTGTAATAAAGTAAGGACTGCAGGCGAAAGAAAACACACCAACCTTCATTCTTAGAAATACGGTCGAGTGACGCTTCTTTCATGCCGTTACTGGAGTTTAATCATTTGGCTTCAAATTTTGTAAAAATACACCAGGGTTCGAGTGACTTAGTACCACATCATTTGTTGAATGCAATGTTTGGAAATTTGTAAAAATACTTAAAATATTCCCAGGCTTTGTTTCCTCTCAACTTACTCATTTTATAGTTTCATCAGAATGTAAGGTAACTATCCTCATAAAGTCCACAAGATATTTTACAAACTATGTTAAAGAATTTCTCATCTTTTTCAGCCCTAAATGTGTCCAATACATTTGCTCTGTAATTTATTTAGCTTATTTGACGAATGGCTGTTTTTGCAAAAGGGTATACTCCATTCGTAATATCGCCAAAATTAAGAGCATGCTATAACGTTATTTACAATTGCACTGAGCGTTCTCTTCGAAGAGGCTCATGATAAAGATATCAGTGTCTTCGACCTGCGATGGTTTATCCTTTTTCGACCTGATTAATTTATTTTTCAAAGAAAGAAAATTATTTGTCGCTTTTCAGTTCTCTCCCTCACCCTATTTTCTTCATTTTTAGTCGAACAAGTTCTTTGCAGGTTGTGGTATGCTGAATTGAGACCCAGTGTTAATGACGTGCTACTTTCTAAAATTATGTTTACGTTAAGATTGTTTAGATATGATAATTATTGGAGATAAAAATTGAAGGAGGCTGAGCGATCATTCATTTTTAACCATCATTTAAAAGACCTTAAACTTTTTTTTTCATGACAGTCATTCATTTGTGTCTAATAATTCCAATTGACGCCTGCAAATTTTTTCATATCCTCTAATGCTCAGGCGTTTTTTTTATTTTAAAGAGCAATGACAACAAAAAATGCATCGTATAAAAACAAGATAATAACTTACTGTTTTATTCGCCCCATCAATTTCAAGCAACGGCTGATTAAGAGGTTTTTCGCCATTGTGTGCCCTACTCAAGTAGGCATATCATTCTCAGAATTCTCTCATCGGACCATCGAAGATTATATAGTACCGTAATATTTTATGCAAAAAACTTCCTTTTCGTGCTCGTACGAATGCGTTGTATGTTTCCGTCGGATGCGGTTCAAGCCAATCCTAATTCATTAGAGCCTCCGGCAGCCCATGGACTTTCTGCCTCAGTTCTTCCCTACCTGTTCCTCATCCCTTCATATTCCCGTAATTCAACTCCACTTAAGTCATCACGCCTCCGTTGGCTTTGGAACGCGACGTTCGATGCGGACTCGTTGGGAGTGTAGAAGAAACCTATCGACCACAGAATGCCTTAGGGGTCATTGTCTTTATCGCCCGGGATTGCTACCTCACTTGAGTTTCAAATCGTACTCTAATGGAATATTTGGCTGTGGTAAATAATGATATTTCAACAAATTCGGAAGTCTGCACCTCTCCGCTGCTGGTACTCTGGATTCCGCCTCTTCTTGAAGGTTTTATTTGGTTGAAATCAACAGTTGGTTCACTCGACATGGGCTCTTCATTACCTTGGATGTTTCTTGCTTTGTGAATTGAAGCTTGTGTGAACCTGCATGTGATCATTATTTTGTTTAATTGATATTGATAGCATGACAACATGTCTTCATATCAACAACAATGGAATATTAACAACTTTGAATCTTTATCTACTTCGTTCCATATCATTTACATCTACTTATTACCCTGCAAGCCACCACAAGGGTGTTTGGCTGGGGGTGAATTATCACCGACATGAACTGAAGTGAAGAAATTTACTTTCACCAACAAGCACCACTCTCTCGGTATACTACAAATGCTACAGAGACTACTAGAATAATCCGTGACGTAACTATGAAAACGTGACACGAGAGTCATGCAAGGAACATGAAAAACATGGTGGTAGCACTACTCGGTAGATTTAGAAACATGCATTAGGATGCCTATGAATAAATCAGCTATCCTACCCGTTACCTAACCTACTTCAAAGTCTTGACGTAACCGTTATGGTCTCTTATCGATCGCTGGAAAAGCGACATTTGAAGCCTTTCTGCTCTACAATCGACACTACACTACAATCATACTTTAAGGTAGCATTTTAGGTGGAATTAAAGAATTACCCTCTTTCTCTTCTTGTCATATGTTATCTTAGCTCCGTATAAAGTTTTTTATTGAACAGTAAGTCTCTGCCTTTATCGTCTTGCGGGTAATGTCCTTCTATCGTTTTACCATGAAACTTAAATGGTTGTGTTGAAGTTTATTTCTTGATTTTTAGGAATCGTTTTGATATTTGCTCCGTCCTTGCATCTGAAGCTCCATACATCCAATGGGCATTATACAAATTGATCGGTAGTTTTTTAAACTATCTCTTTCCGCGAAATTTTCTGAGACCCGAGTTTTTGATCACGTATGGACTTTCCATTTCTATTTTATTTACTCGCTTCTAAGCCTGCCATCTGTTTTTCATATTTTAATTGAAAATTTTGAAAGTAATGGTCCCTCCCTCACCATTTTCAACCTTTTTTTTTTAAATATTATGATTCGTAGTGGTAGTTATTAGGGAAGGCGGCGGACGGCCGGTGTGCATTTGCTTAATTAATGACCTCCAAAGGTTTTGGCGTAGGTAGGAGTTTCGGGAAAGGAGGAAGGGTGGAGAGAAACCCAGCGTCGACTTCGCCCTGATCTCAGCGAAAGGACGTGGAAGAGCTCTCCATATGGCACAGATTCGGGAACCGGGAGATTTCTCTGAAAAATCTCCACCTTTGGCGAGTTAAAAACCTGGGTCTTCGGAATGGGATTCTGCCCCCACCTCATACCCATTCCCCTTAAATCTAATTCGTGCATGTCTATTTGCAGTGGGTAACTTTCCCGCTAGGCTCGCTGAAAGCTTTTATATGCGGCCTTCTTTAACGAATATCGCCAACCTTTGATTTGAACTCAAACGCGGCGAGGATCAGATGTAGTGAAGCGTCCTTTCTAAGGGCCGCTCGCGTTCAAAGTCTCCCCGCACACGCTAGATTCATCGCTTTGTGACCGGAGAGCGCAGGCCGGTTAACGAGAGAAATATGCGGAAGTGCTTATTTATTGTGGAGAGCGTGCGAGCCGAGAAGTATCTTTCTCGGGCGGTCGGAGCGATTGATTTGTTATTCATGGACGTCTGAATCCCCTCATCCCTTCTCCCCCTGCGGAGCACTTTCTCCAAATGCGGCTTCGTTCGTTTGTTTTCCTTCCGCGCAATCCTATCGGACGCCTGCTCGGATTTGAATAATTAGCACCCCCTTCCCCTCTCCAATATCGCTTCCTTGTGTTTTTTTAAGTTCTTTTTACTATCTGGTAGGTAAAGCTATTTTTCATACTTGGGAACCAGTGAAGATGGGGCATTGACTTTCGCTATTATCGTGAAAAAAATTCAACCTATATCAAAGTTAAAAGAAAAGAGATAAAAATGGGAGTAGACGGGTACCGAATCCTGTGATCAATTTAATGTATGACCCTTTAAAGTGCCGTATGTCTATATTAACGGTCTATAAATACTGGTTGCCTCGAACGTAAGATGTATTGGAGGGAATTTTTATGGGATCAATCGATATTTTTGGCTTTGTATCCGTTGTTTGTTCGGGGTTATCGGCTTATAAATGTTACTTTTTCAGTTCCAAAAGCTTTTGATTAAATATCCGTCTGCAATAATTTATGGTTTATTGGCAAAGGCTTGAAAGTGAAATGGTGTCTACGTAACTCGCACCGGATTGTCGCTCGAGTTTTGTGAAAGTAAGGACTGCAGGCGAAAGAGAACACACCGACCTCCATTCTTAGAAATATGGTCGAATGACGCTCCCCTCATGCCGTTGCTTGAGTTTAATCATTCGGCTCCGAAATTTTGCAAATATATTCAGATTATTCTTGGGAAACGTTTCCTGTCAACTTAATCATTTTATAGATTCATCAGAATGTAAGGTAGGTAACTATCCTCATAAAGTCCGCAAGATATTTTAAACACTGTGTTCAATCATTGTTCAGATTTTTTCAGCCCTTAATGTGTCCAAAAAATTATTTCGGTATTGTTTTAGAACATTTGACGAATGGCTGTTTTTGTAAAAGGATTTACTCCATTCGTAATATCGCCAAAATCAAGAGCATGCTATAACCTTATTTATAATTCTACTGTGCGTTCTCTTCGAAGAGGGTGAGCTTAATTTTTCTAAAGAAAATGTCTAAAGAAATTTACTCGCGCATTGTGATTTTATGTGAAGCGGAAGAAACTGGAGTTGAGTTATTAAGTATGAAGAAGAGCATCTGTTTCTTTCATCTCGATGAGTTTGTTGTGTGCAATTCGCCGTACTTCGACAGGTGGTGGGGCTCCTCGGAGAACAGAACCAATCCTCATGTATGACGCGAGTTAGATTTTTTGCTGATTTTCGTGAAAAGATGAGTGTGTGTTACCTGCGTAAACACTTGTTTAATTGTTGAGTTGTCCCAGTCAGACTGATTGTTCCTCAGACTGGGTCGCTGGAGGTAGCAAATGAAGGACAAGAGTGAAATGCGGCAGTTATGTGCAGAAGAAGTGAGACAGTGCTATCCGCTGTTGCTCATACCCCTGGTCTCAAACGGCAAGGATTACCAGAATCGTGGGAGAAACCCAATGTGGGTGTACAAGTAGGTGGGCAGCAGATTGAACTGAATGTGAGAAACGACCGATGCTGAGTTACGCTGTACCACGGATATTAAATTCACCAGAAACCCAATGCAATAGACGATGAATCTTTAAAATACATTTTTTTTAAATTTGGATTTGATTTTTCTGAAGGAATGAAGGCTTTATGAAACATTTTATTTAGCGAGAAAGCATGAAGTATTGAAAGTGGTACAGTTTATTACATTATATTGCTGTCAGCCCAAAAAGTATGTAAT
The DNA here is from genome assembly GCA_963169105.1 of Ceriagrion tenellum. Classification (NCBI taxonomy): domain Eukaryota; kingdom Metazoa; phylum Arthropoda; class Insecta; order Odonata; family Coenagrionidae; genus Ceriagrion; species Ceriagrion tenellum. The sequence continues at coordinate 72,765,861 of OY720642.1, read as the reverse complement.
TGTAAATATGTTTTGTAGATGGTGTCCGTAATGCAGTGGAATGAACTACAGAAAGTGTTCGTGGTCTTTAAGTATAGACGATGAGACGAGATTAGGGACAACATAAGTCGGCTTTGTTATGTGCCTATAATTTTAATATGATGGTTATTATCTTGAGGACCATAACACCGCCTATGGTCTGTCCCCGTGTGATTTGAGTACATCTGAGTCGCCCATTTCCAAAATTGTAACCCTTTTATCAGAAAATTGTTACTATTTATGTTCCTAAATGACAAACGAACTTACGACCGTCATTTTTCAATTTTATTCACGGTTCCTTCACCGTCAAGCAGGTGTGGTACGTGTAATACAGGCTGAGGACAACTGGTCTGTACATACTATGATCATCGTCTATAGAGGGTTCGATGTTAAGTTGACTGCACGGGCTGTGCGGAGAACATTGTTGCCAAACTTATGCAGTCTTGTGCTATCCTCTAAATAACGTCGGCAACCATTTCCAACACTTCGCTAAATTCGTATAGGTTGCTTTTGGGAATAATTCTTGCCTATTTAAAGACTCATATATGTGTAGTTATGTACTTGACTTCCTAGTACTACGCTCATTTTTTGCTGCTATTGGAAACAGCGCTCCTCATGCTTCACGGAGATATACGTAGGAAACAGATATAGATTTAGATAGATAGAGCCCTATTAAGATTGATTTCTAGGTGAATGATATGGACTATTGGCAAAGTACAGAATGATATAACTTTAAAACTCGAGAATGAAATATTGCAAAGAGTGGAACAGTTCCCTTACCTAGATAGTGTAATTTCACAGGATGGTTTCCTGATTCCTAGATTCCTGGGAGATTACCAACAGGGTGAATAAAGCGTCAAGGTTTTACCACCAAGTAAGGAGTCTTCTTTGGTCCAAAAAAAATACCAAGAGCTGCAAAAATGACCATGTATAAGTCTTACTTCGTACCTATCACATCATATAGCCTTGAAACTTGTACACTATCAAGTAGAGACATCGGCAGAATACAAGCCAACGAAATGAAATTCCTAAGGACGATGGTACAGAAGACAAGACTTGACAGGCAAAAAAATGAAGACATTAGAAAACAGGTTGGATGCAACATATCATTAATTGAAAACGTCAAGAGATCCAGACTGGGATGGTATGGTCATGTGATGAGGATGGAACAGAGCTGAGTAGCTAAGGTATGGCTGGAAAAGGAAATACCAGGGAAGAGTGGGCAGACCAAGAAGGAAGTGGATCCACCAACTGAAACAAGACATCCAACTGAGAGGGAGCTCTTGGGAGGAAGTTCAATATCAACAAACATACCAAGATAAGAGAAGTTGGAAGAGGCTGATAGACAACACCCGGGAAACTGGAGTTGCTACTTGATGATGATGATGATGATATGGATTGAACAACGAATGAATGAACTAACAACGAGATGTAGAACGCTCTACAGGGTCGATATTGTCTCGTTGATGTCGAGTCTGGAGGCGTCGCAGTCAGCCTCCGCAATCCGGTAACACGGGAGAAATCGAGAAACTTGGCGTGGAGGCCTTCCAGTTCTCGCTCGGCCCTCGGTGCGGATCACTTTCCCCTCGGCCACCGCCCCCGCACACCGAGAGACAGGCAACGCCCCTTTTTTCCTCTCCCGCCCCTCCCCCCCCCCCTATTTCCACTCTCTTCCATGTCTTTAGAGACGCTGGCCGCCCTCCTCCTCACGGGGAGAGAGCCAAAACACCACCCGCCCTGCCCTGCCACCGCCTTCCGATGCTCACCTTCGCCTTTAACGGTAATTGATTCTCCGTTTGCCGCCGTCTCTCCTCCTCATACTCCTCCCGTTCCTTCTCCGGCCCACACCCCCCTCATTCCATTGAGTCGGGAGGCTCGTCTCCGCTCCAAGACTTCCGTTATGAACCATTCCACTGCGCGGCTCCGCGCTGCACCCAGCCGAGGGTATCCCGGTGCGCCGTGTGTGTGTGTGTCTGCGCTTCCATCGCCTGCGACTCTCTCGCCATTGACCAGTTCGTCTGCCGGGCCAGTTTGGGTATTCGTTCGTTCGGAGTTCACCGAACTAGTTGCCAGTACATAAATCCTCATAGGGGCTGTCTTTAAGGTAATTTGAGCGAAATACCATTTTACTTAGAAATCATTGAATTTGGTCTCATTTTAAAGAAAAATGTCTCACCCTTCCAATGACACAAAAATTCAACCCCTTGCCACATTACTTTCCGAGATATTTGCCAAAAAATACCTGCCCTTTTACTTGGGAAATGGTACGTGTATGCACTCCAGAGAGGCATTATTTACAAAATGAGGAATTTCTAACCCTTAGATGTCGTAGAAAAACTAACAGCGTGTAGTTTGTAGGTTTTCTCAACTATATTTGAAAATTAATCCTATTGTCACCGCATTAGGCTCTTGGGTATCGCAAAAAACCTTCCGTTTTGAAGGAGTTTCAAAGGTACCGCGCGAAAAAAATGAGTCAAGTTAAAGACTTATTTAGAAATTTTCGTTTAATTACTCACAATTTCTGTCATAGAAAACTATATTATTGCACTGTTAATAATACAATATTTAATTGATGTATCCTAAGCTGGTGAAATTAAAACGTATAATTCGAATATAGTCTCTATTATGACTAGGGAACTATCTCGCTCGGACTACCTTAAACCACGTAGACACCAAACGGGCATGGGGGGATACAAGAGTTGTCAAGGAAGGTTGGGGATGCGGCGGTTGGAGGGATGTCTACGTAGACAATGGTAAATATACAGTTTATAGTAAATGACAGATTGACATCGCTACATGAGTAGTTTTTATTTTACTACCCTTGCTTCAAATGAGCCTTTAATTACAGATAGCCCATGACAATCAGTTAATAACCCGTTTCACAGCTTTTTCCGGAAATAAAAGGAAAGTCTACGTGGACAACAGACTGGATAAAGTCTACGAGTGTCCACGATGGGGGGTGTAGGGGTCAAAAAGTGGCCTATTTTTTGTCTAACGTGGATTATGGACAGCTCTTATGAGTGAAATATCATTTCACCTAGTAATCAATGACTTTGGTCTCGTTTTCAAGAAAAATATCTCACCCTTCCAAAAATATCAAAATATCAGCCCCTTACCGAACTACTTATCGAGATTTTTGGCGAAAAATCCAGACCTTTTACATATGAGGTTGCATTTGCATGTAGCTTCGTCACATCTTCTCTGAAGGAGTTATTTGTAAATTTCGACAACATTCGTTGAATATGATCGGTGATGTCTGGTATTTAAAGCCGTTTTTTCGTAATTTATTTGCACAGGGAAGTCACTTCCATGACAGTAGCCTGACAAGTACAATCGAGGCCCCTATGAGTAGGCATGGCCTTCCATGGCAGTAGGGGTCGATATGAGGTAGTAATCAACCAAGGTTCGCTTTACATGGCAAATAGACTGGCTTCTATTTTTTCTGCAAGTAGCGCATCGGTTTTGAGATAAAATCGCATCGCATCCGGCGATATCTTGGTCACAAGACTGCAAACGGAGATTATACATGTAAACACGAATAACTAAGAAGGATCAGGACACATTGTTGCGTATGTAAATATTTATTGGTGCATGATAATGTTTTTAATGCTAAAGAACCCTAAGGTAAGCTTTATGACTTATCTCTAATTCGATAACAATAATAATTTTTGTCACAATTCTCATGATTGTTACGAAGCAATAATGCACAATTTATATAATTCAGACAAATTTATTAAACCAGCGAATGCCTATGGGACTCGAGCAGCGATATACGAACGCCATTTTTAACATATTTTGGCGGTTTATAGCGGTAATATGTAATTCTTGTGTCACACAGCTGGTGAAATTAAAACGTATACCTAATTCGAATATGGTCTCTATTATGACTAGGGAGCTATCTGGATCAAACTACCTTAAAGCCCGATATTTAGAGCGTGCTTTCGAATTCATTTTCTGTCATCTGACAGATAATTTGACGCTAATAATTACACGATTCCTTTAGATAGTCATTTAAATATGATTCAAAACTATCGGGTCTTTACCCCCTGCACTCTGCTATTGAGGATAAAACTAAACTGGGTGCAAAGGAGTTTAGTTTAATTTCGTTCCCGGGAGTAAAGTCTCGTCCATGGTCAAAACTAAACCCCCTATCGCATTTCATTTCGTTCCCGAAGGAAATTTAACTCGCACCTCCTTGTTTAGTATCGATCCGGGCCAATACAAAATGTATTTAATATCGTTTCGATGTCTATCCCTGAACAATGGAGTCGATATGGATAATTTTTTGGGGATTTCTACCTTTGAAGCCCGAGATTTGGAGTGCGTTTTCGTACTGGGGTTGTCTGACGCTACCTTCCCGAACACCAAGAGGGCGATTTAGTACCTACCCTCTTGAACGGCTGCACTTGGGATGCACGCGGTGAGTGGTGCTCACAATCTCGCTCGGCGAACTTGCATATGCATTCGTACGTGCCCTCCAGCATGTTGCGCCGGCGTTTAATATCACTCGTTCGTGGAACAAAAGGGGAGGGTTGACGGCGGCGGCCGTGACGTGAGAGCGATGCGAGTCTCAGTGTCGTCCTCGCTCGTGGAAGGAAGCTGTTGCCTCCTCCTTTAGTGCGTGACCTGTTTCCGGTTTATTATCGCGCCCCGCAGTTCGGTCCATTTGGGAAGGATGCTGGTACGGGGTGCGTCCTAGAGGGGGAGAGAAGAAGCGGTAGGAGTAGGGCGAGGGATGAGATAAAGATGGTTGTAAGAGGAGTGGAAGATGAAACTGGAGTGGAATTCTTGGAGTGTAGTAGTCCCTCCCCTCTCTGTTCCCCCCTGACATTCTCCTTCTCTGCTTCCGACGCCCACCACCACTTAAGGACAGAACACTCCTCTTCCCCCCCTCACTCCTCCCTGTGTCCTCAGCATCTCCAAGAAACGAGCTCTCAATTTACGCCACCCTCCGCCCGGGGGCCCCCCCTAGCGTCTCTTAATCGTACCGGCTTCTTCTAATATCTTGTCCGACACGAGAAGTATAATTGTAGGAAGGGGGATATTCTTACGTTAAGTGATACATGACGAGTAGGCCCTTTTGTGACGATTAATAAAAATTTCCGGCGACCAGAGTCGTCTTCATAGCACGCAAAGGACGTGTTCAAGTGTCGTTCTTGTCCATCTGCTTTTCTTTCAGTTTTATGGAACACTCGAGTTTGGTGACGGTTCTTGTTACTAGAGCATTTTATGGCCCATTTCTTTTTATAGGAGAAACTGGTTGAAGGAACCTGAAAGGAATAAGATTTATCATTTGGATATTTCCTTAGCTCATTAAGGCCGCTTTACACGGTATTTATTGTGCAAACGAATGTATGAACTCTTGCACGAGGAAAATTGTACCGTGTAAAGCGACAAATTGTATGATTGTCCGAACGACTTCACGGGAAATAGAACCTGCTTTAATTCCATTCAGTTTCTTGTTTTTATGATACGAGGGTGAGTCAATAAATAAGTCGCAAAACTGAATCTAGGCAAAAATAATTAAAGTAACTTTCTGAAATTTATTTCACTTTTCCACATATTCACCCTGTACATTCAGGCACTCATCCCATCTCTTTACAAGTCCTTGAAAGCCAGCAGCAAAGAAGTCCTTTGGTTGCTGTCGCAGCCAACGTGTAACCTCATAGATTACAGCATCATCTGTATCAAAATGACGGCCACCCAAATGATTTTTTAGGGGCGCGAACAGATGAAAATCACTGGAGGCTAAGTCGGAAATGTACATTGGATGTTCCAAGCGTTCCCAATGAAATGTTTACGACTGATGCTAATGATGAAATGCTGACGTTTGCGACTTATTTATTGACTCACCCTCGTACATTCGTTTGTACAATAAAATGTACCGTGTAAAGCGGCCTTCGGTTATTGTTCTTAGCTTTCATATCCTAATTTGAAATTTTCTGAGTTAATTCCTATCGTTTTACGGCCAAATCTGCGTGCCATTGTCAAGAATGCCGCAATACTCTTTTAGGTACGAATGGAGTAATTGTAGGAGTTTGAGTTCCCTAATGTTCTTTTTATTTACTCAAAATTTCGATATTAAGTTCGAGTGCCTTCTAATCTAGAGATAACTGCGTCTACAGTCGTCATGGAAATCGCGCATATATTACGATTTGGAGAACGATTTTGATATCATGAATTCCTGGACTGTCGTTCATTAGCTTATCGGGAAGCATTTCAAGAGATAAGCTGATGTGTTTTTCGTCGGCGATATGATGTCAACTGAGTATATTTCTTCGTTATTCGTGCGAAACTTCCTGCGTTGAAAATGTCCCGTGTTTTGCGTCTGGATAACCCAATTAGGATTCGTTTTTTCTTAAATTATGTCAAAGTCATTTTTCGTGAATCGCTGCATTTTTCATATTTTTCAAAGTGGTTCGATTCTGCTGGGTCGATGGAATGCCGATTACGTGTGGTACGTCAGATGGAAGGTTACTATTGTATATATTGTCGGTACCGTGTTTTGGATTTCTCATAATAAACAGAATTTTTATTATGAGCTAGCTGAAGACAACCGTCTTTGCAGGGTTTCTTTTTTGGTACACCAGTGCGGTTTTCTATAGATAATATAGAAGACGTTCATTAAAGGACCGCTCTCTTTCTGTTTTTACTTTTCAATTCACTGTTAACTTTTCTGTCTTCTTTTCACTTGCTACCTTTCACTTTTTTACGATTTCATTTTATCCGTATACTTACATTTATAAAAAGTCAACTGATGCATACGCGTCAGGCTATGTTTTATACAGTGCCATATACCATCCCCACCACCCACGCATAATGGTCCTTGAAAATTCCAGAATTTTCTCGATCCTACCGGTCCAGTTCATTCTAGTACATTCTCACTCATTTTAATACATTCAATGGCGAAGTCAGCCAATTCCAACCCCCAAATCTCCCACACCACCACAGCTACCGACTCGCCATAGTGCCCGATGGTAGGCTCGAGGCTACTACCACCTGCGGTGGGTAGTTGTGGCTGCAAGGTGAAATATACGAACACACACTATATTCTTATAGATGTACTAGCTGTGCCCGGCATGCGTTGCAATGCCTATCTTTCTTTCTAAGTAGGCACGTATAAACTTAATGGTTGAAGGTTTAACTTTGTGGAATGTATCTACTGACATGACTAAAAAGAGAGAACTCTTAGTATTTTCCACACTTGAAACTTTAATTCCCGACCCAGGTTTCGACTGCCTTGCAATCATTTTCAAGGTACATATACATGGCATGCGACTTAATATATAGATCTGGGGAGGGGGCTTTGGGGGAAGAAGTGATTGGTTTGACGTCAGAGACGTGCGTCACGGTCAGTTGGAGGTGGTGGGGGGAAAGGTATGGATAATAGGGGAGAGTGGGAGGGAAAAACAAATTCATTAAAGGAGATTCTCACTTATGTTCTTGGCAGCACTTAAAATTTCGAAATGTTCTAAGTAGTCCAATTTGGCTCCTTTCTCAACATGTAGCACTTCCGTCGAAAAGTCACTTAAATGGTCCTCTTCGATTAAATGTTTAGCAAAGGCTGATGAGACATCTCTTTTACCCAACACGCTCTATGTTCTCGAGCCCTTACTGAGATGGCTCGACCACTTTGTCCAATGTGTATCGAAGCACAATTGGGAGTTGTACATTTAAGCTTATATACACCACTTTTGTTCACAGGTGTCACTTCGTCCTTTGAGTTGAACAACAATTTGCCCAGAGTTTTTGGGGTGTAAAATGAAACATTGAACTTGTTCTTTGGGAATGCGCATGCGGCACGTATATTAAAAGGAGACAAATGAATTCGAGACCCAGTCCAGTTAATTCCGCGTACCTACACAGGAATTCGTAACGCACAAATGATGGCACGGGTTTCGATTCCATGCCCATGCTGCGGTTTCCAAGTAAGTAAAATATTCTATCGTTGAAGTAGTGCAAAAATTTAAGATTTTCAAGATTAAAAATCCAATTTTAGGAACAAGCTAAGCATGTACGGAAATCGAATGCAAGAATTCCAAAAAGCAAACAAATAGCCAACTGCACCAAATCTTATTATACGTACAAATAAATTACGTACCTTTTAAGACAATGTATGACTCACTGATATGATTCTGATGCACGCGATATTATGTCTCACGGATACGATTCTGATGCACGTGATTGAGAAACTCGTGAACGATCTGCTTCGTTGCTTGTTTGTCGTTCCTCGCTTGTTTTGAGAAGCTCGCATGCCAACGCTCATTTGTTGAAACGACTCGCGCTCCACCTATTGTTCAATGGATTTTATAATTCAGAAACTTTTGCCGGAGCGCGCACTACAACAAACAAAAGTTTCATCGTAATCTGATGAATGGTATTGGAACGCATAGAAGACGAGCAAACAAACGTTCATTTTTAAATATTAGATATAGATTTTGACTTAGTATTTTCATGGGTTAGCCTGATTTTTGTCTCAGCGAAATCAACATTGTAAATTTTATTGTTATTTTCGCCATTTTTGGGGTGATTTCTCATCCTGGTCGAATTAGATCCTTATGACTTCGGTGTCTTTTGAAGTGTCCTCGCCCTTGTTTTGTTCTCGAACAAAAAAGTGTCGGGAAATGGAATGTCGTGTCACTTTTTGGCTCTTTTTACGACGGAGAGTTCTCTCGCGCCTTCTCTTTCTCCCCATTCCCCATTCACTCCGTGTCCCAGTGTAGACGCGAGTAGAAATTTTTGTTAGGAGGCCACTGATAGAGGTGAAGGAAGGAGGTGGGTGCTCTCCACCGAGAGAAGACGAGATGGGAGAGAGGGGAGCGGAGAAAACCGTTATGGAAATTTAATTGCGAGTCCACCAGGTGCCCGCGAAGTCCCATGTGTGCGGTGTGCCTACCAAAGTACACTCATTGTCATTCCGTATCTTTTTTTTTATGTTTGGAAGAGCGAGCCGCGAAGACTGTCGTAAATTCTTTCTGTTTTGCTGGCTTCGGTAGCCGACCACGCTCTACTGGGTCCGCGCTTATTACTCGCGGGAAATGGATGAATGATTTGTCTCTCAAACTAGGGTTTAAATTCTTTACTGACCCCCCTCATACATTCCCATCGAGCATTCGCGGAGTCACGTCGAGACTGAAATGATGCCCATTATGGCTTACTTTCCTGAATGGAGTGCGTGGAAATTTGTAATTTCTGGGCATTCACGGTTTTCAACGGAGTTGTATTGCTCCAAGAAGGTCATAAATTTTGAATTCCTCCCTAGATAATCATTGGTCGTTCAATCCTAAGATTGGTTGACTGCAGCCCTCCACCCCTCCCTATCTAATGCTAGTTCCTTACCTCCTGTTATCTCTTCCTCTGTACTTTCCTTTTTATTTGGTCCATGTACTTATTCCTGAGTCTTCCTCTGGGGACTAGTCTAAAGCTATATACACTGCAGAACCTAACTTTGTTTTGTGAAGGGGTATATGGAATCAGAAAGTTAATTTTGTACCTTGATATTGACATAAAGTGTCGAAACCATGGTCGGTGTTCATTAAAACCGTGTAAAAATTTCTATCAAGTTATTTCATTTTCACCAAAATGGTTACAGTAGTCCCTCGCTTTACGATATTAATCCGTTCCGGAGGACCGATCGTAAAGCGATTTCCATCGTATGTTGAATCGGCATTATTTCCGGAGGAGGAATCGGTTTAAAGAGCATCGGTGCCAATCCATTCAGTGTACGCGTCAAAGCCAATGCATACGAAATATCCTGGATTAAAATTATTTAAAATATAGTAAAACCAATATTGAAAACAATATCGATATTTACAACAAAATCGGAGAAATTTGAAATTTTAAAAAGCGCGCGCAAAATCAGCTCAGATCGAAAGTCGAATCCATCGTAAGTCGAACCCATCGTAAAGCGGGGGTCTACTGTATTTGGATTGATTCAAACACAACCCCCTTTTGTTTTTTTGTACACCCTGCTTGCCTTCACCCTCTCCGAAATAACGTCGCCGGCGACAACGACGCCAGGGCAACGCCTCCTCCTCCTCCTCTCAAGTAGAGCGTGCATCCTCTTGTTCGACCTTCTCCCCTTATCTGCACCCTTCCCCTCCCACCCCATACTTTCCTGCCAGGGGTAACTTCCTCCGCACCCTTCCAGCTCCCCCCATTCATCTGCGTGATGCACACTGCCGTCCTTTTAAACGCGTAGAGGGCCCTCATCTCCCTCACACGATCCCTCCCCTCTCCTATTCTCTCTCCTCCTCTTTACTCCTTCAAGAGGGAAGAATGGGACCCTTATGATTCGAGTCTCCAATTACTTACTGCCCGTGTCTGCGTGTCTCCTTCTCGCGTTTCTCCGTCCTCCTCGTGAGGAAGGGAGTGAGTTGGTTCTTGGGTCTCGGTGTGTTTGCTCTGTCTTCCGAGACTCAGGTTCAAGGCCCTCCCTGAGATGCGAGACGTTCGAGTTCGTGTGAAAAATAGTCCTTCCTTCCTTTTTTCGGCAATATTTTGCGCATTCATTGTGCACGCATTGCCCATTTTGGCGTGGAAGTGGTGGTTTTACCACTTTCACGCCAAGATGCTTCGCCCTTCTTCTATAGAAGGGTGGTCAACCTCTCTAGGGTGACGCGAGGTTGGGTAAATTGAAGCGTTTCGAATAAGTCATGCCGTTTGGTTACATTTAAGTTGCTGCGGTTTGGTTGGTCTTCATCAATACTTCTATAGCAGTGTTTCTCAAACTGATCTGCGAGTGATATTCAAGAAGTTATGGTGATGACAAGAATTAAAAAAATTAAACTGCCGTTTCCATCTGACGTTTTTACCATCGTTCTCTTTATTAATGTACTAGCTGTGTCTGGCATATGTTACAAAGCCTCTTTTTCTTTCTAAATAGGCACATATATTCGAAGCAGACACATTTACACGTGCAAAATAAGTGTAAGACAGTGATTTTTTGTGTATTGAATTAATTTGAAAAAAAAATATTTCGAGTGCTTTTGGATATACAATATTTTCGGTCTAACTGCCCTCAGGAAAAACGAATAAAATTTTCGGCTGTCCCACTCGTGAGCATACAACACATAATTGATCATGTGAAAAGTTGGATTTTCCAGATTTAATCCACACACTTGAAGCGATTGACCTTGTGTTAAGTACGTTGAGTTAAGTACGATTGAAGAAAGATCTAAGGCTTTCTGGCTTATTATGATGTTGAAGGTTACTCGGGTTTTCCACCGGGTCAAACTCCCATCTTGGCCGAGGTTTCGACGAACAATTTCGATCGGGGTCTGATAACGATGGACGATTTTGATGTGTTCAATTTTACCTTGTCTCCCTTTTCTCATAGCAACTTGCCAAGCGTTAAAAATTAAAATATAATTTGACTAACGTATCTGTATTTTAAGCTGAGTGCTAATCTCTTCATCGTAATCACTTAAACTGGAAGTTGAGTATCTGAGTAGCGTATGTAATACGAATCACGAGAGTTTCTAATTCAGATATCTTCAAAATCATCTCTCGAAGTTCTTGACTGATTTGCTGATTATTAATGTTTAGTTTTCGATTGATTGCCCGTTAGCGAATGCTCAAGCCGTCTTTATCTCTTGTCGTATCTTTCCCGTGCTTGATTCGCATAATCGACACGCCTCTCTAAGCCTCTCCCCTTCTTCGTCATCTGTGTAGTTTAATGCCTTCATTATCGTATTCCACCCACGTTCACCCATGGGGTCCTTTCAAATATGAACACTCCCTCCTCCCAACCCAAGCAAATGTCAGAAAATCCTCTCTTTCTAAAAAAGAGAAACATATCAGCCCTTCGCCGTGTCCCAGAGAAAGGCGGCAGCCTTGGCTGGAATGGATAAAAAGTATCGTTTTTTCGTGTTGCTCGGCTGCGATTCGGCCACGAGGCTGGCGAGCCACCTTTGTTGTTGAACGGCTTCTTTAAAAAAAAATGAGAAAAATTCTGACCTCGAAAAAAATCTCTCTTTTGTTTTCTTTTGCCATAGCGTCTCCCGCGCGTGGGAAATGCGTGCCGACTCGTCCTCAACTTCTGCCGGGCCGGAATGAGGAAAGCATATCAACGCGTGCGGTTTTTACGCCTGGCGTGAGAGTGCGTGTCTCGCGTAGTTTGTCCTCCTCCCAATCTTTCCACTCCCGAGAGCAGTTGCTCTCTCTCCTTTTTCCCGGTCTTCCATCTCCCTCCTATCTTTCCCAAGGTGAAGGATGGCAGCTTCAGTTCCTTTCGTCTATTTTAGGTCAACGATCCTAGTTTTATGGCTAGGGAAAGCCTCTTAAGCTGACCATTTGGAGGTCGCGGGTGTCAGTGCTAGGCCATGGCCATCTATATATCATATGGCCATCGATGGTCAATAGTCTTCTAGAAACATCTATGCCTTTGCTACGATGGGCAATTTGTTGCCATCAAAATTCAGTCACCCATGGTATCATATTGGGCTCCTGTTGATTGTTATCTGCGAGCGTTTACTGGAAATATTGTACTGCTGTATACTGGGTGTATTATTTTCATTCGTTTTTAATTATTATATTGCCCATTTTCTGAAGTTTAAACACGCATCAGCAGATAGACTTGATTGCTCAGCAATAGATAAAATTTATAAAAAAATATATCCTTGGTATTCTAATGATACGCCACGAAAATTTCACTCAGCGCTAGGTTTTATCACATTTTTACGTTCCGTTTGGTGAAACGTTATATCTTGATTCTGACTTCCTCCGACCCTGGAATATTACTCCTCTTTGTTCAATACATTTGACTTTGATTTAATTTTGAACAATGAATGTACAGTTATAAGCCGAGGAATCGATTTTGCCTTTATATTCTTCCTAATCGAATAAACGTGTTTATTTTTGTTTCTTTTCACGTCTACATTGAGGGTGTAACTGTCAATGGTTACTAATCGTTGTTTTATCATCGTAGTAAGTGTAGTTTCGATCAAGGTTTGTAGGACATAGATACTGCATATGATTTGTTTACCAATTGCTGGATAGGCTGAGCCTCTGCGGATGTCGTGATGTCATAGTAGCCTTTTCCATGTGTGAAGGAAAATGAAATAATGCTTCAATTTTTGTTTATTCACCGTTTGCGCAAGTTGCAACACAAGTGTGGAAATTGTGCGGCTAATATAAAGCATCAAACCAGGACCACGATGGTTGATATGCTTGTGAATGTATTTCCCCTTCGCCGTTAGGCAGAACTGTGGAATAAACTGTCCATACTCTGCCACAAGATGAAGTGGGAGTTAAACTTTTGCGCTTAAAATAGAAGGATTTCCTGCGGAGAAATGATGTGGCTTGACAGCTATCGAAGCCGGAAGCGGAAAGAGCTTTGAAATTGATGAAATGTATATACTTTCCTCTTGTAATAGCGAGGAAGTGAACAATGTCGTGGATATGCCGAATAAACACGATAAACACCCAAGCCCTGTATTCCGAAATTATAGTTATTGCACTCACTGCTCACCTAATGGACCCTCCAGTCCAATTTGGAGTGTCTCACCTCTGTCGTGTAGGTTTTTAAAGATGAATTTCCTGAAATATCCTTGATTAATTTCCCAATATACAGAACTGATCTGCAGTTCCATACCTTATTGGCAAAATATTTATTAAGTGCTCCACAAGGGAAAACAATCCGGAAAATTTTCCTCGTGTGAGCCCGATATTTAAGGCGCAACGTCGGTGTCCTTTTGAAGAGCAGGTACACATCTCTATATTACGCCTGTATTCGTATTGCACTGCTTTATTTTTTCGGTTTGAGGTATTTGCTGAAGTTATATTCAACCATTTGTTGCTGTTATTATATCTTCTTGCGCTTTTAAGCTTGCCAAGTCGTCGATGAAATTTTTGAACAACGCCGTGTTTTTTGAATTTTTTATTTTTTTTATTTTTCTGAATAAAATATATAAGTACATAGCGTTATATATAAATTCAATTCTGAATCAAATACATAACAGCTACATCTACATACTACTCTGCGAGCCGCCGCGTGGGCGTATGGCAGGGGGTGTTAGGTCAACTGCCGGGTAAAATGTAAGTTTTTTGGAGATGAAATGGTGACATGCATTATGGGTGTGTATTTAGTGGAGCTCAATTTTTATTGTGATCGCTTATCGTGCGCGGCAAGAACGAGTTTTTTTTACCTATCTGTTCGGCAGTGTATCTTTCGTATTTTGTCGCATCTGCCAGACCTAGAGATGTAGTTAGGAGTCATGATTATATTCTCTGTGTCGCTCTGAAAAATATCAGTTCTGAATTTCTCAAGTAACCTAAGCCAAGCGTGTAGCCTCCGAGTCTCTAGGCGCTCCCACCTAAATCCCTCTAAAAGTTGTGAGACACTATGTGTACGCTCGTTGCAGTTTTTAACGAAACGCGCTGCTTTCCTTTGTATTTTATTAATTTTTTTGGTTATTTTTATTGATCTTTATCTCGAGGTGTGCTCTAACCAGAGCGAATTAGCATCTCTCTTTGACTTTTTCATCCAAGGACCTTCCTATTATACGTTTAACAAAACCTAGTTTTTTAAAATGCTGTGCCACATATGTTTTGTATGTGTAATCCCCACAATATATCAGAAGTTAAAGTAATTTCTAGATATTTTAACATTCGTTTAGGGCAGGATAGTGCCAACGCCAGGTTTCTCTTCCGCCATTCCTCATTCCTTTCATTCTACCCACCTCTGCTCAGTGGCGCTCGTGATCTCATTTGCACGTCTTCTCCCTGTGTCACCAACCAACCTTTGAGAATGGAAAGATGTTGACTTGTGACGTTCTACTTGCGTATGAGCAATAAGTCGTGTTTTTTCCATTTGTCTTATCGATTAGCGCGGCGTCATGCACACTTGCAAATACCACTGCGGTCGCCTTCTCGGCTCGCTCCCGTCGAAGATCGTAAGGGGAGCTGACAGGGTTGTGTGTTGTTTTGGATCGGGCCTTGTAAACGGGATATTGAGGGATGTGTTCTTGAAATCTGCCATGAAAGGGAGCGCTTTGTGCGCTTAAGCCGGCGCCAGGCCGTTGGGCCACCCTGCTCTGCCTCTTGCGAGAAGAGGTGCTTGAAGTCGAGTCAAGATGATGTGCGCCGTGAGTTATGGCGGCTTTTCGATTGCTCCGTGGCTCGATACGTGAAAGGGGCCTTGTTCACGGGAAACAGACGGAGATGTCCTTGTTGTCGTGTAAACGCGACATCTGTGTATTCGGTAACTGTGGAGATTGGGTTGGGTTTGGTGGCTAGTGCACCGACCTCCCATCCTTAATGGCGGCTGGAGCAGGAACCGTGAGTCATCGAGTTTACATTTAAGTAACATTTAAAGGAATTAGAAAAAATATTGTCACTACATCCTACCTGCATTTATCTGTTTATACAGTGGAAATTACCTTGTGTGGAGCAAAATAAATAATTCTAAAGTTATATTTAAGAAATTTTTGCCTTAATTAATAAGAGAAGGTTTCACGGACGGTATGGAGGTGTGTAGATCGTATGCCGAGGCGACGCAGAAAATAATAGAGGTAGTTAGGACTTAGAAAGTGAAGAAAACCGGGAGGAGATTCTGTGACTTTCATTTAAACCTACCATCGCCAGTAGAATACTTTTAAAAATCATTGTGATGACTTCACGGTACGGAATTCGACACTCAAGCGAATATCATGTATTAAGTCGTGTTTTTTACCCGGTATGGTACCCTAATATTTGTTTGTCACCATTATGAGAGTAAGTTAGTACTATTTCGCGTTTTAGAGAAAACCTATACATATGAATCGAAACATTTCGTTATGTATGTTTAAAGCCATAAGGCAAAATGTTAAGCTAGCATTAAATTGCCAAGAAACCAAATCGATACATTGCAATTGTCTCCCCCTAATTTGTAGACATAACTAATGAATATTCGTGAGCAAAGTTTCACGCAGATGTGTTGATAAACCAAAATTGTTCCTACCACATTTAGGTCAGGGTTCCAATCCCGGATGTAGCGAAGATTTGTCGTGTCCATTTCTGGAGAATTCTCTATTCGGGTGTATTGTGGGAAGCATTTATAATGTCGTACTCTATCCGTCAGATGAGACTTTTAATTGTGAATATCTTGGTGCGTATCTTTAAGTGTTTCGACACCCGAATTCTCTTTGCCAATCGTCCATTCCCCTCTGATCCTTTTCTTGGCCACCTACTTACCTGCACGAATTTATTGCGAATGATTAAGCTGTTGGTCGCCTTCTTAAGCAACCAACAAACGGTAACAGCAGATCATTATATCAATAGATGAGGCCGTGCTTATATAATGCAACCAGCCCTTCACACCAATGAAAGAAATAATTGATTATGGAATAAATAATATTGCAAAGATTATCCCAGATATATGTTTTACAAACTTGATTAGAATTAGAAGAAAAATAATAAAACGGGGTAATTGGATAAATTAAAATCAACGCCACTCCTAAACAGAAGAAGCTATTTGAGGTGAAAGACTCAAAAGAAATTTGATAGGGACCCGTGTTGTATTCTTACGCTGATAAGATAAATATACTCCCTCAATAAATGTGTACTTTCCAGGACTCGCATAAAAAAGAAGATAGACTCTGGGACAACATAGCTTCAAAAATTGTTTTTTTGCGCATAACTCTTTGACTGTGATGGAACCTTGGCAAAAAAAACCATAAATTTGCGTAAAAAACTTTTTTTAAGGCCTGGTTACACGATACATTAACCCGACCTTGTTCCCTTACGAGTTCATGTACGGATGCATGTACGAGTGCATAAACCAAGTGGAGTAGATACTATTTTCCCGTCCATGCATTCGTACAAGTTGGTGTGGTTACAGGGTGAGGTTTCGCGTTCATTCACGCGTTCATGCATTCACGCATTAAGGCGACGTGTCACACCTGCTCGACCCGTCGAATTTGTGATGATTTCCGACCCCAGATTTTTTGTTAAAGTCTTACGTTATCAACTTGAAATTTTTATAGTATAAAGAATAGACCTTTGCCAAGAGAGACTCGTACCTGAAATATGAAAAATTGATCCCGAAGAATATTAAACCATCGGGAAAAAGGCAAGATGTAGGGTATATTTTTACAAAAACTGTTATTATTATTGACATATCTGAAACTAATGGAGATGTATCAATCCCTCTTCTATCAGAATGATAAGTAACAACCGTCACAGTTGTAAGATAGAATCTGTAATTGGTATCTTTCGACAAGCTACCTTAATGGTTTTCGGCCATGATGTGCTCGGACCGTGACGCAATTAGTTCAGTCTTCTCTCACTGATCTTATATCAGCGCTGCCTGTACTTACGCGCCGGAGCCTTGGCTACAACTTACCGACGATTGTTGCCTTGTGCGAGAGTTATCCTGGAGTAGGAGACCCCTGGAGCCAAAACGCTTCGATCGGGTGCGAGTGACGCCATCTTGTGAATTTTCGACTGAACTTTTACTTACCGAAAGGTATGATGCGTCCTCTTAACCCCCACGGGTTAATGTTTCGTGTTACCAGGCGTTTGCGTAAAACCCTCTTTTGATTCACGGTGAAATAAAAATTGCTGTTGGCCTAACACCCTTTGCTGCATCCCAATTTGGCAGCTCGTGGGGTCCTCGGGTGGTGTAGATAAAGTTTTATTGCCTCTAAAGGCATTAAATTGCCCACTCCTCTATCTCTCAGTGTAACTGATGAGAGCAAGGCAGGTTGAAGAGTTTGATGTTCTTAAAACGTCCTTCGTGCCGTGCCGCTTTGTAATATTAAAAGATCATTGTCTCTTTTCACGTTCAGATCTCATTCACCGGAAATGCTTGACCTGGTTAAGTTAAGGGGATAAGCGCATCCGTAACCATGCCAATGTGGAAAGATGATAAAACCGAGCATTTGATGTTCAAAGCTTCCTTTCATCAGTGAATCGGGATTGCGAAGTCGCGCAGGGATTAATTTACTCTTAAAAGTATTTCAATTTTTCTATCATCGATTCTTGATGTAGGTTTTCATTTTTTATGTGCTGAGGTTATTGCCTTTGGGTTTGGAATGCGATCGTATCATTCAGAATTTAAAACAAAAATATTGCTAATACTCAACTGGTCTTCCATTTTTTTACCTTTCTGAATTCGATCACGAAATTTGTGGCTTATTCAAATATTTGGTACTCATCTGTGAACTCATTTTCTTAGTTCTGAATCTTATTTAAAGCATATAATAGTGGGCTTAACCCGGAGGCAATGGAGCTGATTATTGGTGTTAAAACATCGGTAAATTATTTTATAGATAACGTTAAAAAAATTACCGAAAAAGTACGTAATGCTGTTGTCGAGTATATTATTATTGTCTGCTCAGGTGGTGACGGGGTAAAGTAGTCGCGTGCCAACCCGAGGGTCGTGGGTTCGACCCCTGCCCTAATAAAGAGAATAGGTCCCCCAAGTCCTAAGTGGTTTTTTCACAACTCAGAACTTGTGTTCGTCTTTTTTTCAAGGGTATTTTGCCATCACTCAGGACTAGTGTTGGCCTTTTGTTAATGTTAATCACCCGTTGTAAAAGGCCTTTTATGTTCTATTTTCTGGATTGTGAAAACTTGAAGTAAAAGACTTAATTTTGTTAAAACGTTATGGACGAATGTCCGGCAAACGATGGAAAGATAGAAAAATGAACCATTTTGATGCGTGTAAAATCTGGTGAATGATTAATGTTTTAAACGTTTAAAAATCTCAGGGAAGACATGGAAAGTTGACGAAATATGTACTTACATTCGAATTTTATCTGTACCAAGGGTAGGCAATAGTCATTGCTCCACTTATAAATTCTTGGCAGTCACTTCGTATTGCATCAATTTTTCTCCTTGCCGTCAAGCACAAAACACAAAGGGTCGGTCGTTCATTGCAACTGGGCTTTGAATGCCCAGGCAACAGTCCAAAACTGCGTTCGGCCTCGTACTGGGGACAAATAGGTCGCTCAGCTGATAACTGCGCGCCAGTTTCCCTGCGTCTAAACGCTTAAAGCCTCATTTCCATTCGTTCGATTTTACAATGCCCTCTTATCATTTGGGCATATAAGCCACAGTGCTTACGAACAGTTAGCGACCTGAGAACTCGGTTATTGAGGAATTAAAGGCTATTGGAATTAATGTATGAAATACATGTCAGTAATTTTATTTTGAGTAGAATTTTTCTCACTTTTTGTGTGCATGAACTTGTATAATAATAATCTACTCAACTCACAACTGTTTTAATATTTCACTTTCCATTGAAACAACTGATTCATGTGATCATTTTGTTTGAGTCGAATTGCATCCCATGTGATTTTAAATACAAATTAACATAGAAAAATATCTCTCTCCGTTAGAATTTTGTCCTAATTTTGAAAGTTGTGTTCTCAGGGCAGTATTCGTATTGGGAAAGCAGATTACTAAATTATGCTAAAAATGAAAATGATTTGGTGTATTCTTGGTTTGGTTAAATTGGTTTGGTGTATTCTATATTGCTCTCTCATTTTTATCATTAATACATATTGATTATATAATTGCATTTTAAAGTATTCATGTGGTGCTTAACTTACTTTTAATAAGCATTTGCTTAAGGATCATAGGCATTTAAAACAATGAAGAAGTGTGTAGAGCCTGCGGAAAGCTAGGAGCGGACATACGGATAGATCCCTATCCTATTAGAAGCCATGACACTGTACTAAAGCAGGCTGCGTTACCTTTGGAGTTATCTGTCTCTTGAATTTCCCACTATTTGCGTCGCAGCTGCGAGCTAAAGTCAACACGCTATCAGCCACTTGTTCAACCAACCTGTTGTCGTAGGTTATGCCTGAATCACACGATCATTTTGTCCGTCCCTTTTCAGGGATAGCTCCAATGATAGCTCAAATGATCGCTCGAAAAATGATCGTGTGACTCGAACAAAGTCAGGGATGGCTCCAGCGATAGGGATCCCTATAGCTTTTTCCATCCCTGGGCACGTCCCTTTTTCCGTCCCTGGAGGCATCGCTGACTCCACCATTTAGCCAATCAGAGTGCTCGGCCGCAAAGAGCGACTCTAACGCCACGTTCGGCTTTCAATGGAGTGAGAGTAGTTAACATAGAAATGATGCGAAAAGGGACGGAAAAAATGATGGAAAAAGTGACGGCCAAAATGACCGTGTGATTCAGAAAATGATAGCTCGAGCTATCACTGTCACGGTCCCTGAAAAGCTATCATTGGAGCTATCCCTTAAAAGGGACGGAAAAAATGATCGTGTGATTCAGGCTTTAGCAATTGCTTTCTTCTTCCTCCTTCCTCAACTCCTCATATTCTTCTCTATTACCACAAATGAGCAGATCAAACTAGGATAGAATAGGTTATGAAATACATTTACATTAAATGCATAGGATGGGACATTAATAGTGGTTCAAAAAGTGTAGAAGTGCATCCAGGTATCCCAATCATACGAAATGAGGAGTCAAGTCTACCATAAACAAGTGGCAACTGCTTGAACCTTAGACGTAGAACCAACTTCTTGAACTAGTGGTAAAAACTAGAACCTTGGACGAATATTGCGTGTCTAGTTTGGCCACACGCCTTTGAAGCGGCTCGCGCAGTATATCGTCGATGTAGGCGTAGCTTGAATCTTACCGCGCGCGCCTCTGGATTGTTTTTTTTTCTTCCTCCTTTTATTCCGAGCTGTGTCGCAAGCGAGATTGATGTTTGTTCAGATTTCATCCCTTATTGACGAGATCAGGCGACGAGTGAGGGTGGGAGTGGGGGGATATGTGTGTGTGTGTGTGTCTGTCTGTCTGTGGCGGAGGGGAGGGAAGTGGACGAGTGGTTGGGGAGGTGGGATGATGTCTTCGGCGCCTGCTTGCCTGTCCCTGGACTCGGATGCAGACGGCCATCGGATCGTGTGTGGCGGGGATGGGGTTTGACGTGACGAGGAGAAATGTTAGCGTCTGGAGTAATATATGTGGGCGGAGAGCCCTATAATCTGCTCTTTATCTCTGTGTACAAATCATCTTAGGTTTACTCGACGGCCTTGACGAAATGTTGTTACAGTGCAGCATGGGCGTCCCGCGATTTCATGTACGCAGTTAACGTAAAGGCCAATTTTCGGATCGTCTGTAATTTTTCTTAAAAGGCTTTTAGGTAGTGCGAGCGACATAGTTCTCTTGTCATTTTAGAGACCATATTCGAATTATACGTTTAAATTTCACCAGCTGTGAGACACACGAATTAAATATTGCATCATTAATGTTGAGATAATATAGTTTTACATGACAGAAATTGTTAGCAATCAAGTGAAATGATCTATATAAGTCTTTAACTTGACTCATTTTTTTCGCTAGGTACGTTTGAAACTCCATCAATACGGAAGGTTTATTGTGATCCTGAAGAATTTACTGATGTGACAATTTGATTAATTTTCATAAATAGTTGAGAAAACACACGAACTACATACTGTTGATTTTTTGACGAGATCTAGGTGTTAAAAAAATCCTTTTTTTTATAAGGTCTCTCTGGAGTGCATATACGTACCATTTTCCGTATAAAAAGGCTGGTATTTTCTGGCAAATGTCTCGGAAAGTAGTGTGGTAACGGGTTGAATTTTGATGTAAATGGAAGGTTGATATATTTTTCTTTAAATTGAGACCAAATCGATCGATTTCTTGGTAAAATCATATTTCGCTCTAACTACCTTAAATGCGAATTTCAGTCATGAACGAGGAAGGAGATTCCGCTGCAAGCATTGGAATGGTTCGGGCTCTGAAGAATTGCTAATGGATATGCGTGATCGGTGAATATCTACTGAAAATGCTGACAACGAGTTGACAGCTTTTCCATGACTCAAACCGACGTCCCACCATCAAAATTTTTATTGTATATTTTATTTATTTTTTATTTGTCGGCCCCGGTGTCTGCGGGGTAAAGTCCTCGCCTTCTAACCTGAGGGTCGCGGGTTCGAGTCCCGCCTGGGTAAGATTATTCAATGCCCAGGACATGGGTGTTTGTGTTCGTCTCATGATATATCAAAACACTTGTAATTGGGGAAACCTGTAAGTGTTAAAGAAATTATTATTATTATTATTATTTATTTATTTATTTATTAACCGTCACCCATAATTGGAACTCACAGTCAGAGCTGTTGTGCGAGAAATTGCTTGCGATTAACATAATCGGGATACTATCTCTTGGGTGTTTGCACGGGGTGAGTTATTACCAACATTCACTACACTGTACTCTCTCATTCCTAATAAAGTTTATGAGGCTACCAATATTGGTTCATTAGAAAAAACGTACAAATTCTTCTCAGGATGCGAAATTTCACGAATGTGCGCTACACTATTGGTAAGCTACCCATGCTTGAGACTGTTTGTATTAAAGTTTTTTTTGCAAATACACAAATGGACAGGGATACGCGAATTTCACCGAAAACAGGCACAACTTTCTGGTAGTTCTATGGAGCAGATACTGAGACAAGTATTAGGATATATCCAACTGACTAGATACCCTACTTTGACTCGATCTAAGTTAAGTAGGTTTTATCTCATCCCGCGTGAAATTTCCGGCACGATTTAGCTTTCTGCCTGGTTTAGTAACTTGTGGGACTATTTTTAAAGCACAGTAGTTATTCTAATAATTAGTTGTATCATAACTAGTGTTGCGTGGTAGCATGTTCGTCTGCGTAGTACTCTCCTAGTTTCTGATCTGACCACACATTGTCATTCTGACTGCTTTTGGCCTGCGCCTTGCATTCTGGGGGAACGTGCGCGGTTCTGATTTGAACTGGGATGAGTGCTGCGTGCCTGGTGTAGAATCACCCCATGCCACACACCCTTGTGGCGGCTTTCGCGGTATTTTGTTGATGTAGATTTACCATAGCTACCGACAAACCAAGTTAAAAGTATAATTGGCAGCTATTGTGGTCTTCTATCGTTTGCGAAAAAATTGATATGTTTATACCTTTACGATCTGCAGTGCAGGTCCCTAGTTTTATTCTAATGATCTGATCCATCGTACAATCACTATGTTTACCAATCGAACTAAGATTGATATGAACTCGGACCGATCTGAGCATTCTAATCAGCCGACTCGGATCGCCTGGTTTACCAATGTGAAATCGATTGAAATATCGATTTGAATCGGTTCATATCGATTTGAAATCTCAGACTTTCAGAGAAAGCGGGCCGAGTTAGCCCTCTTCTCATATCGATCCCACTAGCCCGTTGCGTTTACCATACCGAGCTGAACCGGCCAAATCGATATGATGAATTGAAAAGAGATATGGTACTTTTTTGACAGTTTTTTATTTCAAGTCGACCGGTTTCGTCGCATAGG
Organism: Ceriagrion tenellum; assembly: GCA_963169105.1. NCBI lineage: Eukaryota > Metazoa > Arthropoda > Insecta > Odonata > Coenagrionidae > Ceriagrion > Ceriagrion tenellum. The sequence continues at coordinate 72,742,553 of OY720642.1, read as the reverse complement.
CGACATCATCAGGTCCTGAATACGTCGACTTGGAATAAAAAACTGTCAAAAAGGTACCATATCTCTTTTGAATTCGTTAGAATGGATTTTCACGAAGTAAAGCCTGAAACAATCGAGTTTAAAATCGATCTAAGTTCGATTGGTAAACGTAGTGAATGTCGGGTTTCGTAAAATATTTTTGTCGCAGGGCGGTTAAACTTTAGCCGTGGGACATGGGCTGGACAAGGAGGGAGAGAGGCGGACAAGATATGAAACTGTGGCGCATACGAGGGGCTCCCAATGGGGGCATCGGATGCCAGTTGTTACGAGTGGGGTGTAAATGAATGGACCCCGTTGTCCCCCCCCCCCTTCTCGCCCACCCTCCTCCACCCACCCTTCCACCGGCCAGCGGCGCCTCTCTTTCTCTCTTCGCCCCCCCCCTCTCTCTCTTATTCGTCTTAATTGACGGGGCACGTCCATCGCATTGGTTCACCCCGGCATGCGATCATGTGCCTCCCGCTCGCTCGCTCGCTTCCGTGTGAATCCCCGCCAGCGGCGTTCGAGTCGGGGGGGGGGGGGGGGGGTCATAACCGTTACTTTTTAAATGTCGTCTCTGTTTTTTCCTGGTTCCACAGTGTCGCACTTGCTTCATGCCTCAATCTAATGAACCAGCGTACTCTTAACCCTAATTGGTCACATGGGGTTAAATAAACCCCAACCATTTTTTATATTACCACTTTCCTTCTATCATTCGTACGTCTCTTTATCTCCTCATCCATCCGTCCGTGGGTAGCATGTGAAGCATGTCAAGGAATGAGTGCCTGTCTAAGGAAGCGAAAATCGCCGTGTACAAGAGTGTACTTCTCCCCACTTTTTTGTATGGTAGTGAAACATGAGTATGACGTAAGTGTAGACTAAACTCCGTGGGTATGAGTTATCTGGGGAATGTTTGCGGCAAAAGTAGGATGGATAGGGTCAGGAATGAGTGGATAATAAATGAATGTGGGTTAGATGCTCCAGTAATGAGCATATATGTAAGGAGTGTGCTTCGTTGGTTTGGCGATGTTGAGATAATGGATGAGAGTCGAATAACGAAACAGACACATAAGAGTGAAATGAATGTTGCGAGAGGGAGAGGTAGGGCGAGAAAGTTGAGGTTGAATATGGTTGAGAAAATTGTAGGGAGGAGGAATATTAGGAGTCTTACAAACAGGGTGGCGTGTATGAAGCAGTGTATGGGAGTAAATGAGGCAAAAGAGGTTTGCAATGGTTGGTCATTATGGAGGAAATTATTGAAGCAGAGTTAGGTGTACAAATGTGTGTATATGAGTGAAAATTTGTTACTGTGCCTACCCTGGAATGGAACGGCGTGATTGGTATGTATGTATGTATTTTTTATATTAAATCATTATCATATAACGTATTTTGCATAATATTTTTCTATTATAGTGATTATTACTCCTTTCATTTTCATTAGTCGTGCATAGTAAAGGCCTAATATCTTTTGACATTTTTCAATCTTCAAATTAAATGATCTTTTTTGAGCGATGAGTATTGAAAAAGATTTTTTTTATTAAAAGATAATATTTCAGGAACTTTTGACATTTTTATATCTTCAAATTAAATGATCTTTTTTGAGCGATGAGTATTGAAAAAGATTTTTTTATTAAAGATAATATTTCAGGAATAGATTCTCATAGTTTTTTGCTCAAAATCAATTCTGTAAAAAAACATTTTTCTGTAAAAATACACGACTTTTCACTACCTTAATTTTGGCGATTAGTTTTACTATTCATAAACAATTAATTTTAGTTGAAAAACTATGACACCACTTTCTGCGATATTTAAACAATACCTAAATATTTTTTTAGATTTTTAGACCTTATTATTGATGCAGGATATCACTTTTTCGGTGCTGCGTTGAATTTAACTGTGTGACCGTTATGCAATTCTACTGAAGTGTGACCGATTAGGGTTAATTATGTGGTCCGACACTCCTATTGAGAATTGAACAAATGCTGAAAACTGGATAGTTGATATGGTTCTTAAAACTATTCTAGCATTTTTTGTAAATGATTGATGAAAAGTTTCTACGGGCTCTTGTCAGTCTGTACTTAAATTTAATGAACAATATTTACTGTTAATTTTATGTTTTCGATTGACCAATTGCTGTTTATCTTTCTTTTCAGGTGAGTGTGCAAGCTTCTTCTTTCCACAATTCGGCCTTTTTATCGACTTCGTGTGAGTAAAAAAACCTAAGCTATTTAAAGATTAAATATACAAAAATATTTTCAGCTTCTGTTGTTTTAAGCCGCCGAGCCAACCTCAACGTAGCACAGTGGTCGCATTAGTTCCTAGCTTGAACGATGAATTTCACGGATTTATTTTATTTTTAATTTTAACGACCTGAAACAATACCGGAGCTGATTAAGTCTTCTCGAGTTTTCCACTAGGTTAGTTAATTGTTTTTATTAAAACTTTATTACTATCATTTGCCGGGAAGAAATCAAATCAAATATCGGAGTCGTTTATCGGAGAGTCCGATAAATATAACGAACCCAGTAATCATCCTGACATCTTCAGAATTTCGTCCAAATCAGGTGCTACACTTATATACTCGAGGATTTTGGGTACTATGTCAGCAAATTTATTTCATCCCTATAGTATTTGTAAAGCATTTGTGCCGGGAATTATTTGTGACACTTAAAGATATTTGAAGCAGTAATAATGGAATGATTTGAATTGAATGCCAAAGGATGTTTGACGGCATTTTTGTTATCATCAATGGGACACTGTCACAGCAGTATTTTCTCTCAGTAAACTATTACCGCTAAAGAAAATTACTGTGGATGTGTTTGAGAAAATAAATGCTTAAAAAATTCATCGCGACGAAGGAGAGTACTGCGGGTAGAAAAAATGGCGACCCGCTATCTTCGTTCTATTCCAGCTTGCATCTGGATGATTTCCTACCATCTCCTTGCTTCTTTTTGTGATTATAAGGGTTAAAACATTTGCCTCATGCTACCATCGTATTACTTTAAAATACCCATTTGAACGAAAATTCGGTTGATGTGAATAGAATTTGAGTTGTGAAGGTTTATGAAAAAATTGGCGATGGCAAAGAAAATTAGGTTTACTTGGAAAATGGAAAAAGGAGTATGGATTGATATTTAGATGGAATTTTCTCCTTAACATTTAATAAGACATTTGCTGCCTTCTCGGTTTCAATTTAGTACACCAGCAGTATAATATATTGAAGCCTGGGTCTTAGTTGAAGTTTTATTTATGTGTGGAAAATAAAAAATCTTTTATCCAATAATTACGTTCGAATTCCACGTAATACTGCCTGTATCTGCTAACATTGTAAGATCATCCTGGTTCAACCTCAATTTTAATAAATCAAGGAACCAAGACTCTCAATATAGGAGTTAAATCCCTTGAATATGCAGTTAAAATTGTAATACAGCTAGTAAGCCCTTGAGATAAACTCTTTTTAAAGTTAGGCTGAGATAATGAGGAAGTCGGGAACAGAACTAGTAGGCCATAGAGGGATAAAAAAGAAGAGACAAACCGACATTTTCATGATATTAAATAATGATATTCATTGTGTGATATGGTGATATGGTGATTATCCACTATAAATGCATTTTTTTGGACTTACGTTAGTATATACGAGACTGAAAATGATAAAATGAGCTGTGTAATTGAAAGATGAATAGGGTCTGAACTCCAACCGATGTATATGTTTCTAAAAAAAACCCACGCAGATTTGTTTACCAGCATGGACTGAAAATATGGATATTGAACTATCGATCTCAGTAGTTCTCTCTCCTCTGTTCTGAAAAACAAACCTCATCGAGGATAATATCGATTTTATCTTTATTTTCATTGTAAACCAATAAAATTTTGAAGATGCTGTGTTCCTGTCTTTTTTGATCGATCTGAAATCTCAGGCTAGTGGAGAAAGGCTGGTTGAAGGCTCAAATAAGGTCCATCCGAAATATTTACTTCTGCTCCAAAAATACTATTTATATTGGGAAATTTAAGGGTTCAAAACCTTATTTAAAAAGTGACCCAGTTATTAGGCTTTCTACCGATTGAATTAAACCCATTATATATAAATACTTCTGCTTCAAAAATATCGCATCGTTGAATTAGTATGTGATATGGTTAGTTAAGTCTTTCGGGGATAGAATGACATTTTAAGCCTATCATCATCGGTCGTTGCATCCTAAGAGCTGCTTGTCCTTGGATTCTGTAAAATGTTTGCGAAGCTAGAAGCTAATCTCTAACTAAATTATGAATTCCGCATCTCTCGGCTGTTTTGCAATTAGGAGTGTGTTTTTAAAAGCTAATGCCAAACCTCTCCTCTCATTCGTGCGTAAACACTTCGCCCTTCTCCACTCTCTTTGTTTCTCCTAATTATTTTGCGTCATTTAACCGGTTTCCCCTCCAATGCTAGCTCTAATGGTGCTACGTTAGCATGCTAGCGTATATCATTGAGCGTATAGTGGTACAATCAAACCTCCCAATAGCGGACACGTTTGGACCTGGAATAATTGTCCTCTGTTCAGAGGGGACCGAAATCACGACTCGCTTCTCTGTGCAGTTATTACGCTGGTACATAAACTATAAAGGTGTTGATATATTTCATTTATCTTTTGTGTCTTAATATTGAAAAGTTACACATTTCAACAAAAAATTTTTAATATAATTATTACACATTTTTTTATCTATAGAGCAGCTAGTAGCACATCATGCGAAACGATCATGCAGCAAAATGTTGCATCGTGGTTAGTCACGAGAGTAAAGGGAACTGGCTGGATTACTGACTCGTTGACGGACTATAGATTGTACACGAATTGCTAAGATAAGCTTTGGCCTGAAAAAGTTCCCGAACTCCTTCGAGAAATGAGGGTTATTGTTCGGGAGAGGAGACATTTTTACGAAATAGCTCACCGTGAATGTCCGATAATGGAGGTAATTGAAGGAAAAAATGTTTCTTGTCAGTTGTTCTCGTCTGTTATTGAGAGTGTGTGCTATTTGGAGGTATTATTTCCATAAGTTTCCATGTTCTTCTGCCGGGGATTGAAAAACTGTCCGTATTTAGGTGTCCTCTATTTGGAGGTGTCCGTTAAGGGAGGTTTGACTGTAGTCTGAACTATATGAATGGTAGCATGATTCCGTTTTGCGTAACGTTCTTACATATTTTCCCGCCATGTGCTATTATATTTGATACCTTCTATGGGTGCAGTTATTTAACTTTTCTCTACCTTGCTTGCTCTGGACTCGTCATCAGCTTAACACGAATTGTGAATTTACGTGTTATGTTCCATCGCCGAATCTGGTAATCGATTAGGTCGACAGCTATAACCAACACTCTTATTGACATTGCTGCTTAAAGATTTGCTCGAAGCGCGCGACTTCGTGGGCCAACAATTAGTTTATTCCTGTTCACCGACTCTTGGATAGTCTCCTTCCATCTTCCGTGAGATTGGTCTCTTGGGTTAATGACTCTTAACGCAACCCTTTTTTTCTGCTCTAACTCAAGTGGGGTTTTTTAATGTGGAGCGAACGTATGCAAAATGGCGCCCTTATTATGATGTTGTTTTTTTCTGTAGATTTCTTCGATCTTCTTAGTTTCTAATATTTGTCGCCCGTGTAACTCATTACACTAGTTTTGGTATCTTTAAATTGTGCTTTATAATTCTTGCTCCAATTCATGGTTGATGCATAAACTTCTGTCGGGCGTGGGTGGGATAAAAATCACGAAACATAGGAAAAAATATGCTCGCTTTTTACATCAGTATTTTCGCCCTTTGTTCTTGGAGAAAGTGTGCTGAGAGTAAAAATGTTGAAGGAACACGTCTGGTGTAATTTGCAGCCGAATCACATCAACATATGTTGACGATTAGCCAGGCTTACGCATAACACCAGTGCAAGAGAACATTTCATTGGCCTAATGTAGGTATGAAGCTTTGCGCTATTACGCTGAACATGGATATAACTTTGCTTTTTTTGGGCTACCATATGATATTTTGTTCGGAGGGAAAGTTTCTTATCTTTTCTCCGACGTACTGAAATGGAGGCGTGGTAGCCATGTGGGTGTTAATTTTGTCACAGAACTCAGGTTTCAGGCTTCAACTCCTTAGTTAATTTTCTGTGGACGCCCTCATCCAAAGTACTCCAGTTTATAATAAATTCTCTTCTCTGGCGAAAATCTGCATCTGCCGGCAGCATGAGTTGATCTGTAGAAAGGATTCTCGGGATTCCATCCGGGTTGGAAGGTCCATGACCGACGTTTCGGCTGCAGAGTAAGCAGCCGAAACGTCGGTCATGGACCTTCCAACCCGGATGGAATCCCGAGAATCCTTTCTACATACTATTCACCGGGAAAATCTGAAATCTTTCATGAGTTGATCTGTCTATCCCTGGTTTCCTAATTGTTTCTTGTCGAAGAAGAGGCTGGTGAAGAGCTTGATATGGAGCGTAGCGTTGTATCGGGCAGAAACGTGGACCCTCTGAATGGAGTTTTGGGGAGGGATGGAGGAGATGAGGTGGACGGAGAGGAAGAAGAGGAAGTAGGAAGTAGTGCTTGAGATGGTGGGCGAGGAAAACTTCTTAATGAAATCTGGGATAGGCAGAGCAGGTGGCTGGAGGATGTAATAATGGGCGATGGGTGGCTCAAGGTTGTGATAGAGGGAAGGATGTTGGGCAAGCGGAAAAGAGGAAGAAAGAGAATATGTAGCTTGTATTGGAATAAACTGGTATTGCAATTCGAGATCAGCAGAGTAGGTGGCTGGGCAATAAGGGGCAATGGGTTGCTCAAGAAGGTGATAGAAGTGAAGGATGTTGGGAAAGCGGGAAAGAGGAAGATAGAGAATAGGTTTCATGGACAGGATGAAGAAGGGTAGATCGTATGCTGAGGCGAAAAAGGATATACTAGAGTGGGATAGGCCCATGAAAGTGTAGAAAACCGGGAGGAGATTCTCTGACATTCAATAAAACCTACCATTTACTGGTAGAAATAAAACACATTTTTAAAAAATCACACGGCAAACTTCAGTTCCGTTGCCGACTTGCTCAAACATACTACTACAACCACTATCAATAAAGTATAGTGCATTTTCTTTTTGTTATATGTTTACACTTTATTGACAATGTTAGTGTGCCTATTGATAGAAAACGAGCTGTTCAGTCGATTTACTTATCAATGTATCTCCTCAGTTGACGAACAAACTATCTTCGGGCCTTGACATTTTAGAAAGCTTCATGAAGGAGCTGTCGATAAAAGGTCCGCTTTTTGTGTCACACTCCTCGGAGAATAAAAACTGCGAATGACTCTATGGTGCTGTCTCCAAAGGTCTTGTTACATGCGTCCGGGTGATCTGGCGCTGGAGAATACTCCACACGTTTCTCCACAGCATTTGGTCGTCGCGTCGCAGCCTCGCCTGGTTGGACTTACTTCGGCACCCCTTCAATGGACCTCCCCCCTCCGCTCCCGAAAGCAGCAAGTGCAGTCGGAATCGTAAGCCGCGGGAAGTATGCCGCACCACGTGCCGGTCCCGAGGCCAGTGTTGGCGTTCCCCTACACCCTGTGCCCGTCAAGGGGGAAGTGGAGTGTTGGATTGTTAGAGGGGTGGGTGGAGATCGGGGAGGGCGCGAAGGGAGTAGGGTGGATAGAGTGTGTTCCCAGGGGGTCTGGACAACACATGCGCCGCAAAGGGCACGCGCCCAGCTTTTCCACCGCTCCTTTACCATCTCCTGACTCTCCTCCCTAGATTGGAGAACTCAATTCTCCATCCCGAATAGACTTAGGATGGCTTTGGATTGACTATGTGAGTCAAGACATATTCCGAACGACATATTTTTATTTATTCAGTTTAAGGTAGTTTGAGCGAGATAGTTCCCTAATCATAATGGAGACCATATTCGAATTATACGTTTTCATTTCACCAACTGTGAGACACCGGAATTAATTATTGCATTATAAACGGTTCAATAATATAGTTCTACATGCCAGAAACTGTAAGTAATCAAATGAAATTATCTAAATAAGTCTTTAACTTGACTCATTTTTCCCACGCGGTACGTTTGAAACTACATCAAAACGGAAGGTTTATTGTGATCCCGAAGGATATACTGCGGTGACAATATGATTTGTTTCCATAAATAGTTGAGAAAACCCGCAAACTACGCACTGTTGATTTTTTTTACGAGATCTAAGTGTCGGAAGTGCCTCATATTTAATGTAAGGTTACTCTGGAGTGCAAACACGTGCCATTTCCCGTATAGAGAGGCTGTAATGTTTTGGAAAATATCTCGGAAAGTAATGTGGTAAGGGGTTGAATTTTTGATGTTGATATAAAAGTGATATATTTTTCTTTAAACTGAGACCAAATTCATTGATTTCTAGGTAAAATGATATTTCGCTCAAACTACCTTAAATAATCTCGCTTTCGTTGTTGAAATGAATTACCTATTGAAAATCAAAAATAAGTTACAAAATTTGCAGGTTATTCCTCGAATATATTTTGTAATGGCCACATTTGTCAAGCTATAGGAGCCGACAACAGCTCCGTTTGCATGTAACTACCGTATTTTGACTTCAATTACACGAGTAATCAATTAATACCTTTAAAAAAATAGGTAGTAAGATTTCTGTATTTTATTTTTATTTTATTTCCCGGTACCTTTCGCTTCTCGGATACAGAATAAAACAAAAGCTTGAATATGCTTTCTCGTTCAAATTGACGACTGATAAATGAATTTCTACTAGTTTGACTCCTAGTGACGCGAAACATCTCAACCTTGGGATGAAATTAAAGTATTAGCCTAATTTGTCTTCAAGTACGGGCCATTATCCTAATATATATATACTGCTTTGCGCTCCAGAGAGGCTTCGTTTAAAAAAATGTTAGTAAGTTCTGACGCATATATCGCGTCCAAAATGAAACGGTGTTTAGTTCCTATACTTTTCTCGACCGTTGAAAGAAATAAATCTCTCGCTCAGCTTAAATGAAAAAAAAACTTTCGGTCGTGAAGACATCTTCAGCTCACGGCGGGAAACAATTGTGAGGTTAAGGCTTATATTTATTTATTTAGCTATTTGCTGCTATTCCAGTAAATTGGTGCGTATTTAATCATGCAGTAAGTACTATTAATTTAAAATTTAAGTTCGAATTTCATCTCTAATACGACCTGAGAAAAATCTCGCTCAATTTCTCACTGCACTGATCGCACTGATGAGAAAAATGCCGTATATCTTACTACGTTCAGTCTTAAGTGTAATGAATGTAATGTAATGAATATATTGGTAATGAGTGATAGGTTGGTTCCTGTTTCGGCGGATTTTCATTGCGAAATCTTCTCGCATTTCCATCAGGGCTTCGTTTCTTAAATTTTTCTGGCGTTTCGAAGGTATACCCCATAAAATTCTACGAGTTTGACCCATTGTGACGTGAAAAATCTCTTTCTTCGATTGCTCGATCAAAGTATGAGCTTAATTTTTCTAAAAATACGACCAAATATTCCTAGTATATACTGCTTTGCGCTCCAGAGAGGTTTTACTTTAAATAAAGCTAGTAAGTTCTGATGCATAGGTCGCGTCAAAAAAGAAACTTTCCTATAGCCACCATGGCTTTTGATGATTATAATGATTGACTCCCGAACTCGAGCTCTACCTGTAAACTAACATCTTCCAGTGTGTGTCGCTGGAGCCAATTGCCTGTTCCGTTCATTTGTACCAATAAGTTGGAATGAAATTTACGAGGCCTACTCAAGATTTACGACTCAATGAAGATAGAAGGTGATTTATGAAGCGGAAGGACTTTGGTCATGATGAGTCGGTATATTATTCCGATAGTGAAATGATGGGCCCATAGATTATTTGTCGGAACGAGTCCACGCTTCCTTTTGCAGTAGATTATCTTTTTTAGCCTGTATTTATTAATGAAAATGTATCGAGTTGAAATCTTCAGGTGGCTTTTATCCTCGAGCTATAGCTGCTTGATGGCAGGTTTTAGTCAAGTTTTTTTGTTGAACAAATTGAATAATTTCATATTGTTGGCGAAAAAAATATGAAATCCCTAGCCGTTTTAGGCTTCATTTTGTATTTTTTGTACAAAACTTTCAGCTCTAACCATAGTTAAATCACGGTTTATGTTACCTTGATCGGGGTGGACTCTTCCTCGCAGTTAAGTTTTGTTCATTTCATTGTATCTCTCAATGCATTGTGAATGTTATCTCTCAATGTACTCGTTGAGGATTTGCGCATAATCCACTTGAAGGTATTTAATTCGATTGTTTTGGCCTTGTTTGAAATCAAATGTTAATCCAAACAGTTGTTCATCTTTGCTTAGCGGCGGTCTTTCTCTCCTACTGTAATGTTTTTCAACAGGTGGGACATTTTTTTAAGTATTGAAAGGGTAACAGAATTCTCAGAAGCTATAAGTTTTAAAATTTATTTCGTAAGTTAGACTGAAACCTATTTCTCTTCTGGAGATCACTATGGAAATACAATAATTCCTTTTCTCTTTCGCTCGTATGTAGGATATTTTAACTGAAGAAAAACTGTTTAACTGAGGAATGTTTCATGCTATCGGTTTAGATTTTTTTGCACCTTTATCAAGCTGTTACAAGCATTTCTTTGTGGAAGCACTGTTGTGCCCCAAGTGGCGGAACGCAACGAATAGGAAGCTTCGACCCGAGTGGCTAGGCCGAAGTTCGTGATTAGGGTATAGGCGCTAAAGAGTGAAAACTCAAGCGTATCTGCAAAGGTTTATTATCAAATAGCCCTTACCGGAGAGCAGCATGGCCTCCGGCTACACCCTGGAGATTGTTCCCCGAGTTGAGAATTTTCGGGGTTTATATATGATTCTGGAGGTCCAGAAGGCGGCAGGCAGAGGCGTGGGAGGAGACTTTTGCCAACAATTCCCACGGGAAAAGTTCACAGGGCGTCTGGGTGCAGCTGCATTTAAAAACCAACACAACTTGGTGGGCGTCTGCAAAAATTATGACACCTAGTTAACGAGGCAGCTGACCGACCCTTTAAAGGACATGAGACCTATCTCCTCCCTCCACCTCTGACGCGACCCTCTGGCCCGTTCCCACACTAGACGACGCCAAGGGTTCATAACTTACAAAATACAGTCTGGCGTACACGCCTAGTGCTTATACCTAGAGGAGGAGACGGCGTACATAACACCTCCCCCCTAAAAAAGAAAATAAAGCTAAACATACAAATGGCTTTGTTTTCGTCATTCTTATAGCTATCGTTTCGGCACAGCAACCGAAAGGCTGGTGCTTGCTCCTCCTCCGAGACATTGACTCGGTTCTAGGGTGGAAAGTCTAACCACCTCATCTTGTTCATCATTTCTAGATACACTTTCGTTGGATGTATGGACCTTATTAATTATTTTGGGTCTGAACACAATCGTTGGACACGATTTCGTATCCATACATGGCTTCAAAATACCTGGGAAAAACACTCTAAAACATTTACAGCAATAACAACACATGATCAGAGAAATTATAAGCAATCCAATTATGGTCATAAACGAGAGGTTATATACTCTCTCCGAATGTTTTTGCTTCCATTCCTCTTCTGATATCAGATTTTCCACTTCCTGAACCTTATGGCTCGCATATTTCAGGTCCTCGATATTATTTACAATGTGCTTCAGGTGCGGATTGATTTTTAGTTTGTTAACACCTTTTGCTACACTTTCATCAACGCAACAATCATATGATAAGCTCAATGGTGGTATCACGTCCTTATTACTTGAATTGGAGCTTATTATTATTTGCGATTTAATCAACACTTTGGGCCCATAACCTTTACAATTCTTTACAAATTTTATCTTTCCCGTGCCTTCGATGCTAACATCAATAGGATCATTATTGTCACATAAAACTGTGATGGTTTCAGGTCTTGCAGCCACGTACAACCATTCGTTATTGTCTAACGGAATCCATAGGGTTTGGTTAAGTTCAACTACCCTAACAGAGCAATCGGACGGCACTTTTCTTATGGATTGAAGCATTTTAGCTTCGCATTCTTCATGCAAATGAGTCGATAACACTGGGTACAACTGCTTACAAATTCTCCAGTATTCATTAATTTTCTTACATTCAAGAAAGTCATTGTCATTAACCTTAGAATAGTATCTTTTAGCAATATCCATAAAGATATAGGGTTTTTCTGGTTGAATAAATAGATACTTAAAAGGGCCAGAATCGGACCGAATGGGAAACGGAATTACATGATAAACATTAAACTTAATATGGTCCGTTAAAGGTATCCTAATTACATATACAAGTACATCATGATTAATGAATACATCAAATTCAATAATTTTCAATAAAACACTACTATAAGTCACACTCAAAGGGATGGGTAAGGACAGGTCACTCGGGATCTCGCTTCGGCTAATCTTCATTGTTTCCAATATTTGCGCTGGGGTGATAATATGTGGCTGTAGTATGCCCTGCTGTGCGCCTACAATCGCCCTCACTATTATTTCATAGTCCAACTCGACTTCTTGAATTACTCGGTTCAACTGCACCACATGCTTATTCATAATAATCATGGCCGTCACGCCACTGAATCTTCTTTTTAGTTCTCCGTCCCTTTCATCCAAGTGATCTTCTATGTTTTTCAAGTTACTCAGCAGCGCGTCTTCGTTTTGTTCGACCTCCCTAACGGTAGAGTTAACAGTTCTAAGAGTAGCCTTCACCACTGTCATCTGCTCTCTAGCGAGTTTCAGTATGCCCGTTTGTTCTCCTTCTAATTTGTTGATTTTTTCCGTGTAGTATTTGGCATCCTTCTCGTCCATGGTCCCAAAGAGAACTTTGCTTAGTTCACCGATGAAATTGAACATACCTCTTCTCATCCTCAGAGGACTCTCTTGATTTCGAGCTAGTTGGTTGATCAGGCTCCTCATACCACTAATGTCCTTCATTTTGTAAGGTACGTAGCTTAGAAGCTGCGTGCAATCGGTGAGATTTACCCATGACGTGTTTACATATTTATTGCAGAAGCTAATCGTAAAATTTGCATAATTCAATAGGCGTTCATATTTTTCATCTATATCGGTCAATTTCACATATGTTACTAATCTCCATTCTGAATTAAATAGCTGCGCTTCTCCCTTGTATTCGTAGTATAGCCCAGGCGAATCCACTATTTTATCTAACTTAAAATCTAATTCCTTCAACGCGACCCCGGTGGCGGTGACCAGCAAAAGCAGTCCAATGACTCGTCCCATCCCGATTCCTGGAAGGAATTTTAAAAGAATAACTTCAGTCTATTAGCATGGACCTTCAGAACTTTATTTTTAATTTTTATGGTCACATTAACGCCATTAACTGAGGTAACGACGTAGGGTCCCACCCACTGTGCAGACAACTTTTTGGACCTACCCCTTCTGACGGATTCATCGTAGAGAAGCACCTTGTCCCCTTCTTGGAATAATTCCATCCTACTTCCCTTATCATAATACTTCTTTGATTTAATCTTGGACACGAGGAGACCCTCTCTTGCTCTCTTATAGCAAGTTTGCAGCCTTAGCCGTAACTCTTCTACGTAGTCATCATACGAGTAGGACTTGTTCTTCGGCTCCATCCGAAGGTATCCAGGAATATTTGCCTTTCTGCCGAACATCAGTTCGTGGGGGGTATACCCAGTAGCTGTGTGCGGCGTCGTATTGAAGACGAATACCGCAAAAGGTATCCATTCATCCCAATTCATCTGATCGTCAGCGATGTAATGGCGGAGGTACTCGGTTAGCGTCCGGTGGCTTCTTTCTAAGGCGCCATTGCTTTGGGGGTGAAACGCAGTCGTCTGGAGCTTCCTGATTTTCAATATTTTGCAGGTTTCTTTGAACACACTGCTCAGAAAATTTGCCCCTTGGTCGGTTAGTACTGCTTGTGGTGTACCAAACGTGAGGATAACGTTCTTAGCAAAAGCTCTCGCTATCGTCGTCGCGTCTTGCCTTTCCAGTGGGATGGCTAGGGTAAACTTGGACAACTCGTCTTGAAAAGTTAAAAGATATTTTTTGCCATGCTGCGTAACGGGCAGAGGTCCTACTATGTCCATACAGCATTTTTGGAAAACATATTCTGGAGTGGATGTTATTTCCATCGGCATTTTCATTCTTCTCTTCGTCAACTTATTTTTTTGACAAGTCGCACATTTCCGAACGTATTCCTCTACGTCCTCCTTCATTCCTGGCCACGATAAATACATCTTCATCCTCTCATAGGTTCTTTTCATCCCTTGATGCCCACCCACGGGAGAATCGTGGAATTCTTGCAAAATTCTCAGTTTTCTCTCCTCAGAAAGGTGGTCATTTATCACACCTTTCGTCTGCGCCCTTTCATTACCTTTTTCCTCTTCTACACCTCCCGCTGTGTCTTCCTCCACGGCTCCTTCATTATCTCTTCCCTCCGCACCTCTGTCCTCCTTTTCCTGTTCCAGGTTAAAAATTCGACTAAGGGCATCGGCATTGGAATTCAGGGTTCCCCTTTTGTAGGTGACCGTGTACTCAAATTCTTCAAGTTTGAGCCTCCATCTCATTAATCTAGAATTCGGATCTTTCACATTAAATATCCACGTGAGGGGTTTGTGGTCGCTTACAATGGTGAATTTTCTTCCATACAGGTAAGGACGGAAGTACTTCGTTGCCCAAACGATAGCGAGAAGCTCTTTCTCGGTTGTGGAATAGTGTCGCTCGGCTTTATTCAGCGTCCGACTTGCGTAGGCGATAGGACGGTCCTTCCCTATCGGACCTTGGGAAAGAACACTGCCTAATGCCTCGTTACTCGCGTCAGTGGTGAGAATAAATTCCTGACTGAAATCTGGATACTGTAGGACGGGTTCTGTCGTCAGCAACTCTTTTAGTCTATCGAAGGCTTCTTGTTGAGCTCTTCTCCACTCGTACGGCACATGCTTCTTCAATAATTCATGCATAGGTTTGGCTATTTTGCTGAATTCGGGAATAAATCTCCTGTAATAGCCCGCCAGCCCCAAGAATCCCTTAAGCTGCTTCGTGGTTTTCGGTTGAGGGAACTCTCTAACCTTCTCCACCTTTTCTGGGTCGGGTTTAACACCATTTTCCGTGATCACGTGGCCTAAATACACCACCTCTTTCCGGAGGAATTGGCACTTATCCGGTTGTAGCTTCAAGTTGCTCTCTCGCAGTCTCCGGAAAACTTCCCTCAGTTTTTGGCTATGAGTACTCAGTGAATCGCCATGGACCACGATATCGTCCATATAAACGAAACATTTGATTCCTTGGAGTCCCGATAACACCGAGTTCATTAACCTCTGGAACGATGCGGGCGCTCCCTTCAAGCCAAACGGCATGCGCGCGTACTCGAAATGGCCATATGGCGTGCTGAAGGCGGTCTTCTCTCGGTCCTCTCTTCTAACCGGGATCTGGTGGAAGCCGCTTGCCAAATCTAGGGTCGTAAAATACTTGGCCTTCCCAAGTTGATCAAGGATATCTGCGATATTTGGAAGGGGAAAGGCGTCCCCCACGGTGACATCGTTGAGTCTGCGGAAGTCCACAACAATTCTCCATTTCCTCCGACCGGATGCATCCATCTTCTTCGGAACTACCAATAATGGCGAATTCCATGCACTTTTGCTCGGCAAGATGATTCCTTCCTCAAGCATTTTCTTAGTTTGCTCATTTACAATTTCTTTGTGTGCTTCGGGTATTCTGTACGGCCTTACGTTGATTCCTTTCATCGGGTCGACTCCAGGAGTCGGAATACTGTGCTCGAATATATCCGTGCACGAAAGGGAATCTCCAGATAAATAGAACAATTCACTGTACTCATCAATCAACTCCATCATTTCCCTCTTTTCTTCCTTATTTAGGCCGTCTAAACGCATTTGAGAATGGAGTAATTTCTTTCTGTTCAATACCGGTTGCGTGTCTACTCCCTCCTCAAGCACGAAATGTCGTTTCTCGACGGGAATCAGCTCCACGACGGGTGCCTCAATTTTCACGTCCTCCTCATTGGAGTTGACGAGACTAGTAATGCACTCATTCCCAACGCTGACGGTTAGTGATGCCGCCAGGTAAACTCCCGGACAAATCTCTCTTTTCTCAACGATTCCCTCTCCGTCTTCCTCTGAAGAGCATGTCACAACTACCTCACTCCGAGCAGGAAGTAGTATGTGTGTGGATTTCTGTGTCCGAGATGGTACATAATCCTCGGATCGGGAATCAAATTTAACGATCACATCTTGCATGGTGATAGCTCTCTCTTCGTAGCATATCCTTGCCCCCATGTCGCACAAAAAGTCTTTCCCTAAAATTCCGTCGTACTTTAACGACAGCTTATCATCTGCAATTTGAAATTTGTATGAGGTTTTCCTTTCCTCAGTCATTAAAGTGAGCTTCACCGAGCCTAGGGTACTGATTACTTGTCCTGTCACTCCCCTTACTTGGATACGGTCTTTGGGGAAATAAGTAACTCCATCTTTCAGCAATGAATCCCTAATCAAGCTTACATCGGCCCCTGTGTCTATGAGAAATGCGAGGCGTTCTTTCTCGCATTCGTCAACGTAAAAGGAGACCGTATCTACGGCGTTGGAGTTGAGGGCACTCACCCTCTTCGTCACGGCAACGTCCTTTCTTGGTCCACTCCCCTTTTGGACCCATCTATTTCCGCTCCCAGTTCCATCTTCCTGTCCCCCGGACCTCCTCTCTGGGTCACGTCTTGGCACCCTGCAGTCTCTCGCCAAATGACCTTGACGGTTGCAGTTAAAACATCTTACCCCTGTCAGGGCCCTCACATGCTTGGCCTCCTCTCGTCCCTTCTTTAGGAAACATCTGGATGCGAGGTGACCTACTTTGTGGCAATTTTCGCATTTAACATTCACGTTAGCTAAGCGGGCACATCCACCCCTTTCCTTCTGCGATAATATTGCACTTTCTTCCTCGAGCGCAATTTCGATTGCAGATGAGAGAAGAATTTGATCTCCGCGACTCCTGACAATAGTCTGTATTCTGTCGTTGGATAAGCCTTGAATAAAGCAGGCTTTGGCTAGGTGATTGATGAGAGCTATCGCCCCATTTAGTTCCCCGTCCGTCAGACTCCTTTTAGCCGCATCTCTCAAATCTGTCTGCATCGTATCAATTCTGCTTCCCCATGAGGCTATCGATTCCACCTTTTCTTGCTTTGAGTTGAACATTTTACAGGCGTAGTAATCTAAGGTCCTCTTAGTGCAATAATTTTCTTCCAGCACGCCCTTTACTCTATCCCATGTATCTGTTAGATCTCTGACGATCAATTTCGACCTGGCTTCACCAGTTATTTTCGCCTTAACGAATTTTAGAAGCTTCTCATGGCTGTTAGGATGCACTAACTCAAATGCAACGTCCACATTATCAATGAACTCCCTCAATTTCTTCTTATCGCCATCAAAAGGCTGGGAAATTAATTTGATCGCCTCCATGATGCCACAATAGTCCTGCTGACTACTTTGACTGACATTACCCTGCGCCATTTTTTAATTTATAGAAAACAGATCCCAAACTTATCTGAGGATTAGGGAGAAGGAAATGAGTGTGACTCACGTATGACAACAAAGCGGCGGTGGGTCCCCGGCAGCTCCTCTAGCGGCTGTGTTCCTTGGCAGCGTCTGCGGCGTCTCTCTTCGGCGTCGAATCTGCCCGGCTCCCTCGTTGCTCTCCTCTCGGCGACGACAGCGGCCCCGTCTCAGCCTTTCGTCGAATCTTCGGTGGCGTACTATCTGCGTCAGTCTCTCCTCTCAGCGGCGACGGCTACAGCTGCGATTCAGCTCGGCGTCGAATCTCCGGTGGCGTCGGTCTCTCGCTCCGCGCCCCTCTCTGCGGCGATGGCCAATACACCTTTGAAGTCGTCTGCTTCTCGGAAGGCTCTTCGGTGGCCTTAGTTTCTCGCCGGTCTTGCGGAACAATCTCGGGTGCAATTACGCCGTGCCAACCCCACACCTGACACCAGTTTTTGTATGTTGTGCCCCAAGTGGCGGAACGCAACGAATAGGAAGCTTCGACCCGAGTGGCTAGGCCGAAGTTCGTGATTAGGGTATAGGCGCTAAAGAGTGAAAACTCAAGCGTATCTGCAAAGGTTTATTATCAAATAGCCCTTACCGGAGAGCAGCATGGCCTCCGGCTACACCCTGGAGATTGTTCCCCGAGTTGAGAATTTTCGGGGTTTATATATGATTCTGGAGGTCCAGAAGGCGGCAGGCAGAGGCGTGGGAGGAGACTTTTGCCAACAATTCCCACGGGAAAAGTTCACAGGGCGTCTGGGTGCAGCTGCATTTAAAAACCAACACAACTTGGTGGGCGTCTGCAAAAATTATGACACCTAGTTAACGAGGCAGCTGACCGACCCTTTAAAGGACATGAGACCTATCTCCTCCCTCCACCTCTGACGCGACCCTCTGGCCCGTTCCCACACTAGACGACGCCAAGGGTTCATAACTTACAAAATACAGTCTGGCGTACACGCCTAGTGCTTATACCTAGAGGAGGAGACGGCGTACATAACAGCACATATCAGGAGGAAACTGCAAATTGTCCTTATCTAATCATCCATCCTGAGGAAATCATAATTTTTTTGGATGTTTGATTCTTGGCTTTGGTTTTCTTGCGACCGCTGATTGCTGGTATGTTTGATATCGATGTTTCTTTCTGCTTCGGCACTCAATAATTTCGTAAAATTAAGGACAAAATTAAGGCTTTGGTGTGGCTTATATTTATAATCCTACTTAGGTTCAATACTGTTGTTTTATATATTTTCATATTGCATTCTGTTACGTTATTCCTACTTATGGGGTGTATGGGGGCTTGTTCTGATTATTCCTCGGTCTTGCCTTGGCCCTTATGGGAGTAGCTCCAAATCACCTTGGGTCGCCGCAGCTGCCGGCTAGCCGGCGTCAACGAACTCTCAACCCTTCTCCTCCCGTCCTTCGGTGACGATAGCCGAACCCCACGAGCGTGGACGCCTTCCTTTTAAGGGATCGCATTGTTGGTGGCCGTTTCCGTGGAGTCCGATGATTTATACGCGAGTGATGGCGGAAGGATTCATGCTCTCTCATTGAAAGATCCGTGTGAGAAGGGAGATGGCTTGATGGATTTGAATCATTAACAATATGATGATATATTCTCTTAATTTTTATACGTTTTTCATATCTACCCGGTCTTCTTGCATTCGTAAAAGGAAACGTTGTATACGTAGTTCCGTGAAAGCCACCTCTATAGTGTGAAGACGGGTGTTAATTTTTACCATCATGCACCATATCCTGCAAATTTTATCGAAACTAGGAGTATTTGTAACTGAAAATATGTGACGGGTTTACTTTATCTTCTGCATGCAGTACAATGTATGCGACATATGTTACCTAAGGTAGAGCAGCTAAGAATGCGGATTGTTAAAGATACATCGTCGGTCCCGGTGGCGGCGGGTAGAGATAATTGAGTCATTTTGTCGTTATGTACTGAAAAGAATAGAGACGCAAGAGTCTCACAAATAGATTCTCAGATGTGCCGTTAGAACAGCTAAGAATGCTTATTATTACGGATACATTGTCGGTCCCGGTGGCGGCGGGGTAAAGTCCGCGAATGCTAACCCTAGGGTCGCGGGTTTGAATGTTTCGAATCCCTTCTGGGTAGAATATTCACTGCCTAGAACATGGTGTTTGTGTTCGTCAAATGAGTTAATTGTCCGAGAGGACTTAGGTGTACCTTATGTAACTATAGTTGCCTACTGTACAGTCCTCTCCTTAATTAACCTTAATGGTTGTACTCCTTAATTGTTAAACAGAACTGTAAAGACTTACATTCGTTAACAATGAAGACTGATAATAAATTAATCAATGCATTCATGACTATATTCATACCCGAATATACATACATCAAACACACGTACATACCCACCCGTGTCAGACTCCCTTGCACGGTACCTATTTCGTAGGTAGAATGGATATACTTGACGATTTTTGTCTCCACCTTGAAAATTCTCTAGTTTGGGCGGCCTATGATGAACACAGGCCTGCTGTCTATATGAGTCGTGTGGTATATCCCAGCAGCAGCGTGAGAAGACGGAAGGAAGTCCCATCTGTTTGCAGGAAGTACACGCGCCCTCGGGAAGGGGAGGAGGAGTGAGGTTGGGTAGGGGCGAGTAGGTTTAGGAGGCGACCCACTTCCTCCTCCTCCTTCGGCCACACAGGATGCGTCGCCCCCGGGTGCCCCGCGAAGCCTTGCCACTGGGTGCGCGCGGGTGTTTGATATCTGAGGCGAAGACGACAAGTCTCTTCCTCTTTTTATTATGTACTTCCCTCTGTATCTCTCCTCGGGGTTTTCGTGTCCAAATTTCCTCTCCGCGTTATTATCTACATACTTCCCTGCGAGCCGACTCATGGGCGTGTGGTAGGGGGTGTTAGGTCACCAACCGTGTTAAGATTTTGGGAGGTGAAATGGTGACGTGTATTATGGGAGTGTATTTAGTGGAGCTATATTGTCAGTTTTTATTGCGGTCATAGCGGAAAGAACGAGTTTTTGTACCAATCTGTTCGGTAATGTATCTCTCTTACTTTATCGCTTCTGCCAGACCTATAGATGTACTGAGGCGTCATGATAATACACTCTGTGTCTCTCTGAAACTCACCAGTTATAAATATCTCAAGCAGCCTAAGCCTAGCGTGCAGCCTCCGAGTCTCCAGGGGCTTCCACCTTAATCCCTCTAACAGTTATGAAACACGATATGTTCGCTCGGAGTAGATTTTAACGGAGCGTGCTGCTCTTTTTTTGTATTTAATTAATTTTTTTGGTTAAATCTTTATGACCAGGGACATAAATGCTCGCGGCGTATTCTCGGTTTGGCCTAGTCAGAGCGAATTAGCATCTCTATTTTGCTATTTCATCCGAGGACCTTCCTATTATACACTTAACAAAACCTAGTTCCTTTAATGGTGTTCCGCATATGTTTTGTACGTGTGTTCCCCACGATATATCAGAAGTTATGGTAATTACAAGGTATTTTACTGTACCTGAAGATTTTATGTTCACTCCACCCGCTGTAAAGGCATGGCATTTGTATGATGACTTTCACAGGGAGTGAACTGTTTGCATTTACTAATATTTAATTGTAATTAATATTTATTATATGGCATTGAAACTGAGGTTTGTCGGGTTGGGGCGTAAGAGTAGGCTAAATGCAGTAGGAATAGGTGCACTTCAGTAGTGATTGAGGCAAAAGTAGGATGGATAGGGTTGGGAAAAAATGTGCCACAAAGAAATGTGGATTGAATGCTCGAGGAGTATGCTTCGTTAGTTTAATCATGTGGGAGGATGGACCATTCAGGTGTATGGAGAGGGCACTATGCCATCAAAATGAAACCTGACAACCGAAATAACAACTACATACATTGTTTATCCCTGCTCTCTCCTTAAGTTCCTTTGGATAGCACGACGGAATGGAAGAATTAGTGGAATTGAAGGAAGTATATTAAACATCAGTTTGAAATTTAAGGCAATCAACTCATCAAACATGCATCGGTTGCTAAGTACTATGGATTCTAGTCGACTTTACCCTAGTTTACAGCAGGAATTGCGGACTATGTTTCATTTAAATAAGTCTTGAATAAATGTGCTGCCAGAGACGAAACAGGAGGAAAATAGACAGGATAGAGGAGCGTGTGAGATGCGTAAGTGAAGTGTAATACATGACTGCAGTGGAGGGAGTAATAGAGATTTGCAAGGAGAGGGCACTATAGAAGCTCATCTACATCTACGTAATACCCTGCGAGCCACCACGAGTGTGTGTGGCAGGGGGTGAAAATCACCAAACATGCACTATTGACATGCAACTAGGATATTTAATGAAGGCATGCTAGATAATAGGGTCACATGGTTAGTATCTACATATCATCAGTAAGAAAGGGATTAATGGTTGTTATAACATGCATCATGCACTACAGACTACTCTAACTATATTTCACCTACCTATCCCTTTGCTACGCTGCCCATTGTTCTCTCTTATGGTACGCGGGAAAAATGACATTTTAAATCTGTCGGTACGACAATCTATATCTCTAATCTTGTTAATATGATCAAACCTAGCATAATACGCAGGGTTTCTCAATATATATCTAACGTCATCTGTGAACAAATCGGTTTCGAATTTACTTAAAAGGTTTAACCTAAATTTTAACCTGCGTTCTGATAGTAATTCCCATCCTAGTTCTTCTATTAAACTCGTAACACTTATACAATTATCATAACGGCCTTTAACAAACCTAGCGGATCTCCTTTGCACGCGCTCTAATTCTTTTATCATACCTTCCTCGTACGCATTTAAAGAGCGCCTGTGTTCTCGGCCGAATAACTATAACTAAGTTCTTTGACTTGGCACGCCCCATTTGGCAATGGTGTTGTATATACGACTTAGGCTGTAATCGAAAGGGAAGTGCGTGATTGGTATGAATTCGTAAGACTACACTCGGCGTTGTCTCGAGTTTTTGTCCGTGAATTCCGAATTTATTACGATTGAACTGTCTCTGGAACTCGTTTGGTGGGAATTTCGAGTTGTTTTCAGTTGCAAGTCGGAATATTTTTTTTTAACAACCTTTCTCATGATTGAAATTCGAGATCGGTAGAGTAGGTGGCTGGAGGATGTAATAAGGGGCGATGGGTAGCTCAAGAAGGTGATAAAGGGAACGGTTTTGGGCAAGCGGGAAAGAGGAAGAAAGAGAATAGGTTTAATGGACAGGATGAAGAAGGGTATCCTGAGGCGAAAAAGGATGTACTAGAGCGAGATAGGCCCCTGAGAGTGTAGAAAACCGGGAGGAGGTTCTCTGACATTCAACAAATCCTACGTTAAGGTAGTTTGAGCGAAATATCGTTTTGCCTAGAAATCCATTAATTTGGTCTCATTTAAAGAAAAATATATCACTCTTCCATTGATATAAAAAAATTCAACCCCTTACCACATGACTTTCCGAGATATTTGCCAAAAAATACCAGCCCTTTTATACGGGAAATGGTACGTGTACGCACTCCAGAGAGACCTTATATCAAAAATGAGGCATTTCCTACACTTAGATGTCGTAAAATATCAACAGTGTGTAGTTTGTGTGTTTTCTCAACTATTTATGGAAACAAATCATATTGTCACCGCAGTAAATTCTTCGGGATCACAATAAACCTTCCGTTTTGATGGAGTTTCAAACGTATCGTGCGAAAAAAATGAGTGAAGTTAATGAATTATTTAGATATTTTCATTCTATTTCTTCCAATTTCCGTCATGTAAAACTATTTAATTGCACCTTCGATTAAGCAATATTTAATTCGTGTGTCTCACAGTTGGTGAAATTAAAACGTATAATTCGAATATGGTGTCTATTATTATTAGGGAACTATCTCGCTCACACTACCTTTACCGGCAGAATACTTTTTTTTAAATGTTTGTTGTCCCGAGCTCCTAGATATATATCTACATCTAGATCAGCATAGTTCTTGATATGAGGTTACTGATTATTTTCCTCTCGAGCGTACTATTATTATTACTACTAGTAGTTGCGTGTTTTTTATGACATAGCTTCTTTGGATCGTCTCAGAAACAAGAAAGTGTGTCTAATTTTCAACGACTGGTAGTACATCCTTGGATTCCATTGTCAAAATGTATAGAATACCGGAGTGCATAATGTTGCATTAGATATAATGAAAATTCGATCAGGAATTTGTCACAGGCGGTCATCCCTGACATGTATAGAACTGCTGTTTTAAGTCTGACTGCCACGAATTACGCTGATCTATAGAGCTGCCTTGTGTCCTGAGTGTATTGTTAATACTACCCTAAATGTTGTAAGTTTACATCCATTATTCTGGATCTTATAGATTACTATTTATGTAATGCTAACTTCATGCAGTGGCTGATGCTTTTCGCAACTTTCTGCCGAATCGAAATACTGATACACCGGTACGGTTGCGGTGTAACTGTACCATATGCTTTATATCGCTCATTTTAATTGTCTTCTCTGTGTAGAGGTAGGTCTGATCTGCATTCCTGTAATTCTTATTAGACATAGTTAAATATTTTCATTTGTGAAAGATTTCCTTGGTGGTCTTAAAGAAAAAACATTTCATTGAAATGCTACCATTATTACAGATTTGGAAATCTACGGTTTAACACCATGTTTCCGTCTCAATTATCCCGGTCGATTAAGTGATCCATGGCTAATCCTGTTTTGCTTTCTCTTTTTACCTGACTGAGGTATCCGTGCACTGAAGTCTTTCGTTGGATTTTTTTTCAAGTTTACAGCAACACTTGACCTCGGCTTTCAGTGCTGCTTGAAAACCGATTAGGCGTCATCCATTTAGGACGCTATTCTGCCGCTTCCGACCTCCCGTCCTCCACTGTCACTCCCGGTCACGCCTGAGGTAATGTCTTGCGTCATTCGCATCTCAAGACAACGACGAGGAATAATATGGTGCGCGATGCCAGTTAAAATTCGACTCAGATGAGAGAACGAGCAAAATGCTATGGCAAAAGAAAGAGATTAGAGGAATCAGGTGGTGCTTGGGTGTTAGGCTTGGCTTTGTTATTCCTGCTTTTACAGTGATTCAATCGCTCTTTCAAGTTTTACCTTACCTCTGTGTGGTAACCCTTTTGTTGCCAAATTTTTCAACTTTTCGAAAGAAAGAAGCTATGGGCAAGATTTCTCCCATTGCGATATTTCGTCATCATTTCGAGTAACTATGTAAGTACCTGGATTTGAGTTATGCCGAAACCCTTGAATCTACTCGAACGGCTTCCGTAGTTAACCCTCAATCTCGAAGTATGACCCTGTGGTAACATTTAAATGAGGTTTTTTTGTCTCTCATTAGGTTTCTTTACGTATATATGCCTTTGTGGCATCAAACTTCACATCTTGGCAACGAAATCATCCCTTATTTGTAACTTTTAGTTCCTGATACTCCCACGAGTGGGATAGCATGTGAAATGACTGCACATGTTGGACATCAGAATCGGTATGTAGAGGGTTAAGCGAAAAAGATTCGGAATAAATTGTTGGCAATCCATCCTCTCTCTGGCAGTGCTTTTTTGCCAAGTATCCTAAGCCTTAGGAAAAAAAGTAATTAATGGTATCGGCAGTAACTTGATGGAATTCCGTCATAATGAAATGATGCATTACTTGGTGTTCCACAAAAGAAAACTCTTTTTTGGAAAACTAAGTAATTCATCATTTCATTAGAAAGAAAGTAATTTTTCATAAGATCTCTTTCATTGTGATATATATTATAATTGTAAGGAAAATTCAGAATCACTTGAATTATAGTGATACTGGAATATAGTTTTCCCTGAATTTTTTCCATACCTAAGGGGGAAATATACAGTAATAATTATTAGCTTACCTTTCTCTTGGTGAATACTGTCGACAAACCTGACAGTCTAAAATGAGTTTTAAAATAAATTTTGATGTTTTAATTTTTAATTCGTCCTACGTATCTGTCGTATTCAGCTGCTTATTGAACAAAATGTAGATATTAATTTATTTTCTGAAGATTATTGTTAAGTTATGACTAGAAGGACGTAGTATGTGGTGCAGAATAGACTTATCGACGTTTATGCACCTGGCTTAACTAATCCTTATACATATTACGAATTATTTTTTATTACTATGATTTTGTGGCAAGAATATTTTATTTCAAAATCGCAAGCATCTTCCGTCAAATCGTGACGAGCTGAAGTCAGGCTCATTAATGCATACCGCGATGGAAAGTGTTGTGCTGTCAACTGTAATAATTCTTTCGCAACATTTGCCAGAGTGAATCGTGTCTGGGCACGAGTGCATTAAGCGGTGCGACGCTTTCCTTCTTTCTTCCTTTACGGATGCCTTGCTTTCAGGACGTGGACGAGGGTCGCGTGGCACTCCGGAGGCAAAACAAAGCAAGGTCACTGTGCGCACCTAGCGACACCACTTTAAAGACTCTTGCTTTTCCCACGTCCCGCTACGCTTTGACGAGAATTGAGGCGAGGGAGTCCCCAGCTTTCCGTCGCTCTTGATTTTCTTCTCGTTTATTTAGGACGCGAAAGGGGCAATGCGTGTGCCCTTTGCGCGGATGACTTTCGAAAGCGTCCTGTGGGGAAGACTAATAGAGGAACCTGCGTCGAGTTCCGCGAGACTTTCAATCTCTCCTCTAATGGACCGATTTCGTGGATGGACATAAGTTTAATAGCTGAAATACCGTGGGCATAAATTATCTGAGAAGTTCTTATGGTTAATTGTGGTAGGGATCCACATCTACGAAATACCGTACAAGCCACCACTTGGGTGTGTAGCACGGTATGATCCCACATTAGGCATGAAGCCCTCATCCCAGATGAAATTCTAACCGTGCACGTTCCCCCGGAATGCCAGACGTAGGCCAAAAGCAGTCAGGACAACAGTGCGCGGTCAGATCAGAACCTAGGAGAGTGCTACGTGGACGAACATGCTACCATTCAGTACTAATTAAAATAGGACTACTGGTATTAATTACTGCGTCAGATAAATAGTACTGCAAGGTACTTGGCAGTGAAGAGATTCCCTCGCGTGCAAAGTTTCTAACATTTAAATTCAACGTGTCGGAGACGAAGACCTGAGGGCCTTATTTTTTTTAGTGAAAGCCTCTTATCTCCGAAAGAGGTTTTTTTCAAACGAAGGCACCATGATATATGAATGAGTTCACCTAATTTTGGCGCTGCTTCTCTCGCGGGGAAACTGAAGACACCACGTCGAAACTGACAAGTCGTTGCCTATATTTATATGCGTTCTAAACATGGGGAAGACCCGACGGAATATTATTTTTTCGCGCGACTAGACTTTCGGGTTCTTCGGAACGCACGCCAAGGTTATGTCCGGAAGGGAGACTCCTCGGTGAACTTCTTTTGAAGTGCACTATTCGAAAAGAAACGTGTCGCGTGTTCCGCGGGAACTCTTGCAACTGGCTACATGGATGAATTTGTGTAAAACCTAATATTTTTTTTACGTTTTTCTGTGCTTTTGTTTTTTAAGAGAATGGGGACGTGTCAAGCGAAACTCCGCTCGTAGCGCGGACGTAGAAGTGAAGTGGAATGTCTCTTCGCTCTGGTTAAGCGTCATCCCGCTTTTGCTTTGGGCATTTCGGACCGAGCACAGAAAAGAGACGAACGTTCGCGAAGAAAACATAATGGCGCATGCGAGCTATGCTTCGCGAACTTAAGGTAGTTCCTCCGAGAAAGAGCATAGTATATGTCGTTTTCTGGATACTTATCTTTCTTATACTTTCTGGATGTATGTCCTGAAACGGATATGAACAACAAAATATCCTTTCTCAACAAAACTCAGCTAACCTTTCGACTATTTTTACGTTTTTTTTCGACCTAACACTATTTTTCTTGCAAGAATAACCAGAAATTACAAGGAGTTAAATGAGATGTTGGTAAAACACGTGGAAAAACTTACTTTCCTATCTAATATCGATGCCACTTTCTTGAAAAAATGTTGTTTAAGAAGCTAAACACAGCAATAAATTGATTAAAAATCTAATAGATGCATTTTGCCGCCTTATTTTTTGAGCTATTTGCTAATCGTCGTATAAAACTGTATTATTTCACCATTAATAATGCAATTTTTAATTAGTGTGTCCTACAGCTGGTGAAATTAAAACGTATCATGCGAATATAGTGTCTATTATGACTAGGAAACTATCTCGCTCAGTCTACCTTAACGACTCTACATGGTTGGAATCCCGATATTTCATCCTCCAATCAATTTGCCGGTAAAACCTGTGATCGGTTAAGTACAGTCATATTTTGGTAATTCATAAGATGGTCCCAAAACAAAGGTGGTTGAAGGCAGGGATTTTCCCAAAACATAATTAACTGATAGAAACTTCTTTGGTGATCCCTATCCTGTGGACCCCACTTCATACATTGCTTCACCTTCGAACTCATTTGGCTTGCCTTGCCGTTTTTGAAAGGGGAAAGAAATTTCCCGTTGCTGCGTGCCTCATCTCGGCCAATGAGCAATGCGTATTATTCCCTCCTGGCCTTTTTTTCTTATTTTTTCCTTTCCGCCTTGCACTCGAGTGTGACTTTTTAAGGAAAGAGGGATTCGCTTTATTTTTTTAGGGCCAGGCACCGTAATACGCCGCCCGCCGCTTCGCGTTTGTTCTCTTTTTGCTCGCTCGCGCGGCAGAGACTCTTTGAATCGCCTCCTCGCTCGAGGGAGTCCCAATTGAATTTTACAGACGCAATTATTCCAGGGAAAGTTTCTCGCAAAAAGTCAACCGTGCCTTCGCGTTGCCTAACTGGAAGAAATTCCACCAAAGTGAGATTTGTTATTTTTTTTCAAGTCATTAACGAATTAGGCAACGGAACTAGGATAGGAGTCATTTCGTCAGACAAAGGTTTTTATCAATTGTAATACTCAAATCGTTTTTCCTGCAATCTGCAATACCCGGGATATAATTTATTCCAGTAAGTTTCAGAATAGGTGCGCGTATGGCGACATAATGACTTCTAAACATTATAAGTAGTAGAATTTTGTTCATACGTTCATAAGATTGTTATTTGTCTTTATCCCATTTTAATATTCCCCTTGCTTTGCTAAAAAGATCGATTTTAATTTTTAAGACAAGTAAAGTTACCGCGAGTGAACTTCATATTTGTTTAATAAGTGTTTTTTTCAAAATAATAAATCGAGCTCAGGAAAGTGAAAGTTGAGTAACTGTAGATGTCCATCTTGACCTTAGCATTATTTAAAAATGTATACATATATTGTGTATTACATTGTGGTACGTCGCAGTTGGCATTGGGAAGGTCGCTGTGAAAACGTGACTTGTAGAAGAACGAGAGGAAATTAACGACTAGAGAATTGTAGTGTGATTGTATTCTACTGTTTTTGTTCTAGTTCTGGATATTGTTTGGGAAAAATAACGCCTGATATAAGACTACATGGAAAGAACTCCGCGAATAATTCTGTATCACTCTTGTTTTATAGCTCTCCTCCGTTCTACCGATGTATTGTCGGGGTCGAGTGATATTCTCACTGTGGTCTGAAACTCGTTTGATCTCAATTTTTCTGGAAATCCAGCCTTGGGTGCTGACTCTTTTATCTCTAGTGGGCCTCGTTCCAGACGTTCAAAGTGGTGTGTTGCCTCCTTGTTTGCTTGTAGCAGTAATTAACAAAATAATCGAGCTTTCTTGCTCTGCCCGAGAATCAAATCGTGGGTATTGTTTTGGCTCGTAAACGCTCTGCGCCTTACTCGAAATGAGGTCCGAGTGGCACGAAGTACCATTTTTCTTTCTCGTATTTTTCACGAGGACATTGCTCTTGTTAGCCAGATTGATCCTAGTTCCTTTCTTTGAGTTCTGCTAATGTTTCCTTAGAGTTTTCCGCATGATTGATCCGAAGTTATGATCACACTCTGGTACAATCCGCTGTAAAGATACCCTCTCCCCTGTCACATAATGGATGAGGTGTTTTATAACACCTCGGGAATATAATAATAACACCTTATCGCGCCAATAAAATTAGAGAGCTAGATTGTAGAACCGATAGGTATAAAATGTCATTTTTTCCGCGTACCATTCGGGACCATAACAGCTGTGATCGTCGTCATGAGTTCGAGTCATAGTTCGAGTATTGACAATAGGCAGGCAGTAAATCTTTCTCATTATATTCTCTACTCTCTTATTTATGCATGATGTAAATAATGATGTTCTTATTTATGCATGATATTTTGAATCTGTAGTAGTAGTCTTTGTATCCCTTGCATGTTGGAACGATTGAAGATAGAATGTTTCTTGGGTATTAGATTTTTAATTGGCGCTTTGCATGTGTGGTACGCGGGTTTTAATGTAATGTCGGTGTTCTACCATATCATTCATGCATGCCTGGTGCGAAAGCACCCCCTGCCACACACCCTTTGGGTGGCTTGCAGGGTATGACGTAGATGTATCCATAATAATATATGTCCGGTTTAGGCATTTGGATCGGTGTTCTTTATCCTTTCAAACGTCTGAATTATGTGGCCGGATGAATTCTAAGTCCCAACAGCCAGAAGAAGGCCAAGGGATAAATGCGTAGCAGACAAACTAAGCAGAAAATACATAAAAAGAGCTACCAGGAAGTAAGCAAACTAGCATTAGATAGGGAAGGGTGGAGGGCTGCAGTCAACCAGCCTTAGGATTGAACGACCAATGAGGAGAGGACAATGCTAGGCTTTCCTTTCGAATTCAACTTGGGCTTCATCTACATCTACATCTACGTCATACCCTGCAAGCCACCCAAAGGGTGTGTGGCAGGGGGTGCTTTCGCACCAGGCATGCATTAATGATATGGTAGAACACCGACATTACATTAAAACCCGCGTACCACACATGCAAAGCGCCAATTACAAATCTAATACCCAAAAAAATTCTAACTTCAATCGTTCCAACATGCAAGGGATACAAAGACTACTACTACAGATTCAAAATATAATGCATAAATAAGAACATCAATATTTACATCATGCATAAATAAGAAAGAGGAGAATATAATGAGAAAGATTAACTGCCTGCCTATTGTCAATACTCGAACTATTCATGACGACGATCACAGCTGTTATGGTCCCGAATGGTACGCGGAAAAAATGACATTTTATACCTATCGGTTCTACAATCTAGCTCTCTAATTTTATTGGCGCGATCTAATCTGCCGTAGTACGAAGGGGTTAATAGTATGTTTTTTACGTCATCAGTAAAATGATTTTCCTGAAATTTATTTAGGAGGTTAAGCCTATAATTTAATCTACGCTGTGATAGCGATTCCCATCCTAATTCTTCTAACAGTCCAGACACACTAGCCAACTTATCGTAGCATCGTTTCACAAACCTAGCTCCTCTTCGCTGGACGCGATCTAACTCTGATATCAACCCCGTTTCGTATGGATCCCATACACTAACAGCATATTCCAGATGAGGCCTAACGATTGAAAAATAACAACGCTCTTTCACTTTCTCATCACATTTTCCGAGTACTCTCTTGATAAAGCCTAGCTTCCTATATGCTTGACCGCATATTTCCCTAATATGTTTTCCCCAAGATAGGTCGTGACTAATTGTGACTCCTAAGTACTTAACAGACTCGGCGTGAATAATTTCTGTATTTTTAATTCTGTAAGCCCTAACTGGCCAATTTTTCTTTTTCCAAAAGCTGACTGCTACGCACTTTTTTATGTTTAGTTCCATCTGCCACTTTTCGCACCAAGCATGAATAGCAAGTAGGTCGATTGTTAACGAGTCGCTATCTTCGGAATTGTTAATATCCCTATACACAACCGCGTCGTCTGCGAAGAGTCTAAGCTTACTTTTAACGACGTTACTAATATCATTAATGTACAAGAGAAATAAAAGTGGACCAATTACACTTCCCTGAGGAACACCCGATGTAACGCTAACTGTGTTTGACATGATACCGTCTATGGCAACCCTTTGTTCCCGCCCATGTAAGAATTGATTAATCCAACTAATAATGTTTTTATCTATTCCATATGCTTCTAGTTTTGAGAGCAACTTAACATGAGGTACCTTATCGAAAGCTTTCCTAAAATCGAGGAATATCGCGTCAACTTGGACATTATTTTCACCCGAGAGCAAGATGTCATGAACGAAGAGGGCCAATTGGGTTTCGCAAGATCTACCCTTTCGAAATCCGTGTTGGTTATTTATTAACAATTCCTCCCTATCTAAATGACTCATAATGGAGCTTACGATTATGTGTTCGAATACCTTACAGGAAATGGATGTGAGAGAAATAGGCCTATAGTTACTAGGGTCTTCCCTGTCGCCGCTTTTGAATATAGGTGTGACATTTGCTACTCTCCAGTCCTTAGGCACTACATGATCTACTAAAGATTTGGTAAATATTAATTCTAAGTAAGGCGCTATGTCTGATGCCATTGTTTTATATACGCGAGCAGGTATTTGATCTGGACCGGGGGATTTGTTGGGGTTAATATTTTTTAGCTGCTGTTCTATGCCGCGACAATTTATAATAATTTCAGGCATACATGTTTGGGAACGAACTGGCTGGCTTCTGAAATATTGCGACGAGAAAGCTTTCTTCGTGGTCAGAAGTGTGGAACTCATACGCTGAGGATTTCCTCACCATTCCTCATTAGCAAGAAGAGGAAATATTGGAAGTCCCCAAATTTCGCGTAGTGCTCAGCGGAATTCAGAATATGCGACGGGTAGAAGTTTCTCGGAGAGCAGTTTATGCGGATATGGCTAAGTGCTGTGTCCATTTGAGTCTTTCTCATTATCTTTTGCCCCAGAAGTGTTCCGCCTGTAGTGTTCTCTAGAAAAGAACTAACGGAACTTCATTTTGAAAGGATTTGTTGAAGTGTCGAAATGTATTAGTTATCTACATCTACATCTACGAAATACCGTGCAATCCACCACTAGGGTGTGTGGCACGGGTTATTAATTGATTGGCTACCTCATTTTCTCATTTAGTTACTTTTGTGGAGACAGTTTGATGTCGCATAGTGATCCTCGCATTGTATGCATGCGAGGATCACTATGCATGCTTGCTGCCTTCGCATGCTTGCTGCAGCTGCGCAATTCGCGCCGGTCTTTTCATGTATTCGTTAGCGGCATGCGATTAAATAACTGTACATAGTGACTGATGATTTTAATCAAGCATTTTTGTCACGTCTTGGAGAAAATGCAACCCTTTCCACATGCCCTTGAGGTGTCCTGAAGGGAACGTGTAAGTTTACTTTGCCCCAGTGCCTCAAAGTAGGTCATGGGTTAGGTCCCAGTGCCGGTCACACTCGTTTAGATCTCATCATTGGCCCATTGGAAGCGAAAAGCCTTGTGTGTAGCGAATCTCACCAACCGTCGTTGTGTGTCATGGCTGAAATGCAAAAAGTCGTTGTATTAGTTTCTATAAAATTTAGATTCTTAGCGACGAAATGCAGTTTTTTGAAGAACCTCGCATGCTGGTCAAGATTTTCCGCCAGTCAAAAAATGCGGAAAACATGTGGAAAAATAGCGAAACAATATTGTTTTTCTTCATGGACAACGGTATATCAAAGGCTGTTATTTGCCACCGTTGATTATCGTTAAAAATGATTCATTCTGTTGCGATTTGCGCTTTCAAGTCGCTGAGAAGGAAAACTTTTCCGACCCATGTCTCTGCCATGTCTTAACGGAATGGAACCACGGCAGTAGAAGACGAAAGCAGTTCGCCATCCGTTTTTCCTCCCTTTCGCAACCCCGCATCAACAAAAGACGGTCGACCTGCCGTTGCCAAGGGAGCGTTGCCCTCGCCAAGCATGGAAAGGATGCATCGTCGCCCGTCATAATCTTTCGCAACTTTTCCGGGATTTCCTTCGTCTTCGTGAATGACCACAAACATAGTGTTCGGCTAGTTTAACATGCGAAATCGGGTCAGCAGGAGTCGGTTATCTTCGTAACCACTGCAGTTTTACAAGGGCAGAGCATTTATTTCACTGTGTGATAGTTCCGGCTGGTGGCTTGGGAAAATAAGTCTTCTCTCTAACACGGCTCAGTTTTTTGTTAGTCACTTTTTTTACTATGTATTCAGTAAAATTCGTTGACTTGTTTCAAGTCTAAAACCGTATTTTTATCCATTTCGCTTTCCTTCAGCATTTGGAATATCCATCATTTTTTTAATAGTTTAATTTGAATCATCTCAGTCTGATTTTTTTCTGGTTTATTGATTTTCACCTAATCAACGCAATACCCTGTGAGTCCCTTCAGAGGTGTGTGGCAGGGGATGAGAAAAAAACCATCATGCATTACATTATACCATCGCTTTCTGACCGTCAATTGAAAATTATACTGAATCTTTGATGTAATATCAAAACCAATTTATATTCGGACGAAGTTATCAATATGTTAAGAACTACTACATGCTAAGGTAGATCAGATCATGGAAATAAAGTGAGAGAAATAGATTTTAGATGAGATGGGTTTAAAATGTTATTTTTCCCGCGATCGATAAGAGACCAAAATGGATGCGTTAATGCTTTGAAGTAGGATAGTTGACAGGTAGTGTAGCTGATTAATTGATGTGCTCCCTAATGAATGTTTCTAAATCTGACGAGTGGTGCTAACAGCATGTTTTGCATGCTCCCTGCATGACTGTTCTATATTATAGATAAATATAGTAGTTCCTTTAGAATTTGTAGCATACTTGTAGTGTGGTGACTGTTGGTGATAAGTCACCAACAACCTCTTACTCCTTGGAGGGGTCTTTGAAAAGTTTGATAATGGTGACATTATTTTGCGCAGTATTAGGATTCAAAATTTGAAGCTGTTACTCAGTGTAAAGTCGACACGGTAATGACACGAACTTCGTAACTTCCACAATTTATTTTAGAATGTATATACAACCGGTCTCGGCAGTTACCCCATCTTTGCGTCATCTTCAGCTCCACTCTGACCCTTCTGTGGAGCTGAAGATGGCGTAAGTGCCGAAACTGGTTGTACGTTATAACATAAATAGTGGAAATTACAAAGTCCGTCTTATGACCTGTATTTGAATTCGGGTGTATTATGTGACTCACTAGTATTATTGAGTAGTATCTTGGTAACCAGGTCCCTCGTTGCAATGTTTTACTATTTCTTTACAATTTTTATGGTTTACAAATATTACACCTTGACAACCAGGTCCTTCACTGTAATTTCTTACTATTTCTCTGCGATTCTTTAAAATTAATAAATATTATACCTCGATAATCTAGTCATTCGGTGCAATGTCTAGCTATTTCTTTACGATTTTTGTGACTCAAAAATATAATGCGTATCGAACCTGGTCCTTCACTCGAATGTCTTACTATTTATTTAAGAATGCGATTGAGTCTTCACATAAATGTGCTGTTATTTTTTGTCGGTTGTTTTTTATATTCCCCGAGCAATACTCACCTCTTACAGAAGTCATCTTCTCCACTTCTCAGAAGAATTTGTCATGTCCGAAGGCTTTGGGTGTTGACTGTATGGGAAGGGAGGGGTGACGAATCGATTTGTACTTCGCCAAAGTGGGATTTATCATCCTCATTGTGTGTGTAAAGCATCGGAGTTCCTAGGAAGCAGAAGTATGGTATCCGGCACAGTCACTCCCGGCGAAGGCTGCTCTCAGGTTGCGACAGATGCCCGCCCGCGCTCTCTCGGCCGGCGAGAGGTCAGTCGCTCTGGTGGAGAACCATAAGAGGTCGCCGCTTCGCGCTCCTCTCGAAGGACGTTTGGCAATGCGTGTGCATCATTCCGGGGGCATTATTGCGCGTGGGCGTCGGAAGTCCTCCCACTCGGCCATGCGTCCTCTGGGGAAATGGCTTTCAAGCAAATCAGCCGGTCATCACGCTCTCAGGGACGGTGTCTGAACGCGTCAATGAGTCATGATTTTTGCATGTCGAAGTAGGCATTTGTGTCGTTCAAATGTGAGTGATTGGCTGGCGTTTTTAAGTAATTACGGAGACTTTCGGGTGGAAGACTTGTGCATCTAACTACGTGCGTAGTTCTCATACAGCCGGAAGTGTTCGGGTAGATCTTGGAAAATCATTTTCTTCGGCATTAGTGGTATACTTCCGGATAGGGCAAGTTTTAATGGATCGTTCAATCTTAGTCGGCCTTCTCCCTTGCACATTTTCTGTCTTCTAAAGAGCGTTCCATATTTAGTTGACTGTATCTCAATCTACATATTATCCTTGACGCCTCCTCAAGGGCATGTGGCAGGCAGTGAGGTATCACCTATATGCACTATAATTTACTAGTTGCTTTCTCCAACATGCACTACACTATATACGATTATTAGAGAAATATTTGTGTTAATTTATATTGCAGCAACGTATACGAGACAGCAATCATGCGGGGATCATGAGAAACGTGACATTAGTATTACTACCTGTCAGGTTACGGAATAAGTTTTAGGAATCAAATCAACTAATCATCTGTCGACTGATCTACTTAAAAGTCTCATTGGGAGTTCCTAATGGTCTCTTATTGGTTGCAGGAATAACGACATTTTAAACCTATTCCTTCCTATCTACAGTCTATTTCCCTAGTATTATTATCGTGACGTGATTTACCGTAGTGTGTTGGAGTTAATAAGATGTTAGTAACGTCGACAGAGAATGCGTCGGTTTTCTATTTACTTAAAAGGTTAAGTCGTAATATAAATAATTTTTATAATATGTCATTGACGGTCTGAAAGCGAGTCCCATCCTAATTGTTGAAATAGGTCGGTAACACTAACGTGATTATCACAACTGCCTTCTCTGCCCACGCTCAAACCCGGTCATTGAGCCTACCTCATGAGGATCGGTGCGTGGTATTTAAGGTGAACGCTCTTGCCAAAATTACGCTCAGCGTGCTCACTTTTACGGACCAAGGTTAGTCCGCGTTTTCAAGGCCGAGTTAATTTTCAATGAGATGCTTCTTGGAATAAAATTTGAGTAATTGAAGACTCCTGGACGTGTAGATAGCATAGCACTATGTTTATTTCCGCATTCTGTTGACGACGTCGGACCTCCTGTCTTGTGGAGATTTACTCAGAGAAGGAATATCCATGAATACCCATACCCAATGCCCAACCCATATGTCAACCCAATATGGAACGACCTATACTTCCTTCCTTTACCCCAGTAGTCGAAGTACTAATGCAGCTCTAATGTAATCGGATCGGATCTAATGTAATTTAGGTTAAACCTTTTAAGTCAATTCGAAACAGAGTTGTTCACAGATGACGTTAGATATATATTGAGAATCCCTGCGTATTATAATACCAATAATCCATTTCATATTATGTAGATACTAACCATCTAGCAGCATGTGACCATATTATCTAGCATGTCTCCATTAAATATCCTAGTTGCATGTCAATAGTGCATGTTTGGTGATCTTCATCCCCTGCCACACACCCTCGTGGTGGCTCGCGGGGTATCACGTAGATGTAGATGTAATTGGATGACGTTTCAGTATTCAAATGAGCTTTCGTTTCAAGACGTCACAACATATATACGTGTGGTGTGGACGCAGCCGAAGGCGTCTCAATAAGTCTTAGAAAGGATATGTTATTTTTCGCTGATGACGGTGTTCTTCCGAGTTTGTTAATATTTAATGGGTCGTTTCTATTTTACTTCTCTTTCTTTAAAGATCTCCTTCCTTTTGCTATTTTTGTCTAGATCTCTTCATACCTCATTCCTCCATTCTCTCCCACATGCTCTTCTTTCTTCCTCTTCCCTGATTTCCCAGCATATTGCTTTCAGTAACAATCTTCAGTATTGCCTTGCTTCAAAATCCTTGTTGGAACCACTTGCTCTCCATCCTTCAAATCTATTCCAGCTAGGTACCGTATTTATTATTACTGTTGTCAGTATTTTTTCATTTATCGTATTTTGCGCCGATGGAACTTTTTCTATTCCTCTCCACGCCCACACACGAGCGCCTTCTATCTATTTTTCATCTCTCCTCAGAGTCATCGTACCCTCCCTTACTACGCATGGCTCAATGTTCCTTTATAACATGCATAATGTATTGAAAAACGTTTGGTTATTGAATTTTATTTTTCGGCAGTGATTTATTGGTTTATTGGTATTTAATGTAGATATAGCGTTTACGGACTGACACACAAATTTTTCATTTTTACAGTTTTCCTTCGACAACTTACTATAATTCAGCATACATTAACTTATATCATTCTACTACTTACCTCCTCGGCGCTACAGCCCGGTATGGGCTTTGGCCACCCTCAATACGCCTGTGCATTCTTTTATGTAGTGCACTTTCTTCCACCATCTCACGATCCTCATAGTCAATAGATCGCGTACAGCGAAGAACAGCTAGGTTTGTGAAACGATGCTACGATAAGTTGGCTAGTGTGTCTGGACTGTTAGAAGAATTAGGATGGGAATCGCTATCACAGCGTAGATTAAATTATAGGCTTAACGTTCAATGGTATTTGTGTATAGGCTTAACCTTCTAACTATATTTCAGGAAAATCATTTCTCTGACGACGTAAAAAACATACTATTAACCCCCTCGTACTACGGCAGATTAGATCGCGCCAATAAAATTAGAGAGCTAGATTGTAGAACCGATAGGTATAAAACGTCATTTTTTCCGCGAACTATTCGGGACCATGACAGCTGTTATCGTCGTCATGAATAGTTCGAATTGTGACAATAGGCAGGCAGTAAATCTTTCTCATTATATTCTCTCCTCTCTTATTTATGCATGGTGTAAATATTGATGTTCTTATTTTTGCATGATATTTTGAATCTGTAGTAGTAGTAGTCTTTGTATCCCTTGCATGTTGGAACGATTGAAGATAGAATGTTTCTCGGGTATTAGATTTTTGATTGGCGCTTTGCATGTGTGGTACGCGGGTTTCAATGTAATTTCGGTGTTCTACCATATCATTCATGCCTGACTGGTGTGGAATCACCCCCTGCCACACACCCTTTGGGTGGCTTGCAGGGTATGACGTAGATGTAGATTGGTTCGCCATTTATTTCAATAATAACTTACAGACACCAATTATATATAGTTATTTTGAAATCGGATGTGTGGGCAAGTGCGAGGCAATCATCCGAATGATATCTGTCCTGAACTGGTCTAAAGAGACACGTATTTTCTTAGGTAGGTCTGCCTCTGGCCCTGTTGCTATGCTGTGCATGGTGGAAAGTGAGGTTTCTTCTCAACTTCCTCCTCTTATTATAGGATAAATTGAAACCGGCTTCTTTTCCAAAACTTCGTTCCCAGCTACATAGAAGACAGATACATTGTCAAATAGCAAGACTTCACCTGTAGATTTTTTGCAATTGGTATCCACGTACGCCACCAATTATAACGGTCTGTCACGTCGAACGTAATTTCCGGGTGCAATCTCTTCTCCCCTCGCCTGCATCGTGTTATATGGCCTTCATTTAGCGTCGCATTAAGACGAGCCGAGCGGGAAAAATCTCTCGGAAATCTTGGAATTAACCCTCCTTCACACTTTCCCGAGGCCATTAATTCCTTCCGCCTGCTTTCTTCCTTCCTGTCTGTGCTCGCATCATCCTCTCATTTAGTCTCCCATCTCTTCCAAAATTACCAGATTCATATTCGCAACCCCTTACTACCCTTTAAATGCTTGTCTCGACGCTTATATTTCCCTCATTCGATTATTGCGCTTTGGTCTATAATGACCTTTCAGTGGCATTAGGAAATAAGCTCCAGCGGCTCTTTAATTCTTGTGTAGGATTTGTCCTTGACCTTCGTGAAGACGAGCATATCTCTCGGCACCTTCACAACTTGTCATGGCTTAAAATCTCTTCTCGGAGGAAATATTTACTTGGTTCATTTCTCTTCTTTCTCTTCTTCTGCAATAAATATCCAGTATATCTTTTTTCCAGGTTAAAATTCAAACCAGTCTCTGTTTTAAGAACCGCTATAGCTGACTTCTCCTGCCTCTTATACCTCGGATAAATACTACCCTCATAATACCTTACCCTACCCTACCCTAACCAAATACTACCTTACAGCTGTGATCGTCGTCATGAATAGTTCGAATTGTGACAATATGCATGAGATTTTGAATATGTAGTAGTAGTCTTTGTATCCCTTGCATGTTGGAACGATTGTCGATAGAATGTTTCTTGGTTATTTGATTTTAAATTGGCGCTTTGCATGTGTGGTACGCGGGTTTCAATGTAATTTCGGTGTGCTACCGTATCGTTCATGCATGCCTGGTGTGGAAGCACCCCCTGCCTCAGACCCTTGGGTGGCTTGCAGGGTATGACGTAGATGTAGATGTACCCTCAAATCTTTTCTCACCTCTGATGCTAATCTCAGGAGTTCCTTGCCATTAGGTATCTATAAAAAACCATTCCACTCTATTTTTGAGGAAAAACTATTTAATTATAACTATAATGAACATATATGTCTATAATTAAAATTTGTATCCTATCATAGAATTGCATGTTTTACATAAAGTTCTGAGAAATTATTGCTTGTTTCTTATCTCTTTCTGATTGATATTATATTTTACATTTTTTTTACATTGTTAATTATCTGTGGCTGTGGAATTTTTGTTTTTCATCACTGTGAGATGTTGGCCAGGTATAATTTTTGTTCTTTTTTTCGTTAAAAGCAGAATTTGATATGTATTTTCAGTTTTGCTCCAGTGGGGATACCTAGAGCATAGTAAAAATTGTTCTATTCTATTCATGCCTGTATTATCTCGCCCCGGCGCGCTAATCCGCGTCCTCCCCGAAGGAAATTCGTCTCTCCTCCGGGAAAAAAAGACCTTGACTTTGACCGCATCGGAAATAGTCGGCGTACGTCACTGTGTGGGACTTTTTCGGTCTGGGCGCGCCCCTCCGCCCCCTGTCGGGTGAGGTTTTTCACTCTCTTGTGGTCGAATCTGGGCGTATAAACGAGTCGAAAAGCGCCCCGGGGGCAAACGAGACCGGTCTCCGCCGAGAAGGTAGGTAAATTGGGAGTGTGTGTTTGGTTTCAAGGTGAAGTGAGGAGTCGTTTTAGGCCCAAACAAGCGAGATAACTCCTCCGTTATCCATCCCTTGCTGACCGCGACTTAGAGAATGTATTTCAACAGAGGTGGCGTGACGAACTTCAGGTGAAGCCAATTATAATGATAATAAGATAGAAGAATAATGGATTGGATATTTGGGAGGCGACCGACAGCTAAGGTCATTTGCGCCAAAGAGGACAGGTAAGGGAAGAAGGGTAGATAGAAACCCGGCGTCGGCATTAGTCTGCTCTGCCGAAAGCCCGAAATAAACTCGATTGTTTCAGGCTTTACTTAGTGAAAATCCATTCCAAAGAATCCAAAAGAGATATGGTACTTTTTCGCAGTTTTTATTTCAAGTCGACCGGTTTCGTCGCATAGGCGACATCATCAGGACCTGATGATGTTGCCTATGCGACCTGATGATCAGGA
The DNA here is from genome assembly GCA_963169105.1 of Ceriagrion tenellum. Taxonomy (NCBI): domain Eukaryota; kingdom Metazoa; phylum Arthropoda; class Insecta; order Odonata; family Coenagrionidae; genus Ceriagrion; species Ceriagrion tenellum. Next base: position 72,701,593 of record OY720642.1, on the reverse strand, counting down.
CCTGATGATGTCGCCTATGATGATGATGATGTCGCCTATGCGACGAAACCGGTCGACTTGAAATAAAAACTGTGAAAAAGTACCATGTCTCTTTTGAAAGTCCGAAAGGCTGCAAGGGGACCACGGCTTAACGTCTCATCCGACAGAGGGAGTACTACATTTAGCGCCCTCCACAAGACACTCAAGTAGGGATCGGGTTTCCTCTGAAAAACATCCTCCTCTCCTGGGATTTGAACCCTGGCCGTCCGTATGGTTAGCCAGGACTCTAGCCACCACAACAAACCCGATCCCCCTAGAAGAATTATGGTTTTAATACTCCGACAGGGAATGCTTACAACATAATATATTTGATTAAAGCGGGGAGTAAATGCAGGTAGCCATGAAGGTAAACCTGGATTATGGCTACCATCGTTTACAGAGTGGGTTATGCACACATATCTAGGGGAAATACAGCATTTTGAAAATACAGTACATAGAAAGTACATACAATACAGTAACGTACGTAAGATCGGTGTGAATGCTACGTTAACATCCCCTCTTTTGAGAGTCGAACCTTAAATATTGCCTTACATCAACCTTATTAGTCAACCGGGACACAGCCATGCAGATTACCACGCTATCGAGGTTGCCTGCTCTAAGTACAATTGTTTATGTGCCTATGAGAAGAATTATTTTAATAGTTGCCGTGTTCCAATACGCTCAAATCTTAATCTATCAATGCGTAACCCTCTCCATTGTGCTCTCCTTTTCCGTTCGTCACGGTGGGTCAAACTATCCTGTACTTCATCGCAGCTTTTCTAACTCTATTTGGACTTTCCTCGCCTTAGTTATTTTATCGCCTGCTGCATTGGCTTCACTGCTTGCATAGCTGTGATCGTCGTCATGAATAGTTCGAGTATTGACAATAGGCAGGCAGTTAATCTTTCTCATTATATTCTCCTCTTTCTTATTTATGCATGATGTAAATAATGATGTTCTTATTTATGCATGATATTTAGAATCTGTAGTAGTAGTCTTTGTATCCCTTGCATGTTAGAACGATTGGAGATAGAATGTTTCTTGGGTATTAGATTTGTAATTGGCGCTTTGCATGTGTGGTACGCGGGTTTTAATGTCATGTCGGTGTTCTACCATATCATTCATGCATGCCTGGTGCGAAAGCACCCCCTGCCACACACCCTTTGGGTGGCTTGCAGGGTATGACGTAGATGTAGATGTAGATAGTGGACGCGAGAAGCGTCATCAACACCACATTTCTTTAAGAAGACCAGGCCTCCTTAATGCGCGTCTTCACCCTGCTTTTTGGCAGATAAGTTTTGAGGTCGACCACATTAATCCTCCTGGCTCTTCTAAACTTGACCAGGATGAAAAGCGCTTTCATATCTGCGTGCCGTTGTTCGCTGAAACATTTCAATCTCCTTTCGACGATTTATCAGTCCATGTTCTCATTTTTATGGACCCGGTTTCTCTTCTATTGTATACAGCCGCTGCCTGACCTGTTGATCTATGGCTCAGTACATGTTGAGGAGCGCTTTGCTGATCAATTTGGCGGCAGAGTTCGGGCTTTCGAGGTTGGAGGCTCTTCCACTCTCTTGTTTATTTTTTCAGAAAAATCTGGATTCAAGACGCTACAATTCGGTATTTTTTTTACCGCTATTAAAAGAATCAGTGTTTGGAAAAAGAAAAAGGGAAGCTTATTGAGGTGATTAAGATTTCGTTAGATATATATTGAGAACCCCTGCGTATTATGCTAGGTTTGATCATATTAACAAAATTAGAGAGATAGATTGTCGTACCGATAGATATAAAATGTCATTTTTCCCTCTTACTATAAGAGAGAACAATAGGCAGCGTAGCAAAGGGATAGGTAGGTGAAATATAGTTAGAGTAGTCTGTAGTGCATGATGCATGTAATAACAACCCATAATCCATTTCATATTATGTAGATACTAACCATCTAGCAGCATGTGACCATATTATCTAGCATGTCTCCATTAAATATCCTAGTTGCATGTCAATAGTGCATGTTTGGTGATCTTCACCCCCTGCCACACACCCTCGTGGTGGCTCGCAGGGTATCACGTAGATGTAGATGTAGAAGGGGAGGCAAAGGGGAGTTTGTGTTGAAGGTGAGTCGGCTAAGTCCATTTTCATCGCTATTGAAGGAAAATAGGTGAATGTGCGTATTTTAACTGTGTCGAAGAGATAAAGTTTATCTCTCTTCCAAGCTGAAGAGGGAAACTCAATGAATATGACTTGTAGTGCCACTATGGGTGCGAACCGTCTTCATTTTCCCGGACATGTCCTCATTCAACTCGGACCAGTCAGGAGCAATTGCCATTGATGCGGGATTTAGGATTTCAAAATATGACGAATCCTTGTTATAATGATAGTTTCGTCCGGCCGAATTGAATTCGACAAAATTGTCGTGTAAATCCACCTGGTTCTTGAATCAAACCTAGGACCTTTGACTAACCGACCATGAATGCTGACCATGTAACTCATTTATCAGTTCATCGATGTGATTAATGCCCATTGATGATTTCATCAGTTCATTGATGTGATTTTTTTCCTTTTCATTTGTTAAGCTAAATTTCCTTTTTAAAAGTTGTGTTATTTGTTTATTGATATGTTTAATGTTCGTTTTTCCGTTAGAAGAAGAAATTCAGTTCTTTTTCCACATTGCTAAATGATAATGTCGTATATGTCTGTTGTTAGCAATTCATATGACAACTTCCCTTTTTTGTTTCCTGATTGGCTTATTCCCATATTAATTGTCTTGCACACCACTGTATATCATTTCTACGTTCCAAAGGAGTTCACTCCTAGAACAATAAACGAGTTTAATATTATTATTAACCGGTCCAATGCGCAGACAACCTTGCTATCTGGCCTCACTAAATCTCGTGGCAATTTAGTAGGATTTCATGGAAGTAGATGATACGCCACCGCGGTCCATCAAGGGTGACACCGCTTGGCAAAGCACTGCGAATAAGTCTCAACCCGTGAGTCTAAATCCTTGCATGCTCTGAAGCTATTTTTAGCTGCGTTATATAATGGGAACGAGAGAATGAGATGATATAATGAGTAATAAAGCTCGAGGGGTTAACGGTCTGATAGCTGATATCATGCGATCTTCCTCCAATTCGCGCCTCAGTTACTGACGTGCGTTTCTCGCAAAAAAAATTGACTTGAGGGGGAACTGGTATTTTAGACTTGCCCGATAAACTATCTTAATTTTAACACCTATTATAAAGTAAGACCTCTTCTATTGAATAGTGTAAAAATGTTATTGGGTCATCGGTCATTTAACGAAGATACATTTGTTTGTAAATGATGGATTTTAACGCTGAAATACATGGTCTTAATGGCTGTGCGATGAAATCTCTTCACATAACTTTTTTATCTTAAATTCGGTCCGAATTGGGAACTGGGGGAACTGGTATTTTAGACATGCCCGATAAACTATCTTAATTTTAACACCTATTATAAAGTAAGACCTCTTCTATCGAATAGTGTAAAAATGTTATTGGGTCATCGGTCATTTAACGAAGATACATTTGTTTGTAAATGATGAATTTTAACCTTGAAATACATGGTCTTAATGGCTGTGCGATGAAATCTCTTCACATAACTTTTTTATCTTAAATTCGGTCCGAATAAAATTCTTCAAAAATTTTGATATCATGAACTAGATATTGAGACACCGGTTATACATCAACATTTTCATGTATTTATCAAAATACATTAAATATTTCTTCAAAAATGTTTGTATATTTTTCAGCTTAGGTTATCGATAATATAGAACGAGTATTGAGGTTTAAATAATAGACTTCTAGTTTTCTTCCTAGCACATAGTCGACACATTGTGATGAATGTGACTACGTTGCCTAGGGAAACTTCTGCTGTTTACCTTGTTGCCAGTTTATTCGGGTTGCGTTGTTTAGCCAATGTCTGGGGAACACCACTACGCTCTGAATTTAGCTGAAGCTAGAGATTAGATAAGTTCAACCAAAGTTTGTCCTCGAACGATGCCGACAGCCGAGGCAATTGGGGATGATAAGTGGTTTCAAACCATTTTCGTATTATTTAAAACATCGCACACGATGGCATAACTAGGCTCAAACTCGTTTAAATGCTCGGCAATATTTTTTTTCCGGTAGACATATGTCAAATCACCATCTTCCCCTTATAATGGATAGTTCTGTTTTGGTTGCGTTGTTCGTACCTTCCCTATCTAGAGTTTTTTAAATTAGCACTTTGTAAACGCGGATTAATGAGGAAGTGCTTGAGATGGTGGGCGAGAAAAGGAAACTTCTTAATGAAATTCTAGGCCGGCAGAGGAGGTGGCTGGAGGATGTTATAAGGATTGCTCAAGAATGTGATAGAAGGAAGAATGTTGGGCAAGCGGGGAAGAATGAGAAGGAGAAGTAAGTTTCATGGAGAGGATGAAGAAGGGTAGATCGTATGCTGAGGCGAAAAAGGATATACTAGAGCAAAATAGGCCCCTGAATGTGTAGACGGGAGGAGGTTCTCTTGACATCCAACAAAACCTACCTTAACCGGTAGAATACTTCAAATAAAACGCAGGCATCAATCTAATTTTAAGGTCCGAATCTGGTTCTGAGTTTTTAGTGCTGGCGTTAAGTGTCGTGTTAAATAGACGTAATGTAGGAATAAAGTGTTTAGCTAGCTAGAAAATCAAGTAAAGAGTCGCAGAAAACCGACCCTCTAGTTTGTGATTTCTAGTGATGGTGATGATGTTGAGTTATGGTCGGATAAAGTCTGTGCGGCGCGTACGCTTCAGGTGTTCCTTGAAGGAGGAAATTGCGCGTTGCTTTCGAGTCGGTCGTGCGGTGAGGATAAGGCGTAATGTGCGGCGAGCTTAGTCGGGAGCTGTAAACAGCCATCTCGCGTGCCTTGCTAGCCTCTTGCGACACAATCTTCTTCGTCTTCATCATCCAGAAGTGGCCTTTTACCCGACAGCGAGGATGTCGGGGACGTGTGAGAAGCGCCGTCCACTCCTCCCGACTGCCATTAGCGGTACCCTTCTTCAATATGCCCTTAATTACTCTTGACCTCATTGTAATTTCCCCCATTTTGCCCCCCCCCTTCCTCCCGCCCAAATAGACACAATTAAAACCTCTAATGTCTCCTCTGGTCTGCAAATTATCCCACTAACTCTCTCTGTCGAGTGCGTTTCTTAGAAATGGCAGAGTTTTTTGGTGGGTCCATGTTTTTTTTGTTGCTTGGCTTTCAGTTTTTCTTGTCTACTTAAGCGAAAATTTGGAGCATACTGAAGTACTCTACTCTCGACGTTATTACACGGCTGTGAAACCTGGATATGTCAGGATAAGCATTGAAGTCGACGAAGTGCAGTGGAAAACAGGCATATTGCGTCTTGAGATAATGGTTCAGTTGACAGAGATACGGCCCATTTGTAAGCACGTCCTCTGCCATTTGGGTAAGGGAGTCACGTGACCGAGGAGTAGATGGCGGTAGCCTTTGTTCAAATCGTACGATTGTGAATCAATTGTGTACTTTTCTCTTCTCTCTAAGCCAAATCAGTAAATTCCAACTGGGACACTCCGTATACGAAGTGATAGCGAGAGAATGGGAGAGGGTCGTAACTACCTGCGAGAGAATGTGGCTACAGTGTCTTATTCTTCAGTATTACCACGTTGCCACTACATCATGTACAAACCTCAGTTGCTGCGCCGTCCTAGTTATTAATATCGCAAGTTAAATATTTATCCTCTAACAAGAAATTCCAGTATTCAAGTAATAATCCGTGAACAAAAGGTAAATATATGTTTCGCAGTTTTTTTACTTCCTTTTTAAATTTTCTAAAAAGTGCTGTTAGCGGGGTGAAATGGCACGTCGAAGTTTTATGCTTATTTCATGTTTTTGTCATTGTAGTGGCTGTGTGACGTTGTGGATGCAATGGACAGAACAAAGAAAATCAACGTTTTGCGTATCGGGCGATACCTTTTGGAAATGAAGTATTGATAACATAAGCACAAAATGAGATATGCTTTGTATATTTTCGTCCAGTTTTATTACACTGAACGAAAGAACAAAAGAAGAAGTGCCACTTTCTTTCCTCCTCCCTCTGCCCTCCCTGGTTCAGGAATAGTTGCCCCTCATGTCATCATTGGTGACGAAGCATTTCGTTTGGGCGAACATGTCATGAAGCCGTGTACGAAAGACACTGAAAGAAAAAAAAAATGATCGCGATCTTATGCCATTTTTAAGGTACATAATTTCGCTTGTAACTGTTGGATTGCTAAAACTCAAACGTGAAACGATTAGTTGATATAATTGGCGACCAGATATGGTGCCATCATTTTATGTTGTTGCCAAGGAGGCCTGTTGATGTACAGATAAATGATGTAGTAGCTAGGACGGAGATTGTAGCGTGCATTGCATCAAGGCGGTAATAAATTAATTTGGAAACGTGGAATTCTTCTTACTTAACCAACTCCACGTACGTTTAGTTTCTTCAGTAATAATTTCATTGAAAAAGATGGAAGTTGAGTACAGGAGACCTCCAAAACCTCTAAAACTGTGCCGGCTTCACCCCAGTTTACGGTAGAGCCAGTTTTCTAGGCCTTAAGCTCCAGCCAAGTTCTTATGACTTTTCCCTCCACGAGGAGGATGGCATGATGAAGATACATGCATGTGTGAATGATCATTTTTTTCGCATTCAGACACATTTACGTTGCTGCCGTTATACTGACGATGTTTCTGCAGTCTTTCACTCAGCACGATCTCTCCTAGGCGGGAGCGAAATGTTTTGAGGTGACCTTGGTACGCCACGATGCTGACACTCAACTTTCTCGCATGAAAAAAAAATCATTTCTCACCACTCCGAAGATGTTGACGGAAATATTTGCAACGTGAACTTTCCCACGCTGTTGTGAACGAGTTGGGTGGTTTACTGAAAGTTTCCATGTATTCGCACGGCGTATTCTGCGTAAAGGAATGCTCCTTACATGCCATTCGCGGAACGGAATGTGTGGTGAGATACATCAACGAAGCCAGTTTGTTTGCCACCGGAAATGACGAGACAGCAAGGAAATATCCATTTTGAAAAATCCTCTTTATAATGGTGAAAATTAGTTTAAACATTCTCATCGTCGTAATGTGTTTATCGCGTGAATTAATCTCTTGACGAAGATAATTTCCGTTCGACCTTCGATGTTAGTTTTATTTTTTGGTCTTTTTTTCCTCCTACTCGCTTTTCCTGGGTGTTTTATGGGTAGAATTAAATGGCAGACTTACACAATGACCAATTTTTCAATTCGTCCGTGCACGTTCTCTCCCTCAATAAATTTTCTTTTGCTTAAGAACTGCAATCAAGCTAATAGAAGTACGCCTGCCCTCCTTCCTGAGTGATAAAGCAGCAATGAAGAGGCCACAAATGTGCTTACCCAGTAGGAGGTCATTTTTCTCCCCGAAGGACTCATTAGTAGTCAACCCATCGACCTATCAGCCTCCAATGAATAAATCACCATCAACCCTTCAAGAAGGTTCCGTTTGCGGGGCCTCAGAAATAGTAGAAGTTGTTACATGTCTCACATACACTGTAAAATATTTTTCCCCAAATTTGCTCAAATTAAAAAAGTTTTCCTTAACTGAGGTTGTACCAACTTTTAAGCAAATCTGGAAAGCTTAAAATATTAAGCCAGGAAAAATTGCTGAAATTTAGCAAATTTTCCTGAGAATTTTAAGACTGAAAATATTGACTGAAAAATATCAAGAGAATGACGGCGAAAGTCTTTGGGGAATATGGTGGGCGACATTTCAAAGAAGAGGAATTTTAGGACCCTTGAGAATAAAAGGAGTGTATGAAGCATTGCAGCAGTTTACAGGAATCGAAAGTGGTTTGCAAGCAATCAATCGTAACTTTCTCTACCAATAAAATATAGATAATAATAAGATTCTTGAACATTTGGTCATTTATACATTTAACTCACAGCCTACATTTTGCCAAATATATTGGCATATTCAGGGCTTTGCAACACAAAACAAAGAGACATACAGACAGGTAATTATACAGTTATATATTAGTACGAAAGTTGAGGAATCAAAAAAATTTACCTACCATTGAGCTTAACATTGATCAGTAACAAAGTAAATAACAACTCCAAACCGTAAAAAAATTTAAACAACCAACAATTGAATTAGCATAAACAATTTACATATTTTGCAATTTATATATATATATATATTTGCAAAATATGTAAATGGTTTATCGTTTTAACGATGCGCTGCAAGTGGTGATAGGTTTCGACATATCGCTACTTCCATGGAAGTCAACTTCCATGCGTAAATCCGCCGTAAGGTAGTTTGAGCGAAATATCATTTCACCTAGAAATCAATGAATTTGGTCTCGTTTTAAAGAAAAATATCTCACCTTTCCAATGACACCAAAATATCAGCCCCTTACCGGACTACTTTCCGATAATTTTGACAAATAATACCAGCCCTTTTACACGAAAAATGGCACGTGTATGCACTCCAGAGAGACCTTATTTAAAAAGTGAGACATTTCTAACAGCTAGATCTCGTCGAAATACTAACAGCGTGTAGTTTTAATGTTTTATCAACTATTTTTAAAAATACGTCTTATTGTTACCGCAGTAATTTTTTCAAAATCGCAAAAATCCTTCCGTTATGAAGGAGTTTTAAATGTACCGCGTGAAAAAAAGGAATCAAGTTAAAGACTTACGTAGATATTTTTATTTAATTACTTAGAATTTCAGTTATATACAAGTATATGATTACTCTATAAATAATGTAGTATTTAATGTATGCTTCCGACAACTGCTTAAATTTAAACGTATATTTCTAATAGTGTCTCCATGATGACTGGGGAACTATCTCGCTCAAAATACCTTAAAATAAAATCTTCCAAAGTTTTGTCAATTCCTGAGCCCTATCTTAACCAATTGATTGCCTTATAATAATAATCGCTCGATTCCGGGAGTCTCTCGGGGACTCCGTGAGGGTTTGCCTGCCTTGTTTGCCCCCCATGCATACCCCAGGGGGGCGGGGATGCCCTTTTTGAGTTTCAGGGTCCATCCGTTGGTTGTCTCCCTCGGCGAGCGGCCTTCTCTCTCCAATTATTTATGTTTTCCCGCATCTTCCCGCCCACCCGCTTCCCTTTCAGTCTCCCATGCGCGCCTCCGCACCCCGGCCGTTTTCGTGTTTTGACGAAGGGCACTCACTCACGCATATATACACGCATGCATAACACGCGCGTGCACACGTGTGAGATGCTTCACGGCTTGGATGCGTGCCAGAGGAAGTCGTCGGTCGGTCCTCCTCCTTCTCTCCGTCACTTCCACTTGGCCAGGCAAACCGCCTCCTCCTCCACTTTCGCCTCTACCGCCCTTGTGTCCCGTCCACTCTCCCCCCCCTTGTCTCTGCCCCCCCTCGCCCCTTGCTCCACTCTTCGTCGCCTCGCCTCCTTGTCACACTTCGGCGTGAGTAGCTCAGGCGAGCGACGAATGAAAGTGGTCCTCCTCCCAAGTCGTGCTCATTTCATGAGGTCCACATCCCCGCCCTTGTGTCATCCGCGGCTGGTTCGTTCAGAGGAGAGCCGAGTTTCGAGCGGTACGAGACGGTATTCTTCGGAAGGGTTCTAGGCAAATGCGATGAGAGAGTACGAGAAAGAAGCTATTTTACACTTGTCAGGCCTCATTTAGAATATGCCGCTAATATATGGGATCCGTACGAGGAAGGTATGATAAAAGAATTAGAGCGCGTTCAAAGGAGATCCGCTAGGTTTGTTAAATGCCGTAATGATAATTGTATAAGTGTTACGAGGTTAATAGAAGAACTAGGATGGGAATTACTATCAGAACGCAGATTAAAATTTAGGTTAAACCTTTTAAGTAAATTCGAAACAGAGTTGTTCACAGATGACGTTAAATATATATTGAGAACCCCTGCGTATTATGCTAGGTTTGATCATATTAACAACATTAGAGAGATAGATTGTCGTACCGATAGATTTAAAATGTCATTTTTCCCTCGTACTATAAGAGAGAACAATAGGCAGCGTAGCAAAGGGATAGGTAGGTGAAATCTAGTTGGAGTAGTGTGTAGTGCATGATGCATGTAATAACAACCAATAATTCCTTTCTTATTATGTAGATACTAACCATCTAGCTGCATGTGACCCTTTTATCTAGCATGTCTCCATTAAATATCCTAGCTGCATGTCAATAGTGGTTGTTTGGTGATATTCACCCCCTGCCACACACCCTCGTGGTGGCTCGCAGGGTATTACGTAGATGTAGATGTATTAGGGCGTCAAATACGAGCGGCTGGGAAGGATGTTTGGAAAGCACCGATGAGGAAAGAGAAGGCTTTTTTGGACAATGTGTGTAAGATATTTCCTCCTCGTACCACGCGCAATAGCTGTCTTATTAACATCCCCAAATTCCGTCTTTCAATATCCCAGCGTTCCCTATTCTACCGCATTCCAAAAACTTTTAACTCCCTGGCTTCGCGTTCACTCTCCTTTGACCTCTTCTCTCCACCCTCCGCTTTCAAATCCTCCCTTTCAAACCAGGTCAGCAAATTATCCCCATCTACCCTGTTAACTTATCGCTGAGTCCCCGTTCACGTCCTTGTGTATGTATTCCATTTTCTGTTATTATTTTTACATTTTGTTAATGCTTATAATTTATTTGTTTGTGTGTCATCCAAAAAGCTTAAAAGCTTTTCTGCCGTTTTTGGGACTTTTTCAAATAAATGTATAAATATGAGGAACTCATGACCGCGCTAATGCTGGAGATCGATGTAATCAGACTTATTACAAGTCACTTGTAATCTATTTTTGTCTTTTAACGAAAACAGGTGGCTTAAATAATGACTAACATAACTAATACACTCATAGTACCCGAAGGATAGAGAGGCTGAGCTGGGTGGCGAAAAGGACTAGCAAGAAGGTATTTGATTTGGTTGGAGAGGAGAGAAGACTAGTAGCGGAGGTTCGGAGGTGGCTGAGGAGATGGATGTTGAAAGGAAAGAGAAGAGGGCAACTGACGGGATAACACTGACAAGCGCGGTAAAGGAAGGAAGAGGTTAGGGATTGTGGATGAAATAAAAGGTGGGAGACGATGCGAGGTATTCAAGAGGGATCTAATGGCGGGCCATCCATAGTAGTGAAAACAGATTAAGGTCAGTACTGTCCGAAAATCTACCAATCAGCTGGTAGAATGCCTAAATGTATGAATGCATCATGAAATTGCTACTAGAGACACATAAAGTCACGTAAGCAAACGCAAAAATCAGCAGTTTAGTGATAGCCGCGTGAAGTACAGTATTTAATGACAGGAGGATTTGGAAAAAACACGATCAAGAAGTACAAACTTTGAAATACGATACAGCCCGGTTCATTCGAGGCATTTTATTGCGCAGTTGGATGGATAGAAATTGTGAAAACGCGGGCTTGGAGTGAAAACAGAGGCTTTTTTCTTGTCTTTCGTTCGTGCATTCGTGCAGTCATGGATAAAAAAACGATCAAGAAGTAAAAATTTTCAAATATGTGTAAGCGATAAAGTTCGCTTTTTTCCAGGCATTTTATTGCGCAGTTTGATGGACAGGAATTTGGAAAACTCGCGAAAGTCGCCGCTTAGCAACGTGGCACTTTACTGTAGCACAACCACCCATAAATTAGACCGCGCAGTGAAGTGCCTCTTGTAAAACGGTCTTAAGATGTGGGAATTAATAGCGGAGACGATCCGGAAACCTTGCTGTCAACTGGTGTGGAGTGCCAGACTGTGGTGTGCCCCTCCCATTTGCACTGTCATGGCGGTCGTGGATTGAACATGGCAGATTGCGTGCTTCATTTCGGTCCGTAACTCATTTTCCTCGCTCCGCTGTGCACCAGTCTCGCGTCTCCCCGCTAGAACTTTCACCGCCAGCCGTCGTTCCTTATGCACCTCCCCTCCACTCCACAGCCTCCTTCACACTCTCGCCCACGGACAATCCTCGTACTTCGTCTGCATTGTTTGTTTGATCTCTCTCCACGTCCCACTCCCCTCCTCCTGTACCCTCTGCCACGGCGAATCGAGCACCCTTTTGTTCTCCAAGGGTGTTGCACACACGGAGCGCGAAATCTACTTCCCTCTCTCGGTGTCGAAGGGAACTATAGATGCGCGAGTAGTGCCTCCAGACAGTGCCGGCCCAAGGCGTGGACTAAAACCACTGTCTGCGACTTATTAATGAATGTGGAGAGGGGTTATAAATTATGGTATTCCGGAAATGCTGCGAACTTCCGGCTTGTAATTCCATTCTCAATGAACCTATTTATTATATCGCTAATGTGGGGTAAACTAATTTCTACAAAGATAACAATGAAATCCATCGACTAGCATTTTTCTTCATCTTATCAGCAGTCCATTAAGGCTGCTTTGCACGTTACATTTTATTGTACGAACGAATGTATCATAGAAAGTACAAGAAAACGAATGGAAATAGATCTGGTTCTATTTGCCGTTGAGTCATTCAGGTAATCACACAAGTTATTGCTTTACACGGTAAAATTTTCGTCATGCAATAGTCCATACATTCGTTTGTACAATGAATTGTTCTGTGTAAAGCGGCCTTTACAAAGGATTCTAGCTGAAATTGTACATTTTACGCCTGAAAATCCCCCCCCCCAACAAGGAGTAGGTATAATATTAGTGGCACTTTTCCCGTCAAATTCGAAGCTGGGGACAAGTTAGAGCTAAAAAATTGAGCTCCTGGCGGGAAAAAGAAACTTCAACGTTAAGAGAATGTCTCTGAAAGCATCCCTCAAATCAGCGCGCTGTTTAAGAAATCCAATCGATACATGATTAATTTTTAGTGGCAGGCCAATTAAAGTTTTACCCACACTTGTGAAATACCTTGGGCTGGAACTGCCTCCTGACAGTCTTTGACATTTATTGCATCCCTCTCCATTTATTGTTTTAACTCTTAGACTTGGTAGTAGAATCAGCAGTAGAATTGGTTTTGTTGACGTTTCTGCAGCAGAGGTGTTGTCAACCTCCACCAATGGCGATAATGAGTGTCGGAAATATCATATCTTATTCACCGTTTACTGTAGCAGAGAACCTTCGTGAAGTGTTTTAATTTTCCTTTGAAGCCAGGGGTATGTAATAATCTTTCTAAAAATCTTTAGCTTTAATAAAGCTGATAAATCTTTCACTCTGGTAAACTAACTTTTGTTTTCTGACTGCTGAACGTTTAGAATTTTCCACATTAATTTAGTTATTTGAACATGATAAGCATGGACTTTTTCATATCTTTAATATCTCGATTCATGTACTCTGTGCCGAAATGAATGATGAATTTGCCCTGGGATACGTAAGAGCGATCTTTTCCGTTGGTACGTTGACGATGGAAGGCGTTGACGTGGTGATGGAGGAAATGCTTCTTTTTACTCCATTCCCATGGTTCCCCGGAAGTCCTATGGGTCTAAGCTGTCAACATATGTTTCTCCTCTCTTCCTTGGGTGTTTGAAGGTCTCTGAAGGCTGGGGAAGTGAATCATTGTATATTTGTTTCTTTGCTCCTGTCCTAACAGCATAAAGATGACAAATCTGTGTTTCCATTTCCAAATTCCGGGAAGGAAGTGTGAACTTGATCCGTTCTTGGACATAGTGATTTCATGATTTAAAAATGTGCTTTAAGCGAGGATCCCGATGAAATTAACAATTATCTCTCCCTATTGAATGCTTATCATTGAAGAAATTCCTAAAGGCTTCATGATTGTCACATTCCTCTCTAGGTGCAAGGTGTGTTCTCTATTGTTTTACCGTAATAAAACGATCTTGCTTCATTTATGAATCGTTTAGTGCCTTAGAGGTTCGTAGAAGTATAATGAATTGTCGTTGTCAAATTTATACAGAGGTTGCGGTGTAACCTACGGGGCTGGACAATGAAATAATCGCCTTTCACGAATGTATAATTCAATAGTGGCCTCCGGTACGTTTTTATGACCAACCTTTTTGGTTACTCGTTTGTCTACTCGTATTTTATGTGCCTAATGTCTGCGGTAGTTGCTATAGTTCTATTGATTTCTATTTATCGAAGCAAGCATGGGGAGGCGAAGACTTCTTCTTAATCTTTTTCCCTTCTAAGTTAAGGCGCGTAATGACTGTTCCGGCTTCATCATAGTAATCTGGGTCTCCAAATATTTCTTCTTCCTAAAGGGTTGTACGCAAAAACCAGTTGGGGAATCCTCTCTAGAAGCATGAGTTCTACATGCTCTTTCTACCTTTCTTTCTGATTTGTTGATACGTCTGTCACTTGCTGTACTTTCTGTCTTTATTTCCTCATTTCTTGCATGGTCCAGACGTGTACCGCTCCTTATAGATCTAAGAAATTTCATTCCTGATGATCCTGTCTGTTTGTAGTCCAGAAAGCTAAAATATAAGTGCGAATATATTATGAAGTGTCGTGTACGATAATCCTTTGATTTTTTTCATTTTCAGCTGACTTGGCCATTTTTCTTCCGAATTAAGTTATGTTTTGATTGAATCTTTGATTGCGTTTCTAAATGCCGACCTTGCAGCATGCAATATGCTGCTTTACTGTTAGTGTACATTTCTCGGGCTCGCCACCGGGTAAGATAGTCATAGGCAGCCGACGTTTCGGGTTCCGACTCGTTACCCATTCTCAAGGCTACTGCTTTACTGTTATTCGCTTTCGTTCATTCGTCGTGGTCAAGACTTATCGGTTCCGAGTCGTCAATTCGGAACGGATAGATTGAAATTGACTAGAAGCCTCCGTGTGTTAACAAACCGCTAGGCAGATGGTAAGAAAATTCCTTCAATTGGAAAAATATGCTATATCTACTTAATACCCTGCTAGCCAACGCAATGTCATGTGGCAGGGGGTGTTAGGACACCAACCGTGTGAAGATGTAAGGGATAAAGTTTTGGGAGGTGAAATGATGACGAATATTATGGGAGTGTTTTGAGTGGAGCTCAGTTATTATTGTGGTCGCCTATTGTGCGCTGGAAAGAACGAGTTTTTGTACCTATCTTTTCGGCAGTGTACCTCTCTTATTTTATCGCTTTTTCAGACCTAGAGATGTAGTGAGGCATCATGATTATATTCTCTGTGTCGCTCTGAAACACACAAGTTTTGAATTTCTCAAGTAAGCTAAGCCTAGCGTGTAGTCTCAGGGTCTCTAGGGGCTCCGACCTATCCCTCTTAAAAGTTACGAGAGAGACACAGTTGCGAGAGATGTTCGGTCGTAACAGTTTTTAACGAAACGTGCAGCTTTTCTTTGTATTTCATTAATTTACTTGGCAAAACCTTTACGACCAGGGTCCCAAATGCTGGCGACATATTCGCGGTGTGGCCTGACCAGAGTGAAGTAGCATCTCTCTTTTACTTATTCATCCGAGGACCTTCCTCTTATACACTTAACAAAACCAAGTTTCTTTAATACTGTGACGCATAAGTTTTGTATGTATGTAACCCACGGTACATCTGAAGTTAAGGTAATTCCAACTCTCATTGAAGATTTTATGTTTACCCCACCCACAATGGAATTTGTATGTTAGTATGGAATTAGTGTGATATGGACACTACATCTACGTGATACCCTGCGAGCCACCACGAGGGTGTGTAGCAGGGGGTTAAGATCACCAAACATGCACTATTGACATGCAACTAGGATATTTAAGGGAGATATGCTAGATAATAGGGTCACATGGAGCTAGATGGTTAGTATCTACATAATAAGGAAGGGATTATTGGTTGTTATTACATGCATCATGCACTACAGACTACTCTTAACTATATTTCACCTACCTATCCCTTTGCTACGCTGCCTATTGTTCTCTCTTATAGAACTATATATACTAAGTAAATGATACAATCATTCGCTGAGCGAATGACAATGAAGAATTGAGTTTCGGTGCAGCTGATAGATAGCCGAAGAGAAAAAAGCATATTTCATGAACGACACTTGCAGAAGCAATTCTCCTGGCAACCAAAGGACGTTGCCTCAATCAAATGCGGTCCCCGATAGCTAATCAAAAAGAATCACACTCGATCGATGCTGATCTACAGATCTAAGGTCGAATTCCACTGACGTTATTTCAATCTATCCGTTCCGAATTGACGACTCGGAACCGATAAGTCTTGACCACGACGAATGAACGAAAGCGAATAACAGTAAAGCAGTAGCCTTGAGAATGGGTAACGAGTCGGAACCCGAAACGTCGGCTGCCTATGACTATCTTACCCGGTGGCGAGCCCGAGAAATGTACACTAACAGTAAAGCAGCATATTGCATGCTGCAAGGTCGGCATTTAGAAACGCAATCAAAGATTCAATCAAAACATAACTTAATTCGGAAGAAAAATGGCCAAGTCAGCTGAAAATGAAAAAAATCAAAGGATTATCGTACACGACACTTCATAATATATTCGCACTTATATTTTAGCTTTCTGGACTACAAACAGACAGGATCATCAGGAATGAAATTTCTTAGATCTATAAGGAGCGGTACACGTCTGGACCATGCAAGAAATGAGGAAATAAAGACAGAAAGTACAGCAAGTGACAGACGTATCAACAAATCAGAAAGAAAGGTAGAAAGAGCATGTAGAACTCATGCTTCTAGAGAGGATTCCCCAACTGGTTTTTGCGTACAACCCTTTAGGAAGAAGAAATATTTGGAGACCCAGATTACTATGATGAAGCCGGAACAGTCATTACGCGCCTTAACTTAGAAGGGAAAAAGATTAAGAAGAAGTCTTCGCCTCCCCATGCTTGCTTCGATAAATAGAAATCAATAGAACTATAGCAACTACCGCAGACATTAGGCACATAAAATACGAGTAGACAAACGAGTAACCAAAAAGGTTGGTCATAAAAACGTACCGGAGGCCACTATTGAATTATACATTCGTGAAAGGCGATTATTTCATTGTCCAGCCCCGTAGGTTACACCGCAACCTCTGTATAAATTTGACAACGACAATTCATTATACTTCTACGAACCTCTAAGGCACTAAACGATTCATAAATGAAGCAAGATCGTTTTATTACGGTAAAACAATAGAGAACACACCTTGCACCTAGAGAGGAATGTGACAATCATGAAGCCTTTAGGAATTTCTTCAATGATAAGCATTCAATAGGGAGAGATAATTGTTAATTTCATCGGGATCCTCGCTTAAAGCACATTTTTAAATCATGAAATCACTATGTCCAAGAACGGATCAAGTTCACACTTCCTTCCCGGAATTTGGAAATGGAAACACAGATTTGTCATCTTTATGCTGTTAGGACAGGAGCAAAGAAACAAATATACAATGATTCACTTCCCCAGCCTTCAGAGACCTTCAAACACCCAAGGAAGAGAGGAGAAACATATGTTGACAGCTTAGACCCATAGGACTTCCGGGGAACCATGGGAATGGAGTAAAAAGAAGCATTTCCTCCATCACCACGTCAACGCCTTCCATCGTCAACGTACCAACGGAAAAGATCGCTCTTACGTATCCCAGGGCAAATTCATCATTCATTTCGGCACAGAGTACATGAATCGAGATATTAAAGATATGAAAAAGTCCATGCTTATCATGTTCAAATAACTAAATTAATGTGGAAAATTCTAAACGTTCAGCAGTCAGAAAACAAAAGTTAGTTTACCAGAGTGAAAGATTTATCAGCTTTATTAAAGCTAAAGATTTTTAGAAAGATTATTACATACCCCTGGCTTCAAAGGAAAATTAAAACACTTCACGAAGGTTCTCTGCTACAGTAAACGGTGAATAAGATATGATATTTCCGACACTCATTATCGCCATTGGTGGAGGTTGACAACACCTCTGCTGCAGAAACGTCAACAAAACCAATTCTACTGCTGATTCTACTACCAAGTCTAAGAGTTAAAACAATAAATGGAGAGGGATGCAATAAATGTCAAAGACTGTCAGGAGGCAGTTCCAGCCCAAGGTATTTCACAAGTGTGGGTAAAACTTTAATTGGCCTGCCACTAAAAATTAATCATGTATCGATTGGATTTCTTAAACAGCGCGCTGATTTGAGGGATGCTTTCAGAGACATTCTCTTAACGTTGAAGTTTCTTTTTCCCGCCAGGAGCTCAATTTTTTAGCTCTAACTTGTCCCCAGCTTCGAATTTGACGGGAAAAGTGCCACTAATATTATACCTACTCCTTGTTGGGGGGGGGGATTTTCAGGCGTAAAATGTACAATTTCAGCTAGAATCCTTTGTAAAGGCCGCTTTACACAGAACAATTCATTGTACAAACGAATGTATGGACTATTGCATGACGAAAATTTTACCGTGTAAAGCAATAACTTGTGTGATTACCTGAATGACTCAACGGCAAATAGAACCAGATCTATTTCCATTCGTTTTCTTGTACTTTCTATGATACATTCGTTCGTACAATAAAATGTAACGTGCAAAGCAGCCTTAATGGACTGCTGATAAGATGAAGAAAAATGCTAGTCGATGGATTTCATTGTTATCTTTGTAGAAATTAGTTTACCCCACATTAGCGATATAATAAATAGGTTCATTGAGAATGGAATTACAAGCCGGAAGTTCGCAGCATTTCCGGAATACCATAATTTATAACCCCTCTCCACATTCATTAATAAGTCGCAGACAGTGGTTTTAGTCCACGCCTTGGGCCGGCACTGTCTGGAGGCACTACTCGCGCATCTATAGTTCCCTTCGACACCGAGAGAGGGAAGTAGATTTCGCGCTCCGTGTGTGCAACACCCTTGGAGAACAAAAGGGTGCTCGATTCGCCGTGGCAGAGGGTACAGGAGGAGGGGAGTGGGACGTGGAGAGAGATCAAACAAACAATGCAGACGAAGTACGAGGATTGTCCGTGGGCGAGAGTGTGAAGGAGGCTGTGGAGTGGAGGGGAGGTGCATAAGGAACGACGGCTGGCGGTGAAAGTTCTAGCGGGGAGACGCGAGACTGGTGCACAGCGGAGCGAGGAAAATGAGTTACGGACCGAAATGAAGCACGCAATCTGCCATGTTCAATCCACGACCGCCATGACAGTGCAAATGGGAGGGGCACACCACAGTCTGGCACTCCACACCAGTTGACAGCAAGGTTTCCGGATCGTCTCCGCTATTAATTCCCACATCTTAAGACCGTTTTACAAGAGGCACTTCACTGCGCGGTCTAATTTATGGGTGGTTGTGCTACAGTAAAGTGCCACGTTGCTAAGCGGCGACTTTCGCGAGTTTTCCAAATTCCTGTCCATCAAACTGCGCAATAAAATGCCTGGAAAAAAGCGAACTTTATCGCTTACACATATTTGAAAATTTTTACTTCTTGATCGTTTTTTTATCCATGACTGCACGAATGCACGAACGAAAGACAAGAAAAAAGCCTCTGTTTTCACTCCAAGCCCGCGTTTTCACAATTTCTATCCATCCAACTGCGCAATAAAATGCCTCGAATGAACCGGGCTGTATCGTATTTCAAAGTTTGTACTTCTTGATCGTGTTTTTTCCAAATCCTCCTGTCATTAAATACTGTACTTCACGCGGCTATCACTAAACTGCTGATTTTTGCGTTTGCTTACGTGACTTTATGTGTCTCTAGTAGCAATTTCATGATGCATTCATACATTTAGGCATTCTACCAGCTGATTGGTAGATTTTCGGACAGTACTGACCTTAATCTGTTTTCACTACTATGGATGGCCCGCCATTAGATCCCTCTTGAATACCTCGCATCGTCTCCCACCTTTTATTTCATCCACAATCCCTAACCTCTTCCTTCCTTTACCGCGCTTGTCAGTGTTATCCCGTCAGTTGCCCTCTTCTCTTTCCTTTCAACATCCATCTCCTCAGCCACCTCCGAACCTCCGCTACTAGTCTTCTCTCCTCTCCAACCAAATCAAATACCTTCTTGCTAGTCCTTTTCGCCACCCAGCTCAGCCTCTCTATCCTTCGGGTACTATGAGTGTATTAGTTATGTTAGTCATTATTTAAGCCACCTGTTTTCGTTAAAAGACAAAAATAGATTACAAGTGACTTGTAATAAGTCTGATTACATCGATCTCCAGCATTAGCGCGGTCATGAGTTCCTCATATTTATACATTTATTTGAAAAAGTCCCAAAAACGGCAGAAAAGCTTTTAAGCTTTTTGGATGACACACAAACAAATAAATTATAAGCATTAACAAAATGTAAAAATAATAACAGAAAATGGAATACATACACAAGGACGTGAACGGGGACTCAGCGATAAGTTAACAGGGTAGATGGGGATAATTTGCTGACCTGGTTTGAAAGGGAGGATTTGAAAGCGGAGGGTGGAGAGAAGAGGTCAAAGGAGAGTGAACGCGAAGCCAGGGAGTTAAAAGTTTTTGGAATGCGGTAGAATAGGGAACGCTGGGATATTGAAAGACGGAATTTGGGGATGTTAATAAGACAGCTATTGCGCGTGGTACGAGGAGGAAATATCTTACACACATTGTCCAAAAAAGCCTTCTCTTTCCTCATCGGTGCTTTCCAAACATCCTTCCCAGCCGCTCGTATTTGACGCCCTAATACATCTACATCTACGTAATACCCTGCGAGCCACCACGAGGGTGTGTGGCAGGGGGTGAATATCACCAAACAACCACTATTGACATGCAGCTAGGATATTTAATGGAGACATGCTAGATAAAAGGGTCACATGCAGCTAGATGGTTAGTATCTACATAATAAGAAAGGAATTATTGGTTGTTATTACATGCATCATGCACTACACACTACTCCAACTAGATTTCACCTACCTATCCCTTTGCTACGCTGCCTATTGTTCTCTCTTATAGTACGAGGGAAAAATGACATTTTAAATCTATCGGTACGACAATCTATCTCTCTAATGTTGTTAATATGATCAAACCTAGCATAATACGCAGGGGTTCTCAATATATATTTAACGTCATCTGTGAACAACTCTGTTTCGAATTTACTTAAAAGGTTTAACCTAAATTTTAATCTGCGTTCTGATAGTAATTCCCATCCTAGTTCTTCTATTAACCTCGTAACACTTATACAATTATCATTACGGCATTTAACAAACCTAGCGGATCTCCTTTGAACGCGCTCTAATTCTTTTATCATACCTTCCTCGTACGGATCCCATATATTAGCGGCATATTCTAAATGAGGCCTGACAAGTGTAAAATAGCTTCTTTCTCGTACTCTCTCATCGCATTTGCCTAGAACCCTTCCGAAGAATACCGTCTCGTACCGCTCGAAACTCGGCTCTCCTCTGAACGAACCAGCCGCGGATGACACAAGGGCGGGGATGTGGACCTCATGAAATGAGCACGACTTGGGAGGAGGACCACTTTCATTCGTCGCTCGCCTGAGCTACTCACGCCGAAGTGTGACAAGGAGGCGAGGCGACGAAGAGTGGAGCAAGGGGCGAGGGGGGGCAGAGACAAGGGGGGGGAGAGTGGACGGGACACAAGGGCGGTAGAGGCGAAAGTGGAGGAGGAGGCGGTTTGCCTGGCCAAGTGGAAGTGACGGAGAGAAGGAGGAGGACCGACCGACGACTTCCTCTGGCACGCATCCAAGCCGTGAAGCATCTCACACGTGTGCACGCGCGTGTTATGCATGCGTGTATATATGCGTGAGTGAGTGCCCTTCGTCAAAACACGAAAACGGCCGGGGTGCGGAGGCGCGCATGGGAGACTGAAAGGGAAGCGGGTGGGCGGGAAGATGCGGGAAAACATAAATAATTGGAGAGAGAAGGCCGCTCGCCGAGGGAGACAACCAACGGATGGACCCTGAAACTCAAAAAGGGCATCCCCGCCCCCCTGGGGTATGCATGGGGGGCAAACAAGGCAGGCAAACCCTCACGGAGTCCCCGAGAGACTCCCGGAATCGAGCGATTATTATTATAAGGCAATCAATTGGTTAAGATAGGGCTCAGGAATTGACAAAACTTTGGAAGATTTTATTTTAAGGTATTTTGAGCGAGATAGTTCCCCAGTCATCATGGAGACACTATTAGAAATATACGTTTAAATTTAAGCAGTTGTCGGAAGCATACATTAAATACTACATTATTTATAGAGTAATCATATACTTGTATATAACTGAAATTCTAAGTAATTAAATAAAAATATCTACGTAAGTCTTTAACTTGATTCCTTTTTTTCACGCGGTACATTTAAAACTCCTTCATAACGGAAGGATTTTTGCGATTTTGAAAAAATTACTGCGGTAACAATAAGACGTATTTTTAAAAATAGTTGATAAAACATTAAAACTACACGCTGTTAGTATTTCGACGAGATCTAGCTGTTAGAAATGTCTCACTTTTTAAATAAGGTCTCTCTGGAGTGCATACACGTGCCATTTTTCGTGTAAAAGGGCTGGTATTATTTGTCAAAATTATCGGAAAGTAGTCCGGTAAGGGGCTGATATTTTGGTGTCATTGGAAAGGTGAGATATTTTTCTTTAAAACGAGACCAAATTCATTGATTTCTAGGTGAAATGATATTTCGCTCAAACTACCTTACGGCGGATTTACGCATGGAAGTTGACTTCCATGGAAGTAGCGATATGTCGAAACCTATCACCACTTGCAGCGCATCGTTAAAACGATAAACCATTTACATATTTTGCAAATATATATATATATATAAATTGCAAAATATGTAAATTGTTTATGCTAATTCAATTGTTGGTTGTTTAAATTTTTTTACGGTTTGGAGTTGTTATTTACTTTGTTACTGATCAATGTTAAGCTCAATGGTAGGTAAATTTTTTTGATTCCTCAACTTTCGTACTAATATATAACTGTATAATTACCTGTCTGTATGTCTCTTTGTTTTGTGTTGCAAAGCCCTGAATATGCCAATATATTTGGCAAAATGTAGGCTGTGAGTTAAATGTATAAATGACCAAATGTTCAAGAATCTTATTATTATCTATATTTTATTGGTAGAGAAAGTTACGATTGATTGCTTGCAAACCACTTTCGATTCCTGTAAACTGCTGCAATGCTTCATACACTCCTTTTATTCTCAAGGGTCCTAAAATTCCTCTTCTTTGAAATGTCGCCCACCATATTCCCCAAAGACTTTCGCCGTCATTCTCTTGATATTTTTCAGTCAATATTTTCAGTCTTAAAATTCTCAGGAAAATTTGCTAAATTTCAGCAATTTTTCCTGGCTTAATATTTTAAGCTTTCCAGATTTGCTTAAAAGTTGGTACAACCTCAGTTAAGGAAAACTTTTTTAATTTGAGCAAATTTGGGGAAAAATATTTTACAGTGTATGTGAGACATGTAACAACTTCTACTATTTCTGAGGCCCCGCAAACGGAACCTTCTTGAAGGGTTGATGGTGATTTATTCATTGGAGGCTGATAGGTCGATGGGTTGACTACTAATGAGTCCTTCGGGGAGAAAAATGACCTCCTACTGGGTAAGCACATTTGTGGCCTCTTCATTGCTGCTTTATCACTCAGGAAGGAGGGCAGGCGTACTTCTATTAGCTTGATTGCAGTTCTTAAGCAAAAGAAAATTTATTGAGGGAGAGAACGTGCACGGACGAATTGAAAAATTGGTCATTGTGTAAGTCTGCCATTTAATTCTACCCATAAAACACCCAGGAAAAGCGAGTAGGAGGAAAAAAAGACCAAAAAATAAAACTAACATCGAAGGTCGAACGGAAATTATCTTCGTCAAGAGATTAATTCACGCGATAAACACATTACGACGATGAGAATGTTTAAACTAATTTTCACCATTATAAAGAGGATTTTTCAAAATGGATATTTCCTTGCTGTCTCGTCATTTCCGGTGGCAAACAAACTGGCTTCGTTGATGTATCTCACCACACATTCCGTTCCGCGAATGGCATGTAAGGAGCATTCCTTTACGCAGAATACGCCGTGCGAATACATGGAAACTTTCAGTAAACCACCCAACTCGTTCACAACAGCGTGGGAAAGTTCACGTTGCAAATATTTCCGTCAACATCTTCGGAGTGGTGAGAAATGATTTTTTTTTCATGCGAGAAAGTTGAGTGTCAGCATCGTGGCGTACCAAGGTCACCTCAAAACATTTCGCTCCCGCCTAGGAGAGATCGTGCTGAGTGAAAGACTGCAGAAACATCGTCAGTATAACGGCAGCAACGTAAATGTGTCTGAATGCGAAAAAAATGATCATTCACACATGCATGTATCTTCATCATGCCATCCTCCTCGTGGAGGGAAAAGTCATAAGAACTTGGCTGGAGCTTAAGGCCTAGAAAACTGGCTCTACCGTAAACTGGGGTGAAGCCGGCACAGTTTTAGAGGTTTTGGAGGTCTCCTGTACTCAACTTCCATCTTTTTCAATGAAATTATTACTGAAGAAACTAAACGTACGTGGAGTTGGTTAAGTAAGAAGAATTCCACGTTTCCAAATTAATTTATTACCGCCTTGATGCAATGCACGCTACAATCTCCGTCCTAGCTACTACATCATTTATCTGTACATCAACAGGCCTCCTTGGCAACAACATAAAATGATGGCACCATATCTGGTCGCCAATTATATCAACTAATCGTTTCACGTTTGAGTTTTAGCAATCCAACAGTTACAAGCGAAATTATGTACCTTAAAAATGGCATAAGATCGCGATCATTTTTTTTTTCTTTCAGTGTCTTTCGTACACGGCTTCATGACATGTTCGCCCAAACGAAATGCTTCGTCACCAATGATGACATGAGGGGCAACTATTCCTGAACCAGGGAGGGCAGAGGGAGGAGGAAAGAAAGTGGCACTTCTTCTTTTGTTCTTTCGTTCAGTGTAATAAAACTGGACGAAAATATACAAAGCATATCTCATTTTGTGCTTATGTTATCAATACTTCATTTCCAAAAGGTATCGCCCGATACGCAAAACGTTGATTTTCTTTGTTCTGTCCATTGCATCCACAACGTCACACAGCCACTACAATGACAAAAACATGAAATAAGCATAAAACTTCGACGTGCCATTTCACCCCGCTAACAGCACTTTTTAGAAAATTTAAAAAGGAAGTAAAAAAACTGCGAAACATATATTTACCTTTTGTTCACGGATTATTACTTGAATACTGGAATTTCTTGTTAGAGGATAAATATTTAACTTGCGATATTAATAACTAGGACGGCGCAGCAACTGAGGTTTGTACATGATGTAGTGGCAACGTGGTAATACTGAAGAATAAGACACTGTAGCCACATTCTCTCGCAGGTAGTTACGACCCTCTCCCATTCTCTCGCTATCACTTCGTATACGGAGTGTCCCAGTTGGAATTTACTGATTTGGCTTAGAGAGAAGAGAAAAGTACACAATTGATTCACAATCGTACGATTTGAACAAAGGCTACCGCCATCTACTCCTCGGTCACGTGACTCCCTTACCCAAATGGCAGAGGACGTGCTTACAAATGGGCCGTATCTCTGTCAACTGAACCATTATCTCAAGACGCAATATGCCTGTTTTCCACTGCACTTCGTCGACTTCAATGCTTATCCTGACATATCCAGGTTTCACAGCCGTGTAATAACGTCGAGAGTAGAGTACTTCAGTATGCTCCAAATTTTCGCTTAAGTAGACAAGAAAAACTGAAAGCCAAGCAACAAAAAAAACATGGACCCACCAAAAAACTCTGCCATTTCTAAGAAACGCACTCGACAGAGAGAGTTAGTGGGATAATTTGCAGACCAGAGGAGACATTAGAGGTTTTAATTGTGTCTATTTGGGCGGGAGGAAGGGGGGGGGCAAAATGGGGGAAATTACAATGAGGTCAAGAGTAATTAAGGGCATATTGAAGAAGGGTACCGCTAATGGCAGTCGGGAGGAGTGGACGGCGCTTCTCACACGTCCCCGACATCCTCGCTGTCGGGTAAAAGGCCACTTCTGGATGATGAAGACGAAGAAGATTGTGTCGCAAGAGGCTAGCAAGGCACGCGAGATGGCTGTTTACAGCTCCCGACTAAGCTCGCCGCACATTACGCCTTATCCTCACCGCACGACCGACTCGAAAGCAACGCGCAATTTCCTCCTTCAAGGAACACCTGAAGCGTACGCGCCGCACAGACTTTATCCGACCATAACTCAACATCATCACCATCACTAGAAATCACAAACTAGAGGGTCGGTTTTCTGCGACTCTTTACTTGATTTTCTAGCTAGCTAAACACTTTATTCCTACATTACGTCTATTTAACACGACACTTAACGCCAGCACTAAAAACTCAGAACCAGATTCGGACCTTAAAATTAGATTGATGCCTGCGTTTTATTTGAAGTATTCTACCGGTTAAGGTAGGTTTTGTTGGATGTCAAGAGAACCTCCTCCCGTCTACACATTCAGGGGCCTATTTTGCTCTAGTATATCCTTTTTCGCCTCAGCATACGATCTACCCTTCTTCATCCTCTCCATGAAACTTACTTCTCCTTCTCATTCTTCCCCGCTTGCCCAACATTCTTCCTTCTATCACATTCTTGAGCAATCCTTATAACATCCTCCAGCCACCTCCTCTGCCGGCCTAGAATTTCATTAAGAAGTTTCCTTTTCTCGCCCACCATCTCAAGCACTTCCTCATTAATCCGCGTTTACAAAGTGCTAATTTAAAAAACTCTAGATAGGGAAGGTACGAACAACGCAACCAAAACAGAACTATCCATTATAAGGGGAAGATGGTGATTTGACATATGTCTACCGGAAAAAAAATATTGCCGAGCATTTAAACGAGTTTGAGCCTAGTTATGCCATCGTGTGCGATGTTTTAAATAATACGAAAATGGTTTGAAACCACTTATCATCCCCAATTGCCTCGGCTGTCGGCATCGTTCGAGGACAAACTTTGGTTGAACTTATCTAATCTCTAGCTTCAGCTAAATTCAGAGCGTAGTGGTGTTCCCCAGACATTGGCTAAACAACGCAACCCGAATAAACTGGCAACAAGGTAAACAGCAGAAGTTTCCCTAGGCAACGTAGTCACATTCATCACAATGTGTCGACTATGTGCTAGGAAGAAAACTAGAAGTCTATTATTTAAACCTCAATACTCGTTCTATATTATCGATAACCTAAGCTGAAAAATATACAAACATTTTTGAAGAAATATTTAATGTATTTTGATAAATACATGAAAATGTTGATGTATAACCGGTGTCTCAATATCTAGTTCATGATATCAAAATTTTTGAAGAATTTTATTCGGACCGAATTTAAGATAAAAAAGTTATGTGAAGAGATTTCATCGCACAGCCATTAAGACCATGTATTTCAAGGTTAAAATTCATCATTTACAAACAAATGTATCTTCGTTAAATGACCGATGACCCAATAACATTTTTACACTATTCGATAGAAGAGGTCTTACTTTATAATAGGTGTTAAAATTAAGATAGTTTATCGGGCATGTCTAAAATACCAGTTCCCCCAGTTCCCAATTCGGACCGAATTTAAGATAAAAAAGTTATGTGAAGAGATTTCATCGCACAGCCATTAAGACCATGTATTTCAGCGTTAAAATCCATCATTTACAAACAAATGTATCTTCGTTAAATGACCGATGACCCAATAACATTTTTACACTATTCAATAGAAGAGGTCTTACTTTATAATAGGTGTTAAAATTAAGATAGTTTATCGGGCAAGTCTAAAATACCAGTTC
The DNA here is from genome assembly GCA_963169105.1 of Ceriagrion tenellum. NCBI lineage: Eukaryota > Metazoa > Arthropoda > Insecta > Odonata > Coenagrionidae > Ceriagrion > Ceriagrion tenellum. Next base: position 72,673,900 of record OY720642.1, on the reverse strand, counting down.
CCCCTCAAGTCAATTTTTTTTGCGAGAAACGCACGTCAGTAACTGAGGCGCGAATTGGAGGAAGATCGCATGATATCAGCTATCAGACCGTTAACCCCTCGAGCTTTATTACTCATTATATCATCTCATTCTCTCGTTCCCATTATATAACGCAGCTAAAAATAGCTTCAGAGCATGCAAGGATTTAGACTCACGGGTTGAGACTTATTCGCAGTGCTTTGCCAAGCGGTGTCACCCTTGATGGACCGCGGTGGCGTATCATCTACTTCCATGAAATCCTACTAAATTGCCACGAGATTTAGTGAGGCCAGATAGCAAGGTTGTCTGCGCATTGGACCGGTTAATAATAATATTAAACTCGTTTATTGTTCTAGGAGTGAACTCCTTTGGAACGTAGAAATGATATACAGATACACTTAACAAAACCAAGTTTCTTTAATACTGTGACGCATAAGTTTTGTATGTATGTAACCCACGGTACATCTGAAGTTAAGGTAATTCCAACTCTCATTGAAGATTTTATGTTTACCCCACCCACAATGGAATTTGTATGTTAGTATGGAATTAGTGTGATATGGACACTACATCTACGTGATACCCTGCGAGCCACCACGAGGGTGTGTAGCAGGGGGTTAAGATCACCAAACATGCACTATTGACATGCAACTAGGATATTTAAGGGAGATATGCTAGATAATAGGGTCACATGGAGCTAGATGGTTAGTATCTACATAATAAGGAAGGGATTATTGGTTGTTATTACATGCATCATGCACTACAGACTACTCTTAACTATATTTCACCTACCTATCCCTTTGCTACGCTGCCTATTGTTCTCTCTTATAGAACTATATATACTAAGTAAATGATACAATCATTCGCTGAGCGAATGACAATGAAGAATTGAGTTTCGGTGCAGCTGATAGATAGCCGAAGAGAAAAAAGCATATTTCATGAACGACACTTGCAGAGCCAAGTAAATTAATGAAATACAAAGAAAAGCTGCACGTTTCGTTAAAAACTGTTACGACCGAACATCTCTCGCAACTGTGTCTCTCTCGTAACTTTTAAGAGGGATAGGTCGGAGCCCCTAGAGACCCTGAGACTACACGCTAGGCTTAGCTTACTTGAGAAATTCAAAACTTGTGTGTTTCAGAGCGACACAGAGAATATAATCATGATGCCTCACTACATCTCTAGGTCTGAAAAAGCGATAAAATAAGAGAGGTACACTGCCGAAAAGATAGGTACAAAAACTCGTTCTTTCCAGCGCACAATAGGCGACCACAATAATAACTGAGCTCCACTCAAAACACTCCCATAATATTCGTCATCATTTCACCTCCCAAAACTTTATCCCTTACATCTTCACACGGTTGGTGTCCTAACACCCCCTGCCACATGACATTGCGTTGGCTAGCAGGGTATTAAGTAGATATAGCATATTTTTCCAATTGAAGGAATTTTCTTACCATCTGCCTAGCGGTTTGTTAACACACGGAGGCTTCTAGTCATTTCTGGTCTGCTTTTTCAATGGTCCATTTTTCCGTTCCATAGAGTGCCGCGCTCCACACGAATGTTTTCCCGTGGATAGTGTGAATTATATGACTCGTTGCAAGGAATTTTAAAGCAAGAAGTCTTACCTCCCTTTATGCCATGTTTTTTTCATTCTAAACCCATACTTTGGAGTTCTTTCACGCTGTAAGGGAGAGCCTTGGCACGCGAATTCCTTCACGTCCCTTCGATAGAGGTGCGTGATGTCACTCACTGCCAGCAACAGTCGAAAATGAATAACTACGCGTGCGAGGAGTGCTACCGTGGGAGGAGAAATTTGGCAGCTATTTGGCGCATCGAGAACACTATAGAGTTCTGGGCAGTGTGTTCACGCTTTGTTATTTTTCTCAGGTGGCCTGGGATTTTTCTCCTGGCCTTTCTTGTGCCGCAGGCCGCACCCAGGGCGTTTCGATGAATCTCCTCCAGAAGATTTTAAATCGTTCTCCTCTTGGTGCATGTGTAAGCCGGAGTCATGTCCCGTGGAAAAATGATGCAGTTAATGCGAAAAAGACTCGCTAAGTTTTTGTTTCCTATATAGAGAAAGGTGCATGTTTTTTGCCGGATTGTTTTATTCATTCGTGGCCTTACCATATACTGCAACGTTGACGTGGTGATCATATGCGCTCTCATTTCTTAGAGCTGCGCTGGCGACCTAGCAAGATTCTTACTTTTCCAGTAGGAATTAGTAACTGGTACGCGCAGAGTTCCTGCGTGTGACTTCCTGAAGTAAGTTTACCGATTGCTATTTATATGGAAGTTGAAGTGAATTTTTGCACACCTGTTCTTATGAGTGATATCTATCGAAAAAATTAAAAAATAGATTCATGTTTCCGATAGATTTTTTGCGGTAATCCAATACAATTTTATCCTCTAGCCTTACGGCTATAAGTGTGAGAAGGTCACGGACGCCACTTGGTGGAAATTACTTGCTTCAAGCTTGGTTAAAATGTAAAATACGTAGTTGATTCCACACACTTATTGACAAAATAACCGACCATGGTTACGGCGCATATGGGCCATTTTCAAGGTTTTTCTTTTGTGGGGTGAGAAAGCTTAAATATACCCGTGGAAGGGGGGGGAGGTTCATTGGGGTGGGGATTATAGAAGCTCGGGGAATCACAATACTTTTTGACGTCATTTGGAGATTGCTTGCGTGGGGGAACAGGGAATAGGGAGGGATGGTAGGCTAACGTAAGGTATATTTCATAATAATTCGATAAAATATGTACAAATGTGCTTCAAATGCAAAATTAATACATTTCATATCAGTATAATGGTTGCAAGCGAGAATAAAGATGTCACTTCAGGTCTAAGATTTGAAAGACGAATGTTTTATGTATTTTACCCCCGAATTTCAAATGTCATGCTGCAATCTGAGGTCATAGAATGCTAAATATGGGCAACAATGTAAGATATAATTGCTGTACTGCATTTATCGTACGTTCCACCACATGAACATATGTTATGTATTTGAAAGAGTTGTGGTCCTAGTTTTATGTGGCTTCAATGAAAAATTGTGAAGAAGTGTGCTGAATTTCCCACGATTATCGCTTCACAAACCTTAACCTCGGAGAATTACCTCAGTCAGGCGGATGCAAAAAGGCCTCTGATATAAGTGTTTCGTACGGATCACTGTATCGTGGGAAACAACGTTGATGAAGGCAAAGAGAGATCGCCTCAATCATTTCTCTCTGGAGAAAACGATGAAACGTATGAACGCAAGAAAAGAGAATCCTTACACAATCCAATGATAAAGTTTTTTTAACCTGGCCCTATAGTTTTTATTGCCAGAAGGCATTGGTTTCTGGAGAAATCCCCGAAAATTCTTCGGAGTATGGTGAATGTCTTTCAATCCCTATACGAGAAATTAGTAGCGACGTGAGTTTTTTCCCGGAAAACCAAGAACATTTTATGCTTGGATAAGCAGCGGAAACCATAAAATAACCTCGCGACGCATCTGATTATCAGACAAAATAAGTGAGTCGTAGTTTCATTCATTATTTACCAGCGTTGAATATTCTCCTTATATATCGAGCGTGTTTGTTGATGATTAGCGGCTTTGTGTGCCGTTGTCATTTTGATGAATTTACAGTGTGTAAAGCCCGTTTTATACGGGGCACGTAATGGCACAATTTAATGTATATACGCACGTGCATTTCTAATTGCATCGTTTAATTGCAAGAATGCATGCACAAATGAATGAACGCGAGTTGGAAAAATAGCCCCCGACCCGTGTGAAACGGGCTTAAAAGAGTAGTTTCCTCTTGAATTTCCCGATAAGGTGGCTTAGCTAAAAGAACTCTTACGTCCCTTTAAAGCCCAGCTGACGCTGACGTTTTTTAACCGCGTTCATGGCCTCCAACTGAGTCAAATTTCATTTTCTGTCCCAGTTCCGAGAGATCCTAAAAGGAGCTAGTCTCCTCTGAATTCAGTCAACCCCATGTCTTCTCAAAGAGTTTTTTTTTCTCCTCTCCACACCTCACCTGAGAGTAAGCTGTTATCTGCGGATGGAGGGTTTATGTTTTTTTATAGGCCGTTTTTATACCTCGTATCCTCGACCCTCTACGGCTTTTGCCTGAGCGAAGGGATCCGGAAGGGACCAAGTCTTCTTTTTTTGTTGACGAAAATAGGCTAGGGTGTGGGAGTAGAGCATTCGAAACCGTCACCCCGGTCAAGAGTGGGCTTGAGGTGCAAGAGAAGTGCACGTGCACCAATGCGTTGAATGGTTCGCGGGCAGTCATCACTCAGCCGAGTTTTATCCACCTGAATCCAAAGACTCTCACTGGATGTCAGAATATTATCTACCTCTTCGAAATACCGTGCAAGCCCCCACTAGGGTGTGTGGCCCGGGGTGATTCCACACCAGGCGTCAGCTCATCTCAATGTAAATCAGTTCCCCGCACCCCCGGCCGCTAGGCGTTGTCCAAAAGCAGTCAGGGCCAAGTTCATTCAATATAGTCAGTACTTCTCCTTCGATACAGGTCTTCGCAACCATTTCCTCCACACATCTGCCATTAATGTGCTCACCCAACATTTTCTGCCTCTGCAAACCCAAGGAAATCAACGAAAACACGGCGTCAGCCATCATTTTGAATACAAATCACTGTAAAAAAAAACAAAACGTTGAAAAAACTATGGTATGCCTGTGAATAATACACTAAAATAAGCACATTAATGGCAGACATGTTTACGTTGCGAAGGCCTGTATCGAAGGAAGAATACTATCGATATTGAAGGACCTTGGTCAGGACAACAATGCGCGGTCAGACCAGAAACCACGAGAGCGCTACACAGAATAAAATGCTAACATACAACATTAGTCATGATACAACTTAAGCTTAGTATTGTTAATGCGATTGATAAATAATCCTACTAGGTACTAAACCATGCATAAAGTTAAATGATGCCGGAAAGTTCATGCGGATTGTGTTGTTAGAAATGATCCATCCGGCTGTGAGCTACGGGAATGATTCCGACTACGGGAATGACTAGAATCCCTTCAAGATAATGGTGTAGTTGAAATGTACTAATTTGGATTAGTAAAACACAAGAGGCGATCAAAAGTAAACAATTTTTTATGATCGTATAATTTAAACAATGGCCGCCAACATAGGTTCTTCGGTCACGTGATCCATTAGCCCTAACAGCATTGGACGTGGATGAAGAGTTCTCGGGTTTCCAGCCGGGTTATGGCGTTGAACTGCACCGACGTTTCGATGAAGTAGTCTGCCATCGTCTCCAGGGTGAATAATTTCCGCCAGCATTGTCACACATTTATAGGGTCACATTTTTGGTCAGGTTTGCTCTGAATGGTCAGCTTTTTCCCGCCATTGTTTTTAGCATTCTCAGAGCAGGTTTCCAAGAGCTCCTCTGAGTTGGAAACCTTTGTCTCGATATTACCTTGGACGTACTTTAGCAGTTGCGCTCTAGTCACTCTGGAATGAAGTCATCCCTGCCGTGGAATCTTGATGAAGACGGCGTTAAAGCAATTTTTTAAAGCATTAGTTCCTCTAGCGTTTTGTTTATCCTTTGGTCGTGACAGTTTCTCGCCTCAAGCGGTGGTAGTCGATCATGTATCATGTATGATCTTTGGCCTGCGGCTGCTTCAACGAAAGTGCTCGTTTTTTCCATTTGTCTGTGTTGTATTTCTTTACGTCTGTCTAGGATTTATTTAATGTTTTTATCCCGTGATATCTTTCCCTGTCTAGAATGCCTTGACATCTAACCCTCCCGAGGGATTGTTTGCCATGAGTCTACAGTGTTCCCTTTGGTCAACCTTGCGGGTGTCATAAAAAAAGTTAAAAAGAGTCCACGCTGATAAACAGTCGACATCCCTGGGACGTGGGAATGTCAAAAAGGTCACTTGGAGCTGTCTTTGAAATGTGAAGCCTCTCGCTTTTTTGTGCAACCTCAGTGGTCGGATATAGTCATCGAGTACCATTTGTTTTTTTCTGTGTGTTAGGCCATCGAGTGTGACATTAAGACACTAGTACATCTACGTAATATCCTCAGAGGCTCCGCAGGGCGTGTGGTGGAAGGAATTAGGGAACCAGACATGTAAAAAGAGTGTCACTAAAATTCTGCAAGTGCTAGGATGGGACACTCTAGAACGGAGAGGAAAAATAAATAGACTTTGTGCACTTTTCCGCATACTTGAGGGGGAGAATGCGTGGGGGGAACTGCGGCAGGAGGTTGAAAACCCAAACTACATCGGTAGGAATGATCACCAATGCAAGGTGAAACGTCGATCACGAAGGACCAATGTAAAAAAGTTTTCATTCTTCAACAGGACGATTGTAGATTGGAATGGCCTTCCTACTGAATTGCTAGATCCCTTTCCTGGCTGTATAAATGTTTTTAAGAATAGGTGCAGAACATGTATTTCGGACGTTTGATCCATTCACTACGTTTACCAATCGAACTCAGATCTATGTGAACTCGGACCGATCTGAACATTCTAAGCCAGCCGACTCGGATCGCCTGGTTTACCAATGGGAAATTGATTGAAATATCGGTATGAATCGGTTCATATCGATTTGAAATCACAGACTGGCAGAGAATGCGGGCAGAGTTAGCCCGCTTCTCATATCGAACCCAATAGCCCGTTGCGTTTATCATACCAAGCTGAACCGGCCAAATCGATCTGAGGTCGATTGGTAAACGCAGTGATTGTTAATTTTAATTATTATAAGACACTGTCTCCGGCGTTACTCTGTGGAACCCCTTCATTTTGATAATAACAACCAAGTGTTTTTAATTATTTCTATTGATTCCTGATTTTATGTTTTATTTTTGTTGATTTGTTAACCTTCTGTTTTACATTATTTTAATGCTACCACCTGGAAAATAGCCAACTTGTAACTCTTTTGGTTAATAATGGTAATTAAAAGGGAGGAAAAGGAAAAAATATAGGATGGGAAGACGACTGTGGTGAGTTGCTTGCTAACGTAGTGTTTTTGTGTCATGCTCTGTTTTAATGTAAGTTGTGGAAAGTACGAGCTACGGCAGATTAGATCGCGCCAATAAAATTAGAGAGATAGATTGTAGAACCGATAGGTATAAAATGTCATTTTTTCCGCGCACTATTCGGGACCATAACAGCTGTGATCGTCGTCATGAATAGTTCGAACAGTGACAATAGGTAGACAGTAGATCTTTCTCTTTATATTCTCTAAGTTCTTATTTATGCATGATTATTGAATCTGTAGTAGTAGTATTTGTATCCCTTGCATGTTGGAACGATTGACGATAGAATGTTTGTTGGATAGTAGATTTTTAATTGGCGCGTTGCATGTGTGGTACGCGGGTTTCAATGTAGTTTCGGTGTTCTACCGTATCATTCATGCATGCCTGGTGTGGAAGCACCCCCTGCCACACACCTTTTGGGTGGCTTGCAGGGTATGCCGTAGATGTAGATGTGCGAATTTTTGCACCCCTCAGTTCGGCTGTGTACCTCTTGCATTTTGTTGCCTCAATAATTTCTTTAAATGTAGTGTGGGGTGCTACTAGTATCCTTCGTGTCACCCTGAAATTCTGACGAAGAACTTTCAAGTAATCTAAACCTATCTTGTAGCCTCTGAGTCTCTAACGGCTGCCAACAGTCTAGTCCTTCCATCTGCTGTTTCACTCTCTATTCGTAATTAAGGTAGTTAGAACGAAATATCATTCCTCATACCGAACTACTTTCCGAGATTTTTGACGGAAAATTCCAGCACTTACCATTGGAAATGGTGAGCGTATGCACTCCAGGGAGATATTATTTTTGAAAAAAATGAGGAATTTCTAACTCATATATCTGTACAAATAGTGGATGGTGCGGAATTTGTATCTTTCTTCAACATTTTTTAAAAATAAATCGTATGGTCACTGTAGTAAGTTTTTCAGAATCGCAAAAAAACCTTCCGTTGTGAGTGAGTTTTAAACGTACCGCGTGAAAAAATGAGTCAAATTAAAGACTTACATATATATTTTTAATGTATTACTAAGGATCCAATCATTTATTAGGGTATTATAGCGCCATTATTAATTGAATATTTACTTAATGCGTCATACAACAGCTGAAATTAAAACGTATAATTCGAAAATGGTCTCCATTATGACTAGGGAACTATTTCGCTCAAACTATCATAACAGTTTTTAGTGAAGAGTGCGGCTTTCTTTTGTATTCCGTTTATTTCGCGAATACAAAATTTCTTTGCAATGTTCAAAGTTATTGTGACGTGAGGATTTGGTCCAACCAGAGTGGCATATCATCTCTTTCACTATATCATCCAAGGGCCTTCCTGCTATTCTCGTGATACATCGTAGTTACTGTAATACATCGCCAATTATCTCTTGTTTGTTTCCCTCTAGATCAGGAGTTACGGCCTTGTTGCGATTTCTTCATTAAGATTAAAGCTTGAGTGTGAGAAGTCACCGAAGAAAAGTCATCCGTCATCATTGGGATAGATGAAACCTAAGAAAAATGTCAGAGAAATCCAACTTTCCATTCGTGTTTGAGCACCAAGGTGTGATAAATTCACTAGCTTCAGCCTTAACGTTGTAAAACTTTTCCATAATGCTCAGGCATTAACAAAACTTTGTAAGTTTTATTATTTCCTGAGCACCAAGGTGCGATTCTAATGTTACCCTCGTGATAAACAGCGAAGATTGGTGTGATGCTGCTCTGTACTACACTCCACACTCAGTAAACGCGGTATTATTTGTAAGTCTAAAAAGTCCATAAAGCATTTTAAGATCTCTAGCACTATATCTATAATCTACTAGAAGTTTATAGTTCTAGGAAGCACTAAAAGTGCATAAAGCATTTTAAGATCTCTAATATTTGCCAAATGCGTACCCTCCTTGTTCGTTCTCGTTGATTCTTCCCAATCATTTTTTCTTTCACACTCTGTTTTCTTACTAAAATGTCATGCTTTCCCGTTGATAACTTACGTGGCTCAAGTGTTGTGTTTTTGCTAGAAGATGCAGGATATTTTAAACTTAAGGTTGGTGCCTGTGGTTCCTCTCTCCCCGATGCCTCCTTCCAGTGAACGCTTGAAAAATCTAAGCGACCCTTAGGAACCCTTCGGGGTAGCAACTCTTTGTTGTGCCGTCATGCCCTCTTTTCCTTCCAAGCCTGGATATTTCGAGAAAAACATTTTTTTCTCTCTCTCCTTTTTTTTTGGCAAACACCCCTCATCTGAAATTTCTTTCTTGTCATCCCTCCCCGCAGCGGTCAAAAGAGTTTTTCTCGTCTTGTTCATCGCCCGATTGGTTCCAGGAGAGACTCCATGGTCTGCACAATCGCTTCCCAATTATGGAAAAGGGTGACCGAATTATTGATCTCCCTGGACCCTTGCCAGACGACACGACGTCCATTACGAGAGAGGGATATCTGCCGAATTCTTCTCCTCGCCATTAGCGTCTTCGGAGGCCATGTTATAACGGTTAACTTTTCAGGCCCTCGAAAACGGGCATGCATTCATTTGTTTAAGAAAGCGTCATGAATATAAGACCGAAATGCGTTCTTGGCTGATCCGGCATCTCAATGAATATTGAAACGTGTTCTATATATGCTGTGAATTGCAGTTGAAACCTTCTCGGTTTGCCAACCGGGTCAGATTTTACATCTCTGCCGACTTGGCAATCTCGAGGTTTATCGGCGGGTAAGAAATCTGTAAATGCATTCCCGGATTTGATCTGAGATTGTCTATATCCAATCGATTAGACTTATTTATTTCATTGCTCTTATTCTATATTGATTAGCATTCAAAAGACTGCCTTTGTACCGTATTATTGTTCTGCCGTCATTATCTTTAGATGTTGATTTAAAATACATGGTAAAAAAGCGGATAAAATGGCTGGAGTAGGGGTAATTACCCTCTTCACTGTTATTTCCCCAGATAAGTCTAAATAAATCAAAAGCTAAATTACTCCGACCACATTCAGACTGTAAAAAATAAAGCGATGTCCCTATTATGCCTTCTTTACCGCTTCACAGAAATGAAAGATCCAATAGCACTCCATTCCTACTACTCAGCAATTGTCCTTCCCATAGTATCATATTGTTCCCCAATTTGGTCTATGTCAGCCCCAACAAATCTAAAATCCCTCGATTGCATCTCTCACTTCTTCGCCAAAATAGTCAAGCACAGAGTCCCACATTTCCGTATTATGTCCTCAAACGCTGTGCTGTCCTCTCTTTCCATTTCTAACCTCGAAAACCACAGACTTAAAATGGATTTAAAACTCCTCCACAATACCCTTAACTCGACCATTGATTGCCCTGAACTGCTTTCTCTCTTCAACTTCAGGATACCAACTCGATCCACCCGCACCCATACTCTACTCCATCTGCCTATTCCAAGGATATCTCTCACCAAGCGCTCACCTTTATTTCGCCTCCCATCCCTTCTAAATTCACTCCCCCACACTATCGATCCTTCTTATTTACCATGTAACTATTTCACCACCCAAGCGACCCCACCCACCCACCCCACCTGCCAACAAATTAAATATTTCCCCTTTCCATGTTGGGCTCTCGTTGCTTATTTTTATGCTGTTATTGTGTTTTTGTCCTCTTTCTTGTTTTTTGTTATATGTTTACTATAAATTGGCGCTATTGCTGTATGTGAACAATTTTTTTAAATAAATAAATAAATAAGTATTTTAATGGATATGCACGTTATGTTTTAGTATGAAATGGTGGAGTTCATTGAACATAGAACTGTATTGGAAATGTTGATGCGGATGAAAGTTCAGGTTCGAGACATTTTTTTAAAGCAATGCCAAAACCCATTTCGAACATGGTTGGCTAAAATACGTCCGTTGTTTGAAAAGCAAGGCATTCTCGATATCGATTACCTTTGGTTAGACGTTGGTTCTCCAGTGATGGAAGAAGGCAAGAGAAATTTACTGAGCCAACAGGCATTCTGCCTGAAGACGAGTGAAATAACAGCCAGCAACTCAGGCTTGGATTCACTTCCCTGAAAAATATATATTGGGAGAAAGGTCCTCTATTTCAATGGAGTTTGGACGATTGCTGCTACATAGCTGTGAAAATTGGAAGTAATAGAAATTTGTATGATAGAATAATGATATAAATTGCATAATAACAAGCTTTGTAGATTATACTTCTTCTAAGTTTTGATACACCCCATGTTACCTTTTACGTTCAACCGCCATCATTGGATAGAGAATTGGGATAAAAATAAGCGTAAAGCCGAGTACATGGAAGTTCAAGTTACTTCAAAAGAAAGTTCAGGTCTACTTTCGCTTTGCTCAAGTAGCCAAATTGCTTACACATTTCAAACTTAAGCTCCCTTAAATCGAATGTTTGGCTTTCTTTGTACTAAAGAATGTGTATTAATGAAAATGGCAAGGTGTAAAATGATTCTTTAGGTGAGGTTCGTTTCGAGGTTTTTTATGCGACTCTAACTTAACTTCCGAAAAGAAAAACTTTTCCTCGTCCGATAAAGGAGTTCCTTTTCCCGAGTTTTGTATCTTGTTTCCCGTCTTTTAAATTCCTGCAATGAATTTATATTTACGTCTCCAAAATCTTTCTCGACTTTTATAATAAGCCTTTTTCTTTTGAGGTGGCCGAGACTGCCTAACTTGTTTTTTCCAGTAAATATGTGACTCTCTAAGAATTGTGCTATTATGTGTGCATAAGTACTCGATCGTCACGACTCTCACTTTCGGGGTAGACGTGGTCAAAAAAGTTTTATTCTCGGTGATAGGTGTATAAAGCAGCCTCTTATGAATTCCACCGCACTGCCTTCTCCTTGCATAACTCTTTTACTTCATTTGCGTCAATGCATTGATTCACACTCGCTATACTGTTCTCAAAACTCTCGCAATTCCTTCCAGAATCGACCGCCACATTCACCCTAGATGGTCTTGATCTACCCCGTCCTTTTACACCGTTCATTCTACTACATCTCTCTATGTATTTGTTTATAATTCGACTGTAATCCATTCTTGTAACATGGCCTCTATGCCATTCACTCGTCTATCATAATCTGTTCCGTACATTCAAACCAAAGAAGCATGCTCCTTTCAGACAAGGCCATAACCGAACATTTATTCTACATAATTTCATCTCTCACTCATTCCTAATACTACCCTATCTGCTTTTACTGCAAACGCTTCTCAAAAGACTCATACCTTATGCAATTAACTTACTGTTATGCTTATCTTGGCAATCATATCTTTCGCTACCATACGATTTAGTGTGAATAAGTTCACTATTGCTCCGTGCAAGTTTTGCTTCCTCAGATGGACCATATCCATTCGTTAATATGCTCCACCAAGTACATTCGACTTTACTCCGCGTATTCGAACGGATTCCCAAGATGTTTGCCCCAATTCATTGCATAAATGACCAACTAGAGGTCTGCGTATTATGTATCCTCTTAGTTAATATAAACTATGACGTAGATGTTGCAATTAAAATAATTTTCTTCAACCTGTGTCTCTACTCCGCTTGTCACACCATTTGTGTACATATTCCTGTCGTAACAGGTTAGGATTCAGCTCTTCGTATTAATGGCGCATAAAGCTCCACTCTCTCCCTTACGTTAACTCTGCATCCTGTGTAGGTTTTTCCGTCGGGAAATGTTTTCCTTCCATCCTGACGCAATCTGGTATTTTAGTGTGGTGGTGATTTCCTGCTGCTTTGACTCCACCTCATAAAGATCTTGCGTCCTCTTACTCATCGGGATTCACCAGGTGTACTGTGTTCCTTATTCAGGTTGTCTGCTGACCCGGAAAGCATAGAAAACGTGTAAAAGTCGTGGAGTTTCATCGAGTATGAAAAAGTTCTAGAAAAACTGTTGAAATCACGTGGAAAATTTTCGAATTGTACATGAAATACTGCTTTGCTCTGGTATGCCATACCTCGAATACACTGCGATAATTTGGAACCCTGCACAAAAAGTTTTATTTCGCGAAGTAAAAAATAAATTCAAAGGAAAGCCGCACGCTTCGTCAAAAACTACCCTGAACGAACAGAATGTGTTACACTGCTGATGGAAGTGCTACATTTACAGGGTACGACAAAAAGAGGGTGATATCAATTAAGACTCGTCGTGAAAATACAATTCCCCTTGGTACTCCCCTCATCCTTTTCCATATTTCCTCTCCTTTCATGGCTGATGCCTTGGCAAACCCCGTCCACATGACTCAGCGGAGGATCGCAGGGTAGTACGCAAATGTATAAATACTCAACGTCTTTGTAAGTAATCAAAGGAGCGTGCAACAATTAGGTGAATTTTTGGGAGCCGGGCAAGCCGAGAGAAGGAGACGAAATAGATCTTGATACGTGCTTCTTAATGTGCTCTGGCTTCGCGATTGATTCTTAGTACTGTGTATAAATCTCACATGAACTCTGATGTGGGCTCATTATTCACGGTGGAGAACTTTCGTTGCAATGGTGCACGTCATATACAATTTTATATCGCTTTTAATGTTCTCCGGACGCCCTTAATCTTACCCGGAAAATAGCTTGCGTTTCGTCGGAAGCCATGCTATTCACTTGTACGAACTCCGATTACATTAATTATTTCTCCCTATTATATTGCTGCATAATTTGTCACTGTGACCTATGACCCTTATTTAATTGTCTTGATGTATATATAAGGCCTGAGGACACGACGCTAAACTCGTATTTTAATGTTTGAAGGAATGTACCGGGTATTGAGGTAACTCTCTTTCTATGTAACTATGCCAAGGAAATGAAAGTTAGAAAAAATCTTCTATAGTTTATCACAATATCTGTCATAGTCTCAGAGTACGCTCTACCCTTCTTCATTCTGTCCATAAATCCTTATTTCTTGCTACCCCTCCCCGCTTACCCAATATTCTTCCCTATATCGCGGTCAGCTTCCCTTCTTTCCTCATAACCTCCTCCAAAACCTACTAAGCTTCCTTATAATCGCCATTCATAAGTTTCCCTTACTCACCAACCGTAACCAGCACTTCCTCATTTGTCTTCCTTTGCGTTCACCGCAAATTCTCCAAATAAATACAAAGAATATCTATTGCGACTGCAAATTTTGAAATTTAACCCGCGTGGAAAACTTGAAAAAGTAGTGAAAGTGAAATATAATTACGTGGTTGAATAAAATTAGAACTATCTGCTTTGGCAGTAACTTGGTGGAATTCCTTCTTACTGAAATGATGAATTACTTAGTTTTCCACAAAACATTTATTACTTTCTCGCTATAACATACTAAATGCACGGTGTCAGATTAATTACCATACTGCTTTCAGCAGCACAACAATTATCTATTGTCCACTTTCTCAGTTGGAAGTTCCTGGAAAATATGGAGTCAAATAATTTTCTTTTGAAACAAGGTACAGATGGCAGAAATAGGTGGTAAGATGCTTGTATTTCAATTTATTCAATTTTCCAGGACTGATCGCTACTTATTTATAGTCCTAACACATTGCCTGGTGCTATACATGATGATGTCGCGCAGAAAAGGCTCGAGGCACCGATCCCTCCCACTCCCCCACCCTGTTCCCATAACCCCCAACCGTCACCTGAAGACTATCTTCTCCCTTTCCCCCTCCCTCATTTTTGACTATTTAAGCATTGTGTTTTACTAGCTCTGTACCTGAGTATGTCGCGCAGCGATGAAACTCGTAAGAAAGTAATAAATATGTTGTGGAAAACTAAGTAATTCATCATTTCATTGTGGTTGAATAAAGCGGACAACTCGGCTATTTTACCGAGTACCTACATTCTTCGTTTTAGCATCAAAAAGTATATTTTTTCAGTGTTGCGTGAGCGCGCCCCAGACTGGGATATTTCTGTCCTCGATTGAACATCTAGTTGCCATCGGGATTGAAAGCATTGACCTGTCGTGGGCGTAGAAAGCCCACGTCCACGATACTCAAATGATGACGCCTCGGGTTTCCCTCGATGTCGTGACGGGGGCGTAGCGCGGACGGAAAAATGTTCGCCTGTTTCTCATTCGCGTAAGTGAGCCCAGGGTGTGGCACCTGTTGTGGATCCCGAGGCTGCGAAATGAGGGCGGACCCGGCTGTTTCGTCTTTGTATACCCTGTGAGGTGATTGCTTTTCAAGTCTCCCCAGTAAAATACTCTTTACAGATACTTTTCTTACTCTACGTTTAACATTTGGAAATATTAGTCGAAGAAAATAGCTGTGTAACCGAAGATTCAAGAGAATGGAATTGGAAGGTGTATCGTTTTGTAGAACCGTGGTTTATCCTGCCTTAAGGTGTTTCTGGCTTGACGATGTGAGTCAAGAGGAACACTAAATAACACATTTTTATTTATTCAGTTTAGAAAATTGTGTTTTCGCTGATGAAATGGGTAACCAAAATTAAGGTACAAAATATTCAGATTATCCCATGAATATATTTTAAATGACCATATTTGTACAGCCGTAAGTGCCGACTGCAGCGACATTTGCATGCAAATTCCGCATTTTGACTTCAATTTTGGCAGAAATCGAAGTATGCTTTAAAAATTTACGAATATCCTCAAATGATCTATTATGAAGTCTATCGCACTACCGATAACCAGGCGGCCACGATTGTTAAGGACTTCTTTGGGCTGAAGTAATGCAAAAATATTTCTCTGCTGTTCACGTAGGCATCATAGACCGGTAATTGAAGAGATTCACCGGTGTTTGGAGCCATTACATTATTTCTCACTGTTCGAAACTCTCCACTACTGTCCTCTCTTCACTACCAAAGCAGTCTACTGTGGATCTAAGATAGACTCCCCTCCGAAATACCCTCGATCTAATGGCCACGTAATAGGAGTTAATTTCCCACGAAAGCCGTCGTATCTGTGTTATTCATCTTCTCAGGATTCTCAAGAACCTAAGGATAGGAATTGGGAGAAATTCTAAGATTGAATCTCAATTCTTTTGTTCCGTTCTCGTCGGTATCCTAGAGTGGCCTTCCTCCTGGAATTCTTGGAAATCGGGGAACATTGGAAATGTCTATACCTTTTGAGTCTATACTTTGAGATACTATACCTGTCTATGCTTTGAGAGTACGAGGAAGAAGCTATTTTCCACTTGTCAGACCTCATTTAGAATATGCCGCTAGTGTATGGCATCCGTACGAGGAAGGTTTGGATAATTGAATTAGAGCGTGTGCAAAGAAGATCCGCTAGATTTGTTGAAGGCTTTTATTATAATTGTATAAGTGTTACGAGTTTAATGGAAGAACTAGGATGGGAATTACCATCAGAACGCAGGTTAAAATTTAGGTTAAAGCTTTTAAGTAAATTCGAAACCGATTTGTTCACAGACGACGTTAGATATATATTAAGAACCCCTGAGTATTATGCTAGGTTTGATCAAATTAACAAGATTAGAGAGATAGATTGTCGTACCGATAGATTTAAAATGTCATTTTTCCCGCGTACCATAAGAGAGAACAATAGGCAGCCTAGCAAAGGGATAGGTAGGTGAAATATAGTTAGAGTAGTCTGTAGTGCATGATGCATGTAATAACAACCAATAATCCCTTTCTTATTATGTAGATACTAACCATCTAGCTGCATGTGACCCTATTATCTAGCATATTTCCCTTAAATCTTAAATATCCTACTTGCATGGCAATAGTGCATGTTTGGTGATCTTCACCCCCTGCCACACACCCTCGTGGTGGCTCGCAGGGTATTACGAAGATGTAGATGTAGATGTACCTTCAAGCATCATAAGGCTTCACGTTGTATTATTAAATCGTTTCTTTGGCCTATATTTCATTTTCTCTACTTTAGACCATTTACTTAATGATATTCTATATTTCTACCATGGGTCCCTTGAAGGGTCTTTGCTGTTTTTTCGATTTTCATTTTTCTTGTAGTGTTCCGTAGAGAGTAATCTCTATTTGCCAGTCGGCACAACATTGATTAATTTCAAGTTAAGGGTTGTGTAAACAATGCATTTTCTGAAGTACAGTTTTACATCGCTTTCATTTTCTCTCGCTGAAATATCTCCGAACCGTATTGATTTACGACGGGAAGTCAACAAATAACTCGCAAAATTGGATAGAGGCAATAATAACCAAAGTAATTTCTTGAAATTTAATTTTTCATTTTCTAGATATTCACCCTTTGCATTCTGACACTTATCCCATCTCTTTACAAGTCCTTGAGAGCCGGCAGGAAAGAAGTATTTTGTTTGCTGTCGCAGCCAACGAGTAACCTCTTGGACTACGGCATCATCATTTTCAAAACGTCGGCCACCCGAATGAATTGTTAGGGGCACCGATCAGATGAAAAATCACTGGGGGCTAATTGTAAGTCGAGAGACTGTACGGTGGATTTTCCAAGCGTTCTCAATGAAATATTTACGACTGATCCTGATGATGAAATGCTGACGTTGGCGACTTATTCGCTGACTTACCCTCATATTTACTGCGTTCTGACTTCGGAAATTTATTTCAATTTTGACGATATATACTTACATGCGTATTCATAATTAAAATAGAATAGAGAGTGAAGTGGTACAAAAATATTTTGAATCCGATAGCCCCGCAATGTATCACAATCTGCTCGAAACAACTTGCTGTTTCATATGAAAAGCTTGGAATACACTTTCATTGTGAAATTCTATATATCTTGTGACCAATGTTCATCGTAACTAAAGTGATGCTCTCCAAAGTTAAATATTAAATCATTTCACGTCGTAGTAGTCTGTTAAGGAATATCTCAGCATTCGGTGATGAAATTCTGCTTTCTCCGTTCGGGTGAAGATCATTTTCTCTGCAGCTGTTCGCTCGACATCGTATTTTATCAGCAACGTTGAAGTTCTGTTATTCGTTGGCCCATGTTTCTCGACACCCTGCGCGTCCCGTTGTTCCCCAAGCGACGCTTCTGAATTGGCATTTGCTTTGGTTCAGCGAGGATTCGATCGCCAAAACAAAAGCGAAGTGTTCGAGAGGGAAAGTAGAAGAGCAGTGAAATCGAACTTTTTCGAGTGGGTGACCCGCCTCGTATTCGTAAAAATGTCCCCTCGTTTTAATAAATGCCACCGTTTTGGAGAGTTGTGGGAGAAAAGTGGGCGTTGGTTTCTGGGAAGACGCTTGCGTCTCGTTTCCACAGCTGTCATACGTACCTACGTGACCTATAGACATTAATGGCGGATTTACACATGGAAGTCGCCTCCATTATATTAACCTAGTGAGTCACTTGCAATCGATACTCCAATGAAAATGTACGGACTTCCATGCCAGTGGGGGTCGATGGACGCAGTAAATGGCCGAGGTTCGCTCTTGCCAGGAGAATAGAGTGGCTTCTGCTTTGCCTGCGAGTAGCACATCGATTACGCGATATAATCGCATCGCTCACGGGCTAACGCACTAATTTTGCCATTTTACTGTATTTCCCATCAATAACTTACTAGAAATCAGCATGCTTTTACTTCTTTAATGTGCATTCTCCTTGAGTTTTTTTATTTATTCAAGCAATATATAATCTGAATTCTCGCGGATAACTTGGATAAAAGCCAATTAAATCCATAGCACTAAGCGACCAATGTATGTTTGATGAGTTACTTGCCTTATATTTTCAAACAGATGTTTGATATCCTTGTTCTACTTCTGCTAATTCGTCCATTCCGTCGTGCTATCCATAGGACATTAAAGAGAGAGCAAGGTTAAGCAATATGGTTGTTATTTCTTTGAAGGCTTCCGCGACTCATATACGTGTTAATATTGCTGTTTTCAGGTATTCTCGTCGCGTGTTTAGTTTTTTTTCACTACAGTTTCTCCCCTCTTCCTGGGGGCGTCTTCAGGTCCGTTGGACATTTTGTAATTACAAAATGTCCAACGGACCTGAAGACGCCCCCAGGAAGAGGGGAGAAACTGTAGTGAAAAAAAACTAAACACGCGACGAGAATACCTGAAAACAGCAATATTAACAAATATGGTTGTTATTTAGGTTGTCAAGGTACAATTTGATGACGTAGTGCCCTATCCATAACCCTCAATACGTATTCTTGACAATTTTTGAAGATAAATCCTATTGTCTCCGCAGTAATTTTTCACGATCACATAAAACCTTCCGATGTGAAGGAGGTTGAAACGTACCGCGCGAAAGAAATTAGTCAAGTTAAAAGCTGAAATAGGTCATAATTACTTAGAATTCCAATCGTACAAAAGTATATTATCGCATCATCAATGGTACAATATCTAAATGATACTTCATACAGCTGTTGAAATTAAAATGTATGATACGAATGTGGTCTCCATTATTACAGGGGAACTATCTCGCTCTACCTACCTTAATCATTTTTCATTTGCGTTGCTCATTTGTTTGATGTCCATCTATCTCGAGCTTTGCTACCGTCGCCCAATCTCTCTCATGTTTTGCGCCCTACGATGGTCCATACGTTAGTGTTAGAAACAGGGCGTTATACAAGGAAGAAAGTGTGTGGAGAGTGGTGAAATGGATTTGGAGGAGGAGGGATGGTTGTGGTCGCCCATGAGACGATGCCAAGTGGGGTGGAGCGTTCTGGAAAGGAAAGTGACGATGAGGGGAGAAGGGGTGGGAAAGAGGCGGGGAAAAGGCAAAAGTCCATTGGCCGAAGGCAGACGGAAAGGTGGAAGTTGGTCCAAGTTCCCTCTCTGGATTTAGTCTCGGGCGTCTAAATTAAGAAATGTTTTGGAACGGAGATCTTGGGACAGGTGATTGTGTGTGCGTTGAGTTAGTTCATCGGGGGATAATGGGACATCGGTGGTTTATTTTAGCAACCCCTTATTGCGTTTTCATCTCTGTTGTCGTGGACGTTTCAGTTTATTAGTTGTAGTTCAAACAAAACAACTTTGTCGAATCGAAATTATATTTATCATCGTCATTGGTCGTTCAATCCTGAGATTAGTTGACTTCAGCCCTCCACCCCTCCCTATATAATGCTATAGTTCCCTTTACCTCCTGGTATCTTTTGCTATGTACTGTCTTCTTTATTTGGTCCATGAACTTATTCCTGGGTCTTCCTCTGGGGACTTCCTCTATTTTGCCTTCAATTATGTTCTTCACGAACCCATTGTGTCTCAGGTTGTGTTTGGTTGTAAGGTTAGTTTATTTGGGTTTTTCCCTCGTTGCTTCATGTTAACGGACAATAGTTTCGCTAACCTTACAGCTAGCGTCGTCAGGTCCTTGTTTCATATGGTCCTTTCCTCTTCTATTCTTCTGTACACTTCATAGTTTCTTATTTAGTCCATCCATTTTATCTTCAGCATCCTCCTCCAGCACCAGGTTTCGAAGGCTTCTAATCTTCTCTGGTCAGCTTTTCCAATGGTCCATGCTTCCGATCCATAGAGTGCCACGCTCCACACGAATGTTTTCGCATAGTGTTTCCTGGTTTCTTTCCGAAAGTATATTTTTTGACAAATTAAGTATATTTTCGAGCTCGCAAAAGATAGAAGATGGGTGTCGACCGTTGTGGAAGCTGGAGAATCCATGAAGGGTTTTGAAGACCACGGAAGAATAAAAGAATTAAGGATGTTAAACACCCATTTAATGTAGATGACGAGTAATCACTGTAAATGCTTGCATTCGTCGAAGTATTTGTTCATGTTTTCAGGGAGCACATATCAAAATATGAGACGGATGATGCGGAAGTCATGTTTCTTCATTATCTAGACTCATCCCAAATACTCGAAATGCAACTTTTTTCGTTTTTGCAAGTTAAAAGGATAGACTTTATTTCAGTTACGGACATCGCTTTTGACAGTGAATCAAGCACGCGATTTACGCTTCGATATCAAAGTGTTTGATAGAAATAAGGTTTTGGCAGGATGTTCCTATTTATCCGCGGTTACTTGGTGTTGGTGGAACAATTCTCAATCGCATATCCCTTGTAATAATGTTGTACTCTTGTTTTAAATTTTTGATATTTTGAATACGATACATGAACCGGAATTTTTTATTTATTTATTTATTGTTTTTAATGTTTACCCAACATATAAATTTTATGACAGGGTAAACAATGAATAATTGAACAAAAAATACAAATATTACTAACATTGGTCATACCTGGTCAATACAGTCAAATGGTTAAATACATAAATACATTATTTAGTCCACATATCGACAACATTACTTGTCTATTTCTGAAAATGCCTCTTTTAAAAATTTGTTTCTATCTTGATACATATTAAGGTCGGTACAATATTTGTTATATGTAAAACACAATCTGTATATAGGTGAATTTTGACAGTATTCACTATTAACATTCATTACATAAAATGTCATCATATTTCTACCTTTTCTCGATGGAACATGAAAATTTAATCGATTCAACAGCGTGCCACATTCTCCTTTGTTTACTACATCATGTAAAAATATAAGTTTCATTTATTCAATATTCTCCGATCAGATAACTTATGGAAATTAAACATTTTCAATAAGTCCTCGTATTCTATATGATTCTCCATGATAGGATAAACGTGATACCAAATATTATATATAATCTTTCGTTCATTCACGAAGACCGCTCAGCGGCAAATACACACATAAATGTTTATACGGAAAGGTAGAAAGAAAGTGGATAGGCACGCATAAACAAACACATTGTTGGTGTGAAGATGGAATGATGGCCGATTCCAAGCAGAAAAAATTCGACCACGGACCTTTGGATTTCGCGTCTAATACTCAGACCACCAAGCTACCCAGTCTACTTAGAATCCACTGGAATCGGCGGGGGGTTTATAGGAACAAACACTCCCCAAGGCATGACCCACGAGAGCGGCCAATAGATGGCGCCAGGGCTGCTTTTCACCCATCGCTCTGCCGGCAAGATGCGAGGCTGCTGATCGTCGTAATGGTGGCAGCAATGCCCCCACCTTTAAAAGTGACAGATTTTTTATTTTAAGATTGGCCTTAATAATAATATAGGTACAGTGTGTTGGTTCTCAAAGCGATAATTAATCCTCTGGGCTCGACCCACAGCTTCCGGGCTTTGCACTGTCTGCCCGAAGACGCAACATGCGGGTCAATTTTGCTCCCGACTCTTGGGACTCTCCCCGATGAGGCTCGAATGTCGTCTGTCCTCTCTCTTCCCCGGCAGCAGCGCACCCGCGAGTTGTATACGAGACTGACGGAGGGAGAGGAGACAAGCCAGCGCTGTATTCTCGCTGGCTTGCTCCGTGAGATTCCGCGGGTGACCTCGAAAGTGTTGTGTCGGCTTGCGGAGTGAGTGGACTCTCGCAAGCCGCGGCGATCCTAAGGTGTGTTCCCATGACGCCCGGAGGTCTGAAGTGGGAGAGGGGGAGGCGGAGAGAATTAAACGGAGGGTATGGGGGTTAGGAGGGAGGGAGGTGTGGGAATACGAGTCGGTGAGGGATAGGAGGGGGAGACGAAGGAATGCTGTTCCCATGAACGTCTCGAAGGCGGGAGATGAGGGCATTGTTGGGGAGGTTTCCCGCTGAATTCGATTAGGCAAATGTTTTGGTTTCGAAATAACTCGCTGGTTCCCTTATAAGCAAGCGTTCCTCGACTTATATTTCTGTTAAGGTTAATGTCGTCGTAATCACTTTGATGGGCGTTTTCATTGTGGAGGGTTATTTTCGCCTTGAACTTTCGTTTTCTCATATCGAAAAATTTAGGAAGAATTTTAAATATCGCTGTGGAGAATCTCAGTCCACACCTGTGTTTATTTCTTAAAACTCCCGGAACGTTCAAGTGTTACACATGTACATGTACTAATTATCCTGCAAGTCACCACAAGGGTGTTTGGCATTGGGTGACTTATCGCCAACATTAACTACAGTGAAGAAATTTACCTTCACCAACAAGCCCCACTCTATTGGTGTGCTACAAATGTTACAGAAACTACTAAAATAATCTTTAATGTTACTATGTAAACGTGACACAAGAGTCATTCAGAGAACGTACAATACATGGTGTTAGCACTATTCGGCAGATTTAGAAATATGCATTAGGGGGCATATGAATTAATCAGCTACGCTATCTGTCAACTAACCTACTTCAAAGTCTAAACACAGCCATTATGGCCTCTTATCGATCGTGTGAAAAAAGATATTTTACACCTTTCTCTTCTACAATCTACTTTCCTTGTTTTATTCTCATGATTTGATCTACCATAGTATGTTGGAGTTCGTAGGATATAGATAACTTCTAAACTTCTAACTTCTGAAAATACTTCGGTTTTAAATCTACGCAAAAAATTGAGGGTAATTGTCAATCGAAGGTCTAAAAGCGATTCCCATCCAAGTTTTTGCAAGAGCTTAACAAAATCACAACATTAACGAGACTATCATAACGGCCTCTCGCGTATCTTGCTGATCTTCTCTGCTCTGGTTCTAACTCTGTTTTTAAGCCTACCTCATGAGGATCCCAAACACTGGCAGCGTATTCTAAGTGGGATCTAACAAGGGAGAAGTAGTTGATTTCTCTAACTTCATCGTCGCACTTTCCAAATACTCTATTAACAAATCCCGCAGCGTTTCTTGACTTCAGGAAAGCGTTTGATAAGGTTCCCCACTGTAAGTTACTCGCGAAGTTAGCATCATACGGGATAGACAGTAATATAGTAGGCTGGATAGGAGACTTCTTAAATGAACGCGTTCAAAGGGTGGTATTAGATGGTGTCAGCTCAGGCGAAGTAAAAGTTACAACGGGTGTTCCCCAGGGAGGCATGATAGGCCCATTTTTATTTCTTCTCTACGTAAATGACTTAAATACAGCGGTAAAAAATAGCAATCTCCGTCTTTTTGCCGATGATGCAGTAGTGTATAAGGAAATTAGAAATGAAGAGGACAGTCGGTCTTTAGCTAAGGATTTAGATGCGATTGATGATTGGTGTGGTAGTTGGCAGCTAGAATTAAATTTGAAGAAATGCGCGATAATGAACTTTTGGACAAAGAATGGTTTTCCCCGGAATAATTATTGCATCAAAGAAAAGAAAATATCTAACGTAGAATCTATTAAATTCTCAGGCGTCACTGTCACTGAAGACATGTCATGGGGGAAACACATCAGGGAAATAACTAGTGTAGCAAACTGTAGATTAGGATTCGTAAAAAGGGTTCTAGGCAAATGCGATGAGAGAGTACTAGAATGAAGCTATTTTACACTTGTCAGGCCTCATTTAGAATATGCCGCTAGTATATGGGATCCGTACGAGGGAGGTATGATAAAAGAATTAGAGCATAAGCAAAGGAGATCCGCTAGATTTGTTAAAGGCCGTTATGATAATTGTATCAGTGTTACGAGTTTAATAGAAGAACTAGGATGGGAATTACTATCAGAACGCAGGTTAAGATTTAGGTTAAACCTTTTAAGTAAATTCGAAACCGAGTTTATTCACAGATGACGTTAGATATATATTAAGATCCCCTGCGTATTATGCTAGGTTTGATCAGATGAACATGATTAGAGAGATAGATTGTCTTACCGATAGATTTGAAATGTAATTTTTCCCTCGTACCATAAGAGAGAACAATAGGCAGCGTAGCAAAGGGATAGATAGGTGAAATATAGAGTAGTCTGTAGTGCATGATGCATGTAATAACAACCAATAATCCCTTTCTTATTATGTAGATACTGACCATCTAGCTGCATGTGACCATATTATCTAGCATGTCTCCATTAAATATCCTAGTTGCATGTCAATAGTGCATGGTTGGTGATCTTCACCCCCTGCCACACATCCTCGTGGTGGCTCGCAGGGTATTACGTAGATGTTACTAGATCTTTCCGGAAAAACCACTGGCATCGCTGGGTAAGGAAGAGTTCTTTGTCAGTTCTTGGTCAGTTCCTCCCTCGGAGATCAAAAAGACTGTGGTTAGTCGGTCTTCCATACGTGGGTGTTAAGTGTTTTTCATGATATGCTTATGGCTTGAAGAATATTGATAATTGATCATTTAGAACGTATTCGTAAGGCCGGTATGTACAGTCCTCAATAATTACAAATGTCTTCCAATTTATGACTATATCTCTAATTAATTATTGTGGCCTATTCATAGACGTTGAAGAATCAGTAATTCATCAGTCATTGATTCTTTAACACTGATGACCGGACTATTCCTAACGTTAAACAGCACACGCTATATCATGAACACTAGCCTAAATACGAGATTACTCTTTTTTGATTTTTCCTTAATTATGCCTTCATTTATGTTGAATAACCATGAGAAATGATGCTAATGAAGGCACCGCTGATTCATTTTTGTCAAAGCAACATTGCCAATTATTTTTTTATTTTAATTTTCGATAATAATAACAATTTATGATAACAATAATATGTACTCAACTTGAATAAAAATTGATCACTACCCACTAGATATGTTGCCGCTTCAATTTCTCATGCCACCCAAAAATAATCATTGATTCATGAATTGGAGATTTTTTACTGTCTATGAATACTTGATCCAAAGAATTAATGATTGGTGATTGATCGTAGATGCCCCATTTATTGATTATATATCCTGTCTATGAATACCAGCCTCAGTGTGATGTGTGTGTGACTTTAACTGTTCATTTATCATGTAGCGACTACTGCGGTGATTTCTACATTAAATTTCCTTTGGAGAGGGAATACATTCTATCTGTTTTGGAGCTCTTTGAAGCCCGTTTTACAAGTGGCACTGAAGTGCAGAATCTGGTGTATGTACGAACGTGCATTTCAAATTGCATCGTATGAAGCGTTGAAGTGCCAGAACGTATCCACGGATGCATGAACGCGAGATGGCGAAATAGCCCCTGCTCTAATTCAATTACGATTGCACGCCACGTTGAGAAAAAATGCCGTTTGAAATTGTACAATTTCGTGCCCCTTGTAAAACGGGCTTTATTGACGAAGACGTGGGAAGATGCACGCGCCATTGTACTGTAGTAAACTCTATTCGTTGCATTGGTGTAATATTCCTAAAGAATGAGTAGTATATATTTTATTGAAATATTGTTATGAGCTTTGTTAATTAATTTCAGTAGTGATGCAAATTGTCCCCTGTTGCAGGCAGTTCTGCTTCAGCTTTTCATTTCGTATGATATTTGATGGAGAAGATGAGGTGATGCAAAGATAGCCCACGAAACCTCCGTCAATTCATTCTTTGAAACTCATTGTGTAAATTAGTGGGCCATATCAGCCATATGGTGGTTCGATTGTCATAGAATATGTACAGTTTACTGCTCATATAATGAAACAGGAAATTCTCACGCTTGCCATAGCATATGACCCACTGATGGCAATAAAATATTTTCAAGAGATAGCAATTGTCCTCCTCTAACGGTATCTGAATATGTATTAGATCGTATTGATTTTGTACGTGTTATTCTGTGTAGGTTGTAATGAAATTAGATTAGAACTGTGATTTACATTCTAATATTTTCTTTCTTTTCTTTCAAAACAGGACCAGTATGATAACATAGCAGCACACACCCAGAAAGGAATAGACTTCTTGGAGAAATATGGGCACTTCATCAGGGACAGGTGTGCCATTGAAATGGAATATGCTGGGAAGCTCAGGTAATTTCAAGTCTTAGTAAATTTATTTATGACGTTGTTTCCCGGAACGAATATCTTTGTGATTACAATCGAATGACAGCAGGGCCATTCGGAGTAATGAGGATTATGCATGAAATATGTACCATTGTTCGAATACCTTGCCCTATTGCTGACTTTCTAACGGATTTTAATGTATATATAAACTGTATTTTTATTATATTTTTATTTATCATCACAATCCCGTATACAGCATAATGTGCCAATTTACGCCGGGTGGATAACAGTAACAACGGACGAGACACAAGCACCCATGTCCTGGGCAGATAATATTCTACCCAGGCGGGACTCGAACCCGCGACCATCAGGGTAGCTGGCGAGGACTTTATCCCGCCGCCACCGGGGCCGACAATGTGTACATCTACATCTACGTCATACCCTGCAAGCCACCCAAAGGGTGTGTGGCAGGGGGTGCTTCCACACCAGGCATGCATGAATGATACGGTAGAACACCGAAATTACATTGAAACCCGCGTACCACACATGCGAAGCGCCAATTAAAAATCTAATAACCAAGAAACTATTCTATCGTACAATTATATACAATTGTACGTCGGTTGTGCAAACGTATGTACAATTCACCCACTCTTTAATAATCGTCTTTCAAAATGGAATGAAAATGTCATAAGCTCAAGTCAATCCATTGGATTGTTCATTTAGAAACATTGAACCACCCGATTTCTCTTTTAGACATATGTTCTCTCTTTGCAGCGAATGCAAGTAAGCTCGAACTTAGAGACTTAATAGCCTTGACCGTGATGATTGGTGTGAACGTCATTTGCAGGCCTGTTGCGCTCAGGCCTTTTTTCACCTGCTATTGTAGTGTAACGGAAAGAGACCGAAGGTTTTACAAGGGGAGTGTCAGATAGCCGGGTCTCAGATTTTATTCAAACTTAGTAGTTGTACAGACCGCTGTATGTGGTTCATGAATCACCCCACATATAGGGTTATATAACCAATAGTTTAAACAAAAAAGGCCTTTAAAAATTTTAAAATTCCCGTCAGACGGGCCACCCACATAACTGACAAGCTGAACGGGTGGCTGACGTGCTCGTCTCCGGTCTAGAGACACGGGTTCGATTCCAATACGGGGTATGTTTCTTCCGCTGTTTTTTTTAGTTTTACTTTTACGGCATCCTACAATGCGCTCAAGATTTTTTTTATTTTTACTCGAAATATTATTTTTGCGCGAGGCAAATTTTTCATTTGCATACACAACGTCAGGCTTAGTCTCTTTTTTTCGGTCGAAGGCAGCCTTATAATTATGTCACTTCCTTATCTTTTCACGACGTATTTCCATGATTCCTTCATGCACATGATTTCCATTTTCTATAATTATTTTATAATATTGTATTCATATTTTTACACTTCAAGCATAATTCTTAATAATATTCAAATTTTTCGTAGCTTGTCAGTTATGTGGGTGGCCCGTATAAAGGGAATTTTGAAATTTTTAAAGGCTATTTTCGTTTAAACTGTTGGTTATATAACCCTATATGTGGGGTGATTCATAAACCACATACAGCGGTCTGTGCAACTACTAAGTTTGAATAAAATCTGAGACCCGGCTATCTGACACTCCCCTTGTTAGAGATCTTCGGAGGTAAAGCTGCTATCCGATGAAATTAACAATGAAGTACATGTAGTCTTCTCAGTTGTCTCAGGCGTGACTTCGTGGAATTTACTCAGCTTTGTAAATGAAAGTAACTTTGTTATTCTACGTAAATTTCATTTAAGACGACCCGAGTTCCGACGTGGCACGACATCATCAGGTGATGATGACGTGCCACAAAATAATTTTAAGTCCCAAAATAAAATTACAAGCCATAAACAGCACAATAATGTTTATAACTGTGAAAAAGAGCAACGAGTACAGTACACGGTGACCGATATCAGATACGGTTATGTAGCGGACACACCAGGTTTTATTTTATAATTATATTTCTCCATCTTGTTATTACCGAGTTACTCCAAAATACGGTGCCCTTGGAAGCGAGGGACCCAGGGCAGTTGCCCCGTTTGAACGGCCCAAAGGTTGGTAATGCCGCCGGTGGTTCTTAGGTAGAAGGAATTCATTTCCCTTTCCGTTCGCCTGAGCATCCCCGGGTTCGACTGACATATTTCGGTCGAATTATGCCAAATGTCTATTTGGTGGTCACCCGACCATATGCGATGAGACTTGAGATAATATACGTCTGCCACACCGTGACAGAAACTAACGGTATAGATGTCCTTTCAGTATCTTGCTCGTCCCTCATTTCGTGACGATAAAGGCCGGTTTATGTTTGACGTCAGGGTGGACTTCAACCGCCAGTTAAATGCAATGGTGTCAACGGAGGTGGTTACGATTTCGATAAAGCGCCAACCATTCGTCGCAGTCAATGTCACATATCCATCATTGAAGTTTCTCGAGTTGTGGTCAGTTGTTCTATAGTTCAATGCCGAACTCGCACGTTCACCTAGCCGCTTGGCGTGGGCCAAACGCAGTGTGGAGAACCAGTGCAAACCAGAAACCAAGTGAGTGCCACGCTGACGAATGTGCTAATACGCAGTTTGGGGGATAGTACTCTACAAATCATTTGTTTTACTAATACTAAATGCATGTAATATTAGGAGTTATTAAATCTTGCAAAAAAATTAAGAAAGACATTTCAGGCTGGAAAAAGCGATAGTAGTAATGGTAACTATATACAAGTACAAAATTTAGTCTTCCATTCAGCATTCGGTCTCTTCTATTGTTGCCTTGATTGTCTTAATAATATTAATCAAAGAGATGTTTTAAAGCACGATGCGGAGTAGTAAATACGTATTAAGTGTTCTGCTAAAACATCTAATGTCAAGGTATTGCGGAATGTGCTTAAAAACTTAATTTCTTTCAATGTCTCTCTTTTGCTCACAGCTTAACATATCTCATGGGAGGTTTCTTCAATTTGTTTACTAGTAACTCGTAAAAATAGAGCCATAAGTGTCTGATATTTCGGTCATTTAATTGATCTCTGTATAAGTCTTTTCTTGTCTCATTATTTTCTCGCCGTACGGTGAAAATGCCTGCGCATCAGAGGGGTTTCTCTGCGAGTCTGTAAAATGTACTACTGTTAGTCATTAATGTATTTTTTTAAACAAATGAGAAAACAAAGTATACACTGTTAAATTGACGAGATCTAGGAGTTTTTTATTCCTTTTGTGAAAAAATCCAGTTTCCCAGGAGTGCATAAACGTGTACCATATCCGATAGAAAGTGGCTTCTAATTCTAGGTTGGATGAATTGGATTGGATATTTGGGGAGGCGACCGACAGCTAAGGTCATTTGCGCCATAGGGGATAGGTAAGGGAGGAAGGGTGGATAGAAACCCGGCGTCGGCATTTCCCTGCTCTTAACGAAAGGCACCAAGAGGACCACGGTTTAACGTCTCATCCGACAGACGGAGTACTGTACTTGAAGTGCCCTCCACAACTATAACTCGGTAAATTTCTCGAAAAGTAGTGAAGTAAGCGGCTGATGTTCTGGTATATTTCGAAAGTTGAGATATTTTTCTCTAAAATGAGACCAAATTCTTCGAATTCTATGAGAACTGGCATCTCTTTCAAACCATTTGGGGGAAACATATTCATATAACACACGAAACAATTTTTCTTCTGAGGGATCTTTTTCAGTATCAAGAGGCCAAATTCATCGAATTTTACGCATAGTGATTCACTGATATCTGTTTCAAAATGCCTTAACTTCTTTGACTTTGCCATCATACTCGCCTGTCTTTCCCTAGTTCCACCAAATCGCTTTTGCCATCCACGTCGAGCCTCCTTCCTTAAGTCGACCGCAGCGGGAGTTCAGAAGCACCCTTATCCGTGCATCGCGTGGATTTCGTAATTGGCAAAGATCTTCTGTGCTCGGAGCGCGACGCGCCGCCCTTCCCAACGTCATTTGAGGCTAAGTGCTTTCTCTAGCACTATTGGGAGAGGAGGCCTCCGAAGTGCAGCCGTGTCTCTGGCGCCTTGTGGCCCGTCTCAGAGTGAAAGAAGTGTGGAGGAGGATGAGGGGACTAGGGTGTCATTTCTAGGGTCTCGTAAAAACCCTTTCAGCGAAGCACCTTTTCTTAACCTCCCCTTGTTATCTCATCCCTTCCCCCTCCCGTACCCAAACCCTTATGCCCTCCCCCGTCAGCCCACGCCACTTATTCTCCCGAGCGCGGCGGAATGAGTGGTGGTGGATGTGTAACCTGTGGATTCAAGGGGGCGTCCGTCGCGCCATTTGGCGCCCGCAGAAAAATACCGCTTCTCCTTTCCTCCTCCTATAGCTGTCCTCTCTCCAACCCACCCGTGGCTGCCTTTAATGGGAAGGTTGTCCAGTCCATTCAGCCCACGGCTTGTCACTCGTAATTCAAGAACCAGGCCTCGCTCTTATGTACTAGTAAGTTCATGTTTTCCCTTTGAAAACTCACATACGTTTCAATTTAAATTTATAAACCGTGGGTTTTTCTTACATTTTAATCGGCAATGTCGCAAAAATAAATCAACAACTATAGCACTGTTAATACTTACATGAAAATATATAGCCATACGATTATATTATAGAAAACAACATAAGTTGTAAATGTTGCAACATTACAAACCGCTGGTATAATTTGTTTTTCTGGCTGAAATTGTATTTCATTACGCGGGTTGAGTCGTGGTCACCACATTTATTGAGGTAGTCCATATGTTAAGGTAGGTTTGAAAGGAAGCAGGTAAAAATCACCAGTATTCTTGTGCATGGCCATAGGTATGAAACTATAATTCATAGCTCATACTTCATCTTAGTATGCGTTCTACTTTCATTCTGAATTTGTTTTCATTTTGGTTGTTAGAACGAGATGTCATTTCTCTTATAACTCGATAAATTTGGTCTCATTTTGGAGAAAAATATCTCAGCTTCCCGAATACCCCAGAACACCAGCCCCTTATTTCACTACTTTTCGAGAAATTTACCTGGGAATAGAAGCTGTTTTATATCGGATATGGAGCGTGTATGCACTCCTGGGTGACTTTATTTTTTCAAAAAAGGAATTTCCAACTCCCAGATCTCGTCATGAATTTAAAAGTGTGTACTTTGTTTGTTTTCTCATTTATTGCCGCTGCGGTCGACTTAAGAAAGGAGGCTCTAACGTGGATGGCATAAGCGATTTAGTGGAACTTGGGAAAGACATGGCGAGTATGGTGGCAAAGCCAAAGAAGTTACGGCAATTTTGAAAGAGATATCATTATATCACTACGCGTAAAATTCGATGACTTTGTCCTCTTGATACTGAAAAAGATCCCTAAGAAGAAAAATTTGTTTCGTGTGTTATATAAATATGTTTCCCCCTACATAGTTTGAAAAATATGTCACTTATCATAGAATTTGAAGAGCTAGGTCTCATTTTAGAGAAAAATATCTCAACTTTCGAAATATACCAGAACATCAGCCGCTTACTTCACTGCTTTTTGAGAAATTTACCTAGGAATAGAAGTCATTTTCTATCGGATATGGTACACTTTTATCCACTCTTGGGTGACTTTACTTTTTCACAAAAGGAATTTCAAACCCCTAGAGCTCGTCAATTTAACAGTGTATACTTTATTTGTTTTCTCATTTATTTAAAAACAATACATTAATGACTAACAGTTGTACATTTTACGGAATCACAGAGAAACACCTCTAATGTGTAGGCATTTTCACTGTGCGGTGAGAAAATAACGAATTGAGTTAAAGGCTTATGTCAAGATATTTTTTACTTACTGAGAAGTCTCACACATTCATTGGTCGTTCAATCCTAAGATTGGTTGACTGAAGCCCTCCACCCTTCCCTATCTAATGCTAGGTCTCTTACCTCCTGGTATCTCTTCCTATATACTTGAATCCATATGAAAACAATCCTTGTTAATATGGATTCAAGTATAAAATACTTCCACGAAGTGACGCCTGAGAGTGTCAAGTTTCTCCCTATATACTTTCAACTTCATTGGGACATGAACTTATTCCTGGGTCTTCCTCTGGGGATTTTTCCTTCCATTTTACCTTCACTTATGTTCTTTACAAACCCATTGTGTCTCAGGGTATGTCCAATCCATCTGGTTCTTCTGTTCTGTATCGTTTTCCATGTGGTTCTTTACTCTTTTTTCTTAATAACACTTCATAATTACTTATGAAGTGTACTTGACATGCTTTTTAAGATGCGTCCAAGTCAAAATGCGCCCAATTAAGATACAAAACTATATGCTTGCGCCATTAGTGTTACAACATTGTCGCCGTGCTTCTTACTGCTGCTGTAACTAGAAAGAAATCGATCGTGCTCGCCATAATGACTTGGGAAAAATATCGCTCAAATTACCTTATTTTGAAGTCTATTTTCATATTGCCTCGGCATCACATCCCGAAAGGTTTGGCAGCGTTTCATTGAGAGAGGCGCCGCATCGGCCCGATTTGCGATTGTTCTCCATCAGCTGTAGTGTGCTGGATGGCGCGCGGATGCCTCGCGTTGTTGCCGGCGACGCGGCTTAATGCGTTCCCGTCGCTTTCCCTGCGGTCATAGCGCGGATTTGAAAAGGACGGGGAACGGATGGGAGGGGGGAGGAGGGGATTGTGGAGATGGCAATCTGAGGAAGCGAGAGCGGAGAAGAATGGAAACGCTCGGCGACGCTCGGTTTTTATTCATTTTTTTTTCGTTTTTTTGGAGGAAACCCATCTAAATTCGTGCCAGATAAATCATCTCCTGTGTGGCGTAATGGCTGATCTTTCCAGCCGTGGTTATAGGGGTGTTGGATATCTCCTTTGAAAACTCCGCTTCGGGCATCTTCTTCCTCTGTACTCTAAACTAAACGTGGGCGTGTGGTGTGTTGAGAGATACCGTCAGACTTGTTGGGACCATTTCTGTTTTCCCAGTTATGTGGAAAATAAAGTGATTGTTTTCGCTCTTCGAAAAGTGGAATATGTGATCAATGTAGAACACGATGATAGCATGAATACATAGTTCGAGGTTTTGTAAAAATATTTAAGGTCGTTTGAGCGAGATAGTTCCCTAGTCATAACGGAGACCATATTCGAATGTTTAGTTTTAATTTCAGCAGCTCTAGGAAGCGTAAATGAAACATTGCAATATTAATTGTGAAATATTATACTTTAATGCGACTGAAATTCTAGATAATTAAATAAAAAATGTCTAAACTAGCCTTTAAATTGACTCATTTTTTCGCGAGGTACGTTTTAAACTTCCTCACAACGGAAGGTTTATTCATGATTCTGAAAAAATTACTGTGGTGACATTAACATTCATTTTCAAAACTAGTCGATTAAAAGTACAAACTACTCACTGTTAATTTTTTGACGAGATATAAGTGTTAGATATTCCTCATTTTTAAAATAAGGTCTCTCTTGAGTGCATACACGTACCATTTCCCATGTAAAAGAGCGGTGATTTTTCGTCAAAAATCTCAGAAAGTATTGCGACAGGGGCTGATGTTTTGGTATTGTTTTGGAAGGGTAAGATGTTTTTCTTTGAAAGAGACTAAAATCATTAATTTCTAGGTGCAATGACATTTCGCTCAAACTACCATATGAGGCGTTTACGTTGACAGTTAGAGGGATATAGGGTTAGAATGTTTGGCTGAGGGAATTTTGTATAAATTATCCGGTCGTGGACGTATTGAAGAGGCTTACGTCATTGGTTTGGTTCTGTTGCATGTGTGCATTTGAGTAGTATAACTAAGCTGGTTCATGACAGGGTAGTGAATGTTGCGAGGGAAAGGGGTTAATAAAGAAAATCTTGAGTGAATGTGGTGGAACTCACTCTATGTACTCGTGTATTTTTTTATTCGAGACCATACGATATTATTTCTGTGTGACCCTCTTTTTTTTTCTAGTAAGTGATTTTTGACAAACGAGATTAGACTATGGCATTACCTACACTACTGTCGGTACATAAATTGTGTGCACTCGAGTTTGGGTACGAATAAAATAGTAATGAAAACACTTACAGAAAAACCAATCACACCATATTTTTACTCCTTAATTCTGCCTTACTTTATGGTAAACTTTAATTTTTTAATCGCATTTTAGTATTTTTTTTACGGTGGGTGTAAGGTCATAAGTACCTGTTTTGGATGGTGGGCGAGCAAAGCTTTGACTTTGAAAATTCGTCACTCAAGTCCTTCAATGACAGCCATATTGCAGTAAATTTGTAACAGAAATGTTATCTATACATTGTGTCAGTTTCAGCTCTGTGTCTTAATCAGGGAAAAGGTTATTATTAATTTTATAAAATGATTACATTTCAAAACTGGGAATCGTACGATTTCGTTCTTGTTCGCGTTGTAATCCGCTTGACTTGAAGGTTTCCAATATGCAATTGTCTAATATATCAATTGGTTCGTTTGATTTAAACCGAGTGGTATATTTTATACTGGTCGAAATGAGTGGTGGTCCTGTTTAGCGAATCCCATCTCGGCTTAGCGGTGCGGTGTTGTCGCGTTTGTGGGAAGACAGGGTAAACTCTCGAAGCGTCCAGTATGATGAAGATAGAACACAGTCATTTACACTAGAATATTTTTCAGAATATAGCGGATGCGCCTGATTACACGTTCCCCTTGTCAATGCGGGCCAACGTTTGCTGTGGCGATATCGCTAATAGGGGTAAATATGCACAAACAGGCATCAAATAGTCCTTCACAATTAGACGTCCAAGGCAGACGAACACTTCTGTAAACGATCGGGTACGTATCCCTCCTCTCGTTATTACTCATGGAACTCCATTTAACTTAGAGAGCTCCTTCCAACACGTTCACTTACCTGGGCCATCATATCATTTTCGTCTTCTATATGTGGACCCCAGAAGTCAAGGGGTCTAAGTGACATTTTTGAAAAAAAATATGTTAGGTACAGGAATGGGATGTGAAAATATTGATCTTTTAGGTGGTAAAGGGATCCAAGTGATTTTCTTGACAGGTGCTGCTATCTAGGGTAATTCCTCTTAACTACTTAGTGGGTTGTACCATATATTGTCAACTTAAGTTTTCTCTAAACAATGGTTTTGTTACTTAGACCCCTTGACTTCTGGGGTCCTCATATATTTCGTCGATTATATATTTGCTGCGAAATGTTTTTTGTAGCCAGGCTTTACTAATTGCTAGTAGTGTCCAGGCTCGTGAAAAAAAGACCGCGGAGAAATGTTTCCATTGAATATGCTAATGAGGGGCGACTTGTGTCGCCATCCCTCTATCCATTCCTATCCATTTCATTTCTATATGTTTGGCGCCGTGTTGTTCAGCCTACAGTTTTCCCTTGCGAAACACACATCTCATGGCAGTCGCTGCAATTCGAAAGCAAATTTAGATCACCTTATCTATTCATCTACACTTCCTCTCTTTCTCGCGGGATATGTACGGTGGCGTTTGCAACGGTTTTGAACGGAAATGATGTGAGCTTTAGACGTATGGTGGTTTCGCGATTCACATTTTCTATGTCGTAGTTATAGAACGCAGTTTTATTTGGAGGAGAACACGATTATTTTGTTTCAACAATTCATTGGAATCCACTTTTTTGGTGGTTACCACGCTGACTTTTTTATACTGCGTCTTTTGGTCGTGTTAAATTACTTAATCTTGTGCATACGCGCGTGATCCCGGTATCTTTACCATTGGCGCAAGTTAAGTTGATGCTAGATAACCCATGCTTACTTAACTTCATTTATGAGTAAGATTAGTAACTTTCATGTAGTAACTTCATCGAATTTATTTCCTTTTTAACACTGCCGTGAATGAAAGATTTATAATTGGGTAATTTAGTCAGTGTACATATATAGGATGTTTAATAACAGTGAAATTTAAAAAAATGGGAAAAATCCGAAAATTCTACTTTCAGATCGGGAATTTTTAGCTGTTTGCTATTTAAACTTCATTTCAGTGCAGAATCTTCATCGCTGTGAAATTTGTTGATACTTTTCTTTAGTCCGAATTTCCACAGAGAAAAAATCATCCGCCTTGACCGGGATTCGCACCCGGATCCCTCGATTTCCGGCCGAGTGCTTTAGCCAGTTAAGCTACAGCTAAAATAAATAAATGACCACAATGTAATCCTCTACGCCACATTCATCCAACAGGCGTCCTATTTACCTGTGGATTTTTATGACCTTTACGGGACTAGATGTTCTCGACTGCCGGACATACAATGTAACAACCAGTCGCACTGAGCGCTTAGCGCCACTGCCCACGAGGAAAGATCGAACTTTGAACACAGAGAGGCGTTCACTCTTATTTGACAAATTTTAAGCTATCCGGGACTAGCCACGGAGTTCCACTTTACGGAGTCACCCGCAATGCACAAATGTGCGAATTTCCACAGAGAAAAAATCATCCGCATTGACCGGGATTCGAACCCGGATCCCTCGATTTCCGGCCGAGTGCTTTAGCCAGTTAAGCTACCGAGCTAAATTCGCACATTTGTGCATTGCGGGTGACTCCGTAAAAGTGAAACTCCGTGGCTAGTCCCGGATAGCTTAAAATTTTTCTTTAGTCAGTTCGTGCAGTCCAATGGATGAGTTGATTGACGATATAGGAGAGACTGCCGAAACTTTTATAAGGCCCAGAGAACACAGGTGACGGTGGCTGAAGGTGAATCGGGGTTGTCAGTTATAGGTCGCGTGGTAAGGCAAGGGTGCTCGTTGTCGCCTTTGCTCTTTTACATTTATTCCAAGGAGATGATTTGAGAAGCTTGGATAGGGTTAGTTGTGGGAATCGAAGTGGGAGATGAAGACTTACGAGGAAGTGCTTGAGATGGTGGGCGAGGACAGGAAACTTCTTAATGAAATTCGAGATCGACAGAGTCGGTGGCTGGAGGATGGGTTGCTCAAGAGTGTGATTGAGGGAAGGATGTTCGGCAAGCGGGGAAGAGGAAGAAAGAGAATAGGTTTCATGGCCGGGATGAAGAAGGGTATATCGTATGCTGAGGCGAAAAAGGATATACTTGAGATAGATTGCCCCCTGAAAGTGTGGATGACCGGGAGGATATTCTATGACATTCATCAAAACCTATCTTACCGGTAGAATACTTAAATAAAAAGTTCAGTGGTCACCATAATATTCTATAATTACTTTCGCTTTTCTTGTTTTGTCCTTAACTTTTGTGTGTTTAGATTAAACTCGGGTATTGTTAAGCAATTTCATTCCTTTTGGTGATCCTCAAACATTTTATTTAAACCTGTTTACTCGCTAGCTATCACATATTCGACCGAATTATTATCCCTTCCAGTGATGGAAAATTCAGACCTCAGCCCTTTTACTTATATTCCTTGTTTGCTCCCCACTCCAGACCTAAGAAGAAACTTCGTTTGTCTTCTATCTGTCGTCGTAGTCCTTTCCGGTGACATCCATACCAGGCCTACTCATTTCCTCTCTCAGCCAGATGTGAGGGAATCCGATGGCTGTTTTCCAATTTTTTCCCTTCGATTTTCCCCGTTTCTGGCTCCGTCCACCGTCAAAGAAAGCTGTTCCAATTTTGGCATTCGCTAAATGTAAGAGTTATCCTCCCTCGGAAAACACTGCTACTTTCCCTGTGACCAGGTAGTTAAGCACAATAACCTATCCCAATAAAACTGTGCCCCAGTTTCCTAATTTCTTGTACCAGTCTCAGAGTGGGTTGGTTGACGGAAAATAATTGGTTTGTGTTCTGGTGAACGTAGGTACCGTTGGCTGAGGTGTGAACTTCCGCGACTTTATTTTTTTTGTAATAATTTCCCCGGCGCGTATCAATTACGAACTGACAGCAGTCGCATTGTTTTCTGGCGCCTTGCGCCTGTCGAAGTAATACCAGGATTAAGGTTTCTATTGGTCTGTGACGCTCGTAATCGAAAAACGTAATATTTTCTCAGATGGTCCAATTTATTACTGATAATGGTATTTCAATGTCTCGATTTTGAGCCATCAAGCCTTCCACGCAGGTTTTTCAGTATTGTATTTTGTCGTGAAGTGCATAGCCAGCCCATATATACATCTACATACTACCCTGCGAGCCGCCGCATGGACGTGTGGCAGGGGGTGTTAGGTTACCAGCCGTGTAAAGATGTAAGGTTTTGGTAGGCGAAATGGTGACGTGTATGGTATTATGGTATGCTTAGATAATGGTGTTATGGGAGTGTATGTAGTGGAGCTCATTTTTTACTGTGGTCGTTTATTGTGCGCGGAAAGGACGAACGAGTTTTTGTACCTATCTGTTCGGAAATATATCTCTCTTATTTTATCTCTTCTGTCAGACTTACAGATGTAGTGAGGTGTCCTGAAAATATTCTCTATGCCGCTCTGAACCACTCCAGTTCTGATTTCTCAAGCAACCTAAGCCTAGCCTCCGAGTCTCTGGAGCCTCCCACCTTAATACCTCTAAAAAGATCTGTTCGCTCGTAGCAGTATTTAACGAAGCGTGCTAAATTTGTTTGTATTTTATTATTTTTGTGGTAAAATCTTTATGACCAGGGTCCCAAATTCCCGCGGCGTATTTAAGGTGGAAATATATCACGATACCTTGAGTTAGCAGGATTAAGTGAGTGACAGTATGCTAACGTCACGGCGACTCCTGATATCTTCACCCCTTCCTCATTTTCGTAATGCGACACAGTTCTGTCGACTTGCCCAAATGTTAATCTTCACATTTTTGACGTTATTAGGACCAATCCAATTTCCTTCGTTAGTCGTCACTGCGTATTAGTTCTCCCCTCTGACTTAAAATTCATGTTGTGCGTGTTACCTCTAGGGAAAGGCGGGAAACAACGACGCCATATCTTAGGTCAGCATTGGGTAAAGTATGTGTTACTGTGTGTTTTGATTGGTATGGCCTAGTGAAGTTGCATAAAAGGTGTGAAAATTTTACTTCTTGATGATCTTTCTTGATGGAAATTGACCCAGTATGAAGGTATGGTATTTGCAGGAGTACTGTGTAAGTAATAGAGACGTTCATCAATTGTTGGAAAGTAATGACAGGAATCCTTGGTAAAGAATCATTGTTTTATTTCTTTAAAGAAATTAGTGCGCTATTGTAGGTCGTTGATGAAACCATTCTGCTTACCTGACATTGTTTTAGGGAAAATTCTGTTTTAGTTGCTGTGGCAGCAACAAGAGCTCGCGCTAAGTTTGCAAATGTAGTTCGGCTAAAATCTCGACAGATAGTAGCATCATGCGGCTTTGAAGTAGCGCCTCTTATCCGAAATTGGGTCTCCTTTTAAACGTTTCTCTATTTTCAGATAGGCAGAGTTGTTCCTTCGATGACGTACAGCTTTATTACCAATTTACCGTGCATTCTTTGCATGACTTAAATATGAGGCACCGCGTTTAATAAATTAAAACAAGAAACAAGGGGGATATATTTAGATTGATATATTATTTCAGCAAAGATGGACAAGTTGTTATATATATTGTAGAGAAGAGAGAAAATGGATTAGTGGGATCCATGAAAATCTTCCGCGACCGGTAGATCTCAAAAAGGAAGTGTCACTTTTTTCACTTTTGACCTACCCATTTCTCTCGCAAGGGAAAAGATATTTTTCCTGAAAAATTGATACTTCGGATACATTTGTAATTGATGATCGACGCTTCTACACACACCAGGGTGCGAAAATGTACTGTAATGTTTTTTGTGTGCCGGAATTGCAAAATTGGTGAAGTTTTTCGTGTGACGCCACTTTACCCAAGGTCCGTACGTTTCCTAACGCCGCGCTCTGCTTGACCCCATCCCTGCGTGATTTCGTTGGGCCATGCTAGGGGAGCATGTCGCTGCAACATGTCGTAACGGACTGTTCTAAATGGTCCATCTGCCCAAAATGACTCAGCTGGCTTAATTAACGATCATTCCCCGTCTCTCTTGGTTACCATTAATCTCACCAGTTTAATAAAAACGTCTCCTGAACTTATGGGAAAATAATATTCCTCTCTTCCCTCCTCCTGTCCAAGGATTTGATCTACCTTGCTTCAAATGAGTGGATTTTTTTAAATGTGACGGTG
The DNA here is from genome assembly GCA_963169105.1 of Ceriagrion tenellum. Taxonomy (NCBI): domain Eukaryota; kingdom Metazoa; phylum Arthropoda; class Insecta; order Odonata; family Coenagrionidae; genus Ceriagrion; species Ceriagrion tenellum. Next base: position 72,633,352 of record OY720642.1, on the reverse strand, counting down.
GGAATTGGAAAACATCACGGCTAAAGAGACAAAAAGAGCTCGATATTTGGAACTGAAAAGTAGTCACTGAAAAAATTATGAGCCCTTCGATGAATTTGCGGCATGACCGCCACCGTCGCAAAAATTTCAGTGTTATTGCGGATTTTTTAATGGCCAAAATACGTTGCTTCACATTTGGAATTGACTTTCGGTTTCACTTCGCGAAATTTTTTATCGATATTTCAAGGTAATTTTTTTTGTTCTGCAACAGGCGCGCTGTGTATTTTTCCTGAATTTAGGTCGCACTCGCCCGCTATGTTTTCTAAGGAAAATTCCCAGGGAAACGGTCCTTTTTCTTCTTTATTTTTTAGCATATCTTTGTCTTTCCTTGTACGCAGATACTTGTGGCGCTTTCGTCTCCATTTTGATTTTATTTATTGAAATGAATCGCGAAGCTTTCCACAAATAGTATCGACTCAAGGTCGAGTCTTTCCATGAAGATGTAGAGAAACCTGAAAACTGTTGGAATATAAAATAAAAGCCTATCTGACATACGTTATCGAGGGATGCGAATAATTAAGGTAGTTTGAGCGAGATAGATCACTGGTCATAATAGAGGTCATTTTCTAGTCATACGTTTTGATTGCACCAGCTGAAGGAAGCACGAATTTAACAATGCATTTTAATGGTGCAGTAATATACGTTTTGGACTGAAATTCTAAGAAATTAAATAAAAATATCGACGTAAGTCTTCAATATGACTCTTTTTCACGCGATTCGTTTAAAACTTCACAACGGAAGGTTTTGTGTGTGATTCTGAAAAAAGTTATGCGGTGACCATATTTTTTATTTTTCAAAATAGTCGAGGAAACGTACAAACTACACACTTAAATTTTTTGGCGAGATCTAGGTGTTACAAAATTCCTCATTTTTGAAATATGGTCTCTCTGTAGTGCGTACACGTACCATTTCCCATGTTAAATGACAGGTATTTTTCGTCAAATATCTCGGAAAGTAGTTTGGTTAGTGGCTAATGTTTTGATATATTTGGAATCGTGCGATATTTTTCTTTAAAATGAGACCAAATTCGTTGATTTCTAGGCGAAATGATATTTTGCCCAAACTATCTCAAGTATATGTCAGTGAATTTTGAGTACCTACTATATAGACCCGTGTAAGACCCGTGCTTTTATAAGCGCCGGAAAAAAATCGGCGGCATTCTTCATTGTCCTTGCGCGAGCTTTTGGGGGTCGTAGTACTTTCGACAAATACCAAAGCTTTCCGTTAGCATTCTTATGTTTTTTTTATCCACGATTGAGAAATATAATCGCCTCTCATTCGATTAAAGCTAGCTGTACGATGTTTAATTTGCGAGGACGGGTTGAGACACCGAGGCCAGGTTTCGAGTTTTTACTAGCTACTTTTGGAATCTCTAAGAAAGGCAGAAAGATAAGGAACTCGTGTAAGACACGTCCCACCCCCCCTTTTCAACTATGATTTCTGGGAAAAAATTTGCTCGTGGTACACTGGTCTATATGGTAATTCATTATCAGGGAAGTATTGTCTTGATTGTCTTTGTTTTCATTATATTACAGTCGGTTTATTGTTAACAAAAGTTAGGTTTTCCGCGTAACTTTATGGAATTGCCAAGCACCTTTCTATTCAAAGTATTATAATACACATTCATTATCATTAATAGAGAAGCATTGTTTCCTAACTGCTAGAGTTAACTTTCAATTGCTGTAAGGCGTATTATGTGTTGAATGACATTGTGTATCTGTAATTTTCCCCCAAAATGAGGTGTCTTGGCATCATCTTCTGAATATTTCGAGATTAATCTTGTTAAACTACGGGAAACAGGGAAATGTTTTAAACTACCTCTGCGTTATGTCCTTCTGTACTCTTCTTATTTTGTGCGTTGAAGATTGTCGAATCCCTTTAAAAGCTAAAGTTACCCTGGTTGTATTTATTCAAATTCTATGTTGCATCACTAATTGTATCCAACGCACCCCCGATTGTCTGCCTCTCGTATTATGGTCGTCATTTCCTTGGCCATGTGTAGTGATTGTTGTAGTTGTCGTCTCATATTATCTTGTTATCTCTGTGTTTGAAACTGCTCTGAGCTCTTCTTATTACTTCTAGCAACTTTTCCCAACTAAATGATTAAGCCTTTAGATTTATTTTTAGATAATACTTTACTAATCGTGGTCACGTATATTTTTATCTTTTTATTTCTAGTTCAAGCGTTCCTTTTTTTTACTCGTTTGGTTCTTGAGATACAGAATATAGGTCGTTGGCTTTTATTAATAATTGATGTCGTATGTGAGAACGGTGGTTAAAAATTCATTTTGCTATTATGTAGATCTTTTATTTGTCATTTTCTGGCGGTAACTGGAAAAATTTGTCGCACCAGTGAGCAATTACCCAATCTAATTTTTTGTCCCGAAAATTATTCTTTGCCAGAAATACCTCGGGTGAGCTTTTGATTCGTTTCCAATTCGAATTTCTAAGTTTTGATTCAAAACATTCCGACGCATTGGTTGGCCTACTTTCCCTCGCGGGAGATTGAGTGATTCAGCCTGTTATGGAATGGCCATACAATATCGCCCACCATGTGCCAATAAGGAGGCTATGAATGGTGATTTTTAACTGCTTTTATTATGTGATTGGGTGTAGTATGAGAATTGGATGAAATTTAATACTCACCGCACCTTTCAGCCATTTTAGCGTTTTTCTGTTACTAACAATCTCGCAGATATCTGGGAGAATAAATGGGGGTAAATTTTGTTGACTAATGGCCAGTTGCAGGAACGACACACATGTGTACTATTAAGTTATTGGACCCATAAGCCATGGAAACCATTCAACAATCGTCGCACAAACATTAGATAAGTTTATTCGTTTCATAACTTATGGCATGGAGTTATGAGTTTCATAAGTAGGCTAGATGGTGGATGCACAATGAACCGCTTGGAGACTTAATTAAAATATTTAAGAGTTTTTTTTCGACAAATGACGAGTATTTTTACTGTTACTGACTAATTACTGTGTGCATTAGCAACTATTCATACGCTCAACTTCCGTAAATGTTATCCGGCGGTAGAAGATTAGATCAAATATTCGATGCTATTAACTATTGGTAAATAAGTTTTGTACCTAGTAGATATGTTCCTGCTACCCGAATATATTTATGAGATCTATAACTTTATGGATCCTTTATGGACTTGATGAACATCATTATTGTATTATCTACTGTCACCTGTCAAGTTTAATCTTATGTCAGCTTCCCTAAATATTTCAACGATTGTTTTACAACGTTGGCTGAAGTGAGAGCGCTTGTCATTGACCAGCAAAGCTATCAGCGCCTTCGTTTTCCTACCAGTAGCGCGTTATACAAGTATTGTGAATGAGACCGCTCTTTGCCGAAATATTTGTAGGCAGGATTTTATCGTTGTTGGGTTCTTATAGATGAAAAGGTCGCAGGATCATTTTTAGGAGACGCCATCTATTTCCTGTAGATCATGAGAAAATTCTCATGGAAATGAAAACCCTGGATAGCGAAATGGCCTTTGCATTTGTCAGAATTGCCGATGGCAAAAGACTCGGCTTTTTTCCAAGGTAACTCTCTTTCCATGACCATTTCGAACGCAATCGTTTCCTTTAATCCTGACAAATGAATACTTTGGTGCGGAACTACCTGTAATGCGTTGTGACACTTCATCGGACCTATCCTCTGGTACAGATGCCGCTCCTGAGGCACGGCTCTGCCTTACAATGGCACTCGTCAGGGCATAGATTGCGGAATTACCAATCTTGGATGGCGTTGTGGTCCTTCCTTTCATTTCCATCGTATTATTTAGGATTTTGGACTTTCCTTTTCCAAAAATTTCCTTTTCTGGGACATCATCTCATACTCCCTCCCATTGATGGCTCGCCAGCTGGTGTCTCTCGAATTCCTCATGCCCCCTACCTCTGCCTGTTTTGTCAAAAATTCCTGTTCTCTTCCATCCTCTTATACGCTTCTCCATCGTTCTCACCACTGTCACTCTTAGGGCCGGTTTTACAAGGTCTGGTTTAACTGGTGACCGTGACATTAGTGTCGCATCTTGTGATCACATTTGAATGTTCAGCTAGAGAAGAAAATAAGAGTGTATGTCGCCTTGTTAATTAACTAATTGAGAACCTTCACTAAAGCCATCCATTCATTTTACCGTACTGTACTCGTGGCGTACCTACTTCTTGTTCATTCCTTGCGTAAATACATTTGTAATAGAACTCCTAGAAACATGTTGTCATGAAATTATGACTATCATAGGAATTTGGTGCCATGCACGAGTCTCACATTGAGGAATGCTACTCTGTTGTGAAATATATTATGAAATTTAATGATGGTCAATGATCGCCTGATGGCAGAATTGTGATACAGAGATATACAAATTCTTTCTTTTCAAGTCTTATGTTCTGTAATCATGCGATGTTACTGCTACTGTATATTCAAGAACTAGTTGCTCGAGGACATTATTCAGTTCTGTAAATACATCACCGGCTTGTGTTTTAATACATCATTTTTTATAGTCATGTCATTCAGTCAGAAATTGGCGGCATTTAACGCTAACGTGAAGTTTAACCAAACATTGTAAAACCGGCCCTTATCAGTATACCCTCGCCTCTCAAAGCGTTGCCCATTTACCCTTTTTACCCTCTTCTGTCCTCCGCCGCTAACTTCCTTTCCTCTTCCTCCATTCCGAGTACTTTTTGTGCCCCTCCATTCTTCTTCAAATTCCCATATCATGTCTCCTGTAGACGCAATTATGTACAATACAGCGCCACCCTCCATATTAAAGTTTTCGCCAGTCTTTTCTTCAACTAAGCCGTTATGTCTGAAGTTCGATCATTGTCACCCTTTCCTTCAAATACCCAACGCAATTCACACAAATTCAATTACTAATGCCGTTTTCCGCTGGGGCAGAAAAAAATCTTCTTGTATTTATTTGACTGATGGTATTCGGCGAGATGAGATGCGCTTGTCACGGCAGAGATTCTCAGTGTCATCAAAGAGTAGCTTTGCGGCTTTGACGAATGATAATCCTGCGCTTTTCGTAGATCTTGGCTATGTGAAACTTCGATTCTTTTCTTTGGAACTTTAAAAGGCTCCCTCATTGCCCTAGCTTTTCCTATTGCGTAGGTAGCGTGGTTCGAGAAGTATTTCGCGATAACGACATCAAGCTGCCGACTTTTTGAGGGAGGACTCGATATTCACGACCCAGGACATTGTTGACTATTGACTCGTCAATATTGATTCGATATTGTCAGACCTCGACGTTAAGCCGGGTTTACACATGGATGAAAAACGGTGGGACGTGCTCCGAAATGAAGGAAGAAATTGTGTAAGTAGGGTGATAGGGCCCTGCAAATGTCAAAATCTCATAGGAGCCTTACTCACTTCCATTTAGACCTGCCTGAACCGGAAGATTACCCGAATAATTATAATCAACCAAATACCCAAATAATAATATGAGTGAAAGAAGTGTACTTTGTTGGTTCGTCCATGTTGAGGAAATAGATGAGAATCGAAAAGCGAAACATTTATATGATATTGAAGTGAATGGTTTGATAAGTTGGGGTAGTCCGAGATATTCTCGGGTGAAGGTAGTGGATGAGTCTCGGGAGAGGTGTAGAATATTAGGAATCTGAATTATGGGAACGCGTGTATGAAGCAATACATTAATAAAAGAGGTGAACGATTTGTCCAAGGATGTAGCATTATGGGGGTTATTATTAAAGGATAGCCTGTCTTCTAGGCCTGGCAGTAATAGTCACGTTCTTTGACTTTGCTTAACTACGGAAAGGAAATGGCGTGATGGGTGAGTATGTATGGAATAGTCTGGATTTTTCGAGGCTGTTCACATGAAATTTCGTCGTTGTTGAAGCATAAAAGTTTGGAGTTCCATTTTTTTCGTGGATGTGGACCCTGCCTAGCTCCTGCGAGAGTTCGATCCGAGGCGAAGTCCCCGGCAAACTCGCCATCAACCGCGACCATCTCTCTAGAGGAGGGAGGGGGTGTGCGAGCAGGAGGGATGGGCAGTGAGGGATGGGCATGGGTGGGTTGGTGAACTATCGATTGCTTTCCATTCGTCCGATACGAATGGTAATCGAATGGAATAGGTGAGGCTGCCACACACCGTCCAAACCCCACCCATCCCTCCCTCCCCCTCCTGACGCCATCGCCCTCCTCCGCCGCCCTACCGAACCCCTCCTCTTCCAGCATTCTTATAGAGCGTTCCACATTTAGTTGACGGAATGGGCCTTATGGAGACAGTGTTGCCAAACTTAGGTTCCGTGAGTTCGCCTCTCGGCCACCTAGGAAACCACTTCCATTGCCCTTTAGAAAATAAATACTTCAGAGAATAATATTTGGATATTTGAATACTCCTAGGTGAGTATATTACAATGCTTAACATGAATTTTCCTGCTACTATTGGCGACGTCGCACCTTCTGCCTTATAGAGATTTACTTTGGAAACGAATCGCAATAAGAGCCCCCACTTTTAAGCAAATACGGAACGCTCTTTATAGTATTGCTACCCGTGGAAAGTTTGTGTGTATACATTTTTTTCTCCCGCCTAGTGCCTTGTTTCGCCGTCAGAGGCAGGATGTCGTTAATTATTTTTTTTCTGACGTCACCGCAATTTCTGCCGGTGGGTTTGAGATGAAAAATGGAGGTATTTAGTAGCCGGAAAAACGGGAGGAAAAATGGATAAATTGACCGTTTTGTGCGACGGTCGAATGGTTTTGAGGAACGGATGAAGCTCTCTCTCCCCCCTTGCTATATTCTCTACGGTGGGGTATTTTTTCATGTTTAAATACCCCGGATGTAGTCCTTCTGTCACATGCCCTTGTGTGTTTGTTTTGCTGTGTACTGTGTTTTTTTGCTGTGAACTGTGTTTGTTTTTGTGTGAATGATGTCATTTGTTATTTTTAAATCCTGCTGAAGGTAAACTTCTCTAGCCGTAGTTTTACTTCTCGAGGAATGTATACCAATAACGGGTTATTGATTGATGGAATTCATTGACCAGGAAAGATGCCCGCGGGTTTCACAATACCTTACACGTTTTGTGTGAACAATTAATGCGTTACATCGTCACCTATGTTGTATTCAATGTTGATTTGCAAGTATACTTGAACGAATTCAAACCTGTTAAACTGTAAAAAAATTCTAGGCTACTTATCCTTCGCCATTGTTTCTGCCCAAGACTGTTGGGATGTTTAAATTGTTGCCTTGAGTTACTTTCAAAGGACACGAAGCGTCACATTGTCTGGCGATCTCCAATCAGCTATGATTGTGGAAACTTGTGTCTCTGTGGTTGGCTGAGATAAATGCTGAAGATGCTAGACAGCTATTTTCGGGGCATCGTTCTGCTTACATTTTATTTCCGATCATTTTCCAATAAATGAAATAAATGGCGGAAGTGAATACTGATTGTTGCTGTTCCGAAAGTCGGCTTTTTTCGTTGATAATTGCGATTGTCAATCGCAAATCTCCTCTGAATAGTAGAAACACACCCTGGTAAAAGTGAATACTTTTATATGCATCAATAGTCATACTCCGGCAAATTTATTTCTGTTTTGATTTTCATCCCCGCTCGTTCGCATACGATCGGGATTTTAGTGCAGAAACGAATCACTACTTGCGGTAAAATTGAAGCCAGTCTGGTTGAAGAATTAGGTCTAATCCTTGCAACCCTTCTTTGCACCTGCCACATACATGAACTTCTTCATACGAACTCCACTATTCTTAAGACGCTTAATATTCCTTCTCAGTAGAGTCTCTCTCCCCATATTCAATCAAATGAGCATATCTTCACTTTATATGCTTTTAAGGGGTGATAAAAAGAATTTGATGAAGCATATTAGAATTTCCGAATAGTCTTAAAGATTGCGATTGTTAAGTCTGGAGAAATCCTTTTTCACAGTTATATCGGGGAATATCTGTGTGACCATTTTAGTGCAAAGCCATGCTCTCGAAAATGGCGCGCTTGGATGATACGTGTACCCACTCACATGCCTATATCTGGATACAAGCATCGGCAACTGCCGTTACCTGACTTGACCTTACATTCCCAAATTGAGCTGTTTGGAAGTATTCCTTTGATCGTCCGTGTTTGCTAAGCGGAAAGGAAAGTGTGACGCTCTTTTGATCGTTTGCTTACCTTTATATCTCCTCTCGATAGCAATCCAATTACATTTTATTTGGTCACGACAGACGCTGAAAAAGAAAAATCGCTGAAAATGCCCCTTTTTTACCTTCTCTAAATTCTTGCGGAAGAATCTCGAAAAATTATTTGTAGCAGACATGAGGCTTGGACACGGCAAACATTGTCTTGGACGAAAAAACAAAACGCAAGTGACAATACACCTCTTTTTGATAATAAAAAAACACTTGGTTGTTATTCCTCACTTTATTGTAAGGAAACGACCCGGGTTTCGGCATGTCATGCCATCTTCAGGTACAATCTCCCTTCCTTTGTTGTTTTTTCTTATGCAAGCAATCCCAAGGCCATCGGATTCCTATATAAGTGTAAGCCACCCAACCAAATGTACCTGAAGATGGCATGACATGCTGAAACCCGGGTCGTTTCCTTACAATAAAGTGTGGAATAACAACCAAGTGTTTTTTATTATCAAAATGAAGGAGTTACACAGAGTAACGCCGGAGACAGTGTCTTATAACAATACACCTCGATATTTGTTTTTTGACAATTTAGTGTTTACGCGTACAAAATACTAGTTTTAAATACCTGAGTATATGCTAATCATAGATATGTTTATAGTTTTTATATTGTTTTCTTGTCGAGGGTACTACGCTGAAATCTCCCTACTTCACGAAGATCGCAAGCCGTTGGCTAATTAGTACTGTTCATCTGCTAATTATGTCTGGAAAGAGAACTATTTCTGTAACCAAATCGTTTATCCTAACTGCATTAGAGTAAACTCCGTAAGTTCAGGCGTGACTTTGTGGAAATTAATCAGGATGTAAAGAACACCTTGTATTTTTCCACAATTTATTTTTAATCGTACAACTGGTTTTCTATCCTCCTCGTCGTCGCATAGGCGTCATTCTCAGATGTCTGTGGATGACGCCTTTGCGTCGAAACTAGTTGTGCGCTTGAAAATAAATTGTGCAAAATTACAAAGTGTTCTTTACATCACTTCATTAGAGTATATACCAAAGGGATAAAATTCGTTATTAAAAATTACTGGAACGGACCCGAATGCGAACCACGCACCATGGTCTGGTGTGTTAGCTGGTAACATCCTAGTTCTAATCTGGTTTAGTAGTGCGGAAAAAGTGTTATTACGATCTGGCGTGTGACTGATTGTGTCTACTCCCTCAGTTTTGTTATAAATATATTCAAACTTGCATTGTCTTGCGTTCGTAAAGAAGTTAAATTCAGTAAACCTGAAAAAAGGAGAGAGATCGTCCTACTCAATGCAAAAATCCGTTTAGTGGAATTTCCCGTCGGGTGAGAACCATAGATCACGCCGTGACAGATATCCCTCGATCCTTGGCACCTGCTGCCCTCTAAATCAAAGGAATCGCAACATAATCCAGGGTGTCAGGGTCAGCTTTTCAGTGACGCTCCCTTTATTGAGATTAATGCGTGCGTCACGTCCATTTGGCGGTGACATACGGCGACTTCATCGGAATAAAAATCTAGAGTGATGCCGGCCCATGTAGTCAGGTCGACAAGCCGTCTGAGTAATAGGAACGTACGTATGCGCCCTCGTGCTTCCCTGGCCATCCAGAGTGCAATCGTATAAATACGTGTTTTTTTTTTAAACTTTAAGCTGGAACACTTAAAGCGTGCATGCTTACCTCCCTTTCAAAAGTATTGTATCAAATATTACCATCTTCTCTGGATGCGTGTGGGGTGACTTGGCATGTGTTTATCTTCTCTGATTACTCGAAAACAAACTGCTCAAAGGCATAAAGCGCCGTCTTGGCAACTCTTTTAGGTTATCGGTTCGAATCCCGATGAAATATCTAAGACTTTCCCAGCGTATTATGATGTTTAAGGTTACTCGGGTTTTCCGCTGGGTCGAATTCTCCAATTGGTCGACGTTTCGATGAACGACTCGTTGAACGTTTCGATGAACGTCCATCGTCATCAGGGGATGATGACCTGATGACGATGGACGACTCATTGTCACTGACGCACGATGACGATGGACGTTCATCGAAACTTCGGCCAAGAGGGAGAGTTTGACCCGGTGGTAAACCCGAGTAACTTTACACGGCTCGAATCCCGGCTTGGGTAAGGATGTTATTTTTGCTACTGGACTACGGACTTGTGTCACGGACTACGGACTTGTGTCACGGACACGGATCAAGTGTCTCCAACTTCCTTTGACTTTCTTATCTTTAGTCGCCCATGTTTAAGATCGTACCCTTTATTCTATAAAACGTTTCTCTTTTATGCATAGTCTCACTGCTTCTCCAAACAGTATTCCGCCATTATTCAACTTCAAACCTACCCTAAGAGTACGGGTATCACACGCTGGAAACCGATGCCTTAGGCAAGACGTCGTGATATGACCTTAACAGTTGTAGGAGCTAAATTCCAAGTTTAAATGCATTGGTAATAGGTTTTCCTTCAAGCGTATTGAGAATGAATTCCGGATTACGGTGGCTTAAGCCGCATTCCCCAACTTTCTGACAATCTTATAGAACCCAGATGGTTCTCTTCTTATTGCTGACATTGCAACCGGCTTCTTTAGTGTTGAGATAAAGTGAATCTTATAAGTCGAGTTCCCCCCGCGTTGGTTCATCTTGGTTGACGACAGTTTTAAGTAAATTTTGCATTTGGGTGATATTGTAATACTTTCGATTCAATTGCACGAAAACCTTGTTCACTTCGTAATTGTATTGCGTGGTTCCTTAGCTACCGTGCAAGGTTTTCGTAACGTGCGTTTGTAAACACCTGAACTGACCTCAGGTCAAGGTTGAGGTGATGAAGTTCATTCCTCCGCCTCGATGACCTAAAGGGAGACGGAGAGCAGTTGCCCTTTAAAGCCAGGCCTTTTGCCCTCTGCCCTAGTGAAGTGAGATCCTCTCTAAATCCACGGAGATTATTCGAATTCCTGAAACCCGCGGTTAAGAGCTCGCCTACTGTAATTCCGTACCTCACGGCCGAGAAGAGAGATTGTTGTCTGCGTTGGCGACGTTTGCTGTCAATTTAAATCGCTCAGGCGGCTCGTGCGTCCCCCAGGGCAACCGAATAGGGCCGGTTGATTTTCGCAAAGATTCTCTCGCCACGTGAAGAAGCGTGGATATTCGATGGGCGCGGATCGCGATAAGAAATGCCGGTATAAGGAGATAAAAAGAGGAAGAACCGGAAGGCAACGTGGAGGATCTTGAAGGAAGTGGGGAGATGAGATCAGGGGAGGCTTCGGTTACGGTCGTTATGTGGGGGGAAGGGTTTTTACGTTCCTGGTTGGGGGGGTTTTCTTCCTCAGGGCGTGGTTGTGGTACGCATGGCACCGTTGCATTCCAAGAGATGGCGGGAGTTGAGCGGGGGCGTAGGGTTGTTGGGGGTTTCGCGCTACGGGGGGGCGAGGATATCCTCCCCTCTTCCCCTCTCCCGTTCCGAGGGTTTTTCGTAGGGGGGAAAGAGGGGTGTGGCAGGGGTTGCGTCTCTCGCGCGGGTGCAGACTGCGCGGTGCGGTCCAGTATCGATCTCCCAACCTTTCCCGCCGAGGGAACACGCTTGTGTGTGTGTTTGTGTGCGTGTTCGCCGCCTCCACTGCCTCCTGTTACCCCGCGTCCTCAAAACCCTCTTGAAAAGAGCTGCTTCCACCTACGGGAGAAGCCAGAGTTCGCTGGCTTTCTTTCCTCTCTCCTCGTGCAATCGCCCGTTTAACCTCTGGAGCGTTAGGTTCAGGAGCGCGTTGGTTTCTCGGATCGCCAGCTGACCGACCGCCGCCCGCTGCGTGGTGCACGCTCGCCTATTCCGCGAACAAAGAGGTGCACGAGGGCACCGGTGCGATGTAGGAATTTCTCGTGGAGTGAGAGAAAGCCGGTAGTGGTGACGTCAGGAATGGGCAATATTTTCTTCTCTCAGGCTCCAGCACTGGTTAACCGAGATGCTGAAGAATGAATGGGGATTTCAGACGATAGAAAACACAGAAATTACTCATCTAATCCATTCACTTTTGTTAATTAAAATCCTCCTGAAACAGCAAGGTGCTAAATTGAAGGCTCGTACATTAAGAGCCAATAAGTCTCATGTTCAGTTTTATCCAGAAGCAATCATCCAACCCGTGCCTGAAGACGGTTAAAAAAGAAAAAACTTTTTCTCCAGGACCTTGGGTATTTTTATCTTTAACCCTGGTTATAGTAGAAGATTATCGCCGTAGGTGAATACTCGGTACACACTTATGCGAAAAACGAATCTACTTCAACTTATTACCCTGCAAGCTACCACAAGGGTGTTTGGTAAAGGGATGACTTATCACCAACATGAACTATAGTGAAGAAATTTACTTTTACCAATATGCACCACATAATGGGTAAGTTACAAATGCTACAGAAACTACTAAAATAACCTACTGAACTAATAAAACAACTATGTAAACGTGACACAACGGTCATGCAGGGAATATGCAAAACATGGTGTTAGCAATGCTCGGCAGATGTAGAAACATGCATATGAATAAATCAGCTGCACCACATGCCAACTTACCTACTTCAAAGTCTCAACGCAGCCATGATAGTCTCATACCGGTCGCGGGAAACACGACATTTTAGACCTTTCTGTTCTATAATCTATTTCCCTGATTTAATTCCCATGATCTGATCTACCGTAGTAAGTTGTAGTTCGTCAGATATGAAAACCTTCATCTGAAAATAAATCGCTTTTGAATTTACTTAAAAGATCAAGTCTAGTTTTCAATCGACGGTCTGAAAGCGATTCCCATCCTAGTTTTTGCAAGAGGTCGGTAATACAAACGTGGCCATCATAACAGCCTTTCACGTATCTTGCTGATCTTCTCTGCAGGGGTTCTAACTTCGTTTTTCAGCCTACCTCATGTGGATAGCAAACACTGACAGCGTAGTCTAAGTGGGGTCTAACAAGGGAGAGTCACGTGTCCAGCTCTGTGTGAAAAGAAGGGAGAGACTTTGACTTACGTTCCCTGAGTTACATCGTTATTATAACCCTGTCTTAAAGCCGTTGTAAACGAAGCTCCGAAGTGCCCTGTATGATTCGATGTGTATGAAAAATTACATCTTCTAAAGCAGAGAATTGCCTGAATGACTGTGAAAGCATGCATGAAATGCATGTAGGAGAGTCAGCAAATAAGCTCATGTTCCTTCCCCGTGGTCACGGTCATGCAGTCTAAATGCAGAAACTTGCGCCATTTCGTGCACCGTGTCAAACAGCCTTCACATCACGTGCTTGGGATCTCCAGGGGTTACTAGGACAGCCGAGGCCCGGCTTGTATGTATTAACTCGATGGTGCCCGAGAGCCTGTTATTACTAAATTCCCAGTTCACAATTTTTAGGAGTGGAGTGAACACGCATTCACCCTACTTGTTTAGTTACTCCTGTAACACCATGTGGGCACTCCAGGATTAGCTTAGACCTTATGATAAACGAACCGCAAATCTCAAAGAAGTGGAAATCCCGTATTCCGATTTGCAGTTACGAGAATGCTATTAGAATGCCCGTGATACCCATGTCTGTTTATTCGACACATCCCCTTCCTGTATTTGATTATCGTCCTTCATTATTTTTAGATTTCTTCGCGATACCCCTGCGCTTATAAAGATAAGCCGGAAGTGTTAGGTAAGTTCTAATATTTACGTTGATTCGAATGTGCACTCATCATTACCCGATTTAATTAATTGTAGTTAATGATAACAGCGAGATGATGTAGCTTTTTCTCTAGCTCAGGGTTCGGGTGTTGTTCCAATGAATTTATTTTGTAACAATATCATATTACAGTACATTCATTAGCACACAGGACAAAACAAAGATCCGCTCCAAAGACACATACATTTATAATACATTTTTGTTTAAAGTATTTTTTAGACACATACATGAATATATTTTACATATTTCAGTTTTTTTATCTCTTTTTTACATAAAATACTATTAAAAGACGTTTAGCAGCCATGCTTTTTCATGTTCTGAGGAGGGTAACTGTTTATTTACTGTTTTAATTTTATCGATTAAAGCCGATCTTATATTTTTCTGACCTGTTTGACTTTCCATGAAAGTTGCTATTAGTTCTGTTAAGATAATACTTGTCTTGGTAGGAAATAATTTTAAATTTAGTGTTAACAGATTCTTTTCTCCAATATCTCCATCTCCCAATGTTTCGAAGTCTCTAAAAAATGTTTTTAATTATTTCCCATTCCCTGTTTCGTCCTTTAAAACCTAGTATTTTGTGAACTACATTGTGTATCCTTCTGCATTTAGGACTTACTGGGCTATCGCAAAGTCCAAGTCTGTATTTCATTTCTCCCGTTACCATACAATCACTGCAAATTTCGTACATTATCCTTTTTTCCTTGATACAGTGTTTCAACTTTGCATAATTTGTCCAAATGGTTTTTTTCTCGGGTTTTTAAGTTGTTTTTTATTGTTTTTTTCATTTCCTCCTCATAGATTTTTTTTGTCGAGTGAAGTTTTTCACCGATCGCATATTTATTTTTCAAGTTTGATAGTAAGTACACCAGATTGTCACTTTGTTGACTAGAGTTAAATCGATGAGAGATCGTATTAGTATCTTCGATTTTAGAACCAAGAAAATATTAAACTAGAGTTAAAATGATTGAGTATATGCGTTTTCCTCTTTCTTTGTTGAGTTTTTGCATTGGTAGTGTGGTCGGGGCTTGATACTTTAAAGGTGCCGGGGAATGATTCACGAGGGGGATGAGTGTGAGAGGATTAGCGAAATTTTTTACAGAAAAAAAGAGCATCGCCTGGCGCAACGCGCAAACATTTTTTAAACAAGACCGCTTCGCCCCCTGTCGACTTGTTTGCCAACGTGTGCTGTGCCCTTTTTTTCATGCTCCCGTCGAGTGGGTCTTAAAAGGAAAACGCGCGCTAAGGGACCAGCGTCGGCCGCCGGGCCAGCTCAACAACCGGGCTCCCCTCCTTCGTGGTTGTCTCAATTTCGCCCCCCCCCCCATACGCCATCGTGGACCACGTCGGGGATTTAATTTTTAAAAATCCTTTTTTGAGGGCCCTCAAAAGTTGCGTGTACCTCTGTTTTTTTTAAATCTCAACTTGGTTTCGGTGCGGTAGAATTGAATATTGTCCGTTTCTCTCGCGGGAGTGTTCGCTGTATACATACAGAGAAAGGTCCACTTACCTTCGTCCTCGTTTTTCCTTGTGTGCACGGTTTTTTACAATGTTTTCATTTCTGATCCTTTAATCGTTCTGTAGCTCTCTTATTTCTGTTGTTTACAGTTCACCACATTTGTTAAATAGTGACTTCATTGATGTGTTTTTTTTTATTTTATTAAAATTTCAATTCTTTAAGTGTTTCTCTGCTTTTATTTAAGTTTTTGTTACAGCAGCAGTTATTTTGACGTTTTAGATAACAATTGGATTGCTCAATAAGATTATCGTGCGAAGGTGATTAAAATGGAATTCCTTGTGTCACTTTGGACTTAATATTTTTCTGCATTCTGCATCTAATTTAATAGTTCAAATCAATTCGAATACATCAACTTCTTGCAAGGTTTCCTCTCTATTAACAATCCCACTTATTTTTGTTTATATCACTATGGCAATCGATCCAAAATGATGAAAAAATTTTGATAAACAAACAATGAAAAACTAAATTAATTTACTATTTGACAAATGAATAAATGAATGCATAAAAGTGAGTATTGGTTATCGATGAATTATCCAGTTATACAATTGACAGGTGCCAAGATGAGCTGATGAGTATTGAATGGTTTTTCATAATGGAAAGTGAAATAAGGTCTTGAAGATATGAAACTACCTATTTATTCATAGTCGTCTGTAATGGAAACTAGATATTTATAGTCGTCTTTTCCTGTCATAGCCGTAAGAAGGAGATATGTTAACCCGACGAAAGGTAATTTGCATAGTGAATGGTCACATCGTTGTATAATCTTTTATTATTTTAATTGTAGTCATTCGGCTCTGGGAAATGAGCGGATGTCAAAAGTGTCACAAACACTTACTTGGTCTCACTACATGCCCCCAAATGTAAGTTATCAGTGATCATTTAATTGTCATCACAATTTCCTGCTGTATTCTGCGTTTTAGGCTCGTGTATTATCTGCGCGTCGATGTAATGTGCCGGAAGAATTTAAGAAGACGATTCGAGAATCGTCTGTTACAGCCTGTAAATTACACTTTGTGTTGCTATTGCTTCTACTTCTCTTGATGCTTAACTGCCCAGTTCAGGAGCAAGGGTGTCTATAATTTCCTTTTGCTCATAAATTTGTTCTATTTTCACTTTGTTGATGGGGACTTTTCATTCATGGTCTTGAAGTTAGTGCAAATTGGAATACATCAGCGCACTTACCCACGCAATGGGTAGGTACATCTACGTCATACCCTGCAAGCCACCCAAAGGGTGTATGGCAGGGGGTGCTTTCGCACCAGGCATGCATGAATGATATGGTAGAACATCGACATTACATTGAAACCCGCATACCACACATGCAAAGCGCCAATTAAAAATCTAATACCCAAGAAACATTCTATCGTCAATCGTTCCAACATGCAAGGGATACAAAGACTACTACTACAGATTCAATAATCATGCATAAATAAGAATGTAGAGAATATAAAGAGAAAGATCTACTGTCTAACTATTGTCACTATTCGAACTATTCATGGCGACGATCACAGCTGTTATGGTCCCGAATGGTACGCGGAAAAAATGACATTTCATACCTATCGGTTCTACAATCTAGCTCGCTAATTTTATTGGCGCAAGGGACACTGTCGAATTGTACACAGGGGACACCGTCGAATGTTTTGTGTTAAGTTATCGAATTCTTTCCAAATGTGTGTTTCAAAACGTACACATTTTACTTGAAGTAATAGAAACACTTTCCACTGTACATATACATCTACGTCGTTCCCTGCAAGCCACCCAAAGGGTGTGAGGCAGGGGGTGCTTCCACCTTAGGCATGCATGAATTATACGGCATAACATCGAAACTACATTGAAACCAGCGTACCACACATGTAACGCGCCAATTAAAAATCTACTTACCGAGAAACATTCCATCGTCAATCGTTCCAACATGCAAAGGATACAAAGACTACTACTACAGATTCAAAATACCATGCATAAATAAGTTCATCAATATTTTCATCATGCATCAATAAGAACGTAAAGATTATAAAGAGAAATATCTACAATCTAGCTAATCTCACTATTCGCACTATTCATGACGACAACTACAGCTGTTACGGTCCCGAATAGTACGCGGAAAAAATGATATTTTATACCTATCGGTTCTACAATAGTTTTATTGGAGCGATCTAGTCTGCCGTAGTACGAGGGGGTTAATAGTATGTTTTTTACGTCGTCAAAAATGTTTTTCATGAAATTTAGTTAAGAGGTTAAGCCTATAATTTAATCTACGCTGTGATAGCGATTACCATCCCAATTCTTCTAACAATCCAGACACACTACTAAACTTATCGTAGCATCGTTTTACAAATGCATATTTGCCGCAATTACACATTATCAACACAAAAACATTCGCGGATTTGGGAGTCGAAGTTCGTTTTATTGTTTCGTGTACGTCAAGCCTTTACCTTATTTATTTATAAATACGATGTTGTGCTGCCAAGTGAGCAGCCCTCTGGAGAGGGAATATGAAAAGCTCCTCAGGATTGTTTAATCTCCTCTTCATCATGTTTCTTTCTCTTGAAAATGTTGGTTGCTTTAGCGAACCTTTTTTTTAAAAAAGAGCGGTAGTCAAACGGCCTCTCGAGAATCGTCGCTGGCGAAGTCTGAAAAAGTGCTCTGGGCCTCGACATTTTCCGTCTTTAATGAATTTCGTCTTAATTGGAATTGTCTTACTTTGATTCTTGCCTCTTTTAATTTGCGGCGCCACTGCCGTGTTCATTCGGATTCCCGCTCGTTCCACGCCCCCTGTCGACAGCCGAGTGCATAATTGCTGCCTCCTGGTGGGTGTGTGCGGGGCCGACGGGGGGAATCCGACGTGGTAATTGGCTCTAATAAAAGGCGACGCCGAAATCCGGACAGAAATCATGATTACACCCGCCAGTGGGATTTGTGGTTTCCGTCGTAACGATAAACCTTTCAGCCGTGAATGTTTGGATTTAGGCGAATGGCCCATGAATGATTTTAACTGGGAATCTTTGGGGCATCTTCGATAGTAAAGGATTTAAATTATTTTAATATACCGGTTAAGGTGGGTTTTACACGAAAGAAAGTTAAAAAACCTTTGGATTTTTTACTGTGCAGTGCCTTATCTACCTACCCTATGTCAGAGAGTCTCCTCTCGGTTTTCTACACTTTCAGGGGCCTATCTCGCTCTAGTATTTCATTTTTCGCCTCAGCATACGATCTACCGGTTATTACTTCCTCCAGCCACCTACTCTGCAGCTTACTTATGGAACTCATAACTCCATGCCATAATTTATGAAACCAATAAACTTATAGAATGTTACTGCAACACTTATTGAATGGTGGCCATGGCTTATGAGTCCCTTAAATTTATAGAATACAATGTGTCATTCCTGCAACTGGCCATTAGGAGTATAGTATTAGGGGCAACATGTCTTACAAGCTGTCTCGCCGCAAATCTTCTCTTTTGCTATTCTTCGAATCTCGAAGGGGAGATTCGTGGAATGTCCGCTTCTTGGAGCGTCGGAAGTGTATGTATAAAGCGAAGGGAAACGTTGAGGGGAGACAAATGAAGGTGAGGAAGCAAAGCACTGCGACGCCACATCCTGTTTTCCAATGTTTGTTGACGGTTAACGAGCACATTCAGAAATATTTCTACAACGTGCCTTAGTTGCACCTAATGATTCTCAGAATAAATGTGAAATACGAACGCGTCTCTCATCAGGAACTGTATTCCTTGCCTCAGGTTCTCTATACAACTGTTTCACTCGTAGCTGCGGGTTAAGGTTAATGAAAAGCAGCGGACAGCTGTAAATGCTTGCGCCGTAGGAGAAAGAATCGGTTGGTCGGTATTGATTATGGCTCAGAGATGTTGATTATGGTGAGAAACCTGGCGTTGCCAATCGTCTACTATCAAAGAGGGGTGTAGAAGTAACCATAGTTTTGCGTCCAAACCTTCAGAAGGAGTACTAGACCTGAAGTTAAGGAAATTGTGGGAATCAGGCCTGGCTTGGTTGAATCTGAGTATATACACTTTCTCTTCATTTTCTTTTGTATTTCCTTCTACTGTATTTGGCCAGGGGCCTGGTCTCATGTGCCAATGCCTAGGTAGTCCCTCTGGGTCTTTGTACTCTTGGTCTTCCATCTGGTTAGTTGAATCGAGAAATATTTTACAGCTCTATTGTTAACCTTTTCAGTCATTACTTCCGTACTCAATTTTTATATCGTCGCTTCTTTAGTGGTCTAATAAGGTGTATCCTAAAATTCTATGAGTATTCCCTCCTCTGTTGTCTCCATTAGCCGTTTCCTTTTTGAGGTCTCTGGTCTCGAAGGTTACTCTGGATTCCCACCGGGTCAAACTCTCCATCTCGGCCGATGTTTCGATGTCCATCGTCATCAGGGCAATGATTTCATTTCAACATCTCAATGCGCCGGGAAAGCCTTAGATCTATCTTTGGTCTTGCTTACGGCGGAATGGGTGATGATACGTCTCAAGGTAGCTTGAATAATTCTCACTACATTTTTTGCACTAGCATATTTGTTTTCCTGATAGTGTAATAGATATTTATATTGAGAAAATAGACTTAGTAGTTACCGAAAAGTATAATGTTTACGAGTACATGAGTAATGATCAGACACGAGTAATACTAAAAGCAATTCCCTGCTGTGGCCTTATCGGGCATTGTGGACCGCTAAGAGATGGAAATCGCTGGTATTTTAAATCACAAGATCGTGTCACTTCTCTCGAAACTCACCTGCCACTGCCTTCTCATCTCTACGATATTAGCCGTGGTATTAGGATGGGCACACGGTCCCTCCAAAATACCCTATAATATATATATATATATATATATATATATATATATATATATAATAATAAGATAATAATAAAATTACTATCAGAACGCAGGTTAAAATTTAGGTTAAACCTTTTAAGTAAATTCGAAACAGAGTTATTCGCAGATGACGTTAGATATATATTGAGAACCCCTGCGTATTATGCTAGGTTTGATCATATTAACAAGATTAGAGAGATAGATTGTCGTACCGATAGATTTAAAATGTCATTTTTCCCGCGTACTATAAGAGAGAACAATAGGCAGCGTAGCAAAGGGATAGGTAGGTGATATATAGTTAGTCTGCAGTGAATGATGCTTGTAATAACAACCAATAATCCCTTTCTTATTATGTAGATACTAACCACCTAGCTGCATGTGACCCTATTATCTAGCATGTCTCCCTTAAATATCCTAGTTGCATGGTAATAGTGCATGTTTGGTGATCTTCACCCCCTGCCACACACCCTCGTGGTGGCTCGCAGGGTATTACGTAGATGTAGATGTACCCGCGACCTTACAGCCACGGTTTAAGAATTCGAATCTTTAATCGGACATGATGACCTTCTGTATACGGTATGACTTAAAGAACGCCCAATTCAGTTCGAATTAGAGCACTGAAGCAAGCATCGTGTAAAAGGATCTTTGGAACTTGAGTAGAATCATAAGCCAGTACTATGCACAAATCTAAGGCTTGTGTTTGGGAAACAGGTGCCGTACCGTCGTAAATAATTATTTTTTTTTAACCCTCTATCACGCTGTATGACCTAGGGGTAACATATAGAAGAGCTTATTTTTTTGTTTCAGATTAGGTTTATTTACGTCTCTATGCCTTTGTGACATCAGTTGTGCAGCTTGGCAACGAAAATATCTCGCATTCGTAACTTTTAGTTCCTGATTCTCCCACGAGTGAGGTAACATGTAAAATGACTAAACATGGTCGACGAAAAATATTGGTGTATAGAGGGTTGAACATAAAAGTTATCTCCTATTTGAAAATGGATGAGATCTGGTCTTTTTACCAGCTTTATCGTTAGAAGAGTTGATGTTTTTATTTTTGGGTGCTGACGTAATATCGCCTATTATTGCTCTCTTTATTAATGTTTTTGTGGTAGCGGAATAGTCGGTGATTATTAAATTGCGCTACATTTTAAACTCCAAACATTCAAGCATTTTAACTTAAGAACGGGGGACAGATTTCACGATTCAACTTGTATTAAAAGTCGCTTTTGGGGTAAGTTCCTATTCTTTGTCGTTATTCCACGAAAATGTTTTGCTTTGTTTCTTCCATTCCCTGCATTCTCTTGACGTGTGCGGAAAGCCGCGGTTTAATCCTCGGGCTTTTGAGCCTTCGTTCCCCGGCTGCGCTTTTCAAAAGAAGAGAGAGAGAGAAAAAAACACCACGCGGGAGAAACTTGAGAAGGGTGCCACTTCATCAAAATAATTGCACACGTGAGGGAGGAACGCGCCGCCGTCCCTTGTCGCGCGGGGGTGTGTGCGGGCTTGTACGCATTTTTAGTTCCCGCACACCGCCGCCACCTCCTCCTCCGGCGCTGGCTGCGATTGTTGGCCGTCCATGTGTTTTTGCTATTCATTCCCCCTCTTTCCCCCGTGTTTCTCCCCCCCCCATCACTCGGGCTCTTGGGTAAATTTTTTTCTGCCCGCTGGAAAGGGGTCCAGAGGCATCTGTCGCTTGGAAGAACTCCCCTCTTTGCATGCCGTTATGTGA
The DNA here is from genome assembly GCA_963169105.1 of Ceriagrion tenellum. Taxonomy (NCBI): domain Eukaryota; kingdom Metazoa; phylum Arthropoda; class Insecta; order Odonata; family Coenagrionidae; genus Ceriagrion; species Ceriagrion tenellum. The sequence continues at coordinate 72,611,428 of OY720642.1, read as the reverse complement.
GTGACTTGCTTGGGGCGGGTGGGGGGGGATAGTACAGGCCGTAAATTTCGTTTTGGATTAACTTTGAAATGTGAGTATCTTAAATGCGAGAGTCATCTGCATCTACCTCTACTTATTACCCTGCTAGCCACCACAGGGGTGTTTGTCAGGGGGTTACTTATCACCAACATGAACTACAGTGAAGATATTTATTTTCACCAACATGCACCACATATCTACATCTACATCTACGTGATACTCTGCGAGCCACCACGAGGGTGTGTGGCAGGGGGTGAAGATCACCGAACATTAACCATTGACATGCAAGTAGGATATTTAAGGGAGATATGCTAGATAATAGGGTCACATGGAGCTAGATGGTTAGTATCTACATAATAAGGAAGGGTTTATTGGTTGTTATTACATGCATCATGCACTACGGACTACTCTAACTATATTTCACCTACCTATCCCTTTGCTACGCTGCCTATTGTTCTCTCTTATAGTATGAGGGAAAAATGACATTTTAAATCTATCGGTACGACAATCTATCTCTCTAATCTTGTTAATATGATCAAACCTAGCATAATACGCTGGGGTTCTCAATATATATCTAACGTCATCTGTGAACAACTCTGTTTCGAATTTACTTAAAAGGTTTAACGTAAATTTTAACCTGCGTTCTGAACATAATAGGTATGCTACAAATGTTTCAGAAACCAAAAAATCAATCTACAATGTAACATGTAAGAAGCATGCAGGGAACACGCAAAACATGGTGTCAGCACTACTCGGCAGGTTTAGAAACATGCATTACATTTATTGTCACCAACTTGCACCACATAATAGGTATGCTACAAATGCTGCAGAAACAAAAAAATCAATCTATAATGTAATTACGTTAACGTGACTTAAGAATCATGCAGGGAACATGCAAAACATAGTGTTAGCACTGCTCGGCAAATTTGGAAACATGCATTAGGGGGCATATGAATTCATCAGCTACGCTACCTGTCAACTAATCGACTTCAAAGTCTCAGTGCACCCATTGTGTTCTCATATCGATCGTGGGAAAAACGAAATTTTAAACCTATCTGTTCTACAATCTGTTTCCCTTATTTTATTCTCATGATCTGATCTACCGTAGTATGTTGGAGTTCGTAAGATTGATTGATTGATAACTTCTTCGGAAAATAAATCGTCTTTGAATTTACATAAAAGATTGAATCTAATTTTCAATCGACGGTCTAATAGCGATTCTCATCCAAGTTGCTTCAAGAGGTGAGTTACACTAATGAGACTATTATAACGGCCTTTCACGTATCCTGCTAGATCTTCTCTGCATGCGTTCTCTGTTTTAAGCCTACCTCATGTGTGTCCCAAACATTGGAAGCGTAATCTTATTCGGGTCTAACAAGGGAGAAGTAGTTGATTTCTGTAACCTTATCGTCGCACTTTCAAAGAACTCTTTTAACAAATACCGATTTACGATTAGTCTGACCAGTTATTTGCCGAATATGTTTGCTTCAGGAGAGATCATTAGTTAGTTTCACTCCCAGGTATTTTACAGATTCTACAGTCTCTATTGTGGAATTTTGTACATGATAACTGTACTGAGGGGAGGTTTTCCTTTTCCAGAAGTACATAAAAACACATTTTTTCAAGTTTAATTCTAGTTGCCACGCTTCGCACCACGCTTGGATTGCCAGCATTGAATATAATTCATCTCGCGACGGCAAAAAAATATTAAGCTCATCATCTGAGTACAAAAAAACAGGCTTTCTTCGAGGCATCATTTTTTATTCCTTTTTTTAAATATGACTGTGCTAAAATTTTGTTTACATTTCATGTGTGTTATACATGAAAATGCACCTTAATCTTGAATGATAACCTTGCAAGTGCTTTGACTGGCGGGTGCAGAGACGAAGAAAGGGATAGAAGGAGGGAGTGTGGGTGGTTGGAAGAGGTGGTGAGGGGCAAAGAGATTCTTAAGGCCGTGATGGAGGGAAGGATGTTGGATTAGCGGTTAAGAGGAAGAAAGAGAATGAACATGGAGACGGGATGAAGAAAGATAGGACTTATGCCGATCTGAAGAAAGAAGTTGTGTGGGATTTAGGGGTTATTTATTTGTAAAACTCAGAGGGTATTCTACATCTACGTACTACCCCATCAAAGAAAGAATCAAAGAAGCATCAAAGAAAATAAAATTGTAACGTAGATTCAATTAAGTACTTAGGCGTCACCATCACTGAAGACATGTCATGGGGTAAACACATCAGGGAAATAACTAGTGTAGCAAACCGTAGATTAGGATTCGTAAAAAGGGTTCTACGCAAATGCGATGAGAGAGTACGAAAAAGAAGGTATTTTACACTTGTCAGGCCTCATTTAGAATATGCCGCTAGTATATGGGATCCGTACGAGGAAGGTATGATAAAAGAATTAGAGCGCGTGCAAAGGAGATCTGCTAGGTTTTTTAAAGGCCGTTATGACAATTGTATTAGTGTTACGAGGTTAATAGAAGAACTAGGATGGGAATTACTATCAGAACGCAGATTAAAATTTAGGTTAAACCTTTTAAGTAAATTCGAAACAGAGTTGTTCACAGATGACGTTAGATATATATTGAGAACCCCTGCGTATTATGCTAGGTTTGATCATATTAACAAGATTAGAGAGATAGATTGTCGTACCGATAGATTTAAAATGTCATTTTTCCCTCGTACTGTAAGAGAGAACAATAGGCAGAGTAGCAAAGGGATAGGTAGGTGAAATATAGTTAGAGTAGTCTGAAGTGCATGATGCATGTAATAACAACCAATAATCCCTTTCTTATTATGTAGATACTAACCATCTAGCTGCATGAGACCCTTTTATCTAGCATGTCTCCCTTAAATATACTAGTTGCATGGCAATAGTGCATGTTTGGTGATCTTCACCCCCTGCCACACACCCTGTGGTGGCTCGCAGGGTATCACGTAGATGTAGATGTACCCCGCGATCCGCCGCGTGGGCGTGTGGCAGGGGGTTTTAGGTCACCAGCCGAGTAAATGTGTAAGGTTTTGGGAGTTAAAACGGTGACGTTGGTTGTGAGAGTGTATTTAGTGGACCTCAGTTTTTATTGTGGACGCTTATTGTGCGCGGAAAGAACGAGTTTTTATACCTATCTGTTCAGCATTTTATCTCCCTTATTTCATCGCTTCTGTCAAACCTATATATGTGGTATTGAATCATGATAATATTCTGTGTCACTCTGAAACACATCAATTCTGGGGTTGATATCAGAGTTAGATCGCGTACAGCGAAGAGGAGCTAGGTTTGTGAAACGATGCTACGATAAGTTGGCTAGTGTGTCTGGACTGTTAGAAGAATTAGGATGGGAATCGCTATCACAGCGTAGATTAAATTATAGGCTTAACCTCCTAAATAAATTTCAGGAAAATCATTTTTCTGACGACGTAAAAAACATACTATTAACCCCTTCGTACTACGGCAGATTAGATCGCGCCAATAAAATTAGAGAGCTAGATTTTTAGGGTATGACGTAGATGTAGATGAATTCTGAATTCTTCTTGCAACCTAAGCCTTGCCAGTAGCCTCCGAGTTGCTATGGGCTCCCACCTTAATCCCTCTAAAAGTTGTGAGACACTATATTCAGCACATCATCTGAGTTCAAAATAAAACTCTTCGAGGCAGCATTTTAATTCCTAATTTCTTAAATATGACTATGCTAATATTAAGTTTACATTTGATGAGTGTTATGCATGATAATGAACCTTAATCTTGAATGATAAGCCTGCAAGTGCTTGGACTGGTGGGTGCGGATATAAAGGAAGAGATAGGAGGCGGGAGTGAGGGCGATTGGAATCGGTGGTGAGCGGCAAAGGGATTCTGAAGGCCATCATTATCGTCGCCGAAGTATGGTACACGTCAAACTCAGGGCTCACAATGCTGTGTTCGGGACCGATTCATAACTGTGACTGTAAGGTGAAGCGTGCTTCAAACATTAATTAATCCCACTTTCGACATTTGAATGCTTCCAATGAGATTTATAAATAAATAAGCATGAAAACCCTACACCAATACTGAATTTAAAATAACAACACCATTGGTAATAATATCCCCAAAGAAGAAAATACCTATTCCCTAAATGGAAAGCATCTGTTCCACTCTTCAGCGGAGAAAATAACCTGGTATCTTGGATCTAAATACGTTGCTCCCACAAGAGTATCTTGACTAAATTAAGTCTTCTCCCGGCATTCAATGGCGTCATGAATGCCTTTCGCCAATTCTGTTGATTTGAATCCCGTAGTTAGCTAGCATTGCAGCCATGCTTCTATAAAGGTTCCTATATTTAAATTCTCGGCTTGAAACTTATTTTGCATTGGAAGGGGGGGGTGTAAATAACCTGAAAAAATGAAATGATCAAATGTGCATCATTTACAGTAAGTCTACCAGTGGCGTAGGTTAGCGTAGACTGCACATTTTCACATTCAATTTTTTTTAAATTTACGTTGATCCTGTAATTATTTGCGTCAAATTATTTATCAGATGACAGAGAATGAATTCGAGGCTTGCTACTCAATTTATCAAATTTTATCCGACGAAATAGTCCACTATCGTTTCCAATGCTACGTTCTTACAAATGATTGCATAGTCATAGAAAATCTGATTAAATATAACTCTCTTGTTGCTACCAGAGCGATTTTCTTTAATATACATCGTTTCTAGTTGTTACGCGTTCCTGTTGCTAACGCTGGTGATGTATTCACTGCATTGAACGGTAAGATGCTCGTCGTCAAGACATGCGAGAGCCCAATTGTTGCTATACATCGAGGCATTCCCTTTATGATAACCTCAAGGATTCATATTGATAGCTGCGTTGCTATGCTTATAGCCTAAAGGAAGGAGGAATCAGAATATTCAATCATATGCAAATTCATGAATTGCTGCTCATCGTGTGTGGTGCGAAACTAAACCTTTTGAACATGAAGCACGTGATCATGCCGCGTCGAAGCTGAATTATACCAAAATTGAGTTTAGTTTCGTCCTTTAAGTTTTGACTCGGAGTAGTTTTGACTCAGGTTTAGTTTCGACCCCGAGTTCAGTCCCTCGGATATAATTCCATTTCGTTTCGCTCCTGCATTTCGCTTCCAGAGATGAAACTATCGAGTTTTTACTAGTTTTTTGCCATAAGGTAGTTTGAGCGAAATATCATTTTACTTAGAAATCAATGAATATGGTCTCATATTAAAGAAAAATATCTCACCCTTCTAATGACACCAAACATTCAACCCCTTACCACATTACTTTCGGAGATATCTGCCCAAATATACGAGCCCTTTTACATGGAAAATGGTGCGTGTATGCGCCTCAGAGAGACATAATTTACAAAATGAAGAATTTCTAACACTAAGATGTAGTAAAAAAAACTAACAGAGTGTAGTTTGTATGTTTTCTTAACTATTTTTGAAAATTAATCATATCGTCACCGCAGTAGGTTCTTGGGTATCTCATAAAACCTTCCGTTTTGAAGGAGTTTCTAACGCACCGCGCGAAAAAAAAGTCAAGTTATAGACTTATTTAGATGTTTTCATTTAATTACATCTACATCTACGTCATACCCTGCAAGCCACCCAAAGGGTGTGTGGCAGGGGGTGCTTTCGCACCAGGCATGCATGAATGATATGGTAGAACACCGACATTACATTAAAACCCGCGTACCACACATGCAAAGCGCCAATTAAAAATCTAATACCCAAGAAACATTCAATCTTCAATCGTTCCAACATGCAAGGGATACAAAGACTACTACTACAGATTCAAAATATCATGCATAAATAAGAACATCAATATTTACATCATGCATAAATAAGAGAGTAGAGAATATAATGAGAAAGATTTACTGCCTGCCTATTGTCAATACTATGTCATGACGACGATCACAGCTGTTATGGTCCCGAATGGTACGCGGAAAAAATGACACTTTATACCTATCGGTTCTACAATCTAGCTCTCTAATTTTATTGGCGCGATCTAATCTGCCGTAGTACGAAGGGGTTAATAGTATGTTTTTTACGTTGTCAGTAAAAAGATTTTCCTGAAATTTATTTAGGAGGTTAAGCCTATAATTGAATCTACGCTACAATGTCTGTCATATGAAAATATATTATTGCACCATTAATAATGCAACGTTTCATTGATGTCTTACAGCTGGTGATATTAAAACATATAATTCGATAATGGTCTCCATTATGAATAGGGAACTATCTCGTTCGGACTACCTTAAGTTTCGTTTCGATTACCAACCCTGGTTTAAACGACCTCACTGGCTTATCTCCTCCCCGAAATAACCGATCTACCGACCCAAGCACATTCTCCTTTGCATTAGTCATGACATCGTCCGGGAAACAATCCTCAGCGAAACCCTATTCTCTCTGACCCGTCGTGCGTGTCTCACTCCGTGACTGTAACTCCTGTGACGTGATAAAATCCACGCAGAAGCGACGGGTCAGCATAACTCCGCGTATTGCAAGCGTGCGGCCGGGACAAGGTGGTGACTTCTCGCTCTGCGGTGAATCAGTGTTTCGGCCATTGTCGAAGTTTAACGAGTTTGGCCGCCCCACAGACCCAGTTAGCCGAGTCGGTGCTCTAAGGAGTGGCCAGAATATGACAGGCTTCTCCAGCGACGTCTACTTCGCCTTAATTACCCCGCGTCATGTCGCGAAATCAAAGGCACATCGCATATTATTTTAAATTAGTCGGAACATTTTGCGTGACTCTGCCAAGCCTTCATCCTTCATTGTAATGCTTTGTTTTGGAGTGTACTGATTAGCTTTCATTCTCCTCTTTCATTAAGGTTCACTTTATTGTATGCTACCTTGTTAAAACAATGAATAAACTTGATTCGTCACCATCATTGAAGACATGTCATGGGGGAAACACATCAGGGAAATAACTAGTGTAGCAAACCGTAGATTAGGATTTGTAAAAAGGGTTCTAGGCAAATGCGATGAGAGAGTACGAGAAAGTACGTCAGGGGGTGAAGATCACCAAACTTGCACTATAGACATACAAGTAAGATATTTAAGGGAGATATGCTAGATAATAGGGTCACATGGAGCTAGATGGTTAGTATCTACATACAGGGATAGTATCTACAGGAAGGGATTATTGGTTGTTATTACATGCATCATGCACTACAGACTACTCTAACTATATTTCACCTACCTATCCCTTTGCTACGCTGCCTATTGTTCTCTCTTATAGTACGAGGGAAAAATGACATTTTAAATCTATCGGTACGACAATCTATCTCTCTAATCTTGTTAATAAGATCAAACCTAGCATAATACGCAGGGGTTCTCAATATATATATAACGTCATCTGTGAACAACTCTGTTTCGAATTTACTTAAAAGGTTTAACCTAAATTTTAACCTGCGTTCTGATAGTAATTCCCATCCTAGTTCTTCTATTAAGCTCGTAACACTTATACAATTTTTAGGGGATTTTTAGGGGGTGGAGAATATGGGAGAGTGGAAGGGGATCACTTGTTAGTTAGCTGGGGGATGGTTTGTGCTTTGGGAAATTCTGCTACAATGCTCACTGCGGGAGGTCTGGCTTGGGTATATGGTGAGGAGTCACTTCACCTTTACAAAGTACGTAGAATTCTTTTGTTCACTTGCCCTTGAGTCGGGGTTTTCAGGGGGATGGAGAATATGGGAGAGTGGGAGGGGAGCACTTGTTCGTCAGCTACGGGGAAGTTATTTAACGAATGTTGGACAATTTATAGCGACTCTAGGGCGACTAATCTTCTTCCGTCTTTTTCAAAGTGGAGGATTTTTGGCGCAAAACTGCTTTGGTGGTTGTTGACACTGAGATGGTTTGCGAACATGGAATCCTGTTTTGATTTCTCATGGCTCTTTTCTTCCCCGTATTTTCATAACGTGGCACGCTTTCTGAAATCACGGGCCATTCTCCCTCCCACCATCCTCATGAGATGTCTTCCTTTTATTCATACCCGCCCCCTTTCCTCTCTCGCTCCTTTCAGATTTTTTTCAGCCACAAACCCGCTGTCCCGACCCGTCTACCCTTTCTCCCCTCTCCCCATCGCCCTTGCCCCTATCGCGCTGGTTGCTGGATAGGGCGGTGTCTTTTTTCGACTTTGATATCATGATGCCCTGGGAAGCACCATCATGTGGGACAGAAGAAGTACAACGGATATATCAAGCGGATAATTGCCCAAGCCAAGAAGGCGTTCATGGGAAAAACACAACTGTTGTCCTCAAAGAAGATAGGACCACAAACCAGGAAACGGTATGTATAAACATTCGTGTGGAGCGTGGTACTCTATGGATCGGAAACATGGACGCCTGGGAAAGCTGATCAAAACAGACTAGAAGCCTTCGAAACCTGGTGCCGAAGGAGGATGCTGAAGATCAAATGGACGGACAAAATAAGAAGTGATGAAGTGTGCAGAAGAGTAGAATAGGAAAGGACAGTGTGGAACACCATACTGAAAAGAAGAACAAGATAGATTGTACGCACCCTGAGTCACAATGGGTTTGTGAAGAACATAATTGACGGTAAAATAGGGGGAAAAGTCCCCTCAGGAAGACCAAGCAATAAAAGTTCATGGACCAAATTAAGAGGAAAATACATCGGAAGAGATACCAGGGGAGCTATCATTGGATAGGGAGGGGTGGAAGGCTGCAGTCAACCAATCCGAGGATTGATCGACCAATGATGATCATGATGTCGACTCATATGTAACATGCCATAAGACCTGGCGTAATGAATACTAAATAAAGTTAAAAAGTATCAGGCAACAACTTGTGCAAATGAGTAACTGATCACATTATCACAAAAATTCTCTACAAATTTCAACTTTTGGTTGATTTTAACCGTCCAAAGATTTAGGCTGACATTGTGATTATGAACGTCATTCCTTGATAATACCTACGTTTGCCGAAACCTAGGTATGATAATAATGTGAATATTTTAAGACGGGATGAAGAAAGGTAGGACGTATACCGAGCTGAAGAAAGAAACTGTGTGGGATTTAGGGGCTATTTCTTTGTTATAACTCAGAGCGTATTCACCATCTACATACTACCGTGCGAGCCGCCGCTTGGGCGTGTGGCAGGGGGTGTTAGGACATCAGCCGTGTAATCTACATCTACATCTACGTCATACCCTGCAAGCCACCCAAAGGGTGTGTGGCAGGGGGTGCTTTCGCACCAGGCATGCATTAATGATATGGTAGAACACCGACATTACATTAAAACCCGCGTACCACACATGCAAAGCGCCAATTACAAATCTAATACCCAAGAAACATTCTATCTCCAATCGTTCTAACATGCAAGGGATACAAAGACTACTACTACAGATTCAAAATATCATGCATAAATAAGAACATCATTATTTACATCATGCATAAATAAGAAAGAGGAGAATATAATGAGAAAGATTAACTGCCTGCCTATTGTCAATACTCGAACTATTCATGACGACGATCACAGCTGTTATGGTCCCGAATGGTACGCGGAAAAAATGACATTTTATACCTATCGGTTCTACAATCTAGCTCTCTAATTTTATTGGCGCGATCTAATCTGCCGTAGTACGAAGGGGTTAATAGTATGTTTTTTACGTCTTCAGTAAAATGATTTTCCTGAAATTTATTTAGGAGGTTAAGCCTATAATTTAATCTACGCTGTGATAGCGATTCCCATCCTAATTCTTCTAACAGTCCAGACACACTAGCCAACTTATCGTAGCATCGTTTCACAAACCTAGCTCCTCTTCGCTGGACGCGATCTAACTCTGATATCAACCCCGTTTCGTATGGATCCCATACACTAACAGCATATTCCAGATGAGGCCTAACGATTGAAAAATAACAACGCTCTTTCACTTTCTCATCACATTTTCCGAGTACTCTCTTGATAAAGCCTAGCTTCCTATATGCTTGACCGCATATTTCCCTAATATGTTTTCCCCAAGATAGGTCGTGACTAATTGTGACTCCTAAGTACTTAACAGACTCGGCGTGAATAATTTCTGTATTTTTAATTCTGTAAGCCCTAACTGGCCAATTTTTCTTTTTCCAAAAGCTGACTGCTACGCACTTTTTTATGTTTAGTTCCATCTGCCACTTTTCGCACCAAGCATGAATAGCAAGTAGGTCGATTGTTAACGAGTCGCTATCTTCGGAATTGTTAATATCCCTATACACAACCGCGTCGTCTGCGAAGAGTCTAAGCTTACTTTTAACGACGTTACTAATATCATTAATGTACAAGAGAAATAAAAGTGGACCAATTACACTTCCCTGAGGAACACCCGATGTAACGCTAACTGTGTTTGACATGATACCGTCTATGACAACCCTTTGTTCCCGCCCATGTAAGAATTGATTAATCCAACTAATAATGTTTTTATCTATTCCATATGCTTCTAGTTTTGAGAGCAACTTAACGTGAGGTACCTTATCAAAAGCTTTCCTAAAATCGAGGAATATCGCGTCAACTTGGACATTATTTTCACCCGAGAGCAAGATGTCATGAACGAAGAGGGCCAATTGGGTTTCGCAAGATCTACCCTTTCGAAATCCGTGTTGGTTATTTATTAACAATTCCTCCCTATCTAAATGACTCATAATGGAGCTTACGATTATGTGTTCGAATACCTTACAGGAAATGGATGTGAGAGAAATAGGCCTATAGTTACTAGGGTCTTCCCTGTCGCCGCTTTTGAATATAGGTGTGACATTTGCTACTCTCCAGTCCTTAGGCACTACATGATCTACTAAAGATTTGGTAAATATTAATTCTAAGTAAGGCGCTATGTCTGATGCCATTGTTTTATATACGCGAGCAGGTATTTGATCTGGACCGGGGGATTTGTTGGGGTTAATATTTTTTAGCTGCTGTTCTATGCCGCGACAATTTATAATAATTTCAGGCATACATGTTTGGGAACGAACAGGCTGCGGATCGAAAAGATGTGGTGTATAAGTACTGAAAATGCTTTTGAAGAATGAGTTTAACGAATTGGCTTTTTGTAGACTGTTGGTTATCTTTTCCCCTTTGATATTCTTAAGCGTGTGTACTGTTGATTTATTTCCTTGAGTGTCCCTAACATACGACCAAAATGCCTTGGGATTATCGTTCAATTGTTCTCCCAGTAATTTACTTTTGAAATCAGCTAACGCCCTTCGGCACGCTTTTTTTGCTAAGAGTTTAGATATTTTGTAATTTTCGGTGACTGTGTATAGTTCTTCGGAGGATTTGTTAATTTTTGCCCTTTTTAACCTAGCATGACATGTTCTTTGGTGCTTTAATGTTTTTCTAACCTCCGCGTTATACCACCTAGGCTCTGCATTGGCTCTTTTCCATTTACTTGGTATGTATTTGTTAACTACTGATCGTGTAACGTTGAGGAAAGTATTCCACAAAACCTCAGTATTACTGTTGATACTTATTTTTTGAAAATTAGTAAATGACTTTTGGAACTCTCGTTTCATACCTTCGTAGTCAGCCTTATTATATAAGTAGATTTTTCTTTGTGGATTATGTTTCTTGATCATGCTCACGGAAAAATTAGCTTTAACTATCTTGTGGTCGCTTATTCCCTTATCCGTACCTATGTTTACAACCATGTGTGGAATATTTGTCGCTAAAAGATCAAGTGTATTTTTCCCTCTAGTTGGAGCAGTGACTAATTGATGTAGTGAGTGAGATGTGAATGTATACAGGAGTGACTCACAAAGGTCTTTGTCTTTCCCCCCAATGATAAAACTGTACGTGTCCCAGTCTATGGACGGAAGATTGAAATCCCCACCGATTATAATATGACAGTCGTTTTTTTGAGTGGTTAATTTACTGAGTTGACTTTCTAGTTCTAATATTGAGGTTATATGGGTATCTGGTGGTCTGTAATATGCGCACACATAGATTGTTTTTGCTTTAGGATTTTGAATGGAGCACCATACGCTTTCTACCTGGTCGTCGGAAAATGACTCCCTCCTACTAATATAACAATCCTTCACTGCAATAAAAACTCCTCCCCCGGTCCTTTCCACTCTATCTTTTCTATAAACTGTGAAATTTTTTGGGAATACTTCATTATCTGCGATTTCGTTACACAACCAACTTTCCGTCCCTATAATTAAGTCTGCGTCAGTAGTTTCAATTAGATGGTAGAAGTCAGCTACTTTATTCCTTAAGCTACGGCAATTTACTACCACGACAGAAAAGGATTTATCAGTGAGTGTATTCCCGGAATGTGTATTCTCATTACAACTCGCTTTCTTAGGTATATTCAAAGTTACATTACTGCTATTTTTTGAAACTGGCCTCTTACTGTTCTCTTTAGACTTAACACTTTCTTGGGTATTTTTTCTATTAAATATTGTTCGCGATGGTACCTGATTCGACCCATTAGCTGACCTACTCTCTGCCCTACCCTCTATCCTAAAAAAGGTCTACAGTGATCGAGTATGCTACTCGCTACACAGCTAGCTGCCTCGGCCGTGTAATGGACACCAGAACGGTTCAGAGGGGTCCGACACGATCGGATTGCCGGCCGAAGGTCGACGAAGGAGGCTCCAATGTCCGTGCAGAAGCGACGCAACCTCTGGTTTATGCCCTCCACTCGGCTCCAAACCAGGGGTCCACGATCGATCCTCGGGACAAGAGTACAAATTGCAAGCGTCATGTCAACCCCTTCGTCGCGACTTACCCGCTTCACTTCGGAGTCCAGTTCCCTGAAGGAACGCAGGATCTCCTCGGATCCACGGTCCATGGCGTCGTTAACGCCGACATGGGCCACAATCTGCAGACTTGAGCACTTCGTGCCCCGGACCGCCGCACCAACCGCCTGCGTCACCTGCGGAACACCGCCACTTGGAATGCACCATGACGTTACACGGTGGCTTATACCCTCATGGCCTGCCCTTTCCCGCAAAGGGACCATAACACGGCGGACGTTACTACTACCTATCACTACAATCCCCCCCTTCCCACTCTGACGACTCTTCCTAGGTGCCGGTCTCGGAGTAGGAGTAGGCACGTCAGGCACCTCGGAATTTCCATCCGAAAGCAACTGGTACCTGTTCGAAACGGGAATGGGAGGTGCCAAAGCATCTCCTGAACCACGCTTCAGAGTGACCTTACCTCCACTCCTCCGAGACACGACCCTCCAGACCTCCTGTTTACGGAGTTGTACTGCCCCTTCATCGGAAGACGGACCTTCAGGCAAACTCTCGATCGTCCAGCCACTGTTAGCAATCGAGCGAACTCGTGCAGCCCGTAGGGCGCGGCGAACTTTCGAAGAGCGACCCAAATTTCCATCCACCTTCGGGACGCATACCACTCTTTCAACCTTAGACTGGAGTTCCCGCAGGATTCTCTCCAACTCGGCGATGCGGGCTCGGAGAGCCGCACACTCGCCGGCGTTTTTGATCATCCCAACAGGTGACCTATTCGAAGACATCCTAGCACTACTCACAATGAACTCCCAAGGAAAAAAGCTTAACTACAAAAATATGGCTATACTCAAAAGAACTGAGCGATCCTAAGCTCGGTCACAATGGGCAAAGTAACAACAATACTTCTACGAAATAACTTTAACACAGACCTCACACCTGGCAAAGAGCTAACTAAAATACGAGATAAATAAGAACACAAACTCTCTAGCACAAAAGGTAACTGACTTTCACTTTTAGGACGCTAAAGATAGGGGAGGAAGGACAGGTGATGTAACGCAAGTGAGCTATGAGGGGTTGAAGCACTGACGAAGCACGCGAGAAAGATCTGTGTTTTTGGATTCAACCTAACTAAATGATATTATATTAAATAAGTGCAAAAGTAGTAATTAAAGAGGCTTTAACTGGCTATATGTATAAATTAGAATATCAGTCGATGGTTTTACAAACGGTCTTAGGTAAAGGTTTTTTAATAACGTTATATATACTATATAAAAAGGGAGATGGAGAGTAAACTATTTAACGACTAGAAAAAAAAACTATCAATCAACAAGAAAAGAAATGTAGTTAACTATTCAGTATCAGTAGACTAGACGTAAAACTAAAAGTTCTAAACAAAAGTTCTAAACTACCAAAGTTAAAACAACTTCACAACTAAAATAAACAAAGAGTTTTCAATAACGATGATAAAAAGAATATTATAGACTCAGTAATAAAATATATGTACTTAAGTAAGAGTTAGGTTATAATAAGTTCTATTCTAATAAGATACTTTTACTACCCGAACACCAGAATCATAAACTAACGATATGCAATAACAATTTACGTACAATAGTATGAAAATATACGTGAGGATAAACAACAGAGATAACAAACTACAAAATGAAGATATGATAATAATTTGGCTTCTACTTATCACTACCAGCAAGCACTCTCGACAGACACACTCGGCGCACGAACCGGGATATCACGGCTGTGAAGAGATTCACTCACACACACAACTCACTCTTAACTAACACTAACAGAAGACCTACTATATAACGACCGAATAAGTGAAAAACGATACGATACGTGAATAACTTGGAATATATAACTAGGAGAAATAGAATTCGCTACGGCTAATATATATATCACTACACTAAGGTTGCAGCTTCAAGGCACTGAGCAGCAGGTGCACAGCGAGCAGGTAGGCAGCCGGGAACCGGATTAGGGAGCGCTCCGAGAACACGTCCGTACCCTTCAAGAGCAGGCGAGTGAGTCTAATGTAATGTAATGATGTAAAGGGGGTGTTAGGACATCAGCCGTGTAATGATGTAAAGGTTATGGGAGGTGAAATGGTGACGTGTATTATGGGAGTGCATTGAGTGGAGCTCAGTTATAAATGTGGTCTCTTATTGTGCGCGAAAAGAACGAGTTTTTGTGCATATCTGTTTGGCAGTGTATCTCTCTTATTTTATCGCTTCTGTTGGACCTACGGAAGTAGTATGGTGTCATGATAATATTCTCTGTGTCGCTCTGTAAGTTCTGAACTTCTCAAGCAAGCTGAACTTATCGCGTAGCCTCCAAGTCTATAGGGGCTCCCATCTTAATCCCTCTAAAAGTTGTGAGAAACTATATGTTCGCTCGTAGCTGTTTTTAACGAAGCGTGCTGCTTTCCTTTGTATTTAATTAATTTTTTTGGTTGAATCTTTATGAGCAGCGTCCCAAATTCTCGCGGCGTATTCGAGGTGTGGCCTAACCAGAGCAAAGTAGCATTTCTCTTTTACTCTTTCATCCGAGGACCTTCCTGCCATACGATAAACTATCTATTCTACTCTAATATCAGGTAGTAGAATTATATCTGTTATCAATTTATTTTGAGTGTAACCGATGGCGCATATCGGATTATCTCGATCGTCAAATTATGTCGCGAATCAAAGCAAAATTACCGACCTACATCGTATGCTGAATTATGCTGCAAGTCTAATTATGTCGCATGTCGAATGATGTCACATGTTGCAGGCTCTTCCTCGCTGCATCTCCCCCTTCGTCCGAGACCCCTCCCTCCTTCCCCTTCTTGTGGTGTCGTTTGCATTTTTCCTCCCCCACGCATTCTCTCTCCCCACCCCACCCTCTCGTCTACCCCCCCCCCTCTTCGTTTTCATATCGCGATTCCATTTCCGCTCGCGTGCGCCGCGTCGCCTCTTTTTTGTCAAAGCAGGGATCCCCTCCCGCCTTTTCCCTCCGCGCGTCGAGGATGCCGCTCGGAGCAGAATGCTGCTGTGCTCGTCAGTCTCTCCCTCCTCTCCCGTATGTTCGGTCTCTTCCTCTTTCTGCACGTTCCTCCCCAGCTACCTCCTGACCGTCCCCCATCCTCCCTGCGCTTCCTTTGCAATTATCTCCCACCGCTGATGCGAATGCAGTGTGGCATGTGCTCTTGCTATTCGTCTTGCCCACATGTGCGGAATCGTGGTGGGAATTCAGTAAAGCCAGTGCATTTGTCTCAGGAGTGTCAACGTGGAGGACTCACTATGGATGTTAGGGAGAGGTGTATACGAAGTGTGCTCGGCTGGAGATGTAGATAGTGTGATCTAGCAGTGCTATCTTAGAAATGGTGAAGTATGGACGTTTATGTCAAGCGTGGATTTGTGAAAACTTTCCGTCTTCATAATAAAGTAAAGTAAATAAATTTGATCTCTGAAAACTTTCCGTCTTCATAATAAAGTAAAGTAAATAAATTTGATCTCTTCTCACTCTGAGTAATTTAATCCGATTGTGGTATCGAAAATAGTTGTGAGGGAGAGGTTTATTGGAAGTGTGCTCGACTGGAAAGGTAGATAGTGTGAGCAAGTAGTGCTATATTATAAACGGTGAAGTATGGACGTTAATGTCAAAAATGGATTTGTGAAAACTTTCTCTATTCATAGTAAAATGAAATTAATAAATTTGATATATTTTCATTCATATGTAATTTCATCCGATTGTGGTCTCGAAAATAGATGTGAGGGAAAAGGGTTATAGGAAGTGTGCTCGGCTGGAGAGGTAGATAGTGTGAACAAGTACATCTACATCTACGTCATACCCTGCAAGCCACCCAAAGGGTTTGTGGCAGGGGGTGCTTTCGCACCAGGCATGCATTAATGATATGGTATAACACCGACATTACATTAAAACCCGCGTACCACACAAGCGCCAATTAAAAATCTAATACCCAAGAAACATTCTATCTTCAATCGTTCCAACATGCAAGGGATACAAAGACTACTACTACAGATTCAAAATATCATGCATAAATAAGAACATCAATATTTACATCATGCATAAATAAGAGAGTAGAGAATATAATGAGAAAGATTTACTGCCTGCCAATTGTCAATACTATGTCATGACGACGATCACAGCTGTTATGGTCCCGAATGGTACGCGGAAAAATGACGTTTTATACCTATCGGTTCTACAATCTAGCTCTCTAATTTTATTGGCGCGATCTAATCTGCCGTAGTACGAAGGGGTTAATAGTATGTTTTTTACGTCGTCAGTAAAAAGATTTTCCTGAAATTTATTTAGGAGGTTAGGAAGTAGTGCTATCTTAGAAATGGTGATGTAAGGATGATAATGTCAAGCAGGGATTTGTGAAAACTTTCTCTATTCATAGTAAAATCAAGTGAAGAATTGACCTCATCTCGCTCTATATAAGTAATGAAGCTCAAATGATTTCGTACTGTCTACTAATTTTATTTCCACGTCTTGCTACACGTGTTTCGACTGACTAGCAGTCATCATCAGGCAAGACTGATGATGACTGCTAGTCAGTCGAAACACGTGTAGCAAGAGGTGGAAATGAAATTAGTAGACAGTACGAAATCATTTGAGCTTCATTACTCATTATGCTGTTCTACGATATCTCGCCTGAGAAAGTGGAGTTTATTCGCTCTATATAATTTAACCCGATCGTGGTATCGAAAACTTGTGTCATTCATTCATTCATTCATTTAAGTATCCTGCCAGCTGATCGGTAGGTTTTTGGACAGTACTTATCGTAAGTCATTTTCACTATTATGGATAGATCCCTCTTGAATCCCTTATATTAAGTATCTACTCTTATTCTACTTGTAAGCTGAACTGGAGAGGTGGCTAGTATGAGCAATTGGTGCTACCTTAGAAATGGTGAAGTATGGAAGTGTATGTCCAGCATAGATTTTTGGAAACTTTCTCCATTCATAGTAAAATAAAACAAAAGAACTTTGATCCCTACCACTCTATATACTGTAATCTATTCGTGGTGTTGAAATCTTATATAATTCATTAATTCATATAAGTATTCTATCAGCTGATTGGTAGGTTTTTGGACAGTACGTGTCCTAATCCGTTTTCAGTCTTCTATATCTACATCTTCGAAATACCGTCTAAGCCACCAGTAGAGTGTGTGGCACGGGGTGATTCCACACCAGGCATAAAGCCCTCATCCCAGCTGAAATGCGAACTGCGCACGTTCCCCGGAATGTCAGGCGCAGGCCAATAGCAATCTCGAAGACAATACGCGGTCAGACCAGAGACTCAGTGAGTGTCCCATGGATGAAAAAGCTACCTTGCAGTACTCTACTTACGATACAATCACTGGTCCAACATAACTGCGACAGATAAATAGTTCTACGAGGTACTAAATCATGCAAGAGCTATAAAATGCCGGAAACTGCATGCGAGGTCAGTAACTAATAATTATCTTAAGATATTTTTTGCTGGTACAAAAACCTGTTTAACCTAGTCGGCATCCTGGAACTGATCTATCGAAATTATTATGGTTCCTTATTGTACGTGGAAAAATGACATTTTACATCTATAGGTTCTGCAGTCTATTTTCTGAATCTTATGCCTGTGATCATTTCTACCATAATAGTTTGGCTCTAGCAAAATATGTTGAACGTCCGGCATCAAACTTTCGTTAAAGATTTAATCTATATTTTTCTCTTCGATCTGGTAGAGGCTCCCACCCTTACTCCTTAAAAATATGACAACTCTCTCAACACTGCTATGTTTATCGTGTCAATTTGTAACATCTCTAATGGATGATCCGCCAATGATCCCTCTGGAATTCCCCATATAGGTGTAGTTTTCCACCTGCTGGTTGGTAGGTTTGTGGATAAAATTTATCCTAACCCGTTTTCTCTCTTATGTATGGTCCGCCATATGTATCCCTCTTGAATTCTACGTAGCATCTATTTATTTCGTCCGTATCATTATCAATTTGAGAAAATGACGCAGGAAACCATTAATAGATATTTAAGGACAATTCGCTGTAGTTCCAGCGAGCGTGACGTTCCGAGCCCTGTGTATGAGATCAGAAAGTATTGAATCGTTAATGATTTTCAAAGACTGTACAAGTTCTTGAACTTAGCATGGAAATACGTTCTGGATAATAGGCCGATACGACTCACTTATAACTGACTTGATTTGTATTATCCAATTTTCCTCAACGATTGTTACAATAATTTAGTATTTTTATAACTTCTTTTCCATTTTTATGGTCGGATAAAGTTGTATTATGTTGATACTTAACTAATGGATCCGTCGGTAAAAGAAACTGTCTCTATGCATTTCGCCGTTAATGAAGAAATTATCTGGATAAAACGTAATAGGAAAATTCTCATAAAACTTAATGCGTGCGTAAATGTATAATCAAACTTAGCTGTTGATCGCAAATGTACAAAATCAGGAAGTATGAAAAATTCTTCCACTGAACTCCTAAGGTTATGAAATTGTCACGGACATCGTGACAGAGCGCTGGGATATCTGCGTGCTTTTGAAGTTGCTAATTTTTATTTTATTTTTCGGCGACTCACGCGTCTTTTGGGTCGTGGGCGCACTTCTCTCCGAGTCGTGCATCCTTTCGAGTAATGGACCGCATTAAGGATGTGGCAAGGATCCTTGGACCGCCCACCCACCCCTGGTTCGGAGTTATTAAATTCGGGAAGATAATTAAACTTCAATCGGGAGTGGGCTAGGTTTATCATTAAAACTTTTATGAAATTTATTTATTCATTCCGTGTTCTTCCAACTTAATGGCAACTTCTTGGAAAGTCTCTGCTTAAAAATTCTTCACTATGGGATATTTCCTGAACTTTCTGACATAACTATCAACTACCCCTTTATTTAGTCCCTCATAAGGTTTTCATCTATCCTACTCCCTCTCATATTGTCTATAATTTCGCTTTTTTCCTCTCTTCCGTTCTTTCCCCACTTTCCTCCCTCAATCAGCCTCGCCAGAGTGCCGCTTGTATATCTTCTCTTTCCTCTTTTTATGCTCCTCTTAATCTCCGCCACCAGCTTCCTTTCCTCCTCTACCATATCTAGCACATCCTCTTCAAGGTCCTTATACCCCATAATCCTATATATGTACCTATAATCTACTGATAAATTAAATCTACTATTTCAAGACATAGCTCCAGGGGGAATCCAAGTTCGTTGTTGGCCGTTTTTTGGTGGAAAAGCATCTCTATGTTCCCTCTGACGGTGCCATTTGCACACAATAACAATTATTATTTGCGTATATCCATTTTGGCTTCATATAGGGAGGAAACTAGCACAGAAATGGTAAATTATCTTAAATACTATAGGACGTTGTCCTCATCTTTCCTGGTAAGTTTGCGAAAGAAAATTTATCCGTTAAGTTCTTCATTTGCCTACAACTGACGCTTAATTATAGTTTAGCTCAATGTTGGTGATTTTTCATATGCAGAGATAATTTCTGTGTGCCAAAATATACCGAGGAGGGTTATCCCAATGAAAGAGGTGGAAGATGGTTCTTGTATTGTCGTTAGAAATATCTTATCCTTAATTTAGACCGAAAAATACCTCGTACAGCTTACCTTTTCCTTTCATATTTTTAAGTTCCAATTCAGCTCCATTTTAAACGATAATTTGTTACATTGAACAAAGCTTAACACTTAGGGTTACTCAATGAAGAAAGGCAGTGCTACGGAGCGTCGAGCCAGACCCAAAATGGAGAGAGCAAAGTGGATTATGGGATCTTGTCATGACCTAGGTATAAGGACCTTGATCATCGCTAGTCCTCTCTGGTCCCTACCTAACCGTTTTCTAAACTTCTTCATTTTCTGAAAGACGACATCAGGTGTCACTTCGTAGAAGAACGTTATATCAGTTTTCACACAGGAAAGAATATTTTGTTCTTGTCTACAATTATCTAATTTGTACGACGCCAAATTTCTTGGCTAAATTTCTTTCCGGTTTTCGAACCGCCTTCCAAATTCCCTTAAGCAGCTATGTACACTCCTATAACCATTTCGAAGTTTTTAGTAAACGGAAAAGACAAACAAAATAGATTATTCAAGTGTGGTATTTACAAAATTAAATGCAATAGCTGTAGTGTATCTTACATAGGTAAATCTGATCGAAATTTCATGACACGCAGCAAAGAAGGCCCCAGAAATATTATTAATATGGGTTAATATGGGTTTATAGATGATTGCTTGGGAATAAATTGAATTTATTCCTCAGTCAACCTTTTTAATGAGATACTTTTTTCGTACCCTTCCTCACTCCTTTCCGACAAAATTTCTTTGTTGAATAATAACCTTTCTCCCCTCACAAGCCCTTAATCTATGTTCCCAACCTTCCAAAAAATAAAATAGTTTTTCTCCAAAAAATAGTTTTTCTCCACACCCGCACGCAGAATGTGAATATGTAGAAATCGAGTTCCTTGACAGTGTGTACGTTCTTGGTTATGCACCACACCCTATTCAGCTGTTATATAATTACGTACTCAAGTAAGGGTCAAGAAGTTGTTTAAATTCATTGGTTGTTCAAACCTAAGAATGGTTGACTGCAGCCCTCCACCCTTCCCTGTCTAATGCTAGTTCCCTTACCTCCTGGTATCTCCTCCTATGTACTTTCCTCTTTATTTGGTCCATGAACTTAATCCTGGGTCTTCCTCTGGGGACTTTTCCCTTTATTTTGCCTTCAATGATGCTTGATTGGCTTTGGCTAAGGTTGACTACAGCCCTCCACCCTTCCCTAACTAATGCTAGTTCCCTTACCTCCTGGTATTACTCCCGATGTACCTTCCACTTTATTTGACCCATGAACTTAATCCTGGGTCTTCCTCTGGGGACTTTTCCCTTTATTTTGCCTTCAATGATGCTCTTCACAATTCCATTGTGTCTCAGCAATTTAAAAGTACCGCGTGAAAAAATAGCCAAATGAATAACTTAATGTAGATATTTTTACTTAATTGCTTAGAATTTCAGTTATGTAAAAGCACATTATTGCACCATATATAATAAAATATGTTGTTATATTGTTTTAATTGCGCAAATAATAATTGCCCCCGCACCAAGAATTTAGCTAAGAGGGAATCTAAAAAGGGAATTGTGAATTTGCACCACTTGTACAGCTTCTTGACTTTTGAAACTCGGATTTCTATGCGAAGCGTGAGTTGATGCTTCGTGTGGAATGGAATTCAGTTCATCCCATCTCTCATGACATCGCTCTCGAATTTTGAATGTATGCGGCGGCATCTGTTACTCCCCCTCTCCATACCTCTACTCGCGTCAGCCGCAATCCTACCTTCCCCTACCCTTCTCCCCCCTCCACAAGCACTCTCCCCATTCTTCGTGCCTTGCCCACACCCCCCTCTCCCCCCCTGCCCTTCGTGTCAACGAATTGCACGCGTGCATTCGACCCTTCGCGTTGTTTGTGTTGTCTGCCGTTCTCGCATTCCCCTCGTCCACGTGGGGGTGGCTCGGCGTGCCGCGCTTTGCTGGGAGTAGTCTTCCCGGAGATCGCCTTCCATTGCCACCCCGTTTAAACAGCTGTTGTGTACCCTTCGGTGTTTGATGTACTTTCGACGAGGAACATCCTCGATCCCCTGCGAAATTCAATTTTTTTATCTTAGAAATTATGTGGGTTTTCGTTTGAGATCCTTTTCCCGGCCCTCGCTGCGTCTAAGAGTCGTGACATAAATGAGTTACGGCAGTAAGTAAGCTTCTACGCTCGCAGACACAAATACTTTTTAAGTTATAGCGAATTTATTTTACGCATTCAGGCTTTTGCAAGGCTTTGATGCGTTATTGAAGCTAAAATGTAGCAACGCCGATCGCGCCAATAAAATTAGAGAGCTAGATTGTAGAACCGATAGGTATAAAATGTCATTTTTTCCGCGTACCATTCGGGACCATAACAGCTGTGATCGTCGTCATGAATAGTTCGAATTGTGATAATAGGCTGACAGTAAATCTTTTCTTTATACTCTCCTCTTTCTTATTTGTGCATGATGTAAATATTGATGTTCTTATTTATGCATGATATTATGAATCTGTAGTAGTCTTTGTATCCCTTGCATGTTGGAACGATTGACGATAGAATGTTTCTTGGGTATTAGATTTTTAATTGGCGCTTTGCATGTGTGGTACGCGGGTTTCAATGTAATTTCGGTGTTCTACCGTATCATTCATGCATGCCTGGTGTGAAAGCACCCACTACCACACACCCTTTGGGTGGCTTGCAGGGTATGACGTAGATATAGATGTATTGAGAATGTTTATTAATCCCTAACAATATAGATAAAATACAATCAAGAAGATAGAGTGCGCAGGGTAAACAAGAAGGAGAACCTGTATTGAGGTTACCATTGAATCAGGAAATGAATAAATGACTGTAGTTATTTAACACGAAAAAAATAAACCAACATTCAAAAAATAATTCCTCAACAACATACATCTTCAATATTTTGATAATTAGATAGCCAATATCTTAAATTTTCTTTAAATGAGGTTAGGTGTGATTCATTTTTGAAGTTAGAAGGTAATAAATTGTACGCTTTTGGATCAATATATGGAGAAAACGTCGCCTGAACGAGGACAATTTGGGCGTGGGAAAATTCAATTTTATTTTTTTGCGTAATCGTTGGTATTTTCTCAAATAAGTTTTGTAGAGTTGAGAGTTTTTGAAGATGATTTCAGTGCAACCTGAGTAAACTATTGGATTTTTTCTTATTCAACTTAAAGAAAGTTCGTTTTTGCCTATATTTTTCATGTTTTACCTAAGCATTTGACGAAAGCCGCTGCTTTTACTCAGACGAGCCAGCTAGATATAAAGGTGAAAGTTCGTTTACGTGATGGAGATTTATCTTTCCTGTCGTTTTTTGCGCGACTTAACTTGCATTATTATTCCACCTGTCGTGTGTGCGGTTGACTAACGCTGAGGTTCAGAATACGCTCTCTTTTAAGTGTATTCATTGCCCTTCCTTCCCCTTCCGTCGCCATCTCAGGTCATCTGGATTAAGTGCGCGCTCATGTTTGCCCTCGCTCTTTTGTTCGTTTTTCCCGCGGTTGCTGCGGGCCGAAATAAAAAATAAAATTAAATTAAAAAGAAATCTTTCTCGTTTCGAAAGTAGCGACGCGCGGCGTCGGGACTATCACGACCTTTGTGTTTTTTTTTCTTTGCGTGCCACGGATCGTGACGTTCTTCTGCGTCCCTTAAAGAGAGTCGGAGGGTGTGAGGGTCCCAGGACTTCGGTTTTGTTATCGCCAATTTTCAACCGCGAGCGGTGGTATCGCCTCGCGGGGTGGTGAATGGCGTTTTTTTTGTCGGGCTTCCCCCTTAGAACCGTGAAATTACCCACGTGATCCCATCTGCGTCGCGTTGAGAAAACAGGTGGTCGCATTTGTCCCACCGAATTTTTGTGGATGGAAATTCTAGCTCATATAGTTTTTTAAGGATATTTTTTTGTCTTTTTTTTGCCTTTTTTTTGCCTTTTTTTTGCCTTTAATATTACCAAGAAACATCATCATTAGTCAGCTCGTAGGCTTCCGCGGATGCAGTGTTGCCTGTTCCTTTTTTCGGGATTCATTCCGCGATGTACATCTACGTGATACCCTGCGAGGCACCACGAGGGTGTGTGGCAGGGGGTGAAGATCACCAAACATGCTCTATTGACATGCAAGTAGGATATTTAAGGGAGATATGCTAGATAATAGGGTCACATGGAGCTAGATGGTTAGTATCTACACAATGAGGAAGGGATTATTGGTTGTTATTACATGCATAATACACTACAAACTACTCTAACTATATTTCACCTACCTATACCTTTGCTACGCTGCCTATTGTTCTCTCTTATAGTACGAGGGAAAAATGACATTTTAAATCTATCGGTACGACAATCTATCTCTCTAATCTTGTTAATATGATCAAACCTAGCATAATACGCAGGGGATCTCAATATATAACTAACGTCATCTGTGAACAACTCTGTTTCGAATTTACTTAAAAGGTTGAACCTAAATTTTAACCTGCGTTCTGATAGTAATTCCCATTCTAGTTCTTCTATTAAGCTCGTAACACTTATACAATTATCATTACGGCCTTTGACAAACCTAGCAGATCTCCTTTGCACGCGCTCTAATTCTTTAATCATACCTTCCTCGTACGGATCCCATACACTAGTGGCATATTCTAAATGAAGCCTGACAAGTGTAAAATAGCTTCTTTCTCGTATTCTCTCATCGCATTTGCCTAAGTATGTTTTAAGAAAATGTATGTATGTTTGTATGTTTTAAGAAAACAACAATATTTCGCTGGTCCTCCTGCCAGCTTCATCAGGTTAACTGAACTTCATCATTGGTCGTTCAATCCTTAGATTGGTTGACTTCATGACCCCTTCAACCCCTTCTTTATCCCCTTAATCCAATCCCCTCGAACCCCACCCTATCTAATGCTAGTTCCCTTACCTCCTGGTATCTCTTCCTCTGTACTTTCCTCTGTATTTAGTCCATGAACTTATTCCTGGGTCTTCCTCTGGGGACTTTTCCCTCTATTATTCCTTCAATTATGTTCCTCACAAACCCATTGTGTCTCAGGGTGTCTCCAATCCATCTTGTTCTTTTCTGTATGGTGTTCCATATGGTCCTCTCATGTTATAATTTTCTGTACTCTTCGTCATTTCTTATTTTGTCCGTCGATTGTATCTGCAGCATCCTCCTCCAGTACCAGGTTTCGAAGGCTCCTAGTCTGTTCTGGCCTGCTTTTCCAATGGTCCATGCTTCCGATCCCTAGTGTGCCATGCTACACACGAAGGTTTTCACATTTTTATAGTCTGTTTATGTGAGTATATCAAGGCGGATATTTTAGATAGGTCTCTATTGTGAATATGATACAATGGTTGAAATTATTTTTGTGTGGTCTCTCCAAACTGCGGTGCCTTTTTGGAATGCCCTTAAAGGGAAATAAATTTTTTTATGAAAGTAGTTCCTATGTTATATAAGGAATTTGGTTTATTAATTTAAAAAAATGGCAAATTGGCTGTGGTATTGGTTTCCTGCGGTTTAAATGTCACTTTCAAGCGCGCCCTTGTTCTTTCCTCAGCACAGTTAGTACACCTCGCGTCGAAGTTTTGTGACGGTAATTGCTCCAGTGTTGCAATTTACCATCCAGATGCGATCGTGAGTCCCCAATTGCTTCGTTCGCCAAATCCTTCGTGGCGGGTAGGTTGGATACCCCAGTCGATGGAGTCTAGAGATTGCGCCATATTCGTCGGTTAGTGTACGGCTGTCTTTTCCTCACCCCCTGTGCTCAGCTCTGCCCGCTGATCTTCGACGCATTAAAAAGCGATCCTCTTCCAATGTCAATCCGCTTCTTCTACCATCGCATTCGTGTAGCAAGTGGACGTCTGTCCTTGAAAAGGTCTAGCCTTAATATGGTAGCAAAGCCTGTGCTAAGCAAACCACATGAGCTCTCCTGTGTTGTATCTTGTTTCAGCGTATTGAGGTCGCCATGAGATTGGTGCCGCGATTGCTTCATCTAAATTAGATGATTGTCTCATTTCCTGCACTCGGATACCAATCCTTGTGTCGTGAAAAAAATAAATACTGGTCACCGTAACTTGCGTGGAATCGATTCATGTTGTTATAATGAAAGTAACTTTGTTATTTTAATTATAACTCTATTTATTTTAATAAGCCCG
This sequence comes from Ceriagrion tenellum, assembly GCA_963169105.1. NCBI lineage: Eukaryota > Metazoa > Arthropoda > Insecta > Odonata > Coenagrionidae > Ceriagrion > Ceriagrion tenellum. Next base: position 72,584,997 of record OY720642.1, on the reverse strand, counting down.
TGGAAAACATTGTATCTATAAGTTTTATTTTTGTGACTTTTTCGAAAACATCTAGAAAAATTATAACTGATGTGTATTTTAATACCATCAGTGGCTTGCATCGGTGTGTTTGGAGGGTATGTAGGCATTTTGTATTTGAAGTCCTTTTTAGTTCCTGATGGTACACCCACATCAATTTTTAATATGATCAATCGACTGTGGGATCCATTTAGTTATGTCAGTTCCATGTTCATTTAAATCGTTATCTCTCGCATAAAATCGGATTGATTGTCTAGACATTTTTGCGTAATTTATCGTCGAAAATATTTTAACGTGTGAGCCGGAACACAGAATTAATTTCTAAGATGCAAAGGTACTATCCAAGGAGAGCCGTTATAATCCAAGACAAATCAAGGACGCAGTAGAGATTTGGAAATTGCCGGAAAAATTCCAGAGAGACAATGGCTACCCCCTCAGCAGCTCATGGAGAAGGGTCATCCGCTCCGGCCAATCCCAGCGCAGTACCAGGACGACCAGCACTACATACGGCGATAAAAAACAGCTTCTTTCCACCTCCGACTTGAAGACGGTAGCAGGATGGCTATCGAAACCGTCGTCGGTCAAAGGCAACGAACGCGGTTAGAGAACCCGAAAATACGGAACACAAATATTTTAATGTTTCTTGGCGTCAACGAAACGAAAGGGTAGACTTCTCGGACAATGATTGTGGGTGCCAGGCTATAATATGGCTCTTACTTGAGTGTGCTTTCACATTAATCTCCTGAAACGTAACTCGGAAGTTCAGTTAAATCTTTACGCCCTCCCTTTTTCAGTCACGCCCTGAGCTGGTCACGTAGACCACCCTAGGTGCGACCAAGGATGAACAGTTAGACAGATTGCTTGTGGAGCACCTGCCCTATCCTTTTAGAATGTGGGCTTCTGGAAATGTCCGCTCCTATCCCTCGGCTATTACAATCAAGGCGGCTCTGGCTTTACTGCGTGAGTCGAGCCAAATACTAAGTTACACTCTTATTTACAGTGAAACCTGTATAGAGCGACCATCAATGGTTCCGCTGAAAAATGGTCGTTTAGAGGGGTGGTCGTTCGACAGGGGTTCAATTTCTCTGAGTACACATTCTGCTAATGAACGGACAGCTGATTGGAAAAAAATGGAAAAATTCTTGAAGCGATGGTTCTGCTAAAGCTTTTACAGATGGCGTTTATTTCATCATTAGTTTGTAGCTCCTGGGAAATTGCAATGCGTATTAATTTGATGTACATATGCAGTGAAGCCTGAATTAAGCTACCATCGTCAGTCAGATCCATATGTTCCCCGCCCATTCCCCCCTCCTTTACATAAAACTTCCCTCTTTCCACAACAGACAACCGCCCTAGTCATCCAATCTGTTCTTTTCAACCTACATATTTTCATACCTCAGTTTTCACCCGATTGTACTCATCCTTTCCGATGTCTTTACGTCACCTCCCACATTATACCTCCACGCCCCCCCCCCTTCTCCTCTCCCCTACATGTTCGAGCCGTAGCGAGCTGACCGCGCGTTGTCCTCCTAACTGCTTTTTTGTCCGCGCCCACAGTTCGGTGGAACTTGCGTTGTTCTGATTTGGACTGGGACTAGAGCTGCATACCTGTTGTGGAAAATCCCCGTGCCACACGCCCTTTTGTGGAAAAACCCCGTGCCACACGCCGTTGTGGTAGCTGGCATGGCACTTCGTAGATGTAGATGAAGTAATTTTTTCCTCGTATTATTGTTTTCAAAAGACAATTGTTTTCTCTAAAATGTGCGTAGTATTTTACGCGGTGGATTTTGCACTAAGCCTCTCTTCTCCCAAGACTTTCATTGGGCTTCTCCTTGGCGATTTTCTCTCCCCTTTCGATTGCCATCGTTCCTCCATGGTTCCGCATTTACATTCCCTGTAATCTTCTTTCGTCATCGTCCAAATTTCACCGCCGTCAAAGAGCATTTGTTTCAATGAAGGTGGTGTCACACCTGATGATGTTGCCTATGCGACGAGACCGGTCGACTAAGAATAATACACTAAGAAAAAGTACCTTGTAATTTTGAAATTTATTCAATTTTATATGCATTGAAATTCCCAAGAGCAACTAAATTATTAGGAAATAAGCACCATTTGTTTAGGTTTTGACCAAACCGTCGATTCAAGAGTTCTCCATTTTTTTCTGTCAGTCGCCCGTTAATTTGCGTAATATGTGCTCGTAGAAACTGAAACCCTGTCGAACGACCACCCTGCTTAACGACCTTTTTTCAGCGGAACCCACGGTGGTCGCTTAATTCAGATGTCACTTTACGTGCAAATCAATTTAATAAGCATTGAAGTTTCCCAGGAGCAGCTAAATTATGAGGAAATAAGCACCATTGTATAGGTTTTAACTAAGGATGAGTCGAATCCAAATGTCGATTCTCGATTCCACCGATTCTCAGGATTAGAATTGGGATCGAGAATCGATCGCCTAAAGTCGATTCCGATTCCATCGATTCCAGTTAGATAAATATATTCAAATCAAATTTCATTTATTACATCATATTTGTCTCAGTAATCTTGGGTGTAGCCTATCAATTTGTACTTTTTATTTACCTCAATAAGCTGCGGATATATTTGCTATATGTTAATAAATATACTTTTGGAGCGACTTCTCTTTGTCATTTTATTTCAGCCAATATGTGAATTCAAATAACAGTCGCACGCTATTGGTATATCAATATGCCACCTGTTACTAGGAATAAGACTCGATGGAATCGGAATCGAGAATCGGGAATCGATTTGAAAGAATCGGAATCGGAAGATCGGAATCGAAAAAAAGTGGAATCGACTCATCCCTAGTTTTAACCAAACCGTCGCTTCAAGAGTTTTTCCATTTTTTTTCAAATCATTCATTTGCATAATATGTACTCCTAGAACCTATCACCCTGCAATATTCCTCCGCGTGTGGCCCTGAATCATCGCATTTCCTTATCTCGTTCCCCTTGCGGGGCTTCCTCATGGAACGCAATGCGCCCTCCCGTTGATTGTTAATGGATTTAGTGCGCTGCCTGTGCAGTGCGCTGAGTCGCCGCGGCATGGCATGGCGTGAGTGCTTTTTATACAATTCCGCGGTGAATGGACGCACGTGCCAAGGGGGCCGCCCTCTTCCCATTCTACCCATTCCACTCTCCTATTCCCCCATCCCTCCTCCCTCACCCCCTTCCCCGATTCCTCCCCTCCGCCTATCCGAGATAGAGAGCGTTCGTTGCTTCGTCTCTGGGATGGACAGGTTGACCAACCTCTGCCGTCCCTCCCTCCTGCCCCTTCCCTCTCGTGGCCTCCCACCCCACCAGCCGCACTTTACTTCGTCCGAACTCATCCCACAACGGCTCACTCCTCGTCCGTTGTTTTTCTTTTTGCCCGTTTTCTTTTTACGACGGCTGGACTGAACAACGGTCCGTTTCGGAGGAGGTGGATGATGGAGGGGGCGTGGTTCAGGAAGCTCCCAATGTACCGGTATTGCAATCGGAATGGAGGGAGAAAAAAGCCGTGGCACATGCATCCTACCCATTGTCTGTTGTGGCTTAGTTCTGGATGTGGATCGTGTTACTGCTCGGGGCCAGATCATATGCATCGGAAATCGGTTATTGCGAAGTGCAACCACCAGTCTATGCATTTCGTCAGGGTCATCATCATAATCATCATCGGTCATTGATTCTCAGATTGATTTGATGTAGCTCTCTATTCCATTCTTTTTTCGTTTAGTGTCATTCATTGGTTAAAACCTCAAGCGATTTCGCACTGTCTACTAGTTTTTATTTCATCTCTTGCTACACGTGTTTCAACTGAACAACAGTCATCCTCAGGCAAGACTGACCTGAGGATGACTGTTGCCTGTCTTGCAAGTCTTGCCTGAGGATGAATGTTGTTCAGTTGAAACACGTGTAGCAAGAGATGAAATAAAAACTAGTAGACAGTACGAAATCGTTTGAGCTTTTACTCATTATGCTGTTCTACAATATCTTGCCTGAGAAAGTGGAGTTCATTCATTGGTTGTTCAATCCTAAGGTTGCTTTCCGCCCTTCCCTATCTAATGCTAGTTCCCTTACCTCCTGGTATCTCTTGCTATGTACTTTCCTCTTTATTTGGTCCATGGTTATTCCTATGGGGACTTTTCCCTCTATTTTGCCTTCAGTAATGTTCTTCACAAACCCATTATGTCTCAGGGCGTCTTATCCATCTGGTTCTTCTTTTCAGTTTGATGTTCCATGTGGTTCTTTCCTCTTCTACTTTACCGTAAACGTCACAAGTTCTTATTTTTTCCGTCCATTTGGTATTCAGCATCCTCTTCCAGCACCAGGTTTCGAAGGCTTCTAGTCTGTGCTTGTCAGCTTTTCCTATGGTCCATGCTTCCGATCCATCCGATCACTTCCGATAGAGTGCCACCCTCCACATGAATGTTTTCATATACTGTTTCCTGGTTTGTAGTCCTATCTCGTGTGAGCATAGCAGTTGTCTTTTTCCCATGAACGCCTTCTTAGCTAGAGCTATTCTCCGCTTGATGTCCGTTGTACTTCTTCCGTCGGACGTGATGGTACCTCTGAGTAAGGTGAAGGATTCCACTTGCTTTAATTTCTCTCCCATCAGGGTGACTTCTGCATTCAGCTTCTCTCTTTCGCATGCTAGGATTTTAGTCTTCGTCTAATTTATTTTCATATTGTATTATTGGAGAACTTGGTCCATTTCATTTAGTGGCCTTTGAAGATCATCGCCAGTTCCAGCTATGATTGCGAGTCTTGCCAGCTATGCCACTCGTGTAGTGACATTTCGTATTTACGGGCAGTGGTGCGAAACGATTTCGAGTGCTCATAGTAATGCGGGAATCGAGACGAAAAATGTGGTGCAAGCTTGATCTCACATAGTGGTTTATGTTGTAGATTTTATTACCGGTTTTGTTCGTAGAAGGGGAAGATTATTCCCACGTAATAGTAAATGTGGAGGATTTCGCCCGAATCACTCAACTCTTTTCCTAGCGTTCATTCTTCAAAAACTACTTAAGTAGTTTTTATCATTTATAGCGAAGAACCACTACACTTCGCTATAAATGGTCATGTTTAAACGTAATAACTCAGCTTTTGAACCTCAGACAACCTGCGCGTGTTCGCGAGATTTTGACTCTTCCTGTCTATCGTCACCTGGATGACCGAAATGCGTGCTGAGGAGTCAAAATTCTATCCCTTTAGTGGGCAATGTAAATTTGTCTTTAATTTAAATTCAACTCTCAATTTCTCTGATCCTGAATCTTTTGATGTCGGATATTTTCTTGGCGAATTCTGTCTATAGAGATCCGCTCTGAATGGAGGATGAGCACGGTAAATGCATCCTCCCTAGCGTGTATCTACCCTAATGTTCTCTATTTCCCGATATGGGAAGCGTTACAGTATTAAATTCGTGATTTACGACTCTGACTTACCATACATTCCGTAGGATATACCCAGTAGTCGCTGTAGATCTCGTATTCAATGCAATACCAAATATTCTTTTTGTTCTGCTCGCTGATTGGCGGCCCTTCCATATGAATGGTACGTGAGGACTTTTCTTTCGCAAATATTCTCGGAATCCTGCGTCCATATTGGCGGCCTTTTTGTTGGCCCGCCTTCAGGTGAAGGATTTATGAAACATTATGGAATGCATTACGGGACACATTCGTTATGGCTACAGCAATTGGAAAAATTTGGTGGACAATGCACGGTACAAAATCCCTTCAAATTATCAAGTATTAAGCGATATTCGACGCGGACTCTCATGATTTCTTATTTGTGATATGGAGAAGATTATATGCGGCATAAATCGGTTAATAGTGAAATGTGGGGTGCCAACCCATTACATTTCGAATTTGCGGAAATATTAGCTGAGCAAATTCATTTCTCAGAGCACTGTGGAGAAAATAATTATAATATGTGCGTCTTTATTGTTGTGTATTTACCTAAGCTCTGTTTCAATTTTTTGTCTTACTCTTACGATCGGGAAGGTTATTTTTCCTCGAACCAGTGTATTATTTTCTGTTTATCGCAATAATTTTGCCTTGCGTTTGTTTCCACGTTTATAAAGATTGAATCATCTCTGCCATATTTCCTCATTCTATCGAAAGTTCTCGGACTTCACTGGTTCCTTGTTGCTCCGATGATTTCGTAGTTATTGGCGTCGATTGTTCAGTAGGCATTTCCAAACGAACTTTGGTCATTACAACACCGTGAGGTATTTCACGGAGAATTTTTTTCTGGAAAACTAGGCGTGGAATGTCTTAAAACTGTCTGCTTTCAGGCGTGAATTCGTGGAAATGACTGATGTCGATTGGAATTACAAAAATTTGTACCGTTTTACTGTATTTATTTATTTCTGTGACCGGTTTCACCTAGATTAGGCTTTTATTCTTAGTGTTCTTCGGGAATCCGTTAGATCGGTCAACAGATGATCGCAAAGGTTTTTGTATGGGACTACTTTTCATTTTTCCGGTAGAAATAGCTTTTTCGGTGAGTCCCAATAAGGAGAGAAATGTGGTTAGTTTTAAACTGTTAAGTTGGGAAATTCCCTTTTGAATTAATGAAATTTACTAATGTCATAATATTTTTAACTTCTGGACGGTGAAGTGTACAGTCACTTCATAAACTATCGCGAAACACTACGCTAGCGGTTCGTATAGGTCGGATGTCGTAGCTCGAAATAAGTTGGCTATCCTGAACTATCTCTGGTGTCTCTGTCCCTCTTGACTTTCAATAAATATCATACTGTGCCTGGAAATGCTCATAGTCAACAGAGATGGCTCAGGATAGCCAACGTACTTCCAGCTTCGAAAGCCAACCTATACAAACCGCTAGCATAAAGTGTCGCGATACTTTATTAAGTGACTGTAGGTGTATATATGCCTCTTATTTATCACCCTAAGTTGTTCAATCATATGCGAGAGTAAGTCAATAAATAGTTGGCAAAACTGGATGGAGGCAATTATAATCAAAGGAACTTCCTGAAATTTATTTCACTTTTCTAAATATTCACCCCGTATATTTAGACACTTATCCCATCTCTTTGCAAATCCTCTATCGCCGGCAGGTAAGAAGTATTTTGTTTGCTGTCGCAGCCAACGAGTAACCTCTTGGACGATGGCATCATCATTTTCCAAACGTCGGCGACCAATATGATTTTAAGGGTTCCGAACAGATGAAAATCACCGGGGGACTAAGTCGGGACTGTACGGTGGATGTTCCAAGCGTTCCCAATGAAATGCTTACGTCTGATGCTGATAATGAAATGCTGACCTTTGCGACTTACTTGTGGACCTACCCTCGTACTTAGCTAAATTTAGCCCTACATTCTTTTTGCGTTTTTCATGGGCACTACTTGATGCGTGAATAGTTCTTATTTTTCATTCGATATACGTACTTATACCTCTATCTTCCTCGCAGGACTTCCCATCTGTATTTTATATATAGCATGCTCCTTGCAAGTTCATATTATTTCAAGCTGTTTCCAGTCCATCAGTGTCTTATCTTCCTTTGTGTGCGCTTAATGGTTTTCTCCTGTCTTCTGTTCAGGAGATTAAATTATCTAATTACGTCTGTTTTGTCCACTGTTATTAATAGATCTGATTAAAAACCAATTACATCAGTCAAGGACAGCCCTATTTTGAGTTGGCCGTTGTTGGTTGAAAAAATGCTGATTTTGCTTCTTGCTCACATCTTTCTAATTGGAGATTTGATTGATATCTTCGTAACATTTCCCATGAGTCAATAGGCGCTTCAGTTTTTCTACTTTTAGGATGAGGTGCGCATTATTTACTGTTGATTTCTCCTCTCGTTCAATGCCTTAACTGCTTCTATGTACATAACACTTTCTTTCTCTTGATAACGTTATCTTATCCACGGTCTTGTCAGCTATATCCAAATGATTAAGTGAACTTCGAAGCCGTTAGTGGGTCTCTTGCTTGTATCTCCTCAAAAGGTACCATGTTGTATCGAGATGACTATTATGTCCTCTAGTTAGCATCTTTATTTTACCTAGATGTAGGTATTTACTATCGTTAATAATGTAGAGATTCGGTACAACTGATGAGGATGCAACTTATGTAAAAGGATCGCCGCATAATTAGATTTCAAATTAAAAATTACCTTCATTTATTGGTCGTGTTGGTTGTTTCCTGTGTATCTGGTTTGCCAGCGCGACAGCATCTTTGGATGTTTGATTTGTGGCATCCCTCCATACTACCCATCGCTCCAATCCTTTTCGTGTCTCCATAGCTTATTGCGTAAACTTCTTCCGTCATTTCTTCTCATTATTGACTCCAAGACTTCTCTGTTGTTCTGTCCCTTCAATGCGCATACCCTTATGGTCTTCAGTGAACTATTGCGACGCATAATGTGCCCAAATAGCTTTTCTCATCTGCTTATCATTTGCTCGCCTTGGCTTCTACTGTCCTCCTCTGCACTCTCAAGGGCTTAAGTATTTACGTCAGGTCTGTCTGCTTTAATCAGTCTTTTTTTAACAAAGGATTTGTATCACCTATGATATCTTCTTTGCTCTATTATTGTTCACGTCTCGCTGCTGTAGAATTCTCTCTCATACATACTTGTAAATGCCTACATTTTATATTGTCGTGAACTTTCCCTGTATTGTGAAGATTTGCCGTCTTTTGCTTCCTCTTCCCCTAAGGAGTATCATTTGTCCTGGCTTCCTCCTCCTCTATGGCTCCATTGCAGGTACGCCGTGCAGATGTTTCAATACAACATATTGGTTAAAGCAGTGGTTTATATACTTTAGATATTTGCGCAAGTTTAATTTTATGGGCAAACCTCATTTATCACAGCAGTTGAAAAAAATGACGATTGCAGGAATATGATGATAACCTACGGCAGAAGTATTGACGAGTGGGAGACAAGATGGAATCGTGGTGCGCAATTACAAATAAATTGGATTACTAAAACCAGCCTCATGAAGTAAGGTCGATATTACGTCTCTGTAGAATCTATCCTTAAATAATCAGCGCAATGATTTCGCTTCAAAGGCACTACAAGACGGCCTTTGAAAAGTAAAAGAATACACCATTTAATGCTGGGGGTAAACAAGTTTAGGGACACTCGCCTATGCGCCTACTCCTCATAAGCGGTCATCTCTCTAAGCGGCCGTTGTTTTTGGAAACGGAATGAATTTCCCATGAATTCCCATGGAATCGAGGAACTCTTCGGATGAAAAAGTAAAAGAGAGAAGCTACTTCGCTCTGGTTAGGCCACACCTCGAATACGCCGCGAGCATTTGGGTCCCTGGTCATAAAGATTTAACCAAATAAATTAATGAAATACAAATATAAGCGGCACGCTTCGTTCAAAACTGCTACGAGCGAACATATAGTGTATCACAACTTTTATTGGGATTAGGGTGGGAATCCTGAGAGACTCGGAGCCTATACGTTAGGCTTAGGTTGCTTGAGAAATTCAGAACTGATATTTTACAGAACGACACAGAGAATATTATCATGACTCCTCACTAAATCTCTAGGTCTGACAGATGCGATAAAATAAGAGAGATACACTGCCGAACAGGTAGTTACAAAAACTCGTTCTTTCCGCGCACAATAAGCGACCACAATAAAAACTGAGCTCCACTAAATATACTCCCATAATTCACATCACCATTTCTCCTACCAAAACCTTATCCCTTACATCTTCACACTGCTGGCGTTCAAACACTCCCTGCTACACGCCCATGCGGCGGCTCGCAGGGTAGTACGTAGATGTAGATTTTTGGGCGTCTCTCCCAAGAGACAATTCACACATATGTCCCGAAGGGAAAAACGTTTTGAGTTGAAAAAGATGTGCTTAGCGTGCTTTTTCACGTGACCACTCTTGCGATCTGTCCACCATCCTCTCACGCACTCAACCATCTGGCCTTAGGCGCAGCACCCTTTCGGCTCCCCATGAAACCCTTTAAAACGCACTCACTCGTCCGCTTTTTAAAGTCCGCACGCGGAGCCTATACGTTAGGCTTAGGTTGCTTGAGGAATTCAAAAAGTGGTTTGTTTCATAGCGACTCAGAGAATATTATCGTGACGCCTCACTATATCTCTAGGTCCGACAGAAGCGATAAAATAAGAGGGATACATAGCCGGACATACAGGTACAAAAACTCGTTCTTTCCGCGCACAGTAAGCGACCACGATAAAAAGTGAGCTCCACTAAATACATTCCCGTAATGCTTGTCACCATTTCACCTCCCAAAACCCTACATCTTTACACGGCTGGTAGCCTAACACCCCCTGCCATACGCCCATGCGTCGGCTCGCAGGGTATTATGTAGATGTATATATAAGTAATTTAACTCGTCCCTCCCTTCAGCAGTCACCTCCTTAAGCGGCCATTTTCTCTTGGTGGTCCATGGTGGCCGTTTAATACAGTAACATTAATTCATTCACATTCATTCACAGGTAATCGTCATTTTTTTTCAACTGCTGTGATAAATGAATTTTGAGATAGGAATCCATCGTGCCCATTCAGGTGTAGTAAACTTTCAGACTACGGAATCATCTTCCTTGCATTGATTTACTGTTTCACTATAATGAGACAGCCTAAAGGTGCGATTCATCACCGGCATATGACCGTGATTTCATCTCAGACCCCACCCTAGCTGTTTGTGGAAGGAGGTAGATATTGAGTCTTCGAAAACTTGTGTGTTGTGGTCGAACTGGTCTAAAGAGTGCATCCTCTCTCATCCAATCCACCCACGCTCCGTGCGACCATCGCGCGTCATTTCGGATTTATCGTCTTCTCTACGGAATCCCAAGCGATTTGGCCCACACCTTTCTTTTTTCGTCCCCGCCCGACGTGATATTTCTGTCTCGGACGGTGCGGATATGCGTGGGCGTGCCTTGGTTCAAGGGATTGCCGGACGTTTTTCTCGAGGAAAAGGAGGAGAGAAAATTGTGTTCCTGTAAAAGCCTTCCATAGTTCAGAACACACGTATGGATTGTGCGGACTTACATGGAGGGAAGAGCATCGATAGGAAACCATCGTTATTTGCCATCGATGGTCCATCGGAACGGCACCATCGATGTTGAGAAAATATTGAGTATGAACCATCGATGGTTGGTTATCAATGGTGAAACTATCGATGATATTGAAGATTTTTTTACGGAATGGCTTTGTGTTCAATGTAACAACAAATAAAAGTCTTAGTCATCTACTTACACACTAACAAATCTTTATGTAATTTAACCTTTAAACACATCGTTCAGCAAAAATTTAGCAAAACGCTCAATGGAAGCACTCGAGGAAAGCATCGATGGTGACCATCGACTAAAACCATCGATATTGTGGTAACATCGAGGGCAAACTATCGATGGGGAAAACATCGACCATCGGACACCAATCATCGATATTTCTGAATCATCGACCATCGATGCTAGTCCATACTTACTTGCCTATAGATGCAATTGGGGCTGGGTTGGAGGCGCTAATATTGCGTTGGGCTGGGAAGGTTACTATAGTCCGTTCTTAAATAGAGTCGACAGTGTGGGCCTCGTGGATAACGCTGTTGCCAAAATTAGGCCCCACATGTTCACCTCTGGGTTACCTGGGTAACTATTTCTTACACCGCGCTTAATTTTAGTTAGCTATTTTAGGTGATGATATTTGCGTAGTAGAACACTTCTTGATGCGCAGTTATTTTATTTCGTAGTACATACCATGCAAGGTCCGTAGAATATGCAGGTTGCTTCAAACATGCTAACAATACGAATTCCCGATCCGCGCCTCTATTGGCTGGCCTTTTGCGTTACCTCACTGATGTCATACATACAGCCGTCCTAAGCTTGTACTTCTTAGCAAATGCATACATGTACCATTTCCCATTCAAAAGGGCATTCAATTTCTCGTTCTCGGAAAGTAATTAGGTTAGGGGCTGATATGTTGGCATCTTTGGAAGGGTGAGATATTTTTCTATAAAACGAGGCGATAATCTTTTTTTTTCCTGGCGAATTAATATTTTTGGCTCCAACTACCTTTATAACACAATAAAGATTTCTTTGTGGGCAGCTACAAAGATTTCATAGTTCGCTCCCCACCCTTTCCTATAACCCCAAAGAAACATTCCAATACAGACCTAATCATCATGGCGCAAGTGCTCTTGGCCGCATTCTCTTGTCACTGGCACTAAGAATGTTTGTTCATACCATCAATCACGGCTCTGTGTTCATGGTTGAGGGAGGACTGTGAATAGTCGATCTTTAACAATGTTTTGGTTCGTCTTCCAGAGTAAATGTAGTTGATGCCATTGATAAATAGGGGGTTTTCTAGGCGTTGACGTCAATACTTCGTTCTGACCGTCATGTCGAAACCTTTCTGAGTAATGTCCCGAGATTTCATCTTAACCTGTGACGGAGGTTACCTACTTGAATTTACTGGAGACATTTGTTGACGAGGCCTATCACGTGCATACTCATGTCATTTCTAGTGCAGTTACTCCCGTGGAGGATGAATATGTTAACATATGCAGACGGCTTTCATTTGTCTGAGAGCGATGTCGGGTTTGCTCCTTAAGACTCTTATCTTGAATCAACTGCGGTTCTCTTTTTTCTGCCTTGCTTCCTTAATCATGTACGTACGTCATCTTTTGTCTTGTTTTCTTGCGCAAGTGCAGCTGTTGCTGTGGAAACTTCCTTTATATTTCTTCGTATGTCAACATTCCGGCCAGTCGGTCGTTATTTTACCGTGTAATTATGAGGTCCTCCATCGGTTCAGATGCTGCAGAACCGATATATTTAAAATTTCAGTTTTACCACGTACAACAAGGGACCATAATAGTTGCGATAGATCAGTACTAGGATACTGACTAGGTTAAATAGGTTTTTGCACTTGTTCTAAATACCCTAACAGCATTATTAGTTACTAATCTCTCATGCAATTTCCGGCATGATATAGCTCTTGCATGATTTAGCACCTTGTTGAACTATTTATCTGTCGCAGTAATTATGACAAGTAGTCGTATCTTAGGTAGTGCGCTGTCCTCTTAGCATTCGACATATCCTGACGGAGTGTGAGAGATATCGGGCGGTGCGTAACAGGCTGCTGCTAGTGGGAGACCTGGGGTACATTCTAGGCGATGACCCAGATGTTCTCAACCGCGTTTTGGAATTTTTAAATGAAACTGGCCTATTTAATAGTATTATAAGGATGTAAAATTATTTTTAATTTTTACTCAGCGTTTATATCAAGTACTTTATTATAATACCATAATATGCAGCGTATATTTATTTTTTATAATTATGACGTGTAGTGGTGCAAAATGACCATGTCGTCGACGCACCCTATCAACCCCACTACTACTACTACTACTTAGGTAGTGCACTGCATGGGAGTATTTTCTTGTACGTAGCGCTCTGCCAGTTTCTAGTCTGACCGCGTATTGTCATTCTGACTGCTTTTGGCTTGCGCCTGGCATTACGAGGAAACGTGCGCGGTTCGGATTTCAGCTTGGATGAGGGCTTCATACCTGGTGTGGAATCACCTCGTTCCACACACCGTGGTGGTGGCTTGCACGGTATTTCGTAGATGTAGATATAAAGGGGGCGGAATTCCCTGTTTAATTATGAAGCAAAAATGTTCCTCGTCTAAATCAAGCAGACCTGTTGTTTCCTTAATATTAGGAAGTAATTTCAGCTGCTGACCACTAACAGCGACTAAACGGCGCCGTGCAATCGCTGTGGACATTTGCGTCACGACCCATCCACCTTGTCCCCTCTTAGTTTCCATCGATGCGCGCCATAATCTCGAGGGGGAAAAGGTACTCGGTGATAATGGCTTCTAGCCACCGTGACATTCAGGAGAATGACTGATAACTGGCGGTGTTTTTCCTCGTTCAAGTTAGAAGGTATATAAAATAGCAGCTGCGGAGAGCATGGTCTTCCAGTGACACCGAGTAGCTTATTTTATTTATTTTTTTAATATCAATCAAATTTATGACATTAAAATTACAATAATATTGCAGCACATGGACATAGAAAAACTAAATTAAAACTTTTTGTTACAAAAACACAAGTTTTACACTAAATGACAAAAAAAAGGAAAAACCCACAGTTACATGTATTTCAAAAGTTTTTTATTACCTTAAGAGTCTTTCTGAGCTTTAACAGGCTCATCAGAAAGTGCTCTTTTTAATCTATGAATTACCACATAACTGTGTCCATATAGAGTTTTATACAGGGAAGTGCAATCAGTCTCCCAATTATCGTTGTTGTCACATTTCCAGCAAATGCTTCTTTAGTTTTTTTCAACTTCTGAATATGTTTTCATACCATGCGTGTCGTAGTTGGTTTTATTTTAGATATAGTCACTATCATTCCGTTTCTGCCACATTAAAATACTTAGACCCTTCATAATAGTGCTCATTTCTTTTCCCCATTATGTGTGCATTCTGTTTCAAATTTTTATATTTGTTTTTGAAATTATTTTTCATTACTAAAATATATGATTACAGTTTTTCAAGAGGTAATATTTGCAGTAATATATATATATATATATATATATATATATATATATATATATATATATATATATATGAAGAACACACAAAGTTTCTTGATATTTCGGTGCCACTAGCACCTTGGTCGCAAGAGCGAAGACTCAAGAGCGAAGGTCGCAAGAGCGAAGACTCTTCGCTCTTGCGACCAAGGTGCTAGTGGCACCGAAATATCAAGAAACTTTGTAAGTGTGTTCTTCATTTTTTTGTTTTCTGTGTTTGTCGTCTGCCTTCCTCTGGCAAACTTTTATATATATATATATTATATATATATATATATATATATATATATATATATATATTATATATATATATATATATATATATTCCATATACAATATATATATATATATATATATTGATATATATATTGATATATTGTTTGTATGACTAGTATTTGGTTAAAGGTGCATTATTCAAGAACTCGTGTTTAGGAATGGAATGATTTCGTATTCAATCGAAAATACCGCTAATTCCTACTGGCTGTTCGATCCAAGTTTAGTTAAATAAGTTCTTCTCAGTGCTTAAATAGTTTCCATAATTTTAAAATAGTGAGTAATCTTTTAGTAAAAAGTTTAGTTGGCATGGCAAAGTCCATTTATCGTCTGTATTAGTTTTTCTTTTCCAGCTAAAGTTTATGCAGTGTCAGCGTTACGCCATGCATTTGCAGTACCTAATCGTTCATGTCGTCTCCCTTTGACTTAGATAAGTGCTCTTTCCGAGAATTATCACAATTGCGTTCGCCTCGCATATGTTAGGTTTTGAATGGAATCATTGTTCTTATCTGCTCAGTTGATCCGCTGTGCGGGTATTGTCCTGCATTGTGATTTATCGCTTCCTCATTTATTTTCTAACATTTAAATGTTATAACTGTAATCATGCTTTGATCGTAAGTGATGTGGAATAGTGGATTCCGAACCGTAGTCATGATGCAATGGGATCTTCATGAAGATTGTATGTAAGCTAAACCTTATTTTGGACGAGCATCGTTATTGATAGTATTTTGGGAGAGGCGATTTTCGTTATACCTCAGTCATTATGGTCTTTGTCGGCTGCCTCAAATCTTGCCACCCTTAACAGTGTTATAACCTTCTTCGCTAAAATAGTGAAATACAGAAATTCAAATTTCCGCGATGCATCCGCGGACGAGATACTATCTTCCCTCTTCAATTGTTATCTCTCCCATCACAGACGTAAATCCAACGTAAAACTCATTTACAATACCCTTAAGCCTTCCATTGAAACCCCCGAACTTAACTCATTCATCAACATTGGAGTGTCTTCGCTTCCTACCAGAGCTAACTGATTACTCCACATCACAACTCCAAGATTAATTACTAATTAAATGCTCGCTCTTCTTCCGTCTCTCCTCCCTAATAAATTCATTCCATGCTGATATCGATCCCTTTTCTCTATCGCCGAAAACCCTCACCAACTTGGCCTCAACACATCTTTCCTTAAATGAACGGCGAACCTGGACAGTAACAGATTTGGACGCCAACTCCTGATCGGCTAAGCTAAGTTTTTTGTTGTTATTTTTTATGTTTGTATGCGTGTCTTTTTTTAAATAGATAAATAAAATTAGTGCCACAAACTGACGTCTGTGGACGTTATGGTGTAGTGTTTTTCGATTATAGAGAAATGAAAAACGAATGGTATCGCGAGGGTGGTATTAGCTGAAAGAGATAACAGCGCAGTGAAGAGAAGTGCTTGCACAAGTCGCGAGGAAGTGCGATAGCCTATGTCCAATCACCAGGTGCATTGGCGGCATAAGTTCCCGTGATACTATATAGCAGCCCATTGCCTCCACGGCAATTCCCACAAGAAAAATGGACAAACCTGGCAAATAATGTCTTTGCTGCTCTTAAAATGTATTGATACCAGTCTAAATTACTAGAGGTGAGTCGTTCGCGAACGAACGGGTCCATTGACTGAACGGGAGGACCTAGGTCCGACTTCTATGGAACTACCGATCCTTTCGGTCTGTCGGCCTTCGTTCCTTTCGGTCAAGCGGTCCTTCCGGTCCCTCGTTCTTTTCGGTAAATCGTTCCTTATAGTCCATCATCACTTTCGCTCCTTTATTTTTAATACCCATACAATGCATCTGCTGATGCAAGCGGCATAATATCAGTACTTTTTCTCTTTATTTATATTAAATCTGTTTACGAAACCATGTAAAATTTTGGTAATATTACCTTCCATATTTTATTTCATCCAACATTCAATATTTCTAGTTTTATACGGGTATTTTTCATATCTTTAAACACCAAGAACATGTTAAAAATAAAAATGCATGACCACCAATTAAAAATAACGGTGAGCGAGTGAAAAGGAACGGGTCCTGAAAAGAGGACCGTTCCAAAGTGAACGAGTTCCCAAGAATGAAGGGTTTTGCCCATCTCTACAAAATCCTGTCTGAACGCATAGTCGCGAAATCGGACCTGAGTAATGTCGGAGTTAAGGTGAAATGTCATAGACAATTCTGTGGATTTCTTAGGAGATAGCTAAATTAGCGTTCAACTGAATGCATGGGACCTACGACGCAAGAACATGTTGTTATTAAAATGTACAGCGAGCACTTTTACCTAGGGAGCCATCAATTTAATATATGCAACAAGTATCTTTTCTTATATCACCGCGGGAATCGTAAAGAATCATCCCGCAGATTCGGTCATCCGCTTAAAATCAGAGAAAAATGTATTCCAGGCATGATATACGTCTTAACTAATACTCGTTCTTCCTTGGCGCAGCTCGATTTCTCCAGGGGTATTTAGCTTGTATCGGAATGAATAAAGAGGAAGATAAAGAAATGTTTATTGTCCTTGGACCACTTGGTCCACTAAGAACATACAAAAGGTATACATTAGTATCAGAGCTCGAGTACACAGAAAAATTGGATACATGCAATAGATGATATAATAATGGTAACAAAAAATACAAGCATATTGGTGAAATTAATACGGAGGCTTCCGCGTTATTTAATGGCCGCACTCTGCTCGGGCCCCCACCGCGCCGACCCACTCCCGGGGGACAACAGCCCCGCCCGCCCCCCAGCCGGCCTCGTCAGGTCCCAAATTTAGGACCTGATGAACTGGACTTAGGACCCGACGAAGCCAGCCCGAAGGCAGGCGAAACTGCCGCCCCCCAAAAACGGATCGACGCGGTAAAAACCCGAACAGAATACGGTCAAGCATATTGGTAAGTTAAATTTTTTCCTGCAATAGCATTTTATTAGACAATATGTTTTTGAAAGCCATCAGTGAATTAGAGAATAGGTAATGATATTCGAGATCGGCAGAGTAGGTGGCTGGAGGTTGTAATAAGGGGCGATGAGTTGCTCAAGAATGTAATAGAGGGAAGGATGTTGGGCAAGCGGGGAAGTGGAAGAAATAGAGTAGGTTTCATGGATGGGATGAAGAATAATAGATCGTATGCCGAGGCGAAAAAGGCCCCTGAAAGTGTAGAGAACCGGGAGGAGATTCTCTGACATTCAACCTTAATCGGGTCCATCTTAGCCAATTCAATCTTAACCGGTAGGATACTTTTAAAAAATAGTATACAGTGTCAAACTTATTATAAAACCAGCACTATCAATATTAGTGTATTTTTGTCTTATGCGATTGCTTTAATGGGCTCCATTTCTCTCCCAGTTGCATAGTTATTGGAGCTGGAATATGTCTCATTTCCCTATACTCAAGGTCGGGCCGCATTTCATCGTCTTTAATCGCAATAATCTAGAAAGCATTTGTGATTTTGAGGGAGTTTTTCGCGGCATTGAATTCTCTCATATGCATTTGAGGCATTTAGCCTCTCTCGGACCTGTTTTCAATGTGAAATATCTCTGTGTTTATCGATTCATTTCCGCGAATAAATTTTCATCTTCGTTTCTATTTTCAAGGTCGAGGCCATTTAACCTTTGTGGTGCCCTCGGCGTAATTGGCCTCCTATCGATCGGAGACTATTTCCAGGGTTTAAGCCTTTGTCGGCTTCGTGAGATACTTTGAAGGAGACCGCCTCTGTACTCTCCATGCTAATTTTCCTTATCGATCGCTTTAAGCATCCTCGACTTCTACCCTGTGTATTGCTCGATTCCCTCGCCGTTCAAGTAGACTGTTTAAAGTCTTCTACCCAGATCTCAAATAGGCAATCCCTTCTACCGTATTAAGGTAGTTTGAGTGAGATAGTTCACTAGTCATAATGGAGACCATATTCGAATTATACGTTTCAATTTCACCAGCTCTATGACACATGGATTAATTTTGCATTATTAATAGTGCAAAAATATCGTTTAATATGACAGAAAGCGTAAGTATTTAAATGATAATATTTATACAAGTCTTTTACTTGACTCATTGTTTTCTCGCGGTTCGTTTAAAACTCCTTCAAAAGTTTTTTTTTATCCCGAAAAATTTACTTCGTTGACGACATGATTAATCTTCAAAAATAGGTGAGAAAACGTACAAACTACAGGCTGTTCATTTTTTATGAGGTCTAGGTGTTAGAAATTCCTCATTTTTAAATAAGCTCTCTATGAAGTATATACACGTACTATTTCCCATGTAACGGCTGGTATTTTTTTGCAAATATCTCAGAACGTAGTGTGGTAAGGGGTAGAATCGGTGGTGTCATTGGAAGGGTAAGATATTGATCGTTTAATTGAGACCAAATTCATTCATTTCTAGGTAAACTGGTATTTTGCTTAAACTGCCTCAAAGTGAGAAAGTGTGTAGGTAAAAGAAATGGGAAAAATAATAGAATTTTGAGAGGAAATATGGAACAATAACTGTTCAGCAGCTATATGTTTACAGAGGGCTAAGAGATTGGTAATAGGCTTACAAATCCACTCATATTACTCCCCAACCCTTCCAGTGGGGTATTTCAGCACCCGAGCACCTGACCGTGGTTTCATTGCATTTGATCTGATTGTCCTCCAGCCTTTCAACTTATTATCCACCAAAACAGGCAGCCTATTTAACCACAAATTCACAGTGGTGCCCTTCCCATCCTCATCTCCCTCCTTCATTGGTATTTCATCATTTCCGCCTACCTATTCTTAGGTTCTCATGAGGTTTCCTGGGAAAAGGGAGAGAAAAGCAGACAGGTATACTTAAGGTTGGCTCATTGATTTCTAGGCGAGATGATATTTCGCCTAAACTACCATAGACTAAACGGCAAAATACGCTGAAACGTGTTAGTCATTGGACCATTAGTTTTATCGCGTGATTATTATTTTCCTTGTGAATACGTCCGGGTTTCTCAAAATAAAAAAATAGCATACCGATCCATATATATTTAAATCTTTGCCAGACACATTTATTGCCCTTTTATAACCAACTGAAAGTGCGATATCGTTTTTTTTCTCGTCAGGCTATTTTTTATCCGGTGACAACACTCGCGTCGTTTATCAAGGATCACTATTCTTTCGATATTCACAGTTTTTCTCTGATTCTGTCATTTTTATCAGTGTTTACAATTCGATTGTCGGCATTTGCAAAAGAGTTTATTGTAACCTGTTTTATTACATGATGTCAATAACGACGAAAGGAAAATAATTCTCCGAATGGATGACGGGGCTTCGACCGGGGATCACCCTCTTTTTTCACATTGAATGATATGTTTTTATCAAATGACTGATTTGTCACCACGTCTTAAAAAATAGTCGCGACTTTGAATCATGCTTAAAATAAACATGTCCATCCGTGAACGAGACGTCTAACAGTTCCGCCAATTCGTAACACTCTGGCTCTGGTTGAAGGTTACGGATATCTTGACCTGGCTCGTGCACCAATCTCCTCATTATTTCCGGCAAAATACGTTAATTGATTGTATTACCTTGGAATAAGTTTTGCCTCGTCATTGTTCAGGTCCCCAAATGCATAATCAGAGAGATAGTATAAAAATGGCAATAAACATGCCGCCGGTTGGGAATTTATAAAGCACGAGGGCTTAATTTTTGGACGTCTTATCGGCACTGATCTTGATATGTAACTTTCTGAATCCGCTTGCGAATGTAGATTAAAATCGCCACTAAATTGAAAATCTACTAATCAGTGTTTTCGTTCGGGTATTCTCCCGACAGATGTTCAACCGGTGCGTATGGCATAGTAAAAACTCGTCATCGACTTGTGACGAAAGTTCTTCATTGAAACAAGTTATAAAATTTGGTGTTCAATTTGTTTCCACGAAATTCTGCTGACGAACTCTTTATTTTTAATAGATGTCTGCAATATTTGCCCGCTCACAAATACGGTACGTCGTTTTATATTTATGTTCAGAGTTGTACTTCCATTTTTTTGCTGGGAGAGCGGGTTTGCTAACGACATAAGTATTACTTTTTGAGTTATAAATATTATATTCCTAAGCAAAGATAATCCATAACATGACGGGAGTGGCCGAAAGAATAAAAACAAAATCAAAATAAATTTTATAGCAGGTGGGCGAAAGTTAAACCGACAAGTAATTTTGTTGCGAGGAGAGATTTCGGGACGGAAGCAGGCGAAGCATAAAAGATAATGGAAGGAGGATCGTTTAGGCGAAAGGTGCGTTCTTTAATAAGAGAGAGCTAATCACAGGAACCATGAATATAGAGGTTGTGAGATGGTTAGTTTGTTGTTTGAATTTGAGGCGTTACCCTGCATAGTAGCGAAAATGGCACTCTGGAGAAATGGAACGGGAAGAGACACGGCGTTCTGAACTTCCGAGCGTTCCGACCGAGATGAGGGTTAGGAGGAGTGTGGAGGAAGTACAAGGAACGGAAAGGAGGACGCACAGTGAAGTTCTTTGGATAGAGGGGAGAAGGAGTTCATGAAGGTGGTGGAAACGATTTTGGCTGATGGATACATTTTTGTGAAACTTTGCCTGCGTGTTCTTATCTGTGGTTATATCTGTAGATAAATTTGAAAAAGCATCATACCTATTTGTTTTTTTGTCAATTCAATGCTACGTAACTCGTTGATCAATGGCATATGAACGTATTTCGGTGTCATACGCATGGATTTTCTTCTAATCAGGGACTAATAAATTTCTTATTGTTGTAACGTTTGTTGACATATACCAAAGCGTCTCCCCGATTCCGATATTAGAAAACTACTCATTTCAATGTGATTTCTTCTACATTTCCTATAAATGTAGAAGATTCCAATTAATTTCCAATTTCCGCGACTAAAACTCTTGCCATAAAAATGCCTTAGTTAACGAAAAAAAGGTATAATTATTTCTTGAATAATTTCCATTACTGTCTGTATGGTGAGTTCCAACGCATATAATTAAGCACTTGCACTTAATTGAATTGTGGCCAAAGAATTTGTTTTCGACTTACTGAATACACTCTTAAAATGTGCCCTCGAAGACCCTCAACTACCGCTCCAGCCGCCTTAAGAAGTCCATCGGAGGCAAGCTTGGGCAATGGGGTTCTTTTAAAGGAGTATGGGGCTACTGTTGTTCATTTGGAAAATAAAGTGATGGGAAGGAAGGGAAGAGAAATGGTAAGGATAGGAATTTTGTTCGGCAAGTATGCCGAACTGGAGAAATCGTTCGAAGATGCAGCGCCACCCTTGCCAGAGTAATAAGAGAGTATCAATGATCCATCAGGATCCTAACGTTGTCGGTAGATTATTAAACAATTGTTAGCCAGCGAAGGAGAAGAAATATAAATGACATTCATTTCCTGGTTCTGTGACGACTCAGACAGATGTGGAAATATAGATTTGGTATATGTGATTCCATTAGCCTTCGCGTCATTTAGGGTGAGACTGGAGAATTCTTTTACTGGATGATATGAACCAACGTGGCGACGTGGCGTGATCCGGGGTGTCACAGTGCTTTTTTTGTTCGTAATACTAATCGCCATATTATATCACGGAGATTACATGAAAATTTCCTTGAAAAAGGATCATGTTTTGTCGTCTTGAGTTGATATCTTTTTTCCGATAACCGTTGATATCTCTTTAATTATTTCATATAATAAACCTAAAATAAATTGTTATCAATCTCCACGGCAATTTTTGGAATCCGTTTTCAGTTTTAAGCCGTATCTGATGGTTTATTAAGCCATATAGACGCAGGGTAGTATTCCGCTGAGTTGTTCGAGTAAAAAAGTGCGTTAGCAAGATTATGGATACCTTCGTTTGAAAGTTTCCGTCCATTCATTGGTTATCAAAATTCTACATTCCACGCTCAAGGATTCTTACAGTTTTGCATGGAAATTTGACGAGTGAAAGCCTTCCCGTTACCAGCTCCATCCATTAGTCACGCCTCGCCCGCGCTCCGAATTTCACGCCACCTCGTGTTTCCTTGAGCTCCTTAATAATGCATGAGGTTATCCTTTCTCCTCTTGTTCCCCTTCGTTTACAACTGTCATCCGTGACCCCTTGACTTTCGTGAGCCTTTTTGGGGACTGACGGGTGGATTCGTAGAGGAGGAGGCGTGAAGAACGAGAGGTTTGGGCACTCGTACGCGGGTTCCGCAGGGGAATGTGATGGGCCCTCCCACCTTTCATTTTTGGCCAGAGCGGCCTTTATAATCATTGCAATCACTAAAGCTAAAAATTTTAGCACTGCTAAAAATTGATATATATTTTAAAATAGTATTACATTTTCTTGTTTAATTATTATCTCGGCTTATAAAAATCCAGTTCTCTCCAAAGGATATTTTCTCTGCTGATATTCGGTCATTGTGACTATTGATTAGTGGTGATGTCATCAAGAGTAAGCAGTATTAATTAATGTTAAAATCTCCCATATTCCTAAACAATTTAGTACCTTAAATAGTTGAAATTATTTACAGCTATGGAGGATTTTACTTTATATACTTAAAGCTCAAAAATTGTTGCACATGTATCTAATCGTTTGGCTAATACCCTAGTCTATTTGAATCATCCTGCTGGAGACAATCCATGATGTTTTCATCAATTTTAACCCAATCAGTAAGAGGTGAGGTGGATTCAATATGGTCGTATTTCCAGTTCATTAAATTTTCCTTGTTATTTCTTAGTGTTTACCTTCGCCGATTTGATAAAAGTATCAATTAGTCCATTTTTACTTTCACCATTATAAAAAGTCGTAATAGAGCTATTTATATCTCGGCCAGACTGCGTTTTTATCTGCGTATTGGCCCGATAAACTAAACGTCTGTGGTGCGTTTCCTGGTCCAGGTATTGTTTGTTTGCGTGGTTATTTCAATATCTCACATATCAAGCTCTTGCTAATGCCAACTATCAGAGCCATCTAAGTCTCTACGTATGAGAGCTGAAAGACAGTCTATTTTCCTAGTTATTGCCGTACAAAATAAACCGAGGGTGTTTTACTTTTAGAGGAATTAGGTGTTATATATATTAGCAGTGGATAACATCGTTAAATTTCAACCTTAAAACTTTCGTGGACCATTTTATTTTCAGTCCATTCACGATCAAAAACAGCAGTCAACAGTTCTTTTCATCATGCCGAGTATCTAAAACATGGGTCGTCAAATACGAAAAAAACAATTGAATCCAAACAAATAAATAGCTTTCCAAAAAAAGGAAAAAATAATGTAATGTCCGACATTAGGTTGGGAACCGCTAGTGACTCGCAGGCTTAGATTGCTTGAGTAATTCCGAAGAGGTGTGTTTCAAATCGACGCTGAGCGACAAACTGAGGTTCGCCATTTCACCTCCCAAAACATACCCATGCTTTATGCGGCCGATGTTCTAACACCCTCTGCAACGCGCCCATGCGGCGGCCCGCAGGGTAGTATGTAGTTGTACCTTCTGGGGTAATCTGTTGGAAATAAGTAAGTGCCAAAGGATCTCAACTCAGTCACATCTCTGAAGACTTTGAGAAAAGGCGAGGAATTTCTACCCAATTGCCGTTCTCTCTCTCTCTGGCTATCAATTCCAGTCGTCGCGACGCGTCTTGTTCTTTAAATTCCTTTTGTTTCCTTTCCTGCTCTATCGACTTCATCCCTCTTTTCAAATTTAATTGGGTACCCCTCACCGTTCTTCTCCGCGACTTAATGATGTCTTTCTCCCTATCTATCCATTCTTTTCCCACTCAAATCAACATCTCGTGTCTGTTCACTTCAGAGTTAAATGTCATCGATACTTGTTAAATTTTAATGGACTTTTGCGATTTTATGCTTAATTCCTATTCTCTATTTCCACGTTACCACTTCCTCAAGAAACGTTATATTTTCCAGTTTTTTTACCGCTCAGGAATGCCCATCTCACCGTTGCCTTTCGGGGTGGGCTAAGTCAAAGGACTTTTTACCGGTATTTATGGGAAAATTGCTGTCAAAATGCCTCATCTACATGTGGCGAAAGTTTTTAAGATTCAAACAATATGCAACATTAGGTGTTTATTTTATTTTCACGTACTACTGCTCACTAACTCGTGTATTTTTAACTGATGCCAAAAATATTTTGCTATCTCTCCTATTTGATGCGTCGTTTTGTATTTGCGTTTAGTGTTGTGCTTCTGTTTTTTGCGGAGGAAATGGATTTGCTACCGGTATTAGTATTACGTAACGAATTATAAATAATATATTCTTATGTAAAGGTAATCTCTAAGATGACAGGAGTCACAGACAGGAAAAAAAACAATAAAAAGACATTTTTTAGAAGGCGGGCATAAGTTAAAACGGACAGTAATTTTGGTGGTAGGAGGGATGTTTGAACGGAAGCAGACGAAGTGCAAAAGATAATGGGAGGAGGATCGTATAGGGAAGGGATGCTTTCTTTAGTAAGAGAGAGCTAATCACAGAAAGAGCTTGATATGGAGCGTAGCGTTGTGTGGGGCAGAAACGTGGACCCTCGGAAAGGACGACGAGAATTGGCTGCAGGCATTTGAGGTGTAAGTGTGGAGAAGGTTGGAAAAGGTGAGGTGGACGGAAAGGATGACTAACGAGGAGGTGCTTGAGATGGTGGGCGAGGAAAGGAAACTTCTTACTGAAATCCGGGATAAGCAGGGTAGTTGGCTGGAGAATGAAATAAGGGGTTAGGGGTTGCTCAAGAGTGTGATAGAGGGAAGGATGCTGGGCAGGTGGGGATGAGGAAGAAAGAGAATGGGTTTCATGGACGGGATGAAGAAGGGTAGGTCGTATGCTGTGGCGAAAAAGGATATACTAGAGCGAGATAGGCTCCTGAAAATGTAGGAAACCGGGAGGAGATTCTCTGACATCCAACGAAACTTACCTTAACCGGCAGAATACTTAAAAAAGAGGAAACTTGCTCTCTTTTCATAATTTATTCCATAATGATCCATCCATTGCATACTTATTTTTTTCTGTTCAGTAACCCAACGTTGGTCTAAGAATCAACTTTTTCCTTTTCATTCATTATCTGTCAATTTTTTTTTACTTATATCATTGCAATATTATGTTATACTATGGCAAATGTATTCATGTTACAGGTTTTTTAAGTTTTTCTTTTTTTTTCTTCTCCAATGAGATGTGTTTTGAGTTCTGTTTTATGTATGTTAATATTATTTTCCACTATGTAAATATTATTTTCCACTATGTAACATGCCGCTGGTATGAATACTATGGAACCTTCTGACAAGCCATGTGGCTTAGAAGGTCCTGATTAAAAAAATGCAATAAAGGCAAATTGATAAATTGAAAAAAAAAAAAGACAAACAATATCAAGATCTTATGTAAAATGTGGCTCTGGAGAATGGTGATGAATATGTGAAGGAAGAAAGACTAACGAGGAAGTACTTGATACGGTAGGTCAGGGGAGATAAGTAATGGATAAGATTAGGAAGAGGCAAAGTAGTTGGTTTGAGCAGGTAATGAAGGTTGTGATTGTTAAGAGTATGTTGTGTGAGCGAGGAACGGGAAGAAAGAGAATAGGTTTTATGAACTGGGTAAAGAAGGAGACGTATTCAGAGATGAGTATCATTGGTAGATAGGTCCCTGCTTATGTAAAATTCTAGAAAATATGACTCACTTCCACTGAAGCGTACCTTGACTGATATGTTAACTTGTAATAATGGACATGTATGTTTATCGTCATTTTTTCTTTGCACAAGCGAGAAACATTTTCGTGCTATCTCTGGTTACTCTTGCGTAGTTTGGGGTTTCCCACTTCTTCCTCTTTTGTAAGACCCCGTGGTCGACTGACAAAAAGAAATGTGTGCTCAACTCGTGACGGTGTGTACCAAGAGCATCGTGTGTTTACTGTCAGCGAGAGCCTCTATCAACTCTTCTCGATTTTTGTGTTGGTCTTGGCTCTAGTTTCCTCGTTTCCGACGTTTTGTAACCTTCGGCAATCGAGCCCGGGCATGACGTAGCCCGAGGGGAGACACTGTCCATTTGGTTCTGCCCCCGCCCGAAATTGTGAATTTATTGAGAAAAGGGGAAATAAAAGTAGAGGTTGGAATTGTTTTTTATTACAGTTTGAAAAATATTCAAGTGAATATTTTTGTGCTTTTTATAGTATGAAAAACTTTGTCTTGTATTATTTCAGATGTTTGTGCAGGTAAAACTTTTAAATATCAGTTGTTTTACTGTAGTATCAGGTGAAGAGTTTGATATGGAGCGTAGCGTTGTATGGAGCAGAAACGTGGACCCTGAGAAAGGAGGACGAGAATAGGCTGCAGGCATTTGAGATGTGGGTGTTGAGAAGAATGGAGAAGGCTAGATGGACGGAAAGGAAGACTAACGAGGAAGTGCTGGAGATGGTGGGCGAGGAAAGGAATCTTTTGAATGAAATCCGGGAAAGGCAGGGTAGATGGCTGAAGGAGGTAATAAAGGGTGATGGGTTGCTGAAGAGTGTGATAGAGGGAAGGATGCTGGGCAAGCGGGGAAGGGGAAGAAAGAGAATAGGTTTCATGGACGGGATGAAGAAGGGTAGATCTTATGCAGAGGCAAGAAAGGATATATTAGAGGGAGATAGGCCCCGGAATGTGTAAAAGGCCGGGAGCGGATTCTCTGACATTCAACAAAGCCTACCTTTACCGGTAGAATACATACATAACATACTGTAGTCGCAATGATACTCTTAACACTTCTTGATCCGGTGCCTTTTAAATTTGACTAGCCCCTGGGGCCGGCCATTTTTTGCATTTTTTTTGGGAAGGTACATGTATACAATTAAATTCACACAACTCCAGAACTAATGTATATTTTTTAATGAAACTTTCATTCGTTGCATATTATATAACAGACCGGACCATGACCGCTGGTGGCGGAAACCCGTATTTTTACGTGAGCGGACTATAATGTGTTAAGTGCTAAAATACAAATTTGCTCCAAATTGAAAAATAAAATGTTGACCGCCCTCCCATCCCCCTCCGCTCGCACTCAACATGGAACATGGACACTCGGAAACGGATTCTGACTACTACTTCACTGAGACTGGGATATCGCATTACCCGAAAAATTTCGATATTACGTTATCAGTTTACTTTTCATTGATCATCAGCAATACTAACCTCAACAGTGACTGTTGATTCACAGCAAATTATTTACTATTTAACGTTAAATCAATATTTACTAATTCTCATAATGTACTAATGAAAGTATTAATTTATTAATGAAATATTTTAGTGGTGAATTTACTCATTTATAATTGGTCGATCAATCCTAAGATAGGTTGACTGCAGCTCTTCCCTACCTAATGTTAGTTCCCTTACCTCCTGTTATCTCTTTCTATGTACTTTCCTCTTTATTTGGTTCATGAATTTATTCCTGGGTCTTCCTTTGGGGGAATTTTACCTCTATTTTACCTTCAATTATGTTCCTCTTCAATTATGGTCAATTAACTATACTTGATTAAATTAATCTCCCAGAGCGGGCCATTCAACATGGCGGGTTTCCAGTCTCTGACTGGAGGGTCTCTACTTCAGGACAGAGTCTCTATGTTGCGCCAACGCCACTCTGTGGTATAACTGGCGCAATATAGAGGACTTCAGCTCAGGATGAATCTGCTTTCCCTCTGCGGGTGATGGTGGAGTTGATTTTAGTAGTATTTTGTTTCAATTTATTTTAAGGTACGACTAGTCTCGATATAGTAATAATAATGAAACGCAAGTGTCGAAAATACTTGTACCTTTAATTAAATTGGAGGAATCAAACAATGTGTTCTTTTGAAAAAACTTTGTGACTATGCCTACCCCGGAAGGGAACGGCGTGATTGGTAAGTATGTATGTAACTTCCTCCAAGTTGAGCCATTGATATCAATATTTTGTTTGATGGTATTGGGGTCGCGGCTCCTAAGTACGGAGCTGTGGCAACGCAAACATTTTATCTAGTCGATTTTGCAGTTACCAGGCGATAACGCCGAAAAGCGGTGGCATTCAGAAGAAACTCATTGAAGGCGTACGAAAGATTTTCTCTTCGAATTAGGCAATATCGCGTAAAAACGTCGCTGTTTGAGAAAATACCTGAATATCTCTCGTGGGAAATATTTCGTTCATGGAAATCAGGACAAGGTTTAATACATCGAATGTGTGGAATGCAGCTGACCCTCTTCCTCTGCATTGAGCTGTGTGAATGTTTCCTTTCCCATATTTATGGATATTCATTCGTAAAGAAAGAGTTAAAATTGTTTTTTAGCCTTGACTTTAAAAACCCTACAATTGACGGCCTTGACATAGCTATTGCTTCCTTCATTTAAGTCGTTGCCCTCTCGCCACAGTTTTCCATCACCTTGTACATTATTACTATTTCATTCAGGATATGGTTCCGATATTTCTTCCTCTCTTACCATTTTTGCTAATTCCAGCAGCGTTTAAGTACCTTGTTACCTTATCCAGCCTCGGTAATAATGGTCCTAAGGTAGTTTGAGCGATATAGTTCCCTAGTCATAACAGAGACTATAATCGAATTTTACGTTTGAATTTCAGCAGCTGTAGGAAGTATGAAGTAAACATTGAAATAATAATTGTGTAATAATATACTTTTATATGACTGAAATGGTAATTAATTAAATAAAAATATCTACTTGAGTCTTTTACTTGACTTTCTTTTCGTGCGGTATGTTTAAAACTCCCTCACTGCGGAAGGTTTGTTTATGATCCTGAAAAAACTACTGCAGTGACATTATGATTTATTAAAAAAACTGAGGAATCATACACAGTACACATTGTTGATTTTTTGACGAGATCTCGGTGTTAAAATTTCTTTATTTTTTACATGAGGAGTCTCTGGAGTGCGTACACCTACCAATTCCCATGTAAAAGGGCTGGGATTTTTCGTCAAAAATCTCGGAAAGTAGTTCGGCAAGGGTCTGATCTTTTGGAATTTTTGGTAGGGTGAGATGTTTTTCTTTGAAATGAGACAAAATTAATTGATTTCTAGGTGTAATGATATTTCGCTCAATCTACCTTAATGTCCTCATCGGGATCGTTTGCCTTAGAACGATACTTATGGTTAACCTCATAGATTCATTTAAATACCCATTTCTGAAAATGCGTTTCCGCGGTTGAAACCTTTTTTCTACGAGTTAGCCCGAGGAAAGGAAGCAAAATGTGGATACTTTCCTTTTTATAAACGATAGGTGAATAGGTCTATTTTTGACTTATATTTCCTCGTTACTTGCAAGTCACTTCAAGGATGTGTGGAGGGGTTCATCCAAACAGCTTTGCAATGGCAGTCTAATAGTCTGCTATACTGTTTTTACCTCATCATCCGATGGCGCTACAGCACGGGGTGGACCTTGACTTGCTGCATCCTCTCCAGTCGTCCTGGTTAGCCATCCTCCAACTCCCATCCTTTCCAGGTCGCCTTGCACCTGGTCCAACCATCTAATCTTTGGGCGCCCCTGCCTTCTTTGGTTGAACAGCCTTCCCCTCATCATCCGCTTTGGGATATATTCTTCAGCCATTCTTTCCACGTGTCCCAACAAGCGGACTCTCTGGGACTTTATAAACCTGACTATGTTTTTTCCTGCGATCAGCCTCTCTATTTCGTCATGGTATCTTATCCTCCATTCCCCTTGATCGTGCACTGGACCGTATATTCTGCGGAG
The DNA here is from genome assembly GCA_963169105.1 of Ceriagrion tenellum. Taxonomy (NCBI): domain Eukaryota; kingdom Metazoa; phylum Arthropoda; class Insecta; order Odonata; family Coenagrionidae; genus Ceriagrion; species Ceriagrion tenellum. The sequence continues at coordinate 72,554,506 of OY720642.1, read as the reverse complement.
GATCCGCCTCTCGAAGGGGTTGGTGCGCTCTCTTGTCTGCCGGGGTCATCGTCAAGGTTTCAGAGTAATATGTCACCACTGGTCTTACTTATGCCTGAATCACACGATCATTTTTTCCGTCCCTTTTTCAGGGATTGCTCCAATGATAGCTCAAATGATCGCTCGAAAATGATCGTGAGACTCGAACAAAGTCAGGGATGGCTCCAGCGATAGGGATCCCTATAGCTTTTTCCATCCCTGGGCACGTCCCTTTTTCCGTCCCTGGAGGCATCGCTGACTCCACCATTTAGCCAGTCAAGAGTGCTCGGCCGCAAAGAGCGACTCTAACGCCACGTTCGGCTTTCAATGGAATGAGAGTAGTTAACATAGAAATGATGCGAAAAGGACGGAAAAAATTATGGAAAAAGGGACGGCCAAAATGACCGTGTGATTCAGAAAATGATAGCTCGAGCTATCATTGTCACGGTCCCTGAAAAGCTATCGTTGGAGCTATCCCTTAAAAGGGACGGGAAAAATATTCGTGTGATTCAGGCTTAACATCAAGGTTTTTACCTTGTAATAATATGATAGTGTGAATTATTAAGTTGTTTAGCATTTTTAATGTTAAAACGGGATTTGTTTAACATCTCCAAGCATAAAACAAAATAAACAATCCCAACTATCGGAAACTGCGAAGGGGACGGCCGCGCAAAACAAGACAAGTGAAAGGGGAGGGTGAGGGTTTTTTTTTTTTTAAGTGCGACATATTCCGGTGGGCAGTAACCGAGATTTGCATTTTTTGGGTGTAAAGTGCGAAATATTCCGGTGAACATTAATATGAGTGTTGCAACCTATTTCACTATATTTCGTTTTATTTTAGATTTAGTACCAGTAAGTGTAAGAGACTTCTACATGTTTTTATGTTAGTCATTTACACTACGCGTATTATCCACTGCGCTCATACACGCGGGGACCATTTTTTTTAAAGTTTCGTCATGTTAACTTAAAAACATTTATTCAAAAATTGAAGAAATCTAAAATTAGACATTAATAAGCATCCCATGCAGAAATTGAAATACGAAGAAAAGTAAAAAAGAACATTAAAACAACGCAGCGTATCGTCGCGATTATATTTTCCGGCGGCGTTGATCCTAGTTATTTTTGTCCCTAATCATCCGCGGAAATAAACCTGTCTCCCCTGCAATTTATTTCTCTAATCTTATTTATGCATTTATTCGTAGTTCCATCCGCAGAGCAAATCATACCCGTAAGGTTTGTTTACTGTCGTCATCAGAATCATCGCAAGTAATTCGATCGGAAGATTAGGATGTTACAGCTCTCAAAGTCTCCCTGGTAATTGCTTTTGCCCCTGATAACACATCTGTTCAATATCCCTTTTCATCTGGCTAACGTTTCTGTCTCCTGGTAATCCTCGCGGAAACTTTCCTTTTATCAACCCTCCTTTCATTCTCCTAACGAGTACATCGCGTCTTTAGGGGCGGCGAATACATCTGCATCTTCTTTGTTAAGATGTATTCTTGCTTTTTTTATGGCGTCATCGATTCGATTCGTGTCTTACCGCCCCGGGTTCCCTTTCTTTAATTGTCTTTGTACCTCAGTAATCGAGTACTCCGCATGAGAAGTGCTTAGTTCTAAGAAATCATAATGTTAATATAACTTTCTTTTGTTATTTGTATGTGACTTTTATTTTATTTCGTTTATTAAGACTCACTTTTTAATTATCGATGTACTGTATTTGACTTATTAATTATTATTTATTCAGGTTTTTTTTCTTGAGTTATCTTTATTTTATGTATTTATCGATCTTTATTTTATTTGTTCATTTGTATTATTTTTGTTTTATTTATTTATTTTTACTTTCTTATTTTATATTCATTTTCTTATTACGTTTTGTTTTATTTTGAACTTTTCAGTTAAGTGTAAATTATCCTTTTACTATCATCATTCAATTTATCACACTAATTAACGCTTTATTTTATCTTGTAAAATGTTACCTTATCAGTATTTTTAGAAGCATTTGCCAGATCAGCGGTCGGTCACCGAAATGTCTCCACGTGCCAGATTATACATAAAATTTAATCATAAGTCGGTCGCATGCCACCATGCAAGAAAGGACCTTTAATGATGAATTGAACAGTGGTTTTTTATGGCGTGCCACCTACAATCCTTATGCGTGCCACTAACTAGCACGCGTGTCGTAGTTTTCCGATTGCTGACCCAGATGTCAGTCATTGATCGTGTCTTCAGGACGGATTCTACTTTGAATTTAATTATGGCTCCATTATGCCCGTGACATTTTCACGATAATTTTCATTTAATTTACATACCGGGCGTGAATAATTTGTTATTTATCGGAAACGATCGTCAATCGATTGAGGGCATAACCGAAGCATTATTCCCGCATATCGTGACTTGAACTGTGAGACAAAATAAATATGCAGAATGCATGCGGCTGAGACGGTTTCAATTAGGGTGTGACTGCCCTCCGGCCGTGGCAATTGTCTCCAGTAACACAAGCTTCCTTTTATCTCGGTTTTGATTACCAGTTCATACTTATGTATTCGTCTTGATTCTTCACAATCATACCACGACTGTAGTTTCTTCTCCACGAGGTTGTTATCGCCTCGAAGTTATTGCAGCTGCTGGAAAAATTAGTGAATTTTACCATGCAGACTATTGTGAATGCACATTGTTTTATCACATCTCGGTCAATATTTTACAGTCAAGGCTATTAGCCCTATTCTATACTGTATTGCGAGCCCAAAGAAGATTGGAGTACAAATCAGGAAACAGGATGTGAAAGCATTCGTGTGGAGCGTGGCACACTATGGATCGGAAGCATATGCCATGGGAAAAGCTGGCCTTCGAAACCTGGTGCTGGAGGAGTATAAAATGGACGGACAAAATAAGAAATGATGAAGTCTACAGAAGATTAAAAGAGGAGAGCACCATATTGACACCATAGAAATAAAAGAATACAATGTATTGGACACACAATGGGTTTGTGAAGAACATAATTAAAGGCAATATAGAGGGAAAAGTCCCCAGAGGAAGACCCAGGAATAAGTTCATGGGTCAAAGAAAGTAGAAGGTACATACCAGGAGGTAAGGGAACTAGCATTAGACAGGGAAGGGTGGAGGGCTGCCGTCAACCTTAGCCAAAGCCAATCTTAGCATTGAACAACCAATGAACCTTGAACATAAAAAGCCGGTTTATTTGGTCCAACTGCTGTAACTAAATTCTTTGTCTTCGCCTATTACGAAAGGGAATAGCATCATGATTATGTATGCATGCATGGTATATTGAGACGTCTGCATCTCTCGTTTCATCTGTTCAAATCGTCATCTAGTCATAGTGATGGCTTATCAATTTTTCCTTTTTTCTGAAGTCGTGTCGTGAAAAGGGTTATAATTTCCTTTCCCCCCTTCCCTCCCCTGGTTCGGCCTATTTACAGGTCGCGTAGCGGCATAGGAATGGATATGCATGTCATCTTGAATGCGTTCGATCAAGGTGTTGCGGAGGCAGTGGGGAGGCGCAGAAGGTCACTCGACTGTGCGAACCAAGTCATGGGACGCCGTGGGCGAAAAGACGCCGTATCGAGGGCAGAGACGTTCGGGCTGGAGAGACTTGGGAGACGTCGAAGGAATAATATTAATATAAAATATTTTTCTTGGGCTTTTTTATCGTCCATTAGGAACATACAGGTTTATACAATATTTAGATCTCTTATGTTACATACAAAAATAGGGATGGGCGGATACATTATGTAAAGTAAAAATAAAAGAGCAGAATAAAACACCACAAGTTACACTCTTTCAAGGGCTCGTAGATGGCGAAAAAATCTTTGCTTGAATACAGATAAAGAGGCAGAATTCTTAATATTCTTGGGAATACTGTTCCATGACTGAATCGACTGAAAAAGATTTTTGAAAAGTGGCTGTTCTATGTTGGGGGAACGATTATTTAATCAAGAGCCATTCTAGTCGTTACCTTTGACTTTTTATTTCTGGCGGGAAAAAATTGCTTCAAATAATTAGGTTGTTCATTTTTTAAGTGACAATACAGGAACGTACCAAGCAAGTATTTTCTTTTGGTTTCGGCCTTCAACTGTGCAAGGCGGGTAAAATGAGGGGAAATATTTTAATTACATCTACGTCATACCCTGCAAGCCATCCAAAGGGTGTGTGGCAGGGGGTGCTTCCACACCAGGCATGCATGAATGATACGGCAGAACACCGAAACTACATTGAAACCAGCGTACCACACATGCAGCGCGCCCATTAAAATTTACTAACCAAGAAACATTCTATTGTCAAACGTTCCAACATGCAAGGGGTACAAGGATTACTACTACATATTCAAAATATCATGCATAAATAAGAACATCAATATTTACATCATGCATAAATAAGAACGTAGAAAATATAAAGAAAAAGGTTTACTGTCTGCCTATTGTCACAATTCGAACTATTCATGACGACGATCACAGCTGTTATGGCCCCGAATGGTACGCGGAAAAAATGGCATTTAATACCTATCGGTTCCACAATCTAGCTCTCTAATTTTATTGGCGCAATCTAATCTGCCGTAGTACGAGGGGGTTAATAGTATGTTTTTACGTCGTCAGAGAAATGGTTTTCCTGAAATTTAGTTAGGAGGTTAAGCCTATAATTTAATCTACGCTGTGATAGCGATTCCCATCCCAATTCTTCTAACAATCAAGACACAGTAGCACACTTATCGTAGCATCGTTTCACAAACCTAGCTCTCCTTCGCTGTACGCGATCTAACTCTGATATCAACCCCTCTGATATCAATTAGGTTGAAAATAAACCTTACACATAAATTTAACAGGGGTTGGGGCTTGGTATTGGTAGGGTTCTTCAGTAAGATCTTGATAAACTAAGCAGCAATAATCAATGTGAGGGAAAATGAGCGTAGATATGAGTTTCTTACGAGTATGAAATGGTGAAAGGTTTTTTTGATCTAGTTTAGAGCTGGTAGAGGATCATATTAACCTTATTGCATATTGGTGCAACATTTTTTGACACCACGGTGTATATGATGATGAAACCGTGTCGAAACATGTTGTATCAAGACAATAAATTTGTGTAAGAAAACCAAGTATTTTTTCATTTGTGATGTTCACATTGATGATTGTCATTGTTCACATAAATTTATGGAATGAGAGAGGAAGAGAAATAATGTATTGTTATCGGGCTTGGGAGACCGAGACGAGTCCATCTCCGTGCTGGGCAAGACGTTTGCGTGGCGATAGCGCGAAATTCCGTGTCAGCCCTTTCTTTCTCTCCGTCTCTCCCCCTTGAGCGCATCACGTAATCACCGCTCACTTCACGAGCGTGACCGCGGAAAATGCTTTCGTGCCGCGACTTGCGTGGAAAATGCTTTTTTTTCTACGTAAGCGGAGGAATGCATTCCTTAATGCCTCGCGACGATCTCCTTTAATTTTCGTGCCCCTGTTTGTCCTCGAGGTGTCTCCCTGCTCATCTCTCCTTTTCATCCTTCATCTTTCTGATTTTCTCCTCTCTGTGGGAAATCGGGTTGGTGTTGCGACTTGCGAGTGCAAGCGTTATAAGACTGGGTATGTTCTTGAAGCAAAGAGTGTAATGAAGATGGAACAGCCATTTAGGGAAAATAGTATATTTAACAGAATATAGTGAAAGCGCCTGATCACACGTTCCCCGTGTCCATGCCGGCCAACGTTTGCTCAGGTGAAAATACAAGTAGAGGTATATATAGGTACATGAATTAGCATCAAGTAGTCCTTTAAAATTAGACGTCCTAGGCGGACGAGCACTTCAGTAAACGATCGTATTGGTATCGGATGGTATATATTACACAAAGGTTTTCTTTTCCCTTTCTGGCTCATGGAAAAATGCCTCAAAATGACGCTTGAAGCCATTAAGTCTGTTAGTAGCAGTGGTCAAATATTATATTCATTCACAATCGTTAGCAATTTTTTGCTGGAAATATATTCATAAATTTAAGAAATTGATTATTTATATTCTAAGTTAAATCCTTCCCACTAAGCCTCTCCATTGCCCTCTATCGTTCCATAGCTCTTGTCGGGCAACTTCATCCCAATGGTACCCTCTTGCCTCCACGTCCCTACTCACTTCCTCAATCCAACGTCTCCTCGGCCTTCCTCTCGCTCTTTTACCTTCCTCTATTGTGCTTCGCGTTACTTTCGGCATTCTTGTTTCTTCCATTCTTTTAACATGTCCAAACCATCTAACCTATTGTGTACTATTTTTTGTCCAATACTTTTTATTTTTAATTGCTCCCTTATGTTGGTATTTCTCACTCTGTCTAGTTTGGTTTTCCCCTAACATTGATCACAAAAACTTCATTTCTCCTGCTGTTACCCTACTCCACTGTCTTTCCGTCATTGTCCAAGTTTTAGAGCCATATAAAACTATTGGTAAGATAGTACGTCTTGAAAATGATCATTTTTGCCTATTGTGGTATCTTCCTAACCCATACTAGATGCTTCATGCTCTGATAAAATCCTTCCCATAATATTAACCTATCCGACCCTCGTTCCCCCAGGATGCTAATTATCTCATTTTCCGATCTTCTCCTCAACCAAACACCAACCAACCTTTCCTGATGTCTTCATTATCTCCTTGCCTTGTTTTTCATGTTTAGTTACTTCAAACAACGTATATGGATGTTTTTTTCGGAATCTCAATTGTCATGAACTTAATTGTTCTGATCTCCGTACTATGATGATATCGTAGCTCATGTCTATGGCACGTTGTTTTCAAGTCGGAGGAGCTAGTAGTCGCCGGAAACTGATTTTATCAAACTTTTTATCATTACTTTGAACCGTGGATTCAGGAGGAAAATGGGAATTCCTTTTCTATTCCAAATATGCTTTATTCGTCTCGCGGCGTTACAAGCTGACTGACCGCAATCTCTCTTCTCCCTTCTTTATATGCCTACGCTTAAAAATGTTTGATGAACCAACTGTCCGTCGAATGCCCGTAAGACTTCTCTGAGCCGTGTTTGGCTCATCCTCGACATCTTTCTCGTTCGCGTCCTTATCTTAAAGTGGAATCCAGATTTTTTCGTTAGTATCGGTATATTTTTATGACCTCTTCTCCAGTATGATGTACCTGACCCGATTGTAAAATTTCTTCGTGGAGTATCACTTAGAAATATTCGTTTATTTGTATAGTTCTTTCAATAATTGTGTTTATATTTTGCTCTTATCAAGTGAATTTTCTCTTGTTCAATTTACACGTTTTCTGCTCCTTCCTTTTACGTTTTCTTTATAATCTCATACTTTTTTTGTCTTTTGCAGGCGACTCGTCAAAAACTACCAGCCTAAAAAGAAAGATGAAGAAGATTACCAGTAAGTGAAATATCTTTAATTACTGCTTAGTAGTTGCCAATGGTTTTTTTTCCAGTGCCCCATTTATATTTTACGGTAGGGTTGTTTAGTCGCAGTTGATTCATTGAGGTGTGTGCTCATGGATACGGAGCTGTGCCTATGGATTATAGTGATTGACGTTGAGGTTTGACCTTACCTGTCAAGTGTGTGACAAATTAGTTCATTTTATTACCATCGCTTTTTCATACTTTGACTGGTCTTTGAAACGGGAGTACTTAAAAGGAATACTTTCAATACGTACCATGGGTCATCAAGTTACACGATTCACCTAGTAAAATGTTTCTGTTAAACTTTTGCTCGTCATTAATTAAGGGAGTTTGTTTCTGTTTCGTGGAAGGGCATAGCTTCTTTACTCGTGAACCTCTGACTGAGATGTTTTGGATTTGGTTATCTTATAGGCATTGAAATTAATCGCCGTTGTCTGTCAGGCCTTTAAATGGCAAAAAAAATTGCTGAGCTAAAATTGAGAGTGGGAAAGATATGACCTTATAGGACATTAAAAAATCGAGGCTTCATGGTGAGGAATTATGTTAATTTAATTTGTAAATAAAGTATTACCTCTTATAAGGCACTGTCTCTGGCGTTCCTCGGTGGAACCCTTCATGATGAATGAAAAACAAGTACTTGGTTATGATTCCACACTTTATTTAAAGTAACACGACCTAGGTTTCGGCATATCATGCCATCATCAGGTACTAGCAGTTGGGTGGCTTACACTTATGTGCCGAAACCTAGGTCGTGTTGCTTTAAATAAAGTGTGGAATCATAACAAAGTACTTGTTTTTCATTCATTATTACCTCTTACTTTAGAAGGAACTATTAAGTGTCTGCGGTGATTGTGAGTGAATGCAAGATTCTAATATTTTTTATCGATAACTTTTGTAAAAATATCAATCATATTTCCGATTCTATTTGATCCTGACATATAAGGTGTATACGTATATCTATCGCATTTTGATTCGAAGCGGGTATCCTCTCCAGAGTCGGATATTTTTCCTTTGAGTGTATTCTTGGTGAAAATGTTAGACATTTTTACTCTTTAAATTGTGAACATTCAAAGAATGTTTGCGTGAACTTTTCGGTAGTTTCTTGGCCGTATTCAAGTTCTTGTTTGCGTGTGCTCAAAATATACTGGAATAAATTTACTTTTGGTGGTAAAATAAACTCGAGTTTTTGATCAGTTATTTGTGTATTTCTTAATGGCTCGTGCGCGGACTCTTGACGTCATGATTTATTGTATGCATACCCAGAAATATCGCTCGTTACTGTAATGCCGTCGTTGGGCAGATCATTACACATTGCCTCAAAATGCAAGCGCCCATTTTTTCCGTGTGTATTGTATTGATTGGACGAAGTTGCGACTTTGGTTACGAATTTCTTTGGAGAGTAATGAAATGATGAATTACTTAATTTTCCACAGAAGATTTATTACGTTCTTACGACCCGGGTTTCTTCGCTGCGCGACATTGTCAGGTACAGTGATTGTAAAACACATTCTTCGGTGAGATTTTGCCGATATTTTTTACCAGAAAATGTTGGGAGCTGACGCACTGTGTCGGGAATAAACTTGATGAGTCAGAATGGATTGGGGAGCCGAGCTTGGAATGCAAGAGAAGGAGGTTTTTCGTGGCGTTTCTGGGAGTCGGAACCGATCGTTTCGAAAAAAAACCGGTATGCGTTGAAATTCCGTTCAAATTTTCGGAATCGCCATCCAGGCTACCTTTTTTCCTCCTCTGGCTGTTTTTCTCACTCGATTCTTTGTCGGGTGCTCTTTGCCTTCTTCTTCCTACGGGAATCCGCCACCTCTATCCGTCCTTATCGGTTCTCTCACTGTATATCTTATTTATTATCACCTTTACATTTTAACTTTGGATTTCTCTGTCTGTGAAATGTTATGAGTAAGTTGCCAAAAGAACATCTTATTGTTAATTATCTAAATACCAATCTTATTATTAATTATCACCATTTCGTTTTATCTTTAGATTACTCAGACTGAAATATTTTGAGGAAATTGCCTGAAGAATGTGCTCACGAGGATTAGCAATCAGACCGCGTATCTTACGGTTTCCGTACCAATTAACTTACTGCTACAATACCCTGGATGCAAGTTTTTATTTACCATATGTAAGGAACATAGTGTTGGACAACTGTGATCCATCATGGATGACAAACGCGTTTTCCTCGCTTGAGAGATGGAAAAAGAACACTTGGTATTCCATCACGATTTTTTATTTATTACTTCGACCGCGGTTTCAATGCCAAAGCGTTATTTAGTAATTCAATTGTAAAAACGAAAGTATAAGTAAACTTGAAGCTTTGCAGAATGCTCTCTTTTGTCAAGGCTTAAATTCCACGAAGTAGAGCCTGAAACCCTTGAAAAAATTCGCTTGAGGGGGCTATTGAAAGCTGTAGATACGAAGTTAGTTGTCTTCGTTATATTGATGTGTTTTAATTCTAGTATTCGTGTGCTTGTATCGTTCGTTACCTTAAGTTGACGATGTTTCCAGAAACTGAGTACTTTATCTTCTCTGGTTGTAAATATGTGTGCTATTCTTTTAATGGCTGGCATCAGGTCTTTCCCCTTACTCTGAAAGAAACATATTTGGTGTTAGCATTTATCACTCAAAAACTTTAAATTCTCTGTTAGAGAAGTCACGGTCCTCATCAATGAAGGTATCGTGTAAATAATAAAGCTTAAATGAACAAACCGCGGGAATTGTAAGCTTCGCGGCGTACGAGCCCGTGCTTCGGTGTAATCCTCTTCTGTCATGACGATCAGGAGAGGTCGAAATCACTCTACGGGCCCCGTAGTGAAACACCTAGTATCTATTCTCTGTAGTGAAGACACCTCCTTCTACGGACGGCCAGGGTTTAAATCCATGCAGGTGAGGATGTTTTTCATAGGAAACCCGATCCCTGCTGGAGTGTCATGTGGAGGGCCCTTCAAGTACAGTATATTGTGTGTCGGATGAGACGTTAAACCGTGGTCCCCTTGGCGCCTTTCGTTAAGAGCTGGCTAATGCCGACGCCTGGTTTCCATCCACCCTTCCTCTCTAACCTATCCCCTATGGCGCAAATGACCTTAGCTGTCGGTCGCATCCCCAATTCAATCTCAAATCGATGGAAAGCGAATCAATGAAGATGTTAGCTGGTCAGAGAATCAATCCGTGTCGGAGTAGTGCTTTAAAAGGATGACTCCCTCCAAGAATAATAGTCATTCCGCATAACCCAAAAGGTAATAAAACGAACAATGTCAGGGGTAACTTTATAAAATTTCAATAAAAAGAACAAACTTTGCAAATTTCACTAGTAAGTTTTATTCACGACCCGGATTTCGAGAGTTTATGTCATCTTCAGGTGACGAAGATGACATACACTGTCGAAACCCTGGTCGTGAATAAAACTTACAAGTGAAATTTGCAAAGCTTGTTCTTTTTCCAACATTCGGTAATATTTTAATATTGGTAATATTAAAAGCAGGAAAGAGTTGTTTTTAATCTTTAATATTTAAACTTAGTTGTAAGATTCTTGTAATATTACTTGTGTTTGTAGGTTTCAGGTCTTTGCAGAACACCGTGGTAGTTTTAGCCTGGCGTCTTCGCCTAGCAGAACTGCTACACATTTTTCGCGCGAAATCTGTTAGTGGCGGCAGTTGTTTTTTTTAACCACGCTGCCTTTTTCCTCTTAAAAGTGCGCAATAAGGTACAAAGAGGTGCCGTACTTAGCTCAAAATTTGCGCAATCAGTTCGCTCGTCACGTTGGGACAGGAAGTGATATGGCGTTAGGCAGCCGCACCCAGCGATGTAATGCCACGCCCCCGGATCATGAAGACTGCGCGGGGAACGATAACCGTGTGTAACTGTATCTATGACATCGCTATGAAAGGAATGCATCCAATGGACGGATATGTATTCTGGCTGAGTGATAGAGCTCGACGTATGCCTACGTTTTGATTTTGTTATGGCCGGTTCACATTGAATGGAGGAACATAACGCAAGAGTATGACATAGGAACGTAAAGATTTGAGCGCTTGCATTGTAGTGAAGGTGGTCACAACATGCCGCAATTACTAAGCGTAAAGCAGCTGATGATTCGTATTCATATCCACATAAATATGCAGTATTTGAGCGTTGGCTGTGCGCAGACTTGAGATGTAGCGAATTAGTCAATGTTTATAGTTTTTTTATAGAGGTGTTAGATTTAAGCCGTAGAGTGGACAAAATTTGGAATTTCACGTACAAAGTTGCAGGTGACCGAGGTCTAGCAGCACCTGATTTATACATAGAGAATTAAAATTCGAGCAGTAGAAGGCACTTATTGTTCAAACCGCGTATAAACATTTATTTTTTTACATCCGTTCTAAGCTGTTGTTGTTTTAACTTAAGGTAAACCCGTTGTTGTGCTGTGTTAGTTGTTATATAAACACCATTTAATAGCCCGTTTTTTTTTGCTGTTACGCGGGGTAAGAAGTTTGGGAAAGTGGAGACCGAACGACTGAATTTGCGTTCTGGTGTTTAGATGAAGGCATGCGCATAAAAGCAATTAGGGAAAGAATGTTTGTTGTATAGCTCAAAAATGCTTGGTGAATTATGATGACGGAAGATGTAAAAGGGGCAACTGTTTCAATTAGCCAACTTACAATCAGGTCATTCAAAAGGGAAGAAGTAATTAAAAGGTAAAAGAATGCGAACCTTTATTTGAGAGTTAAATACAAACGTGGGCTTAACTGCCACCAAAGGTGGCTACTTAAGCTAGTTTGATGTAATATTGCTTTAAGTTTTCCAATCGCGACGAAGTGCGTTTAGTGAAGTAGGTCAGTCTCAAGGGATTGTGTTCTGTGCTTTGGTGACAATGGGAAGTTCAGTGGAATTACAGATATAGGCATTACCAATATTTGAAGTTATTAAGCTGGATTCACGTGTACGCAAACAAGAGAGAAGAGCGGAAGCCAATCACAATAGGCCGGAGGAACTGGCGGATTGAATTTGTTGATATTTTCCGCTTTCCGCGTGCGGAATTTGGCGTCAAAAACAATCGAGCAGCGATATCCGCCGTGGTTGCGGGAAAGCAACTCAAAATTTCGGAACCAACACGTCTGTAATGTACAAACTTAGCATATTAAACAAATTTTTAATGATGCAATTATGATTTAATTTTTATTCATAAATGAATAGCCTTCGCTATTTATTTCAACTCACTTTTATTCAATTAGCTGTATGACTAAAAAACTTTTATCGTGGAGGAAATCTACACCGGCGTAAATCAATTAATTATTTCAACTTTGTCCCAAGGTATAATACCATGGCATCATAAAAGTTTACTCTTATCCAGATCTTTTCCATTATATGATGCGAGATTCTTCACCTGAAGTTGATTTGACGGTGGCGGTCACCTGAAGATGGCTGAAACCGGCCTTAACCGGTCGGTAACTTCTAAATTAATGGTGAAAGTCACAAATTTTATCTTGATCATTATGACGTCCTTCACAAAGTGAAAGCTTCCCTTTTCGATATTGTCGATGATCAATATCCAATTCTTGCCCAACCGTGAAACTTTTTTCCACACTTAACCCTTTTTATATTCTGTGGCAACAAATTTAAATCTTTGGCCCCTTGTAAACAAATGAGCGAATAAAAAAATGTTGAGTTCCGTTTTATTTAGGGTACGTTACATCATCTTAAGTTAAAATTAGATGCACAATGAATAGCAGGCTTATTTCCTCTCTGAACATAAAATAATTTCATTACCTTAAATATAAACAGAAGGAGAAGGTGAGGTGGATGGAGAGGGAGGCTAACGAGGAAGTGCTTGAGATGGTGGGCGAGGAAAGGAAACTTTTGATTGCAATTCGAAATCGGCAGAGTAGGTGGCTGGAGGATGTAATAAGGGGCGATGGGTTGCTCAAAAATGCGGTAGAGGGAAGGATGTTGGGCAATCAGGGAAGAGGAAGAAAGAGAATAGGTTTCATGGACACGATGAGGAAATGTATATCGTATGCTGAGGCGAAAAAGGATATACTACAGCGAGATAGGCCCCGGAAAGTGTAGAACACCGGGAGGAGATTCTCTGAGATTCAGCAAAAGCTACCTTAATCGGTATAATACTTAAGAAAAAAACATTTTTATTATCTGAGGCAACAAGTTATAAATATTTGGCCACATGTAGACAAATGAGCGTTGAAAAATGTTAAGTTTGGTTTGATCAAAGGTACATTGCCTCTTCTTAAGTTAAAGTTAGATGCGAAATCAAATATAGCTGGCCAGCTTCATTTCTTGAGGTAAAATAATTTTATTAGCTTAAATATAAACAAGTGTTACTCTAGATAGAAAGGAGGATAGTTAAAGCGTGCATAAATAAAAAATACCAAGAAAACGGGCACTGGAGGTTCGCTTCAAATGAAACAGTCTACAGAGAAATAGAACCTGTAACGAGTGCGATGAGAAAGAAACGAATCTCATTATTTGGACACCTAATCAGAACACCGGAAAACAGAATAAGCAAAAAATTATAGAAAAACTATGGAATGGTAAGACCAGCATGAGATGGATTGCAGAAATTAAGGAAGATATGATTGAATTACACATTGCAATAGAAGATTTGAAAGAAAAGACACACACAATCATGAAGCTCGAGGACAAACAGACCGGACTATAAACCAAGATTAACAAACGGAGAATAGGAAGGGTGATCCCAGATGAAGAAAGAAAATTTCGATCCGAGCGAATGTAGAAATACGGAGCTAACAGAAAACAGAAGAATTCCAGAAGATGACTGAAGTGGTCCAATGAAGGCCATAAAATAAAACAATAATAATGAACAAGTGTTTTAGCAAGGTCCGCCATATTGTCATGAGGTCGCATGCTTAGTTTTCATTGGAAGTTATGTTCGATGTGTTTTTTTTTTCAACATCTTCATTTGCAGTTTCCTCTCTTCTGGCGTGTTTTAATGGCGACGGTTGTATACATGTTCCAGCCCCCGTATCCTCTCCATCGTTCTGCTTCCCGTCTCTCCCCCCTCTCCGCGGCTGCGAAATTTGTTTTGAAACTATAAATAGTATCATCTTCTTCGGGTGGGAGTTGCCGGTTTTGCTATTTATTCGCGGCGGTGGATGGCGGCATCGTTTGGCGGTCGTGTGATTCAGCCGCTCCGCACTCTTCCCTCTCGGCCGCCGCTTCTAATGAATGGAATGCCCTCCTACTCACCCCGCCTTTTACTCCATTGAGCAAAGAGCGCGTCAGTGTCGCACATGCGACCGACGGAATTCATCTCTCGTTGAAACGGTTGGGAGTTGTAATTCTCGCCGATTGGCTCAATTCGTCGCCGTAATTCGCGCGTCAAGCGGCCGGCGCGTGGTCGCCGTTGTTGCGAGACATGGCGTTGGGAACGTTTGGCCTGCCACCTATGATCCACGACGGCTGTCAGGGAATGAAGCAGTTGTGGGAAGCTTTATGAAAGCAGTCTTGCTGTATGTGTTCCTCTCGTTTCAGACCTTACAGTCTAGGCAGCATTGAACAGATCGGAATTATTGTTTTTGTCATTGAGTTATATGGAGAGAGCGCTTGCTATGCTGGCCAATTCTAGAAGCTGAAACCAGTCCGCCATCTTCGTTAACCTTCATTTGCCTATAGCGCTTACGGGCTAACGCAATAATTTTGCAACTCTACTACGTTTTCCATCGATAACTTACTAGAAAGCAGCATGCATTTACTTCTGTGATGTGGATTCTCCCTACTAAGCATTTAACGAATGGTAATTATTGTTTTTGGCATTTAAGTAGACTAGCTGACCCGTGCGAATATTTCGCACGGTATGCAGCTTCTTCCTTCTTTCTTCCTGTTCTTCTACCTGTCGAATACTTCGCACAGTATGCACCTTCTTCCTGTACTTCTACCTGTCGAATATTTCGCACAGTGTGCAGTTTCTTCCTGTTTCTTCCTTCTCTCTTTCTGTTCTTTTACCTGTCGAATATTTTGCACAGTATGGAGCTTCTTCCTGTTTCTTCCTTCTTTCTTCCTGTTCTTTTACCTGTCGAATATTTTGCACAGTATGCAGCTTCTTCCTGTTTCTTCCTTCTTTCTTCCTATTCTTCTACCTGTTTCTTCCCATGGACAATTATATGTTATTTATGTTTGTGTTAAAAATACATAACGTAAACGTAAATGGTAAACGGTCACACTGATTTCATGTAGAATGTAAACAATCTAACTAAACGATATGTTAATAGATGGCGCCTCCTACAGTCTTTTAAGCACGTAACCATAGGCAACATATTAGTTGATTATATTGTCAACAGATGGCCCTGCATAATTTTTTTACAAAAACTTTAATTTTAAATCATTTGTCTATTTTTCGTCAATAGCGGGGAACATAAGCTTTAAAACGATGTTTGAATCGTTAATTTTGATGAAGAATTATGGGAGTTGTGGCGTTGCGACAAAAAAACACCTTTGAGAAATAATATATATGGTGGAGGGGCACTTCCTATGCTGTCCAATGCTAGAAGCTGAAGCCAGTCCGCCGTCTTCGTTTTCCCACATTTTCCCATAGCGCTTGCGGTCTCACGCACTACTTTGCTATTTTACTGTGATTTTCATCGATAACTTACTAGAAATCAGCATGCACTTACTTATTTTTTATGCTTTCTCCTTGCATGTATTGTTTATTTATTCAAATTAATAATTTTCCCAATATCTTGGGAAAACTATTGTAACATTGTGTATAATCCATGGCACTAAGCAGCCAATTTACGTTTCAATATTTACTTGTCTAAAATTTCGAACAGATGGTTGATATTCTTACTTTACATCCGCTCATTCGTCCATTCCGTCGAGCTATCCACAGATAAGTAAGGAGAGAGCAGGGATAAACAATATGGTTGTTATTTTAGTTGTCAGGCTTCAGTTTGATGGGGTAGTGCCGTCACCATATACCTCAATGGTTTTTGCAGTGAGTGTTTAGGCAACTTTACTCATGGAAGTTGACTGCTATGGAAGTAGCGAGTGTAGCGATATCTCGAATCGTATCGCCTCGTGTAGGTAATCGTTCTGTTTATGCATTACTTCCGGTTTTTACGAAAAAAATGGAAGACGGAAATAAAAAATGAATATTGTAATGACGAAACTCGTCTTAATTTGCCAATAATGTCGTTTGTATATCTCTGTTCAAGTCCTATGGGCAATCGTAGGTTGAATAATTTTGTTTGAATTACGTTAATTGCGCATTATTACATCTTCCAAGTGTGGGAATAGTAACAGTAAATATTATTATCTAATAAGGGATGAGTCATAAAGCTTACATTTGAGCTCTACGCTAATATGTATCCGGGACACTTAAAAGCTGTGCCCTCAAATGGTGTGTCGTTTCCCCACCTCGTCACTGTTCTATTCAGAATAAGAAAATCATTATTAATGGGTGTTAATAATAATATCCTATTGAAGATCTAGATTCTCTGTATATTCCATCCTTTGCTCCCTTCAACCGTGGCTGCGCCCCTGGTTCTCGTGCGATATTTCCTTACGAGGAACAGATGAAAGGAGTACGTTCCTAGAAGTCTTCGAGGTTTGGTGTTTCGGTAGTCCCAAGAAAGGAAACTTAAATGGCAAAAAAAATCGTCGTCCATTGAGTTAACTGTATTTAATTGGTCTATTTCCTGGCATTTATCCCGTGTGATGGTTGCTTACTCCTCATTTCCGTCGAGTCGATTCCTTGAATAGACTCTATCGCAGTCTTTGCGGCCACTTGCGACAAGAACTAGCCTGATATACCGCATGAACTCTTCGAATTACAAAATAACATCAAAAGTAGCGGAAGCTAGCTAGCTATTTTCTTCTGTTTTGTTTTCTAAGTAACCTAGAATTCAATTTTGTCTCATTCAAACTACATATTGGGTAGTGGGAATGATAAAGTAAAACCTACTGCTTTATGAATAAGCGGTGAACTTGGTGGAATAATGTCGCGATTGTATTATGATACTGATATGTGTAACTTTTCAATAGTTTCAGCAGCACAATTCATTTTTTTAACTCGTGACTTTTTTCGACACCTCAGTTTACCCGAGAAAATTTAGCTTGTCTGCCTTAAAACGGTGGAGACAAATTGAAAATGGTTTTATGTTAAAATTATACTGTGACGAATGGCAATTTTATAACAACGTAAGCCATTTGAAATCGAGTTAGTGTCATTTCCATTCCAGTTGAATGCCTTTTTACTGTGAAAGTTGGCGTGTAATTATGCTCTTCGTCATTTACTGACTATTTAATGAAAACATTTGGCTTTTTAAACCAATTTTCCTCCTTGGACATCTTGTATAGAGACAGACTTGGTATTAATGAATGGGGATTCTTTTATAATGAGAAACATCAACTATAGCATTCAAAGTTTACGACTACGCAGTACTCGTTCCTATTGCTGCATATCCTACAAATGGGAGAGGTTCTAAACTAGGTTTGTTTTGGCATATTTTTGCCTTTCTGCCGCGAGACTTTGTACCATAGAGAGCCTCACTAATACCCTAGGCCGAATTTCACTGTTCCATTCACGATAAAATCTCCCCTCAAAGGACTGCTTTTCCCGGTTCGTCACGAAATCCGTAGTCTACAGTGGTGTATATGCGATGTATTGATCCTCCAGGACGGGCCAGAAGCCAGTTTTCTTGTCCTATATTCAATAGTCAGGCTATTTCGGAGTGTCTTCTCCGGGAGTGAATGCCTGAAAGGGTATGATTTTCCTTTCGAAGTGCGGAAAGTTTTTGCAAATATGAGATTGAAAAATTTAGCCAAAAAGAATCAATAATAACACGATGCACTATTTCATGTACATACATTGACAACGGATTACTTAAATTACGAGAAAGAGGCGTAGCCATGGGATCTATGTTTAAGATCAGGAGGATTCACACCTCTGCGGCGGCTCGCAGGGTAGCATACAGATGTAGATGAAGCAGAGACGGAAGAATTAGGATGATGAATCGCTATCACAGCGTAGATTAAATTATAGACTAAATCTCTTAACTGAATTTCAGGAAATTCATTCCTCTGAGGACGTAAAAAACATACGGAACATACGGAAAAGAGAGAAACGGAGGAAAATTAGCTTCAGCGGACACCTTGAGATACGGTCCCACCAAGGGTTTTTCACGACGAAGTACTCCCTGTGATTTTGGGTTGGCTAGGTTAGTGTTGTTGTTTCACCAATAATTAAATAGCAGAGTATTGGTGAGCAGATAGTGTAGCTGACTAATTCATATGCCTCCTACTGCATGTTTCTAACTCTGACGAGTAGTACTAACACAATGTTTTTCATGTTCCTTACATGACTATAATGTCACGTTTTCGTAGTTACATTATAGATTATTTTTGTTGTCTCTGTAGCTTTAGCAGCATACCCATTATGTGGTGCAGGTTGGTTAAAGTTAATTTCGTCACTGTAGTTTATGTTGGTGATAAGTCACCCCCTGCCAAGCACTCTAGTGGTGGTTTACCGGGTAATAATGTAGAAGAAGCTCTTCGCCGCCCTTTTTTTATATTGTCGAACTAGGTCCACATCTTCACTCCCTAATTTTGTGGAACGTGTTCGGCGGGGTTTCTCAACTTAGGTATGCTCTCACTATTTGAGTTGCGATATAGTAGTCGAGGGGGTGCGGTATAGCATATCATTTTTTGGTAATGTATACGTGGAGTAAATGCAACTTTTAATTTTTTGTTACAATTCTTCTTTTTCATTTTTCATTTTTCTCATGTGTACTTCAAAAAAATATAGCTTCCAATATATTTTAAAAAAGGAGTCCGGTTAGGACCAGTGGTAGCGTGTTAGATTTCCATTGCGACGGTCGTAGGGTCGAGACCAACTGACTTTTGCACGCTACCCAAAATTTGACCCCACTACTGATTGTGAGTGACAAGGAAGTTCACGGAATCGGTCGGGGTACTGCGATGTGGAAGGCAACGGGGAAACCACCACATTAGTCTCCCTAGAAGATGTAACCGTGCGTTCCAATCATATATATGACGTGATGGCATTCCTCCCAGTAAAATATTCCGGAGGTAAAATAGTCTCGACCCTACGACCGTCGATTTAAAACGTCATTTTTCCCGTGTACTATAAGAGAGAACAATAGGCAGCGTAGCAAAGGGATAGGTAGGTGAAATATAGTTAGAGTAGTCTGTAGTGCATGATGCATGTAATAACAACCAATAATCCCTTCATTATGTAGATACTAACCATCTAGCTCCATGTGACCCTGTTCTCTAGCTTGCCTCCCTTAAATATCCTACTTGCATGGAAATAGTGCATGTTTGGTGATCTTCACCCCCTGCCACACACCCTCGTGGTGGCTCGCAGGGTATTACGTAGATGTAGATTCAGTTGTAGTCCCCAATCGTATCTCCGGATTGGGACTATTGAGAGGGGTACATCAGTCAGGAAAGACAATGTAGGAAAGGGACATGGAACTTTCAAAAATTGTGTATAAACATTTGTAATGGTATCCTCACTTATAGTCTTCAATGAATTATTACTTAAAGGGATGGGTGTTACTTTGAAGGGTTCGAGAACACAATAACTTTTTTTTTTAGGGGGGAACATGAAAAAGGTTGGGAACCACAGGTGTGTGGCATGTATAAGTATGACAGACGAAAAGACATTTACATCTACGAAATACCGTGCAAGCCACCACTAGGGTGTGTGGCACGGGGTGATCCCAAACCAGGTATTCGATCACTGTATACCTTTCTTAGTATAGAGGGTAGAGCAGAGAGTAGGTCAGCTAGTGGATCGAATCGGGTACCATCGCGAAAAACATTTAATAGAAAAAATATCCAAGGAAGTATTGAGTCTAACGAGAACGATAAGAGGCCAGTTTCAAAAAATAGCAGTAGTTTGGCTTGGAATATGCCTAAGAAAGCTAGTTGTAATGAGAATACACTTTCCGGGAATACGCTTATTGATAAACCCTTTTCTGTCGTGGTAGTAAACTGCCGTAGCTTAAGGAATAAAGTAGCTGACTTCTACCATCTAATTGTGATGAGAAAGTGAAAGAACGTTGGTATTTTTCAACCGTTGGGCCTCATCTGGAATATGCTGCCAGTATATGGGATACATATGAAGCGGGATTGATATCAGAATTTGATCGCGTGCAGCGAGGAGGAGCTAGGTTTTGAAACGATGCTACAATAAGTTTGCTACTGTGTCTGGATTGTTAGAAGAATTGGGATGGGAATCGCTATCACAGCGTAGATTAAATCATAGGCTTAAATTCCTAACTAAATTTCAGGAAAAACATTTCTCTGCCGACGTGAAAAACATACTGTTAACCCCCTCGAACTACGGCAGATTAGATCGCGCCAATAAAATTAGAGAGCTAGATTGTAGAACCGATGGGTATAAAATGTCATTTTTTTCCGCGTACCTTTCCGGACCATATCAGCTATAATCGCCGTCATGAATAGTGCAAATAGTGACATCAGCTATATTGTAGATCTCTTTCTTTATATTTTCTACGTTCTTAATTATGCATGATGTAAATATTGATGTTCTTATTTATGCACAATATTTTGATCTGTAGTAGTAGTAGTCCTTGTACCCCTTGCATGTTGGAACGTTCGACGATAGAATTTTTCTTGGTTAGTAGATTTTAATGGGCGCGCTGCATGTGTGGTACGCTGGGTTCAATGTAGTTTCGGTGTTCTGCCGTATAATTAATGCATGCCTGGTGTGGAAGCACCCCATGCCACACACTCTTTGGGTGGTTTGCATGGTATGACGTAGATGTAGATGCAGCACTCATCCCAGTTTAAATCAGAACCGCGCACGTTCCCCCGGATTACAAGCGCAGGCCAAAAGCAGTGAGGATAAGAGTGCGCGGTCAGGCCAGAAACTAGGAGAGTGATGCGTGGAAGAACATGCTACCATGCAGTACACTACTCCAGATACAACTACGAGTTGGTATTATTAATGCGACAGATAAATAGCTCTACAATCATGATTTAGTATATCATGCCGAAGATTGCATGCTAGGTTAGTAGCTATTAATCATGTTGAGATATTTATAACTACTGAAAAAAACAATTTAACCTTGTCAGTATCCTAGAACTGATCTATCGCAAGTATTCATCTACATAAAGACAGTCGTTTCCTGTTGATTTGGCCGTATGAGATATTTATAACTACTGAAAAAAACAATTTAACCTTGTCAGTATCCTAGAACTGATTTATCGCAAATATTCATCTACATAAAGACAGTCGTTTCCTGTTGATTTGGCCGTATTATTCGCCAATGGGTGCATGTTTCGTTTGTCATACTTACTATCGTGCCACACACCTGTGGTTCCCAACCTTTTTTGCGATCATCAGTATCGCATCGCTTCAATATCCATGGCGTATCGCGTGTAGAAATCGATGCGTCGCAACAACCCACAACCCTTCCGCGTCGTCGCCCAGCGACCCCGCTTTGCGCCCCTACGTCCACCTTTTCAACGCCCGACCTGCCCTCTTCTCCGGATGATATAACGATGGGGGTTAAAGGAGGCGATAACAAGCGGCTGGCTCTCTCTCGCGAGACACCCTCTCCTCTTTACCCACCCCTTCTCCTCTCACCCCCTTCCTCCCCCTCCTCCTCCTCTTCTCCCTGCGCTCATTAGTGGAAAAAAAACCCAGGGCCATTCTCACGGAAGGGAAAGGCATAAAAGAGGGAGTTCGGGGGCGGATATCGGGGATTCATGCGTGAAGCTTATACTCGCGTGAACGGATTTTCATTTTCGGTGTCGTCGGCGGTCTCGTGATTTGCCCCGTCGCGACGAATTGTGAGATTTCACGTGCTACCAGTAAGACTATTAGGGGACTTGTGGTTAACGTCTCAATTCTGTAACAATTTAGAAATAAACGTAGCTTTTTTTCAAACTTGTAAGGAATTTAGATGGTAGACGGATGATTTTAAAGAATATAATTGTCAAAATGAGCTAGGAAAATGTTAATTCAAGTGTTAGGTTTACGGAAATTCATGTACTTGGAATGGGACTTTCGGTTGGCATTTTGTTCAAAATCTCCTCATTTTAATGATTTAAAAATATAATGAGCATTTTTTTAAACTAGGTGAGGTATAGGTAAATGTAATAAACTAATTAGTCAAATAGTTACAATGGTTAATTTTTTGGCGACTTTTTCATTACATTCGTTTTTTACAAATTACTGAACGTACGTATTGTTATTCTTATTGCAACTAAATGATGATTGCGGATAATAATTAAAGAAATTGCAAAAGTATTGGCAAAACTTTTTCCTATTAGATTGATTTTCTCAATAAGCACAAGCACAACTGATTGCATCACGGTCATTCTATGTTTTGAATAAAAATATATATATTTGCGAATAATTTTCAAAAAAATTATTTGTTTGCAATTCTGGCTCCGGATTTGTTTTTAGCATACTCATAAACATAGGCATGCAATTTTTTATTAAAATTTGTACACTATTTCTCATGGTGACCAACTTTCAGGGCACATTGACCACTGTGCGTCGTTAACTCTCGGATAATGCTCAGGAAATCGAAATGAAGTGCGCATGCTATTTAAAGTTTGGCAACACAATACGCGGAAATCGTCGAGATGGTGATTTTTTATTCGGCGCCTTTCGGGGTTGGTAATCAGTCTTGTGCCGGTATCATTTGATCATATCAGGGGGTGTTGAAATTCGTTTCCTGCTGATTTGGCCATATTATTTGCCAATGGGTGCTTGTTTCGCCTGCCATACCCATTCGTACTGTGGGCGAATTATCGCGTGATTTAAACGGATGTGGTTGACTACTTTCCGGAAAAAAGTACGATTTTAATTTGTCTCTTGAGTTGGCTCATAGCTTCAATCATTTATTTGTAATAGTTAGGAAATGATTCCACTTTGTAATATTCCAAAGAAAGTTTTATTTCTTCCGACCCAGGGTCTCAACTATTACAGTCATTATCTTATCTTCATGTGGTTCCTCCAAGTTAAACCTGAAAGTTTGATGTACATTTATTTGTAAATCCTTAATTTATTTTAATAAAATAATGTGCGGGATGCTGAAATCCGTTTCATGCTGATTTGGCTGTATTATTCGCCAATGGTTGCTTGATTCGACTTTCATACTTATACGTATTGTGGATGGATTAAATTCTGAATCTGAATTAAATTATTTGTGTAGAAAATATAAAGTGTTAACCGCAGACCAATTAATAAAATGGGTAATTATATTGGAAAATTATTACAAAAAAGAGTATAAAATTCCATGTAAAAACACACATTGCATGCCAAAAAGAAATTCCCCTGTATTGGAAACTTACAGATATTGCAATTCATACGGTAAAAGGTTAGCAAAATACTATGTACCACACACTTTTAATTGCATGCCAAAACACCTTGATGAACTTAAAGGTATGGCAGTAGTAAAGAAAAAGGTACAAGCATGGTTACTTGATGAAATTAAACATTTTTGATTGGTTATGTTCTATATATTTGGCATGAATACCTGTGTATTCAAAAATGTGGAATGCCTAAATCTGGCTATGTTTAATGTTCTCGAGTTGTAATATTATAAATTGTTGTAACTTGTTTTTTTGTGTTTTTTGTATACATCATTTTTTTATTTGTCGCATTGTATGTATATGTGTTGGATCCTTCTGACAAGCGATATGGCTTAGAGGGACCGTGTTTGTGTACTTATTTATAAAAAAATTATCATGCGATTAAAACGAAAGTGGTTGACTACTATCCGGAAAAAAGTACGATTTAAAATTCTTTCCTTGAATTGACTCAATGTCTATCATTTATTTGTAAATTGTTAATTTATTAATACATTTAATTTGCGTGATGCTGAAATTGGTTTCCTACTGATTTGGCCGTATTATTCGACAATGGGTGCTTTTTTCGTCTGTCATACTTTTACATATTGTGGACGAATTATCGTGTGATTAGCACGAATGTGGTTGACTCTTTTTCGGAAAAAAGTACGATTTTAAATTCGTTTCTTGAATTGACTCAATGGCTATCATTTAGTTGTAAATTTTTAATTTATTTTAATAATTTTAATGTATTTTTGTATAATTTTGCTGTTGCTTATTCGTAAATATTGAGTTATATGTTGGACTCGTATTCCTAAGTTGGCCCTAACTATGTATAGCCGTGATATAATCTTATCTGTGCGTGACCATGAAGGGAAATGAGAGCGCTACCCTCAGAATTCATTCTTGTCTGGTATTGTAATGAAACGAACAATTTCGATGCATATTATCTGCTACTTTGGACTAATATAGCTTTGCTAGACAAAATAGTTTTCTAATTTAGATATCTAAAGATTAGTCCGAAGAAGCACTTCGTCGCAGAGGTCGAGAACCTTCATTACCTTGGTAGTTTTTTCTTGTTCGTTTAATTTGCTCAGGCCATTCTGGAAATCACTTTCCTGCTTTTGCATTACGAACATCAGGAGGTATCGCATGTAATTTTTTATCCGGGAATGAATTTATGGATTCATTTATAGGCAAATACATTCTATAAGTATCATTTGTTATTTAGTGTTGGGCTATATTTGGTATACAGGTCTTTTTATTGCTTCAGCTATATTATGATAATCTTCGCGTCATGAGCTGTATCTGTTTATGAATGAAGTCTCATTTGGTTTATGTAAGTTTATTGCCATCATCTGAGATTCTTGCTATTGGAAGCAAGCATTCTTCATGAAATAGCCCTCGCTATAAATGCGTTCAATGACTTTCTTGTTCGATTTATGTGTATTTTATGGTTTGCATTCCAAGTGAAAGTTGAAAGTGAGCGTTCAGACGCAATAAACTTATACCACGGTTTCTTTCTCGAAAGGGAGCATTTCTGGCATTTTAAGTTTTTTACTGGCTCAGTTTTTTTTTCGGGAAAAGTTGTCGATAAATTTATTTTAGGCCTCCACAATGCGTTCATGTATTTTATGGTGTCCATCTTTCGCCATCGTGCGTTTTCCTGTTTCCTTCAATGAAGGAAGAATGATATTCGCGGTGCGTCATTCCGTGAGTAATGGATTGCGCATGAACTAAGGGATGGAGCACACTCTCACTGCGAGCGGATGGTAATGTAATGTCCGTGCCAGAGGAAATGCCACAAAGCGGGTGGAGATATGACCACGGAGCCCCCAAGTCGGCGACCTACATGCTGAGGCGAAACTGGTCCGGTCCGACCCATGCCCCACCCGCTCTAATCGTACATCCGCTCCCCGTGAAAATGTGGAATAATTGATCGGGAAAGAGATTTCCTTCGGGTGTATTAGGTCAGTGTTTGATGATCATGTTCGCCATCGCATGTGACCTCCCCGCTCCCCCCCTCCACCGTAAAGGGCCATCCGGAGCCGAGGCCAAGAGCGGGGAAACCTTTGGTTGAGGTGCGCGAAGACGGTTTCTGTCGGGAGAAAGTGCTACCGGCGTCGCCTTCGCAGTAATTTCAAACCGAGGGCCCATAAGTGTCGGTAATAAATTAAGATTCGAAAGGCGTCGACGGGAGGAAAAGTGGGGAAAGGATCCGTTTTTGCCGACTTTGATGCTGGCTTCCTTCCATCACATCGACATTTCAACGGATGTCGTGCTTCCCTAGAGTGTGTTAGAATTGATATCACCTTCCTATCCCTCCTTACCATCCATCCCCGTGGGCTACAACCTTGACGTGGGAGAGGGACTTGCGCGTCTGGATGCCCTGTAGAACTGGATTGCAGGGAGTAACGATTATTGCTTGTCGCTTCTAGTAGAGCGACGCAATCCAAAGAGGTCGATTGGTAGTTGCCAGGCGAAAGGTTCTCATACCAGCGCTTTTACATACTTCTGTGTGGCGGCTGAGAAAAGGCGTCTGGCCCATGAGTGGTATCACTTTCAGGTGATGGTGCCACGTAAAAAATATTATTTAATGAGGCAATGATAAATCTATGATCACCGCCGTAAGAGTTGAGAACTAATGACCAAAACCTTGGATTAAGATGCTGAGAAACGGTTAATGACAAGTCAAGGATGGAGCATAGATTTTGTGAAAGCAAAACGTGGGCCTTGGCGTCAGAGAATGGAAATAAATAGGAGGATTTAAAGATGTAGCTGTGGAAAAGGATAGATGTGCATGATTTACCGAAAGGTAAAGAGACTGATACGTCATGTACATCTACATACTACCCCGCGAGCCGCCGTATGGGCGTGTGGGAGGGGGTGTTAGGACACCAGCCGTGTAAAGATGTAAGGTTTGGGGAGGCGAAATGGTGACGTGTATTATGGGAGTGTATTTTGTGGACCTCGGTTTTAGTTGTGGTCTCTTATTGTGCGCGAAAAGAACCAGTTTTTCTACCGATCTGCTCGGCAATGTATCTCTCTTATTTTATCGCATCTGTCAGACCTAGTGATGTAGTGAGGCGTCATGATAATATTCTCTTTGTCGCTTAGAAACACATCAGTTTTGAATTTCTCAAGCAGGCTAAGCCAAGAGTGCAGCCTCCGAGTCTCTAGAGGCTCCAACGTCAATCCATACGTGATAGAGGAAGAAAGGAAGTGGCTTTAGGAAATAAAGAGGAGGCTTGTTGTGTGCTTCGAGCTACGATAGAGGATGGAAACCTAAAGCTTATTTGAAAGATGTAATGCTTAGAAAGAGGGGAAGAGAGAGGTTTAGGATAGGTATTTTGAATTTAATGATCAGTTGGAGGCAGTATGTTAAAAGTTCTGATGAGAGAAAGATATGTGCTGTGAACGGAAATAATGCGGTGCATGAGGATGATAGTGGCGTACTCGTGACCTATCAGAAGTTACATACAATTATGGACACCAATTATAAATATGGCTGACTGCTTGTAATTCCACTAAAATACTTGTTATTTAAGTGTCCATTGATTTCAAACGACTAGCTAGTTATGAGAAGCAATACTCAATTTTTTTCTGTCAAGGCACAGCGTCGTCACATATCGAGAATGATAAATCTTTTTCCAGTTATCCTGTTTGGCTTCGAGTTTCTGGAATCATTTCTATAGTATTCGATGTGAAAACTCATTCCATTGGTGTATTGATGCTTTTTTGTCGTTTTTTCAAGCAGTAATTACTGCAGTTTTATGTATAAGTTGACTTAATATCTCTGCTTCTTTCCTCATCACTCGTATTACGAACTTCTCTCCCGAATCGAATCGCCCTTCGCTCCAGACCTCCGGCGCCAGTGAACTCAGCAAATGACTGGTCATGAACGACTCATCGCTGTGTGAGAAACGAGAATCTCTGACGAACTCCAGTGAATATAATCTCGTATGTATGCATTGCACTCGTCGTGCTCACGTCGAAGAGAGCTGTGAATCCCGTCCTTGCATTCTTTTCGCGTCGTCTTTTACTTGAAATCGGTGATTACGTCGGAGTCGGTTTTCAGGAACGTGTCTTAGGCCATAAATAGCTATCATGTAAATTTTGAGTCTATTCTTTTTTTTAGTGCATTTTCTGTTTCAGTCAATCATTGTTTCATTCATTCATTTAAACAACTGTATATTTTTAAAGTACTAAAATTATTTTATTTAAAGAGCGGCAATATTCCCACTAGTACCGGTAGTGATGAATACCATTTAAGAAGGAAGCGAAGTGCGATTACTCCAAAACCAAACTTAACATTATTTAAGAAGTCCTTTGTTTACTTAGGACCCAGACTATTAAATAATATACTAGAGTATTTAAAAATTTCAAAAATCAAAAGAAAAAATCTAAAGCTGCTTAAGGAATGGATACTATCCATAAATAAAATCGAAGTTTTGTATTAGATTGGTGATTCGTATTATGTTTCAAATTGTAACTAACCATGTTAAGTGTTTATAAAATATAGCTTGGTGTATTGTAAAAAAGAAGCGTGTATTTTTCTTTGTTAACTAATTGGCATAAATGATATGGTCCTTATTTGTACATATGTTCGGAAAAATTTAGTTTTTTTAAAATGTATTACATTAACCAGCAGTAGCATGTATTTATTTACGGAGGGCAGCTTCGATACAGGTGCTTGTACCTTTGAGGCTGCCTAAAGCTCCAATTTATTTGTACTTAAGAGATTTGTACTTGTATTTCAAGAGGAGCAATAAATTTATCTATCTATCTATCATTCATCGGTCCTTCAATCCTAAGATTGGTTGACTGCAGCCCTCCACCCTTCCCTATTTAATGCTAGTTCCCTTACCACATGATATCTCTTCCTATGTACTTTTCCTCTTTATTTGGTCTATGAACTTGTTCCTTGGTCTTCCTCTGGGGACTTTTCCCTCTATTTTACCTGCAATTATGTTCTTCACTAACCCATTGTGGCTCAGTGTGTATCCTATCCATCTTGTTCTTCTTTTCTGTATGGTGTTCCATATGGTCCTTTCCTCCTCTACTCTTCGGAACACTGCATCATTTCTCATTTTGTCCATTTCATTTTATCTTCAGCATCCTCCTCCAGCAGCGGGTTTCGAAGGCTTCTAGTCTTTTCTGGTCAGCATTTCCGATGGTTCATGCTTCTGATCCATAGAGTGCCACCCTCCACACGAATGTTTTCACATACTGTTTCCTGGTGTGTAGTCCGTCCTTCTTTGAGCAGAGCAGTTGTCTTTTTTCCATGAACACTACCTCACTACAGACTGCTTAATAAGAAACAACAATCGCACTTTTCCAAAGATATCAATGTAAAGGAGGAACCTTTATTGTAGATATTCTCGATTACCTTCCTTTATATTAATATTTCTCATAAAGTTAGATTTATGCTATCGAATGATAATAAAAATATTACTAGGTCGGTACATCGGTCGTTTAACGGAAATGTTTTGGTTTAAAAATGATGAATTTTTACTCTTCGGAACACTTCATCATTTCTTATTTTGTCCATTCCATTTTATCTTCAGCATCCTCCTCCATCAGCGGGTTTCGAAGGCTTCTAGTCTTTTCTAGTCAGCTTTTCCAGTGGTCAATGATTCCGATCCACGAGAATTTCTGTCTTACAGTCTAGTCTTGGAACGCGATTTTAGTGTACTTACACTCAGTGCATACCTCATAATATTTGTATGAAACAACGTTTTGTATTACACGGTATTCTGTCGTTCTAATGTATTTCCATTGAATACTGTCGTATACCACGGATTAATGTAGCAAAAACAGTTGAAATTTCCTCATCTGCATATCCTCAGTACACGAGGGGAAAAGAATTGAAAGGCACGTTCAGAATAACGGGCAGAATTCAGTGAAGAACATTTTTTGCGGTGAGAAATCTTATCTTCAACTTCGTATTTACTTTGAATCATAAGTACAAAATCTTCCCATTTTACCCTTAAATCTACTTCATAGCGGATGTGAGTTCCTTATCACTCGGAACCGTAGAAATGCGGTGAAAACGGTAGGTAAATTTCCAATAAAAATCCCCAAAGTTCAGTTATCCGTTCAATCGTAACTCGTTGATTAACGAATTGTGTTATGATAATAAAGAGAAGATAATCGAATACTTAAAATTGACTCACAAGTGCGTGTCTCAACGAAATTGATTGGAAGCTGCTGTTTTTGAAAAAAAAATCCCACATTATGTTTTAAAGCTGGCTAGGGAACTATAGGGAACGGTCAAGCAAGACCAGCTGCAATCAGGTTCTCCATTCTTCTTCCCTCTATTGCGGTGAATGGACTCGGAGAAAGGAGGACGAGAGCAGGCTGCAGGGGTTCCAGATGTGGATGGGGAGGAGGACAGAGAAGCTTTGGTGTACGGAAAGGAAGACAAAAGAGGAATGTTTGATGTGGTGGGTGAGGAAAGGAAGATTCTGGATGAGATCAGGAAGATTTTGCATCTTTTGCAAGTAGGTTGTCGGAGGAGGTAAAGAGGGGAAAAGGGTTCCTTAAGGCTGTGATAGTGTGAAGGGCATTAACGGGGAAGGGCGAAGATAGAGAATAGTTTCTATGGACGGAATGGAGGAGAATAGGACCTATGTAAAGCATAAAAAGCTAAACGTGCGTGTTTAATTTGCCATGGTGGAGAAAGAGAATAGGATTAAAAGACAAAATAGAGAAGGGTAGGATTTATCTATGACATTAAACGCTAGACCTACGTGCGTCATTTGCGAGGCAGAATGGTTCAGACGTGCGCCAATGGATGACAGTTGAGCTGACATGCGCGTAAACATAGATGTACTCTTACTGACAAAATGGCGCGGGAGTATGCATTCTTCAAATCCACGTATCATTGTAAAATAAATAAATTTCAAATAATTCTAACAAACTGTCGAGGAGATTTTCAGCTTTTTTTTTAAACTGTCGAGCTTAACATTATTTACACATTCATCAATCGACTTATCCTAAACTTGACAATGGCAGGCTTCACTTCGTAGAAGTTTTTTATGCAAGTGCTGAAATGAAGAAAAATTGTGTCGGTGAATCGTGCCCTGTACAGGTAAACAAGGAGAGGATATTTGTCAGATTCCATTTAAATATGCCTGGAAAGGTATGGTTGCCCCTAATAATAATAATACTGTGAAAAATGCCGTATCCAGTGAAACCTGTATTAAACGACCACCGACGGCTGCGCTGAAAAATGGTCGTTAAGAGGGGTGGTCGTTCGACAGGGGTTCAGTTTCTAGGAGTACATATTATGTAAATGAGCGGGCGGCTGATTTGAAAAAAATGGAAAAAATTCTTGAAGCGACGGTTTTGTTAAAACCTATCCAGATAGCGTTTATTTTCTCAAAATTTAGTCGCTTCTGGGAAATTTAATTGCATATAAATATGATATACGTGTACAGGGAAACCTGAATTAAGCGACCACGGACGGTTCCGCTGAAAAATGGTCGTTGAGAGGGGGTGGTCGCTTGATAGGAGTGGTCGTTTAAGAGTGGTTTCTCTGTACGTATTTGCCTGGGCCCTCGGAACGATACCTACGGCAACTTGAGTGATAGAAGACAGTTGATCGGGAGGAGGCTGAAGAAAGTGAGCACGTGCAGTAAGGTGTATAAAGAGGGGCTTTTCTCCTTTCACTCCCCCCTTCCTCCCAACCTCCCCCCCTCCGTGCTGCTGTCACCTCCTCCCTTCGCTCTCTATGGCGACCGCTACGCGATTGTGATTCGCAGTGGCGCCGCCACCGTCGCCGCCTTCCGGGAAGCCTCGTCTTTGGCGCACGCGGGCATTTGTGGGTCAAGTGGCTGACGGATCCCCTCCTCCCCCATTTTCCCCCCTGAATGCACCCCATCCCACCTCCTCGCTCACTCTCCCTCGCCAGCGAAATCCCACTTCAATCCGTCCAACCCGCAATGAGGAATTTATTTTTCTTCCTCTTATTAATTTACTTTTTTATGGTCCATTGTCTTTACCGGAGCCTCATTAGATCCGCGACCCTATCTAGGCAGTAAAATCGTTCTTGAATTAAGGAAGTAATGCGCAAATACTTTGATTCACTCGTTTCCAATGCGCTGGTTTCCTTACGGTGCTATTGCACATCTTTTAGAACCTCAAATGAGGAAGTTTGCGAAGTTTAAAGAAACATCTCCGATCCCTGACCAATCCAAAGAGTAAAATCGTTCTTGAAGTGGGGAAGTAATGCAAAACTACTATGAATCACACGTTCCGTATGCGCTGGTTTCCTTACGGTGTTATTACACATGTTTACTGAACCTCAAATGAGGAAGTTGGCGAAGTCCAAAGCAAAATTTCCGATCCCTGACCAATCTATGTATTAAAATCATTCTTGAAATAAGGAAGTAATGCAAAAATACTATGATTCAAACTTTCCCTATACGCTGGTTTCCTTACGGTGCTATCGCACCTTTTATAGAACCTCAAATGAGGAAGTTATCGAAGTTTAAGGCAAAATTTCCGTTCATTGTATGTTCAGATGATTTTGTACGAAGTCACTCGTGCGGGTGCATATATGTCCCACCAAGTCGAGTCTCGACTGAGCTTATGCGAACCACATGTTAGCGTCTCAGAAATTTTTCCATCCAAATTCAACTTGGAGGAAGTTGGCTTGGTGGTGTGACTGACTTACACACCTGACAGAAACTAGGTAGATCCGGGTTTGAATCCTGGTCAAGTTATTTTTTTGGCGAATTTCATCCCTTGGTGAAGTTGAAAGCGTTGCAGTCAACTTGAAAATTTTCTTTTGAACCCTTCTGTTTACCTAGGGTCAGTATGACCTGAACGGAAATTAGCTCGACATAATGTCGTAATGCTTGAATTCTAGTGCTATGTACTTTCTTTTTACCAGTAACACTGGAGTCCTAAAATATGGAAATTAGGTTTGAGTGTCGTTTTTTGTCTCCAAACGAAACTGCTACGGTTATACTCCTTCACTTACTGCGACTCGTTGATTGTGATATCCTATATCAATTATTTCGGGAATTTGCTGAAGAGGGATGCATTTTTTTGTGAAGGAGAATGTATTGTAGAATGGAATAGATCTCTATAAGATGTACGTATAAAAGACGTGTGTTTAGGTCAATGAGTTACAGTTGTTACTTGGTAAATTCTTTTCCGTACGTTTTCAGTTAAGTTACGTTGTGATTTTTCACTCCGAGGTTTTTTGTTGCAAACCTTGTTCGCAACGCAACGTGTGAGTCTGCTACCTTTCAGCATATGATGGCACAACTTGTGGAAACCGTGGCCGGTTCGAAACAATTCGATTTTTCACTCCGAGTGTTTTAGTTGCAAACCTTGTTCGCAACGCAACGTGTGAGTCTGCTACCTTTCAGCATATGATGACACAACTTGTGGAAACCATGGCCGGTTCGAAACAATCATCGTTAAAATTGACAAAATGGTTGATTCATCGTTAAAAAATTACACTTTATTTAAACTAATGAATGTAGTAGGCTGTGAAGTTTTAAGCTTGTTATCATGTCATCAGCACTTGCGTAATTTCGATAAAAAATATGATCCCATTCCATTCCTCTCGGTGTATTCGTAATTAGAGCGTGAAATTACTCCGTAATGCATTCTTCTCTTTCTCTATTGCTGCGCTCATTTATGCATTCATAAAGCATTCCATGCGTTCAACTACCCCAGGAAATGAAGGCGAAGTTTAGATTGTAAGGTATATACGTGTTCTATTTCCTTGACGCAAAAAAATTGCGTCGTGGACTATATGCACAGATAATCGATTGCTGGCTGCAGCATCAGATGTGGTTATAACATTGTAGGAGCGCGGACGGTAAGAGCAAGTTACGTTGGCAATTAATTCTCTTTTCGATAGTTCGGAGTGAATAATTAATATTAATAAAAAGACGTAGAAAGAGATCTCACTCCGAGGAAATGCGCGGGCAATGTGCCCGAGCCCGCTAAGCTTCAAGGAAGCGCTGAAGTCATCATTAAACGCCGAAGAGCCTTAAAACCCTTTATTCTTATAAATTACTCATAGTTTCTTCGCCCTAATGTGAACGCCTTGACTTCCCGCGTAATTGCGGAGAGAAAAGATAATTAAATTGAAAATGACAGCTGAAGCAAGGTTTGCGTTTGGTCACTCCACGACGAGCGATTGAAATCGCATGTTCTGAATTTTATACCAGCTTTAAAATTGGTTTCTCCCTTGAATGCATATATCGCATACTTAAATCGTATCCAGTTGGTTGATTGTTAAACGATGACGGTATTATCCGTGCGATGTTCCACAAAAATAAAATTCCGACCCGGGTTTTAGTGCTAATACACCATCTTCAAGTACATCTGAAGCCTACCAATACATTCGAAGTTGATTGGCATATATTGACATTTAAAGCTGGGTCGGAAGTTAAATTATATTTTTTGTGGAAAATTGCGCGTTTAATTTCTTCATCACGTACATATTCCTCTTTATTGGGCTAGAAAATTCGGATTTCATATGATTATTAAGGAAGGTCCGCGGAGGAAAAGGTGAAAGAAAGGTGCTTCTTCGCTCTGGTTAGGCAACACCTCGAATACGCCGCGAGTATTCGGTACTGTGGAGAGATGAATTTAACTAAAAAATTAATAAAATACAAATGAAAGTTGCGCGAATAATTAAAAAACTGCGACGAGCAAACGTATTGTGTTTCTCCGCTATAAGAGGAATAAGGGTGGGAACCCATCGGGGCTCGAAGACGACACGCTAGGCTTAGATTGCTAGAGAAATTCAGAAGAGGCGTGTTTCCGAGCAACACAGAGAGTATCATGTTGACGCCACACTCCATCTCTAGGTCCGACAGATGCGATTAAACAAGAGAGATACATTGTCGAA
Organism: Ceriagrion tenellum; assembly: GCA_963169105.1. Taxonomy (NCBI): domain Eukaryota; kingdom Metazoa; phylum Arthropoda; class Insecta; order Odonata; family Coenagrionidae; genus Ceriagrion; species Ceriagrion tenellum. The sequence continues at coordinate 72,519,899 of OY720642.1, read as the reverse complement.
CAGATTGGTACAACAATTCATTCTTTCCACGCAAAATTAATGGCTATAATAAAACCGGTGGTCCACTTAAAACACTCCCATAATACACTTCACCATTTCACCTTGTAAAACCTCATCCTTACTCCTTAAATGGGCTGGTGTCCTAAGACCCCTTGCCACGCATTCATGCGGCCGCTCACTTGGTAGTATAGAGATGTAGATAAATGGATATCTCGGTGTCGCATTCTCTGACGGATATGTCGGTGTGTACAATTAATTGTTTCGAAGAGTCTTCGTCCAGTTCCGCAGGATTCTCCTATGACCGCTCTCTATGGTTTATTCCCTTGGGCACCCTTCACAGATTGACGTGCATTCTAAATTGCGTCTTATAAGCAGAGAGTAGCTTTAATGCCTTATAGAATTATTGAAGGACAGCGAAGAAGATAGCACCTGCTCTAATTCAGTGGATTCATTCTTATGGTTTTCGGGTCTTCGTAACCTTCCTTCTTAATGAAAGCTTGGAATGCCTCTTTTAGCATCGCCACCATTTTTCCCGTTTTTGAGGTATACTCGTCTCCTTTTTGACCGTCTCTTCTTTCGAATAGAATTTCCTATTTTACATCGTAGACGTCGTTGTGTAAGCACGAATTGTGTACGAATGGCCTCCTCCTTGTTGTGTACAAATGTCATTTGTTTGTACTGAGGAGAAAAAGAAAGTGCTTGTTTCGTGACTTTTTCGCATTGATAACATGCTCAAAAGGTTGCTTATCCTCGAGCGTCGTCTGCACTCGTTTCCGCAATGCATCATCAATCTACCCTGGACTGCGCCAGCCGATGCTGCTTCCGACGGCGCAGTGAAATGCGCCGTGTAAACTGCTTCTACATAACGGCCTAAATTTACCTCTTGAGAGGAAAAAAATCAAATATCAAGAAAAAGTCAAGTGCGGTGATCCAGAAGAGCAATCGATAATTCCTCTGTTCGACCCATCGGTCGGTCGTTAAATGCTTATCGAGTGTTTACTCGCAGACGGGGTCGATGAACCAAAAATCGACGGCTTTAAATCAACTTATCAGTTCGAAATTTTGAGACTTATTTCGGTATAAATTTTACGAGCTGGGTATTTCATCCACGAAATTAAACATTGCAACATGAAAGTAACTATTCGTCGTAAGTTACGAAATATTATGGCAGTACCTCAGTTAATATGATCGTAATAAGTCTGTTACTGCGGTTGGAGCGATATTTGTTTGTGCATAGGTTTTGGGTGAAAGTTTTCATACGCGTACTCATCAGTAATTTAAATAGATTCTAGCGAAAAAAAATTGTATTACCGATTTAGATTCTCCATGAACTTATTCCTGGGTCTTCCTCTGGGAACTTTTCCCTCTATTTAACCTTCAATTATGTTCTTCACAAACCTATTGTGGCTCAGAGTGTGTCCAATCCATCCTGTTCTTCTTTTCTGTATGGTGTTCCATGTGGTCCTTTCTTCTTCTACTCTTCTGAACACTTCATCATTTCTTATATTGTCCATTTCATTTTATCTTCTGCATCCTCCTCCATCACCAGGTTTCGAAGGCTTCTAGTCTTCTGGTCAACTTTTCCAATGGTCCATGCTTCCGATCCATAGGGTGCTAAGCTCCAAACGAATGTGTCCACATACTGTTTCCTGGTTTGTAATCCTATCTTCTTTGAGCACAACAGCTGGGTTTTTCCCATGAACGCCTTCTTAGCTTGGGATATTCTCCGCAATCTCCGCAATTCTCCGCAGTATTCACACGCACTCTATTAATGTGTAGTTTGCGGAATGCTCGAACATATTCCTCTTTACAGCGAGAACCGTTTGATCTAGTGATATGCGGTAAACTTCGTTGATTTGCTTTAACATTGAACATACGGAAAACTATTTTAATTATCAAGCAGTTCAAGTTCGAACCCTGAAAACAATGGTATTTCCCATAAATTCATACAGGGTTCTCCATTTTGCGTAGAGGATTAGCTTCTCTTTTCTTGGTTAAAGTACGTAATTTTGAACCAATTTTTCTCGTATAGAGGCATTTTATAATGATGCGTAATTAAAAATTGTATTTCAGCAATCAAGGGGACAGTTGTGACTGAAGTGCAAGAGGCAATTTTAAAAGATATCTGCTGCGCAAATTTCCAAAAGAATATAGTAGCCTCAGTTTTTATGATGGAAAATTATTGGAAAATGCGATTCACTATGGAGAATAAATAAAATTATGTTCTTCGCCCGAAAAATATTTACCTTGAGGTAGTTTGAGGGAGATGGTTTCCTAGTCATAATAGAGAGCGTATTCGATTTATACGTTTTTATTTCACCTGCTGTAGTACACATGAATTAAATATTGCATTATTAATGGTGCAATGATATAGTTTTATATGACTGAAATTGTAAGTAATTGAATGAAAATATCTAGATAAGCCTTTAACTTGACTCATTTTCTCGCGCGGTTTGTTTTAAACTCCTTTAAAGCGGAAGGTTATCTGGTGATCCCGAAGAATTTACTGCGGTGACAGTATGATTTATTTTCAAAAATAGTGGAGAAAACATATAAACTCTATTCTGTCAGTTTTTGACCGGATTCAGGTGTTAGAAATTCCTCAGTTTTTTAATAAGGTCTCTCTGGAGTGCATACGCGTACTATTTTTCATGTAAAAGGGCCGGTATTTTTTTTTTGGCAAATATCTCGGAAGGTAGTGAGGTAAGGGGTTAAATTTTTTGTGTCATTGGAAGGATGAGACATTTTTATTTAAAAAGCGACCATATTCATTGATAGCTAGGTGAAATGATATTTCGCTCAAACTGCTTAAAGCGCTGTATTCATCTATATCTACATACTACCGTGCGAGACGCCGCATGGGTAGTGAGATCATAGAGAGTAATCATGAATAGTGAGATTAGCTAGATTGTAGATCTTTCTCTTTATATTCTCTACGTTCCTATTTATGCATGATGTAAATATTGATGTTCTTATTTATGCATGATATTTTGAATCTGTAGTAGTGGTCTTTGTATCCCTTGCATGTTGGAACGATTGACGATGGATTGTTTCTTGGTTAGTAGATTGTTAATTGGCGCGTTGCATGTGTGGTACGCTGGTTTCAATGTAGTTTCGGTGTTCTGCCGTGTGAAAATTAGAGAGCTAGATTGTAGAACCGATAGGTATAAAATGTCATTTTTTCCGCGTACCATTCGGGACCATAACAGCTGTGATCGTCGTCATGAATAGTGCAAACAGTGACATTAGCTAGATTGTAGATCTCTTTCTTTATATTTTCTACGTTCTTAATTATGCATGATGTAAATATTGATGTTCTTATTTATGCATGATATTTTGATCTGTAGTAGTAGTAGTCCTTATACCCCTTGCATGTTGGAACGTTTGACGATAGAATGTTTCTTGGTTAGTAGATTGTTAATTGCATGTGTGGTGCGCTGGTTTCAATGTAGTTTCGGTGTTCTGCCGTAAATTCATGCATGCCTGGTGTGGAAGCACCCCCTGCCATACACCTTTTGGGTGGCTTGCAGGGTATGGCGTAGATGTAGATGAGATGGGCGTGTGGCAGGGGATGGTAGGTCACCAGCCGTGTAAAGCTGTAAGTTTTTTGGAGGTGTAATGGTATGTAATGTATTATGGGAGTGTATTTAGAGGAGCTCAGTTTTTCTTGAAGAAATTAAAAATTATCTGGACCACTTAGACACTGCCGGTCCTCTCTCACTTCCTCACTGGCTACGTCCTGCTGTTTACACCTAACCGTTACACCTAACCGTTCGTCTACTATCTAAATTATTAGTACAATTTATTGTGAGGCGCTTATTGGTTACATTTATCTCATATAATCCTGAAAGTCTAAGTTTTTTATCTTCCACTAATCTGTTGTAAATGTGTTAATGCCGATGGTGTGCAAACACATGTTAAGCGTGGCATCATGGCCCTTAAAGAGTGAATGTAGGATTTTTTTTAGCTCAGTCTCTTGTGAAATTCTTCTTTTTTTCGTCTTTGATAAGCTCGTCATAAAATGAGAAATTTTCCTGGAGATGGGGTGGCTTGAGGTAGAGGTGGCGAGGATGTTTCCCGAGGAACTGGGGAAGCCGCGCGGTGCTCTGCTTAATGTTAGTTATTTTTGGAATTCAGTGCTTCCTGGAGTGCATTTAACCCACAGGCGTGTTTAATGTATATACTTCCTTCTTTTTTTGCTTTTATTTGTGGTTTCCATCTGGAATGTTTCTGCTAAAATTCTCAAGCGCAGAAAGAGGTTGTGTATAAAATTATTAATTTAAAAGCGTAATTTTAATCTCTTCATGAGCTTCAAAAAATACTGTTTTTAAGCCTCTTCATTGCGTCATTACCCAGAATCCCCGCCATCAGTCCCTCCCATTGTTAATCTCTTCCTTCGCTAGTTCTTTTATCTAATGTATTAATTAATCATTATGCTCATATTATTCCAACACACTACCCAAATGATTTAAACGCTCTACTTCCTCCTATTTGTGCCCTCCTACTATTAATACCAGTTTCGCTTTTTTGCTCTAGAAAATCGGTGATGAATAAAGTCACACAATCTCTATAACGTTATCTAAATCACTCCCTCTCTCTGCCTCTTTCCCTGTTTCACACAGAAATCCATTATTAGTGTAAGAAAATGAAGGAATGATTTTAAATTTTGATCATGAATCCAGAGGAACTACCGGGAGTTTATCTGTCTTATTGTACGAAGGGTACTTTGTCTCGTCATAGAGTTGTTTGGAGCTCTCCTCTCTATGGTAGCATTTAGGAATAAGCTAATTTTACATTTTTATGTAACTTTTTCTGCTCTTATACTTTCAACAGTTTCATAGCGACACAGATACTATTATCATGACGCCTCACTTCATATCTAGGCCCGACAGAAGCGATAAAATAAGAGAGGTTCATTGCCGAACAGATTGGTACAAGAACTTGTTCATTCCATGCACAATAAGCGACCACAATAAAAACTAAGCTCTTATTGAAACACTCCTATTATTCAATTCACCATTTCACCTCAATTTCTTACATCTTTACAAGCCTGGTGTCCTAACACCTCCTGCCTCGCGCCCATGCGGCGGCATGCAGGGTAGCACGTAGATGTAGAATTGTTGAGCTCGGTAGTGGCGCCTGATGCCTCTACCGAGCACTGTATTTCGGATAATCGGTAAGGGGTGTTAATAAAGATTCAGTAATTAATGATGCTCTTTATATGATCTTTTATTGCTGTTTTATGAGGAAGTGTTTGAAGCGAGTGCACTGACCTCATGTCGTGCTACTTTGACCCCCTTCACTTCAGGTAAAACTAGCTCGAGAATAAGAAAATTACGGAGGTTCCTGTGTTCGTGCCCAGGCGAGGTCGATTTTTGTCTTATTTTTTTAATTTTTCTTGAGACCCACGCTTGCCATACCAGGATGTGCTCCATATTAAAAAACCGCTATGCATCTCGTCTTCTCTCGTTACATTTTTTGTCACCCTGCAGTCACGTCTTGGTTGAAGGGGTGGGTAGGGGGGAGGGGCAAGGGGGGGCGGCAAAGTGTGGTCGTTCGTTAACTGGACTTAATTTCGTGTACCACTTACCGGGGCCGGGCGTCTGGCCGAAGAAGATCCATCATTTGCATAAATCGGATGCCGTCCTATTTGCATTTATAAGTAGGCCCCATGCCTTCCATTTGTTCGCCATTATCCGGAGGGATGCCGGGATCGCAAGAAAGCGAAGGAATCAGAGCACTTACTTTTGTTTTTTCCATCGTGAGGAATTGCGACGCGTCGACGCGGTTATTCGAGCGTTGTGGAACATCACAGCGACGCGGATCGAATGCCGATATCCACTTACTGGTAAATCGTTGCCACTGCAATGCTCAAGGAGATTCTGTGGTAAATGCGTGGACAATAAGAAAAACACTTATTTCCAGGGGAGTATACCTTACCTACTGGAAAGCATACTATGTAGGTGCAGTATTGAATTTAATTGTCATGTATATTTTATGAACTCGTTTTACGTCCTTAGATGCCTACTACAGAGCCATTTCAATCTAAAACATTTTCTTTCAATGATTGTTGTGCTCTGCTAAGAACTCTAAAACGTTTGTTGGTTTTAGCCTACATTTCATTGTCATGATACTCCCTATCCTGTGATAATTCACTTCTTTTATGATTTTTTCGCAAAAATGGCTTGATGACCTGAGAGAATTTTAGCTCAATAATCACTGTCATCAAATCACCCTGGTAAGCTTTTACAACATTTTTATCTTAATGATATCGTTTGGAATTTTGTCCTTATTTCTATGAATTCTCGCTTATTTTGCTGTGATTTGGGGACTTTGCATACTGAATGGGCGCGTCATCCTTCCAAAAATGAATCCGATGCCTTGACTTCCTGATTGCACAGTTGTCAAAGACTAAAAAGTTCACAAGGGAGAAGTTAGTCGATTTTTTTAGTGCACTTGTTAAGACAGCCATGAAAGTTAATCATGCAACTCCTCTTCCAATGTTACTCGGTACGAAAGGACGGAAATAATTGCAAATATTTGAATGACATAGACCACACATCTTAATTATCTTTTTTAGCTTAAGTACCGTCTGCTGCGATGGGCAACTTTTTAACAACACGGACAACACTTCATGTTTAAAAGTTATTTCACCGGAATAGTGGCTTACTTGTTGGAATTTATTGTCACGTTTACAGTCGCATTTCGTCGTCTACTGTTAGTCTTTTGATCAATGGAAGTACTTTTGAGTCATCTTAATTGCTATTAATCTGGCCATAACCCACCTCTGATTTTGTGTATCAAATATCATCAGCTGCGATTGGCAACTTTTTATCAACACGAGAAACGCTTCTGTTTTGAAGTAATTTCGTAGGCAGAGTGACACACTTGCTCGAATTTGCTGTCACGTTTACCGTCGTATTTCGTCGTGCAATATTTGTCTTTTGAATAATGGAAGTACTTTCGAGTCATCTTAATTGTGTGTGTTCTGGCCTGAAGCTGCGTCTGATTTTGTATCTTTAATATCATCAGCTGCGATTGGCAACTTTTTGACAACACGGACAACATTTCAGTTTTGAAGTTATTATACCCTACATCACTACGTGGGTAGAGTATATTGATTTTGTCACGGCAGAAATGTAACGCACTGAAGGAGGCGTGGCAGGTATGGAAAAGTATATATGGAAATGATCAGCATCACCTTACGAGTCCAGCTAGCTATGTCCGTCTGTCTGTCTGCCCGTCTATCTGTCCGTCTGCCCCTCTGTCTGTCTGTCTGTCTCTTCGCACGATAACTGCCGTAAAAATTGAGATATCGAGCTGAAATTTGGGTCATAAGCCTCTAGTAGTCCACATACGGCACAGTTCTAAAATGGATTGGATCGGACCAAAACTGCGTTTTTTTTTTAATTGAAAGTGGTGTAGGGTATTTAAGCTTCGGCAAGGCCGAAGACAATTTCTTTACTAATTTCTCAGCAGAATGACACAGTGGCATTGAACTTAAGCCTTTTTACCCTCTCCCAGTCTGGTTACTGAAGTTCGCCCATCCTTTCCGTGTATAAATACTTGTAAAACCTGTGTACCCTGTGATTGTTCACCCACGAGAAAACCGGTTCACTTGAAATGCTATTCCATTCACGCTTTGAACTCCATAATTAGTGGCTATAACTTTAGTGGACGTAATCATTATGACGTAGTGCAAGTCGGCTTTTCTCCTTAGTGTCCGGTGTCTCTCTACCATGTTGATTTATGCCATTGTCTTGCATTTCCATGTAAATTCCAATACATTCGTTCAACTTTTCATTTCAAGACACCGATCATCTCACTTAGAATGCTTTCCTGCATTTTATTAATTTTATTTTACAACTTTTCTGCTTTTCGTTTCCCGGGAAATACTTTTCTCGTGTTCCATCTGTTCAGGGACAGGGTGTTACCGCTGGAGCGCTTATTCTATGGTCAATCAAAGATCAATATTTATTACTATTATGTTCGCTTGCTATTCTGATACTTAATGAGTTTACATAATATAGCACTGCCCAGCGTACTGATGGTCACTAAATCACCCAATGCCATTTAAACGTTTTCAAACCTTGTGCTGGTGGAAATGTGCTCGAAGGGTCAGTTTGAACTTTCTTTTAGATTATTGATGAAATATCCTACATTATTGAGGGGCGTACTTTAAAATGTATGATGAAATACTGTTTATCTATTCTTTCTCTTCCTTTCCTTCTGTAAATTAAATAACTGTCTTTTTTGTCGAGAGAAATAACAGTTATGTAATTACTAAGTTTAGGGTATGTGAAGTACAATTAAATAAAACCCTGTCTTTGAAACGATGTGGTACTCCATATTTTCACCATATTTAATATCGTCATCATCAGGTGACTTGATGATGACGATAAATCGTTGAAACCCAGGTCGTGTTAGATGTGTTCAGTGTGGTCTTTATTAAAGTCATTTCCGATTAAATGTTGTGAAAATATGTGACGTGCTTCTTGAAAACTGCAAAAAAGCGGTAGACTTGACGAAGCAGAAGTGTCAGATGGGAAAAAGTGGAGCTGGTGGTGCAATTTGATAATAATGTACGTGGAAACTTGGGTGTGATCAGCAACTTTATAAGGTGAAGAAAAGCCCTTGCCGATGTGGCATTTTTTGTGGTTATTTCTACGTGCATCAAGTTGGCTTGCTGTCAAGCAGTAACCACACCGATAAGTAGATAGGACGAACTGTATATTGAAATGTATATACGTTTGGGTGATTTTCGATGCTAATGATATTTTTTTAATGACTTTACAATTGCTCGCTATGATTTAAAAGCTCGTACTCGTGCGAATATTTTGTGATGGAGCCAATACGAGACCATCGACGTGAATGTCGCAAAGCATTCTTTGGATTCGTGTCGTAAAATCGAGGTAGCTAAGTGATATGCCGGTACGAAACTAAATCAGGTTATTAAAGTGACATACCGGTACTTAATGTTTAAGAAAGAGTGAAGTTTCGTATCGGCATCGTATCGGTACGAAACTTAACTTTTTCAATAAAGTAAAGTTTCGTACGGGTTCGAAACTATATCAATAGAGAAAAGTACTTTCAACAGATTAGACGAGATATCGTGGAAGTTCCACAGGATATTTTGAAAAATCCTGTGGAAAAGTGCAATTGTTTTTTTCTGTTATATTATAAAGGTAAAGTACCGTGCCGAACCGGTACGAAAGTTCCGTACCGGATCACATCCCTGGTCGTAAGCGAGTATCGTTAAGTTATCGAATGCTGGATCGGGATCGGTCCAGCAAGGGCCGCCGACGCGACGCTTGTTCCGACCCGTCTGGGCGTCTAGTGCATTGTTTGATCGGCCGTCTGTCTGTACGCGGCGTATGGAGCCCGCTCGCTGTCTGTCTCCTCCGGGGGCGGCGGAGATGTGTCGCGGTCGGCTCAGCGGAGTGGACTTCGGTCGCGGTCGTGGGGGGGGGGGGTGGTGGTTGGGAGAGGGCGGAAATGGAGAGGAGGAAGAATTCAGGAAAGATTGAGAGATGAGTGGACTCGTTTGTCCCGCGGTACACTGCCTTTTGTCCCCTCTTTCTCAATGCCTTGCTCATACACACGTATATATAGATATGTCTGATGTGTCCCCTCTCCTGCCCTCCGGTCGGATTGTTCGGCCCCTGCCCTGGAGACGGACGGCAGATGTTTCCGTAATTGTCTCATACCCCTTTCGTGTGAGTGTGTGACCCCCCCCTTACCCCTGCCTCCCGCCAATCCTTTCACGTCCGTCTTTTTTTTTACACCCCTCCCTCCCTCAGAACCCTTTCTTCCAAGGATCCTTTCTTTCATCGCTGTGGGCTGCTCTTTCTCTCAATGGAGCTCACGGTGCTCTTTCTGTCCGTCTGTCGCGTGGTGATCGTGCGGTGGGCCTTCGATCTTACGGTTTCGCTCTCAGCCTTTGGTAATTCGTCCCCCTAATCCTCCCTCTCCTTCAGTTACCGCAGAGCCGGAATGTGTGATTATCGGTTTCATTAGTCTCCCGGCCCATGCCGGTGAAATTGAAATCGATTTAAACTTGCCAAATCGAGGATCTGGGTTCGATTTCCAGTGCAGGAGAATGATTTTTCCACTGTGAATTCCGCACAATTGTGTGATCACTAGCGGGCGACTCCATTAAAGTTACTGCGCGGCTGGTTCCGTAGTTCTTTGAAACTGCCCCAAATCCTTAGGAATCGTTTTCCATTTTTCAAAGGTAGAGCTTCGTGCACAAGTTCACGTTACAGACTCATCAGTTCTCGATTGCTGTACAGAAAGAACCGTTTCAAATATGAAACGAAAGAGTAGTTAAAGGAATAATTGAATGGCATGGCTGGGTGGAAACGGGTGGGGCTCGACATTCGACCACCTCCTCGTGGAGAATCCTTTGTACTTCTTATCAACTAGAGAAGTTTCATTATTACTATTGTGATTCTACACACATTTTATTTGAATTTTTCTTATTTGCATTGTATTCAGTTAATTTGTTTTTGTTCAATTGTTTATATTATTTTCCATGCAAGCAAATGGAATTTGGTTCCCAAGGAAAAACCAATAAATCATTCACCATAAAGGCTATCAACGCGTATTTTCGTGTTCCGGATAACAAATTAATCGTGTGGTTAGAATAAGTCTATTCCATCCACATTACTGATGAAATCATAGTAAAGCAGCTGATATCACGAATCAGAAGATATCAGGAAAAGAGATTATTGTGAGCCAAAAATAAGACTGAGAGCTTCAACAATTTGCGTGTCTTGCGGAAGAGACAAGACTTCTGACGTCGAATTTTTTTACGTAAAACATTTGAACTGTTCTGCCGAATGCGCAAACTGAAGATGCATTTGATATTACAAGATTTTAGGTTCTCTTTCCTCCACGACGTATTTTTAGTTTTTTTTTTTGTAATCGCTCGTTATACAACTTAGAGAAGCACGTCGTAAAACTTGTGAAATTTTGTTTTTTTTCTCGTTAAAATTCACGTTTTTTGGCCATATGCGCTGTATATGGATTCCCATTATACTAGTTTTTCAGTGGTACATTCATCTACAAGGTATCGATAGTGTTTCTGTTGCTATCAGGTATTGGTGCTACCAGGAGAATTTTTGAAAAAATAAAGAATCCAAATTCAGGTTTTTTCGTAAACATTCCAAACTTTAAGCCAAATGCGCCGGAAGTAGATAATATTTCCCAGACTTAATATTTCACATCATTTCTTCCGAACCACCAGGTCCAAAACCACCAACCAGCGAGTATCGAATATAAAATACTTCCACGAAGTGACGACTGAAGATGTTAAGTTTATTACGAGTACAACTTGTTTCGGCTGTAACGCCATTATCAGGTACTCGCTGACCTGCTGTACCTGATAGTGGCGTAACTGCCGAAACTAGTCGTACTCTTTATAACATAAATGCGGGAGATACAGTTTGGTTTATTTCAATTCCTATAAGATAACTGGATAAACATTGCTATCGATTTTTTTCGCTATTATGAATTCTACTGTAAATATTTCTGACGGCTACCATTTCATACCGCTGAGTTGTATCTAAATAACCGTTCCATGCATCTCTTGCTCAGAAATTATATCTCGCGTGTTTTGTTTAATGCGAGCGCCGTGTGCATGCATCAGCGCCAAATTGCTTCGCGGGTGCGGTCTGCCTTCCATGCGATGAAACGGGCTTTTAAAATTTTAGACTTGATTTCGCATGGCGTTTTGTATCTCATTTGTACAAAGTGGTCCATTATCTCCATTATCAGTATGAATGGAGTTGTATCATTGCGTCAGTTCCAATTTAAACTCTGCCCATTTAAAGCTTGCTAACATTCCAGTATTTTCGTACCTACTTTGCATGCTGACTAAGTACAGATTTGGGAGATGCGTTTTATATTGCGAAGATTCGTAGTGTGTTTTGGCTTATGGATGTTTCCGCTGTCTTCTGTTTGCGGTTGAAATAAAGACTAGCATTACAGGATATCAAGGATAAATGTAGCAGAAGCCAAGTTGACCAAAACATCAGCTAATATTCCACTAATAATCCAACCCTAGAATACACCGCGAGCATTTGGGACCCTGGTCAGAAAGATTTCACAAAAAAAATGAAATACCAAGGTAAGATGCGCGATTCATTAAAATTTGCGACGAGGGAACATGTAGTGTTCCTCAGATATTTGAAGGTTAATGTTGGGAGCCGTTAGAGACTAGGAGACTATGCGCTAGGCTTAGTCTTTTGGAGAAATTCAGAAGAGGTGTTTTTCATAGCGATACAGAGAATACTATCATGGCACCTCATTAGATCTCTATGTCTGACAGAAGCGATAAAATAAGATGGACGCATTGCCGAATAGATAGGTACAAAAACTCGCTTCTTTCCGCGCACAATAAGCGACCACAATAATAAGTGAGCTCCACTCGAAGCAATTCCATTATACACGTCAACATTTCACCTTCCAAAACCTTATTCCTTAAGTCTTTACGCGGCTGGTGTCCTAACACACCCTGCCACGTGCCCATGTAGCAGCTCGCAGGGTAGTTTGTAGATGTAAATGTAATTTTCGAGATTTGTGCAAAAAAATGGAAGCAGTTGTCCTTAATATTTCGCATGGCCGTAGGCTTTAGAGATGCAGTATTGAAAATGAGGCACTTCTTACGTACATATCGCGGCAGAAATATAACGTTGTGTAGTTCGTATCGTTTCTCAATTACTGTGAAACCAGTGTTAAGCGATCACCGACGGTTCCGCTGAGAAATGGTCGTTAAGCGGGGTGTGGTCGTTCGACAGGGATTCAGTTTCTAGGAGTACATATCATGCCAATGAACGGGCGGCTGACTTAAAAAAAAGTGGAAAAATTCTTGAAGCGACGGTTTTGTTAAAACTTTTTCAAATGGCGTTTATTTTCTCATAATTTAGTTGCTCCTGGGAAATTTCTATGCATATTAATTTGATGTACACATACAGTGAAACCTGAATTAAGCGACCACCCACGATTCCGCTGAAAAATGGTCGCTTGATAGAAGTTGCGGGTTTCACTGTATTTTTCAGAATTAATTTATTACCTGCCGTAATATTCTTAATAACGTAGCAAACATAAAAACCGGCAGATTTTCCTGCGTGTTCCGCATACAGTATGAAACGAAGTAGGTCACGCTTAAGCCTCAAAAATAGTTAATTCATTTGTTTCCTGAGAAGTTAAACAGTGAGAACAAATTATTTGCTTCTGTCATGTTGCGTAATTTACTCCTTACTACTTATTACTGTTTGAGCTTTAAAATTAAATATGTATAGCGTCTATAATGTAACTTTAGAAAAAATTACTTCTAAGTACCTTAAGATTTCCTGGTGTGCGAGTTACTTACCGGGCCATGTTTGCGGCTTAAAAGTCTCCTCGTTATTAACCAAAATTACTCTGCCGATTACAGTATTGGTAGTGAATCCCCATTTTAAAAAATACTGTGAGTTGGAAGCGGAAATTAGTACACTTTATGACAGGCGAGATGAGGCAGTTCACTTGCATTATATGCCCATAGACGCAACTGGAGCGTTATCGTAAAAATATCCCTTCGCAATTTATCTTCCCATTTGAATGTGTTCATGGCCGAGTGGGGGACCTTCCTCGCGTATTTAAATATGTGACGATCTCTTTTGTATCGCTGCGGACGTATTTTCGGATCTTCTAGGGATCTCCTTTTCAATCCCTCCGAGATATCCATCCTTGCTCCGTCTCGCATCCATTCGAAATAAAACGTCCCGCAACAATGGACCGAAATTTCATTTTTTTACCATCTCTCTCATCACTGTAAATTCGCTGTCTCTTTCCCCCCCTTTTTTCCGGGAGGTATTCATCTCTTTAAGTGCCGCGTGGTATGGTTGGCAGGTTTTTTTCCGGTATCGATTCACGCAGCGCTGCATTCCACCGGAAACCTGCATCTCTGAAACAGGGTGGCCACCCCTCCTTAAAAATCCGAAAGCTCTCCTTCAATGTGGCATCATTTCGGCCGTTTTGAGTTTAAATTTAAAGTCAAGTTAAAGGTGTAAATTTATTTGGCAATGTAATGAGTCTCTGGGAAATTGCTTTAAAGCAAAGTTTTTGCATCAGTAATATTGCTATGTGTACTCCATGATCCTTGCATCCGTGCTTGAATTTGCCAGTAAAATTTAAACATGTTCCCCACCTTGACAAGAGAAAAGTCTTTTTCATACGAACTTGCCCGGCGGGCGCGTTATTAACGTTTAAACATCTACTATGGGTGCATTTGAGATTTCAAGAGTTAGTTTTGTTTCCCTGTTGACCTACCCTAATCTGTAGAAAGTTTAATAATCAGTAGAACTAATGAAAAATTTAATCAGAAACGAATTTATGATTTAAAACTATCTCTGAATTAGGCGTTATGTGGATTATATGTATAATTTATAACTCAATAATCCCCCAGCGAATAATAATATAAAATTCGTGAGGTCATGAAGAAGGCTTCTTATGGTACATTCTCAAGTCATGTCTCTTTTTTCATATAAACAACCCTATAGTCATAGCATCCTGCATTATTAGTTTATTACTCAGAATTTAAGTCATATGAAACTATAACTTTGCGTTGTTTATATTGCTAAACATGATGCTGAAATTAAAAGTCGAATGTGGTCTCTCTTATCACTAGAAAAAAATCTCACGCGAGCCACCTTTATATAGTTCTAGGAAGATTTTATTTCTAATTATATCGTAAACCAGGGTCTAAATTCAATTTTTGATTTCAGCAGTTGTAAGAAGGATGTAGTAAACATATTTTTGTATTTGTGGTGCCAAAATGTTTGATATACTTAAATTCCGTGTGATTAACTAAATATGCATGCTTAAAGCTTTAATTTGACTCATTTTTTTATCGCCGTATTGAGGAACAACTTCACATCGGAAGGCTTTTTGAGATATTGTGGAGCATCATCTTGAATTTTAAAATAAAAAACTTTGTAACGTCCACTCGGTTATTTATTTGCACTACGCATTCTGACGCTTAACGTAAATTCAGTTTACCTGATGATGACGCTTTAAGCGTCGAAATGCGTTGTACAAACTAATAACCGAGTAGACAGTACAATGTATTTTCTTTTAAAAATCATTTCCCATTGTAAATGACTGGTGTTTGCTGGAAAGTACGTCGTATAGTAGTGCGGTACGTGGCGGATATTTTGGTGTATTTGGAAAGGCGAGAGATATTTCCCTTGAAGTAACACTTAAATTATTGAATTCTCGTTTAAATGATGTCTCGCGCAAACCACCTTAAGGTGTTTGGAGTGGTAATCTTGAGTCGTTGAGAATTATAATGTTAATTTACCCGTAGAAGTATTTACATGAAATTTTAGAAATGTAAAAGGGAGCGTTAAGCCTATATTTACGCATTACAACGAGTCTTTCACATCTTATAAAAACTTCACTTCGGAGCGGGTGTTCCTCCTTAATGTTCGGTTACTCTCTTCCTGCAGTGCGCCCGAACCGAGAATGATTCTTCAGAATGAAAATAAAAAAGGGAGAAACTCCCGACCGCCTGCCTGCTCTATCCCCATCTCGCGTGTCACTGACTCCACGATTTTCGTGGCATCTGCCCCAGAACACGCATCCCGGAAGTGACGGCCGAGCACTCTTTTTCGCTTCCTCCAGTCGGTTACGCTCGCACTCGCGCACAAACACAACCGCGCGGCGCTTTGAGCTCTTCCGCGCGGAGCTAAGGAGGAAGCGGACCCCAGATAGGGGCCGCCGCGGCCGCGCTTTTATATACGCGCGTCCCGCATCGCCCGCGGAAGCGTCTCTCTTGAAGTTGGGGCACGTCTCGGTTAGAGGTGGGTCGTTCGTGAACGAACGGGTCCGTGGATTGAACGAGAGGACCGAGAACCGACTTCTATAGAACGACCGTTACATTCGGTCCTTCGTTCCTATCGGTCCTTTATGTCCGTCGGTCCTTTCGGTCAGTCGTTCCTTTCGTTCTGTCGTTCCTTTCGGGTTATCGTTCCTTTCGGTCCTTCGTTCCTTTCGGTCCGTCGTTCCTTTTGGTTCTTTGTTCCTTTCGGTCCGTAGGTCCTTTCGGTCAGTCGGTTCCTTTTGGTCCGCCGTTCCTTTCGGTCTGTCGTTCCATTCGGTCACTCGATCTTTTCGGTCATTCGTTCCTTTCGGGTTATCGTTCCTTTCGGTCCTTCGTTCCTTTTGTTCCTTCGTTCCTTTCGGTCCGTAGGTCCTTTCGGTCCGCCGTTCCTTTCGGTCTGTCGTTCCTTTCGGTCCGTCGCTCCATTCGGTCACTCGATCCTTTCGGTCAGTCGGTCCTTTCGGTCACTCGGTCCTTCGTTCCTTTCGGTCCGTCGTTCATTTTGGTCCGTAATCACTTTCGCTCCTATCTTTAAGAGAAAGGAGGTTCTTTATAATTCCTCAAATATTCATCAGCTGATGCCAGCGATGTAATTAGCAGTACTTTTTTATCTTTATTTAAATTGAACCCATTTACGAAACCATATAATAAGTTGGTAATATCACCTTCCTTCTTATATTCATTCCGACATTCTTAAACGCCGTATCTATGTTATACTAAGAGTTTTTATAAGAAGTCGTAAGTGACTTGCCTATTGGTTCACCGCTTTATTAATAGCGTCCGGTGCCTCTCGACAACAAGCAACAATAGAACCAAATTCAACACATGTAAATAAACATTCCAAAATCAACCAAATTAACTTACATATTAAAAAACAACTTAAACCAACTTAATAAGCAATTAATATACATGAATCAAATATATTACAATTAATATACATAAATCAAAAAACACAGTATTTATAAGTTTTTTTACATATTTTAACACGAAGAGCATGTTAAAAATAATAGTAGGTACATGACTACTATTGATAAAGAAACGGTGAACGAGTTAAAAAGAACGTGTCCCTAAATGGACCGGTCCCGAGTGAACGAGTTCCCAAAAATGAACGAGTTTCCCCATCTCTAGAGTTGATGTTTCCTCGTTTCCGCAACGACCCCCTTCCCTCATCTTCGGTCGTGCTCTCGTAGAACCCTTTAAAAATGTTTCTCTTCTTTCTTTATTTTTTTGTTATTTTTATTTTTCTTTATTTTTTCGGTGCCCCTTTCCTAAAGTCACCGTTTCACTTTCGCGTCTTCCCACGGGGAACCAATGGGCCGAAGCGGAAAGGAATGCCTCCCTCGTCCTTCCCTCGTTCCCGTCTTTTTGTCGTTTTATTTTATTTTTTCTAACCTCTCCCCTCCAATCTTCTTCAATTCCTCACTCCAGTTTCCTCCTTCCTCCCTAACCACATACCCTCTCCCTCTTGACCCGGGCTGGGCGGTATTTGAATCCCAATGTCAATATCCAGTATCTTAAAATATTGAGAATGGACCAATATCAATAACGTGTATTAGACTATTGAATGTTTCCATGCTGGAATATTGGAAATATTGGAATATTGGAAATATTGGAATATTGGAAATATTGAAAAAATGCTATATCTGTTTATTGGAAAATAGGGAACATAGACATATTGACAGTTAAAATTAACTGGTAAAGAACAAATAACGGTGGCAGAAGTGTATTACAACCGAAGGGGGTTACTTCGAAAAAGGGATTTTATGACCTATGTAAAAGTCTGTCAATAAAACAAGAAAATCAATGTATGCTTCTTTTCTCCAGGTATTGCTATGAATAATGGTGGAAAAGGAAGTGCTCCAATGAGTGCCCGCACGCCGTCTGTTTTCAAAGATTAAGAGCGCTCTCCGACCACCCTCCTCGCCGGGTTCAAATATTCAATACTTGAATTTTTAACATTGGTAATCCGATATTCAATATTGCAATTGCAAATAGTGGATCTTCAATATACAATATTCCAATTACAAATATTGGTTTTTACGAACACCAATATCCAATATGTACAGGATATTGGCATTGGTCGTTCCAAATTTGTGATTTTGGAATCCCAATATTTAAAAAATATTGATATTGGAAAACCGCCCATTCCTACCCTTAACTCATTTATGACCAGAATCGATACGTTCGATACTCTGGCCTCAGGGTCTCTTGTTCCAGATTTTCTGAGAACTTGTCTATGGCAACGTTGAAGTGCATTTTTTTAAATGAGATGGAAATATGAGATAGTTTCCGGGCAAGTTATACTGTAATTAAGCCTTGAATGTGAAAAAGTTAACATGGACTCTCATCAAGATTGCTCCGATTACAGCAGAAAAACTTCAATTTGATGCGAAAAGCATAGTCAATCATTTGATTAAAACTGGTCATAAGAAGCGAAAATTCCATGGGAAATGGAATCAAAGTAAAATAATTTTAGGTTTAAATAATAGGTTATCGCGCAAACGTTAAATTAAGGCTCCTCCTTTAGGTAATTTGAGCGAAATATCATTTCAACTATTAATCAATGAATTCAGTCACTTTAATGAAAAACATCTTACCTTTCCAAAGATACCAAGATATCACCCCCTTACATTACTCCTTTCCGAGATGCTGATGAAGTCTTCTCGGGTTTTCCACCGGGTCAGGTCGTTGTGGGCCGACGTTTCGATAGCTTCCACCGCCGTCGTCCTCAGGGCATGTCAGTGTCGAAAAATGGTGCCTCCTCCTATGCCTGGCCGTTTCCGCGCCAAAATGGTCAGGTCGGCTCTGATTGGCTAGCGCTGATCTTCTATCTAGCAGGCTATTTCTGGCAGGCATTTCGGGGAACTGATATATTTGACAGAATATAGCAAAAGCGCCTGGTCACACGTTCCCCGTATAGATGGGGACCAATGTCTGACGTGACGATATCGCAAGTGGAGGTATATGTACATGAACAGACATCAAATAGTCCAATATTAGACGTCCATGGCGTACGGACACTTCAGTAAACGATCGGATATGCCGCCAGCCAATCAGAGCCGACCTGACCATTTTGGCGCGGAAACGGCCAGGCATAGGAGGAGGCACCATTTTCGACACTGACATACCCTGAGGACGATGGCGGTGGTAGCTATCGAAACGTCGGCCCACAACGACCTGACCCGGTGGAAAACCCGAGAAGACTTCATCAGCATAATACGCCGGGAAAGAACGAAATCATATCCTTTCCGAGATGTTTGACGAAACATACCAGCCCTTTGACATTGGAATTGGTACATGTATCCTCTAGAGGGAGCATTATTAAACAAATTTTGAATTACCAACACCTAAATCTCGTCAAAAAATTAATAGCGTGTAGTTAGCATGTTTCCTAACCATTGTTTAAGATAAATCGTGTTGTTACTGCAGTAATTTGTTTCAGGATCACAAAAAAACCTTCCCTTGGAACGGAGTTTTAAATGTACCGCGCGGTAAAATGAGTCAAGTTAAAGACTTATTTAGATATTTTTATTGAATTTCTTAAAATTTCAATCGTATAAAAGTATATTATTGCACCATTAATGATGCAATGTTTAATTCATGCTTCCTAAAGCTGTTGAAACTAAAACGTGTAATTCGATTGTGGTCTCCATCATGACTAGGAAACTGTCTCCTTCAAACTACCTTAAGACAAAATTTGCTGCAGTTTCATGCGAGTTTGTTATTGAACGGATTGTTATAAGTATCGGGTGAAAGACTCGGGCTAGTGCATTTGTCTCCCGGGAATGCTTGCTGGGAGTCAATTATGTCTGTGGGTTAAAACAATTGACGACAGCTGCATGCGAATTCACTTTGACTCAACGGAGCGAAATGGATTCCAGTCTCGAGTAATTGAAATTCTGCCAGATGCCTGTAAAAATTTGATTGCTAAATCGTGCAACTGTTACGATTTTTAGTCTTTTATTAGCAGGGGTTGAGATTACATTCCTTTTGATTTTTTAGTTGCATAGTAACAGTAATGGAGCTCTCTCGATTCTGTAAAAAAAATTGACTCGCGTAGAAAGTATTCTATCGAAATCTATCGAAAAATAATGAAGACTCGACTTGCCCCCGAATTTACTTCGGAACCGAACGTGATCGTAAGTCGACGAATGACTATAAAGGAATTGCCAGTATATCAGATTTACGGTCAAAATTTGATAGTTTGTTTTCGATGAGGCGCTTGTTTTTATGGTAGTGCGAGCGAGATAGTTCCCTAATCATAATAGAGACCATATTCGAATTATACGTTTTAATTTCACCATCACTGAGACACACGAATTAAATATTACATTAGTAATGGCGCAATAATATAGTTTTACGTGACAGAAATTGTAAGCAATCAAATGAAAGTATCTAAATAAGTCTTTTACTGGACTCAATTTTTTCACGCGGTACGTTTGAAACTCCATCAAAACGTAAATTGTTTATTGTGATCCCGAAGAATTTACTGCGAAGACAATATGATTAATGTTAAAAAAATAGTTGAGAAAACACACAAACTACACTCTGTTGATTTTTTGACGATATCTAAGTGTAGAGAATGCCTCATTTTTATTATAAGGTCTCCCTGGAGTGCATACACGTACCATTTCCCATGTAAAAGAGCTGTTATTATTTGGCAAATATCTCGTAAAGTAATGTGGTAAGGGGTTGAATTTTTTGTGTCAATGAATGGATATTTTTCTTTAAAAGGAGACCAAATTCATTGATTTCTAGTTAAAATGATATTTCGCTCAAACTACCTTAAGCTATGATGAAAATGATTAATTTTTACAAGTAATTCATTTTTAAATTTTTCATTCAAAGTTTATTACAATTGCTAAAGCGACAAAATTTATAGCGGTCATATTGAAGTATATGATTTCATTTTGAAATGTAAACAGATTTTAATGTTTCCAAAGCGCACATAAGGAAGTAGTATTATTGCAGAAACCATCAAAGCAATTGATTTCGTTCAAACTACCTTAATGGAAATGTTCCGGTTTTCTTAGGCGAATACATTAGATGCACCGCCCGGATTCGAAGCCGGGTCCTTCTTCTGATTGGTCTCTTCAAACTGGTCTCTCTCGTCATTCGGCTTGCGGACGTGTTTTCATCGATTTATGTGTTCAGATTACCGTTCATCCTTTTTCGAGTCTCCCCCCGATTTCCTCCCTCTCCTTCCTCCCAAATCGCTGCGTGTCTTTGTCGGAGCGTCGTCGTCGTATGTTTTTTTTCGTCTGTTTGTTTCGTTCGCCCCCCACTTCTCCGCTCCCCTCCTCCGCGCCTCCCCGCGGGATTAACCGTTAACCGATGGATCCACCGACCGGCGCGCCGCGGGAATTTTGGCGTGGAAAGGGGAGTGCAGGAATGGAGCGGGGCAAGGCTGTTGTGTTCGGGTATGCAGGAAGTGTGGAGTGGGGAAGAGGGTGGCGGAGTTTCTGGTCTCGCCGCCCTCGCAGAATCTGGTTGCAGAAGGGTGCGCAGAACGCTACTTCACGGAGTGTGTTATGTTATGCTCACATTGATTCAATACCTGTGCATTATTGTTGAAAAAACAGTTGCAATTTTCCACAAATGAATTCATCTTTCAGAATTAAAATATTTGTAATTATCCACAGACCCCTCGAAATTCGCCTTGAAGGAAGATGGCTTGGTGGTGTAACTGGCTAACACACCTGACCGGCAATTGGGAGATCCGGGTTCCCGGTCAAGCCAAATGATTTTTTCATAGCGAATTTCAACCCTGGTGTACATGCACCCGTGCGAGTGACTCTGTACCACATCATCTGTTACATGCAATGTTTGGAAATTTGTCAATTTCGTCGTTTTAATAACGACAATGTTGGGTTTATCCACCGCGACAGTGGCTTCGTAAGCACGACTTCGTTTCATGTACTGCAATGTAGAATTGAGGCCTGAACATCTAGTTCGCATAAAACCCCCCTCGAAATTCGCCTTGAAGGAAGATGGCTTGGTGGTGTAACTGGCTAACACACCTGATCGGCAATTGGGAGAATCGGCTTCGAATCCTGGTCAAGTCAAATGATTTTTTCGTAGCGAATTTCAACCCTGGTGAAATGAATTTTACTGCGACCTAGGTTTCGCTTCTCCATGGCAGTCGCCTCGATTAAAAAAATAATTGCACTTTTCCACAGATAAAGTAATTAAAAATTCATCCTTCAGAATTAAAAGATTTGCAATTATCAACGGAAATACATTTTTCTGCTACCTATGTTTCGATGTTTATTTTTATTCCTGTGGATTTCATTTCTGTTTAAATTTATTTATGTGGTTAATGGCATTTTTTTATTTCTGCAAGATTATTTTTTATAAATTTATTTGTGTAGTTGAGTAGATTTTTACAATATCATCAGGTGGTGATGATGATGATGATGTAAAAACATCGAAACATAGATCAGAGTAAAATTTATTTCTGGGGATAATTGCTATTTTTGTATTTCTGCATCATGCATAAATTCCCCACAATTACGCAAGAATCTTCGGATTAAAAAAAAATCATCTACTACCCAGATTTAGATTTAGTTACGTCATCTGTCATTAACTGAAGTTTTATTAATGTACATACTTGTAGAATATTTCAAGTCTTCTTTCACGTCTAAACGTTGACACTCAACTCATTATCGCCAGAATCGTCTGAATTTAAATTGTGCATGTTTCTTTTATGCTCTTATTGGTCGATGCATATTTCTCGAGTTCCGACCTTAAAGGCCTCCACACACCTGATCGGCCGCGGTGGCCGGCGCGATGCGCGGGCAAACAATAATGGAGCGTTCATTGCGTGCACAGACACCAGAGCGGGCAGGCGGCCACGACCCCGGCCTGTGCAGCGGTTGGCCGCCGCGGCCTGCGGGCAAACTCGACCGGTTGAGTTTCCCCGCTGGCCGCGGCGGCTTACGCCAAGCAATTTTCAACTTCCTACCGACGAAACTGAGCATTGGGAATGCGAAAGTGACGAAATATTCTTGATCGTGATTTTACATCAGAAATATTGTCTACTTCCAATGCACATATTCCTTCGTAAATTCAGATATACCGCATGAATAGTCAAGGTTCGTCGGTTTGTCGCTCAAACCAACAGGCAGACAGGCAGGCATTTCGGCTCTTGCCGCAGGACTACAACTTCCGCCCCGGTCTGCAAGCTTTCGCTTATACCCGGGGACTAGGAAGAGGTGGGAGGAAAGGATGGGAAGGGAAGGTTAGCAAAACCGCAGCCCCTTCGAGGCCGACACCAATGAGGTGGATTGAGGTCAAAAGGACCTCAATTGGGCCTCCGCCTCCCCGAAGTGCTCGTATTAGTTTGGTTACCCAAACAACAGAGACGAGTAGCCGTCGGTTTTGCTTTCGCAAAAACCTACCGCACTTCTTTGAGAACCGAGGGAGCCCGTTGCCCAAAAATTTGGGATTAAGTGTCTCTCTGACTCACTTTATGGGTTGACGTCGTGCGGTCTGCCGAAGTACGTCCTCGAGTTGGGGATCACCGGACCCATGGAGGGTCAATTCGGACCAATTCTGGTCAAAGCGTGAGTACAACCCTTCTCTCAGTAGTTCCCGTCAACCCAGGCTCAAACCAACAATACATCAATTCCGTGCCCGCGACCGCTTAGATGTGTGCACAGCGGCGGCCACGCGGCCTGCGTCGCTACCGCGCGGGCACGGCCGCCATCGCATTCATGGCCGCCCATTTCAGGATTTGCTTCGAACACTTGAATAAGGAAACTGTGTTTTCAAGCGGTATTGAAATTTCCTTATCTCTGTGTTGTGTACAAATTTTAAAAATGTGTTTGTGTACAAATGTCGCGTCGCTCCGCATTTTTATCGATCAAAGTTTACTTTTACATCCACTACGTGCCGCGCTATCGTTTCTGTTATTTTGTCATTCTGAAACGTGGACTCAGCGCAAAAAAAAGAGAGGGAATAGGCTACAGGATGTCAACATGTGGGTGTGTGGGAGGATGAAGAAGGTGGTGTTGACGGAAGGGAAGACAAACGTGGAAGTGCTGGGTATGGTGAGTGAGGAAAGGAAACTTCTGGATGAGATAAGTTGGAGGTAGAATAAGTCGGCGGAAGAATTAATGAGAATCATAATGTTGATTTAGACCTTTATAGATGGATGGATATTGGATTGGAGTGGATTTTGGGGAGGCGACCGACAGCTAAGGTCATTTGCGTCATAGGGGATAGGTAAGAGAGGAAGGGTGGATAGAAACCCGGGATCGGCATTAGCCTGCTCTTAACGAAAGGCGCCAAGGGAACCACGGTTTAACGTCTCGTCCGACAGACGGAGTAATGTGCTTGAAGCGCCCTCCACAAGACACTCAAGTAAATATCGGGTTTTCTCTGAAAAAAATTTGAACCCTGGCCGCCGGTATGGTTAGCCAGTACGCTAGCCACCACACTAACCGGATCTCCATGGATATTGGACAAGTGGGGTAGGGGTAGAAAGAGAATAGGTTTTATAGACGGAATGAAGAAGGGTAGGACCTGCGCGGAGGTGAAGAAAGAAATTCAATTGGTAGATAACGCCCCGTGGTTGTAAAAATTTTGGGCGATATTCTCTGATATTCACTAAAAAGCACCTTTATAAGTTAGATTAACCCTCTATCGACAGAATTATGAAACATAAGCGGGAAAAAATACTGCGACCATATTTGTTTTTTCTAAGTGCTATTTAATCATTTAACAATACTTACAATTGATTTAATGAAAACATTTATTTTGAAATACGTCGTATTTTTATTGTATTATATATTTAATTTAAAATAGTACTTTACATAATAATATTCGCACAAGGTATACTTCAACATTACCAGAATAACGCACCTTTATTTAAACTTTCCCAATTTTTTCGTCATATGACAGCTGAAACTATTTATTTCAGAGCTCCACCAGGCACGCCTTTTGTCAGTGAATAGCGTCACACATTCATCTATTGAAATTGTTTGACAAACCGCCGAAAGAGACGTAACTTTCCGCACAATCCGACGCATTACAATTCTTGCGCGGCGACTGAATGGAAAAGCCTCTCAGAAAGCAGATATTTTAAATGATTTTGAATCGTAACTAATTTGACTCACTCGTCCAGAGAGGGTTGATGTAAAAAAGATAAATCGATCATTGCTGTGTCAAATTCGTTCACTGCGCATCTGCCACCGTCTTTTGCGATGGCTGTTCTCCATTTCCTCCACCGCCTTCATCCCTCTCCCCCTTCTTTCATCCAGTCCTGTCCGACTCGTTCCTGGTGGTGTTTTATCTTCCGATTTCCTTGGAAAGTCTCATCCGCTCGTGGGAATTGAGGCTGGGATTGTGCGTAATGGGAATGCCAGTGTGAAGGGGAAGGGTGAATGGGGTGGGGGAGAGATCGAATAGGGGCGTTCCCCTCTACCTCACACCCCTTCCATTGACTCCTCCCCACGTCCCACCCTCTCTCCCTCCCGAGGTACTTGTTGCCCCCTCTTTCCGCCTTTGCCAATCACCCCCCACTTTCTGATTCCATCCATCCTCTCCCGCACTTAGCAAGCCCCGACTGTAACGGGCAGCCCTTTGAAGAGATACCAGCTCCAAGGAAAGTGACTCTTCTTGGCGCCATAGCCAAAATATTAATGATAATATTACTTTTTATCTGGGCGAGATTGAGACTTAGGCAGGCCCTTCTTCCATCTAACCCCTCGTTAGATACATGCACGAAATTAGTGTATAGAAAGATATATACATTTGTGGGAAGGGAAAAGGTGATATTATCCTGGACGAAAGAAACCTCTGCAGGAAAACACTCACACATGAAAGGGAGTGTGAAAAACTTGCGAAAACCTACAGATGGATAAAGCTAATGTAACTTATAAAAAAAAATGAAATATAAAAGAAAAAAGAGAAGGGTAATGTATTCATATTTGTTAAATCAAACGAGAAATAAATATAAAATATGAATAAATTAAAGAAATAATTATAATAACAAATATTCATATAGAGTAAATCCATTATTAAAAAGTGAGTTTTAAAAATTGTAATAAAATAAAAATAGGTTTATATTATATGAAAAATAATTTTGTGGAACATTAAATGTATATTTAAAAGAGTAAATAAATAAAAATAAATTGTTAAATAATATAGGTGATGGCAACCTCGGAAATTACGTGAATTCTGTTCGTGGTTAATTGTAAGCTATGTATTTTTTTTCAAGTGATGATAGAGGCCATTCTTGAATTTTATTTTAACTATTTTTATTCTCTTAGGACGCATGAAATAAATGTGACTGGAATATTAATGACGGAAACATTGTTAGATGGCAAAAATTCTCAGACTCAGCTAAGTAAATATGTACGAGTATTTGGAGCCTTAACATGACTTTTTTGACCTGAGTTTGTTTTACGCCCTGCGCAGAAAACACCTTCATTACCATAGATTTTTTAAATAATTTTATAAAAATATTACGTTCAATATCATCCTTGTTTAAAAGAATGATGGAGAAAAAATCAGGACTACATAACTTCACATTTTTGTCGCGACCAATGCGTCAGACTTTCTCTCTGTTTTCAGGAAATGTGTATGTAGTTCACAGACAAACCCAATCCGATCGAAAGACGCTTCTTTATTTGCTAGATACTTTCGGCGAATAATAGGAAAATAGTGCAATAAAGGTTTGTTGTTTTCATATCCTCAAGGAATGAGATGTTTTAATGCTAAAAATGTGATACATGTTACTGGTTGGGAGAATGATGGAATCAACATTGACGATTCCTTCCTACGCCGTGACAGCCTAATACGAACACCATATATGTACTCGTAAGAAAACGTAAGATTTTCGTTGATGAGAGTGATGAAGGGAGTTGCTCGCAGTTTTGGCTAGTTGGGATATTACCGTTCCAGACTGATTCTTAGCGAATTTCATGCTTTAACTTTGTTACAGTAATGTAATGCTCAATTTTCTTAATTACATTTTGTGTATTTCGTACCCTGTTGGTCCAGTATGAACATACACACCCTGTAATTGTTGGATTTGAATTTTAGTCCTTAGATTGTTTTGAAGGCCACTTTACACGGTACACTTTATTGTACAAACTAATGTATGAACTCGTTCATCAGGAAAATTATACTGTGTAAAGCAATGAATTGTATGCTTGTCTGACTGAACGGGAAATAGAGCCTGCTCTAATTCCATTCAGTTTCTTGTACATTCTATGATACAAATTTTAAGCTATCCGGGACTAGCCACGGAGTTCCACTTTACGGAGTCACCCGCAATGCACAAATGTGCGAATTTCCACAGAGAAAAAGGTCCCGGTCAAGGCGGATGATTTTTTCTCTGTGGAAATTCGCACATTCTATGATACATTTGTATGTGCAATGAAATGTACCGTGCAAAGCGTCCTTCATGCATGCCCTCCCACCTATCCTTAATGGTAAACTTATATTCTATTTTGTTATTCCACGTATCTTTATTTTCTACGACCCGGGTTTCGACGTTCGACGTAATCTTCAGGTGAACGTCGAACATCACGTCGAAACCCGGGACGTATAAAATAAAGATGTGTGGAATAACAAAGTTGAGTGTTATCATAATGATGTTAACAGATTCCACTAAGTTAAGATTCCTTGTACTACCAATTGTCCTCAATTCTCGTGCTCTCACTCAGGCAAATGCTGCTACTGGATGTGTGTGACTTTTCATTACTCTAAGATGAGAGATAGAAGTCTGGATTACGTGTTGAGACTTTTAAAAATTTATGTTAGTTTAAAGCCAATGCTAACTTTCTTCTCTATTTATTTAAATCGGCATTGGGACGCCGTACTTCTTGAAATATTAATAATAACAACGTTTATTATCGTGGGCTACTCTTAGCCCCTGAGATAATGAAGTACAAATGTTCAAATTAATAAAATTAAAATTCAAAAATTAGATTAATAATACAGTGATGAAACACAATATACAAAATCGAATTAATTATACAATGATGACAGGCAAAACAAAAAATAAAAAAAAACTCATCGTAAGCTTGGAATTCGTAATACAGCCGTACATATTACTGCAGAGAGCACTACTAGGATAACATTTAAATACATGATTAAGCATATAAACCGTGAGGAAAAAGGTAATTAATGATAACAGTAATAACTACAAGTATAGTGTTGAATACATTCATGTTCAATAGATTAATTCTTCTTCAATATGTATAAGGCATCCAATTTAACATTTGTTTAATTTTAGTTAATAAAATAAGTTGATAAAAATAAGTTGATAAATAAGTTGATAAAAAATGCCTCCCCATCGCTGAGTAGTTGAATCGTCGCCAGGAATTGTGGTACAATCTCAATTACGAAAAAATAGTGATCCAAGAGCGTCCATTCATGTAGGCCCAGGCCCAGTTATTCATGATGTCCTGCCAGTGTGCACCGTGGGTGGCGGCTATGAATCTTTTCAAGTGCGCGAGACGGCGTTGTGTTGGTCTGGAGTGTAGCCAAAGAGTCGCTTTTGTACGCATTGTGGCTATTGAGGTGGTGGCAGCCAAATGGTCCCATGGGATGTTTTTTTCCAGTTTAATTTAATTCGTGACCATTTCAGTTATGTTTTTTCCGCCTACCATACTTGAGCTGCCAGAACTCCGTGGCTCCGTTGGCCATATTGGAATGCTCCATTCCCGAACGCTTTCATCCTCCCCTGTAAGCTGTGGGTAAGTTTTGTTATTTTTTTATGGGCATCTAAAGCAACTGACGCGTAGGAAATTACGAACATGCAGCTTATCATAAGGTTTCATCAGCCCATCGTATGATTCAGCTCACCGTTCAATTCTCGAGTAGTCTATTACAAGAAATCAATTATTACAAGGAATCGAATTTAATATACTCTTTTTTTGTATTTATTTTTTGCAGAGATGAAAGAGGCAGAGATGAAAACACCCGAGTAAATATAACAGTAGATGGTCTACCAGTGAAAGAAGTGGATAATTTTTCATATCTTGGTACCGCAATCAGTAAAGATGGTAGGATAGAACATGAAATTTCAAATAGACTAAGTAAAGGACGTAGATTTTATCAGAGTATTAAGCATCTACTATGGGATAGGAAGATACCACGATAGGCAAAAATGATCACGTGCAAGACGTACTATCTACCAATAGTTTTATATGGAGCTGAAACTTGGACAATGACGGATAGACAGTGGAGTAGGGTAACAGCAGGAGAAATGAAGTTTTTGAGATCAATGCTGGGGAAAACCAAACTGGACAGAGTGAGAAATACCAACATAAGGGAGCAATTAAATATAAAAAGTATTGGACAAAAAATAGTACACAATAGGTTAGATGGTTAGGACATGTTAAAAGAATGGAAGAAACAAGAATGCCAAAAGTAACGCGAAGCACAATAGAGGAAGGAAAAAGAGCGAGAGGAAGGCCGAGGAGACGTTGGATTGAGGAAGTGAGTAGGGACAAGGAGGCAAGAGGGTACCATTGGGATGAAGTTGTCCGACAAGAGCTATGGAACGATAGAGGGCAATAGCGAGGCTTAGTGAACTCCTAGACCCACGTTGAGTGGAACAGGATTTGGATTTGTATGTATGAATGTATTTATTTTTTCTTTAGATGACCCTTCTGGGTTTCGGACATTTAAATGTTTGTACCGAAGTTTTCGACTTTTATTGTTTATGTGTACTCTTGACGTGATATTTAATATTTTATTTTTAACATTTAATGATAATAACCACTAGTCATATATCATAAAAGCATCGTTGCCAGCCGGGTGGCAACCGATACGTCCCTCCGTCCAAACGGCCTGTGCCCAAACGGACGGCGCCCAAACGTCTCTGCGCCCAGACGGCCATTCTTTGTTTCCATGAGTTAACCTCTGAATTTGAATAAAAATTGTTTTCGGTGTTAGGCCTCGGTAACTAGCGCTTTTAATTATTTCTAAATATTTGTTCTGCTATGGTTTTCTTTCATGTTTCCCGTTTGGCATTTCTTGCCTCACCTTCCCATTAAACCTCCGTTAACGATCGACCGCCATAAATGATATCGTCAGCATGTGTTTGTGCTTGCGTTTTGATTGCGTCTAATTTTCCTTGACCCTTTATTTCTCTACTCGCTCTTCATCTGTCATCCACCTTATATTACCTATTTCTTGCTCGTATTCGGAATGAATTGCGCAACAAAAACAGTCAATGATGCATGGGATGTTTGAAAGGGATCCTCCATTGACATCATCTCACAAAAAGCTGAATGGGCGTTTGATTCACGAGTAGCATCAAAAAGTCTCGTACTATAATTACGAGATGTTGAAAAATCGCCTCCTCAGATTTGTCTCGAGACAATTTTAAACCTTTTATGGTTTTTCATCCCTTTCTTCTCCGTCTGCCAGGTGGCTTTACCTCGATTGATATACGTTACCGTTAAAATCATATTTTATTATGGTGAAAGGGGAACACCTACTGAGTCCTCAAAACAGGATTCTGATGGACAGTAATTTGCTGCGATCATACGCCGCGTGAGCACCATGTGTAAATAAAACTAAATTTATTTCTTAGTCGTTTTATGCACCCGAATGGTTTTAGTTTGGACATTTATTTTTGTTGCACGAAAATTTATTGAATTTCTCAGTATTCGTTTACCTAATTCAATTAAGACTAAATTATACTTTCAATGTTGAAATTCATTAAATTGGAATATTTTCTATTTTGGAGATTCTTTCAATATTTAGCTACTTGTTAGTCTCTGAAGATACTTAGTAGACATTCTTGGTTTGGAAATATAAGCCCACTTTGTAAAACCCAATACCAGTTTATACAGATTATTTCGGTGGAATATGTGTCATCCAACCCCAATATTTTTTTTATTTTTGCAGCATCTTTCTGCCTAAAAAATGACAAAATTGTGCTAATTTTCTTATTTGATGCTACTCAGCGATGCATGTAAGCGCTGTCATGCATTGTCTTCTCATACTTAGATTTCACGTGGTCAATTTCCAGTTGTCGTTTCTCCCATTTTTAATCTCATAATATGCCGACACGACTACCATTGTTTCGCAGTAATCACATGCCTTTATACATTGTTGGATGGAGTTCCTTCATTGATTACAGATATTGAGATAATTTCTGAAGATTTTTAAACGCACGAATGCAGGTGCGCCGACCAGTCTTATCGTTTTGAAGGGTTCTTCGCAGTTTGCATTTCTGTCACAGAATTTCCTCTTTCATGGAAGGTAAAATTCTTTCTTTATTGTTTTAATCTTAAAGACTGTGTTTTGAGCCCTTGTAGCAGCGATTGAAACCCGCTAGGTTGTATCGCCGCGATTGGTCTCCAGGCTCAAAACCTGAAATCTCCTCTACGGCCTTTCCATTCCATCTTCTCCTTTGCTCTCAGATGTAAAAAAACCCTCTTCTGATCCTCTATCCGTTTTCTCTATCCCATTCTCTATCGCCCCTCTCCCTTGAGGCCATTCAACCTTTTCTGTCCATAAAATTCGGCACGCCATTCCGGACGGGAGAGGAAAAAAAAGATTTCGGAGAGTGGACCCCGGAATAATTCTTATTTCCAGCGTCTTTACCTGTTTTCTTAGAGCGGTTGGAATCGTGAGCGGCACGGAATTCCTTCTCCGTCCGAAGAGCTGAATGGTTTTGCACGTTCCATGGAAAGTGGAAGGTTCAAGGATTCAAATTAAAAGTTAATGACCAAGTGTTCCTTGGAAACCTTTCGTGCTGGGGGAAGTCTTGTTACTTTTGTCGCGTGTCGAAAAACGTCACTTGTCTCCCTTGCGGCTCGAATCGACATTGGCGAGTCGAAGAGCCTCATTATTTTATTGACGGTCGACAATTTTAGCTACGTATACAATTTAGCCTGTCCCAGTGGCGACGATGAAGTCCTCGTCTGCTAACCCGAGAGTCACAGGTTTGAATCCCGCCTGGTTTTTTGCCTGGAAATCTTTTTTCTATGGTGTTCCATATGATCCTTTTCTCTTGTACTCTACTGTACACTTGATAATTTCTCATTTTTTCCGTCCATTTGATCTTCAGCATCCTCCTCCAGCGCCAGGCTTCGAAGGCTTCTAGTCTTTTGTGGTTAGCTTTTCCAATAGTCCATGCTTCCGATCCTTAGAGTTTTACGTTTTCCACTATTGTTTTCACGTACTGTTTCCTGGTTTTTAGTCCTGTCTTCTTTGAGCACAGCAGTTGTCTTTTTCTCATGAACGCCATCTTGGGCTATTCTCCGCTTCGATTCGATTTGCTATTTTATGCGTTTTTTTCAAACTGAAGCCTGACAACCGAAATAGCAACAATATCGTTTAACCCTGCTCTTTCCTTCTTTCCTATGGATATCACGACGTAATGGACGATTCGATTTTATTTATTTCACTTTCACGTTCTACGCAGAAATCTTATAGGTTATTTATCGTTATGAAATTTCTCTGCCTACGGAAGAAGAGGTAGTTGAGGTTAAAGTACGCCTCCGGTGTTACGTGAGCTTACTTTGTAGAGTAACGATTGGGATGAGTATGTGCATGAGGTTGGTATACATGGGTTGATGGCGTGTGATGGAAGTGGCCCGTAATAAGACGCCCAGCCGCTCAAGACGACCCATTTCGGACAGAGGGCGCCCGTGGCCGTTCTTCGCAGCCGACGTCCAACCCCTCTCACTCGCTCTCATTCGATTAATAAATATGTTCGGACCAAACGTAAGGCCGTTTCCTTTTCTTTCCTCATCGCTTCTCCCTTCTCTACGGAGTCCAACGTACTCACACACCCGTCGGCTTCGGTAATTTCCGCTGCCCGTGGTGACCTCTTTAAGAAGGGCCACTGGAAGGACGACAGTTGTGCTGTAAACGGACAGTGAATTAAAACGAAATCGACATTGAACCCCTTTTAAGGCCGTCGTCTCGTCAAGTTCAGTTCTGTAACTAGTGCCTCGAGAAGCCTAGCATCGTATGAAGAAAGCTTGGAAGGAAAGTCTTGAGCTCCCCAGATAGTCAAATGTAAGAGTTCGGTTCGAAAGCATGAACTGCATAACAGCCTAGTTGCTCAACTTGATCTTGGGAATGGCTATATATGCATGTAGCGATCGGATTACCATGTTTACTGCACCACTTTAGCGGTGTTTGCATCACGAGACCAATTGAGAAAGTAGAATTGAGGTAATTTGAGCGAAATACCATTTCTCCTGGAAATCAATGAATTTGGTGGCATTTTAAAGAAAAATGTCTTACTCCTCCGAAGATACCAAAACATCAGCCCCTTACCGCACTACTTTCCTAGATTTTTGACGAAAATTGCCATCCATTTTACATGGGAAATGGTACGTATATGCACTCCAGAGAGACGCTATTTCAAAAATTAAGAATTTCTAATACCTAGATATCGTTAAAAATTAACAATGTGTAGTTTGTATGTTTTCTCAACTATTTTTAAAAATAAATCACCTAGTCAGCTCAGAATTTTTTCAGAATCGCAAAAATCTTTCTGTTGTGAAGGAGTTGTAAACGTACCGCGTGAAAAAATGAGTCAAGTTAATACTTGTGTAGGTATTTTTTTAAATTTCATAGAGTTTTAGTTTAGTGGGAGTATATAATTGCACCATTAATAATGCAATATTTCATTCATACTTCCTACAGCTGCCGAGATTAAGACGAGTTTAGTGGGAGTATATAATTACACCATTAATAATGTAATATTTCATTCATACTTCCTACAGCTGCCGAGATTAAGACGAGTAATTCGAATATGATTTCCGTTGTGAATAGGGAACTATCTGGCTGTAACTACCTTAAATGTAATGAAGTGTTTTTTCTGCACTTTTCAAATTTATTTGCGTAAACTCAAACCCAGTTGCTAAGGTCTTCGTTTGGTAATAAGAATTACAAGGAAATGTAATGAGGGAACTCAAGAAGGGGCTACTCAACAAATTGTCGTTCTATGATGGAAAATGCCACTGCTATCGGGATCCACGAGGAAAAGTAATGTTACTAATGGCCGGTTGGAAGAATATTTTGTTATGGAATCAATAGTTATGAAATCCTATTTCAAAATAGTTATGAGTGGTCTCGGCTATTTCGGTGATTGCTGCAGATTCCTCACCTCTTGCCACACACCCTTGGGGTTTCTCCTAGGGTGTTTTAAACCTGTATAAATCGCAGTTATGGTTGAGTCAATCCTTACTTAGAAAGTGTGTATTGAGCAAACCTTTCGACTAACGTACTGAATGTGCTCCTCCTTGTCTTCCAAAACATTCAACTCCGCGTTGTTCATTGGTTGATTGAGCTCACTGTGTTTGAATGAAAGGCACCCTAGATTCCTATTGAAACCTCGAGGTCATGTGTGGGCAATATGTTTTCCTTCCTATATTTTGTCCAGGTCATAAAGGTCCAAGTTGGAGCTGTTCATGGGTTGCATCCTTGCGGATCTCCAAAATGTGGTGTGCCTTGTTTTTCAAATTGTGCATTTGCAATAGGAGTGTTCCATATCCGGTGGCAGAAGGAGTTGATCAAGATGCGTAAAAATCATAAATAAACAAGACAAGAGGAAAAATAAATCTCGTAATCAGTAATTGAAATAAATTATTACATCTAACTAGTTTTATGTCTTCATATGGCGTACCTAAATCCTCTCTCGAAACACATTAAGATTTACGGGAAATTCATTGAATACTCCAGAAGGCAAATTTTTCCAGTCACAAATAGTAGTCGCCATAAAGGAATTTCTTGCTCTGTTGGAGGCAGAGAAGATTGCTCTCGCCTTGTACTGATGGTCATGACGACCGTAATATTTCGGCTTCTCTAAGTGGACACTTAGAATATAGTATGCTACAACACCATTAAACACTTTGTAAAAGGCAGTCAACCTTGCCCTCCTCCTGCGGATACTGAGATCCTCCAATCCTAGGTCACCCAGCATCGAACTCATACATGCTATGCTAACTTTTAACGTACCGTTAACATGGACATTAAATTTCTTTAACTTTTCGTCACAATTATCAACTAAAAGGTACCATTTAGTAAAAGAATCGTGAAGGTTTGGCCCGGTTAAACGAAGCAAATGTAATTATCTGCTATAGTAATCATGGCGGCCTATTGGTTTAAAATGTACCTCACTTAATTGTCAGTAAAACTTCCTGAAATGCGCAAAAAAAACATTTGAATGGGTTTCGTGCCATTTTGGCCGCAATATTGGCTGATTGGCTGAGCGCGGTCGCATTACATTTCAAACAGCCGGTGAGTCGACTGCATCTGGAAAAGGATCCGCGAGTATTTCGGCTTTCTCATTGCTCTCGACTTAAATATCAATAACTCTCCCTTGAAATGGGGCAATTTTTCACGCAAAAAATGTGCTGAGTGGGAAAAACTTGTAATTTTTGGCCGTAAAATTAGTAGGAAAAAATGCGAAAAATAAGTTCCTGTTGGCCTTTATACGTGTGAGCGGGGCGATCTGATTTCGCCTCCATGTGCCCGGAAGGAACCGTGGTCCGTTCGCTTTCCGAAAGTGGAGCTGGCGAGACGGGTTAGGGGTGGGAGGAGGAGGAATCACGCGGGTGGCAATGACCTTGAGAGTCGGACAAGCTTCCCCCCCCCTCCCCCTACTCTCACTCAAGTTTGTCCTCCCCAACCCATCCGATCCCATCTTGCTAAAATCTCCCGCACTATTCCCCCGCCTCATCTCTGCATCCTCGAGTTGCCTCTTGCTTCAGGGTCGCCTATTCCAAATTTTATGAAAAATTTGAATATTACATTTATGAAGTGCGTTTTATAAACTATAGTGAAAATATAGTAGGGTTTCTAGTTTGGTTTTACAGCAATTCAGCTACAAATTTAGGAATAAAATTTCCCCAGTGGGCGTAATTATTGGCACCAATCTTCAAAAGAAATAAAAATGATATTTGCTGTGTTGGTTTAAGGTAGTCAGAGCGAAATATCATTTTTCCTAGAAACTAATGAATTTGGTCTAATTTTAAAGAAAAATATATCACCCTTCCATTGACACCAAAAATTCAACCCCTTACCACATTACTTTCTGAGATGTTTGCCAAAAAATACCAGCCCTTTAATATGGGAAATGGTACATGTATGCACTCCAGAGAGACCTTATATTAAAGATGAGGCATTTCCTAATCTTAGATCTCACCAAAATATCAACAGTGTGTAGTTTGTGGGTTTTATCATCATATATGGAAACAATCATATTGTTACCGCAGTAAATTCTCTCGTCTTAATTCTTCTAATTAATTATTCTCGTGAATATGGTCTCATGTTAAAGAAAAATATATCACCCTTCCATTGACACCAAAAGTTCAACCCCTTACCACATTACTTTCTGAGATATTTGCCAAAAAATACCAGCCCTTTAATATGGGAAATGGTACATGTATACACTCCAGAGAGACCTTATATTAAAAACGAGGCATTTCCTACACTTAGATCTCGTCAAAATATCATCAGAGTGTAGTTTGTGGGTTTTATCAACTATATATGGAAACAAATCATATTTTCACCGCAGTAAATTCTCTCTTGTCTTAATTCTTCTAATTAATTATTCTCGTGAATATGGTCTCATGTCAAAGAAAAATATATCACCCTTCCATTGACACCAAAAATTCAACCCCTTACCCCATTACTTTCGGAGATATTTGCCAAAAAATACCAGCCCTTTTATATGGGAAATGGTACGTGTATGCACTCCAGAGAGACCTTATATTAAAAATGAGGCATTTCCTACACTTAGATCTCGTTAAAATATCATCAGAGTGTAGTTTGTGGGTTTTATCAACTATATATGGAAACAAATCATATTGTCACCGCAGTAAATTCTTCGGGGTCACAAAAAACCTTCCGTTTACATGGAGTTTCAAACGTACCGCGCGAAAAAATGAGTCAAGTTAAAGACTTTAGATATTTTCATTTGATTACTTGCGATTTACCATTAGGGTATCAAACTCAGGCTATCGGTAGTGGAATTCAGTCCTATGTCCACCATACTGAATTATTTCGTTTCCATTTTGGAATGTTTACGGAGCAGAATCGCCGTTAACCGCACTTTCCTCGCCGCCGTCCTTTCTACATGTCCGCCTAATATTCGTGGGTCCCGCCCACTCCCGTCTTAACCCTGCGGGAAAAGAAAGTAGTCTTTAATTAATTAATCCATCCTTTTCCGTCCTTCCAGCGTTTCTCCTCCCCCCCCCCAAAAAAGTCCACCCTCCCACATTACCATTTGCATCTGCCAATGGACTTCACTGCTTCCCCTCATGAACGGACCCCTCCTACACACCTCTAGCCACTGTTCTCATCCACTTTTCTCCGACCACTCGCTCCAGTTCTTGTATTTTTTTTATTACTCGCTTCCTCGGTTAGAAGCGATTTAAGGTCGTCCGCCTCATTCATTCTGACCTGCTATTAGTTTTTTTCACGGTTCCGTCCCTCCGCCGTGGGAGGTCGAAAGAAGTCTTGCGACCAACTTGAAGTGTTTACTTCTCTGTTTACGCTTCGTTCTGGTACTGATGTGTTACACTGAGCCTCTATTGAACTGCTTACAGATTGAAGGAGGGAAATTACCATCATATCTGTAGTTTATTATTGTTACTAATGGCCAGTTGCAGGAATGACTCATGAGCATTTAGCATAGTACGGGACTCATGAGCCCTGGCAACCATTCGATAATTGGGGGAGAAACATTCGATAAATTACTAACGGCCCGTAAAGTAAAGTGGTGCCCCGATGGAATGGGAGGGTAGATTAATGAAAGCACTTCAATTACGAGGCGCTTGGTTAGGATGACTTGAGCGGTAATCGTGCTTCAATGAGTGTAGAATTTAATAACTTTTCAAGTATGTCGAAAATAAATTCTTGGACCACACCTCCCTTAAGTTATCCTGTTACACCAACCGTACATTTAGTAATACTAATGATGCAAGAATTATATCTCCTCGACCTACCCTCTGTTGCTGTCTTGTACTCACTCTCCGTTGATATACATGATAATATCTTCCTTAAAACTGATCTTAAACTTATCCATAGCACACTGAACTCGACCATTGACTGCCCCGTCCTTGTTTCCTCGATAAATTTCTGAATACCCGCTCGACACACCAGGACTCACTCATTGCTCCATATCCCTACTCACAGATTAATTATCACTTACCAAACGCTCCCTCAATTTAATAATAATAATAATAACATTAACGCATTAAACGCATCCTCCTCGCCCAAACAATAGACCGGATATAACCCTTCAATTAAAACAAGACCGGAGAACATACTTAATAGATGTATCCATTCCAAATACAGAAAATTTAGAGGCTAAATACAAAGAAAAATTACAGAAATATATTCCTCTAGCTGAAGAAATGAAAGAAATATGAAACCAAAAAACAGTTAAAATTGTACCAATAATAATATCCGCGACTGGTGTAATACCAAAAAACCTGCACAAAAGCTTGGAAACAATAGGATTAGAAAATCATTTGTACATGAAAATTCAAAAAACCCCAATAATTAACACGTGCTCCATAGTACGAAGATTTTTAAATGAACATTAAAACAGTACTTGAGCCTAATCCCTATGGTGCCTTGCACCCGGGATAGGTGAATGTTTCCCAGCCCTTAAATAGGCTGAGAAGTGAAGAATTCAATAATAGTAATAATAATAATAAACTTTATTTACGGGTAATTAAACCCAATTTCACTTGTAATACATATAGTTCATAAGCAAACAATGAATTGTATAAAGAATTGCACATATAATCAATTTACCTAAATCATGTAAAATTTATAGGTCAGTTTCACATACCAGATAGAATATAAAGGATAATTTTTTAATCTATAAAATATATTTTAACGTGGGATATAACTATAAGCTTCAGAGATACAAATTTATTCATAAAAATACGAAAGTCAAGAATTTTTCATTTTAATTTCTTAAATACTTGTCATCATAGATAATATAAAAAATATGATAATATACACGCTTCAGACAAAAAAATTCATTCATAAAAATACAATAGTTAAGATTTTTCATTTTAATTTCTTAAATACTTGCAATCATAAATAATATAAAAAATATAAAAGAATAGGAGAGACATTCTAAATATGTTTAAAAATAATACAATAAATACAGAGAAGAAGAAGAAAAAAAAATATATAAATCAAATTCGGATTATTTATTACCATAATAATTTATATCTAAATAACAAAGGCACTGATTCACAGATATTTTAAATTTGTAGAAAGAGGTAAAAATATCAACATTACAGTTGTTGCATAGATTGATAGCCCTATCTATTGGGGCATTCTTTCCATAACATGTTTTGTGCCAGTTGCTCTGGAAAGTATCAGTAAATCTTAGGTTTCTAGGGGGCACGTAAAAATTAATCTGTTCCAGTATTGATGGACAGTCAATTAGGTTATTGGTTAATTTACAAATGAAGATCATGTTTTTTCTCTATAAATGAAGATTATTTTTCGCCTCTCTTCACTCGTAAATTCCCTTCCTGAGAGCATCGACCATTTCACCCATCTACGAACGTCTTCGCTATCAAAACCATACGTCATTCCAAAAAAAATTAATTTTTACTCGCTCTCCATGTTTGAGTATTATTCGCTACCTTATTCTTGTTATGTTCTTGTGTTTGTGTCCTTTATTGTTTGTAATACGTTCACTATGAAATGGCTTCATGCTGTATGTGATCTTTTTCTCAAATAAATTAATATTTAAAAATTTTCCCCGTAATTCAAACATTGTTTTGACTCTGGTTTGCGGCGCGGAATTCGATATTCAAGCGACATTTGTAAGTACGTGTTTTTACTCGGCATGATGCTAAGATATTTGTTTATCACCATTATAGCAGTATGAAACATATTATTTCGCGTTTAGGAGAAAATATGTTCTGATGTAATCGAATTATTTCCAAATGAATGTGTCATAAGGCAACGTGTTGAAGTGGCATTAAATTTTGTTTTTCAAACTGGTAGTATGCAATTTTTTTCATTTTTAGCAATACTTATTACCAATAAGTACGTGTGAGAGGAGTCGCCCGCACATCTACACATGAACACTCAATCTCTCCCGCCACCCTCACGTCAGTTATTGGATTGTGTTTTGTTCGCGGATAGAACAACAGAGGGAGAGGGAGCCAACGGGGACATCGAACTTAATGAAATTAACTCTCTTTGCTGATGCAGCGGGCGTTTAGTTGTGTATACTGTGTTGCGCTCTAGGGAAAGTACTCGAGTGCTTTAAGCGGCTTTCGGGAGCCAATCGTTTCGCTAATGGGGAGTTGCCCGCAATTCGGTTGGACAGAACATGTAAGGTTTTCCCTCGGCAAAAAGGGAGCAATTCCCTTCACAGCCGTGACCGCTCTTTGCGTTTTCAGGGAATGTTGTCTTCCTCTCAGCTCTTCCTCCCAATCTGTTACCCCAAATCAAGGTAAATACGTGTTCAATATTCGAAAAATAAATCAAACGACAAATCAAACATATTTAGAGCAGGAAGTTTCAGCACTTTTTTTAATTGTCGTTCAAAAGGATGTCCGATGAGCCCTTGGCTCTAATAGGACTGCACAATCAGTATAAAGAGATGATAAAATATAACAAATGATAGCAATTGTATTGAATATAAAAATAAGCACATGTCGAATACTAAGAAAGTAACTTATTTTACTGTAAATATGGCTAATAATATTTTATGTATAAAGAAGTTCTTTGCCACAGCCATATTTGTTTCAATAAAAAAGATAAAAACAAGAATGGTTACAAATGGTTACAGGGGAAATCTTATTAATACACTGTATGAATCCACTAAAAATATTGCTCCAACACACTGTGGAAATTGACGTCATTAAATTCAATCAAAGTAAGGTAACTGTCGAAATACACTTCATTATATTCAATCAACAATGGGATCACTGCAAAATAAGATAAGTAAATGAAATCAAAATAGCATCGAGATTATAATTATAAAACTGTTAAACCTATATTTTTATAACTATAACTTTTAGACCAATAAAGTGATTTCGGCATGGCACCCTTGACGGAGGATTAACTCGGCTCTTATGGGTTGCTATTTTAGTTCTAAAATGTCAGTAAAGTGGCCAACCCACCCAAGAGCATTATACCATAGGCATGACACTACTGAGTGGAAGTGGGCTTAGTATGCGCATTTTGAAACGTTCAAAGTCGTTCTACATCTAGAACCGTAGGAAATTCCTCTTACTCGTCTGTCTGGATCACTCTGGTTTCTAATAATATAATTATACGAATATTCCGGAGTTTTAGTTGGTAATATTTTTATATGAAGACGGATAAAGGTTCCTCCTTAATACGAAATGACAACAATCTATGTGGGGCACTCAAGACAGAGTGAGGTAAAATTCATCGCCATGAAAGTTGGTTCAACCCTTTAGTCAGTTTCCCTTCTGGAGACCGCCCATCTTCCTTCCCTCTTTGTAAGAAGCGCCATCGGAGGTGGACGGGCCAGAGAGCCCCCTCGCCACCGCTGCCGGCGGTCACTTCGGGAGAAAGGTGGTTTGTCGCACTCTCTTTCTCCCCCTCCCCTATCACCCGGCCGCGCAAGTTTCCATGTCGGAAACCTCGCTAAAAGGAAGAGGGAAGGAAAAAGAAAATGCTCCAGCCATGGTGGTCGCGTCTTCCGTTCGCTCTCGTAACCATCGCCATAGAGGGAAGAGTGCGCCGTGGTTGACGACCGTAGGCGCTTTTTTCTCCCTCTTTTTTTATTATTATTTCCTTTGCTTTCTTCGACTCTGGTTCCATTTCCTCAGGGGCAGTGACGCCTTGTCTCCGCGTTCGTCGACCGGTTCCCCTTCTTAGTCCCTGGAAATTTCTTCCTGCGTGAGCAGTTGTGGTGTTTTAGGGGTCAATTGTCGGACAGCGTGATTGTTATCGTATGCGAAAAGATTATGAAGAGAAATTATACTGTGTAAACTTTGTTTATCTCATTCTTGGTAATAATTTGTGGTGTTCATACCTATAAATTACCAAATAACTTATAAAATACCAGATAAATTAGACCAGATCTTGGTGTCTTCTTTAATAATTTTTGGAAGTTGTATGGTACTCTTGAATGTTTTATTTCATCGTCATTGGACGACATGATTGTCTTTTGCTTGCATTTTTTGTAATTTTAGTGTGGCTTTTACTTTATTGAGCATAGTCTCTTCCTTTTATTCTTTTATTAATGCTTTAAATAGGAAAATTCCTGAATAATGTGGATTCTGCTGAGTTTAAATAACCTTGCTCTACCTGAATCTAACAGATAGTATTAACATTTGATAAGAAGCTTTCAGTTTAGTCAGTGAAATGTTGAATTCTTAGCATATAGAATGATGTGTATGGCTAGCATTTTTGGAAATGACCTTCATTAATTATTTGTTCCATTAATTGTCTGATTGTATCATCAATACAAAACTTAAAGTTACATTTCCTAATGATAAGTGATTATTCATTTTTCATTCACATGA
This sequence comes from Ceriagrion tenellum, assembly GCA_963169105.1. Taxonomy (NCBI): domain Eukaryota; kingdom Metazoa; phylum Arthropoda; class Insecta; order Odonata; family Coenagrionidae; genus Ceriagrion; species Ceriagrion tenellum. The sequence goes on along the minus strand of OY720642.1, from coordinate 72,477,554 downwards.
TATATATACTTAAGACTGTTATTCTTCTTTCTAGGTACAGTACCTGTCGTGCCTTCCGAGCTGCTATGACCGAGATCAATGACTTAGCTGGCCAGCATGAAGTTGTTGCGGAAAATCTCCAAGCTCAGGTTATTCGGGAAATAAATGTTCTTGTTAAAGACTGTAAAGAGGAGAGGAAAAAGGTAAGAATATAATTTTTTCTCTTTTGCTCATGTGAGTTTTCATAGATGGCAGTGTCATCTTCAAGGGTATTCCAAAATAAAAAAGATATTTTATGGCCAAAAAGTTAGGTAGTGGCTATCATCTCTCAATCACAAGAAGAGCGTGTTTCTTTTAATGTTTTATTTTCTTTGTTTTCATAAATGAAATTTACTACATTCCCAATTATATGCCCTTAAAGTTGCCAAATGTAAAATGCTTTTTAGGGCATACATGAGTGTTACATGACTTGTCAACTTAATACACCTATGCCTCAATGGATTTGCAAATATCTGAAACTGTGTGCATGCTTTATATATACTGTTTCAAATGATAATGAGTAAGATGATTGGGTACTGATATTTTATGTGACAGTTATGTGTGGTTATTAGATGCAATAGACATGAATGTGATCAATAGTCAGCAGCAAGATGTCCTTATGAAGTGCCTATTAGTCATTGTACTAAACCTGTGTGGCTATGTTGTGAAAGGAGTTATGTTTAAGTTTGATAATGCCCCATCGGAAAGCTCTGTAGCCATACTTCAAATCTCCCAAAACCTGAGCTCAAAATCTCATTTCATTAGTTCATTTTAATACATACTAAGTAGCTTGCATGTCCGAATACAACCCTTAATGTGGATGTCAATGATAAGAGATGAGTACTTAATTATGGTGTTTTCCTCCTTCAGCATCTTCAAGAAGGCTCTCGGATGACAAACTCCCTGGCTTCCCAAATCGCTGCCCTTGAGCGCTCAAAGCGTGCTTACGAGAAGTCGTTCAAGGAGGCGGAAAGGGCCCTGGAGGCATTCCAGAAAGCAGATTTGGATTTCAATCTTTCACGTGCGGAGGTCGAGAAACAGAGGACAAACATGACCATCAAGCAGCAACTCTCTGATGAAGCTCGCACCGATTATGCACATCTTCTCCAGAGAACAAATGAAATGCAGGTAATGTAATAGTGTATGAATATCAGTTATATTTTGGGTGAATGAATCCTTGAATAAAATTGCATTAACTGATGGTATCTACTAACACATAAACAATGCAATTTTCAGTTGATTTTTATAAATTACTAGCTGTATCTGGCATGCGTTGCAATGTCTCTTTTCCTTTATAAGTTGGCACAAATATACAGAGCAGACACATTTACATGCACAAATAAATGAAAAACAATGATTTTTTGTGTATTAAATTTAATTTGAAAAAATTTATTTAATTTCTTTGGGATATATAATATTTTTGATCTTACCGCCCTCTGCAAAAACGAGTAAATTTTTCGGCTCCCCCACTCATGAGAATGCAACGTATAATTGACCATGTGAAAACCATAGATTTTCCAGATTTAATTCCCACACTTGAAGCGGTTGACCTGGTGCCTTGAATTTGTAACGTAAAAATGATGGCCTGAGTTTCCATCCCATGTCTATGCTGCGGTTTCCAAGTAAATAAAATATTTTATTGTTGAAGTAGTGGAAAAAGTTAAGATTTTCGAGCTTAATAATCCAATTTTATGAAAAAGTGAAGTGTACACGAAAATCAAATCCAGGTATTTAAAAAAAGTAAACAAAGAGACCACTGCACCAAACCTTATTCTACGTACAAATAAATTCAATACCACAAATTATGCCTCACTGATACAGTTCTGATGCATATGATTGAGCAACTCATAAAGATCTGCTTGCTTGTCGTTCCTCGCTTGTTTGAGAAGCTCGTACGCCAACACTCATTTGTCGAAACAACTCACGCTCCACCTACTGCACAATGGATTTAATAATTCAGAAACCTTTGTAGGTGCACGTGCAACAACTCACCAGTGTGTTATCGTAATCTGATGAATGGTATTGGAACACATAGAAGACGAACAAACAATGCATTCATTTTTATATGTTACATGTATCTTCTCCAGAAAAAATTAAAATTATTTATCTGTAGAAAGAGATGGAGTTCCTTATTGGTTTTTGATGTCTTATTTAATTATGATTTTTTTTGTCTTTCTTAGACACAACACTACCAAATCCTGATGCCAGATGTATTCAGGCAGTTGCAAGAGTTGGATGAAAAGAGAGTGAAAAACATAAGGAACTTTATGAAGCAGACTGTAGATATTGAAAGAAAGGTTGCGCCAATCATCAGCAAGTGTTTGGATGGCATCATTCGTTCTGCTGATGAAATAAATGAGAAGGAGGTGAGAATTAACATTAGCCTTGTCAGTCCTTAATGCCTTGTGTCATTTTAGCTGGTAGACATTCATTATCTTGATTCATTGACTTGGTTTATGGCCAGTTGCAGGAATTACGCACATGTACTCTATAAAGTTATGGGACCCATAAGCCATGGCAACCTATCAAATAGTGTTGTGGAAACATATAAATTTATTGGTTTCATAACTGATGGCATGGAGTTATGACTTCCATAATCCAAGATGTCGGATGCACAATGAATCGCTTGAAGACTTAATTACTAGATTAAAGATTTGTTCTGAGACAGATGACCAAGTTGTTTACTCTCACTGGCTAATTATTATGTGCATTAGCAATTATTCAAAGGCTAAACTTTCATAAATTTTATCCAGCAGTAAAAGATTAGATCAAATATTTGAAGCCATTAACTGTTGGTTAGTAAGTTAAGTAACTAGTAAATATGTTCCTGCAACGCGAATATCTTTATGAGATCTATAACTATATGGATCTCATAACTATTGATTCCATAACTAAATGTTCCTGCAACCGGCCACAAGAGATTAGATTAAATATTTTTCCATGCGGACGCAAAGTGATAGGCTTAGTGAGAAAAAAGTAAATGCTTTGATTTTGATTTATATGACTACAAATTCTATTGCTGAAAATGGTATTTAATGGTGGTTTTTTATACAATAGGGTCTCTTTTTGCCACTTTTAGAGTTACCTATCAAATCAAACAATGTGTGTGCTTTTCCTTGAGGATTTTAATTTTGCTACAGATTTTAATTGTTAATTGAAGATGAATCTGAAATGTCAGTGGAAGCAATAGATATTAATCTAGAAATCGAGAACTGGAATTTAATTATTGATTCATCTACTGTTACCCAACCAGAAGTTGTCTCTGTGAGTTGAAAACCGCTGCAGGATAAAAATCATGTGGAAAAGTACTAATTTTGATATATTTTATATGGATTTGTAAAACTGGAATCAATTGAACTCAGTACAATTTCTTTTGGGATTCAATGCTTGGTGCAGGGATGAAGTGGCCATCAGATTTCATTTCTTCTTTAGTTTGTCATTATAAAGTAAGAAGGGAGAGTGGACCATATTTCGTGGCATTAATTTTTGTGGAATAAGAGCAAATCATGACGATATTAGGGATAGGATTGGTGTGGTGGCCAGAGTACTGGCTAACCATACGGACAGCCAGGGTTCAAATCCCTGCAGAGGAGGATGTTTTCTATTGGAAGCCCGATCCGTACTTGAAAGTCTTGTGGAAGGCACTTCAAGTACTGTACTCCATCTGTCAGATGAGACGTTAAACTGTGGCCACCTTGGCACCTTTCATTAAGAGCAAACTAATGCCGACGCTGGGTTTCGATCCACCCTTCTTCCCTTACATATCCCCCTATGGCACAAATGACCTTAGCAGTCAGTCGCCTCCCCTAAAATCCAATCCAATCGATAACACTATTGATACCTCTATGAAAGGAAAATGTAACAAATTTGAAGTGAGTATTTTTGCTTTTAACTCCGAATAAATGATTACTTAGAATTTGTTTTTATTTTATGCATGAATTTGTGAAAAATTATTGGACCTGTGTAAAATTTCTCTCCATTTCAATTTGCGTGTTAATTTTGCCAAGTCGTCTCCTTATCAAGTCTAATGACCCTCATTTTATATGACCACTGCACGTGAAGGAATACTTTGCTGGTAAACTTTTGAAGTGCCATGGTCTTCATTATGAACATTTACCATTTCTGGTTCAATGACATTGTTCTTCTAAGTAGTCGTAATGTTGTATATCTGAGCAAACTTTATACATAATGGGTAATTGTTTGATTTCTCTATCGGATCGATTATGGGAGGAAGATCTTTGTTGAACTTGGTGTTTTAAATGCATAAATGGCATAAAAGGCATAGATATATGCTGCGAGAAAATATTCTCCTGGACTTCTAAGCCAGGATTTTCCATGACAATTTCCTACGCATGGTAATCTGAGGGGTCAGTCATGGTAATCTAAGGGTTTTTCTGTACCAAGAATATAGGTTTGTATGCGTATCTCATTGTTCAGGTTATACTCTTGACGTAATAGGCCTCTGGGTTGGTGCTCAGAGTAGTTTTCAAGAAAGAAATGCATGGAATTTGATGTGGAATGTCTCCAGTGAAACCTTACTCTTTTGTACTTCTATGCAATTGATTATCTTCTCCTTGTGTGAAATCCTACCGAGGAAAAATCATTTGCCTTGACCTGGACTCAAACCCGTATCCCTCGATTTCACCTGAGTGCTTTAACCAGTTTATTTTCCGCCTGGATTCTCCTTCCCCGGTGGATTTGAAAAAATTTATCTAATTTTTATTTATGTATTTTCTGTGACATGTTACATGTATTGTGCTTTGTACCATATAGTACATACATATCTTTGTCTTTATTTATTTCTTCAGCATAGAGGTCTTCCACATCTTTCTTTCTTTAAGATTTGATGCTTCAAGAAGTGGTTTAAGTGTCCCTTAATTGCTGGGAACTCTCTCAGGTCAAAGTAAATATTGCTGAACATCACTCTACATGAGTTGATGGAAAGCATGTATAAGAATTTGTGTTATTCAAAGATCAAATTATGTATTTAAGTTTGTTAGTATTATACCAAATTCATTTTGGTTCACCTCACTCTCTATAATGACATATTTGGCCCACCTGGTCTGTTAAGTTCTTATTCAAAATGAAACTTTATTATAACTAATACCTTCAGGCTTGACTATATTGGAAATTAAAATACTCTTGTAATGGTCCACTAAATAGATTTATTGCTTATGACCCGGGTTTCGTCACATTATGACATCTTCAGGTAACGAATATTATTCCACATGCATATGTATACAAAATCAGGTGCAGAGAAAGTAGGGGAATAGAGGGGAGGGAGAAGGGAAAGGCATTGGAGTGTGAAGTTCCCGTCTCCCTCCCCTCCCGTCCCCTCCTTCCTCTGCACCTGATTTTGCATATATATTAGGGATGGTCGGATCGTATCTGTGAATCCAAAGATCTGCAGATCTTTACATGGGATGAGATACTGATATCACATCCAAATACTACAGTAAATCAGATATGCATCAGAGAGTTTTAAGCGATTGAAGTGCCGGCTGTCGTCGGCTATCTGCGGCTTTCTGCCGAACAAATAGAATGCTGTTGATGTACTTCATTGGACAACCTGCTTTTGCTGAATGTAAATCAAATTCACCCTTTATTATCCATCTCATTATTCTCAAGAATCAAATCTCAAGATGTGGTATGACAACAGTCATTGCATAAACGTGACAACAATCAAGGATTAGCATTATTTTGGCATCGACATTGTCTTTATTTTAATATTTAAGTTTTACATTTTTAAACTTGATGTTTTTTTTTTATTTTCAATAAAGTCTCCAAGGCTTAAATTCTATTATCATTTGTGAATTGTATATACCCTTGAATACATCCAAGGATCCGAAAATAAGAACAGAGATCCGGGATCCGAAATGAAGGATCCGGATCCGGATTTGGATCCGAAAAAAAACCTTGATCTGCCCATCCCTAATATTTATGCAAGTGGTATAATATTTGTCACCTTAAGATGTCATTATGTGATGGAACCCGGGTCGTAAGTAATAAATCTATTTAGTGGGCCATTACTAGAGTATTTCAATTTCTGAAACATTATTACCCAAATGTCTTAGTGAGTCATGAGAATGGAAATCCTAGGTCAAGCATTCATATTTTGGGGTGGTGTGTACATTTTGTGGAACTGACGGTTTGTTTTCGTCTGCTCTTCATTAGGATACAAATTTAGTGATAGAGAGGTATAAGTCTGGATTCTCTCCACCGGGTGACTTCCCGTTTGAAGACCTGAGTGCATTGCGAAATGGAGGCGATGGCAATGGGATTGGCGTGGGGGTCGGGGGTGTGGGTGGAACGGGAATTGGCGGTCCAGGCAGTGGCGGCACTTTGGCGCCTCAGTCATCGGCCACGTTATCCGGTCACCTTCAACACCATCCACTCTACCACAAGACGGACTCAGCAACTGTGAAAGGCACTATGTCAGCAGGGAAGCTAAAGAAGAGAGTCGGCCTGTTTGGAATCTTTGGATCAAACAAGGTACGATTATCTCTAATGACTATTGCTTTGATGCAAAGTTAAAATTAGGATTGTCTTCTCGACATGCTCTCGAGAATGTGTATCCACTTTTCTGTTGTGGACTATTCTATGAACTATTCTGGCTGATGGAGGGAAGGATAAGGTAATTGGAAATGGATGTGAGAGGTTAGGAATGGGTATTTAAGAGCTAAAAGGTTGTTTTATGGTTTAATATTTTTTTTTACAAATTACCGTATTGGTTTGAGATTCTACGATGTTGTTTTTCAGGGAGGGTACAGGGTTAGCTGGTATAGGCTGGTTCCTTATGTATATTATAGCCTCATATTGGAGACATCTTTGTCATAGATAGATGAAATAAATGTATAACAACATAAATATTGTCTGAGTTACAATATTTAGTTCCATATTGTTTACCTGTAGATTTTTGTAGAGGATAAATCTTCCATGCACTCATTTCTACAACTTAGTTTTGCTCAAAATCTGGGAAAGAGGAATTGTGGTGGAATTCCTTTTATTTTTCCATTCTAACTGGTAGAATAAAGTACTATTTGGAATACTGATATTTTTTCGAATTTTAAACATTTCCTCAAGATATTAGTGATGCAGTGGTTGTCCGAAAAGCTAACAGTTCATCTTTCAGAGTGACAATAAGAGAATCTGAATCATTTTTGCCTGTGCAACAGCTATGTTAATTAGTAATGAAAAACAGATTTTTTGTCCTAATACAAGCTATATGTATTTTTATGCCTGAAAAGTCCAAGAAGGTAAAAGGAATTGCTGGATAATGAATATTTTCCTATCAGGCTTGTGAATGTACGAAAAAAAATGCATTTCAAAATTGAATTATTGACCATTTGCAGTTTACTTTTCCAACTGCATTGAAAATGTGCATTTTTTGTAATTTCCTCTTAGAATCAAGGGTTAAATCTTGGTCAACTTTTTAAAGTTATTTCTCTTTGCCAGAATCAGTTTTTACTGAATAGTTTTTAGGTTAATTGTCTCCGAAGAAATGTTATTTTTATTCTTGTATGCATTTCAAGTTGCAAGGCTGGTTTTTTTTTTAACTTGTGAAAAACCCAGGTGAAAAACATTTAGATGACAGACCTATGTCTGTCTGGCATAGTATATAATAATTTAGTAATATTATTTCTACTTTTAATTGATGCCCTGGCAAACTTGAATTTTTTATTACAATTTTTGTTTATTGTGGTATAATTTGTATCATTTCACAGATACATGCTCATGGACAGTGTGGAGTATAATTTCAAATCTTTACTGTTTCTTGTTCCCATTTTTCTCTTATTAAATTTGAATGTTGATTTTGAAGACCTACCTTCCTATTGAAAACTGACAATGATGATGTTTACCGTGGAATAAGTCTCAGATTTGAAGTTTCTGTCTTGATAATACTGTTTTGATTGTTCTCTTATTTCTTGAAGAAAATGTGGAATGAAAATTTGTTGTTGCCTGCAGACTTTATTAAGTTTTAGCCTATGAAAAATCAGACTGCAGAAATTGCAATTTTTTCACTGCATAGAGAGATGCATTGAATACTGTATCTTGGCATGGTAATGTTGCATAAATGGTTTCAATGCACTTTTAGTAGAACATATCCAATTCACTGTTGATATGGTGGTGGATAACTGTATGTGAAATGATACCTGCATTTGTTAGAGAAGGATTGTTGGCAGAACTGAAAAACAATTTATCTTGAATGGCAGTTTTCTTGATTTGTTTACCATATTTTCTGGGTAAAAATTGTAAAAATTCATCTCATATGATCAAAATTCAGTGACAGAAGGCATTTAGTTCACTGGTTTTGAACAAACTTTCCATTGAAATTTGTCCTAATTTTACTTTTGGTTTTTCTGTTGTAAAGTCATTTTATCAGTGACTACAACATACGGCAATCATATTAGCCTGTTATGATTTTGTCAGAAACCTCGTTGTAACTTAAAAATTTCACAATTAGATGTGTATAATTTTAAAAAGCTTGGCAATTACTCGGATCATATCATGTTTCCATAAATGTGTTGTTATTTACTATAAATATCATTTCTCAGTTGTACCATGAACAATATTGTAGGGTATCAGAAGTTTTCTTTTTTCTGAAGTCCATGGCCAAAACTGGGAGGCATCTTTTAAGCCTGAAAATATGGTAATTCATTGTTTCAGTGTCAAAGTACTTCTGCTCCTTTATATCGCTTGAAATTAAATAGAGAATGAGATATTTGTTGTCCATATATACCTATGAAATATTGTTGAGCCAAGCTTCAATGTTCATTCTTGAATTCTTTCTTGTCATTAACGACCACAGAAGTGAAGGTTGATCAAAATTTATTATTCCTAATTAAGGCAACTTTCATCCATTTCTCAGTGGTGATATTTTTAAGTTGATGATGTTTTTCAGTTCTGCATGATGTTAGAATAGTTTTAGACTAGCAACTTTGGAATGGCACTGATGGATATTTGATTTAGAAAATATTTTTCATCATAACAGTGATTAGAGATTTTTTTACAAGGGATAAAAGTTTTCTAGAATTTTGAATAGAGTTTTGAAATTAAAGTTTCAGATGAAAGTTTTGATGTTTTCATTGAGACTGCTCTCATTGTTACATATTTGGTATGGAGTGCTTTTGTACTCTTCATTGACATGTATGCTAATGAGAGTGAACATGTAGGACCTTTATTGCTCATTCTGAGAAAAGAATAATTGAATCCTAAAATTCTGAAAGATAACTCTTTCTTTGATTCAGTTTTCAAGATAATTATTTGTCCAATTGAAAAAATATGTGTCTTAAATACCTTGTTCTTTTTTAATGTTACATTCATTGCTTTTTCAAATTGATATGCAGCTGAGCTAAATAAAGTGATATGATGAGTCAGCTGAGCTTAACTATTTATGTCAAATTCCTTTCTGAAGACTTATATTTGATTCATTGTGTATTAGGTTTTACCTTTTGGCATTTTCTTTGCATAAGAGATGTTATTCACTGGAATGATAAAATTTTATGAATGTGTTACATTATGTTGTCATGCAACATAGATGTTTTCCCCCATACTTCACTCACTTAATGGATTTATTGCAGTCTATGATACGTAGTAGTGTCATTCGAACAGAAACTTGATATTTTTATCATAGCTTCCCTCTTATCATTTACTTTTTATCTGTCATGCATTAACAATTTTTTCTCTTTTTCTTTTTTCTTACCACACACTCTCCCCATGGGGAAAAAATCATTTTATTGGCTGGTGACTGATTTTGCACATTCCTTTTGCCTGCCCTACAAAATTTTCCTCACCGGACAATTAACTTTTGACTAACTACTTCAACCCACTGTTTACCTTCTTTAAAACTTGGTGCAACTTCACTTTTCTCAAATCATTTCCTACACCAATTCCCTTTCTTGAAAATACTCAAATCCTTTTCTTTCCCTCTGTGAATTCTATACCACACTAACCTCTGCACTACACTTTTCATTCACCCTGAAAACTTCTCTAATGAACAATAACACGAACACCATCCAAAATCGAAATGACCTTTTCCCTTGCAAATGTGGATGACGCTATCGCTGGTCTTATCTCCCACCATGATCACCGTTCCCGACCCATGTAAGTATTCCTGCGCGTGAAGTGAAAAACAGCTAAACTGTCTCCTTGTCCCTTGATTGGATTTTCTTCTCTGAGTCCCCCTCTGTCAGCAGCACGTTCCTTGTGGCCTTTGTATCTCTGGGTTTACTCTGAAAGCTTACGTCTATGTACGCATTTCACTCACTCTGCTTCCTATTTGATATGACATGCTTAGCTTGCTTCCCAAACAGTCTACGAAGGAATTGCCTTTTTTTCCCTTGTGCAAATTTTTAAATACCTCTTCTTTTCCAGCTCATACTTATGTTCTAGAGTCAGTGCACCTAACCTGAAAGCTATATCATTTTTATGTGACTTAATTGTATTTATGCAAATGGTACATACATTGGTATTCCTTAGATGAATACATATTACTTTTGGCATAGTTGTTGTTGCACTCTTACTGTGGGAAAATGAAAATAAACTTAAAATAGTATTTATCTTAAATATTTTGTGTTAAATGGTGTCTATTTTGTTGGTTGTAATTCTATTGCAAAAGTGAGGAGCCATTGGATAAAACTTAATTTCAGTGACTGTTTTTAGCATTTTTAAATTTTCCTCTGTAACACATATGTGTAAAATTTCTGAAGTCTAAAAAATGACTTACTGTCAATAACTTGCTGGAGAGATTTGTTTTATGCAATGGCATCTCACTTATATGTTCAGTTATTCTTGATTATGTAACTAATGGTCTTTGAATGGATTCTTCCATAACGTCAGTTAAATACTGTTAGGTTTATGAGTGAATTATGGCATGATTTGCATGTAATAAACGTGCATGTCTGACTGTTTTAGTATGATGTGATGATTGTTCATTGTGAAGTCAAAGTCATTTTCTCCAAAACTGCTTTTTATTGTGAGTCTTCATTGTGGTCTAAATTATTATTTTTGTAACATAATGAGATTTTCTTCTAGAGATTTTAAGTGAAATTGATGCTTAAAGTAGACCAGTTCTTCCTGTGAAAAAATTATAGTTTATCTTTTCAGCACATTATGGAACTGAAATTCATATAATCTCATTACTCTTGGCATTCTACCATGTACACCATTAGAAACTCTGTGGCATTTCAGCTCTGGAAATGGAAATCGTAGATAGACTGCTGCAATAGACTTCCAGTCATTGATAAACTGCTCACGTATAGGTTGAGTTTAGTGTTTGAATGGAGAAAAAAAGTCAAGATGATGTAACCCTTTAATTGGAGCGTACAGCTGATGTTGAGGTCATCTGTGACCAATCTGAGTTGCCTTAAGAATATAAAATAGGTGTAAATCAATTAAACTCCCAAAATCGGTGGAGGGAAAGGATGGTGTCAGTGCAAAACCTTATACCTGGCTATTAATTTAATTCCCCAAAACTCTAATCGCGATATTGGCACTCAGAGAGGTTACAGTGACTGGGTCTAAGGAAAAGTGTGGATGTCTTAATTGATGGATAAAGAGAAAGATGGAAGGGATGGAACACTCAAAGTGTACTTTGATTGCTGAGGCGAAGCAGGAGTGCCGTTGAGGGGACACTGCCGGGTACCACGATCCATCGTCGCGACGCAAACTGAAAAATGTCCGCCCATTTCCCCTCGCTCTATCTTTCATATAGATACAAGACAATTAACAAGGTGGCTCTCCTGTTTGACTGCCGGTGCCTCTTGCCGGTAATCTCGCATTCTTACGGGCATTCTTACAGACACTCCCCTAGAGACCGCCTCACAGCTCACTGTATGTGCCAAATGTCCTGATTGAGTGGAATTTCCCCACCATTTTCCTTTCATTTTGTGGTGGGTCCTATTCCATGAGCTGCTTGGGGTTTATCCTGTGTCTTTAATTAAATTTATTTTTTTATTAAATTTTTTTAAAATTAAATTTAATTAAACTGTGGTGTTTAATTTCTCATCTTCCAGTCTACTTTCAGTCACCTCATTAGTTAGCCTGTCCTAGCAACCATTCAGTCTGCTTACTAATTTCGCTTCATCAAAAGCAATGGTGTGATCCTGTTGTGGCTGTGCTCCACGACTGCAGATTTTTCTGTATATAGCCCAGTGTAATCCATTACTTGTAATTCAATATCCTGATTTTCACATGAATAAAACATATGAAAACATCTGCTGTTGCAAAGTGCAGATCCAACCTGGACCACACCTTTGCTTTTGATAAAGAGAAATTAATTTGCAGATTAAATAGTTATTGGAACTGGCTAACTAAGGAGGCCATTTTAATTAGGCTGTGGGCCAAGAAATTCAACCAGAACAGAGGGTATGCCCTAAGCTGCTCACAGAATCCTATTGCTACTATGCTCGGCATCCTGAAATACAAATTATTGTTTGCTCTAGTGACCTCTGGCCCTCCAATGACTGTGAGAATCAAAAATGTGTGCTTAAATTTTTACTATTTTCCACAGCCCTATACCAACAAATTTTTTATGGAATTTTTAGATTTCAGTAAATATTGTTAATTTCTAGTGTGCTGTATTTTTTATTCCAATGTTACCTAAAACTGTAGTGTGGCTCGAGTTTTAATTTTTATTTTTGATGTATCATCTAGTCCAAAAGAGTTGCGACTATAAATTTTTCTCACTATAGTATTTAAGTGTAATCATATTCCCAAGCATTTTTTCATATTTTTAAAGGGGAGGTTTAAGTTCAGCAATGTCAAAAACCAAATACTAGCCCTGTTGAGCTTGTTTTTTTCTGTGATGTTTGATTGCAACTATGGCTAATGAACTGATATTTTTGGATAACATGTGCCTTAAAAAGTACTGGGGGAATGTGACTATTTTGTTTGGATTGAGCCTTTGCTCAATGGCCCCCTACATAGCCCTTCCATCAGTTGACTTGCGCTTAGGGCTCTCCTTCAAATTTTATTTCATGGATTAAACCTTGTTGTCATGGATAATAATTGATTCCATGCTTCAATTTTTAGATTGAAACTTGTTTGTGTCCCTCCCCATTAGAAGTTGTCCAATAAAATGACTTGCAGTGTTTTCTGTTTTCACTCGATAATACTATTATGTGATGCAATGCATTATACATACCTAAGGTTATCTTGGGAAAATATATTATTTTGAAGTGCATTTAGGGAAATTCATTGAGTATTTTCTTTTTGATACCATTCGATGAACAAGTTAGGAAAACAGGGTTGTTACTAAATTCTTCCTTATGTTAAAAGGAATAAAAAAGTGATTGGATTTCCTTTATTCTTATCTTTGCATTACTATCGATAGTAAAATATGTCCTTGGAACAAAAGTATGTTGTAGTTTTTCTTGTTGTTCTTCTGTCTCATCGTACTTTATGTTCTAGGCTACAAAACTGGGATTTCTTACACCAAGTACTGATATATTCATTTTCCCTCCCTTTCTCTGTTGGAACTAGTGGAATAATCTTGCATACTAAAGTGAACTATTTCGTTAGGGTATCTGTTGGGTGTTATTTTCTTGAAGCCAGGTGTCACATGGTGTATTTTTCTTTCTCTCCCTTCCATTGTTTCCATGCATTCTGTCTGTCAGAAGTTAATTGAAGCGTGTGTAACAATCAAGGTAGGTCTTTTTCACTGTTGGCTCATTTCCCAACCTTCAAAATTGCAACATGACTGCATATCCAGTCTTACTTTTCAAACTTGATGTGCCCTTATGAATTACTCTTAGCATTTGATAGTGCTAGTGATTTGCCTGCTGGTGCATTGCTTCATAGGAGCTTGCACCATCCTATTAGGATTTTATTTCTTACTTTTCTTTTTCAATTTTGAATAGGTATAGTTTTTCAAGCCTAGTATTTTTCTACATGTACACAAGCCATTGCACTATGGTGGTTCGAGTGCCTACTTCTAATCTGACACAAAATATGTTGATTACAGCCAATTTATATCTGTGTTTTTCAACTGATAAAACCAAGCAAACTCGATCTAGATTTGTGAATTTTTAATCCTTATAAATAGTGGTAAAATTGAATTTGAAATAATCCCTGAGAATCCACAAGGTAGCTCTCTTGCTCAGCATTTTGTGGACGAATGCAGGCCCTTGTACTTCTTAATCTTACAAAATTGAGCTTGTGAAGTTGTCTTTTCCTTTGCTCCCAAGGGTAATTGCTAGTAGCTTCATAAGTTTCTCAACATATGAATCATATGCATTACCTTCCATATTCAAGATAATTGATAATTTGGGAGGGGGAGGGGGTGGGGGCTTAACATAATCAAGGGAAGGGACTGCCTGGGGAATCATATGCATGGCCATTGAATTTGCCCCACAAATCAAAGAACTACCAATTCCATGTCAAGAGAAAAACTATAAACCTCTCTACGTCACAAGAGTGGTGCTGTGCACTCTATGGAAATTATTTTGAATGGTATTACTCATAATCTATGTGATCACAAAGAAAAGGCCTTACACTGTACTTTTAGAAATGAATTTAAGTAAAATGTATACCGTGATGTATTTCTTTCTATCTGGATGACTTTTCAACAGTTTCAATATATTGTTTACTCATTCCTGGAAGCGTCTAGTTGTCAGTTGACAATTTACTGACGATGCCAGGAAGGAGTAAACAATTGTCTATGAAATATAAATGGGGGTCAAAAACTCAGGATTAGTTTTTGAACTTTGAGGGATCAATGTGAATTACTATGTTATACATATGTTGTTTTAAACTATTTGTTAGGTTGTGTGGATTTTAATATATCAAAAAAATACTTTCTTGGAGGTTAAAATGAAAAATTAATGTCCCCTAGGTCTCTTTTTGCAGCAATGTAAATTACATTTTTGTTAATACAAGTGCCTACTTTCTGTAAAAGGAGTGATAATAACGTAAAATCCCTTTTTCTCCAAAGGTGATTGTTTCTCTAGCTAGGTTACTGCAGTCAGGAAACTTGGTGCTAAAATGTAGTCGGTTCAGAAGGGAGAAGTTATTTTAGTGACTAGCCCTGGCTGATGATTTAAACTTTTGTGAAATGTGATGGTTGTGGTGACATGATGCAATTTTGTATTCATGAAATTTATCCTTCATTTTTATAGCTAAATAATTATCTACTGCATACACACATCTTTTGATTTTCTTGATCAATTTTCATACAATAACATTCATGGATCATAGGAGGTGAATGGACGTGCTATAACTGCATCTGTATTTTTGTTAACATGATTGCTTAAGGGTGGGAATATTTGTAAAATGCCTACCTTTCTACTCCAAACTGTGATTCTGGGTTTAAAAATGTATAATGTGTTCTTTTCAATAGTAATAGAATTTTCAGTGGTCTATAGGCCATTCACACATGTTCAACATACTATTTAATTCTCTCACTGGCTTCCTTTCTCAGCACATTTGTGTTCAAGCACCGTTAATTGTGTGTTAATATTTCTCAATGGTTTTGATTGGTACTTGTATGTGATCATACTTGCGTTCATGCTGAAGAATAACTGTTTTTATAAGAAAAGTATCTTCTTAGTTGTGGCTGTGCCATCATGTCTATGTCTTCATGTTAAATAGGACAGAAAATTATGTGTTCTCGAAAATCTAAGATTGTGATCTCTCTGAAAGATTCCCCGTGAGGTGTCGCACATTTATTGCCTGTGTTATTGAAAGTGCCAGCTTGCATTGCAGCATGTGTTGGAAGTGAATCGATGATATTGACGCCTAACATTTTAAGTTCTCAGTTTGACACACATCTGTTGTGATACAACAATCATTATTGTGAACATGTAACCATTTGTTTATACACAATGTTCATGTAGACATGGCTAGTGTCTTTATTACCTAATCACCGGGATTGAAATTGTCTGATGCTTATGGTACATGTTAGTATTTTGTTTTTTAGTACATTCCTGCTTGCATTGTGCATGTGAGCTGTCTTAATTGTTAGGAGAGGGCATGCTTATAGAGGTAGACTATTGTTGCTTAATTTCTACCCCATTATATTCAAAAATGTATATTTGTCAATTTGGCAAGATTTCCATAACAGAAATGATATATTTTTGTTGTACATAATGATTCTTAAGTTATTGAAACTATGAAGTAAATTTATAAATCAGGGAAATTCATTTTCCATGATTATGATTCATTCTTTTCAATTGTAAAAACACTTGAAGGTTTATTATCCAAAGAAGCATTTTGAAGGACATAGATAAATACTTATTGCTGTTTCTAAGTTTAGCTCCAAGATTTAACTCAATTGTGTAGTAAAATTAATTTGACGATGCAAGATTTCATATTTCAAAATGCTAATTATGTAATAAATACATTGTTAGTATTCAAGATAAAATGTTTTAATGTCGGGAAATTGATAGACCTTAAATTTGTTTTCTAGTGTATATGGAATTTTTTAAACATATTCCCGTTGATTCCCGTTGAACATTGATAAGAATATTAATTCTTTTGTGTATTTTCTTGTGCAAGCTCAACTCCGTTGTAAAACTAATGTACCTTTCAGTAAGGAATTTATTCATGAGAACACAGGTTGTAAGGGTATGAAAAAAATTATCAAATAATTAAAAAACGTTTAGTATTGGACTATCATTATTGTGACTGAAAATAGCTGTCATGATAGCCATTCTTTCTTGCCATTTTTATTTTGATCTAAAGCTTGCTGTTGGCCAAAATATATGTAAACAAACTTTTAGATTGACATCTCATTGTGTCATTTTGTCAACAGAACAATCTCTCCACGTTGGGGGAAGCGAAGGAGGACTTTGGAGATTTACCACCGAATCAAAGGAAAAAGAAGATACAGCAGAGGATAGATGAAATAGCAGCAAAAGTACAGCAGGAAACTGCTGCTAGGTAAAGGAATAATCAATTACTTCTTTCTTCTTACATTGAGTGATATCAGTTAACAATAATGCTGTGCACAGAATTTTTATTTTTGCCGTATTACTTACTCCTTCATATTCTTGATGAAATTCTTGGCACAACTCCTGAACATGATAATAATAATTATAAGTTTATTTATCCACCTGGCACATTGCACTGTATAGAAAATACATATGGCAGGTGTAAAGGACATGTCAAAAAGGAGAGGCGATTATGTTTACAAATAATACAGACTATGGATACATCAGAGTTGTATACTGTTAAGTTTTGGATAAATATTCATTTACACTATATTATCACTCATTAACCAGGTATGCAAGTTACCTTTTCTTGAATGTGGGAATTCTTTGTTAATTTTTTTAACAATTGGTAGATTATTGAACAATTTTGTGCACACTGATATTAGTCCTTTGGCTACCTAAGGCAGGTTTGTTGTTTTCATATGTATATCTTTACGTCTTCTGGTATTGTAGCAGTGATAACTATTATTCCTTGTAAAGTCATTCTTGTTTCTCATCTCATATATGACTGCATGGTAAATTTATACACAAGGTATAGTTAATATTCCTTTGTATTTAAAAAGAGGTTGACAATGTGCATGATAATGTTGTTTACAGATGTTTCTTGTTATTTTTTTCTCAATTAAAAATACCTGGTTTAATGAGGATGCTCCCCATATTTCAATTCCACTGGAGATTACTGAGTAAAATAAGCCATATGCTGTCGATGATGTAAATTAACTACTTGCTATGTGATTTTTCATTGCAGAGATTTAATTGCTGAAATTAGCTTAAAGATAAAAATGAAGGAATAAGATTTAATAGTTTACTTATGTACAAAACTACTTAAAAACTGGCAGTATAAAATCTGTTAACAATTTTGTCTTTTGTTAAAATCATGAATATATATTATGGATTGTTATCTCGTCTCCAAAAACTGTTGTCTAGAATTCCGTAAACAAACAACTGTTAGGAAAGTGGTGCCAACTAGTGATGGAAGATGGAAGTTCAAATGTAAATACAGTCGATAGTTTGTAAATAAACACGTCAAACTGGTTTTAACATGAATATACATGAGTTTTACTTACAATTAATCATAATGCAGTGGATAAAAAATGGAGTACTACACGCGGGACGTAATTATACACTTTTTTAATATCATCCAGTCTACAGATATATTTAATTCCTCTCCAAATGTAATTACACAAATGCACAACTAACTTCTTAGCACTTCGTGAATATCGCTATATGGAAATTTAATAATAATGCGAGGTGACTTCATGAGTATTCCCAATGGCCATCATTGCAGTGTAGGTAAAAAGGAATGCACTTAACGCCGCCTTGAACAGATTCTTATTTTTCAATCCAAGTCTCCTATTTTGGGTCCTCGTAGATGCATACCCTGTTTTGAAGCTTGGTACAAAGCAAGTTCTGTTTAAACAAGGCATTCTAAATTCTGTATTTAAGCCAAACGGGCTTAATGTATTCAAATTAGAATCAGAGTCTGGTAAACATCTTCGTCAGCACACGATGGACATTTCATAAACCTCTTACACATTTTCTGTGATAGATATTTCCTCTCTAGCATTTACAAAGTAACTTTTTGATTAAAAAAATAGCAAGATATTATTCAAAGTATCAATTAATTCATATCTCCTCAATCGTTATTGAACATTCACCAGTCTCACGTTAGCAACAATTAACTACGTCTATTTACAGTAACAACTGAAAAGACTAACCGAAGTGGCGCCAAGGACTGGGTGAACTAAAAGTGGAAATTTAGGCAACAATTAGCCTAGGCAACTATTCCAAACATCTAAATCCATAATATATATATCATGGTTAAAACTCACATAATGTTTCCACTAGGCTACTAATCTTAATTTTCAATAAGAAAATTTTTTGTTTGTCCCCAAGCAGAGAGTATTGATTTTTGATAAAATGATTATTGTGCATTCTTCTTACTTATTTGCATCTGAGATTCTGGTTGAGATGGCAGTGATTCAATAAACACTATTTATTCCGCAGGGATGCATTGATGAAGATGAAAGGTGTCTATGAATCAAATCCTGCCATGGGTGACCCTATGTCTGTGGAAGGACAGCTGCATGAAAGTGGTAACCGGTTAGATAAACTTCGGCTAGAGTTGCAGAAATACCAAGGGTTCCTGGCCGACTTGGAAGGAGTTCCAGTTCCTGTAGGAGCCAACGGAAGCAACGGCTCACCCCGCTTAATGGGCACACAGCCGGGTCCTGCTGCACCCTCGCATGCAAATCAACGGAAGACTCAGGTTAGGAGTTTCTGTTAATATTTCTGTGTGTGGAAAGGCACATTGGCCCTTGTTACTCTTTCATCATCCTCCCTTCATTTGATGGCTTATTAGATCAAGATTGTTACAAGCCTGGCTATCCTGGAAAATTCATGTAAATTTCAAATGGGTCTGGGAAACTTGGAAAAGTTGTGGGACATGAGATATTAGTGCATGCATTTGCTCTCCCAAGTCAAGATTTGATTGGTATCAGGTTTTATTTGGTATAGTTATGAAAAATTTACTTACTGTCTCCCTTACTTATCTCCAAAATTACCCATCTTTCTGAAGGATTGGAAAGTGTGTACCTCTTGGTCAAGAGTTATGAATTGGCTGACGCTGATGCTAGGATTCTCATTGCCTTCCAATAGTTCTCCATATTCCTTCCCATACTAAACTATCTGCCTACCATCATTGCTGTGGCGAAAACTTTACAGAGGAATCTGGATCCGTACCATTGTTTGTCGAGAGCTCTTCAATGTTGGTCCTCTATTAGTTGGATGGAACACTTAGCCATGGTCCCCTATGTTGCCTTTCATTATAGGGTGGCTAATGACAGGTTTTGCTCTATTGTTCCTCCCTTCCGCAAATAATCCTAACTAGACCAACCTACCCTCCTGTCCTCAATGGGGCATATGACCTCAATTGTCAGTCATTTCCCCAAATAATGTACAATCCCACATGGTGCCAATGGAGTCGTTGGCCATTCACTTATCTATGGTGCACACCAACAATGTAATTTCTTCCCTTTGTTTTGGTTTTATGTAATGATCCTCTTTCATTTCAGCAAGGGCCACCAGGACCACATTCCCCCGCCCTGAATGGCCACTCAGGGTCAGAAGATTCCCTGAGCCGAAGCGCTTCCGATTCGAGTGTTTCAAATCCTGCAGCCATGCAGTCAGGCGTTGGACAGAATGTGGCAGGTTCGGGGGCATCCCTCCATCACCACTTAAGTCAACCAAACAAACATTCAGCACCCGGGACACCTCTTCCATCACATGGGTAAGGCTTTTGTGGGTTAATATTCCTATTGGAGAGGGCTGAGAGCTCTACTTCCCTTTTTTATTCTCCAGCTGAAGACATAGCGGTCATTAGATATCGGTAAATTACTGTGATTTTCATTTTAGGTTGTTAGAGCGAAACATCATTTCACCTAGAAATCAATGAATTTGGTCTCATTTTAAAGAAATATATACTTCACCCTTCCAATGACACCAAAAATTCAACCCCTTACCACATTACTTACTGAGATATTTGTCAAAAAATACCAGCCCTTTTACGTGGGATATGGTATGTGTATGCACTTCAGAGAGAGCTTGTTTAAAAATCAGGATTTTAAAGCCCCTAGATCTCGTTTAAAAATTAAGTGTGTAGTTTGTATGTTTTCTCAACTAGTTTTGAAAATTAATCTTATTGTCATCAAGGTAAACTCTTCGAGATCACAAAAAAACTTCATTTTTGAAGGAGTTTCAAATGTGCTGTGCAAAAACATTGAGTCAAGTTTTATTTACTTTCAATTTCTGTCATTTAATACTATATTATTGCACCGTTAATAATGAAATATTTTATTCATGGGTCATTCAGCTGGTGAAATTAAAACATGTAGTGTGTAGAAAAATAGTTAAAGGTCTAAAGATTTTTACACAACAAACATCATCTCTGAATATGCTCATTTTTTTTAACCTGTCAAATGGAACTTACTTTTTGGATATACCTCGCAATTAAGCCTATATGAAATATATGTAAGGACTTGATTCAAAAGATGTTTGGAACGTATCAGTTGGAGAAATATCTGAAACATAGGTGAATTTCACTAAAAATTTTGTTAATTTTCAGCGTTTGCCGTAAATTACAAAAAATACTGGAGTAAGTTATAAAAATTACTGTGGTAATTTTCAGAATTGCCCATCCCTAGGTGTCTCATCGGTAGTCAGCAAGCCATAGATTGATTTGCTACGACTCTCTGCTCACTTTTGATTTCTGCTGACCACTTAAGCCTGTCATAACTCATTGTTTTGACGTCCCTCATAATTTTCCCGATAAATTCCATCCTTCCAAATTTCTATGCCATATAAGAGCAAGCTAACTATGTTTGATTTACTGTGGGATCAGGTTGGTGTGGTGGCTAGAGTACTGGCTAAACATACAGACGGCCAGGGTTCAAATCCCTGCAGGGGAGGATGTTTTACAAAGAAAATGCGATCCCTACTAAAGTGTCTTGTGGAGGGCACTTCAAGTGCAGTACTCCTTCCGTCGGATGAGACGTTAAACTGGTGTCCCCTTGGAACCTTTCATTTAGGGCAGGCTAATGCCAATTCCGGGTGTCTATCCATCTGTCCCCTATGGTACAAATGACCTTAGCTGTCGGCCGCTCCCCCAAATATCTAATCCAATCCAATGTTTTACTAAAGTGCTAACTTACTTCCAAAAGCGATTCCCAAAATTTTCCCCATTAATTTTTCAAAACTTCTGCGGTAAATTTTATTTTATGTTTCTGGGCCACTTGAAAAGAATTGTTGGCGAAATGGCCCCTCTTACACTCCCTCTTTATATGTTGATATCACTTTCTGTCTGCAGTACTTGTTGTGTTCGTTCAATCTGTAAAAGAGATATGGACAGAGAAGGTTAAATTGTTCATCATTGATTGGATTATCTATCCTCTGGGATTCAAGAAAGTGTGAGCTCCATTGAGACACCTAAGTAGGTTTTAACACTCTCGCTGCTGGGCACTTCTCGCTACCGGATAGGTAGAATGCTGCGTATTTTAAGCTTTATTCATGCTATCACAGAAAAATAACTGTATTACTTAGAAAATGCTGTTTATATTGCTTTAAAGCTTGATTCTTCTACCTTTTTTAATTGTAAGTTGGTTGGAATATGTTTCTCAGCAGCTAAGGAAACACGTCAAATGACGGGATTAGCAGCAAAAGTGTTAAGAAATGGTTCATTTATTCTCTGTATATGCCAAAAGTATTTGTGGAAATTCATTTGAGTTGGCTAAAAGAGCCACACAGCTTCAGTTTTTGCCTAAGTGTAA
This sequence comes from Ceriagrion tenellum, assembly GCA_963169105.1. NCBI lineage: Eukaryota > Metazoa > Arthropoda > Insecta > Odonata > Coenagrionidae > Ceriagrion > Ceriagrion tenellum. Next base: position 72,455,284 of record OY720642.1, on the reverse strand, counting down.
CAGAAAAAGAAAGTAATAATTGCTATTGAGCTTTGGGAATTAATTTCATGTTAATTTGTATCTTTTTTGCCCCTGGAAACAAGCATTGGTGATAGAGAAAGAATTCCCTTTCTTTTTAATAGAGCTTCAAATATTTTCCTGAGAAATGTAGCGCTCAATAATAATTAAAAGACTACAGTTCCAAATGGATTAGTAAATCAGGTTTTTTTCTTGAAAACTAAAGGTTTTTATGTAATTTTTGAATCCCTTTTATGATTATTTTATTTTTGATGCGACCATTGAGATAATACATCATGCATTTTATTATTTTATTCTTTGAATGTACCTCTTTTTGGTTCACTCAATTAATAATTGCTGCATTTGTGTAAACATTTTTATTTTTAAGTTTCATTTCCATTACCTTTTTCTTCAGTTTTGATCATAATTATCTCACTCTTCTGCCTCTCTTTTCCCTTACCTGCTCTCTTCCTTTCCTCCAATTCCTCATGATCCTTCTAAATATCCCCTTTAATTAACTCCTTGCTCTGAACCTGCAATCACCCTTCCATGTGCCTTAAAATGTATCCTTGTCCTTCCCTACCCCTACCACCCTGTGGCCATTCGCAGGTCCTCCAACAGCCCAGAGTCTGGACTAGGAACATCTCACACAAGCTTACCTGGCTCTGAAGGTGAAGACAGATTAGGCGGTAATAATGGTGGAGAATATTACTATGACGGTACTGACAATGGAATTGAAGAAGCATTGCCACCCCTTGGAACATGTCGAGCCTTGTATCCTTTCGAAGGTGAGTATTCATTAGCTTATAGAGGTCTCATCGGTTTCCTGGTATAAAATTACCTTGCTCCTTTAACCCTTAAGCTGCGGCAGCAAGATTTTTCGCCTACCACTCTGTGCGGTAGAAAGCAACTCAGAGCCTGTCCCTCTCCTCTTTAGGGAGATGGAGAGCAGGTAAAAGACCCTTCTTATCCTCTCGCTCGCTTCCTTCCCTTTTTTTCGACCCACTCCCTGCAGGGGTCGGGCGGAAGTTGGTCATAAATTAATTGAGCAATGAAGTAGGGGGCTATTTTATTTATTTATTCAAAGTTGTTAAAACAAGTATTATGATAACTTTCCTTGTAATTTTCTGATTTATACGACTCCAAACACCGTTGATATCCATTGATTTTCGCCTTATTTGATACGTACGTATTGATACTTTTTTTTATGTTTATTTCCTGAAATTAAAACTCCAAACAAAATTACAAATGGTTTTCACGAGAATGAGGGTTAAATTAAAGTATAATAATTAATTTTATACATTATTATTCTAGAAAATAGTAAAAAATTATTCAGTGTGACATTCCTTGAAACATGGATCTAAACATAGCACCGTATTACATTCTCAACACCAAAATCTGGAATTTTTTCTTTTCTCTCTTCTGAGAATTTTGACATACAAAACATTGTCTTTGAGGATCTTTTGTGTTTTCACTATGTGGAATTTTCTCAATAAAATGCCTAGAAGTTAATCTGTGTGGGAAATTTTCCCTCGCCCCCAATTTTTCCCTTGCTAAATCACATGATTTACTTAGAAGTTGATCAATTATGACTCTAACAAATTTCCTGTAGGGACTTTTACTCAGACTTCTCTTATTGTGTAAATAAAAAGCATTCAGCATGGAGACACCCAGTAGATGAAAAAATAGTTTCTTATAACACTTCACTGATTTTCTCATGCATTCAACTGAACCAATCATCATATCCGATTTGTCAACTAAGCCCATGTTCTTTATATAGTCATCAACAGCATCTGGTTTCTCAATTTTTTTCACCAGTCTTATGGCATTTTTCCCACTGTCCTCAAATTTTTCCTGATGTACCATCGACATAACAAATCAAATACACAAATAATCTAGAAATCGCAACAAAGTACGCTTGTCACAAGGGAGAAACTGAAAGGCAACTGCGGCCTCCAAAGCTCATCTAGTGGACTATTGGAAGGGTCGCACCCGTCGAACCACATGGCGATGGAAAGCGACCCATAATGAGCAGGGGAGGGACCAGTTTAGGGTAGGAATGGGGATGGCCTATTGTTCCCCCATGGGAAGAGAAGGCTGGGGTTGTAAGAATAAGGGAGGGTTCTAGGCTCTGGAGGCAGGACACGGTCAAACGTTTGAAAACGTTTTTCCCGCAGTTGCTCGTGAAAACATAGATAGACGTTTCCCGCAGCTAAGAGGTTAATACAGCTGCTAATATTTTCTTGAGAAATGCAATGCTCAGTAAAAGTTTATAGACTTTCCATGAGGATTACTAAATCAGGCATTGGTATTAGTAGTTAAGATTTCGTTCACGAATATGAATGTGCTTTCATGTTCTTTTGGTAGTATCTGTTAAAAAGTAATCTATTAACAACTAAATAGTTTTCCCAATTCTGTATTATTTTCATTGTTAAGTGTTATATATCATGTGATGATGAAGATGGGGAGGATGTAACTTACATCTCTATTGGAAAGGCTTGGAATTCTCTGAATCACTGAGTAATCAATGCCTGTTTGTCAGCTAATCTGACTGACTTTATCAGCGACCCATCTACCTTTATTCCTACATTCTAGCTCTTGTAATGCCTCCATTACTTATTTCTTGGCGTACACATTAACAAGCTAAGATGACAACTGGCAACTTTGTCTTAGCCCATGATCTATAACCATATTTCTCATATGTACTTACATTTTGTAAATAATAAAAGCACAGAGCATGGAAGGGGGTTGTGACCCCTTTGGGCTGGGAAATACGGCACATGCATAAGCGTAATTCAGGGGTGGTTACTGCCGCCTAAAATTGTGAAGGTAAACAATTTTCATTATATTAATTAATCGAAACTGCAAAGTTGACAAACACATTCTTTATTTTTCTGCTTGATTTCTCAATAAAGTTATTAAATCAAAGTGATCAACATAGAATATGAAAGGGAAAATACAAAGTAATGGCTTTAATATTGTGGTCACATATTGCTCTCAAAAGGCTTTCTAATCTACCCATCTACCCTGATCACCCAGTAATCTCTGACCTCCCCACTCCCCAGTCCAGATGCTCAAATTATCCCCATGGGTATGTATGTTCCTGGAAAATACTGTGTTTTTCAAGCCTGAACAAAATGAAGCCCTTGGACGAATGTGAAAATGGTTGTGAAAGTAATGAAAGTGATCAGGTGCGCTCAGCCAGGATTATATTTTTATTGAAAAGATATTGTTTTTAAGTGTCCTCTGTTGGCCTCACACAAGGAGTTAAATTGTGGGTGTTAATTGAAATCATGGTGTTTAAATTCAATGAGTTTTTTTATTACTATAGTTTTTTTTAGCATTATTGCATGTTCATGTAGAAACATATCAGGAAAATCAATGTAACACATATTTCTTTCAATGAAAAATTTTATAATTGGTGGATTAAAGAGTAAAATTTTAGTATTTTGTTGTGGAATATTTCATTCTTACGAATGGTTTGAAGTAATTCATTTTCACCATTGATTGTTGTTGAATTTGATGTTATTTGGTACCCTTTATGAATTTCTTGTTTGCGGATAGAATGTGTAAACATCCTCTCATATAGTTTTTCAAAAAATTACTATGTCGTCGTATTGAATTATAGCAAATTTATGTCTTTGCTATGCTGAATTTAAAACTCTAGTCTAATTATTTTTTTAGAGGTGGCTCTAAGGGAACCTTAAAAGCTTAAATGGAAAACTATTATAATAATGTATAATATACATAATATTATAATTATAATGATTGGTTTTGTTAATTCTCCCATAGCGACAAGTGAAGGATCCATTCCAATGGGTGAAGGGGAGGAGTTGTGGGTGGTGGAGCTGGATCAAGGCGATGGCTGGACGAGGGTTCGTCGCCAAGGGCCGTCTCACGTGGGTGGTGGTGGCAGAAGGCGATCTCGGGGGAGGAGGAGACACAACGGCGGAGATGAGGAGGAAGATGATGAGTTTGACGACGATGACGACGAGGACGATGATGAAAGAGAAGAGGAAGGATTTGTGCCCACCTCGTACATAGTTACGACGTTGTTCCCCGACCACCAGCAGTCCCAACAACCTCCGGTGCCCCCTCCAATGCCTTGAGGCACGATGCAGCGACGTACGGCTTGGACTGCGGTACGGGCGCTGGTAGACTTCCTTCGACACATGTTTGGTTGGGGAAGGGTCAGGTCATCGCAGCGTTAGGTCGTCGGTGGTGCAGCTGGTCATGTCTGAACCCTTCCCCTCAGGGTGTGGAAATCAAAGCAGGGAAATCCTGCCCAAGATGAAAAGAATTCCTCCTGGTTGGAGGGAACCTCAAAAGTGCGAGATTTGTTTTTTTTTAGTATTGGAACGTCAGGTGAAGTGAGATCAAAGGTCAAAGTTTTTTGTCTTGAAAATGAAGTTGTGATCGGAAAAGTAGTCGTTGGTTTTGTGTGAATATGTATTTCGCTATGTCTGGAAGAAATCATATGCATGTGTCAGTCGTTTTGGAAAGCCCTTTGTTGCTCTAACTGATAAGATTAGTTGTGTGAAAGAGTGAGGGAAGTTTCTTGCCAAAAGATACACTTGTGCCCATACGTTTAGTCTGTCATGTTGGGGGTCACTCTCATTTTTTTGCATGTGGTTCCGAATTGAGGGGAGACCCGTTGGCAGTTGGCAACAACAGTGCTCATCTGTTGTGGTTGATGGGTGAGTTGCCAGAGGTTGTCTATGTGGTTGTGAAAAATATCAGTTGATTTTTCAATGTATTTGAAAATAATGGTAGTGAACGTCTTGTTACGGACATTGGTATTTGCTCTGCTTATCAAATTTAAGAGTAAATTTGAGAGTTGAAGTGCTTGGATTATTCCAAAACATCAACACCTCAGTTGTACGTAGCTTGAGGTTAGGGCATTAATTGAAACATGGGTAAATGAAGAGAGGTTTGCCCATTGCTGTACATTTTTCAAGGTGAATGTGTCGATCAAACATATAGGGTAATGGTCTTTTTTCAATGTGAGCAATATCTGGTTCATTCAGGAATTGCTGAGTTTGAGGAAACCGTTGAGATATGTTTGTTTTGTTTTCTACTATTAGACAAAAGTCTTGGAGAATTCACTCAACACTTATCTCTCTTCAGCCTAACCCTAGGAAGGAAGTGTCTATTGAATGCCATTGAAGGGATATTTCCAATTGTAATTTCTGTGCCCATGAGCTCTCCGTGAAGTGAATCTGGACTTAAAATCTGTTGAGTCAACATATTGACTGAATTCGAGAGGTGTGGGGTGTGTCAAATCCTGTGATGTGAAGAGAAAATAGTTCTCAAAAGACTGCCATTAATTAGTTTTCTCATGCACTCCATAGGGCTATTTTGAACAGTGATTTCTCATTCGCATTATAGTTTGAACTCTAGGCTGTTGAAAGAAAAAACACCTTTGTGGTTTTTGGTTGAAAATAATCGATCGAGACGTATATTTTGCAAAATTTGCTCATCCGAGTGTAAACTTCCTTGTGGAATTCTCTGCTCTTTTGATTTTTATAATCATTAGTTCACAACAATTAAAAAAAAATGTAATAATTGATGCAATATCATGCTTGTGACATAGCCTTAACAAATGAAAGCTTGTGGCTGAATGGAACGAAAATTGCCTTACGCAGAGCTTGGATTGAGTGGACCATGACAAGTGAATGTGTTTTTTTTATGTCATGTTGCTTTCTTTTACAAGCAATAATATGAGAGTTCTGGGGTTTTGATAAAGCCAATTGCATACAAATCATTGGGAAAGCTCAAAAAATTATTCTTTTGCTCTTCAACTGAAGTAATCGTTGGTAACTACCGTGAAATGGGATGAAAAAGAGGGGCCGAGATCACAAGTTGTTCTTTGCTAGCTCATGTTCTTTACTCTACGATGGATACAATGCAATAGGGCTGAAGTAGTCATCGTGCCATGAATATGCGTTCTTGCTTATTACTAGCCTCTGTAAAACAAATTTCATTTTTCCTTCCAGCCATCATGAAACACATTGCCATTGAATCATACCCCATAGTTGCAACTCTACTGCTTCCAAGCAAATTAAAGTCATAGGAAATGAGTGCGTGGTCTATGGAATTGCAGCAAAGGCAGAGATAACCTTGATGCCGTCCGTCTAATCTTGATCAGGGGCTGCCTTTCATTTGGTTTTTATTGCCCTCTAAGGAATTCAATATATTATCTGTGCGCACAGCCAGCATTATATTTTTATTGAAAAGATATTGTTTTAAAGTATCCTCTGTTGACCTCACATTAAGGAGTTAAATTGTGGGTGTTAATTGAAATCATGGTGTGTAAATTCAATGAGTTTTTTTATTACTCTAGTTTTTTAGCATTATTGCATGTTCATGTAGAAACATATCAGAAAAATCAATGTAACACAAATTTCTTTTAATGAAAAATTTTACAATTGGTGGATTGAAGAGCAAAATTTTAGTATTTTGTTGTGGAATATTTCATTCTTACGAATCGTTTGAAGTAATTCATTTTCACCATTGATTGTTGTTGAATTTGACGTAATTTTGGTATCCTTTATGAATTTCTTGTTTGCGTATAGAATGTGTAAACATCCTTTCATGTCGTTTTTCAAAAGTTTTTCTACAATTTATGTCATCAAGTTGAATTATAGTAAATTGATATCTTTGCTATGCTGAATTTAAAAATCTAGTGTAAAATAGACTTTTTTTTAGAGGTGGCTCTAAGGGAACCTTAAATGCTTGAATGGAAAATTAATCATGAAAAATTTCAAACAGCTCACTCCATTGGAAATAACATGGTTAAAATCACAAGTTAAGAGACTTTTCCTCACATTGGGTGCACATTTTCTTTCATTTCTTTGGGCGTAAGATTTCTTCGAAACTTTGACACAAGCTTATGTAATGGACTGCTATGTTTACCTGGAGAATTCACACTGGCTTCAGCCAATTGGCGACCTGTGTAGTATGCTCCTTTGTCGATATTTCCTGATCATTAATTGCTGATGATTTCATAGAAAATTTGAAAAAATGCTTACTTTCATGAAGTTCCCTGACTAAAAGCTTTGTGTCAACCTTGTGCATTCCACTGCTAAAATTTTGCTTGTGAATAATAGTTATTTCTGCTGTTTGGTGAGGAAAACTGTAGTGACAAAAGATTCATTGAATTTTATTGCTTTTAATTGATGTTTTTATTGTTGATATTTTATTTATTCTACATTTTACTGCTTCCCCAATATATTTTTTTATTCCTGTGGTAAAATCAAATTTAGTAATAAGATAAAAATATCAATCATAGATTTAATTTTGTATGGTGGACTTATGCATTCAATGTTTTTGTTCACTGTTCATTTCTGAAAAGAGTATAATGGTCCCTTCATGTTAATGAGACCAATTTGTATATATATGGATTGCATAATAGGCTGCATTGTCTTGCGGCTGTGGTTGTTTGTAAATTACATTTATTTGCTACATGTTTCTTTCATGAACGCAGTGTCAAGTTTATTTTAGGGGGTAATGACTTAACTCAAGCATACAAGCCTTGAAAATGAATCCAGGTCAACGACACCATGTGAATATCTATAAAAGTGTTTGGTAATTGCAATAGTCATTAATATAGCTTATTTTTTTATTATGTGATTCTACCAAACAGTTATTGTAGGTGTTTATTAATCCAAGCTGATGAATTTGCCGCTTTTTATCAATTTTAAGGTCTCATTATTGTTGTCTACGCCTTATTTAGCTTCAGTACTAAAGGTTAATGTGGGTATTGCTGCCATGATTTCTATGGCTGTCTCACTAGGCTCATCACAGTTGTTCTTGAAATTGTGAGTAGGTTGGCTTTTTTTAATCATGAACCAGTATTGTTTGCATGTGTTAATTAAAAGAAGTGACTTTGAGAAAGTGCCACAGTGTCCTCCGAAGAAGTGCATTAGCTTTGCTCCCATCTTAACCTCCTGCCCTGCCACCTCCCCACCCCAATATAATTTTCCCATCCCTCTTGTAATGTGTATATTTATCCAATGAATATCCAATGTACAGGTGGCTTTTGAAAGTGGGAGGCCATGTGTATCAGCCTCTTGAAGTGAAAGACTCTACCTCAGTGCTTGCAGAGGCCGAGTCTGAGAAGTGGAATATGAACTGCTGCAATATTCAAAGTGTTTCATGATGTAATGGACATTATCTACCTTTTCCCGCCTATTATCTCCACTATCTCATCTTAAGTGGGACATTATTCCTATCCATTATGGATAAGACTTTGTATTATTGGGATATCCTTCTTTAGTCCTTGCTATGCTTATAATTCCAATATCTGATGAATATTGTATATTTAATGAAACTTTTGAAAAATTGAAAAAAAAAACTCCGCGGGGAATGAAAACTTGATGTAAATATGAGTTCCGAGCCTTTATGAGCTTGTAATAAGCTGGAACCTCTTTTTTGTTGTAATATAATATTTTCATTGTTTTTATCCATTTGAGAGTCATTTTTTTCTCACATACACTGGCCCATTTCTGCTCAAACAATTCCTTTTCCAGGTTAAGTTGGAGTCATTTTCAAGCAGGAGTTGTCTTGAATTAGTTTCACAGGTATCTATTTATTGACTTTTTCATGTGCCACTGTTCTAATAATAATGTTACTTCATGAATTGGACCATTGTCATGTTCAAGCTCAAACTGTCACAATATTTTAGGCACATTGCAATTGACGAATGATAAGAGTCAATATTCAGTTCATTTAGAGATCTTAGAATGCCACAAAAAAATGATATCTAATGTTTCTGCTGATTTCATGGTGAACATTCATCAATGTACTGTTCACCATAATGAATAATAAGCGATTGCATATTGTGGGTGTTTCCAATTAAAATTGAAATGGTAATTCTTGAGAAAGGGAAAATTTTGATTGGGCAAGATTTTACGTTAATCAGTAAAAATAACTTAAACACTCCACTGGTCAGTTCACAAATCAATTTATTGCACAAACCAGATTTTGATGCCTGGCATTATATTCAGGTGCTCAGTGACAGGTGACCAACTCACTCACTGAGCACCTGAAGAAAATGCCAGCCATTTAAATCCGGATTTTACACTAAATTAATCTATGAACTGACCAGTGGAGAGTAAAAGTTGTTTTTAGTAATTAATATGGAACCCCACAAAGTTGAACTGAGTTTTACTTCATTTATTATGATTTTATGTACTCATGCAAGAAAAGTGAAAGAATACTCATTTATAATTTGCAATCATGCGGAGTTAATAAAAAAATTGTGAATTGGATAAGGGACTTTCTCAGTGATCTAAAACAAAAAGTAATTGTTTATGGTTTTAGCTCTAATATAGCACAGGGGATATCTTGTGAAAATTGGTTACAGATATCATGTTTTCATAAGATTAATTAACTTAGGTATATTTCCACACCATCGTTAATTCGTACTCACACCGACCTAAGTTTCGAAAATATCTTGGCATACCTTGAAAATGACGTAGTATTGTCGAAACGGTCGTAAACTAGGTCGGTTAGTTGTAATTAAAACTGTGTGGAAATATAACGAAGTTCAATTTTTTTAGACCATGGTAAATGACGCTTCGGGCATTTAAATCGATCGGGAAATTAAATAAGTGTGAAATTATTCTAATTGTTGCTTAGTAATGGTTAACATCGTGAACTTTCACACAGTGGCGCCTCACTCCATCACTATACTGGATTGATTAATGATTTTCCATATGCCTTACTGGAGTGAAATGACTGGTTTCTCAATATGATTGCCTTCTTCCTCCCCCAAATTTTCTCCTCCCACCAGAGGCAGATTAAGGTTTACTGAGGGCCCTGGCTTAGATGAAAACATTGTTCAAAAAAGTGAGGCAGGGAAAATAAAAATGCATGGATACCATAATTTTGTAATTAAGGACGAAGTAGCGAATACGACTTCATTGTGTGGATGAAAGGTAGCGCAGCCGCGCGGGACTTGTGCAGCTTATTATTGCATAGTACATAGTAATGAAATCATGAAAATAAGTGAATACAAACATACCTACTGTCAGTTTTTACCGCCGATTGTCAACTTTCACGTTACACTTACAGTTGCGCACTCATTTACATTACGAAAAACCGTGAAAGCCACCGCTAAGGTGCGTGGCTCGGGGTGATTCCTCACCAGGCATGCAGCTGAAATTAGAACCGCGCACACTCGCCCGGATGCCAGGCGCAGGCCTGAAGCAATCAGGATGGCAATATGCGGTCAGATCATAAACTAGGGTTGCGCTATGTAAACGAACATGCTACCATGCAGTATACTATTTACAACTACTGGTTTATATTTTTCATGCGACTAATGAATATTAAGAAAAGGGCCGGTTTATCAATCTCCGGGTAAACTTACGAGTCATGCAAGAGCTATATCTTGCAGGATAATTCATTTGGGGTTAGTGGCTAGTAATGATGTTCAGACATTTAGGACAAGTGCAAAACCTACTTTGCCCAGAGAGGGTCCAAGTTTCTCAGATATGATCCATCGCAACTATTATGGTCCCTTACTGTACGTGGAAAAAATGGCATTTTAAATCAATTGGTTTTACAGTCTATTTCCTTGATTCTACGCCTGTGATCATTTCTACTATAATATTTTGGCTTTAGGAGAATATGTTTAACGTCAGGAAAAAAATAGTCTATATCAAACTTTCGTAAAAGATACGATCTATATTTTTCCCTTCGATCGGAAAGGGGTTCCCATCGTGATCCTTTTTAAAATTCTGTAACACTACTATGCTTATCGTGACAATTTTTCATAAATCTTGCTGCTCTCCGCTGTATTCGATCTTTATCTGAAACTGGACTTACTTCGTAAATGTCTCATATACTAGCGGCGTACTCCAAGTGAGTATCACGAGAGAAATATAACATCGCATAAAACCATGTGACAATACTGAGTGGAATTGGGCATAGTATGTGCATTTTGAAAAGTTCAAAGTCGTTCTAGATCTCTAACTGTAGAAGTTGGAAAACAACCTTACCTGGTGAAATTTTACATGGTTATTTTTTTTACCGCTTCCTTCTCTGTGTAATATTATCTATTAGCTGACTCTTTAAGGAGGAACTTCCGCTTCGAAGAACCTCGTGCCATTTGGAAAGAGTGTTAATGTGGGGTTTTGCGGGGCCCTTCAGAATTCGGTGCCCAGGGTTCGCGCCCGCCCGTCCGCAGTTCAATCCGCCTCCCACTCCTCTGAAAGAACTCCCCAATCTCATATCAAGTGCCGCCGGGCACTTGACTGACAGCTCACGGCCCTTCTGTCCGCAGAAAGGTTGCGAGAGGAGGGGAAAATGGATTTGTAAAATTTAGTTGGGAGGGTTCTCTCTACTTTTGAAGATGGCTCCCGATTGTCTCTCACACCCTCTTCTAACTCGCCCTCGTCAAAAATGAGTTTCTGCGCCGGTGTCAAGAACTTTCAACCAAGCTCATCCTCATATTTCAAAGTAGTGGCCCATTAGTGGTATGTGACTTCCCCGAATTCCGAAGTTATATCCGTGCTGTGTGGCCTAGGACCAATATCCTTGGACAATATCAACTTTAGTGCTCCAAGTGGGATTCTAACCCGCGACTATTAGGTAACAGCTCTGATTACCGCGGCCTGACATTCGTCTATTATGTGCTCTGATTTGCAACCGAGCTTACGGCCACTTACCCTCCTATCTTCAACCTCGACGCGGGCAGATTACAGCCTAGAGGAAATTTTCACCTCTTCTCCGTGGATTTGGTACTGTCAGAAGATGAGCGGGCTTCTAGGACATCTCCTGTGAGTATTCTTTAAGCCATTTCGATTCAATCGCTCAAACGTCTGAAATTACATATTTTTTCCATCGTCCAATCTCGTGACCACTGGTTGCAGTTATGTGTCTGGCGGAACAAGTGTCCCTCTAACTACGCGTGCAATTGGGTCGTTTATATAAATCAGTGAGCCGCTGATGGCGTAGGAGAGTTTAGGCTCATGAATTGAATAATCAGACTAAAACGATGGATGGTATGTAGTTTTGGTGTCCACAACACAAGCGGAAATTTCTTCTTCAACTATGGAGTGTTGAGGATTTTAGTCGCATGAATGCTTTTATTACGCTTATATTAGTCAGTGAAGGGAAATGCTTTCAATATGAAGTGGCGACATCCATTGCCTGATTTAGACAGTTTTGTCTGCTTGCCTGAAAATTTAAATTATCATTTTAAGCCCGTTTCACAAGGGGAAAGTGATTGAAAAAAGACTAGTTAGTTAATCTTACACACATGAGTGTAAAATGTTTGTCATGATATGCACACGGCTTGAAGACTATTGATAACTGGTCATTTTAAAGTATCACTAAGTGTTGATATTTGTGTGACTAAACGTTTCATTTGTGATGAAGCGACTACTACCACGGTGCTTGTACGGTGATTTTTCCCTTAAATTTGCCGTAGATAGGGAATACTTCCTATCTCTTTTCGGGCTTTAAATTTCGGAGATCTTTAAAGCCCGTTTTTCATGGGGCACAAAAGTCCACAATCTGATGTACGTCCATTTCAAATTTCGTCGTGTAAAGCGGTGAATTGCCAGAACGCACGCACGAATGCGTAGACGCGAGATGGAAAAATAGCCCCTGATCTAATTCAATTATTATTGCATGCCAAAGTGAGAAAAAAATGCAGTTTCAAGTTGTGCAATTTCGTGCCCCGTGTGAAACGGACTTTATAATGTGCCATCATTCGTCCACGAAAGCCTGTTTTATGCCGCTTTCCTATTCTTATCCGTTGTATTTAAGCCATGATACGCGTGAGTTTAGGCCAAATGCGTTGGGAATGGTGTACTCGTGAAGCGTGTATGCTCAAAGGAGGGATAAGATTATGAATTGTTGGTGTTTAGGTGGGAGAGACTCATTAGAGGAGGAATATCAGGAGTCATAATTGCAAGAAAGCGTGTATTATACATCATCTACATATTACTCTACAAGCCACCTCCATGGTGTGTGGTAGGAGGCGAGTTATCCCCAGCATGCACTTCAATGTACAAGTAACTTTCACCGACATGTACGAAAATCTAGGTATGCTACGGAAAATTTGTATAAATAGATGTTGCAACTACGTAAATGAGTATATTCAACACTATCCGGCGAGATATTTTGGAGTCTCATCGTGAAATTTGAAAGAAAAAACTTTGTAATGTCCACTCAGTTATTTATTTGTACCGCGCGTTTCGACGCCATAAGTGTCATCATCATGTACATGTTGCACCCTCGCCTTTACCTGTCTTTTTTGACCAAGCGGACCAAGCTCGTCTCGGGTCTGATTCTCCCAGAAGTTGGGCCCATTTGAATGTGTGAGTGAGTGATTTTTCTGAGTGCTTGTGTGAGTGACTGCTCAGTTTGTCCCTGGCGTGGAATTCATATTCCCGTAAACATTCGCAAATTGTGAGTTTGAGGTCATAACCCAGGCATCCTTAACGGGGTCTCATAAGCCCTATTTAGGATCCCATTTTGGGTTGTGAATGTCTGCGAGTGGTCACCGGCGAGGAATTAACGTTCCCGTAAACCGCCACAGAGGGTTTTCTGGTTGAGAGGCTGTGGTTGGTCTCCGACGTTTCCGTTAAATCAACACAGCAAATATTTTCTTTCTTTTGACGAGTGTTGGCAATAATTACTGCCGTCGGAGAATAAAATTCTCACCTAATTTTATTATTGTACGAGTATATACTTGATGTTGACAATTTAAGCATCAAAACGCCTTTAAATATATACAAATAAATAACAGAGTGGACATTACAAAGTTTTTTCTTTTAAAATGTATGTAAACGAGATAGGATTCTAGAGTTTAGGTCTGGTTACACGATACATTAACCAGTACGTGTTCATGTACAAGTTCATGCACGATTGCATGGACCAAATGGAGCAGGTTCTTTTTTTTTCCTGTTCACACGTTCATGTATTCGTATAAGTTGGTGTGGTAACACGGTGAATTTTCACGTTCATTCTCGCGTTCATGCATTCCCGCATTAATTCGTACGGGTCAATGCATCGTGTAACCAGGCTTTTACGCAGGGGTCATGGAAAAGTTGATGTTTGCACTATTTGGCAGATTGAATATGATGGAAGCAAAAGAGATACCTGTATTAGGAATTAGGATAGGGCATCAATCATGACATTTTTGGAAGTGAGCCACTTTCCTAGGCCTAGCAGCTTACCATAACTATTAATAGCCTCGTTCGTCTGTGCGTATTCAGAAAGGGGCTGCCCTCATGGGTAAGTATTAAAGTAATTTTTGTCCCGTGTTGTTCGGAGTACAGGAGCTAACGTTCCCGGAAGATTTTCAAGTCGAATCGTGCCTGGGACATTTTTGTGGCTGGAATGAAGACTTTCAGTTTGTTATCACGTCCTAAGTAACGGCACCAAGGTCTCCTGAAAGACCGATGGGGTAGGGGTAGCAAAACGTGGTGGCAATTGTTCGCTAAAAGCACGTTATCTGGGTTAGGAAAACAAACAAGGGAGTTGGATCAAATGGGCCTCGAGGGTCCATCAGGGGTCCCCAGAGGAGGCCTTAAGGTGCCTTTAAACACTCATCTAGTAAGCTTGAATCAACTCGCCTGCCCTGAAACTATGCGGGGACTTTGGTAGTTGTGGCGGTTACTGACCTCTTGCAACAACTTGGATGGGAATCGCTTTCAGACGGTCGATTGAGAATTATTCTCAATCTTTTATATAAATTCAAAACCGAATTATTTTCCGACGAAGTTGTCGATATCTTACGAACTCCAACATACCTACTACGGTTGATCAGATCATAAAAAAATAAAGGAAATAGATTATGGAACAGAAAGGTTTATAATGTCGTTTCTGTCGACCATAATGGCTGCGCTGAGACTTTGAAGTAGGTTAGTTGATAGGTGGTGTAGCTGATTGATTTATAATCACCATAATTAATGTTTCTGAATCTGCCGAGTAGTTCTAACTCCATGTTTTTCGTGTTCCCTGCATGCCTCTTGTGTCTCGTTTATATAGTTACATTATAGATTATTTTAGTAGTTTCTGTAGCATTTTTAGCATACCTGTTATGCGGTGCATGCTGGTGAAAGTAAATTTATTCACTGTAATTCATGTTGATGATAAGTCACCCCCTGCCACACACCCTCGTGGTGGCTTGTAGGGTAATGAGTAGATGTAGATGTACATCTACATACTACGCTGCAGGCCTCCTCAAGGATGTATGGCAGGGAGCGAGTTATCACCAAAATGCACTCTAATATATATACAAGTGACTTTCACCAACATGCACCACGCTCCAATGTAAGGTAACAATGTTACAGAGGCTATTTTTATCAATAGATATTGCAAACACGTGAACGAGATACAAGAGTCGAATAGGGGTCATGTAAAAAATGATGTTTGTACTACGTGGTAGATCAATAAACAAGAATTATGGAAGCAATTAACTGATCAGCTGCACTACCTTTCGACTATCTTCATCAAGTTTTGACGCAGCCATTATGGTATCTTATCGAGCGCAAGAAAAACTATATTTTAAACTTGTCCGTTCCGCTGTATATGTCCCCAATGTCATTCTCATGATCTGGTATATTGTAGTAAGTTGGACTTCGTTAGTTATTGATAACTTCGTCGGAAAATATATTGGTTTTGAATTTACGTAAAACATTAAGCCTTATTTTTAAACGGCGGTCTAAAAGCGATTCCCATTCTCAGTTGTTTCTAGAGGTCAGCAACAATAACAAGACTATCATGGCGGCTTTTCACGAATCTTGCTGATCTTCTCTGCACGCATTCCAACTGGTCTGTTTCTAAGCTTACCTCATGATGATCCCATCCACCATCCACGAGTTTATAAGAGTTCGAAAGATATCAATAACGTCATCAGCAAATATATTGGTTTTGAATTAACATCAGCGTCCCCAAGCAGTCGATCAACTGATCCGACTCGACGCTGACGAATGCCACCAAGTTTTCTTTGTTCCCTATGGATGGCATTTATCCGAATTTATAAAAAGATATTTATTGGAGGCATTTTATTTTGGATTGGAGGCATTTATTCTATTGTCTATGGAAAAATGCGAAAAATCAGTCCGGCAGGGACATGCTTATAGTCCGCTGTCCCTTCATGGCCTCCCGAGTCTCGAAAATCATTATGATTCTGGCTGAAAGACTGATCCGTGTTATTAATGTTTGGAGAGGGAAAATCCTCGGCCGATTTGGCGTTTTACTTCTAAATCTATAACCGGGAAATTCGGAGGGGACAGAAGCACGACAGTTAATTTGAAGATAAAGCGCTCACGTTCGAGGCCACCAGCTATGGGAAAGAAAATGGTTATTACCGAGTTGAACTTGGGCATAGATTGAAGAAGAGGGTAGTGGATGTCTGGATCCACGAAAGTGAAGTGATTTTTTTCGAACAGTAATCCACCTAACGCGACTGTCGCGCGCATTTAACTCAAAATCTTCAGATGCAGTAAAATGTCTTGGAATTACCGTAACTTCTGCTCTATCGTGGGGAATACGAATCATATGCGGCACATCATTAAAGAACCTAGGTTTTGTTAAGCGTACAGTAGGAAGGTCCTCGGATGAAAAAGTAAAAGAGAGATGCTACTTCGCTCTGGTTAGGTCACACTTCGAATACGCACCGAGCATCTGGGACTCTGGTCATAAAGATTTAACCAAAAAAATTAATAATACACTGTGAAAAGCAGCACGCTTCGTTTGCTAAATGCTGCTACGAGCGAACATAATATCTCACAACTTTTAGAGGGATTAAGGTGGGAGCCCCTAGAGACTCGGAGGCTACACGCTAGGGTTAGCTTGCTTGAGAAATTCAGAACTGGTGTGTTTCGGAGCGACACAGAGAATATTGTCATGTTGCCTCACTACACCCCTAGGTCTGACAGAAGTTATAAAATGAGAGAGATACATTGCCGAACAGATAGGTACAAACACTCGCTCTTTCCGCGTACAATGTGCGACCACAATAAAAACTGAGCTCCACTAGAAATACCTTCTGCCACATGTCTATGCGACGGCTTGCAGGGTAGTATGTAGATTTAGAAACCTGGGTATTTCAGAAGATAAGGATGAGAGTAGGCTGAGAAGTGTTTGCAAGAAAAGTAGGATGGACAAGGTAAGGAACAAGGGGGTGATGAAAGAATGTGAGTAAATGCTTCTGTAATGGACATAAGTATATGAATGGAGTTTACTTCTTTGGCTCATCAACATACTACCCGGCGAGGGAGGGCAGGTGATGGCAGGGGGACACCAATCCAGTAATGAATGAGGTTTTGGGAGGTGAAATGGCGACGTGTATCATGGGAGTGTTTTGAATGGAGCTTATTTTTATAATGGTCACGTATTATGCGTGGAAAGAACGAATTTTTGTATTATATATTCGGTAAAACATCTCTCTTATTTTATCGCATCTGTCGGGCCTAGAATTATAGTGTGGCGTCAAAATGACATTCTCGGTGTCGCTCTGAAACAAAGCTTTTCTGAATTTCTCGAGCAAACTTAGCCTAGCATGTAGCCTCCGAGTCTCTAGGGACTCCCACCTTAATCCCTCTAAAATTTGTAAGACACTATGTGTTCGTACGTAGCAGTTTTTAACTCAGCGTGCAGCTTTACTTTGTATTTTTTTATTTTTCGGTTCGAATATTTTTGTCCGGGGTCCAAAATCCCAGCGGCATATTCGAGGTGTAGGCTAACAAGGGCAAAGTACCACCTATTTTTCACTTTTTCATCCTAGGACCTTGCAGATTTTCGCTTAACAAATCATATTTTCTTTAAGGCTGTGCCGTATATGTTTTGTACGTGTGACCAAATCGTGAGAATGGATGAGAGGCGAATAACTACTACGTCGCAGAAATTATGTGCATTCGAGTTTGGGAACAATTAAAAAAATAACGAGAAGGCCCACAGCAAAACTAATCAAATCGCGATTTTCCTTATTTTATTCTACTTTATTTAATGGTAATCCTAAATTTAAAAAAAATTCATTTGATTATTTTTTTACTGTGAGTGTAACGTAAAAAGTACCGATTTTTGACGGTATTCGAGCAAAGCTCCGACTTCGATAATTCGTAACTCAAACCAAAGTACTTTCATGACAACCGTATTTCAGTCAACGATATATACATAAATATCTGTGTGACATTATGGCTAGTTTCAGCGTTGTATCTTTAACATGAAAGAGGTTGTTTTTAATTTTGTAAAATGGTTGCATTTCAAAACTGGGGCGTCGTGCGATTTCGTTCTTGGTCGCGTTGAAATCCGTATGCCTCGAACATTTCCGATATTTAACTGTCTAATATATCAGCAAGCGCATTTAATTTAAATCGATCAGTAAACAGATGACGAGGGTATATTGAACTGTGTGAAAGTAAGGGATAGAACAAGAAAGTCATGCGTTTTTACAGTTTAGTCTTGTATATTCTATGATATACCTATACGTTTGTATATATAATAAAATGTGCCGTGCAAAGTTCAAATTTTAGTCATCGCGTTGCGATGACCCGCGTCGATGACAATGAATGCCATCGATCATCGACGTCGATGAGTCCATGAATTCACCGACGTCGATAAGTCGATGAATTAACTGACGTAGATGAGTTGATAAATGAACTGACATCAATGAGTCGATGTATTCACCAATGTAGATGAGTCAATGAATCCATCCCCATTAGGTGATAATTATTTGTGTTGCGTCGCCCGCCCGTGCCTATCCCTACCTTTCCGTCGGCGATGAATGAATTCATCGACTTGTCGAGGTCGGTGAGTTCATCGACTCATCGACGGCGATGAATTCATCGACTCATCGACGGTGATGAATTCATCGACTCGTCGTCGTCGATGACAATCATGGAAACCGAATCATCTCGATGATTTCTTTTCATCGACCCTCGATGGACAAATTCGTTCATCGCACAAGCCTAGCCTCAACCGCAAGATATCATTCGTTTGGAACACGCATGATCCGTTGAAGTCCCATGGCACCCCGAACAATTCATCGGCAGATTGAACGAAGGGGAGATTAATCGGGGGGTGGGAATCCAGGTGCTGGGCGAACAAAGAGCCTTCAGTCACGATAGAAGTGGACGAATGATGGGAGCTATACCTAGAAGATCAATGATCCTTTCACATGACTCGAGGTACAAGCCTTCACTCAGAAACTTGAGTTGAGTGCATATTGCGAGTCTGGGCTGGCAAATCTATCTACATGCTGTTCAGGAGGAAGAAAATGGAGGCGAAGTAGCAGGAGAGAAGAAACTGAATAATTCGCCATACAAAAGTGTGATATATAAACGAGTTTGCTCGGGACTTGCTAACAGGGCCAACCTTAAGATATAGATGTTAGGAACAAAATGGATTACTTGTCGAGTGTGTCGCTAGCGGGAAAGTTGGGCGAATGATGAAGGGCGCGTTCCGAAATTCACTGCCAGTGCTGCCTGTGCTGCCGAAAATCGGAACGGAATACAGTACTGCCGCTGTGGCAAAAGCAGAAAATTCGGAACGGCCAGCAGCAGCTGCTGCCACCCATTTCGCGGGAAATTTACGATCACCACTTTCGGAGTCGCGTGAAAGAATTAAAAAAGTACAGGGTAAACTTAAGGCATTGATTACAGGTGAAAGTAGAAGATAAACTTGAGGCAGCTCCCACATTGTATAATTCAAGCATTAAATACAAACCTAAGCATCAGCAATGTTCATTTTCCCTTAAGTTTGGGAATCGTTTCTATTGTAATAATGGTGCAGGATCACTGAAAATCCACCAGTTTTCGCAATTGTACTGAATCTCCAGGATCATTAACTGCATAAAACACGAGGAATGGAAAGATAATAACCACACGTTGAATACGCGTAGTTCCAATATTCAGCCGATACTGCTGTGTAGCAGGCGTTCATCGAAGATATCTACAGTGAAAGAGACTCGAATATATACGTGAAAAAATATGTTTTAATCACTGAAAGCGCAGTAACTCTTTTTCAATTTGAGAATTACAGGAGTTTCGTACGTTGTTTTCATCTCCATAAGATCAAGCGGATAACCATGTACCATAAATATCCCAAGGGAGGAATTGCGTATGAATCAAGTTGCTGGCGAAGAGGAGGGTGGAGAGCTGCCGCAGTACAGTCTTCGGAGTAATAACCACTGATGATCATGAAATTTAAGTGATGGGCGAAGAAAATTTGATTGGATACTGTGGTAAGAGCAAAATCTTGTACTTTATGAATGATATTCATTGTATTATTAGTTGAGAAATCTAACGGTAGAGGTAGGATTTGCTGAATTTCAGAGAATCTCCTCCCGGTTTTCCACACATTCAGGGGCCTATCTCGCTCTAGTAAATCCTTTTTCGCCTCAGCATACGATTTGTCCTTCTTCATCCTGTCCATGAAACCTATTCTCCTCCTTCCTCTTACTTGTTTGCCCAACATCCTTCCCTCTATCACATTTTATAGGTCACCAATTAAAAACAAAAATTAAGGTAAATATATGAAGTTTCTTCCGTGGATACGTTTTTTATTTCCACATTTTTCCTGTCATTGCGAGCTGACTGCAGCGCCATTTGCGTGAGCTACCGCTATAAATAAAATGTTGTATTTGGTGACTTAGTGGTAATCCATTTTTAATAAATAAGACAATGGATAAATTAGTTAAAACTTTTACTAAAACCACAGAGTTTAAAAATGGGTTAAAAACATATTGAGCAACCCCTCGCCCCTTATTACATCCACCAGCCATATACTCTGCCGATCTCGTATTTCATTAAGAAGTTTCCTATCCTCGCCCACCATCTCAAGCACTTCCTCGTTAGTCTTCCTTTCCGTACACCTAACCTTGCTCATCCTTCTCCACACCCACATCTCAAATGCCTGCTGCATGAATGATATGAAGGAGATAAATAAAAAAAAAACAATACTGCGAACAAATATTTCTGCACGTTCAGAGTGCCTTAAGGTGGCTGTCTTCAGAGTTACTCATTCCAGATTTTCCGAAAACTTGAATATAGCGCCTATGAAGTTCGTTTTGTAAACTGAGGTAAAAATAAAATAGATTTTAACACTATTTTTGGAGAAATTTCCGCTCGAAAGTGGATATTTGTAACATCGACTCTAATGGACTCGACTCTAATCGACTCATTAAGATTACAGCATTAAAACGTCGATTCGATCAAGAAAGTAGATTCAAACTTTTAATTAAAGTTTTAATTAAAAGCTTGATTGATAAAATTGATACGAAGCGAAAAGTCCTGTGGAAGAGATTAAAATAAAATACAGACATTACCACCTGTTTTTCAAATTATCAGCGAATTACTGCCGTAATTTTGGTCAAAATACGGTAGCTCCATTTTCAATAAATAAGACAGTGGATGAATTAGTTAAAACTTTTACTAAAACCACAGAGTTTAAAAACAGGTTAAAAAACACGACCCGGGTTTCGGCGCTAAGCACCATCTTCAGGTCAGGTCACGGGTCGTGTTTTTAAACTCCGTGGTTTTAGTAAAAGTTTTAACTAATTTATCCATTGTCTTATTTATTAAAAAATGGATTACCACTAAGTCACCAAATACAACATTTTATCTATTGCGGTAGCTCATGCAAATGGCGCTGCAGTCAGCTCGTAATGGCTGGAAAAATGTGGAAATAAAAAACGTATCCACGGAATAAACTGCACATTTTTACCTTAATTTTTGTTTTTATTTGGTGACCTATAAAATGTGATAGAGGGAAGGATGTTGGGTGAGCAAGTAAGAGGGAGGAGGAGGATAGGTTTCATGGACGGGATGAAGAAGGGTAGATCGTATGCCGAGGCGAAAATGGAGATACTACAGCGAGATAGGCCCCTGAAAGTGAGGAAAAACGGGAGGAAATTCTTTGACGTTCTTCAAAACCTACCTTAACCGGTAGAACACTTAAATAATAAAAATAATTACTATAGCGAAAGCAGGATTTTATGAAACGAATAAATAAGAATACGTAACTTTGTATGTCTTGACTCGCATAATGAGCCAGAGCGACCCTAACCGAAAATATATTAATAATAATAATAATTTCTTTATACCTAAAGCCAAAGCCGAAGCCAATTACTAGATATTTAATACATGGACGAACATACACAACCATTCCCAGGGATGTGTAAATATCCTACCCAGGCGGGACTCGAACCCGCGACCTTCGGTTTGGCAGGCGAGGACTTTACCCGAGGACTTCACCCCGCCGCCACCGAGGCCGGCCCGATTATTAATAATTTGCATTATTAATTAATAAATTGTAATATTAACTTTATTAAGTTAAAAATTTACCATAAACAGTATTGAAAATTAAAAACAAATGAGCGACTAAATTTATAAGTTTTAGAGCATTTGAATGGCTGCCTTTTTCTAGAATAAAACGCCTAGCTGGCCGCAAACGGTTATGTTGCAGTTAGATATGATTGGCTCTATATTACATGCTTCGTGCTAATTTTCTCCTCAGACAATAGTGGTTTACTAGATGAGATCTAAATTTAATGCTTTGTTATGGTTATAACACACTTTATTAGAAATTAGATTACGTAAAACATTACAAATGAAAATACATGTGCGCATAAAATCAGAAAAGTATTTTTATTACAGGTTGTTCCAATCAAATTCTTTTACATCTGAAAAGGTTGATAATCATGCTATATTAGGCTACTAGGTACATAGAGTGGTTAAATGACTGTTAATGTGAAACAGGAACGGAGAAAAGTCAAATCGAATATACAATGGTCCATGGAGTGCCACGAGCAGCTCTTTCTGCTGAGGATGGCTCTGTGTCACAGAAAATATGAGGCATCTAGGAAAAAATACTCAATAGGCAGAGAAAGTATTACAAATGAGAGATTAAAGATCTTATCTTGGATATTTCTGTGCCCTGTTCAAGAAAAACCAATCGAGAAGAAATCTAGAAAGCAGATTTATTTATTGATCGCCGAGTTGCCGTGGGTAACGGAACGGAATTCAGCGCGAACAAATCATTTTCTAGTATGATAGGGTTACAAATGGTTAATGATTGCTAAAAAGTTATTAATTTATGTTTTTAAAATTTTTATTTGTACGTAGAGAGTTAAACATGTTAAATTTATTGCCGATGATTCTTCTTTCGGCGCAATTCAAATTATTCGGTGTGTGTACCGCCTGGCAATGAACATCTCCCGTTGTCCCGAAAGCTGAATCTCACTGATACGGTAGTCCTTCGCTACGGAAGCATTTTTCGGTACCTGCTTTAAGGAACCTTAACTTAAGCAATTACTCTGACCTTCGGATTATTTCAACTAATGCAGAGAAATTTCGTTAAGGAATAGAACAGTCTTGTATTCGTTCCATACGGTGAAGAAAATATTGTAATTGTATGCAATGGCAAACATAGTTAAAAAAAAACCACTCATCCAGGTGAAATTATTTCCCAAATTAATTGTTCAAAATCATACCTCTTGCATATTGGGTTAGCATTTTTTTACTTTGACGGATTCCTACTTCAAGCATACCGCGTCTACAAGACTAAAATTTGTCTGATTTATTCTTTTTCAAAACGCATCATAGTTACTTTAATAAATAAGTGATACAACGTGCACTATTTTTGGCAAGAATTTTCGAGTGGGCCACTTAAGTATCAAAAGAAACTAATATAAATTAATATTATATAATCGTTCACTCATTCACTCAGACCGCACAGCGGCAAATATACTCATATAAATGTTTATACAGAAAGGTAGAAAGAAAGTGGATAGGAACACGTAAAATTTACAAAGACAATGGTGGTGTGAAGATGAAATGATGGCCGATTCCAAGCAGAAAAAATTCGACTGGACCGGGAATCGAACCACGGACCTTTGGATTTTATATATAGTAAGCTCAGTGTGAAAGCATCATGCTAGAGTCCGTTTCGATTAACGAGTATTGTTTATTATGCGAATATTGTTATTATTTAACGCCCAATAATATGCGTTTGCGTCTGTTTCGCCTTCTGGCGAGATGGAAAACAAGATGGAGTCTTCAGCCATGGTTTGTCTAGCATCTATGAGGGTATTTTATTAGTGAAACCGTGTCTAGCTTTACAAGGCGCGCAGAAGGTAGGAGGAGGTTATTCTGTGCAGCTCTTCGGTCACTATTTTCCTAGGCTAGACCCCTAGCCCCAAGCACTATTAGCCGGCAGATGAAAGCTTCCTTTCTCGCCTTGAGTGGTTGTCGATTTTCCTGAAACCGATCAACAGATCTCTTTGTGCAGAAAATGGTCTCCTATTGTTACTTTTAATTGATTATTGCCTCATTAAGCCAAATTCGCAACCGTATCAAACCACTGATGAAATAAAAACAACCTACTTTTCGCGAAGTTGAAGCGTCGAAAATCGTTTCCCGTTCATTCACTAAAGCGAAAAAATGTTTTCTAGACGAGTCCTCCATCGACAAAATCATAGTTGATCGTACTTGTTACTTTGTCGCAAAATTTTCATGCTCGACGATCGACGCCATGTTAAGAATAGTGATTGGGTGCACGTGCGTGCATTACAAGAGAATATGCCCTTGTGACGCTGATACCGAGTGTTTTTTTGGTCTATTTCAAGCGCTAAACGGTAACCATCCGACTCCACGAGCTCTTGATCGCAATCGCATGCCGAATTAATGCATTATTTCGGCGCAAAGTCCCGCTGCATGGCGTATTTGTTGAAAACACCGTCAAAAAGGCTCCGAAACTTTCCTTCGCGGTGGTTTTGTCTGAACCAAGAGGTAAAACAGAAGCGAGTAATGAAGTGAACAACCACCGATGAATGCTTCGATTGCTAACTCTCTCTCTTTCTCTCACCACTCAATCGCCTCCAAACCAGTCGTCGCGAAAAACCTGGGACTAGGGCAAGGAAGAAGGTTGGTGCGATGACTGAATTGGAGCTACGATACCCAGGCGGGCATGACACGCGAGGGGGTTTTCTCACTCTCCGTGCAGCGTGCGCTCTCGAGATCCGAGGACTGAAGCTAGCAGCGACCTCTCGCCCGCCGCCAAAAACCGTCGTGAATGTGGCGTCAGTAACGAAACGAAAAGTCTGTGTATTAGGCAAGCAGGAGGTGGCAGGAGATAGCGCGTGGTTGACGGCGGCGCGAGGCGAGAGAGAGCTAGCTCTTGGGGGAAAGAACCGCGCGTCTGAGTGGAATCGAGCCACTCGGGAGGAAAGAGACATCGACTGCCATCTACCCACCTATCAGCGAACTTGAAGAAGCCGACCATCTTCCAAGCATGGCGGACGTAGCGACGATTGTATTATGTATTTTAAAATCGTCGGTAAACAAAGCAAAATGTCATTGAAAACGTTACCCAATGGTCTGCGCAAGTTATCATACCCACGATTTTTGTTCACATGATTAAAATCGAAGTGGAAAGACCTCACTGATAGTCTCTCAGTTACGTCTTTCCAATTTTGATTTGTACCTATCCCCAACCACTTACGTTTTCCCGCTAAATAAGGAGTTATCATTCAATTCCATTAAATACCATTCATTCGTTCATCATCGTAAGTGAAATGACCACAACAGCATTACTTTTTCATCTAAAAATTTGAAATAAGTTTGCTGAAGGTTTCCTTGAGTGTCTACCGATGCCCTCAAACTCCCGCCGCGAAGCAGCGACGGCACCGCCCACATCTAGGCTTCGCCTAGACTAGTTTCCTAGCCGAGTTTGCCTGCTAAGGGATAGGGGAAAGAGTAGGTATATGTTTAGCATAGGTTTAAGTACTAAAAGTTGTGAACAAGGGAGAATGTTGCAATTAACTTACGGATTAAAGTTGCCGAACGGCAAAAATTACTGAAATTGCTGTCTCCCCAGACATGGCTGGTCTACGCATACAATCGTTAACTTTCTCCGAGAAACTCGCCGGCCATTTTGTTTTCTCTAAAGAGAGCGCACTTCACTCAGTTCACGGGCTGCGGAAACGCGCGACGACAAAACGGAGAGTTTCTGGGAGCAGGCGAAACAAAGACCGCTGGAGGTGTTCTGCTGAGTCGCGCCGGCCAAAGATCGGAACGGCTCCCCACTCGGCAATCATAGGAGACGGGACGTCTGGGTAGACCCGCCCCGAACGGGAGGAGGCTTTCTCCATCGCAATGGCGCGCAATACGGGACGTTCAACTTGCGGTCTCGTGCAAACGACCGCTCTCAAATCACTTTATCACCTCTATCATGGTCACTAAGATAACTTCAGCGTTTAATATATGCGAAGTATAATTCTCCTGTACGTTTTTGGCCCAAGTAAGCCTCTTACATCCACTCTGGACATTATAACAAAGCCATTATGACAGGAAAGTCTAAAGACTTGGTTCGCAGTCGGAAAAAAATTGAACTCTCACTTTGATTTTAGAGAATAAACATGGCGCGAGTGACTTACAAATGGCTTTGTTAGACATGGAAAAGGTAATGTGTTTATCACATACTTTTCTCGAGTTTGCTTTTCATGTGCCTTATTCGTAGGTATTATTTGCTACTGTTACAATATTATTCGCAAATCTCTATCTTTTATTAGGCGAGATAATTCTTATTCCCTCAGTAACATTATATTCAATCACTCTTTACCTTCGCACAGTACAATCGTATTCGCAAAGTTCTATCTTTTATAAGGCGAGATAATTCTTATTCCTTTATTAACATGACATTCAATCACTCCTCACCTTCTCTAAGATAGAACTTGTGAAATAACTTTAAACTGAAAAAGGTAATTCATTCTCGTGCTATTCAGTCACAAAAAGTGAAATTTTTTGGTCGATTCCCTTGGATATATGTTAAAATTATTTAGAATTTACGGAGGTTGGTTAGAATTCCCCCTGAATGGGCAAAAACTATAGTAGTACAGGTAGAAATTGTACGACTTTATCTCCGAATAAAACAAAGAGCAAATTTTTTTCTCGAGGTCGACACGAAGAAGATTAGCCTTGCTATTTCAGTGGGGGCGATAAATTCATGACGCTCGGAAAGATATGAAGCCTTATCAGGCACATGCAGCTCTCTTAGATTTCCTCAGTTAAGGAGTTCACTCTGGCACGCTGTGACACAGGAAATCGGACAAGGTGAATTTAAATTTTGCTGTTGTGACTTTTCAGTGTTTCACATTATCCAAAACTGGACATTATCATTATTATTTTTGATTGGTCTCCACATTTAGCGGCGTAATTAAAGCATGGTTAATTATTGCAACAGTCAGTACGGAACTTGTTTGCGGTGTGGGAAAAATTGCTTAAAATTGCGGGTTCCGACCATAAACTATTTCACGGCAAATAGTTATACAGTCAAACATCCCAATATCGGACAGGTTTGGGTCCGGAAAAATCGTCCGCTATGGCGAGGTAACCGCTATTCAGAGGGGCCGAAATAACGACTCGCTTCTTTATGCGGTAACTACGCCAGTACATGAAATATAAATGCGTAATATATTTCATTTATCTTTTATGTCTAAATATTGAAAAAATATACATTTCAACAAAAAAAATGTGGAATGAAATCGTAATACATTTTTTATTCATAGAGCAGCTAGTAGTGCATCGCCAAGGTTGAACCCGAATTGCTCACATAAGCTTTGATCTGGAAAAGTTCCCGAGTTCTTCGATAAATGAGGTTTATTGTTCAGGAGAAGAACAATTGCACTTTTCCACAAAATTGTTTTAATGCGTACAACGCGTTTCGGCTCACAGAGCCATCATCAGGTACAAGACCTTGTACCTGATGTCTTGTCTTGTACCTGATGATGGCTCTGTGAGCCGAAACGCGTTGTACGCATTAAAACAATTTTGTGGAAAAGTGCAATTGTTTCTCTTACATTATGAAGAACTTCCACGATATCTCGCCTGAATCTGTTGAATTCAGGAGAAGACATTTTTACAGAATAGCTCATCGCGAGTGTCCGTTAATGGAGGAAATTGGAGGAAAAATGTTTCTTTTCTGTTGTCTGCGTCTGTTATTGAGTGTGTCCGCTATTTTGAGGCATTTTCCATCAATGAAATTGTTATTATTCATCTCATGTCGTCTGTAAAGAAGGATAGTCAACTTGACCCTTAAATGCAGTTTTTCAGATTTTTTTTGTAAAAGCTAAGTTTAATAAAATTAAGAATTAAATAAATTATTCCTCACATATTGATTTGTTTGCAAGACTTTCAAGACCTCTAACAAAGGTACATCTACATCTACATACTACCCCGCGAGCCGACGCATGGGCGTGTAGCAGGGGGTGGTAGGTCACCAGCCGTGTAAAAAGTTAAAAGTTTTGGAGGTGAAATAGTGACATGTCCTATGAGGGTGTATTTGGAGGAGCTCAGGTTTTATTGTGGTCTCTTATTGTGCGCGGAAAGAACGAGTTTTTGTACCTATTTGTTCGGCAGAGTATCTCTCTTATTTTATCGCATCTGTCAGACCTAGAAATGTAGTGAGGCGTCACGATAATATTCCCTGTGTCGCTCTGAAACACACCAGTTCTGAATATCTCAAGCAGCCTAAGCCTAGCGTGCAGCCTCCGAGTCTCTGGGGCTCCCACCTTAATCCCTCTAACAGTCCCTGTGACACTATATGTTCGTTCGTAGCAGTTTTTAACGAAGCGTGCTGCTTTTCTTTGTATTTTGTTAATTTTTTTGGTTAAATCTTTATGATCATGGTCCCAAATGCTCGCGGCGTATTCGAGATTTGGCCTAACCAGAGCGAAGTAGCATCTCTCTTTTACTTTTTCATCCGAGGACCTTCCTATTATACACTTAACAAAACCTAGTTTCTTTAATTATGTGCCGCATATGTTTTGTATGTGTGTTCCCCACGATATCTCTGAAGTTAAGGTAATTCCAAGATATTATACTGTATTTGAAGATTTTATGTTTACTCCGCCCACGGTGTACAAGTAGGTATGGGTTTTGTGTGATGATTTTCGCAGGAAGTGAACTGAAATGACGACGTACATGTTCTCAACTCAGCGCCAGCCTTCACTTAAATTCACACACACTGTCTGTAAAAAAAGCAAGATACCCGAGTTTGAGATGCTCTATCGTCCAAACGAGGCTACCGATTTCAATGCAGTAAAATTCGTAAGAGAGCTTGTTCATTTCTACGTTGGATGATGTACTTTAAAAAAACTCTCCAGCCGTTAGTATTTCCTGTACTTAATTTTTTCTCAAAAAAGTACCCGTTTTTTGCGCGTAAAATCCAGTTGTCCAACTTTGAGCGCTTGGGATACCCGTAATTTTCGCTACAATAACTTGCAATTTTGATATAAGAAATCCAAATCTATTTCTAACTGTTTGCACAAAACAAATTGTTTATATCTCTAAAATTGAACAATTTATTGTAGACAACGCAAACCTCTGCTAACTTCGAAGCCAATGGCTCAATTGAAAAGTGATAGAGACTGTTGTGTGCTCTATAATGTAAGTAACACGGGTACTTAGATCATGTAGAGTTAATATCATTATTATAGCCAATTGTGTCTGTTATTTATCGGCATGTTTCGCATAGCGTACCGGTAGATCTGCTGCGGTGGAGTGAGGAGAGTGAGGAGTAAAAAGCCGCGTGGTTGCCACTCACTCGCCAGTAGCGCGGTTCATTCAAATGTCCATTCACGTACGGTAAAAGTGCGTGTCTATACTAAGCGTGTGTCCCTTCAAGACATATCGGGGTGAGTTTTTACCGATATGCCTTTAGCTGTACGCTTCACTGTCATGAAAACTATAACTGAAACACATGCACATATATGCATGCGTCTGGTGTGAGCACACCATGTCTTGTCCGTGTAAAAAATTTAGTAGCCATCGTTCCTTAAGCGTCTGATTCGCCGCAAAAAGTCGTGGCGGGTTCCTGCAATGGTCACTGATTCCATCATTACAGGGTTCTTGCTCAACTTGTTATATTTAAAACCCATGTCCAACAGAATTGACCTTAACTTTTGGAAAGAGAAACACTGGCAATCGGGAACATTTTCTAACAAATCATCCATCAACTTTCGTAGTGTTGGGAAAATGTTCTTCAAGTAAAAACTATGCACTGTTCTCCGTATAACACCTATTGTGAAGTTGTCAATGAAGGTCTTTGGCCTTCCCAGCACGCGACGCCACTTCTTTGCGGTAGAATTGTCGTCACTAGAGTTCTCCATGTCACAATCCTTTTGCTTGGCGGCGATTATTTTTACAGATATCAAGCTGATTCCAAGGCAGTCAGAAACAGTTTGGTATATGGGATGACGCTTATTCGAACTTCTTTCTGCTTCACATTGAAAGAAACAAATGGCACTCACAATCAATTGGACTTCGTTCTTGGACGCATGGTGCACAGATGGAGTGTAGTGTTAATGGCAAGATAATGCCTACTACTAGTAGAAGCGAACATTTGACGCAAGCAGTGCATGAATCATAAGCTACCAGGGTACTTTGAGTCACAAGGCACACTGTGGTAACTAAGCGTGGTTCAGGGAAACTTTCTCTTTTCAGATCCTTTGTTACGGTCTCCTTTGCTAGGCAGAGAGCCAGCAATATCCAGCACTCAAAATAAAAATAAATAACAGACGAAATTAGCTATATCAATGATATTAACTCTATATAATCTAAGTACCCATGTTACTTACATTATAGAGCACACAACATAGTCTCAATCAATTTTCATTTGAGCAATTAGTTTCGAAGTTAGCAGAGGTTTGCATTGTCTACAATAACATTTAAGTTCATAATAACATGTATGTTAGTAAGTCCTGCTTTTCTGTGACATAAGTAACCCATTATTACACTAAGCTGACGAATTTCATTATTACATGGGACTCACTTAAGTCACGTGTGAGTAATTGAAAATTATTAATTTTTATGAGCATTATTTATTAAAATCACGGTCAAGTGCATAGTGCATGTTATGTTAATATATCTGAATATAAATCAAGTCTGAAAGAACTTGAATTATAGCTTGTTATTAAACCTGGATCTGTCAACTTCTTATCCTCAGACTCAATTCTTATCTACAGCTTTATTATTTATATGAGGAAAATTTAGTACTATTCACTTTTGTGAGCCAACATCTGTTGTAGCATTATAATTGTTTAAACCGAGAGACTTATTTGAATTTACATCTTTATATCTTGTACATATATACCAGTATTTGGATGATAAAAAAACTGGTATACTTGGTTCAGGTGATATACCGTGTTGAATTTGACTATTTAAATGAAGTTTCCATGATGGAATTCCTAATAACAGGAACATAACATTTTTATTTGGTACATGTGATTGGACTCATGAATTTTATTAAATTTAGATCTTAATTACAGGACATATCATCTAACTTCACACAGTATAACAGTGAGCCACTTACGTCCCTAATATTGTTATGTATATACTATTTGGGGGAAGAGGGGAAAATCCAAGATTTCATGGAAATAGGAGGAGTAGAAA
This sequence comes from Ceriagrion tenellum, assembly GCA_963169105.1. NCBI lineage: Eukaryota > Metazoa > Arthropoda > Insecta > Odonata > Coenagrionidae > Ceriagrion > Ceriagrion tenellum. The sequence continues at coordinate 72,423,872 of OY720642.1, read as the reverse complement.
GAAAATATTTTATACTTGGGGAGGGAGAGGGTTACGCGATTGAGCCTGGGGATTGTACATCACTGGTTGGCAATGAACAAAATGCAATCACAACTCATAGTGATATTATTACCTGTACTTACATACATAGATGACTTTCTTAAATACAGTTAGGGCAGCTCCCAATGACGTATATTTCTCAGTAGTCTTGTGTTCTTATAATAATCATATACAGTTAAAGCAGATGTTGAAAAGGAAAATGATATTGAGGGATGTGTAGGCACAAAAAATTATGAAAATTTATAACCAACTGTACTATCAAAGAGAGGAAGGACAGGATAGGCCAAATGCTTCACCTTTGAGACCCCTTTGAGCCCACTTATGCACCACGTAAGTCCTTTCAGCTTCTAATGCATCATTGTATGCATCATTGCATGCATCAGCCTATGGCTTTTCATGAATTTTCTCACTCAACTCTCATAAACCAATGCTGGTAGTTAATTTTATCCTATAAGTAGACGTTTCCTAACAGAATTGAGTCTCTCTGCCACAGAAATGCCTACCAAAAGCACTTTGACCCGCCAAGAGGCCATCCAGTTTGTGAAAGAAAAGCTTGGGATGAAAAACATTGAAGATGCAGCTTTGGACTATCAAACACTGAGTGAAATTCAGAGGCGGCTATTGAGTGAGGTCCCATTCCAGGTAAATGGATTCCAATTATGCTACCCAAGGACAAAATCATTTTATGGCTTTTTAAAGCCCATCAAATTTCTCTTTCAACTTCTTCAAACTTTCCTTAACAATAATAATGATAATAGCCTTTATTAATCATGAGAGTAACAAATGCTACTATATATGTTGTCAAAAAGAATATTATACACAAGAAATACACGCAATAAAAAATTACCTTAGACGCAAACTACAGATTCACCCTTGAAAATTCAAGTTCAAAAAATTCCTCCAGTGAGTACAAGGGGCTTATAATTAGCTGTTCCTCAATTGCATTTCAAAACCTGACTAAGCTGGTTACTAGCCCAAAAATTTTAGTGAAAGGATTTATGAAGCATTAATCAAAGTAATATAATGTGGTAGTTCATGTAAAAACGTTAGCAAAAGGTTGTCCAACTGATTGAAGGTTTTTGCCTATCTGTACTGGGTAATATTGATACAGTAGATTCTGATTAATTGGGCCACTGGTTATTTGGGGCAGCCGCTTAATTGGGGCAAGTCTTGAAGAACAGAACCCAAATGAAGAATATCCCAGTGTTTTCTCCGCTTAATAGGGACATAATGCCACTTAATTGGGCCATGCATTGGCAACATTGACTCTACACTTGCAAGGAAATTCAAATTTTTTCAATCCAGGAAACGGTTTTATAACATTCTACTAAATTCATTTAATCTTATTTTTCATATGGGTACCTATTCCTGCCTTTAAAGCTCTTAGACCAGCCTGTAGGGGATCCGGATTCTGTTTCCGGACCATGAGATTTCATCCAGTGTCATTTCATTTTTTAGGAGAGGGAGGGGAGGTGGTGGTTGGGCTGTAGGTGATGAGTCAAGAGAGAGAAGTGTTTTGAGGATAGAAGGGTGCAGGCAACGGCCTTCAGTTTTGGCCTATTGATAGTTTAAGGGATCACGAGATAGGAGTGGGACACTCGCAGCGAGGGTTTAAGAGCAGGCAAGGGCAAATAATGTATTCTTATCTAATAAACCGTGCATTGTTCTCTAATAGGACTTCGTAAAAGGCATCCAGCGTCATCTGAGGCTGAGAGAAATGTTTTTGGCAAGACTTACGGAAATCCTGAAAAATGTTTATAAATAAATTATTTTTGCTGATTTATTAAACCAATTAATAGTTTAATAAGCTTTGTGCATTATTAACCTTATTTAGTCTTATTTCTTTCAATTATACATTTGTTTATGCATACTTACGGGATACTTCGCTCAATTGGGGTAGCCGCTTAATTGGGGCAAAGTGCGCCAGTCCCGATGTGTGCCAATTAACCGGAATCTACTCCATTATTTTTTGCCCTGGTGTTGTGGTCATGAACCTGAGATCTAAGTGTAAATTTATTTAAATTATTTCCAGCATAAATTAGACATTGACAAATGTACAGATTAAATACTGCCATCAATTTAACTTGCAAAATATTGGACAGTAGTGATCAATGGCTTTTTCTGCTCAGTCAGGGAAAATTGAATGAGGGTATTTGAAGTTGGTGGTTACCGGCATGACTCGGTGGAATTTGCTAATCATTTTGAATATTTTGGTACGGAGGCTTCCATGTTGATTTGATGAGTTCAGTTTATTTGGGTTTTTCCCACTTTGATTCATTTTTATGGACAGCAGCTTTGCCTGCATTACAGCTATGGGAACTGATGTCAACATTTTTCCGGCATGCGTCTGCGTATGTTGTTGGGTATCACAACAGTTTCACCGGACGTCCTGATGGCGTCCTCAGGTAAAGGATAGCGAGAAGGTTGAACCAAAGACCTTCTTGACTGGGATAAAGATAAGAATGAACCAAAAACTTTCTTGCTATCCTTCACTTAAGGATACCAGCAGGACAGCTGGCAAAACTGTTGTGATACCCAACAACATATGTGGAAACGACCCGGAAAAATGTTGACATCTTCTGATCTCTGCCGCAGAAACCTGCGAACAAACAGCTTTGGAAACTGTTGTCCAAAAAAAGGAATCAACATGGGAAAAACTCAAGCAAATGGAACTCATTTTGAATACTTTGTTTGTCCACAGTTTTAATATCTCACAATTATGATTTCATTTTATGATCATGGTTTCATGGGCAGCACCCACCCCAGTATGCACACCCAGCTTTCCCCCATCCTCTATTCTTCCTTCCCCCCACATGTGTATAGCCTATACCCCCCCTCTCAAAAATACATGTAAGTGTTTGCTCAACTTGTAACTTTAACTGAAGATGATATGAACCGTCAAAGCCATGGCCGTAAGATATTAATATTATTGTGGAAAAACAAAGCTCAACTGAAATTTATCAATAAACTCTTGGCTCTATTCCACCTTGCTCCTTTCTGCAACATCATACAGGGGTTTGAGCACAGCACTGGCATTGGGCGAAAACTTTTGAGTAAAAATGAATCACACCAAAGTAGGATCTAACCAAGAAACATCCTTGGTTGCAGCACATGTAGCTTTCGTTCTTTTGGATAGGGCTTAACCTCATAGTCACTTAGCTCATGACCGAGATGCTATACTTCTGGTACATACTCCTTCATCTTGTTATTCCTTATTCTCTCTTTGAACTTATCTAGCCTATCTAGAACTAAATGCCGGTTCTTTCTACATCCACTCAGAGTTGTACATCCGACATTCGAACACAATATCACCTATCTAGGCTTTGGTTTCAGGGAAATAGACTAGTATCTGGTCTATAACAGACTGACTGAAATAAGACTCTTGGAAAGCTAGACAGTGCATCGTGCTGCTGTTCATTTTTCATTTTTATATCTTTTCCTGGTACTAAACCACATATACTGAAGGCTTAATGAAGTTCCTCATTTTTCCTTTGCATACTCCACTCGCAAATAATTTCATTTTTATGTTCCTGTGATTTGTATTAAGACATGAGGGCTTTCAAAACCATTTATATCTTCCTAAAAATTTTCCATGCACAATCAAGTATTGATGAATAATATTTGCACGTGAATTCACCTTAAGTGAAACATCAGTTGAATTTCTTCAAGAAAATGAGTAAAACTGTGTAGCTGCAATATATTCTTCTGCTTTTATCATAAGTGTACATAAGTAGTTCTTGATATGACATTTCCTGAAATAGCTCCTTGATAAGTTCGATCAGTTGCCTTGTGGAAGTACATTCATGCTTGCAATACTTGTCATTTTTCTGATGTTTTGTGTATCCCTAAAGCACAAAGCACTTAACCAAAATGAGAATTACCTTGAATCTAATTACATCATTGTGCTACACATTTCTGAAGGGTGTTTGTGAGTATGGTGTAAATATACTCCACTATGACAGATTTAAAAGCATTATTTTGTGCCCGCCCTATTTGAAGTAGCTGGTAGCCAGGCAGTAAGACTTCTATTTTTGGGGAGTTAATGTTGAGTAGAAGTGAAAGGGAGGGGGTGAAATAAAAAAAATCAGCATAAAATGTATTCAAGCAATAAAGAGTGCAACTGCAATGTAATGACTGATTTTTAAGATGATTTTGCTGCCCAAATTTGTGATGGAATAACATCCTTTTTTAAGTTTGAAGATTACTGATATATTTATGGAACAAGTTATTCAGAACAAAGATTAGATTAAATCGAATTTTTTTGCTTGAAAGAGAAAGACAAATATATAATTTTTCCTATAGTGTATGTACTCTATTTATGCAAATTCGAAGTATTGAGGTGAGGAGTGGTGACTTCTGTACCCCTCATATAGAACCTCATATGTCGTCACATTCATTTCTTTTTCCTATAATCCTTTCAAATGCTTAAAAAAATATTGAAACATGCAGTATCTGATAATTAATAGTTTTATGATAGATTTGGAAAACTTTTCCTGAAACCTATTTATATCATGATATGGAGAGTAGTTGTAATAAGTCATTCTTGGAGATAAATTTATCAGCACAAAGTTATTCATGATGAATTTTCAAGGAATTGAGTAAAAGTAGTCTATTTTGAATAACACTATTTTATAATAATAGTAACAGGTATGAATTTATGGGTATAGATAACCCATTTCTAAGTTTACACTGTATATTTATTTATTTATTTATTAATCCCGGGACACGTGATTACATGTATGGGACAGTTCCAATAGGCAAATTAACAAAGTATATGTGTAATAGGTATACCAGAATAGCAATGACAAAATATACACAGATTGAATACAAAAATACATAGCGTACAGTTAACTCAATTACAAAGAGGTAAGAAATTCATCCACCGAATAAAATGCATTTTTTATCAGATACTCTTTTTAGTTTTACCTTAAAGAGTGAGATAGATTTAATGCTTTTAATTTTAATAGGTAGGGAGTTATAGAACATCACTCCTGCATAGAGGGGGCTTTTAGCATATAGCTTTAGATTATGAGTAATGATTCTAAAGTAATTTTTCTTTCTTGTGTCATACTTATGCACATCCATATTAGTCATTAGCTCTAGTGCAGAATAATGTTCTTTAATATACAAAATTGAAAAGAATATATAAATGCAGGGGAACGTTAGAAGCAAGAGATCCTTAAAAAGGGACCTGCAGCTGTGATTTTTTCTTACTCTTGCCAGGATTCTCACTGCCCACTTTTGTAGTTTAAAAAGCCTTATTGTGTGGTGGGAGTGGCCCCAGGCTACTACACCATATTTAAGTCGACTGTAAATATCTGCGTAATAGAACACAATAGAAAGTAACACAATATAAGTCATACTATAACCATAAAAATAATATTAAAGGATAGTCACAGTCTAAAAAAATAATTATCTCACCAAGAGATTCTTTGTAATATAAGAGATTCATGGTAACATTCAAGTTTGCACAAAAATAAAAATCAGACTCTAAAAGTGGAAAACATCATCAATTGCAGTGATATAATCCTTAATTAAGTTATGTTTATATAAATTGAAATAGCTTGTTTAAAACACTATGTAACATTATTCAGAAAATTCTTGACCTATGCACTTGAATGTCTGAATATATCAATATTCCAACAGATTGAATTTTTGGTCATGCATTCACCTTTATATTCTTAATAATATTCTTTATTCATCCATGCCATGGAATACCAATGTAGATGTTGTCAATCCTAAATACAATGCACAATACAGGAAAATGAGGAGCAATAATCAATTACATCATAATGTATTTAAAATGCAATAATAGCAGCTACAGCTTGTAATATTAATTAAAAGTACAGAAGCACATTTAAAATAGAATGGATTCGAAGTCCAGCTCAAAATACTCATTAATAGAATATAGAGGGTTGGCACATAACCATTTTTCAATTACACTCTTGAATTTTGCACAACTTACTGAGCTGGCACTGCTAGGCAACTTGTCAAATAGTTTTTTGCCAAGTTGTCGGATTGATTGTGAGTCTTTGATAATCTACAATAATTGATATCAAGATTGTTTTTAGATCTTGTGTCATGTGAGTGGACTGAAGATCTAATTAAGTATGTATTAAGGTTTTGTTTTATATACATAAGGCTACAAAGCACAAACAGACTGTAGATATAATGGTGTTAAGAAGGAATAGTTAGTAGGGTGATGTGGATCACACAATATAGCAGGGTTTCTTACACCGATTGATGGAACATTGAAATTGATGGCCTGTAGTAATTCAGGTACATCTATGGAATTCATAATTAATCTGTGATAAAACATAATACCCTACATATGTATTTTAAAGCATGAACTACCCTTTCTTCAAAGAGGGAATTCGATTTTTCAGAATGTTACACTCATATCACTGCCACCCGAGAAACGCTTTCCGACAGCTGAGGATGCACTAACTGATGGATTATCCCTCCGAGGGGGAGCATGCGAACACAACAACTGGTTTGCCTGCATCTTGCTGAGAGCATTAGGGTTTGATGCCTCTGTAATAGCAGCTATATACTGCAGTGAAGAGGAAGCTGAAGACATGCATATGATGTGCGTTGTGAGAGGAGTGAGAGATCCAGTTGATCCACATGTTGTAGATCCACTCTTCCTTTTTGATGCGGCATCTGGCTTTCCCTTGCCCGAACCAGTGCCTCTACACAAACTACCTGTGGCATATCCTGAAACTGCTGGTCTACAGTTAAGATTTACATGGCATGAGGGTATGATTCATAGGTTGCATTTATACAAGAATCCAAGGCCAGACGAGGTATGTGTGTACAATATTGGATAGGGATATTTAACCCTACTGTAGTGACATTAATTATCGGGATATGAGTAGTGATGTCGGTCTCGTGGGCAGATTTGAACTATGGAGTTTTTAAAAACATTTTTTTTCTGGATGGTCTCAAAATAGCAGCATTCAAACTTGAATTTAAAAATAATTAATCAAAATTTTCTCAGCAAAAGGAGAAGATACTTCAGCTTGTATTCTATCTTTATTATACGATAAAATGGGTGGACTAGAGCATTGTTTTTATTCATAAGAGAAAAATAACCATTGCAAGGAATGTGTAAATAAAAAAGATTCATTTCCATAATATGTCAGAAATCACTTATCCATATATTTAACATATTATATTTCATATAACACAACAAAATTGGTAGTATTTGGAGACACATGTGGTGAAGTATGGTCTGTGGGACCGAAAGTAGCTATAATTAGCTATGCCTACACAAAGTAATTTTTTGGCTTGCATATCGGGGGAGTAGTATGAAATAGGAAGCTGTTAAAAGCATGAAAAACAAAATTTCATATTTCCCCTGTGTCACCAGAAAGACTATATTGTCAGTCTGAGAGACAGGGCGTCACCACTCCAGGGGTAAGGATGCCATGGATGTACTCATATGTAACAATGTGCCATCCTATAAGTATACTGTTAGATTGCATGAAATAATTCTGACTTATGCTTGAAATAACATTATTTCACATGCTAATAATCAGTGAATTCTTAGGCATAAAAATGTATACACTCAGTAATGGGATGATTGGATCAATCCACTTGACATCACGGAAAACCAGAAATAGATTAAATATAGATTAGATAAAGATTTCCATACCCATTTCATCCATAAAAAATCTTGATTTCATTGATTCATCTAAATAATACTTGATCCTAGATCCTCTTGATGACTTGATCAAATAAAGATTTTGTCTGAATAATTAATAATATTTAATCTGAATAATATTTTCCATACTCAATCTCTGGTATTTCATTAATGAAGTGTAGAATGTGAAATAGTTTTTCTGAACGATGTCTTTCAGCTTCCATTCAGTCATTTATACATATGGTAGAATGACTGTTTTGTTGCTTTACTGTTTATCACATTTTATTTTTTTTTCCATTTGATCTTGCTAAAAACAATTCAACACTCACCTTCAATCTAATCTGGGAATTTTTTTACTCGGGAATAGTTATGTGTTGTAAAAATGTTCTTCTGCTATTGGTAATATGGTTTCTGAGCAGTATTTTGAAAAATAGTATACGAAATTTTTATAATTTTTAATTCAGAAAACCTTTTACTAGGTATGCTCATATTAATCTCACAGGACAAGATCAAACAATAGGATACTTGACCACAATGCCAAATTTGCAAGGGCAAAAATCAAAATTTAATCTTTGAAGCAATAAAAATATTGGTGCATGTATCCATATTGTTAGTTCCTCAATTTGCCAACAGAAATATAACTTGTAGAGATTTCTTATTGAACCGGTTGTAAGATATGGAATCAGTTAGCAATTCATGAAAAAAGTATTGGTACTAAGAAATTTCTTTACCATAACTTATCTTGGAATTACCTCCCACATACACTAAGTGTGCAGAATTTATTTGGAGCAGTCAATGCTCTCTCTTTTGGTTGAGACCATAAGAGTGCCACTCTTATTTCCACCAGATCTCTACTCATTTGCGACATGGGTGTTTTTGAGAAGTTACAGGTTGCCTAAAGTATTCAATGTATTGAAGTACCTATCTGTTCTAAAGTTATAAAGTAAAATTAAAGTTTACTAAAGTAGTAAAGTACCCTTCATAAATCTGCATCCCTATTTCATTTCCTCAGCCTTTCAGGAGAGATGGACTGGTAGACAAGGCCAGGGGTCAAGGCCCTTTGCTGCTATCATTTTTCTCTGGGTTTTGATTTTAAGGGTCGGTTAAAGTTTTGCTTTATAGTGATGGTTTTTTGGAAAGAATGAAGTAATCATATGAATCTGTCAATGAGCATTTATAATTTCTTCGGTTCCTTCTTCCATTGCTTAATTTTTTCCTTTAAGGGATCTGGTAGCCGAGGCTGTGAAGCTATAAATTGGCGAGTTCTAAATTTAGTACTCTCTCTGAAGGCGTCCATCAGATCTCAAGCTTAGTGTTTATTCTGAGGTGCTTGGAGCTTCATATTGGTGCTTGGTGCCCATAATGGCAATGGAACTTGATACCAATTGATCCTGTAGTTTATAAGCAAGCCTTTAGGTTGAAATAAGGGTTAAATTTAGGTTTAAATAAAAAAAATTTTTTTAATTAAAAAAATGTATTTAAAAAAAATAAATGAATTAAAAAGCAATTATAATTGTCAGGCTTTTTATGTGTTGTAGTCTATTGCAATGAAATTGGTTAAGCAAGTTTTCTCATTACCAGATACACCCCATACTGGATGGATGGCAAGTTATTATGAAGTTCAATACAAATCCAAGAGATCCAGAATCCTTGAAGAAAGGAATGAACAAAACCTTCATGGCAGATCCTCCAGTGCCCTTTGTATCTTCATTACGGTTATTCCGATGGCCTTATGGCAAAGAGTGGGCTGTTGCATTTCGTGACAATGAACTGATGTTTTTCGGTGAAAATTTCCCAGAAATACTGAAACCTGAGGATGAAAATGAGTAAGATTTATCCATAAAATTTCTGAAATAGTATTAACAAATTTGAATACATGAATTCAGCTGAGGATCAGAAGGTGACTTATTAAGGGCACTTGAAATGAGTATCATTCCAGTTGAGAACTTAGGTGAATAATACCCTCTTACAAGCAGAACAGGAAAAGTCTGTTTGCCATCCGTTTAATGAGGATGTTTGTTATACAATACAAGCAATGGTTAGAATTATTGAAGGATTCTCATTTGTCAAATTTTTGTGGTATTATCAGAAAAAACCTAAGAATATTTAGAACCTAAAAATATAAACCTAAGAATTGTTTCAATATCCTCAGCTAATTTTCCAAAAAAGGCTTGGCTAATACCAACTGGAAAACTCACAATCAGTCATAATACAGTGAAACCTGCATTAAGCAGTATCTGAGTTAAACAGAAACCTGTCTTATCCGGAAAAAAAGTTGGTCCTGGCGATTGTAAAAGGATTTTACCTGCATTGGTACCCTGAGTTAAACAGAAAATGTCAAACGTGGAAACCAAATCCATTCCCGGGCATGTGAACCTCGGTTTAGCGGAATTTCAAAGAATTGGCAGAATTTAGTTTTACCAAAGGTAACACTGATTTATTTCATATTTTAAATGGGGCTGTTGGCAACATGAAGAATTGTATTATACAGGGAAAAAGGAAAAACTGACAAAAATGGCAGATTATACGCATATTTTATAGATATGTTTTAATTCGTTCGGTTTCATTAGTTAAATTTAAAAAAATGAAGCACAATGTGATGCTGTTTCATTATTTCACAATAATTTCATTTACATGTAGAATTTGAGTTAAATCAACCTTTAAGACAATGCATATTATAGGCATGATATGGCTTTCAAGGTCTTTTTTGAAATAGCCTCCCCTGGGTTAAACGGAAACCTGTCTTATAATAAAATATAATATAATGGCCCTGAGAGATTCCACTAGGATTGGATTAGATATTTGAGGAGTCGACCAACAGCTAGGGTCATTTGCGCCATAGGGGATAGGTAAGGGAGGAAGGATGGATAGAACCCGGCGTCGGCATTAGCCTGCTCGTAACGAAAGGTGCCAAGGGGACCGCAGTTTAACGTCTCATCCGACAGACGGAGTACTGTACTGGAAGTGCCCTCCACAAGTCACTCAAGCAGGGATTTGAACCATGGCTGTCTGTATAGTTAGCCAGTACTCTAGTCACCACACCAACCCAATCCCCGTGATTCTGCTAAAGACAGGTTTCACTGTATATGTATAACTTTGACATTGAGTCAGATAATCAGTATCTGCTCAATTATTATTATAATGAAGATATTGGAAACATTACTTGATCAAAATGAAGGTCTCATAACATTAATATTCAGATTCATCAAGAGAATCTTCTATCTGCTGATCCATCCTTCTATGGATGATTTTCTGGTATTCTTACTGATTATTCAATGGGGTCATCTACTGAGACTGCAACCGATTCTTCTCATGAAGCAACTGTTGAGGGTTGAGGAGATGTGGACCTGGCAGTTATATTAATTAAATCTCTTATGTCAATCCACCTGCATGCTGTCGTTCTATCTTCTAAAAAAATTCAAATGCTTAAGGCTAATCACACAGCAGGCTGGTCAGTGAAGCACTTTTCCTATTTAACAAATTTATTTACATCTTCAAATCCCTTGGAAGCCACCTGCCATGAGACTTATGTAGTGTAGCATGATATTCCTTATTATCACTTTTGTCTGCTTGTGGATTGTTTTTGTCCCTATTCATTTCCCTTCCAATAATCTCATCCATATTTAATGTCCTTGTTACAATTTTCAATGCATGTGCAGTATGGCTGATTTTTCTTTGGTCTTCACATCTCTTGGCACTTTATTTCTTTAGGATAGGAATGATTATGTTCCTTTTCAAGTCTCTTTGCATTTTCCCAATCAAATAAACGTCACATATTAACCAGTAAATTTAAGTGATCTACAAGTTGATCGGTAGGTTTTTGGAGAGCACTTATCCCAGTGTCCTAATTTCTGGAATACCTTTCTGTATGCACATTTTTCTTTTTCTTCCCTCTGTTACCCTCTTCAGCATTCCCTCTCTTTTCAAAACATCCTCCATCCATCTCTTCTGCCTCTTCCGAACATCCACCACCGGCTTCCTCTCCTCTGCAACCACGATTGATATCTCCTTGTTCATCCTTTTTGCAACCAGCTCATCTTCTCCGCACCCACATCTCAAATACTTTCATCAATGAAGAAGTCTCCATCCTATACAGTGCCACATTCCATGTTAGACCTTTCATCAACCTTCTCTTTACATCTCTTCTCAGACTCCCCCTCGTCAATTCCCTCCTCTATGAAAATGCTTCTTTATCCATAGCAATTCTACATCATATGTCCCTACCGCTAAATCCATTCTCCTCCAAAGTACCACCCAGATATGTAAACTGCTTGACTTGCTCTAATTTGTGCCCTCCCACTCTTGTATTCAGCCGTGTCTTCATGCTTCCAGAGAATCTCATCACTTTCATCTTCTTACAATTTATCCTCATTCCAAACCTATCACACTGCATTGTGGGCAATCATAATTGATTGTAACCCCTTGGCCAACTAACAAACCAGTGCGTGATCATCTGAATATGACACTGACTTTTTCACATCCCCCTCTACCTAAATTCTGACCTCCATCTCTCCCCATGCCTACCTTACCATTTCTTCTGAATACACATTGAATCGTAAAGGCAATAATGGACACTCCTGCTGCACTCCCCATACCATCATGGCCCATCCCAATTCTCCATCGGTTAAACCTGCTGGTTCATATAATGATTCTGAATGAGATGTCTGGCCCTCCAATCGACCCCTAATTTCCTCAGTACTTCCATTAATTTACCCAGTTCACCCTATCAAGTGCCTTCTCAAAATTCATTAAACAAACAAAAACATCTTTCCCATGTCCTAGGTTTCTTTCTACTAGAGTCCTCACCACACTCATAGCATTCCGCATGACCATTCCTCTCCAAAATCCAAACTGGTTGTCACTCAGGTATTTGTTAGTCTTGCTCTTCAGCCTTTTCTTTATAATTCTAAGGATTACTTAGGCCATGTGGGATATTAAGGCTGTTGTCTGATAGTCCTTGCAAGTTTTTGCTTTGCTCTTCTTTGGTATCAGAATTAGTGCTGTCTTTGGGAAGTTCTCTGGCCACACTCTAGCCTTATAAATCATATGAAGCACAAAAAGTTTCCCTCAAATGATCTTCCCCATACTCTTAAGGAACTCTGCCAGTATGTTATCTATTCTTACTGCATTATTCTTTTTCACGTCTCGTAGGGCTCTTTAGATTTCACTATCAAGGATATCTAGTCTGTTTCCATCTCTGTTGATATCCTCTTCCCTATCTATATCCCACCTACTGAGCATCCTTTCCTAACCATAGAGCTCTACCACACATTCCTTCCATATCTCCTGAATATCTTTTGGCTCTAACATCACCTTTCCTGTCTAGTCTGTTATCACTGCAGTTCCCTTCCCTTATGTCTGCCTGTCATTTGCTTTACTTTCCAATCCAGAACATCTGATCTTCCCTCAATTTGAAATTTTCCTAATGAATTGATTTATCTCCACCATGCTTCTCCAGCTTTCTTTATTTCCTTCGATGCCTGTCGTTGAATTCTCTGTATTTCCTCTGGCCAAGCTCCAAGTTTACACTTGTCAATTTTCTCCTCTCCTGCATCTCTGTTATCATTCTCTCATTGACCTGTGGTTTTCTGATTTTAGTTGCATTTACTACACCAACTGTTGCCTACACCACTTGCACAATTCTATTTTTCAAACTTCTTCAATTATCTTCCCCCCGATTTTGCTCCACTATCTCATTGAAATCATTGGTCGTTCAATCCTAAGATTGGTTGACTGCAGATCTCCACCCTTACCTAGCTAATGCTAGTTCCCTTACTTTTTGGTAGCTTTTCCTATGTACGTTCCTCTTTATTTGGTCTAGGAACTTATTCATGGGTCTTCCTCTGGGGACTTTTCCCTCTATTTTGCCTTCAATTATGTTCTTCACAAACCCATTGTGTCTCAGGGTGTGTCCAATCCATCTGGTTCTTCTTTTCTGTATGGTGTTCCGCATATTCCTTTCCTCTTCTACTCTTCTGTACACTTCATCATTCCTTATTTTGTCCATCCATTTGATCTTCAGCATCCTCCTCCAGCACCAGATGTTGAAGTCTTCTGGTAGTTTCTGGACTGCTTTACCAATGGTCCATGCTTCCGATCCACTGTGCCACACTCCTCACGAATGTATTCACGTTCTGTTTCCTAGTTTGTAGTCCTATCTTCTTTGAACTCAGCAGTTTTATTTTCCCCTTGAATGTTTTCTTAGCTTGGGCTATTTTCTACTTGATGTTCGTTGTACTTCTTCCGTCCTACATGATGGTACTTCCAGGATATCTTAAGGAATCAACTTGCTCTAATTTCTCTCCTCTCAGAGTGACCTCTGCGTGCAGATTTTCTCTTCTGCATACAAGGATTTTAGTTTTTGTCTTATTTATTTTCAAGCTGTGTTCATGGAGAACTTGGTCCAATGCATTTAGTGACCTTTGAAGATCGTCACAATTTCCAGCTATGTCGTTGATGTCATCTGCGAAGCAGAGCTGGTTTATTTCTTGTCCATTAATCCTTATTCTGATCTGTACAATTTGCTGGTGAAAGGTTGCATCCTTGTCTTACTCCTTTGTTAATTTTAGCTTCTATCTTACTTCATCTCTCATTTGATTGTGGCAACTTGCTTTCTGTATTGTAGATTATTCTTCTGTTGTTGTAATCTATCAGAGTTTTTTCAGCAGCTCAAACATCATCTTCCACTTAACATTGTTGAAGGCTTTTTCCAGATCCATGAATGCTACATAAAATGGCTTTTTTGCATGAATTGTGTTCACTACCATTACCCTTAGGCAAAATATGGCCTCCCTGGTACCTCTTTTCTTCTTAAATCCAAATTGGTTTTAGAAGTGGTTGTCTTTAATTTTCCCTCCCATTCTTTGGCCTATGATTAGTGTATTTTTGATGCATGTGGCATTTTACTCAAGGTTCGGCACTCCTCACATCTCTGTCCTTGCCTTCTTTGGTATTTCAATCATTACAGTCCTTTGAAAGTCCTCTGGAAGTGGCCCGCTTTGGTAGCTATTTTCTATTATTTAGTACAGGTTGTCCATGGCCTTATTTCCTAGTGCTTTGATGATTCCTCTGTTGATGCTGTTTGCTTCCTGGTACTCTGTTTTTCTAGAGGTCTTCAACTGATCTATTGAATTTGCTCCTCAGTATGTATGGGCTCCGGTCTTCCTCATCAACCTCACCCTTGGTTTTCATGTTTCCTTCTAGCATCATCAGCCCTTAGTAGAGTTCTTCAATGTATTGCTTCCATCCATTCCTAATGTCCTCATATTCTATCAGTATATGTATTCCCATTCACATCTCTGATGTTGTTACATTTTGTTTTCCTCTCTCTAAAGTGTTTCTTCGTTGTTATCCAGGGCTTCTTCATGTTTGCTCTCTTCGAAATATTATTTTGGGTCAGGGGGGATAAGATTTGGAAAAATGATTTCAAAAAAGAAGGATATTAATAAAATATTATACATAAAAAGAAATGGGATAAACATAAAGATTTTTGTTCTAACTTATAATCCTTTTCTCTTTTCATTTTACCTTTTAATGATACTCTTTTTAAATTTATTTATTATTCAAATTTAAAACATGGAAGCCGGAAGAAATAAAAGAATTTTAGGGGGGAATGGGAATTGGGGGTGTTTTGCACCATAGCTTTTGATGGGGATTGGTACCCCTGCATGGGAGTTTATTCTAGAAATGTCATACTTATTTTTCCATTGCTCCATGCAGAAATAAACGTCAAGACTATTTGGAGGTTCAAGCGCTAAATCATTTTGGTGGCATGGTTTTAAGTAGTAATTCAATTTTGATCAAAATTGTTTCATCGCAATTAGGTTTTAATCATGCTTACCAGTCCATTTCTACCAAATTTAGGAAAAACCAGTGTCTATTTAGGAATACCTCATGCATTGGCATAATATTTAGAGATATGCAAATCAATGTTTAGTTATTTTAGGTGAATAAAATGTATAAATTTATTTCATCAGACTATTATGTTTCTGTTATTATTTTTCCATTTATGGCTGATCTTCATCTTTAATGTTTATCCTCATAGGAAGAAGTGCAAAATAATGATAGATGATTCTGCTTTGGAGAGCAAAATACTGGAATATTTTCCAATGCTCTGCGGCAAACAAGTAAAAGATGTTTTAAATAAAATTAAGGAACTTAAACAAAAAGAACTTGAATCATTGTAAGAGATGATATCAGCAAGAGAACTTAGCCCTGGAAATTCTTCCAAGGATTGAAAATGATGTCATTATACATTACATGCAACCAACAAGATGGCAATATTGAAAAGAAAAATGATCATCTTAGTGATAGTACCTCTGGGAAGGCCACTGAACAGTGACTTATGTATGTATTCATAAATGTAAAAGCTCTTCCATTTAAATATGTAGGCACTTTAGGTGCCAGCTACCTATCTCCCCTAAAAGTTTTAGCTCTTAATATAAGCATCAATGAGAGGTGTTTGATTATGTAATACCAGCAGAGGAGTTTTTCGCACTTCCTTTGAAGGAAATACCTTAAAGAACCTTAACTATGGCTGAAGTGCTCATGTTCAAATCCACATTCCCAGAACAAAAATTACCAAGGAGAAAGAAACTTAAGTGTGGAATGAAAGAAAGTCCAGATGGAAACCTAATTACCTGTAACCATCTCAAAATTTCATTGTCAAAGAAAAAAATGTCTCAGTCCGAAAATCTGAGGGTGAAACCAGATACCTTAAAAATGTAGTGAGAATCAGTGTGGAAGAATCTACAGAGACAAATTTTGAATCTTTAGATCATTATTTTCTCTCAGGGAATGAAATCTCTTCAATAACATTGGACAAATTTTCTGATGCTTTAATAGTACTGCATTAAAAGGTAATTTTTTGGCATGGCTAATTATTTTGTTCATTTTATTCACAAGAACTTTTATCTGAAAGAGGATAAAATTAAAAGGCCTCTGCCTAGCAAAAATTGACTTGTGTGCTCCATAGTTGGGGAAATCTGTGATAAGTTGAGCTCCTCTCTGGAATCAGCTTTTCTGTGTTTAGACTTGGAGTGAGATTAACACGTTCACTGTCCCTGGGTTTCATTTTTCACTATCCCTGATGCTCTTATACCATATGTGTAATTATTGTTGTTTTTTATGAAATACATAATTATGATAGTTTTTAGTAAAATATATGAAACACATTCCATATCAAATATATCCTTCCTCAATACCTTCTCAAAGAAAACCAATGAAGCAGTGTGCCTTGCTCTATAGAATAAGGTTGTGTAATGAAGGAGAGTGAATGAGTAGTAGGGAGCATAGAATAATAGACACATTCAAAACCATTTGAGGAGCATTGAGGGCAATGACTGTATGTATGATGGAATTTAAGCCATAAATACATTGTGTCTTTTAAGGATAAGCACAGTTATTGCCATCTATTTTCAATGGGACCTATTATACATCCACAAGGGAACTTGTAAACAGTGTAACCCTTCAGAAATGATGGCATTAAGAAGTAACATGTTGAAATATTGATCTGTATATTACTTTTACCATCTTATATTAGTTTGATCGTGAACTATATTAGTAGTTTTTCAATGCAGTAAAAACAAATCTTAATTGGTAATTAAGATTAAATAAATGCATTCTTCATGGACTACCCAATATTTAATTGTTTTAATTACCATATTTATCAGCATATAACATGCACCCTGATTTTAAAGAGGAAATTTGAATTAAAAAACTAAAATTTAAAATAAAAGACTTGGAAGCTTTTAATGTTTTGGATAAATCGGTGCCCCTATTTATTAATATGTGCTTTATATAAATAATACAAAAGAATACCTAAAAAGACATTTAACTGAATTGAAAATGAATATGACCCTTTTTATGTAATTAAGTTTAAATAAAAAATGTAATATACACATATAACATGTAGTGTGAATTTCAGACCTAAATTTTTGGAGAAAAGTGCACACTATACGCTCATAAATGCGATCTTTTCAATTTTACCTAAAAACAACTGATAAGGCCTATTGCATCAAGTTGTATGACATGTAATCATTGGCAAACAAACATAATGTAGCACTGGACAGTAAAAAAACCAATCGGGGATAACTTGCGTTCATGACCTTGGGGGAGCAGTAGAGGTCTATACCCAACCTCCACTGGCATCTGGCAATTTTTCACCTCAGAAGCTGAAGTGTGGATATTACCTCATGGCACTAATTACCAGTTGCAAGAACATTTAGTTATGGAATCAATAGTTACGAGATCCATAAAGTTATAAATCTCATTAAAATATTCAGGTTGTAGGATAATATCTACTAGTTACTATATAACTTATTTACCATTAGTCAAAAGCTTCGAATAGTCTATCTATTCTTCTACCGCCAGATAAAATTAATGATTTAGCCTATGAATAATTGCTAATGCACTTAATAATTAGTCAACATGTGTAAACAAACCGGTCATTTATCTCATAACTCCTCTGTCTAGTATACAACTCACTGGAAAAAAAATTTCACTTCTCCTATAAAGGAGTTAGAATTATGCTTGGATGTCAGGGAAGAGGTTATTGCTATTATTACAGTTGCTATTCATTACTCCTCCAATAATGTCCATGAAAGGAATACATCTTGGAGCTGCTGCGAAGTTCAAGCCTTTTGAGAGAACGGAGAGTGTGGTTTCATCGAGGGTCTCTCCTGTCAGGTTGACTACAACTCGATTCTTCTCCGAGCCGGGCAGGCTTTCTCCCTCCTTGCACAGTTGATTGTACTTTTTCTTTTGCCTGAGTGTATTCCTTCTCAGCAGCATGCCAGCTGGGGAAGTGGTCGTCTTGTCTATGTACCCCCAATCCAAGGGAGAGAGTTTGGCAGCGAGAAGAAGATGTAGTGCTCTTAATTTTCTCGCGTTGTCATCCAGTTCACTTCTCCGGTGGTGTATGCGTTCCCGGAGTAAGGCCAATCCAGTTCGTCTCAGTATGTATCAGGCCGATGGCGATTGGATGGCAGATTTAACAACAGTGATACTCGGTAGGATTCCCTTGTCTCGGCATCTCAGCAAGAAGGCCAAAGAGCTAAGCACTCTGACCTTGTCCTTCCGCAGGCATTCAAGCCATACTATGTTGTGGTATTACTGTAGCCACCAATAAAAAAGGAATGGTGAACAAGTGGAAAGGAATGGGTCCCATAAAGGACTCTGTCCAGAGTGAACGAGTTCGCAAAAATGAACTGGTTTGCCCATCTCTAATCTGAAGCATAGGTGTTCCATCCTCGGGCCCCTTCAGTTGAACTTCTCCCCTGGAAATCGTTTAAAACGGCGCCCTCTGCACCCCTGCGTCGAGTCTATCCATCTGCCCCACCACACCCCCCCTTCAGGCCGACATCTCGAGGCGGGGGAGAACGAGGAGGGGGGATTTAAAGGGCAGGGGGGGGCGGGGACAAAAGGTGGTGATCCACGCTAATGGATTGGGCGGAAAGAGCGAACGTGCCTGAATGCCTCATCTTGTCCTCTTCGCCTCGTCTTGACCGTGTGTGCGTGCCTTCGTTGGGCAAAGCGGCGGCGGAGGCTTTTAGCGGAGAAGAGCATGTGGTGCAGCCAGCGGTGAGAGACGGGCGAGCTTCAATTTGGCATCAAGAGATGTCTCTGCCAAGGATTTTGGCGGGCATGGGGGTGGTGCGCGGGCGGGAAATGGAAAAAAATTAAACCTTGATTCCTTACTAATATGCAGGATGCGGCATTATTGCTTCCTTATTTCAAAACGCAATAAAACTCATTTTATGAATGAGAATTTTTTTAATTCTTTCATGATGTTGTCGGTACATTCATGATGTTGTAGGTACCATTACATTCTTACACAGGGTGTGGCATAATGACTTATCTAAAGTATCCAAAGATACAGTACATATCAAAAGTTTTGCGTCACACTGTTTTGAAAATCATATCAGGTAGGTGACGCCCATCACTAACTAGCCAGCCATCTAACCAGCTAGCAGCGGGTACACTGGCAATTTCTACCCGGATATAATATAATATATAATATATTTATTGAACGGGTTGATATAAAACCCTTTATAAAGTTATACATTGAATACAAGTATTAAGGCAACAAGGAATAGTATCTTTAAAGTAAATACTCCCCGGATGTTGGCCTTCGGGTCTTGTAGTGTCCTTGGATGGTTAAAATAAACACGGGGTTTAAAAAATACAACAAATGGGTTTTTTTTGGGGGAATTGACACAAATGGGGGCAGAAATTGCCAACCTACCCGCTGCTATGCTGGTTAAGGGTCATGACAAACGTGAGAAATCGGCTTATTCAGTGTATGGACAATGGGGGCGTCACCTGCCTGATATGATTTTCAGAACTGTGTAACGCAAAACTTTAGATATGAACTAAACCTTCAGATACTTAAGATACGTTATAATGCCGCACCCTGTATAAGAATGTTATGGTGTCTGTCTGTCTGTTGCTTCATCACGCAATAACTACCGGACCAATTGAGCTGAGCGCTATGCTGGCAATACTAGAAGCTAAAGCCAGTCTGCCATTTTCGTCAACACTTATTTACCTAGAGCGCTAGCGGGATAACGCACTAATTTGGTAATTTTTCTATGTTTTTCATCGATAACTTACTAGATATCAGCATACACTTACTTCTTTAATGTGATTTCTCCTGGCATAATAGAGTCCAATGATCAGGAAAAAAGTGCATTTCCGACACTGAACGCAATACTTGCCATCTCCACATAGCCACCAGTAGGGTCCCGAGTAACCTGAGACATAGTGATGTTCATATTGCACTTCGTATAAGTTAAATTAATAATTATCCGAATTCCAGGTGAAAACTATGGTAAAATTAGCCAGAATCCATATCTCTAAGCAGCCACTGTAAGCTTCAAGAGTTACTCGCCTTAAATTTGGAGCAGATGGCTGATATTATTGCTTTACATGCGCTAATACGTCCATTTCGTCGTTTTATCCATAGGAAAGTTAGTAGAGAGCAGGATTAAACAATATGATTGTTATTTTGGTTGTCAGGCTTAGGTTTGATGAAGTAGTGCCCTCTCCATTTACCTCTATAGCAAGGGCCGACTTACGGAAGTATGCGGGGGGGTTGAGAGAGGGGGAGGGGGCCATAATTGAAAAGGAGGGAATTATGGGGGGTAAGGTGTTTTAGAGAGATGGGGGTGGGAATCATTAGTGAGGATAGTAGGGTGTTATATAGGAGAGATGGCCTCGAGGGAGAGAGAGAGGGACAGAAGGAACTAAAGAGATATAGAGAAAGGAGAAACGGGACCTTTTGGGCTCATGGAGTCGCCGTGACAAAGAGAATAAACAATTACGGCTAATTGGCTCATTCAACACCTTCCCCCCCTTCCCTTTAACGCGATTGTCCCTTCCCGAAATTCCTTCCCCTATTCCTAACTTAGACCACGCCCCCCTTTACTCCGCCTCCACAGTATAACCCAGTTTCGCGCTTCAATTTGCCGACTCTTAATTTCTGAAACATTTCCCGTCAGCACCCTCGCCCTTGCACCTTCCTGGATTTTCCTTGCCGCTTATTCTACATCTACATCTACACAATACCCTGCGACCCGCCGCATGGGCGCGTGGCAAGGAGTGTTAGGTCACCAGCCGTGTAAAGATGTAAGGTTTTGGAAGATGAAATGGTGACGTGTATTATGGGAGTGTATGTAGTGGAGCTCAGTTTTTATTGTGGTCGCTTATCGTGCGCGGAGAGAACGAGTTTTTGTACCTATCTGTTCGGGTATGTATCTCTCTTATTTTATCGCGTATGTCAGACCTAGAGATGTAGTGAGGCGTTATGTTAATATTCTCTGTGTCGCCCTTAAACGCGTCAGTTCTGAATTTCTCTAGCCGCCGTTAACGCAGCAAGAATGTTCCATGTGCTCACCAATCGCTCGCGCCGCTCTGCATTTGTGTCTACGATCATAGTATCACATCACTTTCATTGGTCGTTCAATCCTAAGATTGGTTGACTGCAGCGCTCCACAAATTGTGAGTGGGCTGCCGAATGTCTTTCGAATTTCTCTCTCTTTTTAATACATTAATGTAGCAATAGTAATGGCTTAGATGCCGTATTTTTTGTGTATTATACCGGTAGAGGTATGTTTTGTGGAATGTCAGAGAACCTCCTCCCGGTCCTCTAAACTTTCCGGGACCTATCTCCCTCTATTATATCTTTTTTCGCCTCTGCATACCATCTACCCTTCTTCATCCTGTCCATGACACCTATTCTCTTTCTTCCCCTTCCCCGCTTCGCTTGGCCAACATCCTTCCCTTTATCACACTCCTGAGCAACCCATCACCCTTTATTACATCCTCCAGCCATCTACTCTGCCTATCCCGGATTTAATTCATAATTTTCCTTTCCTCGCCCACCATCTCAAGCACTTCCTAGTTAGTCTTCCTTTCCTTCCACCTAACCTTCTCCATCCTTCTCCACACCCACATCTCAAATGCCTCAAATTTCTTAATCTATATCCATCCAATAATTTGTCTTACCTGTGAGTTTGCTTTGATAATATTCATCATTGGTCGTTCAGTCCTAAGATTGTTTGAATGCAGCCCTCCATCCTTCCCTATCTAGTGATAGTTCCATTACCTCCTGGTATCTCTTCCTATGTACTTTCCTCTTTATTTGGTCCTTGAACTTATTCCTGGGTCTTCCTCTGGGGACTTTTCCCTTTATTTTTCCTTAGTTATGTTCTTCAACAATCCATTGTGTCTCAGGGTGTGTTCAATCCATCTTGTTCATCTTTTTTCTATGATGTTCCATATGGTCCTCTCCTCTTCTTCGCACTTCATTATTTCTTATTTTTTCCATCCATTTAATCCTCAGCATCCTCCTCCAGCACCAGGTTTCGAAGGCTTCTAGTCTCTTCTGGTCAGCTTTTCCGATGGTTCGTGCTTCTGGTCCATAGAGTGCCACCCTCCACACGAATGTTTTCACATACTGTTTCGTGGTGCGTAGTCCATTCTTCTTTGAGCAGAGCAGTTGTCTTTTTCCCATGAACACTACCTCACTACAGACTGCTTAATAAGAAACAACAATCGCACTTTTCCAAAGATATCAATTTATAGGAGGAACCTTTATTGTAGATATTCTCGAAAACCTTCCTTTATATTAATATTTCTCATAAAGTTAGACTTATGCTATCGAATGATAATAAAAATATTACTAGGTCATCGGTCGTTTGACGGAAATATTTTGTGCGAATTTCCACAGAGAAAAAATCATCCGCCTTGACCGGGATGCGAACCCGGATCCCTCGATAGGTCACAAAAATCCACAGGGGATTAGGACGCCTCGGTAGCTTAACTGGCTAAAGCACTCGGCCGGAAATCGAGGGATCCGGGTTCGAATTCCGGACATTTTTTCTCTGTAGAAAGTCGCACATTTGTGCATTGCGGGTGACTCCGTAAAAGTGGAACTCCGTGGCTAGTCCCGGATAGCTTAAAATTTGGGAAATATTTTGGTTTAAAAATGATGAATTTTTACGCTGAAAATCATTGCCTTACAGGTAGTGCGTTGGCATCCATTCACGTTAATGTTTTATCTCAGTACTGCTGAAGCTACCTAATGGGAAAAATTCAAAGAAAGACCGGCAATTGGGAGATCCGGGTACGAATCCCAGTCAAATAAAATGCCTTTTTAAGAGCAAATTTAAACTATTCGTGTAAATCCTTTGTTCCATCTTCAGGGCTAGAATGTTAACCCTTTGCGTGTGGCATGACGTGAGATCACTTCATGGTTGTCTTTACGCTGGTGCTGATGACGTGATATCACGTCAAGGGTACCGTGAGTGTGCCAGCTTTCACAAGGGAACTTTCACTAGCCCCCCTAGTGAAAGCTGGAACAATCACAGTACCCTTGACGTGAAATCACGTCATCAGCACCAGAGTAATGATAACCATGACATGATATCACGTCATGCAGCACTTGCATGCATTTACATTGGTGCTGATGACGTGATATCACGTCAAGGGTACCGTGAGTGTGCCAGCTTTCACAAGGGAACTTTCACTAGGCCCCCTAGTGAAAGCTGGAACAATCACAGTACCCTTGACGTGAAATCACGTCATCAGCACCAGCGTAATGATAACCATGACGTAATATCACGTCATGCCCCACTCAGAGGGTTAACATACAGGGCATGTAGATCATTCTTAATTATATCCATTTATATGCCAATAAACTATCACACATATCTTAGTATCGATTACCTCGGAAATAGACATTCGTAAAATTAATCCCAAGAGGCAATTATTTTCGTGGCCACTCAATGAAAATTCCGCAATTTCACGTACACAGCACTCTTCATACCCGTATGTTTCAATCGAAATAACAAAATAGATTTCCTTCCTAGTATTCCAAACAGCGTTCTTAGACATCCCCATTGGCCATGTGCTCCTTCCGCAGGTTCGACAACCTGTGAAGCCACGCTTTTCAACACTGCCGCCAGTCGCATACAATGCATTTTATCTCTCACAATCAGTAGCGTGAAACAACCCCTTCTTACTTCGCACAGCGCTTTAATTCCCCACTTTTTCCATTCATCCATTCAGCCACACTCTAGATTGCGTCCTTTCACATAAATGCTTCCTCTAAGCAGTCCTATGACCTATCCAATTAGCCTCTCTCTTCCCCGTTGTCCCCCTATAAAAATAACCTCTTGAGGCTCCTATCCTCATTTCTTTCCTAGCTCTATAGAAAGTCCATTTCTCTTTTCTTTCCCTTTTCTTTTATACTTTCTCCTTTCTGACCCCTTCCTCTCAACTAATCCCATTCTATATCTATCTCAAGCGTCCACATTATATAAGCCCAAACCCTCCTCTCCTCAGTTTTTCCTCAATCTACTCCTCACCGTGGCTCACTCAAATTCACTCTCTATATCTGCATACTATGATGAGGGCGAATGGTGAAGTAATTGAACGAGTGGATTATTTTGTATACTTAGGAAAGATGTTTACGAAAGATGGAGGGATAGATGAGGAGATAAAAAGACGTGCGGAAGAATGCTGGAAGGAAAGTGGTAGGTAGCATGTGGAGGATATCAAGGAATGAGTGCCTGTCTAAGGAAGCGAAAATCGCCGTGTACAAAAGTGTACTTCTCCCCACTTTGTTGCATGGTAGTGAAATATGTGTATGTCAGGATAGACATAAGAGTAGACTAAAAGCCGTGAGTATGAGTTATCTGAGGAGTATTTGCGGCTAAAGTAGGATAGATAGGGTGAGGAATGAGTGGGTAATAAATGAATGTTGGTTAGATGCTCCATTAATGGGCGTATGTGAAAGGAGCGTGCTTCGTTGGTGTGGCCATGCTGAGAGAATGGATGAGTCTAATAACGAAACAGATATATAAGAGTGAAATGAATGATGTGAGAGGTAGAGGTAGGCCGAGAAAGTTGTGGTTGAATGGGGCTGAGGAAATTCTTAGGAGGAGGAATATTAGGAGTCTTAAAAACAGGAGGGCGTGTATGAAGCAGTGTATGGGGGTAAATGAGACTAAAGAGGTTTGCAAGGATAGGCCAGTATGGAGGAAATTATTGAAGCAGAGTTAGGTGTACAAATATGTATTTATGAAGGAAACTTTGTGACTGTGCCTACCCCGGATGGAAACGGCGTGATTGGTACGTATGTATATCAACATACTGCCCTGCGAACCACCGCATGGGAGTTTGGCACGGGGTGTTAGGACACCAGCCATGTAAAGATGTATGGGATAAGGTTTTGGGGGTGTGATGGAAATGTATATTTTGGGAGTGTATTTAGCGGAGCTCAGTTCTTATTTTGCGCGGAAAGAACGAGTTTTTGTACCTCTCTGTGCGGCATTGTATCTCTATTATTTTATCGCTTCTGTCAGATCTAGAGGTGTCGTGAGGCGTCATGATAATGTGTATTCTCTGTGTCACTCTGAAACACATCAGCTCTGATTTTCTCAAGCAACCTTATCCGCTCTACGAAGAACTTCATTAAATGTACCTATGTAAAATCATGTGTTGAGAAAACTCCTCTCCTCATAATAAAGATCAACTTGGTCATTTCCAACCTGCTTTGTTTTTTATGGTGATTTTAGCGAAATAGTTCCCTATTGGAGACCATATTGGAATTATAAGTTTTGATTTTAGCAGCCATATGAAGCATGTATTAATACTGCATTATTATAAGTTCAATAAAATACATTCGAGGCTACTTCGTGACTCGTTGGTTTGGTCATGTTGATAGAATAGATGTGAGTCGAATAACGAAACAGATATATAAGAGTGAAATGAATGGTGCAAGAGGTAGGCCGAGAAAGTTGTGGTTGTGGAAATTCTTAGGAGGAGGAATATTAGGAGTCTTAAAGACATGAGGGCGTGTATGAAGCAGTGTATGGGGTAAATAGGGCAAAAGAGGTTTGCAAGGATAGGTCAATATGGAGGAAATTATTGAATCAGAGTTAGGTGTACAAATGTATGTATTTTTGAAAGAAACTTGGTGATTGTGCCTACCCCGGAAGGGAACGACGTGATGGGTATGTATGTATAAAATACATTTACAAGACCAAAATTCTACGTAATCAAATAAAAATATCCACGTCTTCCACTTGATTCAATTTCTTCGCACAGTTTAAAACTCCTTCACGGCGGAAGGTTTTTTTTACGATCCTCAAAAAATTACTGCGGTATCTATAAGATTTATTTGAAAAAATATTTGATAAAACATTATAGCTTCACAGATGAATTCTTCTCGGGTTATCAGCAGGGTCAGGATGGCCATTACCGCCAACGTTTCGATGGCCTTCTCTGCCATCGTCATCAGGGCTAATGATGGACCTTGTGTCGTGTCGGATTTATTTAGCTTCGATATGGAGGTCCAGTCTCCTCTGATTGGTCAATATTTGGCGCCTTTTTTTCGTCTCAATCTTCCCATTCGTTGGAGGATGGGATTCCATGTTCTCCTCAGATTATAACCCGTGTCTCTATTCATTATGTTGTTCGTGAGTCGTATTTCAATTGCCTCTCTGGTCAGCCGATCCCAGTATCCATTTGCCCTGCAGAGGATTTTAGCTTCATCAAAATGAATCTTTTCGGATGCTGTAGTTGGCTTCGGCAGATTTCTCCGGATATCCAAGCCTAATGCAGCGCTTGTGCTCGGAAATCCTGGTTTCAATAGTTCTACCTGTTTCTCTGCTGTAAACGTCTCCACATGCACAGGGAATGTGATAAACACCGGAGGTCTTGAGTCCAATTTTGTCTTTAATCTTCACGAGTTGACTCCGTAGTTTTTCCGGGGGCTTGTGGATCGTCTCGATGTTGTGTCTTTTAATGGTTCTTGACAACTTCCCGGAAACCGTTGAAATGTACGGAAGAGCGGCCTTGGCAATGGGCTTGGCTTTGTCCGGAGTTCTTTCCGGGGCCAGATATTCTTCTGTCGGATGTTGGCTTTGGACGGTCCTTCTCAGGGCTGTAAGAATATCAATTTACAATTTTTAGAATAGATCTAGGCGTTAGAATTTCCTACTTGCTTAAAAACCTACATCTTTGGCAAGTAACATTGTTACTATCTCGCGTGACTAAGGAAATAAATATATAGGCGAGTCTATTGAAATGGGCCTCCCTGCATGCTATGAAAATCACAACTTCGAAGACCTCTAACTCGAAAATAAGGAGTATTACGACTCAACTTCTATTGAGACTTTTGATCTACTCCTCATGAACTATCATATTCCAAATTTTTAGCCAATTCCACAGTAACATTTTTTTCCATAAGGTTTCTGCGGGGTCCTTTCAAACAGTTGATGGATATTCTTGCTTTGCATCCGCTAATTCGTCCATTCCGCCTCGCTTACCCATGAAATATAAGGATAAAGCAGGGATGATTGATGACGTAATACCCTCTCCATCTACCTCAAAGGTTCTACATCTACATACTACCCCACGAGCCGCCGCATGGGCGTGTGGCAGGGGGTGGTAGGTCACCAGCCGTGTAAAGATGTAAAATTTTGTAGGTGAAATGGTGACATGTACTATGGAAGTGTATTTAGAGGAGCTCAGTTTTTATTGTGGTCGCTTATTGTGCGCGGAAAGAACGAGTTTTTGTACCTATCTGTTCGGCGGAGTATCTCTCTTATTTTATCGCATCTCTCAGACCTAGAAACGTAGTGAGGCGTCATCATAATATTCTCTGTGTCGCTCTGAAACATACCAGTTCTGAATATCTCAAGCAGCCTAAGCCTAGCGTGCAGTCTCCGAGTCTATAGGGACTCCCACCTCAATCCCTCTAACAGTTGTGAGACACTATATGTTCGTTCGTAGCAGTTTTTGACGAAGCGTACTGCTTGTCTTTGTATTTTGTTAATTTTTCGGTTAAATCTTTATGACCAGGATCCCAAATGCTCGTGGCAAGGCCCAAAGGCTCGGGCGGAGGTTATATCGGTCCATGATGTCATCTCCAAAGTTCCCACTGAGTTCACGTTCCCAAGTTGCGAAGTGCGGGTAAATTTTAGAACGGATGTTTCTGTAATACATCATTCGAATTCCTTTCAAATTCATGGCTTTCATATTTAAGAATACTTACTTCAAAAACGAATGGTTCCCTAAAAATGGTGCATGCTCCACATGAAAGCAATGGAGGTTTGTATATCGTGCATAAAAAAACAGAGGATGGACGCATTGGTTAGCCCATAACGGGCCTATTCTATGCAAGGAGTACTTTCCCATGTTTCCGCATGATTACACGTCTTGCGATCTCGCGTAGAATCGGGGGAATTACGACCGCTCGCTCGCGCGCGCCCTAGTGGCGGTTTCGGGAAACCATGGATGGAGACGCGGCGGATGCATTCTGAGGCAAAAGAGAAATATTTCTGCTGTTTCCGGAAGGGAGGGTGGGGGCGGGGGGGGGGGGGCTCTGGTGGTGGTGTTTCCGCGAGTGCGTCTTCTGCCCTAGTTTCGGCTAATGTTGCCCATGTTCGCGTTCTCCATCTCCCCCTCTTTACTTTTTCCCCCACCAGAGGGACGACCCGAGACACTCACGTACTCCAAGCGAATTATTCCCACGGTATGATGCGCCATAATTGCTCGGGGAAGTTACCCAACATGACGTAATTTCGCTCGACGGTTTGTTTCTTCCTTCATCGTCGCTTCTTATCTTATCTGGCTGATCGAAAGCTGCGGGTGAATGCTGACATATCCTTTTTTTTAAAAAAGAAGAATTCAATGAGTTTCACCCGTTTGTCCGTGTCCCATCTTGCCATTGAGATTCAATAATGGTAATAATAATAATAATATTTTTATTTGCCCAAGATCACAATATTACAGTCATTAATACTAGATATAAGGCACGTCATTTGTATTCAAATACAGAGTCAAAACAATACAAATATGAAAAATGTAAACGCATGAAACGTATAAGCGGAGAAAAATTGGGCTTGGGCAAAATATACATTGCTGTAGATCTTAGATTGTACACATTGGCTTTTGGTTCTACGTTAGGTTTATTACCACTTCTGAGGTAGCACAATCTCCATACTTTATAAACGTAAAGATGACGTATATCTACATCTACGCCTATATACTACCCTGCGAGCCGCCGCACAGGCGTGTGGCTGGGGGTGTTTGGACACCAGTCGTGTGAAGATGTAAGAGATAAGATTTTGGGAGGTGAAATGGTGACGTGTATTATGGGAGTGTATTCAGTGGAGCTCAGTTTTTATTGTGGTCGCTTATTGTGCGCGGAAAGAACAAGTTCTTGTACCTATCTGTTCGGCAATGTATCTCTCTTATTTTATAGCTTCTGTCAGACCTAGAGATGTTGTGAGGAGTCATGATAATATTGTCTGTGTCACTCTGAAAAATATCAGTTCTGAATTTCTCAAGCAGCCTAAGCCTAGCGTGTAGCCTCCGAGTCTCTAGGGGCTCCCACCTTAATCCGTCTAAAAGGTGTGAGACACTATATGAACTACCTGTACCTCTAAATCATCTGACAATCTAAGAAATAATTTTGGCCCTATATAGATAAAGGAGCGTCTAAACGGAGAATAATTGGGCTTGGGCAAAATATTCATTGCTGTAGATCTTAGTTTGTACACATTGGCTTTTGGTTCTACCTTAGGTTTATTACCACTTCTGAGGTAGCACAATTTCCATACTTAATAAACGTAAAGATGACGTATATCTACATCTACGCCTACATACTAAACTGCGAGTGCCCGCATGGGTGTGTGGCAGGGGGTGTTTGGACACCAGCCGTGTAAAGATGTAAGAGATAAGATTTTGGGAGGTGAAGTGGTGACGTGTATTATGGCAGAGTATTCAGTGGAGCTCAGTTTTTATTGTGGTCGCTTTTTGTGAGCGGAATAATACAAATATGAAAAATGTAAACGCAGGTACAAATAATATGACAATAACAATAAAAAAAGTTATACCATAGACATGCCTTCAAAATACCCACTGACAGAGTAATACAATTTATTATTTTTTTTTAAAGTTTATAAATTTTTGTTAAAGTTTTACTTTAAAACTATTAATACAGTTTATGTTCTTCAAATCTTTAGGTAATTTGTGGACCCCAGAGGTCAAGGGGTCTAAGTGACATTAAAAAAAACAAGTTATGTACAGGAATGGGACGTGAAAATATAAATCTTTTAGGTGGTAAAGGGATCCAAGTGATTTTCTTGACAGGTGATGCTATCTAGGGTAATGCCTCTTAACTACTTAGTGGGTTGTACCAAACATTTTCAACTTTGACTTAAGTTTTCTCAAAACAACGATTTTGTTACTTAGACCCCTTGACTTCTGGGGTCCTCATTTATTATACAATCTAAGTCCCATTTCTCGAGGTCCTAACATAGCAGTCTTAGTGCGAATGGACTGGTAGTGCAGATGATTACTATTCCTGGTATTGTGATCGTGAAGATCAGAGTTCATAGATATAACCTACTTCCTGCTGACATAGAGCTCTGAAATATTGTCAAAAGATCCAATTCCGGTGACAATATAATAATAAATTGAAATAATGATGACACTGTTTTAATTACACATATACTGAAAGATTTTCTGTAGAATGGGCTGTGTTTCCGCGTAAAATCTGGTAACCAAAAGTTAATCATCATTCCGATGACTTAGAACTCTGAAACTTTGTCCATAGACCCTCTACCGGTGACAATACATCAATCAATTTATACCAATAATAATTAATTGAATGCGCGTTCATATTCGAGGGATGGACCGTCAGTTATGGCGTCAGAAGTCTTGGAAAGTAGTCCGGTAAGGAGCTGATATTTAGGAAGGTTTGGAAGAGAATGAGATTTTTCTTTAAATTGAGTCCAAATTCATTGATTTATAGGGAAAACGATATTTTGCTCAAACTACCTTATTGTGTTCCTTAGATCGACTATTGGCGATATTTAAAACTACCACGATAATTAATTTAACCCTCATGGAATACTACCTGCCATGTCCCATCCATATCTCCCGGCGGTTCCAACAGTAAGACTCCTTTCCCTCATCGCGTCTCTCGAGAGGGACGGACCAATAGGAGATGCGACGTTCACATGTTGCGTTTACCTGTTAACCTTCATCTCTCTCACTCTCTCCTTCTCCTTTCTCCCCCCTTCTCCTTCCGCGTTTGCATCTCGACTCGCCCCCGGGCGATTCCATCTGCCCGACCGTGGTACACATCAAGAGGTGGTTGACCGCTGCGAGCGGCGGCGGTTCCGGAGCCGTTGAAGACCACGCGGAAATTGTTCGTGGTTCCGTTTCGGGGAACGACCTTCACGTGTTTGGTCAAGGGCTGTGCGATAATCGTATTTCAGCATCGTAAATGACGCGGAACGTCGTATAGCGGGTATTGGTGGATCGGGATCGGGTTATGGAATGACATGTTAAGATATAATAAGATTTATTTGCTCTGGGGAGCGCCCTTGGAGCATGAAAAAAGGTATACGCTACTGCTCTGCAAAGTATCATATCAATGAGCAGTTTTTTAATAAGAGTGAGAAAAACAAAGATCAAAAAACGTAATTTACGTAATGTACGACAGGAATTGAATATTTTCAAATAATCACGGAACTAGCCGCGCGGTTACTTCAACGGAGTCACATGTTAGTGGAAATTGGAAATTGCACACAATTGTGTGAATGCACAGTGGAAAATGCACAGAGGAAATTTCACACAATTGTGTTTCTTTTGCTACTGATGTCTTGTTTTTGTCACTGATTTCCACTGACTAAAACACTGAGAATTTCACACAAGTGTGAAAATTGTGTTTTACACAATTGCGTGAAATTCACAGTGGAAAAATCGTTCGCCTGCACTGGGAATCGAACGCGGTTTCATCGATTTCACGCCGAGTGCTGTAACCAATTAAGCTACACAGGCGTCCTCTTCCACAGTGAATCTCGTGGGGGCTTTAAGGAGAAAGTTGTCCTCATAGGTACTGTGCATATGATTCCAGAGGTACCCGTATGCGAGCGCTAAGCCCCACAGTCCACGGGGGCAAGCCCAATTTTAAACACAAAGAATTGAATATAAGTACAATCAATATACAAATTACAATATAAACATACAACAAATGAAGCTGAATTACGTTCAAAATAAGTTTTCAACAGGAATATGCCACAGGTGAGCAAGAAGCAATTAAATATCACCAATGAATGTGAAAACTAATGACGATGTATGATCTAAAATATTAATCAAATTGGAAATTTAAGAGATATTTCAAATATTTATTTTTGAAAGATAATAAACTGTTGGTGCTTTTTAGGTCATGCGGTAAAGCATTCCATAGATTGCAGCTGGGTACAAGAAAAAATTTGCACAGGCATTAGTTTGTGGAGTTGGAGGAATTAGGGCATCACCAATAGACCTAGAAGGTCGGGTAGTGCGCGAGGAAATAAAACTGAAGAGGACATATAAATACTGTGGGGTTTTATCTGTTACGATAGAATAAAAGAGAACTCCCAGAAAATATCTTCTTCGTTGCGTAGGACTGAGCCAGCGGAGTTCCTGACAGTAGGAGAGATATGATTTAATTTACGAATTTCAAAAATGAAGCGTACACATGAGTTGCTGCAATTTCAGGGATTAATCCTGTTTAAGGTTGTAGTAGACTGGCGAACAATAGCCCAACATCGTTAGTAACAGGGTAGAGACGAGATGTTTTCGGATTGCTAAGAGCAGAAATTTCCTTGGACGTTTCAGCTGATAAAGAACGCTATTGACGTTGTTACATATTTCAATGAATGATTTGTCGAGGAGGAGCGTACAATAATTCCTTAGTTCCAGCTATATTGCTACAAATAAAGGTAATTAGAGTGGACAGTGTGAATATACATACCCAGTATTTGTTTGGCTTAAAATTCTTCCCATTATGTACATGTTTATTGTTAAGTAACTTAAATACAACTTTGTATACTCCACTATAGGTTTAATAACACGACCCGGGTTTCGACACTTCGTGTCATCTTCAGGTGCAAATACGACATCTATCACTCTAAATATACAGGTTCGTGGTAGGGGAGGGGAAGGAATCTGGGAGTGGAGGGGTGAGGGGATGTGGGAGGCGGGCGTGGGGGGGAGGGGAATGCATGGAGGTGGGAAAGGGTTAGGGGATGGAGAGGGGACAACATCTTAGTTTGTGTTTTGGGAAAGTCAACTACAATTTAAAACACAAAACACAAACTAAGATGTTTTCCCCACTTCGTCCCCTAACCCTTTCCCACCTCCAAGCATTCCCCTCCCCTACCACGAACCTGTATATTAGAGTGATAGATGTTGTGTTTGCACCTGAAGATGACACGAAGTGTCGAAACCCGGATCGTGTTATTAAACCTATAGTGTAGTATCCAAAGTTTTATTTAAGTTACTGTGAATTACTTCCACAAAGTCAAGCCTGGAACCATTTCCTTTATTGTTAAGGTTCTGAAATTATTATTATTATTTTATTTTATTTTATTTTTTTAAGAGTGGCAATTTGACCGCGGTTCCTGGAAGTGACCATACGTATAATTTACGACGGAAGTTAAATACGTGACTTTATAAACCAAATCTCCCCTTGTTTAAGAGATCCTTCGTATATTTGGACCCTAAAGTATTTAACACCTTACATGAATCCATTAAAAGTTAAAAAAAAAAGAAAATTTTGAAATTTTCAATGGAATGGATATTGGCTTATAATGGGATATTGATTGTTTATACTAGATCTGTAATGTATGTACATGTAACCTATGCTATCACTTGTAATAATTAGTGTTTTATACGAATGTAGGCAAGATGAATCATTATTATTGTCTCTGCTTATCTTGTTCACTCTTGGGCTGAAATGAAATCGCCTCTGCTAATTATTATACATGCTTTTGAAAGAATTTTTGTTTAATGCCAGCAATGAATTTCATCAATAGAAGGCAGTCTCCACACAGGTCTGTGACCTTTGAGGTTGCCTAAAGCTCATTGATGTTTGTGCACAATATTTTACCGAAACTGTTGAGTACTTAATTTTTCTTATTCTTATAATTCAACTGGAATAATGGCGGCGCAATATATTTACGGATTTGGGGATGATATAGTCATTTATTCTCGTAACATAATGATGAATGATAAACATGAGATATTTTCGTAACAATTTGCGTAATGATTCCATTAAAAACGTTCAATTTCGTTTCGAAAACAAAATACTTCTCAGGGGTCAAACTGACCCCTGTCGGTACTGATAATTATGCCGTTAATCCATTATTTAAAGTCTTACATTAGTAATACTTATCATTCTCTCTAAGGTTTCCGCTGCGAGTTGACACTGGTTCTATTTCTGTCCCGAGTCCCATCTCTCGGATGATTCCCAAGAGACAGCATGGATGTGTCAGCTCAGACATACTTCCCTACTTAATCGTACTTGATTTGAACTAGATTTTTCCGGAAAAATCTCAATACTTTTTGTGTCCATATGCTCTCATCCCGTTTCTGTCGCGCTGAAACAAGAGTACCGAAATCGTAAATGACCACATTCAGCTTCCAAAAACTTTGAAACTGAAATGAAAACTTGAAAAACCACATTCAGCTTCGAAATTGCAAGTCCTCCTGTCGCTCACCACACTTATATGACTATGCCGTGTGTCATCCTTTCCAGTGAATAAACAGACAACAATGGACGTAGCCAAGGAGATAATGTTAAAAAGGATGGTACTAATAACAAAATAATTAGTTCGCTCTTAATTATCTAAAACTATAGAGCAGCGAGTTCGAATCGGATTCCAGACAAATGAACAATCAAAGGTATCACGCCGTTTTGTTCAATTATCATTGCCTGAACTATATTGCATCATATTTTTAAAGTCGAAAAATACATTTTGTTAGCCCAAAGATAATTATATACATTATACCCATTCTATAGTTCGTTATTTAATCATGACATCAAATCCTGCTTAAATAGCATTGGAGGGCGGATGCAGTATAATTACTGGTCTTCGTTACAAAGTGATTGATTCGGTGTAATACTTTGTCCCATAAGGTTTTACCCAAAGGAGAATTTACATGAAATTAAAATATATAACAGGCAGCTATAAGCTTAAATTTACTCATTACAGAACATTTTGCACAGCTCAAAAAAATCAGTTCTTTAAAATAGCTTTTTCTAAATAAAAAATGAAATCTCTTCAGATGGCAGATATTTACCATCACTTCATCTGTTCCTCCTTAAAAATGTGACCAAATTCGTTGATTTCAAGGTGAAATGATATCTCACCCATACTACCTCTTAAACAGAATATACCATTTTTTTTCCTAAACCCTTTCTAAATTCTTAGTTCCTAAGTTCCTAAACCGAAAATTGAAGCTTACACATTTATGTAGCACCAAAACTCAACACTAAGCTATGGCAAGAATTACACTGTTGTAATGGTCAAGCTGCCTTTAATAATAAATTGAGAGGCTGGTTGTTTCGTCTTAAGGATATTGAATTTCTCTTTAAGACTATTGCTTGAGTTTCTCAAAGACAAGGGTTCCACAGATTATGTTCATTTTTTATACTATTCTATCATCATATATATTATTTCTCAAAGGTGTTTTTTTGTCACAACGCCATAACTCTCATAATTCTTCATAAAAATTAATGATTCAAACATCGTTTTATAGCTTATGTGGCCCGCTATTGACGAAAAATAGACAAATGGTTTGAAGTTAAAGTTTTTGTTAAAAACATTATCAAAAATTAACAGTGCCATCTGTTGACAATATAATCAACTAATATGGTGGCTATGGTTACGTGCTTAAAAGACAGAGTCATCTACATGCCGCCACAACAACTATTAAGTTATTATTTGATAATTGTTGTGGCTGCATGTAGATGACTCTGCTTAAAAGACTGTAGGAGGCGCCATCTATTAACACATCATTTAGTTAGACTTTTTACATTCTACATGCAAGCAGTGTGACCGTTTACTGTTTACGTTTACGCTATGTATCTTTAACACAAACATAAATAACAAACAATTGTCCATGGGAAGAAACAGGTAGAAGAACAGGAAGAAAAAAGGATGAAACAGGAAGAAGTTGCATACTGTCCGAAATATTCGCTCGGGTCAGCTAGTTTTTCTATAATTTCTATTTGAATATATTTTGCTCGTGAATGGTTCACTATTATTGTGTTCTTATTTCATTTTGTATCTGTTTGCTAAGGTTGTGCATCTACTTTTACTACAAATATATGGACACATGTCATTCTGATGATTCATAAAAGAGCTATTTTTGCTCTACTCTGATGCTGAATAATGTACTGCCGAGCAGTGCCATACTTTCATTGAATGACAACCCCTACACAAGAGTATATCTTCTGGGGTGCTTACATCTACATCTACGTCATACCCTGCAAGCCACCCAAAGGGTGTGTGGCAGGGGGTGCTTCCACACCAGGCATGCATGAATGATATGGTAGAACACCGAAATTACATTGAAACCCGCGTAACACACATGCAAAGCGCCAATTAAAAATCTTATACCCGAGAAATATTCTATCTTCAATCGTTCCAACATGCAAGGGATACAAAGCCTACTACTACAGATTCAAAATATCATGCAAAAATGAGAACATCAATATTTACATCATGCATAAATAAGAGAGTAGAGAATATAATGAGAAAGATTAAATGTTGCCTATTGTCACTACTCGAACTATTCATGACGACGTTCACAGCTGTTATGGTCCCGAATGGTACGCGGAAAAAATGACATTTTATATCTTTCGGTTCTACAATCTAGCTCTCTAATTTTATTGGCGCGATCTAATCTGCCGTAGTACGAGGGGGTTAATAGTATGTTTTTTACGTCGTCAGTGAAATGATTTTCCTGAAATTTAGTTAGGAGGGAGGCTTAATTTCACTATTTTTGTGTGTATTTTGTTGTATAATTCTTGCAGTGAAATAAATATGTTTATGTTTATTTTTGCCGCTGGGAATAGGAAAGATTAGATGGAGGGAATACGGCAAAGAAAGGCCAGCACGAAACAGCACGCTGAGCGAAAAAAAAATTTTGTTCCCGCGCACAAACCTGGAGACTGTCATAGTGTGTGCGTTTTAGTGTTCTCCCCCCTTCCCCCACGCTCCCCACAATTGATCCGCGCCAACGAAATTAACAAATATCTCCCTTCCCTCCCTCCGCACACACTAATTCCTGTTCCTCCGTCCGTCCCTGCACTCCTCGCCATAAACCCTATCCTGCTGGGGTCCCTCCTCAATTCACGCTAATCCCTTCTCTCCCTCCCTCCTTCCCCACCTTCCCCTCCCCTACCACACGCCCCTCCCACCCCTCACACTCCTCGAAAATGATGTCTGACTACATGCATCCAATTTGTACTTGTTCGAAGAAAACCTTTTATGCGGGTGTACTTTGCCGTAGCTGCTAATTGAAATGTCTGCGCCGAGGAGGTGCCGTGGGGAGGCGGAGGGTAGGAGGGTGGAAGGGGGGGAGGAGAAGGGATGGCTGGAGGCATTTGGGGCGGAGGAAGGAACGGGGGTTGAGGCAGGGAGGGAATTGAGTGTGGGGCGGCAAGGGAGAGAAGGTTGGTGAAATGGGAATGTTGCGATTTTCGTCGACAATCGATGTGCGACAGTGGCGGGATATCGCGTTCGATGCCCATCTGTCAGTTTAAATAGCGCTGAAATGATTACCCCTTTCAACCGACGCCATTTGCTGGGAATGGATTGTTTTAATAAGTTGTAACATTGATAGTTACATGAGAACATTCGATGCCACGATTGCAACTCTTCGCTACTCTGCTCTGTTCTGAGATATTGCGATTTTCGTCGACAATCGATGTGCGGTAGTCGCGAGATATCGCGTTCGATGCCCATCTGTCAGTTTAAATAGCGCTGAAATGATTACCCCTTATAACCGACGCCATTTTCTAGGAATGGATTGTTTTAATAAGTTGTAACATTGATAGTTACATGAGAACATTCGATGCCACGATTGCAACTCTTCGCTACTCTGCTCTGTTCTGAGATATTACGATGTTCGTCGACAATCGATGTGCGGTAGTCGCGAGATATCGCATTCGATACCTATATGTCAGTTTATATAGCGCTGAAATGATTACCCCTTTCAACTGACGCCATTTTCTGGGAATGGATTGTTTTAATAAGTTGTAACATTGATAGTTACATGAGAACATTCGTTGCCACGATTGCAACTCTTCGCTACTCTGC
Organism: Ceriagrion tenellum; assembly: GCA_963169105.1. NCBI lineage: Eukaryota > Metazoa > Arthropoda > Insecta > Odonata > Coenagrionidae > Ceriagrion > Ceriagrion tenellum. The sequence continues at coordinate 72,385,511 of OY720642.1, read as the reverse complement.
TCTGTTCTGAGATATTACGATGTTCGTCGACAATCGATGTGCGGTAGTCGCGGGATATCGCATTCGATACCCATATGTCAGTTTATATAGCGCTGAAATGATTACCCCTTTCAACCGAAGCAATTTTCTGGGAATGGATTGTTTTAATAAGTTGTAACATTGATAGTTACATGAGAACATTCGTTGCCACGATTGCAACTCTTCGCTACTCTGCTCTGTTCTGAGATATTACGATGTTCGTCGACAATCGATGTGCGGTAGTCGCGGGATATCGCATTTGATACCTATATGTCAGTTTATATAGCGCTGAAATGATTACCCCTTATAACCGACGCCATTTTCTAGGAATGGATTGTTTTAATAAGTTGTAACATTGATAGTTACATGAGAACATTCGATGCCACGATTGCAACTCTTCGCTACTCTGCTCTGTTCTGAGATGTTGCGATGTTCGTCGACAATCGATGTGCGGTAGTCGCGGAATATCGCATTCGATATCCATCTGTCAGTTTATATAGCGCTGAAATGATTACCCCTTTCAACCGACGCCATTTTCTGGGAATGGATTGTTTAAATTAGTTGTAACATTGATAGTTACATGAGAACAATCGATGCCGCGACGGCAACTCTTAGCTATTCTGCTCTGCTCTGAGAGGTTGCGATGTTCGTCGACAATCGATGTGCGGTAGTCGCGAGATATCGCATTCGATACCTTGCTCTCAGTATATATGGCACTGTGATGATTGCCAATTTCAACTGACTCCATTTTTTCGTGAAAAGTTTGATAAAACAAGCTGTAAAATGGATAATAACACGAAAAATATGTTTTGACATGGCTGAAACTCTGCTCTGTTGGGATGTAGCGATGTTCTTCGAAAATCCAAGACTGACAATCGTTAGATATCACATTAGATCCTCGATGCTCAGCTGTCAGTTTACATAGCGCTGTAATGATTGCAAATTTCAATCGACACAACTTTCTGTGAATAGTTAGATAAAATAACTTGTAAAATTAATAACTATGCGAAAATATGTTTTCCCATGATTGAAGCTCCTCTGTACTCTGCTCTGTGAGGATGTTGTGATATTCGTCGACAATCGATGCTCGACAATAGCGGGATATCGCATTCGATATCACGATGTCAGTTTATATAGGGATGTAGTGATTGCCACTTTCAACTGATTCCGTTTCCCTAGATTAGTCAAATAAAATAAGCTGAAAATTGATAATTTTATGAAAATATTCTAGGCTGTGATTGAAACTCTCTTCTGCTCCGAGGGGATGTTGCGATGTTCGTCGATAATCGATATGCGACAATCGCGGGATATTGCATTCGATACCCAGCTGTCAGTTTATCTAGGGCTGTAATAATACCCGCATTCAACCGACTCCATTATCCGCGAATAGTTAGATAAAATATGCTGTAAAATGGATAATTAGATGAAAATATGTTTTCACGGGATTAAAACTCTTGAGTCGATGTTGCAATATTCGTCAATAATCGATGTGCGACAATAGCGGGATATCGCATTCGATACCAGTTACTCAGCTGTCAGTTGATATAGCTCTGTAATTATTGACCCTCTCAATCGACTCCAATTTCTGTGAATAGTAAATAAGTTATGAAATAATAAATAAGCTAAAAATTATAATTATATGAAATTAAGCTTTGCAATTAATTGAAACTCTGCACTACCTTTCCTCCCAAAGCTAAATATAGTGATACCTGACACTATTGATGAGATATGCTCTATTTGTGTGCGGTTTATTAATTTGCCTGGCATTCCTGAAGCTCGCGTCGAAAATTTCCGAAAAATGCTTCACCATATGAGCAATGGTCTGATAGCAATTTTATTTAACTATGATGGATCTTTATTTTGTTAGTTAGATAATTGGAACTGTGCTCTGCTCTAATATCGATATCAAGAGTATGTTTTCGCCATTGATATGACGATGCTCCCGACTGCATTGTGAGATGTACAGAAAATATTGTATATGATCCTGTGCGTTACATATGTTTGTGATTTAAAAAGAGTTGAGTATTGCTTGTTCAATAGCTTAAAAAGTATGGAGGAGTGAATTTCACCGCATAAAATTTCATTTCTTCAGTCGTAGACCTGCGACGTCCACGAAACTGTCCATCACCACGTTTAACTATTTTCACTGACGCCGATTTTTAAAGCAAATACGAGAACTTAGTTGTAAGGTAATATTGTAAGAGCACGGACGGCCAGGGTTCAAATCCCTGCGGAAGAGGGTGTTTTACAGAGAAAACCAGATCCCTACTTGAGTGTCTTTTGGAGGGCACTTCAATTGCAGTGCTCCGTCTGTCGGATGAGACGTTAAACCCTGGTCCCCATGGCGCCTTTCGTTAAGAGCAGGCTAGTGCCGACGCCGGGTTTCTATCCGCCCTTCCTCCCTTACCTGTCCCTATGGCGCAAATTACCTTAGCTGTCTGTCGCCTCCCAAAAAATTCAATCCAATCCAATGCGAAATTTCCTCAAGGTGATGTTTTTAGGTGCACGAATTCATTCGATATCATATTATTAGCGTTGATGAGAATGGGGCGGGGAGGGATGAATGTTTTAGCGTAGACTGCGGACGGGAATGTGTTTTGAAGTTGAGTGAGGGGAAGTGGGAGTTCGTGCGTTTTGGATGGAGAGGAAGGTGGGGCAAGGGGTTGGGGAAAGGTATTTTTTACACACGCATCAAAACCCAATGCGAAATATATAATATAAAAATTTACTTATCCATTGAATTGAATGAACCTTACTAGCGCACATTACACATCTATATATATATATAAACGAATGTATGTCTATCTGTATGTCTGTCCTGTATGCATTACTACACTGTTGATCCGATCGCCAAGAAACTTTAAGAAGTTGTTGAGTACACTCTTGCGAAGGTTTGGAAGGTTTTAGGTATAAAATTTTTTTAAATATCGCCCCCCCCCCTCCCAAGGCCCTCTTAATCTTTCGAATACTTTTCGCGCAACAACGCCCGACGGGTAAGCTAATAATCCTGACCTAATTTTTCAAATACTATTAAATTTAAAAATACGACAGTAATAGTTCAAGGCAGGAGGAAAGTTGTAGGCTACTTTAATATGATCTCAGGGCCCATAAAGGGCCCAAAAAGGGGCCCTTAGGTGGTTCGCAGTACGTATCGGGTTTTGTGCAGTGGTTTCATTTTTTACTTTTTTAAATTATTTCCGCTCAAGATAGAGAGTTGGAATTTTTTTATTTAATGTCTGAAAGAATGAAATTTTTAATTCTTTCAATAAATTGTCCTTTTCACTTCGTAATTGACTGAAAATTGCGTTTTTAGCTGCAGAAACACACATTTTTCTGTAAAACCAACAATACCATATTCGCTTGACAACCAGATTTCGGTCATTGCTGTTGGAATTCATATTGCTTAGTTGAGCTGATTAGGAATGCTAAGCATTGGGATTTGTGCAGCGGTTAATTATTTTGCTTTTTAAAACAACTTTAACTAAAGATAGAGAGTTGAAATTCATTTTATCACATACCCGAAAGCATGATACTACTAAAATTAGTGGTATCATGCCCGAAAGAATGAAGTTTTTCTCATTTTCAATCGATTTTCTTTTACGCATTTTCCTTGACAACCAAATAAACAAACAAAAATAAACATTAAATCAAATCTTAATTAACGAAAATGAAATTCTGAATAGCTACTCAACAAGTAAGTACTCGAATTATGTACTTAACAATAACGTTCTTTTAGCCTGGCTGTGCAGGTAGTATGATTACAGTAAAGGGTTTCAAAAAATTGTCTCTCTACTCTATATAAAACAAGTTTTACGAATTTCATTGTTTTTATTTTACCATGTTATTTTTTATCATTCTGTAAATTTTTCAGTCATTTGACTTATAATTATTATTGTTCATGGGAGTTATTGTCACATTGTTTACTTACTATTGTCTCACAATTGTATAGATGCTCTGCGGAAGAAAATATTAATTTAATAAAACAATTACTTGAAATGTAGTCTGTTATCACAACTACTTACTAACTCCTCACGTCTTATATAAAGAGTTTTGAAGGAAGTATGATCCCGAGCAACGCCGGGTAATTCAGCTAGTAATATATAAAAATGAGTGTTGTTTGTTCGTCCTCTATGCGTTCCAATATCATTTATCACATTGAGATGAAACTTTGTATAATTGCTCTGCGCGCGCCCTCGATGGTTTCTGAACATGAATATACATAATGGATTCAAACATTTGGAACCGTTGCCTAGGCTACGTGTTGCCTAAATTTTCACTTTTAGTTTACCCAGTCCTTGGCGCTACTTAGAAAAAAGTATTCTCAGTCGACTCGTAAATGGTCGTTGTTGACTGTTGTTAACGTGAGACTGGTGGATATTCAATAACGATCGAGGAGATATGAACTACTTGATGCTGTGAATAATAGCTGGCTATTTTTGAGACCTAACCGTTACTTTATAAATGCTATAGAGGAAATATCTACTACTGGAAGTGTGTAAGAGCCATACGAAACTTCCATCGTGAGCAGACGCCGACGGTTGCCTGAGTCTGATTCTAATTTGAAATCATTAAGCCCGTTCGGCTTATTTAAAGAGTTTAGAATGCCTTGTTTAAACAGAAATTGCTTCGTACCAGGCTGAAAAATAGGGTATGCGTCTACGAGAACTCACAATAGGAGACTTGGTTTGAAAAATAAGAATCTGTTCAAGGCGGCGGTAAGTGCATTCCCTTTAACCCACTCTGCACTGATGGTCTTTGGGACTACTCATGAAGCTACCACGTGTCCCTGGATCATATTCGGACAGTTGGATTGTACATGGGATTTCATGAAAATACATGGAGCATCAAGTATTGTTTCAATCTTGTCCCTGAATGATTTTGGAACATTTGGGATGAACGCGGGATTTCAAGAGGCTCGTACAAATGTTCAATAACCATACAGACGTATTTGAGAGTGGCGGTTATCCCATTTCATCCTCTATTTTCAATAGAAATAGTTTTTGTAACGATATAAAAATTTTTTCGTAACTTTGATTAAATTATCTTGATGTGGTCATTATTTTTATGTAATGTAAGTATTGCGTATTGGGGAGGAGTTAAATATATCCGTAGACCGGACGATATTAAAAAATTGTGTGACTACATCCTGCGTATGGTACTACATTTTTATCCACTGCATTATGATTACTGTTAAGTAAAACCGGGAAGACGTGTTTATTTACGATCTCTCGACTGTATTTACACTTGAACTGCCGTCTTTCATCACTAGGCGGCGCCACAATCCACAAACTTGTTTGTTTACGGAATTCTAGGCAACAGTTTTTGGCGACGAGTAACACATCCACTATTTCTGAATTATTAAAGCCATTGTACAATAGGTGGAGTGCGAGTCGTTTCAACAGATGATTGTTGGCACGCGAGTTTCTCAAAGAAGCGAGGAACGATATGCAAGCAAAGAAGCAGATTGTTTACGAGTTGCTCAACCATGTGCATCAGAATCGTATCAGTGAGACCTATTTTCTGTTAAAAGGTACGTAATTTATTTGTGCGGAGAATAAGATTTGGTGCAGTGGTCTCTTTGTTTGCTTTTTTTTTGAATTCTTGCATTAGATTTTCGTATACGCTTCGTTTTTTTCGTAAAATTGGATTTTTAAGGAGGTTGGTTCGTGACCGAATGAGTCAGAATTCCAGCGGCATCCCAATTGTTTTAGTTATGTACAGGAGCCTTTAAATAAATACAGATTTGATTTGTAATATGTCTCATTTAGAGGAAAGCTGAAATACCGCATTAGAAATGAATATTATAGGAAGACCAGTCTACGAAAAGACTTTTAAATCGAATACCGAGAATAAAGTCGTGCAGCGATAATGCCTAAATAAGTAATTAGATTTATGAAACCTTTTCAACAATATATACCACCAGAAATATATAAAAAGTCATGTAATTGTTATATTACAATATTTTATCAAGTAAACCCTACATTTACATTTATTTCAAGGTTAATTCATTTCTAAAAACTTTGGCAACGCCGTACTGAACTTTGTTGATGTCCTTAGTGACTGGTGTTTGATTTGCGTGAACTGAAGTGCTTTCCTGCTTTAAACACGTTGAATAAGTTCTTTTTAGAAGTTCTCATACTACACAACAGTCCTTTTCAGGACTAAATTGGTCACTCAATGGTTTGGACACCAGCCGTGTAAAGATGTAAGAGATAAGATTTTGGGAGGTGAAATGGTGACGTGTATAATGGGAGTGTATTCAGTGGAGCTCAGTTTTTATTGTGGTCGCTAATTGTGCGCGGAAAGAACGAGTTTTTGTACCTATCTGTTCGGCAATGTATCTCTCTTATTTTGTAGCTTCTGTCAGACCTAGAGATGTAGTGAGGAGTCATGATAATATTGTCTGTGTCGCTCTGAAAAATATCAGTTCTGAATTTCTCAAGCAGACTAAGCCTAGCGTGTAGCCTCCGAGTCTCTAGGGGCTCCCACCTTAATCCGTCTAAAAGTTGTGAAACACTATATGAACGCTCGTAGCAGTTTTTAACGAAGCGCGCTGCTTAACTTTGTATTTTATTAATTTTTTTCGGTTAAATCATTATGACCAGGTTCCCAAATGCTCGCGGCGTATTCGAGGTGTGGCCTAACCGGAGCGAAGTAGCATCTCTCTTTTTCTTTTCCATCCGAGAACCTTCCTATTATGAGCTATATATATGTATCTCCTCAAGGTGATGTTTTTCGATACGCGATATCATTCGATATCATATCATTAGCGTTGATGGGAAGGGGGGTGTGGGGGTAAATGTTTTGGCGAAGGCATCGGACGGGAATGTGTTTTGAAGTTGGGTTTTCCGTGCGTTTCGGATGGAGCGGAGGGTGGGGAAAGGGGCAGTTGGAAGGGGGAAGCTCTGGGTGGGGGTTGAAAGGAGAGGGAGAGGGGGGGGGGGAATCGTTGAGGAGAGACCGCTTTGCTCTCGGTTTTGTCCGCATGTCGCTAACATGCCTACCCTGGGCATATCCTCACATATTACGATTGCGCATAAGGGGATGAAGTGTGTGTGTGTCGGTCGGTGCGGGGGCGTTTTCACACATATATATCCGTATATGTGTAAGGTTGGTGAAAGACGCGGAGAGTAGGAAAAGGGGGGAGGAAGAGGGATTATATTGTGCCGGTTGAGGGAGACGGGGAATTTCTGCCTTTCCGGCGTTTTCCGTGAGACAAAGGAAGGTTTGCGGCGCCGCTCTCCAAGAGGGAAATGAATGGAGAGAGATAGGCTGGATAGAATTCGGCGGGGATGTTGACGAAGGGAGGTGGGAATTGCGTGTGTGAGGGGCGGGGAGGGGGGGGTGCAGTGGTGGTAACGACTTTATTATGGCCTATTTATGCATGTGACATCGGGCGTCGCACCCTTTTCCCCGTTGAATACAAAATCCTCCTGGGTAATTGCGCGTGGTAATGCGGAAAAAAATGGCTGAGACCCGAAGAAGAGAGGCAAACAAATCGAATGTATGAACAAGGTGTAAAAAAAAACATGCGTCTTAACAGAGATTCCGTCATGAATCGTATAAAATTCGAACGTAGGCACCGCTTCAATGTGCCTTTTCAGAGATATTCATTTAGCAAGGCTTGGATAAAAAATGTCGGGTTAGCATAAGTGCCGCGAGATATCTTAGTCTCTTTGTTAACATAGTCACCAGACACTCCGTGTCACCAGACACTCCGTGTTTTGTGCACCACATGATCCTCATGGGTGATTGGGGGTGGTAATGCGGAAAAAAATAGCAGAAATTCGAGGAAAATAAAAATATACATGTTAATAAACGTGTCTCTTAACAGGGATTCCGTCATGAATCGCATAAAATTCAAACATAGGCACCGCTTCAAAGTGCCTTTTCAGAGATATTCATTTAGCAAGGCTTGGATAAAAAATGTCTGGTTAACATAAGTGCCGCAAGATATCTTAGTCTCTTTGTTAACATAGTGTCACCAGACACTCAGTGTTTTGTGCACCACATGATCCTCATGGGTGATTGGGGGTGGTAATGCGGAAAAAAATAGCAGAAATTCGAGGAAAATAAAAATATACATGTTAATAAACGTGTCTCTTAACAGGGATTCCGTCATGAATCGCATAAAATTCAAACATAGGCACCGCTTCAAAGTGCCTTTTCAGAGATATTCATTTAGCAAGGCTTGGATAAAAAATGTCTGGTTAACATAAGTGCCGCAAGATATCTTAGTCTCTTTGTTAACATTGTGTCACCAGACACTCAGTGTTTTGTGCACCACATGATCCTCTTGGGTAATTGGGGGTGGTAATGCGGAAAAAATAACAGAAATTCGAAGAAGAGAAAAATGTACATGTTAATAAACACGTCTCTTAACAGGGATTCCGTCATGAATCGCATAAAATTCAAATATAGGTGCCGCTACAAACTGCCACGTCAGAGAAATTCATTTATCAAGGCCGGGATCAATAATATCAATAAGATCAATAATAAAATAATACCCCTTGTGAATGAATCTTTTGACGTAAGTGCCCCATGATATCTTGGTCTCTTAGTTAACTTTTAAGGCAGCAGGGATTCCGCATTGTGTGCGATTTGTCACTCTGCTGTTTATTTGTTTATTTTATGGAGGAATGATAAATTTTCATGTGCAAATTAGAGTGACTGATTGGTAACGACATTATTATGGCCTGTTCATACATATATGACATCGCGCGTCGCACCCTTTCCCCGTTGAAAGCAAAGTCCTCATGGGTAATTGCGAGTGGTAATGCGGAAAAATTGGCAGAGTAAGAGAGGCGAACTAATCGAATGCATGAACTAAGTTAATAAAAAACATGCCTCTTGGCAAACATTCCGTCATGAATTGTACAAAATTTAAATACAGGTATTCCGCCACAAAATGCCACGTCAGAGATATTCATCTATCAAGACCCGGATTAAGAATGTCTGGTGAACATAAGTGCCGCAAGATATCATAGTCTTCTGTTAACACTGTGTCAGCAGAGATTCCGTGTTTTGTGCACCACATGATCCTCATGGGTAATTGGGGGTGGTAATGCGGAAAAAATAACAGAAATTCGAAGAAGAGAAAAATGTACATGTTAATAAACACGTCTCTTAACAGGGATTCCGTCATGAATCGCATAAAATTCAAATATAGGTGCCGCTACAAACTGCCACGTCAGAGAAATTCATTTATCAAGGCCGGGATCAATAATATCAATAAGATCAATAATAAAATAATACCCCTTGTGAATGAAATTTTTGACGTAAGTGCCCCATGATATCTTGGTCTCTTAGTTAACTTTGAAGGCAGCAGGGATTCCGCATTTTGTGCGATTTGTCACACTGCTGTTTATTTGTTTATATTATGGAGGAATGATACATTTTCATGTGCAAATTAGAGTGAATGATTGGCAACGACATTATTATGGCCTGTTCATACATATATGACATCGCGCGTAGCACCCTTTCCCCGTTGAAAGCAAAGTCCTCTGGGTAATTGCGAGTGGTAATACGGAAAAAATGGCAGAATAAGAGAGGCGAACTAATCGAATGCATGAACCAAGTTAAGAAAACATGCCTCTTTGCAAACATTCCGTCATGAGTGTACATTTCTCGGGCTCGCCACCGGGTAAGATAGTCATAGGCAGCGGACGTTTCGGGTTCCGACTCAGTAGCCTTGAGAATGGGTAACGAGTCGGAACCCGAATCGTCGGCTGCCTATGACTATCTTACCCGGTGGCGAGCCCGAGAAATGTACACTAATGTTATTCGCCGGGAAAGTGTTAAATCATACATTCCGTCATGAATAGCACAAAATTTAAATACAGGAATTCCGCCACAAAATCCCACGTCAGAGATATTCATTTATCAAGACCCGGAATAAAAATGTCTGGTTAACATAAGTGCCGCAAGATATCATAGTCTTTCTGTTAACACTGTGTCAGCAGAGATTCCGAGTTTTGTGCACTACATAATCGTCACGAGTAATTGCGGTTGGTAATGGTGGTAAAACAATGTCCTTGCACAATAACTTTGAGAAGCCACCAAATTACTTCTCTTCCTAAACCTAAAATTGAAGCTTACAAACACTTTTATAATTTTGTAGCACCAAAACTCTACACTAAGCTATGACAAAAATTATACTGTTGTAATAGTCAAGCTGCCTTTACTCATAAATTGAGAGGCTGGTTGTTTCGTCATAAGAATATTGAATTTCTCATTAAGGCTGTTGCTTGAGCTCCTTTAAGACAGGGGTTCCACCGATTATGTTCATTTTTTATACTATCCTTTTTTTCTATAAATTCTATTTGAATATATTTTGCTCATGAATGGTTCACCATTATTGTATTCTTATTTCATTTTGTGTCTGTTTGCTAAGGTTGTGCATCTACTTTTACTCCAAATTCATAAAAGAGCCATTTTTGTTCTACTCTGATGCTGAAAAATGTACTGCCGAGCAATGTCATACTTTCATTTAATGGTAACCCCTACACAAGAATATATCTTCTGGAGAGCCTCTATTTTAACTGTTTTTGTGAGTATTTTGGTGTATACTTTTTGCAGTGAAATGAATATGCTCATGTTTAATGCGGAAAAAAATGGCAAAGACGCGAAGAAGAAAGGCAAAAGAATGGAATGCATGATCCGAGTTAAAAATAACATGTCTCTTTTGCAGACATTCCGTCTAAAAATTTCACGCATATCTGTACGTAAACAAAAGTTGCTTCAACCCCCTAGGCAAAGGGGCCTCACATAGGAATAACTCCTGAAGTGCATGACAAATTTTATAACGTAGGATGCAACTATTGGATAATCCTCATACCGCAGAAAAAAATTGGCGCTTTTGAATATAAAATCGTCGCTGGAATATTCCAGAGTTGGTTTTCATCATATTTCGAACCCCTTGTGAATGAATCTTTTGACCTAGATTGAAGTAGGTCCAAAGACGAGCGCTCAGTTTTGTATCTGCCAACAGTTAAAAATTTAACTGCATTTTTGAGGACAGTTCTACTATTTGCTCAGTTTATTTCATTCAAAATTTCATATTTATTTTTGCTTATGTGGGGAATGTCAGTTTTGAACCTCGTTGAACCTTTTGAAAACTTTATTCGTAATTTCATATGGCTTTCCTCGTAATATCTATTTCAAGATTCAAAAATTTGTATTACTTTTTTTCCTGCCATCACAGTTAAGAGGCGCATGCATTCACAGCGTAGCGTGTATGAACTATTGAACAAATTCATACCCACATGAAACTCTATTTGTTTGCAGTTTAGTGTAGAAATAAAATTTTATATTAATTTATTATTAGGAAATTATTGGTAAGGTAATAGGTCAACCGGAAGTGATAAAAGCTCTCTTCAATCTTCATTGGCGCAGAGAATTATATGCCTAAGTGAAAACGTGGTATGATGCTAACACTCTTTATGGACCTACTACAGTTAAACACATGTACTGAAATATTAAACAATAACATTTTGGGAACGTTCAAAGCATGCGGATTGCAACGCGACCAAGAACGAAATCGTATGACGCCCCAGTTTTAAAATGCAATCATTTTACAACATTAATAACAACCTATTTCCTGTTAAAGATACAACGCTGAAACGTACAATATGTATAGCAAAGTTATTTTTCTACCATTGGCCGAAATACATAAATCAACATCAGTCATAAAAGATACTTTTATTTGGGTTACTAATTATCAAAGTCGAGGCTTTGCTCTAACACCGTCAAAAACCGGGATTTTTAACTTTACACCCTTAGTAAAAAATATTATATTGCATTTTAATAATTCAAGTTTGCCATTTAATAAGGTAGAATTAAATAATAAAAATTATCATGTGATTTATCTCTATTTTTTCGCAAACTCGATTGCACATTATTTCTGCGCGGACAGTAACTCGTACGTTTAAACTGAAGGTACATTTCTCATACATCTAGAGCATTGCACGTGGTGTTCACGTGGAGTAATTCTCATATACTCGGGCGAAACATAGGAATTACCTTGCTAATTATAGTAAGGCTCTCTACCGTTTAAAACTAGATTCGAAGTCAGTGAATTGGAAAAGGCGCAAGTTTTGAAAAGCCTAAACGTTTCTGGGGAAACATATTAGATCGTGGAGGGCTTGGCTGAAAAGGACTAATTTTTTTTGTCGCCAATGAAGTAAGTTTCAGGCGATGGTAGTGGCGGCGAAACGACGTCAAACATTCTTTTAGCTTGACACGTCGAAAATTAACCGTGTGTCTGTCTCCGCGAGGGATTTGAGCTCTCGACTGAATCTGGAGCGGGGAATGCATAGGACGTTGGGAACAGAACCAAACCCTCCCGAATGAATGGAATTGTTTTGTGAATCAAAACTGCGTGTTTCCTTCGCGAGGTGGAAATTTGCCGTTTCGGTACATGTGTGTATTGAGGGACTCCCGCGAAATGTATGAATTCGGAATTTGCGTCGTTTTCCTCATTGGCGTTCAGTTTCACAAAGCCGTGCATACAGAACTGGGATTTTCTGTTTTTTGAAACGGCATAAAGATACTTCCCCGAACCGGGTAACGGGGAACAGAAAGATTAAACCTCAAAATTGCGTTCCGACTGATTTCGTATTTTCTCAGCCTGGAAATCAATAGCTGGTACATACTTAATATAGCTTTGGAGCGAAATATCATTTGACCCAGAAATAAATGAATTTTGAAATATATGAAATGAAAATATATAAAAAATAAATGAGAATAAATGAATAAAAATAAATGAAAATCCTCATTCAAAAAAAGATCTCACCAAGAATACCCGCCCTTTACCGAACTACTTTCCGAGATATTTACGAAAAACACCTGCCATATTATACGGGAAATCTTACGTTCAGTCACTACAGAGAGATCTTATTTATAAAAATGAGGAATTTTCAGCGCCAGGAAGTCGTCAAAAAATTAACAGTTTATAGTTTGTATGTTTTCTCGACTAATTTTTTTAAATAAATCACATCGTCACCTTAGTAATTTTTTCAGAATCGCTAAAAGAAAACCTTCCGTTTTGAAGGCGTTTTAAACGTACCTCGTGAAGAAAATGATTCAGGCTAAAAACTTATGTAGATATTTTTATTTGATTACCAAGAATTTCAGTCACATAAAAGTATCTTATTGTACCATTAACAATACAATATTTAATTCACACTTCCTACAGCTGAAGAAATTAAAACGTATCACTCGAATATGGTCTCAATTATGACTGGAGAATTATCTCGCTCATACTACCTTAAGCGATGAAGTGTGAGAATCTTTTGATTAAAAGTTACAGGTAGCCGCTATTTTTATGCCTCTATTTGCGATGATCGTTGATTTGGTCATTGATTAAATGAAAATCTAGACACCGGGGTTGAAATTCACTGTGAAAAAAATCATTTGACCTGACCGGGATTCCTACCCGGATCTCCCAATTGCCGGTCAGGTGTGGTAGCCAATTACACCACCAAGCCATCCTCTTCAAAGGCGAATTTCGAGGGGGGTTTATGCGAACTAGTGCACCCGTGCGAGTGACTTCGTACCACATCATTTGTTAAAATGCATTGTTTGGAAAAGCAAGAGTTTTCCGCTTCCCTTTTTTGTATTTACGATTTAAGCTATTTCATATTTATCTTGTTACTCTTTGCCGTTTCGCTCTTTTGCTCGTCAGCGAGACTCGTGCTTAGATCAATGCAATCGAAATGCTTGATTCTGTAATCGCAGAATATCAGTCGCCGACATCGCCGACAATTTTAGCCGGCCTCGTCCTCTAACACGAAGTACAGCCAAATGTTCGTCTGAGTGTAAAAACTCAATTCTAGAAAATGCAGAAATCTAGGTCGTTGCATTCTCCAGAGAAACATGATTTGCCGTTAGTTGCCAGTGCCAACCATTCCCCCTCATTTATTCTCCAAAGATTCTGGGGCGCATTGAGACCTGAAGACATTCGCATGAAAGGCTTGATTCCTGGGGAGTGTAACACTCCAATGGGGAGCGGGTGGAATTCCCCTTTGGGTCTGACATGTCTTAAAACACGCTATTAGGCTTGTGAGGACAAAACGGGTCAGGGGGTCGCGGGATATTTCCGGCTGGCGTGCGTGCGTGGCATGCGTGAAGTGTGTTGTTACAAACACGAATAAAAGCGAATAACGGACGAATCAGCATTAATAGCAAGTTATTAGGTCGTTTGATAGGTTGAACAGCTTCTATTCAATATGTTGGAGTATTACAGTCCTATTCCACATCTACTGCCCGTCCTATTCTCTCCTATTGCTACCCTATATAGTCGATGTTGACCCCAACGAATGTAAAATCCCTGCAACCTATCACGAACTTCTTCGCACGTATTATTAAAAATTGAGTGCCAAATCTCCACAACCTCCCTCTGATGATGTATTGTCCTCACTCTCTGTGAATAAACTCGATAATATCTTCCTTAAAACTGATTTTAAACTTATCCATACCACACCGAACTCAACCATTGACTGCCCCGTCCTTGTTTCCCTGATAACTTTAAGAGGACGCATCATACCCTTCGGTAAGGGAAAGGTTCTGTCGAAAATCCACAAGATCGCACCCGATGGAGGCGTTTTAGGGTCAGGAGTCTCCTACTCCAGGATAACTCTCGCACAAGGCAACAGTCGTCGGCAAGTTTTAGCCAAGTCTCCGGCGCGTAAGTACAAGCAGCGCTTATATAAGATCTGTGAAAGAAGACTGAACTAATTGCATCGCCGTCCGAGCACATCGTGGCAGAAAACCATTCAGGTAGCTTGTCGAAATATACCAATTACAGATTCTATCTTACAACCGTGACGGCTGTTACTTAGCATTACGATAGAGGAGGGATTGATACATCTCCATTAGTTTTAGATATGTCAATAATAATAATAGTTTTTATAAAAATATACCCTACATCTTGCCGTTTTCCCGATGGTTTAATTATGCTCCGGGATAAAATTTTCATGTTTCAGATACGAGCCTCCCTTGGCAAAGGTCTGTTATTTTTACTATAAAAATTTCAAGTTGATGACGTAAGACTTAAACAAAAAATCTGGGGTCGGAAATCATCACAAATCCGACCTGTCGAGCGGGTGTGATGCGTCGCCTTAAGAATATCCACCCGACGCACCAGGACTCACTCATGGCCCCATATCCATACTCCCAGATTATCACTTACAAAACGCTCCCTCATTTTTTGTCCCTCTTCTCTTCTGAATTCCCTTCCTGAAAACATCGACCCTTTCACCTCATACTCCAATGCCTTCGCTAACCAAGCCGCACGTCACTTCCAAACATAGTAACTTTTACTGGCTCCCCAAGTTGGGGTATTATCTGTCACCATCTTCTTTTTCTGTTTTTGCGTTTGTTCTTTTTAATTTTTTACCTGTTCACTATAAAACAACTTCATGCTGTATGTGACCTTTTTTCAATGAAATGAATTAATGGATGTTGAGTAAAAAAGGCCAAGGTTACTTCCACGTTATCACGTTTTTAAAGCAGGAGCCTTAATTTTAGGCATATCCGATAAACTATCTTTATTTTAACATATATTATAAAGTAAGGCTTATACTGTCGAGTAGTATAAAAATGTAGCTGCGTCATTGGTCATTTGACGGAGATATATTGGTCTGGAAATGATGAATTTGATTTCTAGGTGGACTGATTCATGCCGATGAATTAAATCCGACACCTGTGTCGAAAGCCATTAGAAAGGTTTTCTGTCTGATCCTCAACACTATACAACCTTCCCCCAACGTTTATCGAGGTTTTTAATGTTCCGAAGCCCATGTCCAAAAAAGTCGAATCACACAGTCGCAGCAGAAACTTCCAATTGTATATACCAATAATATGAAAATTCGACAGAAGTTTCCGTGGTGTCCTTCGCCGCAGTGTATTTTTTGTGAGTTTCAAATGCTGTCTAATTCCGGAAAAGCTTGATGATTTTTTTCTCTCTGTAATTTTCGCTCTTCAATCTACTTGACTCCGCGAAGGTCTCCATCCAACCCCACGCCCACCCCCCACCCTGCAAGGAATAACGGCATAATAGGACAGGGTGAAGAGAGAGGACGGAGGGAAAGATAGAAGTCGAAGAGAGACACTACGGTAGGGAGACCCATATTATTTCACGAAAAAAGCGCGAGCCAATCATAGTTCGCTCTTGCTTTACCAGGGACCCAATATTGAGGTCTCATTGTGAGACGATTCGAAATGGGACTGCAGTTGGTGGTGATTTAGTTCGACTTCTCGAAGCACTAGTATTGGAAGCTATTAGAATGGTTTTCTGCCTGACCCTCAACACCATTCAACCTTCCCCTCACGTTTCTCGCAATTTTTTAAAGTTTCGATGCCCATGTCCAAAATTGGGCGGTGAGGCATCCGGCTTCTCGAAGCGCTTGTTTTTAGCAACAATTAGCAGGATTTTCTGTCTGATCATCTACACTATACAACCATTCCCTCAAGTTCCTCGCGATTTTTTTAAGTTCCGATGTCCATGTCCAAAAACGGTTGTGGTGAGTAGGCTTCTCGAAGTGCTCGTGTTCGCAGCAATTGGGCAGGTTTTCTACCTGACCCTCAACACAATACAACCTTCCCTTCACGTTTCGCGCAATTTTTAAAGTTCCGAAGTCCATACCCAAAAACGATCCTCAGCGCAGCAGCAGTAACTTAGGCGCGAGCTATACTTTCAAACGGAAGTAACAAGGTGATGATCACAGTCTCTCTAATTCAGCAAGCACAGGTGGACCTCGTGTCGTATTCCTGATACATATCTTCAACTACGTGTGCATGATGTCCTACAAGCCACCTCAAGGGTGTGTGGTGAGGTGCGGTAATTCTCCTCATGGCATGCGCTGACTGTTCAACACACTCATAATATTACTCATCATGCTGGTGTATACTGCCAAGTGACGTATGCGTAAGGAGATATCACATTCAGTACGGTATCTTAGGGTGGCTCTGGTTTGACCACGTTTATCAAGAAAAAAATCTATGCTACACATTTTTATTTAATCAGTTCTAAAAAACTCTGCTTTCGCTGATGAAATGGGTTTTCCTATCATAATGAAAAATTAATGCACAAACCGGACATTAAACTTTGGACGATACTAGATCAGTAAGCAGGCACTTTCTTACGGTGTTATCTTTTGAGACACTGTTCTAAAAATTCTGACCATACACTTGAAAAATGAATTTATTATCATTTACTGTACCAATAAGTGCAGTCATCCGACGCTCAAGAAGTTGAATTTATGTATCAAGCTTCAAATATTGAAAGCAATACTCAGTTTTATCACTTTTCTCTTGGTTGGGTTCGAACGCGTCATGCACACAACTGCATTAATAATCTTCCAACCTCGATTTTCAAGGTGACTTTTAGTTAACTTAAGGCGTTTCGGGCTTGTATATGTGAGTCAAGACGAAAACTAAGGTAATACACATATTTATTTATTTAGTTAAAAATCCTGCTTTACCCGTTGAAAACAGGTCACCTATTGAAAACCAAAATTCAAGTAGAAAATAGAATAGAAAATAGTCTTTATTGTTCTGGGACTTTAAGTCCCCTGGAACATAGAAAAGAAATAAATACATGCCATAACATAAAAGATTACAAAACACTAAGCAATTTTATATAGGTAATCAGTCATGTTTCTCTTGAACATCGAAATTGTCATAGAGGTTCTAACATTTACAGGTAAACAATTCCATAACTTGCAGGAGGAAATTAGGGAAGAGTGCTCAAATAATAAGGTATGGAATTTAGGGACTAAAAATTACTCAGTGACACGAGTTGATATTTTTCCTGTATCTACATTACATATCAAATTTTCATACAAATAGGCGGGGTTTTTGGATTTCAGGACCTTAAACACGTATAAAGCCTTTTGCAGTTTTCGGCGTTTATCCAATTTCAGCCATTTAATTTTTTCGTAATAAGGCGTGACGTGTTCATCATAGCGGATGTTGAAAACAAAACGCAGACAGGAGTTTTGAAGACGCTGCAGCTTAATGCACAGTTCTGAGTTAACATCTGAGAAAATATGATGCTTTACACACACAATATACAGATTATACCACGAATGTATTTTTGATGACCACACTTGTCCGGCCATAGGAGCCGACTGCAGCGCCATTTGCATGGAACTACCGTATTTTGACTCCAATTAAGACAGTAACTCGCTATTAACTTTGAAAAATAGGTGGTAAGGTACTTGGTATATTTTATTTTTATTTAATTTCGCTTCTTATAAAGTGTTTAATTTCAAATCTTGAATATGCCTTCTCGTTCAAATTGATGTTTTTCTGCTGTGATCTGAGCAATCTTCGTAAGAGCCCCTGTTAAAACCTCCTCTTTCGAGGCTGAATTATAGCTAAACTAGCCTGGAAACCTTATTTTATTTTAATCTCAGTTTATAAAGCGCTCTTCAAAGATGTTATATTCATGTTTCAGGAAATCTGTAATAAGTGAATCTAAGGTCAGAGGCACCATCGTTTTACTTCTGCGGGATTGACGATGTTCTCATTCATAACGGCGACCATTAGTTAGAGTTTAGCGATGCTAACATACTAAATGTTTGGTTACAGTCGTACAGACATGCAAAAATTATTACAGAATTAGAGGCACATATAACATAGTTATAAAATACGTCCTATGCAGACATTAAACGTCCTTTTAAAAATTAACCATTTGAGTGCGGCATGACTTGATATCACGTCATGGTTGTCTTTACGCAGGTGCTAAAGACGTTATATCACGTCATGTGTACCGTGAGTGTTCCAGCTTTCATTGAGTGAAAGTTCCTTAGTGAAAGCTGGAACTCTCACGGAACCATTGACGTGATATAACGTCATCAGCACCAGCGTAGGGACAACCATGACGTGATATCACGTCATGCCGCACTCAAAGGGTTAAAAGAGAGCGAATGAACAATTCTACGTATTGTTACAATTTGTATCTTTGACGGCATCTGTAATCGTACGGGGAAAAAATGACATTGTAAAGCCCGTTTTACACGGTGCATGTGATTACGCAAGTTGATGCGTGCACGAACGTGCATTTTAATTGCGTCGTACAAATCGGTAGATTTCAATATCGCATGCATGAATGCATGTAAGAGAGAGTGTAAATGGCCCCTGATCAAATTCAGTTATTTCAAAACGGCAGATTGAGAAACAAATGCATTTCCAAATTGTGCGATGTCGTGCACCGTGTAAAACGGGCTCAAGTTCTCACCATCTTGAAATCATGCTCTTTAATTCTGTGCGTGTGGCCTACACGACCTTTGCTGTACGAAAGGGCATAGCTGTGTAAGAGGGTCAAAAGTCCCCCCTCCGGGATTTTTCCCGGACTTAAGGCATCCGATTCGGAATCAAAAAAGACTAACTTCTCCACACTCCCAGCCCGCTAGAGGCCCACCAGCGCCTCCTAGCTCGAAAATTCAATTTTTCACTGTTTTTGAGACATCTCGAACTAGAGAGCATATTTTTTGATGCGGTTTGCGGCATTCGAAGGCTTTTTTGATGGAGCAGATGTCCAATTTTTTTCAAAAATTTTCAGACGGACACGGAGAAATGGCGTCGGTTTGAAAATTTCTAACGCGTGTTTTTATGCAATATTCTCGAGAGGGCCACAAAGAAAAAATGGTTTTCGAGGGGGTTTCCGGATTATTCCAAATTATATTTTCTTCACGTCTTCCTAAAAGTAACTCTCCTTAAGTTTACTTAAGAAATTAAGGTAGTTTGAGCGAGAGATAGCGAGAGCGAGAGTCACTATGGAAACCATATTCGAATTATACGATTTAATTTCAGGAGCTGTAGTTAGCATGAAATTAATATTGCATTATTAACGGTGCAGTGATATAATTTTCATGGCTGAAATTATAATAAATTAAATAAAAATATCTATATAAGTCTTTGACTTGACTCATTATTTTCGCGCGATTCGTTTAAAACTCCTTCACAACGAATTGTGTTTTTGGGATTCTGAAATAATTTATTTTGGTGACAATATGATTTATTTTCAAATAAAGTTCGGAAATCATAAAAACTACGCACTGTTGGTTTTTTGACTGGATCTAGATGTTAGATATTCCTCATTTTTTTTTAAATATGGTCTCTCTGGAGAGCACTTACGCACCATTTACTATGTGAAATGGCTGCAATTTTTGGCAAATATCTCGGAAAGTAGTGTTTTAAGGGCTGATATCTTGGCATTTTTAGAAGGATCGGAATTTTTTCATCAAAATGAGACTGAATTCATTCATTTCTAAGTAAAATGATATTTCGTTCAAACCACCTAAGCATACTCAGTTAAATTGATGAATTACTAAGTTTTCCACGAAAGATTTATTACTTTCTTACGACCTGGTTTTTTATCGCTGCGCGACATCTTCCGGTACATAGCTTGCAAAATAACAGTGTTTTAAAACTTAAACCTTTAAATCTTGTGTTTTACAAGTTCCGGACCTAATGATGTCGCGCAGCGATGAAACCCGGGTCGTAAGAGAGCAATAAATCTTTTGTGGAAAACTAAGTTCTTCATATACTTTACACCTTCAGGCGTCACCTCTTGAAAGTATTTTATACTTGAATCCATATTAAATCAATCCTTGTACTTTTCCACAACTATTTATTAACGTGCAACGCATTTCGCAGCTTGCTACATCTTCAGGTACAATTGTTTACATGTTTTTTATTGATAGTTACGATATTGATAGACTAATATGTTCCCCTGCTTTTCCACCCAAAAATTAGTTAGTTCTCCAAACCCCTCCCCCCACAGATTCTTATTGTTCATTACTATCGTAACTATCAATAAATAATATGTGAACAATTGTACCTGAAGACACAGCAAGCTGCTAAACGCGTTGTCCGTTAATAAATAGTTGCGGAAAAGTACAAGGATTGTTTTAATATGGACTCAAGTAAGTTATTCATCATTTAATTATGAGGGAATTCCTCCAAGTTTCTGCAAACACCACTAATTATATTAAGCATACTTAATTCTTGCAATCTTATCGGGTAGTTCTAAGGAAACGCAAGTGTTAACAAGAAGTGCTCTTTTTACATTTCAAGCAGCATTAACCTGCGTCTGACGCATTCTAATCCCGGTTTATTCGTGAAAACCGCGAGAAAATTTCGAATTTATCATTCTCTCTCTGCGGGATCAATCCTTCTTTTTTTTCTTTTCGTTCCTCCTCCCCCACCCCCCCGAACTGCATGCATCCCATCGTCTCTCCCTTACACGATCGGGAAAGTGCCAACGGCGGCCATAAGCGATGCGTGGCTGTTTGGTCGAACGGCGGCGCGTTTCGTGTAAAATCTCATCATTATTTAATCTCATCACCCGCCGACGCCGCCGCTGCTGTTGTTTCTATCGGGATGCCCTATTTCTGGCGCCATTGTGCATAACAGGCAAAGGCGAGGTAAACGACTTCGGGACGAGGCGCATTTCGCCAGGGTTTTTTTTTTGTTTTCACTCATTTTTCCGCTCTCAATGGCTGGCTGAAGGGTTTGGGGGCAAGGGATGGGAGCGTACCGCGAAAAGGGAAGTTATCTCCTCCTCCCTAGGGGGACTTCGCGATATGCAAAATTTCGCTCCTGCGATGCGAATTTTGCAGCCCAGCACAATCGATGCGTCGCATATCGTTTCTAACATATCGCATATCGTATCTCATTGAACATCATATCGGAATATCAAATCATTTAGGATGTTAGAGTGACTGATCTCTAACTATTAGTCGCCGTTATAAACGAGATAATCGTCCAAGGACGATGAAAGCAGTAAAACGATCATTGCGCTCTGGCCTCCGAGTCCTTTTCAGATTTTCGATGAGATATGGTATGATATTTGACATAAAATTGGTTTCTCATTGCATTTCGGAGAGATATTTCTTTTCGCATTATATTCTATTTCGCAGAGGTTTTACGACCTGTTAACGTAATTGGATCGAAATATCATTTCACCTAGAAATTACTGAATTTGTAGTCATTTTAAAGAATAGTATATCACCCTTCTAAAAATACCACAATATCAGCCCCTTACCGAAATTTTTTCCCGAATCATGGTCTCCATTTGTCTGAGATTTGGTATGTTAACAAGCACAACATTTTTAAGGTAGCAGAGATACAGGCGATATAGGGTTCATTAGTATCCCGTGCCGACATATTAAATTGAAAAGACAAAATATAACAACGACGTTACCTGTCGTTACCATCAACATTATTGACGCCATCAATAGTACATTAATTAATAATTATTGCATGCATGAAATCATGACGATATCAAAATATGAAAATTATTTCACTTTGTAATATTACACTATACTTAAGTATTGTGGAATTTAAAATAGGGAAATTATTTTCATACCGCGATGTGGTTCACCAATTTAAGCCTGTTAAATTGCTTTAGGTATACCTATAGTTCGAGGGCTGTTCAAAAAGTAATGATAATAGAGACATTGAGGGAAAATGTGCTGCGAAGAGTAGCAATGCTGCATACCATCGTCGACCAGTTTCAAGTCGATCTGTGCAGTGAATGGACGCACGTGACGATTCGCATAACATGTGATAGATATTCGCCTACCATGTCCAGCATGGATGAAAAGTTAGAGCAACGTTGTACCATGAAATTTTCGTGAAACTAGGGAGGGACCGAAAAGACGAGTATGAATTATTAACTACGGTGTCTGGTGAAGATGTTGATGTTACAAACCAGATTACCTTCTACAAGTGGTATTAAGCGTTTGAGGATGGCAGAGAGAGCATTCCCGACGAGCTAAGCGAGGGGCGCCCTTCAACGTCTCGAACCGAGTTTGTACTGAATACAGCTGTCAATATCGTCCACGAAGAACGACGAAGTACAAGGAATTCGGGAGCTCGCCACATATTTAGGCATTTCAGCTGACAGCGCATTTTTGATTCTGCAATATGATTTGGCCATGCGACGGGTCTTGCAGATGGGTGCCGCGCCTGCATACACCGGAGCAAATTCAAAATTGTGTAATCGCATGCGTGCGCGGCCACCCGTTGTTCACACTGTAGGAGATTTCTTGAATGCTAGAGGCATCGCAACTGTACCCCACCTACCGAACGGTCCAGATTTGGTCCTTCGCGAATTTTGGCTCCTCCCCAAAGTCAAGTTTCCGCTCACAGGGCGGAAATTCAAGACCAAGCATGAGGTTATCAACGCTGTGGAGGCGCGGTGCCAGGAACTCGAGAAAGATGATCTGGCGTTCGTGTTAAAAAGTGGCAGGAACGGTGGCAGAAGTGCATTAGAACAGAGGGGGGGTTACTCCGAAATAGAGCATGTAGAATTGAAAGACTGAATAACTACTTTTCCTTTGGAGCGTTTTTATCATTAATTTTTAAACACCCCTCGTAATATCAATCTTCCTAGGAACCGCTGAACAAAGTATATTTACCTATTCAGAGACGCATTTAGTATGGGCTAAATTTGCGTCCCAATCATAGCACTGCGAATAGATATTCCGCATCGTACGTAAATTTGATATGCATAGTTAAATACCTTTATATGTAAAAAGTTAAAAATACAACTAAAACTCTTAAATTCATATTGCACATAAAATACAGAATGGACAAAAAATGTTTACCTACTCAGAGACACATTTACCATGAGATTAATTTGCGTCTCAATCATAGCATTGCAAATAGATCCTTCCGCATTGCTCGGACCAACAATGTACATGATTAAATACCCCTTTATACCTAAAATAACAAATAAAACTAAAACGCTTAAAATACATCATCGTTGACCGTTTAGTCCTAACATTGGTTGAACGCAGCCCTCCACCCTTCCCTATCTAATGCTAGTTCACTTACCTCCTGGTATCTCTTCCTATGTACTTCCCTCTTTATTTGATCCATGAAATATTCCTGGGTCTTTCCCTAGGGACTTATGTCTTTTTTTTCCTTCAATTATGTTCTTCACAAACCCATTGTGTCTCAGGGTGTGTCCAATCTATCTTGCTCTTCTTTTCTGTATGGTATTCTATAAGGTCCTTTCTTTTTATACTCTACAAAACACTTCATCGTTTCTTCTTTTGTCCGTCCATTTTATCTTCAGCATCCTCCTCCAGCACCAGGTTTCGAAGGCTTCTAGTCTTTTCTGGTCAGCTTATCCAATGTTTCATGCATAGAGATACATAAAATACATAGAGATACGTGAAGATTTACACTCGCAAAAAACATGAACGTTTCGACGATCAAATCGTCTTCGTCTGCGGAAGAGGAATAAGGGTGATTCCTCTTCCACCGACGAATATCGTCGAAACGTTCAGCTATTTTTTGTGAGAGTCCTTTTTTATGTATCTCTTTGAATTTTCAGTGTCTTATCTATATTTTTGAAAAGCTGTGCCCGGCATGCGTTGCAATGCCTCTTTTTCTTTCTAAGTTGGCACACACATATGCAAAGCAGACACATTTGCATGTACAAAATAAATGAAAGACAATGATTGGTTGTAGTCTGATGAATTCCTCGTACCTACACATGAATTCGTAACGTATAATGATGGCATGAGTTTCTATTCCATGCCTATGCTGCGGATTGCAAATAAATAAAATATTCTATTGCTGAAGCAGTGCAAAAATTTAAGATTTTCCAGCTTCAAAATCCGATTTGAGGAAAATGCCAAGCGTATACGAAAATCGAAAACGAGGATTCAAAAACAGCAAACAAAGAGACTACTGCACCAAATCTTATTCTACGTACAAAAAAATTACGTACCTTTTAAAGCAATTGTGTCTCAATGATATGATTCTCATGCTCGCGATAATATGTCCCACTGATAAGATTCTGATGCGCGTGATTGAGCAACTCGAAAACGATCTGCTTCGTTGCTTGCTCGTCGTTCCTCGCCTGTTTGAGAAGCTCGCGTGCCAACACTCATTTGTTGAAACGACTCGCGTTCAACCTATTGTACAATGAATTTAATAATTCAGAAACCCCACGCACAACTTCTAACCAAAGTTCCATCATGATCTGATGAATGGTATTGGAACGCATAGAAGACGAACAAACAAATATTTATTTTTATATATGTGGACATCAGAAGTCAAGGGGTCTATAGACATTTTTGAAAAAAAAATAAGATAGGTACAGGAATGGGATGTGAAAATATTAATATTTTTGGTGGTGAAGGGTGATTTTCTTGACAGGTGCTGCTATCTAGGGTAATTCCTCTTAACTACTTAGTGGGTGGTACCAAACGTTGTCAACTTTGACTTAAGGTTTTTCTAAACAATGGTTTTGTTACTTAGACCCCTTGACTTCTGGGGTCCTCATATTAGATGTGTATCGACGCCGAGAGCGTTTTTCGTCAGGCTATCCTTACTAATTTATGTATAAATACGTAATGGTGTCTGTCTGTTTCTCCATCAACAAAAACTAGTTGACCGATTGAGCTGAAATTTGGCATGTAGATAGGGAATATATCTAGTTGTAACTTAGGCTGTACTAAAAAGCCTTCAGAGCCCCTGAAGGACTTCCCCAGTTGGTCCATGCTAAGAATTTGGTTCGGTGCAGTAGTTTCATTTTATGCTTTATAAAAGTACTTTCACTCAAGATAGAGGGCTGGGATTTTTTTAATCAGATGGCTGAATAGATGAAGTTTCTAATCATTTCAATCGATTTTCTTTTACGCTTCGTATTTGTACGAAAATCATGTTTTTAGCTGAAAAATCTCACATTTTTCTCTGAAATCAACAATAGCATATTTCATTGACAACCAGAGATTTGATCCTCAAATGACCACGCCGACAGTATACTTCAGGCTTTGTGGTTTTCTTCTAATTTAAGCTCAGTGTTTTTCACACCCGTTGAGTGACAATGGGTACATTCCGCTCTCTCTCTCTTGCAGTTATTAATCCTTAGATTGCTTTGAATATAGACCTCCATTGATCTCTTTTCCTAGCTTCCTTTTCATTTCTTCATAGGATGTTTCCCCAGCATCCTTCCTCACTTGCGCCATGGCCTCCCTCTGTATCATACCCCCTCCAACATTCCCTCAAACGCACTCTTTACCAGAGTCTCGTGTCTTAGTATATGCCCCACTAATTCTGCTCCTCTTTTCATAATACTCTTCCACAGTTCGCTCTCCTTCTCTCTCGCTCTCCTGAACACCTCTTCATTTTTAACTCTGTCTATCCAACTGATTCCCAGAATTCGTCGATAACAACACACTTCTAAAGCATCCGGTCTTCTCCGTTCTTCCTTTGCAATGGTCCAGGTTTCACATCCGTAAAGAGCAATCCTCCACACGAAAACGTCATATCAATTTTTTTCTTATGTCTATGCTGATGTTTCTTGCAGTAAAAAGTTTTTTCTTCTTGTTGAAAGATCTTTTAGCAGTGGATATTCTATTTATAATTTCTCTTTTGCTTTTTGCGTCACTTGTTACCTTCCGCTAGTCCTATATATAAATCGATATATATATGATGGTAAGGTGCATTGCATTCGATGCATCGCAATACGGCTCATATCGCCATATTCTCTTCCCCCCTTTCCATTGCCAATATCCCCTCCCTTCCCCGCCCACTTCGCAGCCTCGTCATGCACGAGCGACTAACGGCTTCGTTTGTTATAAGCTTCGCGCAGTCTTCGCATAATGGCGGCCTATTTCGGCAGTACACAGTGCACCAGGCAATCGGTTTGCCCCACGGGTGATGGCTCCATGTCCCGCCGTCCTCTAGTCCTCTCTTCCCCCTCATCCACCCCTCTACACACACCCCCTCCCCCCTTTTGGCATCGCCAGGGCACACGGCACATTCCCCCAACGGCAAAGGAACAAGCGAGCAACTCCGATGCGTAGCGTGTCCCTGACCTCTCTCCCCTCCCACCCCCTGCCATGCACCGAAAACTATCCCCCTAACCCCGTCTGGCGAGAGTGTCACGACCCCTTCCCACCCCCAGGTCTCCAAAACCCTAGGGTCTCCGCAAACCCTTACCACCACACCTCTTTCAATCGTCCCCTCCCTCCAAACCCTTCCAGACTATCCAATGCCGCAACAAACAAACGCATGAAATTCTGCAGGATCCGTATACATACATATATGTATATACACGTCAAGTATTACGCCTAACGAGGAGTACCCGAGCAATATCTATACCCAGACCAGAATTGCAGTTGTTCCCCTGTGTCTATATCCAGCCGTCGTAACGGCGGCATGAATGCTAGGAGACGTCATTAAAATTGATGTTCCACAGTGTTTTTTTCTTTTCTTTTTTTACGGGAGGCATCATGATCATCAGCATTCTATCAGGATTCCAAACAAATGTTTTCGGATGCTATATTGCTTTTATAGGGACATTTAAAAAGTGCAGATTCCTGATGCGTTTGCGATTTATGTCAAATTTCTTTTCTACTGAATGCCCAGTGTAACATTCGTTTCAGCCATGGCTATAAATACGTTGCTTCCTTATAGCTAGAGACAATTGTTAATATTTGGAAGGTTAAAATAAAAAATAGTATCAATTCATATGAGCACAAGATGCGTTTATTCTATTTTGTTCACCTATGTAAATGATAAATCTATGATATTAATAAGAACTTTGAATACATCGATCAAAACCTAGATATGTAATCGGCATTCTATCTGGATTCCAAACTAATAGTTTCGGATGCTGTGTAGCTTTTATGGGGACATTGAAATAGTACAGTTCGCTGATGCATTTGTGATTTCTAAAAAATATCTTTGCTGAATGGAATGAAATTACTGAATGCCCAGTGTAACATTCGTTTTGCCCGCAGACGTTTATACGCCATATACTTCTTTACAGCCAGAGATAATTGCTGAGTGTTGGAAAGTTAAAACAAAAAATTGTATAAATTCCTTATAGCATCAGATGTGTGTATTCAATTTTGTCCGCCTCCGATTTGGCATTGAAATGATTAATGCACAAGTTGAATGACATTAATAAGAACTTTGAATACATCGATCAAAACCTTGATATTTAATCAGCATTCTATCAGGATTTCAAACGAATATTTTTTGATACTATGTCGCTCACATGGGGACATTGAAAAAGTACAGTTCGCTGATGCATCTGCGATTTCTGTAAAATATCTTTTCCACTGAATGTTCAATTAATCAAGCCAAACTTAACCATTTTCGAGAGATCCTTTGTATATATGGGTCCAAAAGTTTATATGTTGCTTAATTCTATTAAAAATATGAAGAGTTGTGAAGTATTTCTGCAGTTGGCCAAGTTTTGGATATTGGCTGAGGAAGATATTGTTAGATTTTTCTGAAATATTATATGCTAATCTTTTCTTAAACTTAGTGCTACCTTGTAAAGTTAATTACACTATCATTATTGCATTATTAATTAAATTACCTTCTAGTGATATATAAGATTATTTTGTTAAATATTATGTATCTTATCATGTTATATGTTGGAAATGTATATGTTTTCGATGACGGTTGCCGCAGAATAGCATTTGTGTTAGAGGCAACCTAGCTTTCATGTGGATGAAATGTAAAAATCAACGTTTCAACTTGTAGCTACAGAAATGGACTTCCTCAGAAGGGCAGCCGAAAAATCCAGGCTTGATAGAGTAAGAAATGAGAGAATTCGAGAAATTATGAAAATGACAACAACCATTCTGGACGAAATCAAGTCAAAACAACTGCTGTGGTACGGACATGTTCAGAGGATGCTCAAAGAAGGACTGCCCCGCACCATCATGGAGTGGAAACCCTATGAAAGGAGAAAGAGAGGAAGGCCACCTAACTCATGGAGAAGCGGAATAGCCAAAGCCATGGCGGAGAGAAACCTGTAAGAAGGAGATTGGGAAAACAGAGAGGCCTGGAAATTGGATGCCGTATTCAAGTTATTGTTGGTGAAATCAATAAGCATACTTTACTTTAATGCCCAGTTTAACATTCGTTTTAGCGGCAGACGTAAAAACATTGCTATCTCATTGTCAGGGTTGCTGAGAGCTGAAAAGTAAAAACAAAAATTAGTATCAATTCATAAGGTCATTAGGTGCGCTCATTCAATTTTGTTCTTCTCTGCTTCTGTATTGAAATGATAATTGCATGAAATTTATGATATAAAAAAAGAACTTGGAATACATCGATCAAAACCTTGATATTATATCAGCATTCTTAAATGAAAATGACAAACTTTGTAAAATTCCACCAATTTATTTTCAGGTACGACTAGCTTCGTCGCAGCGGCGACATCTTCAGGTCTGAACCGCACCTGAACCTGACCTTCCTGCCGAACCGCACCTGAACCTGAACCTGACCTTCAGGTCAGACCTGAAGATGTCGCCGCTGCGACGAAACTAGTCGTACCTGAAAATAAATTGGTGGAATTTTACAAAGTTTGTCATTTTCATTTACGAAATGAACTTCCACAAAGTTAAGCCTGAGATGATAGAGATAATCAGCATTCTATCACGATTCCGTACAAATGTTTTTGGATGCTATATTGCTCTTATTGGGACATTGGAAAAGTACGGTTCGCTGATGCATTCGTGATTTCTATAAAATATTTTTTCTACTGAATGCCCATCCGTTGTAGCCGCAGACGTATGTAGAATCTATATAAGTTGCTCCCTTATAGCCAGAGGTAATTGTTGAGAGCTGAATTGTCGAGACAAAAAATTGTATCCATTCATAAGAGCGTAATATGCGTTTATTCAATTTTGTTCACATCCGCTTTTTTGTAGAAATGATAAATCAAAATAACTTGGAATTCATTGACCAAAAATTTTATAGTATATGAAAGAATGATAAATTTCAAAATCCCTTGTTATTTCTTGAAAATACTGGTCGTCGGATATTTATGAGTGGAAATGCATAACAAATTATACCGTAATACTAACGCTTGTAAAACTTTCAATCGCCTTTGCGTGTATTTAAGTTTTTAAGCTACTTAGCTCCAAGAATACCATTATATTTTCACTGACATTGTGTGAGGAGCACATTAATTGCTAACCGATGGTTACTGTATTTCAAAATGCACCGAATACCCATGACTTCAATCGGATAGAATATAGAATGATAAAAAAATGATTATTTTTACTTAAAGATAAAAAGCTAAAATACGAAAAAGTGATCTTTCCTTAGTTGATGAAAAAGTAATAAACATATTTCTATGCTTTTTGGGGCGTTTAATAGCCATAATATGAAATATAGCGGATGCAAATACGAAAAGCCAAGTGGAAAATATTTTGTTTTGATCTCAATGTCACTTGCATATCACTTATTATGCATGAGAGGGCGTCTATAAGTATTTAAGGCATGATTTTATTGACACCTCCAATGTTTAGAGCCTTCATCTCCACGAAAATGGCTGTGAGACATGGATTGTCATGACCATTGAGGTATACATGGAGAGGAAACTACGTCATCAAACTGAAGCATGACAACCGAAAGAACAATCATATTGTTAAAATATGCGCTCTCCGTTACTTTCCAGTGGATAGCACGACGGAATGGACGGATTAGCGGATGTATAGAAAGAATATCCACCATGTATTTGAAATTTAAGGGGTACAAAAAATTGAAAGTAACTCTTTAAACATCTATTGACCGATTAGTGCCATGGGTTGTACTAGAATTTACAATAGCTATAATCAGAAATGTGGATGATTATTAATTTAAATAAATAATCAAAATATGTAAGGAGAATTCACATTGAAGAAGTCAGTGCATGTTGATTTCTAGTAAGTTATGGTGTGAGAAACAGTAAAATTGCAAAATTAGTGCGTTAGCCCGCAAGCGCTCTAGGAAAATGAAGGTTAACGAAGATAGCGGACTGGTTTCAGTTTATAGCATTGGCTAGCATAGCTGGCACCCTCCATCTACCCTCACTGAATGAACCTGGAATGGTCATGACCCTGAGTTTGTGAAATGCCTCTGACTACAAGTCTATTTTGTCGTAGGTTTTCTATGGGGGAATCTTCTCATGAATCGATCGCCGATATATAGATTTACTACGGCCCCTAAGGTATGACCATCTGGCGTGCGGAAACTTAGCGAATGAAAAGCAGAGAATGTAAAAGACTAGCTCAAGGAATCTGTATTTTACGTTGTACCAATCATGACCTCAACATAAAAGGGAGGGATTATGAATACGTCACCTTTCATTTATTTTTTCATCGTTTTTCCTTCAGAATGTCTTCTTCTCCAAAATGTGAAGGATTGTGAATAACTTGCCATTATTTAGTTCGGGAAACTATTGAAAATACCTTGTTTCAAATGCAGAAGAAGAGCAGTAGCAGCAGTAGGCTTAAAATCGGAGGTAAATATTGCCATTACTCCAAACTTTCGTGATTTAATGCGTTGAAACCTTGGTTACCCATGAGGTTCATGTTAAAGATTTGACTTTTTAAAGTAATTTTTAAAATATGAAATGATTTTTCCCAACTATGAGACCTTCCTTAATCTTATTTTTGACATTAGAAGGTAACCATAGGTTACATTCCTCTGATACTCTTTATTTTATCGTTTTGTTCCTCCACTCATCCCCTAAATTCCATGGAGTTAACTATCGCTGTGTAAATAACATCACTGGATAAATCATACGTCGGTTGCAACATTATAATTTCAATGAATCAAACGTTCCCCGATTGCCAATAACTTAGCTCAGTAATGTGGACGGAAATGACATGTCAACCATATGCGGCGAATGCGAAAGATGTATTACGAATTAGCTCCACAAGTTTCAATCAATCATTCCAATGAGAATGTCAGTTCTTTGAACTGTCTGACTCACCACTTAAATAGTACACTCAGTCTCTGTCATCGAAATCAAATCATTCTTTCTGAAGCCACTGCTTCTTGTGGAGCCAGAAATGGAGTGGTTGCCACTGATACTCTTGCTTATGGAGTTTTTTGTGAATAAGAGCATATTTTTAACAAATCTGGTCGAATCAAAACGTGAAAATCAGGAATGAGCTGTCTTATTTTATCATCATATGTCTTATGTTATCATCGCCCAGGCGTTTTTCGCTATTTACCGTCTTAGGTACCACTCTGGCTACTTAGAAAGAGGGAAAATCTTCTTCTTGCCTTCCAGATTTCAGCATGTTGCCTGCTCCGGCTTCACCATTACAGTCTTGGTCTCCCAATACGCCTATACCCTTAGGGTTTATATGTACTTTGAAACCTGTTTGGAAGTCCTATCTAGAGTGTATCCTTGCTCAACATGCTCTTTCCATCTTTCTGTATAATTTATTGCTATGTCTGTCACTGGTTGTACGTCAAATTCCTGCCTAATTTCTTCATTTCTTACGTGGCCCAGACGTGTACAGCCTATTACATATCTAAGAAATTTAATTCCTGATGTTTCAGTCTGTACGTGGTCT
Organism: Ceriagrion tenellum; assembly: GCA_963169105.1. Lineage (NCBI taxonomy): Eukaryota > Metazoa > Arthropoda > Insecta > Odonata > Coenagrionidae > Ceriagrion > Ceriagrion tenellum. The sequence goes on along the minus strand of OY720642.1, from coordinate 72,353,145 downwards.
CTTTTTTCTAAGTGCCCAAGCTTCTGATCCATATAGTAATGGGGGAAAGCCATTATTTTGTAATTTTTTTTTCGCGTTTCATTGGCAGTTTTTCCTTTTTGTAACCTTTTCATGGTCCCATATATTCTTTGGAAATTGGTAGCTTTAGTTACAATGCCTTTGTCCATTTTGTAAGTGTCATCGCATCCCAAATATTAAAAAAGTGATACATGCTCTAAGATTTCATTTTCAATTATCATTTGCAAAGATGAAATGAGGATGAATTTCATGGCGAATGAAAAAGAGGAAAATTACTGCGGGCCGTGGTGACAGAGATAATCTTCACCAATTTAGTAGCCAGTACAAGTTTCTCAACCGGTGTCTCAACACTTGTTTTTACGAGATATACTTGCACCATCTTCATTAACGGAAAATTTCGGTATTTTTAAATCTATGATAAGTATATTAGTTTGAATAAAACACGCTAAGATTTGGAATACGACAAAATATCTAAATCGGTATCTTAGTAGCCACAGCTCGAAGGAGCACAAAATATTTTTTAACTGGCGCTTGCTGGGGGAAGCCATAAAGTGAAAATGAAAATGGCATCTCGTTTGGGATATCAAAATATGATGGGTCCCTGCCATCCGCTGACATTTAAAAGACAGGGAAAGAATATTTGATAACTGAGTCGGGGTAAGAGGAAGCATGCATCTGACAGGCAGAAAAAGTTATCTCGACAGTAACTCCATCAATTCCCTCCTCCGCGAGGGCATTTGAACTCGGACATATCAGTTAATAAATACTTCAAACACCTGTTTTCTGCATTGCTAATTTCAGAACTGATATAAATTCCAATGATACTCTTTGTAATCTCTTTGATCCAAAACTCTTTGAGTGTCGCATGTTGAAGAATCGAAGCATATTAAACCATTCTCATGAGGATCTTTCTTCGATATGCACCCTTTGCCTTGAAAACAGAATATGTAATCCGGTGGAGAAGCTTGAAACCACACGGTATTATTACGAACATGTGACTACGTAGTCACGTGGTACAATCACGAAGGGTTCGAGATTTCGATGTATTGAAACCACTCGTAAAAATCCCACGTAGTCCGCCCTATCGAGTTTTTCTCGCGGGATTTTGGTTTAAGGAGTTCAATATCGCGATTAAAGACATTATAAACCAAATATTAGATACCTAAGCTATCCAATGTAATGAGAAAAACTCATCAAAATCTCCAACAATCCTTTGTTGTATCACGTGACTACTTATAAACGGGGTTGGAATCATTCCGGCATTCCGGGCGGGGGATCTTGTTGGTGTGGTGGCTAGTCTGGCTAACCATGCGAGCGGCCAGGGTTCAAATGTTTTTTAGACAAAACCCGATCCCTACTTCAGTGTCTTGTGGAGGGCACTTCCAAGTGCAGTGCTCCGTCTGTCGGATGATACGTTAAACCGTGGTCCCCTTGGAGCCTTCCGTAGAGAGCAGGCTAATGCCGACGCCGGGTTTCTATCCACCCTTCCTCCCTTACTTTTATCCCTCTTCCCAATGGCGCGAAGGACCTTGGCTGTCGGTCGCCTCCCCAAATATCCAATCCAATCATTCCGAGCGATTTCAAACAACCCCCACAGGAACCAGGTTTTGACAGATAGTTTTTGAGATTGAGATATTATTAGAATCGAAAGTCATTTGAAAATTACATGGGTTCAGCTCCATAACCGGTATCATATATATTATTTCTCAAAGGTGTTTTTTTGTCACAACGCCATAACTCCCATAATTCTTCATCAAAATTTATGAATCGAACATCGCTTTAAAGCTAGTGTTCCCCGCTATTGACGAATAATAGATAAATGGTTTAAAATTAAAGTTTTTGTTAAAAATGATTCAGTGCCATCTGCTGACAATATAATCAACTAATATGTTGGCTATTGTTACGTGCTTAAAAGACTATAGGAGGCGTCATCTATTAACACATCGTTTAGTTAGATTGTTTACATTCTTCATGCAATCAGTGTGACCATTTACTGTTTACGTTTACGTTAGGTATCTCTAACACAAACATAAATAACATATAATTGTCCATGGGAAGAAACAGGTAGAAGAACAGGAAGAGAGAATGAAGAAACAGGAAGAAGCGGCATACTGTGCGAAATATTCGACAGGTAGAAGAACAGGAAGAATGAAGGAAGAAACAGAAAGAAGCGGCATACTGAGCGAAACATTCGACAGATAGAAGAACAAGAAGAAAGAAGGAAGAAACAGGAAGAAGCTGCATACTGAGCGAAATATTCGCACGGGTCAGCTAGTTCTCTAGAAATACAGGACTCGCTTGTCTGTTATTGATAGTTGGATACATTCACTGGAATGTGATTATCATACTTATTTCTGGTCAATACTGGTACTTGAATTGGGATCTTTCGTCGGTTACGATAACACCCTTAACACGCTATGATTTTGGGAACATTGGATAAAGTTCAATTTTCATGGCTGAAGTTAGCATTCTGTAAACGGACCTTTACTTAGTAATGCTCTCTTTTACGTTTAAAGAGACGTACTCCCATCCTATTTTAGCTTAAAATCCTTCATGATCCATCGAGTACCAAGGTATTTAACATGTCTGAGTAAAAGTTGTAATTGAGGCTTCCGTACGACTGGGATTGAGGTTATTTCTTCGGTATTGCGAGGTTTCCGCCGCGTTAATCCATTTTAAGGACGATATTTCTCCGGTTATCCTGTGGTCGCGATGTTCCACTGTCCTTAAGATGGAGCAACGCGGCAGAAACGCTGGAAAATCGAAGAATCAACCTCCATGTCTGGACATAATTTTATTTAGTCACATCAAATGGAGGATTTGTTAGCAAATTTTGACTACTAAAACCACGCATTAATTTGAGGAATGATATAGGGTTCTTGCAACTATAAAATTAACACCAGGGTTGAAATTTGCTATGAAAAAATCATTTGACTTGACCGGGATTCGAACCGGATCTCCCAATTGCCGGTCGGGAGTGTTAGCCAGTTACACCACCAAGCCATCTTCCTTCAAAGCGAATTTCGAGGGAGGTTTATGTGAACTAGATGTTCAGGCCTCAAGTCTACATTGTAGCACATGAGACGAAGTCGTGCTTATAAAGCCACTGTCGCGGTGGATAAACCCAACGTTGTCGTTATTAAAACGACGAAATGGACAAATTTCCAAACATTGCATTTAACAAATGATGTGGTACGAAGTCACTCGCATGGGTGCATATACACCTGGGTTGAAATTCACTATGAAAAAATCATCTGACTTGACCGGGATTCGAACCCGGATCTCCCAATTGCCGGTTAGGTGTGTTAGCCAGTTACACCCCCAAGCCATCTTCCTCCAAGTCGAATTTCGAGGGGGGTTTATGCGAACTAGATGTTCAGGCCTCAAGTCTACATTGTAGCACATGAGACGACATTTCAACCCTGGTGTATATGCACCCGTGCGAGTGACTTCGTACCATATCATTTGTTAAATGCAATGTTTGGAAATTTATCAAATTAACGTTTTGATTTCATTTTCCATCAGAAAATCAATTTTTAATATTAAGAGGACGCATCATACCCTTCGGTTAGGAATAGTTCTGTCGAAAATTCACAAGGTGGCGTCACTCGCTTCCGATCGAGGCATTTTGGCGTCAGGAGTCTCTTACTCCAGGATAACTCTCGCACGAGGCAAAAGTTGTCGGTAACTTGTAGCCCAGTGACCCGCACGTAAGTAAAAGGCAGCGCTGACATAAGATCTGTGAGAGAAGACTGAACTATTTGCGTCACCGTCCGAGCACATCATGGCCGAAAACCATTCGGGTGGCTTCTCGAAAGATACCAATTACAGATTTCATCTTACAACCGTGACAGCTGTTACTTAGCATTCTGACAGAAGGAGGATTGATACATCTCCGTTAGTTTAAGATATTTCAATAATAATATTAGTTTTTGTAAAAATCTACCCGACATCTTGCCGTTTTCCCGATGGTTTAATTAAGATCCGAGATAAATTTTTCATATTTCAGGTACGAATCTCCCTTGGCAAAGGTCTATTCTTTATACTATTAAAATTACAAGTGGATGACGTAAGACTTGAACAAAAAATCTGGGGTCGGAAATCATCACAAATTCGACCGGTAGAACGGGTGTGACGCGTCGCCTAAAGTTGTCTCACAGTAGAATAATCAATTTCAATTGACATTCAGCCAAAGCTTTATTCTGAACATTCAATGAAAAGTTGGAGGGTCAGGCCGATTTCCATTTGGGTGATGACTAGTTTGGGTTCCGGAAGGGACGGTCAACTCGGGATGCGACTGCGATGATAACAACATTTACAGATAAAATCATTGAGGATAACCATTTTGTTTTATGTATGCTTCACTAATTTCGAAAACGCTTTTGGCAGAGTAAACTGGGCAGAACTAACGGAGGCACTCGGTGGAATGGGAATAGATGGGAATGGGGCGAGACAGGACACTAATCTGAAACTTATGCATGGCGCAAAAGGCACAGGTGAGGGTGGCTGATGGTGAATCAGGGTGGGCAACTATAGGTCGCGGGGTAAGGCAAGGGTGCCCGTTGTCGCCGTTGCTTTTTAACGTAATTGCTGAGGAAATGGGAACAGGCATGGGAAGAACTCAATGCGGGAATAAAAGTACGAGGCAGCTGATAAAGTCGGTTAGATTCGCGGACGATCAGGCGTTGATTAGTGGAACTTCGAAGAGACTTCGAAGTCCTGCTGCATGCGTGGAATATTTACTTACCTGCCCATGATAAAGGGTGCAATAAAATAAGAGGTAAAACTTAAGGTGTGGAATAAAATTATCATTATTCTTTCGATGCATAATTTGCATGTTTATCGTCGATTCCCCGATGATTATTTAGCGGCCACGAAAGTAAACGTGGGAGAGGATATTGCGCCCCTTAGGGAGGCAGGATTGGATGAATTCACCGGCTACCTATCAATTAAGTTATTTTCTAATTTAATATATGTGCATAGTAGATCGTATTCTGAGACAAAACGGCCTTCACTAGAGCGAGATAGGCCTCTGAACGTTAAGAAAATCGGGAGGATATTCTCTGAAATCCAAAAAAAAACCTACCCGAACCGGCAGAATATTGTTTTTAAAATTAACGTTTTATAACTTTTTACTAGAAGACCTATTTTAGCGATTATTAATGACATTTTATGCGTGATTAAGTATATGAAAAGATAACTTAATTTATTAAAAAACATAAACTTCAACTTCATTTTTAAAATAACTCATACGAACTGTGTAGCGAGTGAAGCTCTATCTCTCAGGTCTACTAAGTAAGGTGTGGTATATGAAAATTATATCTATTAAATAAAACTCTCTCTTTTGTCATTTGGTGGTGTTCCATGGTTAACGAATTTTATTCACAAAGCTTTTAAAATGCCACGTCAATTCTACTTTTATTTATTGCAATCGCACTTTTATTTATTTCCGCGATATTGTAAAAAGTTTTGTGAATGAAGTTTGTTAATTTTCCGTATTCTTTCGAAGAATAATCTGGATGGATATCGTCGATCCATCAACGAATATGAAGCGCCCACGAAAGTAAACGCGGGAGAGGATATTGCGCCGTTTAGGGAGGCAGGAATGGATGAATTCGCCGGCTCCCTATCGTCGATCTCGTGAAAGAAAGGCCAACTCAATCTCAAACTCCACCTGGCGGCCGGGGCATCGAATATCCCGCCCGTGCACGGTCTTGTGCTGCTACTCGTGTGGCGGTCGGCTTGCACGAGGACCCAGAGAGAGGGAGAGAATTCAAACGTGAAGTGTGTATGCCCTCTCGTCTGAGTTCAGCCTCCGAAACCAGAAAGTTACGGCTGGACCAATCACCTTGCATCCCCTCGGCCCTTCCCCGTTCCAACCACCCGCCACCACGCCTCTGCTATACGGGCTGTCCGTGAGTCATACCGATGACTTCCCCCTTCGTCGATTGAGAATAATTAGAACAGCTTTGGTCCACGGTTCTGTAACTTTTCGGACGGTTGGTCGTCGCAATATTGGGAGAGAGAGGAGGCTGGATCTGATGGCCGGTGGGATGACCAAAGGGGCGTGGTCGTGCGGGTTATTTTGATCGCAGTTATGGACAGGGTGACTGTCTGTCATTTATCGCAGATTTCATACATTATTTTCGGGTGGAGCAACACAATGGCATGAACCGATTGCTTTTAATGACGTTTCCGGAGTATCATTTTATGTTTTCCCCAGCGGAACATCCCAACTTGTGTCATTTCCGTCGTAAGCTATAGCGGTTCATGTTAAGTGGAAACTGTAACCAATGTTAATCCAATTGTTGCAACGGTGGGGCAATACAAAGGCATGAACCGATTGCTTTTAATGACATTAAAGTATCGTTTAATCTTTTCCCAAACGAAACCTCCCAATTTGTGTAATTTCCGTTGTAAACTATGTATCATAGAAACCGTCACCAATGTCAGTACAATTCTTGCGACGGCGGAGCAACACTAAGACACGAACTGAATGCATTAATGACATTTGCGAAACGTATCATCATATATATTATTACAGAAAGGTCTTTTTCTGTCATTCCGTATATGCTCCGTTAATACTGCACCTACAGTGATAAATGAGGTATCATTTTAAACGTTGAATCACCGGCTTCTGACGAAAAATACAATCTCGATCTCAAATTTCACTATTTACCCATTAATTTGACTTAAAAGTTTCGATTTTTCCATGTCGATTACACGCTCGAGGTATATCGACTGTACACACCCGTATATATTATTTCTCAAAGGTGTTTTTTTGTCGCAACGCCATAACTCCCATAATTATTCGTCAAAATTTATGATTCAAACATCGTTTTAAAGCTTATGTTAACCAATATTGATGAAAAATAAACAAATTGTTTAAAATTAAAGTTTTTGTAAAAAAAAATGATACAACGCCATCTGCTGACAATACAATCAACTAATATGTCGGCAATGGTTACGTGCTTAAAAGACTGTAGGAGGCGCCATCTATTAACACGTCGTTTAGTTAGATTGTTTACATTCTACATGCAATCAGTGTGACCATTTACTGTTTACGTTTACGTTATGTATCTCTAACACAAAAATTAATAACATATGATTGTCCATGGGAAGAAACAGGTAAAAGAACAGGAAGAAACAGGAAGGAGCTGCATACTGTGCGAAATATTCGACAGGTAGAAGAACAGGAAGAAAGAAGGAAGAAACAGGAAGAAGCGGCATACTGTGCGAAATATTCGCTCGGGTCATCTAGTTTATTGTATTCCAAACGAAACCTCCTGGCTGGTGTCATTTCAGCGGTTCATTTATAGTGTAAACCGCAACCAAAGGTACACCGACCGATATACGTCTATCTTTGATAAAATTTAACAATCAGTTCCTAAAACCAATTCCTCTGTTTCCAATTCATTGGTCTGTACTCCCTTCCACCTTCTGATTCCACCCTTGTTCTTAATTCTGTAGAGCTCTCATTAATTTGGTTCTATCACGCGTTCCTCCCCCCCGGCATCAATGTTTTTCACTAATCCCCCTCTCCTTCCCTTCCCCTACCCCCTCCCCCCCACCTCTCCCTCCCTTCTATCCTTTAACCGTCAGTACCTTCTAATATTCTGACGAAGGTGGTTGTGTCAGCCGAAATATATTAACAAATCTGTGAGTTTTTCATTTTTGTGTTTTCTGTGTGTCTGCCAGTCACGCCTGTGACATATGTTTATATTATACACACCTATAAATGTTTATACGGAAAGGTAGAAATAAAGTGGATAGGAACACATAAAATCAACACACACAATGGTGGTGTGAAGATGTAAAGATGGCCGATTCCAAGCAGAAAAAATTCGACTGGACCGGGAATCAAACCCGGTTCAATTCCCGGTCCAGTCAAATTTTTTCTGTCATCTCTTCACACCACCATTGTGTTTGTTGATTTTATGTGTTCCTATCCACTTTATTTCTACCTTTATGTATAAATATTTATAAGTGTGTATTTGCCGCTGAGCGGCCTGAGTGAAAGAACGACCAATTATATATACATATATATATATCTTCTACGCTCTTGCGAATAAGGTGCTAGTGGCACCGAAATATTAAGAAACTCATTCATGTGTGTTCATTTTTTTTTTGTTTTTCTGTGTTTAGCGTCTGCCTCTCTCTGGCAAACTGTTTATATATTCGTCACGTGAGTGATCCTAAGTGTAATTATATATATATATATATATATATATATATATATATATATATATATATATATATATATATATATATAGATTATGTATATATATATATATATATATACATAAGAATAATGACTTTATTTTATTTATTTAAAAAACCCAAATAGCCAGCGTCGTCCCTCACAGTGAAACTGTTGAACATAAAACCAGATAAGTTAAGAGAAATTAAGTATAGAAACATGGATAGAAAATAAAATTATTGATTAAAGACATAAACATAAAATACCAGCATTATTTTAGACAATAATTGGGTCAAAGGGAGTATTAGAAAGAAGAATTTTTTTGGGGTGGTTTCAACATGTTCGTAATGGCGTGAAGAGATCAAGGAAAGGGTGGGATGATGAAATATTTTTTGCATAATTCAAGGAGTTTGCAAGAAAAGGATCGCCATGAGAGAGAATTCATGTAAACTATGTGATACTCCCCCGTGGGGAAGTGAAATTACCCCGTGTATGTAGTGTCATCATGTGGATCCTCTCCCAGCCTGATGAGCAAATATGTAACTCACAAATTTAATTTCTGCTTTTCTGATTGTATTCATAATGTTCTGGTGTTTCGTAAATATTTTGAGTGATGTCCAGGTTCTGCTTTTCTGCTCCTGTTCTGATAATTTTATTAGTATTTTGCAAATCTGTCGCAAATTGATATTAATTTTATTCTGTCTATCTAATGATTTGAAAGTGGAATCATTAATTATGCCTAAAACTCTGACCCGTACATATTTTTGATGATATTGGGAGCTTTTTATCTAATGCTCCGATTGTGACAAGATGTACTAATAACAATTGATCATGCTAATGAGAAACCTTAAATGATGCTTAGTGTCCCCGTTCTTCGTCTCTTTTACTTTTTCATCCGAGGACCCTCCTAATATATGTTTAACAAAACCTAGTTTCTTTAATGCTGTGCCATATATGTTTTGTATGAGTAATCCCCACGATATATCAGAAGTTCAAGTAATTCCAAGAAGTTTTACTGTGTCTGATGATTTTCCTAAGGCCACTAAGGAACTTAGGCCAGAAATAAATGAGCTTGCAAATATGGTGGAATAAGTTTAAAAGGAAATAAAGAAAGAAATAAAAAAGTGATCCGATTCCGAAACACCCCCTGAAACTCAATGCAGTTGCAAATATCTCACAATAAGAACAATATGAGATGGAACCAGTTTAAAAGCAAAAAAAGGAACACTAGAAAAAGAAAAACTGTAAACCAATGTTGAAACACCTCCGCCCAATTCGTGGATTGCACACACCGTATATATTCTCGACCATAATTGATTTATAATTCACCGAAAAAGAAATCATAGTTAACATCATTTCGGTGAACTCCTAGAAAAAAATTCAAGGAGTATTAGTAACAGTAAGATCCCTGCCCCTGGAAGAAGGAAAAAAAGAAGAAAACAGCCCCTGCCCCTGCCCCTGGAAAAAAAGAAGAAAACAGCCCCTGGGAAGATCTTGTGTAGTGGAGAAAAATGAGGCGTAAAAAATGAAGCAAGTGAAACACTGAGATCAGAACTAAATGAAGTTGCAAATATCTCACAATGGAAACAATATGAGATGGAGCAAGTTTAAAAAGAAAACAAGGAAGTCTAGGAAAGATGAACTGTAAACCGATGTTGAAACACCCCCATCGCCCAATGCGTGATATGCACACACCGTGTATATTGTCGACCATAAGTGATGCATAATATCCCCAAACAGTATACCATAATTGATAACATTTCGGCGACAATTGACAAAAAATGGCAAGGGGTACCAGCCCCTGGGAAGATCCTGCGCGGTGGTTGCAATATGTTCGTAAGGGCGTGAAGAGATCAAGGAAAGGGTGGGATGATGAAATATTTTTTGCATAATCTGTGGAGTTTGCAAGAGAGAGAATTCACGCATGAATATAAGAGAGTGTGCAAAACTGAGGCCAGAAGTAAATGAAGTTGCAAATATCTCACAATGAAAAAAAATGTGAGCTGAAACAAGTTTCAAAGCAAAAGAAAAGGGAAAAAAAACAAAAAAAAGTAAACCTATATTGAAACTTCCCCGCCCAATACGTGGTATGCACACTCCTTATACATATACGGGGTTGTTACAAGATCAGATTTCTCAAATTTACTGACTTTTTCCTGACATTTCCTGACCAAACATTTCTGTTTTTCCTGTCTTTTGACATGTAACGCCGACCGAGATTCTCCAACTGGGTAGGGCCAAGGAAAAAAAATCACATTAAAAATGCAAGACTAGAAGATTATTTTTTTAGATTCTTCACAAAGCAGAACATAGCATAGCATAACACAAAGCAGTACAATGTGGCGGGGATAAGACTAAAAGATTATTTATTTTAAAATCTTCACAAAACAAAACATGAATTGTACACGATAGTAGAAGATTATGTGCTTACTTCAAAGCCGTCACAAAACATAATATGAATAGTTGTACATGAGACCAGAATTTTATTTATTTTAAAATCTTCACAAAGCAAAACATGAATTGTACACGATACTAGAAGATTATGTACTTTAAAGTCTTCACAAAACAAAACATGAATAATTGTACATGAGGTGATTGATTACTTTAAAATCCTCACATAATAAAACATGAATAATTGTACATGAATACATAAGTCTGAACAGTAAAAATATAATATTTGTATACCAAAAGCAAAGCACACATACTACTAAGCAGCAGCTTTCAACTATGGTCGAGAATATATAATATTTATCTAATAGTATATAATAATATACGAGAATATATAATAATAATAACAATAATAACACCACTTGACAATATATAATATTCTCGACCATAGTTGAAACTGAACTAACTCCGCCGAGCACGTGGGTTGGGATGAGTTTGGGCGGAGTTAGAGTTAGAATATATTATATTCTCGACCATTGTGGATGCTTAGTAAACTTGAAATAAATGTAACAAAAAAGTCTGAACGGCCGATATAAAGGTCTACGACAATAAACGTTTTACTATTATTACTATCAATATCCCCGAGCAATAAATCATAATCAATATTATTTCATCGGCAACTTACAAAAAACTGACAAAAAGTATTAGCAGCAATAGGGACACTTCTGGGAAGATCCTGCGCGGTGGTGAAGATTTAAAAGTAAAAAATTAAGTGCAACACAAGCGTCGGATCTAAATGAAGTTGCAAATATCTCGCAATGGAAACAATGCGGGATAAAGCAAGTGCAATAGCAAAAAAAGTGAGACTAGAAAAGAAAAACAGTCAACCAATGTTGAATCACCCCCGCCCAATGCGTGGTATGCACACATCGTATATATTCTCGACCAAGTTAACAGCCCTCTCGCTCCCATGCCTGATGGAATTGCAAGGGAAATCCTCATATAGCAGCGGCGGCGGTTTCAACCCCTTCCCCCGTCTCCCTCTCGCGCGCCACTCCCCTCCCCGCCCCCTTTCCTGTTCCCTGGCGAACCCTTTCATCACCATCTTTCTCCCCTCCTACGGTCGCAACCCTTGTGCAAACATTATTATCCTCCTCCAATCACCATCCGCCCCTAAACTATTCCCGGCATCGGTCTCCAAACTCATCCCAACCTACGTGCTCGGCGGAGTTAGTTCTCCAAATCTTGCGGAATAAAAAAAAAAGGAATCTCCTCCCATCTCTCCATCTCATTCTCTCTCTCTCTTTGTGACATAAATCCTTCCTTAATTGTAAATACACTACTTTCAGTTTTCTCGGGAGGACTCGGGTGGATTTAAACCATAACGACCAATCATTTGAGCGGCCACTGGAACGCGAATGTACTCTTATCGTGAGAGGAAACACGCTGCATGAAATTGGGAAACTTCTACATCTACATAATACCCTGCGAGCCGCCGCATGGGCTAGTGGCAGCGGGTATTAGGACTCCAGCCGTGTAAAGATGTAAGGTTTTGGGAGGTGGAATGGTGACGTGTATTATGGGAGCGTATTTATTAGAGCTCAGTTTTTATTGTGGTCGTTTATCGTGCGCGGAAAGAACGGGTTTTGTACCTATCTGTTCGGAAGTGTATCTCTGTTAATTTGTCGCTTCAGTCAGACCAAGAGTTTTAGTGAGGCGTCATAGTAATACTGTGTCGCTCTGAAACACATCAGTTACACCTTAAACACTTCCATATCTTTCTCTTGTGCTGTTATGACTAATACAAATGTGAACTCTAGTGGGTCATGGCCAAAGGAATAATTTGGAGGCATTGTTTCAAAATATGCATTGATGTATTTCAATGTTTTTGGTAATTGGAGGGTACTTTGGTTAGGACATCAGTCGTGTTAAGGTCTAAAGAAATGGGTTTTGGGAGGTGAAATGGTGACGTGTACTATGGGGGAGTATTTTGTGGAGTTCATTTTTTATTTTGGTCGATTATTGTGCGCGGGAAGATCGAGTTTTTGTACCTATCTGTTCGGAAGAAAGTAAACATAGTCATTATTAATGGCATGATTAATTTTGCGGTGGGAATTGACTGTGTGAAGTCTGGGCTATACAGACCACCCTGCATTAGTACCTCCACTAAATCACAATCCAACTAAAGGCATGACTGGCCCCATTTCTTTTTCATACGCGGTCCTCCTAATTTAAACAAGTTTTAGTCTTCAGTGAAGAACAGTGATATGGTATGGGACTCATACGTATGGGAAAAGTATGGAACACTTCTACTCAGGATAAATATATTTATTTTCACGCGTTACTCTTAACCATCTCAACCTTTCCAAACACTCTGATACCATTTAGTACCTATAATGATTCCAGTATGGGGAAGAGAAAGGCTAAATGTAGAAGTCACCCTGAGAGGATAGAAATTATTGTTAGTGGATTCCTTCTCCTAAATCGGAAGTACCATCACGTGGGACGGAAGAAGTACAACGGACATCCAGCGGAGAATAGCCCAAGCTAAGAAGGCGTTCATGGGAAAAAAAACTGCTGTGCTCAAAGAAGATAGGACTACAAACCAGGAAACAGCGTGCGAAAACATTCGTGTGAAGCGTGGCACTCTATGGATCGGAAGCATGGACCATTGGAAAACCTGACCAGAAAAGACTAAAAGCTTTCGAAATCTGGTCCTGGAGGAGGATACTGAAGATAAAACAGACGGGCAAAATTAGAAATCATTAAGTGTACAGAGAGCAGGAGAGGAAATGACCACGTAGGACACCATACAGAAAAGAAGAACCAGATAGATTGGACACACCCCGAGTCACAATGGGTTTTGTATAGAATATAAGTGAAAGAAAATTAGAGGGAAAAGTCCTCAGAGGAAGACCCAGAAATAAGTTCATGGATCAAATAAAGAGGAAAGTATATGCATAAGAAGGGATACCAGGAGGTAAGGGAACTAACATTAGATAGGGAAGGGTGGAGGGCTGCATTCAACCAATCTTAGGATGGAACTACCAATGAAATTCAAACATGGCGGGTGAATTTTTCTGAAGAAATTGCCATGAGAAAAAATCGGCCTGGACCGGGAATCGAACTACGAACCTTTGGTTTGCCGGACCAATGCGCAGACCACTACGCTATCCAGGCTTCCTAATTCCCATAGCAATTTTTGGTGGATACAAGGTAACTAGATCTTAGGCCCTTGCGGTCCATCAAAGATGGCAACGCAAGGGAGAAGAGGACTTCAAAGAAGCCACAACCAAGAGTCAGTATCCCTCACCAGCACATATGCCGTGCTAAGCCAGTTGAAATTCAAACATGGCGGGTGAATTTTTCTGAAGAAATTGCCATGAGAAAAATTCGGCCTGGACCGGGAATGGAACCACGGACCTTTGGTTTGCCGGACCAATGCGCAGACCACTACGCTATCCAGGCTTCTAAGATCTAGTTACCTTGTATCCACCAAAAATTGCCATGGGAATTAGGAAGCCTGGATAGCGTAGTGGTCTGCGCATTGGTCTGGCAAACCAAAGGTCCGTGGTTCGATTCCCGGTCCAGGCCGATTTTTACCAATGAAATGAATAACATATTCCGTTGTCGTTTAGCACGTCTCGTTTGGCTAGGGAGACGACGAGGTGTTCAACCATCGCATGTATTTTAATTGTCTTCCAGGAATAATATTGCCGCTTTCAGTGACAAAACTCAATCAATCCAGTTACAGGAGTAGTTTAGTGGGTTGTCTACCCCTAGGCTCTTTAGAGACGTGGTTCTGTCATTTATTTACCTATATAATGAAATACTGTCAGTCTAAAAATCCAACGTTTTGATTATCCGTGAGAAATGAATGCATACAATTTATTCATTGCCTCAGCTACATATTTTTTATATTTCTTCTTTAATGGTGATTGCAAGACTGGTAGCTCCTTTCTGAGGAACCGAATAGGTCATAATATATCCTTAAGTCTTAAAAAAAAGTGCGTATATATTCCGAGACCGGTTAGAATCCTTTGGATTCACTTTCGAACTTTAAATTCAAATTGATTCGAGCGTAACTGAGTGATCTTTGTTTCAGAAACTGGTCCAGCGAACGTGAAATATAACAAGTGATCTGCCCCGAGGAATACGATCGAAATGTTATTTCCGAATGAGCGTCAAGGACTTAATAATTCGTGCATCTATTCATCAGGGTATAGAGGACTCAATAGAGGCGTGGTGGTGAAAGATTCCAATGCAAATGTGCCCAACCTTATGCTTACCCCTCGGGCTCAACGGGAGTGCTCCGTGACAGGCAATCAATGCCGCAATTTTTCCTTGCTCTCGCCTGACGAGAAGGAATGGTGGGCAACCTAATAAAGTTGAACTAGTTCTCCAGTTAAAAAAAAGCCCTCCTTAAGGCTGGGACACAATCAACGTGTACGTGTGACGCGAGACGTAAACGGGACAACGGGAGACGGGGAACGCAAGTCAGCGGACACAATCGAAGTTAACGCGGCCCGGAGTAACAATTGACTAACGCAGGCGCAGCTAAGAGATCAGGTGTAAACAAGTGTGAAAGTAAATAAGTTGTCTTAGCCAAGAGCAATCTTCAACAGTTGGATGTATCTGCCGATAGATGGCTCCCATTCCAGGATTCTCAGGACTATTCTGATTGGTTTTCCGTGTACGGGACACGGGAAGAGATGAAAGCTGCCCATCTCTCGCGTACACGTACTCCCCGTACACGTTGATTGTGTCCGCTCGCTATAATTTCCCGTCAGCCATCTTTTCGCGTATTCCCGTTAACGGCTCACGTTTACACGTACTCGTTGATTGTGTCCCAGCCTTTAGTTGTAAAAACGATTTCAATAATGTAAAGTGACTCAAATGTTCTTTATTGCACTCCGTGACTTTCCGTGACAAAAGTAGCCCATTATTACGCTGTGCTGCGATAGCTTCATTATTGCACGTGACTTCACATCACGCTCACGCTCGAGTGATTGATAACTTGTGATTACCGTTAGCATAGTTTGTTAAATTCACAGTTAAGTGCACAGTGTATGTTGAATATAAATAGAATCATGAAGAAATAGAATTATAGCTAGTGACGAAAATTGAATCTGTTAAATTCTGATCCTTATACTCACTCCTCATCTTTAGTCTACGCCCCTTTATTAGTGATATCAGAATATAACTGGAAACTTATTTGAATTTTCATCTGTTGTAACTTGTACGAATAAACCAATATTTGGATTTTTTTTAAACTGGTAATATTTGTTCCGGTGATATCACTCGTAGAATTGCATTAAATTTAAATTTAGTTTTAAACTGTGGAATTCCCAGTTATGTCGACATTTTTATTCGATTCATGTGATTGGACTCGATGAATTGGACTTGATTAAATGTAGATGAATTTGGTGCTGGGTTAACTTCTACTTCTACTACATCATGCTCTTCATTTTTTGCAACGCAAGCCACTGAAACTTGACGTCGGGAGTGAATTGACTGCGATTGGTGGGCGGAAGCGAGAGAAAAGACAACAACCTTAGCCAGTTTGATTAACCTCAAGTAACAGCATTTATATAACCACAATTATTGCAATAGAAAACATGCCCGTAGGCTAAATACTGTTAACTTGGTCTATACAAGACGAACACAAGTCACAACTGGAACCAAGGAGATACGTCCTTCCCCGGTGATAGGTTCAAAAGAGGACGAGCGCTGCGCTGTGTCGATGCGGCCGGCGATTGAGGGGAGTCTGCTGACCGATGCAGGAGTTGGGGGTAGTAGGGGTACTGTTCGTCCAGCCATTGGTTGAGACGGCGGCGTAGAGGAGCACTATTGCCACAAAGTTCCGAAAAGAGGACGCCAGATGCGAATTCACTATAAAAGTAGAGGACCTTGTTCTTGTCGCGCTATATCGCCGACAACGCGCAATATCGCCGACATTGCGCTCTTTGAAATCTCCCTACCGCACTTAGAACATCTCGCGTTATGTCCGGCTCGCGACGATGTCCGCGAGCGAAAATGTCCGCGGCGAAATTATGGCCCAATTTGTGCCGAAAATTCGGCACATTGTTAGTTTGGCTTGATTATTGAAAACAATTTCTTAACTTGTCGGAAGATTGTCTTACAGTAGATATTTAAAATTCTCCCATCTATAGTGAAGCAATCATCTAGCTCAAAAACTAATTGATAGCTCGAATTCTCCCATTTTTCGGATAATACTCGTAAAGCTCTCGAAAAAATCTTTAAAATGACAAGTAAACAACAGTTACTATGTAGAGCTGATTGAAAATTTTGTTTAATTTACTCTTTCATTACATCGTTCAACCGTAGAGGACGGCGAATTTTAGTAGAAAGAGCCATAAAATGGTAGTTAACGATACTCCGGACTAAGTGGCTCTCATTACACGGTATCTTTTCTGGTTGTTACACAAATGAACTACGTTTGAATCTATATTATTACTCCGCATTATCTAGACGCATGTAATTGCCTATTTACACTATAAATTTTATCGTATAAAAAATGCATCATAGACTGTAAAAGAAAATGAATCGAATTAGAGCAGGTTCTCTATCCCGTTCAGTCAGTCAGACAATCATACAATTTGTCGTTTAGCGCGGGACAAATTTCCTCTTGAAAGAGTTCTTATATTTAAATATCTTTCTCGGGCTTCGCACCGGGTAATGTTTTCAAAATTCACCGACGTTTCGGAAAACGACTTGTTTTCCATTTTCAAAGCGCGTGTTATTTCCGCCGTGACCACTATAACACTTTTTCCGAATTTCCGAGACGTCGGCGGATTTTGAAAACATAACCCGGTGCGAAGCCCGAGAAAGATATTTAAACATAATACACCGGGAAAATCTTAAATCAGGTCTTGTATTTGTTTGTACAATAAAATGTACCGTGTAAAGGGGCCTTGATAGAGTTTTCATTGAGTAGATGCCTCTCTTGTTCGACTGAATTGTTATGGTTATCTTCGTGATACTACCTATGGAGATTTCTGGCAGTAAATTTCTTCCAACGAAGTGAACTATGAATACTTTTTAGAAAAATGATATGAAATCTACATTACCTTCTCCAGAGGAGATAATCCTTCGCTACAGAAAAAAATAAAGAGTAAATGCCTCACTTTTCATGTGTTTATCTTTTCGGTGATCATAAAATATACTTTCCGCGTGAGAGGCGGCATTAGGGGGCGACGACATATGTCGCATCTTAACCTCCACAGCAATTGCTCATGTAATGCATGGTCGTGTGAATTCATTTAATCAAAATGCCATTTATAGTGGTGAATCTTTGAGCTACATAATATCTTTTGCAAAATATCGATTCTGAGAACATAAGTTAGTTTGAGCGAGAGCGTTTCCTAGTCAAAATGGATACCATATTTGAATTATGCGTTTTAATTTCTGCTCCAGTCGGAAGCATTGATTTAATATTGCCTTATTAATGGTGCAATAATATACTTTTATACGACTAAAATTCTCAGTAATTTAATAAAATATCCATAGAAGTCTCAAACTTGACCCATTTTTTCGTAACATATGACTTGTTGTTTCGTAACATATGAAAGATGTTGGAGTTAAACGGACCAGAAACTTCCTTATACCGACCACATTCATGCCATAAAAAGTAAAGCCTACTATACCGGTTAGGCCTACTATACCGGTACACTGAAATTAGAGATCCCAGAGCATTATAGACATATATCTCATCCATTGTACTTCCTCTTCTCTCCTAACTAACAAGAGATCGACCCGTATAACAAAAACATTTTACATCCCCAAATACCGCACAACAAAATATGAAAATACTTTCCACATCTCAGCCTGTAAATCATGGAACTCATTGCCTGATAGTATTAAATTTTCTAGGAATGTCTCACAATTTAAAAGGAGTATGGCTGACTTTTTGTCTCCCTAATGTTCTCTCGTCTCTATATGAGAAGACAAAATGATATGAGATGATATTGTTACATGTTACTTGTTCACTATAATCATTTGCTGTTTTTCTGTCTTGTAAAATATTCGTTTCTTTGCTTTTCATTTTTTCTTATTAATACGTATTACAGATTGTACATTTTTGTTTCAACATACTATTTCGATTATTGATAATGAGACTGTTTTTTCATTTTCATTTACCTCGCTCATTTTATCTCTCTCTGCTGAATTGAAAGTTGTTTGTTTGTTTTCCTTTTTTTGTAAGGCTTCGTATTTTGTCTTTGTATTCCACTCCTCATGAAGGCATGTAAACTAATTCAATGTCCTAAGGGACTTTGTCCCAGGACAATAAAATTGTTTTCTATTCTATTCTATTCTATATGGGCGATGTCAGCCCCAACTAATGTTAAATCCCTGCGACATATCCCTAACTTCTTCGCAGGAATTGTTAAAAAATAGAGTGCCAAATCTCCACAACCTACCCTCTGATGATGTCTTGTCCTCACTTTCCGTTAATAATATTGATAATATCTTCCTTGAAACTGATCTTAAACTTATCCGTAGCACACTGAACTCGACCATTGACTGCCCCGACCTTGTTTCTTTGGCAAATTTCAGAATACCCACCCGACACACTAGGATCCACTCATTGCTTATATCCCTACTCCCAGATTATCACTTACCAAACGCTCGGAGGAGGGGGAAGGAGGGGGAAGGGGGAGGGGGAAAGAACAATTTGGGTGAACATGTGGGGCCGATGACGTAAAACGGAGACAAAATGGTGTGTGGGTGAAGGTCAGGGTTTTGTTGTAGGGACGCTTAGCTTTAACAAAGGTGAGTCAACAAAATAAAACATTTCAAAACGTTGCAAATTTCATCCGGGCTATTGACAATTTCAAATTTTTCCATAAAATCCAATTTAAGCCCTTTGTCATTACAATGTAAAATATCTATGTCAAGGTTGCTAAAATGATTACACCGGCATAAATGATTTGCACAACAAGATTTTCCATCATTATATATAAAACTTCTTCTATGTTCCTTCACTCTGTATTTAAAACTTCTACCAGACTGTACCAGACAGACTCCCCCCCCCCACGCCTCTTCCATATACCCCCCCCTCCTACCTTGGCTCTGGTATAAATACATGTGAGAGTGTCTGTCCCATCACCTTGATAATGACATAGTATGTCGAAACCATGGTCGGTGTTGAAGTAGTACATTAAAGTGTGGATATTACTATTTTTGTGGTATATTTTATCATGGATATATTTATATTTTATTCTTACCATCATGAATATAGAGTATTTTCACAAAGTTACGCCTGAAACTCTTTCATATCTTTTTCTTGTGCTGTAATAACTCGCACAAATGTGAACGCTTATGAGATGTGCCCCGAGGAAAATTTTTTTGGTCACTGGTGGATTTATAACAGAACATAAACTAGGCAAGTGATGCCAGGAAGAAAGGGAACTAGGATTAGATAGGGAAGGGTGGAGGGCTGCAGCCAACCAATCTTAGGATTGAATGACCAATGTTGACCTACGTCCAGATAACACTTCATCGGGAACATCTTGAATGATATTTTGGTATATTTGGAAGGTTGAGATATTTGTCTTTAAAATGAAAAATATGTCATTGAGTTCTCGGTTAAATATTGTTTCGCGCCAACTACCCTAATTAAACCTAGAGTTTCATTAAACGTTTTCCGCATTTTTTTTGTCGTCGAGGGACTCTTAGACGTCTGAATGTGGAGAAATCTCGCGGATGACTTGGTGTGGTTGCGACCCCTTATTGTCCATGCTTTTTTTCCATAGTAGGATTGCGGGAGACATAGTTGCGTGTCATCATCGCGAGCGATATTGGAAGAGCTCCAGGACTGCAATGCCGATGCTTTGATGGCCATCAAACGAAGACTTTGCTGCAGCGCGTATGGGCTAAATAGACACACATGCATACATGGGCACCGTGGGATGAAAGGAAGACGCAGGCAAAAGCTGCAGTGTTTCTACCACGACTGGGATGGATTTCTCCTCGAATAATTCGCAAGTAAATGGTCATTTTTTATGTATAACTTAGTGAAACAGGCTACTAAACTACTATAGACTACTACTACTTTGTCGGCCCCGGTGGCGGTGGGGTAAAGTCCTCGCCTGCTAACCCGAGGGTCGCGGGTTCGAGTCCCGCATGGGTAGAATATTATCTGCCCAGGACATGGGTGTGTTCGTCTATTGTTAATGTTAAGACACCCGATGTGAAAGGCCTTTGTTTTCGGGGTTGTGAGTATAAATAAAATAAATAAAAAAATAAAGGTTGCTCCGGCCTTTGGATCACTCATTCCAAATTTTCTGAAAACTTGAAAGTATTATGTTTGAAGTCCATTTTCTGTGTCTGAGATGAGAAAAAAATAGGGTTTTAATGTGACTAAGCCATGTAAATGGAAATTTTGACATGGGCTGCCATGGATGTTGCTCAGATCACGGCAGAAAAAGGTCACTTTGTGCAAAAAAGCATATTCAAGATTTTAATTAAAACATTTCATAAGAAGCAAGAAATATCGAGGATTTGAATGAAAACAAGATATAGGCACCTTATTACCAATTTTTTAAAGGCAATTGAGAATTATTGTCGTGATTGGAGTCAAAATTCGGTAGTTCCATTCAAATGGCGCTGCAGTCGGCTCCTACGGCTGTACAAACATGGTCATTAAAATATATATTCGTGGGATAATCTGTATAGCATGTGCCTTAATTTTAGTTTTCCATGCGTAACCCATCTCATCGGTGAAACCAGGATTTTTTTAATTGAATAAATAAACATGTGTAGCATAGAAAATGGAGACTTGAAGCTTTCTCGTGGTGGAAGGTCGTCATAATAAACAAGATAAAAATTTGTGACTTCGGCAAGTTGTTGAATACAAACGACCGATAGGTACTAAGACCTAATGATGGCGTGACAGCCAAAACCGGTCGCTAATGTTAAAAAAATTGTGATGTCACCAATTTTGATCTTGATTATTGTGTAGCTTAGATTTCTTCTTGACACACGTAGTCAAGCCAGAGTCACCCTAAGACGCCGTTTTTAGAAAGCATATTCCCATTTACAATAAATGCAAAGAATTTAAGAATTATATGCCGTACGCGTCATGGCGATCGCCAGATTTTCGACAAATTCGCGTTACTGCCGCGGTTGGAATATTTATCCAGAAATCAAAAAGCAAAACATTACAACACTCATTGTAAGAATTAATCCTCATTCAAGTGGTCTGAGCAAACAGATTTACTTAAAGTAGCAATGCAGAGTCGTAAAGTAATAGCGCGTAGATGTCTACTGTAGCGATTTCGGCCGTGGTATACAGTCCCCTTAAGGCGACGCAATAAGCCCGCTCGATAAGTCGGATTTTTGATGATTTCCGACCCCAGATTTTTTGTTTAAGTCTTACGTCATCAACTTGAAATTTTTATAGTACAAATAACAGACCTTTGCCAAGGGAGGCTCGTATCTGAAACATGAAAATTTTATCCCGTAGCATAATTAAATAATCGGGAAAACGGCAAGATGTAGGGTATGTTTTTATAAAAACTATTATTATTATTGACATATCTAAAACTAATGGAGATGTATCAATCCCTCCTCTATCGTAATGCTAAGTAACAGCCGTCACGGTTGTAAGATAGAATCTGCAATTGGTATATTTCGACAAGCTACCTGAATGGTTTTCTGCCACGATGTGCTCGGACGGCGATGCAATTAGTTCAGTCTTCTTTCACAGATCTTATATAAGCGCTGCTTGTACTTACGCGCCGGAGACTTGGCTAAAACTTACCGAAGACTGTTGCCTCGTGCGAGAGTTATCCTGGAGTAGGAGACTCCTGACGCTAAAACGCCTCGATCGGGTGCGAGTGACGCCAACTTGTGGATTTTCGACAGAACATTTCCTTACCGAAGGGTATGATGCGTCCTCTTAAGGCTGACGGTGACTAGTTGCAAACAGCAATGCGAAAAATAACCTAGTGATACGGAGTATACAATCTGCATACCAAGGAGCATGCCGACATGAAAATATTAATCTCTAAAGCTACTTATTTAAAATTGGTATAATGTTCTACATTGTAGCTTACTTGGCCTGTACGAAAGCAGCGTCAGTTTTGCAACAACGCTTTCCACTAGGCCCATACGGTCAACTTAATGTGGAATAACTTATGGTATTTATTTTATCTCAGCGATTACGGGTAACAGTTGGGAGTGAAGATCTTTCGGGATCCCTTCCGTGACGTTTCATTTTCGTGGACAAGGAAATGGAAGTGTCCACGAAAATTGAACTTCTACTGAACCTAATCTACTAATGGATCTGGAATCTCTAAAGCGACTTATTTAAATTGGCATAATGTTGTACATTGTAGATTACTTGGCCAATTCGTAAGCAGCGTCAGTTTGGCAACAGCGCTTTCCATAAGGTATATACGGTCAACTTAATGTGGAATTCCTTATGGTATGTTGTTTTTTATCTCAGCGATTATGAATAACAGTTGGCAGTGAAGGTTTTTCGGGATCCCTTCCGTGAAGTTCCATTTTCGTGGACTAGGAAAAATAAGTGCCCACGAAAATGGAACTACGGGGAAGAGATCCCGAAAAACCCACACTGCTATCTCAATGGCTGCGTGGAAGCCTATGCACCCAAGGGGATGACAGTGTTGTCGGTTCTAAGCCACTCCACATTATTGATTCTCTTCCTACTTTTTCGTCACAGAAATACATTGTTAAAATTGTGAATTAGGAAATTAAAAATAAATTTAGGCAATGTTTATCTATTACCGGAATGGGAATATGTTGAATCTCTCTATTCATGTAGTGACAATTTATGAATAGCACACATCCGGCAACGCTGTTCATTAAGCGTTCTAAGTTAATACAACATGGCCGCCTCACGCCACAAGAGCCCAATTCTAAATGGAGACGTAAATCGCACTTTTATATACGAGGTACATCCGGAAAGTAATGTTCCTTTTGCATTTCTTGTCACCGCAGAGCAATTTCGCACATGCGCGGTACTTACCCTAATCTATTCAGATGAGGATGACGCCATTATGAGTTGTCTGACTGTTGTGTAATCTTCGTGGCGCTAGTTTGAAATGGCGAATTAAATTGAAAATCCCACCGCCGAGTGATACTCATCAGCGGTTTGTTTTCATTCGTGACAAAGCCCTCCCTCACACTGCGCATGTGACATAACAACATTTACAGAACTTAGGTTGGGTACAATTCAACAACGCTCCATACAGCCCGGTCCTTGCTCATAGTTACTTCCATATTATTTTCCACCTAAAATCGAGCATTGGCGGCCAGAGGCTCAACAATGACGACGAGATCAATGGTGATGTCGTTACTTGGTTTAGCATTACAGAGGGCGCCTTTTTATGACGAGGGAAAACAAAAGCTTGTGCCCCGCTATGGCATGTGTAAGGAGGCTCTCCTTAGACATGTGTCTACAGATTGGTGGGAGTTGTTTAAGGACTTTTTTCACGATTTTTTTACAGTTTTTTTCTGAAAACACGCTTGTTTTCTTTGACCTGTCAAACGGAACTTACTTTGTGGATGTATCTCGTATGTTTCTATCACGATCTCAAAATCACAGATACTTTGTTAATTTTCGTCAAAATTTATATCCCAACTCACCAACCTAGGTTTTGATAAAACTCAATTTAATGTCAACCTTGAGAATGACGTGAGTTATGTCGAAACCAAGGTCAGTGTGTTGAAGTAAAAAAATATGTAGAAATTTATCGAACTAGGTACCCGTTAATTTCAGAGAATGATATCTGTACCTACTCAGTTTGCTTCAGGATCGCCGGATTCATTAAAATTTAAGCATATTTGCATTTTATTTGCATGTTTCTAAATCTGCCGCGTCGTGCTAACGCCATGTTGTGCATGTTCCCTGCATAACTCATGTATCACCTTTACGTAGAAGCATTATAGAATAACTAAATAGTTTCTGTTTCATTTGTAGCATACTTGTAGTTTGATTAATGTCGGAGAAAATTAATATCTGCAGTGTAGTTCATGTTGGTGATTTCACCCCCTTCCAAACACCCTTGGATTGCAGAGTAATATAGCGTGGATATAGAGATAGCCACGCTCAGGAGACGTTGCCTACCAAACTAACCCGATATCTTCTCAGTCAACTTACCAACATTTCTGAATCAACTTCATGTATATTATGCAAAGCAGGGTTAAATTTAAAAAAATGTTTGCAGGCCGCCACCTTCTGGTATTTCCCCAAAACAGACGTTGCTGCAATAGTTACTCTATTTGCCACAAATAGAAAAAAGTAGCAGCTGCACTGCAGGTGTTCACATTAGGTAGATGACAACTACTTTTGGTTTACAGAAGTTTTATAAAAAAGTAAAATTTTGCTTTATTTCTTTAACTTCTGAGCTGTTGTAGAGATTAGCACTAACAAAACTTAAAATATTGAACTTTGATTGGAGTTGCATCAATACCCTGTAACGTGATACTTGATGAACATCATTATTTCAAGCCAGCTGGTTACAGAAAAGCAATGTACATGGTATGTAACCAAAAGCACTTCGTGCAATGAAATTATTATTTTACAATTGATTTCTCAGCGTATATTTCAGCAATTAAGATTAAAAAACCAATTTGCACAATTTGTCCGGCAATATAGTTTGCATCAAGGCCCTAGTACAATTTGGAATCTATCACGTACTTTACAAAGTGTTTTGGAGAAGTAGCTGCAGCTGTCCAAATGAGCTACAAGCTGCAGAAATTAGTAAAGTGACCCCCTGACAAACATCATGGATGTAGCCTGCAGGACAATATTTTGATGTAGGTTTCTGTTGAATGACTAAATTCCCTACACTCTCTCTGCATTCTCCATGTGTGCGCGCTACTGCAGCATAAACGGCTCGCTTAGTAGTAGAGCTAATCTCGAGGACTTAAAGACACAAAAAAAGACTTAATAATTTTAACTATTATATTATTACAATGTGGTTTCTATCAGTGCCTTATTGCAATTTTTAATCGATCGCGTACTTTACAAACTTTTTGGAGATGTAGGTGTCTAAAAGAGTTACTAGCAGCATAAAATCAAAGAGAGTGACCCCCTGACAAACATCTTGGATGTGGCTTGTAGGGTAATATGTAGATGTAGGTTTCTGTTATTAATTTAGTATTCTACCGGTAAAGTTAGGTTTAGTTGAATCTCCTCCCGGTTTGCTTCACTTTCAGCGGCCTATCCCCGTCTAGTATATCATTTTTTGCCTCACCATACCATATACCCTTCTTCATCCTGTCCATAAAACCTATTCTCCTTCTTCCTCTTCCCAGCTTTCCCAACATCCTCCCCTCTATCACACTCTTGAGCAGCCCATCGCCCATTAATAAATCCTCCAACCACCTACTCTGCCTCTCTCGAATTTCATTCAGATATTTCCTATCCTCGCCCACCATCTCAAGCACTTCCTCGTTAGTCTTCCTCTCCGTCCACCTCACCTTCTCCATTCTTCCATCCTTCTCCACACCCACGCGTCGAATGCCTGCAGCCTATTCTTGTCCTCCTTTCTGAGGGTCCACGTTTCTTCCCCATACAACGCTACGCTCCATATCAAGCTCTGCACCAGTCTCTCCTTCACATCCTTACCCGACCCCGACATCCCGACACCCGACCCCAATGTTCCCGACATCATCTCCCATGTATTACTAAACGCCTCCTTAGCTAGCGCTATTCTCTACCGTATGTCTTTGCCACTATGTCCATTTTCATCTTACTAACACCGTAATACCTAAGTAATTAAAATGGTCTACTTGCTCGAGTTTGTGTCCTCCAACTTTAATTACCAGCTTCGCTTTTTATGTCCTAGAAAATCTCATAACTTTTGTTTTCTTATGTTTTATCTTGGTTTCTGTTGAATACCTAAATTCCTCACACTCTCTACGTATTCAGCATATGTGCGCACTACTGCAGCATAAACGGCTCCTTTAGTATTAGAGCTAATCTCGGGGACTTAAAAAACACAAAAATATGAAAAGGAGGGCTTCATGAGCTTTTAAAACGCCTCAAAATAATGAATCGCTCGCTCTCCGCTCACGCATGCACGCATTCTCTTCCGTATGTCTTTGCTACTATGTCCGTTTTCTTCTTACTACTACCGTAATACCTAAGTAATTAAAATGATCAACTTGCTCGAGTTTGTGTCCTCCAACTTTAATTACAAGCCTCGCTTTCTATTTCCTAGAAAATCTCATAGCTTTTGTTTTCTTATGGTTTATCTTGGTTTCTGTTGAATACCTAAATTCCTCACACTCTCTTCGTGTTCAGCATATGTGCGCACTACTGCAGCATAAACGGCTCCTTTAGTATTAGAGCTAATCTCGGGGACTTAAAAAACACAAAAATATGAAAAGGAGGGCTTCAGGAGCTTTTAAAACGCCTCAAAATAATGAGTCGCTCGCTCTCCGCTCACGCATGCATGCCGTCACGCCTCTCCTTCTCCTTCTTCCACCCCTTTCACGTGAAAATCATTTCTCCCTCCCCCTCCCGCTCCTCCG
Organism: Ceriagrion tenellum; assembly: GCA_963169105.1. NCBI lineage: Eukaryota > Metazoa > Arthropoda > Insecta > Odonata > Coenagrionidae > Ceriagrion > Ceriagrion tenellum. The sequence continues at coordinate 72,326,009 of OY720642.1, read as the reverse complement.
CGCCCCATCTTTCCCTCCCCGTCCTCTCCCCCCTCTCTACCCTCCTTTATACATCCCAACCCCCTCTCTCCCCACACCGCTTTCCAATTACTCACGCCCCCAGGCGCCGACGCCCCCCCCCCACGCCCCAGTACTCATCCTCTCTGTCCCACCCCACCGCGTCGCCTGCCCGTCACCCACACCATACTCTCCTACAACATCTCTCCCCACATTACACTACCCAGTTCGTTCGTTTTGCCGTCCGCGAGAGGAGGAGGCTCTTCCGCGCATGCGCCGGGAGGCACTGGGGTTCATTAGTGCATCCAGAGGGGGTGGGAGGTGGTTTTGGGGGGGTTGGTGTGAGGTTTAGGATTGGTTCCGTGGTGTGGGGCACGCTCCTTCTATGTGTGTGTGCTTGGGTGATGGTTAGGAACAGCCTGCATCCGTCGCTCCCTCCCCCCCCCGTCCCATCCCCCCCGTTAAGTCCCCCGCGTCTCCTTTCCACCCTCATCCTCCCCAAAAACCAACCCCCCCTATTCCACCCCACTTCTCCCGTCCACCTGTGTCCCACAGCCCAGCTGTAGTTGCGCTTCTTTTCCGAATTCCCTTCCAATTGCGACGCACACATGCAATCCCCACCACTCTCCGTCCCCACCCCTCTCCACCATACTCCTTTTCACCACCACCCACCCCCCCCTCCCCTGCCACACGCCCACCACAACTGTCCCCCTATTTCCCCCACCACCGTCTCCCAATTCCTCCTCCCCTCCCACACCCTTCATTTATCACTCGCCGACTCCTCCCTTTCTCCCCCTCTCTTTATTTACCACTCCCTCCCCTCACCCTCCTCCTCCCATTCCTCCCTCCTCCCGCCCCCTTCCCCGATTCCTCCACATCTCCTCTTGCCCTCCGCACCCGACGTTCCCTCCGTTCTTCTCGCCCGCTCAAACAATTCCCCTCGGTCTTGAACCGAAGCGATCGTGGTCCGACTGCCCGGACGGCGGGGTACCGCAGGGTAGCATTCCTGGGCCCATTCATTTTTTTCTTCTTCTGGTGTCCATTCACTGTTTTGGTCATTTCCATCTCGGGAAGAAAGTCGCCGATGACGCTATTAGCTGCCCGTGGATATGTAAGGCAGTGGAGCGCTTGGCCCTACGGATGAAGCGGCGAGGTACCGCAAGGAGATATTTCGGGGCCCGTTTATTTTCTATTTCTCTCCGGCAGTATGCATAAACTGTGGCAATTATTTAGCATTGTATTATGCATTTTATTGTTTTTACACATTTTTTCCGATCATAAGAATAGTAAGAATATTGTTAGGGATTGTCGGTGCAATATGTATACTTTTTGTATGGGCAATTGTTGATAATCTATCTGTTGGCTACGCATGTCTTATTGAAGGTAGTCATTGAAGGTACTCATGGGCATTGAAGGTAGTCTCCTTTAAGGCTACCTAAAGCTTTCATCTTTTATGCTTAAAAGAAACCTAAATTTCCTCTTTTCTTGTTGGAAGTAGTAAACATCAATTATTATTGATTATTTCGAAATTTGTGACAAGTGACACAAGGCTACGTATTGAACTAGCATTAATTCAATCATACATCGACAATAACCATATGCGTTGCGATATGAATGACGCAAGAGTTGAATTTAAAAATTTTAGTTTCAATTAAAGCATTGTCGAGGCTTGGCTTTATGGCGCGGAACCCGAAATTTAAGTGAAAATCGTATATAAATACTTGTTTTTTTATGGCATCATTCCTTGATATTAATAACGAACCACTATAATTAATCGAAAGGATTGAAAATAGGAGAAAATCAGCACATTTGTCATCGAATTATTTCGAAGTATATATCAAGTGCCGACGGACCGAGTAGCGAGGTACCTCAAGGTGGTATTCCAGGGCCCGTTCATTTTCAATTTCTCTCCTCTGGTAGCATGCGTAAACTGTTTCGTTCATTGAATCTCTTGAAGGAAGTCGTTGATATCGAGTAAACTGCAAATGGAAATATTCGGCAGTGATCCATTGATAGAGGAAGTGTGACAATTCTACATTCATATTTGCTGATACTTGACCACAGTTCTTTTGAAAACGCAGATCGGTTTCCTTTCATGTTCCTGCCAAATTGCTGTATCTTATGAATGTTATCATAAATTAATCCCACCATGGTGTTTAAGGCAGAATCTTTTAGCGGTATAAATGTTTAGAATTTTAATATACGGACCATACATGCTGCGCTCGTAGCATTTCGTTTGAGCTTCAAGAAAAAAACATTAGGGTTTTCCTGATAAACTACACGGCTTGAAAACATCAATTATAGCAGTGTGCTTATTAAATAACGACATTATATTTTTAACATTACATGCACGGAAGCAAATAACAATAGCACTCGTGAGGGATTAAAAAAAATCAATAGACATATTTTTTTTACGAACAATGGTATCTTATTCAAACAGTGAGTAACGTTGTTACGTACAATACTGCACTGTGTCTACATTAACGAGAGGAAAATAGCTAGGCAAGAAGAAAAAAACTCATATTCATATCAGCTTGGTTATACATCCAATGAATATGATTTTAGAAATATTTTACGTGATTTTTTCAAGCGAGGAAAAATACAAGTTAAAGCGTTAAAGCTATATCATACGAACGTTGATATCGGAACAATACGGAATGTCACTATGGGTCATCTGTATTAAGTGGATGACTATGAGGGTAGTCAGTTAAAAATTATCGCAAATTCCCAGTTTTCTACACGAAAAAAGTGAGACTTTTAACTAAAATTATTTTTATCAATTATTTCGCTTGATTCCATCATATTAGCCGACTTCAGTTATCATCAATTAACTGGAGGGAGCCAGAATGGCGGACGAAGGTAGATGTGATGATTAGTGCTTCTTCATTCTCGGTTCTCAATCAATTGGCTTGCGACAGTATCATCTACTAGTCTTTTAATGACGATATAGGAGCGGTATATTAGGTTCTATGCCATCTTATCGGTTCTGACTATTCTGTTAAATATTCTCTCTTCTTGCGTCTTCCTCTTGCAGATATTCCATTTGTGTTGTCAAGGTAGTCCGAGCGAGATTATACCCTAGTCATAATGGAGACCATATTCGAATTATACGTTTTAATTTCACCAGCTGTAGGACACGTCAATTAAATGTTGCATTAACAATGGTGCAATAATATAGTTTTATATGACAGAAATTGTAAGTAATTAAATGAAAATATTAAATTAAGTCTTTAACTTGACTCATTTTTTTCGCGAGGTGCGTTTGGAACTCCTTCAAAACGGAAGGTTTATTGTGATACCCAGGAACCTAATTCGGCGACAACATGATTCATTTTTAAAATATAATTGAGAAAACGTACTAACTACACGCTGTACGTGTTTTAACGACATCTAAGTGTTAGAAACACCTCATTTTGTAAATAATGTCTCTCTGGAGTGCATACACGTACCATTTCCCATGTAGAAGGGCTGGTATTTTCTGACAAATATCTCTGAAAGTAATGTGGTAAGGGGTTGAATTTTTGGTGCCATTAGAAGGCTGAGATATTTTCTTTAGCATGAGACCAAATTCATTAATTTCTAAGTAACATGATATTTCACTCAAACTACCTTAAAGAGGTACTTGTGCTTCGATGTAATGTTTTCCTCTTCTTCTTCTTCTTCGGTTATCAACCCATGGGTTGGTTGGCAATAGCACGCCATTCCGCTCTTTGCTCAGCTTTCCTCTTCATTTCACCATATGAGACGCATCCAGAGTCATTGATGATCTGCTTCATATAGCTTAATCTAGGACGTCCTCTACGATTTGTCCCCTCAATAAAACCTTCAGCTATTAATTTTATAAAATCATTGCATCGTATAATGTGACCCAATAGTTTAAGTCTCCTTGTCTGTGTCTGTCTCCAGAGACTTCTATTTTCTTGTACTCTTCTCAGCACTTCCTCATTGGTGATTCTGTCTCGCCAGCTGATTTTCTGCATCCTTCGACAGCACCACATTTCCAGGGCCTATAATCTGCTCTTTTCATGTTTCCCGATAGTCCAACTTTCACACCCGTAAAGGGCCACACTCCAAACATAAGCTTTCATAACCCTCTTTCTTACTTCCAAACTAACATTTTTACAAGTCAGTAGTCTTTTTATCATTGAAAGCTATTTTTGCTAGTTGTAGTCTATTCTCAATTTCTCGTTTACTCCTTCCATCTTCTGTTATCTTGCTTCCCAAGTAGCTGCATTCTGTAACTTGTCCTAGTTCCTCATCATTTACTCTTATCCTTACAGGTTCACAGCAGTCTTGAGCACCGCATACCATCACTTTAGTCTTTTGCTTATTTATCCTCATTCCATATTGGTCTCTAAGAATTCTTTCCAGCTCGTTAAGTATAATTTCTAAATCTTCTTTCTTTTCTACTTTTCTTTTCTTAAAATGTATAAAATTTGCTGTAATGAGTAATATGAGGATTAGTACTGTCTTCATTATATTTTTTTTAATTTGAGAGAAATGCTCCCTTGGATAAATTTTTGTTTGAGCGTTAAACCAACACTTTTACTACGTCACGAAAACCAGTAATTATAATGACGCCAGTCTCTATTGCTAACTGATAACATTGATGTTTAAACAAACTGAGAGAAGGGTATGATGTTCTTGAGGCCTAAAACATTGAATAATGTATATGTAAACGACTCAAGTTTATATTATAAGAGAAACAATTGCACTTTTCCACTAATTGCTTTCATGCGTACAAAGCGTTTCGGCTCACAGAGCCATCATCAGGTACAAGACAAAGTAACATTAAATTAATTTGTGAAAAATTGCAATTGTTTCTCGTATAATATTTATTTATTTATTTATATGAAGAACTTCCACGATATATTGCCTGAATCTGTTGAATTTAACTCAAGTTTACCTTGACACCGTCGTCGGCTGCGTGCTCCGACGAAAACCGGAAGTCTGTTATTTTAACCAAAATACTCGTGTGACATTATCAATTACCTAAGCTGGAAACATATGTTAGATTTCTCAATATGTAGTGCATTTTACACAAGTTTCTGAACAATATAATTCGGGTGGAAACTGAATTTTAAAAGTTTTGTGAAGAGATGCCATCGTACTGGAATTAAGTAAATGTATTTCAGCGATAAAATAATAATTTTTTAACCAATCTGTCCTTGTTAAATGACTATTATTACACCATTAGATAGTAAATAGTTTAAAAATTCCTTGTGAAAACATTCGTGAACTCTATGTGAGAACCTTCGTGTGGTGAGGAGCACCCTATGGATCGGAAGCATGAACCATTGGAAAAGCTGACTAGAATAGACTTGAAGCCTTCGGTACCTGGTTCTGGAGGAGGATGCTGAAGATCGAATGGACGGGAAAAATAAGGAATAATGAAGGGTAAAGAAGTGTAGAAGAGGAAAGGACCATATTTAACTTTTTTTACACTAGCGAGCTGAGCGCACCACTTACTGCGATATTTGCCAAAAAAAAAAATACCAGCCATTTTACATGGGCCTGCTCATAGAGTTCTAAGAGCCTCCTATGTGCACGCACACCAGAGAAAAAAGTGGTTAATAAAGATATATATATTCTTGGAATAACTGACATTTTTCTGATCTGAATTTTAGTTTAGCCTACCCATTAAATCAGCGAAAGCAGGATTTTTTTTAAACAATATGGAGAAATAGAAGTACAGAATATGAAATAGTGTACAGAAGAGTAGAAGAGGAAAGGACCATATGGAACACCATGCAGGAAAGAAGAACAAGATGGATTGCACACAACCTGAGACACAATGGGTTTGTGAAGAACATAATTGAAGGTAAAACAAAGGGAAAAGTCCCCAGAGGAAGAACCAGGAATAAGTTCATGGACCAAAGAAAGAGGAAAGTAAAAAGGAAGATATACCAGGAGGTAAGGGAACTATAGCATTAGATAGGAAAGGGTGGAGGGCTGCAGTCAACCAATCTTAGGATTGAACGACCAATGAATGAATGAATCTTCATCAAATGACCGATGACCTATTGACATTTTTGCGCCATTCGATAGTAAAAGTCTTACTTAATCATATATGATAAAAGTGGGGTTGATTATCGAGCATGTCTAAAATGAAGGTTCCCCCTCAACCTTCCACCTCAACCTTCTCTGTAGTGCATAGAATTTCATTGTTGTAGAAGGAGTCCAATTCTTGAGCATCATCTCCTCTTGACGGTGTTCCACGCATGGGAATGGTGCATCTGTTTCTACTGTTGCAGATACTCCTCGTTTTTTACTCATATTCACCCTTGAAATTTTACACATCTGACGCAATTCTATGACTTGGGTTTACGAAGCGAAATTTGAGATTTACGTCTACATCTGCATAATACCCTGCGAGCCGTCGCATGTGCGGGTGGTAGGAGGTGTTAGGTCACCAGCCGTGTAAAGATGTAAGTTTTTGGGAGATGAAATGGTAGCATGCATTACAGAAGTCCATTTAGTGGAGCTCAGTTTTCATCGTGGTCGCTTATTGTGCACGGAAAGCACGAGTTTTTGTACCTATTTCGTTCGAGTTCGGCAGTGTATCTCTCTTATTTAATCGCATCTATCATACCTAGAGATGTAGTGAGGAGTCATGCTAATATTCTCTGTGTCGCACCGAAAAATATCAGTTCTGAATTCCTCAAGCAACCTAAGCCTAGCGTGTAGCCTCCGAGTCTCTAGGAGCTCCCACCTTAACGAAAGTCAACGACGACGGTTTACACGAAAGTCGTGTGTTAGCACGTGTTTTTTTAAATTGAACATGATACCTTGATATTTCTCAGGATCCATTATGATCACATGAGACGATTTTTTTCGCATTTTCTTGCTATGGTGGCCAACACTGTTAATGGACGCTGTAACGTGGGCGTGGCCCGTTCGCCATCTTTCTTAACCCGATTTCACTTTAGCGCTTCTGGGCTGACGCACTAATTTTACAATTTTACTATGCTCACATCGATAACTACACATCTGCCTGCATTCACTTCGTAAATATGCGTTCTCCGAACATAAATTGTATGTTAATTTAAATTTATTATAATCCGCATTTCCCGGTGAAAACTATGGTAAATTCGAATCGAATCCATTGTACTAAGTAACAAATATATATGTTTCAAGATTTACTTGACTTTCATTTCAAACAAATGTTGGACATTCTTCCTTTAAATCCGCAAATTCGTCCATTCCGTCAGGCTATCCAAAGGCAAGTAAGGATAGAGCAGGCATTGGCAGTTTCATAGTTATTCCCGTTGATACCGTATGTTTGATACTGTAATGTAGTACTGGGAAATGAGCGGTAGGAGCGGAGCAGTTGTTTACTGGAAACCAATCGGTACCTCCGATTGCTCCGAAACCTCCGAAACGCTACGTCACGCAATGTTTCGGTGGTTTCTAAGTATGTAGGATGGTATTTTAGCATTTCTCATGAAGCTACAGGAATAAAATTTTCATGGAAGTTCTTAAATGTCCGACGAGTCAGAAAAAAACGAAAACCCCAACATTTAGGCCTAGGTTCGAGCCCAGATAGGATTTCATGTTTCAATGAGATTAGATGATGAAAAATTTCCGTGTATCATCATATAACACTCCCCCCCTCTGCTTGCATATTACAAACACCCATATAGGCATCATTAAATGGACAGGTGCTATTAATACATCGCTGCTAAGTACTGGGTATAATTTCTTCCACTTCTTCCTGACCTCTACCGTAGCTTTGATGACCAACTTTAACCAATCAATCTTCATGATATTTTAGTTTTAATTTAAAAGCAAGTGCAATTCATATAGAAGATTGAAAAAGAAAAATTGAACATGAAAATTAGCATAATAAATTGTCGATTCGGATCGAAGTTCTATTATAAAGTTTTCATGTTAGACCTTATTGTGTATGCTTCAAAGAAAGGAATTTCTAGCGTAGAAAGGCCATCAAATAAAGTTATGTTGAACTGGCAGTGGTTCCACGTTCCTTTCATTTCACTGATTATAGTATTTTGAAATTTCGTTAATTACCGGATGAGATATAATATGATTTGTACTAGAACTGTCAGGTATCCATACCTCATGGACCGTGAAATTCATTTCGAGAATTCCATAATATTTTTCTTTGCCTGCATGTAGCACATATACTTGAGAGCTTTCATTGGTTTTGTAAGGATGATGCATTCATTTTTCGATACTTGAAGTGTAAAATAATGTACAAACCCCCCTTGCTTGCTAACAGCAAGCACCCATTTACTCGTTTATTATATTATTGCTTCCGGCGTTGGTTGTGTCTCAAATTCGCGCGATAAGCGCGGTCGCAGGGTAATGCAAGGGTGCCCATTGTCCCCTTTGCTTTTCAACATTTATGCTGAGTTAATGGTAAGACAGACATGGGAAGAACTTGAGGTGAGAATCAAAGTAGGAGGGCATCTGATTAAGCCGGTTAGATTAAGTGAAGTTGAGGAGGAACCTTCATTTTAGACATGCTCGATAATAAACCCTACTTTTAACATATATGTTTAAGTGAGACTTTTACTATCGAATGGCGCAAAAATATTAATGGGTCATCGGTCATTTGATGAAGATTCATTCATTCATTGGTCGTTCAATCCTAAGATTGGTTGACTGCAGCCCTCAACCCTTCCCTCTCTAATGCTGGTTCCCTTAGTTAAGTAGTTAAAGCGGACGACCAGGCGTTGGTTAGTGGACCTTCGAAGGGACTGCAAGCTTTGGTTAGATGCTTTAGAAATGCAGTGCGGGATATTCGGAATGAAGATAAACCATAAGAAAACATAAGTAATGAGATTCTCTTGGACAAAGAAGACGAAGCTGGTGATTAAAGTTGCAGGACTCGAACTCCAGCAAATAGAGCAATTTAATTACTTTGGTAGAACGCTAGAGGAAAACGGACATAGTGGCAAAGACCCAAGGAAGCGAATAGCGCTAGCTAAGGAGGCGTTTAGTAATAGAAGGGAGCTGATGACGGGGACCTTGGGTAGGGATGTGAAGAAGGGGCTGTTGAAGAGTTTGATATGGAGCATAGGGATATGGTGCAGAAATGTGGACCCTCAGAAAGGAGGACGAGAATATGCTGCAGGCATCTGAGATGTGGGTGTGGGGAAGGATGGAAGAATGGAGGAATGGAGAAGGTGAGGTGGACGGAGAGGAGGACTAACGAGGAAGTGCTTGAGATGGTGGGCGAGGATAGGAAACTTCTTAATAAAATTCGAGATCGACAGAGTAAGTTGCTGGAGGATGTAATAATAAAGGGCGATGGGTTGCTCAAGAATGTGAAAGAGGGAAGGATGTTGGGCTATCGGGGAACAGGAAGAAAGAGAGTAATAATAATAATAATAACGTTTATTATCGTGGGCTACTCTTAGCCCCTGAGATAATGAAGTACAATTTTTCAAATTAATACAATTTTGAAATTCAAAAATTATATTAATAATACATTGATGAAACTCAATATACAAAATCGAATTCATTATACAATGATGACAGGCAAAACAAAAAATAAAAAAAACTCATCGTAAGCTTGGAATTCGTAATACAGCCGTACATATTACTGCAGAGAGCACTACTAGGATAACATTTAAATACATGATTAAGCATATAAACCGTGAGGAAAAAGGTAATTAATGATAACAGTAATAATTACAAGTATAAAGTTGAATACATTCATGTTCAATAGATTAATTCTTCTTCAATATGTATAAGGCATCCAATTTAACATTTGTTTAATTTTACTTCGTTTCAATTTTAGACAGACAACATTTTAGGATTATTTATTAGGATATCATACACCTTGGACTTGAAAGCATGGATGGATTTAATAATAATATAATAGGTTTCATAGACGGGATGAAGAAGGGTAGATCGTATGCTGTGGCGAAAAAGAAAATAATAGAGTGAGGCCCCTGAAAGTGTAGAAAACCGGGAAGATTCTGTGACATCCAAAAAAACCTACCTCAACCGGTAGAACACTAATAAGAAAAATATCAATACCTAGGTATGGATGGATTCGGCTATTTAATTGTGTAATATTTTACTTCAAACGAATATGCCATTTTTGTGTCTGTAAGTTTGAATATGGGGACATCCTTTGGTGCGAAGTAATAATTTGGTATTTAGTTTCCATGAAAGACTTGTAGGAGCTCTGTTTATTGGACTTCGTGTCTGTATTTTTATCTAATTGCGACGAAACGAGGCTAATATGACATCGCAAAACGGCTCTCTGACACGTCTATATATATATTAATTCAAATGTGCACAGAAAAAAATTTTCAACACAGGGCGACGTTATATTGTACTGCTAATTGACGAGGCCGCTACAATCCTTTGTAATTGCTTCAACTACAGTTGTGCTGCAGTGTCTCTGTGACCAATTAATTATACCATGCAATTAAATTCTCTTTCAAGGAGTGTGAGAAACAAAGGTGGAATGCGAACACATTTCAAAATCTTCATTGAAACGCCTCAGAGAATAAGAAGAGCAAGTGGGCGGCATTTTCCCTCGTCACCTCGTGTAATGATACCTCGGACGATGCTAATGAAGACCGGAATTTCACTTTGGACTTCCGTACCTGGACGGGAGCGCCCGGAGCCCGCCCGATAATCCCTCGTACTCTTTCCTTAAACGTATGAACGGCGACCGAGCGAAAAGTAATGCATTAACAATCCAGCGTGTCCATGACAACGCTTGCCGGCCAGTTAAGCCGGATCATCCGCCTCTTATCGGCAGCCAAAGCCTAACATCAAGGGAATATTCAAATGAAAGCGCGCATAGCTAATTCGACCAAGGCTTGGGGGCCTAATAATCCCGCGGCCGGTGTTTCTCTCCTCTTGGCGGCTATAAATTACGCCTCTCAATGAAATGACCAGTTAGAGTGGGGTGGGAGGTAGGGGGAGGTGGGCGACGCCTAATCCGTAACAGTGCGAGGGGAGATCCTGGCCGGCTCACGCAAATGGTCAGTTTATTACCCCCGCCCGAACACACCATCTGGCGGAAAGAAAGGAGAGCTCCGTGGAAATGATAAATCTTTCCCGTGTTGCCGCGGGATCTGAAGCTAACGATTGAAATTTGAAAAAAATTACATACATACATACCAATCACGCCGTTCTCTTCCGGGGTGGGCACAGTCACAAAGTTTCACTCATAAATGCATGTTTGTACACCTAACTCTGCTTCAATAAGTTCCTCCATACTGACCTATCCTTGCAAACCTCTTTTTCCTCATTTACCCCGATACACTGCTTCATATACGCCCTCCTGTTTTTAAGACTCCTAATATTCCTCCTCCCTGAGAATTTTCTCAACCACATTCAAACACAACTTTCTCGGCCTACCTCTACCTCTCGCACCATTCATTTCACTCGTAGATATTTGTTTCGTTTTTCTACTCTCATCCATTCTCTCAACATGGCCAAACCAACGAAGCACACTCCTTTCATACATGTCCATTACTGGAGCACTTACCCCACATTCATGACCCACTCATTCCTGACCCTATCCATCCTACAAGGCGACCCGGTGTGTCAGTACACCGCATATACCTCCTAGTGTTGGGTCGCGGGCAACGGTATACTGGACCTCAAGGAAGTCCTCTCAGAAGTGATCCTAGCTTGAGAAAAATTGTGAAAGCGGGCCTAGGGTATTACTATGCTTTGGTTTCTCTTGTGGCATACTGACGAAAATGTGCCAAAACTGACCAGTAGAGCGCGGTAACCGTTAGCAGGGAAAGCTGCACGTGGTGCGGGTACTGCGAAGGCTGGTAACCTTGCATACTCTATCACAACTTACTCATAAGAGTCACAATGAGTAGTTAAAGGCTAAATAATGTGGAAACGAACGGGCTCGAGTGAAAATAAAGGGGATAACCAACAGTCATGTGTTCAAGAGACTTTTTAGAAGAGAAAAACATTTTAAATGTGATGTACCAAGATGAAAACGTTACGTTTATAACATCTAACGAACTACAGCATATTAAGTTGGTAAAATATCTTGTAATTACCTTAACTTCTGATATATCGTGGGGATTACACATACTAAACATGTGGCACAGCATTAATGAAACTAGGTTTTGTTAAACGTATAATAGGAAGGTCCTCGGATGAAAAAGACAAAGAGAGATGCTACTTCGTTCTGGTTAGGCCACACCTCGAATACGCCGCGAGCATTTTGGGACCCTGGTCATGAAGATTTGACCAAAAAAATTAATATAATACAAAGGAAAGCAGCGCGCTTCTTAAAAAACTGCTGCGGGCGTTCATATAGGGTCTCGCAACTTTTAGAGGGATTGAAGTGGGAGCCCCTAACGACTCGGAGACTACACGCTTAACTCTCGTGAGCAAAAAGAGATTTTTAAGAGAATGTTTGATTACTTGGTCACTTTTATCAATGAATATGTTATTATTAGAGATTGTAGAATCAGTAAATATCTCCAACTTAAACAAACTAATGATATCTCGTGGAGCAAACATAGTCCATTGAAATAACTGGTCAAGCTAATCGTAAATGGGGACTTGTTAAATGAGTACCTACTTGGATAGTGCGACGATAAAGTTAGAGAAATCAGCTACTTCTCCCTTGACCGACACCACTTAGAATACGCTGGCAGTGTTTGGAATCCACATGAGTCAGGCTTAAAAACATGTTCGAGTTAGAACGCATGCAGAGCAGATCAGCAAGGTACATTAAGGGCCGTTATGATAGTCTCGTTAGTGTAACTGACATTTTGCAACATCTTATGGATGGGAATCGCTTCCAGACAGTCGATTGAAAATAAGACTCAATCTTTTAAGTAAATTCAAAACCGATGTACTTTAAGACGAAGTTTTCAATATCTTACGAACTCCAAGTGCTGACACCATGTTTTGTCATGCATGTTATAAATGACTATTGTGTCACTTTTCCATAGCTGCATTGTCGATTGTCGGTGATCTGGTAGCTTCCGTAGCATACCCATGGTGTGGTGCATATTGGTGATAGTAAATTTCTTCACCTGTTCATGTTGGTGATTAGTCACTCCCTGCCAAAAACCCTTATGGTGGCTTGTCGGGTAATAAGTAGATGTAGATGTTCCCTGCCTCCTCCCCAATTATAAAAGCAGTTTCCTCCCTTTCCCATTCTCCTTCACCAAATCCCTCACCTATCCCCTCCACGTGATTACACAACCAGTGGCACTTGATCGACAACCCCCCCTCTCCTTTCTTCCACAATCCACCATACTCCTCAATGGCCCACACCTTCACCCCCCTCAATCCTACCGGCTGTAAAGAACTGTGTGTAGAGAGTTGTAGAGAGACAAAGAAAAGCAGCACGCTTCATTAAAAACTGTCACGAACGAACATATAGCGTTACACAACTGTTAGAGGGATTAAGATGGTAGCCCAAAGAGACTCGGAGGCTGCACGCTAGGCTTAGGCTGCTTGATAAATTCAGAACTGATATTTTTCAGAGCGATACAGAGAATATTATCATGACGCCTCACTACATTTCTAGTTCTGACTGATGCGATAATACTCCTCTACATAATACTCCTCACTACATCTCTAGGTCTGACAGACTCGATAAAATAAGAGAGATACTCTGCCGAACAGATAGGTACAAAAACTCGTTCTTTCCGCGCACAATAAGCGACCACAATAGAAACTTGCTCCCTCAAATACACTCTCATAGGACATGCCCCAATTTCACCTCCAAAACTTTTACATCTTTACACGGCTGATGACCTACCACCCCATTCCACACGCCCAAGCGGCGGCTCGCGGGGAAGTATGTAGATGTAGATGTACAATAACGACCTGATTTTGACCATCATTCGTCGAAATCCAGGTCGTGTCTCTGTCATAACCTGTAGTATTGTAAAAGATTGGAGAATTAGTTTGTTTGAGAAGAATAACTTCACGTATAATTGAATTAGTTGGCCAAGACACGGTTTCTTCGCGGTGGCAACGGCTAAATGAGTCTGTACTAGAGGTAAAATAATTATTTACATAAAAATATTTTTAAAAACACGTTTTCAAAACGGACTAAAACGTATGAAATAATTTCTCCTAGTCCCATACAGATATATAATCCCATACAAATTCCGAACCCCATACAGATCGTCCTGAAAATTTGTGATTGTGAATTTTATTAGCTATGAAAATACTTGAAAGATTTAAAATGAAAAACGTCGGGCGCATGCAGTAGAAAAACTGATGCATGAGTAGTTCCACCTAAGTAACTAACAATTTTATTATAGTTCTTTCCGTGACAGCTACTCCCTACACTCCTTACTATATTGCGTGCGCCCCACGTTGTTAGTTTTAAATCTAACAAGTATTTTCATAGCTATTACAATTCCCAATCACAAATTTTCATGACAATCTGAATGGGGTTAGGAATCTGTATTGGGCTGTGAGAAATTATTATATGCTTCTTATTCCTTTTTAAAACGTGGTTGTTAAAAAAAATTAGGACCTCAATTATTTTCTGCGTTTTAAGGAGATGCATGAATAGTTTATCTAAGTCACTAACAGTTTTATTGTACTGTAAATGATATGGACTGTTGTGCGAGTTTTCTCTACGATAGTTACTCCCAAACACTCCTTTCTATTACCAATTGCATGCGCATCACGTTTTCGTTTCAAATCTTACTGTAACCGTTTGCTTTTGCATCAGTTATTCTTGTGCATCAAGAATATTTCACTTTACCGTTGTTTGTTAATTAATTGCTCTTTGTTACTCTGTGTTTCTCGCTCAAGAGCTAAATTTAGCTATTAAGGTTCTTGTAGTACTCCTAGGTTGATGAAATATCGTTTTTATTTTTGACCGCATAACCATTCGAGGTTATTCCAACTCGTAGAATCGCTGGTTTTGAGGCGTACACAGCCACCTTACTTCTAGCTGTCCGCTACGGTTGCGCAAGGTCGGACTTCCTGGAAGAAATATAAAACGTCTGATCGGATTACGTGTCCCTTACGACGCTGTTTCCGAAGAGGGTGGAAGGGGGAGTACTAACGAATAGACTCGCCAGACACGTGCCAGTGACTATTCGTGAAACAAAAATGAATCGCCTTGGTAAGATTGCGGTGGCGCTTTCGGTTATGATTATTTCGTGGCCTGTCTAGAGGGTGTTTTACTCGACTTTTGTGCTCCTCAAAAGAGGCTCGGCCTAAGCAGTCTTTACCAACCCTCGTCCCGGGTGGTTCAGTGTGTCTACGATCGTGCGTTAGTGATGACTCGAGCCATTCGATTGGTTCAATTCTTCCTTTTTATCTTGTGAAAATGCGGTGGCAGTGGAAGGATTTGGAGTAGTGTTTCAAGTAGTGTTTAATCAAGGTGTCTTGTGATTTGCTAATAATTGAGAATAAAGAAGTTCCTTGTTTGCTGCCATTTGCAGTGGGAGCTGTGTGTGTGGGTCGGGCAGTCTTTCGCAGTAAGTATTTGTGGTGACTATTTGAAAACTACTCTTTTGGTGACTAGTGGAAAACTCTTTGATGTGTATTCAGCCCTATTCGTGACATTTTTTCCAATAATAGTGGATTGAGTTGAGTGATTTAGAGTTTAAAGAACAATAATTATTCCACTGGATGAAAGAGATTAGACACGAGAACAATGGCCTCCCGAATAGATTTGAGATATCGCTTAATAACATGTTTGCCCTCGTCGCCTCCTAATGAATTGGTGCATTACTCTTGTTTCTACAGAGAGTTGCATAAAAGTTTAATGTAACTGTGGGGAAAATCAAACGCAACTCTCCCGCTTGTCGTAGTACTTGGTTTGAATGTGATTTTATCATCGAGTGTATTTTATCTAATGACGCAACGTTGAGGCAATCCCAGAAGTGGCACTTCATAATTGTATGTGTATGTGTACTCAGTGCTTTTATCGTGGAAAGCGAATTTTCTTACTTCCTTTTTTTCCATTTCTTTTATTAGTAACATGATTGTCGTGGTTTTCCTCGGCGTAGTCATCTTACTCTGAATTCGGATCACGGGTTACATACATTTTAAAGTGAAATTTTCTTTGGTAATATTGATGCCCATGACACCATTCTCGTTTGAATGTCATTTCTTCCCTAATTTCTTCGCCATCATATACTCCAATAATTTTATTCATCTCTCTGCTTTTTCATGTGACGGCTTGCTTCTCGTACGGATGCTAACCGTTGCTCAGTCATTTGAGAGAAGTTGTGATATCTGCTGCGTGTGAAAATGTGAAGGACGTCGAATGTTGTCCAGGAGGGATTATGACCAGCCGCCGTAAAAACGAGCCAAATCGTGAGTAATGCGAGATTATTTTTTAAAATTGTTTTAAGTTCGAAATTGAAAATTGATTCTCGATTTCAAGTTTTCGGTGAAATACGTATTGTGATATTAGGTTCGACTCGGGAGTGAGAGAAATCATTTTACTCTATATTTTAGATAAACTCTTTGATATTCATTCTCTGTGAGGTTGTTTCAATATAGTTTTGGCCTTGGTCAAACGTTTATGTTTGTGGTGGCAAATTTGACGAACAGCTCCCGTGTACGGTTCCATAGTTAGCCTTTTCTCTCGTGCCCTTTACTCATTCATTCGACAATTTAAATACAATTTTATTCTTAAGGCTTCCAATTCTTTCCGTTTTTGAGGACCTTACAAAATCATATTCGCTCAGTAATTAACCGTCTCCTGTACCCTCATCTACTGTATAAGAATTCATGTTACCAATAGTGTCTACACACTGACTATCCATTCCTAAACCCCGAAAGATGCTTGAGATGTTGCAATCCACTTTGACGGTAGTATTGCAGTCGCTGAATTAAATGTTTTATAATTTGATTTCCACTTCCGTTCATATCAATACAGTTGTATAATGCATGCATCTTACACACCCCTCGCGTCAATGTCTTTCGAGGTAGGCAGTTCAAAAGAATTTCGTTACTGCTGTGAGGCGCGGGGAACTGGCTCTTAAGGCCGTTTTACACGGGGAAAGTAATTGCACAAGCTAATGTATGTGCAATCGTGAATTTCAAAATGCACCGTGTAAAGCGGCGAAATTCACGAACGCATGCACGAATGCATGAATGCGAGACGTCAGAATATCCCCTGCTCTAATTCGGTGGTCGCATTCTTGCAATTTGTACGAATAGCACTCCATCTAGCGGTCGCAGAAAATACGACATCAAAGTTCACGGGAAGTTGACTGACGAAAAGGTTCGATGACCTGAGCGATGGGTGTTTACAGTTATTCGTTGTGTGGGAGGATATTTACAGTTACTTGTATTGTTATTTATTTAGATATATAGTTAAGAGCTCCTTAAATTGTTCCTCTGTCATCCGCATAAAATTGCGGTAGGCATTCCTGTCTTCTATAGCCAGCTCCTGTTGGACCATATTAAGAATGCCCGTTCCCTCCTCTCGCCTACGGATCCACTCCCGCATCCAAAGTGCTCTTCTGGCTCTTCTCCTGCGGTTTCGCCTTTCTATGAGCTCTGCGGCCCCGATCATAATTCCCACTACTGCTAGCTCTGCAGCAATCAATGCAGCCTCCTCCTGATCCATTATTTCTCTTACAGAGAGAGAGACTCAATTTCAATATCATAGAATCCCACAATCACCACACCCTCATTTTTCACTGAATGTCAACAACGTCGTGTACAGAATATCGTATCTCTCCTGTTTGAACAAAACACTTGCTCTTAGCGTACTTATCATACGACTGGAATTCACGAATGAATGCATGCTTACGACCACCGTGTAAAGCAGTCACACATTCGTTATCGCAATAATTATTGCATGGCAGATTGCGGCATTGATGCAGTGTTAAGTTGTGCAATTTCGTGCCCCGTGTAAAACGGCCTTTCCGCTATAATTTCCTCCATAATGCATCATACTCGAGTGCCTAGTTCGCGTCGATAACTCCCAGATTTCGCTGCTGTTCTACTATGTTGAGAGAAGAACAAGTTTGTGCATTGCGACTTTTGCTTCCTAAAATAATTCTCATTCCTTGGTATGAGCTTCATGCTACATGCAAATGTATATTACTAATTTGAGCACCTAATGAGGTAGTTTGATCCAAGTATCATTTCTCCTTTAAATCAATGAATTTGGTATAATTTTAATGTAAAATATCTTACTCTTTCAATGATGACAAAATATCAACCCCTAACTGAGCTATTTACCGAAATTAAAAACAAATACCGGCCCTTGTATGTACATGGGAAATTGTACGTACGTGTATGCACTCCAGAGAGACCTTACATAAGGGATTTATAACTCCTAGGTTTCATCAAAAAATTAAAGTTGTGAAGTTCGTTTGTTTTCTTAACCATTTGTTTTTAAATAAATCAAATTGTCACCGCAGTAATTTTTTTAGAGTAGCTAAAAACCATCGTTGGGAAGGAGTGTCGTACCGCGTGTAAAAAATGACTCCAATGAAAGACTTACATAGACAGTTTTATTTAATTTCTTAGAAATACCGTCATATGAAAGTATATTATTGCAGGGTTAATAATGTAATATTAAATACATGTCTCGTACAGCTGCTAACAACCTATTGCTGAAATTTAATATTCCGGAAGGTTGAACTGTCGGGGAATGTGATCTGTTAGTGGAGGTTAGTTTACAGAGCCTGATTTTATTCACGAGATTACTGTCTCTATAAATTCAGAGTGACCGGCGGCCAGCTTTTTCATCTACGTATGTACTACCTTGCGAGCCGCCGCATGGGAGTGTGGCAGGGTAGTATGTAGATGTATGGGACATCGGCCGTGTAAAGATGTAAAGGGGAATGTAACAATGTGGGAAAATGTTGAAGTGTATTATGTGTGTGTTTTAACAGCAGCTCCGGATTTTTCATGGACACTTAATGTGGGTGGAGAGAAAGAATTTTTGCATCTATCTATTTGGCAATGTATCTCTCTTGGTCTGCTTGCTTCTGCCGGACCTTGAAGTGTAGTGTGGCGTCAAAATGATATTCTCTGAGTTGATCTGAAACACACCAGTCCTGAATTTCTCAAGCAAACATAGCCTAGCGTGTAGCCTCCGAGTCTCTAGGGGCTCCCACCTTAATTTCTCTAAAAGCTGTGAAACACTATATGTCCGCTCGCAGTAGTTTTTAACGAAGCGCTCTCCTTAGTATTTTATTTATTTTTTTTTGTTAAATCTTTCTGTCTAGGGTCACAAATGCTCGCAGCGTACTCGAGGTGTTGCCAAACGAGAGAGAAGTTGCATCTTTCTTTGAATCTCTTATACGAGGAATGTCCTAGTTCCTTTTATGCAGTGCCACAGATGGTTTATCTTTCTGATGGTTTATAGAAAGAGAGTAAAAAATATCTGTGGTATTCCACTCGAAAAGTTTTTGTGACAAGACCCGGGTAACGCTGCCTTTCATCATCTCGGCATCTTCAGGGGACGTTATAAGTAACCCATCGGTATTTAAACAAGTGAGGGAAGGAGGTGAGGGAAGAGTGGGTTTTGGATACTCGTGTGGAGCGGGAGGAATGGGTCGGTGGGTGAAGGGAGGGGGGTGTGGAGTGAGGAATTTTGAGGTAAGTTACAGGCAAGGAATGGGGGTGGAGGGGATAACGCATTTTAGTGTTTTTTTTTGAACCGTGGTAGGGGAGGGGAGACACTCCGCGGGGTAGAGTTTAACCCTTTTGAGTGCGGCATGACGTGATATAACGTCATCAGCACCAGCGTAAAGACAACCTTGACGTGATATCACGTCATCAGCACCAGCGAAAAGACAACCTTGACGTGATATCACGTCATCAGCACCAGCGTAAAGACAACCTTGACGTGATATCACGTCGTGCCGAAAACACTTTCACAGACGTCTATGCGCTTTTATAGTACGACTCTGTTTTGCTGCATGAAGCAAATCTGTTTCCTCAGGCCTCTAGAGTAAGTATTAATGCATAAAATAAGCGTGCAACATTTTGCTTTTTGATTTCGAAGTAACGATTTCGACCGCGGAAGAAACGTTAATTTGTCGAAAATCAGGTGGTTGCCATGACGCGTTCGATACAGATTTCTTAAGATCTTTGCACTTATTGTAAGTCTTAAGGAATCCTTAAACTCTAAGGGGGATCGTCAAAATGTTGAAAATGACGTATTTCGGGCTCCGAGTTTTATTTTAAAAGCTTCAGAAGCGCGTTTCTCAAAGCGCGAAATCCTTCGATTGTGCTACCTCATTTTTTTCGTACTGTATGTTTTAGACTGTAAGCTTTTTATGATCATCTTTAGTCCTAGTCTATCCATCTCTTGCGTGGGCGACCCTCGGATCTTCTGCCTCTCGCTCGATTATTTCCAAATTGGTTTTGGTATTCTCTCGTCATCCATTTTCCTGGAGTTGCTCTCTATTCGTCCACATGCCTTCTAGTAACTGCTTTCCTCTCATTGCCTTTTCTATCCCTTCTCCCCAACATATTCTGTGCCTTCCACTTCTTTCTCTTCCTTGTGGATTTCATGATAAAATTTGCTTAGGTAATCTCTCGATCGTCATACGTTGTATGCAACCATACCACACACAAACTGTTTTATTTTAAAATGTAATCGACTCTTGTGTAGGTGACTCCCATTATATGTATTCCCTATTCTCTCATTCTTGAATATTTCTTGGCTTAATATTCCCGCAGATCGTCTCCATTAATCCGTCCATGAAGGTACGTGTGGATTGTTGACTCGTCGCCAAAAACTGTTGCCTATAATTCCGTTAACAAACGACTTTGTCGATTGTGGCGCCGTCTAGTGATGAAAGGCGGCAGTTCAAATGTAAATATAGTCTACAGATCATAAATAATCACGTCTTACCGGTTTTACTTACCAGTAATCGCAATGCAGTGGATAAATAATTTAGTACTACACGCGGGACATAATTACTTTTTTAATATTGTCCGGTCTTCAGATATATTTAATTCCTCTCCAAATCTAATTACACAATTAACCTCTTAACACTTCGTGAATATCGTTTTACGGCAATTTAAAAATAATACGAGGTGAAAAAAGTGGAATTAATTAGAATACGGAAACAAGTACTTTAAGGATTTCCAAACCAGGATCCGACAACCTCATCTATGGATAAGAAACTGCGCCACTAACTATCATTTTAGCCTTTGTTGTAAGTTTATTTCCTACTCTCAAGAGTGGAAGAATCAAAAAGCAAATGAAGGAGAGGTTGTTGAACCTACTCCGAGGCCACACGTAAATATATGTAGTAGGCTTCACATTAACATCCACATCAATCTATCTAGATCATACCTTCTGATTCCTAAGGCTCTCAATAGGTAATAAACCAAAAAAATGTAGCTGTAAATTAACAGTAAAAGATCCACATAACAGAGAAAAGGCTCACGACGGAAGTTTCATATACCTCTTACACACTTCCTGTAGTATATATTTCCTCTCTAGCATTTATAAATTAGCTGTTCGGTCTCAAAAATAGCCAGCTATTATTCACAGCACCAAGTAGTTCATATCTCTGCCATCGTTATTGAATATTCACCACAGTCTCACGTTGAAAACAATGAGACTTTTTTCTAAGTTGCGCCAAGGACTGGATGAACTAAAAGTGGAAATTTAGGCAACACGTAGCCTAGGCAACGATTCCAAACATTTTAATCTTTTATGTATATTCATGAATCCGTCTCTGTAACATTTAGCAATTTTTTGCGAACAAAAAACACCTAGAACAAAACAAAACACTTATCCGATATTACAATAGAATTATGTATTTTTTGTTTTTCTTCTATTTACTTTGTTCCCATAAAATGCTATTCAACATAGATTTTGTCCTCTTTCCTTGTGAATTTATTCCTTTAATTGCATCGTCCAAGGTTCCATTCTAGGTTATTGAAACTCATAGGTAATTGTATATTGGCAGTGTTGTAGTTGCTGTCCATCTTCCAGCTCTATGTTCTCCTATTTTTGAATTTGTAATGTAATTTACAAGAATTTGTATTAAAACATTTAGTTATTCTTTTGTTTCTATTTATATTGTAACTGATGTGACTACGGTTACAATTTTGTCATTAGTTCAACGATAGAGAAAAATCCTTAACACTTACGCTCCTACAATACTCATGTCTCGAGTCTTTCTGAAATTTATTTAACGCCTCAGCCCTCCAATCTTTATTGCGCCTTAGTGACTCATAAAAAATGGTAAAGCCAAGGAAAACTGCTAAGAAGCCACAATCCTCGAGGCTGGATCCTACAAAGCTACTTCGTTGTTTCCGTGAAGACTTCTGCGAATTATTTGCGATGAAGTGAATGGTTTTCTAGGTGCTCTTCCGCGTTAATCCATTTTTAAGGACAGTATTACGCCAGCGTTCCAGCTGGCTTCTTCAGGTGCGATTAAGTGCCGATGCAGGGTTTTGTCCGTCCGTCTGAACGGAAAACAGTGTAACTAAAAAAAAAGGACACCAAACCCTGCATCGACACTTCTGCGGACCTGAAGAAGCCAGCTGGAACGCTGGCGAAATATTGTCCTTAGCCCTTTCCGGTCCTGTGATTCCAAATGGAATCGCGTCACTTTCCTGCGTCGAGGGTCGATTTTTTCATATGCATTTCATGTAGAAGATGATGCAATCTACATAAGGTGAAAATATGTGGTGAAATAAAATAAATTGATGAATTAATGGGAGTCATTTGAAAAAATCGACGCTCGACGCAGGAATGCGACGTGATTCCATTTGGAATCACAGGACCGGAAAGGGTTTAAAATGGATAAACGCGGAAGAGCACCCGGAACACCACTCTTCGCGACTTTCGCTGCGCTTAGCTACTCTTAAAATGATTTTATCCTTGCCAAGTAACTCACTCGCATAATAGTGAAATGGCAATGGTGAGATTCATCATATGTTGTGAACACCACGCATTTGTTTTCAATTCAAATTTATGGGTACTTGGCAACGGCGTTAGGATAACGGCACTTCCTGACGCCGTGAATGAATTCGTCCGTTGAATGTGACGGGCTAAAATTTTGCCGTGTAAAATGAGCTCAGGATATCTCCATGGAGAGCGCGACTCCAGAATTGCCAAATCTCCAGTCTCTCTTCATGAGTACTTTTGTCTCTGTTACAGGGAAAAGCACTTTCTGGCTTGCGAATCAAATAATTCTTAGTCTTAGGCCTACTTCTACGGAGTAGCAATATCATGTGAGACAATGTCTGCGATTTTAAATGAATGTTGATGGGATTTTTGGGGCTGGAAAATTTGAATTAATTCAATATAGAAATGGGCGAGATCTTTAATGTAAAAAAATGTTGATTACATTTATTTCTTACCATGAACACCTTTGTCAACAAATATGTTTGTTATTTGCTGAGGCCAAAGCTGTAGGAATCTGATTCTTTCAGAAATTTAGCAGCAAAATTCTTTCAAATAATCACTTATTGTACAGCAGTAGCAAATGCCCTCTTGATAGCTGAAATGTAGTCTTGTTGTCTCTAAATGTTAACCCTTATTATGAATAATCAACATGAAAACCCTTGGGAAACGAAATCCTGGATACACCACTTTTAGTTTCATAAGAGTTGCATCAGTATTTTACGAAATCCAACATACTACGGTGGATCAGATCGTAAAAATAAAATAAGCAAAATAGATTGTGGAACAGAAAGGTATAAAATGTCGTTTTTTCCGCGATCAATTGGAGACCATATTCGCTGCGTTTAGACTTTGAAGTAGATTAGTTGACAGGTAGCGTAGCTGGTTAATTCATATGCCCCCTAATGCGTTTTTCTAAATCTGAGGAGTAGCGTTAACACCATGATTTGCATGTTCCCTGCATGACTCTTGTGTCACCTTTATATAGATACCTTATAGAATTTTTGAGTAAAAATTTTAGCATACCGATAGTGCGGTGCTTGTTGGTGAAAGTAAATTTCTTCTCTGTTGTTCATGATGGTGATTAGTCACCCCTGCCAAACTCCCTTATGATAGCTTGCAGGGTAATAGGTAGATGTAGCTGTAGAAGAGTATTTTGAAAAATTTCTCATTGTTGTATCCTACCAATCTAGAAGAATTTTCATGTATTTCGTGCACATTCCAGCAATTTCTCATTTTAATGTGGGCCTTAAGGTTATGGAAGAGTGGATAGAAATAACAGACTGTAATATTTTTTGAGAACTGAAATAAAAAGCGAACGCCGTCCGCTTTTTTTTGGTGAGGGAGAATGCCATGGAGTAGCATGGTACATAAAAAAGTCAGCTGGAAACAGAGATTCGGGAGCCAATAGCGGAGGAAAGGTGTGTGGCCGAAGGGGGAAGGAATGGAGGTGGAAAAGGGGATTCGGTGGCAATATATGGGTCCGAACCGAACCGATCGCTCCCTTCTCATATATAAGAGCGCTGAGATTTCGTGAACGGCCGAGGGTGAAGCCTCGTGAGGGCCTCTCCTATAAAGAGGGCGCTCGGACGAAAAAGAGTGACTTCTTGCGCCGGCCCTCCTTAAGAGTATTTGCAGATGCCCCGGGCGATCTCTGGCTACGCGTACGCCCCCTTTCCCCCCCTTCAGACCGATCCAATCCCTCATCATCCTCATACGCTGTGCGCACCATATCCCAACTCTTTGGCGCCCGTGCTCCAACGTGCAAGTCACCGAACCAACCACCCATCCCCCCCCCCATCACGAACTCCCACGGCTCCCAAATACGCCCACCCTACTCGACGAAAAACTCTTCCGTGCACACCTCATTTCTCTGACCTTTTTCTTCCTACCCCGCGCCGTACCTTCCGAGCTCCCCAATCATATATAACCCTGCCTCACCTCTATGTTCCCTCCCCCCCCCCCCGCGAAATGCCTCTCCCCTTCCGTCTGCATCCAAAATTATTTCTCCCTTCCAGAATCCCGGCCCACATGCACGGGGGTGTACCCTTCGTCTCCTCCTCCGCGGCCACGGAAACCTTAGCCTGCAGACTCGCCCAATTAGACGCTGTCAAGTACCAAAAGCCCACACAGCTCACGAGCCACACTCGACCCCCCCGATATTTACCCTCCCCACTGCACAGGGGCAGGATTAAGGGATCGGGCTGGTGTGGGTGTTAGTTCTGACTTACCGTTCTCGCGGGTCCGGGTTCGAATCGCGGGTGTGGCGGAGATTTCTCTCTAAAATCCTGATCCGTACATCTACATCTTCGAATTACCCTGCAGGCCACCACAGGAGCGTTTGGCAGGGAAATATTAATTTTCCTCGCACTTTATTTTCTTCACTTGGTTTCAACGGTTTCACGTCACTTTCCCTAAGCAACTAAAAGCAAGGAGCCGTCAATCTCTTATTTATTTTATGAACGGGAGGAGGAATTATCAAATTTTGAAATTTCGAGAAGAATTCCGAATTTTCACCGTTAAATTTTTAAACTGCTCCCATTTAAACATATTCTCCATCACCTAATTCTTCGCCCTTACCTGGTTCAGTACATTTACATCTACTTATTACCCTGCAGGCCACCACTAGAGCGTTTGAAAAGAGGGTGACTTGTCACCAACAAGAACTACAGGGAAGAAATTTACTTTCACTAACATCAACCGCACTATCGGTATACTACAAAGGCTACAGAAACTGAAAAATAATCTATAATGAAACAATGGGAACGTGACACAAAAGTCATGCAGGGAGCACGCCTTTCCTCCGGAGCACGCCTTTCCTCCGCTGTTGGCTCCCGAATCTCTGTTTCCAGCTCACTTTTTTATACCATGCTACTCCATGGTATTCTCCCTCACGAAAATAGTGGGCGGAAATAGTTTTTTATTTCAGTTTCCGAACATATATTACCATCTGTTGTTCCTCCCTACCCTTTCTTTACCATAAGTCGTATGTAATATTGAGAAATTGATAAAAATGTGCTTGAGCTACGTGAAAATTCTTCCAGATTGGTAGAACACAACAATGCGTATTTTTCAAAATATTCTTCAATACCTACATCTACTTGTTACCCTGCAAGCCACCACAAGAACGTTTGGCAGGGAGTGACTTGTCACCAACATGATCTACAGTGAAAAAATTTACTATCACCAACAAGAACCACACTGTCGGTGTACTACAAATGCTACAGAAACTACTAAAATAATCTATAATGTAACAATATAAACGCGACACAAGAGTAATGCAGGAAACTTACAAAACATGGTGTTGGCACTACCAGGCAGATTTATAAACATGCATTATGGTGCATATGAATTAATCAGCTACACTACCTGTCAACAAACCGACTTCAAAGTCTTTGCGCAGCCATTATGGTTTCTCATAGGTCGCGGGAAAAACCACATTTAAAAACTTTTTGTTCTATATCTTATTTTCCTTATTTTATTCTCATGATCTGATCTACCGTAGTATGTTGGAGTTCTTAAGAGATTGAAAACTTCTTCTGTAAATAAATCTTTTAAATTTACATAAAAATTGAGTCTAATTATCAATCCACGGTCTGGAAGTGATAATTATATGAAGGTAATTGGGTGTCCTTTGGAGCGTACCCCAAATATATACCTACAGTCTTGTGACAACTTCGGCCATAACTTAGCGGAATTTATCATCATCACATATCATGGGGAACACACACACACAAAACATATGCGGTACATCATTAAAGAATTCAGGTTTTGTCAATCGTTTAATAGGAAGGTCCTAGAATGAAAAAGTAATAGAGAGGTGCTACTTCGCTCTGGTTAGGCCACACCTTGCATACGCCACGAGCATTTGAGACCCTGAAGAGATAGATCTAACCAACAAAATAAATTAAATACTAAGGAAAACTGCGCGCTTCGTTAAAAACAGCTACGAGCGAACATATGTTGCTTTTTCTGCTTTTAGAGGGATTAGGTTGGGAGCCGCTACAGACTCGGAGGCTTCACGCCAGGCTTAGTTTGCTTGAGTACTTCAGAACGGTTTCACGCTGGGCTTAGTTTGCTTGAGTACTTCAGAACGGTTTTACGTCACTTTCCAGAAGCAACTAAAAACAAGCAGCAGTCAGTATCTTATTTATTTCATGAACGGCAGGAATAATTTTCAAATTCTGAAGTTTCAAGAAGGAATACCAAATTTTCACCGTAAAATTTATAAAATGCTCCCATTTCAACATTGTCTCCATCACCTAATTCAGCGCCTTTGCCTGGTCCTGTGCATCTACATCTACTTATTACCCTGCAAGCCACTACAAGTATGTTTGGCAGGGGGTGACTTATCACCAACATGAACTACAGTGAAGTAATATACTTTCACCAACACGTACCACACTGTGGGTATGCAACAAATGCTACAGAAATCACTAAACTTGTCCATAATGTAACTGTGAAAACGTGACACAAGAGTTATGCAGAGAACATGCAAAACATGGTGTTGACACTACTAGGCAGATTTTCAAACATGCGTTAGGGTGCATCTTAATAAATCAGCTACACTACCTGTCAACTAACCTACTTCAAAGCATTAACGCACCCATTATAATCTCTTATTAATCGCGGGAAAAACGACATTTGAAACCTTTCTGTTCTACAATCCATTTCCTTTGTTTTATTCCCACAATCTGATTTACCGCAGCATGCTGGAGTTGGTAAGATATTGAAAACTTCACCTGAAAATTAATCGGTTTTGAATTTACATAAAAGATTGAGTCTAATTTTCAATCGACGGTTTGAAAGCGATTCCCATCCTAGTTGTCGCTAGATATTAGTAACACTAACGAGACTATCGTAACGACCTTTCACGTATCTTGCTGATCTTCTCTGCACGCGTTCTCTGTTTTTATGCCTACCTCATGAGGATCCCAAACACTGGCAGCGTGTTCTAAGTGGGGTCTAATGAAGGAGAATGAGCTGATTTATCCAACTTTATCGTCGTGCTGGTATGTTATAGTGCATGTTGGTGATAATTTACCCCTGCCAAACATCTTTGATGTGGCGTAATAGTTGAATAGACCTTACTTGGCTCCGATTCCGTCTGCCGTGAACTCTCACGACCGTATGCCTATTATCCCTCCTCTATCTGTAATGAGCGAATGCCTTAAGTACGTTCCTCTCATGAATCATCCCAACGCTGCAATCACACGCCGTTGTGGCTGGATATTCGTAAATTATGCCAATCCAGCTATTTTAAGATAAAATCGTTGCTCAAACTGCCGTCATAGATAATAGTGAAACATACACAAACAGATAACATGAAATATATCGTACCAGTAGGTTATGCAAACATGCACTGCGCTATGGGGATGTTACCGATGCTATAGAAACTACTTGAATTAATCTATACTTAAACTACATTAACGAGTTACAAGAGTCATACTAGGATCATGCAAAACTAGTAGTACGTGGCAGGAAGGGAATCAAGGGGAAAGGCACCAAGGGGACCACGGGTAAACGTCCTGTCCAACGGGTGGGGGACTTCATACACTCGAAAAAGCACAAAAAAATAATATTCCACACGACATGTATTTAAACTTCCTACCGGTTTCAACGGATGCATGTCTTTCTCAAGGGGAAATATTACTTACCCTTTTGATGGGACGTTTAACCTGTGATCCTATTTATTCATATCCATGGTTGGTGCATTTTATGTCAATCTTCTTTTATTATGGTGTCCACTATTGAGGTATATGGAGAGGGCGCTGCGTCATCAAACTGAAGGTTGACAGCGGGAATAACAACCACATTTCTAATCCCTGTTCTTTCCTTACTCTCCTATGGATAGCACGACGGAATGGACGAATAAGCGGACGTTTAAAGCAATAATATCAACCATCTGTTTGAGATTTAAGGCAAATGAAACATATATTGGCTGCTTCAATGGTTCAACTCAATTTTACAATAGTTTTCAACGGGAATGCGGATGATTTTTTATTTAAATAAATAAACCAAATACGTAAGGAGAATCCACATTAATGAATTGAGAGAATGCTGATATCTAGTAAGTTATCGATAGAAAACATAGTAAAATTTCAAAATTGGTGCGTTTGCCCGCAAGCGCTATAGGAAAATTATTTCACGAAGGTGGCGGACTGGCTTCAGCTTTAAGCATTAACCAGCGTAGGAAGTGCCCTCTCCATATACCTCAAATGCAGCCTTTCAACCGTTCATGAGAGACAGAGGCACTCAATCATGGCTAAATTTCTTAAAATATGCCAGTATTCGATTCGTGCGAGTTAAGATGCTAAGAAAGGCTTCCAAGTTAGGTGAATGATGAAGTGATGTTACATCTACATCTACGTAATACCCTGCGAGCCACCACGAGGGTGTGTGGCAGGGGGTGAAGATCACCAAACATGCACTATTAACATGCAACTAGGATATTTAAGGGAGACATGATAGATAATAGGGTCACATGCAGCTAGATGGTTAGTACCTACATAATAAGAAAGGGATTATTGGTTGTTATTACATGCATCATGCACTACAAACTACTCTATATTTCACCTACCTATCCCTTTGCTACGCTGCCTATTGTTCTCTCTTATAGTACGCGGGAAAAATGACACTTTAAATCTATCGGTACGACAATCTATCTCTCTAATCTTGTTAATATGATCAAACCTAGCATAATACGCAGGGGTTCTCAATATATATCTAACGTCATCTGTGAAAAAATCGGTTTCGAATTTACTTAAAAGGTTTAACCTAAACTTTAACCTGCGTTCTAATAGTAATTCCCATCCTAGTTCTTCTATTAAACTCGTAACACTTATACAATTATTATAACGGCCTTTAACAATGTTATGTGGGGAGGAGATTGAAAATAAAATCGATCAACATGCTTTCCATTAGCTTTGTCTCACTTTTAGAGATTATTTATATATGAGTACCCCAGAAGTCAAGGGGTCTAAGTAACAAAATCGTTGTTTTGAGAAAACTTAAGTCAAAGGTGAAAATGTTTGGTACAACCCACTAAGTAGTTAAGAGGCATTACCCTAGATAGCAGCACCTGTCAAGAAAAATCACTTGGATCCCTTTACCACCTAAAAGATTTATATTTTCACATCTCATTCCTGTAGCTAACTAATTTTTTTCAAAAATGTCACTTAGCCCCCTTGACTTCTGGGGTCCTCATATGTATATGAGTGATATTACGTCACACAATGGCGGGCACCGTTGTAACCATTGAGGTGTATGGCACTATATTATCAAACTGAAGCCTGACACCCGAAATAACAGGCGTGTTGTTTAACCCTGCTCTATCCTTACTTTCATATGGATAAAACGATAAAATGCATGAATTAGCGGATGTAAAGCAAGAACGCATATAAGCGCACGCATACGGGTACCTCTGGAATTATATGCACGGTACCTGTGATGACAACTTGCTCCTTACAGCCCCAATGAGATTAAGAAATCGAGGGATCTGGGCTCGAATCCCAGTCCAGGCAAATGATTTTTCCACAGTGAATTTCACTGTGTGTTGAAAGGCTAATCCAAAAGCTGCCTGCTCTGAATTATACGAGCCAATCTGGGTCTTCTCACGTTGACGTCGACATTAGTTGTTTAATTTCGGCGCTAACAATGTAATATTCATTCGTAATTATTTTCCTAGGTCATCGCCCTGAGAATTAAGTCCAACTGACGAGGCAGATTCATTTTGAGAAGCCCTGAGCCGACATATGACGGAGAAGCGTATTGCTATCCCCGCGGAAAGCTGATCGGGTAATTAAGTTCGGGGTGGCAAAGATGATTTCAGTCGTTGGATGAGTGGAGAAATGGGCATCACACCTCATTCCATTTCCTTTGGGTTAAGTGGAAAACTCGTTTAAACTGACTGACTGCCTTTTCTTTAGCTTTTTTTGTATAACATCTTAAAAAACACCCCGAAATGGAGGATGAAGCTCCTTATATTGGCGTGGGAAACCCTTCTCGAGTACATCTTGAAGATGGAGCGTTCCCTCCCCACGATTCTCTCGAGTGAAAACCGTATTAGTCCCCACTCAGCTAGTCTCAAACGAGATGAGATAGAGAGAAAAAAATGCGGAGTCTTATTTTTTTGCTTTCTTTCCTAATTCTTAAAGATTAAGAAAGCCTGTTGAATGAGTGGCAAATAAGAAAAAATCCCGCCAGTCGTTTTATTTTATAATTCCCGAAATTATTTCGAGCCGGGATCTCCCTCCGCAAACATTTCCCCTCGTCGGCTTGTTCCTTCACGTTTCCCCTCCCATCCCGGCATTCCATCTCTTTCCTCATCCGTCTTTTTTTTTCCTACTTCTCTCTCCAAATTTTTACCTCACCTCTCCTCCCCGACCTTCTCCTTTAGGGAGTCCCAAACCTTTCTCGGTTTCTCCTCCTCAAACAAGACTCCCTCCCAAGACTTATGGGTTAGGAATCCCTACACTCCTCTGCCAGGCCACTCGACGTCTCTCGCCGAGCCAGACAGCTCGCCGACACGCTGGGACAAGAGCCTACAGGTCAGAGCCTGTAAAACCATAAAAATACGCCTCTCGAAAATGAAAAAGCACTTTATTTCACGCTCAACACTTGATCAACAATTGTCTTTCAACGAGGGAGGAAACACAATATTTTTGCCTCGTTCTGGATTTCATTTTCCACGTGGGCTCTTCGATACAAGAAAGATCACGATTAACGCCACCAAAAATCATCTACATTCACTGAACTTAAAAAGAAAATACGATTTCACGGCAAGGAGAGCGACTAATGTCTCCACTCACCTCCCATTACTTTGTACCATTGCATACATGAATTATTTTTCCGAAAAGTCTCCGCCGATTTCTGAACAATACATTTCAAACCATACTGATCATAAGAAACAAACCACAACAACAATGCAAAGAACGCAAGGTATTTATCAAGTTGGACAATCATTCATCAAGGTATTTCTCAAGTTTACCTGTATCCTGGCAGGACGAAATTCGATTCTCCGTATATTTCATTGGCCGCATATCATAACTCGCATTTGTCGTACAGCATGATGAAGCAAATTTAAACACCACTTATTTTTTTGGGAAGCTTATACTTCGTCGCCAGAGGGAGGGAAAGTGGCGCCATTTTCAAACTTAAGGAAGGGTAATTTTCAGGTACTCGGAAAGTGCTACGTGGACGAACATGCTTTTATGTTAGTTAAGACACAACGACGGGTTAGTAGTTTTTTATTGAAGCACCTTTTTTTTGTTTATTACATGGAATTTACGAAAAATGTACAAATTCCATACGTAAAATATAAAAGCAAACTCATATTAAAAAAATATAATATAAATCTTGTAAAATGCATGCTATTAAATCAACTTTACAACTTTATGATCCTGCTAAGCCATTCTTGGCTTATCAGCAGGTGCCTTTTATAATTTTTTAGTCGTGTTTTTATTAAAC
Organism: Ceriagrion tenellum; assembly: GCA_963169105.1. Taxonomy (NCBI): domain Eukaryota; kingdom Metazoa; phylum Arthropoda; class Insecta; order Odonata; family Coenagrionidae; genus Ceriagrion; species Ceriagrion tenellum. The sequence goes on along the minus strand of OY720642.1, from coordinate 72,293,746 downwards.
ACAAGCAAAAAATTAGTAATAAATACTATATATAAATGACACTAAAGAATTAACGAAATAAACAAACATAATTTATGTGCATACCAACCATTCCTTTGTCCTTCTTTAAACTTCCCTTGTAGATTCCAAATTTTTTACATCATCACTCATATTATTGAACAGTTATTGAACGTATGAAATATTATTTGTAATGCGATTAATAAATATTACCATTAGATAAAGAAACTGTAGTGATACAGATAACCCTTTATTCCCAATGAGTGATAGAAAATTATCTAGCTTTGTTATGGGATTATTTTTAAGGTGAGCTCATTATTGAACTTTTTTCTTTATACACCTCGAGCGTTTTCCTGGCTTATGTAAGCGATAGAAACTGCATTCAAATATCTTGATTCTGCTTAGAGCAACCTTTTATGAAAATAAAGTCTGAGAAATACCTATGTACTACGGCCCATTGGTAATGCTGGAAATTTCAAGCGGGGTTAGTTTTTAATAATGACGGTGAGTTATAAAGGTAGTGCGAGCGATATAGTCCCTAATCATAATAGAGACCATATTCGATAGATACGTTTTAATTTCACCAACTGTGAGACACACGAATAAAATATTGCATTATTAGTGGCGTAATAATATTGTTTTTCATCACAAAAATTGTAAGTAATCAAATTAAAATATCTAAATAAGTCTTTAACTTGACGCGTTTTTTTCACGCGGTACGGTTGAAACTACACCAAAACGGAAGGTTTATTGTGATCCCGAAGAATTTACTGCGGTAACGATATGATTAAATTAAAAAAATTGTTGAGAAAACACACAAACCACACACTGTTGATTTTTTGACGAGATCTAAGTGTAGGAAATGCCTCATTTTTAATATAAGGTCTCTCTGGAGGGCATAGACGTACCATTTCCCTTATAAATGGGCCGGTATTTTCTGGCCAATATCTCGGAAAGTAGTGCGGTAAGGGGTTGAATGTTAGGTGTCAGTGGAAGGGTCATATATTTTTCTTTAAAATGAGACCAAATTCATTGATATCTATGTAAAACGATATTTCGCTCGAACTACCTTAAGCGCAAATACAAAGTCGTCTCTACTTGGTGTGGATCGGAGTTTCATAGAACTGATCTATCGCAACTATTATGGTTCTCTTATTGTTCGTGGAGCATATTGGCACGTGGCATGTTTTTGGCAAAGGTGCTGAATAAGGTGATAGAGAATATTTTGAAATGGGAGCATTTTATGAAGTAAACGGTGAAAGTTTGGAACGTGTCGTTATTCTTGTGGACCCCTCAATTATGCTTTCTGAGCTTCTTCCACCTCCTCAATGAATCCTCCTTGACCCTGTTATTGGCCCCTCTGATAGTTTATAGTGACCTGTTTACTTTTACCCACCGCTTCACCTAGCCATCAAGCTCCTTACCATCCCTTTTTCCTCCCGTCCATGGATCAAATAAAGAGACAGACTGCTCCTTGCTTTTAGTTGCCTCTGAAAATTGACGTGAAACCGTTGGAATCAAGAGCGGAAAATTTCTAAGTGCCTTTTTTTAGAAGCGAATTTTCTTTTCTTTTAATTAGGATTCTTCGGTGATGGAAATGTACATCTACATCTACCTACTACCCTGAAAGCCACCTCAGGTGTTTGGCAGGGGGTGAGCTATCACCAAAATGCAATATAACTTACCAATAGCTTATGTCAACGTGCACTGAACTATTACTATATACACATACAAAACATATGCGGCACAGCATTAAAAAAACCGGGTTTTGTTAAATCGTATAATAGGAAGGTCCTCGGATGAAAAAGTCAAAGAGAGATTGCTACTTCGCTCTGGCTAGGCCACACCTAAAATACGCTGCGAGCATTTGGGACCCTGGTCAAAAAGATTTAACCAACAAAATAATACAATACAAAGCAATGCAGCGCTTCACGTTAAAAACTGCTACGAGCGTACATAAAGTGTCTCACAACTTTTAGAGGGATTAAGGTGGGAGCCCCTTGAGACTCGGAGGCTACGCGCTAGGCTTAGGTTGCTTGAGATATTCAGAACTGATATTTTTTCAGAGCGACACAGAGAATATTATCACGACTCCTCACTTCATCTCTACGTCTGACAGATGAGATAAGAGAGATACACTGCCGAACAGATAGGTGCAAAGCCTCGTTCTTTCCGCGAACAATAAGCGACCGCAATAAAAATTGAGCTCCACTAAATACACTCCTATAATACATGTCACCATTTCATCTCCCAAAAGCTTACATCTTTATACGACTGGTGACACAACATTCCCTGCCACACGCCCATGCGGCGGCTCGCAGGGTATTCTGTAGATGTAGATTCCTTGACCAGGTTGTTAATTGTTGGTGACCGTGTTACCGATACTACAGAAACTATTTGAATTAATGTATATTGCAACTACACGAACGAGTTACTTGGGTCATGCAGGGATGATGCAAAACGTGATGTTAGTATTCCATGATGGATTAATAAACAAGCGTTAGGGAGCATTTCAACTAATTATCTACAATAACGGTGAATTCAATTTTGGCAGTGGTTTTCTCGATAGAATTTCTTTATGGTGAAAGTAGATTATGATTATACCTGTGAAATTCAAAGCATGGACAAATATTTTGCCCTTGCATTTGGTGAAGCCCAAGTTAATAAGCTAAATAAGTAATTAGACCAACTGTACATATTATTAAATAATTTGTCAATTTTCATTCCAAATTCTTGATTTTCTCTCAATTTTTGTCGCTGATCGGTAGTGATATGCCTTTCTTTTCCATGTTCTCTCAAATTCGTCCTTTTTTGCCCATCCTCCCTTAAGCCATCATATATATTATTTCTCAAAGGTTTTTTTTTGTTGCAACGCCATAACTCCCATAATTCTTCTTCAAAGTTAATGATTCAAAGATCCTTTTAAAGCTTTTGTTCCCTGCTATTGACGAAAAATAGACAAACGGTTTAAAATTAAAGTTTTTGTTAAAAAATTTAAAATTAAAGTTTTTGTTAAAAATGATACAGAAACTATACAGACTACTATCTGTTACAGACTACTATCTACTACAGATACAGACTACTATCTGTTGAAAATAAAGCAACTAATATGTTGGCTATGGTCACGTGCCTAAAAGACTGTAGGAGGCGCCATCTATTAACACATCGTTTAGTTAGATTGTTTACATTCTACATGCAATCAGTGTGACCGTTTACGTAATGTATCGTTAACACAAACATAAATAACAGATAATTTTCCATGGGAAGAAACAGGTAGAAGAACATGAAGAAAGAAGGAAGAAACAGGAAGAAGCTACATACTGTGCGAAATATTCGCACGGGTCAGCTAGTCTGTTCACAATGCTATATTTGATCTCACTAAATAGTAGAACATAATGATATGTCCACTTATGATACTCGATGAACGTTGCTTGTTACGCGCTCTCTCTGATCGTATGATCATCTTCCTCTTTTATTAATTGGGTTTGTGCCATAAGAGAGAAAAAAACATCTGAATGATCAACTTTTAAGGCTTACTTTTACTTACGCAGCGACAGTGGTTGATAAAAACTTAATGCGATTGCGTTTATTTCTCATCTACGTGCGAAAGGAAATTGGCGGTCAAATATATTTTGCTATAGATTTTTCTAAAAAATTTAGATACCCACCTAATGAAGCCCTATTCTCCCGTTTGACTCAGATAAGTGAATTATTAAACTGGAACAAAATTAGTGTACCCGCTTGAAAAATAAAATAGGTATCAATAAATGAAAAAAGGGTTTCTTAACGTTCTAAGACGTCATCCTTTTCCTAACCATCAGTGGTCTCTGATCAACCACAGGCAATCTGGTGACTGGTTTCTCCGATTGCCTTTTCTATCCCTTCTCTCAAAATTATTCTGGGCCTTCTCATTTTTTTTCGTACGTGAATACCAAATAAAAATTTGCTTAGGTAATCTCTCGTTCGTCATACGCTGTATGTCAACGTACCTCATAAGCTGTTTTTTTTTTAATTTTATCGATCGGTGGCTCTCATTATAGTTCTTATTCTCTCATTAGTGATTCTATACCGTCAAGATATCCTCGCATATGGTATCCAGAGATCCATATCTGTTACATTATCTCATTTAGTGCGGCATGACGTGATTTTACGTCATGGTTGTTTTTGCGCTGGTTGTGATGACGTTATATCACGTCAAGGGCACTTGAGTGTTCCAGCTTTCACTCGGGAAAGCTGGAACACTCACGGTACCCATGACGTCATATTACGTCATCAGCACCAGCGTAACGTCAACCATGACGTGATATAACGTTATGCCGCACTCAAAGGGTTATATATTGTACGTTCAATGGTATCAGGGTCAACTATGTGGAAGTTGATATTCACAAATGAAAAAACGACTTCGTTTTCTTCCACTGAAGGTACTTGAAAATGACCTCTATGTGTCGAAACATGTCGTTCCAAAAAAATAAATCAGTGGAAGAAAACGAAGTCGTTTTTTCATTTGTGAATATCAACTTCCACATAGTTGAGCCTGATACCATTAAACGTATTAAAAAAATATTTAATTGGGGAAAACCCGTTGGAGGACCGCGTTGGTGAGAAAGGTGGGGGCGGGGGATGGAAGGTAGAGGGAGGGGTGGGTTAACTTGGAAAGGGTTGCCTACCTAGGTACTTGAAAATGACCTCTATGTGTCGAAACATGTCGTACCAAAAAAATAAATCAGTGGAAGAAAACGAAGTCGTTTTTTCATTTGTGGTTATATATTGGTTTGGTTTTCTCATTCATCTGCCATATCTCACTCCCATATGTGGTAATGCTTCTTACAATTGAAGTATACATTCTTTTATGTTTGTTTTGAGTAGCCTTTGATCCCATAATGCCCTGCAACATACATACTTCCCTTTTTCCTTGTAAGTTTTTCCTTAAGTAGCATCATCCTGAGTCCCCTTCCAAGTTAATTTTTTTCAAATTTCGCTGAGGTAATCTCCCGCTCATCATGCGTTGTATGTGACGTTTTACCAAACATACCTTACCAAACAAGCTTTTTTTTTTAAATTTGTTATCGACTGTTGTGTAGGTGACTCCCATTATATTTCCAACTCTCTTTTTCGTGATTTTTTTCTCGTCTGTATATCCCCGCAGATCATCTCAAGTAATCCATATCTGTAAAATTAAGTCTTATTTTTTGTTTTAACCATCATCTGCCACATCTATATGCGATGTAAGAGATAAATCAGCGCCCAGAAGGATAAAACGAAACCCATATGCGACAATGCTTCGCACAATTGAATTTTATTTTCTTTTACGTTTGTTTTGGATATCCTTTGATCCCATAAAATGCTCTCTGACACACACATTGCCCTTTTTTCCGTATAAATTTCTTCCTTTAATTGCATCATTCAGGGTCTCCTTCCGAGTTTTTTTCAACCCGCCTAAAACACAGAGAAACGTTTCAGTCGTCACGGACACGCTCATGACCGTTTCTCAGCCGAGTTAAGGCATCTCTAAGAATAGCAAAGAGAGTATTGCCTTTACCCACCTTGAGGTACTCCCAAGTTTACGTCTATAGCGATTATAGACTTTTTTCCGTCATCCATATCCGACTCATATGTCTCTTGTGACCTTCACCTTAGGATGGGGAAAGAAAAGCATCTTATAAAATAACACAAGTCTCCGTATTTATGTTTCTTGATTAGGTAAATGTATAGGGACCTCACGTTAAAGATGAATCCGACCCAGGGTGGTTGTTCAGTAAATGTGAATAGGAACTCTTTACTCAGCTTCATTGCTCTTTCTGCCGCTCCGTATTCATGAGTGTGTACTGTTTAAACATTGTTGATGCAATGATATTTTAGCTCGCTTATATCTCTCTTAAGATTCAGAAGCTTTCATTCACCTCGGATAACTGTACTGCAGTCAGTGTAAACTGCGCGTTATAAGTTTCTTCTTACTTGAAGATAATCGCAGTTTCATTTTAATTGACAGTTAAATGATGTCCAAATCTACGCTTATTGTACATTCAAATTAAGATTGGGCTAGCGTGATGTGGCCAGAGAAATTTTTTCTGACTTATGCACCTATTTAAATCCTAAAACCAACGGGCCCGCTTTTCAAGAACATAAAAAGAGAAAAATACGTGGTTTTGCATTGATTATTTTGATATGAAACGCATTTCTTAACTCCGTAGCATATTCAAAAATTGGTAGTTATCTCAACTTGATGCCGCAATCAGTCCTACTGCCTGCATCAGACATCTTCGAATGATCTTGAGTCAGCTGTCTTCTGAATTGTGAGATACACCTTCGTTCTTTAGCACTTTTAAATCATACTGTTCAGGAATTAACAAAAACTTTTTTAGTTTTAAGTGTGATATTTATGATACGGCCAGCTTCATCTATAGCCCATATCTTCAGGTCATCACCATCGTCCAATAAATACTCTACTTAAAACTTACTAAGTTTCTGTTAATTCCTGAACATTGTGGAAAAGTTTTACAGAGTTAAGAATTAAACCATTGAATTTTCAATTCTTTCATTTTATCTCCTAGAGCTTTGTGGTAATTAAAATATACTAACGCCTCAACATTATTTTACATATTTATCTCCTCGAGAGGTTTTTCAAGAACGAATTTAATCTCAGGTTTCCACGAAATTGTATAGAAGCTAACATCTGCGCCTGAGGTGATTTTGGGATGATGCTCAATCAGTGAAGCTTTTTAGGTAAATTTGCCTCATTTTTACGCCATTACGCCATTTTTTTTCGTAAATAGACATACCACGAATGGAACTGTATTCGTAAGCCTAATTAATTTGGTAGTGAGTATGACTTAATAGTTGACTCAGTTAAAGACAAATTAATTGAGACTATGCGTTAAAAGAAACCTAAAGGACTAAAAATATTATTTAATGTATTTGTGAAGAATCGACATTAAAAAATTCCATTTCCCACTGAAAAAAATGATTGAACTCGGAAGTTCGGGAGGCGTCCTGAATACGCATGACGGCGGCTTACGGTGATTTAAATATGCGTACTGCGTACGCAAGACTGCGCTGAGGGTTAACGTCAAATGTAGGAGAAATAGCGACGCCAGTGTAAAAGTGATTCACAGCCAAAAACTAGACAACCATTCCCCAATTGAGTCTGCGTTTGGAGAAAGTGAGAAAAACTAAATCCTCATCCATGAAAAGCGTAATTACTTTGGAGGACTTTATGGGTATTCTTTAAATATCACTTAACTCACAAATTAACTTGATGATATACTCTGGCCGACCTTGTTTACTTCCTTTCCCACAACCTTTTAGAATCTTTCTCCCTTTAATCTGAGTTCTCTGTTTTCCACTCCCATCCATCTGTCTTTCTAAACAAAAAACTTTTGTCTGTCAATATTTAAACTCCTTGCTGTGTGTTCTTTATTTCTGCCGTTTCTGCTGATTTGTTCCAATCCTCGTCATATATATTGTTTTGAGTTCACACTGTAGTTTTTTCCACTTCTTCATCCCCATTTCAGCTTAAATATACACGTAAAAAACTGCTACGAGCTTACATATAGTGTCTCACAACTTTTAGAGGGATTAAAGGGGGGGACCCTTACAGACTCGGAGGCTACACGCCAGGCTTAGGTTGCTTGAGAAATTCAGAACTGGTGTGTTTCAGAGCGACAAAAAAAATATTATCATGACTCCTCCCTATATCTCTAGGTCTGAAAGAAGCGATAAAATAAGAGAAATACACTGCCGAACAGATAGGTGCAAAAACTCTTTCTTTCCGCGAACAATAAGTGACCACAATAAAAACTTGAGCTCCACTAAATACACTCCTATAATACATGTCACCATTTCATCTCCCAAAAACTTTCATACTTTCAAGTTTACGCGGCTGGTGACCTAACATCCCCTGCCACGAGCCCATGCGGCTCGCAGGGTACTATGTGTATGTAGATGTAAGAGAATATAACCGGAATTATCTTCTTTGTTAACAAAATACCTATTTATTCATCTTTATGGATAGCTCTCATCCATTTCTTCAACTGCTGCAATCTTCACGCTTTTAGCGTAAAGTGTGTTCAATCAAATTATCATATTTGGTTATGGAAAATTAGTCAAGTTTCTCCTAAAATCAATTTTTGGGTTGAATCTTGAAAGAGAGTCGTCAATAACAAGTTTGAGAAATAGAACGATATTTTTCACTCCGCCCAAAACCACATGTTTGCTACGGAGCCAGAAAATGTTATCAATAGAAATTTTTGTGCTTTTTGCCTTGAAAATATTCAATTTATTACTGAGAAATCTGTTGCAAAGTATTAGGTATGCGTTCTGCTTGTAAAGAACCAAATCATAGATAACTATTACAGTGTCAGCAGATGTACATGGTTTTAAAATGCCCTACGGAATAATCACTACCGATTTGCTATTATCGCAGTGAAATTGCGTGGGTAATGGATAAACTTAGCCTTTTCAGGCGTAAAAATTTTGGGATTATGGTGTGTTTAAAGAAGTTTAACGACATTAATTAGACTATCAGCAGTTTATTTGAAGAATGCATGCACGAAGGCAAGCTTTCTTATTTCTTGTATCTTATTTACGAAACATATATTGGTAATTCCTTCCATTTGAGTATGAAAGACCGAGGTCATGATGGAAAAATACTCAATAAATTTACCAACGAACAAGTCACATGCTTTTAAGGAAGGAAGTAGACGACGAACACAATAATTTCCACAGTATTATTCTCGAGGTGACAATTTTTTAAATTAATTAAAGCCGTATATTACGGCCAAAAACGCTTCCGCAGACTTTCATACGCTTGTATTGTACGACAATTCATTGCTACTTAAAGTAAATCTGTTTTTGTAAGACCTCTTGATTAAGGATCATTTCTTAAAATAAGTGTCGTAAAGTTTTGATTTTTGATTTAAATTTTACTATTTCAACCGTGGAAGGAACGCGAATTCGACGAATAATCAGGTGATCGCCGTGACGCGTATGACGTATGTTTCTTAAAATCTTCCCATTTATTGTAAAAGAGAATCCTTTTTCTCGACGCAGAATTTTCAAATGGTTGTAAATTGCGCTTTAGAACGTCTAAGTCATGAATATATATTATGGATTGGGATCATTTTGCCAAAAAACTATTGTCTAGAATTCCGTGAACAAATAACTTTTTGGAAAGTGGTGCCGCCTAGTGATAAAAGACGGAAGTTCAAATGTAAGTACAGTCGACAGATTGTAAATAAACACGTATTACCGGTTTTTCCATGAATTTCAAATTTCCCAAATTATTATTTGGATGAATTGGTTGTTACTTTCAAGTAATCATAATGTAGTGGATAAAAAATGTAGTACTACACGCGGGACGTAATTATACACTTTTTTAATACCGTCCGGTCTACAGATATATTTAACCTCTCCAAATTTAGTTACACAAATGCACAACTTCTTAGCACTTCGTGAATATCGCTATACGGAAATTTAATAATAATGCGAGGTGACTTCATGAGTATTCCCAATGTCCATCATTGCTGTGTAGGTAAAATAAATGCACTTACCGCCGTCATGAATAGATTCTTATTTTTCAATCCAAGTCTCCTATTGTGGATCCTCGTATACGCATACCCTGTTTTACAGCCTGGTACGAAGCAAGTTCTGTTCAAGCAAGGCATGCTGAATTCTTTTTTAGGCAAAACAGGCTTAATGCATTCCAATTATAATCGGATTCTGGCAAACAACGTAGTCGGCACACAATGAACGTTTCAATAATCTCTTACTGATTTCCTGTAATAGATATTTCCTCTCTAGCATTGAAAAAGTAAATTTTTGATAGAAAAATATATGCTAAGCATCAATTAATTCATATCTCCTCGATCGTTATTGAATATTCACCACAGTCTCACGTTAGCAACAATCAACTACAACCTCTATACGTCTATTTACAATAACAACAGAAAAGACTCTAATCGAAGACGCGCCAAGGACTGGGTGGATTAAAAGTGGAAATTTAGGCAACACGTAGCCTAGGCAACAATGCCAAACATCCGAATCCAATACATGTATTTATGGTCACAGTGAACATGTTCCGAAACCCTAGCAACGCACTTTTCACTGTGCCATCGGTGGCGCTGTTGTCCGGGGCGGGTCAGGTTTATCTACATGCCGCCACAACAATTGTCAAGACATATTGATGACTCTGGGGCGGGTAATGGAGGGGAAGGCAAAGATCTCTCCTTCAATTTGAATAAATAAAAATGTGCATCATACTATTTGTATTGGCACACATAGTTAAGCAAGAACCGCCTTAACTATACCTACTGTTCGTTGATATCCAGTCGATTTACAATCACTCTCTCCAAACGATGTTAATTCATCCATCAGATTATACTTCAACATTCTATCTCTGTTCCAAGAAGATATTCTCCCCTATAAGATTCATCCTCCGTTTGATCTCTCTTCTATTCTTCTACTTTCTCCTTGTCCACCCTCGGCACCTAGTGTGTTGAAAATCCTTCCAGTTCCTACTCCGCTTACAAAGAAAAGCTCTTAACTCTAATCCCCTCTAAGCTTCGCAATCATCTCTTTATCCCGTTACCTCACCCTCCATTTGCATTGGGTAACCGGCGTTTTTCAATTTCACACACCACTCTTTCCCTCCTTCATTATCTCCCTTCCGAGAATCGCTTTTAATTTTATCCCAAACTTATTGTTTTCGTAATTAAAACTCCTGATCCCCTCCGCGATGTCCCCCATCTTCTTCGGTAAGCTCTTTCACCTCTTCGTACCTCCGCTTCATCGCCGTCCTCATCCCTGTTTCGAAAAACCTACTTTCGTGTGAGACCTGTTGCAGTATCTATGCTCTTACTTGTACCTGACTATGTTCCTAAGGTGGGGACGCTGGAGCAGGCGAATATTTGAGGTTGCTGAAGCGCGAATCGTGAGGCGTTGAGAGTAAATTGCAACATCTTGTACAATCTTAAATCTTATCATAAAATTTAGGTTAAATATTTTACGAAAGTTCAATGCAGACTGTTTTTGCCGGACGTTCAAAATATTTTGTTAGAGGCAAACTATTACGGTAGAAACTATGACAGGCGTCATATTAAGGAAATAGACTGCAGAACTGATAGATATGAAATGTCATGTTTTACACGAACGATAAGCGACCATAATAGTTGCCATAGATCAGTTCTAGGATACTGACGAGGTTAAACTGGTTTTTCAGTAGTGCTAAATTCCTTAACATGATTATTAGGTACTAACCTCACATACAATCTTCGCCATGATATACTCTTGCATGTCTTAGTACCTTGCAGTGCCTATTTTTTGTCGCATTGATAATATTAACCAGTACTTGTGTCTTCAGTAGTGTACTGTTCGGTAGCATGTTCTTCTACGTATCACTGTCCTGGTTTGTGGTCTGACTGCGTACCATTGTCCTGACTGGTTTTGGCCTGCGCCTGGAGTCCGGGGGAACGTGCGCGGTTTTGATTTAAACTGGGATGTGTGCCTTATGCCGGGTGTGGAATCACCCCCTGCTACACACCCTAGTGGTTGCTTGCACGGAATTTCGTAGATGTAGAAGTAGATCTTATCAAGTTAGGGGAAAAAATTCTGGGACCATAATTTACTTGAGTAAATCAATTTATACTTTTGCAATAACCATACATGTAGTAATATAAATGAAGCAAGAATTATATATTTTAACTATCGCCTCAATGTAAGCATTGTAATGGCTTTGGTTGACGGTGCGCAATTCAAAATTTTAGCAAAAATCGTACTTAAAAACGTCTTTTTTTACTCGAAATGACATGTTAGTATTAGCCATGAACCATTCTACATTTATACTTATTACCCTGCATGCCAACGCAAGGGTATACTTTACACCCTCAGGCGTCACTTCGTGGAAGAATCTTATACTTAAATCCATATTAAAACGTCCTGTGTTCTTGTTCACCAATATTGATTGTTGTACTACGCTTGCTGCATCCTCAACTTGCTGCAGGATGCAGCAAGCTGTGAAACGCGTAGTGCATTAATAAATATTGGTGGAAAAGTACAAGAATTGTTTAAATATGGATTCAAGCACCGCAAGGGTGTTTGGTAGGAGGTGAATTATGACCAACATGAACTACAGTGAAGAAATTTACTTTCACCAACAAGCACCTTACTATCGGTATGCAAAAAATGCACAGAAACCACCAAAATAATCTACAATGCAACAGTATAAACGTGACACAAGAGTCATGTAGGGAACATGCGATATTAACATAGTGCTAGCACTACTTGGAAGATTTAGAGACATACATTTAGGGGGCACATGAATAAATCAGCTGCACTGCACGTTAACGAGCCTACTTCTAAGTCCAAACACAGCCATTATGGTGTCGTATCGATCGTGGGAAAAGCGACAATTTAAACCTTTCCGTGTCCCTTCTGTCTGCACTATAACAATGAGAAACATCGAGGAAGATTGGGAGGGCACTTGCTTTGCTGACCAATGATTGAAGCTGATGCCAATCCGCCATCTTCGTTTACCCTCACTTTCCTGTAGCACTCGTGGGCTAAAGCCCTAATTTTGCCATTTTACTGTTTTCCATTGATAACTTACTGTAAATCAGCATGCAGTTACTTCTTTTATATGATTATCATTACGCATTTAGTTGATTTATTTATATTTAAAATCAACCTCATTCCCAATTAAAACTATTGTAAAATTGCGGTCGAATCCAAGTAGGCAGCCAATATATGTTTCAAGAGTCATTTGCCTTAAATTTCAAAAACAGATGTTTCATATTCTTTCTTTACGTCCGGTAATTCGTCCATTTCGTCGTGCTATCCATTGAAAAGTAAGGGGAGAGCAAGGCCAAACAATATGGTTGTTATTTCGGTTGTCATGCGTGATTTTGATGACGTAGTGCCCTCTCCAAATATCTTAATTATATGAAATGTATTTTTTTCGCAAACATGAGATAATCTGTACATATGCCATGCATTTTTTTCGAAATATACATGAAGTGCCAATAGGCTACGTGTTTAAGTAGCTGTAAATTGCCAAGCAACCAAATTGGTAACATTCAGTTTTTTCAAATTTATCTGTTAATATTACTAATGAGTACACGCATGCAAAGTGTCATGTAAATATGTTTAAAATCGCTCATCACTCAACCTTATTAAATGAAGATTCTAATCCTACCACAGTTGTCTCATACGTGGCTAATGTTGTCACGTAATACAAGATTACTTTGTTATGCAGACACATCATTTACCTTTGCTGTCATCTTCTGGCAATGCTGTTACTTAATCTTCTCTCGACTTAATCAGTAAAGGTGATTAAGCCGCTTGAAAAAGCATGCTAATCCGGAAGTCTGTAACTATTTTATTTTTTATCATCACTTTGAACAAAAACCTTATATCATTGTTGATTTATTAATTAAAATAGGCGGAAGTCAGTAAAGCAAGAAATCAAAACAACAACCAACTACTACCAGCCAATCAGGGTACTGAAGCCGCCAGTGGCGTACAGCCTCAAAAAATCAGTTTCTCTCAAACCTCCGTTGTACGAACTTCGCGATTCTGTTTGCAGTGTTGCCAAAACTCATCACCACAGGGCCTCTCTCATTATGGGCCTGAGGGATAATAATTTCGGCAACGTCGAGCTGGAACCCCATCCCTCTCGGTGTCAGTTCCCCACCCCCCGTCAGCGGAGGCATTCGAACAGTTCCGGACTCGCACGAAAGGCGCCCGCCTTCGCAAATTTTAGTCCAGCCTCCTATCCCCCAAGACATTTGAAAAATATAATGGTACTACATACCCTTCTGCTTTCTGCCCGTATTTTTTCATCTCAATTCTCTTTTCCTAGTAATTTCCTTATTTCCATCTTATTTCCTGTGGAATTTTCTGTCCGTCTATCTCTCTCTTTATTCTTGTCATTTTCCCAGACACCCTCGGTACCTCGGCCTGGGTTGAGTCTCCACCTGTTTTTCTGAGGTTCACGTCCCGTCTATGTGCATTAACCAACTTCCGAGTCAAGGCTGTATGCTTACCTGTAAGACTTAAAGTGTCAGAAAGATCTTTCCATTCCTAAATATGTTCAGTAATCCAATGGAATTGAATTTGTTTCTTCTTATGTGTCTTTCTTAGTCCAAATTCCTCTTCTCGTGTAACTCGCCTTTTCCGTTTTTCATAAGTCTTTCCTCACATCTGAACTTTACTCAAACTGCTCCTTTTCTATTAATTTGCCCCTCTTTTCCTCGCACTTCGCTCGTCCTTCTCATAACATTTTCCTTTAAAGATGTATCTTATCTATCCTTTCTCTTATTGCTCTTTTTATTCAATTTTCCTTTCTTAGCCCTTATTCCGCTTTTAAACCTTGGCGTTCTTCACCATTTTTAGCAGCATTTCTACACTTTTGTTCTTTCCTCTCACTTCGCCGTTCGTATTCCCTTACCCGTATCTTACGTGCCATTTACTCGTACTCGCATTGTCCCTCTTCCTCGTCCAATTCACCTCGTCCTTGATGTTTCTTCTCCGTCTCTCTTTTCTTGTCCTTTCACGTCATTCATCCGTTCTCTTACCTTTTTTCGCTTGTAATTGTTTTTGTTTTCGCGATTCACGGTGTTATTTCTCACCCGAATTTCGATCGCTTCCCTCGTCAGTCTTTCCCAGAACTTGTCCACGCGACAGAGGACCTTCGTCCTCTCCCAGCAAATGGCATGGTCCTGGGAAAATCTGTGCTCTGCCACGGCGGATTTTTCAGGCTTGGCAAAGCCTGAAGTGCCGCTGGTGTAGGCCGCTTGTAATACTTATCCTTTTTCTCGCCAAGGTTTCCGCAACGTTGTCCATTACTGTTAGGTATTTTCGGGCTTTCCAACCACGTACACTGACTTTGGCCGACAACGGATTCGATAGCCATCCTGCGACCGTCTTCAGGTCGAAGGTGGAGAGAAGCTGTTTTGGCCGCCTTATATAGTGCTGGACTTGGTGCTGCGCTGCAATTGGTCGGCGTTGATATCCCTTTTCCATGAGCTGCTGAGGGAATATCGCTTGTCTCTGTTGAAACACTGGCAATTTCCAAATCTCTATTGCTTTTCCAAACTTTGCATGTAACAAATGATGTGGTACGAAGTCACTCGCACGGGTGCATATACACCAGGGTTGAAATTCGCTATGAAAAAATCATTTGACTTGACCGGGATTGGAACCCGGATCTCCCAATTGCCGGTCAGGTGTGTTAGCCAGTTACACAACCAAGCCATCTTCCTTCAAGGCAAATTTAGAGGGGACAATGTTGGGTTTATCCACCGCGACAGTGGCTTTGTAAGCACGACTTCGTCTCATGTGCTACAATGTAGACTTTAGGCCTGAACATCTAGTTCGCATAAACCCCCCTCGAAATTCGCCTTGAAGGAAGATGACTTGGTTGTGTAACTGGCTAACACACCTGACCGGCAATTGGGAGATCCGGGTTCGATTCCCGGTCAAGTCAAATGATTTTTTCATAGCGAATTTCAACCCTGGTGCTGCTCTATTGCTTTTTTATCGCCAGGACGACCAGCGTTATATAAGACGGCCAAAACAGCTCTCCAACCTCGACCTGAAGACCGTAGTAGGATGGCTATCGAAACCGTTGTCGGCCAAATTCAACGTACGCGGCTGGAAAACACGAAAATACCTTGCAGTAATAATACTGGATAAAGGTTTCTCTGGTCTTCCACCGGGTGAGCAGGTCCATGGGGCCCAAAGTTTCGGAGAACGACTTGTCCTCCATCTTCAGAGGGTTCAGCTTCCGAAAGCTGTTTTAGATTCGAATCGAAACGAAACGAAAGATTCGGAAGCTGAACCCCCTGAAGATGGAGGACAAGTCGTTCTCCGAAACGTTGGGCCCCATGGACCTGCTCACCCGGTGGAAGACCAGAGAAACCTTTATCCATCAGATAAGCCGGGAAAATCTGAGATCCTTCAGTAATAATACTTATCCTTTTTATTTCAATGCTATTTCCTCGTACTTTCCTTATCTTTCCCCTCTTCTCTCCTTCTTCCTCGTCCTTCCCCGTTGTTTCCCTTCCGCCTTTCTCGTCCTTCGCTCCCGCTGCCACACCTCTATCTCTCCAATCCGTTCCTATCCCCCCTCCCTCCATTTTCCTCCTCAGACTCCTCTGCCCTCCCCTCTAGCATCACCTCCCCCTTTCTCACCCTCCTCCACACCCCCTCCTTCCCTGCGCTTCTCCCGCCCCCGCCTTCCTCCCCCCCCAACTCCCCCACCTCCCCCCGCCCCCCATCGCCCGTCCCTGTTTGAACAGAAATCTCGCGACAAGGCAAATAAGGAGAGGGAGTGAGGGACTGAGTAATGGAATGCAAACAATTAGGCAAACGAACGCCCCCTCCCAAGTATTGTAACGAAGAAGAAGGGAAGGGGTTAGGGGGGGGGGGTGTACGAGGGTGGGGTTGGGGGAGTGAGAAGGAGGAGGAGGACACAGGGGGGGAGGGGGTTGGAGGGGAAAGAGGAACGGTAGGGGGGGGGGGGTGAGGGTTAGTTTGATCGGATGGCGAGGAGGCACCGGTTGGGAGGTAAACTTGTGGAGTGGGAGGGCGGAGGACTGATGGACGGGTGGAGTGGTTGGTTCAGGCAGGGCTGTGCGATATTCAAATTTGAGTATCGCTTTTCGATACAAGTAATGCATCGCGTAAGGTGCGATGAATCACACTGATCCGCTCGTACAGTAAAACTTCATGTACATATTCCCGTGCAATCCACCTCAAGGGTCATTATATAAATCTGCCGCGCAGTGCTAAGACTTATACAGAAGGATATTTTGTACGAGGTACACGTAAAGGATGACGACGATGTAACAGCTGCCGTGCGGAACGTAGCCATGGTACAGTGGAGACAGGAGTGGCAAACGTGTTTAAATCTATATCTACATCTACGTCATACCCTGCAAGCCACCCAAAGGGTGTGTGGCAGGGGGTGCTTTCGCACCAGGCATGCATGAATGATATGGTAGAACACCGACATTACATTAAAACCCGCGTACCACACATGCAAAGCGCCAATTAAAAATCTAATACCCAAGAAACATTCTATCTTCAATCGTTCCAACATGCAAGGGATACAAAGACTACTACTACAGATTCAAAATATCATGCATAAATAAGAACATCAATATTTACATCATGCATAAATAAGAGAGTAGAGAATATAATGAGAAAGATTTACTGCCTGCCTATTGTCAATACTCGAACTATTCATGACGACGATCATAGCTGTTATGGTCTCGAATGGTACGCGGAAAAAATGACATTTTATACCGATCGGTTCTACAATCTAGCTCTCTAATTTTATTGGCGCGATCTAATCTGCCGTAGTACGAAGGGGTTAATAGTATGTTTTTTACGTCGTCAGTAAAATGATTTTCCTGAAATTTATTTAGGAGGTTAAGCCTATAATTTAATCTACGCTGTGATAGCGATTCCCATCCTAATTCTTCTAACAGTCCAGACAGACTAGCCAACTTATCGTAGCATCGTTTCACTAACCTAGCTCCTCTTCGCTGTACGCGATCTAACTCTGATATCAACCCCGTTTCGTATGGATCCCATACACTAACAGCATATTCCAGATGAGGCCTAAATTGTTGTTAAACGATGAGGTTTAAATAATAAACTCCGCGAAATAAAACCCTCAATATCGGCTTGGCCATCTTCCGTTAGGAGCTGTCGTTGAGAGGAAGTCACAATAATTCGACTGAGGATAGGCCACTGCGCCTTAACCCACTCGTACCTCTTCACGGAAGAACGATTACAGCGCCAGTGTGAAGGTTGCGACTGTCTTTGTCAGTGAAACACCTCCTGACGGAATGCGACAAATACAGGGTTTTCCGTGTGAAATTTAAACTTAGAGGAGAGCTAGGTATGATCCTAGGAGACAATCCCGATTCTCTTACTTGGGTGCTAAAATTTATAAATTTTACTGGGCTTATAAGTAAAATATGACTCGTTTAAATACTCTCAGAGTATCATATGTAAACGTTTTATAAAAATAGCTTTAAAATATTGATATAGAAATTATTTTATTGATATAGGTGCGGTGCGATATGACCCTAGCCGTCGATGCACCCCAAAAAAATCCCACAATAACAACGAGGTACATCCAGAAAGTAAGTCTCGTTTGTATTTCTTGTCACCGCAGCGCAGCAATTACTGTGTCGAACATGCGCGGTACTTACCCTAACCAATTGAGAAGGAGTTGACGACAACGAGAAATTTATCTTGGAATTACCTTAACTTATGATGTATCGTGGGGATTACACATGCAGAACATATGTGGCACAGCATTAAAGAAACTAGGTTTTGTTAAATATATAATAGGAAGGTTTTCGGATGAAGAGGTAAAATAGAGACGCTACTTCGCTATGGCTAGATCACACCTCGAATACGCCGCGAGAATTTGGGACCCTGGTCAAATAGATTTGACCAAAAAATTAATAAAATACAAAGGAAAGCAGCGCGCTTCGTTAAAAACTGCTACGAGCGTACATATAGGGTCTCACAACTTTTAGAGGGATTAATGTGGGAGCCCCTAGAGACTCGGAGACTTCATGCTAGGCTTAGGTTGCTTGAGAAATTCGGAACTGATAATTTTCACAGCGACACAGAGAATATTATCATGACTCCTCACTATAACTCTAGATCTGACAGATGCGATAAAATAAGAGAGATACACTGCCGAACGGATAGGTAAAATAAATCGTTCTTTCCGCGAACAATAAGCGACCACGATAAAAATTGAGCTCCTCTAAATACACTCCTATGATACATGTCACCATTTCATCTCCCAAAAACTTACCTCTTTACACGGCTGGTGACCTAACACCCCCTGCCACACGCCATACGGCGGCTCGCGGGGTATTATGTAGATGAAGATGTAGATGAGTTAGCTGATTGTTGTGTACGCCTCGTGGTGTTTGTTTGAAGTGGCGAAAACAACTGAAAATCCCGTAAGGTCCCATCGCGTAAGGTAAGGTGAATGTCATTGATCCGCGCGCAGAGTAAAACTACATGAACATATTAACGTCAAATACACCTCAAGGGTCACTTTGTAAATCTGCGGCGCAGTGCTAGCACCATGTTTTGCATGTTCCCTGCAAGACTCTTGTATCCCTTTATGTAGTTGCATTATAGGTTTAGTTAATAGTTTCTGAAGCAGTTAAAGGTTACTCGGGGCATTCCACCGGGTCAGACTCTCAATCCTGGCTGACGCTTCGGTGAACGAACTATGCATCGGTAACAGCCCTATAGTGCAGTGTATGTTATTTACTGACTGCTTAAATACTCACAGCGTATTCCAAGTGGGGTTTTAGAAGAAAGAAGTTGTTTATTTCTCTAATTTAATGGCGGTGGAGGCTCTCGAAGGCTGGTGACCGTTCGGAAAAGTAAGACTTTTGAGCTGCTGATTGTGTAATGGCTGAATGCCTATTCAAATAAATTGATGTTTAATTTAGGAATTCAGATTGTTCTGACAGGAATGTACATAATATAAAAACGCGGGTTAACGAGTGGACACAGGAATGGAATAGTCTATTGGAATGGATGACGGAAGAAGAGTGATAGAATATCCAACATATTACGTTAGATTAGATTGTGAGAATTAAATAAAGGAAAGAGATTGTACGAGGGCAAGTCAATAAATAACTCGCAAAACTGGGCAGAGACAATAAAAATCAAAGGAACGTCCTGAAATTTATTTCGCTTCTCTACATATCCACCCTGTGCCATCAGACATCCATCCCATTTCTTTACAGGTTCTTGATAGCCGACAGCAAAGTAGTCTTTTGTTTGCTGTCGCAACCAACGAGTAACCTCTTGGACTACGGCTTCATCATTTTCAAAACTTCAGACACCCAAATGATTTTTTAGGGGCCCGACCTGATGAAACTCATCGGGGGCTAAGTCGGGACTGTATGGTGGATGTTCTAATAGTTCCCAATGAAATATTTACGACTCATGCTGATGATGAAATGCTGACGTTTGCGACTTATTTATTGACTTACCCTCGTAGAACAGAAAGGCTTAAAATGTCTTTTCCCCCCGATCGATAAGAGTCCCAATAATGGCTGCGTAAAGACTAATGATCTCTCGTGGAGCAAACATATTCGGGAAATTACTGGTCAGGCTAATCGTCAAATGGAATTTGTTAAAAGAGTATTTGGAAAGTGCGACGATAAAGTTAGAGAAATCAGCTACTTTTCCTCTGATTGACACCGCTTACAATACGCTGCCAGTGTTTGGGATACTTATGAGGTTGGCTTAAAAACAGGCTTAGAACTCACGCAGAGAAGATCAGCAAGGTACGTAAAAGATCGTAATGATAGTCTCGTTAGTGTTACAGACCTCTTGCAACAACTTGGATGGAATTCGCATTCTGACCGTCGATTGAAAAGTAGACTCAATCTCTTACGTAAATTTGAAATCTACTTATTTCTAGACGAAGTTTTCAATATCTTACGAGCTCCAACATACTATGGTAGATCAGATCATGAGTATATAATAAGGGAAATATATTGTAGAAAAAAGTTTAAATATATCGTTTTCCCGCGATCGATAAGAGACCATAATGGCTGCGTTGAGACTTGAAAGTTGGTTAGTTGACAGGTAGTGTAGGTGATTTATTCACATGCCTTCTGATGCATTTCTAAACCTGCCGAGTAGTTCTAACACCATGTTTATCATGTTCCCTGCCTGACTCTTGTGTCACGTATACATTGTTACATTATAGATTATTTTAGTGGTTTACTTAGCGTATCGATTACGTGGTGCATGTTGGTGAAAGTTAATTTCTTCGATGTAGTTCACGTTAGTATTAAGTCACCCCCTGCCAAACACTCTTGTGGTGGCTTGCAGGGTAATAAGTAGATGTAAATGTACATTAAGTCTATAGTGTTTCACAACTTTTAGAGGATTTAAGGTGGGAGAGCATTTAGAGACTCGGAGGCCACACGCTAGGCTTAGTTTGCTTGAGAAATTCAGAACTGGTGTTTTGCAGAGCGACACAGAGGATATTATCATGACGCCTCAATACATCTCTAGGTCTGGCAGAAGCGATAAAATGAGAGAGAGACATTGCCGAACAGATAGGTACACACTCTCGTTCTTTCCACGGACAATAAGCGACCACAATAAAAGTAAGAGGTCCGCTAAATATACTCCTATAATACATGTCACCATTTCACCTCCAAAACCTTATCCCTTACATCTTTACACGGCTGATGTCCTAACACCCCCCGTCACACGACCACGTGGCGGCTCGGAGGATACTACATTGATGTATTACCGTGCAACCCACCTAAAGGGTCATTTTCTAAATCTGCCGCGCAGGCCTAATACCATGTTTTGCATGTTGCCTGCATGACTCTTCTATACCGTTTACGTAGCCTCATTATAGATTAACTAAATGGTTTTTGAAGCATTTGTAGAACACTTATGGATTGGTTCATGTTGATGAAAGTTCATTACTTCACTGCAGTACATTTTGATGAGAAACAACCCCGTTTCAAACACCCTTGCAGTGGCTTGCAGAGTAATATGTAATACGTGGATGTAGGAGAATGTGAGGCAGGGTGCGAGTTATCTCCAACATTCTCTATTATGTATCTATAACTTTCAGAAGCGTGCAATATTATAGCTATGCGATAGAATATAATTATATTAAATCACATTGCAATCAAGGTCGTTCACTATCGATAGTACCGCTCCTTCGAAACAGGTTTTAGCAATGTAAACAAGTCCGCCATTAATGTGCTTATTTTGGTTACCATAGTACTGGTTTTTCAATGTATTTGTTGATTTGGCAGTGCATTTGTAATCGAAATGACTACTTGTGTCCCACATTCGCAGATTTTCATAGGTGTGCTGTGGGAGAATATGGTCAGTAATCTCATAAATCGCGCCAATAAAATTAGAGAGCTAGATTGTAGAACCGATAGGTATAAAATGTAATTTTTTCCGCGTACCATTCTGGACCATAACAGCTGTGATCGTCGTCATGAATAGTTCGAGTATTGACAATAGGCAGGCAGTAAATCTTTCTCATTATATTCTCTACTCTCTTATTTATGCATGATGTAAATATTGATGTTCTTATTTATGCATGATATTTTGAATCTGTAGTAGTAGGCTTTGTATCCCTTGCATGTTGGAACGATTGAAGATAGAATGTTTCTTGGGTATTAGATTTTTAATTGGCGCTTTGCATGTGTGGTACGCGGGTTTTAATGTAATGTCGGTGTTCTACCATATCATTCATGCATGCCTGGTGCGAAAGCACCCCCTGCCACACACCCTTTGGGTGGCTTGCAGGGTATGACGTAGGTGTAGATGTAGATGTAAATGGCGGCCGTATGGAGGAAATAGATGCGAAGACCCATGTCGATGGAGCTACAGATATATCAAATCGAACGATCCTAATTGCAAATGCATTGAAGAGATACGGGAGTCATACGGGGAGCATGCGAAACGTGATGTTAGTACTACGTGACAGATTAAGAAACATTAGAGCATTAGAGAGCAAATAAACTTATCGGCTACATTACCTGGTGACTAACTTACTTCAGAGCGTCATTGGCAGCCAGTATGGTCTCTTATCGATCGCTGGTAAAACGACATTTTAAACCTGTCCTTTCTGTAGACTATTTCCCAATTTTTTCTCATCATCTGGTCTTAATGGTGTGTGGCAAGTAGTGAGTTATCATCAACTTGCACTATAATGTACCTAATAAAGTTAGCGAAACTACAACTATTAACCTCCTTGGTCCTGGCGTATTGTATACTACACACAGACGTTTGAATTTTTTCCCGCTAGGCAACGCAAAATATTGGCAACGCCACTTGCTGGTAAGTGGCAGCATCATTAAGAATCTTGATTCACAGAAATCGCCCGTCGTGTGGCAGAGATGTTAACTGTGCAAACATGGCTTTCTACGCAAAACGTAAGTATGAAGAATTTTCCAAAAATAATGCTGGATATGTATCGGGACTGAGGAGGTTAATGAATTAGCAAGAACCTGCAAAAACTTCTCAAAAGGTGAACTTTCACCAATGTGTATTGCGATACAGATATACATTCATTTCCGGTGTGATATAGTTAGTGAGATTTTAATAACGGCGTCGGCAAATATATTGGTTTCGAATTGACATGGAAGAAGAGAAAAAAAGAAGTTTCAAATTGACAAGAAGAAGATTAAACTTAATTTTTAATCGTTGGTCTGAGAGCGATTCCCATCCCAGCTTTTGCAAGAGGTCAGTAACTCTAAAGAGGTTGTCATACCGGCCTTCCACGTATCTTGCTGATCTTCTCTGCACGCGATTTAACTTTGTTTTTACGTCCACCTCGCGAGGATCCCAAAGAGAAGAGTTCGCACATCGTGTTTCATCTAATTTCAACTAATAAGAGAGAAGTTCGCTCATTGCGTTTCATTATAATGTATCGAATTGCTTGCATTCCATCATCTACATCTACGAAATGCCGTGGAAGTCACTACTAGGGTGTGTGGCACGGGTTGATTCCATACCAGGCGCGCACTCATCCCAGCTGAAATCAGAACCGCACACTTTCCCCAGGCCGAAAGCAGTCAGGACCGCAATGCGCGGTCAGACCAGAAACTATGAGAGTGCTACGTAGCCGAACATGCTACCATGCAGTACCTACACTGTTCATTATACCACTAATTGGTTCATATTAGTAATGCGACTGATAAAAAGTACTGCATGGTACTAAATCATGGCGGAACTTTCATTTGGAAAAACTCGGGAATTTGAAGAAGTTGGCGTGGATATTTCTGCCAGGAGACCTCTTCAGATTTATAGACGAAAATTTGGAGCTTAAGTTTTATAGAATTTGAGAAGCGAGGTGTATAAAAAGGTTGACACCAAATTTTCGGCCATTTTTCTCAGGGTGAGAGAGTTTGGCCTGACGCTGGAGGTTATGAAAAAAACTTCTAGTGTGAGCTCAACCTAATTACAGGAAGAGAAGAAAGCTTTTCTATTTGTAATTCAAAGATCATGGACTGAAATACAACGCTAGATACACAGCACAGTTAATATACTCAGCGTTTTAAATAGTAAAATTATGTGCTTTTGCACGCGGCTTACTAATGGTTCTCGTATTTTTTGTGGACAAAGAAGGTATCAGGATGTGAAGAGGAGGAACCGTATAATAGTATTCCGTAATATAATTCGTTGTCTCGGGCGTGACTTCATGGAATCGACTTAACATAATGAAAAGTAAAGAATTTTAAAAGAATTGAAGAAAAGAAAAAAATTTAAAGGAACTAAATACTATTAAAACAATAGCAGTGAACAATGGCTACCCTGAAAAATTGATAGACAAACTCTACCAGAAGAAAGTGTCCAAACTAGCCAGAAGCGGTATCTATGGGTCTCAACCTAGTGAAAAAGTGAGTGCTCAGTGGAGAAGGTTTCTCTTTTTAGGCCCATTATCCCTTAGGGTATGCAGTAAAATCCCCAAAGACCGAATAAAATTAGCTTTCTATAATAAACAGTGCCTGAGGAATTTGATTTCACATACCAAGGACAGAATACTTGAGAGTGATAAAAGTGGCGTGTATAAATTGAATTGTCAATGTGGAGCAGCATACATCGGCCAGACTGGACGCAAATTTAAAGAGAGGATTAAAGAACACCAATCGTGCGTCAAAAATAAGGACCCGGCGTCTCTCTTCGCCAAACATCTGCTGGATGAGAATCATATTAGTGACTTTGTGCCTGAGATCCTACACATAGAGAAGAAGGGACTAAGACTTGACGCATTAGAGCAATTTGAGATTTTAAGAAGTGTCAAAAATAAGGAAAATATTGTAAATGAAATTTTGTATCCTTCCCACTCCCCCCTTCTATACCTTCCTTCCTTCCACACCTAAAGGAGGCCATCCCTGTTCTTACCTCCCCTACTACCTCAGATTACTATGTTTTCACGGACGCACTGGAATTCCCCCTCTTCCCTTCCACCAGACCCACGCGTCACCGCCGCTTCCTTCACCCCCCTTTCCTTTTTTTGTGACAATGTAAGTACAGAGATTCCTAATCCTCTCCTTCCTCCTTGACTCTATGCTCTTAAACCCATTCCCCACCTCCTTGGCCAAACTCCGCCCCTGGGAATTCCACCCCTTAACCCACACCTCGGACCGTTGTGTTATTGGGAATTTTGAAATCATTTGTGTGTGACTATATATTCTCCACCTTCTATGCAAATTGTACCAGATGATGACATGCCACGTCGAAACCTAGGTCGTACAATAAATATTTATGTGGAATTACAAAGTTTTCTTTACTTTTCATTATATATTCCGTAATATATTTTGGAATACTAAATACCATTATGTAAAATCTTTAAAGGATTCCCTCTTAAAGGATATTTTAGAACAGAGCAGGATTAAAAGAAATGCTGATTATATAAATGTAGTTAATGTGAATATACCAATTTATTTAGCCTCCCTTGCCAAAAATTTTAATTATTTAGTGTATTAAAGTCACTGGTTCACATAAGGAAGTCTCCATCAAACTTTCCATGCGTTGCTGAAAAGACATTTCCAAGTGTTTAGTGGTGATTCAAATTTATTGCTATGGGACCAGTCATTTTTATGGCCCACAGCATCAAAAGCTCGACACATATGACTCAAATACCGATTACCTAGTTAATTACCTGGGATATATAGACAAAACATTCAGACAAAGCCAGTTCCATCTAGCTATATGTCTCCTAGGAAGCCAAGCTGGTGGAGAGATAGTAAATGTTTACTCAAGTATTCAATGAATCTTTGCCAGTAAAAAGGTATACATCTAGGTTGTTTGTATCCTCAAAAATGTTTGAAGTGGGAGAAAAATCGATTTGAAAAAATCGATTAAATCCTCTGAAAAAATCGATTCGTGTAGTGGTGTGCGCATTGGCGTTGCATTGGCAAGGACTATGGTTCAACCCTCAGTAGCGGAAAATTTTTTTTGTCATTGCATGAAGTGCGTTTGTCAGTAAACGTCCCAATATTTACCTAAGAGTGGGATAATAGACATGGTTTTACCATGGCTACCCTGCGAGCCGCCGCATGGGCATGTGGCAGGGGGCGTTAGGACATCAGACCTGTAATTGTGTAAGATTATGGGAGGTGAAATGGTGGCGTGTATTATGGGAGTGTATTCAGTGCAGCTCATTTTTTTTGGTCGCTTATTGTGTGCAGAAAGAACAAATTTTTGTACCTATCCGTTCGCCAATGTATCTCTCTTATTTTATCGCTTCTGTCAGACCTAGAGATGTAGTGAGGCGTCATGATAATATCCTCTGTATCGCTCTGAAACACTTATAGAAGTAACTTCCATGTATAAAGCCGCTTGGGCGATCAATATCGATTTGCGATATCTTCGGAATATCGCGCATTGCAGTCGATCTTCATTTGACATGCACTGATAAATCGGATGCTATGCGATTATATCATGGAATCTAAGTGCCACTTGCAGACAAAGTAGAAGCCGGTCGATTTTCCTCGCAAGTTCGGACCGCAGTCGATCGCTACCACTATTGACCCCTTCTTCCATAGAAATCCGTGCTTAGACATCGAAATGCCATTCGCAAGTGACTTCTTGGGTTTCTGTACATCATCATTACCCTGATGACGATGGAAGTGTTATCCATCGAAACGTTGGCAGCAGCCAAAAATTTAACCCGGTGGGAATCCCGAGAGAATTTCACACATAATATTCGCCGGGAAAGTACAAAACCATTTCTGTAACAGTTATAACTTCCACATGTAAAGCCGCTTGGACGGTCAGTATCGAACTTCGATACCTCCATAATGTCGCGTATCGCAGTCAAACTTAAGTTGGCGTGTACCATGGTGGATCGGATGCTGTGAACTTATATCACGGAATCGAAGTGCTACTTGCGGGAAAAAAGGAAGTCGGTCTATTTTCCATGGAAGTACACACCGCAGTCGATTACTGACACAATTGACCCCTACTTTCGTAGAGGTCCGTGCTTAGGCATCAAAATGCCTATCGCAAGTGACTTCCAGGGCTACTTTAATAGAAGTATCTTCCATGGATATTGATCCGGATGTACAAACCATCAAGCCTAGGCGTTGGCATATTTATTATGTAACCAAACATCTCTGTCTTCTTCAACATCATTTCTGTATCATTGAGAAGATATACAGCCGGATTTACAAGCCGGATCAGTATCCAATGCAATAATTGAATATCGCGTATCTCATTCCATTTTCTATTGGCATGTACCATGATATATCGGATGCTATTCGGTAATATGACAGAATCATAGGGCTACTTGAAGGCGAAGTAAAAGCCAGTCTATTTTACTTGGAAGTACGAAACGCGATCGATTACTGACACAGTCAAATTATCCTTTATGTTTATATTGTGAAAATTGACAATTTTCTTTAATTTAATTATGATATTCCATCAGATCACGCCTGGAACCACTCTCTTTACTGACACAGTCCACCCCTACTTTTATAGAAATCCGTGCTGAGACATCGCAATACCACTCGCAAGCTACTTCCTGGGCTTCTGCAATAGATATAACTTCTGCGCGTAAAGCCGCTTGGGCAATCAATATGGAAATGCGATGTCTCCGGAATATGGCGTTTCGCTGTCAATATTCAGTTGGAATGTACCGTGATGGATCGGATGCTGTGCCATTATATCACAGAATCGAAGTGCTTCTTGAAGGAAAAGTAGAAGACGGCCTTTTTCCCTTGCAAGTGCGAATCGATTATTGACACGATCGATTACTGACACGATCGATTACTGACACGATCAAATTATACTATATGTATATATTGTGTATAATTGTCAATTAAATTAAATTTAATTATAATATTCCATCAGATCACGCCTGAAACATCTTTTTACTGCCACAATCGACCCCTTCTTCAGTAGAAATCCGTGCTTGGACATCGCAATTCCACTCGAAAGCGACTTCTGGGGGTACTGTGATAGGTGTAATTTCCACGCGTAAAGCCGCTTGGGCGACCAATATCGGAATGCGATATATCCAGTGTATCGCGTATCAAAGTCAATTTTCATTTGGCAGGTACCGTGGTGGATTGGATGCTGTGCGAGTATATCACAGAATCTAAGTGCTACTTGCGGGAAAAGTCAATTTTCCCTGCAAGCACGGACCGCAGTCGATTACTACCACTAGCGACTCCTACTTCCATGGAAATCTGCGCTTAGACATCGAAATCCACCTTACAAGCGACTTTTAGAAAGATAATTCTTGAGCTACTGTAATAGAAGAAGATTTACAGGTTTAGCAATGAGACCTCCTCCGGAAATTTATCCATTTCTCACGTTTTTTATCTCCGCTTGCAGTCTTATGACCAGGAGTTAGCCAAATACGGAGCGATTTAATCGCAAAATCGGAACACCACGTGTGAGAAAGACAGAATCGGTCGATTTCTACCACTATCTACCCCTACTGCCATAGAAATTCGTGCGTAGACATCGAAATACCCATTTCAAACGACTTCTGGGGCTACTCTAATAGATGTAACGTCCGCGTGTAAAACAGCTTGGGCGATCAATGTCGAAATTCGATATCTCCGGAATATCGCGTATCGCATTCAGCGAATCGGAATATCACACAGCGCGGCGTAAGGGTGGGGAGGGGTGTGAGTTAGGCAGGGGACGGGGGTGGGGGGGACGAAACGGTTTGACGAGGTGGGCGGCTTCGAAGGAAAGGGGGGGGGCTTTCGTCGTACTGGGAAAGATCGGCAAGGGGAAATAGGGTTTGGGGGGGGGGGCTTCAAGGGAAATGTTCGGCTCGTTTGGGAACTCCGTGGAGTCGGGGAGGCGGGGGCTAAGGGGGGCGGTGTGGGCTAGAAGGGGAGTAGGAGTTGTGCAGCGTTTTCGGCGAAGAAGAGAGTGATTTCTGGGCTCAGGAGTGGGCAATGCGTGTGTACTCTAGGGTGAATCGGGAATTGGAGGGACGGCCTCGTTTGCTGGGTTTACTATCCCAAGTTCTAATAACAGCCTACATATGTATTTGTTCGTAAAAGAATACATTAAAAATGTATTTCCAGTACACTTATGCAAATGCATTCATTAAAATGTATATAACCGTTTGACTTTAATGAAATTTATATCACTAATGGCCGATTGCCAGAACCTTTAGATATGGAATCAATACTTATGAGGTCCAAGAAGTTAGAGATCTCGTAATAATATTCGAGTTGCAGGAACACATCTACTAGTTCCATAACTTATCATTTACCAATAGTTAGTAGCTTCTAGTATTCGATCTAATCTTCTACCGCTGGATAACATTTATGAAAGTTAAGCTTATGAATTATTGGTAATGCACGTAATAATTAGTCGGTAATAGTAAATTAACTAGCCATCTGTCTCAAAATAACTTTTATCACGTAATTAAGTCTCCAAGCGGTTCATTGCGTATCCGCCACCTTTTCTGCTTATGTAAGTCTCTAGTCCATGTCATTAGTAATGAGACCAATAAATTTATCGAATGTTTCTGCAACACTTATTGAATGGTTGCCGCCATGGCTTATGATCTTTTAACTTTATAGAGTGCATAAGTGTCGTTCCTGCAACTAGTATCTGATCATAAAATTCATATCGGATGCTACCAAAAAGATGGAGCGACGGTTCTGTCTGAACGTTATTTTTTTAATGAGGGACCCTTATTTTAGGTATTCACCTTAATTAAAAATTTTTTTTGCATTTAACATGAAGATCACATACAGCATAAAGCCATTTTACAGTGAATATATAACAAACAAAAAGGACAAACGTAAAAACATATTAAGAAGAAGGTAACAAATAATAATGCAACATGGGGAGATAGTACAAATTACTTTTTTTGGGAATGGCAAATGGCTAGGTTAGCGAAGACGGTGGAAGATAAGGTGAACGGGGGGTATCGGGTTAGTGTGGTGATTAGAGTACTCGCCTACCACGCGGGCGGCCAGGGTTCAAATCCCTGCGGTGACGGATGTTTTTCAGAGGAACCCGTTCCCTACTTGAGTGTCTTGTGGAGGGCACTTCAAGTGGAGTACTCCTTCTGTCGGATGAGACAATAAGCCGTGGTCCCCTTGGCGCCTTTCGTTAAGAGCAGGCTAATGCCGACGCCGGGTTTTTATCCACTCTTCCTCCCTTACCTATCCCCTATGGCGCAAATGACCTTAGCCGTCGGTCGCCTCCCCAAATATCCAATCCTCCAATCCGATAAGGTGAAAGGGTCAATGTTCACAGGAAGGGAATTCACAGGAGAAGAAAGGCGAAAAATGAGGATATATATTATAAGGCACGATATCTACTATCGCTTGATGTAAATGTATTACTGGATCATCGGTCATTCAACGAAGACATATTGTTCTAAAAATGATGACTTTTAACCCTTCGGCTACCAAGGTATTTTTTCACCTTACCTCTCCTAAGGGGGATAACTCGGTTACCCCACAGTATTTTTTTGTTTTTTTTTCGCTTAATTTATACAAAAAATGGATTCTGTGTGACATAAATCTTAAATAAAAGCAATCATACAAAATCATAATAAATATGATTTATATTGAATCAAATAACACAAATATAATTGTAGGCTCCGATTGGAGCATACAATTATCTAATCGGATGTCCTGATATTTCACAACATTTGGCTCTTCATTTGCTGCTCTTTCCATACATGCACAGAAGTCAAGGAACTCGAACAAGTAAATCAGGTGTCATGTACATTTCATGGCGCAGACGGCGCAGCGCCGCGCCCCGTCGGATTGAAGGCGCCGTGATGACCACGATTGCCGTCCACGGCGCGGTTTGATACATCTGAAGGCACACATAGAATCCCATTGTTATTTAAAATCTCGGTAAACTGTACTGTGAATGGTGCACAGGTCCTCAGAAAGCGGGCTGGTGAATCTGAGACGAACTGTCCCAAAAGGGGTAACACAGTAACCCCAACGAGTTTTTCAGAAATTAGAAGAAAAAAAAACAATCAGTGAGTGAAGATTTCACATGGAATCGTATTGTGAGATTTTTAAAAACAAACTCATGGAAGCATAAAAATATCAGAAAACAATTGTAAATAAAAACAGTAAAAATGTGGCGTTGGGGTAACTGAGTTACCCCCGAAGGTTGGTAGCCGAAGGGCTAACGCTGAAATACGTTTTCTCTATGGCTGTGCGACGGCATCTCTTCACATAACTTTTTCTACCTACATTTCCGCCTTTTTTAAATCGTTCAAAAAGCTGTACGGAATGCTCTAGATATTGAGGAGCCTAATATATTTTTTTCAGCTCAGGTAATCGAAAATGTAACACGTGCATTCGGGTTTAAGTGACAGACTACGCTTTCTCGTCGGAGCACTTAGCTGACATGCTGTGAGGATTGTTGCAGCGTTACCGAGGCAAACGTCTGCTGTTTACCCAGTTTACCAAATTTCACAGTTAGCTACTTCAAAATTGGGCATTTTATGTGTATACGTTTCTAATGGCCGGTTAAAGAAAATATAGTTGTGGAATCAATAGTTAAGAGATCCTTGAAGTTATAGATCTCATAAAAGTATTCGGGTTGCAGGAACACATCTACCAGTTACATAACTTGTTTACCAGTTGATGCATTCGAATATTCGATCTAATATTCTACCGCCGGATAATATTTATGAAAGTTAAGCCTATGAACAATTGCTAATATACATGTGGCGAACCCTCGCCCGCGCGTCGGCACGGCGTCAGACAGCCCGGCGTCAAGCAGCCCGGCGCGCGACTATTTGCAACAATGTTTTTGACTCATTTACACGTTCCAGTTTCCTTCTCCAGTTCCAGTTCCGGGTCTCGCCACCCGGAATAGATTAGAGCGCATGCGAAGGGAGCGTCATAGGACAGGAATGGAAAGGAAACTGGAACGTATAAATAGTGACTATAGAAAGAATACTTTGTGCCACCAGCGCTCGCAGCGCGAGAGCTCAGTCGTGCTTTGACTCTCGGACTGTGCGGTGGTCTTATGACCGTGCACTTATTACATGTGAGGTGATTGGAAATAAAACACGTGCCCCACACTCCAGAATTATTATTTCCCCGTCACCTCCTATGCACATAATAGTTAGTAAGAGTAAAAAAACTTGTCACTTGTCTCAAAAACTCTTTTATCAAGTAATTAAGTCTCCAAGTGGTTCATTGCGCATCCGCCATCTTGGCTACTTATGGAACTCTTAACAACATGCCATAAGTTATGAAACCAATAAAAATATCGATTGTTTTTGCAACGCTTACTGAATGGTTACCATGGCTTATGGGTCCCCAAGCTTGTAGAATACTTGTGTGTCGTTTCTAAAACTGGCCATAAATGTTTTAACCCTGAAGTTTATTTTTTTTCCTTTCCGCGGTTTGTTTAAAAAACAAATACCAAATTTTACAGAATAGCAATGGAGGCCCAAGTCAGTATAATTACTAGTTTTCGTTTCGAGGTAAAAGCTGCGGTTTAACGCTTTGTCGTTAAAGGTTTTAACAAGATGAGTATTTACAGGAAATTTATAGAATATACAAGGCAAAACTAAGCCTAAATTTACTCATTTCAGCAAATTTTATTAATCTTAAGAAAATTGAAATTCGAAGCGAAGGTTACTTCTTGAATACTTATTTGGAAAACAACCTCTTATGGACACCTAACTCCTACTGCAGTTATTTTCAGATTCTGGCGTAATCTTGGTTCCATCCTAGATCCACATTGCATTATAAACCCCGTTCTATCTTAATATAGTTATATACTGCTTTTTAATGAAGTTTAAATAGTTATAAAGGTCATATTTTAAAATAAACTTTACGTTCGTATGAAAACGTTTTAATACTCATTTGGAATAACCTTAAATATAATAAAAAGGTGAAATAATATGAAAAACCTTAAATACTTATTTGGAAAACTACCACTTAAAGACACTTAACTTCCATTTCAGCTTTTTTTAGATTCTGGCGTATTCGTGAATCCATCCAAGATCCACATTGCGTTATAAACCGCGTTTTATCTTTTTTAAAGTTGCATAGAGTTTTTTTTACGAAGTTTGAATAGTTATAATTATGTCATATTTATAAATAAATTTTACGTACGCATGAACTCTCGCATGATGCAAATTTTATTCGTCATAGCAGTACAAAATGATCATATTGTCGGCGCATCCCATAGTTATGTAAACATACCTACCTTCCGAATTTATCCTGGAAAATTATTTCTCGTGCTTCCGTTACACAATTTAATCTCGGGTATCGTATTGATTAGTTTATTTAATCCGATGTAAAGACAAATTGCCCTTGGAAAGTACCACGCTTAGTCTTTCAATAATTAAAATCAAATATTTGGAATAGAATTTGTGAAATAGGGTCTAGCAATGAAAACTACTGTTATGGGAAGTTGATATTGATATTCAGTTGAATTCATCCTCCGGAATTATGAAATACTTCGAGTCTGCAGGTGTCAATGCCCTTCTTGAATTCGGGTGCATCCTATCAGATTTGAGTGCATCTTAAACCAGGGTAATGTCTTTCCTAGGCAGAGAAATGTCCCAAACGGATACGCCCAAGGCTAAGATTACTTGATTAAGTCCAGACGAGTCAAATGTCTACTCGGAAGGCATAATTATAACCCCAAACCATGCCTATAGAACTAATCGAAGTGATGATAAATGCAGATAGAGGGCTGATCTGACATAAATTGCCAGTGGCCATGGACCATGAGTGACCAACGCGAAAACAGAGCGATATGCTAAGACCATGAATATATGTGGACCTCAGAAGTCAAGGGGTCTAAGTGACATTAAAATAATAATAAGTTAGGTACAGAAATGGGATGTAAAAATATAAATCTTTTAGGTGGTAAAGGGATCCAAGTGATTTTCTTGACAGGTGCTGCTATCTAGGGTAATGCTTCTTAACTACTTAGTGGGTTGTACCAAACATTTTCAACTTTGACTTAAGTTTTCTCAAAACAACGATTTTGTTACTTAGACCCCTTGACTTCTGGGGACCTCATATATTATGGATTGTAATCTATTCGCCAAAACTGTTGTCTAGAATTCCGTAAACAAGCAACTTTTTGAAAAGTGGTGCCGCCTAGTGATGAAAGACGGAATTTCAAATGTAAATACAGTCGATAGTTTGTAAATAAACACATCCCACTGGTTTTACCATGAATATACATTGGTTTTACTCACAATTAATCATAATGCAGTGGATAAAAAATGTAGTACTACACGCGGGACGTAATTATACACTTTTTTAATATCGTCTGGTCTACAGATATATGTAATTCCTCTCCAAATTTAGTTACACAAATGCACAATTAACTTCTTTGCACTTCGTCATTATCGCTATACGGAAATTTAATAATAATGCGAGGTGACTTCATGAGTATTCCCAATGGCTATCATTGCAGTGTAGGTAAAATGGAATGCACTGTCCGCCGCCTTGAACAGATTCATATTTTTCAATCCAAGTCTCCTGATTTGAGTCCTCGTAAACGCATTACCTATTTTGCAGCCGGGTACGAAGCAAGTTCTGTTTAAACAAGGCATTCTAAATTATTTTAATGCCGAACGGGTTTAGTGCATTAAAATTAGAATCAGAGTCACGTTAGCAACAATTAACTTCGTCTATTTACAATAACAACTGAAAAGACTAATCGTAGTGCCGCCAAGGAGTGGGTGAACTTAAAGTGGAACTTTAGGCAACGCATAGCCTAGGCGACAATTCCATACATCTAAATCCATAATATATATTCATGGCTAAGACACTCCACGCAATGTACTTTCGTCCTCTGCTTATTCTTTTTCTTTGGTCCCTCCTTTTTTCATGCCTTGTGACACACAAATAATCTCATTATAGAAATATTAATTTAATTAATTTTTCTTCACCTCGAATTTAATGAACTAGTCTATACGTTACTAGAGATTTAATTTATTATGATTTACAAATAATTAAGGTTGCCATATAAACACTGGTGTGTTTATATAGCAACCTTATTAGCTATCACTACGTTTACCATTCGATCCCAGATCGATCTGAGCTCAGACCAATCTGAAAATTCCAAGCGAGCCGACTCCATAGCTATTTCATATTTGGCTATATAGCGTAGCATAGATAAATGCATAGCATAAATAAATGGCATAGCCATAGTTGGCTAGCTCCATAGCTATCCAACCCTATTAGCTCGATAGCCAATAGGGATGCCTTATAAACACAGGTGTGTTAGCTAATAGGCAACCCTATTAGCTATCACTACGTTTACCAATCGATCTCAGATCGATCTGAACTCAGACCGATCAGAAAATTCCAAGCGAACCGACTCTGATCGCTTGGTG
Organism: Ceriagrion tenellum; assembly: GCA_963169105.1. Taxonomy (NCBI): domain Eukaryota; kingdom Metazoa; phylum Arthropoda; class Insecta; order Odonata; family Coenagrionidae; genus Ceriagrion; species Ceriagrion tenellum. Next base: position 72,258,372 of record OY720642.1, on the reverse strand, counting down.
TACCAACGCGGACTGAAAATATCGAATCGACATAAAAATGTGCTCTCAACGTCTCACGATTAGCGCTCCTACCACTTTAAAATGAGCACTAGACGCCGAAAAGAAATCGAAGTCGATGATCAACATTGAGATTCCAGAACGTAGGAGTCGTTACCAACAATCATTTCCCCATTCAGATTATCAAAATGACGGAACCAGCGAAACCATCGAATCGCATAAGTTATTGCAATCGATGAGCCACTGATGATGGCATCAGAAATTCGACAAAAAACTCGATTAGTCGGAGCATCGAGCATATCTCGGCCTCTAAATTCCTTTTTTCTCTCACCACGGTATCCGTTGAAGATAATGTACGAGGACCATTTTTTGTCAATTACGAACCCTCTCTCATTTACCTAAAAAAATCTCTTCCTAATTTTAATATATATAATTCATTAGTTCACTGATACGAGTAGAGCAAATATTGCTTTCTGCACATGTTATAATGAGAAAGCCTCACAGTACAGGAGGTTTATCGATTGCTCGAGTTTAGTTGCACTTAAAATGAGGCATTTTCTTTGAGAGTATAGTTTTGTATTGCTGTTATCTTATTAGGAAAACTTGTATTACATAAGAATACATCCTCAGGAAAGGAAATAGATTTCGCACGAATATCCAAGACAATAAATTTATAATTTTTTGTGGAGACTGTAGAGTTTTCCTGAATTTATTTGTTCTTGACGTAATTAGAATGAGATAGCTATTTAAAAAAAAGTACCAACGCGGGCTGAAAATATCGAATCGACATAAAAATGTGCTCTCAACGACTAACGATTAGCGCTCATACCACTTTAAAATGAGCACTATACGCCGAAAAGAAATCGAAATCGACGCTCAACATTGAGATTTCAGAACGTAGGAATCGTTACCATCAATCATTACCTTTGTAATTTATTAATTTTTTTGGTTAAATCTTTATGGCCTGGGCGTATGGTCGCGGCTTATTCGAGGTGTAAATGCTCGCGGCGTATTCGAGGTGTGGCCTAACCAGGGTGAAGTGGCATCTCTCTTTGACCTGACGCTAGACTCTTCACCAAGTACCAGTTTATGTAAGTTTTGTTGAATGTAAGAGATTCTCCACCCGGTTTTCTACCCTTCCAGGGGCCTATCTCGCTCTAATATATTCTTTTTCGCCTCAGGATATGATCTACTCTTCTTCATCCCGTCCATGAAGCCTATTATCCTTCTTCCTCTTCCCCTCTTGCCTAACATCCTTTCACTCTTTCACATTCTTGAGTACCCCATCGCCCTTTTTAACAATCTCCAGCCACCTACTCTGCCGATCTCGAATTTCATTCAGAAGTTTCCTTTCCTCGCCCACCATCTCAAGCACTTCCTCGTTAGTCTTCCTCTCCGTCGACCTCACTTTCTCCATCCTTCTCCACGCCCACATCTCAAATTCCTGCAGTCTACATCTACATCTACATAATACCGTGCGAGCCGCCGCATGGGCGTGTGGCAGGGGGGTGTTTGGTCACCAGCCGTGTAAAGATGTAAGTTTTTGGGAGATGAAATGGCGGCATGTATTATAGGAGTGTATTTAGTGGAGCTCAGTTTTTATTGTGGTCGCTTATTGTGCGCGGAAAGAACGAGTTTTTGTACCTCTCTGTTCGACAGTCTATCTTATTTTATCGCATTTGTCTGATTAGATTTGTAGTGAGGAGTCATGACAATTTTCTCTGTGTCGCTCTGATAAATATCAGTTCTGAATTTCTCAAGCAACTTAATCCTAACGTGTAGCCTCTAGGGTCTCCCACCTTATTCCCTGTAAAAGTTGTGAGACACTATATGTACGCTCGTAGCAGTTTTTAACGAAGCGCGCTGCTTTCCTTTGTATTTTATTAATTTTTTTGGTTAAATCTTTATGGCCAGGGCGTATGGTCGCGGCTTATTCGAAGTGTAAATGCTCGCGGCGTATTCTAGGTGTGGCCTAACAGGGTGAAGTAGCATCTCTCTTTGAACTCTTCATCCGAGGACCTTCCTTTTATACGATTATCAAAACCTAGTTTCTTTAATGCTGTGCCACATTAATAATGTTTTGTATGTGTAGTCCCCACGATATATCAGAATTTAAGGTAATTTCAAGATATGTTACTGTATCTGAAGCCTATTGTCGTCCTCCTTTCTGACGGTTCACTTTTTGCCTCAAACAAAATTACCCATTTTCTAACAAGTGGAAAATCACAACATAAGTCCTGCATCTGCTACAGCTAATAATTACTACGAGCTAATGAACATAACATAAATAATTCTCAGTATTTCAATCTCGGTTTCCTTTTAATCTATATTCCGTTTAATATCATATATAATATTTATAAATAATGCTAGACTCTTCACCAATGTTGTCATTAATATCCCTCTAGTTGTTGTTATAACTGGAGTTATTCCGTTTACTCTTTTTGATCGAACCATTGTGGTAGATGGAGAGGGCGATTGCTATGGTGACCAATGATGAAAGCGGTATGGTGGGCTTGGCCTGTCCGCCATCTTTGTTCACCCTTTTTTCCTTTAGCGCTTACGAACTGATGCACTACCTATGCAATTTTACGATGTTTTTCCATCGATAAATTACTAGAAATCAGCATTCATTTACTTCTTAAATGTGCATCTTCCTAACATATATATATTTTAATTTATTTAAATTTATAACAATTCGATTTATCGGTGGTAAAAATGGTTAAATTTGCGTAGATCCCGCGATTGTCTAACTTCGATTGTCGACGAACATCGCAACATCCCCACAGAGTGGAGTACAGTAGAGCTTCAATCATGGGAAAACATACCTATGTTCGCATAATTATTAAGTTTACAACTTATTTTATCCAACTATTCATGGCAAATTGTGTCGACTGAAATTCGCAATCAATACAGGGCTATGTTAACTGACAGCTGAGCATCGAGTATCGAATGTGATATCTGACGATTGTCAATCATCGGTTGTCGACGAACATCGCTACATCTCCACAGAGCAGGGTAGAGTTTCAATCATGGCAAAACAGATTTGTCGTATTATTATCATTTGTACAGATTGTTTTATTAAACTTTATGAAAAAATGCAGTCCTTAGCACTAGGTAGCAATTCCTTAGCACTTGGTAGCCATTGCATGTTCCAAGAGTTACCTGCCATAATGTTCGATGTTTATCTCCAAAGCACATCTGAATGTATATTATGTATTACATGTATAGTTTATTAATTTAACTAAATAATCATCCGCTTTCCCGATGGAAACTAATGTAAAATCGAGTAGAATGTATAGCACTACGCAGCCATCACGTGTTCCAAGAGTTACTTGCCTTGAATTACAAACTGATGGTGAATATTCTTGAGTTACATCCGCTAATTTGTCCATACCGTAGTCTTAAACAAAGGAAACTAAGAAGAGACCAGAGATAATCATTATTGTTGTCATTTCTAAAACAAGGAAAAACTTTATATGATCCGAAAATACATGATTCATGCATAGTATAAATAATACTACTTGCCTAGCAGACTATTTCAACCCAAAACAGATTTTTGGACGAGCTGGATTTACTGAAACTGAATCATTTTCCATCGAGCTTTAGAAACCGATGGTGTGTTCAATAGATTCTACTTTCTAGTCAATCAATCATAAAGACGAACGTCATTCCGCCTTTCCACGCATTTACCTGTTACATTGATAAGTATTGATTGAATCCTCATACATGTTAATAACACGAAATATTTCATCGGAAAATTTTCCATTCTTCCACTAAGTTTTTCCTTGGCTTTAATTTTTTGATTCCGTGCAACTTGTAAGACTAGATAATGTTTAAACATTTTCGTTCATGAACAACAAAATATGCGTAGTAAAAATTTTCGCTTGCCATTTTTTTGTATTTTTATCAACTCTTGCAACTATTGGTGGAAAGTCAATGCTGTAGATTACGTAGTTTTTTACTAGGCTTAGTTACTAAGTTCATGAAGTTGACAAAATTGCTAAATTTAGGGTATGCGGTGTCGATTATTGCATTAACGTGTCTCCATTTTTGGTTATATCATATAGTAAACAATATTAATGAAATGGAAATAAAATTATCTTTAAAGTGGCGTATTAAATATTGCACTAACTTTTACACAGACCAATATATAAATTCTCGAAGTACAGCGCCATATCATTTTGACGCCGACAGCGGGTCCTTCGGTTGTGGCGTATGAGGGCGTAGTCCAATCTTTGAAGTATATTATCTCGGTTGTTTGTGAACTGCCCACGACCAAATTTGTTTCTGGGGCAAGACAAAAGACTAACGTGTCAAGCTAGAACAAAATTTTAAATTTGAAAATGGCTGTATTTTTGTTGTTAATATTTAAACATTTAATATTTAAACATTTTCAACAAAATTTAGTTTATTTACCAAACTGATCACACACTCTTGCTTTACATTCTTTTTCAAGCGAAATAAGATGTCAACCGTTTCTCTAGCTATTTTTGTTTAGGCTATATAGCGAAAAGAAAAAAGGTCTAAGCGCAAAATGGTCGGAACTTTGACCGTCTATAGATCTGCCAAAATTTTTTTTTTACAAAAACGCTTCTACATTCTTTCATAAAATGCTAGAAGGAACCCACACGAAAATTTTGGTTCGAATTGGTGACATCAAGGGTCAACTCACTGCTGATCTGACGTGGAATGACCCATATGGTTAACGCACATCAAAAGAAGCAAGTTCAGGCTGATTTCCAGTATGTTATCAATGGAAATACATCGTAAAATTGCAAAATTTATGTGTTATCCCGCTAGCGCGATAGTAAAATGAAGTGTGGGCTAGCTTCAGTTTCTAGCAGTGGCCAGCATAGCAAGAACCCTCTCCATATACCACAGTGATTTAACCAATCTAGACTGCGGAAAATATTGTATTATCGAGGCACAGACAGAGTCTATGTTTGCTGTTAGCTAGGTCTGTTAAACAAACTTACAATTTTTTTCTAGAAAATGTTATCAATCACTCTTTACATTAAGTTGTCGCCTGATAAGTTACACATTAACGGATTCCATATTTGAATTTTATTCCGAAGTTGAAGCGTGCTTCACCAGTGAATCAAGTTGTACGACGACTTAACTTCGATGTGAACCGCTGGGAGGCGCTGTTAAGCAGAAGGTATATCCCTTCTCCACCATTCTCCTGTCCGAGGGACGAACGCGAGCCCGCTGTTGCTGTCGGCATGGTAACGCTTATATGCTTGCGACCCGCTCCGGAAGGGAAGAGTTTAAGGAACCAGGATACGATCCCGAGTTTCGAAACCCGTTTTTCTTTTTTTTCCTCACCCGGAATCCCATTTCGTGGGTTGTTAAAAGCGGGATGCAGGAGCAGAAATGGACGATGCTCCGACATCATTCTCAGGGGGTGATCTTTTTGCTGGAGCAATCAGCCTCCGACCCTTCTGTTCCTCACGGGGGAGGAGATCAAGCATGCAATGGCAGTTTCTGGTCGTGTACGAGGGATAGGACTCCGATCTAGAGTAGTTGCTAACACGATGGCCTCGTGTATGCATACTTTTTCCTTCTTTTAGTCCCCCAAGGCACTATTATTGAACCAAAACTCTTTCAGTACGCTTTTTCCCCTTTCTCCTTCCTTATCCGTTTGATTTTCCGACGAAGTTATTAATGTCTTAAAAACTCCAGCATCCTACAGTAGATAAGATCATGAAAGTAAAATTTTGGGAAATAGACTGCGTAACAGACGAGTTTAAAATGTCGTTTTTCCCGCGATCAATAGGGAACGATAATGGCTGCATTAAGAATTAATTATTATCATATTTAGGAACGAAAGACCGGAATAAGGGAAGAGAAGAGCTGAAAGACCAGGACGAAGATAGAGGGAAAGCCTGTGGCTCTTGGCAGAGAACAAGGTACAGGCTTATAAAAAAGATAATAGAAGAAATTGAAGTGTTCCATTATTGCAATTCTGCCACCCGAAAGACAAAATGTTCGAAAAATTTTGTGAGTTAAATGTGACAGAAGAGCTACTTAATGTAGGGCGTGATATTTTGTGCAGACAGGTAGTCACCTTTGAACTCATCTTACACGACAAAAGCCCATCGAAACAGCAATGAAAATACGAACGAATTAAAAGAACTACCAAGGACTACCATAGAAGGGATCTACATTGTCGTCCATTCCTAAGATTGGTTGATTGTAGACCTCCACCCACCCCTATCAAATGCTAGTTCCTTTACTTCCTGGCATCTCTTCGTTTGTACTCTCTTCATTTGATCCATGAACTTATTCCTGGGTCTTCCTTTACGGACTTTTCCCTCTCTCTTACCTCTCAAAGATGTTCTTCAGGAACCCGTAGTGACTCAAGAGTGTGTCCAACCATCTCGTTCTTCTTTTCTGTATGGTGTTCCATATGGTCTTCTCCTCTTCTGATCCTCTGTACCCTACATCATTTCTTATTTTATCCTTCCGTTTTATCTTCAGCGTCCTTTTTCAAAGAGGAGCTGTGCGAAACTAATCACGATAGACGTTGAATTGATGAGTTAGGTCGGAAAGAAACGATTAATTTGTAGTTGAATAGAGCGGAGAGCTGCAGCAAATCAATCGTTGGATTCTACATCTATTTACTACCCCGCGAGCCGTCGCATGGGCGTGTGGGGTGTTAGGACACCAGCCGTGTAAAGATGTAAGTTTTTGGGAGTTGAATAGGTGACGTGCTTCGCGGAGGTGGATTTTAATGGAGCTCAGATTCTATTGCGGTCGCTTATTGTGCGCGGAAATATCGAGTTTTTGTACCTATCTGCTCGGCAATGTATCTCTCTTATTTTATTGCTTCTGTCAGATCTAGAGACGTAGTGAGTGTCATGATAATATTCTCTTGTGTCACTCTGAAGCACACCTTTATTTTGATGGAATCTAATCCGGTAGTAATGATGATGACGAGTTGTCGTAAGGTCAAAATATTTTAATAATTTTATGACAATACTTCATACTTAATCATGAAAGCGAGTTGGAAGTATGCCTGTTACATCACAGAAGTATTAGTGTAATGATTTGATGCTTTACCTCTAAGTCCTGTCTGTCCTGTCAAAAAATTTACCCCAGCCTAAAAACGTTTTTCAGGGAAAAAAACAAGCAAATATGTACCTAAAATTTAATCTATCGTTATGATTGTAAGCATGGATAAATGCCTCTGTGCTAATGATTGTTTAAATTAAATTGATTTCTAAATTTGAACGTTAGTTATTAGATGCTGTTTTTTTTGCGGACAGACATCGGACGAGGCAATTTTATTTTGACCGCTCCCACATCTTTTCCTCCGTTCGTTCGTGAAATGAAAATTCATATTCATCAAGGAATCTTCTCATTTTTAATTGCAGAGAGTCCGAGTTTGTTTAGGTTCAATTAAATTCACGCCCTAAACAAACCCGTCTTCGCTTCGATTAACCGTGAGAGATAATGTATTCTTGCTAGGGATATTATTGTTGAAGGAACAAATCGATTTTTCTAATTAACTTCCGTAGACTCATTCGTTATTTTTAAGCTGATAGTTATCTCCCGTGCTTGCGACGGGTGATTTCAAATATTAAATTAAAGCTGATGAGGAATGGCTGCAGGTAATTAATGTTGCAGTCCCTCGTTTGGATTAATATATGGAAATTCTTGCTAAGTTTCAAATGTAATTTGACAATTTACTTCCGGGAAGACTCTGATGGCGGATGGTGAACACACGGTTTCTCGTTCAGCCCCTAAATGTCGTTTGATCTCCCATGGCTCATTACGTGTGCTTGGGCATAAAATGGCTATTGCCATATTTTAGGCGCATTGTAAATATCGTCTTTACTCGTTCAATGGTATCAGGCTCAACTATGTGGAAGTTGATATTCACAAATGAAAAAACGACTTCGTTTTCTCCCACTGATTTATTTTTTTTGGTACGACATGTTTCGACACATACCGCCACCCCTTACCTCTCTCCGGGTTTCCCCCCCCCCTTCCTAACACCCACTTCTTCCACCCCTCCCCAACCTCCCCCAAATTCCTTCCAGGTATATATATTTGCTTGAAATTCACACATTTTTGTATTTGAAAATGACCTCTAAGTGTCGAAACATGTCGTACCAAAAAAAAATAAATCAGTGGGAGAAAACGAAGTCGTTTTTTCATTTTGGGATCGTCTTTACTAATTTTTAAAAAATTATTCTACCTGCAAAGGTAGGTTTTGTTGAATGTCAGAGAATCTCATCCCGGTTTTATACACATTCAGGAGCCTATCTCTCTCTAGTTTATCATTTTTCGTCTCAGCATACGATCTACCCTTCTTCATTCTGTCCATGAAACCTATTCTCTTCCTTCCTCTTCCCCGCTTGCCCAGCATCCTTCCCTCTATCACATTCTCGAGCAACCCATCGCCCTTATTTACATCCTTCACCCACCTAATCTACCGATATCGAATTTCATTATGAAGTTTCCCATCCTCGCCCACGATCTCAAGCACTTCCTCGTTAGTCTTCCTTACCGTCCGCCGCACATTCTCCATTCTCCTCCACACCCCACAACTCCAATGCCTGCAGTCTATTCTCGTCCTCCCTTCTGAGAGTCCACATTTCAGCACCTTACAACGCTACGCTCCCTATCATGCTCTTCACCAGCTTCTTCTTCACATCCTAACCCAATGCCCACCTCATCATCTCCCTTCTATCGGCGCGAAAATAATGTTAACTGGAGTTTAATTCCAATAAAAATGCAACTTGTGTAGGTACTTTCACAAAATCAAATTACACAAAGTTTTAGTCTATTCTATTTTTCGTGTAACGCATTGCGGTAGATGGAGAGGGCACTTATTTCGGCGGCCGATGCTATAAGCTATTAAGTGGGCGTGGTCTGTCCGCCATATTTGTTAACCCCGATTTTCCATTAGAGCTTCCGGGTTAACGCGCTAATTTATCAATTTTACGATGTATTCCATCGATAACTTACCCGATATTAGCATGCATTTACTTCTTAAATATGGGTTCGATTTTTACAGATACGCTTTATTAATTTAAATTAATAATCATTCTCAGTCCCGATTATAACTGTCGTGGAATCAAGCAGAATCCATAGCACTACGTAGGCAATATACGAAGGTATAGTCAATAAATAAGTCGCAAACGTCAGTATTTCATCATCAGCATCCGTCGGAACGCTTTGAACGTCCACCGTACAGTCCCTACTTAGCCCCCCGGTTATTTTCATCTGTTCGGGCTCCTAAAAAAATAATTCGGGTGTCCGACGTTTTGACAATGATGACGCCTTAGTCCGAGAGGTTACTCTTTGGCTGCGACAGCAAACGGAAGACATCTTTGCTGCCGGCTATCAAGGAGAGTGAAATAAATGTCAGTTTTTAAAAGTGACTTTGATTATTATAGCCTCTATTCAGTTTTGTGAGTTATTTATTGACTTAACCTCGTAGGTTTCAAGATTTACTTGCCTCAGATTTCAAACGGATGGTGAATATTCCTGCTTTAAATACGCTAATTGTCCATTCAGTCGTGCCATCCAGAGGAACGTGAAGAAGTGTGTTTTCGAGAGACACAGAGAATATTATCATGACGCCTCACTGCATCTCTATGTCAGAGGGAATTGATAAAATAAGAGAGACACTTTTTAGACCAGATAGATAAAAGAACTCGTTCTTTCAGCGCACAATAAGCGACCGAAATAGAAATCGAGCTCCTTTAAATACACTCCCATAATACACGTCCCCATTTCACCTCCCAAAACCTTATCTCTTACATCTTTACATGGCTGGTGACCTCACACCCCCAGCCACACACCCATGCGGCGGCTCGCAAGGTATTTCTACATCTACATAATACCCCGAGATCCGCATTGGCGTATGGCAGGGGGTGTTAGGTCACCAACCGTGTAAACGAGTAAGTTTTTTGGAGATGAAATGGTGACATGTATTATAGGAGTGTATTTAGTGAACTTAATTTTTATTGTGATCGCTTATTGTTCGCGGAAAAGACGAGTTTTTGTACCTATCTGTTCGGCAGTGTATATCTCTTATTTTATCGAATCTGTCAGACCTAGAGATGTAGTGAGGAGCATTATGTAGATGTAGATGAATGAGCTGGGATAAACAGTGTGGATTTATTTCGGTTGTCAGCCAACAGTGGGATTATTTAATGCACTCTCATTCTACCTCAGTGTTATAACCACGGTCACTAATTGTTATTAGAATACACGATTGGTTTTTATTGCGATAAGAACAAAAATGTTCCAAATATTTTTCCTTTGGCTAGTTTCCTACGGACCGCCCCTATTTAAGTGCAACCACGAATTAACTTGACATCAGATCCTAATGAATTTATTATAGGATTCACATGAAAATTTCATGTTTGTGATTTTTTTAAATTTCTAGGCGTTTCTAATAAGACAGGAAAAGGTTTTTGTAAATTATGGGAAACTGATTTTTCTTACGCTTGAATGGTCCAAAAAACTCGATCTTGGTCTAGTTTAAAAGCTCCTTCCAGTTGTATAACAAATCAGTCACCACCATCGACTCGAATTGCACAATAGATTTTACGTTAATTGATATATTCAACCGAGTATCGCTGCGTGTCTGTTTCATGCTTCGTCCTTCCTGTCTGGAGTTGGTTAGTCGGAGCTGCGTTGTTACTTTTTTAAAGTAATCTACCGGTAAAGGTAGGTTTTGTTGAATTTCAGAGAATCTCCTTCAGGGTTTCTATTCATTCAGGGTCCTATCTCGCTCTAGTAGATCCCTTTTCGCCTCGGCATACGATCTACCTTTCTTCATCCTGTCCATGAAACCTATTTTCTTTCTTCCTCTTCCCCGCTTGCCCAGCATTCTTCCCTCTATCACATTATTGAGCAACCCATCACCCTTAATTACATCCATCAGCCATATACCCTGCCTATCCTGGATTTCATTCATAAGTTTTCTTTCCTCGCCCACCATCTCAACTACTTCCTCGTTAGTCTTCTTCTCCGTCCACCTAACCTTCTCCATCCTTCTCCATACCCACATCTCAAATGCCTTTAGCCTATTCTCGTCCTCCTTTCTGAGGATCCGCGTTTCTGCCCCATACAACGCCATTCTCCATATCAAGCTATTCACCAGCCTCTTCTTCACTTCCTTAACCAAGGTCCTTGTCGTCAGCTCCCTTCTATTACTGAATGCCTCCTGAGCTAGAGCTATTCTCTTTCGTATGTCCGTGCTTCTATGCCCGTGTTCTTCTAGCGTACTACCTAAATTATTAAAAATTCATACCCTTTCAACTTATCTGATTGTAATTTTCTCTGTAAATAGTTTGTTGAACTTCAGAAAATTAGTTAAATTCTGCATAATCAGACCTGAGCAAGACGTATACGGAAACAGGGAAGCGCTTCAACTTTATGGGTTGGAATCGGGGCTCTATAGCTCGTTCTATTCGTGGAGGGAAATTTCCTCAGAAGTTGGATCATGGAAGACACCGATCGATGAACAAATACTAAAGTTTACCGAGCAATTTTCTCTGCTGTCGCTAGCTGCTCTCAATCACTTGCTGCACTAGTAATTTTTATGAGAATTTGTCGGCTGCCGCAAAGAACGTCAATGAATGCATTGAAATCCGTCGTAAGAGAAAAAGATCTGATGAACGTGGATTGGAACCTCGGACCTTCCGCTATCTAGGCCAATGCGTATACCACAACGCTACCCTGTTGTTCTATCAGAAAAACTGACAAATGAATTGTATTGATGTTCGTGCCGCAGCAAACGTCGAGAGTCTGTATCTTATATCTTATGTTCTATCAAATCTTATACAAATATGCTATTTCATTTCTTTTAGGTATCGACGCGTGTCACCATATTTCATCGAAATATATGAAGCACGCAGAGAATTCAAGTGTCTGCCAGGCGCCAGACCTTTTACGAGTGATAAGGAATATGATGGAAGGGGTGGTAAGTGCATGGCATTTAAATAAATATTATTTTGTGAATATTTATGGCAATGAGTGTTATCTTAAAATGGCATAAGTGAAAATTGATCGTGAATTCTCGGATTTCATAGATGAATTGGGAAGTTAAAGCAACCCAAATGAAAGGCAGATAGTTGCAATCCGTAGGAAAGGAGTGGAATAAGACATTTAACCGCTGAATAATGGTAAACTGAAATGCCACGCCTTAAATCCTAATAGTAACCAGTTATGTGGCAGGTGATTCGGCTCTCGCCTCAGGATTACAACTTCCGCCCTGGTCTCAAGCTTTCGCTTATACCCGGGGCTAGGAAGAGGTGGAAGGAAAGGATGGGTAGAGAAGGTTAGCGAAACCGCAGCCCCTTCGAGGCCGACACCAATGAGGCGGATTGAGGTCAAAAGGACCTCAATTGGGCCTCCGCCTCCCCGACCTAGGACCTATCCGTCAGTATTTAAGTCATGGATAAATGAGACGTAAAACCTTCAATCACTTTGTCAACCCTTCAAAATCTATGGCCATAAAACATTCATATCATTACGACTATTAGGTCTTTCTCATAGTATCTATAAAATGGTCATTTAATGATGACAGCTTAGAAAGCTTCTTTAAAACCCTTGTTGTAGAACAATTTGTAGCGTTGACATGGGAAAGGTAGTAAGTAAAAAAAATCGAAAATTCGTTTTTTCATGGAGAAGGTATCACATTCACACGCCAATAGCATGGAAAATGTAGCAAGTCAATTGGTAGAATATATTAGTTCCTACGAGTGATGCAAGATGGAATCTGTAGTGAGCCAATGAGGAGTTGGCAAACTTGTTTTTTTTTTCGTCTCCTGTAAAATTCACTTTTTTTGACTTACTACCTTTCCCATGTCAACGCTACAACCGTTGTCTTTCACTTACTAAGTAACGAATCTTGCCCTGGTGTACTTTTTTTACTGTTGTTCAGAAGGGTATCCGATGAGCCCTTGGCTTCACTAGAATCACTGTACAATCAGTATAGAGGTATTTATTATAAAAGATAGCAGATAATAACAATCATATTGAATAGAAAATAATAATTACAGGTCGAATACTGAGAGGCAAAATTGTTGCACTGTAAATTTGACCAATTATGTTTTATGTGGAAAGAATATCTTTGCCAAAGCCATATTTATTTCAATTAAATAGATATAATGATGTTTGCAAGAATGTTTACAAATGATTACAATGGAAATACGTAATTATGCACAGTATAAATGCGCTCAAAAATATTACAACAATACACTGAAGAAATAGATATCATTATATTCAATCAATAATAAGATCACTGTGGAAATAGACTGCATTATGTTCATTCAGCAATGGGATCGATAAAAATAAAACAAGTAAATGAGGAGATCAAATATAGAATCGAAATTATAATTATAAAAAACCAAATTTGAAAATAACAATACAAGGAAAGAGAAATGTACAAAAGAATAAGTAAATAGGATAGGTAGATGAGGTACTTACATTAATGCTTTCGATATCATCTTAATGCAAAAATTTGCTTTGGAAACTCCGTAATTTTTTTCCCTCATTTTTTTTCTATTTTTTTCAGCTCAGTGATAATTCTCACAGCTACCGAGATATTTTTTTTTTTGGCTCAGCGTCCTGTTTGCATATGGTTCCCGATATACAGGCTCTGCTGATTGGTCACTTAAAGCTCCAAATTCTATTTTTCATGTTAGTCGTATGTAGTTCTATCATCATATATAATTTTTGTATTATTTTTGGTGACATTGAGACACGGTTTGCATTATGTAACATTTATTAATTTATTATCTATCTTGTGGCAATAACTCTTCATTCATCCCTTAAGTTTCAAGGAAATATCCTCGAAAATACAATTACAGGGGTGTGAGATTGAGAGAGCTAGTGGCAAAACTTGAATTCTTGATCGAAATGGGGAGAGCGAGAATTCCTTCGCTACAGGGTCTGTCCCAAAAGTTCCGGTAATGAATTTCATCGTATTCTTTGACCGAAAACGTATGATTCACAGTGAGTTATTACCTCAAGGACAAAAAGTTAACAGCTAGTTTTACTGCGAAGTGCTCAAACGGTTGAGAAACAGGATTCGGCGCGTCCGAAAGGACATTTGTGACAACTGGATCCTTCCATCACGACAGTGCGTCGAGCCACACCGCGCTCATTGTTGCCGAGTTGCTTGCAAAAATGGGCGTGGAAACGTTGCCCCAGCCGCCGTACAGCCCCGACTTGGCAACACCGGACTTCTTTTTATTTCCCAATATAGACAGAATCCTGAAAGGACACCGCCACGGGTCTCTGGAGGCGTTAAAAAAAGCTTCGAGGGACTATCTGCGTGAGGTCCCCGTTGATGTCTTCCAGGGAGGCGTAGGCGAAGCGCTGGAAAATGTAAATCGAGTCGGAAGGAGAGTACTTAAAAAGTTCGAAAGAGATTGTTCAATAAATGATTTTTCGAACTTTTGAAAAAAATATTGCTGTAGCTTATGGGACAGACCCTGTATTTTAGAGAAAGGGGTAGTATAGTCCTGATACTAAACCCCTCTTATGGATGTAAACATGTCGCTCTTTTTCGATGAAGGTGTAAACAGAAAGTCAAATGCCATGATTTTACAATAAAAATTTTGTTCACTTTCCACCGAATTTTATTCACCAACCAAGGTTTCGACATGAGCTACGCCATTTTCAAGATTGAATTGACAAGGTTGATTTTAACCCTGCAAGTTTGAATTGACAGGGTTGAATTGACAAGGAAGAATTGACAGGGTTGATTCGACAAGGTTGAATTGACAGGGTTGACTTGACTGGGTTGACTTGACTGGGTTGAATTGACTGGGTTGAATTGACAGGGTTGAATTGACTGGGTTGAATTGACAGGGTTGAATTGACTGGGTTGAATTGACAGGGTTGAATTGACTGGGTTGAATTGACTGGGTTGAATTGACAGGGTTGAATGGACTGGGTTGAATTGACAGGGTTGAATTGACTGGGTTGAATTGACAGGGTTGAATTGACAGGGTTGAATTGACAGGGTTGAATTGACTGGGTTGAATTGACAGGGTTGAATTGACAGGGTTGAATTGACAGGGTTGAATTGACAGGGTTGAATTGACAGGGTTGAATTGACAGGGTTGAATTGACAGGGTTGAATTGACTGGGTTGAATTGACTGGGTTGAATTGACAGGGTTGAATTGACTGGGTTGAATTGACTGGGTTGAATTGACAGGGTTGAATTGACAGGGTTGAATTGACTGGGTTGAATTGACAGGGTTGAATTGACTGGGTTGAATTGACAAGGTTGATCTTGAAAATGACATAGCTCATGTCGAAACCTTGGTCGGTGAATAAAGTTCTGTGGAAAGTGAACGAAAACTTTTATTATGAGGTCATGGCATCTGTACTCCATTTCCGCAACATATCGCCTGATACGCTTAACTTAATGAAAGTCAAATTTTTCTTCTCAGTAAGGTTATGGTTCTTTTTACTACTTCAGATACATCTTCGCATTTTTTCCCGCTCACATAATTTTCTACTATCGCCTCAAAGGTTTTATTGTCTTGTTAGTCCAAGTATTCTTAGGTGAGACTAGCTCGACGATCACATCCGGTCATGACCGATTCTGTCTACCTCTGCCTTTCATACTATATTCTCCTCCTTCATAAGTTTACCAACCGGATAAACTCGGAGAAATTGACTCCATCATGTCAATGACTCCGTTAACGTATATTTTATTGAACCATTCCCTAACAGAATTCATAATCAGAACTAATAACATATTGAAAACCCCAGGAGTGTTGGTCGATTTTGACGTAGTGTGGACACTTTTCATTGATTTCCCAGGTAATTCTTGCAGTACAGAATACTCTAAGCGTAATGTTGAGAAATCACAATCTTGGTTCGCTTTATGTGCTTGAGTCAACATAATGTTATGCATTGCTTTTTCCTCACTCTTGCTATGGATAAATTCATTTCTTAACATTTTATTCATATATTTAATTGCTCACACTTAACGTGAAAGCTTCTCAACCCTTTTTTAGATAAAATATCTTCGCTAAGGATACATTCGAATCACTTTCATTCGTTACGTGTTATAACTTCTGCGTATCTATTCTGAATTGTTTTGGATACATCACCGGTGGCGTCATATCCCACGACATAAAATTGACGCCAGTGCTGAGTAAAACACTCCTTTCAGGCAGTGACGTCGGCTTTTCCGGGAAGAAAGATCCTGCTAAGTGGGCAAATGACATCACGAGCCAATGTTGGACGGCCATGTGAAAAATTCTAATTTTTGCGGGAATCTAATTCAGTAAAACCTGTATTAAGCGACTACCGACGGTTCCACTGAACAATGGTCGTTAAGAGGGGTGGTCGTTCGACAGGGGTTCAGTTTCTAGGAGTAGTATGCAAATGAACGTGCGGTGGATTTGAAAAAAAATATGGACAAACGAACTTTTGAAGCGACGATTTTGTTAAAACCTATACACATGGCGCTAATTTCCTCACAATATAGTAGCTCCTGGGAAATTGCAATGCATTTTCATTTGATGAACACAGTGAAACCTGAATTCAGGGACTGCCGACGGTCCCGCTGAGAAATGGTCGTTGAGAGGGGTGGTCTCTTGATAGGGGTGGTCGTTAAGAGGGGTTTTACTGTGCGAGTAATTTTCAAGCAACTCTTAATACTGTCAATGAGATGAAATTCGGATACATCACCGTTGGCGTTATAACCCACGACATAAAATTAACGCCAGTGCTGAGTAAAACACTCCTTTCAGGCAGTGACGTCGGCTTTTCCGGGAAGAAAGATCCTGCTAAGTGGGCAAATGACATCACGAGCCAATGTTGGACAGCCATGTGAAAATTTCTAATTTTTGCGGGATTCTAATACGAGTAATTTTCAAGCAACTGTTAATACTGCCAATGTGATGAAATTCTGACGCATCTCATGTTCTGGACTTCGCGAAGTTTCTACGAATGATCTCAGGATAATCACGCATCATTAGAGGAATGAGTCTTTTGGCAAAAAAAAAAATTTCTTGCTTTCCGGACTAAAAAAAATTAGAACGAGAGGGGACGAAGTAAAAAAAAAAAGTAGTAGGAAAAAAATATCCAACCTTTCATAACCATTGCGGGGGGGGAGGGGTGAGGAGAAAAAAGGAAGGAAGGGAGGGAGGGAGGGAGGAGAAGGAGAAACTTTTCGGTTAATTAATTAATTAATTAGACGGAATCCGCGGACGTGTTACGGAGCGAAGAACATTTTGGTTCCTCCAGAAATTTTCCCCTCGTCCTCTCGACCCTTTTCATTTCTTCCTCCCTCCCCTGCTCCTCCTCAAGAGCGGAATCGGTCAAAGGGAAATGAATTTTCTGTTCGTTGTTTGCGTTTCATGTGAATAGAGAGAGGGCGATTAATGCCTCAGGAAATGGCCGCCGGTGGGAGAGCGGGGATGTGGAGGGTAAGACGAGTGAGAGGTCAAATATTGGCCACATCCCCTTTCCTCCGCCCCCCCCTTGAACCTCCCACGAAAAGGCGGGAGATGGAAAAAAAGTTGAACGGGAACACAATTGAATGGAAGTCATTCCGTGTGGATAGAGCTGCATGTTCAATACATTCATTCGATCGACTCCATTCGTTGCCAGGTGTGAGTGACTGTCCGCTGTTTTAACAATCTCCCTCTCATCTTAAACACATTAACGTCATGCCGTGCAGCGGTACCAATATGCGCAAGAATAACTTTTCGATTCTCGTCATGATTTAGGGCTGGGGTGGCCAACCAAAATGATCTTGCGGGCCGCTTTGGAAATGTATCATAACTCCGCGGGGCGCATATAAAATTATATATCCCCATATTGGATTTAGACTCACGATAGACATTTTTTTGGAGTGAAAAATTGAAACATAATGAGTTATTATTATTGTGTCAAAGTTATTGTATTAAAATGTGATGAATCTCACGGGCAGGAAGAACGTTCAAGGCGGGCTGGGGGTTGGCCACCCCTGATTTAGGGTGTGCAGGATATTTATAATAGTGGAAGAGAATTAATAATTAAAATAAACCATAAAAATATGCAATAAAATTTCCAAGAGAGAATTAACGTCTAGTTCTTACTCATCCTTCTAAATTGTCATGAGGATGAGGAAGCTGGGTAGCTTAGTGGCCTGCGCATTGGGCCGGGTAGCCAATGGTCCGTGGTTCAGTTCCCGGTCCAGGCCAATTTTTTTCTCATGGCAAATTCATTGAATTTCACCGCCGTATTCGCGGCAGACCTTTATACTTTGTATATAAAAATCTGGCTTCCGTATTGAATTGAAAACTTTGCAATTTTCCACAATTATTTAATTTGTGCGACGCGTTTCATAGGTTAGCTGCATCGACAGGTACAATTGTTTGTATGATATTTGTTTATTAATTAGTTATGATAGAAACGATGTGAGGAGGTGCGTTTGGAGAATTGCGAACCATTGGTAAGGAAGGCAGGGAGACATAATTTAAGGGATTGCCAGGTGGGAAAGGATATTATTCAACAAAGAAATTTTATCGGAAAGGAGTGGGGAGAGGTGCGAAGGAAGCAGCTCTTTACTAGGGCTGCTTGACTGGCTGATAATTTTAATTTGTTGTAAAG
Source organism: Ceriagrion tenellum (assembly GCA_963169105.1). Taxonomy (NCBI): domain Eukaryota; kingdom Metazoa; phylum Arthropoda; class Insecta; order Odonata; family Coenagrionidae; genus Ceriagrion; species Ceriagrion tenellum. Next base: position 72,239,783 of record OY720642.1, on the reverse strand, counting down.
CATCCACATCCAACAAAATTTTTCTATCACAACAATCAATAAATAAATAGCATTCAAACAATTGTTCCTGATTAATGGCCAGTTGCAGGAACGACTCATATGAATTCTGTAAAGTTATGGGACCCATAAGCCATGGAAACCATTCAATAAACGTAGCAGAAACATTCGATAAATTTATTGGTTCCATAACTTATGGCATGAAGTTATGAGTTCCATAAGTAGCCAAGATGGCGGATGCGCAATGAACCGCTTGGAGACTTAATTACTTGATAATAGAGTTGCTTTGAGACGAATGGCTAGTTTGTTTACTCTTAATGACTAATTACTAAGTGCATTAGGAATTATTCATAGACTAAAATTGGGTAAATTTTATCCGGCGGTAGAAGATTAGATCGAATATTCGAAGGTATTGACTATTGGAAAATAAGTTATGTAACTAGTAGATGTGTTCCTGCAACCCGAATATATTTATGAGACGTATCTACATCTACGTAATACTCAGCGAGCCACCACGAGGGTGTGTAGCAGGGGGTGAAGATCACCAAACATGCACTGTTGCCATGCAAGTAGGATATTTAAGGAAGACATGCTAGATAATAGGGTCACATGGAGCTAGATGGTTAGTATCTACATAATAAGAAAGGGATTATGGGTTGTTATTACATTCATCATGCACTACAGACTAACTATATTCGACCTAACTATCCCTTTGCTACGCTGCCTATTGTTCTCTCTTATGGTACGCGGGAAAAATGACATTTTAAATCTATCGGTACGAGATTCTATCTCTCTAATCTTGTTAATACGATCAAACCTAGCATAATACGCAGGGGTTCTCAATATATATCTAACGTCGGTTTCGAATTTACTTAAAGGTTTAACCTAAATTTTAACCTGCGTTATGATAGTAATTCCCATCCTAGTTCTTCTATTAAACTCGTAACACTTATACAATTATCATAACGGCCTTTAACAAACCGAGCGGATCTCCTTTGCACACGTTCTAATTCTTTTATCATACCTTCCTCGTACGGATCCCATATACCATACATATACGGATCACATATGTATAACTTTATGGATCTCATAACTGTTTATTCCATAACTAACCGGCCATAAGGAGTCATGCTGTGAAACGCGTCGTACAAATTAAAGTATTGTAGATAAGTGCAAAGTATACTTTCCATGAAAATTACTAACTTTAAGTTCTTTTACCAAGTGACGCCTGATGTCGTCAAGTTTATCATAGTAGCTTCATTGATTCAACTTGGCACAAGTATTAGCGACGGAATTCAGTACAAGAAGCGGTGTAAAACCTGCTCGAGGTCGAGGAAATGAAGTAACTGAAAATCAAAAATCGCTCACTGTTATGTTAACAAAGGAATAAATCTTCCCTGTTTAAGGCACTCACCGAATAGGCTTCACAAATGAGTGAATGGTATGAACACATTGATGTAATGCAGGGAAATAGAAATGTGCCAAAAACAAGAAATGGAAGACCGGAAGATGGGAAGAGAAGACCTTAAAGACCGAACCGAAGATGGAGGGATCGCCTGTGACTCATGAGAAAGAACTAGCCACAGGATTATAAAAAAGATAGAATAAGATATGGAAATTTAGGCTTGCGAGGTGGGAAAGGTTCAAAGATTCATCAAAGATTTTTGTCGGAAAGGAGTGGGGTGGGGTGCGGAAGAAGTAGCTCTTTACTAAGGCTGCTTGACTGTCTGATAATTTCAGTTCATTCCAAAGCATCCATCACTATAACCTTTCGGGAGAATATGTTTACTTTCTGGGTTGATATCACTTCCATGATTATTTTCAATCATATGCATGTCAAACTGAAATGTGTAATCCATACTTATCAAACTATGGGAGTGTTTTTTGATGCCTGTCATGTAAATCTCGAAAAGTTCGGCCTGTGCAAGGTATATTGTTCGTCTACGTCTACATAATACCCTACGAGCTGCCGCGTGGGCATGTGGCAGGGGGGTGTTAGGTCACCAGCCGTGTAAAGATGTAAGTTTTTGGGAGATGAAATGGTGACATGTATTATAGGAGTGTATTAAGTGAAGGTCAATTTTTATTGTGGTCGCTTATTGCTCGCGGAAAGAACGAGTTTTTGTACCTATCTGTTCGGCAGTGTATCTCTCTTATTTTATCACATCTATCAGACCTAAAAATGTAGTGAGGGGTCATGATAATATTCTATGTGTCACTCTGAAAAATATCAGTTCTGAATTTCTCAATCAACCTAAGCCTAGCGTGTAGCCTCCGAGTATCCAGGGGCTCCCACCTTAATCTCTCTAAAAGTTGTGAGACACTATGTGTACGCTCGTAGCAGTTTTTAACGAAGCGTGCAGTTTTTCTTAGTAATTTATAATTTTTTTGCTTAAATATTTATGACCAGGGTCTCAAATGTTTGCGGCGTATTCGAGGTGAAGCCTAATCAGAGCAAAGTAGCATATCTCTTGGACTTTTTCATCCGATGACCTTCCTATATACGCTTAACTAAACATAGTGTCTTTAATGTTGTGCCGCACATGTTTTGTATGTGTGTTCCGCACGCAATATCAAAAGCTAAGGTAATTCCAAGATATTTCTCTGTATCTGAAGTTTTTAAGGTCACCCCACCCACAGTATAGGATTGGTATTTGTGTGATAATTGTTGCAGGAAGTGAACTGTGGTACATTTACATGATGAAATGGTGACATGTATTATAGGAGTGTATTAAGTGGAGCTCAATTTTTATTGTGGTCGCTTATTGTTCGCGGAAAGAACGAGATTTTGTACCCATCTGTTCGGCAGAGTATCTCTCTCATTTTGTCGCATCTGTCAGACCTAGATATGGAGTGAGGAGCCATAAAAATATTCTATGTGTCGCTCTGAAAAATATCAGTTCTGAATTTCTCAAGCAACCTAAGCCTAGCGTGTAGCGTCCGAGTCTCTAGGGGCTCCCACCTTATTCCCTTTAAAAGCTGTGAGACACTATATGTATGCTTGTAGCAGTTTTTAACAAAGCGTGCTGCATTCATTTGTATTTTATTGATTTTTTTTGGTTAAATCTTTATGACCAGGGTCCCAAATGGTCGCGGCGTATTCAAGGTGTGGCCTAACCAGAGCGAAGTAGCATCTCTCTTTCACTTTTTCATCCTAGGACCTTCCTATTATACTCTTAACAAAACCCAGTTTCTTTAATGCTGTGCCGCATATGTTATGTATGTGTAATCTCGACATGTTACAACTATTCAATTTCTTTTTTTAAATACCAGACTTGAATAATGTATCTATCCTTTTTGCATTTTCCTTTTACTACAAATTTCAAATGGATAAGCAGAGTGCGGAATGCTGCTTGAAGGGAATTTGGAAGGCGGTTTTAATCCCTGTAAGAAATTTTACCTAGAAATTATTATCACATGATATTAATATTTTCAATATAGGTAGAAATGTTCTTTTACAAAGGGACGCCAGATGTCTTCAAGTTTATTTTTAAAATCTGATCAAGTTGAATTCGCTAACAATAATAAAGAAGGGGTTCTCCACAATGTAGACTGTTTAATTTACGGAACTTTTTTAAATTGTGCAGGCAATGTAAATGTCTCATGTATTCACTATAGTACTGTAACATAACGCTGGCGTCGCCATTTTTCTTTTACCACCTCATGGCTTATTATAACAATAAGGGACCCACCATATTGTGAATTGAGAATAAACAATAGACCGAGGGAGTGGAAGCGTCGGCAACAAAAGGAGCTAGGAGTGTAGAGGAAACCGTCGGAGCGTACGGTCGTGCCAGGACAGCACGCAGGGATTTTTTTGTAGATAAAACCGTCGGAGTGTGCGGTCGTGCCAGGACAGCACGCAAGTTTTGGTAGAGGAAAGTTCCAGAGTGTGGCATCGTGCGAGACATAGCCCACGTAGAAAAGGAGAATTGACCAAGGAGCTGGAATTAAGGAGAGGAACGGGAGATCTTACAACAGGACGAGACCCAAGAGCTGAGGGCCCGCCAAGGACGAACACTGCGCAGGCTGAGAGGATTTTCCAGACCACAGAGGGACAAGCCAACTTGTGTCGTCGAATAATTGGGTTGTAACTATAAACTTTTATTTTCATATAAGATACAAGAAGCCATAAGGCAAGAGGTTTTTAATTGGCCAAGAATTAAGTTTGTGACTGGATGTTGTGAAAAGCTTAAGTGGAGAAGTGTGGCAAATAATTGGACAATATACTTAAAAGAAGGAATAATTATTAATATGCCAAATTTGTGTGTAAATTAGAATATACAGTTGGTCATGACCTTAGGATATAAATAATTATTTTCATAATTTAAATTGTCTGTAAATTGAATATTTCATTTTGTTAAGTAAATTGCAACCGTATCTCTAAACCTGCTACGTTTCATGTATTTTCTTTTCCGACGAGCAAGCTTGGGCATAATACAAAGTAGAAGAACAATAACGAAGGAAATACGTGTTACAGTACCAATGAATAAACTTGATTTTTCCAGAATTTCATTGATATAATAATGAACAGTTTCCACCAAGTAACGGCCGACAACACCTACTATATCAAAAGCTCATGTATTCACGTTACCATGGTTATTACTGTTGATGAGTTAATTTTTCAATAATACATCATTCTCTTAAAATTAACATTCAAATTGATGTTATATAGGGTTTTTGTCGCCCTGAAGACATAGGTTACCGATTCATAAGAGCCTTAAAGTAACCTTTGGTCACATTGTGCTTGCAGGCTTGAATACTCTGAATCTAAAATATTTAACCATCTTTATTATCTCCTCTATGATAGAAAAATGTAAAAATTATGTTTGCATATCTTTAATATCAAGAATAAAATGACCGTAGTGTCGTATTGTGTGCGTTGTGGTTCGTTTATTAAAAAAAACAGCCTCCACGAGTGGCTTCCTCAGTCGTTCGATTTGAAGCCTCGCTCTCATATAATCTTCTTTTGATGCTATTGAATAAGAATAAATTTAATGCTTCAAATTGGCTAAGAAAAGTGAAACATGTATGTGAAAGAGGCGCTAGAGGTACACCTCTTGTGGGGTTACCATGAATTTATCACCTATATACCTTAATATAATGATCGTTTTTTTATACATATCTGTTCTTGTTTTTATGATTTTAATGTTGAATGATTAATAACGCATTACGAGACTAAACTCAATACCGTAAAAACGGAGTGATTCTTATCGCTGGGGTGACTTTAATCACGCGAGAAGCTTAAATAGCCAGTGCCAAAAATATTTAAATCACGAAAAAAGTATGGTCTTAAATTTGGTGGAAGAATTTAACATAAGCGTCCATATTGAAAAGAATACATCGTTCTTGTACGTCCACTTTTTTGTACTTGCAAGTTAGTTTTTCTCTGCACCTCTCCTCACACTGGTCATAAAGATTTAACCAAAAAAAACTAATAAAAAAGAAAGGAAAGTAGCGCGCTTCGTTAAAAACTGCTACAAACGAACATGTAGTGTCTCAAAACTTTTAGAGGGGTTAAGGTGGGAGCCATAAGAGACTTAGAGGCAACACGCTAGGCTTAGCTTGCTTGAGAAATTTACAACTGGTGTGTTTCAGAGCGACACTGAGAATATAATCACGACGTCTCCCTACATCTGTAGGTATGACGGAAGCGAGAAAAAAAGATAGGTAGATACATTGCAGAATATATATAGGTACAAAAACTCGTTCCTTCCGCATACAATGAGCGCCCACAATAAAAACTGAGCTCCACTAAATACACTCCCAAAATACACGTCACCATTTCAATTCCAAAAACCTTATCCCCTACATCTTAACGCGTTTGTTGTCCTAACACCCCCTCCCACACGCTCATGCGGCGGCTCGCAGGGTAGTAAGTAGATGTAATCTTAATCATCCTTGGCGCTACAGCCCATATAGGGCTCTGGCCTCCAGAACGATCTGCTTCCATTCGTCTCTATCTTCCGCAACTCGCCTTCATCTCCTGACCCACAGTCTTCTCAAGTCGGCTTCTACATCATCAAGCCACCGCTTTCGTGGTCTTCCTCAGCCTCTCCTCCCTCCTGGAGTGCCAATGAAAACCTTTTTGAATGCCCTGCTTTCCTCCATGCGTTGTACATGACCAGCCCAACGAAGTCTTCCTTGCTTCATAATCGATATTTTGTTCGGTTCACCATACAGTTCATAGACTTCAGCATCTGTTCTCATTCTCCATATTCCTGCGTCTATTATGGCACCGTATATTCCTCTGAGAATATTTCTTTCCCATCTTCTGATTATTTCTTCTCGTGTTACGGTCAGTGTCCATGTTTTGAAGGCATAAAGGACAGCAAGTCTTAGCACTGTCTGGTATATGATTATTTTTGTGCTTCTTGAAATATGTCTTGACCTAAAAATTGGCTGCAGTGCCTAATAGCATTTATTACCCATGTGTAACCTGTCTTGAATTTCAAGGGAAATTGATTTTTTGCTGTTAGTAAGCATCCTAGATATCTGAAGCTCTCCACTATTAGAAGGAGGCTTGTGCGATGAACGAATTTTCCCATCGAGAGTCGATGAAAAAAAAATCATCGAGATGAATCGGTTTCGATGACTGTCATCGACGACGATGAGTCGATGAACTCGCCGACCTCGATAAGTCGATGAATTCATTCATCGCCGACGGAAAGGTAGGGATAGGCTCGGGCGGGCGACGCAACACAAATAATTATTATCTAATGGGGATGGATTCATTGACTCATCTACATCGGTGAATTCATCGACTCATTGACGTCAGTTTATTTATCAACTCATCGACGTCAGTTAATTCATCGACTCATCGACGTCGATGATAGATGAAATTTATTGTCATCGACGCGGTTCATCGCAACGCGATGACTAAAATCATCGTCGATGAATTCGATGAATCGACTCATCGCACAAACCTAATTAGAAGTATGTACTTGTAGATGAACAATCTTCGCCCCTGCACGGAGTCGAATATGGTCCTTCAAAAAGGGGAAGATTTGTGCTCAAGCAACCACATCAACCTGATCTTTGATGGATAGGGATGGATGGACTAGATAAAAATCGATGAAGAAAATAAGGGATCGGGGCCGAGGGTAAAGACGGAGACGAAGGGAGGGGGGGGGTTGGGAGGCGAAAGGGTTCGGGGAAAGGGGGGGAAGACAGAGAGGGGCGGAAATGAGAATAAGGGGAAGGAGAGAAGGGGAGAGAGTGAAGAGGGGAGGTATTCAAACACTCGATCTCGCGTGGAGCGAAGCTAATGGAATAAGTTATGTACCCCTTCTTACGTAAACTCCATCAGAGCAGAGATACACCCTTTCCACCGTCACCTCTCTTCCTCTACTTCTCTCTCTCTCTCTCTCTCTCTCTCTCCTTCCCTCACTACGGCTGTTAATACTTCTCAAACCAATCTGATAGACTTCTTCCTTCTTCCCCACCCCACCCCATTCATCCCCCCGTCCTGCAGTCGTCTACAAACCTCCACCCACCCCCCCTTGCGCAAGCCCAAAACATCCCTTCCTTACCCATCTGACTCAGTCTCTGCCGTTTTTTTTTACAACACAACTCCCCATCCTCTTCTCTCCTTCTACCTATCCGCCCCCAGCCCAGCGATTCAGTATCTACTCCGACTCTGACAGGGCAGGCGAAATTCAGCATCGCATTATAACTCCAAATGTCTCTCTGTGCCTCGATGGTAGAGCAAAGGGGGGTTACTTTGGCTTTTTGTTTTCAGGGCATCAGCTGATTTTAGAAAAATCACCACCAAAGTTCACAGAACACTGAGGATGATAAAAATAAGATAAACAACTAAATTAAAGATCAAACAATATATTTATAAATCCTCAAAATTTCTTCTCGGTACAAAACATGTCTACTCTGGACCCAGGACGTCAATCAAACCCTCCCGCACGTAAATAAATAACCGTTACCAAGAAAATCAAACCGATAAATTCAGCCAAAGCCCTACAATTTTATTTAAAAAATTAAAAGTAAATACAAAATGTAGCATTAATCTTTACAGCATCTCGGAATTAGGGCTGTATCGTTAAAAGCATGATTAATCTCACTTGGAATTGTATCATCAAATTTTATGGCGCATGAATCTACATCTGAGTCTTCATACTACCCTGCGAGCCGTCGCATGGGTGTCTAGTTGGGGGTGTTATAACGACTGTGGTTTGAAGGATAAGTGTTGAACATGTTGGACAATTCATTAGTAATTTATTTTTATGAAAAGTACTAGCTTAATTACCCGGCGTTGCGCGGATTGGAAAGGATTTTTGGGGAGGCGAACGACTGCTAAGGTTATATGCGCCATAGGGGATAGGTAAGGGAAGATGAGTGGATAAAAATCCGGCGTCGGCATTAGCCTACTCTTAACGAAAGGCGCCAAGGGTACCACGGTTTAACGTCTCATCCGAAAAACGGACTACTGTACTTGAAATGCCCTCCACAAGACACTTAAGTAGGGATCGGGTTTCTCTGAAATACATTTGAACCCTGGCCGCCCGATTTAATTTATTTCTGCGTAGATCCTACACAATTGTGAGATCTGTAATCAGCCCCACAAAACCCAATGCTTAGCATTCCTAATCAACTTAACTAAGCTAAAAGAAATTTAAGTGCATTCAAGGCCGAAATTTGGTTGTCAAGCGAATATGGTATTGTTGAATTCAGGGGAAAATGCGCGTTTTTGCAGCTAAAAACGCAATTTTCTGTCAATTACGAAGTGAAAAGGATAATTATATTAAAAGAATTAAAAACTTCATTCTTTCAGACATTTAATTAAAAAATTCCAACTCTCTATCTTGAGCGAAAATAATTTTAAAAAGTAAAAAATGAAACCACTGCACAAAACCCGATACGTACCGCGAACCACATAAGGGCCCCTTTTTGGGACTTTTATGGGCCCTGAGATCATTTTAAAGTAGCCTACATATTTCCTCCTGCCTTGAGCTATTACTCGGCAAAATTTCAGCACGATAGGATTAAAACTGTAGTAATGCACTTACTCGTCGGGCGTTATAGGAACAAACACTCACCACTGTGTTCGTCCATTTTATGTGTTTCTATCCACTTTCTTTCTACCTTTCTGTATAAATATTTATGTGAGTATTTGCCGCTGTGCGGTCTGAGTGAATGAATGAACGATTATATATATATATATATATATATATATATATATATATATATATATATATATATATATATATATATATATATATATATATATTAGAAAGATGAAGACTTTCGCCATATATTCCTTGATTTTCTTGGGCGCGATATGGCAGGAAATGCACGGTGCGCGCATTAAGGGCGGCCGTGAGGTGGAAATGGTTCGAAGACCTGTATCGATAGAGTTGCGGGTATTTGGAATCGAACCACCCTGCCTGCTGCGCCACTTAGAGGAAACTACCGTATTTTGACTTCAATTACGGATGTAATTCGCCAATAAATTAAAGAAAAAAGATGTCTATGTTTTATTTTTATCCGATTTCCCAGGTCTTAAAACTTCTTATGAACAGCTTTAATTGAAACATTGAAAATATTTTCTCGTTCAAAACGACGTTTTTCTGCCGTAATCTGAGAAAACTCCATGAGAGCCCATGTTCTTCTAGATTAAATCTTCACTCTAAAGGCAACATAACAATAAAACTGGCCTAAAAATAAGTGACCCTGAGGCCAGAGACACAATGAGATACGAATAATCATCATTCATCCTAAGCCTTCGCTTAGAAAACCTTAAATTTTTCTCTTAAGACGACGCATCACACCCGCTCGACCGGTCGAATGCGTCGTGATTTCCGACCCCCTGATGTTTAGTGAAAGAATTAGGCCAACGACTTGGAATTTTCAGAATATTTTTAACAGAACTTTGCAAAGGGAGACCTGTTTCACAGACATGAAAATGTTATCTACGTACATAAATAAACCACAAAGAAAACGGCATGACATTTACATTAAATGAAACGGCAAGTTTAGAGTATATTTTTACAAAAACTGTCACCTGTATTTAAAAATAATAAACAAAGGGAGATGTATCCATCCTTCTTCTATCAGAATGGTTAGTAACAGCTGTTATGGTTGAAAGATGAAATCTTTAATTGGTTCATTCCGGCAAGTTACTTGAGTGGTTTTACGAGCGAGCGTGGGGGATTTTCTACGGAATAATTCCTCACCGAGGGTAAGGTGCGTCCTCTTAAGATAGTTTGAGCGAAATATCATTTAATCTTGAAATCAATGAATTGAGTCTCATTTTAATGATAAATATGTCATCCTCTCTAAGATATCAAAATACCAGCACCTTACCGTACTACTTTTCGAGATATTTGCCAAAACATACCAGCTATTTTATATGGTATATGGTACATGTATGCACTCTAGAGAAACATTATTTTGAAAAAAGAAGAATTTTTAACACCTAGACGTCGTCAAAAGACTAACAGGGTGTATTTGATATGTTTTCTCAAACATTTTTGAAAATAAATCGTATCGTCACCGCAGTAATTTTTTTCAGAATCACGTAAAACCTTCCTTTCTGAAGGAGTTTCAAACGTACCGCGCGAAAAAAAGAGTCAAGTTAGAGACTTATAGAGATAGTTTTATTTAATTTATTGGAACTTTTTTCGTGTAGAAGTATAATCTTGCTTCAATTATAATGCCATATTTATTCCATGCTTCCTATAGCTGCTGAAATTAAAGCATACAGTTCGAATACGGTTTCCATTATGACTTTACTCCTTAAACTCCCTTACACTTTCCTTAAACTCGCTTACGGGTGATTTGCCTAACCATACGAACTCTTTAAAGTATGTACTATTTGATAACTTTTCACTTTAACACAAATGAGACATAAATTTTCTTTTCACTGTAATGTTTGCCTCGTATTTCACGCGTATGCGATGAAAATAAACCTTACTGCAGGCGCGCAAGTAACAAAATGGAAACTTCTTTCTATTTTAAATCATGCTTTTCAAAGTTGTAATGATGTTGTGGCAATATTTTTAACACTGCCAAGCCATTTAAAGTCGTATGTTTTCAATATTGTCGCAAATCAAATGCTACCTGAGTATAGTTATTACCAAATACGTTGTCGCATGTCTAAATATAATCTCATACACGTATTGCATACTTAATACGCTCAAACTACCTTAAAGAACACTTTCTTGGGGCGACAGCTCGTATCCATGTCGGGGAAGTAAAGCAATGTCCGATTCAGTTTGATTGCTGAGTGGACCGCAAGACGCATCAGATTTTTGCTCATTGTCGTGGCACGCAAGGGAAAAACAAAGGGAAAGACATGGCTCGCGTAAGGCCGGCAGAAAATTGGTTTACTCTGGTTTCCTATTCCTCTATCCAGCCAAGTCCAATGTCTTCACTGTGAGGCCCCAATCATTTCCGGTTGTGTTATGGTTGCTGGAGTACGTTGGCCCACATAATATAAAAATCTTAGATTTTCCTGTAAAAACACTACTATTTCCACACCGCTTTGCAATTGGGACAGTTAAGTGTTGCTGCGTTGTAAATAGTGTACCCTTATATTTTTCATTGGACTAGCGTCTGGCATGAGAGCATATCGCGGCGGACTATGTCGCGGAGATGAGAACTGAAATATCACTGAAAGTGGCGCTGTTGGATTTCTGATTTTTCCATTGGAAGTGAATGTATGGACATAGTGTCGTCAAAGATGGGAGATATTGCACATGGGACTATATCGTATGCAGCGTGGAGCATTTTAATTCCTCACCTAGGAAATCGCAAATAATAGATCTACTGCACTGCAATATCGCTAATCGAGGTCGAATGGCTATATATCAAAATGATGGAATGACGCAAAACCGATGTATCGCAGCATTGATAAATCGAAAATATCGATTTTTTGGCGTTGCGACATCGCCCCCACCGCACAGTATCGAATTTGATACCTCATGAATGTTTTACATGACGGTCAATACATAATAATGCGTCACCTGTTGGTCGATGTGTCGCAGTATTGCAATGTAAATATATTACATTGGCAGTGTATCCCAGCATCAAAATATCGCAATGTTCATATGACGCAAAACCTTTATATCACAACACCTATATATTGAAACCTCGATAGATGACTATGTTTGAATTACGCAAAACTGTTGTATCGCTTCACCAATTTATTGAAATCTCGATAGATCGCAATGTTAGTATGACGCAATACCGCTTTATCGCAACGCCGATATATTGAAACCTCGATAGATCTAAATAATAATATTACGCAAAACCGTTGTATCGCAACACCGATTTATTGAAATCTCGATAAAGCGCAATGTTAATACGAGGCAAAACCATTATATCGCAACATTTGTGTATTAAAACCTCGGTATATCGCAATGTTAACATGATACAAAACCGTTGTATCGCTACACCGATATATTGAAACCTCGATAGATCGCAGTGTTAATATGACGTAAAACTGTTGTATTGCAACACCGATATGTTAAAATCTCCCTAGATCGTAATGTTAATATGACGCAAAACTGTTGAATCGTAACACCGATATATTGAAATCTCTCTAGATCGCAATTTAAATGTGGCGCAAAACCATTGTATCGCAACATCTATGTATTAAAACCTCAGTATATCGCAATGTTAGTATGATGCAAAACCGTTGTATCGCAACACCGATATATTGAAACCTCGATAGATCGCAGTGTTAATATGACGTAAAACTGTTGTACTGCAACACCGATATGTTAAAATCTCCCTAGATCGTAATGTTAATATGACGCAAAACTGTTGAATCGTAACACCGATATATTAAAATCTCTCTAGATCGCAATTTAAATGTGGCGCAAAACCATTATATCGAAACATATATGTATTAAAACCTCAGTATAGCGCAATGTTACTATGATGCAAAACCGTTGTATCGCAACACCGATATTTTTAAACCTCAGCGTGTCGCTGTGTAATTATCATGCAAAACCATTACTACCATCCATCACTACACCGATTTAGTGAAATCTCGATAGAACGCAATTTTAATATGACGCCAAACCGTTATATCGCGACACAGTTATAGTGAAACCTTTATAGATCGCAGGACCACTATGTAGTGCTGTCTTTTCCTCCCATCTTCTCTCGCTCTTCCCGCATCTTCCTCTCTCTTCCCCTTTCCTCCCTTCATCTCCACCCTTCCCACGCACTTTCTCGTCCCCCCCCCCTCTCTCTCTCTCCCTCTCAGTCAGTCACTCAACTCACTCCTCCGCCCACTCCCTTCTAATTAGTCGTAGCACAAATTTGAGGTTGCAAAGAAACACTCCCGCTTCAGCCCTTGGGTTTTGCAAACAGAGCCTCCCTCGTTTCCTTGTTGTTTCCTTGATGATATTAATGGTGTTCAATACTTTCTCTTCCGGTCTTAATTAGAAGGGAGGAGAGAGTAGGGAGGTTAGGGCAGGGGTAAGGGGTTTTGAGTGCGGGTGGAAGAAAAACTAAGTGTACGCACTCATCCTTTCGAGCATAAAATTAAAGCAAGACGTGAAGGGCGCCATGTACACATACACTTTTAATTCCTAGATTGTTTTGGTTGTGTCAATTTTGGGAAGGGATACCGAGCTCTCGTCTGAGTGAACCGGTAGACTCCTGTGAGAGTGATGCCTCCGTAAAATAGGTGAAATAATTCAATATTGTTCTTAAGTCTGAGTTATTCTCTCGTGAAACGTAATCATTTGGAGTCCTTGGATTCGCAGATCTCCGTTTCCGCGCGAATTCAGTGGACAAGGGAAATATTAGTTAAGGTTAACACGGAAGAGCATAGCGACGGTTTCACATGACCCTGGAGTACTGCGCCATTCCGTGCCCACGCTAGTAGTCCCGAGTTCAAATTCTGGAAATGACATCTTTCAACGGGATTCCGATAAAAAATTTAAGTGCTTCGGGTGGTTCTGGCTTCAGGGTCCATTCATTTCATTCATAGGTAGTTCAATCCTAAGATTGGTTGACTGCAGCCCTCCACCCTTCCCTATCTAATGTTAGTTCCCTTACCTCCTGGTATATCTTCCTACGTACTTTCCTCTTTATTTGGTCCATGAACTTATTCCTTGGTCTTCATCTGGGGACTTTTCCCTTTATTTTACCTTCAATTATGTTTCTCACCAACTCATTGCGTCTCAGGGTGTGTCCGGTCCATCTTGTTCTTCTTTTCTGCATGGTGTTCCATTTTGTCCTTTCTCCTTCCGCACTTCTGTACACTTTATCATTTCTCATTTTGTCCATCCATTTTATCATCAGCATCCTCCTCCAGCACCAGGTTTCGAAGGCTTCTCGGTTGGGAGATGTTGCCTTTTTGATTTCTATTGCTTGAATATTAAATTTTGGTTCGTGAAATTATATTTTTTATATTGACATATTTGGTTATCTTTTAGAAGCAAAGGTTATTGCTTTTTTAATGATTTTTGCTGCTATAACTAAGAGTGCTCGGATTCCTTTTTCTTCATGACTTCCTGCTGCTATGGCAGCACCTACATTTGTTTGGTCAGCTTTGGTATTTTCTGGTCAGCTTTTCTAATGTTCCATGTTTCTGATCCATTCGGTGCCACTCTCCACACGAATGTTTTCACATACTGTTTCCTAGTTTGCAGTCCTATCTCCTTTGAGCACAGCAGTTGTCATTTTCCCACGAACGCCTTCTTAGCTTTGGTTATTCTCCGCTTGACGTCCGTTGTACTTCTTCCGTCCCACGTGATGGTACTTCCGAGATAGGTGAAGGAATCTACTTGCCCTAAATTCTCTCCTCTCCGGGTGGCTTCGACATTCAGCTCCTCCCTTCCGCATCCTAGGATTTTAGTCTTCGTCTTACTCATTTTGTGTTGTATTCTTGGAGGTCTTGGTCCATTACGTTTAGCGACCTTTGAAATTACATGATTATACAATGCCAGTATACGACTATATAAATGAAGGATTTAACCAAAGAAATAAATAAAATACAATGGAAAGCCGTGCACTTCGTTCAAACTTCGCACTGCTAAGAGCGAGCATACAGTGTTTCGCAACTTTTTAAGGGATTCCGTCGGGAACCGCTAGTCTGGCTAGTCTGGTTAGAGGCTGCACCTTTGGGTAGATTGCTCGAGAAATTCAGAACTGTGGTGTTTCAGAGTGAAACAGAGAATATCATTCTGACGCCACATTACATCTCGAGGTCTGTCAGAAACGCTAAAATGAGAGAGATACATTGCCGAACAGAAAGGTACAAAAATTCGCTCTTTCCATGCACAACAAGTTACCATAATACAACCGGAGCTCCACTTAAAACATACCTGTAGTGCACTTCACCATTTCACCTCAACTAAGTATGAAAAAACAGCACCTTCAGGTGACCTGAAGGTGCTGTAAAAAGCAAAACCGGTCGGAATAAATTTATTACAGTGGAAGTTGCCTGTTTTTTCATGCTTAGTTATGTTCCGATTCCACTCCATCAAGTCTGAAATCACAGAGTATATTTCACCTCAACCTTTCCGCCTTTATATTAAAATAGAAACGTAGCTGAAACGCGTCTTACTCATTAAAATATCCTTTGGAAAAGTGCATTTGTTGTTTCTGTTAAATTACGACGAACTTCCACAATATCTCGCCTGAATCTGTTTACACCTTTACACGGCTCGCGTCCTAACACTCACTGCCACCCGCCTACACGGCGACTTGCAAAGGTGTGTGCAAATGTTGATAATTAAAAATTCAAATTCGGATATGGTGCCCGTTATGACTGGGGAAAAATCTCGCTCAAACCAACTAAAAAGATTGCGTAGTGGGGAAAAGCTAATTATTGAAGTTGATAATAATCGAATTTGATAGAGAACATTACAAGTTTCGTAATAAATATACCATTTTCACCGGATCAGTACCTCTCGTAAATGTTGAGTGCCATGGAAACCGGCAAATGTATGTTACTTTCGTCCAACATCGGAGCAAAAATTTGATCAACGTCTCCCTCGCGTTGTAACGAGTGTCTCCAGGAGTTTTCATTTTGGGGTACAGCTCATTAAGACGCTGACTTTCTGCAGCTATCAGTGGGGATTCATAGCCTTTTTGAAAGAAATATGTATTACTTACCAAGTCATAAATGCCAAGATTGGCATATGATCGAATATTTACCCCTTTACTGCGCAATGGTGTTGGAAATGTTAGGCCTAAAATTTAAAAATAGATGAAGGTCGAAATCCGATTTTTTTCACGGATATATTTCTCGGGGGCTAGGGTCTACGCTGATAAACGTCAGTCCGTATTCAGAAGTGATTGTGGCAGCCGTGTGAGCCGATGAGGTATTTTGAGCGAAATATCATTTCACATAGAAATCAATTAATTTGCGTACTTGTTAGAAATCACACGTACTACGTGCGGAATAATGTGTGGAAGGTGACGCGGACAATCGTGATGGAAGGCTAGGAAGGGATGCTAGGAATTTTGGGGCTAACTTGGGTGGAACTCCTTGATATCAGGGATAGAAGAATTAACACTGCAATTCCACATGGTAATTGATTTATTGACACGACCGGTTTCGCCGCATGGCATCATCGAATCCGCCCTGCGGAGAAACCGGAATTGAATTCGTATTGAAGAAGTAAATGCATACAGATTTCTTGCAAAATATACATGGAAAATCTCCCTAAATTTCACAATGCATACCGAGCCCAGCCCACGCGTCTTCTTTTGCAGGCAGGCTCGTAGATCCGTGACGGAATGGATGAATTAGCGCATGTAAAGAAAGAATATTTACCAACTGATTGAAATTTAAGGAAGGTAACTCTTGAAATTTGCATTGGCTGCTTTGCGCGACGAATTATACTCGATTTCACCATAGTTTTCATCGGGAATTCGGATGATAATTAATCTTAATTTTTAAAACATATTAATGAGAATCTATATTTAAGGTAGTTTGAGTGAAATATTATTTCACCTAGAAATCAATGAATTTAGTCTCAAATTTAGGAAAATATCCTACTCTTCCGATGATACCAAAATATCAGCCCCTTACCGAACTATTTTCCGTACTTTTTAACGAAAAATACCAACCCTCTTACATGGGAAATGGCAGAATACAATCTCCAGAGAGATCTTATTTGGAAATGAGGCATGTCTAACCCATAGATCTCGTCAAATAATTAACAGGGTGTAGTTTGCATGTTTTCTTACCTATTTTTTAAAAATAATTCGTATCTTCGCCGCGGTAATTTTTTTCGGAATCGCAAAAAACCTTCACTTCTGTAGGAGTTGTACCGCACAAAAAATGGGTCAAATTTTAGACTTATATCAGTATTTTAATTTTTAATTACTGAGAGTTTCTGTCATAATAAAGAATATAGTAGCACCATTAATAATGAAATGTTTAATTCATGCCTCCTATAGCTGCTGAAGGTAAAATCGTACAAATCGAATATGGTCTCCATTCTGATTACGGAGATATCTCGCTCAATCTACCTTAAGGTACAGCGAGCGAGATAGTTCCCTAATCATTATAGAGACCATATTCGATACAAATATATTTTAATTTCACCAGTTCATATGCGTTATGTAACTGTGAACTGTGCATACTGTGAACCGAGTTACTTCTACAGTGCGTGGTAATAAGGTCTGCGAACGTTTAATGGAACTGTAAGGAATGGAACAAGCATACTAGTCTCACTGGCAAACAAACAGAATGCAGTGGATGTCGTATTTCACCTGTATGGGTTTTGAGGCCAGCTGACTTAAGTTCGTGTTAAAGCAACGAGTAATCTTGTGAGACTATTGAGGGTCCCAAAAGGTTTCTCCGTGCCAATATGTATTGCCGCCAATACTGATTCATTTAAACTCGGAATATATGAAGGGCGCATGATATTGATTCGGGACGTATTGTGCCTTTAATAAGAGCATATTTTCCCATTATGTTGCGAGTGATACCTTTTCTGCCAAAAATCATGTTTTTTTTGTGATAGAGTCAGTAACTTTATTGTTTTCAGAAACAACAGTGACGTTATACTAAGTTTAATGTACATATTTTAGCTATGTTTACTCTCAGGAAAACCTGGGCAGAAGCAACCCTCATCAAAAGCATAATGAAAGCAGTAAAACACACGTAGTTTTTCGCAAATGAAAGATTTAGTTTGGCCGGTTTCGATGGAACTAGATTATCTTAAAGGTAAAACCACACTTGAAGTAACATCAAAACACGTAGTATTAAAACTTTAATTAGGAAAACTGCAAGTGTTTTGCTTCTGACATGATGGAACGGTTTCAATTTGCCTTTATTGCATTTTTTTTAATCAGGACCTTCTAAGCCACATGGCTTGTCAGAAGGTTCCATAGTATTCATACTAGCGGCATGTTTCGGACGATAGTCGTTAAACCACAGGCAAGAAGTGGTATTTGACTTCTTTCACCCCCCAAAAGTATTCGACGGGTGCCTCCTCGTTTTTCGAAGCTTGACGACCTTTTCCTTCTGGTGTAGCAAGTAGTGGAAACCTGTGCACCGTTCACAACAACAAACCACCCCGACCACTACCACCCGGAACTTCGCGAAGCTTTACTGATGACTACTTCATTGAGACGGGCGTCGATAGTCGGTCAAACAGAGCAGACAGCACAAGCAGAGATATTTTTCAAAGTTCATAGCGGCCTCTCCGTAAATTCTTGGAGGAAAAAAGATCTTATTAGCCTTTAGGTTTGCCTCATCTTTCCACTAGGAGGAGGAAACGGGTAGTAGGTATGTAAAAGGCAAATATATCTGTCGAGAAATTACCAGAGTAGATGTTGCGCCTTCAATTTTCACTCAATGAACTTTTATTTGGTGTCTGAATGTAAAAAATTCTATTTCTCACCACCGTTAAACGATAAGATATGTTCATGTTTTAAAGATATTTTCAAGAAAATTTCACACTTATTTGGTCTCTCATTCAGATAGCAATCGGTATGTACAAATTCGGCTGATGGAACCAACCTGTAATTCCTAATAATAATAAATGTCCTCTTTACTAAATCATTTCAAAGTAATTTAAAAGTGAAAGTAGCCTCAGGTAAGTTCACTAAATCGAGTAATTGACACAATCAGAGATATGATCTAATCCCGTGATCTTGAATACTTTTTCATTGATTGATAAATTGGCGAGTGAGTGGATATGAACTATTACTTTCAATAATATCGTTACACCCAGCAGCCCCATTTTACGAGCTTGATTGAATGGGGCCGGGTTGAAAAAATCTTGTAGTTGGCACACAGGGCTGGCTGCGGCCTCTGCTGGGAAAGCACTACATCGCCGAGAGACGACGATGAAGGGCGAGTAGCAACAGGGCTAATGGAAGTTTCTAAAATGAAAATACAGCGAACTGCAAGGTCGAGGCGAAGTCCGGTAGAAAACCCAGCGATCGGCTCCGACGCATGGAAATGTGTTTCTTGAAGGCATTCCTTCCGCTGGGGCGTTTACTACGGAGTATATTTGACTCCATTTTCACTAGCCCTGTTGCTACTCGCCCTTCATCGTCGTATCTCGGCGGCGTAAAGCTTTCCCAGCAGAGGCCGCAGCCAGCCCTGTGTGCCAACTACAAGATTTATCCAACCCGGTCCCATTCAATCAAGCTCGTAAATGGGTGGGTGTAACGATATTTTTGAAAGTAATAGAACATCAGAAGACAAGCAGAACGTTTAAATCAAGTGGGGCCTAGTACCCGAGAATGGGAAGTAAACATCTCATTTAACGATCAAGGAGACCACTCTACTAAGCCCGAATGTGTGTAAAACTCACACTCATGGTTGAGGTCAATACCCATTCGCTGGGCCTTCAGCGGATTCGTGCGAAGTTTTGGCAGCAATAAAGTCACATCGCTCAGATTACTTATGAGGGCACCAGAAGAGGCTTCGCCAAGATTTGAACCCCCGACATTCTTGGCCGCAGACGAAAGTTCTCCCTCTAGGCTACTGCATCTATCAAGATAAGTCCACGTCCTCTGGTTCTTGCAATATATCGAAAAAAGTAAATTCCAACGTTTCCTTGAACAACTGGGCCAAATAAGATCTCCTGGACTTTTGAAAGTAGTTTTCAGAAAGTAAATAATATAACGTTTGGAGGAATTGAGAAATTTGCGTTCTGAGACCTTCTGAATGCACGAGGGCGGAAACGTACGTTGGATATTGAGGTATCGGAAATACTTGTAAAGAAAAATGTTCTCCCCATGGAAACTATTATATTCTACCAAATTTCCTATATTTTAACTTGGAATTCACACGATAATATACCAAAGTGTTAGTTGTAATGTATCATATTTCTTGTAAGTAGTTTTGAGACCATTTGAAAATGACAATCATCCTCTCCTATTTCCTACACGCGGAAAAACTTTTTATTGTAAGTGGATTTGATCTAGGGAATAAAATCATTTTGTGTCCCAACAAATACTTCTTTCATCGTTATTTTTCTTAAGTTTCAAGCGAAAAATCTTTTTTAAAGGGTCCAAACCTCTTTAAAAAAAATGGTATCTCTGCATAATAGCCTACGAATTCGGTCCCTCGACTCTCAGCAAGGCGAAGCAAACTCATCACGTTTATAACTCCTGGACGATCTCGCGAGCGTGAGCCATGTTAGTGTTCCATTTATGTGACGCGTAAAATCGATATCCATTTATACAGAGTTTGAATATTCCCGGTTTCCATTAGCTGTCTCAGTGTTGTCAAGTTGTAGAAGGAAAAGCGATTTCATTTAGTTCCCACGTACACATTCACACGCCAACAAGTTTTGCGTTAATTTTTTCCGCCACTGTACACTAAACGAAATCAATCCTGTGTTTTATTCTCATGAATTCAATACTATGTGAATCACCTCGGGGGATTGTTGCTGTTCTGAATGATATGGAACTTGGAGTAAATGTCTATGAGAAGACTGCTTCAACTAGGATAGGAATAGCTATCAGATCGTCGCATAGTGGTCTGAGAACCCACTTCAGCTGTCAAAAATAGATTTTTTCAAAAAGTTGAATTCATGTCCTAGATCTTCTTAGAATATAGATAAATTCATGATAAACCAAATGAAATCTCATCCTTTGATGGCCCATATCCCAGTAAGTCACTTAACCTCTTTGAGAATGTTAACAGACCGCTATTTCTCAGCACCGACTGCTCTGATGGAGCGCGAGAATGAGCAACTGACGGCAGCACCGCTGCCCGCGCTTCGGAATAAAAGTGCCAATAGCTTAAAAATGACGCTAAAAAGCTCGTAACTCTTGTTCCTTCCTTCAGACAAAGGCTTTTACTGGCTCATTGTTTCATTACAAGATAATCCTAGATTTTTTTAAGACTCCTAATTGATGCCGCTTAAGTGCATGGGGTAGCACTGTTTAAGAATATCTTGCCATTTTCACTTAAAATCGACAAGAAGAGACGATTTGTCCAGGTAGAAACATTGTATAGATTTCAAAATGACTGACTCGTGTAATTTTTTGGTGTAAAAATGCCTACGTTGAATTATATTTGGCTTCCTCTTCGAGCGCGAGAAAATGATTTTTAAGTGGTGGCGCTGACCCCGCAGATGTCCGTCTGTACACCCTTGCTTCGTATTGACTTAGGGGCCAAAAGTACTCAAGTATTTCGTAAGACGTTTTTGAGGGTAAGTGGGTTGGGATCATCTTACATTCTATTATGAAGAGGGGAGGATGGGGGTCTGGAACCAATTTACGAAAGATTCTTGTCCGTTTTGAAACATTGTATCGTTTCCAAATATCCTGTGTCTTGTTTCCAAATATCCTCTGATTGTTCACAACTTCATCAGCTGTGGCACTGTTTCACTTTAAATGCTAATGAATGTGGTACTCCAACGCAACATAGACGATATCCCGTGCTTATAGCTGCTCAGGAATATTGCGCATTTTTTTCCTTATGAATACCCTTTTCAAACCCGTGGAGCTTCACTTTTTGTAACTTAGGAAGTACTGGCTTAGGAAGCTTCAAATCTGGCGGTATATAGATAGTGACATCGCATTATTAGAAAGTCAGTAAACTCCGTGATTAATTTTAACTCAGACATTCCGGAAATAACGCACACAGGAGCTGATTATATGGCAATTCGTCCAATCGTGATTTCATTGTTGGTATGTAATATCTGTTTATTTATGGGGATTCCGCCGAGAAAGAACAAGAATTTCATTTTATTTATATTGGGGATACTAATTGAAAAACGTCTTTGATGTAAACAACAAAATATTACCCATTATATTCCGTGCTATTATTCTCTCAAATTGAAGATAATTAACATGGTTCTCAAAATGGGAACGGAAAAACACGTGCAAAAATGGTTATTTTTCTATTTGATATTACTATCTAATTATATTTCTATCTAATATTACCTTTTTCATGGAGAACTGTTTTTACTGTTTTTTTTAAGTTTTGTAACAGTGATTAGAAATGAAACATATGCATCTTACCGCCTTATGTTTAGATTTATTAGCTATTTACTGTGAAACTTGGTGTAAAAATGTGTTAATTCCTTAGAAATGGCGCTGCAGTCGGCGTCTGAGGCCATTAAAAACAAATGTTTATTATTTCAGCGAATGCAGCATTTTTAAAACCATTTGAAAAAAGTTTAAATTCGGTATTTATTTTCACGACAGTTTTAGGTAGACGGATTACACAGTTCAACATTTACATGTCTTCCGACTACTATTACATTCTTTTGGTATTAGAGACGGGTAAATTATCGTAATTTTCATTTGAGGTAAATTACTGCGGTGAATTACAGTAATTTTTGAAAATGACAGTAAGTTTCCGGTAAGTTTCAAAATTCTGCTATACTACGAGGCTGAAATTTTCTGCTGTCCTAGACGAGGCGTCCATGCCTTGGGCCGAGAAAAACCAACACAGGCGGAGCTCGAACCTGCGACCCTCGGATCCGAGGTCGAGGACATTACCCCGCTCCCGCTAGGCGCCGGTAATTAGATAGAAGTTTTCTAAATGTCCCCCATGTTAAACGGACTCTCACATCGACCACCATGCAATTACAAGTTCAGTTTGTGAAACAGAGAATGTCTGGAATGACAAGATTTTGTTGTTCATAACAACTATAGGACATGTCATCATGTGGGAGGGCAGAATAGAAATAATTTTCCAATAATTGCACGAGCAAATGAACAATGTACATACAATTATTTGAAAATTGTCAAGTTAGTCGTGGTAAACACGACATAGTTGGGTTTATACTCCACGACAGGTCTTATTGTTAGTATCTACGTATGACTATCGTCTCCTGTGCAACAATGTGCGTTTGCGACGCCCAAACCTAGCTCGTAATAACCCCCATCGAAATTCGCTTAGAAGAAAGATAGCTTGGTTGTGTGGCCATAGTCCAGTAATATACAGTCAGTAATAAACCCATTGTTAATCTCCCTATATATTTTTTGTTTCAGCCCCTAAGGTGTATTCAGAGGGCGTTTGCTATGCTCGCCAATGCTAGAAGCAGAAAGCCAGTCCGCAATCTTCGTTAACCTTCATTATCCTATAGCCCTTGTGGGCTAACGCAAAAATTTTGCAATTTTAGAATAGAATAAGTTTTATTATGCTCTGTGTTTCCCTGTAAGAGCAAAAATAGCAAATACATATCAAATTCTGCTTTGAACGAAAAAAAGGTCAACATAACCCTGGCCAACATCTCACAGAGATGAATAACCAATACTTTCACAGTCATAGATAATTAACACTAAATATAATGGAAAATATAATATATAAAAATGGAAATAATATGCCAGAAGCAGAAAGTCAGTCCGGAATCTTCGTTAACCTTCATTTCCCCCTAGTGCTTGCGGATTGACGAACAAATTTTGCAATTTTTCTGTTTTCCATCGATAGCTTACTCGGAAACAGCATGGGCTTACCTGTTTAATGTGGATTCTTCTTACGTGTTTTGTTGATTCATTTAAATGAATAATCATCCGCATTCCCGATGAAAACTATTGTAAAATCGAGTAGAATCCATGTAATTGAGTCGCTAGTGTATGATTCAAGAGTTACTTGCCTAAAATTTCAAACTAATGGTTGCTATTCTTGCTTTACATCCGCCAATTCGTCCATTCCGACGTGATATCCAAAGGAAAATGAGGATGGAGTAAATTATAATAATATGGTTGTTTATTTCGGTTGTCAGGCTTGAGTTTGATGACGTATTTCCCTGTCCATACACCTCAATTGTTTTAACTCATATAGTCGCGGTAAATCCTTCTTAATCATGCATCTTTTCCAAAAAAAACTGGAAACTTTGGACGATTTTCGATATACTAGGTGAGGAGAGTTCTAAACTGTCGAACTGTTTTGGGCAAGTAGAACCACACGCTGCAACAATCCGAAAGAAAAGTGTCGTTCTAGCGAAATGTCGACCTATCAATAGAGTAATGTATTTCGACGGCGACATTAGTAACGGTGCTTATCCCCGATTCAGACGATGGGTTCCTAGTGTGTACGTAAGCGAGTATCCCCACATATAAAGCCGGATCACGGACCACCTTACAGAATGATCCCATCTAGCCTCCCCGACACAAAAAAAAGGTGGCATTTGTACCAATTTTATTTATTTCCTGCACAATACCCTCCATCCATCCATCCCCCGGAATTTCTCTCCATTCTCATACACCCTCCGCACGCTCTCCTTTTGCCGCTTTTTTTTTACACCCATCCCTCAGTCGAGAAGGACTCCCAACCCTAGGGATACATCGACTACTGCACGTCTCTCCTACCCTCGCTACATCCTCCCTACCCTCACTTTTCCCCCTCCTCCCCCGCCGTCCCCCCCCCCTTTCCCTCCTTCCTCTCTCCGGCGGCCTCAATCAGCCCCTGCCGGAGAACCCGTCATGATTCCAACCACCTCCCCCCACACCCCTGTCCCTTTCGCAAAACCCCCACTCCACCCTCGCAGTCTCCTCCTCCAATCCTGGCCCTCCGCCCACGCCTCAATCAGTGAGGGCACCCCCCGCCCCACACCCTCGTCCCCACCCAAACCATCCCCCACCGCCCGTATTTCCCCTCGCACCCCCTCCTCCCCCCTGCCCTCACAACCCCTGCCTAAAGATCCACCAACGTCCCCACAGCTTTTGCCCACCCCTTTTCCCTCTCCTCGTCCGCTGCTGAAATTTCCACCCCCCTTATAGCCTTCCTCAAATCCCCCCTCCCCCACCGCTTCCTCCTCATTTGCTCTTTGACCTCATCACCCTCGGAATCTTTCCCCAACAAGAAGACCACCCAACCCTCCCAACTCAGCCTCCCCCCCTCTCTCTCTCTTTAACCTCCCTCCACCTCACTTCGCTGCGCCCTTCTCTTCTGACGTGTTCTACGTTCCCCAGTACCACATACCTACCCTCTGCCGCTATGTGTACCCCCAAACCGATGTGCGAGAGAATGACGAGAATGGTAAAGGCTTCCGAGAAATGACCTAAATATACTCTGTGGTTTCAGGCTTGATGGAGTGGGATCGGAACATAACTAAGTATGAAAAAATAGGCAACTTCCACTGTGATAAAATTTATTCCGACCGGTTTCGCTTTTTACAGCATCTTCACCTGGAAGTTACCTATTTTTTCATACTTAGAAATGACCTAAATGTCAGATTTTTTAAGGGGTGTTGTTCCCTACGAAAAAAAAAAGTTGACTCGACCAAGATTCGAACCCAGATCTTCCAATTGTCGGCCAGGGGTTACCAGTCACACCACGGTCTAGCAACGTCACGACAAAAATTGAGATGAACTTACAGCTCGGAACTCAGTGGCGCCGTGCGGTGGCGTGTTAGTAAAAGGTTACTTCATTTCATAATGAATTCATTCAATAATGGGTTTATTACTGACTGTATATTATTGGACTGTGGCCACACAAACAAGCCATCTTCCCTCGAAGCGATTTTCGATGGGGGTTATTACGAGCTAGGTTTTGGCGTCTCAAATGCACATTGTGGCACAGGAGACGATAGTCATGCGTAATAAGACACTGTCGCTGTGTATAAACCCAACGTTGTCGTGTTTACCACTACTAACTAGACATTTTTCACTTAGACGCATGTAGATTGTTCATTTGCACGTACAATGATTGGAAAATAATATCTATTCTGCCCTCATATATGATGGAGTGTGCTATAATTGTTATGAACAATAAAAGCTTGGCTTTCCAGAGAGCTCTTCTGTTTCATAAACTGAACTTGTAATTGCATTGTGGTCGATACGAGAGTACGTTTAACTTGGGGAAATTTAGTGAATTTCTATCTAATTACCGGCGCCTAGCGGCAGCGGGGTAATGTCCTCACCCTCTGATCCGAGAGTCGCAGGTTCGAGTTCCGCCTGTGTTGGTTTTTCTCGGCCTAAGGCATGGATGCCTCGTCTAGTACAGCAGAAAATTACAGCCTCGTAGTCTATCATAAATCTAAAAATTACCGGAAATAACGGTCATTTTCGAAAATTACCGTAGTAATTTACCTCAAATGAAAATTTAGATAATTTACCAGTCTCTAATACCAAAACAATGTAAGAGGAAGTGGCAAGACACAGAAATATTGAACAGTGTGCTCCTCTGCTGACAAGGGGAGACTACGTACCCTGACTCGCCGATTTGAATGCCGTATTTTCTATTTCGTGCACGACGTCAAAGGCAACGATAATTCGCCTTCGACTTTGTCAAACGTGTCCTAGTTTTATTGTAATTAATAAATTTATGATCGGTAAAATCTGCCCTTGGAGTACAAATTTTGTGGCCTGTGTCACGAGTAAAAAATGGAGGTGAAGTCCAATGATAGGATATGTAACTCGGAGGAAAAATTTCTTTCTGGTCTTGCATATGAAGAAGGAAAAAACGGGCGGTTGCGTTTAGGATCGAACCTTCAACCTTGCGTGAACCAATCGGCAACGCTAACCACTACATCATCTGTGGTAGTTGTGCGTTGTTGTTTTCCCTGCGTTGTTATAGTAAGGCGGATATTGTCGATTATAAATTGATTAATTACAGTAAAACTAGGACACGTTTGACGAAGTCCAAGGCGAATAAGCGTTGCCTTTAACCTCGCGCACGACATAGAAAATACGGCATTCAAATCGGCGAGTCAGGGTACGTAGTCTCCCCTCGTGAGTGGGAAACGAGACCAAAATTTTACCAGAGTCACTGAACATCTATTTGCTTTTGTCCTCCAGAGTCCTAGAGTGACCACATTATGTTCAACTTTTTGACATTTATCAAAGTATTGAAAATAATAGAGGAAAGTCGGACTGTCACATAGTTTTACTACAGGCAGGGTCAACTCTGAGACAGTTATCTAGTGAAATGTTATCTGTCCCAATTATGATTATTTATAGGACTGACTCATCCTTAATTAAAGTGATGAATTTTATCTTTAACAATTTTTTTAGTATTAATATTTTTGCAAATACATTAAAATTGTGTCACGAAGTACGAATTATTTTTTTACATTTTAAAACTTGTCTATAATTTACGAAAAGACTTATTTTTCTATAAAATTATGTATATAAAATATATAGAACATAAAAATGAAAAATATATAAAAAAAATAAAAAATATTTATATAAAATTCATAAATTATGTTTATTATATCACTTTATTGACAAAGGAAGACGTTTAATGGAACCATAGGCCGCGATAGCTCTGGAAAAAATTATAAGAAATGTTTGGAATAACTTTGTTACCCGGTCCAAGATTTTAAACCATGCATTTATGGAGCCATAATTAAGGTCCATGGAAGATACAGACTTAAGTTCGAATAATCAAGGGTTTGGCATTGACCCTTAAGTGATCAGCGCCAGGCACAAAATATCGGTTCAGGATGGGGAGTATGAAATATCGTGTCAACTACACAGTGGTTTATCTATTAATACATTATTTCATGTTAATGCGAGTGAATGAGTTAAATGGCAGTTTTAATGAACTGAAACAACCGAAACAATAATGACTGGCATCAATATTTGTGTGATACTTCAAACTAATTTCTTATTCACTACTATTAATCTACCCCTTTTTCATCAACTCAATTTCTTTCGGCTTATGGTAGATGATCGGAATAGGTGAAATTGATGGAATCCTCTTAAACTATGTGCGTAAACATTCGTTTTGAAAGATAATGTACCCTAATGTTAAATTTTAATTGTGATTTATTTTATTAACATTTGGCCGCTTGTAAGACCATTTAGCTATGGCTAATCAATAGTTTTGAGATCCATTAAGTCATAGATCTCATAAAAATATTCGGGTTGCAGTAACACATCATCTAGTTACATAACTTATTTACCCACAGTCAAAAGCTTCGAATGTTTTATCTAAACTTCTGACGCCTGATAAAATTTTGAACGTTTAGCCTGTGAATAATTGCTAATGCACATAATAATTAATTAGTAAGAGTTAAGTAAATAATCATCTGTCTCAAAACAACTCTTCTGTCTAGCAATTAAGTCTCCAATCGGTTCATTGCGCGTCCGCTATCTTGGCTATGAAACTCCCTGCCATAACTTACGAAACAGAATTTGTCGAATTATCTTTTAAATAATATAAATAAATTTATTGAATTTATTTTTTATAAATATGTATCGAATTTTCTCATTGAATATATCGAATATCAATAAATATATCGAATGTTTCTGCAACACTTATCGAATGGTTGACATAGTTGGTTACGTGTCCCAAAACTTGTGCCTCCGTGTGCGTCCAATCCATGTGGTTCTTCATTTCTGTACATGTTGTTCCATATGGTCCTCCAATCTGCGTACTTCATCATTTCTTATGTTGTCCGTCCATCTTATCTTCAGCATCCTCCTTCAACACCAGGTTTTGAAGGCTTCTAGTCTTTTCTGGTTAAACATATTTATTGATAACTTTTACTTAACCAGAAAAAAACACACGACCCGGGTTTCAATACATAAGTATCATCTTAAGGTGCATAATAAATTCGGGAACTCTCTTATATATGGGGAACATTTTTAAATTATTTTTTCTGGTCAGCTTTTTAAATTGTCCATGCTTCCGATCAAGAGGATGCCACGCTCCACACGAATGTTTTCACATACCTACTATTTCCTAGTTTATAGGAATATGGGCATGAGTAACCAACATAAGTACGAAAGTGCTCAGGGGAAAAAACTTTACTTGATCTGGACTAAAAACCGAATTCCTCGATCCCTCAAAAGTCTTCTTGGGGAAGGACGCCTCGATATATGTTCGAATTCCGATGAGTGAAAAGATACGTAGTGATAGAAGGTCACTCGGGCTTTCCACTGGGTCAAGTTCTCCATTTTGGCCGACGTTTCGATGGACGACTTCATTGAAACGTCGGTGGAAATGGAGAACCTGACTAGGTGGAAAGCCCGAGTAACTTTCCAAGCCTTCGATCATTATTCATACGCAGTAATAGTTATTTTTTAAATGGCTTGAGTTTTGTTGTAATTTCCAAAACGGTCCAATTTGGAGCGAATAGTTTAAAGATTAAACAGTGGAATCCACTTTCCCACAATAGACTGACATATTAATATTCAGGCACTTAGTTGACTTTTTCACATGTTTTTAAGAAGTAAATGTTATTATTTATGGCAATTATTCCATAATATATCATATATATATTATTACAGAAAGGTCTTTTTCTGTCATTCCGTATATGCTTCGTTAAAACTGCACTTACAGTGATAAATGAGGTATCATTTTGAACGTTGAATCACCGGCTTCTAACGAACAATACAATCTCAATCTCAAATTTCACTATTTAATCATTAATTTGACTTAAAAGTTTCGATTTTTCCATGTCGATTACTCGCTCGAGGTATATCGACTCCACACATTTTTTTAATTCTAAACTTCAAAAAAAGGTTGAAAATGAAAATAGTACGAAATACACTTAGTGATTGTACATGGGTGAATGGTCATCTGGTAAGTCAATGCAATTAAAACTTTTTGATTTCATATTTATCATCATCACATATATTATTTCTCAAAGGTGTTTTTTTGTTGCAACGTCATAACTCCCATAATTCTTCATCAAAATAATTATTCAAACATCGTTTTAAAGCTTATGTTCCCCGCTTTTGACTTTTTATTATTATTTTTATAATAATAATAAACATATAATAATAATAATAAAATAATATTATTATTTTATAATATTTATAATAATATTATAATATAATAATAAATAAATAATAATAATATAACAAATAATAATAATAATAAAAGTTGAAAATTAAAGTTTTTGTTAAAAAGTATTAAAAATGACCAAAAATTAACAGTGCCATTTGTTAACAATATAATCAACTAATATGTTG
Source organism: Ceriagrion tenellum (assembly GCA_963169105.1). Lineage (NCBI taxonomy): Eukaryota > Metazoa > Arthropoda > Insecta > Odonata > Coenagrionidae > Ceriagrion > Ceriagrion tenellum. The sequence continues at coordinate 72,209,510 of OY720642.1, read as the reverse complement.
GCTATGGTTACGTGCTTAAAAGTCTGTATGAGGCGCCATCTATTAACACATCGTTTAGTTAGATTTTTTACATTCTACATGCAATCAGTGTGACCGTTTACGTTATGTATCATTATCACAAACATAAATAACATAATTGTCCATGGGAAGAAACAGGTAGAAGAAAGAAGGAAGAAACAGGAAGAAGCTGCATACTGTGCGAAATATTCGCACGGGTCAGCTAGTTACGATATATTTTGAAACCATAATAAATCTTAAGTGATAAGGTGTCCCAATTGCTAGCTCTTCTGTTAGTTATCAATTCAATAAAATGACCCCACACCTACTTTAATTTCTCTTTTTTCAAATGGGAAAATATTGATTTAATATAAATTGGAATTTATCATTAATCGTTATAACATCGATGTCAACCATCGATGGTTATCTTTCGATGCCCAATCTAAATCTGGAACTCAGCGAAATCGCAATGCCACTTTTATGCACCGTAGATATTCCGATGTGATATTGATTATTTGTCGTTTTAAGATTCGAGGTGATGTGAAATTGATATTTGATAGTTGGTAAATAACTTCACTTTGTAGTATTCCACAATGTTTTTTATTATCCCGACCTAGGTTTGGACTCAAGTTATGCGTTGCGTTCACGCAACATTGGGAAGAAATGGGTTAAGTCATTGATAAATCTTTGCATTATCAATTGACTAGTCAAGACCTTGATAATGACTTGAATCTAAACCTATGTCGGAATGATAAAAACCACTGTGGAATATTAAAAAGTGAGTTTATTTACAAACCATCGTAATGTTGTTCCACCAAGTGAAGCCTGAGAATTTATGATATAATCGATATTTAATATTTGTTTATTTCAACCTGGGTCTCATGAGGCCAGATGGACACATCTTCCCCACACCAAAGGCTCTTTGAGTTACACTATAGGTGGTGTTACAGAAGGTATTGGTCACCCATCACTTTGAAGCAAGGACACATTTTTTATTGACACAGTTTTTATTCGTTGTGCTAGTTGTTTTTCCCGTGAGTTTTAAGTACCAAAGCGATGGGATTGGGAGCCTCTTCAAAAAAATAACGTCAATTTTTTAATAAAGTTAATTATATAGAACTTATATCTTATTGGTTCTTATGCCATTAATAGTCCCCTCCTTCTCTGTAGATAAACTTATTCCAGTGATGATTTCTCTTCGCCATACAGGTCTGGAATTCATCTCTGTGTATCACCCACTCTTCTCGTGGCGAATTTTCTTGAATGTTGTCAATAGTGTCAAAACGACGTCTTTGGAACACTAATTTTTTTTGTTATTGACTAACATTACTCTGACGACGTAAAAAACATACTATTAACCCCCTCGTACTGCGGCAGATTAGATCACGCCAATAAAATTAGAGAGATAGATTGTAGAACCGATAGTTATAAAATGTCATTTTTTCCGCGTACTACCATTCGGGACCATAACAGCTGTGATCGTCGTCATGAACAGTGCAAATAGTGACATTTGCTAGACTATATAACTTTTTTAAATATTTTCTACGTTCTTATTGATGCATGATGTAAATATTGATGTTCTTATTTATGCATGAGATTTTGAATCTGTAGTAGTAGTTCTTGTACCCCTTGTGTGTTGGAACGATTGACGATGGAATGTTTCTTGGTTAGTAGATTTGAATTGACGCGTTGCATGTGTGATACGCTGGTTTAAATGTAGTTTCGGTGTTCTGCCGTATAGTTCATGCATGCCTGTTGTGGAAGCACCCCTTGCCACACACCCCTTTGGTGGCTTGCAGGGTATGACGTAGATTTAGATTTTAATTTTGGAAATAAAACGAGTTACACGTAGACAGGTGAGGCGTGTACGGAGGCTGGGTAAGAACGATCATGTGTTTTTTTTGCACAGATTTATTCGAATGATAAGGCTGAGTGGCGGGCGCGTTGTCTCGTTGGAGGAAAGTTGTTCGGCTCGGCTGTCATAAAATATGTTGCAAACTTTGCTGCAACCCTTTGCATGTTCAGTTTTTCTGTCCAAATTTGGTGTGAAATATGACCCAATCGAGATTTCAAACTCTCCAGCAGGTTCTCTAACAGTCAGACGACAGTTGGCGTTCAACAGATCCTCGATTTTCTCAGCGTTTCTGCCATCATTTTTCTTCGAAGTCCTCCCTGGTCGAGGTTCGTCTTGAAATGACTAGGGACCAATTTTGATTTGGGCGCGACGCACGAAACTGAAATTGTAGTCACTGAATTGAACTGACTAAACGGAGGCGAGACAGGGTTGACGAAAATTAAATAAAGACCAAACTTTGAATAGGATAACTTCTCTGATAATGGAGCGTTTATTGCATTAATTAAGAAATTACATCTTGCCCTTGGGCGAAATACCGCGATACAATGAGAGAGTACAAGAAAGAAGCTATTTTATACTTGCCAGGTCTCATTTAGCCTCTAGTATACGGGATCCGTACGAGGAAGGTATGATAAAAGAATTAGAGCGCGTGCAAAGGAGATCCGCTAGGTTTGTTAAAGGCCGTTATGATAATTGTATAAGTGTTACGAGTTTAATAGAAGAACTAGGATGGGAATTACTATCAGAACGCAGGTTAAAATTTAGGTTAAACCTTTTAAGTAAATTCGAAACCGATTTTTTCACAGATGACGTAAGATATATATTGAGAACCCCTGCGTATTATGCTAGGTTTGATCATCTTAGCAAGATTAGAGAGATAGATTGTCGTACCGATAGATTTAAAATGTCATTTTTCCCGCGTACTATAAGAGAGAACAATAGGCAGCGTAGCAGAGGGATAGGTAGGTGAAATATAGTTAGAGTAGTCTGTAGTGCATGATGCAAGTAATAACAACCATTAATCCCTTTCTTATTATGTAGATACTAACCATGTGACCCTATTATCTAGCATGCCTTCATTAAATATCCTAGTTGCATGTCAATAGTGCATGTTTGGTGATCTTCACCCCCTGCCACACACACCCTCGTGGTGGCTCGCAGGGTATTACGTATATGTTGATGTACAAGTATGGAGCATTCTTGACCAAAGTCCATTTGATGAGAGAAAGGGTGAGGTCCCTTCGTCACCATGCAGGTCTGAGCACGAAAAGCAGGAGAAGTCACGGAGAGAGGAGGATAGGAAGGAAGAGAGGGAGAGTACTGTTACTCGTGACGATTGGCTAAGATATCCCAGTATTTATAGTTTACGATTGACACTGAAGTTATATAGGAGGCCTTGCTAGCGTTCAGGGCGTAAAAATGATTCACTGGAACAACCGCGGCCAAGCGATTCGCGAGCCAAGCGATGTGGGTGTCAGATCCTGACAGGAGTTACTTCGAAGGCTATGCTGAAATTTTGGCACTTAGGTAAAACAATCATAACACTGCGTACGACTAAGAGCATTATCTCCGTAAGCTTCCTTCAAAAGTATGAGGGGTTCCGTAAAAATATATCCTAAGTTTCACGTCAGATTTCATGTTGCAACTGGCCCCGAATCCAGGACATCACAAATATCACCACGGCGACTAAAATGCCTTCCTCTTGTACAAGATAATACGGAAACTGCAAAATACTTACAAATGTTTAACCGTGGTTACTCGAAAGGTAATGAAGAATATAGCGCCGTAAACCAGACAAGGACTATCCATTACACCTCAGGTGGAATAACAAATCTAAAAATGATAAAAGCTTATCAGGAAAGGTTATTGAAAATAATATAATCCAATCCTTTCCAAGAAACTGGAGGGATTACAGATGGTGGCTATTTTAAAGAGTTCCAAATCCTACCGGGTGAAAAGTTATTGCAGTATATTTTTGTCACTGAAAATTATTTCAGTGATAAATGCAAAATGAAGAGAGTGCACTATCAAAATGCCGAACTTAGAAAAGTTAATAATTATGAAGTTCTAAGATATTTCACGCACAAGGGTTGCAGTTAATTCAGTGTTTATATTCAAAAACTGTTCAATAATATGAGTGATGATCTAAAGAATTTGGAATCTATAAGGGAAGTTAAGAGAAGGAAAAAAGGAATGGTTGTTATGAACATAAATTATGTTCGTTTATTTGGTAAATTTTTTAGAGTTTATTATATATAGTATTTAGTGCTAATTTTTCGCTAGTATTAAATACAAACACTACTGAAAAATTATAAAAGGCACCTGCTGATAAGCCACGAATGGTTTAGCAGGACCATGAAGTTGTAAAGTTGATAAAATAGTGTGTATTTTACTAGATTTATATTATATTTATTGTATACTAGCAAAGGTACCCGTTGAAATTCAACGGGGGAGGAAAGAAAGACAGGGCATATAGGTTGTAGGTTCGAGTCACTCATGAGATGTATTTATTTCTAGGCAAATCATCATATAATGTTAGTTTTATTTTTTAATTCAGCAGATGAAAACCGCATTATTTTATGCTTACCGAGTTTCGAAATTCTTTTGCAGTTACATATGGAAACTAAACTACAGGTCATTTGCATTCCATAGGCTTTCCGCATTAATATAACATCGTGGCATTCTCCTGTTTTACATAGGTCCCACTTAAATTAGTCCACTTTAAATGAATTTTGCCAATTTCTGGCAAAAATATCCCTGAAAATATCGTAATCAGCAACATTTCAGTATACAGCCTAATTTTCCACTATAATACTTATCTCTAGATATAAAATCCAGCCGCCATTGTAAAGGTCCCATTTCCCTTCTAAAGCGAATGCTAATTCCACGGTTACCAAGGAAATATCCTATTGTTGACAGAAGTAAAATTCATGAGTGTGACATTAAAAACGCGATTTATAGGGAAATTTTATTCGTTTAAGAAAATTGAATGAAAAAATAAGAAACTGAAATTATTTAACCATCTAATGGCGAAAATTATAGCTTTCTATTTTTATTAGAACTAATTAAAATATGCAAAAAGAGAAACCTCTGCACTTGAACCAAAAGTTTAGACTTGAGTTTTTCAAACACATAAGACACCAGACGGCCCAATACGCTGCCCTTGGGGCCCAGGGGCTTTCTGTTTCGTCCCAATTTCCATAGAAAGCTTTACTGGTATCATGTGTGAATATTTCACTGAAATCGGTTCACTCGTTCAATACTTATGAGGCTTTTAAGAATGCATTCTTTTGGAACATTGGGCACTCTGGGACCCCAGCGTGACTTACGACCCCATGACTGTTGCATATACAGTATAGGTATATTTTACGTGTTTCTAATACAGGCAAGAATTATCTTCCAGGGCCTATTTTTGGCGACGAAAAGGCTCACTTGAGGGCCTTCTAGGGCCCCAAGGCCGTTGTTCTATAGCCTGTGCGTGACCCAGATATATCAAGTTTCTTCTTGCGAAATTTTGTTTCAATCAATTCAGTGGTTTATGACTGATTGAGTAACAGGCAGACAGAAAGACATACAGGCAGACAGACACCACTAGATTTTTATATATTAGTAAGATGAGTTTGCTTTTATACTTTAGGTATTGAATCTGTACATTTTTTTTGTAAATTCCATGTAATTAACAAAAATAGGTACTTAAATGAACTGAATGATGATTTTTATTAAAAAAAAGTCCCGTTATTATTTGAACAGACCTGCTACAGTGAGATACGCGACATGATTCGACACGTGATACGTCACGTCTTTTGTGATACAAAATTGACGTCTCAATTCGGTGTTGGACGTTGAATATCGCACGTCTTTACCATAGTCTGGTCCCATTTCATCCACCCAACAGCCCCACCCCGCCCTCTCCCTCCCCCTATGCCTTGTTACCTTCCCCATTCCCTCCCAGGGTTCGGTCGCCTCGCCCTCGCCCCCCAAGTGACTCCTTTCCCCCCCCAGGGATCACCACCCTTCCCACTCAACGCTCCCTGTCTGTCCTCTCCGCCTATCCGACCCACACCGTTCCTCCCCGAAGGAATCAACTTAAACCTGTCGCTTGCGGTCTCGCGGGGGGATTAGGAGGAGGGTTGGGTGGGGGGGGGGAAGTGGGAGGCAAAAGGGACGGCGAGATCCTGTCACATCATTAACGAAGGGGTCGGTTGGCCAGCAAGTGTGCCGAAAAATGATGCGACCGAAGCTCTCGTGGGTTGGACTCCCCGTCTCGTTCACTCGCGTCCCGTGAATTTGCCGCTCGTTTCGAAATTCGTTCTTTTCCGGATCGCGGAGTCAATCAGTCCCCTGAATTTAGCGGGGAAGGGGGGGGGGGGAGGAGGAAGGTCCTTTGCAAATGATCGGACTGGATCTTTGCGTTATGCACACTGTGGTAGCTCAATGGTTTTATAGGTCTAACGAGCGTTCTGGCGTACGATCAGATTCGTGGACTATGAGAGATGCCGCCAGTAACATTAATGGTGAGAATGTTCAAGAAAGGAATGTGAGAAATCTACAATAAGCTCAGTTGCTACGCCTACAGTATAGTTGATGTTCATTACTTCCAATAAGATAAGAAAAAAATTATACGGCTCTTCTAAACATAAAAAGTGGAAGCTTAGGTAGCCTTAAAGGTAATACCTTTGTAAAGGCTTCCTTCAATTTACGTAGACATGCGTTGTCAACAAATAAATAATCAACAATTGGTCGTAACAAAAAAATATAATTATTACCCAACAATACTCATACATTTCTTGCAAATGGAAAAAATGTTTATGCACAATTTAATACGTAATACAATGCTTAATTTATAATTTAGAGTCACACAGATTTTCAATGTAGTACTGAGTAAACAGCTATGATTTCACTAAATAAAGACATTTTTGAAGAACTTTCTCTCTTTTTATATTTTCAGGCAAAAAATTGAATGCCTTAGGGCCCATATACAAAAGTGATCTTTTATACAATGTTCATTTAGGTTTAGAAAGGCGTTCCCGTAAATTTAGCGTGGGAAGGCCCTTTGAAAATGATCGGAGTGTATCATTGCGTTATGCACCCTGTGGTAGCTCAATGGTTTTATAAGTCTAACGAGCGTACTGGCGTACGATCAGATTCGGGACTATGAACGATGCCGCCAGTAACATTAATGGTAAGAATGTTCAAGAAAGAAATGTGAGAAATCTACAATAAGCTCAGTTGCTACGCTTACAGTGTAATTGTTGTTTTTTACTTCAAACAAAAAAAAGAAAAAAATTATACACTTCTTTAAACATAATAAATGGAAGCTTTAGGTAACTTTAAGGATAATACCTATGTAAAGGCTTCCTTTCATTAACATAGACATGCGTACCAACAGATAGATAATCAGCAATTGGTTACACAAAAAGTGCACATTTTACCAATGATTTCAACAATTCTCTTAGTATTCTTATAACCTTAAGTGTGTATGCACCCTTAAATACATAATGCAATCGCTAATTTGTACTTTTGTGTCAAACGGGGTTTCAATATTGTACCGAGTGAACACCCATGATTTCACGAAATTAATAAGTTTATTTAAGAACGTTCTCTCTTTTTGTATCTTCAGGCAAAAAGTCGAATGCCTTAGGGCCCATATACAAAAATAGTCTTTTATACAATGTTAACTTAGGTTTAGAAAGGCATGTTGTTTATTACAGTTTTTGATAAAAACTGGAATTAAAAGCTGCTCATGATCAATTCTCTCGAGGTAAGATCGAAGCCGAATACGAAAGAAATAGCAGTGTATTTCCGACGGATACTGTTTACAAATCGCCAAAATTGGCACCTAATCAATGGAAAAAGACCAAGAAATCACAAATTCCCCGTCATTTTCAATCAAGATTAGACTACCTTTTTTCGCTCGTAAAACGCCTGGGAAAGTTTGGGTTGATTACAGAAAGGGAATCTGATTGGATTACATTAATAAACCTACTCCGCGATAAATGAGGCAGATCAGATTTACATCGATCCTTCCCCTTTGAAAATCAGAATCAAATTTATTAATCCCTGTCGAAGCTCGATCAGGTTAAAGAATGAAATTAAGCCCTTTGAATCGCAGCGGCGGGTTCGTTATTCGCTAATTGATGAGGAAGAATGATCGATCGAAAGATTCTATGCATAAAATTTCTTCGACTAATTGCTGGTATTCTGTTATACGTATTTTGCTTGATTGAACTCCAGCCCAAATCAAAGAAACAAAACCTTTTTTACAGTCCTGCGTGAATCATTATTGGTCGTTCAATCCTAAGGTCGGTTGACTGCAGCCCTCCACCCTTTCCTATCTAATGCTATAGTTCCCTTACCTCCTGGTATCTGTTGCTATGAAATTTCCTCTTTATTTGGTCAATGAACTTATTCCTGGGTCTTCCTCTGGGGACTTTTCCCTCTATTTTACCTTCAATTATCTTCTTCACAAACCCATTGTGTCTCAAGGTGTGTTCAATCCATCTGGTTCTTCTTTTCTCTATCGTGTTCCATATGGTCTTCTCCTCGTCTACTCATCTGTACACTTCATCAGGTTGGCGATCGTCAGGGAAAACCGGGAAAATCTTGAATTGGTAGGGAATTTTTAACTTCTGGAAAAGTCAGGGGATTCTCGTAACAGTCAGGGAGAAACTGAAATGGAGCTCCATAGAGCTCTAGGCTCCACACGAATGTTTTCACATACAGTTTCCTGGTTTGTAGTCCTATCTTCTGTGAGCACAGCTGTTGTCTTTTTCCCACGAACACCTTAGCTTGGGCTATTCTCCGCTTGGTGTCCGTTGTACTTCTTCTGTCCCACGTGATGGTACTTCCGAGATAGGAGAAAGAATCTACTTGCTCTAATTTCTCTACTGTCAGGTTGACGTCTACATTCAGCTTCTCTCTTACGCATACTCAGATTTTTCTCCTCTCAGGGTGACTTCTACATACAGCTTCCCTCTTCCGCACACTATGATTTTGGTCTTCGTCTTACTTATTTTCATGTTGTATTCTTGAAGAACATGTTGTCTTTTCATGTTGTATTCCTGCGTGAATATAATCCTGAAGAAGACATCAGCTTTGTGTAAAGTATGTTAATTAATGGTTGATGGAAAAAATACTCATGTGTAGAAATAATTTGGTGCGAATCTAATGTTTTCCAGTGCCTTCAACACTGGCTAAATGAGAGTTAACTGAGAACTGCTGTATTTGAAAAATATATTTCGAATGCCATTTATTTTAGTTCACTTGTGTACATGTCCGTTTGTCCGTCAGTCCCTTCGTCGCACACTGATCATTATTCATTTACATCAACTACAAGCTTCTATAAAGATCATAGAAACATACACCTTATTGAACCTAATGAAATGTTTTGGAAACTTCTAAAATCTTCGGATAACGTTCAGAAAACTGCTTTTAAAACTCTCCGAAAACGTTCTAAATTTGTGTCAAACTTCTTAAGATCACCTGGTATCTTCTCAGCGTCGTAATTTTTCAACCGTCTGTTTACTTTAAAGACTTTTTTTCTTTCTCTTCCAATAATGAGTATGTACCTGTCGTGAGTTACTCTTACTATTTATTGTGTGCCTTTTATGTTTAAAATCATAAGTAAGAAAAAATTGAAATTACAACATTTAAAATAACATTTGTGGCGTAAAAAAGGGGGAAAATAAGAAAACTGTTCGCTAAATTTCGTTTTATAGTAAGATGATAAGTAATTTAGTCTAACTGCGTTCGAAGTTGCTGGTAAATAATATACTTTCTCCCAAATCTCGTCTAGAGCAACCTTGAAAGCTTTTCAAATTTTAATTTACGCTCTCTGCAGTGAAGATTAGCTGAGCTTGCCTTATAATTCTCCTTTTTGGGACAAAATTATGAAAATTATTCTGCTTAAAATGTTTTCATAATATTTTTATTTATTTATCAACGAAAGTGGTTTTCCTTCTGTGCAAACTATGTCGTAAATCCAAGGCCCCAGATCTCCAAATAATTTGTGAACTCGCAAATAAGATTCTAGCCAAGATCGTGATGATGAAATGGTCTCTAAATTTAAAAAAAATCCAGCAGCTATAGCTATAGCGCGGAAAAAATGAGAAGGATACTACGAAAAAATCTGCAATTTCCTACAGTAATTTTGTCTTTCTCGATAATCCACGTTAAATAATTCCAAAAACCCGCCCAACGGTTATTTTCTCAGATTCGGATGAGATATAGTAAAGGTTAAATGCAGCTCTTTTATTTATCTAGAGGAAACTTTTCCAATGAAATTTTTGCGCATGTAATTGGGGAATAATATTAAGTTCGGACCAATATTTTCAATGAGCTAGTGAATTGACCACTATCCGTCGTAAGCGCTGGCAAACGTTGGAAACCACTGGGAGCTTCGTCGCGGAAACGTTGAATGAAGATTTAAGAGATCTACATTACATCTGCTTACTACCCTTCGAGCCGCCGCATAGGTGTGTGGCAGGGGTTGTTGGGATACCAGCCGTGTAAATATGTAAGGGATAAGGTTTTGGAAGGTAAAATAGTGACATGTATTATGGGAGTGTATTTAGTGGAGCTCAGTTTTTATTGTGGTCGCTTATTGAGTGCGGAAATAACGAGTTTTTGTACCTATCTATTCGGCAATGTATCTCTCTTATTTTATCGCTTCTGTCAGACGTAGAGATGTAGTGAGGCGTCATGATAATATTCTCTGTGTCGCTCTGAAACACTCCAGTTATGAATTCTTCAAGCAGACTAAGCCTGGCGTGTAGCGTCCGAGACTCTAGGGGCTCCCACCTTGACACCTCTAAAAGTTGTGAATGTGTTCGCTCGTAACAGCTTTTAAAGAAGCGTACGGCATTTTTTGTATTTTATTAATTTTTTTGGCTACATCTTAATGACCAGGGTCTGATATGCTCGGGGCGTATTCCAGGTGTGGCCTAGCCAGAGTGAAGTAGCATCTCTCTTTGACTTTTCCATCCGAGGACCATCCTATTATACGCTTAACAAAACCTAGTTCCTTTAATGCTGTGCCTCATATGTTTTGTATGTGTGTTCCCCACGATATTAGAAGTTAAGGTAATTCCAAGGCATTTTACTGTGTCTGAAAATTCATGTTTACTCCACCCACAGTATAGGTATAGGCTTGGTAGATCGCTGGGATGCCCAAGATATTATCTAGGAAATGGGTAAATATGCTTTTTTAGAATTATCAAATCAAATAAATGCAGAGAGCTGCAGTGCACTTGAGACTTGCGTCATACCGCAGTACAGGCGAAACTGACGGGTTGTTTGCTGTTGACGGGAAGGTTTAGTCCAACTTAGGTAGTATCGACTGGTCCGACAAGTTTTGTCTGGGGACCGCTTCCACGACTCAACGTTCCTCCGACATTCTGTCGGTCTCGAAAGCTGTTCCTACTTTCGTGCGACTCGTCCGAATGTTAAGAAGACCTCGAGTCGTGTTCACCCTTTCGAGCGGCCGGAGGAATCGATTGCGTCCGCTGGAATCCTCCGGGGCGACTCGACGGGCCCCCCGGAGAGATTGGGGGCAGCAGCCCCCTCCGGAGCAGAAGCCCAATTGCACCCATGTCAGTCTAGGCCTTCAGGGGAGCGGGCGCTTGGGGACAGGTCTACGCGGAGGAATTTGCCGGCCCGCCCAGTGAAATTGGGTATGGCGACTGTCGAGAGTGTTGAGCATAAACAGACAGACATGACAATGAGCGTACTGATAAAATACCCACTTCGAATGATGAGACCTTTCTTCTACCGTTTCAGTCCTTGACTTGGTTGGCAGCAGACCTCCATTCATCTCTCTTCTCAGCTTTCCGTTTCAGGTTGTAATATGTTCTGCATTGCATATGTTTCATAATTTGGCTCATGTAGTCTAGTCTGCCTCTGCAATTTTTATCCTCAATTTTTTCTTTAACTGTTCTTTTAACTTGTGTATCGTTCCGTGGTAACTGTCCAATAAGTTCAGCTCTTCTTTCTGTAGTAATTTTTCGGGGTGCGGCATTTTAAGTTCCTTTTTTCAATACGCAATAGAACCCATTTTATGAATAAGAATTTTTTAATTTTTTTATGATGTTGTAGGTACATATCTAATTTTTTGCTTTACCCAGTTTTGAAAATCATATCAGGCGGGTGACGCCCCCCACTATCCATACTCTGATTAAGCCGATTTCTGGCGTTAGTCATGAGCTTTACCAGCATAGCAGCGGGAATGTTGGCATTTTCTGTCCCCATTCGTGTCAACCCTCCCAAAAAAAACCCCATTTGTGGGTTTTTTTTTTAAAAATTCCGTGTTTATGTCAACCGTCCAAGGACCCTACAAGACCCGAAGGCCAACATCCGGGCAGAAATTGCCAACATACCCGCTGCCCTGTACTTCTTCTTCCTTCTTGAGCTCTTTCAAGGATTTCTTTATTTGTTTTCCTTTCTGTCCAGCTAACTGTCAGTATCCTTCAGTAACACCGTGCTTCAAGGCATATTAGTCTATTCATTTCACTTTCCCCTGCAGTCCACGATTCGTATCCATACAGCGCGACACTCCAAACGTAGGTCGTCATTAAGTTTTTCCGTATCTCCAAACTAATACTTTATGAGGTTAGTAGATTTACTTTTTATTGAATGCTAGTTTGGCTTAGTTGAATCTGCATTTTATATCTCTTGTGTTTCTTCCATCCCACGTAATTTTACTTACCAAATAGTTAAATTCTTTAACTTGTTGGAGGGTAACATTTTCCAATTTTGCATTTGCTGTCATGTTTTCCTTTTTATTGCAGATAACAGAGATGCAGATTGCAGAGAACCTTTGTCTTAACCCTTTGAGTGCGGCATGACGTGATATCACGTCATGGTTGTCTTTATGTCGGTGCTAATGACGTGATATCACGTCAAGGTACCGTGAGCGTTCCAGCTTTTACTAAGGAACTTTCACTAGGCTCCCTAGTGAAAGCTGGAACACTCACAGAACCAATGACGTGAAATAACGTCATCAGCACCATCGTAAACACATTCATGACGTGAAATCACGTCATGCCGCACTCAACGGGTTAAGGTTGTTTGTTTTCATCTCATAATCATTTCTCATTACCCCTTTCACTGTATTCAATCTTTCTTGCAGATAATCCTCACTTTCTCCTAACACTGCTATATAATCCGCGAATCTAAGCATATCCACTCTGTCCCTGTTTACTTTCATTCCAACTTCTGTCTCTTGTAACTCTTCTCTAATTCTGTCTATAGCGTCATGTACATACAAATTGAATAATGATGAGATTTTTATGATATATATAATCATTTAATGTCTTTGATAATGCCACTCGAATCATTTAATATGTCTTTGAAAATGCCTCGTGAGACATACGATAAATGTATCTGCCAAATACTTTAACGAGTGGTTTTAATATTTTGAAAAACTTCGTAACTCACAATAGTTTACTGGTTAGAAAGAGAAGATGCGATACTGAAGCTATATAATACAGGGAAAACTATGAGGTTGAAACCAAGACAATAATGGAGCCTCTGGTAACAGATAATATTTCATGAATTCTCCGACATAAAAATTTGTTATTATTATGAAAAAGGTAATGTTCAGTTTGTTCGGTTTGAACGCACATCAGCTGATTGTCTTTGCTTGACGACACTATACATCATCATCAGTCGTTCAATCCTGAGATAGATTGGCATTGGCCAAAATCTGTTATTATATTTTTCGTTTCTCTCTTTGAAAGCCACGTGTGAATTGAAATATATCAGCGAAACACTTTTTTTGTAAAAATAAGTGCTTAAAATAATTCAATAAAAAAATCATTACCTCTAATTTTGTACCTGGAGTAGGATTTAGCGTGATATTTTTTACTTTACCGAGGTAAATACTATAACAGTCATTTAAAAGAATTATAATCCTTCAGAGTCATCAAAGTTCTTCCAACTACGGTAAATTTTCATGAACTGCAATTTTCAGTCGTTATTAACCTTATTCAAAATCTCCTCCAGTGGTGTTCGTCTAAGTCGACTAGTAGCAAACAAGCAACTTATCCTTTCGTCCAATCAATATCGCTTTGTATGAGCACCAACAGCTTTGAGGACCATTGGTAATCGTGGATTAATTAAACTTGTATTAATTGCATTATGTATGCATATATCTAAATATTTAAAGCGTATCAAGCTTGAGAAATGTGATATTTGTTATTTTCAAATAGTAGAACCGTCATTTGTCTGACTTTTGCGTCCTGTTTGACATTTTAAACACTCCTGGCGCAAATAAATATTATGCATACGTAACAATAAGTCCTCATCCGGTAATCGATTCCTTGTCCTCTTTTTTTTAACTTGTGCTCAATATGCACTTGAAGTCAGATGTCCAGGATTTCACCTGGTTAAGGTGCGATTTTATCCCAGAATATAGAGGCTACTCTCGGGTTCTCTCTAGTTTCCCTCTGGATCCAGTGGCCCACAAAGGACGACATTTCGATGTCCGAACAGTGAACCTTATTCTAGCTATAGTTGCTCATCTAAGGAAGATGCCCGATTCGAAGCTGGCGTGGAGAACTGCCCTAGTGATTATAAGTCTATGTGAGGAAATGATCACATGATCACATCGTGGAGTGTCTTTCGGTCAACGCTTACAACGATGTAAATACACTAAGTCCTCGATTTACGTCGGAGATGCGTGTTGAACAAGAGCGACGTAAGTCAAAACAACGTAAAACGGATCCAGATATTCGTAACCACTTTGATCCCGCGATAAATCAAGGCGTTAATTTAAAAAGTCGTTTTTTGCCTCTATCCATTAAAAAATAGCTATTTCAGATGGGATGATAATGTCTCAGTTATCAAAAAAACGCAAGCATATGCAGATACGGTCTATTTTATTGAATAGTGGAAAATTTTCCGACGACCCTTGTCAGCATGGACGTAATATCGAATCAGACGTAAATCGAAACGACGCATTCCGGGGTCTTGCTGAATTAGAGCAATACTTGTATCCGTTGGGCAGGGAGAGAGGGGCAGGTGATGAGAGAAAAGGAATTTACAAGGCAGTTCAATCAAGGAAGAATTATGAGTTGAATGAATTCGCTGGTGACACGCAATATCTTTTGAATGCTTCTCTATATATTACTAAATGCAAGGCCATGTCGCTACTGCCAGATGTTTCTGTACTTTGCTGCCCCCTTCTATTCCACATATCTTCAGAAACCCATTCTGCTCGATCTTTCTTCTTTATATATTTTTCCTCGGTCTTCTTTTCCCTCTCTTTCCCAGAAACTACCCCTCTAAATATTTTAGGAAAGAAGGGTTGTGTCTTGTCATATGACCAGCAAATGTAAACTTCCTTCTTTCCTCAGTTTTCGAAAATCTTTTCCGTTCACCTATCATCAGTAATTTTTAACCATTCGTTTTAACCCGTTAACCTGTCTTTCATAATAATAATAATATATTTATTGGTCCAAAGAATATTTTTATACATACATAAATCCCGTCATGACAATTTAAATACAATAATAAAATGACAAATTTATGCACTGTTGTATACATACAGGAGCAAAACACATAATTCCTGATTAAAAAATTTAGTAACACTGCATGAACAGTTTTCAAGATAATATTTTTTGTTTCATTTTAAACTTGACAAGTCTTTTTTTCATTTTTTATACCTTAAAGTAAATTATTAAATAGCTTACAGCTCATTTAGATAGGCCCTTTACTATAGATATTCTATGCATAATGGGGGTCATGTGCCATAGTTACATAATGCAGTCTACTTCTTGTGTTATACTTATGAACATCTTGGGAGCTTAATGGCTTTTTCCATCTCGTACATGTAATTTTTCTCTATATCCGCGTCTCTACTGCATCTAGTTGTTTTCTATCCCTTTTATCGATGGTCCAGCTCCAATTTCCATATAGAAATTGCTTCAGACTAAGGTTTTTACTAATTTTTTTTTACTTCTTTTTGTCAGTGTTTGCATTCTAACATAACAAATTTGTTGTTAAAAAATTTAGTTTTCCAACCATTAATGCAGAGAGAAAATATGTTTAATGTAGGATATAAATTGTAATATTCGATTTATGATAATTGGAGACGCATCATTTCATTCTTTTTCGGCCGTCAACATGAAGAAGTTTTGAAGAATCAATCAATAATCCCGGAAAAATATATAAAGCAATCAATCTAATACCATCTAATTAGCTTCGATAGCTATATTCCCGATAAATCGCATTAGCTTATCTGTCACCGATATATTACTTGGTGATTCAATGAAAGATGTTTTCATTATCGTATTATTAATTAACACTTGTTCATTCTCGCGTCTTTGACAGGGGCATCGTTTGTATTATTATCGGTGATAAAAGGAATGATATTGTAAAATTATCGAGGATTTTACTAACGATGATAAAAGATCGTTCCTACTTCAATGCATTTATTTTTTAATTATCCAATATTTAAGATGGGCCTTTAACGATCATCGCTGGTTCAACAAACGATGGTCAAAGATATATCTTTTTACGATCATCCAAAAAAAGGAAGAAATCAGTCAAGCTTAGTTGATGGCTACTACCATCAACTAAGCGACGATAGCTATATGCCGCATGTATCGCATTAGTTTATCTGTCACTGATATATAACAGGGAAATTCAATGAAATATGTTTTCATTTTCGTATTCTTAATTCACACTTATGTCGTCGTGCCATTAAGGGAGGAAGAACAGTAACTGATTTGTTGGCCGATATTTATTATACTTACATTGCAATACACGCGTTCTGAACCCCGCGGGAGTCGCGGGGAATAAGGGAGGGAATCGCGGGTCTTGCTAGGGCGCAGACCGGCAAGGGACAGGTCAGTGAGAGCACTCCCCCGTCATTCGGATCCCCTATATTTATATGATATACGGGGGTCCAAAGGGCGAATTGTTACCAAGGAGATGATGCGAAAGGGAGGGATGAGAGCGCGGGTGGAAGGGATGATCTCACTAGGAGAGCAGTAACGGGTCTCTTAGTGAGATCATCCCGTCCACCCGCGCTCTCATCCCTCCCTTTCGACACTTATTCATTATCGCGTCTTTCACATGGTCATCGTTTGTTTAATTATCGATGATAAAATATAGATGCTTTACGATTATCGATGATTGTACTATTGACGATGAAAACAATTTTTTCTTCAAATCATTGAATTTTTAACCATCGATGATTTAAGACGGGCGTTTAACGATCATTACTGGTTTAAAAAACGATGGTTAATGATCTATCTTTTTACGATCATGGATAAAAAAAGCAAGCAATCAATGGCTCATCATTTGCATTACCATCAACTTAGCGTCGATGATAGCTGTGTACCCCATATATCGTGTTAGCTCTTTGGTGACCAATATACTGCATGATGATTCAATGAATTATGTAATAATTTTCGTATTCTTAATGAACACTCGTCCTTTCTCGCATCTTTCAGATGGCCATCGTTTGTTAATTATCGATGGCAAAAGATCGATGTTTTATGATAATCGATGATTTAACTAACAATGGTTAAAGTTCGATTTTTTGCGAGCACCGATCATTTAAGATCGTTTTATCTAGATAATTTAATGTTTTATTATCGATGATTAAAGACGGGCCTCAAACGAACATTGATAGTTTAGCAAACAATGGTTAACGTTCGATTTTTTGCGAGCATCAATCATAAAAGATCGTTTATTTTAGATGATTTTATCTTTAATTATCGATGATTAAAGATGGACCTCGAACGTTCATTGCTAGTCTAACAAACAATGGTTAAAGTTCGATTTTTTGCAAGTATCGATCATAAAAGATCGATTTTTTAAGATAATTTAATCTTTAATTTTATCGACGACTAAAGATGGGCCGCAAACGTTCATTGCTAGTTTAACAAACAATGGTTAAAGTTCAATTTTTTGCGAGCATCAATCATTTAAGATCGTTTTTTTTAGATAATTTAATCTTTAATTTTATCGACGATTAAAGATGGGCCTCAAACGTTCATTGCTAGTTTAACAATCAATGCTTAAAGATCGATCTTTTTACGATCATCGTTGTTCTGGTTTCGAGTGGTCTATCGATTGACGGTTGACGTCGAGATGATTTTTTTATCGATACTCATCCCATGCATGAGTGGAGAGAGAGAGAGAGAGAGAGAGTGGAGTCGAAGGAGACGAAGAGAAAACGTTATGGGCGGGTAAGAGGGGAGCGGTGGCGACTAAATGTGAGGTGGAGAGTTGAATCGGGATAAGGGCGCATGGGGGGGGGTGGGGAAGGGGAGAGGGAGGAAGAGGGTGTAGGGGGGGGGACTTGATTGAGGCTAGTGGGGGGGTTAAGGGAGGGGGAGGGTATGAGAGAGAAAGCGGGTGGAAGTAGGGGGTAGACGGTTGGTACGGCAAAGGCAGAAATGTTGGTTGAGTGATTCGTTATGGAGGATTCAAGTAACAAGGCCCATTTGATTAGCGGAGGATCGGGAGGGGGGAGGGGCACTGGCGGGCGGGGGTTGGGTGGGGGAGAGGAGGGAACGGGGCAGTGATGAGGAAGGGGCAAGACTGGAAAGGAAGAGGAGCAATACCGCGGATGAAGATCTAGGGGAATAGTATGAGGCAGACAGGAAGGCTGGGCGCCTATCGGGATGAGCTCTGAACTCAAGGAGGAGAATCTTCTAACCAGCGTGCGTATGTGCAGTTTTTTTTACACCAAGGGAGAATGGAGAATGATTGAAGGAAATCCCTTTCGCGGCGCAAGCAATGGTGCATTTGCGTCAATTTTTATGCCCTCTAAACCTCTATCTCTCTACCTCCCTCTTTACGTACACGATCCGAGTCAATCTCAAACTCGATTGACTCCCGGGTATATCGATGCAACCAGGCGTGTGTAATGCTCGTGCCGCAATTGATAAGCGAACTGGGAAGAGATAAGAGATTCGATTTTTTTATTTAAAAAAAGAGATGGCGGAATTGGGTCATCCAATTGATGGGTATTATTGTCCTGGATCAACGCAGCAAAATAGACTCACGGGCTCTGCACTACTGGAAGTGGAGTTCAACGTGTGTGAGATAGGAGAGTTCACGGTGCATTAAACGTATCGGTGGCTGTGGAACACATGACCCAGAGTACATTATCGCCTGATAGACTAGAGATTATATACTTTTATCTTACTAATGGATTATATACTAAGAGATTATATACTTTTATCTTACTAATGGACGGCTGCAAGAATATTTAGTTATAGAATCAATATAGTTATAAATGATTTAAGATTATCCCGGTGTATTATGTTTAAATACCTTTCTCGGGCTTCGCACTGGGTAATGTTTTCAAAATCCGCCGGCGTTTCGGAAAACGACTTGTTTTCCATTTTTAAGGCGCATGTTATTTCCGCCGTGACCACTATAACACTAAAATTAAACAAGTTGTTGATGCCCCAACAATGCGCATCAACGAAGACCATGCCATTAAATGGACCGATGCAAAAATCCTTTGCCGCGCACACCGTTACTGGGACCGCATTATCGAGGAGGCCATCGAGATACGATTTTTAATAGAGACACTGGATTCCAACTGAGTAATACCTGGTGGCCAGTGATCAAATGTATTAAAAAGACGAGAAAATCATTCAACGGCCAGCGGAACAAGTCAGCCAATCATAGGGATGGCAACCTTCATTGTTGGGGAATCAACAGCTTGTTTAATTTTAGTGTTATAGTGATCACGGCAGAAATAACACGTGCCTTGAAAATGGAAAACAAGTCGTTTTCCGAAACGTCGGCGGATTTTGAAAACATTACCCAGTGTGAAGCCCGAGAAAGATATTTAAATATAGTTATATTTCTATACATCTCATAAAAATATTCGGGTTGCAGGAACACATCTACAAGTTACATGACTAATTTATCTCTAGTCAAGAGCTTTGAATATTTGATCCAATCTTCTACCGCCGGATAAAAGTTATAAAAGTTTAGGCAGTGAATACTAGTGCCCATAATAATTAGACAGTCTGAGTAAACGAACCGGCCATTCGTCTCAGGACAACTCTTTTATCTAGTAATAATGTCTCCAAGCGGCTCATTGCGCATCCGACATCTTGGCACTCATTGTGGAACTCATAACAGCATGCCATAAGTTATGAAACCAATAAATTTATCGAATGTCTCTGCAACACTTATTGATTGGTTTCCATAACTTATGGGTCCCATATGTTATTTAGAATACACATGTTTCGTTCCTGCAACTGGCTATATGTGGTGGGAGCCTTGAAGTTCATTTAAAGTTAAGTGACGTAATTATCAATTGATTGCCAATGCCAATCTGGGCACCAGTGGAAAGAGGAGTGTTCTGCTTTGTTTATGTGAAGAGAAAAGTCGTCTTTTTCTCCTAATTTTCCCGACTTCAAGTGTTGCTAAGTCCGAATGATGGCGTTCGAGAAAAATATCATTTAGTAATCATCGTAAAATTGCATTTTCCTGAAATATTACAGCAAGAAAAATATAAAATATTATAAATCAAAGCTTCAATCTTACTATCTTATTTTGTCTTCACATATCATCGAATTATTACAATAATTGAACCCACAATGTGGAGATTCAATATGAATGGCGCTGCAGTCGGCTGATTTGGCTCGAAAGAAATATTCAGTAATCCGTCGTGTAATCTGTTTATTTTGTACCTAAATTTTATTTTTTAACATCTGAGGCATTTTATCATTGAAATCAGTATTCTTTTGGATGAAAGTGCATGAAGTTGGAATTTAGGATTTGTATTGACTAACCTAGAAGCAATGAAAACGCCCTAATCTCTTCAGGTGGAAAATTTCAGAAACTAAACGTATATTTATAATTTAGGATTTTTTTTTAAATTCACAAATTGCTTTTTGATTGGCTATTCGATGTAGGCAATCGACGAATGACATCATTTGCGCCTTTTAGATCTTATGGGTAGGTTGTTTCGGGGAATGTGTTTGGACTGGAGGGAAATCTGGCGTCGACATAAACCTTCCGTTAATGATGGGCGTCTTGGTAACCACTGTTTAACGTCCCATTGAACAGACAGAGTACTTACTTCATGTGCTCTCCACGTTACATCCTAGTTGTGATTGATAATTCCGCGAAAAATATCTGACATGGCCCGGATTCGAACTCGGTCTCTTCGTAAGAGGAAGTCAGGAATCCAGCCACCACACCTACACGAATCGTACGCATCATTCCGGCTTTGTAAGAATTGGTTTATTTTTTCTTCTCTCCTTGCAAGGTCATGGAACAACTTGAAGGAATCATACGGTAATTGACCGTGAGCCAGGCAATTAAGAGTTTAAAAGTAAATCATCGCATGATACAGTATGTTTCAAATCGAAATCGAGAACAAATGACTCGAAGATCTGTGAACATGAATAATTCATAGTGACACGCGAAAAAATTACTTTTTTTCAATCCCATGTCCAGAAATAGAGAGTTTTTACATTTCTAATTTCACGATTCATAACTTCTGTGGAACTTAGGAGTATATATTCTCCTTCGATTTGAGACTTTGGAGTTTTTCATCTCGGGAGCGAGAGGTTAAAAAAGTAAAATAAAACAAACTACCAGTCGTATCAAATGAGTCTTTAAAAAAAAAGACTTCGGACGACGAATAAAAAAAAATGAAACACTCCTCCTTCATTTCTTCCGTCTTTCTGAACGAAAAAAAACTATGCGAATCCGTTCTCCTTTTTTTCAGAAAGAAATATCATTCATCACGTGTGCATGCATAATTTCGTCAGAAAGTTAATTACCCGGAAGAAAAACGACCCGAATACTAATTGCTTCATTAAATTTAACCAATCGTGAATTATTATTTTCACTTCACCACCCCGCTTCTCTCCCCTTTCAAGCTTTTGCGTTGTGGGGGGGAGGAGAGGGGAACGGGGGGGCTAGAGGGCGGCCTCCCCCACGGTAACGGTACATTAACGAAGGGACGGAAGCAATTAAACCCAATTCATACCTATTCAATGGGAACTATTACCTGAAGAGGCTCGACTGGGATAATATTTACGTTTAAGTATTCCTATTCAGAATGGCGGTTGCGTCAAGCCGGCGATAATGAGACCACACTCCATGGCTGTTGAGAGGAGGGGGTGGAAAAGGTGCAGGGGGTGGGGGTTGGATATGCAGGGGGTGGGGAAGAGATGGGGTGGTTAGTGAGGAGGGGAACGGAGGGGGAAGGGCACATGACGGCATAGAAGGAAACGCAGAGGGCCGGGGGGTGGGTTTAGGGATTGCATTCACGACTGTGAAGGGGAGTTAGAGTAGGTGTCGCTTTGGAAAAGAGAAGCGTTAACGAAGAAGGGGGAACGTGGTGGGGAGGAGTTAAAGGGGGGTGGAAGGGAATTGTGGAAAGAGGTTTCTGGGGGGGAGGGTGGAGAGGGGAGGGGCACTTCTCAAACTCGGGTGAAAGCAAGCGATGACAGGAAAAGGACAAGAACGGTTGTGGGCTCAGCAGGAATCGAACGAGGCTCGCGGAGGGTGAT
This sequence comes from Ceriagrion tenellum, assembly GCA_963169105.1. Classification (NCBI taxonomy): domain Eukaryota; kingdom Metazoa; phylum Arthropoda; class Insecta; order Odonata; family Coenagrionidae; genus Ceriagrion; species Ceriagrion tenellum. The sequence goes on along the minus strand of OY720642.1, from coordinate 72,187,154 downwards.
GAGGGAGAATGACACAATCGTGTCGATAAATATGTATCATCCGAGAAACATAACAAGTGAGCACGCTTTGGCTCTTTTAAAAACAGCTTCATTTTCATACATGTCTCCTACATTCGCTTTGGAAAAGAGAAGATATTGTTATATTTATGGCCCCATTTTTCCCACTTCCTCTTCTCTAAGGTATATCTGTCGTCAAACAGGTGTCAAGTGAACTGTTCCCTTCATGCTGTTCTTTCCTGTGCTGCCTCCCTCAGATCTTGCCATTCTTTATATCCGTCAACACATAATTTCTTCTTCCTCCTATCCCTCCACGTATCGCGAAGTATTGGTTTTGAATCACTTTGATTTTGTTTGAATAGCACCAGATCAGCCGCCAAGATACCTGGGAAAAAACTCAGAAGGAGACTGTAGAATGATTGCAGCTCCAGACAGCTTTCTATTAATGTTGGGAGTAGTTTTAGAAAACTGATTTCAGAATTTTTCTGAAGTTTCATCATTGGTTGTTCAATCCTAAGATTGTTTGACTGCAGACCTCCACCCTTCCCTATCTATTCATAGTTCCCTTGTCTCCTGGTATCTCTTCCTATCTACTTCCCTCATAATTTGGTCCATGAACTTCTTCCTGCGTCTACTTCTGGGGACTCTTCCCTCTAATTTTCCTTCAATTATGTCCTTCACAAACCCATTGTGTCTCAGAGTGTGTCCAATCCATCTTGCTCTTCTTTTCTCTATCGTGTTTCATATGGTCCTTTCTTCTTCTACTCTTCTGTAATATTCATCATTTCTCAATTTTGTCCGTCCATTTGATCTTCAGCATCCTCCTCCAGCACCATATTTCGAAGGCATCGAGTCTTTTCTGGTCAGCTTTTCAATTGGTCCATGCCTCCGATCCACAGAGTGCTACCCTCCACACGAATGTTTTCACCTACTGTTTCCTGGCTTGTAGTCCTGCATTGTGTATCAATCATAAAAGTATGCTTGAATTCACTCTAGTTTAAGAGGTACCTAAAAGTTCCTCACGTCTTGTCTACGCCTCACTGATAACTACGCCTTGGACGTCGAGAGATGAAGAATATTCGTGTAGGGTTTACGGTTACACTTACGTTTACGAGGTTTACGGAGTCGCCAATATAAAATGTGAAAAATATATATACTGAATCGGTGTCAACAACTGCAGCACTGCGTGCGACGAATACCGGTTTATCATTACCCATTAACTCAAGTAAAAATGAAAATGATTACACATCTGCTGTGTATTTGGCGTGCATTGATCACAATGGCAAACCCATCATTGTACTCGATCAATATGCGCGAATTATGCAAAGATGCGTGCGTAACGAGGGAAGAGTTCCTGCGCGAGATCAATATAATTGATCCGTTGCACTGTAGCAATTGTTCTCTTCATAGCTGAGGCCTTACATGAATGAGTAGCCTGTCGGGATTGTTACTACCTTATTTTTATTAACTCGCTTTCTCGTCTTTCTGTCTGTGCGGTACAATTTTTGCAATCGATTTTAAACTAACTTCTCGATGAGGTGGAGACTTGAAACTTTAAACATGGCTGACTGATCTGGATAACAATGTAATAATAATACGTACATAATACAATACTAAATAATGATAAATAATCATAAACGTTAGCTCCAGGGGAAAAATGAGGGCGCAAAAATTTAGCACCATGGGATAAAGAGGAATACAAAATGGGAAAGCCTGTGTCATCGAATGCGATGCTATTGACTAATTCATTAATATTATCCGCTGAACTGTGCGGTTCTATTGGTAGGTAGGTATAATAAATTTCCATTTCAGATATGATCAACCGAGACCAAAACGCAGGATATAATTATTTAATTAGACTAAAAGTTTTAACAACCACGTTTTTAAAACCGACTAAGAAGTATAAAATAATTTCTCCTAGCCCCGTACAGGTTAATGACCCCATACAGATTCCTAACCCCATACGGATTGACCTGAGAGTTTGTGACCGTGAAAATTTAATAGCTATGAAAATCATTGTAAGATTTAAAACGAAAAACGTGGGGCGTATGCAGTAGATAGTAGTAAGGAGTGTATGGGAGTAGCTGTCGCAGAGAAAACTCGCACAACATTTCATATCATTTGCAGTACAATAAAATTGATAGTGAATTAGTTGCACTAGTCATGCATCAATTATCTGTTACATGCGCATCACGTTTTTCATTTTAAATCTTACTAAAGTATTTTCATAGCTATTCAAATCCACAATCACAAATAATTTTCAGGAGAATCTGTATGGGGTTAGGAATCTGAAATGGGTTATACTTCTGTACGGGTCTAGGAGTAATTATGTTATGCTTCTTAGTCCGTTTTAAAATCGTGGTTGTTTGAAAAAATTTAAGTCAAATAATTATTTTTCATACCGGACCTATAACCTTGAGAATAAAATGAAAATGAAACGGAAATTCTCTTCTTAATCAATTCTCACGCTGTAAATCAAATAAGAATTCATGTTAATGCCTCGTTCAGACTACCATTTACGGAATAACCACAGCGGTTTCGAACTCTCTCCCGATATGCCTGGATTCTGTCTGGTTTGTAATTCCCTTTCTCCCTCCCTAATGCCCCGAGAATGGCGCTAGAAGGCAAACTTAATTTTTCAAAAAGGGAATTAGTCGAATAAGGCGGAAATATGCTCAACAACTGTTTGAAATATGTGTAACTATAGGGAGTCTCCTACATATTACTGAAGATTTCATTACTCTATCTCAACACATATTTTTTAAAAGTTAATTTTAATTTTTAAGGAGAAAAGAGGATGTTCTGAGGCAAAGAGAATAATATTATGCACCTAGGACTCGAAAGTGCTCGTATTTGAACAAATTTTACGCTGTACATTAGCACATACTATTGGCTAAAATGTCCTGATAGAATTTATAATTCCTTTCTTTTAAGCGTTTTTGCAGGAACTTGTAAACACCAGCGGATCAGACACCGAAAGAAAAATCACCGAAATCAGCAGACACCGAAGGAATCATCAAAGAAAACAAAATATGTAACGTAGAATCTATTAAATACTTAGGCGTCACCATCACTGAAGACATGTCATGGGGGAAACATATCAGGGAAATAACTAGTGTAGCAAACCGTAGATTAGGATTCGTAAAAAGGGCTCTAGGCAAATGCGATGAGAGAGAACGAGAAAGAAGCTATTTTACACTTGTCAGGCCTCATTTAGAATATGCCGCTAGTATATGTGATCCGTACGAGGAAGGGATGATTAAAGAATTAGAGCGCGTGCAAAGGAGATCCGCTAGGTTTGTTAAATGTCGTTATGATAATTGTATTAGTGTTACGAGTTTAATAGAAGAACTAGGATGGGAATTACTATCAGAATGCAGGTTAAAATTTAGGTTAAACCTTTTAAGTAAATTCGAAACAGAGTTGTTCACAGATGACGTTAGATATATATTGAGAACCCCTGCGTATTATGCTAGGTTTGATCATATTAACAAGATTAGAGAGATAGATTGTCGTACCGATAGATTTAAAATGTCATTTTTCCCGCGTACCATAAGAGAATAAGAGAGAACAATAGGCAGCGTAGCAAAGGGATAGGTAGGTGAAATATAGTTAGAGTAGTCTGTAGTGCATGATGCAGGTAATAACAACCAATAATCCCTTCCTTATTATGTAGATACTAACCATCTAGCTCCATGTGACCCTATTATCTAGCATATCTCCCTTAAATATCCTACTTGCATGTCAATGGTTAATGTTTGGTGATCTTTACCCCCTGCCACACACCCTCGTGGTGGCTCGCAGGGTATCACGTAGACGTAGACGTAGACGTAGACACCGTCTGGATTTAAGAGGAGGGTCCCCAATCTCGACGCATAACTTTACGACAGTGCAACATTGTTATAAATTATTAAATCCTTGCCAAACCCATGAATCATGGTAAAACAATTAGTTGACGATATAACTACATTTGGAGTTTCTGTTTTCCTGAAATTTACAAAAATTACTTCTGTCTTGAAACCACTGTGCATGGTACCAATGATTGCAGTGTGAACGGTTCGCAGCGTTGTCCCTCATCCTCCTCACTAGGTCATCGGGACGAACATATAAAGAGCAAACAAACGAAATAAGAAATTACATATTCCTGTGGCTTTTTGGGGCTTTAGAAATAATTTTTCTAGATTAGAAATAGATTTTCTAGATATACACATTTCAATGCTTTTTCATTAAAGTAACATCATCTGCTTCACCTTAATGATTGTCTTTTTTTTCCTTAATCGCTTTTCATGATTTCCTGTATCTGCTCGCGCTACCAGTGTTAAGTGTCAGCGTTAGGAACTGTGGAATACCATGGTATGGGCGTGCATTCTTATTATTAGTTTAGCCTACCGTCGCATGGGAAATCGTACGAAGAATAGTAGCCGGAACAGAAAAATATAAACTTGGCAGTTTTTTGTTTCGAAGGTGCTGTCGGTATGTAATATGTCTGACAATAATTAGAATAGTGGTAAATTTTTCTGACTTTCCATTGACTGATAGCCCAATATTTTGAAACCTGTAATTAATATTTTAAATAATATGGTACATTGGTCATCCATCATTCATATAGGTTTTTTTTAGCCCAAAATCGAATTAAATAATACCGAAGGAAAAGTTAGGCGACTTCCAGCCCAACTGCAAATTCTGAAATGATAAACATTTTATTTTACTGGTGAAAATGGATTGTTGGGGAAAATAATAGCTGATTAAAGTGGTTCCACAAAGACGAAAGGGAAAACACAAAAGTTTCATTTTATTCATATTATAGATGATTATAGAAAAAAATGTCGTCTATCTCATTTAAACAGCAAAACGTTATCTTCCCGTGCTGTTTTTCACGCGATTACTACTTGAAAGCGCGTTATATTCTATATATTAACGTTATAATCAATCACGTCAACGGTATTTTTCTGTGTTATACAAGGTCATTTTTACAGAAAAATTACTTTCAAGAAGGAGGCACTCACGGTTAATCTATTGTTTTTACAAACACGGTAAACACGTGCGTTTTATTCAAAATAAAACGGATGCATTTATCCTCCATATGTTTTGGCTTATCAGCTGATTTATGCAAAAATTGAAGTCAACACGCGGTTACTCCAATGAAATGGCGCCGTGGTCGGGGTCTATCGCTATAAAAGTATCCGTTTAAAATACACTCGTGGAATAATTGGCGTTATATACATATGTGCCTTAATTTTGGTTTTCAGTAGCCAACCCTCTCGGTTAGCGGATTATTCCGGAAGCAGAATTTTTAAAAGCATTCGAAAAAATTTTGAACCGATTATGCTTTGACTGTCACAGTCGCGATCGCGGAGGAACCTCCTTATGTGACTGAAGAGCATTGCAGGTGATTTTGTCGTTGTTTAGCATGCGTCTTTGAGAAGCCTTCCGCGGTGAAATGAATGAAACTATGCTCGTCTTCCTGGTTCATCAGGCGGTTTTTTCACCGACCCGAATAAGGCGACAGAGCAACGACGGTGAAAATATCGCCCCAGCGTAATGAACGAACGCGGAGAAAAACTGGAAGACCTAATGTCATGTTTCCCTAATACGAGTCTATTTTTTCCGGCGCAAAATCAGTGGGTGGATAATTTTTTTGATGCGATTCACAGTCAATGTAAATATAGTATTTGTTTTGACTCACGTAGTGAGTCAAAACAAATACTCTACTTATACTGACACGCAAAATTTTGATTAAACCTGTTTATAAGAAGCAAATAGTCCTGGGAAATTGAATAAAATAAAATACAGGCACCTCAATACCTGTTTTTCAAAGTTAATTGCGTCAGCATCGTCAGGAGATGCTATAAATCGGATGCTGTGATCAAACCTGAGGACCTGATGATGCTGTGAAAAGCGAAACCTAGGTCGTAATAAGTTTGTACTCGTTAAATTTGGTTGTTTTGTGATTCGTAAGCACAGTCAAGCTAACCAGGAAACCCTACCTTTTGTTCAATTCAGTTAATAAATCGCACTTAAAGAACTTAAATTTTAGATTCACCTTAATAAACCCATTCTTCTAAATAGGTTTTTTATTAAAGACTTGATTCATGGAGTGCCCGCTCTCTGCTTGAATATACTTTTTCGTTCATATTGACTTTTTTTCGCTCTAATTTGAGCAATCTCCATAAAAAACTATGTTAAAATCTCCACTTTCAAGACTGAAATACAGTTAATCTTACTTGGAAACTGTATTTTATTCTCATCTCAGTTTATGAAACGCTCTTAAAAGGATGCATTATTTAAGATTTCGGAAAATCTGGAATGAGTGAGTGACCCCGAGGCCATAGCCACCTGGAGAAACGATCGCGTAGGGTGTGCGCGGCAAAAAATGTCCACCTCGCTCCGATGCGGGGGGCCATGTTAACTGACATGTTCAAACTCCCGACGCATCCGACCGGAAGTCGTCATCATGTCGGCGGAGGAAAGGGTGGACGAGGAAAAAAATGATCGCCGACACCTCTCGTAACCTCCACGCTCCACAGGGGCCGTCAACACTTCCCGAGCACATTGTAAGCTCAGAGAAAGTAATGAACGTTTTCACTTTGAAAATTGGTATCGTGGTGTTTGCGTTTGCATGTTAAACGGCTCCAGACTGCGATTAATTAACTTCGGATGAGTTTCATTTGAAAGATCGTAATAATGTTGGTAATTTAAATAAAATCAGTCCGAGATGTCTGCGCAGGGAGAGGGCCTTTCAATTTGGCGGTGATGAAGATGATATAGAAGATGGTGTACATTAAAAATTATTTTTTTTCCGGTACCTATGGCGTGCACCCAAGCATTTTTTGAAATGCGATGTAATGTTATGAATTAACTTAAATTTGTACCGTATTATAGAATTATAGGTTTTACATAGTAATCTTAGGAATTATTCTTTGTTACCTATCCCTCTGACTGATATTACATTTTCCATTTTGTATTTTGTGTTAATTGTCTATGGCTGTGGAATTTTTGGTTTTGTATCACTGTGAAATATTGGCCAGGTACATTTTTCGTTCTTTTTTCCGTTAAAAGCAGAATTTGATGCGCATTTTCTGTTTTGCTCTTATGGGGAAACCCGGAGTATAGTAAAAGCTATGCTTATTCTATTATAATGGACTTGACGAACTCAGATGCGAGGTTAATTATCTTACTCGGAAAGGTGCTTTTTCTCAAAAATCATCAATTACCTCTCAATTTTTCAGTTTTTCCGATTCGCCGTAATCTACACCAGGCTACTTCTACCAGTGCTTCTTCCAAACCTTTAAGAACATATGGATCGCAATTGTTGGTATGGCTTTTATATCTTTCGGCGATTCTTGTTTATTTCTCTTCACTGTTGGATAAACGTATTCCTTCCATATTTTATTTTAACTTTGGTAATAGGAAGAAGCCGCGGGTGACCATGGCATCGTGAATACGGAGGTATCATTACAGTGTTGTTTTTGGCCAAACATTCACGAAAAAGTAGCGAAGTGAGAGTAGGTGCATTATCGTGCTGCAATTTTATCGAGCTGTTCTGCTATAAATTTGGAATAAACTCCACTTTCTCCGGCGAGATGTTTTAGAACAGCATATTGAACAATGATACTCAAACGATATCGTACTGTCTACCAAATTTATTTCAAACTCTTACAACACGTGTTTCAACTGTCTAGCAGTCTTGCCTGATGATGACTGCTCGACAGTTGAAACACGTGTTGTAAGAGTTTGAAATAAATTCGGTAGACAGTACGATATCGTTCGAGTATCATTGTACAAATTTGGAAGCTATCTTCGAATTGATTCACGCAAATGGCTTGAAACTTCTGGGTTGTGCACCTTACTGACTCTAAGATCTGGTAATAAGAATTAAGAATTAGAGTAGATAAATAAGAATAAGAATATAAGTATAATAAATAAGAATAAAAAAAGAAAAAAAAGACAAAAAAAATGAAAAAAAATAATAATAAGAAATAAGAATTCACGACACGCAATTCCGTTGAAATGGAAGGAAGCTGTGGGCTCTAATTCCGCGTATTTTTTATATTACCTCTATTTGTACGCGCTTTACCCTGTCTCAGATGCAAGGTACAAGTCCATTTGCTTACCCATAAGAAGTATGCAAATCATAGCGAAGTTATAAGCAGAAGTTTAACAAAAAAGATTAACACTTTGCTTGGCAGGTTTCTTATCAATACTGCTAGTCATGGTAAAATAGTAGCGAACTTCGACGTCGTCGTCTCTCAAAAGGCCTTGTCGCTGTCTTTGTGGCCAATAGTCTCTTTCTAAGGCTGTTTCTTTCATTTCCCCTGTAGCAGTTGCAGTTCATGATTGACATCACACTGTGAAGTAAGGATATTCTAGGTTGTCCTCTCCTTTTCTACCCCAACACCTTTCCCTCAGTTATGTTCTTGATGAACTCATTATGTCTTACTAAGCGACCAACAAGATTAATTTCCCTGGAGTGATTTGCTTGGAGAAGCGTTCTTTTTTTCGCCCACTTCTTTCAAAATTTGCTCATTTGTTTTCATCATGGCCCGACTTGTTTTAGTCATTATCCTCCAGAACCACATTTAGGCTGCCTGGAGCCTGTCTTATTATTGCCTATTTAATGTCCACACTCCACACGATCGTCTTTACAAATCTCTTCCTCGTATTAATTGAAAGGTGGTTTTTTTACCAAGAGGTTTCGCTTCCTTTGGAAACCTTGTTTGGCCAGGGTGATCCTTCTCTTAACATCTGTTAAGTTTATATTTTCATTTGTTGTTAGACTTCCCAAGTAGCAGAAATCCTTTACTCATACACATTTTCTGTTTTTCTCTTATGGGGAAACCCGAAGTATATAAAATCTATGCTTATTCTATTATAATGGACTTGACGAACTCAGATGCGAGGTTAATTATCTTACTCGGAAAGGTGCTTTTTCTCAAAAGTCATCATTTACCTCTCAATTTTTAAATTTTCCGATTCGCCGTAATCTACATCAGGTATAATATACTTCTACCAGTGCTTCTTCCAAACTTTGAAGCACATATGGATCGCAATTGTTGGTATAGCTTTTATATCTTTCGGCGATTCTTGTTTATTTCTCTTCACTGTCAGAAAAGTGTCTTCCCTACATGTTTTATTTCATCTTTGGTGAGAGGAGGAAGCCGCGGGTGACCATGGCATGTGAATACGGAGGCATCATTCCAGCGAACTTCACGCTTAAGAATTATTCATATGTGATTTGTTGGCAGGGCAAAATGTAACTAAAATAATTTTGGTGGTTCCACCGAGAAAGTACAAAAATGTAAGAGGTCACCTTCAAGGTCCTTCGAGGGTCAATTCAGGGAATGACACTTCGGAAAATGGCGTTTATTCTTGGAAACCATACAGAACCAATATCTGGACAACCTCACCTAACACTCCCATTCTCCAGACTGCCCTCCCTTCTCCTTCTTCCTCATGATCCAGAAACCATGGCTTGGCGTCCCCATGTGACAACCCTGCTTCATTGGTCACCAACTAGGGCTGAGCGGTATTTGAATCCCAATATCAATATCCAATATCTTAAAATATTAGAAATAATGAAAAGATATAATTTTGGTGTATTGGAAAATATCGAACAATAATATTAACTGGTAAAAAAACATAAAACCCTGCCAGAAGTCTATTATAACCGAAGGGAGTTACTTCGAAAAAGGGACTTTATTAACTACATATGTAACATGTACGATCTTGTCCTTTCTCGGCGAATTATATGAATAAATACTTCTCGGGCTTCTAGCCGAGTAAGAATTTTTGTGGCTGACGTTTCGATGGATAACACTTCCATCGAAACGTCAGCCACAAAAATTCTTACTCGGCTAGAAGCCCGAGAATTATTTATTTACATATGTAACATTTTCATTATAAAATAAGAAAACCAATGTTAGCTTCTTTTCCCCTGGTATTCCTATTAATTAGGGATGAGTCGATTCCACTTTTTTTCGATTACGATTCCGATTCTTTCAAATCGATTCCCGATTCTCGATGCCGATTCCATCGATTCTTATCCCTAATAGCAGGTGGGATATTGATATACCAGTAGCGTACGACTGTTATTTAAATTCAAGTATTGGCTGAAATAAAATAACAAGGACGATTGAGTCGCTCAAAAAGTATATTTATTAACAAATAGCAAATATATACTCAGCTTATTGAGGTAGATAAAAAGTACAAATTGATGGTCTACACCCAAAATTACTGAGAAAAATATGATGTAGTAAATGAAATTTGATGTGAATATTTATCTATCTGGAATCAGTGGAATTGGAATCGAATTAAGCGATCGATTCGCGATACCGATTCTAATCTTGAGAATCGATGGAATCGAGAATCGACATTTGGATACGACTCATCCTTACTATTAATAATGGTGGAAAAGGAAGTGCTGCACTGAGTGCCACGAGCGCCGTCTGTTTCCAAAGATTAAGAGCGCTCTCCGACCACCCTCCTCGCCGGGTTCCAATGTAAAACACTTGAATTTTTAACATTGGTAATTCAACATTCCGAATTGCAAATATTGGTTCTTCAATATACAATATTCCAATTATAAATATTGTTTTTTCCGACCACCAATATCCAATACAGGATATAGGTATTGGTCGTTCCAAAATTGCGATATTGGATTCCCAAAAAAAAGAAATATTTATATTCGAACCCGTTGAAAATATTCAAACATGGCGGGTGAATTTATATGAAGGATTTGCCATGAGAAAAATACGGCCTGGACCGGGAATCGCACCTCGTACCTTTGGTTAGCCGAACCAATGCGCAGACTACTAGGCTATCCAGGCTTCCTAATTCCCATGGCAATTTTTGGTGGATACGAGGCAACTAGATCTTACGCCCTTGCGGTCCATCAAAGATGGCAACGCAAAGGTGAAGAGGGCTTCAAAGAAGCCACAACCAAGAGACAGTATCCTTCCCCAGAACTTAGCTGTGCTTAGCTATTTGAAAATATTCAAACCTGGCGGATTAATTTTTTTGAAGGAATTGCCATGAGAAAAATTCGGCCTGGACCGGGAATCGAACCACGGACCTTTGGCTTGCCAGCTCAGAAAATTGACGTACAATTATGACATTTATTTCACATCATGGATACTTTAAGAAAGACAATCCTCAGTTATATTGCACAACAGTAAGTCACCTTTCCGTGCAATTTTATCACAAATTAAACTCGAGATTACGCATTTTATTAAAGGAGAATGAAAATGACATTCTAGTGGCAACACATTGTTCAGTTGTAATAACGCGTAAGTAGCTCATTGTTCAGAATGGCGGGACTGCTGATGTGGTCCTTCATGACTCGACCAGCCCACCTAAATGTTGTATTTCCCATCGGACCAAGATCCCCTAAATTAAAATAAAAATTAAAAGAAAAAGTTTCATTTAATATACTTGCGCCGTAATTCAAATAAGTCTTCCGCTCATAACTTGGCATTTTGTTTCTTTCTCTGATGCGGTCGTTACGTAATATTACTGTCCACTTCAAGTAGTATTACACATTTTTCAGTCTTACTAACATACCCACTGTTCAGCTATGGCCAATCTCCGTGTTCTTTGACTGTCTGCCCCGGTGGCGGAGGGGTAAAGTCCTCGCCAGCTAGCCCTATGGTCGCGGGTTCGAGTCCCGCCTGGGTAGAGTATTATCTGCCCAGGAAATGGGTGTTTGTGTCTCGTCCCTTGTTACCGTTTTTTTTTTACCCGACGTAAATTGGCACATTGTGCTGTATTCGGGGTAGTAAAGATAAATAAATAACTAAATTAGTACTTAGTTTTCTGCATTTTGATATAATTTATTTATGGTCAATATATTGCAGTACAATAAGAGCCCGTATTTTATGCGATGAGAAAATCTCAAAATCATGGGTAATGTACCTTTCTCCGGATGCAAATATTATAAATGTACAGTCACTTCATAAAGTATCGCGAAACACTATGCTAGCGGTTTGTATAGGTCGGCTTTCGAAGATGGAAGCACGTTGGCTATCCTGTGCCATCTCTGTTGACTATGAGCATTTCCAGGTACAGTATGATATTTATTGAAAGTCAAGAGGGACATAGCCACCAGAGATAGTTCAGGATAGCCAACGTATTTCGAGCTTCGACATCCGACCTATACGAACCGCTAGAGTAGTGTGTCGCGATACTTTATGAAGTGACTGTACTTTCATCAGCTATCTCGGCGACTGTGACGCAAAATTTCGAATGAAGAACGGCAGGGCCGCTGTATTAACTTGTCCCTGGATATTTCTCGTTATGAAATGAAATAGTCCTTGAAAATAATATCGGATACTAGAAGCTTACTATTACATCTCTTTCGTATTTAGTTTTCCTACGCGGAGAAAAAGGGAAAAGGAAATTTGAAAATAGTGTTTGTCTATCCAGCATTAATACCGGTTTCTTGGAAAACTTTCTTTAGAAGGCGAAAATTTCCGGATTGTTGATTAATGAATAAAAAAACTGCATCTTATCATCTTGCTTGCTTACACAAATACATTCACGTCGCCATTTTCATCAGACATGGGGTGTAAACGCATGAGGTAACTAGTTTTCTTTGTGTTCCCCCATTGCAAAGCATGTCAGATTAGGATCCTCTCTCCTCAAAGTTCACGAATAGCGTAAAATACTTCTCTCCAAGAACCTACGCCTGCGACATTATTTGTAGATTCGAGGACACCGTTAAACATTCAGCGGTCGAGTATCACTTCTTTTTCCGATGCACTTGCTGAATTTCCAATTAAGATTCACGGTGACGCTTCCGATGAAAGCGAAATTCCTTTCGCTCGATCCTGACCGATCAAGAACATAAGAAGCGTATGGTAGACACTCGACGCCGCGTCAAGAGCAGGCATTTGAGGTGGATCCCATTGATTCCTTGAAAGAGTTATTTACAGATCCAGCACTCCTCTGTGGCGACCGTGTAAAATGCATCCTTGACGAAGGTGAAGATGAAACTTTTGACCGTAGCACTTTCAATACCCTATGGGACAGAAGGAACGGCGGGATTGCTTATACGGTCCTTCATGACTTGAGAAGCCCACGTAAATATTATATTTTATATCGCAACGTTAACGTTGAGTGAGAAATACAAATTAAACGGAAATATTATTTTTTAAGTTCTTACGCCGTAATTCAAATAAGTCATCTGCTCGTAAAAACTTGGCATTTTTTGTTTCTATGTTGCGGTCGGTACGTAGAATGACCGACCACTTAAGTTAGTTCGAGTGAGATAGTTCCCCAATCGTAATAGAGGCCATATTCGGATTGTACGTATTAATTTCACCAGCTGTGGGACACACGAATTAAATCTTGCATTATTAATGATGCAATAAACTAGTTTTACATGACAGAAATTGTAAGTAATCGAATGAAAATATCTAATTAAGTCTTTAACTTGACTCATTTTTTCACGCGGTACGTTTGAAACTCCATCTAAACGTAAGGTTTACTGTAAACCCGAAGAATTTACTGCGGTGACAATATGATGAATTTTCAAAAATAGTCGAGAAAAAACACAAAATACACACTGTTGAATTTTTGACGTAACAATAATAATAATTTATTTAACACATACAGGTAACCCCAATTACATGCGTTATAATATAAATAGAGTAAAATAAAAAAATGAAAAAGAAAAACAACTGTTTAGGTTCTATTAAAAATACGAACATTTTCTTTTTTGGGGACACTAAAGGGTCAGAAATAAAATCAGCATCTTTATAATTATTCAAAAATTTATTATCCGTGCGCATCATCCTAGTTAGCGGTTCATATTTACAGACATCCACCCGACTAAAGTGGCATCTGAAGAGTGGAGTGTGCTTGTCCTCCTTGGAGGCGCATTCAGGTTGATTAAGCCAAGTAGATGGCTGGAATCCACATCACCCATCATAATATTACGCAGGAAGATTGCATCTGAAACTCTCCTTCTGACTCTAAGTGGAGTGAGCGTAAAAAAATTACATAAATTGGGGTATTCGGATGCTGTATAGACATATATATCTAGGTGTTAGAAATTATTGATTGGTTAAATAAGGTCTCTCTCGAGTGCATGCACGTACCATTTCCCATGTAAAGGCGCTGGCATTTTCTGGCAAATAACTCGGAAAGTAATGTAGTATGGGGTTGAATTTTTGGTTTTAATGGAAGGGTGATATATTTTTCCTTAAAATGAGACCAAATTCATTAATTTCTAGGTAAAATGATATTTCGCTCCAACTACCTTAAAGTAGTAGTAACACATTTTCCCGTCGTATTAACATAACTAATGTTCAGCTATGGCACGGCTCTGTGCGCTTTTCAATCGGCACTTCGTTTACTGTATTTTGATGTAACTTGTTTTATGATTATTGTTTCCGCGGCGAGCAGGTATTCTTTCCATTTATTCTTCCGGGATTCGGCAGCGTCACTTTTTTTCTGACGTTTCTTTTCCTCTCCTGCAGGTGTTTTCAGGTCTAAGATGCGAGGGCTTCTTTTGGCTGAGTTTATCTAGTAGAGTCGGTAGGGCCGGTCGCTTCTGATTGTCTGCCACTTTTGATGTGACTCATTTCTGGCCAATGGAATATAATGCTAAGACCGTCCATATTGTATGCGATGAGAAAATCCCCAAATCATGGGCTATGTTTGTTTCTCCGGATGCAAAGATTATTAATATACTCTCATCAGCTATTTCATTGATTATGACTCAAAATTTCAAATGAAGAACTGCAAGGCCACTGTATCAACTTTTCTATGGCTATTGCTAGTTATGAAATGTAATAGACCATGAAAAAATATAGGATACTGGAAGATACATAAATTTCGTTTTTTAGTTTTCTGACGATGAGAAAAAGGTTGTCCAGGAGCTCGTTTCCATACGATAGACTGATGACTTTGCTATTGTCCATTTTTTTCTGAATGTTGATCATAAACCTCCCCCTGTCACTCACCGTGGAAGGAAGGTCGAAATTGTAATAACACAAACTTTGTCACGTCTGCAATTAATCACGGAATTACATTCGATTTCAGCTGTTATGCCATCATCAGGTACACTGATGTAGATCGGTTTTTAAGCAAATACATTTGTCTGAGCGGAAATGCTGTGAATTAAATGGTTGAATGGGATGAGGGGGTAGTGAGTGAACTATTAAGAGAGAAGCCGTCGTCATTTCGCACATCAGCTACCCCTCCAACACCATGCCTCCCGTGGTGGAGGGGTTGCTGATGTGCAAAAGATGTGGTTCGTCAAGGTGACGAAAGAGGAAGGTGCGCGAGCGTTGAGGCATATAGAGGGGGCATCACGTCATCAAACTGAAGCCTGGCAGCCGAATAAACAACCATATTGTTTAGCCCTGCTCTTTCCCTACTTTCCTATGGATCGGAATCGACCGATTTGAACGAATCAGCTCTTGTACAGCAATAATATCAACCATTTGTTTGAAATTTAAGTCAAGTAACTCTTTAAACGAATGTTGGTTGCTTAGTGCTATGGATTCTACTCAGTAATTTCAACAGATTCAGGCGAGATATCGAGGAAATTCGTCATATTTAAACAGAAACAACAATTGCACTATTCCACAAGGTATTTTAATGCATACGACGCGTTTCAACTCACAAAGCCATCATCAGGTACAAGACCAAGTCTGTGAGTTGAAACGCGTCGTACGCATTAAAATACCTTGTGGAATAGTGCAATTCTAGTTTCTGTTTTAATGATTCTACTCAATCTTACCATTGCTTTCATCGTGAATGCGGTTGATTATGAATTCAAATAAACAAAAAAAATATATAAGGAGAATGCATATTATAGAAATATGTCTACGCTAATTTCTACCAGCTAAGGAGGCGTTGAGTAATAGAAAGTAGCTGATGACGGGGACCTCGGGTAAGGATGTGAAGAAGAGGCCGGTGAAGAGAATTGCAGTACGGGATCATCAGAATTAAGATAAACCATAAGAAAACAAAAGTTATGAGATTCTCTAGGGCAAAGATAGCGGGGCTGGTCATTGAAGCTGAAGGACACAAACTCGAGCAAGTAGACCATTTTAATTACTTAGGTATTACGGTAGTAGTAAGAAGAAAACGGACATAGTAGCAAAGACATACGGTAGAGAATAGCGCTAGCTAAGGAGGCGTTTAGTAATAGATGGGAGATGATGTCGGGAACATTGGGGTCGGATGTCGGGGTCGGGTTCACTTTCTGGGAAAACTAGATAGGACGCATGAATAAAATATTGCAATATTAATGGTGCAGCAATGGCATACGGAAGACAATAGCGCTAGCTAAGGAGGTGTTTAGTAATAGAAGGAAGCTGATGACGGGGACCTTGGGAACGGATAGGAATATGAGGCTGGTGAAGAGCTTAATATGGAGCGTTGTGTTGCATGGGGCAGAAACGTGGACCCTCAGAAAGGCTACAGGCATTTGAGATGTGGGCGTGGAGAAGGATGTAGAAGGTGAGGTGGACGGAGAGGAAGATTAACGCGGAAGTGCTGGAGATGGTGGGCGAGGAAAGGAAAGTTCTGAATGAAATCCGGGATAGGCAGGGTAGGTGGTTGTAGTGGGTTATAAAGGGTCATGGGTTGCTCAATAATGTGATAGAGGGAAGGATGTTGGGCAAGCGGGGAAGAGGAAGAAAGAGAATAGGTTTCATGGACAGGAGACGAAGAAGGACAAGTCGTATGCTGAGGCGAAAAAGGATATACTAGAGTGAGATCGGAAAAGAAAAGAGGTTTTTATGGAAATAAATGAAAAGAGAACCCTACTCAACACCATGGGAATAAGAAATATAAAATTTTTAGGACATTTCCCGAGACAAAATAGATCTTTTGTCAATGTGATGGAGGGGAAGGTGCTCGAGAAAAAATATAGAGGATGACTAAGGTTGCAGTACCCGAACAGGGCACAAGAACTGATGGGGACGGAAAATTATTGGCAGTTTAAGAGATAAGCGGAAAACAGGACCATTTGGTTGCAGCAACAAGGCGGAGCCTTTAGTTAAAGAAGAAGAGCGAGATAGGCCCCTGAAAGTGCTGAAAACCGGGGGAGATTCTCTGACATTCGACAAAACCTACCGGTAGAATACTTTTTAAAAATCGTTGGGTAACATGGTAAAATTTCAATATACAGTAAACTCCCGTTTATCCGAATCGCGTTTATCCGAAATCCGCTTAATCCGAACAAAATATTCCAACTGCCCCTACCCGATCTTCATCCAATGAATACCATGGGAATGCCAACAGGAGGAGGCGACTTATCCCGAAATCGTTTGTTTCCAACGTTGGAGAAATATTGCCGCAACAAAAGTTTCTCAAGCGAAAAAACAAAAAAAACATTACAGACTTTTTTACCAAAAAATAAATTCTAATGGAAAGTCCTAGAACTTCAAGGTTTAATAGTTAAAAGTTTTTTTTTTACTTTAAAGTTTGTGCATTAAAAAACCACTGTGTTCTCCGTGCTCTTGACAAACTTTCCGTATCTTTGATTAATCTCTGGTATTTTTTAATGATTTTGTAGTTTATTTTTTCATTATTAAAATTCCTGTTTTTCCCGCTGCTAAATGAGGTGGATTTTTTCTGTATGAACGCAAAATAAACGAGCTTTTCTATTCAGCATTTAAAATATTTGTCTTTTCAATCATACTTTGGCGCCTTTTTAACTCGTCAACAAAAATTTTTCAATCAAAAACATGTAGGCTTGTTCACAACCATATTAATAGCATTTTACGTACGCACGTTTTACGATAATATTTCGCAGTATTGATGCAATTCGGGGTGTTTCACGTGGGACATCGGTTTATCCGAAATTTTCATTATCCGAACCGGCCGCCGTCCCGATCATTTCGGATAAACGGGAGTTTACTGTATATGCGTTACCCCGCAAGCGCTCTTGAAAAATGAGGGTCAACGAAGATGGTGGACTGTCTTCAGCTTCTACCATTGGTCAGCATAGCAAGCGCTCTCTCCATGTAACTCAATAGGTACGAGATAGGAGTAGGAGATGTAAGGATAGGGGAGCCAGGGTGAGGAAATTGTGGATGATGGAAGGACTACGTAAGGGTTCGGGGGGGAAATGAGGGGGTAAATAAGGAGATTGAAGTAAGACGGAGAAGGGGGTCATCGGTGGACCGGGAGAGGGTGGGAAGGGAACGAAAGCGCCTTCGAGTTGCGGGGAATCTGAAGTAAGGTCACGTCTCTGGAGCGGGATGTAGCGGGGGGGGAAAGTCTAGGGGGAGGGGAACTGGGCGGAAGACGGTAGGAGGAAACTGGGCTGCTTCGTCTTGAGGCGCGGAGACGGGATGAGGTGAATTGTGGGAAGAGGGAGATACGTGGGGGGGTGTGGGAGAAACGCGTACTTCAGGTGGTGGACTGGGATGAGATGGGGGTGGGGAGGTCAATACGGGTTCATATGTGCCGGAGAATGAAGGTGATTGAGATGGTGTGGATTGTATTCAGTCGGCTGGAAGGGGGGGTGGGGATGCGTTGGTGGGAGAGAGGGAGGAGTAGTCGGGGGTTCCAGTAGGTAGGACTCGCTGAAAGGCTCGGGTGATGAAGAAGGGTTGTTATGTGTTGGGAATCGGAGATGGAGGTGTGACGAAAGGTATAACAAGTGCCACATTATGGCAGGATCACACCCTCCCCTCTCTCCCTGCCCTCCTTCCTCAATCGTCATCCGTCCAGCTTTCAACCCTTTCAATGTCCCTGCCCCGTGCTATGGTACTTTTGTACTTCCGCGCCTGTAATGACCCCATTTGATAAAATTATAATAATTTTATTTTATTAATAATATATTTTTCAAATAAATTTCCGAAAAAATGTTACTTATTGTAAAGGGTAGATACCATTGTAATTTTTTTTAAATGGCTAATTCATTGCTGAACTGAAGCATTTCATGGTAATCAGTGGGAAATTTTGTCTCCAAACCATTTTATTCTCAGCCAATCGCTCCATTTCTTCTTAAGTAATGCGTTTAGCAATTGTTTTTCGTCAACGCACCCCCCGGTTCGTCCAATCGTCATCCGTCCAGCTTTCAACACTTTCAATGTCTAAGCCAGTGCTATGATGTTCTTTTACTTCACCGCTTGAAATGAGCGCCTTTGAAAAAAATTACAAGAGTTCTATTTTTTATAATAAAATATTTTTCAAATAAATATACGAAAAAAATGTCACTCAATGTGAATGGTACCATTGTAATTTTTTAATTCATTGTAATCATTTATTTCATTTATTATCATCAGGATCGGTCAGCAATGGGAAATTTTGTCTCCAATACATTTTATTTTCAGCTAATCGCTTTAGTCCTTCATAAGTGATGCGTTTTGCAGCTGTTTTTCTGGCACAATTTTCACAAAAAAATTTGTTGAGACATCCTCGTAAATGTCCCTGCCCGTGTTATAGTACTCTTTTACTTCCGCGATTGTAATGAGCATATTTGATAAAATTATAATAATTTTATTTTTTATAATATATTTTTAAAAATAAATTTCCGAAAAAATGTTACCGTTTTAAGGGTAACGTTGTAATTAAAAAAAAAGGGTAATTCAAACTAAAGCATTTCATCGTCATCAGCAGTGGCCATCTGAGGGAAATTTTGTGTCCGATCCATTTTATTTTCAGCTAATCGCTGGATGCATCTAGCTTCCAACCCTTTCATTGTCCCAGTCAGTGCTATGGTATTTCTTTACTTCACCGCTTGAAATGAGCGCCTCTGAATAAATTTTAATAATTCTATTTTTAATAATAAAATCTTTTTCAAATACATTTCCGAAAAAATGTTACTCATTGTGAAGGGTATTATTGTACATTTTTAATTCATTGCTAAATTCAGGAATTTATTCATCATCAGCATCGGTCATCAATGATAAATTTTGTCTCCAATGCATTTTATTTTCAGCTAATCGCTCAATCCCTTCTTATGTGATGCGTTTAGCAGCTGTTTTTTTCGCACAATTTTCACAAAATGTTTTTTAGAGATATCCTCGTAAATGTCCCTGCCCCTGTTATACTTCTCTTTTACATCCGCGCTTTTAATGAGTGCCTTTGTAAAAATTATGATAATTTTATTTTATAATTATATTTATTTTTTCAAATAAATTTCCGATAAAATACACGCTGTACACGTGGAATTCTTAATTTATGATAGATACTGTAACTAGCGAGACCGAGAACGTATTGGAGATTTGGGAACGTATATTAGTTTGGGAATTTTCTCAATTTTGTGATTTATTATTGATGTTTTGTTAACAAACAATATCTAGAATTAGCCCCTGAGACACATTGAATACAGCATAGCAGAAGCTTTCAGCGAATAAAATAGACAAAGAAAATATGTAAAATTACTCTGGGTACACTTTCCACTGGGGTCCGGTTTGAACCAGTCGTATCGTGTTCAACACCCGTTCCGAGGGTTGCAGGTTCGAGACCAAGCGAAGGGAAAAAATTTTCCAGGCCGGCCAATAAAAATTTTGCAGGCTACTCGAATTCGACCCCACTACTGAGAGGCAGGAGTCTCGGCAGAAGGCATTGATGGCGCAGATCAAGGAGATCGGACCGGTATCAACAGCCGCACCTTCGGGCGAAAGTGAAGTTCACGAAATTGGCCGGGGTACTGCGATGTGGAAGGCAACGGGGAAACCACCACGTTCGTCTCCCTAGGAGATGCAGCCCTGCGTTCTAATTATATAGGTATGTGACGTGATGGCATCCCTCCCCATAAAATAATCCGGAGTTAAAATAGTCTCTCAATTAGATCTCCGGGTGGGGACTACTAGAAGGGGTACATGAGTCAGGAAGGTCACCACCTACCAATTGTCACCTGAAGATGGCGCATCGAAATTGAAAGCCGGGTCAAGAGTATGCTTACGATCTGGCAGACTTCAAGGTTTTCATTTTATAATGCTGAAATTCCGCGTGAATCTTCGGATTTTGTAGTTATCTACCTAAACGTTTTGCTTCCCGCACTAATTAATGCACTCTATACTTTGTGTTGATCCTAATTGCAAACGGTGCATCCGGTACGCCTAGCAAATTGTAAGACGTTCTTTTGGCTACGTATCAAAGATTAAATGTATGAACGAAATGAATTGTAATGTAGTGTGAAAGATAAAAGACGTTTTCTTTTTGCCCATTGCAATTTCCCCGTACCCTGTTGCCGCGCAGGATTGCGGGGCGGGGCAAGAAAACCTTTATCCCGCCTTCTCCCGTCAACTCTCCGAAGTTGTGACATGGTCTTCCTTCCTCCCCCAATTTCTGTCCTCTCTCCCTCCCCTTCCGGCAAATCGCTCCCCGGGACAATCCAAAGCACTAGAGTAGGTAGTACGTATTAGGGCTGCCATATCGACTAAAAAACACCGAGTAGTCGATTTTTCTGTTCATAAAAGTATTCTCCACTCACTCAATTTTCATCGGATTATTTTACTACTCGATGTTTTCGATGTCTCAGCCAAAAACATGGAGCTGTCCGATACATCGGCTGAAAAAATCGAGTTGCCGATTATTCGACGTTTATAAAAGTACTCACCACTCACTCAATTTTCATCGGATTATTTTGCTTACTCGATGTTTTCGATCTCTCGGCCAAAAACATCGAGTAGTTCGATACATTGACAAAATAAATCATCGAGTTGCCGATTATTCGACGTTTTTAAAAGTACTTATCACTCTCTCAATTTTCATCGGATAATTGTACTACTCGATGTTTTCGTTATCTCGGCCAAGAACATCGAGTAGTCCGATACATCGATGTCGAAGTGGCCTCCCTAGTTCGTATGTACCCGAGGAAGAAGGTGGCATGGGGACGAATGTGATTTCCCATTGTATGATTCGATGCGGTACTGGAGGAGGTATTGTTGGTGTGATCACTGTGCACAGAAAGTGAAGTTGAGTTGAAGTAATAAACTTCAACACGCCAACATGCACACAAATACCAGCGTGTTGCTATTCTAGGCTCCCCTGTGAATATCCGTTCCTGGTTTTGATTTTAGCTCACCAGTGGAAAGAATATCGCTCTGTACTCTTCTGGCAGAACGGAACTACGGATATCTCTTTATAGAACTGCTTAAAGTAGTCTGAGCGAGATGATTCCCCAGTCGTAATGGAGATCATATTCGAATTAGACCTTTGATTTCAAGCAGCTGTAAAAAGCATGAACTAAATATTGCATTATGAACAGTGCAATGTACTCTGATTTGACGGAAATTCTAAGTAATTAAATTATAATATCTATAATAGTCAATTTAATTTTCAATATGAATTCCAATATAAAATTCTTTTACTTGACTCATTTTTTTCACGCGTTTTTTTATTATTTATATTATACTTTTTTCACACACTACGGAAGGTTTTTCACGATCCTAAAAATTGATGCGGTAACTCTCTCTCACACTTCAATGGCGCTACAGCCCCAGTTGAGCCTTGGCCTCGTCAATTTTCCGTCTCCACCCATTTCGGTCTCTTGACTGTTCTCTCCAGTTTCTGATCCTTTGGAGGTCTCTTGCATCCATGCTTATGTCATTTTCCCACCTTTCCCTTGGTTTTCCCACTGGTCTCTTTCCTTCCATACTCTCCGAGAAGACTTTTTTTGCCACCCTCGTCTATGGCATCCATTGGACATGTCCTGCCCATCGGAGCCTCATTAGCATAATGTGTGTGGAAATTTTAGGCTATTTAGCTTAATGTGTGCAAAATGTTTTGTACAGTTCATTTATTTCATGTTTCTGATGAATTCTCCACATCCCTTCACTGTATACTGGCCCATAGATTCTCCTCGGCATTCTTCTTTCTAGGCTATCCAGTAGTTCAGCAGATTTGGCCGTCATTGTCCATGTTTCACTTCCGACAGAACTGTACGTATAAGGGTTTTATAGAGTTTGACCTTTGTATCCCTGTACACACTTGTAGACTTAAATACAGGAAGTACGGAGTAGAAGGTGCGGTTTGCTGCATGTATTCGCATCCTTATTTCCTTAGTCTCATCGTTGTCCGAGGACAAATTGGTATCGAAATAGGTAAAGTTGTTAATACCTTCAAAGTTGTAGTTCCTAGTGATGATGTTTTGCCCATTACTAACTCTATCCTTTCTACGTTGTAACATAAACTTAGGTTTATGTTCGTTTGCTGTAGGACTTAGATCTTTAGCAGCTGTTTCTAGGTTCTCAAAGGCTTCCTTTTTTGATGGTACAGATCTTCCCAAAATGTTCAGGTCGTCTGCGTATCCTACAATTTGTTTGGATTTATTTGTGAGGGTAACTATGTGATTTATTTTCAGAAATTGTTAAGAAAACATACAGACTACTCGCTTTTAATTTTTTGACGAGATCTAGGCGATAGAAATTCCTCATTTTTAAAAAGTCTCTTCTCATTTTAAAGTAAAGGCTCTATAAGAACTTCCCCAGGAAAGTATTGATTTTTACAGAATTATTTACAGGAATGCATGTGTTTTAGGTTTGCTAACACATTATTAATATAATCTCTACCAAGTTCTATAAATATTGAAGACTTCGACCCATAGTCGGACGAGGCTTTTGGACATCGCTGAATGAATGTAGTACGTACTTCTATGATTTATTTTTGGATTTCAATGATTTTTGGGCAATATAATACGTACGTACATTTCTTTGTGGAAAAGTCAACGGTCTTGACCTGGACTCGATGCTAGATATCTCCACGTTACGCCCAGGCTGGATACCAATTTAAGCTACGTACTGATGGAAATATCTAGCTTAAGTTCCCGGTGCAATATCAAGGGATCCGGGATCGAGCCCCGGTCAATCCGGATGATGTTTCCCTGTCGAAATTTTGCATCCATTCACCGAAAAATGATAGAAATATTCGGCCTGCAAGTGAGTAGACGTAGTTTAAGTCAAAAACTAGGAAGCCTCACTTTGACTGTTTGCTCGTATTTATAAAAAAGGAGTAATCTTTTATAGAAAGGTATTTCAATGCATCCATTGTTGAGAGAAAGAACGAAATTAAAACAGTAATTTTCATGCGGAATGTTGATGAAGAAAATCAATGTTCCGCAAAACAATGCTTTGGAGCCAGAGGAATTGTAATATTGCTGGAGACGAAGTCGAAGAGGGAAGGTGTCATTGGCATCTGTCTACTCGCGGCCCACTTCTTAATATGCTGATGGAAAATGACATTAAAAATTGTTAAGTAGTTAATAATGGATCTGAAAATAAAAAAAGTCTTCAGAAAGCGTATAACAGGAAATTATAAACAGCAGCATTTGTAAGTAATTTCTCATAACGATTGACAGTGGTGATTTAATCAAAATGAACGAATCTATTGAGCAATTTAAGCAAATACCGCTGCTGCAGAAATTTTCAATTGTTTTAATGCTAATTAATATTTTATATTAATTATGGTTTTCAGAGTTACAGCAAATAAACTTTTATTTATTTCTATTGTCACATAATTTATACAGAATCAACCAAGTTTTAAATTAAAATCTTAATGCAGTTAAAATAAATTAAATTGAGTTTTATTAGATAAATAGATGAAATTAGTTTTCATTTGATGAAGTAAAACGGAATTAATTAACTATTATTGAAAATTAGTTCCATCCTCTTCAAAACTTGATAATTTCATCTATAATTTATACCTCTAAGCTTGTACGTATTATCACCAACTATGAACCGAAATTGAAGATCATCCCGTGGAAAGAAAGTTTCCAAATATATATTGGAGGCCGGCTGAGAAATTACATTTTATGGAGAGGTCGTACCATCTTTTGTAATCACTGGAACTAGTACGCTTAAATATAATTAATTTTCTTTTTATGCATATAGAAAAATATTTATTACTTAAATATTATCAATCCTATTTGCGTACAAAATTAAAAGTGTATTATTATCTCATTCGTGCAATCCTAAGATTGGTTGACTGCAGCCCTCCATCCTTCCCTATCTCATTCTAGGTTTCTTTCTTCCTGGGAACTCTTCCTATATACTTTCTTCTGTATTTGGTCCATGAACTCATTCCTGGGTTTCCTCTGGGGAAATTTCCCTCTATTTTGCCTTCAATTATGTTATTCACAAATCCATTGTGTCTCAGGGTGTGTCCGATCTATCTGGTTCTTCTTCTCTGTATGGAGTTTCATATGGTCCATTCCTCTTCTGCTCTTCTGTAAATTTCATCGTTTATTATTTTGCCAGTCCACTTCATCTTCAGCATCCTCCTCAAGCGCCGGGTTTCGAAGTCTTCCTATCTCTTCTTGCCTGCTTTTCCAACGCCTTCGATCCATGCAGTGCCAAACTCCACGCGGAAGTGTTCACATACCGTTTCCGTACTTCCACTGACCATAAATCAGTGGAAGAAAACCCAGCTATTTTTCATTTGTGAAAATCAACTTCCACATACTTGAGCCTCAAATAATAGATCGTATTAAGGTAGTTTGAGCTAAATATCATTTTACCTAGAAATGAATAAATTTTGTCTCATTTAAAACAAATATCTCACCCTTCTAATGACACCGAAAATTCAACCCCTTACCACATTACTTTCGGAGATACTGGCCAAAAAATACCAGCTTATTTAAATGGGATATGGTACGTGTATGCACTCCAGAGAGACCTTACTTTAAAAATGAGGCATTTCCTACGTTTAAATCTCGTCAAAATAATCAACAGTTTGTAGTTAGTATGTTTTCTAAACTATTTTTGAAAATTAATCACATTGTCACCGCAATTGGTTCTTGGGTATCACAAAATACGTTCCGCTTTGATGGAGTTTCAAACGTACCGCGTGAAAAAAATGAGTCAAGTTAAAGACTTATTTGGGTATTTTTCATTTCCTTACTTACCGTTTCTGTCATATAAAACTATATAATTGGACCATTAACAATGCAATATTTAGTTCATGTGTCCTACAGCTGGTGAAAATAAAACGTATAATTCGAATATGGTCTCTATTATGACTAGGGAACTATCTCACTCGGACTTCCTTAAGCGTTTTATTATTTTATTTCATATCGTACTTTATATACTACCAGAAAGTTATTTTCTTCAACCGAGCTTGAAAGGCGTACACCTCCATAACATCTTCTTCGTGGGAACTGACTCGTTGGTCCGAACTCGTGTTAATCCAGAGGTATCCAGAGAGAACTATCGTTAGAATTTCAACACAGATTTCGGTGACGGATAATGGCGTCTTTCCTGCTCTCATTCTGTAGTGCGTACCTCTTCCATTGTGTCTCCGCGGAATCCGGGAGATTCGCTACTTTTCGTACACGTCTACGACGAGGATTTCTACAAGTGTTTCGGACATTTTTCGCAATGACGGCTGAGAATGGACATCCGCCGAGGAACGCTGAGGATTCTTGTCGCTTCATTATATAGGGCGACTTCCGCGAGCTCCTTCTGTCTTCCGCGCGGTGGTTTTCGTTTCCGAGGACGCTAGTTCTTTTAATGAATCAGAAGTGACGAGGGCGCGATTTTCACGGCGGCTCGTACTAATTAACTGACTAATTAATTAGCTCTGCAAGGCCACGGAAAATGTGAGCGTCTTTTTGCGGGGGAGAAAAAAAATGCGGGTGGCGATGCATTTCGGTCACCGAGTATGACTTGTCTGCCGAATGTTTTCCGACGAAGTCCCACCAGACCCTCGCTCAGGTATGATACCCCGTTCCACTTAAGAAATAACTAAGAGCGAAACATGTTCAAAACTCGCGAGTGGAATAAACTCGACTCAAATCGTGTCTGGAACATTTCAATTACTATGATTGGTTGCGGAATGAAGTCGAAAAATGTAAAAAATTCCTTTTTTGTTCGTTTCCGGTATCGTCATCCAGGAGGGGTGAATTGGAGTAGAATATTAATGAGATAGATTTCAGGATTATTACCGCTTTTTCTTCGGGGTCAGTTTTATAATAGCTAGCTGAATTTGATCTTCTGTTGTAACATAAATTATTTGAAATACTTTTCCATAAAAATGCTCCACTTCGCAGATGACATCGCAATCATAGGTGGAAATCGTTATATAGCACTCTATGGATGGGAAGCGTGACCATTGGATAGGCTGTCCAGAAAAGGATTGAAGCCTTCGAACCCTGGTGCTTGAGGAGGATGCTGAAGATGAAATGGACGGACAAAATAAGAAATGATAAAGTGTACAGAAGAGTAGCAAAGGAAGGGACCATATGGAACACCATACTGAAAAGAAGAACAAGATGGATTGGACACAGCCTGAGACTTAATGGGTTTGTGAAGAGCATAATTGAAGGTAAAATAGAGGGAAAAGTCACAAGGAATAAGTTGGACCATTGGAAAATCAGACCAGGAGAGGCTAGTAGCCTTCAAACCTGGCTCTGGAAGAGGATGCTGAAGATAAAATAGATGGACAAAGTTAAAAATTATGAAGTTTTCAGAGGAGTAGAAGAAGAAAGGACATACAGGAAAGTAGATCCCAAATATAAAAATAAAACCAGATGGATTGGACACACCCTGAGGCACAATCGGTTTGTGAAGAACATAATTGTAAGCAAAATTGAAGAAGAATATTGAATTGAATAGCACGAGTATTTGGGTTTAAATAACAAGACTTCCGGTTTTCGACGGAACACACAATCAACATACATTAAGTTTACCATTCAAACTGAGATCGATATGAACTCGGTCCGATCTGACCATTCTAAGCCAGCTGACTCGGATCGCCTGGTTTACCAATGCCAAATCGAGTGATAGATCGATTTGAATCTGTTCTTATCGATTTGAGGTCTCAGACTGACAGAGAAAGCGGGCTGAGTTAGCCCGCTTCTCTTATCGATCCCGCTAGCCCGTTGCGTTTACCATATCGAGCTGAACAGGCTAAATCGATCTGAGTTCGATTGGCTACTGTGATGAATATGACAACATTGCCAAGGGAAACTTTTGCTGTTCACCTTGTTTACCATTTTTCTATTTTGAATCTACGTCAGAATCAGGCGTTTAATAAACATTGTTAAATCTTTTATGCCTAAAGATAATTATATTCTTCCCTTATTTTGTTAAAAATCATTATATCAAATCCGGCTGCATTAGAAATGGAAGCTGGAGTCTGTATAATTACTGGTTTTCGTGGCGTAGTAAAAGCCTCGGTTTAACGCTTTGACTTAAGAGGTTTTAATCCGAAGGAGTATTTGAAGTAATGTAAAGTAAATTTATTGCTTTCAACGACTATATTTTGAAACGTTGAATTTACATTTTCATCTGCATGAAAGCTAGGTTGTGTCTACGGAATTCCTCTGCTGAAGCAACCCTCATCTCAAACATGTGTCAACATTATACATGATATGGTACATAATATTTAACATAATCATCCTATACATCATAAAAAGTAAGAGAGTTAATGATACAATAATGTTAGTGCCATCAATTTTACAGAGTAGCAATATATTTAAGAAAAGAAAAATCGAACAATATCTTCCTCAGTCAATATCCAAAACTTGGCCAAATGTGGAAGTTCTTTTCAACTTTTCGTATTTTTAATAGTATCAGGCAACATATTATAAACCTTTGCACTCATATGAACAATGGATCGCTTGGAAATGGTTAAGTTTGGCATTGATTATTTACATGAAATTAATTAAAATATAAAAGGCTGGGCTAAGGATAAATATACTCAATTACTGCAAACTTTGTACATTTTAAGAGAAAACGGTGCTTCGAAGTACAGTCTCCTCCTTAGGTGTTGAGTACAGACTTGAGTCTTGATGCTGGGGCGGGAGACGGTGGAGTTTGTTGGCGGGCAAGATGACTCGACGAGGGGCAAAAGAACAGCTCGAGGGGTTCTCAAGAGTAGTCGGGGGAAGATGCTGGCGATGAAATTACTGCATTTACGAAACGTCGCGCGAGTTAAAGAGTTGCCCTCCGCAGATGAATTTTAAATCCAATCAAGGGCGACGTACAATGGACCTGCGAACGCCTTGATGGTTCATATTCCTCGGAGGGGGATCCTATGCATGAGAGAAATTGCGTTTGGCCCAAGACAGTCAGTCCAAGGTCAGATTGACCTCGGTTGATGAGCGGCAAAAGGGGAAAGTTGAGGTGTGGCTTTTGATTGCATTAATTTCGCAGGGCACGTCAAGACGCTAAAATATGCGGAACGCTGAAATCAACTTAAAATAATTGAATATTTTTGACCCTCGGAAATAAAGGAAAGTGGGAATTCTGAGATGAACTCTTTATTGCTGAAAATCCACCGTTTTTTCTCAAAAAAACATTCCGAAACAATGTTTAAACATTTCACATCGTATAAATGAAACCTAACATTCTCTCCCGAACGAAAGTATTACACTTGATTAAAGGCGGGACAAAGGCTTAATATACTCATTATTGCAAATTTTTACATCTTGAGAAAACGGTGCTTTGAAGTACAGTCTCCTCCTTAGGTGTTGAGTACGGACTGAGTCTTGATGCTGGGGCGGGAGTAGCGGGAGACGGCGGAGTTGGGTGGCACGTTATCACATTTGATAAATAATTAATCAGCTATTTTGTTTAACTTGGATTAATTTTTAAATTACGTTCAAATTATATCGCTAAATTTTCTTTTCTTTTTTTTACAATTTGTTTCCAACAATTAAATGACACAGGGTGATGTGACATATCGAACGAATTCTGTATTAACTGTGGTTAACCGTTCGATTGGTCTACTTAATGTATGTTGGTCGTGTGTTCCGTCGGAAACCGGAAGTCTGTTATTTAAACTCAAATACTCGTGTTATACTATCGATGACCTAAACTGAAAAAATGTAGTCTCATTATTTAGTAAATGTTGTCTCATTATTTAGTAAATGTTATACAATTTTTGAACAATATTTTTCGAGCTGAAATTGAGATGAAAAAGTTATGTGCAGTGATGCCGTCGCTATGCTTTTAAAGCAATGTATTTCAGTGTTAAAATTCGTCATTCCTCATTTTTTAACCAATATATCTTCGTTAAATGGCCGATGACTCATTAAAATTTTTATACCATTCGGTAGTAGAAGTCATACTTGATAATTAATTTTGTTTAAATTATGGAGGGCTATCGGTAAAGCCAATCCTTAACCCTTTCACCGGGATAGCCGACTAAAGTCGATCTGCGAATATTTCTGCTTCGTCGCGATGGTAGACTTCAGTCCACGGCCCTGAAAAAAATTTTTCTTCGGCCGCGACATACGCCCGAAGTCTCTCATGCTTCGTCCCCGAATTTCAACGCGGCAGTGGCGATCTCTGGTGCGGTATAATTGAACCAAGTGAACGCGTGAAGAATGTGAATACGAAGAAAATAATAAGAATATGACTTTCGTTTTTTCATTGTAAAATTACATTTTCTAAGAACGGTTGTTGAAAACTAGTTACGCTGTGAAAGGGTTAAGGCGATTCAAATGAGAAAGGACAAAAAAATCTCATTTTATTTATATGACGGGTACCCACTTATTGAAAAATATGCCCTATAATTGATGTAGACAACAAAGCTTTACCATTCCCAGCTATTTTTATCGTATGTTGAACTTGAAATGGCATGTTGTCCCATGAGAGAATGGGGAAAACACGTAGTGGAAGATATTTTCTTTCTAATTTAAATGCCATGTTGTGGGCCATTGTGTTTGAAAAGCGATAACTTCCAAAAAAAATAGATTATAAATATAAAAAGCAGCATTTTTGCCGTCTTACATTTTGAATTATCATAAAATCACTGCGAAAATTGAAGTCGAAAATGAGGCAATTCCATATATATATGGCGCTGGTCTCGGCGTCTAAGGCCATAAAAAAGTGGTGATTAAAAGTATATTTACTTATTTATATCCGTTAAAATACCAGGGGTTCACCCTTCAAGACAAGTCATTTAGAAAATTCTGAATATTTTTACATACTATCTTTAATTTATGTAAGTATATCTAGGAATATCGCTCATGATTACCATACTAGACGCTTTGAGTTGACCAAGTAATGCCACCTACAGATAACGATGGTCGTTATTGGGTTAAAATTTTCTTTTAAAATAGTCCGAAATATTTTGATGCGATATCACATTCTCATTGCCTTAAGTTCGAGAAGCTCAAAGGAGTATCTTTGGGTGAATGCGGGTTTGATATTTGATCCGAAAAATGTGACTCAAACTGGAACTGGATCGGGAACTGGAATATACCAGGAAGAAATACCAGGAGGTAAGGGAACTAGCATTAGATAGGGAAGGGTGGAGGGCTGCAGTCAACCAATCTTAGGATTGAACGGTCAGTGAGACATCCATCCCTTCTCCCAGCTTAAGTTTACAGAAGAAAAATTTCTACACATGGTTTTGAAATCACACTTTATTTCTTTAAGTGTCTTCTTACAAGCACACTTCAAATATATTAGTTTTTCAATATTTCTTTCTCCCCTTTTGCACAGAGTATTAGCGTAGGCGTTTAACTCAAAGTAAAAAGGGGTCGTGTTTATTTCAAGATACAAAGTACATGCAGCATCGTCTGCCTCCAGTTGTTTTTCTTTAAGTCACATCAAGGGTGTATGGCTGGGGATGATGATGAATTATATATACATTGGCATATTACCCTGCAAACCACCTCAAGGGTAGGAGGCAAGGGATTGGTTTTCTTCAATATGACTCTCGCAAGCATGGACCATTGAAAAAGCAAACCAGAACAGACTAGAAGCTTTCGAAACCTGGTGCTGAAGGAGGATGTTGAAGATCAAAAGGACCGACAAAATAATAAAATGAAGTGTACAGAAGAATAGAAGAGAAAAGGACCATATGGAACACCATGCGGAAAAGAAGAACCAGATAGATTGTACAAACCCTGAGACACAATGGGTTTGTGAGGAATATAATTGAAGGTAAACTAGAGGGACAAGTCCCCAGAAGAAGACCGAGGAATAACTTCATGGACCAAATAAAGAGGAAAGTACATAGGAAGATATACCAGGAGGTAAGGGAACTAGCGTTAGATAGGGAAGGGTGGAGGGCTGCAGTCAACCAATCTTTGGATTGAACGGTCAGTGAGTCATCCATGCCTTCACCCAGCTTCACCTGCTCTTGTGAAATTCAGAACTGGTGTGTTTCAGAGCGACACAGAGAATATTGTCATGACGCCTAACTACATCTCTACGTCTGATAGAAGCGATAGGATAAGAGAGGTACATTGCCGAACAGATAGGCACAAAAAATCGTTTTTTCCGCGCATAATAAGCAACCACAATAAAAACTGTAAAAACCACTAAATACACGCCCATAATACACGTCACCATTCACCTGACAAAACATTTCCTACCAAAAAAAAACCAAACATCTCTATAATGCTAGCGACCTAACACCTCCTGCAACACGCCCATGGGGCGGCTCGCAGGGTGGCATGTAGATGTAGATTTTCTTGGCCACCTACCAGTCCCTCCTTTGCAGTCGTCCTCCTCCACCGTTCTCACGCTCTTGTCTCCCACAAACCCTCTCCCTATTCCCTTACGTCCAGCATTTCCTCCACTTCCACTGTCTCCACCATCCCAAACTCTCTCACACAACTACCCCTCGACGACTCCGTCTATCCCTCCCTGCCACACCCCCCTCCCATAACCCCTCCCTTTCGCGCCTTTCTGAATATTGTCGTAATGAGCCTTTCATGGGGAAAGGGGAGGGATGGAGCGGGAGGGGAAGGGGTGGAGAGTAGGGGGTGGGAGATGGTGCCTAATTGGGTGAATTCAGGAAACAATGGGTCTGCAGGAACTCGGTAAACAATTCCCCTTTCGGTTTCGAGGGGTTTTGCTCCGTTGCGTGTGTGTGTGGTCGCCAAGACGGGCGGGAGTGGGGGGGATATGGGAACTGAAGAGGGGAAGGACCTCGCTGGTGGCGCTGAAGGGGTGGTGTCGATGGCAGGGGGTGGGTAGGGACGTGTATTCTATGGGAGACAAGAGGAGGGTGTTTTTCAACGCGTTTATGATCTGTAATCTTTCGTAGAATATTTCGATATCCTAGTCATCGAAGCTATTTGTGATTATTAGATGAAATTTGTAAGTATTTTTATTCTTTTTTTTTTGGAGATTTTAGCGTATTCTTTGTTCGATTTCTAAGTTTAAACAAAGGATTTTGGCTGCTTGCATCATTCTAGTTGCTTTTGGATTGTTTATTTCGGTGATTTAAGGTGAGGGAAGATGGGATATATTGTTTTTTTGCAACGTTTCTGAAAATTGAAATAAAACGCATCGTGCTTTAAATTCACGCTCAAAATAATCGTAGTTTATGTCATGCATGTATGGTCGCTGGGTGTTTTTGGCCGATTTTTTCTTTTTTTATGTATTGAATATATCGACTTGTTTCGTCCCAACAAATTTTGCACACTACCCAAATCTGACCCGTAACAGTCTCAACTGAAGGTATTGATAACGGAGATCAAGGAGATCAGACCAGCATAGGACGCGACATTTGGGCATCGCATTAGGGTGGTTGGTGAAGGAAGTCATTGTGTTAGAGATTGGTCGAGACTCGTTAATGGCTGTGGGTCATGTGAAGGAAGGGTTTGTTGAGAGAGAGCAGTGAAATGTTCAGTATAATGAATTTTAACACATAGTCCGGGATGTCATACGGCATCTAATTTTCGCTCACTTGCTTCGCAGGAAATATAGGTCTCCGTTTGGCACGCAACGCTGCGTTCGTAGATCGTCCGTTACAATTTTTTTCGTTCTTTTTTTCACATTGATTTCTTCGCGTGGAGAGTTGACTTCTTGTTATTCCCATCCTCTTGCTTATCTGACTAATACATAGCAATTGCCTTGTCTATTCTTATTCTTAATTGCTTGGAGATACTTATTTTCATTGACCTATTGAATCTCCTATTCTTTAAATTCCATTTATTCCTCCTACTATGAGTCTCTTCTGATACTTTTATCCATGATTATCGAGGTCTTCCTCTTCCTCCTACACCGCTTATTCTAATGTCTCATACTGTGAGGTTATTTGACCTTCAGTCATTCTACATTTACTACTACATACTTCACTGCGAGCCGCGGCATGGGAGTGTGACAGGGGGTGTTAGGTCACCAGCCGTGTAAAGATGTAAGATTTTTGGATGTGAAATGGAGACATATATTATAGGAGTGTATTTAGTGGAGCTCAGTTTTTATTGTGGTCGATTATTGTGCGGGGAGAGAACGAGTTTTCGTTCCTATCTATTCGGCAATGTATTTCTCTTATTTTGTCGCTTCTGTCAGACCTAGAGATGTAGTGAGGCGTCATGATAATGTTCTCTGTGTCGCTCTACAACACATTAGTTCTGAATTTCTCTAGCAAGCTAAGTCTAGCGTGTAGCCTCAGGATCTCCAGGGGCTTCCACCTTAATCCCTCAGAAAGTTGTGAGTCCCTAAATGTTCGCCCGTATCAGTTTTTAACGATGCTTGCTGGTTTTCTTTGTATTTTATTAATTTTTTGGTTAAATCTTTATGACCATGGTCCCAAGTGCTCGCGGCGTATTCGAGGTGTGGCCTAATCAGAGCGAAGTAGCTCCTCTCTTTGACTTTTTCATCCGAGGACCTACCTATTATACGCTTAACAAAACCTAGTTTCTTAAATTCTGTGCCTTATATGATTTTTGTGTGTTCTCCACGATAAGGCAGATGTTAAGGTAATCCCATGATATTTTACTGAATCTGAAAATTATGTTTCCTCCACCCACAGTGTGGGTATGGCATTTGTGTGGTGACTTATGCAAGAAGTGACCTGTGGTGCATTTACTAAGATTTGATTCTTGCCCCCACTCCTTGCTCCATGAATGAACGTTGTTAAGGTCCGATGACAGAACGTCTAAGTAACATCATATGCTCCACCTTAATGAGTATCTTATTCACCATCGTTATTAATTTTTTCCGGTTTCTGATCGCATTACCAGCGCTACCACTGAAAAGTGACAACGTTTGGAAGTATGGATTACTATGTTACAGACGCGCATTCACAGTTCGAACACAGTCAACGGTTTTACGGACCGTCGTACGTACGATACTAGTATGAACGTGGCCTGAGGCTTTCCCGGCGTAATGTGATGTTAAAGATTTTCTGGTTTCCCACTGAGTCAAGATTTCCATCTCTGCCGACGTTTCCAAATACGACTCGTCCATCGAAACTTCGGCAGAAATGGAGAGTTTGACCGGAGGAAAACAGGAACAACCTTCAATATTTCATTCATTTGCCCGACATGGTCAAGCGGGAGATGGCCACACCTGTCATACTGGCCCATTGCTGGAGCATCTAACCCACAGTATATCATCACCTTTTCATTCTTTACCCTTACCATCCTATTTCTGCAGCGGAACATCGTCACGCACCCCATTCCCTACATGTCGTGGAGGACAGTATTGTCGTAATTAGGGAACCTCTTAGTCAGAGACTGGAACTCTCAGTTCTACCTCTGATTGGTGGGCCGCGGAAAATGGCGGAACCAATGAGAATAGCGCATTTCTAAGCACGTCACAAATATTTGTAAACATTGCTTAGTTACAGCGGTAACAATGTAACGTCTAATTTTATACGAGTATTATTTGTTATAAAATGTTTAACAATTTGAGTTATTAAACGATAAAATACAAACATTTATTAAATTAACAATTTAACAGTCTGAATGTAAATTAAATCAAGGGAAGTTAAGTTCTACGGCCTCTCAAGATATAATATATGAGTCTCCAATGGCTGTAAAAAATAAACGAGTCTTCAATGGCCGTAAATCATTTATTTTTGCTGTCTTAATGTAACTTAATTATTAATTTTATTAAATCTTTAATTTTATAAATATCCTCGATTGGGTCATCAAACGTGGCCGGTTTCCAGTCACGGCCGACTGGAGGGTATCTAGTTGCATGGAACCTCTGCGCCATCAATTATTTTAAGTAATGGTAGTAGTAAGAAGTTATCGTAACTCCCAGGTATTTCACTTCATCTGTCGCATTTATGCTAACGCCATCCACAACATATACATGTGGATAGTTAGACGACCTACGCAAGAAATGCACCGCCATGCATTATGCAAGTATTGGCACGCGAGCTTCTCAAACAAGCGAGGAACGACAAGAAAGCAACGAAGCATATCGTTTACGAGTTGCTCAATCACACGCAACGGAATCGTATACGTGAGACGTAATTTGTGTTATAAGGTACGTAGTTTATTTGTGCTTAGAATGAGATTTGGCGCAGTGGACTCTGTGTTTGCTTTTTTTTCTAAATTCTTTTTTTTTTCTTGCATTCGATTTTCGTTTACGCTTCGCTTTTACCTAAAATTTGGCTTTTAAGCTCGAAAATCTTAAATTTTTGCACTACATATAAGTAATGGTAGCGGGCGTGACTTCGTGGAAATCCTTCATAGTAGGAGCGTCTGAAGAAATTACAACTTGGCTGTTTCCACATGAGGTTTTATTGTTACCGACCATGGTTTCGTTACAGAGTAACATTATCAAGGTAAAACATTTTCGGGGTAGTTTCAGGGTGTCTCATGGACCAGCACCTGAACTCTCCCAGTCCTCAACACCCTCCCACCACCTCCCCCACCACTTGACTTTCCTATATATACGGCTCATTTTTTGAAAATGTTTTACCTTGATAATGTTACTCTGTAACGAAACCATGGTCGGTAACAATTACACCTCATGTGGAAACAGCCAAGTTGTAATTTCTTCAGACGCTCCTACTATCAATTGTTTTGGTCGGACAACTCTTTCAATTGGCTCATGCAAACAACAGGTTAGTTTCGTGATCGTGCCGCAGCCGTGCCATCGCGCTCTGTGCTATTCAGCGATAACTGATTGCTGAAGCTGTTAGGTCCTCTACTTTGTTCAGCTGCAATGCACGTTGACTGCGTCGCGGTTAAAAGTTTCTGGATTATTAAGCGATCACTTTACTCTCCGCCCATCGTTGACGGTAGAATTGAAATTGTGAAGTACCTTTCATGAGTCAAAATATAATTGTTACTTTATTTAGGTGAAATATTTTGTACTGCATAGAATACAGAACTGCAAGCAACGTTCTTCCAGCACCGATCGATGGCCCATTTGTTTGGTGAGCCCCTGTCTGTTGTCCGCAACGTCTCATGAAACTTTTGCGTTTTGAAACTGTTTTTGTTGTGGAACATTTTCTTTGAAACTGCTTTGTTCTTTAGTGCCACCGCTATCCTTTATGTATTTAGCAGGTGTTTTTCATTGGCTGTTAAATCCTAAGATTGGTTGACTGCAGCCCTCCACTCTTGCCTATCTAATACTAGTTCCCTTACCTCCTAGTATCTCTTCCTATGTACTTTCCTCTTTATTAGGACAATGAACTTATTCCTGGGTCTTACTCTGGGGACTTTACACTCTATTTTGCCTTCGTTTATATTCTTCACAAATCCATTTTATATCT
This sequence comes from Ceriagrion tenellum, assembly GCA_963169105.1. Taxonomy (NCBI): domain Eukaryota; kingdom Metazoa; phylum Arthropoda; class Insecta; order Odonata; family Coenagrionidae; genus Ceriagrion; species Ceriagrion tenellum. The sequence goes on along the minus strand of OY720642.1, from coordinate 72,149,822 downwards.
GGGTGTGACCGATCCACCTGGTTCTTCTTTTCTCTCTGATGCTCCACATGGTCCTCTCCTCTTCTACCCATCTGTACGCTTCGTCATTTTTTATTTTACCCATCCATTTTATCTCCAGGATCCTCCACCAGCACCGGGTTTCGAAGGCTTCTAGTCTGTCCTGGTCAGCTTTTCCAATGGTCAATGCTTCCGATCCATAGAGTGCCACGCTCCATACGAATGTTTTCACATACTGTTTCCTGGTTTATTGTCCTATCTTCTTTGAGCACAGCAGTTGTCTTTTTCCCATGAACGCCTTCTTAGCTTGGGATATTCTCCGCTTGGTGTCCGTTGTACTTATTCCGTCTCCCGTGATGGTACTTCCGAGATTGGTGAAGGAATCCACTTGCTCTAATTTCTCTCCTCTTAGGGTAACTTGAGCATTCAGCTTCTCTCTTTCGCATACTATAATTTTAGTCTTCGTCTAATTGATTATTTTCATGTTGTCATGTGTTCCTATATCTAAGCAATGAAGAGATGCCGAAGAGATGCAACCCTACACCGAAAGACCAAAGTTTCGAAATCAGTATACGCTGGGCTGAATCGATTTTACCAGTGTAGGGAGGGGGGGGCGCTCCCACCGGGCAGGACAAGACCCGGGGGGGTTGGGGACGGGGGTGGGGGGGAAGGGTGGGAAATTCGGAGCTCGCCGCCACAACCGGATGAGAGAGACGGAGGAAGTACTCAGATTTTATTCTCCACCGTTCCCACGCACCCTTCGTGTCTCCATGGCTACACTTATCCCATTTATATGCTCCCCCCCTTTCCCTCCTCTGCTCCCCCCGCCCCGAAGTCGAGTCGACGCCAAGCCCTCTCCAGCGCCTCACCTCTCTCGACCGACACGCCACCACCACGCCCTCCTCCTCCCGCAAAACCCCACCTCCCATCCCCACCCGACGATTCTACCCGCCCACCCCCATTCGCCATATTCTGCGATATTTTGGTGAAATCGACATCTGCGTATACATATTATGCTGCAAGCCACATCAAGGGTGTTTGGAAGGGTGTGGTCCATCCTTGCTTTCATTCCTTGTATGTTGCGTTGCATTCCTTGCATTCCTTGTATGTTGCACTATACTATAGGAATACTACCAACGTTACAGTATTATCGAATCAATGTATAATTAAACTAAATGCTACTCGATTGATAATGCAACCAGAATTTCTTAGACGACCACGAACAGAGGGTAGTTTTAGATGACCATAGTTCAGATACAGTGAAAGTGACATCAGGTGTACCCCAGAGAAGTGTCATTGGTCCCTCATTATTCCTTTTGTATATTATTGATATCACAACCGTGTTTACGCGCAATATTTGCTTTTTCGCCGACGACGACATTCTATTTTCATAACTACGTACTTTTTAAATTTAATTCTAAATACCAAGTACTGCACTACCAACATGCACTAGAATGGAAAAGTAACTTTCACCAACATGCCCTACAATAGATGCCAATCGTATCTTACCAATGCTGCAGAAACTAATGAATCAATGTGTGACGCAACTACGTTAACGAGATTCATGAGTCAGACAGGATCATGCGAAACTATTTTCAACTACGTGACATCGATGTGCGGTGCATATTCGCGAGAAATCGCATATGTTGTAAGTTCCAATTGTTTAAATGCCCGAAAGAATGGTCGTAAATAAGAGTTAAGAGTATGAATAAAAGCAACTTCTGTGTTCAAAGAAGATAAGGCAACGAAGGAGGAAACGGTTAGTAAAAGCATTCCTTCGGGGCGTGGCACTCAAAGGATCGCTTATATTGCACAATTGGAAAAGCGGGCCAAAAAATATTAAGAGCTTATGAAGATCAGTTTTCGGGTTTTCCTCCGCGTGTTGCTTTTATTGACGACAGTTTCTCCAGCCATCCTGATGGCCTCTTCAGGTCGAATTGGCAGCCAGCTTCCCGAATTGCAACCGGGAAGACGGCTACAACTTGTCAAACACCTGGATGAGAGTTTTCACGCCAAAAAACGCGGGAAACCAGGCAGCCCCGACCGACCCGACACAGCTATAAAGAGGACGGACCCTGAGATGCATCGCCGCTTCGACCTGCAGACGCCAGCAGGATGGCTGGAGAAACTGTCGTCAATAAATGACAATTTTGACACAAACAACAGAAAATTTGGCCAATGAGGGTGAATCAACGGTTGATGGTGGGACGGATGCACCGAAGTGCTCCCTCAGGGTTTCCTGGAAAGACCCTAGCCTCGATGTCCCTGATAGAATGCGTTCATGCGAGTGTCAAAAAGTTTTACGAGCTCTAATCTTGCTCTCAATATCTTGGACGGCCGTGGTAATGCAGAATATTACGTTTCTCTAACCCTATCATTTCATATCAATTTAGTTTCTCGAGTTTTTGTCTATTGTTTTACAATTCTATCCCGACGATTCGCCCGCGATTCGCAATTGTCAATACCAGGGCTTTTACTCAATAATAAATATACTATATTTACAAACAGGTTTCTTTCATGTATTTCCAAAGACATTTGTCTATTTTTAGCATTTAAAGTAGTACTACGCAGATCAAATGTACCTTCCCATGAGATGAGAAAACGTCGAACAGTAACCACAGTAAATGTCAATTCGATTAGCAGTGAAGTTTCGGTTGACAACAATGGAACCTGGATGTATAACAAGCTGAAACCAATATTTTACAAAAAATAATTACAGTAATAAAAACACACGAACCGCTATCCAACCCAAATTTTACAAGTAAGAATAATTTTAGTGAGAGTAAGTATGTAATATGTATAGAGTTACATTTAAAGATTCTTCATAGCAATCCAATATGAATCCTGCTAAGTTTATCAACGCCTGATCTTATTTTACAGGCGTTGGTGTTTTTTATTACTTGCACAATGTCTTTGAAGTTTTTTATGTATACATTTACCGTAGTTAGTACCTAATTTTGGCATTTTTTAAATCGAATCTATGGTTGTTAGTGATGGCATGGTCCGCAAGGGCACTGCCTTGTTTTGTTGATTTCATTCACAATTTATGCTGGTTCAACGTATGTTAAAGGTACTTTGGGATCTGCCCGATATAAAAAAATGTCACAATCAGTGCCTGGAGTGGAATAAACGATTTTCCTTTTAAATTCCGGTGGGATTTTGAACTTTTTACGTGTATGTAACAATTTATAGCGAGTATTTTGATTTTTAAAGCAACTTTAAATAAAGAGATTGAGAACTTTTTGGCTGTCGATTCTGATGGCTCTTTTATATAATTTATGCTTCTGTATTTGACTGAGGATGCAGAAAATTTAAAATGTGTTGAGGAGGAAAGTCCACTTTGCTTATAATAGCATATATACCAACATGGCCAATGGCCAGTTTCAGGAACGACACATACGTATTCTATGTAGTTATGGAACCCATAAGCCATGGAAACCTATCAAATAGTGTTGCGGAAACATTCGATAAATTTATTGGTTTCATAACTTATGGCATGGAGTTATGAATTCCATGGGTGGCCAAGACGGCGGATGCGTAATAAACCGTTTGGAGAATTGATTACTTGACAAAATAGTTGTTTTGAGAAGGATAACCAGTTGATTTACTCTCACTGACTAATTGTTACGTGCATAATTATCTATAGGTTATACTCTCAGAAATTCCATCCGGCGGTAGAAGATTAGATCGAATATTCGAATTTATTAACTACTGGTAAATAAGTTTTGTAACTGGTAGATGTATTTCTGCAACCCGAATATATTTATGGGATCTAAAACTTCATGGATCTAGTAATTATTGATTCTATAACTAAACGTTCTTGCAACCGGCCATGAGTAGGTATATTAGTTGCAGACACGGGCGTTCCTTATGGTTACTGCACAAGAAGAAATGTCCTCCCCTTTCTTTCTCAGAAAAGGACGAGGGACGCACTATATCTATACATATATTTTACCTTGAAAGGCTACTCAGGGGTATTTGGCAGGGGGTGGGTCATAACTAGCTTGCTCTATATTGTACGTGAAAATTTTCCCGACATGCACTACACTATAGATATGCTACCAATGTTGCAGACAATTTCGATTCAATTCAAATTTCGACTACGTAAACGAGATTCAAGATTCTTGCGATGGATCATGCGAAACGTGATGTTAGTACTACGTGTTAAAAACAAACGTTAGGGTGCAAATCAAATAATCAGCTACACTACCTGTCGACTTACCTACTTAAAGTTCAACTAGGCGGCATTATAGTCTCTTATCGGTCGCAGTATGCAAGATGTGTTAAGCTTCTCGGTTATGCAGAGGATTTCTCTAATTTTACTCTCATGATCTGATCTACCTTAGTATGTCGGAGTTCGTAAGACATTAGTAACTTCTTTGAAAAATGATTTGTTTTTGAATTTCATAAAAGATTGTCTAGTTTTCAATCGAAGGTCTGAAAGCTATTCCCTTGCCAGTTGTTGCAGGAGGTCAGTGACAGCTAACGAGACTATCATAACGCCCTTTTACGTATCTTGCTGATTTCTCTGCACTCGTTATAACTCTGTTCCTAAGCCTCCTTCATGAGGATCCCAAATACTGGCAGGGTATTCCAAGAGGGGTCTAACAAGGGAGAAGTTCAAAACTGTGGTTCACCACATAGTGATATTCCGGTATGTTCCTTCTAAGAAACGAAGGTTTCAGATAGATAGCCAATGGAAGGAGAATGGAGGAAAATCGGGGCTGATTGGTTCGATATCATTTTTTCGAAAGCTTCCTCAACATTGTCCAGTGGTTTAATCCAACTATCTCGCGGAAGGAGGAGAGTAGATTTATACATGAATAGAGAGAAAGATTTTATAGATGTTACAGATTATTTTACAAATAACATCCTGTTCTTCGTGTTACTAACTTCCTTAAACTTTTACATTAAACTAAACCTTTGAACGCTACATTTAAACTCCTCTAATGTACTGATGAAACTGCAAACGAGTAGATCGAACATCAGTTTATTATTGGCGCTTAAAAGTAGAGCCCAAAAGTTTTATTTTTAGTTATACAAAGAAGAGGGTATTCGCTAAAAACATAAATTTTACTTTTCAGAGCGTTATGTAAAACAATAAACCATTTTCCTTTAACCCTTTGAGTGCGGCATGACGTGAAATCACGTCATGCTCGTCTTTGCGTTAGTGCTGATGACGTGATATCACGTCAAGGGTAACGTGAGTGTTCCAGATTTCACTAAGAAACTTTCACTCGGCTCCCTAGTGAAAGCCGGAACATTCACGGTACCCATGACGTGATATCACGTCATCAGCACCAGCGTAAAGACAACCATGACGTGATTTCACGTCATGCCGCACTATAAGCGTTAAAAGTGAGGGTTCACCATGTACGACTAATATAGCTATCTAAATCTGAAGTGAGGCATTTTCGGCAGAAAATGAATACTCTCCAATCGGCGTGGGCGACATAAATATTTAGCAGTCAGCTGTTTCGCAACTGACAATGTCCCGGACAAAAAACTGTCATGAAAGACCCTCTTACTTTTCTTTTCAGTGCATTATGTGAAACGATAAAACCTTTTTCCTCAAATGTGAGGTTCACCATTTATTATTGATATATTTATCTACATCTGAAGTGCCGTATTTTCGGCAGAAAATGTATTAGCCCTCCACATCGGTGAAGGTGACACCGGTATTTAGCAGTCAGCTGTTTCGAACCTGACAATGACCCGGACCAGAAAAAAATGTTATGAAAAATCCTGAGCCCGGAGAGATAGTTTCACTCGTATTCCGCCCTGGGGTCAAAATGCCCCAGTTGGCAACGCCCCCCTTTGTTGGGAGGTACACCATTGAAGCGCGGGGGCAGTAAGAGGGAATGAGTGCTTGGACTGGGTTTGGAAAATACGTGTGGATGGACTTGAAGAGTGGCGGGAGAAGAAGAGGAGGGGATACCGGGATGGGGAAGGAGAGCACTTGGCCCGTGGGTGGAGAGAAAGGCGTCGAACCGGGGGTTAATGAACGAACTTTTCGCACTCGGTCCATCTGCGGTCGTTTTCATGAATTTCTCGATATGACGAGCCCTTCCTTACTCCCAACTCCTTGTCTCTCCATTCCTCCTTCCGCATCAGTCTCTCCAGCTCAAACCTTCCTTCTCTTGTGTACTTATAACAGTGCGTTAACTACTCGAGGATTGCGGTGGACTCAATCACTGTTCTTTTCGTCCATCATCATCATCATCATCATCATCATCATTGTGATTCTGTCCTTGGACAGGTTTCAACGGTACTGCCTCCACAGCATTCTGTCCTGGGCCTCTCTCTTCATCTCTTCATAGCTCCTTCATTTTTTGATGTCCGTCTGAATTCCGTGCCTCCTCCTTCCTCTTCCTCTCTTCCCGTCTATTTTCCCTTCTATAATTCATTTCTGAAAATATTTCAGTAACTCGGCCCATCTACCACAACATTCTGAAGAAGAAGAATTAATTTCTGAAGCTCTCTCCTCTTATATTCAATGCTAACATCCAGGAAGCTATAGATCAAGTTCGCGGAACTACTGAGATGGGGATTAAAATTAATGGACAGAAGATATATATATGCTGCGTTACGCAGATGATATTTCTGTGATCACGGGGACGAAAGAAGATCTAGAAAGGATGCTCAACACAATGGGTAGGATTTTCTGTAATCAATATGGCATGAGAATAGACAAACGCAAAACCAAAGTGATGGTTTGCAGTAATGAAGAACAATATGAACTTCCAATAATAAGAATTTGAGGAGAGAAGCTAGAAGTAAAAGATTAATTAGCCTACTTGGGAAGCATAATAACAAGAGATGGTAGAAGCTAGAAAGAAATTGTGAGGAGAATACATCAGGCCAAAATTGCATTCTATCTAAGAAAGAAGCTACTCACCAGCAAGAACATTAGTTTGGAAATAAGGAAACAGATGATGGAAGCATTTGTTTGGAGGGTGGCCCTAAACGGGAGCGAAAGATGGTTAGTAAGAAAACAAGAGAGAAGGCGGCTAAAAGGCCTGGAGATGTGGCTCTACATAAGGATTTTGAAGCTCAGCTGGAGAGACAGAGTCACGAATGAAGAGGTACTGAAAAAGTTCAGGAAACCAAATCCCTGTTGAGGCATATCCAAACGAGAAGAGACCAACTCGTAGGGCATATTCTAAGACTCGACAACATCGTTAGAACAATATCAGAAGGAGCTATAGAGGGAAGGAATCGCCGGAGACGACCAAGGATGTCATTCATGCAGCAGATTGTGAATGATATTGGTTGCACCACATACACAGAAATGAAGAGAAAGGCAGACAGAAGAGAGGAATGGCGTACTGCTGCGAACCAACCTCAGGGTTGAACACTGAAGAAGAAGAATTAATTTCTGAACACTATTCCTCCTTAAAATATGCCCAATCCAAATAGTCTTCCTCTTTTTAATTTCTCTCAAAATACTCCTTTCCTCTCCAATCCTCCTCAGCACCTCATCATTCCCAATTCTATCTTTCCACCCAATTCTCTCCATTCGTCGCCACAGCCACATCTCAAAGCTTTCCAAGTACTTTTCTTCTCTCTTCTTCAAAGTCCATGTTTCGTCTCCATAAAGTACAATACTCAATATGAAGCATTTTGCAAATCTTTTTCTTATATCTGTCCTGACATTCCTCGATGTTACCAGTTCCTTAATCTTGCTAAATGCTACTTTTCCTTGTGCAATTCTAATTTTTATTTCCTCTGTACAATTGCCGTTCTTAGTAACTATATTTCACAGTTCTTCTCGTACATATCCCACCTGAAATACCGAAATAAATACAAATAAATCGTGATCACCAGCACTCTTCTCGAATATAATATTATTTGTCGCGTTCAGGTCCAGGTGGATCACGCGAAATTCAAATTTTCAAGTATTTAATTGGCTCCACCTTTCTGTGAGAACACATCTCTTTCGTTCTAAACTCAAAATAGTCACAATATTCTTATTCATGTGTCTTGCCGCATGACATCCCAGGAAACAAAATGGCTTATCATCTACATCAATATACTACCGTGCGAACCGACGCATGGGCGTGTGGAAGGGGTTGTCAGGTGACCAGCCGCGTAAAGATGTAAGGTTTTGGGAGGTGAAATGGTGACGTGTATAATGGGAGTGTATTTAGTGGAGCTCAGTTTTTACTGTGGTCACTTTTTGTGCGCGGAAAGGACGAGTTTTTGTACCTATCTCTTCGACAATGTATTTCTCTTATTTTATCGCTTCTGTCTGACGTAAAGATGTAGTGAGGCGTCATGACAATATTCTCTGTGTCGTTCTGAAACACAGCAGTTCTGAATTTCTCAAGCAAGCTAAGCCTAGTGTGTAGTCTCTAGGGGCTCCCACCTAATCTCTCTAAAAGATGTGGAACACTATATGTTCGCTTGTAGCAGTTTTTAACGATGCGTGCTGATTTTATGTGGGTATCTTGGTGTGCAGCAGGTCATTAACAAATATCTCATGATAGTCCCAGGAAGAAAATACAAGTATATCTTATGCAGTATTTGGGTAACAGTTATCTAAGGAAATTAATATTAAATCAGAAGTAATGAGACGAGTTTGTTCAGAACTGATTGGGGAATTCAAACTACGGTAAGATTTTCAGCAAATAATGCAGGATTTAGGAATAGTCTATCACTGAAGAATCTCGTGAAGGAACGTGGTAGGTGAGCAAATAATGGAAAAACGAGGTCTGTCATTGAAGTTTGGGATTCAGATTTCGAGTTTTTTCCGTATAAGAGTTCACTTAACACTTTTTTTGCCACTCTAAATGGTTGAAATCCCCACAATATAGCTTACGGAATGGGTGACAAGATGTCGCGTTAAAAGGTCGACGAGGTTCAATATATCCATAATAATCCGATTTTTGAATCTCGTGACATGACATCACAGGCAACAACATGGCGTATCAGAGCGTCTCTTGGGGTGCAGCAGGCAGCACTGGGGCGTTTCTCATGATAACTGGTGCATCGCAAATCTTTGCCGATCAAATCTATCTATATAAGCAGTGAATAAGGTGGAATCGAGTATTTTTGGACTCAAACAGCCATGTTCGTCACAGCAATACTTGAGGTTTACCAAAAAGCGCGGTTCAAATTTCGTCATACTCGAGAGTCTGAGGTCTCTTGCTGAATACGAGCCTTATTAATGGGTACTAATCGACGTCAAAAACACCGCGAATGTGATGTCATGTGAAAGCATCGACATATCTCAGCTTCAATGAGGTGCGCACGCGACCGTGTTAGTCAGAAGATGCCCTTGTAATGGGTATCATATCCATCACTCTTCGGTTGGCAGCCCTTGTAGTATAAACAATGCCATGGGAATGGGGAGTTTGCGGAAAAAGTGGAAGAATGCGTTCGGGACAGTGTCGAGCCGGGAGGTAAAAGTGTGGAGTAGTGAAATTGTGTGGAAGGAAAAGAAAGTGCGATACAGGGTTGAGTGAGTTGATTGTGAGACGGTGTAAAAGGAAGTGTGTTTTACTAAGTATATAAAAAAAGGAGGGAGAAAAACGAGTGTAACATTGCAAAGAAATAAACCGAGTGTTACACCCTTAATTCCTCATTTATCATTTTATGTTTTTGATGCTACATGAAAAGTTAAATGAGGAAGTAAGGATATCATTTAATATTTTAATACTGAAAATCAGAAACTCTTTCTGCTTCCCGCGAGAATCGATTCTTGGCTCTCGTGGTGGAGAGTCAGCATCGTTTGAGAGGGGGGGGGGGGCGCCCTCTTGGTATCTCATCTGCGTGCTATTCCGCCCTTGGCACCATGCCTCCTACTCCAGTCTGCGTCGTCTTGCCAGGGCGCTTCCGATTTGTGCGTTAAACCACCATCGTCATCCTTAATTTGTCCTTTCTCCCACCAGTAATTTGCGGAAGTATTCATAATTTGGTAAAGGAGCTAATAAAAGCAAACAAAAAAAGTTTTGTCAGGGATAGAAGGATAAACTTTGCAATTCCACATTGTAAAAGATTTATTTACGACCGGTTTCGCCGCAGTGCAGCATCATCAACACCTGATGATGCTGCACTGCGGCGAAACCGGTCGTAAATAAATCATTTACAATGTGGAATTGCAAATTTATTCCTTCTATCCCTGATATCAAGGAATTCCACCGAGTGAGGTCTGAAACCTTCGTTTAAAAATTTTTTTTTTCTATTTTAATTGTAAGAAGCATTATCGCATGAGTGAGGTATGGCAGATGAAGGAGAAAACAAAGTAAATGCTAAATGTGACAAAGATGGGGAATCTCTCACGAATGAGGGTCTAGGAAATATAACGGTAGTTATCCGTACAGTAGTCGATGACATAAAAAAACAACTTGTGTGGTATGGTCACACACTACATATGACGAACGAGAGATAACCTAAGAAAATTTAAACTTGGATTCCACTAGGTTGAAAAAAAGAGGAAGGACCAGAATAAGTTGGAGAGAAGACAGAAAAGGCAATCATAGAAAAGCAGTTATCGGAAGGCTTATGGATGAATGGAGAGAAATGGCGGTTGGGCATCGGATAACGTCGTAGAACGTTACTAAACCGATTGTATATATAATATTTTAAATACTGCATTCAATTATGACGTATCCTGGCTGCAAACAAAATTATGCAACTCAGTTTATGGATCTTTTGACGAAAAAATTGTTCTACATAACTGTCCACAAACAAATATCGCTCCGTCCACCTTTAAGAGTAACCTGCGCTTCGAAGCAGTGTTCACTTTAGGCATAAAAAATGTTCTGCAACGAGTAAATTTAGGATTACTGCTGTCTTTTCTACTTTAAAAATGTACTTATCTTCGGGAAAAATCGAGGAAACATTTAACTGAAGCTTTTACCACGTTACGAAACCAGTAAATGCCTAAATTTGAATTTTTGTACTCAGAAGTGTGGTAATCAGGGTGAATAGCGGAGGTTTTCCCTGATAACGTCGCCAGATTGGTTGAAAATCGTCATTTTTAAACCAATATGTGTCTTCGTTAAACAATTGTTGAATTAGTTATATTTTTACACCAACCGATGGCAGGATTCCAACTTTATAAAGTACGAGCTGTACCCGGCATGCGTTGCAATGCGTCTGTTTCTTTCTAAGTGAGCTCACATATACAATGCAGACACTTTTTCATGTACAAAATAAATGAAAGGCAATGATTTTTTGTGTACTAAATTAAACTTGAAAATATTTAATCAATTACTTAGGGAGAAACAATATTGCACATAGCGCCCACTGCAGAATTAGTTTAGTCCAGTGAATTCCTCGTGAGTTTCCGTTCCATTCCTCTGTTGCTGTTTCCAAGTAGATAAAATATTCTATTGTTGAAGTTGTGCAATAATTTAAGATTTTCGAGCTTAAAATCCAATTTTAGGAAAGAGCAAAGCGTATACGAAAGTCGAATGCAAGAATTAAAAAAAAAGAAAACAAAGAGGCAACTGCACCTAATCTTATTCTACGCACTAAAAAATTACGTACCTTTGTATGCAAATTATGTCTCACTGGTATGATTCTGATGCCCGCGATATCTTGTCTCGCTGATACGATTCTGATACACACGATTGAGCAACTCGTAAACGATCTGCTTCGTTGCTTGTTTTATCGTTCCTCACTTGTTTGAGAAACTCGCGTGCCAACGCTCATTTGTTGATACGACTCGCGCTACACCTATTGTTCAATGGATTTAATAATTCAGAATCCTTCTTGGGCGCTCGCACAACAACTAACCAAAGTTTCATCGTTATTGGATGAATGGTGTTGAAACGCATAGAAGACGAACAAACAAACATTCATTTTTATATATTTGGAGTGGAAGTTAAGGTAGTTTATCGGGTATGCATCAAATAAAGGTTTCTCCTTAATGCGTACAGGGTACAGAAAAGGGTACGAACGGGGGCAATGTCGGGGTCGAGGAAATTTGTGTGAAGTAGTAGGGGAAGAAATCCGAGGGTTAAGCGACAGATAGGTGGGGGGAAGATGCGAGAAGCTGTGTGGGCGGAAGAGGCTTTGTGAGGGGCGTGGCGCGGGATCCGATGGGGTTATTGCCACCTGACTAGGCTTAGGGTTGCCAAGGAGGTTAGAATCGAAGGTGGGGATTGATTTGATGTTGTGACTAACGGGCTTCCCACCCCGAGTGAATGGGTTCGATTTCCGGCGATGGTACTCATTTATCGAAGATATCATCGTCATCTATTACGGTATCCATCCACTGGCCGAGTCAGCTTCGTATACAGGCCATTCAACTTTTTTATATCCTCCCACCATTTTCTCTTCTCTCACCGCTTCCCAATGCTCCTTCCGTTTCTCTGCGCTCTCTTCCTCGCCTTTCAACCATCCATCCCGTGGTCTTCCTCGAGTCCGTTTTCTTTGAATTTCCATTACATGAATCTTCCTCAGCATACATCTACATTACATCTACTTGTAACCTGGCATGGAGTGACTTATCATCAACGTGAACTACTGTAAACAATTTCCTTTCACCAACAAGAACCACACTATCGGTATGCTACAAATGCTGCAGAAACTACCAAAATAATCTATAATTAACTATGTAAATGTGACACAAGAGTCGTGCAGGGAACATGCAAAACATTGTGTGAGCACTACTAGACAGATTTAGAAACGTGCATTAGGGGCATATGAATTAATCAGCTACACCACCTGTCAACTAATCTAATTCAAAATCTAAACGCAGCCATTATGGTCTCTTATCTATCGCAGGAAAAACGACATTTTAAATATTTATGTTCTACAATCGGATTGGATATTGGGGGAGGCGACCGACAGCTAAGGTCATTTGCTAGGGGATAGGAAAGGGAGGAGAAGTGGATAGAAACCCGGCGTCGGTATTAGCCTGCTCTTAACGAAAGGCGCCAAGGGGACCACGATTTATTGTCTAATCCGACTGACGGAGTACTGCACGTAAGCGCCCTCCACAAGGCACTCAAATAGGGTTCGGGTTTTACTCTGAAAAACATCCTCATCTGCAGGGATTTGAACCCTGGCCGTCCGTATGGTTTGCCAGTACTCTAGCCACCACACCAACCCAATCCCCTGTTCTACAATCTATTTCCCTTATTTTATTACTATGATCTGATCTACTGTGATATGTTGATGCTAGTAAGATAGTGATACTTCGTCGAAAAGTAAATTGGTATTGAACTTACGTTAAAGATTGAGTCTAATTTTCAGTCGACTGTCTGAAAGTGATTCTCATCCAAGTTGTTGCAGGAGGTCAGTCATACTAACGAGACTACCATGATGGCTTCTCACGTGTCTTGCATTCTGTAAGTTTCCATTCTCATTTTATGCCCAAACCATTTCAGTTCACTTGTGTCTGTTCTTTCCTGAAGCGTATTCTTCTGGACTACCTTCCCGATTCTTTCATTCCTTATCCAAATTAAATAACATCTGGCTGGCACCTTAAAGTGGTTTTATTGATTTTGCTTAAGCACAGATTTGAGTTAAACTTTGCGTACGAGTATTTATTTTTAATAAGTATAGATAAAAGCTAACAAGTATTGCACGATACTGATTTGGTTTCTTAGGCAATTTGATGCTATTTTAAAACGTAGTATTTAGATATAATTTAGAGAGGAGAACTTATCTAAGCTAACCCCACCTCATTCGGCAAAGTTGGTATCATTCGACGTGACAAATTTATTCCCTTCGGTTCCAGCGGCAGAAGCTTCTTCTTTAGCGCTCGAAACAGAAGTCCGGTCTTTCAATAGGCTCCCCTCTTTCTCCTATTTTAGCCGAAATATTTATGAATAACTTAGAGTGTAAACTTTTAAATTCCAAACACCCTCTTTTGACGAACGTATTTTGTTGGTTTCAGTACGTTGATGATATTTTATCCATATGGACTGGGTCATTACGCCAATTGGATCTCTTTAAAACCTTCCTTAAATTCATTACATGATAATATAAATTTTGCTTTAGGATATGGGGGTGATTCCATTCATTTTTTAGATTTAAATATTTCGATTTCTAGTGGACATGATTTTAATATTTTTAGAAAATCAAATTTTACGGATGTTTTAATACCTTTTGACTCTTTACACCACCACACCCACGAACTCGCTGCTTTTAGATCCATGGTCCATAGACTGGTTAATGCACCTTTATCCACCAAAAAGTTAGTCAGGAATTGAATGTAATAAAGTCATTGGCTTGTCGGAATGGGTTCGATGAAATCCTTATAAACAAGTTATTACACCGTTGTAGCCAAAGAAAGGCCATTCAAACACTTACATCCCTGCCTGTCCATAGCTCCCTCCCAAATCGCTGGGTTAAACTACCTTATTTTGGTAACTTGACTTATAAATTGCAGAAAATTGTATCAGCTGATAGGTTTAATGTTTCATTTTATAGCCCTGTGACAGTCGGAATTATTTAATTCAATTTTAAAGACCGGTATGACCCTGTGGGCAGGAGTGGTGTTTACAAATTAAAATGTGATGATTGTGGCATGAATTACATTGGTCAAACAGGCAGAAAGTTTAAGGACAAAGTGAAGGAACATAGGTTAAGTTTTATTAATGGTGACGATAAATCCTGTTTTGCTAAACATTTGTGTGATTTTAATCATTTTAGTAATTTTGACGTGACTGTTTTACACTATTTTGACAAAGGGGCTAAGTTGGATTTCTTTGAGCAGTATGAAATTGCTCATAGCCCGGCTAAGTTACGCAATGATGTGGTTTATAATGCCAGGTCACCTCTTTTAAACCTTGTTCTCCCTTGTGTCCGACAACTCCATGATAATGCTGCCTGACCTTCACCATCAACGGCTTTTCTTCGTCTCACTTCCCTAACCCTACCTAACCCCCTCTCTCTCTCTCTCTCTCTGACCCCCTTCCCCCTTCCATCCAGTATATATAGTGGAATGTTTTGAAAAATTGTACCTTGATAATGGCACTAGGTGCTGAAACCATGGTCGGCAATCATTCAAAATTCTGTGTGGAAAGTTACCATTGTTTTTCATTTTGAAATGGATATCTATCGCTTCCACAAAGTTGAGCCTGATACGCTTTTATATATACTTTGGGAACGCATGGAACATCCACCATACAGTCTCGACTTAGCTCCCAGTGATTTTCATCTGTTCAGACCCCTAAAAAAATCATTTTGGGTGTTACTCGTTGGCTGAGACAGCAAGCAAAAGACTTCTGTGCTGCAGGCTATATAGGACTCGTACAGAGATGGGAAAAGTGTCTGAATGTACGGGGCGAATAGGCAGAAAAGTGAAATAAATTCCAGGAAGATAGAATATAGAATAGAATACACTAATAGAATGTGGAATAGAATTAAATTTATTTCACCCAAATTAATATACCCATATTTTAACAAATAAAAAATGGGGTGAAATTAGGCACCTCTAAAGAAATGCTTTCTCGTTTTGGGGTTGCCATTCCTTGAATAAATTGACTGTAATTCAGCTGTTAGCATTCACAAAAAAATTATAAAATAAATTATGGCTTTTATGATTATTATAACAGCTTTGAGTTGGAATCTACAGTAAGTACAAGAATCCCACAATACAGTGTAATAAGTTCAGATACCATGCAAGAATCACTTTGCATTGATTATTATTGCCTCTCTCCAGTTTTGCGAGTTTTTTATTGGTTTACTCACGTATTAGGCGCTCCATCGTCACCATTACCGGCCTAAGTTCCGAGAAAATAATCGTGTCAGAGATGAGGCGAGATAATCAGCAATACTTGCTCATGTAATTCACTCCGCGGCTATTCCTTCCGTTTTGGGAACGTCCCTTCTAAATCATAACGCCGCCTTTATGGAGGGATTTCTGGAACAATGCATTTGGCCCGTCCCCCAGCGGCGTCATTGAATCCGTGGTCCGCGGAAGCAAAGCCGTCAGGAGCATTCCGAGGCGAGACGGGGGAGGATTGGGAGGGAAAGGGGTGTGTTCTAGATACGGGGGAAGGGAGTGGGGTGTTGGGTGGGGGTTGGGATTTGAAGCTGTGGTGTGTTTCCATGGGCGCGGGAGGACGGTTGGTTTGAGAGTGGATGGTGCGGAATGAGCCCGCACCCCGGCCCCCGCTCCGCTCCAACACCCTCCCGCCCTCTCGGTCTCCCGGGAAGGATTCGATTCGGGAGTCTGTGGAATTGCGAGTCGGTTTAAATGGGCCTGCACTATGCTCAAACTCGTACATCGTGTTTTACGACAAGTATTTTTTTGGTCAAGTCAAAATTACTGAAATGATTAAAATCACACAAATGTTTAGCAAAACAGGATTTATCGTCACCATTAATAAAACTTAACCTATGCTCCTTCACTTTGTCCTTAAACTTTCTGCCTGTTTGACCAATGTAATTCATGCCACAATCATCACATTTTAATTTGTAAACGCCACTCCTGCCTACAGGGTCATACCGGTCTTTAAAATTGAATAAAATTCTTCAGATTGTCACAGGACTATAAAATGAAACATTAAACCTATCAGCTGGTACAATATTCTGCAATTTATAAGTCAATTTACCAATAAAAGGAAGTTTAACCCGGCGATTTGGGAGGGAGCTATAGACAGGCAGGGATGTAAGAATCAATAGCCCATCATCATCATCAATGGTCGTTCAATCCTAAGATTGGTTGACTGCAGCCCTCCACCCTTCCCTGTCTATTGCTAGCTCCCTTTACCTCCTGATATCTCTTGCTGTAAAGTAACATGAATTTAAGCATAAACTTTGAATTAATTCCGCATTTTAGTTATTCATATCTTGGGGAAAATACAATAGAGTAGAAAATTTTCCTTCATTGATGTGAAATATTAGTATTATCACTTCTATGGCGCCTTGGCATCGGCTAGGAAGTATCAGACTATCGGAAAGTATAGTACCGGTGTAGAATTGACCTGAAAATACTGGTAACTCATTGGGCCTATTTTGATATTATACTATGATCCTGTGCTTAAGATGCTCATCATCATCATTATCTTTTTTTATCTTTATCCCCACCTTGAATAACGAACATTAAGCCCTCCCAAACTTTACTACACTTGCATTCTTGATAAGCTGCGAACGCTAGCTATTGCACCTTGATAGTGATTATTCGTCATCATCATCATTGGTCGTTCAATCCTCTGATTGGTTGACTGCAGCCCTCCACCCTTCCCCATCTAATGCAAGTTCCCTTTCCTCCTGGTATCTCTTCCTATGTACTTTCTTCATTATTTAGTCCATGAACTTATTCCTAGGTCTTTCTCTGGGGACTTTTCCCTCTATTTTGCCTTCTATCTTGTTCTTCACAACCCCACTAAGTCTTAGGATGTCTAATCCATCTAGTTCTTTTCTGTATGGTGTTCCATATTCTCCTTTCCTCTTCTACTCTTCTGTAAACTTTATCATTTATTATTTTTTTCGTCCATTTCATCTTCAACATCCTCCTCCAGGACCAGGTTTCGAAGGTCCATAGTCTGTTCTGGTCAACTTTTCCAATGGTCCATTTTCCCGATCCATAGAATGCCACGCTCCACACGAATGTTTTCCATTACTGTTTCATAGTTATTAGTCATAAATCCAGCCTAAGACTCACGAAATAGTATGGCATATAGCTTTAAACGTGTTCGCCTGTCGAATGATGAAGAGACTCTTTTTTATTGATGTTTTACTGCATAGGCATCTAATGAGGTCGTTACGCTCGGATTGTATTTCACTTCTCCCTATATGAATTTTTCAGCATAAGGCACGCGACGCATAGCATGAAGGATGAAATGGTATTACTCATAGATTGATGTACAAATTTGCATATCATTTGTCTATCGACATATGTCGCATCGCAAGATATATAATTATAATGCCTGTTATGATATGTACTATTCAGCCATAGATACGCGACGCTCTGCAAATAGTTGAAAGGATTATCACATATAGAATTATATGCAATTATACATATAATTGATTATCAAAAGATATTGAATTGAATATCATTGAATATTTGAATTGACTATTGAATTGATATTTGAATTATTAATATTGAATCATTGAATATCACCAGATATTCAATGACATGTAAAACTGATTTCTGATACTTAACGGGAATATCGGGATGCGTTGCATATCGTGAGTTGTATGATATCGCATAGGTATCTAGTTGTGGTTCACATGGCATCGCTTAGAGTTTTTTACTTTTCGCATAAGGTGATATTGTGTGTTGAATTTTATTGCTAATCACGACCTGCACCATCCAGCATATGAGGCACATGAATCGTAAATAGGATAAATGGTTATCGTATATCGGATGCTTTTGAATTTTGCATGTCGCTGAATACCGGATGGTTAGGCATTGCATGATATCATATATTGAATCTTGTTGCATATTGAATGATATCGTGAATCGAGTTGTGTTGTTCAGCCATTTACCGTGATGGATACACCGGCTCCCGCCCAGTCACCAATCATTGGGCTTGGCTAGATTACTAAGGGGTCTACTATGCGGCCATAGGCTGTTTGTCTTACCGGCAAGTTATAATTTGTTGGAGCGAAATTACTGTTGCCGTCGAACAGCATTGAATTTGGGATCCACATCTTTTCGATTAGCGTCGTATATTTCAGGTTGTATGAATTCGCATATTACTTCACGTCTCCTGATATATCATACTGAATGACAACGTGTTACGCGTGGTATCGCACTTCTAATTATGATGTTGCGTGTCTCTCATAGTGTAACGGATGACATGTACCACACGATATGAAAACTTATGAAAGAGACCTTAATAGTGGTCGATATAGACTCCTAGAGGCTAATAAGGCATAAGTTTTGTCGATAAGAAGCCTTGGGTTGATTGGAATTCGGCGATAAAAAAGGCCATTGAAAATTATTAAAGAACACAACTAAATATCATTGCATTATACCTCACATTTTCTCTGGTTTTGTATCAACGCACGTAGTATTTTGGCTACAAATTTTATTTCACCAATAGTTTTAATTCCGGTCAACTTATTGATACACTGTTTTGTTTCAACCTCTGAAAACAGACTGCAAGATACTTCTTGATGAATAATTAACATTGAAATTACCGTTAGGTTACTTTGCCATTGCGTAATGGTCATTACGCAATGGCAAAGATGATGTGGTGATAAATTAATATATAAATACAGAGACGCGCTTTGTTTGCCACAAATAAATACAAAATTGAAAGAGCCTGGATCGCAATTAAATAAATAATTATTTTTGGGAAATCTTGCATCTTTTCTTATATCCAACCATTATGTTAATATTCCATGCTCTAACCCCTGGATTTTATGAATTCGAGGCGCAAAAATATTGGAAGATTCTTGCGCAGGGCTTGAGTTTAAAAATGTTTTGGGACTCCCGACCTAGATATCGCTAGGCAATAAGCTGCGCAACCCGAAGGATCAAGTCCACGGGATGACATACCGCCGTAGGACTGAAGCAATATCGCACAGCTCTAGAAACAGGATTGGGCGGCGCCCACTGTTGAGGCAGTGAGGATGTCGAGCTGGGAGTTGGTTTCACTTTAAAGTAACCCGTCTCAGAATCTCGAAAGCATCTTGTCTATGATTTCCTTTTATAAACATATAATAGTAAAGATAAAGAGGTTGGTAGAACGTTGAGAATCTTGGAGTAGTCGACGGTAAGAAATGTTTTGGGACCACTGGGTTGTGGTACCAAAAGTCGATACGTCATCCTGAGGACCTATGTCCTTATATACCAGACATAAAAAAATAAGTTATTTCTCATAATGTATATTATAAATATAAAAATATCCACTTGCAAGGACATTAAGAATGTACACTATCGATTAAGCCTTCTCTCCGTGGAAGTTTATGGTATCCATAAGGAATAATACTCGTACTTTTCCGACTTGCATCTGGCATTACCTTGCGTTACCTGGTGATGCCACAAGTCAATGAAACGCGTTGCACCAGCTATATAAAAATCCTTGGAAAAGTGCAAATATTATTTCTTAGGGATATTGGGAATGAAGATATCCCTTTGGAATTGTCATGTATCTTTCCCGTATTGTGGTTGCCTGCTCGTCACAATTTAATTAGTGCTGTTCAAATACTAAGTTCTGTTGCTTAAGTATCATTCTATAAATTGACGTGTCAGTTCTTGAAGATAGAAAAATGCAGTCAAATAGTTGGCGTATTTGCTTCTGTGTAATTTTATATTTAATGCAAAATTGCACAGCCCCGGTGGCCAGGGAAATGGCCCAGGATAGAGTCCTCTCCTGTTAATCTGAGGGATGCGAGTTCGAGCCCCTCCTGAGCGGGTTTTATACCACTCAGGACATGAGTGTTCGTACTCGTTCATTGTTGATTCACCCGATGTAAGTCGTGCCAATCGTGCTCTTTTCAAAGCAGTGGAAATAAATGAAATAAAAAAAAATTCTGAACATAGTTTTGAGTGTTCGTGGTAAAAATTAGTTTTTATATACTGTGAAACCTGTATTAAGCGACCACCGACAGTTCCACTGAATAATGGTCGTTAGGAGGGGTGGTCGCTCAACAGGGGTTCAGTTTATAGGAGTATTATGCAAATGAACGTGCGGTGGATTTGAAAAAAAATATGGACAAACTTTTGAAGCGACGATTTTGTTAAAAGCTATACACATGGCGCTAATTTCCTCACAATTTAGTAGCTCCTGGGAAATTGCAATGCATTTTAATTTGATGTACACGGTGTAACCTGAATTCAGGGACTACCGGCGGTTCCGCTGAGAAATGGTCGTTGAGAGGGGTGGTCGCTTGATAGGGGTGGTCGTTAAGAGGGGTTTCACTGTACAACGTGAAGAAGAATTTAACCTACTCCTTTTATTATTACCAACTTTTGAATAATGTGGCTATGATCATAACATTTGATCTCCCAAATACTTGTAGAGCTGCGTTTACAATTCGTTTTCGGGACTAAGTATCTAAGGCACAGCTAGTATCATCATAAACCAAACATGGTACTCCAGCAGAAAGGATACTGAATTTTTTTTCGGACATTGGTTAATATAATTGAGATGGGCCTTTTAAAGTTTCAAATAGGGCGAAAATATGAGTGGTATCAGAGATCTTCGCAACCTATTTCTAGACCTGATATCGCCACATTAACGCAGCAATATCGCACCGAGCTATATACTTATGAACGAAGAAGTGGGCGTCGCTCACTGTTGAGGAAGTGGGGAGTGGGTCGGGAAGGGAGAACCTACAACAGGGTGTGGAGGCAGAGGTTTACGTCGCATTGAAAAGGGTGTTGAGGGAGCGAAAGAGAGAGAGAGAGGAGTTGGAATCGGCTCACGGAAATTTCCGTCTGGTTGGTTCCTGTTGAGCAAAATCTTGGTCTCCCCTGTATCCCTCTCCCCCCTCAACGCCCTCACCCCCTTCACCTTTTCGACGGATCACAAACGTATTGACAAGCGCTCATGGGAAAACGTCCCATAAGCTGGTCTCGGCGACACTCTCTCTACTTCGCTCCCTATCATCCGCTCGTCTCGTTCTGTATCGTTTTCCTGCTGCGTCCCTGAGTCCGTCTCTCGCCTCTTCCTTCCTTCTTTCATTATCCTCTCTAACGTTCCGTTCCTTCCGTTCAGGGCATCCGCTACTCGTTCCGTTGAAAATGAAAATGAAGGTCTTCGGGGGTAACTTAATGGCAGACATGGCGAAACAAAAAAATCTCTTAGTAAATTCCACACTTAAAATTTTGCACAATATTTTTGGTCTTGCCTTGAAAATGATTGCAAGGCAATGGAAACCTAGGTCGGTAATAAAATTTTAAGTGTGTAATTTACTAAGAGATATTTCTTTTTCGTCATTGTGCGGTAACCTAAGCATAGCAAAGGGATAGGTAGGTGAAATATAGTTAGAGTAGTCTGTAGTGCATGATGCATGTAATAACAACCAATAATCCCTTCCTTATTATGTAGGTACTAACCATCTAGCTGCATGTGTGATCTTCACCCCCTGCCACACACCCTCGTGGTGGCTCGCAGTGTATTACGTAGATTACGTAGATGCATTCACACACAAACACACAACGATAATGCTAAAAACGCCGATAG
Source organism: Ceriagrion tenellum (assembly GCA_963169105.1). NCBI lineage: Eukaryota > Metazoa > Arthropoda > Insecta > Odonata > Coenagrionidae > Ceriagrion > Ceriagrion tenellum. The sequence goes on along the minus strand of OY720642.1, from coordinate 72,127,776 downwards.
ATGTACACTAGGGATCACAAACTACAGCCACAAATACTAATAATCCCTTCATGAATCTTGTTTCACGTTTACATAGTTACATTAAAGACTAATTTAAGTAGCTTGTGTAGCATACCTATTATGTGGAGCATGTTGGTGAAAGTAAATTTCTTCACTGTAGTTCATGCTGGTGTTAATTCACCGCCTGCTAAACACCCTTGTGGTGGCTTGCAGGGTAATAAGTAGATAAAAAAAAACCTTCCACAAAGGTACGCCTTCAACCATTAATTTTTATTAATAATTAAATCTTCAAACTTAATGGCATTGGTACTCGTCACTGAATGAGTGCTTGGTATATTCCACATTTCTTTTAAATTTCCGACCATGTTTCCCTTATTCTACTCTTTGGAGAATAAGGAAAACATTCAAATCGGAAAGTTGTTCGGAAAGGAGCTGATATTTTTGTATCTTTGGAAGGGTGAGCTATTTTTCTTTTAAATGCGACCAAATTAATTGGTTTCAAGGTGAAATCTCAATTAACCTTTTTAGTGCCACCTAATTTCAGCAGTACTGACGAGGAATGCCTCCGAGATTTTCAGTAAAAATTTAGCATATTTGAAATTAAAAAAACAGTGAATTTGTTTGTGGAAATATCAACATGTTATTTTTTTATTCCATTTTAATTTAAATATTCATTCATGACATTGTTAATGTGATTCACATGATTTATAAATACATCAATTTTTACATACAATTACTATAGTGCTGTAATTTAATAGAAAGTAGTTCATGAATGGGCCGATATATCGACCCGCAGCACTTTTTGCCTGAGTGGCAAAAGCCGATATATCGTCTCGTGGTAGTGAAAGGGTTGAACTCAAACTACCTTAAGCAAACGAGGTGTCTTTTATCTTAATCCTGTACTCACAGTGACATTTCTTGCCCCAAAACTGGCACGGGAAGGTGGCTAGTGACAAAATCTTCCGTGTGAACTTCCAATCTGCTGGCATGCGAGAGTAGCGCATGATATTCCCTTGGTCAGATAAGGATTAGAGCACTTTTTCTAACGATCTTGGATCATAGTTATTTCCACTTTTCTGCCTTCATTCTTTGGTGAATGGAGGAATAAATCTGAGAAAGAGAAATAAAGGTGAAATGGAAGAGTTAAATGTTGTTTCAAGACTTCAGTGAGGATTATAATCGAATTTCTAATAAATTATGAATTATTCATGTGTGATGGTTTGAGATGTTCCTCTGAGTTATCACGGCAAGATTCGTGAATAACGAGTATTTTTCCAATTAAAAAGCATTTAAATAACGATTATGATGAATTAGCTTTATTAGGGAAATCATTAACGTTCAGAGTTAACAATTATCATAAATACAATCTTAACGACGCAGTCACCCGCGCTAAACCATTTCCTCGACGTGAGCGCTGCCTGCGGCTTCTTGCGAACAGTACGGAGGACAGATTTTTACTCTTTCTCGAATTTTCGAACACCTGTTGGCGGAAAAAATGACCTATTAGAGTGTTTGTGAATCATTTCAATTTTCAGCAAAATCAAAACATCCCCTACCTCCTATATGATTGAATATTGAATACTTCCCGAAAACCAGGTGGAATCCGAAAGAACACTCCAATAGAAACAGTAAACTGGTGAGATATTCTTCTAATATAGTTGTTTCATATCACCCTGTGCTAGGTATCTCATCTGCATCTACAGTTTACCCTGCGAGCCACCTCAAAAGTTGTGTGGCAGGGAGTGAGTCATCAGGAACATGCACTATAGTATACCAGCAACTTTCACCAACATTCACTGCAATTTAGGTGTACTACCAATGCTACAGAAGCAATTTGTAGTAATTTATATTGCAACCACGTAAGCGAGAGGCAAGAGTCTTGCTAAACGTGACGTTAGTACTACATCGCAGAATAAGAAACTAGCAATAGGGGGAAAATTTGATAATTTATTTCCGATGAAGTTATGAATATCTTGCGACATCCAACATACTACGATTGATCAGACCATGAGAATAAAATACGCTATTACCCAAGATTAATCAGGGAGGCTATAGAAATTGCGAAGAGACTGGAGAACGTCAACCGAGAAGACTGTTACAAGTTGAGTAGCAGTCTAAAACGATTTTTTTCAAATTTAAATTCCGGCAACAATGGGAGTCCAGACTCATATATATAAAGACGAGCGAGACTAAGAAGTCAGTTCAGTTAACCTAATGAAGCTGGCAGGAGGACCAGCGAAATATTGTTGTTTTCTTAACCCTTTGAGTGCGGCATGACGTGATATCACGTCATGTTTGTCTTTACGCTAGTGCTGATGACGTGATATCACGTCAAAGGTACGGTGAGTGTTTCGGCATTCATTAAGTAACTTTCACTAGGCCCCCTGGTGAAAGCTGGAATACTCATGGTACCCATGACGTGATATCACGTCATCAGTACCAGTGTAAAGACAACCATGACGCGATATCACGTCATGCTGCACTTAAAGGGTTAAAACATACATCGCGGAATGAATCCCGAAAAAAAGAACAGTCAACTGGTAGATATTGAATGAATATCTCTTTTACAAGTGAATCTTTCGAACAGATAAGGTGGGTTACCAGAGGATAGTATTTTAAAAGTAAGGCAAGTGAGGTGATACAGGCGACATTGTTTTTATTTCAACCAGTTTAACCGGGCATATGAGCTACTTATCCGATCTCATTTTAGGAGGTCAAAAATAAAGCGTATTGTAAAGTTCATATTCACTTGCAGTTTGTTGTTGTTTTCTTCATTGAGATTTGTCAGCAGTGAAGAGCAGTAATCCAAGTGTGGAAAATTAGTGTTTGTACGAGGGTGATGCGTATTTTCGGGAGTAAAATATTCTTCGATCTATATAGTTGGTGTAATATACCTAGGGTTTTATGTGTAGTATTTTGTACGATTTGCATGTAAATGTCTTAGGGGGAGCACCCTTAGGCTGCAAAATAAGGGAATATTACTTGTCTCAAGAAAATACTTCGCTTTTTAGTCAAAAAATCAAGGTTTCTTTGGCGCTAATCTGAAACCAAGAGAGATTTTTGACGCCCTCTGAGATTCAAATTGTCTCCTGCTCTCTGGAGTGCGTTCTTCGTGCGTGCCTTGTCTCCCAGTGGGGTAATTTCGGGAGCGCTTTGCTCTGCGCAGGGAAGAGGGCGGAATGATTAGCAGTTACTTCCGAGCCTTGACGAGACGAGGGCTCTTGTCGGAGTCCATCCCGCGCGTGTGGACTTTGGCAAGCGGACGAGTGAGTGCGTTTTAAAGGGTTTCATGGGGAACCGAAAGGGTGCTGCGCCTAAGGCCAGATGGTTGAGTGCGTGAGAGGATGGTGGACAGATCGCAAGAGTGGTCACGTGAAAAAGCACGCTAAGCACATCTTTTTCAACTCAAAACGTTTTTCCCTTCGGGACATATGTGTGAATTGTCTCTTGGGAGAGACGCCCAAAAATCTACATCTACGTACTACCCTGCGAGCCGCCGCATGGGCGTGTAGCAGGGAGTGTTTGAACACCAGCAGTGTGAAGATGGAAGGGATAAGGTTTTGGTAGGAGAAATGGCGATGTGAATTATGGGAGTATATTTAGTGGAGCTCAGTTTTTATTGTGGTCGCTTATTGTGCGTTTTTGTAACTATCTGTTCGGCAGTGTATCTCTCTTATTTTATCGCATCTGTCAGACCTAGAGATGTAGTGAGGAGTCATGATAATATTCTCTGTGTCTTTCTGTAAAATATCAGTTCTGAATTTCTCAAGCAACCTAAGCCTAGCGTGTAGCCTCCGAGTATCCAGGGGCTCCCACCTTAATCTCTCTAAAAGTTGTGAGACACTATGTGTACGCTCGTAGCAGTTTTTTAACGAAGCGTGCAGGTTTTATTAGTAATTTATAATTTTTTTGCTTAAATCTTTATGACCATGGTCTCAAATGTTTGCGGCGTATTCGAGGTGAAGCCTAGTCAGGGCGAAGTAGCATCTCTCTTGGACTTTTTCATCCGATGACCTTCCTATATACGCTTAACGAAACCTAGTGTCTTTAATGTTGTGCCGCACATGTTTTGTATGTGTGTTCCGCACGCAATATCAAAAGCTAAGGTGATTCCAAGATATTTCTCTGTATCTGAAGTTTTTAAGGTCACCCCACCCACAGTATAGGATCGGTATTTGTGTGAAAATTGTCGCAGGAAGTGAACTGTGGTACATTTACTATGATTTAATTCTAACCCCACCCCTGGCGCTACGAATGAACGTTGTTAAGGTCCGATGACAGAACTTCTAAGTTCACGCCCTCGCTTATTTTTACGGTAGATAACTGTATCGTCTGCAAGTAATCTTAATTTACTGCTAACTCGAGAAATTAGGTTTATTTATATAAATAATGATAAACGAGGGCCGATCACGCTTCCTTGAGGAACACCGGATGTGACTCCAACCGTATCATAGCTAAAACCATGAATAGTTTGAATAGCAGAATTACTTTTGATTTCGATCACTGAGAAGGTCCCTTATCCAATTCAAAATATTTTAAACTCCGCTTGAATGCAATTTATATATGAGTTTTATGTGAGGAACCTTGTCGAATGCCTTCTTGAAATCAAGGTATATCGCGTCGACTAGCTCTTTCAATTCATCTCATATTAGGATATCATGAAGTGTCGCAGGACCTGCCCTATCTTAAGGCTATTCCCATCCAAGTTGTTGCTGATCTTTAGTAGAACACAACAAAATTTTCAGAGGGTAAACCTATGAACTCATTTCATCATTCCAGGAGAATGTCCGCAATTCAATGTCCATCGCACGTCCCCGCGGAATAAAATCTCTAACCAAGGGGATCTTCAGAAACCACTTTTCGTGTCCAATAAAATCCACAGCTGCCATCCATTTTGGAGCTCCTAAGATATTGAAAACTTCGTCGGAAAATAATTTGGTTTTGAATTAACATAAAAGATCGAGTCTAATTTTAATCAATGGCCTTATAGTAATTCCCATCCAAGTTGCGAGAGGTCAGATCTCTTGTAGAACACTACAAATTGTTACGGGGTAAAACGATGAACTTATTTCAATCCTATGGAATTATATTGAGAAATTTAACTACTCAAGCCTAAGAGAATGTCCACAAGTCAACGTTCATCGCACGTCCCTGCGAAATAAAATCTCCAACTAAGGGGATCTTCAGAAACCCCTTTTCGTGCCCAATAAAATCCACAGCTGCCATCCATTTTGGAGCTCCTAAGATATTGAAAACTTCGTCGGAAAATAATTTGGTTTTGAATTAACATAAAAGATCGAGTCTAATTTTAAATCAATGGCCTTATAGTAATTCCCATCCAAGTTGCAAGAGGTCAGATCTCTTGTAGAACACTACAAATTGTTACGGGGTAAAACGATGAACTTATTTCAATCCTATGGAATTATATTAAGAAATTTAACTGCTCAAGCCTAAGAGAATGTCGCAATGCAATTGTCCATCGCACGTCCCTGCGAAATAAAATCTCCCTCTCAAAGCATCTTCAGAAACACTTTGTCGTACACAAATAAATCCAGGGCTGCCCCGCCGGCCGCTTGGTCACTCGGGGCAATGAAGGTGAAGTGAAATTATTTTTTTTTCGGTTGGATAAAGAGTTTTGTTTCCTCGGGCCAAGAAATGTTGGCCAAGGCGCCACGTTTCTCTCGACGCACGAATCTGAACATTCCACTCGCGCGTACACGAGAGAAGCGCCCATCTTCCCCGAGACGAGTGGAAGCGTGCGGCCTCGCCACTTCACACTGGTACTCCTCACCCTTGTATGCGCACGGATATCTCACGCGCGTCCCCTTCAAAACCCCTTCAGCTCTCTCTTCAGAACGCCACCCAGACGCAAAATACCTTCAACTGGTTACCCGCGGACACTCTTCTGGTTTAAAAAAAATAATCCCCTCGTTTTACCACTTTTTCTGCCGGCGTTTTATTTTTTTCCTATTCTTCAAAAGTGGACACGCGTTATTCTCAAACCTCTCTCGTAAAATTTTCATCCTCAAGAAGTGGGTGTGACGCGACTCGTCCTACGAGCCCGTTCGCAATACAGAACGCGTGGATTAGTTTAACCATGCGTTGCGAAATTTGCGAAGATTTTCTATTGATAACCTGCTATAAATCAGCGAGCTTTTAGTTTTTAAGACTGTTTGAGCGAGATAGTTCCTTAGTTATATTGGAGACCATATTCTAATTATGCGCTTTACTTTTAACAGCTGTAGGAAGCATGAATTTAATATTACAACACTAATGGTGCCATAATATACTTGTGTATGACTACATTTCTGGGTAATCAAATCAAAATATGCACATAAGTCTGATTTGACTCATTTTTTTCACGCGGCACGTTCAGAACTACTTCACCTTGGAAGGTTTTCTTGCTATTCTGAAAAACTTCATTGCTGCGGTGACAATATGACCTGTATAAAAAAATAGTCGAGAAAACATACAAACTACACCCTGTCAGTTTTTGACGAGATCTAGGTGTAGTAAATGGATAATTTTTCAAATAAGGTATCTCTGGGGTTCATACGCGTACCATATCCTGTGTATCAGTCATAGCGCCTTACTTAGAATTAATATTTACCAAATCTTTAGTAGATCACGTAGTGCCTAAGGACTGGAGAGTAGCAAATGTCACACCTATAGTCAAAAGCGGCGACAGGGAAGACCCTAGTAACTATAGGCCTATTTCTCTCACATCCATTTCCTGTAAGGTATTTGAACACATAATCGTAAGCTCCATTATGAGTCATTTAGATAAGGAGGAATTATTAATAAATAACCAACACGGATTTCGAAAGGGTAGATCTTTCGAAACCCAATTGGCCCTCTTCGTTCATGACATCTTGCTCTCGGGTGAAAATAATGTTCAAGTTGACGCGATATTCCTCGATTTTAAGAAAGCTTTCGATAAGGTACCTCACGTTAAGTTGCTCTCAAAACTAGAAGCATATGGAATTGATAAAAACATTATTAGTTGGATTAATCAATTCTTACATGGGCGGGAACAAAGGGTTGTCATAGACGGTATCATGTCAAACACAGTTAGCGTTACATCGGGTGTTCCACAGGGAAGTGTAATTGGTCCACTTTTATTTCTCTTGTACATAAATGATATTAGCAACGTCGTTGAAAGTAAGCTTAGACTCTTCGCAGACGACGCGGTTGTGTATAGGGATATTAACAATTCCGAAGATAGCGACTCGTTAACAATCGACCTACTTGCTATTCATGCTTGGTGCGAAAAGTGGCAGATGGAACTAAACATAAAAAAGTGCGTAGCAGTCAGCTTTTGGAAAAAGAAAAATAGGCCAGGTAGGGCTTACAGAATTAATAATACGGAAATTATTCACGCCGAGTCTGTTAAGTACTTAGGGGTCACAATTACTCACGACCTATCTTGGAGAAAACATATTAGGGAAATATGCGGTCAAGCATATCGGAAGCTAGGCTTTATCAAGAGAGTACTCGGAAAATGTGATGAGAAAGTGAAAGAACGTTGTTATTTTTCAATCGTTAGGCCTCATCTGGAATATGCTGTTAGTGTATGGGATCCATACGAAACGGGGTTGATATCAGAGTTAGATCGCGTACAGCGAAGAGGAGCTAGGTTTGTGAAACGATGCTACGATAAGTTAGCTAGTGTGTCTGGACTGTTAGAAGAATTAGGATGGGAATCGCTATCTCAGCGTAGATTAAATTAAAGGCTTAACCTCCTAAATAAATTTCAGGAAAATCATTTTACTGACGACGTAAAAAACATACTATTAACCCCTTCGTACTACGGCAGATTAGATCGCGCCAATAAAATTAGAGAGCCAGATTGTAGAACCGATAGGTATAAAATGTCATTTTTTCCGCGTACCATTCGGGACCATAACAGCTGTGATCGTCGTCATGAATAGTTCGAGTATTGACAATAGGCAGGCAGTAAATATTTCTCATTATGTTCTCTACTCTCTTATTTATGCATGATGTAAATATTGATGTTCTTTTTATGCATGATATTTTGAATCTGTAGTAGTAGTCTTTGTATCCCTTGCATGTTGAACGATTGTAGGTAGAATGTTTCTTGGGTATTCGATTTTTAATTGGCGCTTTGCATGTGTGGTACGCGGGTTTTAATGTAATGTCGGTGTTCTATCATATCATTCATGCATGCCTGGTGGGAAAGCACCCCCTTCCACACACCCTTTGGGTGGCTTTCAGGGTATGACGTAGATGTAGATGTATAACAGCAGTATTTCTCGTCAAAAATCTCGGGAAGTATTTCGGTAAGGGGCTGACATTTTGGTATCTTTGGAAGAGTGAGAAACTTTTCTTTAAAATGAGACCAAATTCATTGATTTCTAGGTGAAATGATAGTTCACTCAAACTACCTTGAAACGTTCCGCGAAAGGAAGGGGTGGCAGTAAACGTTCTCTGCTTACTCAGATTCGAATTAATCCTTTTTATTTCAAGACTGGGTCACACAAAACACAGCGGCTCCTGGTTTACAGGCAAGAAGGGGGTAAGGGGCAGGACACCGGACCGAAGAGGAGGCGGGCAAATCGGTGGTACTGATCGCTGCAACAGCAAGGGAAGATACTGTAGACGGGGCGTCGGCTTCGGGAGCGGTCATGATCTCCGATCGGCCACTCGGAAACAGAATAATGAGTGATCCCCTCTCGGGTCAAGTCAAGTCAAAATACGTTTATTCCACACAAAACAATACAATACAACGAAAACAACTGCGTGGGCCCCGTTTTAGGCTGGCGCCTCTTCAGGTTATAATATATTCACTGGAATTTAATGTCACTGGCACGGGAAAATATTGGCCCGGCATTAGCCCTAGTACGGTAGAAAACCCGTAAAACCACCTTCAGGGGTGGCTGCCCTTTATATATGCCCGGGTCCCATCCTACGCGAAGTTACACTTGCCGTATAACTGGGACCCACTTAGATTGTTTTTAGGCAAGCCACCGCCACCCGGGGGAGACTCTGCCTTCGCAGGGACTACTTCTATAGCCCCACTCGACAGCTTCTATGGCAGAGCCGGACAACTCACGGTCGGCTCAACCTTAAACATAGATTCTCTATAATATATGTTTTTTATTTATTTAATTTAATTATCCGAATTCCCTATGAAAACTATGGTAAAATCAAGTAGAATCCATAGCAATATATAACCAATGCATATTTCAAGAGTTACCTTCCTTAAATTTCAATAATATGGTGATATTCTCTCTTTAAATGCGATAATTCATCCATTTCATCGTGGACTTACGAGCCTGCCTGCAAAAGAGGGCGCGTGGGCTAGGCTTGCTCTACATTGTGTGAACTTTAGGGAGATTTTTTCATACATATATATCTTGCTAGAAATCAGTATGCATTTACTTACTTACTCCTCGGTGCTACAGCCCTTGAAGTGCCTTGGCCTCTCCGACGATGTTAGCCCAGACATCACGATTCCCGGCATGCGTTCTCCATCTTTTAATACCCATCTTTCTCAGATCAAACTCTACATCATCCAACCATCTTTTCCGGGGTCTCCCTCTCAATCTTCTACCACCAGGATGATCACGAAATATCTTTTTCACCATCCTATCCTCAGGCATTCTCTCGACATGTCCTAACCATCTTAATCTATTATTCTTAATTTCTGTCACTATGTTAGGGTGTTTGTGGAGTTCCTCGAGTTCTCTGTTTCTCCGTATTTTCCACTGTCCACCATCCTTTGTAGCACCATAAATCTTTCTTAGTACTTTCCTTTCCCATCTTTTAAGTAGCTCTTCTTCTGCCGTGGTCATGGTCCACGTTTCTGAACCATATATGACCACAGGTCTAATCACTGTTCGGTAAATCTTTGTTTTCAAGTTCCGACTGAGGTTGCGTGACTTGAGCACTTTCAATAAAGCTCGATAAGCCCTATTGCCTGCTGCAATCCTGGCTTTTATTTCTTCATATATTTCATTATCTTTTGTCACCAGCACTCCCAAATACTTGAAGTTGTTACATCTCTCATACTTATTCCCATTTAATATTATAGATTTATCTCGAACAGTAGTACTTTTCCTGGAAGAGAACAAGTACTGTGTTTTGGCAGAGTTCATTTTTAGCCCAACTTTTCCTGCCTCTATCTCCAATCTCTCCAGTCCTTCCTCGAGATCTTTTAGTCTTCTTGATATCATATTGACATCATCAGCATAGGCTAGATTTTGCGATAAACGGTTGAACAATGTACCACTTGGATTGCTGACTTCTGTTTTCCTCATCACCCGTTCCAGTACCACATTGAAAAGAATGGTGGATAGCACGTCGCCTTATCGCAAGCCCTGATTAATTTCAAATTCCCTGGTGAGGTTCCCTTCTATTTTGACCTTACATGTTGTATTCTTTAAGGTCATTTGTACCAGTCTGATTAGTTAAGTTGGAAATTCCATATTCACCATAGTCTGGAACAGCTTATTTCTCTTTACACTGTCGTACGCTTGCCGAAAATCCACAAACAATTGGTGCACATCCACATTATATTCATAGCACTTTTTCATTATCTGTCTAACCATGAAGATAAGGTCTGTTGTTGATCTACCCTGTCTAAAGCCACATTGGTAGTCCCCAAGAATCTGCTCCATCAATTGGTTAAGTCTCCTAGCCAAGATTTTGGCTAAGACTTTATAGACTACACTTAACAGAGATATGCCACGGTAGTTTTCACAGTTGGCCTTATCTTTTTTCTTATGAATTGGGCAAATAATAGCCAGACTCCATTCCTTGGGCATCTGCTCTGATTCCCATATATCCACTATCAGCTAGTGAATGGAGAGTGTAAGCTGTTCACCTCCATATTTAATCATCTCTACTGAAATATTATCGCTTCCTGGTGCTTTATTATTTTTTAGGGTTTTTATCACTTCCTTAACTTCCTCTATCGTTGGAACTTTTACTGGGATTGTATCTGTCTGAGGTTCTTGCCATTGGTGACCACACTCCTCTTCGGCTACTTCTGGTACTATGTTCTCTGCAGTGACATTCAAAAGTTCACTAAAATACTCAGCCCATCGTCCTAGGATTTGTTCCTTTCTCCCAATCATATTTCCTTCCTTATCTCTGCAAAATATTGTCCGTGGTTGAAACCCTTTTCCTATATCATGTATGCATGCATTTACTTCTGTAATATGAATTCATTTACGGTATCGCCGCAGAGCGGCATCGATGATGCCCTGCGGCGAAACCGGTCGTGTCAATAAATCAATTACCATGTGGAATTGCAGTGTTAATTCTTCTATCCCTGGTATCAAAAGAATTCCACCAAGTTTGACCCGAAATTATCATCCCTTCCGAGTTTTCATCACGATCGTCCGCGTCACCTTCCACACACTTACTCGCATAGTGTTTTCGCATTTTCTGATTCTCCCTCTCTCTTTTGAACTCCGAACTTACGCGTAAGACAGACCGTGAACCCTTCTGGGTGACAAGGAAAAAAGCAACAATACCCGAGACCAGAGGGGTGGACAATGCCTCGAGTCCAAGCTTACGCCCCACTGTTTCTCTCTTATTGTTTCATTTATTTTCTTTTGAAAAATTTGTCATTCTTCTCTCGTATTGCGCCCGTCGAAACCTTTCGACTGTTCTTAATCCCGTCTCGTCTCTCGTCTTCCACCCCCAGGTTGTAGCTCCGAAAACAGCACGAGACCCACTTCAAATGCGCCCGCGGGAGCTTTTTTTTTTTTTTAACCACTTGACAAGAGAAAAACAAGACGCGTCGACGCTGCGTGAGACCAACTGCTTGGTGGAGAGCGAAGAAGAGGACTAAGCAAACTTCTTCACAAGGTATCTCTTTTATTTTTTTGATAAATTATAACACTCGCCTCTGGCTCGTCCCTTTTAACTCACTCTGGTCAAAACTATAGAGCACGGGTAACAAAGGCGATGAATCAATGTGCGTGCTTGAGAGGGAATTTTAATTTGTTTTTTAATTTGCAAATTGCATGCCTCACTTGGCATCCTCTCCGTGGTTTAGTTTTGCCCGTCTTCCCTCCTCAAGCTCACCTCTCTCTCTCGTTCCACGTACATTTTTTTTCATTCTCTTTTTTTTGAGACCGAGGGACGATATTGTTCCCATTCTCTTCTGGACGACTGTGCGGTCCATTCTCAATTTCCCGTCCGCTACTTATGCGAAATCTCACGGATCCCGCGAATTCTAAAGGAGAGAGAAAAATCCAAATGACCCACGTGTCCCATCCTTTCTCTCTCTCTCTCTATCTCCTCCCTTCATTCATCCACTCGTGCCTTCGCGCACACATACACCCCCTGCCGAGCGTCACCGAGAATTTTGACCCGTGCGAGGATGAAAAAAAAAAACAAGATGGGAGAAAGGAAAAAAAGAATGGCAGACCTTTATTTTTTTTTTTTTAAACCCTTAAACTCCCGCGGTGAAACCACATGATCCTCTCGTAATATCCCCGTTGTCGCGTTCATTCCCTTGCAAAAAATGTGTAAAGAAGCGAAAAAAAAACCTTTCCACTGCTCGTCCATTGTGTTGTCATTCACGCGGACTCGGGGAGTGTCGATTTGACCCTTTCCCCCTTTTTAACCACCCCCCCCCCACACCCCCAGCTCCTCCCTCTTTCGCGCCCCCCTCCCCCGTGGTCAAAACTACTTGAGAACCCAGTCACAATAACGCATGGGTACTTAACATCGCTCCCGCACTCCATCGTATTCTTGTCTTCTCCTGTCCCCCTTACTCCTCATTAGGCAATCTCTCTCTCTCTCTGTCCAATGAATTCGCTGCCTCTTGCCCAGACGGCTCGGTTCCACCAATAGGAATGTTTAGAACGGCGGCCTGCTATACCCGTATTTTTCCCGCTCAGGTCATCGTACCACGCATTCCGCTGATCAAAAAATACTGAACTGAGGACTGTTTTTTTTCTCCGTGGACCCTCTCTACTTGGACTCATCATTTGCACGTTATGAGTATCTTTTCTTGACGTCAAAGTGTAACATATTTCTTATGGTAGTTTGAACGAAATATGATTTCACTTAGAAATCAATGAACTTGGTCTTATTTTAAAGAATAACATCTCACCTTTCCGAAAATACCAAAAACCTAGCCCCTTACAGAACTACTTTCCAAGATATTTGCTAAAAAAATCTCAGCCTTTTTACATGGGCAATGGTACGTGTCTACACTCCGGAGTGACCTAATTTTTAAAAAATGAGGGATCTCTGACACCATGATCTCGTTAAAAAAATTATAGTTTGTATGTTTTCTAAACTGTTTTTGAAAGTAAATTATATAGTTAACGCAGTGATTTTTCAGGATCGTAAATAAGCCTTCCGTTGAGAGGAAGTTTTAAACGTACCGCGCGAAAAAATTAGTCAAGTTAAAGACTTATGTAGATATTTTTTTAATTACTAAGAAATTCAGTCGAATGAAAGCATATTATTTCACAATTATTATTACAATGTTTACGTTATGCTTCCTACAGCTGCTGAAATTAAAACGTAAATATCGAATATGGTTTCCGTTATGACCCGGGAACAATCTCGCTCCAAATACCCTAATAGAGTAAAAGCAACAAGAATGAAGATCCTTTTAAATATCAAGCTGAAGAACAAATAATATTCTTCAACTTCCTAGATAAAATTGTATCATAGGAAACAGAGTGTACATACGTAAATTACCAGCTTCAACTTCCCCAGCGCTATATTACAGTGAACCTGAAAAAAAGTCGAAAACTTCGGGAAATTTCGTAATAAATAATCTCACGCATATGTTTTGTACGACACAGATGATGCATTACTACATCTCTAGGTCTGACAGAAGCGATAAAATAAGAGAGATACTTTGCCGAACAGATAGGTACAAGAACTCGTTATTTCCGCACACAATAAGCGACCACAGTAAAAACAGAGCTCCACTAAATTCACTCCCATATTACACGTCACCATTTCACCTCCCGAAACTGTACATATATATTTATTTTTATTTATTTATTTAATTTTCACTGCCCCGAATACAGCACATTAGGCCATTTTACGTCGGGTGAACAACAGTAACATCAGACGAGACACAGACACCCATGTCCTAGGCAGATAATATTCTACCCTGGCGGGACTCGAACCCGCGACCCTCGGGTTAACAGGCGAGGACTTTACCCCTCCGTTACATGGCTAGTGTCCAAACACCTCCTGCCACATGCCCATGCGGCGGCTCGCGGGGTAGTATGTAAATGTAGGTGAATATTACACAGTACGTAAAAATCCTGATAATTGTGACAGCGTGCTTGGACGCAAGTATTTGAGAAAAACTAGGCGCTTTGACCGATACTGCATTACCGACATGCATCGACTCCTTCCACTTCAGAAGAAGTTGATTAATGACTTGTCGTGTTTCGCGGTTCGAACTTCTTTTAATGGTAAAAAAATATATAAATGAGCGTAGGTCACACAGGATAATTCATCACCGTGCAAGAGCGTGAGAATTTCAAATGCGCTGCAAAGAAACCGCATAGAGGTAACTTGTGGCATCGGAGTTGAAATATAGGCAATAAAACCGCCATTAATTTCAGCTGCTGAGTGGAATGGCCAATAAGAATCGAACTAGATTGCTAGGTGCACGATATTTAAACTGATGAGAAACAATGGTCTCTAAGTATACACAGAGAAACCTGCCTTTGGGGCCACTTAAGCGGAAGATTTTTTCGGTAATTCCCATTCCCGAGTTCACATATTTGCAAAGTAAAATATTCCCTCCCTTCAGCGGGCACTTCCTTAAGTGGCCATTATTTCGAAGATCCTGTGGTGGCCGCTTGATTCAGGTTTCACTAAAGTCATAGTTTGATGTGAGTTTAATTGTCAGAAAGAAAGAATAGAGCCTCCATTGAGATTGACAATATCGCTGTTTCTTGGCCACGTTGTTAAGAGTACTAGCCAACCGTAACGATGAAGTCAGACAAATCAGCTACTTCACACTTGTTATATCTAATAACTTACATTAAAAAACGATGCAAATTTCAACTGTTTTAATACTGTTTTCCGCTTTCGACGTCTATGGCGTCATTTACAAGACTAACAGAAGGAAAAATCACAACTGCGAACCTTTTATACCAACTTAATTAATTTAGGGTCAGGGGAAAATTTAGTACTCGAATTCAAGGACACAAAAGGAGTGCTAAACTCTATGATTTCTAGTTCCATTTCGCCAAGCACCTTATAGAGACAGGTCACACGCATGATTTTAATAATATTAATGTTTTACATGTATCAACCATAGGTTTTTTACTGGATGTTTTAGAAATTCTGACAGTCACTGAATGTTCTCATTTACCCTATTTCACTCTTTAAAATGGTATGACGGCGTTTAGATGTTCTCCAATTTTGACCTCAGTTTTCAAATCTGACTTCTTTCTTACTAACCAAGCATTAGCGTATGCTAATGAGGAGAAGGAACCATCACCTCTTGCCAGAAACTTTCCTCTGACCTATTCCCCACCCTGTATCCCATCCTGAGAAATCCCTTTTTCAAAAATCTCTATTCACCTCCCCCCTCTTGATGTCATCATCATCTGACCTTCCTTCTTACTGCTTCCCTCATTGTCCTTCCCGTAAACCTCCATTACTCAACCCCTCCTCTCCCATGTTTCCCCTCCCCAAACTCCCTCTTACTTGGTTAATGCATAAAAGGTTCGCGTTTGTAATTTTTCCTTATGTTTGTCTTGTAAATGACGCTTTAGACGTCTACATCTACATCTACGTCATACCCTGCAAGCCACCCAAAGGGTGTGTGGCAGGGGGTGCTTTCGCACCAGGCATGCATGAATGATAGGGTAGAACACCGACATTACACTAAAACCCGCGCACCACACATGCAAAGCGCCAATTAAAAATCTAATACCCAAGAAACATCCAATCTTCAATCGTTCAACATGCAAGGGATACAAAGACTACTACTACAGATTCAAAATATCATGCATAAATAAGAACACCAATATTTACATCATGCCTAAATAAGAGAGCAGAATATATAATGAGAAAGATTTACTGCCTGCCTATGTCAATACTCGAACTATTCATGACGACGATCACAGCTGTTATGGTCCCGAATGGTACGCGGAAAAAATGACATTTTATACCTATCGGTTCTACAATCTAGCTCTCTAATTTTATTGGCGCGATCTAATCTGCCGTAGTACGAAGGGGTTAATAGTATGTTTTTTACGTCGTCAGTAAAATGATTTTCCTGAAATTTATTTAGGAGGTTAAACCTATAATTCAATCTACGCTGTGATAGCGATTCCCATCCTAATTCTTCTAACAGTCCAGACACACTAGCCAACTTATCGTAGCATCGTTTCACAAACCTAGCTCCTCTCCGCTGGACGCGATCTAACTCTGATATCAACCCCGTTTAGTATGGATCCCATACACTAACAGCATATTCCAGATGAGGCCTAAGGATTGAAAAATAACAACGTTCTTTCACTTTCTCATCACATTTTCCGAGTACTCTCTTGATAAAGCCTAGCTTCCTATATGCTTGACCGCATATTTCCCTAATATGTTTTCTCCAAGATAGATCGTGAGTAATTGTGACCCCTAAGTACTTAACAGACTCGGCGTGAATAATTTCCGTATTATTAATTCTGTAAGCCCTACCTGGCCTATTTTTCTTTTTCCAAAAGCTGACTGCTACGCACTTTTTTATGTTTAGTTCCATCTGCCACTTTTCGCACCAAGCATGATAGCAAGTAGGTCGATTGTTAACAAGTCGCTATCTTCGGAATTGTTAATATCCCTATACACAACCGCGTCGTCTGCGAAGAGTCTAAGCTTACTTTTAACCACGTTGCTAATATCATTTATGTACAAGAGAAATAAAAGTGGACCAATTACACTTCCCTGAGGAACACCCGATGTAACGCTAACTGTGTTTGACATGATACCGTCTATGACAACCCTTTGTTCCGTCCCCTTTGGACGTCTAAACCGGTAGACAACATTAAAACATTGTGGAACTGTACACCGTTATAATTATGAGGAATTCCTTCTCATCATTCCACAATGTATCGCCTCAACCAATTGCTTTCATTTGTTATAGCGAACATGTAATACGCCACCAGTATTTGGGATCCCCATGAGATGCGCTTAAAAACGGAACGCGTGCCGAGAAGATCAGCAAGATACGTCAAAGGCCGTTGTGGTAATCTCTTTAGCGTTTCTGACCTGATGCAGCAGCTGGGATGGGATTCGATTTCAGACCGTTGATTGAACATTAGAATCAATCTTTTATGTTCTTTCATTACCGATTTATCACCTGAAGACATTAGAATCATCTTTCTGACTGCAAAACACTATGGCATATCTGATCACGAGGAAAAAAATGGGAAACACACTGCAGAACAGACATGTTAGAAATGTAGTTTTTCCCGCGATCGATATGGGACTGATAGGAAAGTGATTGAAAGGAGACCACAGCGGCTGCTAATGAGGCTTCGAAGTAGATTATTCGATAGGTCAGACAGCTGATACGTTGAATCGCGCTCTAATGCTTCTCAATCCGTCGCTTCGCGTAGTACTTGCATCACGTTTCGCACGACCCCTGCGTGTGACTCTTGTTCTCGAAAACATAGTTTCAATATAATTTAATGTAAATAGGTTCTGTAGCAATGATAGAATTGATATCGTATCGTATCGTAGAAAGTGTAGTATAGTATAGTAGTAGAACTAGTGTAGCAAACCGTAGATTAGGATTCGTAAAAAGGGTTCTAGGCAAATGCGATGAGAGAGTAAGCGAAAGAAGCTATTTTACACTTGTCAGGCCTCACTTAGAATATGCCGCTAGTATATGGGATCCGTACGAGGAAGGTATGATAAAAGAATTAGAGCGCGTGCAAAGGAGATCCGCTAGGTTTGTTAAAGGTCGTTATGATAATTGTATAAGTGTTACGAGTTTATTAGAAGAACTCGGATGGGAATTACTATCAGACCACAGGTTAAAATTTAGGTTAAACCTTTTAAGTAAATTCGAAGCCGTTTTGTTCACAGATGACGCTAGATATATATTAAGAACCCCTGCGTATTATGCTAGGTTTGATCATATTAACAAGATTAGAGAGATAGATTGTCGTACCGATAGGTTTAAAATGTCATTATTCCCGCGTACTATAAGAGAGAATAATAGGCAGCGTAGCAAAGGGATAGGTAGGTGAAATATAGTTAGAGTAGTCTGTAGTGCATGATGCATGTAATAACAACCAATAATCCCCTTCTTATTATGTAGATACTAACCATCTAGCCGCATGTGACCCTGTTCTCTAGCATGCCTCCCTTAAATATCCTAGTTGCATGTCAATAGTGCATGTTTGGTGATCTTCATCCCATGCCACACCCCCTCGTGGTGGCTCGCAGGGTAGTACGTAGATGTAGTACATCTTGGTGAAAGTAACATTTTTTTTAATACACACAACCCCGAAAACAGCTCAACAAAGGCCTTTTACATCGAGTGTTTTAACATTAACAAGATACGAACACACACACCCATGTCCTGGGAAGATAATATTCTACCCAGTCGGGACTCGAACCCGCGACCCTCGGGTTAGCAGGCGAGGACTTAGCCCCAATACCACAGGGGCCGACTAATGTTAATTACAGTGTATCAAGATTGGTCGTTCAGTCTTAACCCTACAGTAGTGACGTAAATTATCGGGACATACATAGTGACGTCGGTCTTCTGGACCGACTATGATTTTGGAGTTTTTGAAAAGAAGATACCAGTTTTTTCTTGAATGATACCCAAACAGCAGCATTCGAACGTGAATTTAAAAATATTTACTCAAAATTTTCACCATGAAAAGAAAAGGTTCTTAGGTTTGTTTTCAATCTATACCCACTAATGACTAGAGCATTGTTTTTCTCCGTAAGAGAAAAATTACCGTTACAAGAAATGGGCTCATACTAAAGGATTCATTTCTATAATATGTCAGAAATCACTTATCCACATTTTTATCGATTCATATTTCATAAAGCACATTAAAATATGTACAATTTGAAGACAAAACTGGTGTTGCACGGTCTGTGGTTTTGGAAGCAGCTATAAGTAGCGATATGCTCACAATAAGTGATTTTTTGGCTTATATATCGGAGGAGCAGTATAAAATAGGAACCTACAAAAAATCATGAAAAACAAAATTTCATACCTCGCCTGAGTCACAATAAAGATTGTATTGTCGGTCTGAGAGACCGGGAGTCACCACTGTAGGGTTAATATTGGTTGACTGCAGCCCTCCGTCCTTCTGTATTCATCGCTAGTTCCCTTACTTCTTAAGTACTTATCGCTTTATTTGGTCCACGAACTCATTCCTGAGTCTTTTTCTGTGGGCTTTTCTCACTACAATACCTTCAATTATGTTCTTCACAAACCCCTCGTGTCTCGGGGTGTGTCCAATGCATCCGGCTCTTCTTTTCTGTATGGTGTCCTATATGGTCCTCTCCTCTTCTACTCTTCTTTAAATTTCATCATCTTATTTTGTCCGTCCATTTCATCTTTAGCATCATCCTCCTCCAGAACCAAGTTTCGACTGAAATGAACAAGGATATAGTACGAGCCTCGTATATTTATTTTTTACTTCTGGATATACTGTATATTGTCAGTCGATATAGAGTCGGGCCTAATGAGTAGGCACAAACTTTCCTTTAATTGTGCGAATCATAAGTAGGCCTCTTGACCCTATCGATATTCATTTTTATCTATTTAGTCAATCATTTATCGCAAGATAAGTTGTCGGAATGAAGTGTCCCGTTGATTTTAAAAGGGTTGGCAAAGAGCATTTTTTTAATTTTGAAAATGTTCAAAGCTCCTCTGTCTTTTCATAAATTAATATTTAAAAGTTTTAATTTTCAATCGAGAATTTTATTTAAGATTTAGCTTCGCACAGGGAGCCTTAGGAATGAAATACGGTAGGATTCCAGTGCCAGAACTTCGAACGGTAAGGTGTTTTAACGAAATGGCTGAATAGCATTCGATGGAAACCTGTGTAAATTCTTAAGGCGGGTTTACGCATGGAAGTCACTATCATGACAGTAGCCTTGGAAGTCGCTTGTAAGAGACACTTCGATGTGTATGCATTCACTTCCATGGCAATATGGGTCGATAGTGGTGGTTGCTACTTGCAAGGAAAATGGACTGGCTTCTATTTTGCCTGCAAGTTGCATATCGATTCTGCGATAAAATATTGGTCACATGATAGCAGACGAAGATTTAAAATGTAAACAACTAATAAGTTAGAAGGAGGAGGACTCATTGTTGCTTGTGTAAATTTTTATTTGTGCTTGAAAATATTTTAATGCTAAAGAACCCCTAAAGTAAGCTTCATGACTTATCTCGTATTATATTTTTATTATTTTCATAGTTAATTATGCGATTCACTTGATTCACTGACACACTTGATTCGACGTAATACATCTACATCTACATAATACCCTGCGAGCCGCCACAAAGGCGTGTGGCAAGGGGTGTAGGTCACCAGCGTGTAAAGATGTAAATTTAATAGAAAAAATATCCAGGAAGTGTTAAGTCTAACGAGAAGAGTAAGAGGCCAGTTTAAAAAAAATAGCAGCAATTTAACTTGGAATATACCTAAGAAAGCTAGTTTTTTGCTTGCTTGCCGGACGATTCTGTTGGCCCGTATGTCCCCGGAATCCCATTAGGCTGCAGAGCCTGTCATCAGGTTTTCCAAGGACCGGACCAACAGGACTTTACACACATCCATGCTCTGGGTGGTGAAAAACCCACCCAGGTGGGACTCGAACCCTCGACCCTCGGATTAGCAGGCGAGGACTTTACCCCGCCGCCACCTGGGCCGGCGATGTTGTAATGAGAATTCCAGTAAAGTGATTCATGTAAAGTGACATGTGTGCATGTAAGTTGTAATGAGAATACACTTTCCGGGAATACGCTCATTGATAAATCCTTTTCTGTCGTGGTAGTAAACTGCCGTAGCTGAAGAAATTAAGTAGCTGACTTCTACCATCTAATTGAAACTACTGACGCAGACTTAATTATAGGGACGGAAAGTTGGTTGTGTAACGAAATCGCAGATAATGAAGTATTCCCGAAAAATTTCACAGTTTATAGAAAAGATAGAGTCAAAAGAACCGGCGGAGGAGTTTTTATTGCAGTGAAGGATTGTTATATTAGTAGGAGGGTGTTATTTTCCGACGACCAGGTAGATAGCGTATGGTGCTCCATTCAAAATCCTAAAGCAAAAACAATCTTTGTGTGCGCATATGATAGACCACCAGATACCCATATAAGCTCAATATTAGGACTAGAAAGTCAACTCAGTGTGTTAACCAATAAAAAAAAGACTCATATTATAATCGGTGGGGATTTCAATCTTCCGTTCATAGACTGGGACACGTACAGTGTTATCACTGGGGGGAAAGACAAAGACCTTTGTGAGTCACTTCTGTATACATTCACATCTCACTCACTGCATCAATTAGTCACTGCTCTAACTAGAGGGAAAAATACACTTGATCTTTTAGCGTCAAATATTCCACACGTGGTTGTAAACATAGGTACGGATAAGGGAATCAGCGACCACAAGATAGTTAAAACTAATTTTTCCGCGAGCATGATCAAGAAACATAATCCACAAAGAAAAATCTACTTGTTTAATAAGGCTGACTACGAAGGTATGAAACGAGAGTTGCAAAATTCATTTACTAATTTTAAGTATCTATCTTTTTACCCTGTTCAAAAATGATATTAAACCAAGTTGATTATCTCTTATATAATCTGACAACCCAAGAAATAATTTTGGGCCTATGCAGATAAATGAGCGTTTGAACATAGACAAAATGGGATTGGGCTAAATGTACTTGGTTGTTGATCTCAGTTCTCTAGAATAGAATAATAAACGAAACCACGTGTATTCTCCGTGGTCATATTTAATGGTAACTTTTACTAAACCTAAAAAAAACGCAAAAACACGACCCGGGTTTCAATACATAAGTGACATCATCAGGTGATGATTCTTGATGATGTTACTTATGGTGATGATAATTATGTACTGAAACCCGGGTTTTGTGTGTATTTTTTGTGGTATAGTAAAAGTTACCATTAAATATGACTATGGAAACAAACGACCAAGTTAACAGCGATACTGGTTTATTTCTTCCTGGTCTTTTGAGGCTTATCCTTGTGGCTGCATATCATCGAATGAGCATTAACTCATCGCTATAATTCCGAAATTTTTTCGGCAACCCATTATTCATCGCCGTAAAGAATCCGAGACATATTTGAAAAATAACTTTGCATGAAGAGGACGCGGGTTCCCTCGCGGAAATTATTGGTTAAAACCAATGAAGCACAGTTGTGTGGATAGCTCAGTCAGTAATCACTATTTATCGAATGCGTTTGAAGCGGTGTACCCCGTACTTTCCAATTCATGCCATTCGATGGAATCCTTCAATATCAGTGCTCGAGGTCGTTGAATCAGGCCGTAGGCCCATTCAAAAAACGATCGTAAATTCCTTCATCGTCACTAAATTTTTTTTCACCATTAACTTCACGGAGGCAAGAGGCATAATGTGAGTTGTCACCACGTTAATTTATTTACGAACGCGATGTGGATATGCTTGACGACCTTCAGTGAATAATACCGATATAATCGAAGAAGTTTTATTGATGCCTTGCATTTTTCTCGTTGGTATGTTTAAAAATTTTAAGCTATGATGTGGGAGGGGAGCAGATCAGAATATACTGACCCGTACTCTAAAGTGAATTTAGGGTTTTTTTTATTAACTTATGGCTACTTCTTTTTTAATAGGAAGAACGGCCTTTACATACTGATTTTTAAATAGAAAAATGAAAAATCGCGTTGAAACTGAATTTCAGCTAATATTAATTTAAACATCGTAACATAAGTAGGTTAGAATTTGTTCTAGAATTGACTTTAAAATTATGGTATTCATTTCGTGTACGTTGTATGAGTCACACCAGAAATATAGATGTCGCCCAAGGATTTGCAGAAAATTCTTTGTTCCCAAATGGAATGCATTGTTTTTTCACACTGCTGAGAGAAATGCTCAATGCTATTGTTGCTATTTTTATATAAATATATGTCTGTATTGATGTATGACATACATAAACGCACAATACATTAAACCATCTCTTTACTGATTTAATAATCACAGAGAGATTATACAAAATAATTTTATCTGGAGAAACGCTTTATACGTTCCCAAATAGAGAATAAAACTATGAAGGATAACGGAAACCCTACGTTATGATTTTGATTATGCTATGAAGCGTAAGGTAGAGTAAATACATGTTATTCGAGAAAAGATCGAGGTAATGAACGCATTAGTGCTTTGTAAAAGATTGAGATTTCAGAAAGTTTTCCTTTGGTTTTGATGTGTCTGTAGTTGTTTATTAACGATGAGATCTAATCGTTTTTTTTGAAGCTACACACTTTGATGCCGATTTTATAATTTAGTGCCACATTGAGGGTTAATCTGCTTATTTGGCAATGTAAAATTGCGTCAGATGTGAAGTGTGTGGGTGACATAAGGGAAACTGCAGAAAGGGATATGACATTCAAACTAATTGGTGATTCATTTATTGGTCGTTCAATCCTGACATTGGTTGACTGCAGCTTTCCACCCACAACTATCTCATGCTAGTCCCTTACCTCCTGGTATCTCTACCATGTACTTTCCTCTGTATTTGATCCATTAACTTTTTCCTGAGTCTTACTCTGAGGACTTTTCCCTCTATTTTACCTTCAATTATGTTCTTCACAAACCCATTGTGTTTAGAGTGTGTCCAAGCTATCTTGTTCTTTTTTTATGTGGTTTTAATATGACACTTTCCTCTTCTACTCATCTGTGCAATTCAGCATTTCTAATTTTGTCCGTCCATTTAATGTTCATCATCCTCCCCCCAGCACCAGGTTCCGAAGTCTTCTAGCTTTTTCTGGTGAGTTTTTCCAATGGTCCATGATTACGATACACAGAGTGCCACATTCCACACGAATGTTTTCACATACTCTTTCCTGATTGTAGTCCTATCTTCTTTGAGCACAGCAGTTGTCGTTTTCCCATGAACACCTTCTTAACCTGGGCTGTACTCCTCTTGATGACCGTTGTACTTCTTTCGTCCCACGTGATGGTACTTCCGAGATGAGTGAAGGAATCCAGTCTGTTCTAATCAGCTTTTCCAATGGTCCATGCTTCCGATCCATAGAGTGCTACGCTAGAAGAATGGGAACATTGAGAGGCACTCTATGGATTTTGGGTGATATAAGAATAAAAATATGTTTACACACTCTGTTTCCCACGAATTTTGGAATGCTGAAATATTGAGCGACGGGGAGATTGAATTCCTGGGATTTTTTGTCTGCTGATTTCGTCAGCATAATCCATTGGGATAATAGGTCAATAATTAAGCAAAAAACTGGGAGCTACAGCGTCATTTTTTTAAACTACCAACACGGAAGGATTTGATTTGATGAGTACTCTTTAGATAAAGTAATATCGGAATTCCCAAATTAATCCATATAATAATAGTACTTGGGCGTTAGCTGTTCGCGGACTTGAGATGTAGCGAATGAGTCAATATTTATAGTATTATTTTATACAAATGTGTTAGTTTGAGCCGAAGGGCGGACGAAGTTAGGAATTTTGCATACTAAGTTGCAGGTGACCGAGATCTAGCAACACCTGATTTATGCAGAGAGAATTATAAGTCGAACAAGAGTGAGATGGCCAGAGCGTGGGTGGCGGAGTGGTTAGTGTCATTGCGCTGGAGCTTGTGCATCGAGGGTTCGATCTCCGCCAATATTAACCAAATGTTAACCAAACGGTTAGTCAAAAGCGAAGAAGTAATGAAAAGGGGAAAGAAAGCGAACGTTTATTTGAGTGTGAAATACAAACTCGGGCTCAACTGCCACCGAAAGTGGTAGCTTAAGTTAGTAAATAAAATAATTGAGAGACATATTCTAGCCACAATACAGCACATCCGGAACGTATCTCCAGCAGAGACAGGTATATTTTCTCAGCAAAAAATTCCAGCTTACGGTCGGGATTTTATGCTTGTCTTCCCTAAGAAAATTCGCAATTTGGCTCTCGTGTCCATTCACGTTTCCACCTACTGTACATCAGGGCTCTCACCCATTTGGTCGTCCGCTGACCTCCGCCTAAAATCCGCATTAGGCCACTCTGATTACTCTTACACTGTGAAACCCCTCTTGAAAATTTGAAACTTGTCATTTCTTTTTCTCTGGTTTCTTTAAGACGGGTAGAAAAAAATGAAAGAAAAATGAATAGTTGTATCCTTTGTTCGAGAACTGTATGTTGGTGGGTTTGTGTGCAAATGTGAATTTTTTTCCCTTACTGAGTGGACACCCCTTTTTTCTTCCTTGCTTTAATATTTTTTTTGCATCTTCCAGCTCCTCAAATTCCTCCTCCCCCCTCTTTTCTGTCTCGTAATATGCATCCCCCTTTGCTTCCAGCATCCCACCGCGAGACGCCTCTGTCACCACTCCCCACCCCAGGGGAAAGGGTGGGAGGGGGAGGGAGAGGAGGCACTTCTACCCCCTCCCACACACCTACCTCCCCCTCCAATGCCCGTCACATCCCCTGCCACACGCCTACCTCCCCCTTCCATCTCCCCCACATCCCCTGCCACACACCTACCTCCCCCTCTCATCCCACTCACATCCCCTGCCACACGAAGGCCTCCCTCTCCCATCCCACCCACATCCCCTGCCACGCGCCTACCTCCCCCTTCCATCTCCCCCACATCCCCTGCCACACACCTACCTCCCCCTCCCATCCCACCCACAATCCCTGCCACACACCTACCTCCCCCTCCCATCCCACCCACATCCCCTGCCATACGCCTACCTTCCCTTCCCATCCCACCCACATCCCCTGCCACACGCCTACCTGCCCCTCTCATCCCCCCACATCTCCGTCCACACGCCTACCCCCCCTCCCATCTCACCCACATCCCCTTCCATATACCTACCTCCCCATACCATCCCCCCCACATCCCCTTCCACACGCCTACATCCCCCTTCCCCCCCCCTGCATCCCCTGCCACACGCCTACCTCCCCCTCCCATCCCCCCACATCCCCTGCCACACAACGACCTCTCCCCTCCCATCCCTCCCACATCCCCTGCCACATACCTACCTCCCCTTTCCATCCCCCCCATATCCCCTGCCACACGCCTACCTACCCCTCCCATCCCCCCCACACACCCTGCCACACGCCTAACTCCCCCTACAATCCCCCCATACCCCTTGCCACACGCCTACCTACCCCTCCCATCCCCCCCCAATCCCATCCCGTCTCGTCCGACGTGCCATTCACTTATTCACTTTTGAAAATTGGAGTTTTCTCGTATTTTTTCCCCTTCCTCTCCCTCCTCTCTCCTCGTCCTCCCAGTATCCTCCTCTCCCTACCTCCAGTCCCATCACCTCTCCCTACTCGCCAACCGTACTTCTCGGAGTTCTTACTCCTTACCCCTCTCCTTGAGCAGTCACCCCTCTACTCCCCTTATTATATTCCCTAAGACATTCCCGCTTCCGAACTTGCCACAGCGTCCTCCAGACGGAGTCCTCCATCCCTTCCACGCAGGTCACCCAGTGATTCCTCCCCTATTTCTCTTCGTTCCCCTCTCATTTCTCTCTCATCTTAATTCTTATTTTCCATTCTTGCTGTTTCTCTCCTTGACGTGGGCTCATTTCTCCACCTTCTTTATCTCCCTTTAAAATGTAGTTGAATATCAATTTATTCTTCTAGAACAGAATATCATATAGAACATACAGTTTAGGGCAGGGTAGAATTTGAATCCCAATATCAGTATCCAATATCATAAAATATTTTAAATGGACCAATATTAATAACTTGTATTGGACTATTGGATAATTGTGGCGTAATGGAATATTATAAATATTGTAATATCGGAAATGATTAAAAAATGAAATAATGGCAATTGGTCTTTTCAAAATTGTGAATTTGGTATCCCAATATTAAAATATATTGATGTTGGAACCAATATATTGGTAAACCGCCCAGCTCTAATGCTGTTGATAGATGTAAATAGATATTTGCAGCCAACAATGGTGCATAAATATTGGCAACAACATGAATAGGGATGCTTAAGTAACCTAAAAGGTTACTACCTGTTTAAAGACTACCTTCTTAAACAAACAAAAACACACATTGCTCTCGAAAAGAGTAAAACTAAAGACATGCATTGACATTGGTCAAAAAATTAACCTTGAAGCCGCGATTTACTTACTAGTGAAGTCAACAATGACCTTGGAAGTGAAACAATATGGTTGTTATTTCGGTTGTCAGGCTTCAGGTTGGCCCCTCTCCGTGTACCTTGATTTAGGGGATGGTTGGGGGCACGGATCACTACACAGGATAGGAATATCAAAAATGAAATCCGTGCCAGTAGTGTACCGTTTCTTTCTTCCGCTGCTAGTTGTCGCTAGCATCGAGTGATGCTAGCTTTAAAGCGTTGCGCGGAAATAATATAATACAGGTAGTTGGCCCACGATTTCAAGTGCTGCCAGCCTCCCTTATCTACCCTCGCCTCCCAGTATCCTATTCCTCCTCGTCTGCTATATCGTTCCTCAAATTCTGCCTCCTCTCCCTTTCCCTGACTGTACTAGTTTGCTTTTTCTTGCCTCTATTATCCTCCCATGTTTCTTTCCATTCATCATCTCTCCCTTCTACCCCTACACATTTAAATATCGCCTGTATTTTTTAATATCGTGCTAATTACAGATTTAAAATATTGCGATTGGAGTTTATGACGAGTATGTCGCAACTCCCAATGTATTGCTTTACAGTTCGTAAATATTTACAGTGATAGGGTGTAAGGTAGTCTGAGCGAGGTATTTCCCCAGTCACAAGAGAGACCATATTTAATTCCTGTACCGTAAAGTTGACACTCAGTCGTGAAATTCGTTTAATACTTCAAAATTAATACGGTTTTAAGGTATATCCAGAACGTCCATATCCGTAACAAATGGTTATATTTTAAATGAACGCCATATACTTTTGAAAGATTGAAAAATATTTAAAATGGTTGAAACTAGCTCTCCTATTCATCTACATCTACATCTACGTGATACCCTGCGAGCCACCACGAGGGTGTGTGGCAGGGGGTGAAGATCACCAAACATGCACTATTGCCATGCAAGTAGGATATTTAAGGGAGATATGCTAGATAATAGGGTCACATGGAGCTAGATGGTTAGTATCTACATAATAAGGAAGGGATTATTGGTTGTTATTACATGCATCATGCACTACAGACTACTCTAACTATATTTCACCTACCTATCCCTTTGCTACGCTGCCTATTGTTCTCTCTTATAGTACGAGGGAAAAAAGACGTTTTTAATCTATCAGTACGACAATCTATCTCTCTAATCCTGTTAATATGATCAAACTTGGCATAATACGCAGGGGTTCTTAATATATATCTAACGTCATCTGTAAACAAATCGGTTTCGAATTTACTTCAAAGGTTTAACCTAAATTTTAACCTGCGTTCTGATAGTAATTCCCATCCGAGTTCTTCTATTAAACTCGTAACACTTATACAATTATCATAACGGCCTTCAACAAGGCCGTTATATATATATATATATATATATATATATATATATATATATATATATATATATATATATACAAATATCTGGCGGGCAACAGTAATAATTCAACAAACAAGGGGAATGAATGCTCATACCTCCTTTTAAACTTCATTACTCTAACAATTCTTTTTTGAATGACCTCTACATGCTTAAATATATTTTTATATGCACCTCCCCAACAAAATATACCATAATTTAGAACAGATTGTACTAGAGCACAATAAATTATTCTTAAGAAATTGATAGGACATTTGTTTCGAATAAAATAAAACTTTGAAAGAGCACATCTTACTTTTTTACTTACATCAGAAATATACATACAATGCGGCAAATAAAAAAAATGGTGTATACAAAAAACAAAAAAACAAGTTACAACAATTTATAATATTACAACTTGAGAACATAAAACATAGCCAAAGATTTATTTATTTATGTATTAGATTGTTTAAGTAGTAGATTTATGTATTAGATTTATTTTTAGATGTATTAGATTGTCGATTTTATGTATTAAATTGTTGAAGCTAACTCTCCTATTATGTGATATAATGCGGTAACATAGCGTCTTTACCTCACTAGGCTAAGAGACGGATGGGAAAAAGGGGGTTGGTTGAGCTTGAGGGATGAGGAGTGGCATATAGCGATGGGGAGTGGTGTGGGAACGGTGAAGCCGACAGGGGGCGTGCGGGGAGAGCGGGAGGAGTTAGTCCGGTCGATGGGTGTAATATCCTTGAGTGCGCCACACTTTCTTCGTTGACTTATCGACTGCACAAGTCGCAGGCGTCAGAGAACACGCCGACGCCAGCCGCCGGGTTAGCTGCTGCTGCTGCGGTGGCGTGGATGGAGACAGAAGCTGGAGAAAGATGAGCGCGTGAGAGCATGAAGAGTGACTAAGCGTGGGAATGGAGAGACTTTGGAGTAATGAGAGACGCCGCGGGGGGAAGGGGTGGGGGGAGGGAGAGGAAGAATGAGACAAAAGTGGGATAAAGAGGGGGATGTCAGGGGATGCGAAAGGGTTAGACACAAGAAACGTGCGATGAGCAGTTGCGTATGTCCGCTTGAAAACTATGTTTTTGTTTCCGGGATCCCCAGCGTCCGCTAACCAGGGACAAACCACAACCCTCTATGGACGGAACTATAAAACATCAGCATGAAAGTATTCTACTATTATATTAGTGTTTAAAAGTGCTATTTAAGCATTAAAATATTGCAATTTATTTGATAACAACATTTACTTTGAAATGTGACGTATTTGTATTGTATATATTTAATTTAACATGATATTTTATATAATGATATTTGCACAAGGTATACTTCAGCAATACCATCATAACGCGCCTTTTTAAACTTACCCAATTTTTTCTTTACGTGACAGCTGTGACTATTCATTTCAGAGCCCTACTAGGCAAGCCATCGTCAGTGAATAGCGTCACGCATTCATCTATTCAAATTGTTTGACCAACCGCCGAAAGAGACACAATTTTCCACGCACACTTTATCCGAAGCGTTACATTCTCCCTAGCCCGGCAGCTAAATGGGAAAGCCACTTAGAAATAAGATATTCCAACGATTTTGAAACTTAACAAACTTGAATCCCTCGTCCATAGAGGGTTAAGATAGTTTGTACGCTAAATCATTCGTAAGACGTGGGCGTTATTTCAAATTACTTTAAGGGATACCAGTTCCCCTAGGGTCGTATGAGCAAAATATCATTTCACCTGGAACTCAATGCATTTGGTGTCATTAAAAAAAACTCACCCTTCCAAAAATACAAAAATACCAGCCCTTAACTTTCCTAACTACTTTTCGAGATTTTTGACGAATATTACAAGCCATTTTGCATGGAGAATTTTCTTTGCATGCACTCCAGATTTTCCTTATTTAAAAAATGAAAGATTTTTCACTCCTAGACGTCGTCAAAAAATCAACGGAGTGTGATTCGTTTGTTTTCTCCATTATCTTTGAAAATAAATCATATCGTCACCGCAGTATTTTCTTTCAAGACCACAGAAAACCTTCCGTTGTGAAGGAGCTTTAAACGTACCGCGCTAAAAAAATGAATCATTACAGACTTGTGTAGATGTTTTTATTTAATTACTTAGAATTTCAGTCGTATAAAAGTATAATACGGTGCCATTAATAATGCAATATTCGATTTATACTTCCTACAGTGAAAATGAATTGTAAACTTCGGTTTTGGTGTAGTTTATGATTAGGGAACTATGACATCATTTCACATAGAAATTGATGAATTTGATCTCATTTTAAAGAAAAATATCTCACCTTTCCAAAGATACCAAAATATCAGGCCCTTGCTGAATTGCTTTCCAACATCTTTGACGAAAAATACCAGCCTTTATACAAGGGAAATGGTACGTGTATGCACTCCAAAGAGACAGTGTTAAAAAAATGAGAAATTTTAAGTGCCTAGATCTCGTTAAAAAAAATAACAGCTAGTAGTCTGTATGTTTTCTCTACTATTTTTTAAAATAAATAATATCGCCACCGCTGTAATTTGTTCAGAATCGCAAATAACTTTCCGTTGTGAAGGAGTTTAAAGCGAACCGCACGACAAAAGTGAGTCAAGTAAAAGACTAATATAGGTATTTATATGTAACTACGTGGAATTTCAGTCATATTAAATTATATTTTTACATCGTTAATAATGCAATATTTAATTCATGCTTCCTTCGGCTGCTGAAATACAACGTGTATCTCTCATATGGTCTCCATTGTGACTAGGGAACTATCTCGCTCAAAATACATTAAAGGTAAGTATATGAAGGTATATTTCAAAACTAAATAAATAAAAAAGGGCTAAGGTTTGTTTTGTAAACATGTGAATGTAGTTGATAAAATGTTCAGGAAGTCTTAAATTCCGTCATAGTATTCAAAATATCAGCAAATTTTTGCAATAATTGAAGTATAAAGCGTTTCTTCGATGACATCGACATTTACAGGATTATTCCATCGATTGGGAACTTCGAACTGAATTTGTCATTATTAAGGGGGTTGTATTCTACAGCCAAAATCGCTCGCAAAGACGTCTACACGCTTTTATTTTACGACTCTGAAATGCCACTTAAAGTAAATCTGTTAACGCAGTCCTCTGGATTAGGGATTCATTCTTCATATAAGCGTGGTAAGGTTTTGAATCATGATTTTTAAGTTACTATTTCGATCGCGAATTTGGCGAAAATCAGGTGATCTCAATGACGCGTATGACGTATGTTTCTTAAAATATTTGCACGTATTGCATATGGGAATCCTTCATCTCCTCACAGAATTGCCTAATTGTTGTATATTGCGCTTTATAATGTCACAGGGAACATTATCCAGAACCCTTGCCTTTTCTAATCTACAATCAGAGGCGCTGTTGTCTGGGGCGGGCAATGGAGGGGAAGGTGATGACCTCTCCTTGGCTTGACGGTGGAATGATATATTTTTATATGGAGGTTGATTCCTTTTTCCGGGTTTTCCGCCGCGTTGGTTCATGCTTGGGGACGATATTTCGCCGGCTGTCCTGCTGGCTTCCTCAGGTCCATGTGATATATTTATATATATATATATATATATATATATATATATATATATATATATATATATATATATATATATATAATATTTTTATATGACTGAAACTCTAAGTAGTTACATACAAATACTTATATTAGTCTTTAACTTGACTGATTTTTGTCAACTTGGGAAGGCGATGATCTCAACTTGGCTGAATCCAGAGTAAAAAGGGCATTGCCGGCTGAGATATACTGCCCCCTTAAAGCAGTACCGTCTCAAGGGTGTATCGTACCCGATGATATAATGAAATTTCATCAACAGTTCTTGATACAGAAATGATTAGATACTATGCCTATTTTCGGTCCGATTCTTAGATCTCGCTACCAATCATAGGCTAGTAGTTGAAACGAATGTTTCGTAGCTGTAGTCTGCCATTTTATAAATTGCTAATTCGGATCTTCACTTCAGTAGAAATGTCGCTCACACACATTTTCCTATTATTTAGATCCCTAATGTTTCGAAGCTGTTGATCGGAATTAATGTATCGCACCTGTAATCTATGATTTAATCAATAGCAAATCTGATTCTTCACTGCAGTTGAAATGTCGCTCACACGCGTTCCCCTATTCTTAAGACCCCTTATGTACCTTCTTCTTAGAGTTTTTTCCCCCACATTCACCCATTTCATCACACTATTGACTCCTCTGTCTGTTTTGTTATTCAACTCTCAGCCTCTGTCTTAAACGTACCTAATCGATGAAGAATACTTCTCTCATAGACGTTCATCATGGAATCATCGTTCATCCAATCATATATTATATTTCTCAAAGGTGTTTTTTTGTCACAACGCTATAATTCCCATAGTTCTTCATCAAAATTAATGATTCAAACTTCGTTTTAAAGCTTATGTTCCCCACTATTGACGAAAAATGGATAAATGGTTTAATATTTAAATTTTTGTTAAAAAATGATCCAGTGTCATCTGTTGACAATATAATCAACTAATATGTCGGCCATGGTTACGTGCTTAAAAGACTGTAGGAGGCGCCATCTATTAACAAATCGTTTAGTTAGATTGCTTACATTCTACATGCAATCAGTGTGACCGTTTACCGTTTACGTTATGTATCTTTAACAGGTAGAAGAAGGAGAAGAAAGAAATAGGAAGAGGCTGCATACTGTGCGAAATATTCGCATGGGCCAACTAGTGTACATTATTGCATCATCCTCTCACTCCAAACTCTACTCCTTTTACTTGGTTGCGACAATACGGAGGAGTTATATTCTGGCTAAGTTAGTATTTCATAAGAAGCCCAACACACTACGTTATATCAGATCATGAGAATTATATTTGAGAAATAGACTGCTGAACGGGCGGGTTTGTAATGTCTTTATTCCTATCAATGGCCGCCAATAAGACTTTGAGGTAGGTTAGTCGACCGGTATGGTAGCTGATTAGTTAATTTGCTCGCTAACACTTGTTTCTTAATCTGCCGAATAGTGCCAACGTCAAGTTGCGCATGATCCCTGCATATATCTCGCATCTCATTTACGTGGTTGCATTATTCATCGATTCAAAAGTTTCTACGATGGTATCGCACCAAACGCGCTGGCTGAGTTTAGGATCGTATGACGCGGCTTATATCGTTGAGTTTTTGTTTTGCACATTTTTTTGGGCTAACCATCCCTCTCGCGACCCACAAAAACCGATCTCGTGATCACCCAATGGGTCGTAGTTTGGGAACCGCTTCACTGGAGGATGAAAAATAATGAAAACGTTATTCCCCAAACTTTTTATTGTGCTGACCCGACCGGTGTCAATGGTTGGAATGGATAGACCTTCAGTGATGACGTGAAATCATCGATCGGTCGGGTCAGGAAAATGAAAAGCATTGAAAATCACCAAGTACAAGGTGAATCCTGAAAGTAAGATCCGTTTGACAGGTGAAATAAAACAAGTAGATATTCAGAAAAAACGATTGTGAAAACATTATTAGACCTTAAGGCGACGCATCACACTCGCTCGACAGGTCGGATTTGTGATGATTTCCGACCCCAGATTTTTTGTTTAAGTCTTACGTCATCAACTTGAAATTTTTATAGTACAAATAACAGACCTTTGCCAAGGGAGGCTCGTATCTGAAATATGATAACTTTATCCCGGAGCATAATTAAACCATCGGGAAAACGGCAAGATGTAGGGTATATTTTTATAAAAACTATAATTATTATTGACATATCTAAAACAAATGGAGATGTATCAATCCCTCCTCTATCGTAATGCTAAGTAACAGCCGTCACGGTTGTAAGATAGAATCTGTAATTGGTATATTTCGACAAGCTACCTGAATGGTTTTCGGCCATGATGTGCTCGGACGGTGATGCAATTAGTTCAGTCTTCTTTCACAGATCTTATATAAGCGCTGCCTGTACTTACGCTTCGGAGACTTGGCTAAAACTTACCGACGACTGTTGCCTTGTGCGAGAGTTATCCTGGAGTACACTGAGAAAAAACTCTGGTTGTACAGCTATAATGCTAGCTGTATAGCCAGAATATCTAGCAGTATATGGGACAGCTAGACGTGTAGCTATACAGCGAGAAATTTCTAGCTGAGCCATCTATCCGTCTAAATAGGTATTTCTAGGAAGACGGCAATACGGTATAGCTCTCCAGCCATATGGAGTAGCTAACCTATTGCTTTGCATATAACACCAGCTAGGCAGATTAGCCACTAGCTAGAGATATTGCCGATAATCTGTTAAATTTCTAGCTGGTCTACGGTATATTACGAATATGTATGTATTTATACATAAAATACTTTTTCAGAAAAAATAACTTTCCTGTGCATCACAAAAATGGAAGTAGTATATGCGATGTCGAATAAATCTGAAAGCATTACACTTGGCTGCATACTGGATAATTTTGAACAAGTCTAATCACATGAAATGAAAAATATCTCAATACTGGAATGAAAAATATTTTACCTAACGCATGCTAATAACTTATTGAATAAGTTTTGCTTAAAAATTTCTTCCGTGGAAGAGTCCTAGTAGGAAATAATAAAAAACATTTCGCAGTTGATACTTACCGTCAAACATAGACCCGTACAGCCGTATCCATAGATTTCAGCAAAGAGGTGCTAGTAGGTGACTAACTTAGTCGGCTACTTAGAGATCTTACTCGCATACGAAAAAATAGTATTCTTAGAGCCTTTCCACTGAGCTACTAACCTAGTATGCTATTATCGCCACTATCGTATCTGAGTACATAATTGTAGGTAGCGACTGCCCTAGAAACAATGAAGCTGAATGTATAGAAAAATCGGGAATACGTGCTTGTTATAAACTTTATTTTTGCCACACGTAGTAATACACCACAAACTTGCACAGATCGTTCATAAAATCAATTGGACACACTGCAGCTTCACCACATCAAAGTTTAACGTACTCCATCCACTCGCACCAAATTAAGGTATCAGTTATATTCAAGCAATCACAGTACTTTCTTGGGGTTTTCACCGTTCCGTCAATATAAAAACACTCAAAATGGAAAATGTTTGCCTCTAGTTAATGGATAATATCTGCCATTTACACAGAAAATGTAAAAATACTCACATTCACAAACTAACCATCATTCTGTAAACGAAAAACGAACATGCACACGGTACAGCGAACATTGTCACTATTTAATCTGGATACCTATTTGTCCCTTCATGAATCCTTTCTGAGCATAAAATAAAACGAAACTGATTTAACTTATCCACTTACAAGATAAAACATAAAATATGATGCGATACACTGTTGAAGCACTGGAAGAAAACATTATTCTGCGTGAACCATAACAACGTTCTGCAACCATAACAAAAACGAAACGAAATAGAATTACGGCAGAATGTAAACATATCAGCGCTTTGATGTAAACATATTCGCAATTACAATCATTACCTGAGCGAAATCATTACAATTCAATACGATAACAATTGTACGTCTTTATATCAATGTAAGACACATTTCTACGACAACAAACAGTAATATACTCGAGTTTATTACTCTGAAGCACGTCACTTGATGCAGTAGTCACGAAAACCAATATGCACTTGTAAATTGTTTACGAGGCTTCCTCCTCGACACATTCTTTAAAATGGGCTCTTATCTCGTAGAGTAATCATCTAAAAACACAAATAAAGAGCACTAACGTCCAATGATTTTTAAAAATGCAATCGTCACCCTCAAAAACAGTCCATACACACACAACTATTTATGCACTTTATAATGCTGTGAGGCATAGCACTGATAAAACGAGATGAAGAAGAGGTGATAACCACTTTACGACGCTCAAAACCACACTAATCATCTCACTAGCTCTTCCTTTTTCGTTGAATAAAACACTCATGAAGCACTACGGAGTACCACAACACACTGATAGACTAAGAGCAAATAATTAAAAAGCTCAGTTTGATCCAGCAACAGTACTACACGTCGCATCCGCCAGACTTGAGAAAAGCAATTCCACCGGTATCTTTGGTATTTTCGCCTGAAATATCTGTTATGGCTTCAAGTTATCACCCGAGGTGAACCTCCCGATGTTGACCTCGTGGTTCACTCTGCACTAGAAAGAAACAATGGCGGAATGAGACAACCATAGGTCCGCTAAGAAGCGACGGAGCCGAGTCACGTGACTCAAGTTGGAAGCGAGTCTCACCGGATGAGCTTACCAACCAAATCATTTCACTGTGCATCTAAACACCGTCTGCTGTAAATCTACAGGTACCCAGCTTAATGCGACTGACTGTACAGTATCTTACATACCTCCACAGCTATAAAATCTGCTGATTCAGCAAAACTAAAGCACCAATCCGTTTTAGCAGTAGAGCGTATGCACTTTTTTTTCAGTGTAGGAGACTCCTGACACCAAAATACCTCGATCGGGTGCGAGTGACGCCATCTTGTGGATTTTTGACAGAACCCATCCTTACCGAAGGGTATGATGCGTCCTCTTAAACCATTTTTCTACGCAACTCACAACATTTTGTAGGAACTTGTCATAGCGCGGCGCAAGCATTTCTAGTCCCTCTTCATAAAAAAGGTGCCGCCTGTGATGTCAACGAAATAACAACATGTTCTTTGATCTCGTCGTCATTGATCTCTTACCACCAATACTCGATCCCGGGTGCAAAGGATCGATTTCAGATGCCAAAAAAGATGGATATCACTAGGAGCGAGGTCGTGGCTGTATGGAGGGTGGTTGAGAGGGGTTCCCAATCAAAGTTCTATGAAAGCTGTTGTGTCGCGTGTACAGTGTGCGGCCAGGCATTGTCATGAATCGAAACAATCCCGCTGGTGAGCATCCCTCGGCGGCGGGATTTTCAATTTTCTTCGCCATTTCGAACAAGCACCTCGAAGCGTACTCAACAATCAGCATACTCATAATGGCGTCAACTCCTAAATGGGTCGGGGTAAATACCGCGCATGCGCGAAACTGCGAACGCAGCGCTGCGGCGGCAAGAAACACAAACGGAACTTACTTTCTGGATGTGCCTCGCTATTTTTGTTTCGCGAATAGCTAATGGCGGTACTACCGGTTTTTAGACAGTTTGGTAAACGCGAGCGCGGGAGCGGTTGGACCTTCCAGAGAAGCACCCTTCATCTCCTTCCGCGGCAGTCATTCCCAACTGCCATCATCGCACCGGAAGGAATTGAGGTCGTCACTCCGTTTAACTCTAATCAATAAAGTGGGTTTATTACGCACATTCATCCTTACTAATATATGAAACTGTAATGATGTCTATCTGTTACTCCACCACGCAAAAACTGAAATTTGGCATGTAGGTAGAAAATTTATCTGGTCGCAATGTAGGCTATATTAAAAAGCCCTCAGGGCACCCGATGCTAAGCATTGGTTGTGGTGCAGTGGTTTCATTTTTTGCTTTAAAAAAGTACTGTCACTCCAGATAGAGGGCTGGGATTTTTTTAATCAGATGGCTGAATAAATGAAGTTTCTAATCATTTCAATAGATTTTCTTTTACGCTTCGTATTTGTATGAAAATCGTGTTTTTAGCTGAAAAATCTCACATTTTTCTCTGAAATCAACAATAGCGTATATGTTAATATTGCTCTTTTCAGGTACTCTCGTCGCGTGTTTAGTCTCGGTTGTTGAGCGACGAGAATACCTGAAAAGAGCTATATGAACAAGTATATGAGTCGCGGAAGCCTTCAAAGAAATATCGTATATCCTTGACAACCAGAGATTTGATCCTTAAATGACCAGGCTGACAGTATTCTTCAGGCTTTTAGGTTTTCTTATAAAATTAGCTCAATGTTTTTTCACGCCCGTTGAATTTCAACGGCTAACTTCCGCTATTTTTCAAATAATTTCGAGCTTGATGGATCCGCCAACACCCTTCTTCGCCTGCGTGTGGATGACGCTGATGATTCCTCCGTAGGATACTGATGACTTAATCTGTTCCACCCCTAATGCGAGATATGTAACAGTTTCCTTGAATACGATATGCTTCATTTGCTGTGTACTTACCTCCAGGTAACCGGTTCCCAAACTTCTTCTCCCACGGAGCCCTTTTCGAAACGACACTTTCTCATGGCGGCCCAAAGAATATATAGATATCAGCTCTACTTTCCATGAGTCATATTGCTTACTGTACAGATACGGAATTTTGAATTATTCATTCATTTGCGTGTTCTACTAGCTGATTGGTAGGTTCTTGGACAGTACTTAACCTAGTATCCCGCTTTCACTACTACAGATGCCATGTCGGAACAGCCGACGAATAGGGAGGAGGTTGGTCAAGCCAACTCAGAACTCCGATCTCGGTTGTTGAGCGAAATAACCTATGATGAAGGACACACTAGGCATTGAGATATCCATCTTAAAAAAGATTGATGAGGGCAGCGATTTTGTTTTTGTGATAATTTGCATCTTTAAAAACTGTCGTGGACAAAGCCACTGAGAATCACATACGTAGCAATTGGGAATCACCGCGGAACACTCTGTGGTACACAGTTTGGGAATTCATGCTAAATCTACGTAATACCCTGCGAGCCACCACGAGGGTGTGTGGCAGGGGGTGAAGATCACCAAACATGCACTATTGCCATGCAAGTAGGATATTTAAGGGAGGCATGCTAGAGAACAGGGTCACATGCAGCTAGGTGGTTAGTATCTACATAATAAGAAAGGGATTATTGGTTGTTATTACATGCATCATGCACTACAGACTACTCTAACTATATTTATATTTCACCTACCTATCCCTTTGCTACGCTGCCTATTGTTCTCTCTTATAGTACGCGGGAAACAGACATTTTAAATCTATCGGTACGACAATCTATCTCTCTAATCTTGTTAATATGATCAAACCTAGCATAATACGCAGGGGTTCTCAATATCTTGCTATTGGCAGTAAGCGATAAATATGATGCACCTTCCGCTCTCTTTTACAATTAGCTTATGCTTTTATCTAGAAATTAATTCTTCTACATCCTGCTTTCTTGCGGATTTAATTCCAAGTTCGAGGAGGAATAATAATATACCTACTCCGGCAATTCTTGTTGCTGAGTCACAGACCCCTTCAGCAGCCATGCGATATCAATTTAAAAATACAGCATCAGCATAGGGATTCCAAATCGACATCGACGCATGGGACTACTCGGATGTTTTGGCCGAGATATCGAAAACATCGACTTGTAAAATAATCCGATGAAAATTGAGTGAGTGGTGTGTACTTTTATAAATGTCAAAAAATCGCCCACTCGATGTGGCATCCCTGCTTCAGCATTTATTTTTTCAACCACTGGAAGATCTTTGCCGTATGGGTCATCTCATTGCATTTTCCAGATAAATATTCCAGATTCATTAATGATAGATCTTCGATGGAATAATGCAGAGGCATAACATTTTAAATTATGTTTACATTTTAATATTTTTTTTACCAGTGTTAAAATTTAGTGGTAACTGGTACGTCATTTCCGTTACGCTTTTGAATTTTGCAAAATTTTTTTAAATATGGAGACTACGATATTCGAAAGACATCCACTAGCTCCGTTGATAACGTCAGATTGTTACGAACTAATATTTCATTCTTAAATCATTCACAACGGCCGGATTTAATCCCTATAGCATCGTCAATGTAAAGGCTGTCACTGGGCTACTTTTCACTGTACAACACTCCCTCCATCTATGATCGAGTTTTATATCATTGCATGCGAGTTACTTAAACTATGGTTCGACTACCATTTGTGATTTTGAAGGCAATTAGTAACCTTCCAGTGTAAATGCACAGTCGACAAACATTTTGTTTGTTCGTTGGAAGAAATTGTCCCGCTATAAACCAATCAGTAACCGACCTTATCGATTCACATGAATTTTTCACCTAAGAAGAAAAATAAAAAAAGATATTTTGCATTTGGAACTGTGCATGGCCTTGTATTTATGCAAAAAAAACTGCCCAATCGACTTAACACACTAAAGTTGTATTTGTTACTTTAGATCTAAAGTCCGTCGACACATCGGCTTTCCGCAACCCCCATGCTCGTGATTGGCTTGTTGCATTTCCGCGTTCCGCTTCCGTTCCGGTTCCATGTGAACCCTACTGTTCCCGTAACCCCTCTAATCCTGTTCCTCCTCCTGTCGCACCTTTTTCAACCGCGAAAGCCCTCCCTCTCACCTTCCGCCCTCATTTTTCTCATCTCCATCAAGCTCATCTTTTCCCTCATTTATCTCGCGGGCTCTTCTTACCTTCGCATCTCGCCCACTCCGAACAGCCTCACCACTCCACCCCCTGCGGGTCCCTTCTCACGCTCATACACGCCTATATTTATTATACTGTTGTGGTAGGGAAACCCTGTGTCAGTCGCTAGAGTGGGGTGTGTCGTGAAAGGGTTGAATGAGAATTGTGTGAAAGACGAGGAGCCGTGGCAATTCGATCGTGTGATCGTGTTAAGGTGGTACTCGGAAAAAAACTTGGATTATCCAAGGCCGGAGAAGTGAAAGATGAGATCTTCAGATAAACTGTATCCCGCGGGCCACCAAAAGAACAGGGGTCCTATTAGACACAAGGCATCGTATTATTGAGAATATTATCAAATATGTTAATAACTAGCTGACCTGTGCGAACATTTCGCACAGTATGCAGCTTCTTCCTGTTCATTCCTTCTTTCTTCCTGTTCTTCTGCCTGTCGAATATTTCGCACAGTATGCGGCTTCTTCCTGTTTCTTCCTTCTTTCTTTCTGTTCTTTTACCTGTTTCTTCCCATGGACAATTATATGTTATTTATGTTTGTGTTAGAGATATATAACGTAAACAGTAAACGGTCACACTGATTGAATGTAGAATGCAAACAATCTAATTAAACGATGTGATAATAGATGGCACCTCCTACATTCTTTTAGGCACGTAACCATTGCCAAAATATTAGTTGATTATATTGTCAGCAGATGGCGTTGTATCATTTTTTAACAAAAACTTTAATTTTTAACAATTTGTCTATTTTTCATCAATATCGGAGAATATAAGCTTTAAAACGATGTTTGAATCATTAATTTTGATGAATAATTATAGGAGTTATGGCGTTGCGACAAAAAAATACCTTTGAGAAAATATATATATGGATGATGTGTGGAGTCGATATACCTCGAGCGAGTAATCGGCATGGAAAAATCGAAACTTTTAAGTCAAATTAATAGATTAATAGTGAAATTTGAGATTGAGATTGTATTTTTCGTCAGAAGCCGGTGATTCAACGTTTAAAATAAAGCCTCATTTATCACTGTAGGTGCAGTATTAACGGAGCATATACGGAATGACAGAAAAAGACCTTTCTGTAATAATATATATGATGATATAAGGGAATAATACCTTTATTATTATCGTGTCATTGTGAATAGGAAATAGTATTTTATGAATTGTTGAAATTATGTTGTATTTAAATTATGGGTAGCATTACGTACCTAGATTTTACAGTCGTCAAGCACTAAGCCTTGACTCTGTGAGAAGACAAATGACTTTTCTCGTCCGGTACATATCGATCAGTATAGTACAGTACATCTGTGGAACGCGGAACTCCATGGATCGGAAGCATGGACCATTGGAAAAGCTGACCAGAAAATACTAGAAACCTACAAAATCTAGTGGTGGAGGAGTATGCTAAAGATAAAATTGACGAATAAAATAAGAAAAGAAGTTACAGAAGAGTGGGAGAGGAAAGGACCATATGGTAAACAATACAGAAAAGAAGAACCAGATGGATTGGACACACCCTGAGACACAATGGGTTTGTGAAGCACATAAACAAAGGTAAAATAGAGTGAATAGTCCCCAGAGGAAGAACCAGGAGTAAGATCACGGACCAAATAAAGAAGAAAGCACATAGGAAGAGATAAAAAGTTTTTTCAGGTGTGATATGGTGGAATATCATAATTAAAATAACAAAAAAATTGCCAACTTGCCATTGCCAAGAAATCACGAAGTTTACCAATTTTCTTTAATTTATAATAGGAATAGATATCAGGAGGTGATTGATCTAGCATTAGATGGGTAGGGGTGGAGGGCTGCAGTCACCCAATCTTAGGATTGAACTACCAATGAGTGGTAGGGAAACTTGGTGTCAGTCGCCAAAGTTGAAGGGGCGTGTTGTAAAAAGGGAGAATGAGAATCGTGTGAAAGAAGAGGGGTCGGGGCAAGTCAATCGCGCGATCGTGTTAAGGTGGTTGGAATTTGGAGTGTGAGTCGTTGATTTCATATTTTTAAAAAACTTTTCAAGTAGGCCAAAAAAAAATTTTGGACCCTACTTCATTTGCTTACGTCCATTTATCGTGTGGAAATAACCATTTATGCTGTGAATACATGAGGCAAGAATCGTATTTTATAATGTTCTTCTCATTTTAAAAGCATTGTTTGGACTTGGTTGTGTGACGCGGAGTTCTAAATTTAAGGAGAGCCGACTTTAAATACGTTTTGTATTCGGCATGCAACCATGATAATTATTAAGAACTATTTTGATAATATGTTAGATATATACCGTAGGCAAAAATCTACATCTACATCATACGCTGCGAGCCGCCTCATGAGCGTCTGGCAGGGGGTGTTAGGTCACCAGCCGTGTAAAGATGGAAGTTTTTGGGAGATGAAATGGTGACAAGTATTATAGGAGTGAATTTAGTGGAGCAAAGTTTTTACTGTGGTCGCTTATTGCGCTCGGAAAGAATGAGTTTTTGTACCTATCTGTTTGGCAGTGTATTTCTCTTATTTATCGCATCTTTCAGACCATCGCATATATCGTGAGGAGTCATGACAATACTCTCCATGTCGCTCTGAAAAATATCAGTTCTGAATTTCTCAAGCAACTTATGCCTAGTGTGTAGTCTCCTAGTCTCTAGAGGCTACCACCTCTATCCCTCTAAAAGTTGTGTTACACTATATGTACGCTCGTAGTAGTTTTGAACGAAACGCGCTGCTTTCCTTTGTATTTTATCAATTTTTTTGGTTAAATCTATTTGAACAGTGTCCCAAATTTTCGCGGCGTATTCGAGGTGTGGCCTAACCAGAGCAAGCACTGTACTGTACATATGTCATCGAAGCATTTCGAAATTTATATCTAGTGGCATAATTTTACGTGTAAAAATAGCATTTTATTTCAAGTAACCGAACCGGTAACATGGAATTTTTTCTCGGTTTTATCCATAAACTATACTAATGAGTACGCCTATGAAAAGTTTCGAGCATAACTGTCCAAGAGACGAAGATCGCTCCAACTACTCTAATGAGTGAAAGTACAAGGTCAGTCATGATAAGCTGCGCTGCCAGTATGGCTGAATTTTACTTCAGAGTGCAGGAATGGATCAGCTGTGCTTTCCGTGTCTATATTTACAATACGTTTAAAGCCGAATCAAAACATGCTGATTTTTTTGCAACCTTTCGGAGAATCCTCTCGTCAATTGGGTTAATAGCCGTGAAAAGGTAGAGAGATGCCAGATGCACAGTTACCAAATTAGGTATTTTGAGGTTGGAAACGAAGATTTTCCAGTGTGGACACGACAGTAGTCAAACACGGAGTATGTCTTCTTCGCATGTTAAAAGCAAGTTCGTGCGGAATGGACTTTACGACTGAAAACCTGCCATATTCACAACTGCTACCATGTATCGCTTCCACTATAATTTTTCCACTTCTGATTAAAA
The DNA here is from genome assembly GCA_963169105.1 of Ceriagrion tenellum. NCBI lineage: Eukaryota > Metazoa > Arthropoda > Insecta > Odonata > Coenagrionidae > Ceriagrion > Ceriagrion tenellum. Next base: position 72,083,374 of record OY720642.1, on the reverse strand, counting down.
TTAATTAGTATGGTCTTCGCTACCTGTTAGGTGCCGGCGTTTTGCAAAGATCACCCATTTAGCCGAGTCTAGGGTCATGTATCTCCAGTTGACACCCTTAACAATGTGCATTTTCCTCTTAGCGGCCACTAAATTTTTTTGCAAGATGTGAAATTGAGCAAAGGGGATAGAGATCTTCTTGCATCGAATCACGTAGCAGGGAACGGTTATAATAGGTCCTCTGCCTTAAGATTCTTTTAGCCATGAGTTTATTCTCGCATCAGAACTTTAAAAATATTCTCGCGAAAACTTGGAGATTAAGTGCTGTGAGCAAATCATTACTTTCTGTGAAGGGCAACTTTGTAATTGAGCAGGATGGCACGTATTTGGTTAGTGAATTTGAAAAGTAAAGCAAAGAGTGGAGGTTTCTGGGTCTGGGTTCGCTTATAGCGTATATTTTGACTTGCCTTTGGTGAACTTGGGTGTTCAACCCTCCTACCTAGGGGCCAAAAACTCTTATCTTATATTTTTAGTGGTTAGCTCTAGCAGTAGCCAATCAAACCTCCTGACCTACTCTTAGCATGTCCTGATTTTGGTTTTAGAAAGCCATGGCAACGAGTAGCTATTGATAGGATCCAGTTTATGACATTGTCTCATGATTGGTCATGATTGTAATTTTGCTGCCTCTATAGAATTTCTCCAATCGGTTTATTTTCCTCTCCTACCATATCCCCACCTGTTTTCCTCTTCTCCTTTGGCTCTCTCCATATCTCCGGGTACTCAAATCTCGACAGCTGCGGAGTACTCGCATCCTCTTTCCTCAGCAATTAAGTTTCTGAGTCACGCAATTCTCCCACCGCCGACTACTGCAGCCTCTTCTTATTCCTTCATCCCTCTCTTAGATCCCCATAAATCAGCATTCCCTACTCAAACCTCCTCTCCATACTCACATCTCAAGTGTTTACAGGGCACATTTATTTATTTTTCGTTGAGACCAAGTTTCTGAGCCATACAATGCTAGCACTGCTGACTACTTCATCTTTTTCTTTTCCATCCATCCAGCCTTGAGATCTCAAATAATCCTCATTCTCATCTAAATCCTCTCTGCACCCGCATCTCAACTGCTTGCAGTTCAATCGTACTTTTATTTTTTTCTGTATTTACTTTCCTCTGCAACCAAGTTTTTGAGCCAATCAGCGTTACCACTGTTGACTGCTGCATCTTCTTTTTCGCTCTCCGTAACGATATGAGCTCTCAAACAATCCTCATTCTCCTCTAAAACCTCTCTATACCTACATCTCAACCTTTTGCTATGCACTCTCATTTATTTTCCGCAGTGACCAAGTTTCTGAGCCATACAGGGTCACCACCGCTGACTGCTGCATCTTCTTCTTCCTCCTCCATCCCGCCCGGAGCTCTCAAATAATTCTTTTTCTCCTTGAAAACCTCTATAAATCCACATCTCAATTGTTTTCAGTGCACCCTCATTTACTTTCCGCCGTGACTAAGTTTCTGAGCCATACAGCGTTACCACCGCAAACTCCTGCATATTCTTCTTCGTTTTACGTACCGACGTGAGCTCTGAAATAATCCTCATTCTCCTTTGAAACCTCTTTACACACACACGCATCTCAATTTTTTGTCGTGCACCTTCATTTACTTTCCGTCCTGACCAAGTTTCTGAGCCATACAGGGTCACCACCGCTGACTGCTGCATCTTCTTCTTCCTCCTCCATCCCGCCCTGAGCTTCCAATTAATTCTTATTCTCCTTTTAAACCTCTATACATCCACATCTCAGTTGTTTTCAGTGCACCTTCATTTACTCTCCGCCATGACCAAGTTTCTGAGCCATACAGCTTTACCACCTGTGATTGATGCATCTTCTTCTTCGCCCTGAGCTCTCAAATTATTATCATTCTCCTTAAAAACCTCTATATATCCACACCTCAATTGTTTTCAGTGAACCTTCATTTAGTATCCGCCGTTACCAAGTTTCTGAGCCATACAACGCAACCACAACCGACTACTGCACCCTCTTTTCCTCCATACAACTCTCTCAGATCTCTTCCAGAATCCCCACCCCTCTCCCTTCAGCCTGCCTCCCTGCTCCTCGGCCTCCCCTCTCCCAAGCGTCTTTCCCTCTCCCGGGAAAGTCGCATCCTTTTTTAGGTTAAAGGAATTACTTGATTGGAGTGCTTCCCTCCGCAGCCTCCACTCCCCCACCCCCCACCCGTCCTATCCTTCACTCACTTCTCTTCCCCTTCAAGGGCTCCTATTTTTTTTCGTCCAGGCGGCTCTTCCCCTCCAGTTCGTGCAATTTCTTATTTAAACACCGCCCATCTCTTTCCTTTTCCTCCTCATCCTCTTCCTCTCGGCATGCCATAGCATTCCTTCAACCTCTCCCCCTCGTCCATTCCCGCACCCAACTCCCTCGCACGGCCCGCCGCGCAATTCCCACCCATGTTCCTTATACGTGCGTCATTTTTGTTTCGTTTGATTCGGCTTTTATTTTTCTCCTCATCCGGACGATGCTTATTTAGGTAAAGGGATGGGATTGCTTCGCGTCTTCCTTTCTTGCCCGCATTGACCAGACAGTGCGTGCACTATCCTTGCGTTTGTGCACGAGTGTATCCCCGAGGCACGCTTCCCGTTCGTGCGTCCGAATAATTTATGCTGGCTAAGTGAATTAGTCCTGTTTGTTCGATTGATGCAAAAATTTTGCATTCCCGTTTCCCCCTGGATAGGTGCGCCGTGAGTTTGGCCAATGTGTCCTTTAGAAATTGGCCTACTTCCGTCAGATGCATCGAATACCCGGCCTTTTTCAGTTCCGTCTCCGGAGCTGGGTTCTTGAACGCAATTAATTTGTTCCGCCGGTTTATTCGCCGCGGATGTAGAGGAAATTATTTACAGGAAATGCTCCACTTCACAGGAAATGGTTTCAATATTTAGGTAGAAAGTGCTTAGTGGGAGCTCTGTGATTTGAATTTTTGAATCGAAATATGAAAACAGTAAGGAACCAACCTGTTTATTGGATATTTTTATTGAAAGACGACCTACTGAGTGTACAACAAAAATTAGGAGTCAGAATCGGATATATTACGCCCTCTTTTTTAAGAGTAAGGTGTATGAACTTTCATTTTTTTGTTTGTTCCATAAATTTGGGGAATAATATGTCGTATGATTATTTGAAAAATAATAGGTTTTCATTGCTCAGATTGAGCTAATTAAACTACCAGTTCATAATGATTACAGCACAATTGAGTATACTTATAATTTATGGCATTTAAACGTTAGTCTATTTTGTGCCGACTGTGTGTTCTTTTATTGTAAGCTTATGCATTTGTTTTTTGGTGGCTTGCCACAGACCATTAATAAACGTAATTATTATTATGGCTCCCAGCTTCTCCTGAATTGCGTACCATTGTTTTCACATTCTAATAAAAATGGCCCCATAGTTAACCCTTTGAATGACAACAGATTTTCTAGGTACTATGCTAAAATTGCCGAGGCATTTTTGCCGATTTTGGAGTAGTTTAGGAAAAAAATTGTCTCAAATACAAGTGAAGGTAAATATTCAAAAACTCAGGGAAAACTTTATTATATGTGGTTTCACCTTTTTAATATATTGTTTGACGATTTTTTTTTACAAAATATGAGTTCAGTAAGAATTTACGCCATTTTGACGTATTGGGGTAGCAAAATCTAAGTAAATTTTGTAAAAACGTAGCGCATGTAAAACAAAAGGAAGACAAACGCCAGTGGTCAATTTAGAAACTGCAAGGGTTAAACTTCATAAGTGATCTGCATTTAGGTGCCATCTGTGAACAATCCGTAAAATACCAGCATCTAAGAGTGACATTGCAGGACTTCTGGCACTTTTCACGAGAGACAGGAGGAGCGCGATAGTGCTCCCCGGCACTCTAAGGGTTAAGAAACGTGTTCGACTACATGCATACTGCCATTTCAATCTTGCATACGCCATCAATCTAGGTTTTTTTCGCGTGCGTCGCAACCGTCAAGCATTGGCTTTTTTGGTGTGCGCGTAACATAGGCTGGGAACTACGGCGACATATCTTATGAAATCCGATGGTATTATTATAAAATTATTTATAATAGATCCATTGGTTCAAATCCTAGCGGTTATCAGTTGTGAGTACTTAAATTGAAAACGCCAAGGGTTTTCCAAATAGTCCTCGGGAAACCTGTTCAAATTCCTCAAAATAAGATGACATACCAGAGGTGTTGGGAATTTTTTAGTAGACCATGATAAGCATATGTCGTGCATCCTTTGAAAAATGATGAAGGAGGCACTGGGGATATGATAACTCACTCCAACAGCTTTCAAAACATTAATTTATGACGAGGGTAATAATTGTACAATTATGCGAGAGATTATAAAGGGGTATTAATCTTCGATCCGAATTGAATGCATAATGCTCATACAACTGTATATCGTTATGTGTGTCAAATAAGTTGCACCAATAATGGAAAATATTTCATCGATCCAAAATGCATTCCCTTTCCTGAAACTCATGCGCTTTTTCTAGTTAGTAAATATGAGTATTCGTAGCGCATATTTTACCAGTGTAAATTTTACTATATAAGTCAAATGTTTGTAACGAGTTACGTTTTGATCTTACACTTAATTTAACAAATAAAATTTGTGAAGGTCTTAGCTAGGTCAAATCACACAGGAACGGTTGTTTATAAATAAGTGGTTTTGGGATTTATCGTCGTCTTTGTTCAGATGAGACTTATTTGGATTCAGAGAAAATTTTGGAGACTTACAAGGTTATTGTGTGATCTGTACGTTGAGTTTGATTGTCTTTTTTATCGTCCTCAGCGTCCTGTGGACTTTGGTGGTAAATATTTCCAAAATTACCGGGCGCGCTGAATAACAAAAAAAAGCCAAATTAATCCCCACCCCCCTTGCTCTGTCGTCGAGGCGCTAAGCTGAGGGGTTTTGTTTGAACCGCTCGAGGTAATCTCGACCACGCAACTAAGGAGTCACGTGGTACAACAACGAAGGGTTCGAGATTTTGGTGCATTTGAACCATTTGTAAAAATCCCACGCAGCCTTCTCCATCGATTTTTTCTTCTGGTAAAATTGTTAATGAATTTATATATCCGAATAAGAGACACAATAAACCGCATATCAAACGCTTAAGATATCCGAGCAAGTGAAACTCACCAAAATGTCGAACAGTTCTATGTTGTATATACCACTTGACTCTTTAGTTACGTGATCGAGATTATCTCGAGTGGCACAGACACAACCCCCCTGACTTGGGACGTTGTAGGCGTTTGGTGTTACAAATTTCTTGCCATTCTAGATTCATTTTCAAATGGACGTGAATTTCCATTGCAATTCCGTGTAACCTTTGAGATAACAACGGCACATTTTCTCGTCTCTTCTCAGCAAAAGCCTTTTAAAATAATGATATTAGAGGCTTAACTTTATTCTTGACTAGCTGTGCCCGGCATGCGTTCTAATCACTCTTTTTCTTCCTAAGTAGGCACATTTATGCGAAGCAGACACAAACGAATTTGAGACATAGGCAAATGAATTCCTCGTTACTACACAGGTATTTCTAACGCACAAATGATGGCATAGATTTCCTTTCCATGCCTATGCTGCGGTTTCCAAGTAAACAAAATATTCTATTGTTGAATTAGTGCAAAAATTTCGATTTTCAAGCTAAAAAAATCCAATTTTCGGGAAAAGGAAAAGCGAGGTGTAAACGAAAATCGAACGCAAGAATTGAAATACAGCAAAAAAAAGAGTCCACTGCACCAAATCTTATTCTACGTTCAAATGAACTACGTTCCCTAAACACAAATTATGCCTCACTGATATGATTTCAATGCACAGGATATTATTTCTCTCGGATACGATTCTGATGCACGTGATTGAGCCACTCGTAAAAGATCTGCTTCGTTGCTTGCTTGTCGTTCCTCGCTTGTTTGAGGAGCTCGCGTGCCATCAGTCATTTGTTTAAATGACTCGCGCTCCACCTATCATACAATGGATTTCATAATTCAGATACCTTTGCGGGCGTGGGCACAGTAACTCCTCAAAGCTTCATCGTAATCTGATGATTGGTATTGGAAAGTATATAAGACGAACAAGCAAGCATTCATTTTAATATATTAGATGTGTGTAGACACCTATTTTTTGCAAATTAACACCTTTTTACACCCTGGAATGTGATTGTTTGCATGAATCATCCATACCCTTTATTCGTCATAACTTGTAGTTTCCCGCCGATCTGAAAAACATGCCGTCTTGACAAAATGCTACTTCCAGACTTGTACACGATTACGTAAACTTTTAGAAATCTTTCAGGTGAGGCACGAACTTCGCTAACGACTACCAAAGCTTATTTAGGTCAAATATTGCCTCGCTCATTTTAATTACAGTTACATGCGCGCCCGTCACCCCAGTGACGGCGCTCTGGTGCTCGGAGACGGGTGTCTTCTGTGTTGTTCTGCGGCAGGTGCGCCTCTCGTCGCCTAGGAAACCACCGCGGTTTGTTTATTAGCGCCGCGGTCTCTCCTGGATGATTTCTACTCCTCTGTGCGCTGTGATTGGTCCGTCAGAGGTAGTTTCCCGTTTATGTCATTTTATCCTTCCTGCCGTTCCATTTGCTAGGCATGATCCCTCCTGTGGAATTTTGCCGTCGGATACCTGAGTTTGTATGCCGACGTCGTCCAGCGATGAGTTCTAAGTATCTGCCAATTGGCAACAAGTATTCATTTGTGATAATTATCCAAAATTTCTTTATTCTGCTTTCCAGCCGGGGACAATTGGCTCGAAACCATCTCACACCAATACAGCTCAATTGAAGCCCCCTCAAGAAACAACAATATTTTTTTCTTTATAAACAAATTTCCAAAGAATCTAGAACTATATGCCAATTATACGACATTAAACGTCATCAGGTAAATATAATACAAGTTCCAAAATGGGTAAAAATATAAATACACTGAGCAACGTAATGACTTTGATCTCGGCGTAATTTTTTGGAATAAAACTAAATTTCGCTCTCATTTTGGTTTCAACGTATGCGGCCGACTGGGGAATATTATTTATTCTAAAAATCCTCCAGGAGGGATCTATAAGAGGAATGGTTGAGGGACTCTCTTCTGAAGTAACATTTTAAAAATGAGTTTCTCTGTTATACTTGTGAAATTGAAAAAAATAACCAACCCAGTTTGAAACGAGAGCTTCTCCATTAAGCTCTTCCTTGGCAAAGATGTTACTTCTTCATCCCAAAATAACCCATCCTATATATTCCCTCAAACGACCAATTTTGCGGATTGCCCTGCTCCACCTACTTGCATCCTTCCTCCTCCTTCTCCACCCCCACCCTCTCCACCGCTTTTGCGTCTTCAGTAGGGTTACTTTCCCAGGATAACGGTATTTCGGGACTTCGGAGTCCCGTGATTCTGGTGGAATTTTTGGGTAGTCTAAAATTCTCGGGAGATTCTCCCTTGTAGGGGAAATCAGGTATCTTTTCATTTAGATTCGACTTTTTGTTGTTGATTGGTTGTATTTTAACTGGAATTTTTTTTCATTTCAAGACTCAGAACATAAAATCCTAAAATACAGTTAAATATCTTGGAATTACCTTAAATTCTTACACATCGTGAGGAACACACATACAAAAGATTTGAGACACAACAGTAAAGAAACTAGGATTTGTTAAGCGTATAATGGGAAGGTCCTCAAGAAAAATTCAAAGAGACATGCTACTTCGATCAGGTTAGGCCACACCTCGAATACGCCGCGAGAATTTGGGACGCTGATCATAAAGATTTTACCAAAAAATAAATGAAATTCAAAGAAAAGCTGCCAGCTTCGTTGAAAACTAAAAACTGCTAGGAGCGAACATGTAGTGTTTCATAACTTTTAGAGGGATTTAGGTGGGAGCGCCTAGAGACTCTGATGCTACACGCTAGGCTTAGTTTGCTTGAGAAATTCAGAACTGCTGTGTGTTTCAGCGCTACATAGAGAATATTATCATGACGCCTCACTACATCTCTAGGTCTGACAGAAGCGGTAAAATAAGAGCCATACATTGCCAAACAGATAGGTAGAAAAACTCGTTGTTCCCGCGATCAATAAGCGACCTTAATTAAAACTGAGCTTCACTAAATACACTCCTATAATACATGTCACCATTTCATATAGTTAACCGGCCTAAATCGTTAACATTACTTTTATGCAAGATCCTCGAACATATTGTCGTTAGCAACATTATGGCGTTCCTGGATGATCGTAACCTCTTACACAGCAGTCAGCACGGCTTCAGTAAGGGCAGGTCCTGCGAAACACAGCTTGCGCTCTGCCTTCATGATATCCTAAAATAAGGTGAATCGAATAAGCAGTTCGACGCGATATTCCTTGATTTCAAGAAGGCATTCGACAAGGTTCCTCACAAGAAAGTCATCTTTGCAAATTGCAATCATGCGGAGTTAATAAAAAAATAATGAATTGGATTTGGGACTTTCTCAGTGATCAAAAACAAAAAGTTGTTATTGACGGTTTTAGCTCTCGTATGGTCGAAAACACATCCGGTGTTCCTCAAGGAAGCGTGATTGGCCTCCTTTAATTCATTATTCATATTGACGACCTAAGTTCGCGAGTTAGCAGTAAATTAAGATTATTTGCACATGATATCTACCGTGTAATAATCGACGACACGGACTTGGAAGCTAGGTCATCGGACCTTAACAACGTTCATTCGTGGTGCCAGTAGTGGTGGTTAGAATTAAATATTAGCAATCGTACCACAGTTCACTTCCTGCAAAAGTTATCACAACAATGCCATACCTATACTGTGGGTGGAGTAAACATAAAATCTTCAGATACAGTAAAATATCTTTGAATTACCTTAACTTCTGATATATCATGGGGATTACTCATAGAAAACATATGTGGCACATTTGAGGCACAGCATTAAAGACACCAGGTTTCGTTAAACGTATGATACGAAGGTTGTCGGATGAAAATGTAATAGAGAGATGTACTTCTCTCTCGCTCGCTCTGGTTAGGCCACACCTCGAATACGCCGCGAGAATTAGGGACCCTGGTCATAAAGATTAAACCGAAAAATTTATTAGATACAAAGGAAAGCAAGGCGCTTCGTTAAAAACGGCTACGAGCGTACATATAGTCTCACAACTTTTAGACGGATTAAGGTGGGAGCCCATAGAGACTCGGAGGCTACACGCTAGGCTTAGCTTGCTTGTGAAATTAAGAGCTGATTGTTTTAGAGCGATACAAAGAATACTGTCATGACGCCTTACTACATCTCTAGGTCTGACAGTTACAATAAAATAAGAGAGATACACAGCCGAACAGATAGGTACAAAAGCTCGTTTTTTCCTCGCACAATATGCGACCACGATAAAAACCTAGCTCCAATACATGTCACCATTTCATCTCCCAATAACTTACATCTTTACATGGCTGGTGGCCGAACACTCCCTGCCACACGCCCATGCGGTTGCTCGCAGGGTTATATGTAGATGTAGATGTAGAAATAACCATGAAGCCGAACCAGACTGCCAAAGACGATCCCGGAAGTTATATACCGAAACGCAGAGGTGGCAGCACTAAGTACCTAAATATTAGGGAGGACTCCTTAAGTCGCCCGTTTTGCATAAAATGATCGAATGCGCGAAATGTAATTCTAATATCCTAATGACTTTTAATGTTGTTCGATTCGTTGAAGTATATGACGTGAGTGACGAAAACATACGACACGTAATATCAGACGTTTGGAAATCTCATTGAAAAATGTAGTAATTTATTCCAGGGTATAAATGCAGATGATCATAAGACGTCGATCATTCTAGTGAAAACATGAATATATCCAACGTGTACCGGATTATTATTTGAGGTTTTGTATTATACATCAGACGATATCCATTTCAAATATACTTGCGATTTCAAAAATTCCATAGAAATCAGATCTGATAATAGCGAATATTTTTCCGTTGTATTTATTATTGGCAAATTGACAATCGTCACTCTTTTCTTCTGCGCATGTGTTTTTACAGTAATAATATATTTAAATATCGGGCTTACTGCCATTTTACCAAATATTGCCAAAGTGTAGAATACACACATGGCTACATAATATAACTTCACGCTCTTAAAAATTAAATATCTAAATGAAGTCTCTCTGGTAAAAAGAACAGAAGAAGATAATTTGAAAAAGGAAATGGTCAAAAATACAACGTATAAATTATACATAAAAAACAAAGGACGGCATTTTTATGCAGTTTATTTTAAACAAACAAAAAGTACCTATGTGCTTGAATATCATAATGGTATTAAGAGTTTGGCAGCTTGCGCCGAAAAACACTCTAACCAGATATATGTTTTCGTTGGTGATATTGGCGACGTTTAATCCACCGGCTACAAATTGAGATTTCCGAGTAGTCGTGATATTTTGTCAATCATTAGCCGGAACGCCGTTTTCGTTTTAAGAAGCCACGAAGGTTTTAAAGGTAGTCCGAGCGAGATAGCTCCCTAATCATAATAGAGACCATATTCGAATTATACGTTTTAATTTCACCAACTGTGAGATACACGAATTAAATATTGCATTATTAATGGTACAATAACATAGTTTTATGTGACAGAAATTGTAAGTAATCAAATGAAAATATCTAAATAAGTCATTAACTTGACTCATTTTTTTCACGCGATACGTTTGAAACGCCATCAAAACTGAATGTTTATTGTGGTTCCGAAGAATTTACTGCGGTGACAATATGATTTATTGTCAAAAATATTTGAGAAAACACACGAAATACATACTGTTGATTTTTTGACGAGATCTAAGAGTAGGAAATGCCTCGTTTTTAATATTAAGTCTCTTTGGAGTGCATTTACGTACTATTTCCCGTATAAAAGTGCTGTTTTTTTGGCAAATATCTCGGAAAGTAGTGTGGTAAGCGGTTGAATTTTTTGTGTCGATGGAAGAGTGGTATATTTTTCATTAAGATAAGTCCAAAGTCATTTATTTCTAGGTAAAATGATATTTCGCTGAAACTACCTTAATAGCGTAGATATAAAGTTTTGTAAATGATGATGGCTCTTCCAGTACCCTTTATAAGCAATAGGGCATGGCATGATCATTTTGAGTGAATAGAAATATTCATACGATTCTTGAGAAGTCCAGGAATATTGATACATCACTGGGAAGAACACTTAATTCAAGAAGTGCCAATATCAACCATATGATTTAGCTGTTCGTTAGGCTCTTTTCCATTGTTAAGTTTCCCATTGCTTTGGAATGCACTTATAACTTGTAAATAAATTTCCGCTATTCTGCATTACCACCGTGTAAAGATGTAACGGATAAAGTTATGGGTGGTGAAATGGTGACGTGTATTATGGGAGTGTATTCAGTGGAGCTCAGTTTTTGTTGTGTTCGCTTATTGTGCGCGGAAAGAACGAGTTTTTGTACCTATCTCTTCGGCAATGTATGGCTCTTATTTCATCGCTTCTGTCAAACCTAGAGATGTAGTGAGGCGTCATGATTATATTCTCTGTGTCCCTCTGAAACACACAACAGCTCTGAATTGATCAAGCAAGCTAAGCCTAGCGTTTAGCTTCCATGCCTCTAGAGGCTCCCACCTTGATCCCTCTAAAAGTTGTGAAACACTATGTGTTCGCTCATAGCAGTTTTTAACGAAGCGTGCAGCTTTTCTTTGTATTTTATTAACTCTTTTGTTTAAATCTTTCTGACTAGGATCCCAAATGCTCGCGGCGTATTCGAGTAGTGGCCTAGCCAGGGCGAAGTAGCATTTCTGTTCGACTTTTTCATTCGAGGACCTTCCAATTATACGCTTAACTTATCCTAGTTTCTTTAATGCTGCACCTCAAACGTTTTTTATGTGTTCCTCACGATGAGTTAAAAGTTAAGGTAATTCCAAGATATTTAACTGTATCTGAAGATTTTATGTTACTCCACTCACTGTGTAGGTATGGCATTTGTGTGATGACTTTCGGAGGAATAGAACCGTGGTGCATTTACTAGGATTTAATTCTAGCCCCCGCTCCTGGCACCACGAATGAACGTCCTTGTATTATGTCGGAAAAACGCTTACGCTTCTCTGCTTATGCTTAAAATGCTTATCGATGGTAATGAGAACTATTGCAGCCATCAGTGATAGATGAGTTTGGGATTAAAAAGGGAAAGAAAATCATTTTACCTCTTTTTTAACATGGACATTAAGTGTTTTCACCTTTTTTTCACTTGAAGGTCTTTCGTATTTTCGCGACTCGTCGTAGATCGAACAGGCTGGAATGTTCTTCGTAAAATTTCCCAGGGATGCATATATATTTGTGCATACAACTATTATATTTATCTGAATACTGAAATCCATTCATATTTATGGCAAGTAACGCAAGCACTTCGACCAGGATGACTGTTCTTATACGGCGCTTAAGCTAATTGAAGAGCACAATAAGTGGGTCTTGATAATAATATCATAAAGACTCAGAAATATATGATAAATAAAATATGTGCATTGGAGGAGCAGAAGAAAACATGGCACTGGAAGATGGACATGAAATACCAACTGCCAAGAAGGCAACCACTTGGGTGTTAAAATAACTTAAAATGGAACCCTGGGTGATACTATTAAAGGAAGAAATTTACTAAGATCATATACATGATGCACAGTATTTTATGGGGCCAAAGCATATCCAAATCTAATTTTAAAATAATATATACTTCAATTGAAACAATAATTGCCTCGTATTGGAGTTTGATATGGCAGATGAAGGAGAAAATAAAACAAATACAGGCATTACGGAGATGGCGGACCGGAGAGACCGGAGGCGATTTGCGGGTATTTCCGGACGGGAAATCATCTCGTATGAGAGAATATGGAATATAATGGGAGTCACCCACACAGTAGTCAATGACAGTTTTAAAAACCAGTTTGTGTGGTATGGTCACATACAACGTATGACGAACGAGAGATTACCAAAGCAAATTTTTTATGTGGATTCCACAAGGTGGAAAGAAAAATGGGTGGTTCAGAATTAGTTGGAGTGAAGGCATAGAAAAGGGAATCAGAGAAATGCCAGAAGGCCTGAGGATGAATTATGGACGGTTGGGCATCGGAGAGCGTCACAGAGCAAATTTGCGACTTGCAAAGTAATACTCACCTGCTTTGTAAAAGCTGCGCCATATGGATTTTCGTTTGCTTCAAATAACCATTTTTTAATAAATTTCATAAGTTGTCGGCTTATTTTCTTCGTGTTGGACGATCAAAACCCACATTTTATTTTCTAGTCATATACTATGTAAGCACGAATATTAATACAAGAAAATGTGGCTTTTTAATCGCCGTCCTTCGTGGTTTTTTCATTACCTATATTTACAAAAAATTACATTTTTTTAAGTTTCGCCAAAGAGCGGTTAAAGAAGCCATCAACCTTACAAAAAGTCCATTTTAAAGTTCCTAAACATCAAGTAGAGTCTTTACACTTTCAAACGGTTTATTTTATACTTCTGTAGTAAGCAAAATAATCCAGCTGCAGCTGGTAGGAAAAGGGCGTAAAATGAAATATTTTTCGTGTTTTCTGGAAGAGTGATTACTTATATCTCAGGGGAAAAATTTTTCCTGTGAATTCGGTCGCCAGATTTGGTGTCGCAAAGGTTGGCACTACTCTCACACCAAATCTTATCAAATTCTGATATGGCGCAGCAACGAATGTTTGAAAACATTTTTCGATTTCAAATGGAAAGACCTTGCATCAGATGACCTCATTCTCATGGTCTTCATCGCACCCTCTTGCATTCTACATTCAATAGGAACACTCCCAAGAAAAGAGCTGCGTATCCCGTTTACTTATCTAGGGATAATGGTATCGACTGTTCCTTGCGTCCTAGGCCTACTTGCTAATTACCGCGGCATGTACTCCGAAGCAACAATAATACCGATACCTTGTGATACCAGTCATGGTGGAATGGCGTCGTAGTTTGATTGGACGCCGATTGCTACGCCTTACTGCCCCACACTCATTAGAAATACAGCGCGTTTCTACGCCTCAAGATGTCTTGCCGTCGTCTGGGAGGAAATCATCGGCCGTGTCCCAATCGATTAACCATCTGCATCGAAATGAGTTGCTAATTGAATGGAAAAACATGGAAGTACAAACACCAATCAATTTACCTCTAATATTACTGTACTATTTTATCTATACTGTGGGTGTAGTATACATAAAAAGTCTTCAGATAAGTGCTCAGGAGTTAACTAAACACTGTAAGTTTTACGTAGAATAAATATTGAACGACCGGTTTCGTTGAATAGTCGACAATATGCAAACCTGATGATGTCGACTATTTAACAGAACTGATCGTCCAATAAATATTATATGTAAAACTTACAGTGTTTTCGAAAAAAAAGTTTTTTTTTCGAAATCCTGAGAATTATGGAAAAGTTTTACAAAGTGAAGGGGCGTCCATTAATTACGTGAGCCGTTTAGGGGGGGAGTGGGGGTCGAGCCGAATCTATCACCAATCTCACGTGGGGGAGAGGGGGTGGGTCTCGGCAAATATCACGTATTTTTTTCCGCAATAAACCGTGTAAAATTGCTAGAAAACTGGTTTAAATTACGTAAGACATGTTTCTACTCTAAAAAATGGCTAAATCCCACATAATAATATTTATCGCGATTATGCGAACGCCACAAAGTAGCATGGTAGCCCCTCGATTGTTTAGCCGCCACCGGCCAGCCATCCGAATTTTAGAAGTTCCTATTCAAGTATTTTAATGTTCGATTTTCTCACTGTGATTCTTGACTACGTTCTTAGTAGTCCTAAATACTAGTTTTAAATAAAATAGTTAAGCAAATTATGTTTTTTTAAAAATAAATCCAACGCAATCAAGCACGGATAAACGTATTTACACTAAATATGCGCATTTTGAAAAATCTCGCGTGAGATTAGGGGGAGGGGTTCGAGCCAAATCTCACGACATCTCACCAAGGGGGGAGGGGGTAAGGTCGAAAAATAGCCAAAATCACCTCACGTAATTAATGGACGCCCCCTTAAGGCTGAAACTATTGTATTTGTTTCTTCAGTTAAAGGAAAATATCTTGGAATTACCTTAACTTATGACATATCATGGAGAGCACACGTTCAACACATATGCGAAACAACTTTTTAAAAAACTAGGATTTATCAAGCGTATAATAGGAAGGTCTTCGGATAGAAGTGTGAAAGAGAGGAGCAACTACTCTCTATTTAGGCCACACCTTGAATGCGCCGCGAATATTTGGTGACCCTGACATAAAGATTTAGCAAAAAAATTCATATAATACAAAGGAGAGCTCTGCGATTCGTTAAGAACTGCTCCGAGCGAACATAATGTGTTTCTCAGCTTTAAGAGGGATTAGATTGGCAGCCGCTGGGGACTCGGAGGCTGCACGCTGGGATAAGTTTGCTTGAGATATTCAGTACATGTGTGTTTCAGAGCAACACACAGTAATGGGTATCGTATCCATCACTCTTGGGTTGGCAGCCCTTGTAGTATCAACAATGCCATGGCAACGAGGAGTTTGTTTAAAATAGTGGGAGAACGCGTGGGGACAGTGTCGAGCCAGGAGGTAAAAGTGAGTGGTAGTGATATTGTGTGGAAGAAAAAAGAAGTGTGAGATGGCGTTGAGTGAGTGAGTTGATGTGAGACGGTGTTAAGGAAAGTGTGTTTTTCTAATTAAAAAAAGAGAAAAATGAGTGTTATATTTAAACAAATAAAACGAGTGTTATAATATAGAAAATTATTGTGACGCCGCACTACATTTCTAGGTCCGACAGTAGTGTCATATGGATCACTTTACTATCGACAAATTCGTGTTTCTTCCACCGTCGATATACTTATGCCGCAAACAACAAGCGAAAAGTTATGAAACTTATTTTAAGTATTAATCATTATTATTGGGGCCTGAGCAAACGGATTTGCTACAAGTTGCAAAGCCGAGTCGTAAAATGAAATCACCTATTCGTCTATGGAAGAGTTCTCGGCCATAGTACACAGCCCTCTTCAATTGAAACTGGAATTTTACAAGTGGTGTCTTTCTTATCTTCCTATTTTTCGTCCCGAAAGCTTATGGCGAATTTCAGATGTAGCCATATGTAAATCAAAGTAGCTTCTCTCATTCACTTTTTCATGGAAAGTCCACAACACATTTTGCTTGATAAATCCCAGTTTCTTCAATGCAAAGACACAATTCTTCCGTACATGTTTCCTCCATGCTTGATCTGAAGTCGAGGTGTACGCCAGGTATTTGACTTTGATTCCCTCCCACATGTTCACCCTCCAAATTTAAGCATATGGCGTTGGTGTGATTTCTTTAGTAATTAGTGTACTGGTTTGCATTTACTAACGTCATGTAATCAAATATAACCTCATTTTCTCCATATCCTTACGATTATAGCTGGCTATAGCTTACAACAATCGCACTATTAATCCATTGGAGTACCAGAATGTGATTGTTGTTGGTGAATTTGTCCTCAGTAGAGATGTGTCGTTCATGAATGAATCGTTCAGAATGAACGATTCAATGGCATGAACCGAATGAATTGAATCTACGCTTTCCACTCGAATCGTTCAAAATGAACGATTTGATGGAAGATTCAAATCCGCCGAATCCAAATCGTTCAATAAGAACCCTGTAAATACCCTTGAAACACCTTGTCAAATGTCTTGTGTTTCCGAATTGGAGCATCACATTTCACCTTTTTGTTTGTTATTTCGCAGACTAATATTTGAAATGCAGTAAGTCGACAGGTTCACATGGATTCGAGATTCACTTGGATTCGAGATTCAGTTGGATTCGAGGTTCACATGGATTCGAGATTCACACGGATTCGAGATTCACATGGATTCGAGATTCACTCGTGTATTTGGTTCATTCGGTTCATTATGAACGATTTAAAGAACCGAATCATTGCCACGAATCAAATCACATGAACCGAATCCACAAAATAAACCGAAATTCCCACCTCTAGTCCTCAGACAGGTTACAAATGAACTGCTCCCTCCATGCTCGTCTATCCTGTGCTGCCTCCCTCACCTCTTCGTAACTCCTTCCATTCATAACAACAGTCAACATTTTATTTTTTCGTCTTTCATTTTCTCTCTTTTCAATATTTACGCTTTAACAACAATGTAAGCTATTGCCAATTCCAGTGGTATAATAGATAGTGATTGTTGTAAGCTATAGGCAGTTATAGTCGTTATTAATACGATCACATTCTATTGTTCCGATGGAATAATAGAATGCAATTGTTACAAGTTATCGGATGGAAATTGATTGGGAGGGGGAAAAAGTGAAAGTTTTGGAAGGAGATAAAATATATCACAAAAACATTTCCTCAGTTGTTTATTCCAGTTCCTTCCCTCGACCCGCGGACCAACCAGTGCCAAACCTGGAGACTCCCTCCTCGTCAAACTTAATGAAAGTGGACCGCCGTGGCGGGTGCCAGGGCAGTGGGGGAGAAACGAGGGTAAAGGGTCCAGATCGAGATTGGGAGAGTGGGGATGGAAAGGGTTTCTCAGTCGTCCTTTGGAGTGGGAAGGTTGCGGATTTTTTCGGCGTTTTGGGATGAAATAGATAGAGGAAGCAAAATCGCGGGATGGGAGTTTTTCTTAAGGACCACGATGGTAAAGCATTGGCCATTCTAACTGGAGAAGAGGGTGATGAGCATAATACATTAGCAACGTTGCGCAGCAACCCATGGGACTACCCAAAGGCCTCATTTCCATAATTTTAAATCAATTTCAATTTTATCAACTCAAGTTATGCAAAAATTTCATACATGTATTAGGACCCAATTTTCATTTTTGAGCTCAAAAACTATACTAGAAGTTTCCCGCCGAATTGATGCGCCCAATACGTTACGTCGCCATGTTGTGACGTCACGGGTCATTACGTGGCAGCCCATGGGACTACCCAAATGGCTCATTCCATTTTTTAGAATGAATTTCAATTTGATCTACTCAATTCATTCATCATTTTCAAGCATTTGCTCGGGACACAATTTTCATTTTGGAAACTCACAAACGGAATTATAATTTTCCCGCAGAAATGATGTTCCAAAAACGTACCGTTTCCATTTTGTGACGTCACGGTGACGTGGTAGCACATGTGGCTAACCAATGTATCTTATTTCCATAATTTAAAATCAATTAAATTTCATCTACTCAACTTATGCATCATTTTCATGCATGTATTCGGCACCCACTTTTCAATATTGGGCTCACAAACGAAACTAGAAGTTTCCCGCCGAAAACGTACCGTCGCCATGTTGTGACTTCACGTTGCTGTGCAAAAAGAGCTGTCTTATGCGGTGAATAGAAATATATAAAAATATTTCTGTGTGCGAAAATTCCGACGACTTTCTCTCTACTAACTTCCTTCACATCCACTTAAAAACTACCCCCACCACCTTCGTACTTGTTAGCAATAGCGCAGATGACCTCGGCTGTTCCCCCAAAACATACAGCTTGCCGTGAGATCAGCTAAGTTTTAGTATTATGCCACCTTACACCTATTGTGAACGAACGGTCTCAGGGGCTTATGCAGTGTACGATGGCTTTTCAAAAAGTAACAGGAATTTTTTTTAAAATGAGCGATAACAGACTGTTCTAACGCCTTTTGGTTGGCAGCGCTGCTTTTTTCAGTGCTTCCCGAGTAGCTTTGGTTTTCCATTTGTTCCAATCTTAGTTAGTTTCTACATCTACTTCTACATACTACCCCGCGAGCCACCGCATGGGCCTGTGGCAGTGGGTGTTAGGTCACCAGCCGTGTAAAGATATAAGTTTTTGAGAGGTGTAATGGTGACATGTATTGTGGGAGTGTATTTAGTGGAGCCTAGTCTTTATTGTGGTCGCTTATTGTGCCCGGAATGAACGAATTTTTGTACCTATCTATTCGGCAATGTATCTCTCTCATTCTATCGTTTCTGTCAGACCTAGAGAAGTAATGAGGCGTCATGATAATATTCTCTCTGTCGCCCTGAAATACCACAGTTCTGAATTTCTCAAGCAAACTAAGCCAAGCGTGTAGCCTCCAAGTCTCCAGGGCTCCTACCTTATTCCCTCTAACAGTTGTGAAACTTTACACTATATGCTCGCTCGTAGCAGTTTTTATCGACGCGTGCAGCATTTCTTTGTATTTTATTAATTATTATGATAAATTTTTTTTTATGACCAGGGTCCCAAATGCTCGCAGAGTATTCGAGGTGTGGTCGAACCAGAGCGAAGTAGCATCTCTCTCTTACTTTTTCATCCGAGGACCTTCCTATTATACGCTTAACGAATCCTAGTTTCTTTCATGCTGTGCCGCATATGTTTTGTATGGGTGTTCCCCAATATATATCATAAGTTAAGGTAAGTTTCCGTCATGTTACAGTGTTAGTGGAAGCTGTCTCAGTCGCCGTAGCGATTTTTTCAATGCCCGAGTTTCCGGGATCAACGCGACAGTTTGCGTGTAACTTAGCGAAACTTTTATGGAAACCTTCGAAATTTTGAAGAAGGCTTACAAAGACATTTCCCTTAGTTGTGGCAGTGTTGCGAATGGTTAACCATATTCAAAGTTGGTTTTTGGTCAGTTCAAGGTGGTCATCAACCAGGAAAACCTTCGTTGTCAACTAATAACAGTATCACTCAGAAAGTCGAGGATCTGTTGCGCGCCAATCGTCATCGGACTGACGGAGAGCTAACCGGAATGTTTGAAATCTTGATTGGCTCATATCATGACACTTTGACCTGAGAATTGAACGTATATCGGGTTGTAGAAGGATGCTACTCGTTTGATAGCAGCCGAGCAGAACAGTCTTGCTTGTCCACGACAATGCGCCTGACACTAATTCTTGTAACTTAAAAGAATCTAATGACTGCCCTCTCTTAGGCGCTCTGTACACGGGAAGACTGAAACTAAACTAGAGTTGAGCAACTGGTTTGTGATGTGATTATGGTTGCAGTTGCGTTGCTAACATCCGCACACGTGCGGGACTTGAGTTGAGACAGAGACAGACTGAAGCTTAATTGTATAAATAATTGGAAGTTATTAATAGTTAATTGCGTGAGTTAATATGTTAAAGATTATGTAACTTTTCAATTACCTCTCATGTCTACTCTGTTCGCCACCTCGTTCCACGCCTTTTCCGTCTCATCCCGTCTTGAATATCCAGGTAAAGTGTAATTACACAACACTGGGTGTTTTTCCACTTCTCGTACAAACTATATTTGCCACCTGATCACCCATTTTCAATAAAATACCATGAACAGCTACAGACAACAGTTAACAAGTTGATCAAATAGGCAACTGAAGTCGAGACGCGACCGGCATGTCCGGTTGCTAGCAACTGGAACGCGACTGGTTGTCGACGCGTCGAGTCGGAGTTGCGCCGTGTACAGTGTCCGACCTGACTACATTGGTCGTGTCACAGACGACTCGGTTGCTCAACTTGTTAACAACTCCAGTCGGGTTTCAGTCTTCCCGTGTGCAGAGCACCTTAGCCTCCCTACTAGCCTGGGCTACTTCCCTGTGACTTTTAAAATTTCTGTAATTAAAATCAGTGCTTCAAAAACTTCTTATTGACGCCATTGACATTAAAGAGAATGAGGCACGGGAAAGAGAATTAATACCCAGAGAGGCACGCCAGGACTGTATGGCGAAGTTAAAAAACTCCCCTGGAAGAAGTGTGTCTTCAGATAATGAGCCAATATACAGGGTGTTACAGGAGGAAAGTTCTAAACTACTGGAGGAGTTAGGGGAGGTGATTTTAAGTATTTTTTATATTAGCAACATGGGGTCGCAACTCCTTAGTTACCGAGCTATAGCAACGTAAACATTTTTGCAGAAGTATTCTGCAATCACAATGAAAACACCCAATTTCAATGACTAGTATCGATTGAGGAGATTTGAAACTTTTCACAGGGGTGCATAAGATATGTATTGTTCTTGTTCTGCTATCATCAAATCTAATGGTATCTTATTTTAAAGATGGCTCTCGAATATTCGTCGAAATTAAATTCCTCAAAAACAAATAATGTACGATAACTCTCTTAATTTCAGAGATATCAAAAAGTTTGTAGGAGTAAAACTTTTAGTAAATTTATGTTTCAATTCATTGCAGCAAAAATCACATCTCTATCTTTTAAAGTGTGAAAGATTTGGTAACCTAACTGATATTAATAAAATGAGGCAACAAATGTTCTTGTGGATGAGAGAATGCTTAGATATGTGGATAAGAATTTGCTTAGAAAACTTCGGCAATGTGTGACACTAATCAAAACTTGCCTTTGAGAAAGAGACCCGAGGAGAATATGCAACCAAGGTCATGGTCTGGTTGCTGAGAGTTACAAAGTTAACTGTCATAAAGACAACAAATTCTCGTCGGTGGGGTTAACAATATGGACGAACAGTTTCTCCCAATTCCAGAATCATTGTTAGACACCTTGCTAATCGGCTATATCGATAATATATACGATAAAATCACCTCCCTTACCTCCTCCGGAAGTTTCGAACTTTCCTCATGAAACACCCTGTATAAAAATGAATGTTTGGTTGTTCGTCTTCAAAGCGTTCCAATACCATTCATCAGATTACGATGAAACTTTGGTGAGTTAATGTGCGCGCGTCCGTAAAGGTTTCTGAATTATTCAATCCATTGCACGATAGGTGGAGCGCGAGACGTTTCAACAAATGAGTGATGGCACGCGAGCTTCTCAAACAAGCGAGGAACGACAAGCAAGCAGCGAAGCGAATCGTTTACGAGTTTCTCAATCATGTGCATCAGATTGTATCAGTGAGGCATAATCTGCGTGCATCAGAATCATATCAGTGAGACTTAATTTGTGTTAAAAGGTACATATTTTATTTTTACGTATATTTAAATTTTGTGCAGTGGTCTCTTCGTTTGCTTTTTATTTGAATTCTTGCATTCAATTTTCGTATACGCTTCGATTTTTCCTGAAATTGGATTTTTAAGCTCGAAAATTTTTAAATTTTGCTCTACATAAACAATGGAATATTTTATTTACTTGGAAACCGCAGCATAGGCAGGGAATGGAAACTCATGCCATCATTTGTGCGTTATAAGTTCCTATGTAAGTACGAGAAATATGTGTCTGCTTTGTTTTTATGTGTCTACTTAGAAAGATAGTGTCATTGCAACGCATGCCGGGCACAGCTAGTAAGAATGTAAGGGCCAATATATTATAAGTACTCTGATATATATTTTTATCTAGGGATAAGTCGATTCCACTTTTTTTCGATTCCGATTCTTTCAAATCGATTCTCGATTCCGATTCCATCGATTCTTTTTCGTAATTACAGGTTTGATATTGATGTAACAACGAAACTGTTTCAGGCGTTACTTTGTGGAAGTTTTTAATATTCATAATGAAAAGATAAAACTTGGTTAATTCCACTCTAATTTTTTATTAAAACCGACCCAGGTTTCAGCAACTGAGTGCCATTGTCAAGGCGAGGATCGGGTTGGTGTGGTGGCTAGAGTACTGACTAACCACGCGGACGGCCAGGGTTCAAATCCCTGCAGAGGAGGATGTTTTTCAGCGCAAACCCGATCCCTACTTGCGTGTCTTGTGGAGGACACTTCAAGTACAGTACTCCGTCTGTCGGATGAGACGTTAAGCCGTGGTCCCCTTGGCGCCTTTCGTTAAGAGCAGGCTAATGCCGACGCCGGGTTTCTATCCACCCTTCCTCCCTTACCTGTCCCCTATGGCGCAAATGACCTTAGCCGTCGGCCCTAATATCCAATCCAATCCATTATCAACGCACAACTGACCTGAGTGGCTGAGTGTATATACGCAGTAAAGGTGGAGGGAAAGGGAGGAAAAGAGCGGGGGGAGGAGAAGGAAAATACTGACAATGACTTTAACTCCAGAGTGATTAACTTGTCCAATCATTCCTTTTCGACTGCAGAAATGAAGCTGCTCAATAAGGGTTACAAGATAACCCCGTTTCCCGTAATTTGATCGTTTCACTCGCTGCAGATTGTGAAGTCTTCACCAATATCACCAAGAATTCTCTTCGTAGGGAATCTTACGGAAAGAAGCAAATGGCCGCAGACATCATATCCAGCGCAGCCCAACAATACCACCGCCACTGGAATATCTCGTTCCAGCATGCACTACGCAGCGTGAAATCATCGGCGTCTGAGGGGAATCTAGTTTACACAAAAGCCGACAAAGGAAATTGTATAGTGGTATTAAACTGGAGTGATTAACTTCAAAAGTGCGAGAGTTTCTCAAATACTCAAGATTTTTTCGTTCTTAAACGAGACCCTACGTTGAATTTTCTAAAACAACTTAAACAACTCTAGAAAAATTTGAAACTGTGATTAGTGAAAGAGAAAGGCGGTGTATAATTAATATGAACCCTTTGCCCCCCAGGTTTTATGGACTCCCAAAAACTCATAAGGTGAACATACCCATCCGACCTGTTGTCTCACATGTTACGGCACCTTGTCATAAAGCCGCCGTAAAGCTGAATATAATTTTAAGGAATTATTCAGCCTTCCATGCCAAGTTCTCTATTAGAAACTCTGTGGAACTCTCCGAGAGACTTTGTATTACAAAACCCCCGTCCAATGGTAAATTGGTGTCTTTTGACGTAGCCAATCTTTTTACGTCAGTCCCTGCTATGGATGCATCTAACATGGCCCATGATCTTGTCAATAAGACCGCGCGTGATCCGAAAGTTACGAAAGACCTCGAGTCGCTTTTAGACTTATGCTTAAGCCAAAATTATTTCCTTTTCAACGGCAGGTTTTTCCAGCAAACGACGGGCCTCGCTATGGGGTCACCAATATCACCAATGCTGGGCGAAATTTTCATGAATAAGTTAGAATCGAAACTTACTGAATCCTCTCACCCAATTACCAAAAACGTGTTTTACTGGTTTCGATACGTGGATGACATTCTATGCTTGTGGACGAGTACTTCAATACAGCTGGATGCCTTCTTAGTTTTGCTCAGTTCTTTGCACAAAAACCTAAATTTCACAATGGAACTTGGGGACGAAAGTATTGACTTTTTAGACTTAGCGATTGGTTTTAAAAACCTCAACCATGATCTTTCGATTTATCGTAAACCGACTTTCACAGACGTCGTTATCCCAAGTGATTCACATCACCACCATAGCCACAAGCTAGCTTCTTTTAGAGCAATGGTTTACAGACTTACGAATGCACCCATGTCTCGTGCTAATTATAATAGAAGAGCTTTCGTTGATAAAATTAATTGCCTCCAGGAACGGGTATAACGAGGCGTGTGTGTATAATCTGATTAAAAACCCAAAGAAAAAGAAGGCAGTGCGATTATTAACAGTTCACCCCACAGTTGAATGCAAAAAAAAGTGGTATACTTTCCCTTTCATTCAGATTGTTTCTTATAAATTGCATAAACTCATATCAGACGAAACACGCGGTGTGTCATTCCGCAACCATCGCACTATTGGAAAAATAGTTTTTACCTCGAAAGACAAATATTCAAGGTTGGACAAGAGTAGAGTGTGATGACCGTGTAATTTCATACATCGGTCAAACAGGACGGAAAGTGAAAGATAGAGTGAAAGAGCATAAGAACCAATTTGTTAATGGTGGTGGAAACTCAAAGTTTAGCGAACATTTATGTACGGTCGGATTCAAATGTATTGCAAAGAATGGAGCGGCGCCACTTACGCTTCTCAAG
This sequence comes from Ceriagrion tenellum, assembly GCA_963169105.1. Lineage (NCBI taxonomy): Eukaryota > Metazoa > Arthropoda > Insecta > Odonata > Coenagrionidae > Ceriagrion > Ceriagrion tenellum. The sequence continues at coordinate 72,058,635 of OY720642.1, read as the reverse complement.
GAAATTGAGTTTCACTTACGGCGCTGTTATTCTTTGCTACGCAACGCTATCTGTTCATCTGTTTATTTGCACGTGTTCAAATGGTAATAGTTGAGCAATTTCCTATTTTTTTCCAATTTGTTATTTCATTTTCGTTTCGGTTTGGATTTATGATTTGAGCATGGATAGTTGTTATTTATAAATCACAACTGTCACTCTAAATGATACATTTTGCAGTATTTGCCGTTGGTATATTGTATGCCAGGAACGGTCTGTGTTTAATAATAAAGTTTGGTATTTCAATTAATCAATGCGTCGCAGCATGTCATTGTTATTCGAGCTGATCATATTATGTAATGACAAGTTAGCACAAAACAAGCAATTACTCAACTGTTACAATTTAAATACGTGCAAATAAACAGATGAATAGGTAGCGTTGCGTAGCAAAGAATAACAGCGCCGTAAGTGAAACTCGATTTCCTTGAGAAGCGTAAGTGGCGCCGCTCGATTCTTTGCAATACATTTGAATCCGACTGTACATATAACCATTTTAGTGAATTTGACCCTGATATTTTACATGTCTCTGACAAGGGTTCTAAGTTAGATTTTTAGAGCATTTTGAAATTGTAAACAGCCTGCAGATTTTATGTAATTACCACCTGCTCCCCACCAATTCCTTAACATAAAGCTTCCCTCTTTCCGCAACAGACAACCGTCCTAGTCATCCAATCTGTTCTTAACTACTCAGTTCGCACCCAATTGTACTCATCCTTTCCGCCGCCTTTACGTCACCTCTACCAGTATACCTCCACGCCTCCCCTCCTCCCTTCTCCTCCCCCCACTCTTTTCCTCCCTCTCCCTCCACCTTTACTGTGTAGATATACTCAGCCACTCACGTCAGTTTTACCTTAAAAATGGCACTCAGTTGCTGAAACCTGGGTCGGTTTTAATAAATTAGTGTGGAATTAACCAAGTTTTATCTTTTCATAATGATATTGATATACCAGTAGCGTACGACTATTATTTAAATTCAAGTATTGGCTGGAATAAAATTACGAAGATAATTAAGTCGCTAAAAAGGTATATTTATTGACAAATATCTATCTATTTACAGATATCTAATATTTTCTCTGCTTATTGAGGTACATATAAAGTACAATTTGATAACCTACGCCCAAAATTACTGAGACAAATATGATGTGATAGCAAAAATTCATTAAATATGAACAAAACGTTTCATATTTGAGTTAAAAATTACTTCACAAGAATGCATAACTATATTTTATTTAGGAATTTGAAAAACAAATACTTTTCCAAGTTTAATAAAATAATTGATTGGTATTTTAGGTTACAACTGTACAATTCTTTCAAATTGAGAAGCTTTAAACGATAAAAATGAAATTTGATTTGAATACATATCAATCTGAAATACATGGAATCGGAATCGATCTTAGGCGATCGATTCTCGATATTGACTCTATGCCCGAGAATCGGTGGAATCGAGAATCGACATTTTGTATCGACTCATCCTTGATTTTTTCGAAGATTCCCATTATTTTTTAATAGTCCTCATATGATGAATGTCAGTGATGCATAGGTAAAGATTACAAATTTTATTACTCCCTGGTCTCGGTCCATCGAAAACCTAGCAGCGAAAAGACACTGCAGTGCACGCTCGCTCTTAATTAAGGGTGAACATTCTTTAAATTACGTAAATGACTCTATTCGTATTTCAACTTTCCAACGGAGATTGATGATTATCTCCACGGTTCGTGCACATGGTCCATTTTTTCCAATCTCTTTAGCGTTGAATGGAATGAACAACCCATGACATTATAATTTCCCCCTTCGTCATTTATATTTTTCTCGATTTTTTTAACGGTACATGTGCGCACAATGCGGGCGCAATCGGGGTATCTTTCCCCTTTATTTTTTTTCTTCCTCTCGGTTGCTGAGTAAAAAATTTTCCATCCGTACGAAGCGTTACTCCAAAAACATTTGACAATCGAGATTTGAGATCTGGTTTGACACGTTTTTAAAAAAAAATAAACCTTATGGTTTGAAATACCCTATACACCCATTAATTTCGGGTAAAAATAATTTTTTTTAGATGAACATTGATTAGCCTCCAGGAAACACCAGGAAAATTTCCGGCCGAATTCCGAAAAAAGATTTCTACAGTTGCCTCAAGTATTCTCCAGATATCGTCTGTGTCAGGTGGTGAATTTTTGGCAACGTGGGCGCTCAGGTATATCCTTTTTAATTGCTTTTTAATGAGCGAAGAATATTTAAATTTGGGTTAATTCAATGATAAAGTGAAAAATTCCCTCCTTTTTCAGGCTGTTTCACAATAATTGGTTCGTATATATACCTTGCAGCAATACTCCATCCATATGCTAAGTATATAAGAATCTATGTTGGTAGGTATTATAGTACTTACTATCAATTAAAATAATATGACAACACATAAATGAATCGATTGTTCATTGTGAAATGCACAAATAAAACATTTTGGTATCGATTTTATTCAAATAAGTGGATATTTGGCCTGATATAACTGGCGAATAAAATCCAATGACCCTTATTATTTGGGGCACACCTCGAGTACACCGCGAGCATTTGGGACCCTGTTCATGAAGAATCAACCAAAAAAATTAATAAAATACAAAGAAAAGCTGCTCGCTTCTTTAAAAACTGCTACGAGCTAACATATAGTGTCTCACAACTTTTAGAGGGATTAAGATGGGAGCCCCTAGAGACTCGGAAGCTACACGCTAGGGTTAGCTTGCTTGAGAAATTCAGAACTGCTGTGCGTTGCAGAGCTACACAGAGAACATTATCATGACGCCTCACTACATCTCTAGGTCTGACAGAAGCGATAAAATAAAGAGTGATACATTGACAAACAGATAGGCACCTAAACTCGTTCGTTCCGCGCACCATAAGCAACCACATTAAAAACTGAGCCTAACTAAACACAATCCCGTAATTCACGTTACCATTTCTCCTCCCCACACCTTATCCTTTGCATCTTTACCCGACTGGTGTCCTAACATCCCTTGCCACACACCCATGCGGCGGTTCGCAGGGTGGTATGCAGATGTAGACATTGATAGGTCAAAGAATTTCATTTGTCACGATTTTCCACATACTCGTGATATACCCATCTATGAATATTTTGCTATATTTTTGGTAATCAATACTTGCTTGATGAACACATTTGTCCATGATTAATTTCAAATTTTATCAGTACCTATTAAGATTCTTCTGCTCTTTATAGCTTTGTAGAATAAGAATATTATACTTTGTTCCTGGTACATCACCCCTAAGAGCATTACAAAAATTATCAATAACAATTTACAATAAAACAAGCATTAAGAATCACAAAGATAGTAGAAAAATTTGAGACAAACTTATTCGATATCAACAGTGAGAAATCCAAAGCATCAAGTTCGGAACTACTTCGCAAGCAGGTAATGAGATATTTGGGCTTTAAAAGCAGAAAGAGTCTGACTGCATTTGATATAGTTCGGTAGAGAGGTCCATGTTGCGGTGGCGCTGAGTACAAATCTGGTATTTAGTGGTACGATGCGCGGGGAAGTACACGTTAGCAGGGTCACTCTTGGTAGACATGCTTCGAGATAGTGGAGGTCTACTAAATTAGTCGTAGCTATACCGAGGTTCTCTCCGGGAGAATGGCACGTATAAAAATGAGCAGAGCATATATTGGCTTCTGCCTGTATGTATGTATGGCATGTATTGGCAGTATTCAGCCAGGCTAGTTGTTCTCTACAGGGAGTAATATGCTCGACTCGGCGAATATTAAAAATAAATCGAATGCAGGAGTTCTGCAATCACTGGAGTCCCTCTTAATGTTCATTTGTCAAGTCACTGAAGACCAATGAGCAATATTCAAAATATGGAAAAACTAGTGTTGTGATTAGTAACTTTTTAGTATGAAATGGTGGTATAAGCTTAAAGAGTTAAAGGCGATGGACTGTGCTATTGATACTATTTGAAATTTGAAGTACATGGTCGTGCCAAGTGAGGTCCATTAATATTCCCAGAATCCGAACGACGTTGGAATATGGTACAGCATCGTTGTCGAGAATGACATTGGGGACTTCTCCGAAATTTATTTTATTTATGATCTTCGCTGTACCAATAATGATTGATTTGGCTTTCTCACGGTTTAAGGTATGAAAGTTCGCTTTGGCCCAGTGTGCCACGGCGTCAACCTCCCTGTATATTTTAGCGATCCCTTCATTTAGGTCTTGCAGATGACAGTGATAATAAATTTTGCAAGTCGTCCGCATATAACATGTACTTACATTTTTTTATTATTTTTGGGAGATCTAATATGTGGATAGCAAATAACAGGGGACCAAGGACGGATCTTTGGGGGACACATTTCGCAGTTGGTAGCCAGGAAGATAGATTACCCTGAGAGTCCCGGACTGCTTGTTGCCGCCCAGTCAAATACGAGAGAAACCCGTTAAGAGCAGAAGCAGAGAAGTCAAGCAGCTTCATTTTACTGAGAAGGCAGGCATTATCAACTCTGTCGAAGGCCTTACTGAAGTCGAACAGGACAAGTATTGTTACCTTCGACTGGTCAATAGCTAGACGGATGTCGTCCGTGACTTTGATGAGAGCAGATTGCGTACTGAAGCTCTTCTTAAATCCCGATTGATAGGGATTTAAGTTTATTTTGACTGGTGAGGTAGTTGAGAACTTGCTGTTGTACTATTCTCTCGAGAACTTTTGAGAGAGCATATAATAATGATATGGGGCGATAGTCGTTAATGGTCTTAGGATTTTTAGATTTTTTTATTGGTACAACTATTGATGATTTCCAAGTAGATGGGAAGACTGGTGTCAGAATGGAATGATTGAAGTTGTCAAGAATGAATGGAAGTAATACGTCTCCGGCTTTTATAATGAAGTCTTTGGAGATATTATCAATACCCAAAGTGTTGGATTTAGAGCTGCGAAGAGCTTTTTTGTAGGGAATCTAACGAGATATTTTTAAAATAAAAGTTATTGTTATGAAAAGGCATAACAGGGTCGAAACGAGCTAAATTACTTGAAAATAGGAGTTGTTTCCGGCCAGACTGCTGGTGAAGTGTTCATTAAACTGGTCCAGTGAGTAGTTGCAATTATCTATTGTGTCCCATTGATGTATTAGACCAAGAGTTCGCAACTGTCGCCAAACACTGTTTGAATTCGAGAAGAAAGGGCAGAAAATTCGAAATTTTGAGAAGAAAGGGATAGAAGCATAATACGAGCGTTTGGCGTCAGTAATGAGCGATTTGACTTTATTCCTAAGAGATTTATGTTTTGAGAAAGCCCAATTTTGTCTGGTGCAAACGAAGGTAAGTCGAAATTTGTTTCTCGCGTTGATAAAAGTTTTAATTTTATCGGTTAACCAGGGCGACGGAGGTCGCTTGTAGAGGCGAGTCCGTATGGGAGCGTGAGTCTTAATTTAGCTCAATAGGTTAAGATTTAACGCATCAAGTTTATTATCAATGGTACCAGCAGAAAAGATTATACTCCAGTCCTTCGGAAGTAGATCAGACTAGTAGTCAGAGGGTACGAGTCCTTTCAAGTAGTGAATGCGAAGAGACACAGGAGGGCGACGATGTGCGATAAATTTACAGGCAATGTGCGCAAGATTGTGAGAGGATATAAAAGGAACAGGGTACTGATTCATGCTCACAACCTTCTCAGGTTCATTGACGATACTAAGATCGATGAGGGTGTGGCTGGAGGCAGTATGGTGAGTGGATCGAGATGGAACCAGGTGAAGATTGTAGCTAAAGAGAAGGTTCTTAAGATAGAGGCTATCATTATAGTTACGAGTCATATCAATATTGAAGTCTCCAATTATAACTTTATTATTATATGTGATATATAGTGTTGAAAAAACAGACTAAAAATTAGCTAGTAGGCTACATTTTGATGGGCGATAAATGGAACGCAGCAAGAGTTTGGACGCACAAAGTCCGCTCAATTCCACAATGATGAATTCAGGCTTCGATGAGTAGAAAGGGGACGATGTTTGCACGATGTTTCCTTGAGGACGTTGTTGGACGTAGATGCCAACACCGCTTCCGTTTTTACCAAGTCTATCCAATCGGAATAGGTTGTATTCTGTCAACTTTACCATTGCGTCAGGTATTTCGGGTTTTAATCACGTTTCCGAAAGGCAAATCACATCATAAAAGTTGGAGGAAAAGTGATATTTAAATTCGTCTAAGTGGCAAAAAAGTGATTGGTAGTTTACGTGACAGATATTCACAGCATGAATCGGAACGGAAGTTGTCCGAGGAGATGTACCCGGTTTATCCTGTCTAAGTTTCTCAAGCACTTCACCACTTTGAATAGTAATTCGATCACCACCATTACATTTTCGAATAAATATTTTGCCATCCCGAACCCAAAGGTAATTTATTTTCAAGTTTAAGTTGTCTATCTTTTGCGTAACGTTTCCTGTTTAAAGGAGTTAGAGATTCATAAATGTAGACACGACGACAGGGAACATCAACCAAATCTACATTTCGCTGGTGGTGAAGTCGCGTTTGATTCGGCGGGCGTTCACAAGGCCGGACGCATTGGAGGGGCGAGGAAAATATACAATTAGCGGGGGCATTCTAGTTTCACCAATGCTATTTGGGGGATATTTCGGTCTGTAGGAGTTGTTGATATCACTAGGTTGCATTTTAAAACCAAGCAAAGCACTCGTTTTACACACGATATCTTCCAGGTTTCCTTCTTCACTCAGGGGCACACCATGAATCTCATTTACGTTTCGCAGCAAGCTCTGTTCCACCGTATTCTACTGTTCTTCCACGCTGATTAGCCGGTTTTTTAGCGACACACTTTCACAGACAAGGGTTTCAAACCTTTCATCTAGGCTAGAAATCGAACTGTTTACCTTCTCGAGGAGCTTTGCGTGGTCTTCGAGGGTCTCCTGCCATGTTATGTTGGTTTTCTTTAAGTCGTGGTGATCTTCCTGGAGCTGCTTTACTCTGTCAAGTAGTTCCACCAGGTCAAGTTTTCCAACTCGATGGTATTAAACTGTTCTTCCACGCTGATTAGCCGGTTTTTTAGCGACACACTTTCACAGACAAGGGTTTCAAACCTTTCATCTAGGCTAGAAATCGAACTGTTATCCTTCTCGAGGAGCTTTGCGTGGTCTTCGAGGGTCCCCTGCCATGTTATGTTGGTTTTCTTTAAGTCGTGGTGATCTTCCTGGAGCTGCTTTACTCTGTCAAGTAGTTCCACCAGGTCAAGTTTTCCAACTCGATGGTATTAAACTGTTCTTCCACGCTGATTAGCCGGTTATTTAGCGACACACTTTCACAGACAAGGGTTTCAAACCTTTCATTTAGGCTAGAAATCGAACTGTTTACCTTCTCGAGGAGCTTTGCGTGGTCTCCGAGGGTCCCCTGCCATGCTATGATGGTTTTCTTTAAGTCGTGGTGATCTTCCTGGAGCCGCTTTACTCTGTCAAGTAGTTCCACCAGGTCAAGTTTTCCAACTCGATGGTATTAAACTGTTCTTCCACGCTGATTAGCCGGTTTTTTAGCGACACACTTTCACAGACAAGGGTTTCAAACCTTTCATCTAGGCTAGAAATCGAACTGTTATCCTTCTCGAGGAGCTTTGCGTGGTCTTCGAGGGTCCCCTGCCATGTTATGTTGGTTTTCTTTAAGTCGTGGTGATCTTCCTGGAGCTGCTTTACTCTGTCAAGTAGTTCCACCAGGTCAAGTTTTCCAACTCGATGGTATTAAACTGTTCTTCCACGCTGATTAGCCGGTTTTTTAGCGACACACTTTCACAGACAAGGGTTTCAAACCTTTCATTTAGGCTAGAAATCGAACTGTTTACCTTCTCGAGGAGCTTTGCGTGGTCTCCGAGGGTCCCCTGCCATGCTATGATGGTTTTCTTTAAGTCGTGGTGATCTTCCTGGAGCCGCTTTACTCTGTCAAGTAGTTCCACCAGGTCAAGTTTTCCAACTCGATGGTATTAAACTGTTCTTCCACGCTGATTAGCCGGTTTTTTAGCGACACACTTTCACAGACAAGGGTTTCAAACCTTTCATCTAGGCTAGAAATCGAACTGTTTACCTTCTCGAGGAGCTTTGCGTGGTCTTCGAGGGTCCCCTGCCATGTTATGTTGGTTTTCTTTAAGTCGTGGTGATCTTCCTGGAGCTGCTTTACTCTGTCAAGTAGTTCCACCAGGTCAAGTTTTCTCACTCGATGGTATTAAACTGTTCTTCCACGCTGATTAGCCGGTTTTTTAGCGACACACTTTCACAGACAAGGGTTTCAAACCTTTCATTTAGGCTAGAAATCGAACTGTTTACCTTCTCGAGGAGCTTTGCGTGGTCTCCGAGGGTCCCCTGCCATGCTATGATGGTTTTCTTTAAGTCGTGGTGATCTTCCTGGAGCCGCTTTACTCTGTCAAGTAGTTCCACCAGGTCAAGTTTTCCAACTCGATGGTATTAAACTGTTCTTCCACGCTGATTAGCCGGTTTTTTAGCGACACACTTTCACAGACAAGGGTTTCAAACCTTTCATCTAGGCTAGAAATCGAACTGTTTACCTTCTCGAGGAGCTTTGCGTGGTCTCCGAGGGTCCCCTGCCATGCTATGATGGTTTTCTTTAAGTCGTGGTGATCTTCCTGGAGCTGCTTTACTCTGTCAAGTAGTTCCACCAGGTCAAGTTTTCCAACTCGATGGTATTAAACTGTTCTTCCACGCTGATTAGCCGGTTTTTTAGCGACACACTTTCACAGACAAGGGTTTCAAACCTTTCATCTAGGCTAGAAATCGAACTGTTTACCTTCTCGAGGAGCTTTGCGTGGTCTTCGAGGGTCCCCTGCCATGTTATGTTGGTTTTCTTTAAGTCGTGGTGATCTTCCTGGAGCTGCTTTACTCTGTCAAGTAGTTCCACCAGGTCAAGTTTTCCAACTCGATGGTATTAAACTGTTCTTCCACGCTGATTAGCCGGTTTTTTAGCGACACACTTTCACAGACAAGGGTTTCAAACCTTTCATCTAGGCTAGAAATCGAACTGTTTACCTTCTCGAGGAGCTTTGCGTGGTCTTCGAGGGTCCCCTGCCATGTTATGTTGGTTTTCTTTAAGTCGTGGTGATCTTCCTGGAGCTGCTTTACTCTGTCAAGTAGTTCCACCAGGTCAAGTTTTCCAACTCGATGGTATTAAACTGTTCTTCCACGCTGATTAGCCGGTTATTTAGCGACACACTTTCACAGACAAGGGTTTCAAACCTTTCATCTAGGCTAGAAATCGAACTGTTTACCTTCTCGAGGAGCTTTGCGTGGTCTCCGAGGGTCCCCTGCCATGCTATGATGGTTTTCTTTAAGTCGTGGTGATCTTCCTGGAGCCGCTTTACTCTGTCAAGTAGTTCCACCAGGTCAAGTTTTCCAACTCGATGGTATTAAACTGTTCTTCCACGCTGATTAGCCGGTTTTTTAGCGACACACTTTCACAGACAAGGGTTTCAAACCTTTCATCTAGGCTAGAAATCGAACTGTTTACCTTCTCGAGGAGCTTTGCGTGGTCTTCGAGGGTCTCCTGCCATGTTATGTTGGTTTTCTTTAAGTCGTGGTGATCTTCCTGGAGCTGCTTTACTCTGTCAAGTAGTTCCACCAGGTCAAGTTTTCCAACTCGATGGTATTAAACTGTTCTTCCACGCTGATTAGCCGGTTTTTTAGCGACACACTTTCACAGACAAGGGTTTCAAACCTTTCATCTAGGCTAGAAATCGAACTGTTATCCTTCTCGAGGAGCTTTGCGTGGTCTTCGAGGGTCCCCTGCCATGTTATGTTGGTTTTCTTTAAGTCGTGGTGATCTTCCTGGAGCTGCTTTACTCTGTCAAGTAGTTCCACCAGGTCAAGTTTTCCAACTCGATGGTATTAAACTGTTCTTCCACGCTGATTAGCCGGTTTTTTAGCGACACACTTTCACAGACAAGGGTTTCAAACCTTTCATTTAGGCTAGAAATCGAACTGTTTACCTTCTCGAGGAGCTTTGCGTGGTCTCCGAGGGTCCCCTGCCATGCTATGATGGTTTTCTTTAAGTCGTGGTGATCTTCCTGGAGCCGCTTTACTCTGTCAAGTAGTTCCACCAGGTCAAGTTTTCCAACTCGATGGTATTAAACTGTTCTTCCACGCTGATTAGCCGGTTTTTTAGCGACACACTTTCACAGACAAGGGTTTCAAACCTTTCATCTAGGCTAGAAATCGAACTGTTTACCTTCTCTAGGAGCTTTGCGTGGTCTTCGAGGGTCCCCTGCCATGTTATGTTGGTTTTCTTTAAGTCGTGGTGATCTTCCTGGAGCTGCTTTACTCTGTCAAGTAGTTCCACCAGGTCAAGTTTTCCAACTCGATGGTATTAAACTGTTCTTCCACGCTGATTAGCCGGTTTTTTAGCGACACACTTTCACAGACAAGGGTTTCAAACCTTTCATTTAGGCTAGAAATCGAACTGTTTACCTTCTCGAGGAGCTTTGCGTGGTCTTAGAGGGTCCCCTGCCATGCTATGATGGTTTTCTTTAAGTCGTGGTGATCTTCCTGGAGCCGCTTTACTCTGTCAAGTAGTTCCACCAGGTCAAGTTTTCCAACTCGATGGTATTAAACTGTTCTTCCACGCTGATTAGCCGGTTTTTTAGCGACACACTTTCACAGACAAGGGTTTCAAACCTTTCATCTAGGCTAGAAATCGAACTGTTTACCTTCTCGAGGAGCTTTGCGTGGTCTCCGAGGGTCCCCTGCCATGCTATGATGGTTTTCTTTAAGTCGTGGTGATCTTCCTGGAGCTGCTTTACTCTGTCAAGTAGTTCCACCAGGTCAAGTTTTCCAACTCGATGGTATTAAACTGTTCTTCCACGCTGATTAGCCGGTTTTTTAGCGACACACTTTCACAGACAAGGGTTTCAAACCTTTCATCTAGGCTAGAAATCGAACTGTTATCCTTCTCGAGGAGCTTTGCGTGGTCTTCGAGGGTCCCCTGCCATGTTATGTTGGTTTTCTTTAAGTCGTGGTGATCTTCCTGGAGCTGCTTTACTCTGTCAAGTAGTTCCACCAGGTCAAGTTTTCCAACTCGATGGTATTAAACTGTTCTTCCACGCTGATTAGCCGGTTATTTAGCGACACACTTTCACAGACAAGGGTTTCAAACCTTTCATTTAGGCTAGAAATCGAACTGTTTACCTTCTCGAGGAGCTTTGCGTGGTCTCCGAGGGTCCCCTGCCGTGCTATGATGGTTTTCTTTAAGTCGTGGTGATCTTCCTGGAGCCGCTTTACTCTGTCAAGTAGTTCCACCAGGTCAAGTTTTCCAACTCGATGGTATTAAACTGTTCTTCCACGCTGATTAGCCGGTTTTTTAGCGACACACTTTCACAGACAAGGGTTTCAAACCTTTCATCTAGGCTAGAAATCGAACTGTTTACCTTCTCGAGGAGCTTTGCGTGGTCTTCGAGGGTCTCCTGCCATGTTATGATGGTTTTCTTTAAGTCGTGGTGATCTTCCTGGAGCTGCTTTACTCTGCCAAGTAGTTCCACCAGGTCAAGTTTTCCAACTCGATGGAGAGGCTGCGGGCTGGAGCACGAGCAGGGGTGTTATCGTCGCGCCCGGATCTGCTAGTGGTGAGACAGGATGGACATTCCCAAGTCTTCTGCATCTCATCCAGCGCCTGCAGATCGCCATCGGTCAGAGAAGCACACCGAGGGTGAAACTCACTCGCGCAACGGCCACACTTGTGGTTTCACTTGAAGGCTGAGCGGCATTTGGCATAGTCGTTGGGCATTACGTCCAGAGAGGCCAGGGCGCGAAGAAAATCACGTCCGTACACTGCGAAAGACTGAACTGAACGGCTTTTTGACAGTAACCATTGGTTTTCAGTGGAATTGCTCACCGTAGTTCTTGAATTGTGTATTTGATATTGTATATTATGTATTGAGAATTTCATTGGAGTGGATATATATAAAATATCCTAGCTCGCAGCGTCTTCTAAATTTTCATGCTTTTTTTTAAGAATGTGGAAACAAAACAATAGGTGGCTCTCGCGTTGCTCGCTTTTCCTGTCTTTATACCCGTGGAGATGGTAGGTTTTCGTAATGGTTTCATCAAATGCACGAAATATCATAGTAATATCAATTTTACAGAATTTCAAAATCTTTTAGATAAAATTGCCTTGGAAATCATTCTTGCTAAAAGTTTCGAGGCTACTTGTTTAAGTCATTATATATACACAGAATATCATTTTGTCTCCACACTACACTTCTAGGTCTAACAGAGGTGACAAGATGAGAGACACTGTCGATCAGATAGGTAGAAATATTCGTTCTTTCGACGCACAATATGTGACCATAATAAAAACAGCTCTACTTAAAGCACACCCATAATAAACTTCACCATTTCACCTCACAAAACCTTATCATTTGCATGGTTGGTGTCCGAACCACCCCCTGCCACGCGCCTATGCGGTAGCTCGCTGGATAGCATGTAGATGTAGATGAAACCCCCCCTAGTGAGCGGTGCTTTAATCTATTGGGCGAAAAGGATTCAAGGGAACGTCAGGGAAGTGCTGAAGGGAGGGTTCTGATTGAATGTAGCCATATACAATTTTATCTTGGGATGAATAAACTATGAATTTTTCTGTGGATATGATAGACGTATTAATTAAACCATAATTGTTTTGACTTAATTTTTATTATTTAACGTGATTGTATCTTAGAGTCTCTGATTTTAAAGCTTACGATAATGGGGAGTCGGGTATAGGTTTGTGGATCCAAGGGTGCTGTAGCTCGAAAAAGTCCGGGAAACACTGATCTACGACCTAAAGTTTAAATGAATCAATGAATTTGATTTCCCATGATAAATATGGCTAAAGTATGTAATAGGCATGTAAATGTAATGACCATATTTTCCAGTAGTGTGGTCAGTGTAAAATAGAAAATTTTTATCGTACTAAAACAAGGTCGATACAGAAAATGAAAAGTATAAAGTACAAATGAGTTCACTGTTCTTTCATGTTAAGAATGAAACTACGTAGATTTTTCCACCAATATATTTAACCATAAATCAACCGGTTTCGGCCTTTTTAGGCCTTTATCAAGATTACAAAATAAAAATACCCAAAAGACAGCACAGCTTATATATTAAATCTCAAGGAGAGGGAAGTGGTTGAAATAAGGGGGGATGGGGGGAATGAGAGGTGATTGGCCAAACTGCAGGGGAAGGAACAAACAGATGGTGACGCCAGATTCAAGGACTACGGGGATGGAGGTGAGGGTACTGGCACAGAGAACAAGGGTGAGGCGGTTGAAGGGATTATGTCATTAAGTAATCTCTCCCCGTGCACTCTGTGATAATATAGAATTTCAAAATTTTCCAGGAAGTCCAACTTCCTCCCCCTTTTACAAACATGCAACAGCCTCGGGGCAAAGTTAAATATATTGGTGGAAAAAACTAAGTAGTTTCATTCTTAACATGAATCGTAATTTTCACAAAGTGAATTCGCCAACCATTGATTTTATTCACTGTTCTTTACAGAACTCATTCCACTTCCTGCAGAGTTTTTAAACCTATCATTATAATTTTTACTATAATTATGACAAATTTTTACGAAAATAGCTTTACAAACAATATTATTGACCAAAATGTTACATTGAGTACTTTATTTCATCTGATCCATTATTCTAAAATATTACGCGAAGTGTTTACATCTCTTATTTGAGCTAACGAATTTGTAATTGCATTATTACACGACTTAACAGAGCCACATTTTTTATTTCAATTGGTAATTAGTTCAAGAGAATTGGTCCTAAAAACAAGCCTGGAGCCATGATGCGAACTTTTTAGTGATACGTTCTGTGATTTTAGAGATATCGTGTTGAATTAGCTTTTCAAATACTTACTGATATTTCCTTTCTCTCTCGTTCGCAGGTTGTCGCGATCCTCGATGGTGTCCTGACCTTAGTGAGAAGAAGTCGGCTTGTTCATTCGGATTTGTGCTCTGTTGTGCTTTCCCATCCTTGTGCGCGCGTGTGTTTGTGCTTATCGTGTGTTTGGTGTGCCTTTGTGGTTCATTAGTGGAGTGATTAGTGCTATTGTTGTTTGTGCGTATTTGTGAATGCGAAGAAAGTTTCCCGAGCTGCAGAGATGTTCCTGTGGGTGGCGCTCAACCCCCGCCGCTACTTCGGAGACGCGAATTCTTAAGGTTAGTGACCGGTGCAGTTCATTGGCCGCCCGGTCAACGGTTCCGCAAATTTCAATTCTTCTCATATCTGGGTTAGAAAGGACAGCATGCCGTTGAGTGTGATGGCTCACTTTAAAAGTTCAACGTCGCAATTGACTCACGGAAGGATAAAAGAACTTTGTCAACTCCGCTTGTGGGAATCTATTGTCTCGACCATGGTTTTGGCTTTTTGTGTCATCTTCAGTGTCGAAACCAGGGTAGTGACAATAAATTCTCACAAGTAATGTTGGCCTGTCTGATGAGTCTTGTGGTAGAAGCGCCAAAGCGAGAGAGAGACTGCTGAACTAATGGTACTTAAATTTATCTATCCGCGCAACTTAAATAACAAAATCAAAATAGAGCGAAACACTTAAACGAAAGTTTAGAATTTATTTAGTTTAAGTTTTAGTGTAATTGCGTCCTTCACCTCATCAAATTCCCTTTCCATCTATCGCTTTTTATTTATTTAGTTTAAATTGAGTTTAATTGCGTCCTTCACCTCATCAAATATCCTTTCCCTCTTCACTCGCTTTTTTATTGCTGCTGTTCTAATTATATTATCGACAATTGGGGGGAATTTCCTCTTTATCTGACTTTCACAGTAACCCTCTTGGAGAAATAAAATTTCAGCTGTGATAAAATTTCATGCGCAGCTTCTCTTCGTCTGCATTCCGGAGATTGTTTTTGGGAGAAGATATTTGCTTTCCCTATCGTTTACAGTAAACGAATACGAATACAGGATAAAGGAAAAATAACCTGGAGCGATTGGACTTGAAATATATTTTCTTTCACGGACAATAAGTTTCCATAGTAGTTGCGATAGGTTATTTTAACATGATATTCAAACTCCCTCTGGGTAGACTAGCGTTGGTACTTGCGGCCAATGACTCATCGTAGTTAGTGCCTTCTTACCTTGTTCTAAATGCATCTCGTAATTCGGTTTATTGCAAGAATTGCAATCTCATAATATCTATGAATTATTGGCATTGGAAGTAATAATTAGCATTTGTAATGATTGGTTTTCACTTCATTTATGGCCGTTTGCAAGAAAATTCATCGCTCGATGAAGTTCCATATTTCATTCATAGTAACTGCGTGTTATCTCTGGGATACTCTTTTTATGGCCGGCTGCACGAAAATTTAGTCATGGAGTCAATAAGATCAATCATTGACGGGTTTACTTTGTGGAAGTTCATATTAATCAAAGATAACGCTTTGTATTTTCCACACTTTTTCTTGCACCTGCAAGAAAAAGTGTGGGTTGCAGGATCACATCTACTAGTTTCATAACTTTTTTACCAATAGTCAATAGCTTCGATTATTCGATCTAATCTTCCACCTCCGGATAAAATTTAAGAAAGTTCAGCATATTAATAATTGCTAATGCTCATAATTATTAGTCAGTAAGAGGCTATTAACTGGCCATTTGTCTCAAAACAACCCTTTTATCTAGTAATTAAGTATCCAAGCGGTTTATTGCGCATCCATCATCTGGGCTGCTTATGGATTTCATAACTCCATACCATAAGTTATGAAACCAATAAATTTATCGAATGTTTCTGCAACACTTATTGAATGGTTGCAATGGTTTATGGGTCCCAAAACTTTATAGAATACATGTGTGTCGTTCCTGCAAATGGCCATTAGTGGATATAGAGGGTGGTAAACCTCGGCCCACTTACGTAAATGTAAACACTTTACAATTAGACATTCTTCCATATCACTCACTTTCGTCAGTCTCACTTGGTGGTATTCCATCATTAAAAAAAATTTTAAGATGTCAACTTTTACTAAAACCACTCGATTTATTAAACAACGACCCAGGTTTCGATGTGCATTCACATCATCTTCAGGTTTAATTTTACAGGGGGTTCTGTTTTGTTGTACAAACTGGCCACGGCTCTTTTCCTCCTATTCTTGCGAATTAATTTGTCTGTTAGTGAGAGTGGATAGCCGTTATTCACTGCAATCTGTTTGATTGTTCGGGTTTCTTTTTCAAACTCTGAGTCGTTCAGGGGAATGTTGAAAAGGCGGTTAATAAGGGCGTGGAAAGCAGAAAGTTTTTGCGAGTAAGGGTGTCTGGAATCAGCAGGTATGACATGGTCGGTATAGGTGGGTTTGCGGAAAATTGAAAATCGGTGTCTCCCTTCTTCAAGGGAGATAGTCAAGTCTAAGAAATTGATTGAACGGATGAAGATGATGTGAATGCACATCGAAACCTGGGTCGTTGTTTAATAAATCGAGTGGTTTTAGTAAAAGTTGACATCTTAAAATTTAAAAAAAAGATATTCTTCCACATGATAATGCATCAGGAACACTTCCCTCCAATCCTCAGTCTCCTCTTTTTTCCACCACCCCATCATTCTCCCTCCCATCAGTGACCTCCCCAACCGTCAACGTTTCCCTGACAACCCCTCCGTCGCTTTTCATAGCTATCAACTTGTATATTCTGCACACATGAAATAACAAATTACACTTGAGGTGAATTCCTTTTTCAGAAGATCTGGAGCAAATTTTACGTGCGCCAAGCAGCAAAAGAACGCCGATAATGGCACACGTGACTGACTGACCGTAAATTTTGTTGTATGTCAAAGACTTACTATGGGTGCTCTTTCTTGCAGGTAGGGAGTCTCCCGCCGGTGGACTGCGTCCGACGCCGTGGACGTCTTGGGAGACGCAGCCTCAGCAAAGGTAGGGAACATCGCCGAAGTCAACGGCGTCAACCCCGGTGGCATAAAAAAACGCGTTTTTTTGGGTGCGCTCTCTCCAATTCAGGGGTGGAAAGCGAGAAACCCTGGCACTTGTGCTGTTCGCATTTTTTTGATTTCTCAATTATATTTATCTCTGGCCAATCACTTCAGAATCCAGCCGATTTGGCCACAAGTATTTTCAGTTCTCGTCAATTTTTCAAAACCACCTCCCTGTTGAGCCGTTGAACATCTTAGTCATTAAGGCGCAGTTTTTTTCAGGTTTTCCTTATGCATGAACTTCTGATTCGTAGGCGGGTTCTTCGCACGCATTCGCAAGTGTGCCCAGGTGGTAGGGCCGATACTGATGGTTCCGGTTGGTCAACGCGGACTGTTCCATTGTCCGCCGTGGCCAGCCGACCCGCGCGACTCAGTCGTTCAGTTCGATTCTTAAAGTTAATGTGCCTTTTTATTTGTTTTGTTTTCATTCACAGGTACTTATTTAGAACGAATGACCTGGACAGAAAGTCAATGGTCATTCGCTGCCGCGATAAATTATCCCTTACCTGCCCAACATCCCAAAACTTGACTTAGGATGTAAGACTTTGCAGTAATGTTAATTTTAAGGCTTCAGTGCGTAATTTATTGTGCTTTAATCCATGGCCACGTGTGTGAGCCGTCAGCTGCCTCTGATCCCTTCCAGATACTAGCCTCGATCCATCTACTCCCGTCCACTACGAAGAACTGCGCCTTCTAATTGATGAACTCAGGGATGGAAAAGAAACTCAGATGAACTTCGATGAAGACTCTTCAGGTATATACTTAGCCTCTATGGTACTTGTTGGTAAACCTAGACCTGTATGGTTACTAAATTTTAAAATTATTTATGAACATAGTAACTAACACGAACATTAAAAAATGAGCATACCATGATAAAGATGACGTCTCTGCGATATGTATTCACCAATCACCAACGTGAGCTAAGTTATTTAAAACAGCTCGAATTTTTTAAAGAAATCGGGACGCCACATTTTATCAACTTGATTAATACCGTCCCCGCTTATTCCCCCGTCCCCTCGGCAATTGTTGGAAAACCTTCCCCAAATCATTCTCCTTCACAAATGTCTTCCGTTTACTCTCCCGCCAAGCCATCTTACCAGCCAGTGTATCGGGGAACTGTTGAACGTTTTCAAATCACCTGAAGATGATTCTTAAGGGGGTTGTATACCTCGGCCGAGATCGCCCTTTTAGTTCTGGCTTTTGCCGCTGTCAAGGAGAAATCTTCGTCATCCCCTCCATTATCCGCCACGGATAACAGCGCCACTGATGGCAAAGTATAATATGCGTTACAAGGGTTGAAGATATTATTCACTGTGACGTTATTATGTGTAATTTTCAGAATTTTGATGACTCTATATAGATTTGAAGGATTCTCACTTACAGTTAAGGCAAAGAATTGTATTAATCAACGTCGGACGCGTCATGGAAATCAACTGATTTTCAACGAAGTCACGTTTCTTCCGCGGTTGAAATTGATGTGCACACAGCAAAAAGCGAAAAGTTACAACATATATTGTAAATAATATTTCTTATTCTTGAGCGCAATGCAAACAGGTTTGCTTTGGTAAACGGAACAGAGTCGAAAAATAAAGCGTGGGGGCGTTTGATGAAGCGTTTTCGGCCGTTTTATACAACCCACTTAAGTGTTGAAGCCCGGGTCGTCTTATTTTTTTGACATAATATGGTTTGTAAAAGTTTCCATCTGAGTATGAACACTTTATTGCTTTTGGTTCGCGCCTTGCCCGGCTTGCATATGGTGTTTAACCTCGAACTGAGACGACTATTGGGTTCCTGGTGTGGAACAACCCCGTGCCACACAGGTAGGAGGCGGTTTGGTGGGTGATTTGATCAGCAGCGCAAATAAAAGTAAAGCCTAAGCCTTTACGAGTTCAAAATTAGCAATAAATTAAAAAATAACTCATCTTCATACTACCCTGAGTGCCGCTTCATGGAAGTGTGGCATGGATTATCGTCACTTATTGTGCATGGAAATAACGATTTTTGTACCGATCAGTTCGGTAATGCATCTCTCTTATCCCGTCGCTTCTCTCGGACCCAGAAGTGTTGTGTATCGTCAAAATAATATTCTCTGCGTCGCTTTGAAACACACCTGGTCGGAATTTCTCAAGCTAACTAACGTCTAGCGTGTAGCCTCAAACTCTTTAGTGGCCCCCAACCTAATCCCTGTAAAAACTGAAAAAGTCTACATATTCGCTAGTAGCTGTTTTTAACGAGGCGCACAGCTTTCTTCGTATTTTATTTATTTTTGTGTTAAATTTTTCCGTCCAAGCTCCCAAATACGACCAATTTGGAAATTACCGTTCTTGATGAATAAATGAAAAATGGCCATTTATTGTAAATAACAACAACAGGTTAATTAGTCGATCGTGGATCGCAAGGATTTCTCAGGGATAATTGTATAAGGGTTAAGGATAAGTAGAATGGATAGGGTGAGGAGTGAGTGGGGTAATAAATGAATGTCGGTTATATGCTCCAGTAATGGCATATATGAAAGGAGTGTGCTTCGTTGATTAGGCCATGTTGAGAGAATGGATGAGAGTCGAATAACGAAAGAGATATATACGAGTGAAATGAATGGTGCGAGAGGGAGAGGTAGGGCGAGACAGTTGTGGTTGAATGTGGTTGAGGAAATTCTTAGGAGGAGGAATATTAGGAGTCCTAAAAACAGGAGGGCGTGTATGAAGCAGTGTATGAGGGTAAATGAGGCAAAAGAGGTTTGCAAGGATAGGTCAGTATGAAGGAAATTATTGAAGCAGAGTTAGGTGTGCAAATATGTATTTATGAGTGAAACTTTGTGACTGTCCACCCCGGAAGGAAACGGCGTGATTGGTATGCATGTATGTATTTAAAGGATAAGGTATTTGTAGGTGAAATGGTTGTATTACGGGAGTGAATTGAATTGGAGACAATTTTTGTTATGTTCACTAATTGTGCGTGGAAAGAACGAATTTTTGTATCCATCCGTTCGACAATGTATCTCAATTATTATATCGCTTCTGTCGGACCCAGAAACGTAGAGTGGCGTCATAATGATATGTCCTTCTTGACTGATGTACTCCTCCCAGCAGTCTTCACCCGGAGATCTGATTGGGGGACTATTTGACCTTCCAAATATTTTACTGGGAGGAGTGCCATCGCGTCATATATAGAATGCAGGACTGCATCTTCTAGGGAAACTAATGTGGCTGTTTCCCCCGTTGCTTTCCACATTACAGTACCCCGGCCGATTCCGTGAACTTTCACTCCCGCCAGAAGCTGTGGCTGTTGATGCCGGTTCGATCTCCTTATTCGCCGTCAGTGCCTTCTGTTGAGACTGCTGCCTCTCAGTAGTGGAGTCAGGAAGCGTGCAAAAGTTGGTTTGCAAGCCAGAAAATTTTTTTCTGCCACCTGGCCTCGAACTTGAGACTCTCGGAAAGGGAGTCAAACATGCTAACACTGGTCTAAACCATCATTCAAAATGGTATATCTTACTCTATATACGGTTCTATAACCGGTCCGTTTCATCTACATCTGCGGAAATCCGTGTAAGCCATCAGTAGAGTGTGTGGCACGGGATATTTCTTCACCAGGCATGTAGCACTCTTCCCAGTTGAAATCAGAACCGCGCACGTTCCCCCGAATGCCAGGCGCAGGCCAAAAGCGGTCAGGACAGTAGTGTGCAGTCAGACCAGAAACTAAGAGAGTGATATTTAGAAGAACATGCTATCATGCATCAGAATTATTCCGAGAAACAATCTATCGCAACTATTGTGGTTCCTTATTGTGCGTGGAAAAAATGAGATTTTAAATATATCTGTTCTGCAGTCTATTTCCTTAATCTTATTCCTGTGATGGTTCCTACCCTAATATTTACCATAATAGTTCGGCTCTTGCAAAATATATTGAACGTCCGGCAAAAAGTAGCCTACATCAAACTTTCGTAAAAGATTCAATATATGTTGTAAAAGGTTCAACCTATATTTTATCCTTCGATAGGATAGAGGTTCTCCCCCTGATTCCCTAAACAATTTAGTAACAATACTATGTTTATCGGGGGATCGGGTTGGTGTGGTGGCTAGAGTACTCGCCTACCACACGGGCGGCCAGGGTTCAAATCCCTGCAGAGGCGGATGTTTTTCAGAGGAAACCCGATCCCTACTTGAGTGTCTTGTGGAGGGCACTTCAAGTAGAGTACTCCGTCTGTTAGATGAGACGTTAAGCCGTGGTCCCCTTGGCGCCTTTTGTTAAGAGCAGGCTAACGCCGACGCCGGGTTTCTATCCACCCTTCCTCCCTTACCTATCCCCGATGGCGCAAATGACCTTAGCTGTCGGTCGCCTCCCCAAATATCCAATCCAACTATGTTTAACGTTTTAGATGGGATGTGATACGCTTCTCTTGTTCTTCGCCGATGCTTTTATCCAATCATTTGTGAAGAAATATGTGAATCGATATCGTTTAAAAGAGTGACTGCTGGCTGATGAGGATTTTTCCAAGATGCCGGACCCTATGTCTTTCACGGCTTGCCTGGCATCTCATACCACATCTTCGGAACAGTTCTATGCGTGGATTATGAAACTGCCTTTCCTGCCTCTCACTGAATTGGAATTGCCTCGTTCGGTTTCCCTCACATCTCTTCTCGCGGTGCGCTGAGGGGGTGAGAGGGGGAAAAAAGATGGAAAGTTCCCCGGTTGTTGGTTTCTTAATTATTAATCGCATCTCTTTTTCCCTATCTCAATTTCTTCCTCTTTTTCCCCTTTTTTCTTTTCCCCTTGATGCTACTCTTCTTTTCTCTCTCTTTCATATCCCATTGGAGCCGTCACTCTGATGTCACTTTCCGCCCTTTTTCCATCGCCCTACCTCCTGAATGGCTGAGTCCAACTCCTTGATACCGCTTCCCTTCTTTGTCAGACATTTTGAGATGCAGGCCGATCCGATGCCGGTCCCGCCGATAATTAATTGTTTCGGCCGATTAAACATTAACCTTTAAACATATGATTCATCCTTAGATATGTGGACCCTAGAAGTCAAGGGGTCTAAGTGACATTAAAAAAAAACAAGCTAGGTACAGGAATGGGATGTGAAACTATAAATATTTTAGGTGGTAAGGGGATCCAAGTGATTTTCTTGACAAGTGCTGCTATCTAGGGTAATGCCTCTTAACAACTTAGTGGGTTGTACCAAACATTTTCAACTTTGACTAAGTTTTCTCAAAACAACGATTTTGTAACTTACACCCCTTGACTTCTGGGGTCCTCACATATTATTGATTACTGTAGTTTTCTCTTGGCCTTCCTCAGGGGCATTTTCTAACCATACTTCTGTCAATTATATTCTTAAAAATCCCATTGTGTCTCAGGGCGAGGACAAGACATCTGGTTCTTCATTTCTGCATTGTTATCCATATGGGTCTCTTCTCCTCTACAATTCTGTGAATTTCATCATTTCTTATTTTTGTCGCGAGGGATGGGTGGAGAGCAGTAACGGAACTCCTGTGAGATCATCGCGTCCGCCTGCACTCTCATCCCTCCCTGTCGCATCATCTCCGTGGTATCAATTCGTCCTTTGGACTCCCGTATTTCTTATAAATATAGGGTGCCCAAATGGACAAGGGACGCTCAGGAGTTCTCTCGCAGACCTCTCCCTGACCTGTTCCTTGCCGGTCTGCGCCCTCGCAAGACCCGCGATTCCTTCTCTTACCCACCGGGCTCAGAACTTGTACACTAGAATGTAAGGTTATATAATAAAACTCGGCCAACGAATCGGTTATTGTTCTTTCTATCCTAATGTCACGACGACATTTTGTCCGTCCATTTGATATTCAGCTTCCTCGACCAACTTCAGGTTTTGAACGCGTCTAATCTTTGCTGGTCTGCATTTATAATGGTCCATATTCCCGATCCATCAGGTGTCACGCCTCATAAAAATTCTTTCATTAAGAGCTTACTCGTTTGTTTTCCTATCATCTTTGAGCGCAGAAGTTTCCTATCATCTTTGAGCGCAGATACTGAAGATTTTTAATCTTCGGTAACCTCTTCTCACTACATGTTTCGATTGCTCTTAGAAATGGGGTACGATACTTAGCGAAAAGCAGTGAATTTTATGTAATTAATGCGTGTAATCATTCGTGTAACACGATATGATCTTTGTCGCTCTTTTTTTAATGCAAAAAATTGTCAACGTTTCCGATTCATCGAGTGTCACACTTCACAGGAAGACTTCCATAAAGTGCTTTCACGTTCGTTGCCCTATCGTTTTTTTAATAAAAACATTTAAATTTTTAATCTTCAGTTTCCATTCATTGCATGTACAAATGATATGGTACGAAGTCACTCACAAGGGTGCATGTATACCAAGGGTTGTTATTTGCCTTGAAAAAATCATTTGACTTGACCGGGATGCCATTGATCGTCATATGGTCTTATTCGTTCTCTTTTTCGATGCAAAAATATTGTCCACGTTTCCGACTCATCAAGTGCCCCACTTGGCTAAAATTCTTTCATGAATTACTTACTTGTTCGTTGGTCTATCGTGTTTGAGCTCGGAAGTTAGGTTTTTAATCTTAAGCGTACCCCTCCCATACAATGTTTTGAATGCTTATATAAATCTGTTTCGCTATATTACGCGAAAAGTGGTGAACTCGATCCGATACAATGCAATACGATATGATCTTCGTCCCTTTTTTTGCTAGGAAAAAAAGTTGTCCATGTTTCCGATTCATCGAGCGCTCCACTTGACTAAAATTCTTTCATGAAGTGCTTACTTTTTCGTTGTCCCATCGTCTTTGAGCACCGAAGTTAGATTTTGAATATTCAGTAATCTCTTCTCCCACACCATGTTTCGAAATTTTCAGGGTCCTTCTCCCACACCACGTTTTGAATTTTTGCATGAATTTGGTGCGTGATCTAACGCGAAAATCAGTAAATTCGAGCCGATATAACGCGTATAATCTATTCATATTACACGATTTGATCTTCATCCCTTTTTTCTGATGAAAAAAAATGTCCATGTTTCCGATTCATCGAGCGCTCCACTTGACTAAAATTCTTTCATGAAGTGCTTAATTGTTCGTTGATCTATCGTCTTTGAGCGCAGAGGTTTGATTTTTATCTTCACCATCTTCCTTTTATTGCATGTTTCGAATGCTCTTATAATTGTGGTACGCAATTTATCGCAAAAATTGGTGATTCGATGTAATACAATGCGTTCATTTAATTTTTAAATACGTTATAATCTACGTCTCTTTTATCTGGATGCAAAAAAATTGTAAATATTTCCCACTCATCGATTGCCCTATTTGACTTAGGTTCTTTCACGAAGTGCTTACTTGTTCGTTGCCCTATCGTCTTTGAGCACTGAAGTTAGTTTTTAAATTTTCAGCGTCCTCCTTCCGCACCATATTATGAATACTCGTATAAATTTGGTACGCGATTCAACGCGAAAAGTGATGAATTCGATCCTATACAATGCGAGTAATCAATCTTGCAGTGCTATATGATCTTCTTGCCTTTGTTTAGCGATGCAAAAAAATTGTCCATGTTTCTGACCTATCTAGTGTCCCAGTTGACTCAAATTCTTTCATGACGGGCTTATTTATCGGCCCCTCGTCTTTGAGCAAAGAATTTTCATTTTTAATCTTCAGTGTCTTAATGAAATGATGAATGACTTAGTTTTCCACAAAACATTTATTACGTTCTTACGACCTGTGTTTCATTGCTGTGCGACGTCTGATCCAGCCTGGTGATATCGCACAGCGATGAAACCCGGGTCGTTAGAACGTATTAAATCTTTTGTGGAAAACTAAGTAAGTCATCATTTCATTATGAAGAAATTCCACCATGTTTCTTCTAATGGCATTGATTCCTCAGTATCTTTCTCCCTCACCAAGTTTAGGATACAATACATATATAAATCTGGTTCACGATTTAACGCAAAAAGTGGTGAATTCAATGTAATACAATGTGTTAAATCAATATTGCAATATGATATTATGTACGTTTTTTGCGATGCAAAAATATTTTTATCGGAGTGCGATGTTGCGAATTGAATATCGCACAGGCCAGCATCGCTACCTATCTCTACCATTTCCCCCAGCTTTCCGCATCTCCTCCCCTCCCCCTATTTGACGTTTACATCTGGACCCGAGGGAAGCGTCAAGCTCTTCTCATGCCATTTCGCGGATGCCACGCCCGCCTCCTCCCTCCATTCTCGCATCCCTCCCTCTCAGGGCCGGCCGTTTAGTCTCCCTTCATGCCCCCAACCCCCACCCGCTCGCCTCATTAATGCATGTGCGATAGTTTTCCAACTTCCTGCTGGAAGATGAGAGCGGGAGAGATCTCTCGATGCTCCGAATAATTACCCATCGTCCCCCGAACGGGCGCATTATCCGAAAGGCTTTTATTCCCACGGCTCACGCAAGGCTTTCCGTGCGTGCGGTGAGCACTCGGGGTCCTTTTGAATTGAACGGTTTTTGGGGGGAGGAAGGGGGGGGTCGAGGCGGATATTGTTTTCGCCCGGGCATTCAAGAGGACGAGAGGATGCGAGATGAAATAGTAGGTAGGTTCGCGTAGGTATCTACGTACTTTATCCCTCGGTCGCAGGGATACAGGTGCAATTTATAAGAAGCGCGCCCGTTAACAATGCTTTGGCATGGTTCTGACTGAAAGGGAATATTTTTCCCGTCTGATCCCGTCCGCGGACGTGGCGTAAATGAGAACGTTTTCCGCTGGTTCTCTCGGGGGGGCAAGGTACTCCTTCATCGTTCCTCTGTTGAAGCATTACTCAAATTGATGAGACTTAATGAACGGAGGTAGCACACTAGGACAATGAATATACCGAAGATAAGTGATGAAATGATGGAAAAACAAGATAATTTCTAATTAAATTTTGCTGCGGCCCTTTGCAGCGTGTATTGTATTCTGAATGTGCCCATGCCACCGTCTTGATATGAATTATTGTCTTTAATAAACCATTGACGGGTATAGTACCATTTACATCAATGCAACACAATAATTTGGCTATAAATTATATAAACCATTACATCATAAAATTGCATCAAAACCATTAAATTACAAATAACATCATCTCAAATTTTAAGCTATCCGGGACTAGCCACTTACAATAAAATGCTAATACACATAACTCATTAAAAACTATATCAAAATAAGAGAAATTTGCTCACAACTTTGTCATTTTATAATAGAATGTTTATACATAAAGTACATTTAAAAATACCATAATAGTAAAAAACAATTTAAAAATAAAATTCAGTAGCTAATACTGTCACATTATCCCCTATTTTATCCTTATTAATAGAAACACAGTCAGCTATATAAAAACAATATAAAAATACTAAAAAATCAGTGCAAACATGAGGGAGATAGATTATAAAATAGTATGGTTAGTTGATTGGGGTTTTAAATGCATTCACTGCTTCTTTAATTGTCCTAATTTTATTGTTAAATCTGTCATTATCATTTAGAAAAATATTGCCTAGCCTTTGGATTCTGTTCAAAGGGGCATTATACAAGAAGTTTTTTGTACAAATGTCCACAAAAAATTTTTTCTTTTGATCTAGTGTAATGACAACGAATACGAAAGCTAATGTCAGACAGTAATTCAGGGCAATCAGTTAAGTTATTAAAAATTTTAAAAAAGACCATAGCAATTTTAACAATTTTAAAGGAATTATGACACGCTACCCTTTTTAATTAATTGATATGAATTATAATTTTAACCTCTGAAGGTGTTTCATTGAATGCTATGATGGAACCATTGATTGCTAATTAACCCTCTTATGGACTAGCGAGTCATATTTTTTACGTTTCACAATCATTGAAATATCTGCTTTTCGAGAGGATTTCCCCATTTCGTTGCTGCGCTAGACAGAATTGTAACGCTTCGTGTTAACTGTGCGGAGAAAGTTGCGTCTCTTTCTGCGGTTTGTCAAACAATTTGGATAGGTGAATTTGTGACGCTATTCACTGACGATGGCGTGCCTGGTGGAGCTCTGGAATTAATAGTTTCAGCTGTCATGTGAAGATTAAATTGGGAAGGTTTAAAAAAAGATACGGTATGAAGGTAATGTTGGAGTATACCTTCTGTAAATATTATCACGTAAATTATTGTTTAAAATTAAATACATACAATACAAATACGTCAATTTCAAAATACATACAAAAAAGATATGTTATGAATGTAATGTTGGGATATACCTTCTGTAAATATTATCACGTAAATTATTGTTTTAAATTAAATACATACAATACAAAAACGTCACATTTTAAAATAAATGTTATCTACACATAAATTGCAATTTAAAAATGCTTAAATAGCACTTTAAAAAAACTAATATAGTTGCAGTATTATTTTCATTCTGATGTTTCGTAATTCCGTCTATAGAGGGTTAAGTCAACCTACTACAAAACGATAGCGAGGTGAAAAGTTATCGGCCTGACAATAAAAGACAGTTGTGCTTAGATTGAAAATAAGTTTATTTCTCTACATAGTCCCGCATTAGGTCAATGAACTTTGTCGAACGTTTTTCCAATGAGTAGATTCCATGACGGGAGTGCGAGTCTGGATGGTTTGCAAAATAACTATCTACGCCTGCCATAACATCTTCATTGGACTCAACACGTTTTCCAGCCTCAAATATTTTTCCAGTTTATCCATTTGGACGAAACACACAGAACACGTCCACTTAGAAAAGCCGCGTGAACAAAACTATCCGGTAGCTCAAGCTATTTTTTACTAGGGAAATGGTGCGTGCACGCACTTCAGGGAAAAATAAGTTGTTAATAAAAGTTTAGTCTTGGAATAACTGGAATTTTTCTTACCTTAATTTTTGGTTTTCAATAGCTAACCTGTTCCTTCAACGATAGCAGGGTTTTTAAAACAATTTGAAAAAAAGTTGGAGTGTCGTGCCGGAAAACAGAAAAGGCAAAATAATATAGGGAAACTATGAAACGTTAAGACCAGCATAAGATGGATTGCAGAAATTAAGAAAGATACGACTATCGGATTGGTGTGGTGGCTAGAGTACTGGATAACCATACGGGCGGCCAGGAATCAAACGCCTGTAGAGGAAGATCTTTTTCAGAGGAATCCTGATCCCTACTTGAGTGACTAGTGGAAGGCATTTCAAATACACTACTCCGTCATTTGTCACAGAATATTTCATAATATATCACAACACTCGTTTTATTTTTCACGGAATACTTCATAATTCAATATAACACACGTTTCTCTTCTCAGGACACTTCGCTACTCACCCTTACAAAGAACAACTCACTCAACGGTCCCTCAAAAACACTATCTCCCCTCCCGTCACTCGCGGCCGTCCTCTCTCTCTCCCCTTTTTCATTGTTCAATATTTATTTTTCTCCCGCGTCCCTGGTTACGCATTCTTGGGCCGTGGTTTACACTTTCAATTTACTAATAAATAACTAATAAATTACAGCATAGTTGTTTACAATGTTAAACCGTGGTCCCCTTGGCGCCTTTCGTTAGGAGTGGGATAATGCCGACGCCGGGTTTCTGTCCACACTTCGTCTCTTACTTGTCCCATATTGCGCAAATGACCTTAGCTGTCGGTTGCCTCCCTAAAAATCCACTCCAGTCCAGGATAGGTCCAAGATAGGAGTGTCACAATAGAAGTCAATTCACAATAGAAGATTTGAAAGAAAATACAGACCCAACCATGGAACTCAAGGACAAACGGACCAGAGTACAAACCAAGATTAACGAACAGAGAATATGATGGGTGATCCCAGATGAAGAAAGAAAATTAGGGTCCGTGTGAATGAAAAAATACTTAGCAAACGGAAAACAGAAGAATTCCTGAAGTGGTCCAGTGAAGCCCATAGAATAAAATAATATAAATATATCAAAATATCAGCCCCTTACCGCACCACTTACTGAGATATTTGCCAAAAAAAATGCCAGCCATTTTACATGGGCTTGCTCATAGAGTTCTAAGGGCCTCCTATGTGCACGCACACCAGAGAAAAAAGTGGTTAATAAAAAATATATATTCTTGGAATAACTGACATTTTTCTGATCTGAATTTTAGTTTAGCCTACCCATTTAATCAGCGAAAGCAGGTTTTTTTTTCAAAAACTATATGGAAATATAGAAGTACAGAATATGAAATAGTGTACAGAAGAGTAGAAGAGGAAAGGACCATATGGAACACCATACAGGAAAGAGGAACCAGATGGATTGGACACACCTCGAGACACAATGGGTTTGTGAAGATCATAATTGAAGGTAAAACAGAGGGAAAAGTCCCCAGAGAAAGACCCAGGAATAAGTTCATGGACCAAATAGAGAAGATAGTACTGAGGGAAAGATATCAGGAGGTAAGGGAACTATAGCATTAGATAGGGAAGGGTGGAGGGCTGCAGTCAACCAATCTTACGACAGTACGACCAATGATAATATTGGTACAGAGGCTTCCGTGGTGATTTGATGGATTCCGTTTATTCGGGTTTTTCCCGCGTTGATTCATTTTTATGGACAACAGTTTCGCTTGCGTTACAGCCGGCGTCGTCCGGCGCATTGGAATACAATAAACTCCTGGGGTTAGGAGGCTACAGGAAGTAAATTAAGTATGGTACGTCAGGACCTGACAACGCTAGCTGTGACTGTTGTCCATAAAAATGAATCAGCGCCGGAAAGAACAGAATAAACGGAACTCATTATGGAAGAGAGTTGGAATGTAGTATTTTTTCCCGACTCCCATAGTCGGGGTTAAATCTCCTTAAGAGGACGCATCATACCCTTCGTTTAGGAATAGTTCTGTCGAAAATCCACAGGGTGGCGTCACTCGCTCCCGATCGAGGCGTTTTGGCGTCAGGAGTCTCCTACTCCAGGATAACTCTCGCACGAGGCAAAAGTCGTCGGTAACTTGTAGCCCAGTGACCCGCACGTAAGTAAAAGGCAGCGCTGACATAAGATCTGTGAGAGAAGACTGAACTATTTGCGTCACCGTCCGAGCACATCATGGCCGAAAACCATTCGGGTGGCTTCTCGAAAGATTACAGATTTCATCTTACAACCGTGACAGCTGTTACTTAGCATTCTGACAGGAGGAGGATTGATACATCTCCGTTAGTTTAAGATATTTCAATAATAATATTAGTTTTTGTAAAAATATACCCTACATCTTGCCGTTTTCCCGATGGTTTAATTAAGCTCCGAGATAAATTTTTCATATTTCAGGTACGAATCTCCCTTGGCAAAGGTCTTTTCTTTATACTATTAAAATTTCAAGTGGATGACGTAAGACTTGAACGAAAAATCTGGGGTCGGAAATCATCACAAATTCGACGGGTAGAACGGGTGTGACGCGTCGCCTTAAGACCCCTTATACCGACTCCGTCACCCCCTTCACTCCCCCTTCACCTACCACCCGTCTTCCGTCGCCCTGGAGACGCGTCTCAGTGACGTAGGTCGCGGTAAAACTCCGGTCTCGCCACTCTACTCTCTCTTAGAGCGCTTCACGTCAAATATTTACCGCAATTTGTGGGAATGGTCCTGAGCGGACTGCTCTCGTTATGTGCGGCGGGCGGCCACCCGGGTGTTCGTTTCTGTGTTCCCTCGGCTCGGAGTTAGAGAGGGAGTCTATTATTTTCTATCTTGTTAAGCGGAAATAGCAAATAGGGAAAGAGATTAGGAAAAATATATGTGTGCGTGTGCAGACGCGGAAAAGATAGGGGGAAATAAATCCAAGAGTGATGGTGCGGTTCCAAATGTGAGGGATTACAGGGTCCTGTTTCCTTTTCTTTAATAATTACAGTTTATTTTGATGTACCAGGGTTGAAATTCGCTATGAAAAAATCATTTGACTCGACCGGGATTCGAGTGAAATGATTTTTTCATTGCGAATTTCAACCCTGGTGTAAATGCACCCGTGCGAGTGACTTCGTACCACATCATTTGTTACATGAATTTATTTTGATGTGTTTTCAGCTTTTTAATTTTCATTCTGTATGCTTGTCTCTTTCTTCAGAAGTTTTTTTTGTGGTTCCCTTTTTTCCTTTTTAGTTTGGATAGAAATGCTTAGATTACCGTGTCCCTCGTTTTTGTCACCAATTTCTTAAGTATCATAGAAACAGTATCTGCATTTCTCCAAAGCAATCTCATCGCTGTAAACTTATTTCGCTCCACTAAAGTTTCCAGAAGAATGGTCACAAGATGTGTATTCCTACATAAACAGCTTCAACTTTTCCGTCTACATCTACATACCACTCTACGAGCCGCCGCATGGGCATGTGGCAGGGGATGTTAAGTCACCGTGTAAAGATGTAAGGGATAAGGTTTTGGGACGTGAAATGGTGACATGTGTTATGGGAGCGTGTTCATTGGAGCTCAAGTCGCTTATTCATCGGGGAAAGAACGACTTTTTGTACCTATCCGTTCGGAAATGTATCTCTCTTATTTTATCGCTTCTCTCCGACCTAGAAATATAGTGAGGCGTCATGATAATATTCTCTGTGTCGCTCTGAAACCCACCAGTTCTGAATTTATCAAGCAACGTAAACCTAGAGTGTATCCTTTGAGTATCTAGGGGCTCCCACCTTACTCCCTGTAAAAGCTGTGAAACATTACATGTTCGCGAGTAGCTCATTTGCTTGTAGTTCGCTCGGCAGTTTTAAACGAATCGTGCTGCTTTCCTTTGTATTTAATTAATTTTTTTGTTAAATCTTTATGACCAGAGTCCCAAATGCTAGCGGCGTATTTGAGGCGTGACATAACCAGAGCGAAGTAGCATCTCTCTTTGGCTTTTTCATCCTTCAACCTTCATATCATACGTTTAACAAAACCTAGTTTACACCAGGGTTGAAATTCGCTATGAAAAAATCATTTGACTTGACCGGGATACGAACCCGGATCTCCCAATTGCCGGTCAGGTGTGTTAGCCAGTCACACCACCAAGCCTTCTTCCTTCAAGGCGAATTTCGAGGGGGGTTTATGCGAACTAGATGTTCAAGCCTCAAGTCTACATTGTAGCACATGAGACGAAATCGTGCTTACAAAGCCACTGTCGCGGTGGATAAACCCAACATTGTCGTTATTAAAACGACGAAATTGACAAATTTCCAAACATTGCATGTAACAAATTATATGGTACGAAGTCACTCGCACGGGTGCATATACACCACGGTTGAAATTCGCTATGAAAAAATCATTTCTTTAATGTTGTGCCAAGTATGTTTTGTATGTGTATTCCTCACAATATATCAGAAGTTGGGGTAATTCCAATATATTTTAATGTATCTGAGATTTATGTTTACTCCACCCACAGTATAGGTATAGTGTTTGTGTGATGACTGATGCAGGAAGTTAACTCTGGTGCATTTACTGATATATAATTGTAACCCCAGCTCCTGGCACCACGAATGAACGCTGTTAAGGTCAGATGACATAACTTCTAAGTCCGTGTCTTCGCTTATTTCACCATAAATGACTGTATCGTCTGCAAATTATCTTATTTTACTGCTAACTCGAGAACTCGATCCGGTTGACACGGCACTGTTTGTAAACGAATGGACATTTTCGTTATCTATATCTTTAGCTGCAAACAACGGTGGAGCTGGAGGGTGTGGCAGAGGGTGTTAGGACACCTGACATGAAAAGCCTGCCGTGCTGCGGAGAGATCTGGTTGGAGTACCAGCTGGAGTACTGGCCTCCCTTCCCGAATGCCCGGAATAGAATTACTGTGGAAAAATTG
The DNA here is from genome assembly GCA_963169105.1 of Ceriagrion tenellum. Lineage (NCBI taxonomy): Eukaryota > Metazoa > Arthropoda > Insecta > Odonata > Coenagrionidae > Ceriagrion > Ceriagrion tenellum. Next base: position 72,025,911 of record OY720642.1, on the reverse strand, counting down.
CGATTGAATTAAACTTGGATGCTGTGTGGTTCACACTTTAAGGCATATGCTCTTACCGTTTGAGTGGACGTTAAGCTGTGGATCTCATGACTAATTTTATAAAGCGTAGGTAGGTAAATGTCGAATCCGAGATCCCTCCAACGTTCGTACGTTCCTCAAGTAATCCCTCCCTTAACTACATAAATCCACATATCTTTAGTTGTTAATATGAGTCGGGTTAATCTCGAGTAATTTTAGTAGTTGCAAACAGGCGTTTTGTTTCCTTTGCTGGTCTTTTCATTACGTCATTGTATATGAAACCACATCTTAATAATATGCAAAATGGCGAGAAAGTATCAGCAGCGCGTTTCTCGGTAGTATTTTTGATCCGAATGAGACCGGATCAGAATACTCCTTCTTCGTAACCCATCGGAGAGGTTTATTTAACCCCCTATGAACGGAATTATGAAACATAAGCGTGAAAATATTACTGCTTCTATTTTAGTTTTTCACATGTGCTCATTAAGCATTTTTCAAAAAATTTCAATTTTTCATAATGACATTTATTTTGAAATATGACGTATTTTTATTGTATTATATATTTAATTAAAAATAGTACTTCACGTAATAATATTCAGACAAGGTATACTTCAACATTACCATAATAACGTACCTTTTTCAAACTTTCCAAATTTTTTCTTCATATTACAGCTGAAATTATTTATTTCAGAGGTCCACTAGGCACGCGATTGTCAGTGAATAGCGTCACACATTCATCTATTCAATTTGTTTGACAAACCGCCGAACGAGACGCAACATTCCACACACTTAATCCGTGTATATTTTTCCGATTCCTTTTCCCTATTTGCTATTTCCACTTAACTTAACATTCTCCACGTAACTTGTCCCGTTGAATGTTTTTAAAGAAAGTACATCTTACTAATATATAAAAATCTTAAAAAAAAAATAAATGTTGGTTTGCAGGAAAGGGGATTCACAGCAGGGACCAACCACAGCCTCTCCACCAGAATACCCTCCTGTGATGGTTTACGGGAATGTTACTTCCTCGCCAGTGACCAACACAGACACAACCACTCAACCCAGTTTGGGATCCTTTTCGAGGGGTAATGGGACCCTGATAAGGATGCCTGGGTTATAACCTGATATCCTTCATAGGGCTAATGGGACCCTACTAAGGATGCCTGGTTATTACCACATTCACACACACACGCACTCAAATCACTCACTCACAACACACAGATGGGCCCAACTTCTGGGAGAAATCGCTCAAAAAGAGCGTGGTCAAAATAACCACCAACTCCCTTTTCTAGATCTTCTGCTGACTAGAAACGGTAAAAAACTTGAATTTGACATTTACCGCAAGCCCACACATACCAATAATTACATTCACTCTAATTCATTTGTTCACAACAGCAGTAAGCTCGCTTCTTTTCATGCACTCGTCAATCGCTTGGTTAACATCCCACTTGGCAAGAAAAATTACTCTAAAGAGCTGAGTAACATTAAGAGCATTGCTAAATCAAACGGCTTTAAAGAATCTGTAGTCGACAATATTGTTAAAAAAACATAATTTTAAGAGACTCTTACAGAATTCCACTACACTTAAAAAAGTTGAACCGTTGCGCTATATTAAGCTTCCCTTCCACCCGGAAATCACAAAAGGTCTAGAAAAGATTTTTAAGACGGTTAACACCAAGATTTCGTTTAGTAAGAATAACAAGCTAAAACACCTATTGGGGAACACCAAAGATAAAATAGACACAGTCAATAAATCCGGTATATACAAAATATCTTGCTCATCATGTGATTTGGCATACGTAGGGCAAACACGTAGAAGCATTAAAACCAGATTTAAAGAACATATGGCACACTTCAAATACAATCGACCAGAAAAATCCAGTATCGCACAACACTTACTCGAAACAGAACACGAGACATCGGAACACAACCTACAACTCATTAAACAAACAGATAATCATTTACTTGACGCTTATGAAAGTTTATACATACACAAACTCAGAAGAAACCTAGTAAATAGCGACAAAGGGCCGATTTCTTACTCTTCATTATTTTCTATAATAGACTTGGATGCTTCTCCTTCTCTATGTTTCACGTAATTTCTAGTTACCCTCATACATCAACTGTCAGCTTAGTTTCAAATTTCAAATTTGGTCGTTATCCCCTTGCTTCACTTCAACGGACGGTTTGTGTTGATATTTAGTTTTCGTTTGTCCTCACCCCTTTCCCCTACTTCAACCGTCAGTTTGACTCCCCCCCCCTAGTTACAACGGCCACTTACGTTCACTCGCCACTCTCTTCCCTCCCCCCACCTTTCCGTCCTCTTCACCACCCTCCCCCCTTTCTCCACTTTCCACCAATGCCTTTTGCCCTCTTCAACACCCATTGGTCATTGGTTTTCTCCCTCCCCCTCCTCCTTCTGTCCCTTCAGTATTTAATCCTGGCTGTCCTCCCCTTTCGTTCACTTACAACCTCGTGTTGCAAGTGCTTTTCCCTTCAGCTCGCTGAAGAGGGCCACCTTGTGGCCGAAATACGCGTATCCGACGCTCACCCTCGTTTGTTTCTGTGTGTTTTTCTTTTGACCACGCTCTTTTTGAGCGATTTCTCCCAGAAGTTGGGCCCATCTGTGTGTTGTGAGTGAGTGATTTGAGTGCGTGTGTGTGTGAATGTGGTAATAACCAGGCATCCTTAGTAGGGTCCCATTAGCCCTATGAAGGATATCAGGTTATAACCCAGGCATCCTTATCAGGGTCCCATTACCCCTCGAAAAGGATCCCAAACTGGGTTGAGTGGTTGTGTCTGTGTTGGTCACTGGCGAGGAAGTAACATTCCCGTAAACCATCACAGGAGGGTATTCTGGTGGAGAGGCTGTGGTTGGTCCCTGCTGTGAATCCCCTTTCCCGCAAACCAACACAGTAAGTGTATTTTTGTGGTACATGTTTGACGAGTGGTGCCATTTTTACGGCTATTGGAGAATTTTATTTTTATCTAGGAAGATACTTGATATATCTGGTTCAAGCATAGGCTATATAAAAAGGGCCTTGGAGCCCTAGAAGGCCCTCAAGTGAGCCCTTTCATCGCCAATAATTGGCCCTGGAAGATAATTCTTGCCTGTATTAGAAACACGTAAAATATACCTATACTGAATGTACAACAATCATGGGTTCGTAAGTCACGCTGGGGCCCCAGACGGCCCTAAGGTTCCAAAAGAATGCTTTTTTAAAAGCCTCATAAGTATTGAACGAGTGAACCGAATTTAGTGAAATGTTCACACATGGGATCAGTAAAGCTTTTTTAAGGAAATTGGGACAATAAGGAAGGACCCTGGTCCCCAAGGGCAGCGTATTGGCCCGTTTGGTGTCTTATGTGTTTGAAATGCTCAAGTCTAAACATTTTGGTTCAAGTACCTACAGAGGTTTCTCTTTCTGCATATTTAATTAGTTCTACTAAAGATAGAAGGCCATAGTTTTCGCCATAAGATGGGTAAAAGATTGTAGTTTCTTATTTCTCAATTCAATTTTCTTATACGAATAAAATTTTCCTAGAAAATGCGTTTTTAATGTCAAAATCATGAATTTTACTTCTGCCAACAATAGGATATTTCCTTGGTAACCTTGGAATTAGCATTAGCTTTAGAAGGGAAATGGGACCTTTACAATGGCGGCTGGGTTTTATATCAAGAGATAGGTATCACAGTGGAAATCTAGGCTGTATACTGAAATGTTGCTGATTACGATATTTTCAGGGATATTTTTGCCTAAAATTGGCAAAATTCATTTTAAGTGGACTAATTAAAGTAGGACCCATGTAAAACAGGAGAATGCCACGATGCTATATTAAGGCGGAAAGCCTCTTGAATGCAAATGGCCTGTAGTTTAGTTTCCATATGTTACTGCAAAAGAATGTCGAAAGTCGGTAAACATAATGTAATGCGGTTTTCATCTGCTGAATTATAAAATAAAACTAAAATCACAGCTGAGTGAAACAGGAGAATGCCATGATGTTATATTTTTCTGCCTGTTCATTTCTTAGCAGCAAATTATGAGGTATTAATTTATATATTTTATTATGCCCTGTCTTTCTTTCATCCCCCATTTGAATTTCAACGGGTACCTTATGGGTCAATCATCATTGATCGTTCAATCCTAAGATTGGTTGACTGCAGCCCTCCATTCCCTATCTAATGCTAGTTCCCTTACCTCCTGGTATCTCTTCCTATGTACTTGCCTCTTTATTTGGTCCATGAACTTATTCCTGGGTCCTCCTCCGGGGACTTTTCCCTCTATTTTACCTTCAATTATGTTCTTTACGTACCCATTGTGTCTCAGGGTTGGTCCAATCCATCTGGTTCTTCTTTTGTGTATCGTATTCTTTGTGGTTCTTTCCTCCTCTACTCTTCTGTACACTTCATCATTTCTTATTTTACCTTCAATTATGTTTCTCCCCAACTCATTGCGTCTCAGGGTGTGTCCGGTCCATCTTATTCTTCTTTTCTCTATGGCGTTTCCTATGGTCTTTCCTATGGCCTTTCTCCTTCTGCACTTCTGTACACTTTATCATTTCTCATTTTGTCCGTCCATTTTATCTTCAGCATCCTCCTCTAGCACCAGGTTTCAAAGGCTTCCAGTCTTATCTGGTTTTAGCTTTTCCAATGTGTTTTTTTATTCTGTGCGTATTCGCATCGCGGACAAGAATCATCATTGTTCTTTCAGTCCTAAGATTGGTTGACATCAGCCCTCCACCCCTCCCTACATAATTCTGGTTCCCTTAGTAATCAACAAAATTTGAAGTTTTGTTGGTGTGTTCTTTGTTATAATGGTAACACGATCATGATATATGCATAGGAGGAGTCGAGAGCCTGCAGTGTATGGTATAGTTGCGAGGCTCATCTATGTGGAGCCATGTTTATCCGATATCAACTCCGATCCCTTATTCCCTCCCTCTCTTATCTACTCGTGGAGCTCGAAGGGTCAAGTGTTTTGCAACTAGGAAATGAGGATCGTAAGAATGATAATGGGTAGATTGCAGATTGTAATGTGGAGAAAAGTAATTTCGCTCGCGGAATGAGACAAAGGGAGTCGGGATAATTTGGGCGAGAGATGAATTCTGGATATATTCTTCGTCACTTGAACGAAGAGAATCGTCTGTTGCAGCCCAGAACGACCCTTGGGATTAAAAGTAGTTGGGGGATCCGCTTTCAAAATTGCTACCTACGGGTCAAGTCCAAAATAACCCGGCCGTTTACGAGTCTGGGTCTGATTGAATGGACCACCGCGTTAAATTCATTTGGGAAGTGGAGCCTTATCTGAGGTGTATGTCGGAGAAAATTAATACCATGGTAACGCTGTCGAGCTGGTGTGGCGGAAATGTAATTTTTGCAACTGGCTTTGATTATTTTGTCTCTTATTGCTCAATCTCTGACACGCTTTAGCTGTGAGCATGAACATATATTATGAATTGGGATCTCGATGCCAAAAACTGTCGGCTAGAATTCCATGAACAAATAACTTTTTGGAAAGTGGTTCCGCCTGGTGATGAAAGACGGAAGTTCAAATGTAAGTACTGTCGAGAGATTGTAAATAAACACGTCTTACCGGTTTTGCCATGAATTTCAAAATTCCCAAATTATTATTTGGATGAATTGGTTTTTACTTAAAAGTTATCATAATGTTGTGGATAAAAAAATTTAGTACTACACGCGGGACTTAATTATACACTTTTAATATCGTCCGGTCTACAGATATATTTGACCTCTCCAAATTTAATTACACAAATGGACAACTTCTTAGCACTTGGTGAATATCGCTATACGGAAATTTAACAATCATGCGAGGTGACTTCATGAGTATTCCCAATGGCCATCATTGCAGTATAGGTAAAAGGAATGCACGCCGCCATGAACAGATTCTTATTTACAATCCAAGTCTCCTATTTTGGGTCCTCGTAGACGCATACCCTGTTGTGCAGCCTGGTACGAAGCAAGTACTGTTCAAAAAAGGCATTCTAAATTCTTTATTTAAGTCGAACGGGCTTAATGCATTCCAATTATAATCGGATTCTGGCAAACGTCGTCGGCAATCGATGGACGTTTCATAAACCTATTACACATTTTCTGTAATAGATATTTTTTCTCTAGCATTTACAAAGTAACTTTTAGATCACAAAAGTAACAAGATATTATTCTAAGCATCTATTAATTCATGTCTCCTCGACCGTTATTGTATATTCACCACAGTCGCACGTTAGCAACAATTAACTACATCTAATTACAATGACAACAGAAAAGACTAATCGAAGTGGCGCCAAGGACTGGGTGAACTAAAATTGGAAATTTAGGCAACACGTAGCCTAGGCAGCAATGCTAAACATCAGAATCCATATTATATATTCATGGCTGTCAGTTTGAAAGGATATTGTTATCTATCTAATTGTTTAGAGTATGATGTGGTGACAAGACTTGCGCAACCTGCCGCGTGAACGGGAGTATTTGCCGTTTGAGGAGGGCTGTAGGGTACGGCCAAAAACGCTTCCATAGTATACGAAAGGGATAGACACAAGAAACGTGCGGTGAGTACTTATGTATGTCCGCTTCAAATTATATTTTTGTTTTTAGGATCCCCAACGTCCGCTAATTGGGTTCAAACATCAAGGGAATAAGTCAGCTTTGTAATCATGTGAACGTAGTGGATAAAATTTTCAGGAACTCTTAAATTTCCTCTTAGTTTTCAAAGTATTCGGGATTAATTGCGATAACTGAAGTAGAAGGCGTAGGTTCAATGAAAACGACGTTGAAAGGATGCTTCCTTTGGTTGCGAGCTTCGGACTGAATTCTGCGTTCTTAAGGGGGCTGTATTCCACGGCCAAAAACGCTCCCGGAGACGTATACGCGAGTTTATGACTGTTCATTGATACTTAAAATAAATATTTTTTCGTAGGACTCTTGAATTAGGATTCATACTCCATATAAGTGTTGTAACCTATTGATTTCTAAGTAACTATTTTAACCGCGGAATAATCTCGAGTTTGTCGAAAGTCAGGTGATCCCCACGTCGCGCACGACGTATGTTTCGTAAAATATTTGTCATTATTGTAAATAGGAATCCTTCATCTCTGCGCAAAATTATTAAATTGTTGGAAATTGCGCTATATAAAGTCACTGTGAGCTTTCTCCTGAACCCTTGCAACTCATATTCCACTGTGCCATCGGTGGCGCTGTTGTCTGGGACGGGTAATGGAGGGGAATGCGAAGATCTCTCCTAGGCTGTGGCAGAATGTCGGAACTAAAAGGGCGTTTTCGGACGAGGGATACAGCCCCCTTAAGAGTTTATCACTGCTCACAGATAATGGGCTCGGGAAATTTATCAAATGCGGAAGCAGTAGTAGTCATTTATTTTTGACATCATTTAAGGTAGCACAATTTATAATTATGAGTCAATTCAAAGATTAGATTCATACAAGTTTTTAAATAAAATACGAGCGCCATGTGTAGAAATAGTACCTTATTGCCCGAATTCCAAATCGGTGCTATTTTTTCAGTTTTATCTTCACATTTCATTAATAAGTACACGGATAGGGTATGTTTCACGCAAATTTGCACGTGGTCGAAATTTGCCTCCACCTCCTAAAGGCCGTGGGGGGGGGGGGGGGGGCAGAGAAAAAAATCACCAGGATAGGACTGAAGGTGGACCAGGTACGAGAGTCGTGGAAGGGGCGAAAGGGCTTAAGCCTGTTCCGTGAGGGTGGGGTGCGAATCCTTGGTCGACGGGGGAAGTGGGGGCCAGATAGCGCGGGGAGAAGCAATGGATCGCTTTTAAGGAGGACCTCTGGGGGTGTGGGAGTAAAAATAGGAGGAGATGGGGGGGGGGGCTTGAAGGGTGGAAAACTTCTTATCCCCGCGGGTTTCACAGGGTAAACAAATGAAAAATGAATAGCGAGAGAGGGGTACTTGAGAGATGGGAACAGAAACGAGGAGAAGAGGGGTGGAATGGTGGAGGCGGAGCGTAGATAAAGGAGATATGGAGGGGAAGGATGGAGTTAAACGATTTGGGAACGGGATGAGGTGAAGGCGGAGGGAGTGGGAAAGAGAGGGAGAAGACACGATGGGGAGCATTTAAGGGGCGAGGAGGGAAAGGGAGGTGAAACAAGAAAGGAATCTTCGGAGATGTCGAGAGGGGTTTGCGGAGGAGATGGGAGTACAAGTGAGCGAATAATGAAGCTCAAAAGATATCGTACTGTCTACCAATTTTATTTCAAACTCTTGCTACACGTGTTTCAACTGTCTAGCAGTCATCATCTGGCAATACTGATGCTTCAGCCCGTTACGCACCGCCCGGTAACCCTCACACTCCGTCAAGATATGCTGTATGCTAAGAGGACTGTCGCAGTCGTCACATCGTGGTGGAATTTTCTCTTCGGTGAAGAGGAAGTAGTGGGTCAGAGGGCAGTGCCCTGAGGGTAGAACCTATGCTGAGGCGAAAAAGGATATACTACACGGAGATAGGCGTCTGAAAGTGTAGCATAGGTTCTACCCTCAGGGCACTGCCCTCTGACCCACTACTTCCTCTTCACCGAAGAGAAAATTCCACCACGATGTGACGACTGCGACAGTCCTCTTAGCATACAGCATATCTTGACGGAGTGTGAGGGTTACCGGGCGGTGCGTAACGGGCTGAAGCAGTCATCATCTGGCAATACTGATGATGACTCCTAGACAGTTGAAACACGTGTAGCAAGAGTTTGAAATAAAATTGGTAGACAGTACGATATCTTTTGAGCTTCATTATTCATTATGCTGTTCTACAACATCTCGCCGGAGAAAGTGGAGTTTACAAGTGAGCGAGTTCATTCAGCCGCAGAGTCCCTCCATCCGTCTCTATTCTGCATCATAGGACTTAAAGTGTCTATTTTTTTAGTGTTCCACCGGTTAAGGTAGGTGTTATTGAATGTCAGAGAATCTCCTCCCATTTTCTACACTTTCAGACGCCTATCTCCGTGTAGTATATCCTTTTTCGCCTCAGCATACGTTCTACCCTCAGGGCACTGCCCTCTGACCCACTACTTCCTCTTCACCGAAGAGAAAATTCCACCACGATGTGACGACTGCGACAGTCCTCTTAGCATACAGCATATCTTGACGGAGTGTGAGGGTTACCGGGCGGTGCGTAACGGGCTGAAGCTAGTGGGAGACCTGGGGTACATTCTTGGCGATGACCCAAATGTTCTCAACCGTGTTTTGGCATTTTTAAATGAAACTGGCGTATTTAATAGTATTTTAAGGATGTAAAATTATTTTTAATTTTTACTCGGCATTTATATTAAGTATTTTATTATCATATTATACCATCATTTTTAATTTAACATATATTTAATATCATATGTGGACCCCAGAAGTCAAGGGGTCTAAGTGACAATTTTGAAAAAAATAAGTTAGGTACAGGAATGGGATGTGAAAATATAAATCTTTTAGTTGGTAAAGGGATCCAAGTGATTTTTCTTGACAGGTGCTGCTAGCTAGGTTAATGCCTCTTAACTATTTAGTGGGTTGTACCAAGCATTTCCAACTTTGACTTAAGTTTTCTCAAAACAACGATTTTGTTACTTACGCCCCTTGAATTCTGGGGTCCTCATATATTACCATCATATGTTATATATATATATATATATATATATATATATATATATATATATATATATATATATATATACATATTTTTTATAATTATGACGTGTAGTGGTGCAAAATGACCATGTCGTCGACGCACTCTATCAACCCCACTACTACTAATACAACGATCTACCCTTCTTCATCCTGTCCTTGAAACCTACTCTCGGTCTTCCTCTTTCCAGCTTACCCAGCATCCGTCCCTCTAATACATTCTTCAGCACTCCCTCATCCCTTATTACATCCACCAGCCACCTACTCTGCCGATATCGAATTTCATTTAGAAGTTTCCTTTCCTCGCCCACCATCTCAAGCTAAATGTCTATATTTGTTAAGCAATGCTGACCAGAACAGACTAGAAGCCTTCGAAACCTGATGCTGGAGGAGGATACTGCAGAAAAAATGGATTGACAAAATAAGAAACGATGAAGTGCACAGAAGTGTAGAAGAGTGAAGGGCCATATGGAACACCATACAGAAAAGATGAACAAGATGGATTGGACACACCCTGAGACACAATGGGTTTGTGCGGAAAATAATTGAAGGCAAAATAGAGCAAAAGTCCCAGAGGAAGACCCAGGAATAAGTTCATGGACCAAATAAAGGATTCCAGGAGGTAAGAGAACTAGCAATAGATAGGGACGGGAAGCAGTCAACCAATCTTAGGATTGAACAACCAATGATGATTTGTTAAGAGAGCCTGGGAGGTTGTGTTTGAAACCACTTTGAATGATTCCGAGTACAAGCTAAGGAGTCACGTGGTACAACAACGACCGTTTGGAGAATTTGTCGAGTTTGAAATACACCGGTGGATGAGTATCTGATCCTCATCAATGGTTATTCAATCCTAAGATTGGTTGACTGCAGCCCTCCACCCTTCCCTGTCTATTGCTAGCTCCCTTACCTCCTGCTATCTCATGCTATAAAGTAATATGACTTTAAGCATAAACGTCGAATTAATTCCCCATTTTAGTTATTCGTATCTTGGGAAAAATACAATCGAGTCGAAAAATTTCCTTCATTGATGTGAAATCATAGTATTATCACTTCTCTGGCGCCTTGGCATTGGCTAGGAAGTATGAGAGTATCGGCAAGTATAGTATCGGTGTAGAATTGTACTGAAAATATTGGTAACTCACGAGTCCTTTTTTGATATTATACTCTGATGCTGTGCTTAAGATGCTCATCATCATTGGTAGTTCAATCCTAAGATTGGTTGACTGCAGTCCTCCACCCTCCCCTATAATGCCAGTTTCCTTACCTCCTGGTATCTCTTCATCTGTACTTTTCTCTGTTTTTCCTTCAGTTATGTTATTCACAAACCCATTGCGTCTGAGGGTGTGCCCAATCCATCTTGTTCTTCTTTCCTGTACGGTGTTCCACATAGCCCACTCCTCTTCTACTCTTCTGTACACTTCATCATTTCTTATTTTCTTTATTATTTTGTCCGTCCATTTTATCTTCTGCATCCTCCTCCAACACCAGGTTTTAAAGGCTTCTAGTCTTTTCTTGTATGCTTTTCTAATGGTCCATGCTGCCGATCCATAGAGTGCTAAGCTCCAGACGAATATTTCAGCACTGCATTTCAGCCCTTTTACTTTAACGCAACCCTATGATATAATGTTTATTTTATCTCTAATTGTGATATTTAACTCCATCAACAATATTACCGCGAGAAAAAGATGATCTGCAGGGTTGCGTGATATTTTTATAAGTCGTTTGATGCATCGCTATCTCGAACCCTTCGTGTTTTGCAACGCCTGACTCCTTGGTTATATGCATGGAATCATTCCTAGAGGTTTCAGGCACCCCCCCAAGCAGTTTGTCTATTAAGTTATTTTTAAGTTTGTCTATTAAGTTTGTCTATTAGTAACTATTTAGAATGCCTGGTGCCACATGTGATCGAGTTTATTTGTCGAAATCTATTTCCGAATGCAAAATGAAGCGTTGGAAGTAGTTTTATCTCTTTGAAGATTTTATGCCGTGTCACCTGATGAAATCGAATGAAGTATATATACCTTCTCGAGAAATTTAAACTGGCTAACATCACTAGCCTTTAGGCCAGGAGTAGCATATCACTAGAGATCTATAGAATCAAAACTTTTATCAAAGCAGCGTAGTGTTTCTTGGCATATGAAAAATTTAATTGATAAATTTCTTGCTAGCTTATATCTCAGAATGCAAACAAATTTTACCTCTATTCCTCGAACGAAATGTCACCTCTATTGGATGTATATAATAGCTTTCTGGCTAACGCACTAATTTCGCAGTTTGACTTTTTGAATTCTTGATTCACTAGAAATCAGCATGCATTTTCTTCCTTAGCATGCATCTTCCTCGCGTATATTGTCTAGTAATTCGAAAATTCTTGTAATATTGAGAGGAATTTTTGCATAATGCATTAAGTAAAATGAGCAATATTCCTCAAAGATGCATCTTTTTTTGGAAAATTGCTCATTTCTACGATATTTTGTTAATTTATTTAATTTAAGGAAAATCAGTATTCCCGGTGATACCTATGGTAAAATCGAGAAGAATCACTAAGAACCAAGTTACCGATGTGTGTTTGATGAGTTAATTGCCTTAAAATTCAAGCAGATGTTCATATGATATGATATATTTTATTTACTCCCTCATAATATTTACAATTATGAATGCAAAAATATAACGGGGAGCTTTAGGTGGTCTCCAAGGTCCTAAGACCTGAAGTGAGCCACCAGCAGATGCAATGATAGTATGCCATTAATAAAAATAGCAGTAACAGTATTATAAGTGACAGTTACAATTCACAATCATGAAAAAAAACGATAAAAAAAGACACTCAACATTTTCACAAGAAAACAGCCAGTCTTTGGTCAGTTTTAGTGTATTGGTCATGAATTTACATTTTTTTATTTCAGCGGGTAGTGTACTAAATAATTTTGGCACCCTATACAAATAAGAACATTTCTATAAGGTTCATATTGGTCTGTATGCTACAATATTTGATTTGTTTCTTAAATTATATTTGCATTTACCTGATACTCTGGGCATATTGCCACTTCTGGCAAAAAACAATTTTAGGACTTTAAATAAATACAAATGCCTCAGTGGCAACAATCTGAGGGGCACAAACAATGGAAAGGAGTGTTCATAAGAGTTTTTGCAAAGTATGATACGAATTTTTTTTTGTCGATACTATTTCACACTTGAATGTATTAAAGTAAGCACTGCCCCAGCAAATTATGCCATAAGAAATTTTGGATTGGACAACGGCATGATGTACAGTTTTTTTTTACTGGAAGCGTACATTTGTATATTCTTGCTTTACATTCGCTAATTCGTCAATTCCGTCGGGCTATCTATGGGAAAGTAAGGAAGGAACAGGGTTGGACTGGACAACGGCATGATGTACATTTTCTTTTACTGGAAGTGTACATTTGTATATTCTTGCTTTATTTTCGCTAATTCGTCCATTCCGTCGGGCTATCTATGGGAAAGTAAGGAAGGAGCAGGGTTAAACAATATGGTTTTAATTTCGAATGTTAAGCCACAGTTTTGATGACGCAATGCCCTCTCCATCTACCTCAATGACCTGAGCCTAAGTCTTTGAATCAGCCTATCCCGAAAGGGAATGGCGATTCAGGTATGTGCATCATCATTAGCAATGAAGATTACTAAATCCTTGAGTCATTTCTCGTTTTACTCATATTTTCCCGACGAACCTCTCCTAAAAGACTCATAATGAGATAAATGTAGCATCGGGGTGGGTTAATTTTTAAATCAATCTTTAAGTAGTGAGAAGAGCGTATTGAAATATAAGAAAAGTGGTGAGAAAATGGGATAATCTTTTAAGCATTTCATCTCTTCTTACAGATCCTCGCCACTCCTTTGAGTTAATATCTGGTTCGGTCTGATAACATTTCAACCGGACGAGACGTAACACTCTCTCGCGCGTGTTTGGCTAGGATTGTATTTTTCGATAATTCCGAGCGCTGTTTATTGAGGTTTGATTAAGTTTCGTTCCCAAGGTTTGCTCTGGGACGGTTGGGTTGGGAGAGGATCCGGATTGGTTCGGTTTGCTCAGTTCTGATTAGTTTCCGCGATGTTGTATATGCATGCGTGGTCGAGGTATTGTTTCAGGTTAATCGCGGGACGACGGCGCGAAATTATGAACATTCATTTCATATTCTACATCTCGAGTCATTACGCCGGCGACGTTTTCTCTTAAACCAGGATGATGATACCGTGTGAGCGCATCTTAAAAACTCACTTTTGGAAACCTTTCGGCGCAATTTTCTCTCATATCAAGATTAATATCATCCTGACATTTTACGATAGCATCTCAACCATTTGGAGACCTCATAGAAAATGTAAAATGTAAAAAATGCTAAATTTCTTTTCTTGTTCGAGTAAATTTCCAGCCAAGGACTCGATTTTTCCCGAAAAAGTGCCGAGAAAAATTAAATATTTTAGGAGACACGACAAAATACAGAAATAAGAAACGCCAATCATCTCCATTTCTTTTGACACTTATGTTCTCAATTCATTAATTATTTATTCATTTTAATTTTAAAATATATCAGAATTTTAAAGCAATGTGTTTTGTTTAAGTTTAGATCAAAATTTTATGTCCATTTTAGAATATTATATTGATGTATCTGATAAATAAATATGTAAGGTTGATCAATCATAGATTCAAAGTTTTTCCAATGGACCTGCATTGTTGTGAATCTTACATCACTTGTGTCAGAAGAAAAAACCTAGTTCATATGTATTCATAACAGACTAAGGTTTAGGGAAAATTATATCCTGAGGGTGCTCTCACGATAATACAGATGTCTTGTAATATAGAATACAGGTATGGTGTCGCTGAATACAGAAGTGAGCCGTCGTTTGTGAGTTCAGCTTTTATGAATGATTAATAATCTTTACATTCATATGAGTTTCACAGTAGCCACGAACGAAGTCAGATGTAAGCGTTTAATTTATTTATTTATATTCACAACCCCGAAAACAGCACAACAAAAGCCTTTTACATCGTGTGTTTTAACATTAACAAGAGACGAACACGCACACCCATGTCCTGGGCAGATAATATTTTACCCAGACTCGAACCCGCGACCCTCGGGTTAGCAGGCGAGGACTTTACCCCACCGCCACCGGGGCCGACAAGTTTTGGCAATTTTAAACAGAAAAATACACGACCGCCGGAATGAGGGCAATATTATTGAACTTACTCAAAAGCTGGGGTGCTCCCTCCATTTAAATACACCCTCTATTAAACTTCCTCGATGTCTAAATCAACACTTTAACTGGGGGAGTTGTTTAATGCTCAATTTAAGTGGCTTGTTTGGGCAAGGACAAAGATAACCGTTACTTCTCCAGATCGATAGGGGATTGAGTGCGCAAAAACAAAAATCAACATGAATTGAGAGGATAACTTTTCAGCATCTTGGAAGCGGTTTTTTACGGACAAAAAGTAAAACTGCCAATCTTACCATAATCGCCTGAAGTAAGGCCGACATGAGGTAAACAAAATGGCTGCACCGTTACTTCGGACTTAAGGAAGATGTCATCTTGGCCAAAGTGTCGCTGAGAGGCAGGGATCAAACGGGTGAAAAACTCGGAACAAAATCATCGATACTTCATTTTTGTTCAGTTTCTCTGCTCAGTTAATGGACTCTTGTCTCTAGTGAGGAATTTTTAAGGTAGCCATTACTCGCTGGAGACATCGAATGGAGAAATATCATGGAGAAATGTACACTGGGCGTAAGGTGAAACTTAATTCATTAATATGCGTGTTAACATTTTTATGGCAAGGATAATTACTGGTAAGAACATGCGTAAATACTCCTTAACAAATATGAATTTCAACAAATCGATGAATATTTAATCATATTATTCCCACCATGACTTTTTTCTTAACATTCACTCTACCAACTATTCCTACAATTCTGCAATATCCAGAATTCAGAATCTAGGTTTTATCTATATGGATCGTAATGATATTGATATTTTTAACACCAACATTTTGTAAATTAAGCGGATAAAGAACTCGTTTGATATTTAAAACATTATATAACTTTTAACTTCGTAACTGCGACATGAAATATAAATGGGTTATTACCCGTAAAATAAAATATTAAATTTATAAAATAGATTTAAAAAATGAAATAAATAAACTAAAAAAACGAATAAAATAAAGAAAATAATTTTGACCCATTCAATAAACATTTCAGCGTTGGTGGTACTGGTAATTTTCGAAGAACAGTTCTTAGGCACTAAATCCGCAAATTCTATCTTTTAATCTATTGCTTGGTGTCGATGATAATTCTATAATAATTCAATAATTGTGGTCAAGGTAAGGTTAAAAAGAACATTCCAGAAGCTGCACGTGTGTGAAGTACCTTGGCAACCTAATAGGCGAAAGTTATGAACGGGAAACTTGGTCAAGATTCGGGTAATTATATGAAAATACTTGCATGTTTAAGGTTAATAGGCGTGCATTTTGGCCGAGCCTAATTATTTATCGCTGACGAACTTACGGTCACAGGCTTTAGCAAGCACTCCTGCCTCTCTGCAGGAGGCACGTGTAATCACCTCATTAGTTGACCTTAATTAGAACTCCAAGTTACGAGGTCAGCCTTGCGCTGATCTGCTTGGTTTGAGGCTACAGAAGAATGCCTTGTGTTACGCAATTACGACACAGGGATTGGTTACCACGTCACATGTGAGGCTAGTAGTGTCTTGGTTGCAAGTGTCGAGTAGTTATTACAACAAATTAATTATTGGTTCTCGATTTTGATACTCTTTCCCATTGTCAATCCCTCAATTAGCCCGCCATTTAAATGCTCAGTCCATTTTTTGTGAGTATGCAAGCTTACTTAATACCATAAATCAAGTGACTTAATTATATTTTGTACAATTTTTGTATTTCTTTTCGTCCATTGTGCGAAGAAGTGTGATTTTTCGGATGCCTTTTACAGATATCATAATAAATAATTCACATACCTAATTATACCATTAATCCTTTATGCAATGTTTTTCGTGAAATTAGGCACCCCCGAAGAGATCTGTAATGGGGGTTGCCATTAATTGGTTACGCTGTGTTCGTCAGCAGTTCAATAGTAACATATTAATATATTTATAGGCGTTGTAATTTACTCAAAAATGTGCTCAATATAGCATAAATGAAAATACATAGACTTAATGAATTTTAAAACGAACAATACAAAGCGAGTAACAAATTAAGTAATAATGAATGATTATAACAGTGATAACAATGACATGTTCTGGTGGTAGGTACTTTCACATTATAGAATGTGGCCTATATCCGTTTGCGTAAATAACCATGTACTGAAAATATTTCTCTAGTAAAGTTAAGAAATAATATAGGTGCAAAATATAGATATGCATTTTTGTATGCTTCAACATTGGGCCTCGCAACTTTAATATTGGTGTTATTTCTTAGCCTTTTTGTTATTGTACAGTTACTCTCCCTCATCGTAAGTATTTTAGCCCTAAAAACGGATACATATATAGCAGTCCATTCTTCTTCTTTATGACAATTGCAACTTTTGATGCTGTGACGTGCTGTTTAAAGTTATGGAATGATTACTTGACTCGTATATTGATTTAAAACTTCAAGGTGCAAGTCGGCCATATCCTGCTGCTTAGGCAATGTCTTGGCGTTCGAAAGGTACAGATTTTGCGTGACTTCCAGGGGCTCGGTTAGAATTTTCTCCACGAGATGGCGTAAGAATGTGACTGACGCCCAACTGGACGCGTTCTGGCTTTTGGGCCGAGTCTGATAAAAGATTGAGTGGTTGAGCTGCTGCATGAATGAAGAAAGATACATTTCTCTTTCCCTTTCAAACAGATCATGTGCCTTTAAAGAGTATGCTCATAATCGGATGCACAGAGAATGCAAAAATGGAAACAACGTAATTTTTATCGCGTACAATTCGTAAATATAGTACATTCCGACGTATCGTTGAAAGCATAACCATCCAAGGCATGTTTTCGTACCAAAAACCGAAAGATAATTATCCTAAACGGTGACTTCATATTGTGTCGACAAAAATATAGCAGTATATATGAGCTATTTCGAACAACTTCTAAATACTATGATATTTTGTATTTTTTTGTGAATAGTGTAAAATTTCATTTTATGGGCACATTTCTGCATATTTCCATGATTCAATATTTATACCAAAACACAAATATTCAGTCGGTTTAATACAAATGTAATATTATAATATTATGCATCATTACGAAACTTAACTTGTTAAAATTTTTGATTGTATAGCTATTTTTAAATATTTTACGTAGTTTTCCTCCTCTGGTCGAACCTAGGCAACTGTGAATCCAAATTAGGCAACCTGTTTCCCAATTTGGACCTTTTGCATTGGTCCGGTTTTTTCCACGTAAATTTTCTCAAGAGTTGCGAATTGCAAATTAATACTGATGAATCGATGAGGATACTATGAAGAATACGATAGAGCATAGATGTTTTATGTTGAATGATTTGGAATGGAAATACTAAAGAAGATTTTAAAAACTGTCCAAATTAGGCGACCTTCCCGCAAGTACTTCAAGTAAGGTGATTCCTTACGTAATAGGTATCTACTCTCGATAACCTCCGTGTTGTAAAGTGTGCAAATTATGGCAGTGATTTCTTTTGCACCCACCAACATCGAGTATCCTGCATTTTATCATTTATTACTTTAATACTTTAACTAATAATATTTTTTATTCGACCCACAGAGAAGCGAATTCAGCTACAAAACAATACCGGAGGAATATAGTCCTTTGTACAATGTTTAGTAAGTGGTATTTCTGTGGCTATGCGAAATCATCATTGACTAAATCAGTATTATAAATGACACTTGTGTCCCTTAATCTCACCATTATGTCTGTTGTACACTGCTCAGCGGAACGCGAGGCGATACATTTTGCGCGATAAATGTGTGAATCGATTAAATTACGTCGTACTGTATCACGCATCTTAGAGGTGATCTCTTCAGTCGGGGAAATGGCATCGCCTTTGCGTGTTTATCACTTGGTTGATGGAAAAACCCCATTGTAAGAAGCCAGCTAAGCAACGGAATTTAGCAAAGTTCTCCCGGGAGTAATGACCAAGAAAAAGTTTGTGACTTCCACAATTTATTCAAAAGTTACCGATCGGTTTCGGTTGTCAAGCCATCAAACCTTCTCAACGACGTCATATTCCCCAACCCATCCCTTCCGTTAAGCATTACCCTGCCATCTCACAAGTATCATGAACACTCTCCCAGTACCTTCAGATTTTTCTTAGTATGGCGTGATTCATCACCCTTCTCCACCTAACTGAGTGTTTCCCATGATCCTCTGAAACATATATAAGTGACTTACACCAGAGATTTTGAACCTGAGTATGGCTTGACAGGCGAAACTGGTCGGTAACTTTCAAATAAATTGTGGAAACCACAAACTTTACCTTGATCATTATGACGTCCTTCCAACATTCCTGGGAGAATTACTCGACGGGGGCCAAGAAGAGCACAGCCGGATACGAGAATCGAGCTCGGTATCTCTAGAGTTTGATACTGGAACTAACCACCGCAGCTTAGTATATTCAACGGTATCCGGCGAGATGTTGTGGAACATCATCGTAAAGTAAAAAGAAAGAAACTTTTAAATACCCACTCAGTGATTTATTCGTACCGCTTGAAGCGTCATCATCAGGTAAAATAGATGTACCTGATGATGACGCTTCAAGCGTTGAAACACGTTTGTGTGGCGTTGCGAAAGCTTTGAAACGCGGTAAAAAAAATAATATTTGAAATGGCTACTCAGTTATTTATTCGTACAACGCGTTTCAACGCTTGAAGCGTCAGCATCAGGTAGATCTATTTTACCTGATGATGACGCTTCATGCGTAGAAACGCGTCGTGAGAATAAATGACTGATTGTGAGTGGGCATTTCAAAGTTTCTTTCTTTTAACTTCATCGCAGCTGATAGTTGTCATTTTGTTTTTATATCGTAATCAGAGACCCGACAACTTACCAATAGTTGCTGAGTGACCAGGTGAACTTACGGTGTAACAGGCAGGCAACGTGGCCTGCAATAGGGAGATCCGGGTTGAAAACCCTGTCAAAACAGGTGATATTTTTCATGGCGGATTTAATCCCATTGGCTTATATGTAAAATGTGTTACCATGTACCCTTCATTTTATGTTTATGGGCAACGTAATAACTTCATCTCCGTCGGATTGGATTGGATTATGGGGAGGCTACCGACAGCTAAGGTCATTTGCGCCATAGGGGAGAGGTAGGAGAGGAAGGGTGGTTGGAAACCTGGCGTCGGCATTAGCTTGCTCTAAACAAAAGGCGCCAAGAGGAACACGATTTAACGCCTCATCCGATAGACGGAGTACTGTACATGAAGTGCCCTCCATAAGACACTCAAGGAGGGTACGGGTTTCCTCTGAAAAACATCCTCCTCTGACGGGATTTGAACCCTGGCCGTCCGTATAGTTAGCCAGTACTCAAGCCACCACACCAACCCGATCCCCATTCATCTCCATTTTAATCTCTTCAAAAGCGAACTTGTCCCACTTTTGGGACATCAGAATATGGTAAACCTACTTTTAAAGCCCTTTAACTTGGTCTCATCCCTTAGGCAAAACAAAATATAAGTCCTGTAAGCCCTGGGGTATGTCATTGGACGGACGTATTGAAGTGCGGGCGTGAAGTGGATATGAGACGATGCGAGGAGGGAGATTAGGGGTTGGAGAAGGGGTGCGAGAAGGGCGGGGAAGCGTTCTTAACAGGATGAACTTGAAGGAAGAGTTGTCAAAAAGATGAGGAGAGGAGTGAACGTGTGGAATGAGGGGGAATGCAGGGGGGAGGAAGGGGAAAGAGGCCTAAGGCCTCGTTCACAACAACTTGACTTGACCTAACTTGGCGTAACTAAGGAGTTGATAACTGAAGAAGAGCGTCTACTGGTTCACATCAACTTTAAGCGGCGTAACTTGACTTGGAATCGTCATTAGTCGAGAAAAGCACAAGTTCTTCTTAAAAGTAGCCAGTTGCGGGGAAGATGGTATTGTCTATCGACAGTCTTGTGAAAAATCCAAAGTTCTCTTCAATCGCTTTCATAATTAATGCACAGTCGGAGCCTAGACTGGTGGAATATTTAACTTATAGGTCTGAATGTCAGTTACGGGAAGTTAAGTTGTTAAGTCTTCGGTTGCACTGGCCGGGGGCGGGGAAGCGGTGACCTAGGCAACGAATGTGCGCTGGATGGGGCGAGGGGGGACAAGTAGGGGAAAGAACTGCGTAGGGGAGGGGTGGAAGGTCTCGACATTAGGGAAGAGTGAGTGAATAAGTGATGACCTCTGCCCTACTCCCCACAGCCTGCCCTCCGTTGCCCCCCCACCCCTTCCATCTCGATCTGACGAGGTTAGGGGGGCGGAGAAGTACGGGGGGAGGGGCTCCCCGGGGCAAGATAGGCCACGCAGGAGGAGGAGGCAGAGCGGGGTGGGGGCGAGAGAGGATCGGAGGGGCAGTGCCGACGGTCGAGGGATGTGGGGGGGAGGAGGTTAGGGGAGGGACGGGGAGGGAGTCGCGGCGGCAGCGCCCCTGGGGACGGCGCGGCTGTTAAGGGAACTTCTTGGGGACTTGAAATGGAAGTGCACGGCGGAGTGGGGGAAGTGGGGGGAGTTGACATTTTTTGAAAGAGGTGGGAGGTTTATTTTGGCGGGGTTGGGAAAGAGGGGAAGTCTTGGAAGGTTGAGGAGAGGATAGAAAGAGAGATGGCGGGGGATGATACTGCTGGACGTTTAAACTATTAGGTCGTAGGCAGTGCTAAGCGATACTCAATATTGAAGTGTCGACCCTATACGCAAATAATATCGAGGAATATGTCTGTCAATGTGACGGTTATTATTAAGTGGATCGAGAAATTTCGGCAGCATCATCCATGAGGATTGTATTGCCATGCGGAGGTGTCAATTACTTTATTACTTTACGCTGAAATTGCCACGAGAAAAATATCGCACGGACCGAGAATCGAACCACGGACCTTCGACATAGCAAGTGCCCTCTCCATATACCTCAATGGTGTAAACGAAGATTTTGCCTGTACATGGTAAAAAAATGGGAAATAATACTATATTTTGCAACTTGAGAGGAAATTGGGCTTCAGCTTTCCCAATGGTCCATGCTTCCGATCCATAGAATGCTACGCTCCACACGAATGTTTTCGCATACTCTTTCTGGTTTGTAGTCCTATCTTTTTTTGAGAATTAACACGAATATCGATACTCAACTGCTTTTCTCCGTAAAGTGATACAATTGTAAATAACGGTGATTTTATTTTATATATTGAACCACCAAATTTCTCGTCCAAGCGATTGGCCAAAATCTTAGTTTTTGAAGAAAGTTTTTTAAACTATTCAATTGCCTCCATTGATAGCTCCAGAGACTATGAATTCCTGACGTACGATGCCGAAAAAATTGGTATGATGTTTTATATAGGGAAATAAGTAGATACTGATGGCTAATAGATGAGTAGATAGTAAATATGTGAATAGCGAAACAAAATCACGAGTCGCCATAGGCAAGTGTTGCCTTCCTTTCTGCTTTTCCATGAATGCCTATAATGCAAACAAAGGATGGCTTTACAGATCCCACTGTATTATCTCTGAGAATATTTGTTGGTCAGTCTTCTTTTTCATCAAAAAGGATAGTAGGAGTTTTATTAATTAATTGAAAAGGTCACCGCATAATCAAATTAATAACACTGTGTTGCTCTGTCCTATTTGTCTGTGGTATTTGGATATTTTTTAAATTGGTGAGCTGCTTCTAATTATTTCCTCTTTTCTATTGTTGTGAATTTCTGTCATGAAATGGTTCTCCTGGAAGTTTGGCATGTTCAATTATTAATATTCCTTATCTTTCGTGTAATTACGCCGAAGTACTGGTATTATTTCATAAACTTCTCGTGAATCCAGCAGAGTTAAATGCATTTCGGGGTATCAGCAGGAACTAAATTTATTTTAGGAATGAGTGTATTGTTTGCAAATAGATTTTCCATAAATGCTTAATACTCCAATTCATCAATAATTTACTAAGTTAATGTAAAGAAACTATCAGGGTGTCCAGCAGCCGGGCATTTGAAAATTCCCTGAGATTTCAAGGTTTTCCAGACATAATTTTTTCCAGAGGGAATATTGTTTTTTTCTCGTTAATTATAAGAGAATATTCGGTATGTTTTTTGGGTGATTAAACGTAAGTATTTTTTTAAAACTAGCATATTTGGAGGAAAATGAACAAAACTTTAAAATATTTTGAGAGAAAATCACATCATCACCCTTTCTTATATTTAAACATTGTCATGCTGGTTCTCAGGAATAAGGTTATATTACAACCAGACTTGGCTATGAATAGCATTGATATAAAATTATCAACAACTTAAAAAAACTGAAGGACTTGAATTTTTTCCTTATTTTTCTAAGTGCGACAGTGCAAGGGAAATTTGACTTCGCAACTTGCCAATAAAGGCATGTTCTTTACGCCACTGATTTACAGACGATGACCAATAAGAATACAATGTACTTTTATAGAAAACATTGTACGTACTTCCGGTGATTACAGGAATGCATAATGCGACAACGCAAGGAAAATTTGACTTAGCAACTTGCCGAAAAAGGCACATTGCTTCCGTTGCTGTTTTATGTATTGACACCACAGAAAATTCCAGAGTCAATTCGTTATTTCCCTGATATTTCCAGTGAAAATTCCCTGAGATTTCCAGGTCTTCCTGGTTTTCCAGAGTGCTGAACACCCTGAATATATGGATCTACGAGAATCATTAGATAAATAGCTTTTTCTTAAATTTTTCTTTCCACCACTGAATTTCAATCACATTTTACCGTTTTCTAAGTATCGATCGAGTTCATATTGCTGTAATACGTATTTCACCGTTTATTTTTATTAAAATGTGCGTCCGCTTACAGGTGTGACTCACCGGCCGGTATCACGTGATTGATCACATGAACTTGCTGGTGCGGCCGATAGGGGTTGAAAGATCGTTTCTCCTTCCCACCGTATCGATCATCGGAATAATTTTTTTCGGCTGCGTGAGCGATGTTTGCATGCTCCTGGTGCAAGGAAAACTTGTCCAAGTGCATGCTTGCACGGATAAGTATAGCCATCGGCTTATCCCTCTTAACTTTTCCGACAACTCAGCTGTACGCGGCGGCCCCTGTTCAGGAGTTTTGGCCTGCCGTTCAAATGAGTTTGGTTAGATTCAATATTGCAAAGGGAGGGGAAATCATAATGGAAAATTTTGGTTAGCATGGACATCCTGAACGGCAATATAATGTTCGCTTACAGCAAACAGAATGGTCTATTTTAATTTGACTCAGTAGAATAAATGCTTACAAGATGGATTGAATATTCAATTTTTTTATTTTTATTTTTTTTAATAATAATAACTTTATTTTACAAATAGCTTACACGCTGTAGTTTCCCTTTGGATGGGTTACAAAAACTATTACAAATTACACAGTTACAAGTATACTTTCATTTTCTGGTCATTATGGTTGATTTTATCCAGCATGGTCCTGCTAAGCTGAAACTTATCAGCAGATTTCAAGTTTACAATATTTTGGTGCAATCACAAAGAAAATTATATTCTATCAATAATGAAAAAAGAATAATAGTGCAGCTGAGGTCCTGCTAAGCCAAAGCGGCTTGTCAGCAGGTGCCTTTAGTTAAAAAATATTTTTTTTTGCTGTGTAGCGTTTTGGACAATTAAGAGCTTAGCAATGTTAGCCTATGAGCCACTCTTTTAGTGACTATTTAAGAACAGATATGCTATTAATATCATGCATTGACATAGGTAATTTGTTTAACAACCCTGGGACTGCATGTGCTAAAGACCTCTTGCCTTGGAGGTTAAAATACTTAGGTACAGACAACCTATTTATTCGACGTTTATTTTATACAACAACCTATTTATAATCCTATTTATATAATTTTGGTTTTAGTAAGGAAACAATTCATCAGAACTTACATCTGGAGCATGGGTTCTGAATCGCTGAAGAAGGTCGAATAAGTCGTTCTCCGAAACGTCAGGACACAAGGACCTGCTTACCTGATGGAATACCCGAGAAACATTTATCCTTCTTAGATATTTGTAACGAACCACTATCATAATATTTAACTACCTTTTTAGCGTTCAGTATCTGTACATTTGTCACTGGGATATTTCCAGTTATAATATCTGTTTTTACGTTGGAAATAACCATACCCTCAGTAAAATAAATACATATAGAAATATATTCTAAAACAGTCGTCTCAATTAAAGAAAAGATCCAGGATTATGCATCTACATCTACTTATTACCCTACTAGCCATCACAAGGGTGTTTGGCAGGGGGTGACTTATCACCAATAAAAGAAGTTAATTTTCACCAACATGCACCACACTATGGTTATGCTACAAATGCTACAGAAACTTAAACCAATCTCTAATGCAGCTATGTAAACGTGACAAAAGATTCACTGAGGGAACATGCAAAACATGGTGTTAGCACTACTCGTCAGATTTAGAAACATACATTAGGGGGCATATGAATTAATCAGCTACTTTTATCACTTTCCAACTCTGGTATTGTCTAGTGGTTAGGATATCCGGCTCTCACCCGGGAGGCCCGGGTTCGATTCCCGGTACCGGAAAATATTTTTGTCGGCCCTGGTGGCGGCGGGGTAAAGTCCTCCCCTGCTAACCCGAGGGTCACGGGTTCGAATCCCGTCTGGGTAGAATATTCTTCACCCAGGATATGGATTTTTGTGTACGTAATTGAGTAATTTTTATGAGAGTACTGTACAGACCTAAATTCGCTCATAATAAATAACGAATTGTTATAATTCTTACCTGTCAACTAAACTACTTCAAAGTCTCAACGCAGCCAGCCATTATGGTCTCTTATCGATCGCGGGAAAAACGACATTTTAAACCTATCTGTTCTCCAATCTATTTCCCTCATTTTATTCTCATGATATGATGTACCGTAGTATGTTGGAGTTCGTATAATATGGAAAACTTCGTCAACAAACAAGCCAAGTCGGTTTTAAATTTACATAAAAGATTGAGTCTCCTTTTCAATTGACGGTCTGCAAGCGATTCCATTCCAATTTGTTGCTAGATGTCAGTAACACTAACGAGACTATTATAACGGCCTTTCACGTCTCTTGCTGATCTTCTCTGCGCCCGTTCTAACTCTGTTTTGAAGCCTACCTCATGTGGATCCCAAACGCTGGCAGCGTTTTCTAAGTGGGGTCTGACAAGGAGAAGTAGCTGATTTCTCGAACTTTATCGTTATGATTCGGGTTTACGTTGCGGAATATGTAATTCAAATGAAAACCATGAGTAAATGTGTTTTTCAATCGGTTTAATACCTTGATTTTTGTTAAGATCCATTATAGTAACGCGAAACGCGTGTTTTCGCGTTTGAGAGAAAATCCATACTCATGGAATCGAATTATTACGAAATGTATATGAGTGGAATAGTGAGTGAAATATAGTGAGTAGAATAATTTGTTTGTCAAACCATACGTTTGCATTTACTTTAAAATATATGTGTAATTATGTAGTAATACCAGCTTGGGAGTCAATATTCAAATTAAAAATTTAATGTGTCAACACGCCATCGCAGAGATGTCAACTGTTCAAAAGATGATCGAGTCGGTAACCCCAAAGCGGGCATTCCCAAAGGGGTACCTATATTCCCGACAAAGTTGATATTGTTTATTTTTTATGTCATAACCAGTTTGTTAACTTCTGTCGTGGAATAAATTCCTTAGTATTATGATTAATAGCCCAGGCGAAGAGGTTATTCTATCAAAAGAAGAATCTACTTAGAGCTGGAAACACAAGCGTGGAAGTAAGGAAACAATTTATCAGAACTCACATCTGGAGCATGTTTCTTTATGGCAGTGATACATGGACGATGACTGCTGCAGAGAAGAAAAAGGGTGAAAGCATTCGAAATGTGGTGCTAAAGAAAAATGATGAAAATTAAATGGATAGACCGAGTGATTAGCGAGGAAGTCCTCAGAAGAGTGGGGGAAAAGGGAAGTCGTCTGAAAACCCTAAGAAGGAGACGTAGCAACTTAATCGGCCACATCATGACACGTGATGGCCTGATGAAGACAATCGTCGAGGGGCAGGTCAACGGGAGGAAGGCCTCGTTTGAGATTATTATTATTATTATTATAGGGTACTGTATGGGCAGCTTTTTTATGCTCTCATCGTCTCCTTATTTATTCATCATTCATCATATATTTAAATTTTATTTCATTTTTTTCATCATTTTATTTTACAGTCCCTATTTTTTAAAATTACTATTATCTGTTTTTGGTAATATTCTTCGTCTCGATCCAGGACGGTCCCGTGGGTTGGTAGGCGTCAGGAGGGTCGATCGAAAGGGGCTGGATACCACAATCTCTCGACCCTAGCCCCGCCGCCGAAAAGCGTGCGCCTGGATAGGGGGTTGTCCTTGTCACTATTGTCTCCAAATTTCCTCGTTGAAATTTCCTTCTTCTGTTAGTAAGATATTACTTTCTCCCCAAGTGTCTTGAAAAATTTTCAACGTATTTGTGGTATGCTTTTTCTTTTTCAATTCTCCGTCGCAGTCTTCTCTCCATTTCCTCTATATATTTCTTATTTATTTTCTTCTGTCTATTGACTAGGTTGATTTCGTCATATATGGTGCTTTTCGATACCGTCAGGATGAAATTAGCAAGTCTAAATCTTTTATTACTAAGGACGACTTCATGGGAAAACCGGCACACAAGTGATTTCATGTTATTGAAGTGATGTTGGAGATTGATCGTTTGAGATATATGGAGAAAAAGTGATGAAGGATATGAAAGAAAGGAAATATGTAAATATGAAGAGATTAGCTGATAGGAGAATTGATTAAGTAATTTTTTATTGCTTTCTACAAAAAATCGATAAAAAATTTGGTTACATTGTGAAGTACAAGAAAGTTGGGTTGCCTCAAGAGGAAGACCTCTGCTTAGGCAACCTTCTAAGTTTATCAGCATTGCTAACAATTACAATTTTTTTACAGAGTAAGTGGGATAAGGATACATTAAACAACAGTGCTATGGCGATAGGAAGTATTTACAAAACAGTAAAGAGAAATATGGTATGAGTGAGTAGGATTTCTACAATGAAAGTGAAAAAAAATGAAAATCTGGTAACATAAGAAAACATTTGAAAAATCTAGCAACATTTTCCTCAGTCAATATCAATGTCTTGGCTAAGTTCACAAATTTTTGACATGTTTTTAATTTATTTATTTAATCTGGTAGCATATTATAAACCAGGGTTGGCCAATCAAAATGATTTGCGGGCCACTTTAATAGTGCATCATAACTCCGCGGGTCGCGTATAAAATTAAATATCCCCATATTAGATTTAGACCCACTATAGACATTATTTTGGAGTGAAAAATGGAAACATAATGAGTTATTATTATTGTGTTAAAGTTATTGTATTCAAGTGTGATGAATCTCGCGGGCCGGAAAAATGTTCAAGGCGGGCCGCGGGTTGGCCACCCCTGTTATAAATCTTCGGAAACACGTACAGAAAGGAACGTTTTACAACGTTAAATTTGGCTTAATAATTGGTACGTATACCTATCTCAAATTAAACTTAGACATACTGCCAGAAATGGTCAGAATATTACAACTCATACCTTAGAATAATTTCATTACCTTGAAAACATAATAATGCTGTAATGGGAGCAACCTCAGGCCTAAAAATAAGGGGTACGAATGTTCAAACCTATTTTTTAATGCCATTTACAATGAGTTTAAGGCTGCGTCAAACCAATCTCAGCACTGATGATGATGATGAGTGAAGTACATTTCTGTGCAAACGTTTGGTTTTGGCTTTAGTCGTTTTCATGATGGTCAATGAACTTATATATTTCTTCTTAAGCTGTGGCCTTCCATATTGTATTTATGATGACTAAGCATGACTGGGAGTCGTGAACGCGTCCCTCACATGAGCATCCAAGGATCAACGTTTCTAATCTAACACCACGTTTCGCAATTATCCCTTCATGACTCTTGTATCTCGTAGTTGCAATATACATCATTACAAATAGTTTCCTTTGTTTTGGTAGCATACCTATGATGTAGTACATGTTCGTGAAAGTAAATGGGTAGTGCATTTTAGTGCATGTTGGTGATGACTCACCCCCTGCCTAACACCCTAGGGTAATATGTAGATGTTGATAAATTTACCATCCAGAACAAAATTTCAATTTTTTTATCACTAACCGAAGTTCATACTTATTATTGATAATGCTATCGCTATTTTATTTCTGTACGTTCATTTCAGTTTGCTTCATATCTTGAATTCAACCATCTTGTTTGCGTTAAAAAATAAGTTTGGGACATAGCTTCATTTGTAACAGGGTTGAATTTTCTTGCATCCACAATAAAAGTACCAACTTTGATGTTTCCGCAAGTTCTAGGATGAACTCTGCTCTTAAAAACTGTTTTTTTAGAATGATCGAGTCGGTTAAAATATTGCTGCAAAGTAGTAGGTTCATATGTTCCAACGGCGAAAGCGTATGACCTGTAAGAAAAAGGAGCATGCTTGTACAGTGAAACCTGTATTAAGCGACCACCGACGGTTCCACTGAATAATGGTCGTTAAGAGGGGTGGTCGTTCGACAGGGGTTCAGTTTCTAGGAGTATTATGCAAATGAACGTGCGGTGGATTTGAAAAAAAATGGACAAACTTTTGAAGCGACGATTTTGTTCAAACCTATACACATGGCGCTAATTTCCTGACAATTTAATAGCGCCTGGGAAATTGCAATGCATTTTCATTTGATGTACACAGTGAGACCTAAATTCAGGGACTACCGGCGGTTCCGCTGAGAAATGGTCGTTGAGAGGGGTGGTCGTTTGATAGGGGTGGTTGTTTCTTCTTATCATTTCGTTGATAACCTCCTGTTGCTTATTCCTAATTCCTTTTACATTCCAAATTCCGATATTCATAGTCCATTTCTGTTGCTTTTGTCGATATCCAATTTTCCATCCGGCTTTGTTCCGAGGCTGTGTGCTGAGTTATTTAGCTTGTGATTGTTTTACATAAGTGGAGTGCTGGTCCACTCTATAACCCCCTTTTCGGAGGACCATTTATCCCTTCCCCGTTTGCCCTGATCCTGCTTTCCACTGGGGTTGGTTACCCAATCTTCTACAGGATTGCTCAAGTCACCAGGGTTCACCACGTGGAGGTGAGGCTAGGAATTAGACCTCAGAGGCTAAGTGATGTTAGCGGGTTACAACATCATGTATTACGCATAAGGCCTCTTGAACCCCTTGGTAAAATGTTAACGTCCTAAATATCCCTACCCAAGGAAGCATCCTTGAAGAGGAGGGAATTGATGAGTGGGAGTGTGAGAAGAGACGTTATAAATAAGCTGGTGAAAACTCGAATACGGAGAGTGGCGTTGTATGTAAGACGCGGAGTTTGAAGCTCTGTCATCGGACCTTAACAATGTTCATTCGTGGTACAAGGAGTGGGGATAAGAATTAAATATCACCAAATGCACCAGTTTACTGCGAAAGTCGTCAGAAAAATGCCATACCTATACTGTGGGTGGAGTAAACATAAAATCTTCAGGTACTGTAAAATATCTTGCACTACCTTAACTTCTGATATATCGTAGGGATTACACATACAGAACATATGTGGCGCAGCATTAAAGAAACTAGGTTTTGTTAAACGTATCATAGGAAGGTCCTCGGATGAAAAAGTCAAAGAGAGATGCTACTTCGCTATGGCTAAATCACACCTCGAATACGCCGCGAGTATTTGGGACCCTGGTCAAAGAGATTTTTACCAAAAAAATTAATAAAATACAAAGGAAAGCAGCGCGCTTCGTTAAAAACTGCTACGATAGTACATATAGTGTCTCACAACTTCAATAGGGTAAGGTGGGAGTCCCTAGAGACTCGGAGGCTACACGCTAGGCTTAGGTTACTTGAGAAATTCAGAACTGATATATTTCAGAGCGACACCGAGAATATTATCATGACTCCTTACTACGTCTCTAGGTCTGACAGACGCTGTAAAATGAGAGAGATACACTGCCGAACAGATAGGTACAGAAACTCGTTCTTTCCGCGAACAATAAGGGACCACGAGAACAACTGAACTCCACTTAATATACTCCTATAATACATGTCACCATTTCATCTCCAAAAAATATACACCTGTACACCGCTGGTGACCTAACACCCCCTGCCACAAGCCAATGCGGCGGCTCGCGGGGTATCATGTACTGTCGGCGCAGAAATTATGTGCACTCGAGTTTGGGTACAAATAAAAAGTTATCGAAAAGACTTACAGAAAACCTAACGACACCATCATTTTTCTCATTTATTTCTACGTTATGTAATGGCAAATTTAAATTTTTTGATCAATTTTTATATTTTTTACTAGAGTTATAACGTAAAAAGTACCGGTTATTTACGGCGCGCGGGAAAAGCTCCGACTTTGAAACCTTGTAACTCAAACACAAGTTCTTCAATGACAACTATATTTCTTTAAATGGAGGATAGATATGTTTGCTATAGATTGTGCGAGTTTCAGCTTTGTATGTTCCATATAATCAAAGTTATTATTAATTATTTAAAATGATCGCATTTCAAAACTGGGGCATCGTAAGATTTCGTTCTTGGTCTCGTTGCAATTGGCATGCCTTGAACGTTTCCAATATGTTATTGTCCAAAACATCTATAAGCGCGTTTAATTTAAATCGAGTGATATTTATAATGGACGAAGTGAGAGGTCCCGTTAGGCGAAACGCCTAGCCGAATCGGTGCTGTGTTGCCGCGTTCAACCGCTCGGGCCCCCAGCGCTCGGCGCCTGCCCAAGCCGGCCTGGAAGGCGGCCCTGGTTAAGCAATGTAATTGCATTCCTTACCCTTTCTCTCATTCTTATTTGCAAGTTATATTTGGCGATGATTCACGTGAGGTATTTAGTCATCACTCATGAAAGCAGTGGTTTATCACGGCCATTAGCCTACTGTGCACGATAGTATGCAGTTTCCCTCAAGATATTGTGGAGTGAACTACACTGAAGATGCCTCCGAGATCTCCGTTTGGCGATCTCGGTGGCACATTATGAGCTAAACGCAATCGAGTTGATATGGGCGTATGTTAAGAATAAAGTGGCAAGAGTCAATCGATCAAATGCAGACGAGAAGGGAAACGGGGAAAATGTGTTTTGAGATCTCTGCGATGAAGCTCGGACGGCCCGAGCGGGTGTACGCGGCAACACAGCACCGATTCGGCTAGGCGTTTCGCCTAACGGGACCTCTCACTTCGTCCATTATAAATATCACTCGATTTAAATTAAACGCGCTTATAGATGTTTTGGACAATAACATATTGGAAACGTTCAAGGCATGCCAATTGCAACGAGACCAAGAACGAAATCTTACGATGCCCCAGTTTTGAAATGCGATCATTTTAAATAATTAATAATAACTTTGATTATATGGAACATACAAAGCTGAAACTCGCACAATCTATAGCAAACATATCTATCCTCCATTTAAAGAAATATAGTTGTCATTGAAGAACTTGTGTTTGAGTTACAAGGTTTCAAAGTCGGAGCTTTTCCCGCGCGCCGTAAATAACCGGTACTTTTTACGTTATAACTCTAGTAAAAAATATAAAAATTGATCAAAAAATTTAAATTTGCCATTACATAACGTAGAAATAAATGAGAAAAATGATGGTGTCGTTAGGTTTTCTGTAAGTCTTTTCGATAACTTTTTATTTGTACCCAAACTCGAGTGCACATAATTTCTGCGCCGACAGTAGATGTAAATGTCGCAGACTTGGTCATTGTGAAGCGGAGATGCACGTGGACTAGAGGCCTTTGAGATGTGCGTTTGGAGAAGGTGGCGAGAAAGTCGAACAAGAAGGTTTTGGACTTGAATAGAGAAGAGAAGAAACAAGTGGCGGAAGTTGAGGCAGATTAAATGGAGGGAGGACGTTTTGAAATGAGAGGGGATGTTTAATAGACTGATAGAGGGGAGAAGAGCAGGGGAGAGGAAGGAATGGAATAGATATTCCGGACGAAATTAGAAAATGGAGACGATATTAGGATCTAATATTTAAACACCAAGAACATGTTAAAAATGCACCACCACCG
The DNA here is from genome assembly GCA_963169105.1 of Ceriagrion tenellum. Lineage (NCBI taxonomy): Eukaryota > Metazoa > Arthropoda > Insecta > Odonata > Coenagrionidae > Ceriagrion > Ceriagrion tenellum. The sequence continues at coordinate 71,993,002 of OY720642.1, read as the reverse complement.
ATAAAAAATGGAATGGTGAACAAGTGAAAAGGAACGGGTCTCAAAAAGGACCGGTCCAGAGTGAACGAGTTCCCAAAAATGAACGGGTTTGCCCACCTCTAATAAAAAATGCCGAAAAACCTACCAATCAACTGGTAGACTACTCAAATGAGTACTCTAAAGTTAATGCTTTCAACAAGAGGCTCTTTGATGCTATTTGAATCGATTTGAACGTATAGTTTGAGCATTACTTAATAAGCAATTTAACGTTTTGATCGAATCATGTATTCGTCATTATAGTAGTTTCTGAAAGGAGCTTGTATTTCTAGGGTTCACACAAGTGTTACTATTTTGCCACTGATGTTAAATGTTGTGTTAGAATTTCGTTGCATACGCACCTCTCGGCAACCATGTCAGACCAAAGGTTAAAGACAAGCACCTACATCTAAAAAATACCCTGCGAGCCGCCGCATGGGCGTGTGGAAGGAGTGTTGGGACACCAACCGTGTAAAGATAAAATCGCATCGCATCCGGTGGAATATTGGTCACATGACAGCAGACGAAGATTTAAAATGTAAACAACGAATAAGTTAGAAGGAGGAGGACTCATTGTTGCTTGTGTAAATTTTTATTTGTGCTTGAAAATATTTTAATGCTAAAGAACCCCTAAAGTAAGCTTCATGACCTATCTCGTATTAGATTTTTATTATTATCATAGTTAATTATGCGATTCACTTGATTCACTGACACACTTGATTCGACGTAATATATCTACATCTACATAATACCCTGCGAGCCGCCGCAAAGGCGGGGGTGGTAGGTCACCAGCCGTGTAAAGATGTAAGTTCTTTGGAGGTGAAATGGTGACTTGTATTATGGGAGTGTATTTCGTGGAGCCTAGTCTTTACTGTTTACCGGAAAGAACGAATTTTTGTACCTTTCTGTTTCGGCAATGTATCTCTCCTATTTTATCGTTTCTGTCAGACCTAGAGAAGTAGTGAGGCGTCATGATAATATTCTGTGTCGCTCTGAACCACACCAGTTCTGAATTTCTCAAGCAAACTAAGCCAAGCGTGTAGCCTCCCGAGTCTCTAGGGGCTCCCACCTTATTCCCTCTAAAAGGTGTGCATTTTTACACTATAGGCTTGCTCTTAGCAGTTTTTAACGACGCGTGCAGCATTTTTTTGTGTTTTACTAATTATTTTGGTTAATTCTTTATGACCAGGGTCCCAAATGCTTGCGGCGTATTGGAGGTGTGGCCAAATCAGGGTGAAGTAGCATCTCTCTTTTACTTTTTCATCCGCGGACCTTCGTATTGTACGATTAACAATACCTAGCACCAAGGTATTTTGGTTAATATTTCAGTTGTACCACCTATTTCACTCACATGATTTGGTGGTGATTTAAAACGGCCGCAGATAACTCTGAATCTCCTTTCCCTCATCGAATCATTCCAAAAATATTTTCAATTAATGGCGTGATGAAAGCAAATGGGACTATCCGTAATAATTTTATTCTCTAGCATACTGTGAACTAGTTTCTTTCAGAGCATCCATGTTTCGACTTGATAGCTCAGAGCGTAGAGCGTTAGGCTAATAACGGAGACCTGAGACTTCCCTTTGGGAAAGTTTAAATAAATCCAAGCTTAATGATTTTCTAGCAATCCTATATTATTCTATTTGGCAAACGCCTGGCGTAGCCGAAAGAAATTGTACCAACTACCTTACGTATGAGAGGCATTTCCTGTATAAGTCCTTGCGATAATCTACCGTTATCGCTCGATGAATTCTGCTGTTTCTCTCTCAAATGTATGGCCACGAAAGAAATATAGTACTAGAGTTTATAGTTGGTTAGTTTAATGTACGACTGGTTTCGTCTTATAGGTGGCATCTTTGGGTACAATACTCTATGTTGGGTGCAATACTATATTGGGTACAATGTTAATACCATTGTTAATTTGCTAAGGAGAATTTGTTTTTAATATTATTACGCTGTTTATCCTATTTATGGCCAGTTGCAAGAACGACACATGCTTTCCTAAGAGCTATGGGACCCGTTTGCGATGGCAACCATTCAGTAAGCGTTGCGGATTCGATTCCATTAATATTTACAATATTTCATAACTTATGGCATGGAGTTATGAGTTCCATAAGTATCCAAGATGGCGGATGCGCAATGAAACGGTTGTACACTTAATTACTAGATAAAAGAGTTGTTTTGGGACAATTGACCAGTTTATATACTCTGACTAACTTATTATTATTTGCATCAGCAATCATTTATACGCTAAGCTTTCGTGAATTTTATTCTGCGGTATAAGATTAAATCAAGTATTCGAAACTAATAACTATCGGCAAATAAGTTATTCAACTAGTAGATGTGTTCCTGCTACCCGAATATTTTTATGAGATCTATGACGTCATGGATCTCATACTATTGATTCTATAACTAAACGTTCCAGCAACCGGCCATCAGTGAATTATTTGTGGCTCGTAGCCATTTCAACGGAATGCGTTGCTTTAAGAACAAATCCATCGCATGATAAAGCGTATGGGCGCGACTCGTATCATGAAAACAGTCTACAGCCAAAAAAATTCACGTGAGCGTCGCTGACCTGTTGGATCAGTTTTTTTTTTAATTTTACTCATTCACAGTGGATACTCAAATCAGAAGACGGACGAGCGTCTTGGAAATAATGGGCCTCTCAGGTTTAAACGATTGGGTTAGGTGGCCTCCTTAGTGCTTCCTTGACAACCAAAGCAGTCAAGCAGCAAGCAACTTACAGGCCAAACCCCTGGGAGAGAGAAGCGAAGGACGAACCCCTGTAGAGGCTCAGAAAAGCCCCTTCCCCCCCAATCTGTGGATCCCCACCCCGCCCACCCTCGCCTCATGTGGATCGCCCCCGTGTGTGAGTGACCGAACAACTAATCAGCCCCCTCCACCAGGCATCCAATTAAGAGGGAAGCCAGCTAAGCAAGAAAGTTGGCAACCAATTAACCGGCCAGCCGGTCAACAACAAACTAACTACCCATCGCCCATGTGCGGGAGAATGGCGATTGGCCGAGATTACAATGCGAATCCGAGGCTTTTGCTGCCCCGCTTTGCCGTCCGGCGTGCTCCTTGCGTTCCTGAGCGCTCAGCCTCCTCGTCTCAATATTCCCATCTCCCTCCCCCCATCTCTCTCGCAAGGCCTTAACTGTTCTCCCGGTCCACCTCGGACGTAAAGACAATCCTTCGCGTTCAATGCGCGGGAGATATGCGTCGTTTTCAATCGAACTCTTGACCTATGGTGGCCCTGCATTGCCTCCGTGAGTCGAAATAAATGCTTAACAACAAGTTTTTATTTATGCTTGAAAAAATCCTGCTTCCGCCAGTGAAGTAGGCCAACTTTTGATTTCCAAAATTCAAGGATTTTTTTATGAATACATATTTGATTACCACATTTGTCAAGCCAAATTTGCTTGATAAATTTAGAATTGATATGTTTCGGAGCGAAGCAGAGAATATTATTATGACGCCTCAATGCATCTCTAGGTCTGACAGAAGCGATAAAATAGGAGAGATACACTGCCGAACAGATGGGTACAAGAACTCGTTCTTTCCGCGCACAATAAGCGACCACAATAAAAACTGAGCTCCACTAAATACACTCCCATTATACACGTCACCATTTCACCTCCCAAAACCTTATCGCTTACATCTTTACATGGCTGGTGTCCTAACACCCCCTGCCACACGCCCATGAGGTGGCTCGAAGGGTAGTATGTAGATGTAGATGAATGAATGAATGAATTTATTACTCTAAATTACTTCAATGTACAAATTTTGTTACAAAACAATGAAAGGAGCTTTAGGTAGCTTCAATGGTTAAAAAACAAGTGTGGAAGCTACCATCCTTAAAATTAATGCGAGGCTAGTTACACAAAAATTTAACTTTTTTTAATTATAAATATGCATCATTGAATATGACACGTGGCAAAAACATATCTTGTGAAAAACAGATAAGAAGAGATAAATACAAAGAGCAAACAAGATTTTTTTTACTTGCTCGTTACAGAAACTACAATAAACATAGTACAAAGTATAACTTATAGACAAAAAATGACTTGTTCTCCTTTAGACAAAAAAAATGTAAAGTAAATATATGTAATTATATATATATATATATATATATATATATATATATATATATATATATATATATATATATATATATATATATATATATATATATATATATATATATATATATATATATATATATATATATATATATATATATATATATATATATATATATATATATATATATATATATATATATATATATATATATATATATATATATATCGGCCCCGGTGGCGGCGGGGTAAAGTCCTCGCCTGCTAACCCGTGGGTCGCGGGTTCGAGTCCCGCCTGGGTAAAATATTATCTGCCCAGGACATGGGTGTTTGTGTCTCGTACGTTGTTACTGTTATCCACCCGACGTAAATTGGCCCATTGTGCTGTATTCGGGGTAGTGAAGATAAATAAACAAATAAATAAAATAAATAAATATATATATATATATATATCCAAAGCCAAAGAGTTTGAATATATATATATATATATTCAAACACTTGAATAGCTTGAATATATATATATATATTCAAACACACACATCTAAAAAGGACATTTATATCATGATGGGATAACAACCAATCTTTAGCCTTTTTACAAAAATTATTTATACTCTTTATCTGTTTAATTGAACAAGGAAAATTATTAAAGATTTTAGGCCCTAAATAATGAAATGATCTTTTAAATAAAGAAATATTAGGCTTAGGAATGAAAAAGTTACAGTTCCTACGTAACTTATAACCATGCTCGGTTCCAGAAATTGCTGGAAAACTACCATTTTGCATTATGGTAATGAATGAAGTAACATGTACCGAACAAGGATGTTTTCAACATTCCTGATATGTATATATTTGTTGAAACTGAAAACCGGCGAATTAACATTAAATAGGAGTGAAATGTATATTTTTTGTGACTATTACTTCATTTCTTCTTTTTCACTTATTTTTGTACTTTTGATACTTATGTAATAACCATGTAAAGTGTCTCATGGTCAAGAAAGGCCCACGATAATAAATTAATCGAATTGAAATATCTCTGATATAATTTTATAAGGGAAACAAAGGCTGTAAGCTTTTAAATAAGTATTACATGCAGTCCTTGAGGAAAATTATGGCAATCTTCTAAAGTTGAACCTGAGTTTTGTTATTTCTGCAAGAAGGAGCCAATCATATTCGTTAAATGGCAGTATTAATGATTGTGCTAAGTTTTGAAGTTGCTCATCTCATGCTTCTTGAAAAATGCTCGGTTCCAGAAATTGCTGGAAAACTACCACTTCGCAAAAAAAATAACTTTAAAGTTTTAAAAACAAACGTGTATCTTAATGGCAATAACTTAAGATTAACAAACAGAGGGTAAGAAGGCTCAAAACTATTTTTATTGGCCATTGTTCTAATTAACTTTTTTTGAAGCACTACTGCAGGGTTCAATGTCGTTTTGTGGGCCACACCCCAACATATCAAACCGTAGCTTAACTTAGTGCCAACCAAAGCGTTGTACAAAATTACTTGAAAATAGTAGGGGCGGTTATGTCGAATAAAATAAAGCTTCGATATATAATATCGTAAGACTCTGTAAGTAAGATGTCGCCATAGAAGTCGAATGCAGCGCCATTTGCATGGAAATACCGCATTTCAACTTAAATCAATTCGCTAATAGCTTTAAAAAACAGTAGCGTACCTATATTTTTTTCTTATTCATTTTCCCAGAACTTGTTGCTTCTTATAATCAGTTTTAATTAAAAGCTTGAATATACTTTCTCGTTCCAATCGACCTTTCTCTACTGTAATCTGAGCGATCTTCACAAGAGCCCATGCTAATATCTTCACTTTTGAGGCTGAATAATGATTTGACTGGCCTGGATATCCTATTTTTTGATCACAACAGATGCACTTCATAGATGTCAAATTTAAATTTCCACAATTTCTAGAGCAAGTGATCCTGAGATCAGAACCACTTTAATTTCGTTTGGAAATGAAGACTATTTCGTGCAGGAGGTGAGCGATCCCTAAGTGATGCTCAAATACTCAACACAATTTTTTAAGAAACTAAAGAATAAACTTCCAATGTTCCAAATAAATTTATTTTCAACCACTCGTCAGAACATAAGAACCAGAAAAAGGACAGTTGATTTGGTGGTTTCCGAGAAAGAAAATAAATCCTCGGCAGTCATTAACCACAACCTCTCAACCAGAAAACCTTAGCTGTGGTGGTTTACGGTAATGTTTCTTCCTCGCCATTGAGCAACCACAGAGCACATTCACTCAAACCAACAATTGGATTCTTCACGGGATTAAAGGCGCCCAGTTTAGGAGCAGGATTCTATCAAGAAACACAAAAATCAGGATATACATAGCTATCATCCAACCTTTCATAAGTGTGGACACCAACGAAATACACGCAGAATAAGTTGTTTACTTTTGAAAACAAACTATTAAGAAGAATCGTCATTGGTCGTTCAATCCTTAGATTGGTTGGCAACAGCCCTCCACCCTTCCCTAACTAATGCTCGTTACCTTAGCTCCTGGTATCCCTTCCTATGTACTTTCCTCTCTCTTTGGTCCATTAACTCATTCCTGGGTCTTCCTCTGGGGACTTTTCCCTCTATTTTACCTTCAACTATGTTCCTCACAATCCCATTGTGTCTCATGGTGTGTCCAGTCCATCTGGTTCCTCTTTTCTGTATGGCGTTCTATATCGTCCGTTCAAATGGTACTAAGAAGAATATACGGGCCAAATTTGGAAACAGGGACATGGGGAGTTACAAAGAACAAAGAGCTTAGAAAAGTACATAAAAGGCCTGATATTGTGGCCGTGGTTAGAAGCAGGAGAATTTGATGGCTTGGTCATTAGGGTGGTTCGGAAAAGGGTTTATGTCGCATATCGTTTCCCGAGGAGTGCCAAACCTAATCTTTTGCTATGAGTATGCAGTACGAGCAAGATTTTTATGCAGGGTTGAGGCTTTCCACTCTAACCTGACCAAAAAATGAGGTTTTACGTACATTTTAAGAAATTCTCCATTTTAAGGGTTTTTCCTCCATCGTCCTTGAAATAATTTTTACAAAAATTTTTCTCTCTCTTGAATTGATAGAAAATAGGTCGTATAACACATTTTTATTGATATTTAAGGTATAAATGATGCAAAATCTTTATTTCAGAATTTTTTAGGTCGATTTTCTCTAATTTTTTAGCATTATTCGTGAGTTTTCGAAATTCTGTCAAAATTTTGTTTTTTTTAAATCAAAATACTGTCTACCACCTCTCGATTGCATCTTTTTAAAATCAGCTATTATAATAAATTTAGACCATTAAAATCCATCGTTCGGGAAAAAACCTTAAGCAAGATGGAGGAAACCCCTTAAAATGGAGAATTCTTGAAAATGTGCGTAAAAACTCATTTTTTTGTTAGGTAAGAGTGGAAAGCCTCAACCCTGAGCAAAACTCTTTCACATACCGCCTAGTCATAGCTAATGATTTGGTTTGGCACCCCTCGGGAAACGATTTGCGACATAAGCTCTTTCTCGAACCACCCTATTGGTCATGTGCAAAAAAGAGAGGGGGACAGAACTGTAAAAAGTGTGTGGAGAAAAGTGCCCATCCGAAAGAAAAGCGCCCACCAGAGAGACCCAGAGTAAGATGGGATGACCAAATAGCAAATTATGTGAGATAACTGGGTGGTTACATTGAGATGGTGGAGTTCAGAAGAGCCTGGGGGCGGCTGTGTTGATTAGGCGAAAACTCAGGTAATATTTGAGTGGCCACATGACCAAGAGCAAGATCAGTTAAGGATGCCGGAGTTATGATCGTCAAACACACTGTCTGTGAAAGATTTACGTGAATTTAATTCCGCACCAGGGACAAACACAGAGAAAACACACTCTTTAGCACTCAGAAAAACATTCAGACACTCAAACGGGCACAACTTATAGGAAAATGTTACTCAAACTGAGCTGAGCGGAGTTTTAGCGATACTGACATCTTGCAACAACAATGATGAGAATCGTTTTCAGATCGTCGATTGAAAATTTGACTCAATCTTTCATGTAAATTCAAAACCAATTTATTTTACGAGGAATTTCTCAGTATCTCACAAACTCTTAGATGCTACGATCAGATCATGAGAATAAAATAACGTAAACAGATTGTAGAACAGAGAGGTTTATTATATCGTTTTTCCCGCAACCGATAAGAGACCACAATGGCTGCGGTTAGACTTTGAAGTAGGTTAGTTGACAGGTAGTGTAGCTGATGAATTCTTTTGCCCCCTAATGCAAGTTTCTAAATCTGCCAAGTAGTGCTTACATCACGTTTTGCATGTTCCCTGCATGACTCTTTTGCCACATTTGCGTAGTTACGGTAGAGATTAGTCTAGCAGTTTCTCTAGCATTTTTAGCATCCCCAAATGGTGGAATATGTCGGTAATAGTTAATTTCTTCACTGTAGTTCATTTTGGTGATAAGTCTTATAATAAGACATATAGTAATATAATAATAGATAAGTTGGTGATACTGGCTGACCATACGGACGGTCAGGGTTCAAATCCAATTAGGAAATAAGTTGGAATACATTACCGAAAAACAGAATAAGCAAAAAATATAGAAAAACTATGAAACATTAAGACCAGCATAAGATGGATTGCAGAAATTAAGGAAGATATGGGGAATTGGGTTGGTGTGGTGGCTAGAGTACTAGCTAACCATGCGCGGGCCTGTGTTCAAATCCCTGCAGAGGAGGATGTTTTTCAGTGGAAACCCGATCCCTACTTGAGTGCCTTGTGGAGGGCGCTTAAGTGCAGCACTCCGTCTGTCGGATGAGGCGTTAAACCGTGGTCCCCTTGGCGCCTTTCGTTAAGAGCAGGCTAATGCCGACGCCGGGTTTCTATCCACCCTTCCTCCCTTACCTAACCACCATGGCGCAAATCAACTTAGCTGCCGGTCTCCTCCCCAAAATCCAATTCACACCAATCTCTATTTTTCGGCGGTTATCGTGCGAAGAGACAGACAGACAGACAAAATAAACAGCGAACGTGACTACCGACACGAGGGAGGCCAACGGATCAAACAGGTCGGCACCTTATAAATTCAGCCGACCTGATTCTGATGGGAGGAGAGGAAAGGAAGGGAATAGGCCGCAGAAAAGAACCGCCGGCACCCGACAACAAAACAGCAGCCGGACACGATTGTGAAACCTGGTATTTTATTACTCAAGAGACGATCAGCCAAACCTACGAAGTGAGTCACTCTTTACGCCTCTTAGAGCTGGAAGCCTTTAGTCACCGGAGAAGCGGAGGGCCTCGATCCAGGCACGACCCCATTCGGGGACGTGACAAAGCACCGAGGACCCCCTCCGGAATCAAGAGTTAGCACCACCTCAAGGCAGGGTTGGCAGCTGATACGCGCTCAACTAATAGGGCTCCAACCGAGCTTAGAGCATCAATCTTTCTCGAAAAGGCAGTGGACGTATCTTTGCGAACTAGATAGACAGATAGACGGACTGACCGACAGACAGACAGAAGGACAGACAGACAGATGGAATTAGCTAGATTGACTCGTATGGCGTTGCTGATCATTTATATGTATACTTTTCCATACCTGCCACGCCTCCTTCAATGCGTTACATTTCTGATGTGACAAAATCAATATACCTTCATTACTTTTTTGATGACGTTTTGATGACGTTGTGGTGACGTTTTGATAACGTCTTCCCGATGATGACGTTAATCGTCGAAACCATGGTCGCAAGTTATTAAATTAGGTGTAGTGGTGTAGGGTATAAATTTGAATATTTGTTTGTTCGTCATCTATGCGTTCGAATTCCATTCATCAGATTATGATGAAACTTTGGTGAGTAGTTGTGCGCGCGCCCGCGAACGTTTCTAAATTATTGAATCCATTGAACAATAGGTGGAGCGCGAGTCGTTTCAACAAATGAGTGTTGGTATGCGAGCGTCGCAAAGAAGCGATGAACGACAAGTAGGCAACGAATCAGATCGACTACGAGTTGCTTAATCACGTGCATCAGAATCGTGTCAGTGAGACGAAATATCGCGTGCATCAGAATCATATCAGTAAGACATAATTTGTGTTAAAAGTTACGTAATTTATTGGTACGTTGAGTAAGGTTAGGCGCAGTGGTCTCTTTGTTTGCTTTTTTTTAATTCTTGCATTCGATTTTCGTATACGCTTCGCTTTTTCCTGAAATTTGGATTTTTTAGCTCGAAAATCTTAAATTTTTTGCACTGCTTCAACAATAGAATATGTTATTTACTTGGAAACCGCAGCATAAGCGTGGAATGGAAAGTCATGCCATCATTTGTGCGCCACGGATTCCTTTGCAGGCACGAGGAATTCATTGGACTAGGTCACTTATTCGTTTAGGGACCAATTTTGAACCCAGAAGAAGGCATTGTAACGCATGCCGGGCACAGCTAATTAAAAAATTAACTTACCATATATTTAAAACCTTAAGACTATCTTGTTGAGATGGCTTGTATATAGTTGTTTAAATATTTTTTTAAAGTGTTTAATTATGGTTTTTCTTAACTATGGTACCATTATTTGAGCAGAATGTGAAATTGTAACACAGTTTTTTTCTAATGTGTTATTCCAGAGCAGAAATAAATTATTCATTCATTCACTCATCTTTCTGAATGCTTTAGACCAGGGGTGGCCAACCAAAATGATCTTGCGGGCCACTTTGGAAATGCATCATAACGCCGCGGGCCGCGGTGAAAAATGTTCAAGGCGGGCCGCGGGTTGGCCACCTCTAATTTAGACATTAGGCCTGGCACAATCTTTAACAGTCTTTGTATTTCCATCTCTTTCGTGGACGTCCCAGTGACCTCCTGATTCTCGCTCTGTATGTCCATATTGGTTTGGGTATTCTGTCTCCGTCCATTCCTCTACTTGTTCTCTTCAACTATTTCCGTATTCTCTTATTGTTTTACTGATGCTTTTAACGCCACATTCTTGTCTCATATCCGCAATTCTCTTTTCTGTCAGTTTAGGTCTAATTCTTATTAAAATTTCCCTTCCTTTCAGATGCTCATGATCTGTTCAGTTGCCGTTGAAACGGTCGATTTCTTGATGCCCTGCAACTTCGACGGGGTTGCAGGGTTGATTGGCCCGACAGCCTTCACTGCTGGTACTAATTCCGGATGAAGAAGGATGGATCTGCATTTGGTGACTGATCTGAAGGTAAAAAAACTTAAAACTTACAAACCTTTGATAAGAATCTCAAATAGGATGGATCAAACGTATAGTTTCAGCAATTAAAAGCCCAGATATACTAAGCCATCGGTGTATGAAGTGCCCAATTCGATACGGCGCACAGTGGGACGGAAGCGAAAAAAGCTGGCCAGAACCTCAAAACTCTTTTTTTTTTAGTCCGGAACTTGAAACTTTGCACAATTATTGCCAATAGATTGTGTATATGATGACGAATTCAACTTTTCATAGGTAAATTGTGCAAATAAAATAAATGATCTCAAAGTTGAACAAATGTAGCAAAAATCGCCCGTATTAAACTTTTTCCAAAAATCGCCGCACTCAAGCTAATGCTGAACCTTTATTAGCAAAGTTATATAATTAAAACATATTAGTGATATAAAACAGTTCTTTTTCTTTAATAATCATCTACTTGCATGGCCAAATTGTTGTATTTTTCAGAGGTACGTTACAAAATGGCGGACCCTGGTTTTCATCAATTTTTTGTCATTATGTAGTAATATAAAAAAATGTACGTCTATGTACACTGAGATATTTTCACCACAATTACAGCAAAGCTTTAAGAGTTTAAATCCGAAGAGATCACCTGCGATCGTTCGCGATGCCGAAAATAAAATTGCTTTTTCGATCGTGCGGCCCAGTCCGGAGCTGCGCGCTGGCTACGGGGACTCCGTTCTTGAAAGGTGTTGGAAAGGGCAAACACTCAACCTTTTCTATCAAAGTTATGGAATAAAAGCTGATGTTTATTAGTAAAATAATTCCTTTTAATTTATTATAGCCTATTTTCATGACTACTCTATAATATTTGTCGTCCGTACATAACAAAATTCGGACCCTGATTTTCGTCAAAGTTTTGTCTTCGTGTGGTAATATAAAAAAATGGACATCGACTGTCACTGAGATATTTACACCACAATTAAAGCAAAGCTTTCACAGTGTGAATCCGAAAAGATCATCTGCGACCGTCCGCGACAGCGAAAATAAAATCGATTTTTCGATCGCGAGCCCCAGTACGGAGCTGCCCGCTGGCTGCGGAGAATGCTGTGACGCGGCGTATATTGGAAGGCGCTATTGTTCTATAACCTTCGTTACGGATATAATAAGTCATATTGACTTAATAGGCCATATAATTAGTTCAATCTTTTTTTCTTGTTACAGACTTATTAATAATATGTCATTACTAAATAGCTGGATAGCACTTGAACATACCTTGTGTAATATAACTGTTTTACTCGGAATCAGATGAAGAATTTTCCTCTTCGCTTCCAGAATCCAACATTTCCTGCTCGGCTTCTTTTAGTATGAGTAAACTACTCACTTCCATTAGCATAATCCTGGTCTTCTTCGTCAATAATGGTCCGGAGTTGGAAATTAATGGGTCCGAGGTTAGGAGTCTGCGGAATAAGTCCTCGTTGATTGCCAACCTCGAATGCTTTCTGCTGAGGCTCTCTCTATATTTTATAGCATCCTTTCTCTGTGCCTCTATAGCCTCTTCTGATAATTGGTCCAGGGGAAGATCACCTCCTTTGCTATTTCCTCTCCGTGTATTAGTATCTTGTGAACTGTGGGAGGCATGTAAAACCACGGATATAGCTTCACGTACATTTCAGCAGTTTCCCATCAATAATTATGAAATTCTCCTTCATTAATTGGTAGGCCACTTGAAACTGCCTTCAATATCGTTGAAAACCTCTTTATAAGTTTTGAGGTTTTGGCCAGTTTTTTTCGCTTTCGTCCCACTGTGCGGCGTAGAGAAATGTGTGTCAAAAGAAACTAAGGCAATATCATATAAAACTGTAGCCGGACCAATATTAACATAAAGGCATTCAATCCAGAGCGACTAATAAGCAAGGATACATTTAATCTCCATACTTCCCTGCAAGTTCCCTCATGGGCGTGTGGCAGGAGGTGTTAGGACACCAGCCGTGTAAGGATGTAAGGGATAAAGTTTTGGGAATTGAAATGGTGACGTGTATTATGGGAGTGCATTTATTGGAACTCAGTTTTCATTGTGATCGCTGTGCGTTCAGAAGTACTTCAGGAGCGGTGTTGTGTTACTCATGAGAGTGTGAAATATATTGTTGAATCAAATGGCGGATGTTTTAACAAGAACAAAAGCCCATCAGAAAATACCACTTTTTTCGATGTGCACTTCTTTTACAGTGATTTGACTTGACGATCAAAGTATTGGCTTAAAATTGGATCTTACACCAGATAGACTCATAATGTAGGCTAAATGATAATTACAGAAGAGTTACCGTGGGATTGAATTCTCTGCGTTTTTAAACCCAACCTATCCGTACGTGAATAAGGAATTTTGCGCACAACACGCGTTTTACGCGTCATATTCGGAAGATTCTTTTTCTCCAAGACTCCAGCTGCGTTCATTTCTTCTTCCTGTTGAAATTTCAGCTAATTCAACACTGTCTAAGTTACAATTGCATACATTGTCACGTACGATCAGTTTTTTCAGAATATCCTCCCGGTCTTCTAACCATTCAGGGTTCCAACCCCCTCCAGCATATAATTTTTCGGTTCAGTATACGACCTGCCCTTCTGCATCCTGTACATGAAACCTATACTCTTTCTTCCCTTTCCTCACTCCCTACATCCTTCACTCTATCACACTCTTGAGCAATCGCCCTTTATCACGTCCTTCAGCCATCTATCCTGACTATCCCGGATTTCATTCAGAAGTTTCCTTTCCTCGCCCACCATCTCAAGCACTAAAGAAGTACAGTAATGTTGAGATGTTAGATATTTAAATTACCATGTAACTACCATGTCAAATGTAATATGACAATTTACTTCCGGGAAGACTCTGATGGCGGATGGTGAATATATGGCTTCTCGTTCTGCCCCTAAATGTCGTTTGATCTCCAACGGCTCATTACGCGTGACGGGGCATAACATGGTATGGCCATATTTTAGGCGCATCGTGAACTTCCTCTTTACCAATTTAAAGAAAAAGTGTTCTTCCGGTAAAGGTAGGTTTTGCTGAATTACAGAGAATCTCCTCCCGTTTTTCTACTCATTCAGGGGCCTATATCCCTCTAGTTTATCATTTTTCGCCTCAGCATACGATCCACCCTTCTTCAATCTGTCCTTAAACCTATTCTCTTTCTTCCCCTTGCCCGCCCAACATCCTTCCCTCTATCACACTCTCGAGCAACCAATCGCCCTTTATAACATCCTTCAGCCATCTACCTTTCCTATCCCGGGTTTCATTCAGAAGTTTCCTTTCCTCGCCCATTATCTCAAGCACTTCCTCGTTAGTCTTCCTTACCGTCCACCTAACCTTCTCCATCCTTCTCCAAACCCAAATCTCAAATGCCTGCAGCCTATTATCGTCCTCCTTTCTGAGGGTCCACGTGCCCTTTAGCAGACATACTTTTTTTTCTCGCACTTACTCCAATTGCAATCATAATGCTTAACGCATCCCTTCGCTTGTGATCGCTTCAGTTGGAATCACTAGGCTTTAGAGGTCTTTGCCAAAGACACGAGCGAAATTTCCCATGTTCCGCAAACTTCCTTGATTCCCCTAATCACCCTCCTGTCGCCTCCCCTCCCGACCCCTTCCTTATTTCCTTTCCTGTAGCCTCCTCCATCACTTATCCCTCTCCTCTTCTCCTCTATCAAGCACTTAAAAAAACTGCTCTCTTCCATTAATCCAATGCCTGAGCACAAAGGAAATGCCTCCGCGAAAATTACCCCAAAATTAGATCGTAAATTGAATTTCGTCCATCAACTTCGTCTACAAAGGGCTCTCAGATATGTTGGCTTTGTCACTACCAGACCATTTTGGGTCAAATTACTTTTAAAATATGTCTTTCGCATGTTTTTTATCCTGAAATAATCCATGCGGATATGAAGAATTATTCCGTACAGTATTTCAGTAAAAATTCCCTTCTCTTAGGGAAGAATGAAGTATTGCCTTTTGTGTGTTGAATGATGGATAATTTCAACTAGTGCACGGTATTTTTACGGAGTGAGTTATTTTATCGCTCATTATCTTACACCAGTCTCTACAGTAAATCGAGAAAATTGATTTTGCATGCGATTTTACAAATAGGGATCTAATCAGGTGTGACATTAAGTTTATTGCAAAAAGATTATTTCTATATCCATATGTTTTATCACTTCCTGCTACACCCCCTGAGGCAACTTGGAGGGTAAATTTGGAGATATTGATAAACAAATGACTATGAATGTCTCAATGTCCCTTTGTGCAAGACATATATAATGCTATTACTGGATTATTGTACGAAACATCGTATGGATTGTTCTCTTTTACTCTCCTTATTGCTTCAAAGTTATTTTCTTTTCTTCATAAATAACCTAAGTTTGGCAGGTAAAGGAATTCAAAATTCTCCTGGTGCTGAGTTTCATTTCTTTATCCTCCATTTTTGAAAGAATATTCGACATCGTTACCTTCTTGTTTCCTGCCGATTTAATGGTGTTTATTTTTGATTGAGAGTTTTCTCATCTTTTCACGACATATTCTATGGGTCCCATCATTTATAGGCTCCACGTAGCCCTATCACAAATCTTCGGCAAAACATTTAGTGCATCGGTGCCTGATCTAACGGGTTGGTTGAATCGCGTCTTTATATAATATACCGGTGGCTCAATAAGATGATGACTGAGAAACTCTGCGTGAACGAACTAGCATCCTTAGACGTACCTATCGTGACTGGGTATCAGGTTGGTGTGGCTCACCAGCTAAAAGGTCCTGGTATTAATTCTGGCTTTTAGGGAGATTTTCTGCGTCCTATAATTTCCTTACTTAGGATATATTTATATGGGCAGCACTTCAAGTGTAACACTCCGTAACATCTACATCTACATACTACCCTGCGAGCCGCAGCCTGGGCGTGTGGCAGGGGGGTGATAGGACACCAGCCGTGTAAAAATGTAAGGGATAAGGTTTTTGGATGTGTAATGGTGACATGAATTATGGGAGTGTATTCAGTGGAGCTCAGTTTTTATTGTGGTCGCTTATTGTGCGCAGAAAGAACGAATTCTTGTACCTGTTCCTGTACCTTGTATCTGTTCGGCAGTGTGTTTCTCTTATTTTATCGCATCTGTCAAACCTAGAGATGTAGTGAGGAGTCACTATAATATTCTCTGTGTCGCTCTGAAACACAAGTTCTGAATTTCTCAAGCAACCTAAGCCTAGCGTGTAGCCTCCGAGTCTCTAGGGGCTCCCACCTTAATCCCTCTAGAAGTTTTGAGACACTATATATACGCTCGTAGCAGTTTTTAACGAAGCGCGCTGCTTTCCTTTGTATTATATTTTTTTTTTGTTAAATCTTAATGACCAGGGTCCCTAATACTCGCGGCGTATTCGAGGTGTGGCCTAACCAACTAACTAACCTACTTGTAGTTATTGCTATCTCGTCTATAAACTGACATTTATTCTGTAGATATGGTGAAAGCAGAACGTGATAACTACATATACGGTTTATTTTGTTAAGTTTTTTAAGTGTTCTAGGTTGAACATAACGAAATCAACTCTTTCCTCGAAATAAGTAAATTCGTCGGTTACTGTCTTTTGGCTCAGCAGGGCAGAATTGAGCTGGGTTGGACTCCAGACTGCGCCAGGTCAAGATACAGAACAATGAAGGCTTGATAGCTGAAGGGAAAATATTCTTTTCACTCTCTCAGGAGCCCGATGGAGAAAAGTACCATTCATCCTTTTTCAGTCCTTCCAATGAAGACATCTACTTACATTTGCATGTATATGTGTTACATTAGGCGTCCTCTGAGGCACAATGTTTTTCTGAAGAACGTAATTGAAGGCAAAATAGAAGGAAAAGTCCCCAGAGGAAGACCCAGGAATAAGTTCATGGACCAAATAATGAGGGAAGTACGTAGGAAGAGCTACCAGGAAGTAAGTGAGCCATACCATTCGATAGGGAATGGTGGAGGGCTGAAGTCAACCATTTTTAGGATTGAACAACCAATGAATGAATAAGGTTACCGACCCCTGGTCTAGCCCAAAAAATAGTAAAACAAATGACTTCTATCGCTGCTCTTCGCGCAGTTGTACGATACATGAACTTTTGAAGCACGGAGATGTGAAATAGGGAAATAATTTCTGGTCAGGAGATTAGAGGGAGGGAATAAGGGGTTGGGCGGGGGGACGTCGTGGGGGAAAAGTCTTTTGGCGGTGCGGAAAAAACACCAACCCCTTCCTTCTCACATAGCACCCGACTGAACAGCACACGCCGCTGCGGGATTCATTACCCAACTCACTACTTCACACCCTCTACGGAGAGAGGGTGTGGGGTCGTTGAATTCTGGGGAGGGATGGGGTGGTGTAGGAATGGGGGAGGGTGAGAAACGAGGGCTCACTTGAAACAGTATTGCCAACTCATAACTGGACTCGCATATTCATCTGAAAAATCTGTAGTTAGGTGCCAGATGAAGTCAATGGTCGAAATCGTTATTTTTCCCGTCATATGGATTCGCACTAAATATCCACCATTAACGTATCAATATTCAATTTTATCCTGACACAATTTTATCCGGAATTCATGTCGCATATTCATGTAAAAATCTATTTTTAGTTGCTAGATGAAGAAAGGGGTCGAATTCGTATGTTTTACCGCTCTGTGGAAATGTTTAAAATTTCTATTATTAACATGAATGATTACCTAACTTCTTGAATTATATGTCGCACATTCATGTAAAAATCTGTTTTTTAGTCGCTATATGGAGAAAATGATCGAATCCGGAAGTTTTTCCACTCTTTGGAAATGTATAAAATATCCATTATTAATATTAATGATTACATAACTTTTTCCTGTATTCATGACGCATATTCATGTAATTATTTGCTAGTTAGTTGCTAGGCAAAAAAGGGTCGAAATCAATAGTCTTACCGCTTTATGTACATGAGCTATCTATTGATAACATGAAATGATTACCTATTTCTTTTCTGAATTCTTTGTCCTATATTCATGCAAATGTTTGCTGGTTAGTTGCTAGGTAAAGATGGTGGTCGGATTCGCAAGTTTCATACCCATATATCATTAACATAAATGATTACCCAATTTTATCCTGAATTCAAGTTGTATATACATGTAAAAACTTGCTAGCTAGATGTAAAATGGTCGAATGTTGCTAGATGTAAAAAATGCTCGAATGTAAAAATTGGTCGAATTCACAAGTTTTGCCGCTTGATGGAAATAAACCAAATACATCTTGAGCAAACTTTATTGGCAATCAAACGGAAGGAAGATTTTAATTTTCTTGAATTTGCCCTGTACCCTGAAAAGTAGTTAGGATTGCCGCCTGGCGAAATATACATTTTACGGCCAAAGACTAATCACAATAATTCTAGTTGTTTATTGTTCTATCTTAAGCCACCTGAGAACAGTCTTTGAGTTAATAAATCAAGCATAAGTATAATATAAGGATTATAAACATTATCCCTGATTTCATTAAGATTTCCTAGTTATTGCAGCAAATTCAATATTTATGTTAAGCTTAAAAGAGGCTGATGGGCTGTTTCAGTCTATTAACATTATAGTTTTGATTCAAAATGTTTAAAATTCCACTCAAGGGTGAAATTTCGGGGGAATCTTCGCACTCAAGTGCGTTTGCTGGTGTACCCGCGAGCGTAATACCGAAAAAAACCTTCGTATATTTACCTATGTATGTATGTATGTAACCTAAATTATGCAATGCAAACACATGTTACTATAGGAACATTTGTAAATTTTAAGATCATTAAATAAATATCCATCCAGTCACTAATTTATAAGTGGGCAGTTGTTAGAGAAGAGGTCAAAAATCTGAACATTTTTTTTAGTATAACCACGTAAAAAATTATCACCGAACTTCAAAAGAACTTATATGACACTGCCTAACGCAGAATCAAGCCAGAAAAAATATTGGTGATTTATTGTTATAATCCTAATTTTTTTGTGAAATACGCCCAAACTCGACTACCTGTGGAAAGAAATAACCGACTGTAATATCGGTACATTCAAAATTCGAGAATACATTTATTGGAATCTGGCAGTTGAATTAGATTAGTTCCATATTTTGTTTATATCTTGTCTATATTATTTTAATAGTGGCTAGAGCTTGCAATAAACAGTGACTCCTCAATTTCCGTTTCCCAAGTCCTCAGTTTCTTTACCTTCATCCAAACAAATAAATATGAATGGCTATCCAAAATAGGCTACACTAGCCAAGATATCCGAGATGGAAGAGTAGAAGAGGAAAGGACCATATGGAAAACCATCCAGAAAAGAAGAACCAGGTGGATTGGACACACCCTGAAACACAATGGGTTTGTGAAGAACATAATTTAAGGTGAAAAGGAGGGATAAGTCCCTGTAGGAAAATCCAGGAGTAAGTTCATGGACCAAATTAAGGGGAAAGTACATTGGGAAGGATATCAGACGGTAAGAAAACTAGCACTAGATAGGGAAGGGTGGTGGGCTGCAGGCAACCAAACTTTGGATTTGAGGACCACTGAATGTATCACCAATTAATATGATTGCTATATCTCTTTCTGTCGTTTTACCATACATTTACCATCTGACGCAATTCGAGCATGCCAATTAGGAAAATCAACCCAAAATGCTGCTGTAATATATATATCCGGTATCGAAGTCTGTAGCTCCAATAAAAAACGGCTAGATCGTATCTTTTATGAACCCTAAATTAAATTGAAATGATTTACTTCATTCATTGAAGGCCATTGATTGATGGGGAATTATTGACGGCCAATGATTGACTGCAAAGCCTAAAATATGCACTGATAATGTTTTCCTAATGAAAAGGAAACAAAATATTTGGATGTATTGCCAGGGTTCTGTGAACGAATAATCGTGTCTAGGAGAATACGAGGAACTAATAGACGTAATCCGAGGAGGCAGTCAATCAATCTTAGGATTAAACAACCAATGATGAATATGATCCAAAATAAGATTTATATACTCTTGGACTTGATAAAAGATTAGTGTTATAATGGTGCTCTCTGATCAGTCCTGAATTGACGAATGTTTGTGCTTGAAAAATGCGGACCGTCGATAATCCGGATTCACATCCGGCGAAAAATAATTTGAAGTGAATAAAATATAGTACATATTTGTCAAAAGCGTTGATGCGAGACTCGGCGGGGTCGCCGACCGCTACAATGTAATGATTCATTAAAATTATACGTAATAAGTTCATATCAATTAACAATTTCGTTTGTCTGCTCTAATTCATCATCTGGTGTTCTGTCTGCTGACAGGTCCCGTAGACCACTGTCGTCTCCATCCGCTTCTGTCCCGAGCTTCCTTCTTTGCTTCATCATAGCTGATGTTCTTCACCTGATCCACCAATTTAATTCTTCTCCTTCCTCTCTTTTTCTTTCCTTCAATTGAACCCTCAAGTGCCACAGTTATTATACTTTTCCCTCTCATCACATGGCCCAGCCAGTTTCCTTTCCTTTTCCTTATTTCCTTTAGGAGCGATCTTCCTTCTTTTACTTTGCTAAAAACCTCTTCATTTCTCATCTTATCTACCCATCTTACTTTTCCCATCCTTCTCCACACCCACATTTCATAAGCTTCTATTCTATTCCTTTCCCTCTTACCTAATGTCCACGCTTCACATCCACGAATGAAAACGCTCCATGAATAGCATATAGCTAGTCTCTTTCTCAGTTCCAGATCCAGACTTTTATTGCATAGCAAGTTTTTCTTCTGGCTGAAGGCCTCTTTTGCCATTGCTATCCTTGCTTTTGTTTCTGCAATACTTCTCCAGTCGTCTGTCACCATCGTTCCAAGGTACCGGTAGCTTTTCACTTTTCCTATTACACCTTCATTTATTTTCATACTCGTATAATTTTCACAGTTTACTGGCATCACCTTTGTCTTTCCTAGGTTTATCTTCATCTCATATTCCTTCATCCCTTCTTCCAAAACCTTTATCAACCTTTGAAGTGATTGCATATCATCTGCTAATATTACCATGTCATCTGCGAATCATATACTTCTTATCTTCCTACCTCCAATGCTGACTCCTTCCTCTCCCCCATCAAAAGATTTATGGATTACGTCCTCAACATATATATTGAACAAGGTTGGCGACAGACAGCATCCCTGCCTTACTCCTCTACCAAGATCCACCCATTCTGTCATATCCTCATTTATTTTTAATGCAGCTTTTTGCCTCATATATAATTCTCTAATGAGTTTTCTCTCCTTCCATACCAACCCCTTCTCTTTTAGAATTTCGAACATTTTATTCCATTCAACCCGATCAAAAGCCTTTTCCAGATCAATAAAACAAAGCGCCATTCCTTTTCCTCTCTCTATATACCTTTCTCTGCTCTAATTATTTAACTACAATACTAAAATGATATACTTTTTTGACGATTTTTACCAGTTTCTTGATGTTTAAGGGATGAAACAACCTTTTTTTATCGAAAAAAGACATCGCCATCTATGTTCTGTTCGAAAGTCCGGACTTTCTGATAATCCGGACAGGGCCCGGCAACAATTGATCCGGATTATGGACGCTCTACTGTAATACCAAACCAGGCTTATATCGGGGACTTACTGCAAACGCTAGAGTGGCAACCCTGAGTGGGAAGGGGTTGTAAAAAAAGATGGAGAAGACGTGAAGCGAAGGGGGTGAGAGCCGTGAAAATGAGGGAGTGCGTTCGCAGGCCGGCGTCAGAGGAGGCGGAATCGGGCGGGGGGATGTTATAGTGGCGGCATATCACGAGTGCGACGCTGGCGTTTCGGGCGGGTGGTTGGTGAGGGGGATGAAAAGGTGGGTGGGTTGAAATTGGGATAGGGTTGGTTGTGTCGGCGGGTGTGGAGTGGAATGGATGGAGATGATGTAGATGGGTGGGGGGTGCGGCATAGGAGGGGGATGTTTTTTTTTTTGGAGTAGAGAGGGGTGCGGGAGTGGGAGTAAAAAAAAGTCAGTCAAGGGAGAAATGAGGTAGGGTGAAAAGGAATAATCTTCAAGCAATGTGTGCGCGTACTCAGTACGTAGTAAGGGGTTGAATGTGTGAAACGGAAACTAGGGCGTTAAGAATTCACGTAGCGGAAGGAATACGCCAAGGAATTTTAACTAATGGCTTACATCGTTTTTCCTAATGCATTTGGACCCTGGGAATGTCATCATCGTTGGTTGTTCAATCCCTGGATTGGTTGACCGCAGCCCTTCACCCTTCTCTGTAGTGAATGTTAGTTCCTTTACCTTCTGGTATCTCATCCTATGCACTTTTCTCTTTATTTGGTCCATGATTTGATTCCTTGGTCTTCCTCTGGGGACTTTTCTATCTATTTTACCTTCAATTATGTTCTTCACAAATCCGTTGTGACTCAGGGTGTGTCCAGTCCATCTTGTTCTTCTTTTCTCTATGGTGTACCATATGGTCCTTCCCTCTTCGACTCTTCTGTACACTTCGTCATTTCTTATTTTGTCTGTCCATTTTATCATCAGCATCCTCCTCCAGCACCAGGTTTCTAAGGCTTCTAGTCTGTTATGTTCAGCCTTTCCAATGGTCCATGCTTCCGATCCGTAGAGTGCCACGCTCCCCACGAATGTTTTCACATACTGTTTCCTGGTTTGTAGCCCTATCTTCTTTGAGCACTGCAGTTGTCTTTTTGTCATGAACGCCTTCTTAGCTCGGGCTGTTCTCCGCTAGGTGTCCGTTGTACTTCTTCCGTCCCTCGCGATGGTGCTTCCGAGAGTGGTGAAGGAATCCACTTGCTCTAATGCCTTGGAATGTCACAGTCTTTCTAATAACATCAGTGTACGATTCTGGAATGTGGAGTTTCTCAGGTTGACCGTGCTCTCGTGGGAACCAAGTCCGCCGAGGATTTCATCGCAAAGTGCGGAAGATTCTCTAATTTCATCGCGGAATGTCGATCAAAAAGGCCCGTATTGGCTTACCGTACGTCCAGGGGCCTGTTTATCAGAAGGTGATGATTTCTGGCGTAACTTTGTGGAATAACTTCATGATTATAGACTGAAACACTTTGTTATTTCCAGATGAGATTCTACCTCCTCCTTCCTTCCTACCCTTTCCACCCCCTTACCCCGGAGAGTATATATTTGTGTGGACAAACTTGTAAATTACCTAATGATGTCGCACAGCGACGAAACCTGGGGCGTGAATATTAAAATCTTATGTGGAAATTATGAAATGCCTCAATCTGTAACCTGTTTCTCGGGCTTACAAGTCTACAAGGCGACTTTTTGGTTTCTTAAGCTGGGTAGATTGGTTTTTAGACTTCAGTTGAGACATCAAAGTAGGCGAGGGGAAAGAATATAATATTTATGTATTTCACTCTCTTTAATTTATTGATAATCAACAATTTGCTTATGATTTCATTTTTTAAGTAATTTCATCATAGAAACTGGAAATACGAAGAGTAAGCTTCGACAACGAATGTTAAAGTCAACATAATATGCTTTACCTTGAAGTTTCGTTTGAATATAACGTTATAAAGGCGTTAATAGTGGTCCAAAAAAGATAAAACCAACTGAATATGATATCTTCACATGTAAGATTCATGAATAGCTATCATTTTGAGCTCATTCTTCTAGAAATACAGCGAAATAGAAGATTTTTGTATGATATTTGGTTTCCCCGGAAACTCGTCTTGGCTTGGGATCTTTTTGGGTAAGCTACGGAATTAAAATAAGTTTCAGCATGAATTCAATCGTTTTTATTTACCAAGTAACTTGGAACTGACTCTTGGACAAGAAAAATGATAAAGTACTCTCTTGAAATGTATCGTGAATATCAAATGAAAGTTAAATGTGAACTTGTTTACGGCCGCCATCTTCACTGGTGGACTTTTTACGAGTTTTCTGTTTTCGTCATCTGAGATTCACCTTTTAAGTCCGACTTGTGAAATCTGGCTTGTGACATATACTTGGAGTTGAAACTTGTACGCTTGTAGGTCTGAGACACAGGCCGCTGGTATCGACAGCCACAGTCCCAGGTAGACGGTTCTATCCCAGTGTCTCGGCCGGTTGGGAGATTTGTCTCGGGTCTGTTGCTAGGAGAAGTGTGTTCCGACAATTTACGGCGCGAGATAAGTAAAATCTATACGAAATTACGCATCCTTGAAGTCTGTCTGAAAATTGGACGTTCATCGTTTGCTTGTAGGAAAGAACCCATTCGATAAAATGCGGAAGGAGCAGCGTCATGCATCAACAAAGTTTTGTCATAATCAAGGACATTTGATAATGACAAAACTTTGTCGAAACAATGGTCGGAGAGAATAAAACAGTATGGAAAGAACAATTCGAGTTCTCTTTTCATGTGTCGCTTTTCCACAAAGTGAAGCCTGAAACTTTACCTTGTGTTCTTCTTTCTCTTCAGCTTTATCGCTAGAGGCTAGGAGTACCAGTACCTCTCTCTTCTCCTCCATTCTGTCCGGTCCTTCGTGTCCTCAGGTGTTCGCTCCTTCTCTATCCACGATGCAATCTATCCATCTCCTCTTAGGTCTTTCTCTGGGTCACTTGCCGTTCACCTGCATCTCCATCATTCCCCTTAAGACCTACCCTCTTCCCTTCTCATCACGTGCCCATACCACTGTAATATTCGCTCTTGTACTTCCTTCGAAGCCTCTACTACCCCTCTATGCTCTCTTAAGCACTCGTTCCTTGCCCTGTGCCTCCTTGTCTTTCCCATAGTCCATCGCAACATCCTCATTTCCACTACGTCCAATTTTTATTCTTGCCTTTTCTTCATGGGCCATGTCTCGCTACCGTAGACTAGGGCTGGTCTCGCAACTGATTGAAAAATATTTCTCTTTGTACTCCTTCCGATCCGCTTATCGCATAACACCCCGGTTGTATTTCTCCAGTTTATCCATCCTGATTGGGCCCTGTGGTTAATCTTCCTATCGAGATCTCCGTCTTCTTGAATGTACGATCCAAGGTAATTACAGTCCTGTGTCCTCGTCAAGCTTACTCCATGAATCCAATTATTGGGAATTTTTCGTTGCACTATTTTTGCTATCAGCGGCTCATTATTGCTACACACCTTTTCCACGCCTTGTGATTCTGAACCATCTTTACGATTAATGATACGGATGAGGGAGGTATGCGAGAGATTCAAGGAAGGGTATGGAGAGAGAGAGGGAGATCATGGGATATACGAAGGGTTTGTGGGGACGGCAGGAAAAGGGTGCGTCGACCAGTATTGTAAGGAGCATGAGGGAGGCAGCGAGCAGTAGGGGTCTGATATAGGGTGTTCAGAGGAGCGGAAAAGTTTAAGGGGTAGTAGGGAATGGAGAGGGGGGAGAGGAGAGCGGAGGTGGGGGAGGAAGTTTCCGGCGAATTGGAATGCAGGACGATGGCATGTGGGGGAAGGATTGAGAAGGGGTACGAAAGGGAATAAAAAAATGGGAACTACATCTACATACTACCCTGCGAGCCGCCGCATGGGCGTGTGGCAGGCGATGCTGGGTCACCAGCCGCGTAAAGAAATATGGGATAAGATTTTGGGAGGTGAAATGGTGACGTGTATTATGGGAGTGAATTTATTGGAGAGGATGCTGAAGAGAGGACGGACAAAATAAGAAATGGTGGAGTGTACAGAAGGGTATAAGAGGAAAGGACAATATGGAACACCTTACAGAAAAGAATAACGTAATGGATTGGACACACCTTGAGACAAAATGGGTTTGTGAAGAACATTATTGAAGGTTAAATATTAGGAAAAGTCCCCAGAGGAAGTCCCAGGAATAAGTTAATGGGCCAAATAAAGAGGAAAGTACATATGAAGAGATACCAGGAGGTAAGGGAACTTGCATTAGATAGGGAAGGATAAAGGGCAGTCAACCAATTTTAGGATTGAACGACTAATGATGGCGATAATTTAGTGGAGCTCATTTTTTATTGTGGTCGCTTATTGTGCACGGATAGAACGAGTTTTTGTATCTATCTGTTCGGCTATGTGTCTTTCTTATTTTAACTCTTCTGTCTGATCTGGAGATGTAGTAGGGTAATATTCTCTGTGTCACTCTGAAACACACCAGTTCTGAATTTGTTAACCAACCTAAGCCTAGCGTGTAGTCTCCGAGCGCCAGGATCTCCAAAATTTATCCCTCTAAAAGTTGTGAAACACTAATGTATTCTCATAGCAGTTTTTTTAAGAAGAGTTCAGCTTTTCTTTTTATTCTATTAATTTTTTTTGTTAAATCTTTATGTCCAGGGTGAATAGGTGCCAAGGATTGATATAAAAGAGGGCTACGCGATGTTAAAATATCAGAATCGCAGTTCGTGCTAATTTTGTATCGAAAACGATGCTAAACATCGAATATTTAATTTACTTATTACCTCATCGTATATTATCCCTATTACGGCTGGTAATACCTTAAGGATTTTTTCCTTATCAGCGCTGGTAAAAATATATTTTGATAATATTCTTGAATACTTGTCATTAAAAAATTTAACTCACAGCCAACGTTTCGTCAAATATTTTGGCATCTTAAGGGCTTTGTAACACAAAACAAAGGGACATATAGCCGGGAAATTAAAAAAAATATTAGTAAACCAACAATTAAATTAACATAAACTATTTACAATTTTTGCAAAAAAATAAATAAATCAATCAATAGAGATATTCAAGGATCTTATTGTTGTCTATATTTTATTCGTCGAGAAAGTTATATAAGAATTTCCACAGAGAAAGAAATCATCCGCCTTGACCGGGATCTGGCTCCTGACTGACTCCGTGGCTAGTCCCGGATAGCTTGAAAATTTGAGAAAGTTATAATTGATTGCTGGTAAAAATGACAAAACCTTTTCCTTGGTTGCTGCATTAACGAAGAGAGGGATGATTCTGAGAAAATCAAGTATTGGATTGAATAACCCAGGGTGTGACGCGACGCTTACACATTATTAGTTTGTTTTAATGGGGGAGATCTAAGCAATCAACCCTTTCGCAGCGTATCTGGTTTTCCACCAATTTTCCTAAAAAATATCTACGTGTACATAATACCCTGCGAGCCGCCGCATGGGCCTGTGACAGGGGCGTTAGGACATCAGCCGTGTTAAGATGTAAGGCACATGGTTTTGGGAGGTGAAATGGGGACGTGTATCATGGGAGTGTATTCAGTGGAGCTCAATTATTATTGTGGTTGCTTATTGTGCGAATATAGAATGAGTTTTTGCACCTATCTGTTCGGCAATGTATCTCTCTTCTGTCTGATCTACAGATGTAGTAGGGCGTCATGGTAATATTCTCTGTGTCACTCTGAAAAACACCAGTTCTGAATTTCTCAACCAGGATTTACTGAATAACAACTGAATTTTGCAACTAAGCCTAGCGTGTAGCCTCCGTGTCTGTAGGGGCTCCCAATTTAATCCCTCTCAAAGTTGTGAGACACTATATGTACGCTCATAGCAGTTTTTTACGGAGCGTGCAGCTTTTCTTTGTATTTTATTAATTTTATAGGTTAAATCCTTATAACCAGGGGTAATAGATGCCAGGGTTGGAAAAAAACAGAGGGCTAGGCGATGTTTAAATATCAGATTCGCAGTTCGATACTAGTTTTAGATAGAAAAAGACGCAAATCATTGAATACTTTGTCCTTATCACCACATCAAAAATTTTCCTTATTTTGCTGACTGGTAATACTTTTAGAATTTTTCTCTTATTAACTCTGAAAATCTTCAAATAGATATATACAAATGAATATTTACTCGTTCGTCTTCTATGCGTTCCAATACCATTCCACAGATCACGATGAAACTTAGGCGAGTTTTTTTTGCGAGCGCCCGCAAAGGTTTCTAAATTATTAATTCCATTGTCCAATAGGTGGAGTGCGAGCCATTTTAACAAATGAGTGTAGACCACGGTCATAGAGAAGAATATCTTGGAATTACCTTAACTTCTGATATATCGTGAGGATTACATATACATAACATATGTGGCACAGTACTGAAGAAGGTTTTGTTAAGCGTTTATTAGGAAGGTCCTCGGAAGAAAAAGTCAAAGAGACATACTACTTCGCTCTGGTTAGGCCACACCTCGAATACACCGCGAGCATCTGGGACCCTGGTCATTTATGATTTAACCAAAAAAATTAATAAAATACAAGGAAAGCAGCGCGCTTCGTTAAAAAATGCTATGAGCGTACATATAGCGTCTCATAACGTTTAGAGGGATTAAGGTGGGAGTCCCTAGAGACTCGGAGGCTACACGCCAGGCTTAGGCTACTTGCGAAATTCAGAACTGGTATTTTTCTGAGCGACACGGTGAATATTATCATGACTCCTCACTGCATCTCTAGGTCTGACAGATGCGACAAAATAAGAGAGGTACACTGCCGAACAGATAGGTACAAAAACTCGTTCTTTCCGCGCACAGTAAGGGACCACAATAAAAATTGAGCTCCACCAAATACACTCCTATAATACATGTCACCATTTCAACTCCCAAAAACTTGCATCTTTGCACGGCTGGTGACCTACCACCCCCTGCCACACGCCCATGCGGCGGCTCGCGGGGTAGTATGTAGATGTTTATTAATAATGCAAAATTTAATTTATACTTCCTACAGCTGCTGATATTAAAACATATGATTCGAATATGGTCATCATTATGATTAGGCAACTATCTCGCTCGAACTACCAGCGTTACGGAAAAGTGCGGGCAGGGAAGAGTTCATGCAGTACGGAGCGCAAAGAGGAAGGAAAGGTGATGGTGGCGTGGGGGAAGATGAAGGGGGTGAGAGAGGGAGAAGTTGTGGACGGGGAGCGGCCTGTGAGTATAATTACTCGACCATCGCGCAAGCATAATGAGCACATTGCGGCAGCAGCTGGTCTGAAGGAAGGCAAGCAGGCAAGGGAGGGTAAAGGAGTTGGCGGGAAAGAAGAGAGCGAAGAGAGGGGAATCATGGGAAGGGTTAAGGGGGTGGTAGGAGCCGCTTGTGGAGCGCATGCGCGTAAAACACATGACTTTCCTAAATTAACGCTCTCTTCCCCCTCCATTTCTTCCCCCCATTGCTTCTCTCTCCCGCCTGCACACATGCATGAACATGCGAATAAGGGGCGGGGAAGAGGGAATGAAATGGAACGGTATAGAAAACTCTGCGGAGAAGTGGGAATACTCACCGGGCTGCACCCTGCCTGGTTTTTCACGTCGGCCACTTCTGCACCCCGCCCGTCATATTTCTATTTTTTTCCCTCCTCCCCCGAATCAATAGGCCTATCCGAGGTTTTTTAGCTGCTTGCGAAATTCGGGCACTTATTTGTTCACGCGTTTCTAGCCTGATTGACTTATGGCTGGTTGCAAGAAAATTTCGTTATTCAATCAATAGTTATGAGATCCATAAAGTAATAGAACTCATAAATATATTCGGGTTGCATGAACACATCTATTAGTTACTTAATTTATTTACCAATAGTTAATAGCCTCGAATATTTCATCTAATCTTCCACCGCCGGATAAAAGTTATGAATGTTTAACCTATGAATAATTGATAATGCACATTATAATTAGTCAGTAAGAGTAAACAAACTGGTCGCTTGTCTCAAAACAACTCTTTAATCAAGTAATTAAGACTCTAAGCGGTTCATTGCGCATCCGCCATCTTGGCTACTTATGGAACTCATAACTCCATGCCATATAAGTTATGGGACCAATGAATTTATTGAATGTTTGTGCAACACTTATTGAATGGTTGCCATGGCTTATAGGTCCCATAACTTTATGAAATACATATGTTACGTTCCTGCAACTGGCTATTAGACCGTTTTCCTCTATACTAGGTTTGAGCGATGAACTAATTTGCCCATCGAAGGTCGATGAAAAAAATCATGGAGATGATTCGGTTTCTATGATTGTCATCGAGGACGATGAGTCGATGAATTCATCGCCGTCGATGAACTCACCGACCCCCGATAAGTCGATGAGTTCATTCATCGCCAACGGAAAGGTAGGGATAATGACGGGCGGGCGACGCAACACAAATAATTGTCGTCCAATGGGGATGGATTCATTGACTCATCTACATTGGTGAGTTCATCGACTCATTGACGTCAGTTTATTTTTCAACTCATCGCCGTCAGTTAATTCATCAACTCATCGACGTCGGTGAATTCATCGACGTCGATGATCGATGACATTCATTGTCATCGACGCGGTTCATCGCAACGCGATGACTAAAATCATCGTCGATGAATTCGACGAATCGACTCATCGCACAAGCCTACTCTATACATCTAAATATACAGAATACCCCGCGAGCCGCCGCATGGGTGTGTGGCTGGGGGTGTTAGGTCACCAGCCGTGTATAGATGTAAGTTTCCGGGAGATGAATTGGTGACATGTATTATAGAAGTGTAATTCCTGGAGCTCAGCTTTTATCGTGGTCGCTCATTGTGCGCGGAAAGAACAAGTTTTTGCACCTATCTGCTCGGCAGTGTATCTCTCTTATTTTATCTTTAATGTGTAGGGTGTAAAGATATACGTATTATAGCCAGTTGCCGGAACGTAACATATGTATTCCATAAAGTTATTGGACCCATAAGCCATGGAAACCATTCAATAAGTGTTGCACAAACATTCAATAAATTCATTGGTCTAATAACTTATGGCATGGAGTAATGAGTTCCATAAGTAGACAAGATGGCGGATGCGCAATGAACCGCTTGGAGTCTTAGTTACTTAATTAAAGAGTTGTTTTCAGATAAGTGACCAGTTTTTTTACTCTTACTGACTAATTATAATTTGCATTATCAATTATTCATTGACTTAACTTTTGTAACTTTTATCCGGCGGTGGAAGGTTTGAACAAATATTCGAAGCTAATAACTATTGGTGAATAAGTTAAGTAACTAATAGAAGTGTTCCTGCAACCCGAATATATTTATGAGTTCTATAACTTTATGTATCTCATATCTATTGATTCCATAACTAAATTTTCTTGCAACCGGCCATTAGACGCATTGCCTTAATTATTCGCGCGCATCAAGAAAGGACAGCGGGGTCCCCTAGGGGTTGAAATTTAGGTGTTATCAGAAGGGTGAGATAATCATATATATTATTACAGAAAGGTCTTTTTCTGTCATTCCGTATATGCTCCGTTAATACTGCACCTACAGTGATAAATGAGGTATCATTTTAAACGTTGAATCACCGGCTTCTGACGAAAAATACAATCTCAATCTCAAATTTCACTATTTACCCATTAATTTGACTTAAAAGTTTCGATTTTTCCGTGTCGATTACTCGCTCGAGGTATATCGACTCCACACATCATCGGTGTATATTATTTCTCAAAGGTGTTTTTTTGTCGCAACGCCATAACTCCCATAATTATTCATCAATATTAATGATTCAAACATCGTTTTAAAGCCTATGTTCCCCGATATTGATGAAAAATAGACAAATTGTTAAAAATTAAAGTTTTTGTTAAAAAATGATACAACGCCATCTGCTGACAATATAATCAACTAATATGTTGGCTACGGTTACGTGCTTAAAAGACTGTAGGAGGTGCCATCTATTAACACACCGTTTAATTAGATTGTTTACATTCTACATGCAATCATTGTGACCGTTTACTGTTTACGTTTACGTTATATATCTCTAACACAATCATAAATAACATATAATTGTCCATGGGAAGAAACAGGTGAAAGAACAGGAAGAAAGAAGGAAAAAACAGGAAGAAGCTGCATACTGTGCGAAATATTCGACAGGCAGAAGAACAGGAAGAAAGAAGGAATCAACAGAAAGAAGCTGCATACTGTGCGAAATATTCGCTCGGGTCATCTTGTTTTCTTTAAAGTGAGACCAAATTCATTGATTTCTAGGTATAATGATATTTCGCTCAAACTACCCTAACAATTACCGTATAGCACACATAGATCCTGTTGAACCTGTTGAGCTAGGTGTGATATACGCTAAATGTGATCTAGGTATTAAATTATGCCTGATGCGATTGATCAAGCATTATTCTATACCGCCTTTAGCGAGACGTTTGTTATGGTTTAAATTTGATTGAAAAAAAAACACTTTTATTCGTCGTTAGATAAGTTTTTCATGGGATATGATCCTTAATTCTATTGTCCTGCTCAACATTATAGTTCAGTCGTACGACTAGTGTTTCCAAACAAGTGGTTTTTTTCTCCAGAACTATGATCGACTTCTACAAGTCTTCTGCGGTAAAATACTACGACTACTAACCACGAATCTAACACCATTTTAAGAAAATTTTTTATTTGACGAATGAACCGGCGACTTTCTTGTCAGTGACTTGAACAATTTTTTTCTTTAAATTGCAAAAATATCGTTACTTTTAGCGTAGCTGATACTGATTTTTTTCGCTGTTCTGTGGGAAATTTGGCCATTGTATTGGAAAAATGACTTAATCCTCGATTGATGATTGCGTTTGATGTCCTCTGCTCAGTCGTAGTCAAAACTTAAAATAGCTGGAGTCATCAACGTGGAAATGAACACAGTAGGTACTTACCTACTTAAGGTAATCCAAGCGAGATAGTTCCCTAGTCATAATAGAGACCATATTCGCATTATACGTTTTAATTTCACCAGCTGTAAGGCTCATGAATTAAATATTACATTATTAAGGGTGAAATAGTATAGTTTTATTTGATAGAATTGGTAAGTAATTACATGAAAATATCTAAATAAGTCTTTAACTTGACTCATTTTTTTCACACGGTACATTTGAAACTCCATCAAAAAGGAAGATTTTTTTGTGATACCCAAGAACCTATTGCTGTGAAAATATGATTTCTTGCCAAAAATAGTCGAGAAAACATACAAACTACACGCTGTTAGTTTTTTGACGACATCTAAGTGTTATAAATTCTTCATATTGTAAGTAACGTCTCTCTGGAGTGCATGCACGTACCATTTCCCAGGTAAGAGGGCTGGTATTCTTTGGCGAATATCTCCGAAAGTAATGTGGTAAGGGGTTGAATTTTTGGTGTCATTAGAAGGGTGAGATATTTTTCTTTCAAATGAGACCAAACTCATTGATTTCTAAGTACAATGATATTTCGCTCAAACTACCTTAAGGTGACAGAAGCTTGTGAAAACCGGTCCGTGCTGCTCTCTTCGTTAGATCTAATCACTCACCCATCCGTTACATGCGTAGCTCAGGCGTGGCAGGTCCACCATGCTCACAAGGCGCACACTGGTACCCGTGATTGCTATTGGTGTGGAGTTTTTGAATCAATTCCTTATATTTTTCTGCTAAAGTATGTGAACACTGTAATTTTACCAAGTAATTACAAATATCTCATCTTTTCTGACCATGGTTTCGATTGAATAGATGTTTCTTGGGAAGTGCTGAGTTTAACCACAAAGGAATTCCTCCTTGTAAACACAGAGACTATCATTTTTATTTCCTATTTTCCATCATCACGTTTTTCATTTACTTTCATTTACAACAACACTGAAAAGAAAATGTTCGTATTTTTTAATAGAACCTAAACAGTTGTTTTTCTTTTTCCTGATTGATTGATGTATGCATTTATTTATTTTATTGTATTTTTATTATAACACATGTAATTGGGGTTACCTGTATGTTAAATAAATTATTATTATTATTATTTATTGATAATGGTATCATATGACTTACGATACCGATGTGATAGGGATAACGGTCAGGATTTCCTAACATATTGGTCTGTAATGGACAGTGAAGAAAATAAAAATGAGAGAATTTTTTTTGGCCTTTGATGAGTAAGATTTGATAAAAGAGATTTTTAAGTGTTTTCATCCACTAGTGAAAGGCGAACTAGCTCAACAATGTAGCAGAATCGATGTTTCTTTAAACATAAATGTCCTTCTTCAGAAGGGCTTGCAGTAAACCGGTTTTATTGAGCTTGAAGCCTCTTATTAAAGTCGATCAAACCCCAAAGTTGCTGAAAAATAAGATCATTAAAAATATTATTATTTTTCCAACAATAAATCCTTTCATAATATATTATGTTAAGTGGAACCATCCTTTTAAATATTGGGCTAAAATCCATTTGCGTGCTCAACGAAGTGCAAGAAGAACGAATGCGAAAGGTGTAGGCGATAATGTGTGGAGTTTTAACACAATGATAGATTGAAGATAAGCAGTTTTCCGCATGTAATTAAGCCTTTAAGAAACCTCTCTAAACCCTAATTACAACGTAGGTTAAGATGTTATTATCTCTCCGTCGGGTATCACCTAAAAATTATGTAGCAACCTAAAACCTTTAAAAAGTTTTGATTAACTTTTTTTATACATTAAAAATGAAAATTTTTTCAATCATAATGCTTGACGAAGTTTGAAGAGTGCATAATCTGTTATAGCAAATTAGCGCTCTCGCTGGATTTAAGTATAAATGCTAATGAGTTAAACATACCCCGTTTACCACATCCTCATTACTACCCCGTTCTAGCTCTCTCTCTCTCCTTTATTTAATTCCTATCACCAAAGGCGAATCTCTGTGACATTCGATTTGAGAACTCCGAAACTGTGCTCTAG
The DNA here is from genome assembly GCA_963169105.1 of Ceriagrion tenellum. Lineage (NCBI taxonomy): Eukaryota > Metazoa > Arthropoda > Insecta > Odonata > Coenagrionidae > Ceriagrion > Ceriagrion tenellum. The sequence goes on along the minus strand of OY720642.1, from coordinate 71,958,198 downwards.
AAGTGTGAGGCGAATATCAAGGATCTGACTAAGAATATCCTTCATGAGTATCATGCAGGATATTCTTGCAGGATATGCCTGAATATAATGTGTTGGAGGAGTGGCAAAAACGCTATAATATTAAGGTAAGAGCGAAAGCCTTGGAAAAACATAATGTTAACATTGGAATAGAGAGATAAACGTGAGTGAAGAAAAAAACTCAGTGTCAGGCTTAAGTTCTCAACCACCCTGTATGTAACCCAGCCATGCTAGTAAATATGTATCAAGTCGCTTTCCGATAGATGAATTTTTATTTGGATTATTAACTTAATTGTGAGAGAATTAATTGTGAAAACGCGGAGGTGATAGAATGGTCTCAAGATTCAATCAATGCAAAGAACATCGCTCTTAACCGCTTATTCAAAGGAGATCCTTAATAGAAGAGCCTACTTTGAAGATGAGTAGCGGATAAACTCTTCACCTTCAGGCGTCGCTTCACGGACGCATTTTATATTCGAATCCATGTTAAAAATAACCCTTGTGCTTTTACACAGTTGTTAACACGACAGCTACGACGCAGCTCAAACACGACAACTTCAGTGAATTTTATGAAGAAAAGTGCGCAATTTTCATTGCATTGACCCAAGCAAAGATCCCTTTTCTATGTTCAATGCTGACAACGTGATGTTTCCTGGGAGGGAGCAGGCAAAACTTGATGTTTTAATTGCTTTTCATGATATTTCTCCCTGTGGTGTGAAACTTGGTGGAGTGTCATTGTCATATTTCAGGAGAGAATCATTGGAGGATTACTGAAAAAAATGCGATGTTTTATTCATGTCTTGTTATTGTGGGCAGAAATATTATCATTAATTTTTGTGCATTTGGCACAGGCTTAACTGTGGACAAGTGCATAATTATTTTCAAAATGGATTAGAAGAGTAGCGGACATGAGAGGATATTTCTCCTGTGGAGGTAATTGTTAATGGGCTGACCAAAGACCTCTAGGAAAGAAAAGAGACTGAGGATGTAAAGATATACATATTGCCTTAATTATTCGCGCGCATCAAGAAAGGACGGCGGGGTCCCCTAGGGGTCCCGTTTGCATATACACTCACGGATATGGGCTCGTCTCATATTAAGCTGACGGTGAGGCGGGCTTCTTGGGACGGAGCAAAAAAAAAACACTGTAGGCAAGCCCTTCTCTCTCTCTCTCTCTCCAAGGAAACGGGAACTGGGTCAACAAAGGCGGAGAAGACGGGATGCAATTCTCGAAGGCCCTCTAGGACTCGGGGAAGTACCTGGAGGAAGATGTTGCCCCTCTAGTTTAAATCCAGGATTCAGAGAAAAAGCTATGCCCACACATTAACAATTTTTGCTAATGCAAGCCCCTCCCACCCTCCCAGAAATTTACATATGCACGCTCTTTACTTTACAAAAATAAGACGCGGTGATACTGTTTACTTATTAGCGAATATCGTCCGTTCTTCCCGGTTTTTTTCCTCTTCATTTGGAGGCGTTATGTCCATTAAGGCACACGGCCCTTAATGGCACGGAATAATGGATTCTAATTCCACGCGAGTCCTAAGGAGTAATATCCTGACCTCAGTGTCTAATTGCAAGACCAAGCAATTCCGACGGGGCCTCGTCCTGTTTGCGGTGCGGCGCCGCGTCTCTGAGGGAAGGAGCGAATTTCCCACCGTCGCGACATTCCAGTTTCTGTCTTTGTGTTGCAAGTCACAACTTCTTTGGTTGCTTCGTGATATACAGGTTTTTAGATTCTTCTAAATTCCTGACTTGATGTTTACCAGCTGCTTTGTCTTAAGTGATGCCGGGTATGCAATTAGAATGTGATGAGCGTGGTGAAGTTTGAAACTGACATAAACAATTGAGAACAAAGAAATATTGAGAAAAAGACATTCGAGTTTCTGACAAGCCGGCTCCGGTGGCGGTGGGGTAAAGTCCTCGCCTGCTAAACCGAGGGTCGCGGGTTCGAGTCCCGCCTGGGTGGGTTTTTCACCACCCAGGGCATGGATGTATGTCAAGTTCTGTTGGTCCGGTCCCTGGAAAACCTGATGACAGGCTCAGCAGCCTATCGGGATTCCGGGGACATACGGGCCAACAGAAACGTCCGGCAGCAAAAAAAAAAGGCTGACAATGTTTTCCACCTAATTACCATTCCACCCAACCACCGCATTACTTTTTATTACGATAAATTATGCGACTTAGAGATTAGATGAAGTAAAGCCTTAGTAAACAAGTTTTAAGAAATAAGACCTTGCTAATTACCGATGATGTATGAGAACGAAGACCAGGGAAAAGTTCACCTGAACATTCGTTGGCAGTGTTTTGTTGCAACATTCGAGTATCCGTCTTGGTATTGCTTGACACAACTTTTTGGTTGCTTCTTGAGACACAGGTTTCTAGATTCTTCCAAGCTCCTGAGCTGATGTTTACCAGCTGCTTGATGTTTAGTGACGCCGGGTATGCAATTAGAACAGTGATGAGCGCGAAGCAGGTTAAAACTGACATTAAAATGGAGACAAATACCTTGGAAAAGTTTGAAAATATTTGCTACGTAATTACCATATTTTAATGACTAGAATATATGCGAGTTAGACATTAGAAGAAGTAAAGCTTTAGTGAAACAAATTTTGTAAAATGGGACTTATTACTTATTACCAATGATATGTGAAAATGAAGACCAGGGAAAAGTTCGCCTGAATATATGTTTGGATTGTTTTGCTACGACATTCGAGTTTCTGTCTTGGCGTTGCGAGTCACAACTTTTTGGTTTATTTATGACTGATGTCATCAAATAAGTATTCGGTGCAACGATATTCCTATTTACGGTTTATCCGGCAATAATGAGTCGTGTAAACTTCCCGTCATGGAAAAAATTCCTCTTTCTCAGGCGAGATGTTGTAGAGCAGCATTTTCAAATGATACACATAAGGATAATCGTACTGTCTGCTTTATTTTCAGTGTTGTACGAGTTTGTAAATTAAGCAGACATTACGATATCCTTTGTGTATCATTTCCCGTCATGGACTACCCATTCATTTTACAATATTAGGTTCCTTATGGGAATCATTTTGTCTTAGATTCCACTATTTGCTGTTCATATGTCTTTTTAAAAGGTTTTATTGAGTTTTATCAGCTTGTCTGGGTCAAATATTTATCTTGAAATATTCAGTGAGGAATCAAAACCTAGAAATTTTCAGTTCATGCAAAACTTGCTGAAATTCAGCAAAATGTCTTAAATACAGCAAGTTCTCGGAATTAAATTTTCCAGACTTTTTCAGTGATAAAAACTTGCCGATATTCAGCAAAATGTCATCATCAGCAAACCTATACATTATTTGTCTCTAAAAATTTGGATGAATTGTATTTTGTTACCACAAAAATAATTATTCCGAATAGAATTCAGGGTAACTGTTTTATTTGATTCCATATTATCTCTGAGGACCCCCTCAGGCTTGAAATTAACCAAACTTGTTGAGAATAGACTGCAGCATTTCAACTGTTGAAGTAAAACTCCTACCTGAACCTCAGCAAGTATACATTTACGTAAAACATTCTCCCATAAATTTAATAGTGAACATTGAGGTCGATAGCTGTGAGTTAATTTTTATAGTGATTTTCTGTAATTTAACTAGCACTCTTTTATAGTTGCTTTTCAAGTTATAATTACTGTATTTTCATTCTTAAAATTTTCAGGAAAATTGTCTAAATTTTAGTAAGTTGATCTTGCTTCTTTTTTAAGCTTTCCAGGTTTGCTTAAAGTTGGTACAACTTGAGATAAGGCACCCTTGATGAATTTGAATAAATTTGGGAAAAAATATTTTACAATGTTGTAATTAAAATTTAATCTACTTCCCGATGGCTTAGAGCTCTGAGCTTTCGTCCATAGACATGATTCCGATAACAATGCAATGACCAGTTTAAATAACGATACTATTTTATTACGATATTATTTCCAGATGGATTGCACACACCCTGAGACACAGTGGGTTTGTGAAGAACATAATTGTAGGAAAAATTGAGGAAAAAGCCACCAGAGGAGACCTAGGAATAAGTTCTTGGACCAAATAATGAAGAAAGAACATAGATAGATAGATAGATAAATGTATTGCTCCACTTAAAAAAACAATACAAAAAGTTTTGCAATACAACTGTGAGGCTTTAGATAGATTCAATGGTTACACCAGTGTAGACCCTACCAGCACTTACTTATGCGTTCCAAATATATCATTGAAAAGTGTAGCAGTAGCTTTCTTGACAAGACATGAGCAAAAAAATTGTAAGGATAAACCAAACAGCGAGAGCATACAAGGATAAGAATAAGCTGATGACAATGTTTTAAGAATATTAGGAATATAGGTGGCAAAACAGATTACATTACACTTTTTTGTACAATACACAACCATGAAATCATAATAAAACTTCTATATCATGAAGAGATAATAGCCAATCTCTGACCTTTTTACAAAAAATATTTTTTCTCTTTACTTCCCTTAAGTCACTCGGTAAATTATTTAAAGTTCTTGGCCCAATGAACAGAAACGACCTTTTGAATAATGAGAGATTTGGCTATGGAATATGAAATTCAATGCTTCTGCGTAAGTTGTAACATTTTACTGTACAAGACCTTTCTGGAAAATTACCACTTCTCAAAAAAAATAGCTTTAAGACCTTAAAAACTAACACATATCTCAATGGCAACAACTTCAGGCTTAAAAACAAGGGGTGGGAATGCTCAAAGCGCTTTTTATTAGTAACTAGCTGGGGTACCCGGCTTCGCTCAGGAAGTTGATATGAGATTGTGCGGTAGTTGGAATAAAAGGATAAACTTAAAAATATAAGAGGTAAAAAAATTTTATTGAAAACATATTCTAACTAATTACAATACTTGTTTATGAACAACATTTTTTCATTTTGTTATCCGGGGTATATATGTACAAATTTTTCGAATTTTCTACTCGAGAGCAAGCTACGTATAGTTGACCGTGAGAGAAGCAGGAGTGTTTAAGGTTGATGCCTCAATGTTTTAAAGTTTGTGCTTGCGCTTTGTTGATTGTCAAACTATAGGCTAATTTGATTGGAAATTGCAGTCTTTTAAATTGGAATGACAGTTCACTAGAGATCAGTGGTATTCTGGGGATAAATACTGTGTGTCCTTTGTCCTTTCCAGTCATAAGTCCGTCTTCGATGATGTTATACGATAGCTGTTTGACGATCATCCTTGTTCCTTTACATAGTTTTGGTGAGTTGAGATTTCTGAGTAGTATGATCGGAGACCCAATTTTCAGTCGAAAGCAGTGTAATGGCATTCCTGGTACATGCAAAGAGTTTAGAAATTCTTTAGGGAAGTTGACCCTTTCTTCAACGTTTACCATCGTGTCGATCGATTTGTGTATTCTCTCTTCTTCGGGAATTTTCTTTTGAATATTAAAGGTGATATCGTCGTCAATATAATTTTTAGTAGCCAACATTGCCCTTTGAAATAGCCACTCCGGATTGGTATAGTTGTGAACAATGTTTGGATAAATCTGGTGTTGCTGTTCTTTTTGTTTTCGGCGTTTTGATTAAGAACTGGCAAGATCTCCTTCTCTTTTACGTTTGGGCATTGTATAAAATGTAAATCAAATCAATTTTTTTATTAACAAATACATTAAGTACCCTTTACACGCTTTTTTTTACTTTATTTTCGATTTAAATATTCAGTCACTCTATCTCTTTGACTACTTACACATCACTGTTTGTTTTTATTCACTCACCCATATCAAAAAGGCTTCGAATGGCCCACAATGTTCCAGAACATTCCACAACATTCGAGAGGGTTCTGGAGTGTTCCACAATGATCTGGGATATTCCGGCATGTTTCCGAATGTTCCAGACTGTTCCCAAACATTCCAGAACATCCCGGAACATACTGGAATGTTGTGGAATGCTCTCTAATACTCTCAAATGTTCTGGACTGTTCTAGAAATTTCTAGAGGGTGAAACTTCCAGCCCTTATATCTTCAAAAGCACGCCCTTCAGGTAAAAACGGGAACCTTCTTCATGGATGGGGGATAGAGGGCTACCACAACATATAACTCCCTTGATCGTACGGGGACTCGTTTCTGAGTTTTATCGCCACGCACATTGTACACTTACTTTTAAAATACATATTGATATTTAGTATTATCACATAGGAAGAGATACCAGGAGGATAAGGGAACTAACATTAGATAGGGAAGGGACAACCAATCTTAGGAATTAACAGCAATTGATGATACATCTAACACTTCGTAATCAGGATTGAAGGCTTCCGCGGAATCGTCCGGATAGTGAATATTTTCTGGGTTATGTAACGCGTTCTGGGTATCCGTCAACGACAGTTCGCTGGCACTCTAGGCTTGAGTTTGGATTTGAAGAAGCTAGCTGTAATTTTGAGGAAACTGTCGATGAAGGATATTAATCAACTTGGTTGAGAACCGATTAAAACTTCTCCATTTCTTCATTTATATCCCCTCCTATTACCGGATACTTTCCATTCTTCATGATAAATCCTGAGAACTCTCTGTAACTTTCACATTCCTTCCTTAGCGACCAAGTTTCTGAGCCATTCAAAGGTGTGCTCCATATAGGGTTTTCACAGATATCTTTTCAGTGACTCGCATTTCCCCTCTTTCGTAAGTTCCTCTTCTTTAGCGTTTCCTTTTTAGTCCTTCGCCCATCATATCCTTTCACGTGGTGTCGTTGACTTATATCTTATACATTAACTCTTCTCCTCACTGCTTTTGCCCTCTTAAAGCGCTATGTTTTATGAATTAAACGATTCTCGAGCGCTCATCCGAGTCTGAAGCTCCTTCTTCGCCGACGTTTTCAATGACCGTTTGCTATTCATCATCAGGGCTTTTGATTTTTGCGAAAGAGGCTACTCGAGCCAGGTTAACCTTCATTCATATAATGTATGCAGTAAATATCAAATCATTCGAACGTATTTACAATATTTTAGCGGGCTTCAGAGCCCCTTTACTCTAAGGTGAATGGTTCATGTTCCTACCGCAACAGTGAGAAGTTGACTCAGATTAATATTTAAATCGCAATACCACTGAAGAGCCCTCAAATCTACTATGGAGTCACAAGAAGTGGTTTTCTATATGTACGTATTTTTGGTTCTGATTACACCGCGCTGTGTTTCTCGGATCGGCGGTAATTCATCGAATAATAATGCCACAACGCCAGCCCATCGGCGGATGAATAATAGTATTAAAATACGTCACAGATGTGACCAGTACAAACATTGAAACGCAAGAAAAGAAGAAAAATCATAGGTTTTAATACTTCTGCGGCACACAACCTCTTTACAAATACGCAAGGTAAGAACTATAATTTATTGCAACGAGTCACTTCCATGGGTTCACGGGAGAGTTATTAATAATCTTGATTTCGTTCGATCACTGCAATTACTAGCTTATAAACTTAGCACGCCTGAAACATACTTGCTCACCGACGATTAACCCTTTCTACGAGTCACTTCAATATGTTCAGGGGAGAGTTCAAAAAACCCTTGATTCCGCGCGAATACTTACTGCCGTTGCTCACCAAGAAACGCATCAAAGATGATAAATTCAACTTCATCAGATTTCCAAAACTACCCATGGTACCCTTCAACAGCATTCTGTTTTTGCTGCGATAGATGGGGCTTATTTTCCATTGCTAGGTTCGAAACTTAACGTTCTCTGAACGTTGCATAGCAATGGAAGTGCAAGTGGCGGCCAGCGAATGTTCTGCGATCGTTCTGCAAACGTTCTGCGATCGTTCTGCGATCGTTCTGCGAACGTTAATGTGCTGCGTGGGTTTGTTTTAGTAGAATTTAGGATAAAATTATTGGATTCAGCCCATCCTTTTAGTGACTGATTTTGACTCGGGTCACCCGGCACTAGCCACGGATTGAAATTTTTACGGAGTCACCCGCAATGCACACTTGTGCGAAATTACACCGAGGAAAAATCACCCGCCTTGACCGGGATACGAACCCGGATCCCTTGATTTCTGGCCGAGTGCTTTGGTTTCAATCTTTTTATTTGTAACTTCAAAACAGCTTTTACATCATATCAGGATGCTTCAGGATTACTTCAGCATACATATCGTGCTTTGGCCAGTTAAGCTACCGAGGCGTCCTCTTCCCCTGTGGATTTTAGTGACCTTTACGGGACCAGATTTGCTCGACTGCCGGACATACAGTGTGACAAGCAGTCGCTACTGTGCGACTGAGCGCCACAGCCCAAGAGAAAAGGCCGTACTTTGAACGCAAGGTGGTGTTCACACTTTTTGTGTGATTTTGAGTCACCCGGGACTAGCCACGGATTAAAGGCAAGGCGGTCCCGGTCGAGGTGGATGATTTTTTGTTGATGATTTCTCTGTGGAATTTTGCACATCCTTTAAGTCTTTGTACATCTGAGTTAACATGGTTGATAGCGTGTATATTACTCTGCCTCTTATAGAAAAGAATGAATAATTCGAAGGGCGCATTAAAGAAGCCTGAATAGTAACCGCGTCAATTGGCGTTCAAAAAATGTGGTTAATGGGCCACCCAAAGTTTGCGTTTTCGAGTTGATGCGCACGCAATCGGAATATTCCTGAACACAAAAGCTCCCCGCGGAGGGCATTAATCCTCCTCGCTGAGAGGCATTTTTCTCATCGTACGGAATCAGCACACGCGGAGTCGGAAAATATAATGGAATGCATGCGAAGCCAAGCGTCGGGGTCAAGAGATCCGCCGATTGTGTCACTCAGGATTCGAGGCATGTCCGAACGTTACGCTGAGCACACAGCTCCCATTACTCGAATTATGGGATTCGCGATGAAAGCGCTCGTCAAGAAAGGTATCCAGCTCGTGTGGCCAGCCGATTATTATCGCTCATAAATTACGCTATACCTAAACTTCCCAAATGAGTGTGTCTTTCTTCCTCCCTGCCGGGAAAAATGAAAGAATTTTACTCGTGAGCCCCAAGTTATTCCTCAGCTCTATTCTCCAAAATATCACTTGCACATCAGTATTATGGAATTTTTTTAAGTGGGCTATAAAGTAGATTATTTACCCGCGAATAACAATTTGTATCATTGTTCTCTTATCGCTCTTAATTTTTACGTCCGCATTTGTAGTTTCAGTATGCTGGGAAGAGTTTTGTTTCTTAACAATTTTGCTTGAATCTTAAAGTATGTATTATCATTAGTGAGTTAGATAGGTATCTAGAGATAAACGTGAAAAAATTGCATAACACGGATTTCTTTTGCGATTAATTGCAAGTATTACACGTAGCCTAATAGTACAAGGTATTTTCAAAAGTATCTTTCCGGTTACGGTAGCTTTTTTTTAATGTCAGAGAATCACCTCCCGGTTTCCTACACATTCAGGGGCCTATTTCCCTCTGGCATATCCTTTTTCACGTCTGCACACGATCTACCCGTCTTCATCCCGTCCATAAAACCTATTTTCTTTCTTCCCCTTCCTCGCTTGACCAACAGCCTTCCCTTAATCACATTCTTGAGCAACCCATCCCATCCACCCTGCATATCCCGTATTTCATTCAGAAGCTTCCTTTCCTCGCCCACCATTTCAAGCACTTCCTCGTTAGTCTTTCTCTCCGTCCACATCACCTTCTCCACACCCACATCTCAAATGCTTGCAGCCTATTTTCGTCCTCCTTTGGTCCACATTTCTGCCCCATACAACGCTAACGTTTACGCTACGCCAACGCATATCAAGCTCTTTACCAGCCTGTTATTCACATCCTTACACAGTGTCCCCGTCATCAGCCCCCTTCTAATAATAAACGCCTCCTTAGCTCTTCCGTATGCCTTTGCTACTATGCCCGTTTTCTTCTAGCGTTCTATCTAAGTAGTTAAAATGCTCTACATGCTCGAGGTTGTGTCTTCCAACTTTAATCACCGGGCCTCGCTTTCTTTGAATTAGAGAATCTCATTACTTTTACACCAGGGTTGAAATTCGCTATGAAAAAATCATTTGACTTGACCGGGATTCGAACCCGGATCTCCCAATTGCCGGTCAGGTGAGTTAGCCAGTTACACAGTTACAGTTAGCGAATTTCAGCCCTGGTTTATATGCACCCGTGCGAGTGACTTCGTACCACAATATTTGTTACATGCAATGTTTGGAAATTTCTCATTACTTTTGTTTTCTTGTGGTTAATCTTCACAAGAAAAATTTTTAAGTGGTGTAAAAAGTATATTATTTACCCGTGAATAACAATTTGTATAATTTTTTTCTTATTGGTCGTAATTTTAACGTTCAAATTTGTAGTTTCATTACACTGGGAAGGACAAATTTTGTTGTGTATATTTTTGTGAGGAACTTTACATTTGTATTCTAATTAGCAATAGGTATCTCGTGACAAAAGTGAACAAAATTGCATAGCGGGGATTTTTTCGTAATTAAAGGCTAGAATTACATATAGCCTAACGGTGCAAGATGCATTCCGTAAAATTAAATTAAATTTTAATATAATTTATTATTATCGTGAAATAATTCATTTCTTATTGCGAGATTTTACGGAGGAAAAATCATTATGGTAATTTGAGCAATAAATCATTTTACCGAATATTGTATCAAATACGAGGAATTTTGGGATCGGAATTTCACTAAAAAAATCCCCACTAATGCGGGAGTTTTAAATCGGCATATCGAAGCAGAAAGACAGTAAGTACGATAACACCATCCCGATCGTATTGGTCTCTGTTACTGTTACAGTAAATTATCCTAATAAGTATACACTTTTTTATTTGAGATTCCCCATACTATGGTGTTTCTTAATTAGGGTACCTAATACTCAATTCTTGGTGTTTACTGTACGTATTTAGCTCTCTTCGTTTGCATGTTTCAACCAGTAAGTAAACACTATTACATATAGCTTACAACATTCAGAGTTACATTATGTATCATATTTGTAATTTCCGTAGTGTACCAATAGTGTGGTGTTTGTTGGTGAAAGTATATATCTTCACTGTAGTTCATGTTGGTGATAAGTCACCCCCTGCCAAAAACCCTTGAGGTGGGTTGCAGGGTAATAAGTAGATGTAGATGGCATATTTAGGATTAGCATATTTGCCGTAGCACTATTCACGCAGTGAGCGCAGCTAAATTTGTATTTACCAAAAAAATATCGTGTAAACTAGTTATGAAAGGGAGCTTACCCTAAATGGCAAATTCTGTATAGGAATTAAAACGTGTGGGAGCCACTAGTTATTTTGATATTTTTAATCGTTTGTGGTAGTGTTATGTTATGTTGTCCCCAGTTTATTTAACAGTATTTTAAATGGCGCACTGTGCATCCTTTGAAGTTTTCTAAATTCTGTCATATTCATTAACGGTTACGTAATTATTCATCTGTTCCTTAATTACTACACGTGCTGGTTAATTCCACATAGCGTGGGACTTTTGCGTATGCTCAGTAATCCATTATACTTTGCGTTCGTTATTTCTAATAACACATTTGATAGCATTGCGCTCATAAAAAAGCGCGCGCTCATTTGTCTATCTCTTACCGTCAGTTTGATAGGTATCTAGGTAACGCTATATTTTATAGCAGAGGCGTTATCGTACGAGACATATTTCTGAGATCTTTTCTAGTACATAAAACTCATTTTCCAAGCTATAATAATAAAAACTAGTGTGTGCAATTCGTGCGGCATAGTAGCGAATAGCCTTACTGTGGCGGATCGCGTGCGTTATTCGCATTCATACCGCTCTCAGTACATAATGTACACTCTATATTCCAATAGAATGGGATACATTTTATTTTGCTGGAGTTTTCCCCATAAGAGCAAAACAGAAAATATATATCAAGTTCTGATTGCAATGAAAAACGGAACAAAAACATTCCGGGAAAACAAATCACAGTAACGAATAACAAAAATTTTGCCGTAACAGAATGAATAACACTATATACAAATATGGAAAATGTGACATCAATCAGAGAAAGATAAGAAAAAAGCAGTCATTTCTTAGATTATAATGTAAAACATAAAATCCAATAATAAAACATATATTTAGGCTATAGAGGTAGATATCCATTATAGTAATAATTGCATAGTTTCTCTTTACAAATATATAGAGAATGAATTTGTTTGTAGATAACGGCAAGGAATTCCAGAGTTTTGAGCCAGAAATGAGATAAGGTTGAAGGTAAGTATTTGTCCGACGCATAGGGCGAAAGAGGTAGGAGAGGTAGAGGGTCACTCCTACTCAGTCAAAAAACAGAGGATGATTTGAGTTTAAGCATGGAATAAAGATGAGCTGGATTTTTATTGCATAAAAGGGTGAAGGAAGCGGGTATGTTGTACTATGTATATAGAATTTTACCCTTGTCTCAATGCATAAATAATAATAATAATAATATTCTTTATTCTTCCAAGACATAAAATTACATTTGCATGTATGTATAGGAGTTGTCATTGTAAATACAATAAGAATTCTCATACGTCATTCATTCACAATTTGAAACAAAAAACATTTACAATTTCGCGGCTTTCTCTGGAAAAGTAGTGAGAATAAATAACAAAATTGTTTCTTAACAACTGCTTGGATCATGATATTTTTTCACATTTCTTTCTGGAGGAGCTCACTTACTGAATAGTAACATTTCGGAATAAGGAATTTCTTCAATTTATTTTTAAATACAGGTATTGATTTTATGGAGGTAATGTTTTCAGGTAGTGAATTATATATTTTTGAGCCCATGGCTACTGGTCCTTGGGATGATAGTTTTGATTCGTAGTGACTACTGTGAATATGACTATTGCTTCTGGTGTTGTAAGAATGGATATTGCTATTGGTTTGGAAAAAGTGAAATTTAGTTTTTGTGAACACTGAGATGCGATATATAGTACAATAAACTTGTCATTGATATTATTGTCTCATTATTGTCGTTGTGTCACATAGTACTACTCGGTACATTTCCTGGAACCATATTTCTCTTAGCACGCCCTTAGAAAATTCGCTTTGAACTCCCTCGTTTATTTTCTCTCTCTCGAGAAAATTATGAATTCTGAGTCATTGCCTCGATATCAACGTCTGGGGACACTTGGCTATCCTTCCGCCAATTGAGTCTCTCGAGCTCATGCACGTCATCAGCCCGTCGATTAAGCGGACTTTTCTGCGAACTTTTCCTCTGCTTTGACACACACGTCGAGATAAGAGCGTACGCAGCGCTGCATGAAATATGCTATAAGTTCAACCCGTATCAAGGATAGGTCCGCCATTCAACCAGCTGTGCACCACAGGGCGTTTCATATTCCTTTGACGCACTTGGCTTTCCTCCGTGACACCGCCAGTCTTCTTATACTTCTAGAACAGTGTGCGACGTGCAGTCGTCTTGATTCGTCGCTTCTTAACTTATTTCTTACCTCTTGGGCGTCATTTAATGTACTGGCGTCACATCAAATTCAATAAAAAGTTCAAAATTAATTCTGGCTAACGATTTAGATATGTTAGAAATTTACATATTCCACCATTCATCACAAATTGTGAAGTAACGCCTGATTTCCATTGTTTTTATCTTTTAACCATCTATACACCGATTTTTCTGTCCCCCATGTGCAGTCATTTCACATTTTACCCCACTCGTGGGAGAATCAGGATCTAAAAGTTGCGGATGAGAGATTTTATTTGCATCGCTGTACAATTGATATCGCAAAGGCATATAGACGTAAAGAAACTTGACCAAAGACAAAAAATAGACTCTTCTATATGTTACCTCTAGGTCATTCAGAGTGACAGAGGGTAGAGGTAGGTGGAACGAGAAAGTTCCCCGGTTCTTTTGGAGACAATATTCGAAGTTAACGTTTTAATTTCAGCAGCTGTGGGAAGCATGAATAAAATATTGTAATACTTATGGTACAGTAATGTTCTTTATATGACTGAAATTCTGAGAAATTAAGCAACTATTTCTCTGTAGGTCATCAACGCGACTCATTTTTTCGATCGATACGTTTAAAAGCCCTTCACTACGAAAACTTTTTTGTGATCCTGGAACAATTATTGCGCTGGAAATATGATTTATTTTCAAAAATAGATGAGTAAACATACAAACTGCACACTGTAAATTTTTTACGAGATCTAGATGCTAGAATACATTCCTCATTTTTTAAAATAAAGTCTCTCTGGGGTGTATACACGTACCATTTCCCATGTGAAAGGGCTGGTATTTTTCGTCAAAAATCTCAGATAGTATTTCGGTAAGGGGCTTATATTTTGGTATCTTTGGAGGAGTGAGATATTTTTCTTTAAAAAGAGACCAAATTCACTGAGTTTTAGGTGAAATGGTATTTCGCTGAAACTACCTTAAATGCCTTATGAATTGATTTCGTCGTGATGAAAGCTTAGAAATGAATGAACGGGGGATTTTCCTGGTGATACTTTGCTCTGTTAACCCGCGAAGGGATTTGGGGTCCGTCAGAGGGAGTACAGGGAACAGAACAAGAGCGAGGTAGAGACCAGACCTTTATTGTGTTGACTCCGTTACATCTCGCGGCCAACTGACCACGCAGCAACGCCGTCTCCTTCCACTTGTACACCTTAGCGTCACCTCGTGACTTTACCTGGCCACCTTATTGGCTCGTAAACGCCGCATGTTCGATCATGCGACGGTACATAGTCCGTGCTGACTCTAGGTGTTGGATGAGGCGAGAGAGCTCTCGATGTTCGATCATGCGACGGTACATAGTCCGTGCTGACTCTAGGTGTTGGCTGAGGCGAGAGAGCTCTCCGGAAGCAGGTGGAATGTAAGGGGGGTGGCAAAACTGCAACACACGATGGAATAGGTGTGGAAGGAAAATTACCGAGTCTCTCTCTCTTACACCACTCCCCCTCACAATTTAAAATTGGCTTACAGACAATTTTAAACAATTACATTCAAAACAATTACGTCCACTTCAAATTCTTCAGTAACACAATTACAATTATTGTACATTCCAGAACCCAATACATACAATGTCATTTTCCCGAGAACATGGTGTTCAATAAAGTTTCAATAAGTCATACGTACAGAACAGCCCCTTCCCATTAATGCAACAATTTATTTGATTAAGCAATAAAATTCATCATGAGGTTAAATAAGTAAAACCCTTCACCACAATGTAATCATCAATTCACTTCACGGACATACACTCAATTTGTCGCAACAGAAATACCCCAAACAAAACAAAATAAAACAAAATAGAACACCCTCCAATCCATTTTCTGCGACCCTCAGCAGACCCAATGAAACCCTAGCCCACCCCATGATCATTGTATTTCCTCTACAACCTCACATATGGCGCCCGGGCTGTCATACCAATAATACCAAGCAATCGCAAACACCCAAAACACGACCACTACACACAGCGCTACCCCACACATGCTGTTTTTTCTTCTTTTTTTTTTAACACTATCTGGGTCTCAGGTTATACGGGCGTTCAGTTGGCTGAGCCGCGTCTTCCTCCTCTTTCCCACGAGGAAGCTCCTTGTCCGTGGTCTCTGCCAATGACGTCTGCTGGGCGGCCTGCCTCGAACGCAGGGGGTAAGGCGATCTGGGAGGGAAGTTCGGGGAGGGGGCACTCGAAGAGGGAGACGGGCTGCTGATATGGTTTGTTGTGATGCTCTCCGATGGCCTGCGTCCTTCCTCGGAATGTGCCTCCGTCGTCAAGG
The DNA here is from genome assembly GCA_963169105.1 of Ceriagrion tenellum. Taxonomy (NCBI): domain Eukaryota; kingdom Metazoa; phylum Arthropoda; class Insecta; order Odonata; family Coenagrionidae; genus Ceriagrion; species Ceriagrion tenellum. The sequence continues at coordinate 71,942,522 of OY720642.1, read as the reverse complement.
TGAGGGTCTCGTCGAGGGGAAAACTAGACGGAGGCACGTCGGGCGTCGAGGACTCAATGAGGGGAGGGCTGGAGGGGTTTGAAGCACTCTGTATGGGCGGGAAGAAAGTGGGAGGCGTCACAACACTAGGAACGGGTGCACAGCTGGTCGCTTCATCCACTACCGTCGAGGTCTTCCTTGGGCGGCCTCGGCGTCTCTCTCTGTATCTGCCGGTTGAGGGTGGGGGGATAGGACCAAAGTATGGTTTTAACCTATTTTTATGTACCAACAATTCACGGAAGGGGAGCTCCAACCGCACATTCACGTCCGACACTACCTCAATCACTCGAAAAGGTCCAGCCCACGGGGAGTGAAATTTCTTTACTCGGCCAGATTTTATTTGGGGGTCACTCAAGTACGCGTACTCCCCGCAGCGGTAATGAACGGCTTTGCTCCTCTTATCGTATTGTCTTTTACTCTCCCGTTGAGCCTTCCTACCGCTTGCGCGGCATTTTCCCCAAATCTCCTTTAACCTCTCGCGTAGCCCGACCACGTAATCTCCCTTGATTTCCTTATCCCTTGGATCGAAGCACTCGAAAGGGGACCGCATAGGGAAGCCAAAGATTACTTCATGGGGGGAGGCTTTGGTACTAGTGTGCACACTTGTATTATAGGCCGACACGGCAAAGGCCAGCCACGCATCCCAATCAGAATTTTTTGAGTTTATGTAGTGGCTTATCATCACCGCCACCGTCCTATGTACCCTCTCCACTCTCCCGTTGCCTTCCGGATGAAAAGGTGACGTGCGAAGCTTCTTAATATTAAGCAATTTGCACACGTTCGTAAACAACTCTGATGTAAAGTTTGTCCCCTGATCACTCAGTAGTGTGTTAGGAACCCCAAATCTTAAAACCCACCGCTTTACGAACGCCTCTGCCACTGTCATTGCTGTTTGGTCACTCAACGGAACCATCACCAAATACCGCGAAAAGTGATCTAGGATGGAAAGTATATATTTATGACCACTGTCTGTCAAGGGCATAGGTCCTACAATGTCAAGGGCCACTAATTCAAACGGCGCCCTTGCCTCAGGCAACTCCTGCAGTGGTGCCCGCGTCCTCCCGTATGGGCTGCGACGACTGCATGACACGCAATCCCTCACGAATCGTTTCACATCGGAATGCAAGGTAGGCCACCAGTATAAAGGCTCAATACGGTTCAAGGTAGATGGCACCCCTGTATGAGCAGATAAGGGATGTTCGTGATACTGCCGTAGAATTTGCGTCTTCATACCCTCAGGGACCACAATTCTTAATCCCCTCCCCGTCTCTCGATACAAGATTTCCCCTTTCATCACAAAACCTCGTTGTGTACGCCACACCTCGCACTGGGAATCCCCCTTTTGCGCCTTTCCGACATCATTTTCCCAAACAGTCTCCGTGGTCTCCACCCGCCTTACCTTCCTGCTTAACCCATCAGCATTTAAATGCTGTTTCCCCGGTTTATGCTCTACCGTATAGTTATATTCACCCAACTTTAAGGTCCATCTCATCAGTCTACTACTCGGGTCCTTCATGCTGAAGAGCCATTTCAGTGCGGCATGATCTGTTATGATTTTAAATTTTTGCCCATATAAATAGCATCGAAAGTGACCCACTCCCCAAACCACTGCTAACAATTCCCGTTCAGTGGTCCCATAATTCATCTCCGCGGAATTCAGCTGCCGGGAAGCGAAAGCAATCGGATGCTCCTCTCCATCAACCTCTTGTGATAGAACGGCCCCAACGGCGATATTGCTAGCATCAGTAGACAAGATGAAGGGTTTTTGAAAATCGGGGTAAACAAGCACGGGGCTTGCCGTCAGAGAATTCTTTAGGGAATTCATTGCCCCCTCGCAATCCGGCGTCCAGGTAAACGATGTTCCCTTTTTCAATAATCTAGTCAAGGGCCTGGCTATTTCCGCATACTGATCGACGAATCGCCGATAATAGTTTGCGAGCCCAAGAAACGATTGCAATTCCTTCACACTTGTCGGCACAGGAAACTTTTGCACGGCTTCAAGCTTTTCGGGGTCTGGGTGGAGACCCGTTCGCGAGATGATGTGGCCCAAATACTTTACTTCAGCGAGTGCGAACTGACACTTCTCAAACTTTAGGGACAATTTTGCACCGTTCAACTTCTCCAAAACCCGCCTTAGTCTCTCAGCGTGCTCTTCGATCCCTTTACTAAAAACGATTACATCATCGAGGTAAACCATACATTGAGTTGGCTTTAACCCGCGGAGCACGCCGTCCATCATTCTCTGGAATGTGGCGGGGGCGTTTCGTAAGCCGAATGGCATACGCTTATACTCGTAATGCCCACTTTCTACTAGGAAGCCAGTCTTTTGCTGCGATTTAGGATGCATCGGGATTTGATGGTACGAACTCGTTAGATCGATCGTGGTGAAATAATCGCAACCGCCCAAATGATCGAGAGTGTCCACTATATTTGGAATAGGGTACACATCAGGGGTCGTCACGGCATTTAATTGGCGGAAGTCAACGCAAAAACGGAAATTAGGCCTCCCATCCAACGACTTTTTTGGGACTATAACCACCGGAGATGCCCACGGACTTTCACTCGGCGTGATGATCCCCGCTTCTAATTGCTCTCGTACAAATTCCTCCACGAGAGGTTTTTGGTGATGTGGGGTCCTATACGGGCGTCGGTAAATTGGCTTGGCGTCCCCCGTGGGGATGTGATGGTAAGCAATGTCAGTGGCTGGTAAACTACCCTTCGAGCAGAACAAGTTCTTATACTCCTCGAGCACCGGTATCAAGGCATTCCTCTCCTTGTCGCCGAGGTGGCGCAATTTTTCTTCGAAATCGACGTCGCTCGCGACATCCTCCACCGCCCTAATGTGGCACTCCCTTCCTTCAACCGCGGCCTCGTCCCGATACACGTCACCCAATGTGGCCAATACAGTGCCCTTGCGGAGGACTACCTCTTCCCTCCCAAAATTCGCCACCTGTACGACAATTCGATTACTACAGTCTATCTTACACAATCCTCGCGCCACAGCACACCCCTCGACACTTTCCAGTGCTGGCTCTGTAATGACCTCGAGCCCCCCAAAAAGCTTATCACTCGAAATCGCTACACACACGCGTTTCTCGCTGCGCGGAGGGACTACTTCTGCGCGATCAAGTCTTACTTCTACACCTTCAGCGCAAATATGAGTTTCCTTCCCCTTCACACGTTCAGTCGTTCCAACGTCACGACCCAACGACCACCTCTGGTTTCCCACGTTGAGTTCTTTGGCGCACACATTGATAACCGCCCCGTATTTCCTCAAAAAATCTAAGCCTAATATACCCTCGATACCCGAAAGATGATCTACTACTTGCATCGGCAAGTCGTACCTAGTGTTTCCCACACGAAAGTTTACTAATTTCTCCCCATGATTCCACATCCTATCGCCCGTTATCCCTAACACTCTAACGGAAGACGATTTAATCCCATTTGTCCCACACACGCTGCGTAGAACAAGGGAAATTTGGGCACCCGTGTCTACGAGCATTCTACACTCCCTCCCAAAAATGTTCACTACTGCCACCAAATCTTGATCCTCTCCTCCTCGTCCAATGCGAGGAAGCACCACACTTACCAGGGGTCGGATACGGCGGCTTCTCCGACCCCGTTTCCGTTTAAACCCCCAGTCGCAGGAGTTCGCTGGCGGTTCCGGCAATCGCGAGCGAAATGGCCCTCCCTGCCACAGGCAAAGCATTTCCTTCCCCCGCTGCAATCCCTCGCCATGTGTCCGGGCTGTCCGCAGGAAAAGCAGGTGCGCTGCCCAGTGGTCTGGAATACCCGACGGGTTGGCGGGTTCTCCCTCGGTCTGCTCTCCGCTTCCTGGATGCGGATGGCAGTGCTGATGGCGGCATCGAAGGTCTCCGGGGCGGTCAATCGGCACTGGTGCCCTATCTCTCCGGATAGCCCGCGCAAGAACGTGTCGAGCGCCCTTTGATCCGCCTCTGCTCGTCTTTCCGCGACCTGCTCCGCGGTTCCTTCCATTGAGTACGTTCGCGCGTTTATGGCTCTCACTCGATCCGCGAACGGCTCGATCCCTTCACCCGGATTTATTCTGAGAGTCGAAAGCACTTCCCGGAAAAACCTGGCTGTTTTCTTAGATCGATAACGCGAGGTGAGTTCATTTTTGAATTCTAAGTACGATTCGGTCTCGCGACACAGGTCTTTCGTGCGAATAAAAACGGCCGCATCCCCGCACATTCGTAGCTTCGCGACTCTCAGCTTTTCTCCCTCGGACCACCCACTCAGCTCCGCTATCCCCTCTAATTTTGAGAAGAAGGAGTCAATATCCTCCTCCGCCCTACCCCCGAACTCACTTACGGCGGTAAAGAATGAGAACTGCGGTCTTGACCTATCCACGGCCGCCGCGCCCGACTCTTTCATCCTCCGATTCTCCTCCTCGACTTCCTGGAGGCGCGTACTCAGCTCATTAACGGCTTGTTGGAGCTCCACTTCCCGGCCTCCAAAACTAACACGAGATGCCATGGTCTTACCTGTTCTGATATATATTCGCCTCTGAGGGGACAGATGTTGACCAAATCCCACTTCTGACACCAATTGTTAACCCGCGAAGGGATTTGGGGTCCGTCAGAGGGAGTACAGGGAACAGAACAAGAGCGAGGTAGAGACCAGACCTTTATTGTGTTGACTCCGTTACATCTCGCGGCCAACTGACCACGCAGCAACGCCGTCTCCTTCCACTTGTACACCTTAGCGTCACCTCGTGACTTTACCTGGCCACCTTATTGGCTCGTAAACGCCGCATGTTCGATCATGCGACGGTACATAGTCCGTGCTGACTCTAGGTGTTGGATGAGGCGAGAGAGCTCTCGATGTTCGATCATGCGACGGTACATAGTCCGTGCTGACTCTAGGTGTTGGCTGAGGCGAGAGAGCTCTCCGGAAGCAGGTGGAATGTAAGGGGGGTGGCAAAACTGCAACACACGATGGAATAGGTGTGGAAGGAAAATTACCGAGTCTCTCTCTCTTACAGCTCTTTGTATTCATTTTTTTGAAAATTTTCATTTAATTATTAAATTAAATTTTCTTTCATTTTTAACTTTCTTTTAACGTTAACTTTAACAACAAAAACTTTCATTTTTAACATTCTCTGAGTCCCCGTGTATTCCATTCCTTGGTTGTGGGCATTCACAATACTTTTTTTCCTTTAGCATTCACTTTGTTTTGTCCCATTCAGCTCTTCATTGACTAATTTCCAAACATTGCATGTAACAAATGATGTGGTACGAAGTCACTCGCACGGGTGCATATACACCAGGGTTGAAATTCGCTATGAAAAAATCATTTGACTTGACCGGGATTCGAACCCGGATCTCCCAATTGCCGGTCAGCACCACCAAGCCATCTTCCTTCAAGGCGAATTTCGAGGGGGGTTCATGCGAACTAGATGTTCAGGCCTCAAGTCTACATTGTAGCACATGAGACGAAGTCGTGCTTACAAAGCCACTGTCAGTTCGCATAAACCCCCCTCAAAATTCGCCTTGAAGGAAGATGGCTTGGTGGTGTAACAGGCTAACACACCTGACCGGCAATTGGGAGATTCGGGTTCGAATCCCGGTCAAGTCAAATGATTTTTTCATAGCGAATTTCAACCCTGGTCTTCATTGACTTCTTGTCTCCGGTTTTATTCTCGAAATCAGCTCCTTCGATGCGTGTTCCAAGTCAAATAATCCCATCCATCGTTATTTAACTCTCGCAAGATCCATCGCCATCTAAATCTCCACTAGATGCCACACGTTTACAAATATTTCGAGATATTACACGAAAGTAAAGGAGGCCTTATATTCTAACCGAGATTTACCGTTTCAGTGGTTCGTAAAAGTTCTTTTCAAACTCGAAGCCCTCTCCCTCGAAACCCTCTCGAAGAAGAAAGAAATTCTGCCAATATTGTGGATTTTCTGACTAGAGTTCCGATTAATGACAGCAAATTTAAGGCGTAGCCCAAGGATTCAGGCAGTATTTGAATTTTTTAGACAATAAAGATAACCTAATGTCGAGATCTTGTTGGAACCATACGATGGTTATGCGAGTTTAATACGACGCCCATACTTAGAGCTCTTTGATTTGAAAGAAATTCAGCCAATATAGTGAATTTTCAAACTAAAGGGTCGATACACAACAGCATATTTAAGGACTAATCTAAGGTTTCAGGTTATTTTTCGTTGAATTTGAAATTTTTGAAAATGAAGACTGAGAATTTGCGAGATTCAATTGGAATTGGCCGACGCTTGTACAACTAAGTATAACGACATAATACAATCACACCTCAACGATGCCCGAAGAAAAAGGTAATTAATATTTAAAGCAGTGATTTTCTTAAAGCTTTAAATTATCTTGCGTGATTATAATCAGAGGCTATTATCCATCTGTAATAGATTTCTACTTACCACCTAATTATTTTTATGGTAATCTCAATAAACATTCATCATCTCCCTGTCAACACACTTCTCATTCTCTGTGCCGTATGCATTTTTAATGACCCTCTTCATGTTTTCTATTTGCCCTGTCAGTGTTTAATTATTTGATTGCTGTTTGATATTTTGTCTTCACATTCCTCCTCCTCAAAACTTATTAATTCAGTGAAAAGAAGTTTCTCCTGAACCATATGTGTATGATTGATTGAATCATGCCGTTTTGTATACAATAACTCCTTTTCTGCGTTAATTTCCCATGAAATTAAATGCCTAACGAGAAAAATCTTAATTGCATATTTTTCACTAATGTATACATCGGAAATTATATAGTAATAGTACATTCGACAAATGATTTATCGTGATCCCGGCGTTGTGCTTGTCTGCGAAGGCAATGGAGAAGCTCCGTGAAGAGTCCACTTGCATATCGTCATCCACAGCTCTACAGCCCGGTGTGGGCCTCGGCTTCCTCTACAATGTGCCTCCATTCACATCTTCTTTTTGCTTTTTCCCTCAATCCCGTGACTCCCATTGCCTTCAAGTCTTCTTCAGCATCCTGTAACCATCTCTTCCGTGGTCTACCTCTCTTCCTGACCCCTTCCATCTTGCTATTTAGAATTAATTTTGGCATTCTTTCGATTCCCATTCTTTCTACCCGACCATGCCAGCCGTAGTGCTTTGAAGAATCTAACTATGTCTTTTTCTTCTAGAATATCATTTATCTCCATATTCATTGTAATCCTCCATCTCTCTCCTTCTTAAATTGGGCCATAGATCCTCCTTATTATCTTTCTTTCAAATTTCCTAAGGATTTCTTCATCGTGTTTTGATAGAGTCTACGTCTCAGCCCCATAAGTAACTACTGGTCTTATCAGGGTTTTATAAATCTTCAGTTTTGTGTTCCTAGACAGCAAGGTTGATTTGAGTAGAGGTACATTCTCTAAATTGGCTTTATTGCCTTCCATTACTCTGTGGTTTATTTCATCAGACACTTTATTTTCATTTTCCATATGACTCCCAGGTAAGTAAATTCCTTGACCCCCTTAAACTCATAACTTCCAATTCTTATGTTTTGCGGGTCTCGGGCGGCCTGTGAAGATGACATTTTCATATATTTGGTCTTCTCGTTATTGATTCTGTGTCCCATTCTTTTACCAGTGTCTTCTAAAGTGCTAAACATTTCCTCAAGATCAGTTAGATTACGAGTTATCAGTGCTATATCGTCTACATATGCAAAACCTTGTTTGGATTTATGCACAATAGTTCCTCTTGATTTCATTTCTTTCATAGCTTGATGTAAAGCTAAGTTGAATAAGACAGCTGAGAGTGCATCCCCTTGTCTCACACCTGAGGTCATCTTGAAAGCTCTACTTACTCTACCCCCAATATAAGCTTTACATTGTGATTCTTTGAATGTCAGTGAAACCAATATGATCAATTTCTCTGGAATACCGTAACCTCTCATAGCATTTAGCATTTCTATCCTATTCACTCTGTCAAAAACTTGTCGAAAGTCAATGAATAGAATATGTAGATCGACATTGTATTCGTAGCACTTCTCCATTGTTTGCCTTACTGTGAATATCTGGTCAATGGTACTTCTCCCCGACCTAAAACCACACTGATATTCTTCCAGAATATTTTCGGCATAGGTGCTCATTCGTTTTAGGAGAATACTTATGAAAATTTTATATGCTACATTCAACAACGTGATGCCTCTGTAGTTTTTACAATCATATTTGTCACCTTTTTTAAATATTGGGCTAATCAAACCTGTCTTCCAATCTTCTGGTAATTCTTCTGACTTCCTTATAGTACAAACTAGCCGATGTAATACTCCAATTAAATCCGGACCTCCATATTTCATCAACTGTCACTCCATCTTCCCCTGGTGCTCTTCCATTTCTTTGTTTTCTAACACTTTCATATACCTCTTCTTCAGTTGGAACGGGCACTTCCTCGCCTATTCTGCGTATTTGTATCCAATCGCATATGCCTCGCTTCATTTTTTTTCATTTTGCAGTCTTACTCCCCGGTGGCGGCGGGGTAAAGTCCTCGCATGCTAACCCGAGGGTTGCGGGTTTGAGTCCCGCCGGGGTAGAATATTATCTGTCCAGGACATGGGTGTTTGTGTCTCGTCCGTTGTTACTGTTATCCACCCGACGTAAATTGGTACATTGTGCTGTATTCGGGATAGTGAAGATGAATAAAATAAATAAAATAAAAATAAAATACTCATTTTTTGGGATACTGTTCCTATTCCTGATACTAGTCTCAACTATTCTTTCATTTTCACCCTACGTATGAGTCAGGTTAGAAGTTACGGCATATTAAAGTTACAATTCTTTCTTAGTTTCTGTTATTTATTTATTTATTTTATTTATTTACTTAATTTGTCCACATACAGCATACTTGCCAATTTACAGTGGCCCAATATAACAAACACAGAAGATAGACACATACAATTCAAACAAAACTAAGATCAAAGATCGTAGGCTTTCCCGGCGAATACTATAGGTAGATAAATATTTCTCGGGTTTGGCACCGGGTAAGGCTGTTTAAGGCCAACGTTTCGATGAGAAACTCACTCATCGTCATCAGGGCTAAGTCAGACGTTGGCCTTAAACAGCCTTACCCGGTGCCAAACCCGAGAAATATTTATCTAAAACTAAGATCAATAACAATTTATTAACTTTTTTTTTTAAGGGGCCCAGCGGAGAGAAGCGATTAAGTATTGCTAGCGAAATGAGAAAGAGCGCGTTGTGCAAAAGTGTTGGATGAAAGCAAAAACGGATCAATGTTGGTAGGAAGAGAATTTATCAGGGAGGAGAGGCGGAAGTGGAGGGAGCGTTTGGTCAAGGATAATCTAGGTGCCGTGCTTAGCCATTTGAAATTCAAACATGGCGGGTGAATTTTTTGAAGACATTGCCATGAGAAAAAATTCTTCTTCAAAATTCACCCGCCATGTTTGAATTTCAAATGGCTAAGCACGGCATGAGTGCTGGTGAAAGATACTGACTCTTGGTTGTGGCTTCTTTGAAGTCCTCATCTCCCTTGCGTTGCCAACTTTGATGGACCGCCAAGTGCCTAAGATCTAGTTGCCTTGTATCCTCCAAAATTGCCGTGGGAATTAGGAAGCCTGGATAGCGTAGTGGTCTGCGCATTGGAACGGGAAACCAAAGGTCCGTGGTTCGATTCCCGGTCCAGGCCGAATTTTTCTCATGGCAATTTCTTAAAAAATTTTACCCGCCATGTTTGAATTTCAAATGCCCTATGAGGATCAAAACTAATTCAGGTGGGAACCGATTCCTCGACCACAGCATCAGCTGGCAAGCACAACTAAACCGCCACGGTGGCCAGATACTCCTTTACTCAAGTCAGATTCATATAAAATGGTGACGAAGTAACTAATAGGAGTCGTCTCAAGGACTGAAATACTAGTCTCTGCGTGCAAATAAGTATCTCTGAATAACACATGAACACCTCTTCTCCTGGTGATAAGAAAAACACGGGGGAAATCATCTTGGGAGGAAGATGTCAGTTAAAAAATCTGTGGGCTCCTGAGCTCCCAGAAGCCGGTAAATACGTTAGTCCATTGTCACGAAAAAGTGTCCTAAACCCTGGATACGTAGAGCGAAATGTGCATCCTAACTTGGGCATAAATGGAGAACCTGTCCTGTTGCGCTACTCGATTAGAATTTATTCCTATCATTCACCGGGAATGAGATGATTCGTAACATGCACAAATCTCGCTACCATCTTTCATTCAATTTGTATATCCACACAGTACCGTCACGTGAGACGGAAGAAGTACAACGGATATCAAGCGGAGAATAGCCCAAGCTAAGAAGTCGTTCATGGGAAAAAGACAACTGCTATGCTCGAAGAAGATAAGACTACAAACCAGGAAGCAGTACGTGAAAACATTCGTGTGGAGCGTAGCACTCTATGATCAGAAGAATAGACCATTGGAAAAGTGAATTGATACAACTGTTATGGTCAATAACAGACTAGATTCCTTGGAAACCTAGTGCTGCAGGAGGATTCTGAAGTCAAAATGGATGGACAAAATAAGATATGATAAAGTGGTGTTGAGACGAGTAGAAGAGGAAAGGACCATGTGGAACACCATACAGAAAAGAAGAACAAGATGGATTGGACACAACCTCAGACACAGTGAGTTTGTGAAGAACATAATTGAAGGAGGAATAGAGGAAAAAGTCCTCAGAGCAAGACCCAGGAGTAAGTTCATGGACCAATTAAAGAGGAAAGTACATAGAAAGAGATGCCAGGAGGTAATGGAACTAGCGTTAGATAGGGAAGGGTGGAGGGCTGCAGTAAACCAATCTTAGGATTGAACGACCAATGATGATCACAGTAATTTATTTTTGACGAAGAAATCCAACGCCATTAAGGGAATCAAGGTGGGACAAAACGCCCTCATTTGGTTGTTACGACTTTTTTTAAGTATTATTTTTTTGGTTATTTATCCTGGGTTGGATGAGACGGAACCGTCCCCTCTTCCCCCAACCTAGTACACACACAAACACCCATGTCCTGGGCATTATATTCTACCCAGGCGGGACTCGAACCCACGACCCTCGGGTTAGCAGGCTAGGACTTTACCCCGCCGCCACCGGGGCCAACTTCGACCAGGTCGCAGTCAGAGTTAACATATTAATTTCACGAACGTGAGGGTGTGATATAATTGCGGTCACTCATTTAAAACCATCCTTATTTCCTTGCGCACTTTTCGCATACCTGCACCCTTCCCCCGCGTTAACTTGTACCTACAACCGACGGACTCGAACATGAAATCAGAACAGGGTCGCGTATTTCATTAAAAATGACGAAGGTGTACCTCCAATCCTCTCAATTTACCCATCTTGAAATTAAAAAAAAAAAACATTTACGCCATCTCCCGTTTCTCCATTCTCCACTTCGACCAGATGCGCTCGCATTACAAACACAAGTTCACGTGAAAATGAGTCCACTAGATCAAACAAATGGAATTTTTAATTAATAAACAGCGCCCATAACCGCACGGATACCCCTGCGTGCAGTGGATCCCAAAGGATCGATTTTTTCCTCTCTCCATCTCTCGATTGATCGATCATTTCTCATCTCCTTCCTCCTCGTTTGTCTTTTTTTTATTTTACTTTCGAGTGAGTTGAGGATCGTGCAATCGCATGGGAGTCGGTCCCGTATTCTGCGCGTCCCGTTCCATACCCTCGTCCGTTCGCCCCTCCTTATACACAAACCCTTGGCACACATGTGAAAGCGGGAGAGGAGGGCGAGGGAAAGATGGAGCTGGCGTCAATTAATCAAGGGAGCATAATAAATTGGGACGTGTATTACGGACGCTCTACTCCCAAAAAAAATGCAGCTTGAGCTTCGTAGTAAAGTGTCGGAACAAGTTTCTCTGAGTTATACGAAATAAATCACTCCAAATCATATAAAGTGAAGGAAGAAAATAGAGTTTTCAAATGTACCTTTTCTGTTATGAGCATTTGCACATTAACGTATTAACATTGTTTATCATATTTCTAGACGACATGGTCGTCTGCCGAAGACACTCATTGGTCGTTCAATCCTAAGATTGGTACCAACCTACAGCCCTCCACTCTTCCTTATTTAGTGCTAGTTTCCTTACCTCCTCGGATTTCTTCCTTTCTACTTCTTCCTCTTCATTTGGCCGATGAGCACATTCCTGGGTATTCTTCTGGGAACTTTTCACTTTATTTTGCAATATATAGGAAAACAGCATGATTCGTAAATAACTTCTCCCGAAGAACAGGAAGAGTTTTATTGCTGATGGAAGGACTAGGCTGAGAGCCACGCGCTAGGTTTAGATTACTTGAACAATCCAGATCAGGCGAGATTCAAGGCGATGGGAAATACTTTTGTATTAATCATCATCATTGGTCGTTCAATCCTAAGATTGGTTGATTGCAACCCTCCATCCTTCCCTATCTTATGCTAGTTCCCTTGACCCCTGGTAGCTCTTCCTATGTACTTTCCTCTTTATTTGGTCCATTTCACATTTCTGGGTCTTTCTCTTGGGAATTTTCCCTCTATTTCGCCTTCAATTGCGTTCTTCGCAAACCCGTTGCGTCTCAGGGTGTGTCCAATCCATCTGGCTCTTCTTTTCTGTGTGGTCTTATCCTCTTCTACTCCTCTGTACAATTCGTCATTTCTTATTTTTTTCGCCCATTTTATTTTCAGCATCCTCCTCCTCCAGCACCGGCTCCTAGTCTTTTCTGATCAAGGTTTTCCAATGGTCAATGCTTCCGATCCATTAAGTGCAACGCTCCACACGTAAGTTTTCACATAGGTACTGTTTCCGGCTTCCTCCACTTGATGTTCGCTACCGAAGTAATAGTTAATTATACGAACTTAAATGTGTTGAAAACAGTGGGCCTATCTCTAGAGCTGATAAAAGCTAGAAGGATAATAAGGGGAACTTATAGCACAATCATATCTTCCCACCCAAGATTCATGACTAACTACAACAGAAACAGCGATTACAATATCACGAGAAGCGAAAACTAAAGTCGACCCAATGCATCTTGATTTTTTAAAAAGCTGTTACAGGATTCCTCACAAACTATTAGTGTTCAATTCGCAATTTTTTGTGTAAAGAAATATATAGTTTATTGAATTTACGATTTCGTAACTGACCCAAAGCAAAGATGTTGCTTGTAGATTTTGAAATAAGTGCGGCATTTTATTAAGAGCATTGGAGCTTCAAACTATAGGTTCTGTACTAGGCCCAGGAATAACTTTAACGATGACAGAAAATTTGAAATATTCCTGAAACGTATTAATTGTGAAGTAATTTCCGTTGCTCCAGCTGATTGGAGGTGTTTAAAAAGTAAGATTATCGATTTTCACCATCTAATTCACAGCACAGCATGTGACGTCATTTTGGCACAGAAAGTTGGCCGACAAACGATATTTTTGATGGTTAGGTCTTTCCAAAATCATTCACTATTTATAGAAAACAGAATCAACCGAGTCAGTGGAGGAGTATTTGTTGCTGTAAAGAATAAATTCGTCTGGCGAGTGAACATTTCTCCAGTGATTAGTCTAGAATATGAATGGTGCCCAATTTGATGTCCTAAATGAAAAACAATATTTGTGTGATCGAATCATAGAACACCCGACACTGAAATTTATTTGTGCGCTATGGAACATATGGGTGATTATTTACCTTCTGCCAAACTCCCTTAAGGTGGCCTGCAGGGCAATATGTAGATGTTTGTAATGGAGATTAGTAAAAGCTTGGTGGATACCAGGAGTTCCACAAGGAAGCGTGATCTCCCCGTCATTCCTTATTTATAAAAATGGAATTTACTCTAGAGTGAGCGGTAAATTCAGATTGTTTGCAGACGATGTGGTCCTCTGACGAGAAATTACCACATGCGCGTACTTAATAGTTCTCTCATCGGCGCTTAAAATAATTTTAAAATTTGTTTTTATAACCCCATGACTATTGGAAAGGTTACTTTTAATTCTAAAGACACTTACGAAAATCCGGAGGGAAGTGGGGTGTACTCGCTAAGATGTGATTCTCCCAGATGTCATTGCTTTTGAGTCAAATTAAGAACTAGAATGGTTGGTTCAGAAAATTTAAGGCTAGAATGGCTGAGTATTTGAGAAGTTTATGACTTCAACTCTTTGTTTACAAAACATCAGCTGGAATTGAACCACTCCTCTAGGTATAATCCCTTCATTTTATATTTTAGTGACAAAGGTGTTAAACTCGATTTTTTTAGCAATTAAACTTTACACCCTCAGGCGTCACTTCGTGGAAGTATTTTATACTTGAATCCATATTAAAACAATCCTTGTACTTTTCCACTAATATTTATTAATGTACTACGCATTTCGCAGCTTGTTGCAGGCTCAGGTACAATAGTTATGTGTGTTATTTGTTATATATTATTATTATTTATGTATGTTATTTATTATATATTATATATAAATATGTTATTTATTGAAATTTACGATAGTAACCAACGCTAAGTAGTTGGAGGGGGGTGGGTTGGAGAACAAACTATTTCCTGGGTGAAAAGGCAGGGGAACATAGGTTAGGGGCTTGTAAAAAGGGAAATTTTTTCGGAAAGGAGTTTGGAGGGGTGCAGAAAAAGAAACCCGTTGCAAAGGTTGCTGGACTCTCTGATAATTTCCATTTGCTCCAATGCATCCATATTTAAACCTTTTGGTAGGATATGTAGAATTTCTTGGATAAAATCACTTACGTGATTGTGAGTTGGTATCTACATTTAAGTAACTTCGTGAGTGAACACCCACACATGTGCACACAAGTGAGTAGACATGCATAGAATAGACGAGTAGTACGAGTACGCTGAGAATATACAGCATTTGGTACAAAAATTAGGCGGCCATACTATTAGTGATTACTTCTGATTTACACCTCAACTTATGGACTCGAGGTTTTGAAATACTTAGCACAGGATTGGTAGATGGAATTATTGACAAAAGATAATTTGTGCTAGATAGTTCCTTAATCATAATGGAGACCATATTCGAATTTAACGTTATAATTTTAGCTGCTGTAGAAAGCATGAAATAAAAACTACATTAGTAATAGTGCAATAATATACATGCATATGTATGAAATTCTAGGTAATCCAAAATATCCACATTTGATTTTACTCATTTTTTCAAGTTATATGTTTAAGAATCCTCCACAACGGAAAGTTTTTTTATGATTCTGAAAAAATTTCCGCGGTGGCAACATGGTTTACTTTTTAAAAAAGTCGAGAAAACATATACTCTACGCACTGTTAATTTTTGACGAGATCTAGTTATTAAAAATGCCTCAATTTTTAAACAAGGTCTCTCTGCACAGCTTAACCCACCATTTCCAATGTAAAACGGCTGTTGCTATATGTCAAATCTCGGAAAGTAGTTCGGTAAGGGGCTGATATTTTGGTATCTTTGGAAGAGAAAGATATTTTTCTTTAAAATGAGACCATATTAATTGATTTCTTGGTGAAATGATATTTTGCTAAAACTACCTTGAAACAAGAATTTCGGTAAAATGCCAAAAGTACATATTGACTCAATTCTGTCGTTAATGTAAAAAATCTTCGCCCAAAGAAAGGCTATGGATGTTAATAATAATAATAATAAACTCATTTATTATTATTATTATTATTCTAGGAGTTTGTTCTAGGAGTGAACTCCTTTGGAACATATAAATGAAATACAGTGGTGTGAAAGACAATTAATATGTGAATAAGCCAATCAGGAAACAAGAAAGGGGAGTTATCATATAAATTGCTAACAATAGACATATACAACATTATCATTTAGCAATGTAGAAAAAGAACTGAATCTCTTCTTCTAACAGAAAAACGAACATTAAACATATCAATAAACAAATGACACAACTTTAAAAAAGAAAATTTAGCTTAACAAGTGAAAAGAAAAAAAAAAGGAACAGAATTGCTTCTTCTTTAGCAACAATGGACATTAATCACATCAATGAACTGATAAATGAGTTACATGGTCAGCATTCATGGTCAGCATTCCGGAAAGTAAGTGTGTGATAATCTTTCTCTTAAATATTACCAGTGATGCACTGTCTTTTACCAGTTTAGGCAAGTCATTCCACAGCTTTGAGGCAACAACTGTAAACGATTTCTGGACTGTAGCTGTCCGGAACTGGGGGGGAAGTTACTGAAATATTAGTCTTATTGATGCAGCCGTATTAGTGATATCAATGCCTTTTGGTTCGGAAATGAAAGTTCTTCACTTGTATGTACAGCTTGATCATCCTTTCCAACTCTCTCTCTGTGCTTTGAGCATTACTAATTATGTTACACTTTGATATGGGATACACTTGAATTGTAAATAGGTATGACCGCATAACTCTTTATTATGTTAAGTTGTACGCTTGAAATTAATCATTGAAGAGTCATTATGATGAATACTATCGAACTCTCCTTTATATGCATAAGTATTACCTTGTAATATCAATTAGCATATTGGCGGTCAACAATTAATTGATTCAAGGGTTCGGATGATACTCTAAACCACTTTTTTCTTTCAAAGGTTGCAATTTAACTTTCATTAAAAATGTTCTTGCATTTTCGTACTTATTATGGCAACTTGATAATTTTCTTCGTTAAATCTGCCATTATATTTGTTTTCAGATTATTTTTGTATTAAAATAATCTCTGGAATGGTTTTTAATTTCCTGTTGTTTAAGCAAGGCGACTTGTAAATTTCCATACCACATAGCTTCTTTTTCTGTATCATCTGCATGTTCCATTAGACATTGTCCTAATACAATAAATTTATACTCTATTCTAATGTGCTTATAGGTATCTATGCTTTTATTGTGCAATTTTTTTACAAAACACATTGCCTTGGATGTTTGAAAACAAATCCACTACGAGTAATTTCCGCTGCTTTGCTAGGTGAAAACTTGATTTTATAAAAATACTTGATTCCGGAATGATACCCACAATTAAAATCAGGATTATTGTTTAGATGTCTAAAATCCTATGGGCTGAAATTAAAGTTGTGAACTTCTGCTAATTTCGGTGCTTGATTTTTTTTAACTGGTAAAAAATTCATTTAAAAATACTGCATTCCCGCATGTAATTCAAAATTTAAATCAGGATTATTGCTTAAATGCCAAAAATCCCACGGACTGCAACATATTTTGTAAACTTCCCCCAATTTAGAGGCATGATTTTATTTTTTTTTAACTGGTAAAAAGTTGATTTTAAAAATACTTCATTCCTGAATGCTATTCACAATTTAAATCAGGATCATTGTTTACATGTTAAAAATCTTACTGGCTTAAGTAAAAGTTGTCAACTGCCACTAATTTCGGGGCTTGATTTTAGTTTTTTTAACTGGTTAAAACTTTATGTAATAATTGCTTCATTTTTGAATGCTATCCAATATTTAAATCAGGATTATTGTTTACATGTCAAGAAAACCCACGGGCTGCATTAAAAGTTGTAAACTCCCGCTAATTTGGAGGCTTTGAACGCGATCGAAATTTGAGTTACGCCGTTGAGGCCGTAATGACGCCCGCAATGCGAATATGCACGGTAATATTGGGCCCCTCCCCATATAGCTCCAAACTCGTCCTTCATACGTCAGCACCCTCTCCCCTCTGCTCCTTTCCCACGTCCTCCTCCACATCATGGTAACACACACCTCCCCTTCACTCACGCCTCACCCCTCCGTCGCAACCCCTCCCTATTCCACCCCCTCACCGTAATCCTGGAACTCATATCCCTAGCACCCCTCTGCTTATTCGTATCTCAACCCCCGCTTTGTCCACCACCCCCCGCCCTCAGCCACTATCTCCATCTCGTCATTTCACTCTGCAAACCCTTTCCCGCCATCACTTTCAACGTTCCCCCTCTCCACCGCCAAACGTGTATCCTGCCGCAACCTTCCCCCCTCCCCCCCACCATCTCATACCCTCGGACTCATCATCTTGCCAGTTCCCCCCCCCCTCTGTCTGACACCCCCCTCTCTTTCCCCCCAGCTTTCCCTCCTCTCTCCGCTTCACCAAACCCTCCCCTTCCTTCCTCACCCTCCACGTTCTCCTCCGTATGATTCACTTTTAATAAGACCCACTACAAGCGGTGATCAATCTGCTGGCGAAGGGGCCTTTAGCTTCAATAAGGGCTGCGGTGTCTGATATGCCCAGCACAGACGTTGGCGAGGCCCGAAAAATATACGAGGGAGAGAGGCGGCAAGCAGCGGCACACACGGCCCAGGATGCATTAGTAAGGGAAGAAGTTAATTGTGTTTTTAATAACACCGAGTTTTTCTCTCTCTCTCTCTCTCTTCCTCACGTCTCATATTCTCTTTCTCTCTCTCTCGCTCTCTCGTACTCCACACACAAGTTTTTCATCTTTTCTTTCCCCAATTTTTTTTTATTATTTATCCCCGAATATTAAAAAAAATCGACCCGAAGTTTTATATTGCCGAGTTTTTTCGACCGAGAGAGTCGCCGACGAAAGTTTTCAGATAGTATCATTGCGGAGAAAATGCTCATAAGTGCTCGCTAGAAGGAGAAGCGAGCGTTATTTTTATGCGCAGGCTTGTTAGTGCCGTCCTATTTTCTACCCGTGTCAACTTATAGCGTCTCTTCTATTAAATTCGGACGAAAGACATTGGTGACGGACGCAGTAAAATTTAAATTTTTGGTGGAGGTATAAATCTTTGGAGTTTCCCGTTCTAATGTATCGACTGTAGTTGGTTGTTGAGACACATTACTTATTCCTAAGATGCGATGGTTGATTGAAAACTCAGTGTATTTCTAGGGCACGAAGAAACGACGTGATATAACTCTCAAGCACTACCAGATTCAGGGTGCCGAAACATTCCTACTCAACTCTGTCCAGGAATTTTAGTACATCTTTACACATTTTTAGTAATCATTTGAACAATGTTCATTATTAATGTGCAATGTAATAATTTATGCCAGATTTACGACACCGATCTACTTAAACTAAGTATTATTCAATGGCCTAACAGACCACATATTTCACCTCTTCACGAATTAAAATGTTGAATCCTTTGTTGCATGGTAGTGAAACATGGGTATGTCAGGATATACATAAGAGTAGACTAAACGCCGTGGGTATGAGTTACCCTAGGAGTGTTTGCGGCAAAAGTAGGATGGATAGGGTCAGGAATGAGTGAGTAGTAAATGAATGTGGGTTAGATGCTCCAGTAATGGACATATGTGAAAGGAGTGTGCTTCGTTGGTTTGACCATGTTGAGAGAATGGATATAGCTACACTTAGGATCACTCGAGTGACGAATATATAAATAAATAAATAAATAAATAAATAAATATATATATATATATATATATATATATATATATATATATATATATATATAAAGTTCTTGCGAAGATTCCACGAACGTGGCAAACAATATAAATCTTCGTCACAGGGTGACACTAAACATAAAACATAAAAAAGCAAACTCACGAGTTAAAATTTTCGGTGGGTCGCCCGCACCTTCGTCAGTGATAGATCTATCACTGACGAAGGTGCGGGCGACCCACCGAAAATTTTAACTCGTGAGTTTGCTTTTTTATGTTTTATGTTTAGTGTCACCCTGTGACGAAGATTTATATATATATATATATATATATATATATATATATATTGTGACGGTACGACCTCCCGTCTCAGCCCTTACGATGCTCAGATCAATGCCCCTCCTTACCTTATCTTCTCTTTCCGCCGGGCAGGTGAATGTCACTTTGTGAGTCGGTCCCGAGAAATTAAAAGAAAAGGGGACGTGATTTCCAATCACGTTCAGATTAAGGGCGCCACTCAGTACCGCAGCACGTGCTAGCCTCAGTCGGTAAGAACAAGGACGTTCAAATGCATCATGGGGTGGTCCTTGACAAGGTGGGCGATGTAAAAAGCACACGGGTAGGGCCATATGACGCGAGCACTGGAAAGGTTACGCGAAGCGTACGAATGAACGTGCGACCTTTTTCCCACAAACAACATTTATTGGATGAAATAACCATCAAAATGAACACTGGTGGCACACAAAAGCTGATTAACCTATGTCTTACTAACTAATGATGGATGATTGATTTCGATGGGTATGTATGTATGAAAAAATCACACTCACAGCTGACTGAAATTCAAATAAAGGTAAAATTAATCACTTCCTCGCACGAAGTGGTGGCCCAATACACTTAACATATTATCTACAATATGCCCGCAAAGTAATTATTTTAGGTGTGTTTAATATTAGGCGATTAAGTTTAATATTGTACGAAGTATTATCACATATGGGAGTGAGATATGGCAGATGAAGGAGGAAACGAAACAAATTCTAAATGTGACGGAGATGGATTACTGGAGACGATCCGCGGGTTTGTACAGACGGTAAAGAATCACGAATGGGAGAATAAGAAATATTATGTGAGTCACCCACATAATAGTGAATGGCATTAAAGAAATAGCTTATGACGAACGAGAGATTACCTATGCAAATTTTAATGTGGAATCCTCGAGGTAGAAACCAGAGGCTGAGGCAGTCACTGCGCTAAAACTTCCATTTAAAAAATAATATCTCCCTGGATACCAATGGTATTATCAAAACCTATGTAAAATATTAAGTTAATGTTAAGTTAATTTAGTTTTGATATAGTGTTGGACATGTTGAGAGAATGGATGAGATTCGAATAACGAAACAGATATATCAGAGTGAAATGAATGGTGCGAGAGATAGAGGTAGAAGATTCCCAGGCCCAGAATTAGATGGAGAGAAGGCATAGAAAAGGCAATAAGAGAAAAGCAGTTGCCTGGGTGAATAAGGACAATGGTGTTGCAGTACGTTAAAAAACCGAATATTTGTGCATAATGATAGGCGATAGTTAAGGCATAATTAGCCAGCCGTCATTTCCACAAAAATTGATGAAATCAGGGAAAAAAGCCTTTGATTTCATCCTTCGCCATTAATTAAATCCATCATTCTCGAGGTAAACATCATTTTTATGATCTAAATTTTTTGTACTACTATTGACGGCGTCTGTTAGATCTGTTAGAGACAACTGTCTGCGTCATAGCTTGCGATCTTAGGAGTGATTTTTTTTTCAGTTAACTTGATTTTCCAATAGAACTATACTTCCTCGTGGACTGTATCTTGGAAGTTGAGATTATGTTACCACTGGTACTCTAGTCACATGTTTTCAAATTCCTCATTTGTAATTTTAAATTGGAATTGATTGTATTGGCAGTATCTTTGTGGAATTCCTTCTAATGAAATTATGAATGACTTAGTTTTCCACAAAAGATTTATTACGTTCTTACGACGCGGGTTTCATCATCAGGCACAGACATAGAGAAGTACGTTGCCTGAATAGCCAAAATGAGAGGGGGAAGGTTGTCTTCAGGTGACGGGTGGGAGGTTATCACTCCCCTCTCATTTTTGACTATTTTAGCCAGGGGTGGCCAACCCTCGGCCCGCGGGCCGCATGCGCCCGCCCGGCCCGCCTTGAACATATTTCCTGCCCACAAGATTCATCACATTTTAATACAATAACTTTAACACAATAATAATAACTCATTATGTTTCAATTTTTCACTCCAAAATAATGTCTATAATGGATTTCAATCTAATGTGGGGATCAGGGTTGTGAAACGTAACGAAATTTCGTTCCACGGACCGCTTCGGGAAGGGTTCGGTCCAGAGAAACGGTACGTATAACCGAACCTCTTCCTTAACGAAACGCTTGTAACGAAAAATGTTTCGTCACAAATGTGTAACCAAACCGTTCTTGAGAATTTTGTTACAGAAACGAAAAAAATTGTTTCGGTTACGGTTCGCAAGCAAAGAAAACGGTTCGGTACGAAAGATATGTAGACACGCGAGAAGAGAAAATGTTGGCACCAAACTAAAATCTTCATACAACATTCTATTTTCGTCCGTTTTTTAACACCTTTATGAGGAGGCACCTCTCAGAGACGGTCATTTTAGGAGCCTCTGGGTGGGAGGGTCACACTTTGTGGGAGGGTCACACTGACTCTGGTCCCTACCACCCGCCTTACCGTTACTCCCAGCACACTCACCCACCCACTTGCATTTTATAGAAACGGTCATTGAGTTAAATATTAAAAGTTGAGTTGAGATATAAAATTTTATATCCCCACCGGGGATATATGCATTTCTAAATAAACTACTAAATTATGGAGTTATGATGCATCTCCAAAGTGGCCTGCAAGATCATCTTGGTTGGCCACCCCTGATTTAAGCTATGTGTTTTTTTTTACTATGTCTGTACATGATGATGCCGCACAGCGATGCATCCCGGGTCGTAAGAACGTTATAAATCTTTTGTGGAAAACTAAGTAATTATTCATTTCATTATTAAATGGTCTTTAAAATTTTATTTATAATTTAAATTATACATAATGAACTAACTTTATATTGACCAACCATGGCCTTAAGTTTGGTCAGCCCTCGTCGTACATTTCCGCGATTGGTTTCAATATACTATTTATCGGTGACAATTACTTGATATTTCACGTCTTGCAATTTCATATTTGATTTGATATAGTCAAAGAAGACTGGATATTATAGAGAGAGAGAGGATGAAGTTATACGAAACACTATTGAGATGTTGGCTCGAAGAAAATGAATATATTAGGGCGGCTGTAGCGGTAATCGTGGGTCAGCGAGAGTACATTTAACAAAAATCGAGTCTAAATAATTCTTAGATTCGGCCTGAGACCTGCTATTTGCTAGCTACCATTGTAATAATATTAATTTTGTTATGTCCTGTAAAAAATACTCAAGGTTGTTTGAGTGAGATAGTTCCCTAGTCATAATAGGTGCTGATAAAAGATACTGTCGCTAGGTGGTGGCTTCTTTGAAGCCCTCTTCTCCCATCCGTTGCCATCTTTGATGGACCGCAAGGGCCTAAGATCTAGTTCCATTGTATCCACCAAGATTGCCATTAGAATCAGGAAGCCTGGATAGCGCAGTTGTGTGCGCAATGGTCCGGTAAACCAAAGATCCATGGTCCGGGCCGAATTTTTCTCATGACATTTTCATCAAAATATAAACTATGCACTATAAATTTTTTGACGAGATCGAGGTGTTAGAAACTCCTCATTTTTAAATAAGGTCTTTATGGAGTGTATGTACTTACTATTTCCCGTGTAAAATGGCTGGTATTTCTCGTCAAAAATCTCGGATAGTATTTTGGTAAGGGGCTAGTATTTTAGTATCTTTGGAAGTGTGAGATATTTTCTTTAAAATGAGACAAAATTCATTGATCGATAAAAGAAATGGTATTTCGCTCAAAATGCCTTAAGAAATTGAATTATTTGGAAATTTATCACATGCGTCAGAAGGCTACACTTTGAACCAATAGAAATAGCTTTGAATTGTAAAATAAACAAATATGTAATTAGTGTTTATTCTCTTCATCTGTTTTATTTTTGGGTTTTTCTGCCTGTACCGTTCCAGTCTCTTGCTTTCGCCATACTTTCCTCCAATGATGTCAATGGTTTCAGGCTCGGTTGTGGAAGTTCATCATGAATAATGAAAGAGAAAACATGGTTGATTCCACATCTAGTTTCGACGCAGTGGTGTTATTTTCAAGTGGGAAGATGACGCCGTCGCTGCATCGAAACTACTAAGCAGTACCTTAAAATAAATTGGTGAATTCAAACAAAGTTTTTTTTTCACTTTCCTCTAATCTTTACTCTATCCAACATCATATACGTATTTGTTCTTTTCCCTCTTTTCCCTTCTGTCTTTCCCTCTAAAACAGTCTTCAACAAACACTCACTACTCACACAACATTCTAACCAAATCATTTTTCTTTTCATGATATTCTCTTCCAGTTGTCTCTCTTCTCCAATTCTTTTAAACTTCTCCTCATTCTTTCTCTATCCTTCCATCTGAATCCCTCTTTTTATTTCATCTTTCCGCAAAATCAATGTCCCTGCTCCATATAGCATCACACTCTAGATCTAACTTTTTGCCAGCCCCTTTCTCAGTTCCTTTTTCAAGGGTCCTCACACCAGTTTCTTTTAATTATTATACCCTAATTGTGCAGTATATATCACTAATTATACCGCACATGCAAAGTTTCACGCAAATCTGTTCGTTGGTAAAACCCGCTCCAGCCACCTCAAAACGATAAGATAACCCCAGGTCTCGGCGTAGAATGAACGGATAACCGGCGTCATTTGGGACGTTATATCTCAGCATTAGGCCCCACAGCAGTCTGGGCTACTTGGTCCCTGCTTTGTACAACTGTTCGTGAACTGCGTAAGACTACACTTTCATTTCCTCCGTTGAGGCAGGCGGTCTCTTGCACCAAATGCCGCGTACACACAGCAACATTAATTGTGCCAGAACTGGCCTGAAATCCTCCACCCGGCCATGTCGTATGGAGTGAAGGCAACCGATTGCGAGTGACATTTCACCGCTGTGAACACACAAACCCGCTTTGTAGTGACCAAGTTGTGGAAACGATTTAGCGAGGGAAATGGCATAGCTCTGCGTCTTATCAAAGCCAATTCGATATTGCACAAATGTCGTGCATCGCTGTTGATTCATCGTGCGGCTCCACGACGAATCTACTACGAAAGCCATCTAGCCTGTCCTATAAATGATACTCAAAGTTAAGGTACTTTACCGACATACCGCCTTTCATAAAACGCAGGGAGTCCGGCATCATAGTGAGGCATGCATCTTGTCTTTCTAAAAATATCAATATTTTAAATACTCATAGCTATGTTTTTTTTAGATATAACTGAAGCATGGTAACTGTTTTCCAAATGGTTTGGCCCGGCTCGGCATCTTCAGGAAGAAAAACAAATATAGACATTTATTAGGCACAGATCTCTTCAAAGACGTAACGTTGTGAATCTGGTCCCGGTCAAGGTGAATGGCCTTCCCTTCTGAGGAATTTTCACGACTTATGCGCACTTGTGGGTGACTACACAGTGACTAGTCAAATCATCTACATCATCAGCTCCACAGAGCGGGATAGGCCACGGTTTCCACTGTTATATGTCTCCATTTCAGTCATTTTCTTGTCTTCTCCATCTTACAACTCACATTCCCCTCCGATATTCTTTAGCATCATCAGGGTCAACGAGGATGGCCGACTGTCTTCAGCTTCTAGCCCAATTAGATTAGGGAGTAACTTAATTTGATATCTGAGATATTTCAACTTTAGAACCTACCGTTACACTAAATATTTCTTAATTCTTATTTTACACGCATTAATTGGAAGCCATGATGTGTTTTATCGTTTTCACGAGAGATCCGTGGAATATGAAACAATACCAGCTAATCACATGGATCAAAAACACAAAAAACACTATAGTGCTCGCGGAGTTTCTGTGCACTGGAGAATTTCTCCAAGCCTAGCTGCCCATGGTAGATGAGCAGCGATTGGCTGCCGGCGTCCAATCCCGTAAACCGGTTCTTAGCTCAGTGCGCGCCGCGTACGGATACCGTAAGTGGCGACCCAGAAGAGTCTAGTCTTAGCTCACTTTAAATTATCCTGTAGCGGGTGCCAGGCTTTCTTAACTGAATTAAATATGATTGGATAAATTCTGATATCTTTCCCAGCGATAAAAATTTTGCTTTTTATGACAATTAGTCGCAATTTTCGTATTTGTATTTTTCAAAATGTTGGTGAAGAGGATTTAAGTTTTGTTTATTTATCGTGTAACCACGGTGACCTGCGCCGAAGGGGATTACTTTATTACCTCACTGCGTTAACTATTGCAATCACTGCAAGTTTTGACTCGATATCTATGGTAGTTTCTCGTCCGGAGTATTTATATTCTAAATGCCCTCGCGTCGGCGAGGCATAGCGTTCGATTTCGCCGATTCTTTTGGGTCGCCACTTACGGTTTTCGTACGCGGCGCGCACTGACCTAAGAACCGGTTTACGGGATTGGACGCCGGCAGCCAGTCGCTGCTCATTTACCATGGGCAGCTAGGCTAGGAGGAACTCTCCAGTGCACAGAAACTCTGCGAGCACTATAGTAAATATCTATCGTCCAACACTATTAATTAATTGTTCGGACCAAACCTTCAGAACAAATAGTTCTGTAAGGCAGATCTATAGACTGAAACGTCATTTCATTATTTAAGTTGAAATGTTTCAAAATTCATACGCTAATATTATTGTGATGTGAACTATTTTGAGGAAACTGGACCGAGAAATGTGTGGAGAATATATAATATGTTGCGATGTTTGAATCACCATCACCATCTTGACGACTTACTACATCTCTAGGTCTGACAGAAGCGATAAAATAAGAGAGATACATTGCCGAACAGATAGGTACAAAAGATCGTTCTTTCCGCGCACAATCAGCGAGCATAAGAAAACTGAGCTCCACTAAATACCCTCCCAGATAACAAGTCACCATTTTCCTCCAAAAACCTTACAGCTTTACTTGGCTGGTGTCCTATAACCCCCTGCCTCACGCCAATGTGGCGGCTCGCAAGATAGTATGTAGATGTGGATCACTACAGACTAGGGGGGGGGGGCATGTCTTCCTCTGTTATACGCCTCCTTCCAATCTTTATCTTGCCTTCTTTCATATTGCAATTCTCATTGCCCTCAGTTCTTCCTCAACAACTTACAGACGCCGTTTTCGCGGTCTTCCTCTCTTCCTCACCCCGTCCATCTCCATATTCAACAATCGTTTGGGCATTCTGTGTTTACCCATTCTTTCCGTGTGTCCCAGCCATGCAAGTCGCACTGACTTGGAGAACCTCACTTTATCTTCACTTCATAATATATCGCTTTTCTCCCTGTTTATTTTTTTTCTCCACAACTGAGAGCATTTTGGCCCCTGGTAATAATGATTTAACGAAAAAAATTAATAAAATACAAAGGAAAGCAGCGCGTTTCGTTGAAAACTGCTACGAGCGTACATATAGTGTCTCACAACTTTTAGATGGATCAAGGTGGGAGCCCCTAGAGACTTGGAGGCTAAACGCTAGGCTTAGGTTGCTTGAGAAATTCAGAACTGATATTTTTCAGAGCGACACAGAGAATATTATCATGACTCCTCACTACATCTCTAGACCTGACAGATGCGACAAGATAAGAGAGATACACTGCCGAACATATAGGTACAAAAACTCGTTCTTTTCGCGTACATTAAGTGACCACAATTAAAATTGAGCTCCACTAAATACACTCCCATAATACACGTCACCATTTCATCTCCCAAAAACTTACATCTTTACACGGCTGGTCAATCTGTCCCCCTTGACTACATAATAATTTATTTTTATCTTTTTCTTCCGAATTTTGTAAGTATTTCCTCGTCAATCTTCGAAACGACCCACGTCTTTGCTCAATATGTGCAAACATGTCTCACGAGGGTCATATATACTTTCAGTTATTTTATTTTTCTTCATGATCAAGTTGATGTACGGAAAGGTGCATTAGCAAAATATGTCTTATTGCTGGTCATCGGCCATTGGTCGATTTCATTAGGTATCTTATTTTCATCATTTTAACCTATTCCAAGATAGGTGAACTTTTTGACAGTCTCAAACGCATGGTTCTCAGTTTTTATGTTCTGCAGCTTATATCTAGTCCAAGCACTCTAAAATTTTCCTAAAATGATAAGTATTTTACTTGTTTCCTTTCAGTATTTACCACTCTAAATAATATTTACGCGATAATATATATCTCATCATATGACGTAGCAATTCGATATCTCACGATCGCATATCGCAGTCGATACGACGCGACATCCCACGGGTGTATTCGAGTCTCATTTCCTGCTAAAGCGCCGATCCCCTCAAGGCGTGTGCCATCATCTTAACCCATCTTTCCGGCACATCCTCTCCACCCTCACTTTCCTCGTCGCCTGCCTTGAAAACTCTCTGTCGGCCGAACATCTCTCTCCCCTCCGCCTTGAGCTCCTTGTGAGCGGAGGCAATTCATGAGATGTATTCCTTTAAGCCTTTAAAAAAAAGGAGCGAAATAAAGAGAGGGAAATCCTTTTTTGAGGTTAAAGAGAAAGAGGGGTTAGTTGGAGGAGGCTTAAGGAAGACCTCTCCCGGGAAGGTTGAAGGAAAGAGGGGAAGAATTCGGTGTGGGGGGGTGGAGAGGAGGGAAATAAGGGAGATGAAGTGTAAATCGAGAGGAAAAAATATGTTCTCCTGCGTTCTTCCTACCCCCCGCGCCACAACATCCGTTTCTTGAGCACGTACACAAAATTTCCTCCTCCCAAATTCCTCCCTTGCCAGTCTTATTTTCTTTGCCACTTGTCTGAAAAAAAGGGGGTCAGGATATGGGGGATTAGGCGGTTAGGGAGACTGAAGGCGGGAATGCAAGTGCTGGAAGAGAGGAGAGAAGACTTCTGGTGTAAAAAAATATATACATATACATATATATATAATAGCGTGTATGTCGAAGGGGCTGTGGAGTTAGGGTAAATATATGGGGAGAACAGGGGTAAGGGAGTGTTTGTCCCTTGAGTGGCGTATTAGGGTGATTCTCGTCGGAGTGAGACTGCAAAAGACATCGAGCTGCCCCTTGAGCCCCACCCCACCCATTTCTCCTAAACCGCTCATTCGTTTTTTCCCCCCATTTATTCTCATTTATACCCACACATCCCTTGGGATAATCCGTAGGCCAAATGAGATGCAGTTTATTTTTCAAGTTATTGAGTTAAAACGTCTGAATGCACCCAAGTAAAAGGAAGATTGTTCCTTAATAATATCAACCAATTTATTTTTCCATAATCCATCAGCTCTACTATGCTCAAAGAAGATAGGATTGCAAACCAGGAAACCGTGTATGAAAACATTCGTGTGGAGTGAGGCAGTCTATGGGTCGGAAGCATGGACGGAAAAGCTGGCCTGAATAGACTAGAGGTCTTCGAAACCTGGTTCTTGAGGAGAATGCTGAAGATAAATGGACGGATAAAATTATAAATGATGAAGTTTAGAGAATAGTTTGAGAGAGAAGAACCATATGGAACACCATGGAGAGAAAGAGAACAAGATAGATTGGAGACACCCTGAGACACACTGGGTTTGTGAAGAGAGTTCAGTTATGGTCAATAACGTAATATAAGGCAAAATAGAGGGAAAAGTCCCCAGGGGAAGCAGGAACAAGTTCATTGACCAAATAAAGAGGAAGAGATACCAGGAGGTAAAGGAATTAGCATTCGATAGGAAATGGCGGGGGACCACAGTCAACCAATCTTAGGATTGAATAACCAATGAATCTATCGGCAGTCATTAATCTGCAGTATGGTTTGCTGCAGCTCTCCTGCATCGCTCTTCTCTCATTCAATCGCTTCATTCCTACGTTATTCACTTAGATGTATTTAATGATTTAATGATGTTCCACTCTTGGTCATCCGCAGTAATTCTTCCATTTATTTCTCCATCCATTGAGGTTTTCATAAAGCTACCGTTTCGTATAATTTGACCAAAAGGATTTTCTCTTCTTCTCCCAACAGCTGTCATAGTACTATTTTTCTCCTTATCTCTCCGTGAGACTTCTTAGTTGGTGAGGATATCCGTTCATTCGATCTTCCACATTTTCCGATAGCACGAATTCATTTCAGGCTTCACTTGGTGGGAAGTTATCATATCCGTGATGGAATAAAACTCCATATAAGTTGCGGTTTCAAGCTAAACTGTGTGGAAACTCGATAGCTTCTCACTTTGTGCATTGCACACTTTTTTACTATAATAAAAATAAACAAGTGTGCAATGTACAATGTGAGAAATTATATCATAAATCTCCATAGTAAATTCCACACTTGTTTAATGAAATGAATAACCGACCATGGTTTCAACATTTAGTGTAACCTTGATAATGATACTAAGTGTTGAAACCATTGTCGGTTATTCATTTCATGAAACAAGTGTGGAATTTACTGTTGAGTTTTATTCCATCATGGATTTTTCGATAACTCCACATTTACATTGATTCCAGTCTCTTTTGATATGCAGCTGTTATTTTCCAGGCTTAATTTCCTCAGCAGAACATACTTCAGAAGTACATTTCTATAAAGTGCTAATGTTTCTTAATTTTACCTTTAAATAGCTACGAATGTACTTAATTCTCTCATCCAGTGAACGTACATGAACAATCCACTGGGTGTTAAAAATTGGAAGCGGATAGGACTGAAACCGTACACTAACTACCTCTAGGCGCTGGTAAAAAGTGCTGAATCAAAAAGTAGAAATAAATTGACATGAATAGAATGAGATTTTATGGCGTGGTTAGCTCGTCTATCCCTATTGTATGCTAATATAGATAACTTTTCAATAGATGTCATCTAGTGCCTGTGTAGAATTTTGCGCAGTCAGTTTCAAAATTGTGTAATTTTCTAACCTTTTGCCAGATTTCTTGGCGGCATCCGTCATTCTTTTTCGCATATTAGCATTATGGGGCCGTTCAAGTATTACGTTAGACGATTTATGCCATTTTTGGCCCCACCCCCTCCTCCTGTTTAAAACAATGTAAGATTTTCACAACCCCCCCCCCCCTTCCTTCTCAGTCTTACGTAGAACGTTAGATATTTGAATCTACTCTTCGTTAAAGGCTCGCTTTGGTTGAGCATGGAGGTAATGTAGCTAGCAGGTCAGGCGACAGAATTGGAGCATTGGTGTAGCAGTGAGATTACGGAAAATACGCCATTAACGAGCGGATGCTATATGTCACTGCTACATTTCATTCGGAAACGATACAATGTTTCAAGACGGGCAAAAATCTTACGTAAATTAGTTCCAGACCCCCTGTATCCCCCCCCCCATACATAAGGCAACGTAAGATGATCCCAAACCGTCCCCCACCCCCATAAACGTCTTACTTAATACTTGAATGGTCCCTAACTAATGTGCAAGCAGAACGATAACGTGATTGATCGGTGTCACATCGTTATTCTCACCTCTTCCATGAGTGAAGCCGCCTTATCGAAACGCGGAATCTCGCGGGTTGAAAACGTGTCGAACTCGGTGCATCGCAATATAATAATAATAATTACAACGTTTATTATCGTGGGCTACTCTTAGCCCCTGAGATA
This sequence comes from Ceriagrion tenellum, assembly GCA_963169105.1. Taxonomy (NCBI): domain Eukaryota; kingdom Metazoa; phylum Arthropoda; class Insecta; order Odonata; family Coenagrionidae; genus Ceriagrion; species Ceriagrion tenellum. The sequence goes on along the minus strand of OY720642.1, from coordinate 71,911,447 downwards.
ATGAAGTACAATTTTTCAAATAATACAATTTTGAAATTCAAAAATTAGATTAATAATACAGTGATGAAACTCAATACACAAAATAGAATTAATTATACAATGATGACAGGCAAAACAAAAAATAAAAAAACTCATTGTAAGCTTCGAATTCGTAATACAGCAGTACATATTACTGCAGAGAGCACTACTAGGATAACATTTAAATACATTATTAAGCATATAAACCGTGAGGAAAAAGGTAATTAATGATAACAGTAATAATTACAAGTATAAAGTTGAATACTTTCATGTTCAATGGATTAATTCTTCTTCAATATGTATAAGGCATCCAAATTACCATTTGTTTAATTTTAATTCGTCTCAATTTTAGACAGACAACATTTTAGGATTATTTATTAGGATATCATACACCTTGGACTTGAAAGCATGGATGGATTTAATATTTCTAACTTTAGATGGTAGAGAGTTCCATACTCTAGAAGCGGTTATATCGCCCAGTCTTAGCGGAAGAGGAGAAGAGATGAATCAAGAGCCGGTGGGGTTGTTTAGGGGAAGAAGATGAAGATGAGTGGGCGTGTCGCGCTCAGATGGACCCTGAGCATCGCCCCCCCCCTTCATTCCCCCCCTCGTCATGTAAAGCACCCGGCTAATTCACCCGAGACTCCCGCTTACTCCGTCTCGATCCCTCCCGCTCCTCGTAAACTTCCTCGTTTCTTTGCACCCCTCCACTCCCTCCATAGCCGCACCCACGTCGCTGACACCTTCTTCCTCTTTTTTCGTCATTTACAAGGGGCATCTTTGCTTTTTCTCCTTCCCAGCGCATCTAACTCAAAAGACACTTAAAAAGAGCATTGAGGGAGAGGGAGGGATCAAGTCATCCAACTGGTCAAATAGATTTAACCAAAAAGTTGAACAAAATACAAAGGAAAGCAGCGCGCTTCGTTAAAAACTGCTACGAACGCACATATAGTGTTTCACAACTTTTAGAGGGATTAAGGTGGGAGCCCCTAGAGACTCGGAGGCTGAACGCTAGGCTTAAGTTGCTTGATAAATTCAGAACTGATATTTTTCAGAGCGACACAGAGAATATTAACATGACTCCTCACTACATCTCTAAGTCTGACAGATGCGACAAAATAAGAGAGATACACTGCCGAACAGATAGGTACAAAAATTCGTTCATTCCGCGCATAATAAGTGCCCACAATAAAAATTGTGCTCCACTAAATGCACTCCTATAATGCATATCACCGTTTCATCTCCAAAAACTTGCATCTTTACACGGCGGGTGACCTAACACGCCCATGCGGCGGCTTGCAGGGTATTATGTAGATGTAGATTTAACTCAAAAGACATCTAAAATAAGCATTGAGGGAGATGGAGAGGGCATTACTCCATCAAACTGTAGCCTAGCAACCGAGATACCAACTATATTGGTTATCCTTTCCCTTTCCTTGAAAACTACGTGAGTTAAGATGTTTACCACGGCTGAGGAGCATGTCCAAGCGACCACGCGAAATATCCCTCATTTTTTTTTTAATAACGAAGTGAAATTTTGCTTTTTGTTCATTAACTGAGTCATTTAAGTACCACAAATTCAGAACTGTACTAAATTATTTACTGGATGAAGCACTGAGGTAGATGGAGAGGTAATAACTTTTTCAAAGAACTACGGAGCTAGCCGCGCAGTTACTTCAACGGATTCGACCGCTAGTGATCACACATTTGTGTGAAATTCACAGTGGAAAAATCATTCGCCTGGACTGGGAATCGAACCCAGATCCCTCGATTCCGCGCCGAGTGCTCTATTCTGGCATCATATTCACGGTTCCTGTGAGGACAACTTGCTCCTTACAGCCTCCATGAGATTCACAGTGGAAGAGGACGCCTGGGTAGCTTATTGGTTGGATCACTCGGCGTTAAATCGAGGGATCTGGGTTCGCTTCCCAGTCCAGGCGAATGATATTTCCACTGTGAATTTCACACAATCAAGTAGTAACGTCATCATACCTAACCTGACAACCAAAATAACAACCATTTTGGTTGTCTCTGCTCATCACTCCCTTTCGGATAGCAAGAGGGAATTGACGAATTAGCGGATGTATATCAAGAATATCCACCATCTGTTTGAAATTTGAGGAAATTAACTCTCGAAACTGGCTTGGCTACTTAAATCCACGGACTGCACTCAATTTACTGTAATTATTTTAATTAAGTAATTATTAAATTATACCCTGTTTTTAAGCCAACCTCATGAGGATCCCGAAACTGATTCACGGAAGGAATATACCGCGCTTTAAACTCGTTGTCCTTAAACATTTTCTTGGAAGGATTGGGTTCAATTCAACACAGAGCCCTCCATAAATTAATTAGTTAAACTATCACGTTAAATGATAAATGACAAATCGATAAGTATGATTCAATGCATTAATACGTAGAAATTTATTATTTATTGTATCGGTGACTTTTTAAATCTTTTTCCATCGACTCCATATCGATCATCAAGCCCGAATCGACTCCCGGAGGTCTTTGTCGACTACGTTGGGAACCCCTTCCCTGGTCTGCCTTGGTTATGTTAAAATAATCTTGGCAATGCAGTTAAGTTTACTAGTATAATATTTCTTTAACAATTTCTCGATCCCCAGCTGTCAAATTCAGTGCAATTTTAGAGACTATATATCGCACATTTTTCCTTCAGTAAATTTAGTAATTTTCATATGTCACGACATCTATGTGGGTTGTTGCCACCGTTTAATTAACCGGGAAAAAATCGCTTCTTAAATCACATTTAAATACAAATTATCTTTGACTGCATCGCAAAAAATATTATTTCCCCTTTTGTTCCAACTCTTTCCCCTTTTTAAAAATATGCATGTTGAATTTTGATCGGTAGATAAATAAAGTGGAAAGTTTAAACCTTAACGCCAATTTTTTCTGTCAGTATTGCGAACGCTTAATACACCGATTTCATTTTTCATTAGCGTCTCCTCCTATTGACGACATTCTCACAAACTACTGCCAATTCAACATATCTTGACGGACATACCCACAACCTCCCGTTAAATGGATAAAAACAACCCAGGCGCGAATTTGAATTCGATCCCGCGACCCTTGGGTCGGCAAAGTTTCACGACAAAATCCAGCCTTGGTGGGGTATTTCTCTTATGTAATCGGATTTTGACCCCTTGTTTGTTAGTATGCACGATTGTTATGGAAGATTGGTTATGGGTATTGATGAATTCAGCAACCTCTTACTGCCATGGTTTCGAAGATTATTATTCCCGCATCATCATGATCTGTTATTGAAGTAGGATGAGTGGCATGCGTAAACTGGATTGAACAATTTTAATGGTTGCTGTCGTTGAGGTACATGTAGGGGGCACTTGCTATGCTGGCCAATACTGAAGCTGAACCCAGTCCAGCATCGATATATACGTTTTAATTTCACAAACTGTGAGACACGAATTAAATTTTACATTATTGATGGTGCAAAAATATTGTTTTACATGACAGAAATTGTAAGTAATCAAATGAAAATATCTAAATAAGTCTTGGACTTGACTCATTTTTTTCACGCGGTACGTTTGAAACTCCATCAAAACGAAAGGATTGTTGTGATCCCTAAGAATTTACTGCGGTGACAACATGATTAAATTTCAAAAATAGTTGAGAAAACACACAAACCATGATTTTTTTCTGCTTTCCCTCCCAAAAATCACTTTGTTTTCCTAATTTTGCAATTTTACAATGTCTTCCATCAATAACATACTGGAAATGAGGATGCACTTACGTATCTTATATCTGAATACGTATCTGAATTCTCCTTGCAAATTTTGTCGATTTATTGAAATTAAAAATAATCCGCTTTCTCGTTTCAAACTGGGGTAAAATCGAGTAGATACCATAGGATTAATTAACCTTTTTATTTCTGCTTAAGTTACTTGCCTGTAATTCCAAACAGATAGTAGTTATTCTTGCTCAACAACCGCCACTTCGTCCATTCCGTCGTGCCATCCATAGTAAATGTAATGAGAGAGCAGGGTTAAACAATATGGTTATTATTTTGGTTGTCAGGCTACAGTTTGATAACGTACTGCCCTCACCATATACCTCAATGTTTGCCGTACATATTTCTTACATGGTTGCTGATCTTAACGCATAGCAACCCTTAAAATTGTTGCCATCCATTAATTACATTCTACTCAGCCAGCGGGAACTATACCATATGGAACACCATACAGAAAAGAAGAACCAGATGGATTGGACACACCCTGAGACACAATTGGTTTGTGAGGAACATAATTGAAGGAAAAATAGTGGGAAAAATCCCCAGAGGAAGACCCAGGAATAATTTAATGGACCAAATAAACAGGAAAGAACATAGGAAGATATACCAGGAGGTAAGGGAACTGCATTACATAGGGAAGGGGGAGGGCTGCAGTCAACCAATCTTAGGATTGAACGACCAATGATGAATGACTTAGCCAGCTTTCAATCTTAAGCTCTCATCATTGGTTGTCCAATCCTAAGATTGGTTAACTGCAGCCCTCCACCCATCCCTATCTAATACTAGTTCCCTTACCTCCTGGTATATCTTCCTATGTACTTTCCTATTTATTTGATCCCTGAACTTATTCCTGGGTCTTCCTCAGTGGACTATTTCCTCTATTTGGCCTTCCACAGTGTGTGTCCAATCCATAACCTTCTTTTGCATACATAGAGATCAAGCTGTATGAATGCAAAAATTATTCTTCCAAACGTTGGCGGAATGAGGTGATGGAATTCATTAATACAACCAAAACCAATCCTATAGGACAACTGTGTGTACGTTTAAAAAGAAATAAACCCCCCCACGCTTCTTCGCAAAGCTATTAAAGGTGCCATCCGAAAGATCCATATAGTCGTGCCAATCTCGATCCGGGGAAGAGAGAAATAAGACACAAAGGAAAGCGGCGAGGAGTGTTAAGGGGCGGGGGAGGGGAAGACAGAGATTCGGTCCAGACAAGGCACGACGATGTGGCAGGGGAGGGATGTAAGGGGGGGGGTGAACGAGGATACGGGGGAGGGGGTTGGTACAGATCTGAAATGGAAGTGGGAAGTAAGGGGAACAAGTGAGGTAAGAGGGTCCAAATGAGTTCCGGCCAAAAAGGGAACGGGGGAGGAAAAAAAAGAGGGGTTGGGGCGATTAGGGGGATGAGAGGATGGGGGGAAGACTGATAGGGGGTGGGGAAGAAAAAGAAGTAGACGGGAGCTTGGAAGACAAAACAAGGGTGAGTGTGTAGGGGGAGAGAGAAAAAAAAGGAAGAGCGTTCGGCGGTTTTGGGGTGAGGAAGAGAGGACCTTGGGATTTCCCCTCCCACTATCTTCTTACAAAGGAGGGGGCGGGGGATACGGAAGAAGAGAAAAGGGAAGTGGAAGGGGGTGTAAAAGGGGGGAAGTGGAGAAGAGTCTGACTGAGACAGACGTCAGTGATAAAAGAGACGGAGAATGGTGACGGGAAGAGAGAGGAAAAAAAATATATACACTTATATTTATAGAGCGCGCTTTATTAGCATCCGAAAAAGTCCGCCGGAAATCCGCCCCAACAGCCGGAATGAAAACTTTTATCGGGAAAATAAAAAGAGCGGAGAACTTGAAACTCTTCGCGCGCACCTGTAGGACTAGACATTAACCCCCAACCCCGGGTGCCCACCCTGTCAAATTTTTGCTTTTAACTTCAGTAATAATGAAAATTTTAATCTGAGACTCAGGATCTCCATTATTTAACTCCTTTAAAATCAAAATAACCACTGACAATTTATTTCATTTTTTTATCGGTAAACAAAATGGTGTCAAAGTGCATGTGCTAAGCTGAAACGGGTGCCCATTTCCTGAAAAATGAAGTTTATGCCGGGAAATTGATTAATAGCATCTTTAACCCTCTATACACCGATTTTATTGTCCAACATGTGCAGTCATTTCAGATGTTACTCCACTCGTGGGAGAATCAGGAACTAAAAGTTACGAATGAGAGATATTTTCGTTTTCAAGATGTGAAATTTGATGTCACAAAGGCATATGAACGTATATTAACATAGCGAGAGACAATAATAAAACACTTCTACATGTTACCTCTAGGTCACACTACGTGATAGAGGGTTAAATGAGTTTTTGAGATCACAAGGCCAATTAAATAAATAATATCAATTTTATGGCTAATTAGTCAGTACCAAACGGCGGTCCAAACAGGTGTAAACGCTCCATTCCCGACTAGCGAAACCTTATTTCTGTCTCTCTTAATGCAAACTGTAAAAGGTCTGGAGACTTCAAAGTGCTTACATACTTTCTATTGATGTTTATTCAGTAAATTATATTGATGTGAAACTATTCTGTTAACATGCTGAAACAGGAAAAAAGTAAAACCTGTGGTGGGTAACCTGGATATGTAACAACGTGGTAAAAGTTGGGTGTGCACGTAAGGGTTAAGGGGACAGTATACCACGGCCGTAAACGCTACCGCAACCGTCAACGCGCTTGTACATTTGACTCTGAAATGCTATTGAAAGTACATATATTTAAATAGGACACTAGAGTAAGGAGTAAAAGACACAGGACAAATAGGACACTATAGTAAGGAGGAGGAGTTTAAATAGGGCACTAGAATAAGGAGGGCACTAGAGTAAGTACTTACAATTAGTGTCGTAATATTTCGCTCTTTTCCTTTCTATAAAACTATCACGATCGCGGAAGTGACGTGAATTTGTCAAAAATCAGATCATTCCCATGAAGCGTACGACATTTACGCGGAACTAATAATAAAATAGTGGCTTGGATGAGGGACATTCTCACTGATCGATAACAAGAAGTGGTAATTGATGGTTTTAGCTCTGATATGGACAAAGTCAAATCCGGTGCTCCTCAAGGAAGCGTGATCATTATTAATCATCAATAATGATCTTAATCATTATTTATATTAATGATCTAAGTTTTCAAGTTAACAGTAAATTAAGATTATTTGCAGACGATACAGTTATCTACGGTGAAATTATCGAAGACGCGGACTTCGAAGTTCTGTCATCGGACCTTAACAGCATTCATTCGTGGTGCCAGGAGTGGGGGTTAGAATTAAATATTGGTAAATGCTCCACAGTTCACTTCCTGCGAAAGTCACACAAATGCCCTACCTATACTTTTGGTGGAGTAAACAAAAAATCTTCAGATTTCTTCTTGGAATCACCTTAACTCCTGATATATCGTGGGGAACACACAAAAAAATATGTGGCACAGCATTAAAAAACCTAGGTTTTGTTAAACGTATAATAGGAAGGTCCGCGGGTGAAAAAGTAAAAGAGAGATGCTACAACGCTCTAGTTAGGCCACACCTCGAATACGCCGCGAGCATTTGGGACCCTGCCAAATAGATTTAACCAAAAAAACACGAAAGATACGAAAATAGGAAGAAAAGCAGCACGCATCGATGAAGACAGCTACGAGCGAACATATAGTGTGTTTCACAACTTTTACAGAGATTAAGGTGGGAGGCCCTAGAGACTCAGAGGCTACACTAGGCTAAGGTTGTTTGATAAATTCAGAACTGGTGTGGTTCGGGGCGACACAGAGAATATTTCATGACGTCTTACTACATGTATAGGTCTGACAGAAGCGATAAAACAAGAGAGATACAGTACATTGCCGAACAGATAGGTACAAAAACTCGTTCTTTTCGCGCACAATAAGCGACCACAATCAAAACTGAGCCCCACTAAATACACTCCCATAATACAAGTCACCATTTCACCTCCCAAATCCTACATCTTTACACGGCTGAGGACCTAACTACCCCTGACACACGCCTATGCGGCAGCTCGGTGGGTAGTATGTAGATGTAGAAATTAATTCCTTGATATGTTTGCTCTTATTGTAAATGGGAATCCTTAGTTGTTATGGACAATTGTCAAAATGTTTAAAGTTGCATATTATAACGTCACTATAAACAATCTCCTGAACCCTTGCAACGCATTTTACGCTATGCCAGGAGTGGCGCTGCTGTCCGAGGTAGGTAATGGAGGGGAAGGCGAATATCTCTCCTAGGCTGCTGCAGAAGCCGGAACTAAAAGGGCGTTTTCGGACGAATTATACAGCCCCTTAAGGCTACAGAGAAACCAAAAGTCATATTCGAATCGTGTTAATTACTCGTTTTTTTTAAATAATTCATAATGAACGAAATGAACCATGGAAGAACCAACTGACTGCGATGGGTGATTTAACGACGGTGAATGGTTTTACTCCGATGAATCAAATATCAGCGAGGTACCATATCCAACCAATTCGTACCATCGGGAAGTTGCCTTCACTGAGATATTTCGTGATATGAAATCTGATTTCCAGATAAATTTAGTCCAAATATTGGGAGACTTGAGGAACCTGAAAGTGCCTATCCTTCGAACAGGTTAAACAATGTTGCATAGAGTTGTGGGCCTGAAAACTCACCCATACTGCCACGGCGATTGGAGACCATGTATTAAGAAACTTTTGTACTTGCGATGTTTTGGTGCGCATGGTTTTGTGCGGTGTTTCAATCAGTCAACTTAATATGATCGCCTCTATGATATTATTCCTTAGTTTTTATCAGTAAATTTTATATGCAACCCAAAGACTATGGAATGTTTGGAATGTGGCTTATCCCAGTCACGTTGCTTTCCACTCATGAACAGCGTGATTTGGTTCAATTTTAATCAAATAAAGTAGTTTTTGATCGCTCATGAATCGTTAGAGTCTTCACCAACCACTCCACTCGAACTATAAACGAGAACAGCTTGATGGGATTCATTATCAACGATTTGACAGGAAAACGCGATTCAACTCATGATTCATGCCGATAAATGGTTCAGAATAAACGAATCACTCATGATCGACACAGCTCTACTACTTACTATTTAACTATAACTGTTTTTAATGAAACGAATTTGCTAGCGTATTGAAAAACTATTCACCCACAATAAATAGCATTGTTCGGTAAAATATCAATATAAGTTTTAAAAAAATGTTTCCGAAAACAATACACGAACACAATCATGCCCCTAATGGTACCCTCAAGTTGGTACACATGCCGGGTTACGTTCGCAGAAGGTGCGTAATTTTTAGCCGTATTTTCGTAATATTTTCGTAAGAAGACGCTGTTGACAGGATTTTGCTTCTGTATGTTTTAAGAGTATGAACTAAACGTACAAAACCCTTTTAAAAATAATGCATGTTCCCCATTGATAAATCCATTTAGTAGATTAAATCATTCAGTACGCAAAAGTTTTTGTAATTCAAAACTTGGCAATAAGCCAATTTGATGCGGCAAGTTGAACGAGCACAAAAACAAGATTGTGATATGCGTCACAGAGCAAAGACGATGCGGCTGACCTACTTCTTTGGTTGTGGTCCAAGTTTAAGGTCACGTCAAGAAAATGGATTGCTTGAGTATTTAACGGCCGAAAAAACCCACAGCGATGCCTGTTAAATGTGTCCTGAGGAAGAAAACACATCTCGTGTTTATCTCCCCCTCAATCCTGAATATTCTCAAATCTACTCAGTCACCCTCGCTCATTCCTTGGATATATGTTTGCCTTTTCAGTTTTACAGAAATCGGATCTTGGAACCACGCCCTTAAGGGTTAGGCTCGCGAAGTAAACAAAACACAAAAGAAAGCTGCATTCTCCGTTAAACGCCACTTCGAGCTTGCAAAAAGTGTCGCACAGCTGATGGAAGGCGTAAGTTTGGAACCGTTAGAATCTAGGATGCTGCCCGCTAAGTGTGAAGTATCTTCAATGGTTTGCGAGCTTACTTTGTGGAATTTGACGTCATATTGAGATAAATTAAGAAAAATTTGTGTAATCCGCACAAACTTTTCTGGTATAAACCTTATAAGGCATTTCTTATTTCATCTCGAAATGAAGTGTGATGTAATTTGAAAAAAAACTCGGATAATGCGAGTTTCAATGCGACGTGGAAGATATCACTTTAGGTAATGCGAAAGATATAGCTCCCTAATCATAATAGAGACCGTATTCGATATATACGTTTTAATTTCACAAACTGTGAGACGCACGGATTAAATTTTACATTATTGATGGTGCAAAAATATTGTTTTACATGACAGAAATTGTAAGTAATCAAATGAAAATATCTAAATAAGTCTTGGACTTGACTCATTTTTTTCACGCGGTACGTTTGAAACTCCATCAAAACGAAAGGATTGTTGTGATCCCTGAGAATTTAATGCGGTGACAACATGATTGAATTTCAAAAATAGTTGAGAAAACACACAAACCATGATTTTTTTCTGCTTTCCCTCCCAAAAATCACTTTGTTTTCCTAATTTTGCAATTTTACAATGTCTTACATCAATAACATTCTGGAAATGAGGATGCACTTACGTATCTAATATCGGAATACGTATCTGAATTCTCCTTGCAAATTTTGTCGATTTATTGAAATTAAAAATAAACCGCTTTCTCGTTTCAAAGTGGGGTAAAATCGAGTAGATGCCATAGGATTAATTAACCTTTTCATTTCTGCTTAAGTTACTTGCCTGAAATTTCAAACAGATAGTAGTTATTCTTGCTCAACAACCGCCACTTCGTCCATTCCGTCGTGCCATCCATAGTAAATGTAATGAGAGAGCAGGGTTAAACAATATGGTTATTATTTTGGTTGTCAGGATACAGTTTGATAACGTACTGCCCTCGCCATATACCTCAATGTTTGCCGTACATATATCTTACCCGGTTGCTGATCTTAACGCATGCAACTCCCCATAACCCCCATAACCATATTAGCGTAAGGTTGCTATCGTTATAATCACTAGATAAAATATAAACAATTGTGCCTGGATATGCAGCAAGCAGCGAAACGCGTTGTACCATTACAATAAAAGTACAATACTAATTTTCAGTATGGATTAGAGAGGTCTCAAAGTTCCTTTTTACCTCACACTATCAGTGATTATATGAAAAAAATCTTGACTCTATCTATATATGGTTTGAGCGAGATAGTTCCCTGTTGGAGATCATTTTCGAAATATACGTTTTAATTTCAGCAGCTGGCGGACGGATGAATTAAATATTCCATTATAATTAGTGCAATCCATTACTTTGATGAGACAGAAAATTTATATATTTAAAAATAATTGTAAATAAGTCTTTAGCTTGACTCATTTTTATCTCGCGGTACATTTAAAACTCCTTCACAACGGAGGGCTTTTTTCGATATTGGAAAAAAAATATAACTCGCAGTGACTGTATGATTAATTTTCAAACATAGTTGTGAAAGCATTCAAAATACGCTCAGTTGATCTTTTGACAAGATCTAGGAGTTAGAAATTCCTCATTTTTAAAATATGGTCTCTCTGGAGTGCATACACGTACCATTTCCCTTGTAAAAGGGCGAGTATTTATCTTCAAAATTCTCGGACATGAATTCGATAAGGGGCTGATATTTTTGTATCTTTGGAAGAGGGGGATATTTTTTTTTAAAGGTAGTGTGATCGAAATATCATTTTACCTAGAAATCAATGAATTTGGTTTCATTTTAAAGAAAAATAAATATAAATTCCATCGACACCAAAAATTCAACCCCTTACCTTATTATTTTCCGAGATACTTGCCAAGAAATACCAGCCTTTTTACATGGGAAATGGTACGTGTACGCACTCCAGAGAGACTTTATATTAAAAATGAGGCATTTCCTACATTTAGATGTCATCAAGAAATCAACAGTGTGTAGTTTGTGTGTTTATTTAACTATTGTTGAAAATTAATCATATTGTCACCGCATTAAATTCTTCGGAATCACAATAAATCTTCCGTTTTGATGGAGTTTCAAACGTACCTCGTGAAAAAAATGAGTCAAGTTCAAGACTTATTTAGGTATTTTCATTTGATTACTTACAGTTTCTGTCACGTAAAACTATATTATTGCACCATTAATGATGCAAAATTCAATTCGTGTGTCTTAGAGCTGGTAAAATTAAAACGTCAAATTCGAATATGGTCACTATGACTGGGGAACTATCTCGCTTGTACTGGCTTAAAATGAGACATAATCCATTGATTTCTTGGTGAAATGATATTTTGCTCTAATTACTTTGATCCCGTCCTAAACCTCTTGAACGGAAAGGAGTGACTAACTAAGAGTGAAACATTGCCGAACTGACGGTAACAAAATTTCCTCTTTTCATCGCACCATTAGTGATTATAACCAAAACGTCTTCAGGGTGATCGTTAAAACACAATTCACCTCAGTTTTTCTCCCCCGTATTTTATCCTATTCCCTCCCCTTTCGTGACAGGTGTACTTACATCCCCCCGATACGTTTCGGAGCTGATTCTTGAGCCTGTTTTACACGGGGCACGACATTTTACATTTTAAAACTTCATGTTTTATCGTAATCTAGAGTGAAATAGTGACTGAATTAGGGAAGCGAACTGCGTTTTGCGAACTGGCATTCATGCAACCTCGCATTCATTGGTCGTTCAAGACTAATAGGTGAACTGCAGCCCTCCACCCTTCCCTAACATTGGTTCCCTTACCTCCTGGCATCTTTGCCTGGGTACTTTTGTATTCATATGATCCATTAACTAATTCCCGGGTCTTCCTCTGGGGACTTTTCTCTCTGTTTACCTTCAGTTATGTTCTTCATAAACCAATTGTGCCTCAGGGTGTGTCCAATACATCTGCTCTTCTTTTCTGTACGGTGTTTCATATGGTCCTTTCCTCTTCTACACTTCTGTACTCTTCATCATTTCTTACTTTGCCCGTCCATTTTATCTTTAGCATCCTCCTCCAGCACCAGGTTTCGAAGGCTTCTAGTCTTTTCTGGTCAGCTTTTCCAATGGTCACTGCTTCCGATCCATAGAGTGCCACGCTCCACACGAAGGTTTTCACATATTGTTTCCTGGTTTGTAATCCCATCTTCTCTGAGCGCAGCAATTGTCTTTTTCCCATGAACGCCTTCTTACCTTGGGCTATTTTCCGCTTGATATCCACGGTACTGCGAAGAGGAGCGAATCATATTTGTTTCTTTTCCGTTTATCTTTGTTCCGCTCAGTTCAGTTTCTTGTGCTTCTCTCATGGTCTCCTCCAAGTTCATGTTGAACGGTGCTGGTGAGAGGATCCTTGGAGGCATCCTTGTCTTACTCCTTAGTTAATTTTCCTTCTATCTAACTTCCGTCTCTTATTAACATTTTGGTGACCTGCTTCCTGTATAGTTGGTTGATTATTCTTTTTTCATCATAATCCATTCCGAGTTTTTCCAACAGTCTGAAGATCTTGTTCCACTCAACACTGTCGAAGGATTTCTCCAGGTCCACGAATGCGACATACAATGGCTTGTTCACATGTATTGCTTTGCTTCTCTACCATTAGTCTGAGGCAGAGTATGGGCTCCCTGGTACCCCTCCTCGTATGCGTTCTTGCATTTCACCGCTTTACGCGACGCAATTTGAAATTCACGTACGTACATGCATTAGATTGTGCAATTATGCGCGCTATGAATAATGGGTTTTAGGTTCTTTTGTTGCAGTAGATGTTTGTAAGTATGTGCAAATTTAATACCGGGTATTCATTAGTTTTCAATCATTCCATTCCCTTGTCCAATCTAAACTGAACAATGAATTAGATTTTCAGTGGGGCGCATAGATTATGGCCTGATTTTATCCTTCAAAGAAGGATTAATAAAAGCGTGACTCTGAAAAATAGAATGATACACCCCTATCCTTTATTTTTTTATTTGAGATTGCTCCGATTACAGCACTTGTATTTATTCAAGGTAATTAAATTATATTATGAGTGGCAATATGCCAGCTGTTTCTGGCAACACACGTAAGTTTAATTTGAGATGGGAACAGGTTCAATTAATCCAGGCAAACTTAACCATTTTCTAGCGATCCTTGTTTAATATTGGTCCAAAAGTTTATAATATGTTGTGTGATGATTATGATACTATAAAAGATACGAAAAGTTGTTAAGTATTTCTACAGTTGGCCTTGTTTTGGATATTGGCTGAGGAAGATTTTGTAAGATTTTTCTGAAACGTTACTAACTATCTTTTCTTAAACTTATTGCTACTTCGTGAAGCTAATGGCACTGCCATTATTGTATTATTGATTAAATTTCTTTTTTATTTTGTAATCGCGGAAGGTACCCGTTGAAACTAAACGGGTGTGAAAATACACCAGGGTTGAAATTCGCTATGAAAAAATCATTTGACTTGACCGGGATTCGAACCCGGATCTCCCAATCGCCGGCCAGATGTGTTAGAAGGGTGTGAAAATATTGAACTTTCTTTATAAGAAATCAACTAAGCCTGAAGAATACTGCCCGAAGCAATCTATCATGGGGAATTGTTGCCCAGGCTACGAGTTGTCTAAATTTCCACTTTTAGTTCACCCAGTCCTTGGCGCCACTTCGATTAGTATTTTCAGTTGCTATTGTAAATAGATGTATATGTTATTGTAAATAGATTGTAAATATTCAATAACGTTCGAGGAGATATGAATTACTATATGCTTTAAATAATATCTTGCAATTTTTGTGATCTAAAAGTTACTTTGTAAATGCTAGAGAGGAAATGTCTACTACAGAAAATGTGTAAGAGGTTTATGATACGTCCATCGTGTGCCGACGACGATGTTTGCCAGAATCTGATTATAATTGGAATGCATTATGCCACTTCGGCCTAAACGAAGAATTCAGAATGCCTTGTGTAAACAGAACTTGCTTCGTACCAGGCTGCAAAACAGGGTATGCGTCTACGAGGATCCAAAATAGGAGACTTGGATTGAAAAATAAGAATCTGTTCAAGGCGGCGGTAAGAGCATTCCTTTTTACCTACACTGCAATTATGGCCAGTGGGAATACTCATGAAGTCACCTCGCATTATTATTCAATTCCCATATAGGGATATTCACGAAGTACTAAGAAGTTAATTGTGTATTTTTTGTAATTAAATTTGGAGAGGAATTAAATATATCTGTAGACCGGACGATATTAAAAAAGTCTATAATTACGTCCTGCGTGTATTACTACATTTTTTATCCACTGAATTATGATAACTTGTAAGTAAACCCATGTATATTCATAGAAAAACCAGTAAGACGTGTTTATTTTCAATCTGTCGACTGTATTTACATTTGAACTTCCGTCTTTCATCACTAGGTGGCACCACTTTCCAAAAAGTTGTTTGTTTACGGAATTCCAGACAACGCTTTTGGTAACGAGATCACAATTCATAATATATATTCATGATCAAATGTCTGGTTGTCAAGGAAATATTACATTGTTTATTTCAGAGAAAAATGTGAGATTTTTCAGGTAAGAAGATGATTTTCAGGAAAATGCGAAGCGTAAAGGAAAATCGATTGAAAGAATTACCAACTTCATTTATTCAGCCATCCGATAAATAAATCCTAGCCCTCTATCTTGAGTGAACTTACTTTTAAAAAGCAAAAAATGAAACCAGTGAACCGAACCCAATTGCATGGACCACCATGGGGGGCTTCGGGGGCACTGAGGGTTTTCTAATATAGCTTACGTTCCCACCAGATATATTTTCTATCTACAGACCAAATTTCAGCTCAATCGGTTTCTTATATTTTGCGTGATGAAGCAACGGACAGACAGACTCCATTCCATTTGTATATATTAGTAAGGATAGTATGATTATGTTAAATGATGAAGTACCATATGATTTTTCATGTTGGCAATGTATATGTTTTCGATAAGGGTTGCCTCAGCACAGCCTTAGAGGCAGCCTAGCTTTCACGTGGATGAAATTAAAGTCAACGTTTCAAGTTTTTGTTGTTTAAAGCAATAAATTTACTATTAATTTTACATTCCTCGTCGCCCGATGCGGCTAAAAAAATTGAACACTCCTCAAACACACTACTTTCCCTTCCTCAACGGCATCATCTAGGAATTAACCGTTCCCAGGATGCTCGTATTCCCTCTTAGACTCGCATCTTGTGCCCCTTACCAACCCTCCGGATATATTCCCCCTTTCTCTCTGTACCCCATCTCGTCTTCTTCTCCTTTTTATTATCATCCTCCTCTTCCTCCTCCTCCTCCTCGTCCTCCTCCTCCTCCCCAATGTCTCTCATTTCCTCCGTCTCCATCTCGTGAACCGCGGGGCCTTTTTGGCAAACATCATTCCCCTTGGGGAGGCTTGTCGCGGTGGCATCAAAACGAGCCGTGGATTATAAGAGAGAACGAGCAGATACAGCCTCATCCATACTCCGCCCCCCTCCACCCCACTCGTGGCCGCGCCACCGCGGAGACTACGTCACAGTGGGGAGGGAGGGGTAAACGCAGGCAGATGAGGGGCTCTGTGTTCCACTGGTGGCACGAATATATTGGGGGAAGAGTAAGGATGGAGGGTGGTTGGATCATTTGAATTTTTTTGTCATGGAGACGGGGTGGTAAGGGGGCAGGCGCGAATACTATATATGAGTGTTGTAAACAAAATGTGAGGCATTACTTTTTGGACATCTACATCTACGGAATACTGTGCTAGCCACCACTGGGGTGCGTGGCACGGGGTGATTCCACGCCAGGCATGCAGCACTCATCCCAGTTTATATCAGAACCGCGCACATTCCCCCGGATGCCAAGCGCAGGCCAAAGGCAGTCAGACCAGAAACTAGGAGAGTGATACGTAGAAGAGCATGCTACCATTCCATACACTATTCAAGATACTAGTACCAGTTAGTGTTATTCATGCAAAAGATAAATATCACTACAAGGTACTAAATCATGCAAGAGGATATAATTCCTGCCGGAGATTGCATGCGAGGTTAGTAGCTATAGTCATGTTAAGACATTTACCACTACTGAAACAACCTATTTAACCTTTTCAGTATCCTAGTACTGATCTATCGTAACTATTATGGTCCTTATTTTTTGTGGAAAAAATGACATTTGAAATCTATCGGTTCCGCAGTGTATTTCCTTTACGTTATGCCACAGATCGTTTTTCTCATTATAGTTTGGCTTTAGCAAAACATGTTGAACGTCTGGCAAGAAATTGTCTCCATCAAACTTTCGTTAAAGATTTAACCTATATTTTTCCCTTCGATCGGATAGAGATTTCCACCCTAATTCCCTCAACATTATGGTTACACTACTATGTTTATCATTACAATTTTTAAGAAATCTAGCGGCCCTCTGTAATCGATCTATACCTGAAACTAGTCCTACTCGGTAAGGGTCCCATGTACTAGCGGCGTACTCCAACTGAGGTCTCTCGAGAGAAAAATAGCATCGCTCCCTTACTTTCTCGCCAAATTTTCCTAGTATTCTTTTAATAGATCCTAATTTACCATTGGCCTGTCTGCAAATTTCACGTTTATGTTTCCCCCACGACAAGTCCAGAGTAAGAGTCACTTCTGAGTACTTAACTGACTCTACATTTATTTCATCAGATACATCAGGACATCATCAGGTTCAATACTCAGGGCTGACAGTCATATATATTCAACGGTGCGGGGAGAGGGAAAGATTTGAGAGATTATGGCGTTGGGACGAGTTCATTGTGTGACGCGGGGGAGGGAGAAAGGGATGAGTAAGGGCGGGGAAGGATGGAGGTTAGTCATTGCTTCTTCCAACAGAATATTCTGCGGGCTGAGGGGAGGAAGGGTTAAGAAATTCTTAGGTGGGACAGCGGTTATCTGAGGGGGGTTGATGGTGGGAAATCAGCAGGATATTTATAAGGAGGTTGGAAGTAAAATGTTTTTTTCAAAATTGACATCCAGGAGTGGGGAATATCAAATAAATGTGATGCCATTCACCAACTGCCCATGAGCACCAATAAATGTGATGCCATTCACCAACTGCCCATGAGCACCAATAAATGTGATGCCATTCGCCAACTGCCCATGAGCACTAATAAATGTGATGTCATTCACCAACTGCCCATGAGCACCAGTAAATGTGATGTCATTCACCAACTGCCCATGAGCACCAGTAAATGTGATATCATTCACCAACTGCCCATGAGCACTAATGAATGTGATGTCATTCACCAACTGCCCATGAGCACTAATGAAGGTGATGCCATTCACCAACTGCCCATGAGCACTAATAAATGTGATGTCATTCACCAACTGCCCATGAGCACTATTCTTTCTGATCTCTCGCTGCTCCAAAACGTCAAGTCTTCGACACTTGGTTTCTAGGTGGAGGACTTCAGGGTTGAAGTCACTGGTGTGATTTTCGTCCCAAAGATGTTTCGCAAAGTGTGAGTTTTGCGTGTTTACCGTAACGTAGGACCTCTTTTGTTTCATCTATGTCACTTTCATCTTCCTTTCTTGGGACTGCTTTAAGGGCCATGTTTCCCAGTCATAAAAGACATCGACATAACTAGATCAACAGAGATGAATAGAATGAGTAAAGTGAAATGCTTGCTCTTAAACTAAGTCATTTAAATTCGCTCATTTTCATTCAATACATGACGAATGGTATTGATATCATAGGAGCCAAATTAGAGTATACGCATCCTTGAATCAATAACGAGCAGCAGAGTATGTATTGGAAACATAAATTTTAGCCTTAAGATATGAAAAACTTTACTTAAACTCACGAGCATTTATAAACAATATTTAATTTTTCCTCACTAACACGCTAACTCCATTCTTTGCATTCTCTTCGGTAATCCTCATCCCACTACGACCAGCCTACACTGGTCTTTTCATTGTCTTATTGGCCTACCTTAGGGTTTTTTTCTTCTGTTTTTGATACCAGATTATTTTGATATTTTTTTACCGCGCAACTTCTGACACGATCGACCAACTCAAATCTCCTAATTTTGCCTCCTGCCAAAAAACTGGCACTAATGCCTGAATCACACGATTATTTTTTCCGTCCCTTTTAAGGGATAGCTCCAATGATAGCTCAAATGATCGCTCGAAAAATGATCGTGAGACTCGAACAAAGTCAGGGATGGCTCCAGCGATAGGGATCCCTATAGCTTTTTCCATCCCTGGGCACGTCCCTTTTTCCGTCCCTGGAGGCATCGCTGACTCCACCATTTAGCCAATCAGAGTGCTCGGCCGCAAAGAGCGACTCTAACGCCACGTTCGGCTTTCAATGGAATGAGAGTAGTGAACAAATAGAAATGATGCGAAAAGGGACGGAAAAAATGATGGTAAAACGGACGGCCAAAATGACCGTGTGATTCAGAAAATGATAGCTCGAGATATCATTGTCACGGTCCCTGAAAAGCTATCGTTGGAGCTATCCCTTAAAAGGGACGGGAAAAATGATCGTGTGATTCGGGCTTTACCAATTTTAGGCTGAAACTATTGAATTAGTGTCTCCATTGGTCTAAAGACACCTTATCGGGTTATGATGACGAGACTGTATATAAAATCTGAGTGCTCTGACCAATTTTGTGGACTCTGCTGAGGACAAGTAGCTCTAGTCGGGAAGTCCATCGGGTGGGAGACTCCATAAGTGTCGACGTTTCGATGACCGTGGCCGTAGCACACTATAGATCGGAAGCATGGACCATTGGAAAAGCTGATCAGAAAAGACTAGAAGCATTTGAAACCTGATGCTGGTGGAGGGTGCTGCAGATATAATGGACGGGTAAAATTAGAAATGATTAAGTATGCAGAAGAGTAGAAGAGGAGAGGACAACATAGAACACCATAAAGAAAAGAAGAACACATGGATTGCACACACCCTGAGACACAATGGGTTTGTGAAGAATTTAAATGTAAAATAGAGGGAAAAGTCCCTAGAGGAAGTCTCGAGAATAATTACATGGACCAAATAAAAAAGATAGTACATTGGAAAAGATATCCGGAAGTAAGGGAACTAGCATTAGATAGGGACGGATGGAGGGCTGCAGTCAACCAATCTTAGGATTGAACGACCAATTATGAGAGTGAGTAGATACATCCTGATTCTTTCATATGCGTCTATTTCACTATTGTAGAGTTTAAAGTTTACGAGAAATAAATGTGGGGAATTACTTATTGGTCAACCCTCGTAGGATGCACACGAGGGAGAATCGAGGGAGATTGGGAAAAATGGACGGAAGGGGGAGATAGCTGGGTGAAGCTATTCCCTCGAGTGGGACCCGTGAAACGATTGCCAGGGAATTTTGGCGCAGGAAAAGTTTTCGATTTTATTTTGTTTTTTTTTTCTTCCGCGGAAAAAAATGCGCCCGGACCTCAGTATGTTGTTTTTCTTTTCCTTTTTATTTCTGCTCAGAAGTCTCGGACCCCGCGCGATGCTTGTACAGGCTCAAGCTTTTTGAATGGACGCTTCAAACAATGCTCAGGCGTTGTTACCCTCCATTCAAAAAATGTGTTTTCCCCGTCGCACAAAGCCCTTCAAATCTATTTTTAATTGGCCAACTATTGAACGGACCGGGAGAACAACAAGGGATGTCTCGCGGCGTCGAACGGACCGATCGCAGGATCGCCGGCATTTTAAATTGTGGAGGAGAGGAGGTGGAGAATAGGCGCCATTGCTACAGTCCTTGTTCGTTTTGAATTTGAGAATTTTTTTTGAGCAAGCATTGGAGAGCTGCATACAAAAGATAACGATTGAGATACTTCTGCATTTCAATTTTTTTGAAAAAAAAAAAATTATTCAGCGCCCTGACGACTTATACATTTACGGAGTGATCAGAGGGGGGGGGGATATTAGCAAACATTTTTATAGTTGTGTGGAATAATTTTGGAATAATTTTGATGATTTAAAATAATTCAATTTAGTTTTGCTCCTATCAAAATCTAGACAGATATACTAGTATAGTAAACCTTTAGACCTTTGCATTTTATGGTCACCTGTCGAAATACTCAAGCTATCCTATCCTTCATGTTTCGTCGTTTCTGATTTTAAGCGGCTTACCCGGTAAGCGGTAGAGCTCTCCCTCTCACAATTAACCGGTAAGCGGTAGAACCCAGAGGAGGTACCGCTTAAGTAAGTAGTAGTAAGTAAGCAAGTAAGTACCGCAAAGAGTAAGAGGTACCGCTTAAGCGGCGGCTTAGCGGCGGCTTACTACGGACAAAAATGCTTCCTTAGACGTCTAACCACTATAATTTTAC
This sequence comes from Ceriagrion tenellum, assembly GCA_963169105.1. Classification (NCBI taxonomy): domain Eukaryota; kingdom Metazoa; phylum Arthropoda; class Insecta; order Odonata; family Coenagrionidae; genus Ceriagrion; species Ceriagrion tenellum. The sequence goes on along the minus strand of OY720642.1, from coordinate 71,890,368 downwards.
GACCCTGCGTTGCTGCATAAATTAAACCTATTTGCGCATGCCACTAGAGTAAGAATTAATGCGTAAAATAATATTCGTAATTCTTAGCTTTTTTTAGAATTTTTTAGAAGATTTTAAAAATCTGTCTGAAATCAGGATATCGCCATGAATCGAAGACTCTTTTTTTGGTCGTTCAATCCTAAGAAGATTGGTTGATTTCAGCCCTTCACTCTTACCTATCTAATGCTAATTCCTTCACTTCTTATAGTGCCTTTTATTATACCTCAGAATTGTGAGAGGGAGAGCTCTGCTGGTAGGTATTCTCCTGGCTTTGTAAGAATAGCAAACATCCCTGAATTGGTTGATATTTTTTTTATAACCCAAATGTAGAACCAAAAAATCTTTTCTGATATTATGGTTACCCATTTTATTTTAAGGGATTCGATATTTTGCGTATGATGCCTCATAATGGTGAGATAGAGAGGTGTACTAGTAGGTATTCTCCTGGCTTTGTAGCGATAGAAAATACCCCTCAGTCGGTTGATATTGTTAGAAAGACCCAAATATAAAATAAAAAATTCCTTTTCTGATACTTTGGTTGCCCATAGCATTTTAAGGGATACGATATTTTTCGTCATTTTCCCCGTTTCGATGCATGAAGTTATCCGCAGATCATTTATTGCCTTTGTCGATACCCGCTGGGGCTATCCCATCGATTCGAAATTGATTTCGGATGGATAAAAGATTTTTTTAGCTCATAATACTTCTTTCTTTCTCAGCCATAGCACTACGTATGTTATAAACTGCTCAATAACGAGTACGCAACGAAAATCGAAAAGAAAAACCTTCCGCGAAGTCTATCTCCGCCGTAATATGTATAGCTTGAGAGGTTTATGGGGGCCCTGACAAAAATTTAATTAAAAATTCAATGAAGAACGTGGACAAATATATTGGTCTTTTTAATATTCAAAAGTTAAAAGAGTTCCCGTCCAACTTCATCCAACCAGGTCAACCTCATAGTGAAAGAAAAACTATAAGTACTACGGAACCCTTTATAAAGTTGCGCAGGTTACTGAATGCATTATGTCCCATTTTTTTACCTTGGAACCAGATGATGTCAAAGAGCCGAAAAGTTTTCTGCAAGTGCAGTATCAGCCTGAAATACGATGATTATTATTGGATTTCTTATCGCGAGATGAAACATGAGGAACTTGCCAACCCAAAAAAAGGCACTGGAAATTGTTTTATTGTCTCCGAAAATTGGAAAGCTTTGTAAAATTCCCCAAAAAATCATTTTGCCCCACCGACTGATACAGAGGACTAATGCGATGATAGTTATACGTTTTTATGTAGTCACCTATCGTTATACTTCAACCAATGACTTATGGTCTTTCAAAGTTTAATTAAGGCTTACAAAGTACATTTTATAAATATTGTATTTCCCATGAGGTAGATGAAAAGAGCGCTTGCTACTGTGGCCAGTGCTGGAAACTTTAATGTGGGCGTGGCCGATCCGCCATATTTGTCGACCCCGATTTTACCCTTACCTGAGCGTTTACGGGCTGGCGATTAATTTTATAATTTTAAGACGTTTTACATCGAGAACTCACTAGATATCAGTAAAAACGTACTACTAATATAATTAGAGTGCATTATACTTTGTTATCATTGCTATACATTGCTTCATTGTATTATATTACTTTATATTGCATTAACTCACATTAATTACACTTATTTTACCAAAAAAATAATAAAATACAAAGGAAAGCAGCGAGCTTCTTTAAAAACTACTACGAGCGTAAATATAGTGTCTCACATCTTTTAGAGGGATGAAGGAGGCTACACGCTGGGCTTAGGTTAAATTCAGAAATGGTGTATTTCAGAGCGACACAGAGAATATTATCATGACTACATCTCTAGGTCTGACAGATGCGATCAAATGGGAGATATACACTGCCGAACTGATGGGTGCAAAAACTCGTTCTTTCCGTGAACAATAAGGGACCACAACAAAAATCAAGCTCCACTAAATAAACTCCTATAATAAATACATGTCACCATCTCATCTCCTAAAAACTTAATCTTTACACGGCTGGTGACCTAACACCCCCTGCCACACGCCCATGCGGCGGCTCGCAGGGTATTATGTAGATGTATATTAAATTACATTATATTGCATTAAATTGCATTGCATCACATTACATTGCATTACATCCAATGCATACATTGCATCATTTGCATACATCGCATACATTGCATTGCATTGAATTGTTTTATATGGTATTGCATTGCATTACATTACATTATATTATATTATGATTGTATTCTTACTTGTACTTTTTTCATTTGTTTAAAAATTATCCGCATTCCCGGTTGAAACTATTCTAGAATTGAGTGAAATTCATAGTACTCAGTTGCATATATTTATTTTTAAGAGTTACTTGCCTTAAATTTCAAACTGGTGGTTGGTATTCTTGTTTCACATCCGCTCATTCGTTTATTCCGTCGTGCTATCCAAAGTAAAGTATGTTTAACTGATGTGGTAGTAATTTCTGTGTTCGTTCCGGTTATTCCAGTTATTTCGATTCGGTTTCGGATGGAGAGGGCGTCGTCATAGTGTGGGATACAGTTTGATGACACCCTCTCAATTTCTTCCTCAATGGATTTTCTTCTTTTGCCTCGTTCTGAATGCACCGAAACTCAGAACCTTCTCTTAGTAGTTTTTCTATCGATAATTACCAATTGAATACTTGTAACACTCCCCGCAGACTTTCAGGTCGCACGAGAGTGTAAGTTAGCTGTACCAAAGGGTATACTCTATTGTTTTTCGTAAGTTTTCATGTAGAATAATAACCTGTGTGTTTTTCATGAGGTTATTTTTCACTATATTTTCACTTTTATGATTCACTTTGGTATAAGTGTTAGAAAAAAAGCCGTAAAAATTACTATTGATACACAGTAAATAGTCGATCTGATTTTAAGACAGGAAAAAGGACTGATTTTCAGAGGCAACATTTTTAAGGCAGGGTCAGTTGAATTTCACCGCCATTTCCCAGTATAGGAATAAGGTAGATGATGAGCCGAATGTCAAACTAAGTGGTACTGGCTGTAAGGTAGACCTATGTTGAATTTAAGACAGCCTAGTCTGACAGTAAGATAGACCCATGTTGAATTTAAGACAGCTCTGGTCTGACAGTAATCATTTTTCAACAACATTCACTACCTATGGTTATACTACCAAAGTTTTAGATACTACACGTATTAGAGTATTTGGCAACTAAAAAATTCACGTAAATAGAAGAGATATATATTTTTTTCTCAAATTAGCATTCACAAGATTTTTACAACTGACAATGACACATTTTACAATTGGAGCAGTAACATTTTGCGCACGGAGTGTTAGCAAAAAATTGCGCTTCAGGGTGTTTTCATGTTTACAAATTGTTTTGTTACTCCTGTTCCACTGAACCCTCTAGTACATAAGCAGGTCCTTAATTAGGCACAATTCCCTCCTCAACATTATCAACAATTTCACCGCCATCCTGTTCTCGCTCTCGCACACAATGGTTCTTACTAATATGTATTCTTCTGCTGGTAAACTTAGCGAAGGTTTTCACATTCTCACACGATTAATTCATCGCACGAAATTTTTTCTATTTACATACCATAAAATTTATAATGGGCAACGTGGAAGCCCCCACTTAATACCACACTCCGATATCGTCAGCAGATGCACCGTAACGTCAACTTGAACTTACTAGCCACTTTTAGTTATAACCAACACTTTTATTAAAAATAATGGAGCTGATAAACTTTCTCGTAGTGTCATGAATTGGCGACTTTGTCGAATGATGGTACGGTCACACAAACTCTGATGTGTAAGACTCAGTTGTATTTTGAATATACTTATGTTTATCAAAGTTTATAAGTTGAAGTTCGTTGCTATGTATTTGTGTATCTTTGTATGTGCGTTGCGAGGGGTCGTTTAATAAACATCTTTGTTAATACAGCTTGCTGCCATCCTTACCGCCAGATGCCGCCAGCACTGCCTGATATCCAAGCCAAGCGCGCTGATTTTCAACGTTAAGTCCTTGAAAATCATCGTAGGTGTGTGATTCTCACGCGAACTGGGCCGTAAACGTAGACCACCAGCGTAATACCACACTGCGTTGAAATTCAGATCGCATTGAAAACCAGATTTACTTTTTACTGTTTATTAAGTTAAACTATCAGGAACGTTTGATAATCAACCCTAGGCACGTCCAACTCCACAAATATACCAACCATAAAAAATGTTGGAATACCTATATAAGTCTACAAATATCTACATCTACATGATACCCTTCAAGCCCCCATATGGGTGTTTGGCAAGGGATGAGTTATCACCTGCATGCGCAGTAATGTCCATGTGACAACCGTCACTACACTACATGTACGCTAGCAATGCTGCATACATTTTTGAATTAATGTAAAAGCAACTACGTGAACGAGACCGAAGAGTCATGCGGTGATCATTCGAAACTTAATGTTAGTTTTACATATTCATCCTCATACTCTGCATGCCGCCGCATGGGCGTTTGGCAGGGGGTATTAGGACACCAGCCGTGGAAAGATGTAAGGTATCAGGCTTTGGGAGGTGAAATGGAGACGTGTATTATGGGAGTGTATTTACTGGAGCTTAGTTTTTATTTTGGTCGTTTATTGTGCGCGAAGAGAACGAGTTTTTGTACCTATCTGTTCGGAAATGTATCTCTCTTATTTTATCGCTTCGGTCACTCCTAAGAATGTAGTGAGGCGTCATGATAATATTCTCTGTGTCGCTCTGAAACACACCAGTTCCCGAATTTCTCGAGAAAGCTAAGCCTAGTGTGCAGCCTCCGTGTCTTTAGGGGCTCTAACTACATGGTAGGCCAAAAAAATATCATTACATCTTTTCATACAGGCGAAAATTAGGCTTCCGAAAATTGGTACCTTCAATGGAATACATATGTTCATATATAGAAATAATTTTGATTTATCGAAAGCGGTCCTTGTTTGTGTACCAAAAGACGGTGATTATAGTTACCGGTCAAACAAATTACTTTTTTTCCCTTTAAATTTCAAACATTTAAATTATATCCTTGTAGGTGTCATTTTTTAGCGCTAGTTTCCGACCTGAGAAGTTCTCGTCCAAAAATTAACATACCCACTCATTGTAAGCCTTAAATGTGCTTCACGTCCGCCTTATCACGCTCGTACTTCCTGCACATTGTTTACGCTATAGTGACCTCACCAACCACGCTATGTTTTCGATGTAATCTTCCGTAATGCACTCCTCATTAGCCAAAAACAAGAGGAGGCAAATATTCATCGCCAAAGTCCTGGAAAAAAAGTCGGCTTAACCTCGAATGCGGAAGTCAAAGCACTTGATATACGCATGAGACTTGGTAGATGCAGGGACTCTTAAAAAGCTTACAGTGATCATGGAAAGAAGGATCATAAAACCATAAAGTTAATCGTTGTGGGTTCTCTTGTTTTTTCTCCTCTACAGGTAAAAAATGCAAATTAAAGTTATTATCCAAACATCATTGGTAACTATGAGTTTGAGGATGTCAAAAAATGTACATACCTTATCGGTAGGCGGTTATAATAATTAAAATAAAATATCTAATGAGATCTATTGAAGCGTGATAGCCATAAATATGGTATACTTTGCCAGTATACCTCTCCTTGAATAAACCATGCTATCAAGAAAAATAAATCCGAAAATCTAGTAGACCCTCATAAGACCTGTTGTCACACATGGAGCAGAGGCGTGGGTCCTATCCAAGAATGACGTGGAAATACTTGAATGAAAATGAATTTTTTGATCCTGGACGTCCTCTACGATCAGGAAATAAGTAAAAAAATAATGAAATCTTGAAAACAACGCTATAGGTATGCACTTAATTGTTGTGAATGATCACCAAATGACCACATAGTAATTCAGTCCCTTCATTACATGTATAATTACATCGTTAAACTGATGATGCTACAAACATATAACAGAGATAGGAATAAGTTGTAAAGATATCAACAAACCAATACAGTAAAGAACGATAAAAATATATAGAGACCATAAAAAATAATCAGTATGAAGATGAAGGATCTCAGATTTTCCCGGCGTATGGATGGATAAAGGTTTCTCGGGTCTTCCACCGGGTGCCCCATGGACCTGCTCACCCAGTGGAAGACCTGAGAAATCTTTATTAATCAGAATGAAGGCAATGATGAACAAACAGCGGCCAAAATCCAGGAGATAGAAAACATAAAGAAAGAAAGTACATTAGATAAAGTGAGGCAAGAATTACGAGGCATTTTGCAATAAGCTACAGATAATTTATTGAAAGTTTTTTTTTAAATTTGGGGGCTTTTGTACCTCGACTGTGAGGTAATACTTACGGAGATACGAAAGGAAAATGATGAGGAGACTTTATAGTGCATTTGGAGAGGGACAATTGTGGAGAATCAGAATGAAATGTGAGATAAACGATATATTTGGAGGTGAAGATTTAGTGAGAATCTCTAAGTCACTGCTTCTTGCATGGGTGGGACACGGAAAGTATGGGTGAACACAGGATGCTCAAACGACTGCCGTATACCGAGATGGAAAGAGTGAGGAAGACAGGAAGACCGCGGAAACGGTGTCCGCAGGATGTTGAGGAAGACCTGAGGGCAATGGGAGTTGTGAGATGGAAGGAGGAGGCCAGATATATATTTGGAATGTAGGCATATAACAGTGGAAGCCATAGCCCACTCCGGGCTATAGTGATGATGATGACAATGGTGATATAAACATCGCGAAATATTTTAATTTCCCCACATTTGTTTAGTTTCCTGAAAAAAGCTCACATCAGAATATTAATAGCGGTATGCATTAATTCAAATTTTAACTTAAATAATGATGAGACATTTCTGTCTGTACATGTCGTATTGAACTCTCAGACACTGTTTCTGGCATTACTAGGTGGAACTCCTTCATAATGAATTAAAAAACACCTGGTTATAATTCCACACTTAACTTGAAACAATACGACCTAGGCTTATCATGCCATCATGCTTATACTATGATGGCATGGTATGCTGAAACCTAGGTCGTGTTACTATAAATAAAGTGTTGAATCATAACCAGGTGTTTTTTTTCATTCGTTATTGAACTCTCTTTGCTGATGGTTTGATTCCAATAATTAATTTGATGTAATTGGGCAATAGATATTTATAAGTGTTTTTTTTTACGTTTTTAATCCCTGTTAGTAGCTGATGATGATTGATATACCACGAATTTCTCGTGAAAACGATGAAACATGTTATACAAATGTAAATGATAATAATCTCTTAATTGGCTTCTAATTAATGGGTATTAAACTAAAATATTACCCTTGATAGGAGGGATGTTTAGTATGAGTTGAGAAATATTTAGAACAAAATTAGGTATTGGCGTAGAAGTATCTCAGAAATCAAATTGAGCTACTTACTTATCATCTTTGAGGAAATGGACTATGTTTAACAAACAGTTGTGTTTGTTCAATTCGAAGCAAGGAATAGGTCCACTAGCTTCTCAAGACTGAAGTGTTGAACGTAATGTGCACGATAAATGATTTAGCACTTTCCCGGAGAATATTAGGGGTGAAATTCTTTCGGGATTAACTCCGCGTTAAAATTTGGCTGCCTTTATTGAACCCTTTATAAAGTTGCGCAGGTTACTGAATGCATTGTCCCATTTTTTACCTTAGAACCAGATGATATCTAAGAGCCGAAAAGTTTTCAGCAAGTGCAGTATCAGCCTGTAATATGATGATTAACCCTTAAAATATTCCCTTCAAATACAATGGGCAACCATAGTATTAGAAAAGGATTTTTTTCATTCTATATTTATAATTCATAAAATAAAATTATTAGGGAACTATCTCGCTCGCACTACCTTAAATTATCCCATTGTCATTACAATTGATTTATATAGAGAGGGCGAGTAAGTTTCTAAAAATATTTTCCCTTATTGTATATGGGAATCCACGTTATGGAGAATTATCATAATGTTGAAATTTGTATATTATAACGTCACTGTGAACAGTCACCTGAACCCTTGCAACGCATTTTCCACAGCGCCATCGGAGGCGCTATTTTCCGGGGCGGGTACTGGAGGTGAAGGCAAAAATCTCTCCTAAACTGCGGCGAAACTCGAAAATAAAATGGCGTTTTCGACCATTGTATACAGCCCTCATAACAGCGTGTAAACATCGCTTGGTCAATCATTGGGGATCGAATTCTGGCGAAAACTTAGCTGTGATTGTTGAGAAAAACTCAGATTTATTTAACAGAGTAATTGATGTCATTAAAGTTATTGGCAAAATTCAAACGTATTAACTTTTCCTGTTTTTAGTCAACTATCTGTTATTGAAACGATTCGAAATGGTTTTGTCTCGGCATTTATTGAATAATCAATCTCTCTCTCTCTATCTGAGATCTATCTCTATCTGAGAAATAATGGTCTTCGAATGGAAAGAAAGGACCTCTAAGTCCATTCTTTTTCATAAATAACCAATACCGACTTTCTCGACCATTTATATGTACGTATAACAGCAAGATTTCTGAGTTGTGGTCAATAGATATATGTATGTATTTCCCAATGCCGACGTTTAGCCTTTATTTCTGAGCATCTTCAGGACATTGAAATAAGTAAAATCGAGCCATTAAATAAAGTAAATGTCAACTCTAAGCAGTAAATAAATGAAGTTATTGACATTTACTTTTTTTTGGTTCAATTTTACTGATTTCAGTAATCTGAAAATGTCACTGAAGTAATCGAAACGTCGGCATTGAGAAATGAAGGAGAAATGGAGCACTTCATTTGGCCATATGACTTCTGTAGCTCGAGTTCTAGGAAGTCTCATTTATATTCAAATGGCCTTTGAAAATTCTTATATAGCTCGAGATGCCACTAAAGTTAGCGAAACGTCGGTATTGGGAAATGAAAGAAGAAATAAAGCACTTCATTTGGCCATATGGGTTATGTTACTCGAGTTCTAGGAAGTCTTATAATATTCATTGATATTCCTATCGCCTTAGAAAATACTTGTAGCTCGACATGTCACTAAAGTTAGCGAAACGTCGGCATTGAGAAATGAAGAAGAAATGAAGCTTTTAATTTGGCCATATTAGTTATGTAGCTCAAATTTATAGGAAGTCTTATAATATTCATTAATATTCCTATCGCCTTAGAAAATACTTGTAACTCGACATGTCACTAAAGTTAACGAAACGTCGGCATTGAGAAATGAAGGAGAAATGAAGCTTTTAATTTGGCCATATTAGTCATGTAGCTCAAATTTCTAGGAAGTGGTATAATATTCATTGATATTCTTATCGCCTTACAGCAACTTGCTGCTTGTAAGAAGAGAGTTAATAACCGACATTTGATGTGAAAAAATTAAAAAAATATATCAATTTCAAGGGAATGGTCAAATGCGGAATTATTGTGAAACAAGGTTTAGTATAATAGGTGTCGACTCTCCGATCCCGCGCGACACTAGAAATGCAACCTTGCTGATGTAATTAAGAATGCTTTATCGAATTAATTAAGCATGGATTTTTATCTTTCTTTTCACTGAGCTACCGAGCTCTCTGGACATTTTTCGGCTCATTCCCCTCCAAGTATGTTAACTTACTTTCAATGTTACCCTCATTAGGATTGGAAGAGCGCTTCCTTCCCGTGGAGTACAGCAATTTTTAACGCATTCCCACTGCTGTGCTTTTTTCCTAATCAACGCGGACAAATCAAATTAAGCCGCATAATTTATTCACGGACTGGCGTATTCGAGCTCGCCGTAAAATTGCTGGCGAAAATATTTTTGCGACGAAGCCAAAAACAAAATAACAACGCCGAAAATTCTCAACCGAAGGCAAAAGCTTTATTGCAATTCTCGTTCTCTCTCCGCTTTCACATAAATAAGGGTAATCTTTCCGGAAGAGGAGTCATCAATGCTTCCGGTTCCCTTAAACTACTTGAACGAAAATTTTTATTGCATTTTTCGGTAGGAAGTGGCGTTCGGTTAAGGGGGTGGCGTGCAAATGACTAATTTTTTTCGTTGCGGAAATCTTTCCCCAGGCCCGACTAATTGATCCTCACGGACACGAGTTTAGAGTGGTGGCAGGGGGTTGGTTTGCTTCTTCTTCCGAGATCTTAATAGATTAGCGCGGCTATTTTTATCACCCATTCCGGGTTACACCTTTACGCTCCCCCAAACATTTTAAGAAAGGCAACGACCCAGTGCCTGTAAGGGAATGGGAAAAAAAGGCGAGGATTCACGCGTGGGGGAGGGGGAACACTCGACTCACTTGTTGAGAAAGAGACGCAATTTATACACCCCCCGGGTGTTGGTGGGGGAGGAGAAGGCGTTCGTGCATTTTTACAGGTGTCCGTGGAGCAGGGATGGGATGTCGTGGAGGTAGCAGGGACCGAGGCGAGGAAGGAATTGGCCGGAGGGCGGTCTTTTTTTCCGAAGAGAAGGCGGAAGAGATAAAAGCTAAGGAGAAGAGAGGTCTCGCAAGGTCGATAGAGGCCAAAGGAGACAGGGAGAAGAATGGAAATTGGCATGGGAGAGCTGCGAAAATTTTCGCATACCGGTGGTGTCAACTTACGAAAAAAAAGTAGTATGAGGATATTTTTCTGATTTGGCAAAAAAAAATTTCCCCTGCTTTACACCCGTAACCGACTTCCTTGGTTTGGTAAAAATCCGCCTGCTGCATTTTTTTTCGGCAGTCAGTTATTTTCAAATTCTCATTTTTATGATTTTTGACGAAGCTTTTGGTTAAACGCATGCCTATATAGAATAGCAAAAAATGAGCATGTATTTAGTTTGAAATTTGAAATGTTTTGAAGGTTGAAATATTTCTTTTAGCAGGCATACTACTAACAAAAAATCAAAAACCACCAAAAAATAATGTTATTGTTTATTGAAAATCAAATAAAAATCTGTTTATGTCGACAATATGGTGTAAGCTAATGTATATTACATTTTTAAAAAGTGTACCTAAGTTAGCCAAAAAGTAATGACAGTTGCGGCACTAATATCTATTACCTGGGTAATTTTCAATTGCTTCTTTTGTTAAGCCAGCGAATCGTAAGCAAAAGCTTTATTTGGCTAGTATACACTTGAATGGAATATGAATTGACATCAGTAAAAGATTAATCAATAAACAAAGGGAAGCAGATTTTTCGTTTTCTTGTTTTTAAAGGAATAGAGACATCTGAATATGCTTTAATGTGCTAAAAAAAAATAATTTAAAAAAACTTCCCAAAAATCTGAAGTTTTTTTTACCGCCAAAAATCAGGTCTTTCATTCTGCGTTATTCAAAGTACTTTGTAATATTTATGGAAAAAATCTGGTCTTGTAATCTGTTAATACAAATATCAGCAAATAACAATCCTTATGTCGACACTGCAAGTGCTTAGTATAAAATGGAGAATATTTGTAGTCGTTTTTGTGGGGAATAACAGCTTCAAAAGTCTTAAATTCAATAGATACTGCAAAGCTTATCACTATGAAATCCTGAGAATATACCTTTTCACAGTAAATCTCTTTAATATCCAAACTTATGTTGTTGGATCCGAATATTTAGAAAAGCTCATTTGGAACCTGGTGGTTAACATGGTAAGGGATTGTAAAATTATCAGGAAAATGTAAGAATAGCATAACGCTACGTACGAATGGGTGATCTATATCCTATTCTGGGGAAAAATTCTAAACTTGGCTTTAAAATGCGGCTTTCATGCCTAGTATTGAGAGCCAGAACTTTACTTCACCTATTACGAGATTGTTACAGTATTTTCGTCAGTGCAGTAATTTATATGTCTGCGACGCTCAAGATTAATGGTAAAGGCTTCTGTGTGGGCTACATTTTAATCATATATGTTGGTCAATTAGGATAAAGTACAGAATGATTGGGTGATGAACGAATGTGGATTGCATGCTTCATTAATGAATAACTATAAAATGAGTGTGCGTCATCGGTTTGACCTCCTCATCATTGGTCGTGCAATCCTATGTTTGGTTGACTGCAGCCCTTCATCCTTCCATATCTAATGCTAGGTCTCTTACTTCCTGGTGGCTCTTCCTCTGTGATTTCTTCTTTATTTGGTCCATGAACTTATTCCTGTGACTTCCTCTGGAGAATTTTCCCTCTATTTTACCTTCAATTTCGTTCTTGAACAAAGCATTGTGTCTCAGAGTGTGTCAGGTCCATCTGGTTTCTCTTTTCTGTATCGTGTTCCATAGAATCTTTTCCTCTTCTACTCTTCTGTAAACTTCGTTATTTCTTATTTTGTCCATCCATTTTATTTTAAACATCTTCCTCCGGCACCAGATTTCGAAGGTTTCTAGACTGTTCTCGTCAGCTTTTCCTGTGACCCATGCTTCCGATCCATAATATGAAATTTAATACTTCTGTGTAACTGTTATTCTCAATAGTTAAATAGAAATCTTTAACTTGACTTATTTTTTTTGACGCCGTACGCACAAAAATTCTCCACAGCAGAAGGTTTTTTTGTTATTTTGAAAAAATTACTGCGGTGACATTATGATTAATTTTCAAATATAGTTGAGAAAGCATGCAAACTAAACAGTATTAATTTTTGACGTTGTCTTGAAGTTATAAATTCCTCATTTTTTAAATGTGGCCTCTCTGTAGTGCATACACGTACCGTTTCCCTTGTCAAAGAGCTGGTATTTTTCATCAAAAGCCTCTGAAATGGGTTCGCTAAGTTACTGGTGTTTTTGTAAGTGTGAGATATTTTTATTCCAAATGTGACCCAAATCATAAATTTCTAGGTGAAATGATATTTCGCACACACTATTTTTAGAAAAAAGATGCCACTTCATCATCCTTCCGATAGTGTGTGCCCTCTTATCTCCTCTTGCCTCTCCGAAAATCCGCCACTATAAGACGATACGGGACCAGGAATTAAGTCCGAAGGATGGGAGATTTTTCGACCTTAGCCTGTGGAGTGCGTGCGTTGGTAACTTGTCGAGAGGAGGTGAGAGATTATGAGAAGATCTATAAGTAGGAAGATTGGGAGGAAAAGAGGGGAGAGGAAATGGGCAGGAATGCTGAGGGAGGCGTCGGCTGGGAAATGGGATGAGGGAAAAATCGCAGGAAGGCACTCGAAGAATGTCACCAAGCGATGAAAATGGTAGGGGGTATTTGGGACCGGTGCGATTTTGCGATATATCGATTTCGATGCGCACATATATCGATCCGCAAATTATTTAATCAAATTGATGTAGATAAAGAGTGTACTGCGTCATCAAAATGTAGCCTGACGTCCGAAATGACTACAATGTCCCTGTTCCTTGCCTAGTATCTTTTGGATTGCGCGACGGGATGGACGAATGAGTGGATGTAAAGCAATAATATCCCCCATCTGTTCGGAATGTAAGATTATAAAAGTAAATCTTTTAAATATATATTGGTTACTTTTGGAATTCCGTGCTTAATTGCGCTTGCGGCTGACTCGGTCAAGGCAGTGCCAGGCCTATTCAATATACATTTTCATCTACAAGTTTTTTTGACAATTGAATGCTCAAAGACGTTTTCTAGAGCATGTCTGATATTTCGCTATATTTCTATTACATATGTACAGATTTTATTCCAAACGCGACGCAATGCATTTCCAATAGTTATATTAGTTTTTAGCAAACATCAAAGTGTCTCGCCGCGTCGAATCAATTTTTAAAAAATCTAATCTAAATTTCGAATACTTTGCCGCAAAATATAGTCTTATCATAATAAAATAAAGAAAAATGGTAAAATTTATCTTCTGTATAATTTTCATTACTGCTTCTTTGGTGAGTTCCAACGCATAAGGAGATGCATTTCAATGAAATATGCTCCAAATTATTTTCGACTTAATTTTAAAAATTAACAGAATGTGCACTCAACGATTCACAATTACCGCTTCAGCCGCCTTAAGTTAGAATATGAAGAAGAATATCGCTATACATGTTCTATCTTATGAAATGTGGTCTTGTGTCAAAATCTAAAACGAATTAACGACTACCAAAAAAGGATATTATTGTGGAATCATAATGGGAAATGGAAAAATTAGCAATTAAAAATTGTCGCGTCACCCTAACTTTATAATAGTGTACTGCTTTAAGAGTTACGTATATTGCCAGAGTTTAACCGAAGTTAGCTCGTTTTGAAAAAAATATTTTGAAAAGGTGTCTTGGATCTTAACTCTTATTCCCGCGTGAGGGTGTCTTGTCAAGCATATGTAAGTGTTATGGAACGCTTTTTATGGAATACAACATAGCCTGCTCCATAGTTTTTCGTCTGTTGGATAATGTTTCCCGTAGCAGTGTGTGACATTATCTTTCAAAGTTAACTAAGATGGGGTGAAACTAAGGCAAAATGTTTTCGTCATATATAGTCTTGTGCCTAGTAAATGTGATATGAATGAGTTTAGCCCTAATTGTAGAAGTTTCGGTCAAAAAAATTATTTAAAGTTGGTTAATAATTTTTAAAGAATATTTATTGTAAATAAACCTAGCTATATTCCACAAAACTTGTAAAAACGTTTCTTTACAGATGAATGAATTATCATTGTAATGGTCCATGAAAAACTTACTCGTTACAGTAAAAAGGCTCCTCACAGCTTTTCACGAAAAAATTAATCATACGACTGGTTTCAATCATATATAATATTGAAACTCGTTGAATTATAAATTTCTCTGAGGTAAATTTCAAATAGTTCTTCTTTTGGATACATAAGTTCACGAGAAATAATAGCTTAATTTACAATTTCAATAATTATAGTCTCCGATTTCGGTTAAATTCTTTAACGGAAAATTTCACTGTGAGCAATGGGTAGATACGTCGACGTGCCTCAGTCTTTGCTGTGTTTTTTTCCATGAAGTATGACGTTACATAAGTATACAAAGTTTAGTGAAACGATGCATATATTGCGTACTTGAATTTGAAAGGAAAAAGTTTAGAGAAACGATACATATTTTTGTGTTGCTCTTATATGATGCTTATCCTGTGATCTTACTCTTCTTGGAAGAAGTTTGGTTTAAGTATTTTTCATATAACTCGTCAAAGTTTTAGGAAAATCAGACTGGTTGTGTTAGGTGAAACTTTTTGGAACTTGCTTAACATTGTGAAATGAAAGCTGTAACTTAGTAATTCCACATAAACTTAAGTGGAATTACTAATTAAGAGCTTTCATTTTACCATTTTAAGAAAATATTTCTTGTCATATAAAATAACTTGTATCATATAGCTCTTATGTGATGCTTACCTTGTGATCTTCTGCTTTTCGAAGAATTTTGGGTATAGTATTCTAATAAAACTTGTCAAAGTTTTAACAAAATGTTTCCTCGAGATAAAACCAGCAGGTATATTCCGCAAAATATTCTGTATGCAACATAGTTGTTTTGACATATGAATTCAATCTCAAGTAGACACAGTTTCCCCTACAATTTCTGCAGTTTTAGACATCGTTTTCGGTTCGAAATTGTTTTATGGGATATTTCACCGCGAGCAACAGGCCGGCAGGGTCGACGTGCCTTAATCGTCCCCGCGTTCCTCGCCGAAAGGAGCGGTTTCGAACTCTCGGGCCGCCGAAAAATCTGGAGGCGTTGCTGAAAAATTGAGCTCCTCTCTCGCAGGAGGGCCCGAAAGAGAGGAAATATGTGAGAAAGAGGTGGAGTTGAGGAAGGGGCGGGAGGGGGGAGGGGACGGGTCGGAGGGAGGGTGAGTAAATGGGTGGGGCTAGCAAGAGGCTGCAGGGGCGGTGACCTTTCTCCACCCCTCCTCTCGCACGCCTCCCCGCGAAAGAATCCTCCTCGCCCTCTTCGCCTCTCTCGCCGGACTCCCACTCAATCGTTTCACATAATTCCCGGAGCGGAGGCGATGCGATGGACCGCTCTTTCTTTCCTGCTTCTCTCTCTCTCTCTCTCTCTCTCTCTCTCTCTCTCTCTCACTCGCTGCCCACTTTGCAGCCAGCCTTTTTAACCCGTTCGAAGGATTATAAAAAAATAAACAAATAAATAAATCGAGAAAATATCCCCTATGTGCTTTCGAAGAAGAAATCAGATTGGTCTCGTGGCAATTATCCAAATACTCCTCTGTGGAATACGATGGCTCCACAACATGAACACCCACTGTGTGCTGCTCAATTGATGTGGGATCCATGCGACGAAAAATTGTGATCGTGTTGGCTTTGATTTCGTTCCGTTTGTCTTTTGTTTTTAAAACACCTGGAAGGGTGTGATTGGCGTAGTTTATATCTAGTTATCTACCGTGAAGTAAGCGAAGACGGGGACTTAGAAGTTCTGTCGTCGGACCTTAACAACGTTCATTCTTGGTGTCAGGAGTGGGGGTTAGTATTAAATATCAGCAAATGCACCACAGTTCACTTCCTGCGAAAGTCATCGCACAAATGCCATACCTGCACTGTGGGTGGAGTAAACATAAAATCTTCAGATATAGAGAAAATATCCCCTCTGTGATTTCGAAGAAGGAATCGCATTGGCCTCGTGACTGTTATACAAATAATCATCAATGGAATGTGATTTCTCCACTTCATGAGCACCTACTATGTGCTGCTCAGTTTATGTGGGGGTTTCGGACGGTAAAAAAATTGTGATCACGTTGGGTTTGATATCATTTCGTTTCTCTGTTGTTTTTTAAAAAACGTCGATGTGCGTAATTGGCGTAGCACCGTGGTTAGTACAGTTATCCTCAAAACTCGTCGTTCATTGACAAATTTCAAGCTATCCGGGACTAGCCACAGAGTTCCACTTTTACGGAGTCACCCGCAAAAGTGGAACTCCTTGGCTAGTCCCGGATAGCTTGAAATTTGTCAAATAAGAGTGAACGCCTCTCTGTGTTCAAAGTTCGATCTTTCCTCGTGGGCAGTGGCGCTATGCGCTCTGTAGCGACTGACATTGTATATCCGGCAGTCGAGAACATCTAGTCCCGTAAAGGCCACAATAATCCACAGAGGAAGAGGACGCCTCGGTAGCTATGCAGGACGTGGCTGCACAGAGAGAGGAGACATCGGAAGCCACACACGGGGACCTGCTGCCAATCTAAATATATACATATATAAAACAATTATTTTCACATTATTCAATACAATTTTTGCTAAAGAAATATTTGGACTAATCAATTAATTATCTTCTAAATTTGTTAAACTAATATTTGAACTGATTGAAACCGTAATCGAAATCACATTTGGAAATAAATGCAATTGAACCTAACTGGCTAAAGCACTCGGCCGGAAATCGAGGGATCCGGGTTCGAATCCCGGTCAAGGCGGATGATTTTTCTCTGTGGAAATTCGCACTCGTCGTTTATTGGTTGTTCAATCATAAGATTGGTTGACTGCAGCCCTCCCCTATCTAATGTGAGTTCCCTTACGTCCTGGTACCTTTCCCTATGTACTGTCTTCTTCATTTGTTCCATTAACTTATTCCCGGGTCTTCATTTGCGGACTTTACCCTCTCTTTTGCTTACAGTTGTGTTCTTCACAAACCCATTGTGTCTCAGGGTGTGTACAATCCATCTGGTTCTTCTTTTTTCTCTGGCGTTCCATATGTCCTCACCTCCTCTACCTTTCTGTACATTAGTGGTGTGTTAATGTACTAGTAGTGTTTACTGCCCTAGTAAAGTGTACTTCGTAGCATGTAATAGTTGAGAATGTTGCGAGAAGACATGTGAAGAAGGTATGAATGAATGAATGAATAATTTATTAATTGTCCTGGGGATATACCCCTTAAGAACAAAAGCAATTTACATTTTTTTGAGCAACATAAAGAGCAAAATCAACAATTTGGACAGTAACATAATGAAAAAATTAAGTATGAATTAATACCATTTTACAATGCTGAATGCAAAGTTTTTTGGAAATCATATCATATAACAAATTCATCTGCATACATTTCTGGATTTACATTAATTACAACAATATGCAAAATTACAACAATATGCAAAATAATAACAACATTTAGTGGTCAGAAAGTAACATATTATAATATTTCATCTTAAAACTAGCAACAGTAGAACAATTTTTTATGTTTTTGGGCAGGGTGTTCCAGAGATGACACGCAGTGACCAAGAAAGAATTTTGAAACTTCGTTGTTCGGTGACTAGGAAAGTAAAGATACTCAGGATCACATCTAGTGCACATATCCCTAGTGGAAGGTTGAAGTGTAAGGATGGGGAGGATTATTCTATGCTCCAACAGGGAACAATGTAACTGATTTTCTGAAGTTTCGTCGGGTGCTATAAACCATAGAAAAGGTTAACCTAATGGGAATATGTGATGGTGTTCGGGGTTTATTTGCATTTGGATTATGCATGAAATGACGATTTTGTGATATCAGACAATTAACCGCGCAGTAGACATTAATTTTGCTGAAATTTTCTATTGTTTTATAGTAGCCAGTTGCAGGACCGACGCATTCTATAAAGTTATGGGACCCATGAACCATGGCAACCAGTCAATAAGTGTTGCATAAACATTCGATAATTTTTTTTGTTTCATAGCTTATGGCATGGAGTTATGAGTTCCATAAATAGTCAAGATGGCAGATGCGTAATTGTTTACTCTTACTGACTAATTATTATGTGCATTAGCAATTATTCATAGGCTAAACTTTCATAAGTTTTATCCGTCGGTAGAAAATTAGACCCTAATACTCGAAGCCATGAATATACACTATGGATTGTTGACTCGTCGCCAAAAACTGTTGTCTAGAATTCCGTAAACAAACAACTTTTTGGATTGTGGCGCCGCGTAGTGATGAAAGATGGCAGTTCAAATGTAAATACAGTCGACAGATTATAAATAAACACCTCTTACCGGTTTTACTTACCAGTAATCAAAATGCAGTGGGTATAAATGAAGTATCATACGCGGGATGTAATTACACACTTTCTCACGTTAACAACAATAAACGACGGCCATTTACGATTCACTTGAAAAGTTTTTTTCTAAGTAATGCCAAGGACTGGGTGAACTAAGTGTGGAAATTGGCAACACGTAGCCTAGGCAACAGTTCCAAACATTTAAATCCAGTATGTTTATTGCTCGAAGCTATTGACTATTGGTAAATAAGTAATGTAACTAGTAGATGCGTTCCTGCAACCCGAATATTTTTACGAGACCTATAACTTCGTGGGTCTCATAATTATTGATTCCATACTTAAATTTTCTTGCAATCGGCCATAAATACATCAAAGTTTTTCCTAAGAGTATTCTTAGTTCTCCAGCCCTCGAGTTTTATATTTTTTTGCATATGCTAAATTTTAACAAGCATATAAGTACAACTGTTTCAGGCCTGTTGAGATGTGTCAATTTTCTTGATGAATGAAATTTGAGTACTCTTCAGAGTTTTATTTAGCTACATGTCGGTAAAAATGCGTCCAGCCAGTACAATATGTGATCGAGTACTGTTTTACTCGTCATACACATTAAACCAGCGAAATGCACGGGTCATTTTCCATATTTCATTCAGGCCGTTCGTAATATATCATACGGGTGAAGTATTACGTGCTGTTTTCTCATAAGACTCCAACTCAAACTATTCACACAACTCCTCGGACCGAGGAGTGGACCACTCTTTTTACCGTGTCTTCTTCTCACTGGCCATTTCGCAGCAACTCTTAACCTGTTCAAACGGTGAAGAGTTAAAATAAAAATACCAGAAATCCCCCGACTTGAAAGAGAAGTTGTAATAGCTTTGCGAAAGTAATAAAAATTGAGCAAGATTGCTAAACAGTATGGTTATTGTGTGTACTTTCTGGTGTTTGAGAAATATTTAATGTATCCCTACGTCTGCGCGGCGAAGCAAGGGACGGACAGTCAGGCCTTGGTGGCCAAGAGAGATAGTCGTGTTCGAAGCAGGGCCCCTCTTAATCTGTTTTATTATAAGGGCATTGTTTTAGTGTCAATGGTGCAATAAAGTGAATAATCCTGCGATTGAACTGAGATACTGAGTCTATTATTCAATACTATAATTATTACAACCTAAATTATACAGTCCACTAATCCAATATCAACAACCCAAACACTGGTATGTTTTAGTATTTTTCTTTACTAAAGAGTATTTACCTAGTCCTTACAGAGTCGAAGTCACAATTATAATTTCAGGCAAATCGTTTCTTTCAAAGTTCGCGGAAGGTTAAAAAACATTGACCTTCGTTCTAGGAGCGATTAACTCTTATAGTAAGAAGTTAGGACCATTCATGACTAATATATGTCCGAAATTATTTGAGTGGCAATCAGTTTAATCTTAGCCACCGATTTTTGAGCGCCAAAAACGGTAACTCTAAAAAGGATAAGGTGAAAGTAAAGCTACAGAGGGGAAAAATTATGAACACACATGAATAATGCCAATTAGGCGCATTTTGCCATGCTAAAAACGGTGGACTTAGATTTCACATATAGCTTCTTAAACTCGATGAGACTTTTTTACCGATATTTTATCAAGTACACTAGCCTCCCGCATGAGCACGCATTTGGAACCCAGGAGGTTCATGCGTGCTTCACTGGGAAAGGCGTATTTAACGAAATTCACGCTCCAATCCTTATATAGTTATTTAAAAAAAGGGCCATTTCTTCAGCTGAATTTGTTTCATCATAAAATACAAGCACTATCGACCAATATCAACCATAGAAAAAAGAAAAATACTCGCCAAATGACACCTCATGACATGTTTAGTAAATAAATATATATGGAACCTAATTATTTGCGTACTTAACTGTGAGGTTACTGTAATACGAAAAGTACGGTAAAATGAGTGGAAATATCCTTTTTTAGGCTTCTATTTGCTTATATACTTTCTTCTTGAGATTCGTAATTCTTTTATTTTAGGCTTTGCGCTGCATAGACTTCAAAAAGTTCTGTGATTTGCATGTTTTATTTTTAGCGAATATGATGAATTTTAACAATCGAAACCTAATAGTCAAGCTTTGTATCCTGTGATTTGTTCGAACTGTTCATAAGATTGAAATCACAAATACACTCCTCTGTTCACGCTAAATTCGCACTCAAAGAGTCAGATAATTTCTGGAGCAGGAGTTGGACCACTCTCTCTTGCCCTTTATCTCATTCTCTCTCTTTCACTGCCCACTTCGCAGCAAGCCTTTAACCCGTTTGAAGGATTAAAAGAAGTAAAAAAATATATAAAAGCTGCCCACGCCTCGCGTTGAAGGATATCTGAATCGCCTCGTGACTGCTATCCAAATCCTGCATTCCGGGTTCATTGTTCGAAGGTGACCAAGGAATTCGATTACTCCTCAACACGGAGTGATTGAGGAAGAGGCAATATATAGAGGGGAATGCACAAAAGACAATGCCTTGATTTCCTTTTTCCTTGTTCCAAGATTTTCAAATGTAAGGATTTATTTCTGAAGAGACTCATCGTGAAAAATCCAAATATACTTCATCATTAATAAACTCTTCTCGGGCTCTTCACCAGGTGATTGGCTTCATGTTTGCCGACGTTTCGGAAAACGACTTGTTTTCCATTTTCAAGGCGGGTTACTCTGTCCGTGTCAGATTGTAAACTGAATTGAATTGACCGTTGGTACCAACAATTGAGCTCAGGTGCCATCTGATTGGCTGATGTTTGGATTTTGCCCTTGAATTATTTTCTGATTTTTTCTTATGTTTTTAATGGAATTTATTACAGGTATCCATATATTGCTCAGATGAAAGCCAGAGTCACTATTGAAATTTATTGGATTAAGGCGTATTTCAATGGCTTCCTTAATTATGCGGTCCCAGTAGCGCGCTGAGCGGCAAAGAATTTTTGCATCTCCCCGTTGAATGGCATGATCTTCATTGATGCTGTGTTTCGCCACTGCCGACTTCTGTGGTTGCGCTAATCTAAAGTGCCTTCGGTGTTCTTTCAGCCTCGTCTCAATCGTTCGACCTGTCTCCCCCACATATATTTTTCCGCACTCGCATGGAATCTGGTAAACCCCTGGTGTCTTCAGGCCGATGGGATCCTTCGCCATTACCAGTCGGTTCCTTAATTTAGGTGGTGGTAGGGGGATAGTTCTGATGATATACTTCCGTAGAATGCGGTGGATCTTTCCAGATACGGTTGAAACATAAGGGATTAAAGCTTTGGCCAATGGTTTTTAAGATGGCTCTCCCGTGAAACCCTCCTGTTTTGCGTTGGATTTACTTAAGGCATTAAATATCTCTTGTTTGCCATAGCCGTTCGGATAAAGTGAGCATCCCATCCGAGTTGGACCATCTTAAAAGAACATTTTTAACAGAGTTTATTAATACTATTCACCAGGAGAAACTTAAATCTTTTATACTTCATCATCTCTTTTCTCCCATTTTTCATTCATTTTCCTTTCTTATTTTCCGCTTCCTTTTTTACTCGCCAGTAGTTCTTCTACAACTACACACTACCCTGCGAGCCGCCGCATGAGCGTGTGGCAGGGGGTGTTTGTACACCAGCCGAGTTTGGGAGGAGAAATTGTGACGCGTATTATGGGAGTGTATTAGGTGGAGTTCAATTTGTATTCTGGTCCCTTATTGTGCGCGGAAAGAACGAGTTTTTGTACTTATCTGTTCGGCAATGCATCTCTCTTATTTTATCGCTTCTGTCAGGCCAAGAGATGTAGTGAGGCGTCATGATAATATTCACTGTTGTTTATCTTATTTACCAAATTTGTTTTTTTGTGTACGTCAAAATAGGGAATTTAATATACATTGTTAAACGTTTTCAGCCTGAAGATAACTATCCCCTCCCTCAGTACGTAAAAATACCATGATATCAAATCCTGACGAAATAGCAAGCGCGGCTGGAGTCAGTAAATAAGAGGTATTCGTTACGTACTACCCCGCGAGCCGCCGCATGGGCGTGTGGTAGGGGGTGTTAGAAATCCAACCATGTAAAGATGTACGAGAGAAGATTTTGGGAGGTGTAATGGTGACTAGTATTATGGGAGTGTATTTAGAGGAGCTCAGTTTTTATTGTGGTCGCTTATTGTGCGCGGAAAGAACGAGTTTTCGTATCTATCTGTTCGCCAATGTATCACTCTTATTTTATCGCTTCTGTCAGACCTAGAGATGTAGTAAGGCGTCATGATGAAATCATGTGTGTCGCTCTGAAATTATTCTTTATTATTTCGCTTGTTTTTCTCTTACTCTCATACGACCGGGTTTTATTTCTTTTCTTCTCTTCTATCCTCCGGAAATCCTTGAACTTAAGTCGCAATCTTGTGAATTCAGTTTTATCCTATTTTATGTTTTCATTTTCCCCAAACCCTACCCTACCTTACTTTGTTCCTGGGACTTTATGGTTCTTATATAAACGTGATGAAAAATTACACATTAATACTGGCATCGTGTGTCTAATTTAATTCTTTGAGTAGGTATATCCTGTTCATACTTCCCACCTCTTTTGCATTGTGTACTTTTTGGACTTTTTTCCCATATTTTAGTCAGTATTAGAATATAATCCACTCCTACATCAGCAAATGATTCTTGTTGTATAAACGTGGTTGAAATTCATTTTGTGAACCAACAATTGCCCGTTTTATCTATATGGCCCTGCAACTCTGCTATCTTTTTTCTATATCGTATATTCTCTGTATTCGCCTCTTTCTGTATTCGAAGAACCCAGGATTTTTCTCGGCATATTTCTTTCCTTTGTTTTCTAATTTGTTTTGTGTACCTAATCTGGATGCGTACTGAACTGGTAAGAAACTGTAACACGGAAAATAACCGAATGATGAGTGTTCTTTAAACAATTGAAACAAAAAAGTCATGCTTCTAGACAAATGTCTTATTTTCTTTTTAGAAAATTCAGTGCCATTTCCATTTACCCTATTTATGGATTTCTGAAAACTGCCCTTGAGCCTGCCAAGTTGACTCATACAGTACTTTAACAGTGAAGCATTAGAAATGATTAGAAAGTCCGTCCAATGGCTCTGCCATCAGCCAGATGCCTTTGGGTAATATCCTAGTTCTCAAACGCTTTCTCATCGATTTTTCTTAATTTCATTTCAAACTTGATCTCAAGTGATAAACAGTTTGAACTCTGAAGAAACTCATCATGAATGCTCTAAATATCCATTTCAATCTTTTTCTACCCATTATGTCCGTCCAAGAACCAAGTGGAATAACCCAAAGCATTTTACTTTTTTATTTTTCTTCTCTCTTCTTTCTCACGTAGATCATTCGTGAAAAATCTTTGAGCATATAATTTAGAGGCATTATATAAAAGAAAACGTTTGTTTGCCAGGGTTCGTAAAATATATTGTGGAGAGTTAGAGCGGAGGCCTTGATCGCCGTATTCCGCTCTCTTGAAAAGTAAGGTATTGAAAAGAGATGAATTATTCTTCAGAAGGAAGAAAAAAATGAGGACGATCTCTGGATGTGAGTTTGGCAAAATGTATCTTTGATTGTTGGGTTTGACAGCGGAGGTTGGGTTTGAAGCGGTTTGAAAATGTCGATAAAGGAACGCAGTATTGTGGGTACGCACAATGCTGTCCCAGAGGAAAAAGACGAGGAAGTTATCTTCCCATGATTCATGCTCACTGGTGCGCTTTTATGCATCGTTTTGAATGAGTCGAAGGTTGTAGATGTCGAGAGGGGGTGCTATGCATTCCCTCTACTTATCGTGCAGCCTGATTGCAGGCTGCATAGCGGCTGAGATACTTGGTGGCAGTTGAGTCAAAGATACCTTCAGTGGATGAGTCCAATGCCTCAGAATAATGAAAAAACTATAAAAATGCAGGAAAAATGGGACTTGGGGAATTGCTGAAGGGAATAGACCTAAAATCATTTCCCTGTTTTATTTTCCGCCTCTTTTCTTTCTCACATAAACTATTCGTGACAAATCGTCAACATTTGATTGAATTATATAATATTAAATGAGGGAAAGCATTTGTTTGCTAGGGTTCGTAAAATAAAAAGCCAGTCATGTAGCCTGATTAATACCCCTAAAACCGTTGTATGATGGCGAATCCTAGTAGTTCGTCTCCCCCACATTCTTCTCTATCTGATCTGTATGCGTACTTATCACTTGTTCGCCCTTGTGATGTCTTGTTTTTATGATTATTACGGGGGATCGGGTTGGTGTGGTGGCCAGAGTACTAGCTAACCATACGGGATGCCAGGGTTCAAATCCCTGCAGAAGAAGATGTATTTCAGAGGAAACCCGATCCCTACTTGGGTGTCTTGTGGACGGCACTTCAAGAGCAGTACTCCCGTCTGTCGGATGAGACGTTAAGCCGTGGTCCCCTTGGTGCCTTTCGTTAATTAGGATATAAGTTTGAATACAGTACCGTAAAACAATAAGCAAAAAATATAGAAAACCTATGAAAAATTAAGACCAGCATAAGATGGATTGCAGAAATTAAGGAAGATATGGGGAATCGGGTTTGTGTGGTGGCTAGGGTTGTGGCTAACCATACGAGGGCCTGGGTTCAAATCCCTGCAGAGGAGGATGTTTTTCAGGGGAAACCCGATCCCTACTTGAGTGCCTTGTGGAGGGCGCTTAAGTGCAGCACTCCGTTTGTCGGATGAGACGTTAAGCCGTGGTCCCCTTGGTGCCTTTCGTTAAGAGCAGGCTAATGCCGACGCCGGGTTTCTGTCCACCCTTCTTCCCTTACCTATCCCTTGTGGCGCAAATAACCTTGGCTGTCGGTCGCCTCCCTAAATATCCAATCCAATGATAATTATTTCTAATTTAGTTCTCTGAGTACATCCTGTTCATTTTTTCCGCCTCTTTCGTATTGTGTACTGTTCGGACCGTTCCTTCTATATTTTAGTCTGTATTTCAATGTAAGCCTCAGCAGCTTCTTCTCAGCAGCTTCAAGCAGCCTCAGCCTCAGTAAGTACATCAGCGGAATATACGGAAGTTTCTTCATGCTATCGGAAATTAATGACCAAATCTCCACCAATGCTTCAGCTATTCTACAGGCAGACAGTAGCTGATTCGCCTTTATCTGGAGAGGATAGTTAGGCGTTAGCAATAACCGTCATTTTCTATGTTGTAGAGTGTTTTACAAAGCTTGAATTGAAATGATATGTGAACTTGAATAGTAGGGTAAGATCACTATTGGATGGAATACAATTCCGTTGCAATGCATAATGATTAAGCTTCCATAAATTTTCTGTAAGGGAAATGCCGCGGGTGAATTTTTTTTTGCCTTGAGCGGACGAAAGCACGTTTCACGGGTGACTGAATGAAAAATTTTTCTGGGGCGTTCAAGAGGTCGATCATAAAGAAAGACCCCCAAAAAGACATTCGATTTTAATAATTTTATACAAAACCAAATATGAGGTATACCTAAGATGAGAACCCTATGGAAAGAAGGGTTCAAAAACCAAATACACAAAAAGGTGGAATTTTGTCTTGTCTTTGCTTTGACTCAGTCTCGGAGGAACCTCATTAATAATATGAAAGCTCATAGTACCAATTATAATAGGAATGATCAATATACCTCATTCCGTGGGGACGAATGAAATATTTTCCGGGCAGTTGGTGAATATTTCTAGGGAAGCTACTGCGGAGTGGTCTTGAATCATGATGGCTAACGCGATTGCTTCCGCGTTGTGTCATTTTTTGACGACAGTTTCGCGAGCCTTCCAGCTCGCTTCTTCAGGTCGAAGTGCTCACGATGCATTTTTGGCCGCATTATATAGCCCGGCGGAGGGTCAAGCGCGATTTTTTTCCCGCCTTTTTTTGAGTCTTTTCATGCGTTTTGTGGAAGACACGCTTCCAACGGGTGGATAGCGTATGACCATCTTCTCTATTGACATTATTAGGTGTTTTTGAAATTTCAATAGCCTCCCTAATCAATCTAGGGAAGTGCTGGATCTCTTTCGCGATGATCTTCGCCTCCTCCAAAGTCATATATTGTGATGGTCCGCTCCATGTGTGCTCCGCGATGGCAGACCGGTTCAACTGTCCATTCTTGATGACTTTTTGGTGCTCGGAGATTCGGTACTTCAGCGGTCGGGAGGATTGGCCAATTTACGACTTCCCGCATGCGCATTTTACTTCTTAAACTACTCCTTGAGAGCCCTCCGGGATCAGGTCCTTGTGTTCATTAGTTGATTCGATATATTGGTGAACTTCGACCTGAAGAAGCGAGCTGGAAATTGATTAGGGAGGCTATTGAAATTTCAAAAACACCTAATAATGTCAATAGAGAAAATGGTCATACGCTATCCACCGGTTGGAAGCGTGTCTTCCACAAAACGCACGAAAAGACTCAAAAAAAAGGCGGGAAAAAATCGCTCGCGAAACTGTCGTCAAAAAATGACACAACGCGGAAGGAATCCCGTAAGCCATCATGATTCCCATGGTGAATATTCAAGATATCTATGTCTAGGAGGATAGATAAGAAGTAAATATTTTTTATTTTGTGGGTATGAGTACAATAATTGAATATGAAAATCCAATAATTGAAATAGATGGAGAGGGCGCTTGTTACTGCGGCCAATTCTGGAAGGAGTGACGTGGAAGTGACCTGCCCACCATCATTGTTTATCCCGATTTTCCTTTAGCACTGACTGGCTGACATTAGAAATAATCCGCATTCCCGATGAAGACTGTTATGAAATCGAGTTAAATGCATATCACCAAGTTCATTCATTGGTCGTTCAATCCTAAGATTGATTGACTGCAGCCGTCCACCCTTCCCTATCTAATGCGAGTTACTTTGCCTCCTGGTATCTCTTTCTATGTGTACTTTCCTTTTTATTTTGTCAATGAACTTGGTTCTCCTACGGCTACTTTTCCCTCCATTTTGCCTTTAATTATGTTCTTCAGAAACCGATTGTGTCTCAGGCTGTGTCCTATCCATCTTGTTCTTTTTTCTGTATGGTGTTCCATAAGGTCTTTTCCTATTGTAATTTTCTGTACCAACACTTCATCATTTCCTATTTTGTCCATCCATTTTATCTGTAGCATCCTCCCTCAGCACCTTTCCGTTTCGAAGGCTTCTTGTCTTTTCTGGTCAGCTTTTCCATCGGTCCATGCTTCCGATCCGTAGAGTGCCAGGCTACACGAATGTTTTCACATATTGTTTCCTAGTTTGCAGCCCTATCGCAGCCCTATCATCTTTTAGCACAGTAGTTGCCTTTTTACCATGAATACCTTCCTAATTTGTTCTCTGCTGATGTCCGCTGTACTTCTGTCCGTCCCACGTGATGGTACTTCCGAGATAGGAGAAAGAATCCACTTGCTCTAATTTCACTCCTCTCAGGGTGGCTTTGACATTCTGCTTCTCTCTTCCGCATGCTAGGATTTTAGTCTTAGTACTATTTATATTCATGTTGTATTCTTGGAGAACTTGGTGCATTACGTTTAGTAAGTCCGCCAAAACCTATAATTATAACAATAATAATAATTTTATTTGTCTAAAGATCATATGTCGAAGAGATCAATGCATAGATATAAGACACGTCAGAGTTATTGAACAAAGATTTACATGTTTCCATCAATATACAAGATACACTGCACTCAAAATTGATGACAAAAAACAATTAAGATGGAACAATACAAAATACAATGATAATACAAAAACAACAACTAAACTTTGTTATAAAACTCATGTACGCTGTATTAACATTTATTTACAAGATATTTTTTTAGTTCAGCCTTGAACTTTTTTTCTGGGTTAGTACATCTTAAATATGGGGGGAGTAAATTAAACATTTTAGTGCCAACAGCAATGGGGCTCCTAGAGGCTATTTTTGGTTTATGGAGGGTGACATGCAAACTTGAATGGGATCTTGTCAAGTGATTATGACTATCACTATTAACCTGTAATTTGTGAAGGTTAACCTTAATTAAAACACATAATTTATAAATATATAGGCATGGCACTGTGAGGAGCCATAATTCCACAAATAGTGGTCTACAGGAGTGTGTTTTTGATTTCCCCATAATGATTCTTATTGCCCTCTTTTGTATAAGGAATTTTATTTAATTCATATAAATTTTACATAAGGATTTTTATTTAATAAACTATTTATATTCATGTTTTATTCTTGGAGAACTTGGTGCATTACGTTTAGTAAGTCCGCCGAAACCTAAATTTTAAAAAAATTATATTTACTTCAAACGAATTTAACTTAGATTCTCTTTTCATTTTCCGCCGTAACTATGTATCAGGGATCCATGACTTAATAATTGTATGACTTCGTCATTACGTTCCGCGATTAACTTCACATTTAATTCCTTGATTGTTACATACATACATACCAAACACGCCGTTCCCTTCCGGGTAGGCACAGACACAAAGTTTTACTCATAAATACATGTTTGTACACCTAACTCTGCTTCAATAATTTCCTCCATACTGACCTATCCTTGCAAACCTCTTTTGCCTCATTTACCCCAATACACTGCTTCATACACGCCCTCTTGTTTTTAAGACTCTTAATATTCCTCCTCCTTGTCATTTGTTTCTAGTTGATTGTTCCTGGATTCCTAGATTGTTCATGTCGTAAACACTCGTGTTTTTAACCTCATAAACGATCACATAAAAGGTTAACGGAAACTCAACTCTCGTTTTTATTAACAACGACTATTGTTGTAACTCTGATTAAAATTAAGAATACCTTTTACGGAGGTTTAGGGCCGTATTACAGAACGATACTCGAGTGCGGATTTTTCCCAAACGTCACTCAAACTCCACTCGGTTGCTACTTTGGTATCACAAGACGACATTCGAGTGACGATGCTCTCTCGGACTCCCCTCAGAAACGAATGACCCCTTTTGGATACTCGAGTGCCCACTCATTTCGAGTGAGCAATTTTCAAGATGTCTGCCACAATCACCTGGCATATTTAAATTGAAATTTTGGTGAATGAACTAATTTTACTAGAATACTTATTTTTCAGTAATACTAGTTATTGGTGATGTAACTGCTTTGAGCGAAATTCGTGGCATCAATCGCCGTAATTTTTGAAATTACATGGCCGTGCAAATTCCTTATACTTCTGTATTACAACACTTCCAATTCAAAGGTATTAGAATATTTAATGACAGAAAATATTATGTTTCTTTGCGTTTAAATGATCTTGGTGAATCAAAGTACAATTTTACGTAGATTTAAAACGATCTAATCGGCCAAAATGCTCTCGAAGCCTCTGATACTATTTGGGAACGTGTGATGGTCGCGGTATTTAATGTAATTATTTGATTACCACAGACTTATGGTATGGAAACATTTATGTTATAGTCTCCTAGAGCTTTATTTTTGTTTGTTTAGTAACAAAGAACTTAAATTAATCCGTGTAGTGCATTGAAATCGTTACGTGAAGGGATAAAACTTTCCCGCGTCATGATTCAAATGAAACAATCGCTCAACAA
The DNA here is from genome assembly GCA_963169105.1 of Ceriagrion tenellum. Taxonomy (NCBI): domain Eukaryota; kingdom Metazoa; phylum Arthropoda; class Insecta; order Odonata; family Coenagrionidae; genus Ceriagrion; species Ceriagrion tenellum. Next base: position 71,860,001 of record OY720642.1, on the reverse strand, counting down.
CTGCGAATTTCGCTCATAATTCCTCAGCAGTCATTTCTGTCAACAAACAGGACGATGCGGGAAGATTGTGCGACAAATTAATCGATATCCAGACCATTTCGGACTGCGAGGCCGCTAAGAACAACATGAACGTGTATATACAATGTTGCAGCTGTCTCTTGTGACCCAAGTTCTATGGGATTGTTCAAGTTTCTCGAGACCGGGTTGTAAACCTACGTATCATTCCCAATTCGAAAGGTGTACGATCCGTGTGTATAACATTTGTTACTATCGATGTTCTAGCTGAGTTAATCAGATCTCGGATTACGCATTATTATCAATGCCATAAGTTGACAAGATATTTAGTTTCTGGACGTTATGAAAGTTGTCTCAAGTTGTGAAAAGTTGTTAGTTAGTTGTCTTAAGTTGTGAAGTCTCGCTGATGTGTCCAATAACGTTAAACGAACGACACTTTGAATGCAGGAAGTACTCTTTTAAGTAACCGTGTCTGTTCTATATCACTGTATCTTCTCTATACTTTATGATTTTACCTCTCCATCACTACATGTAAGCAAACTTGTTCTTCCCAATACCTTCGTGATGATGTTATACAAGCTTCTTAGCATTGTATTTACTAACGTTCTATGATAACAGTTTTCAAAGACCCATCCTTTAGAGTAGGTTAGCATAGATGTTAAGTAGAGGATGCAAAGAACAGGACATTTCGAAGTCAGTTACTGTCGAACTAACCCCGACAGGTAATGTATGTATTGGTAAATATTATGTTATATTAGTGCATTAGTCAGTGTTGAGGTTTTAGTGATACATTGGAATAGTTTAATTCTGCGATCGCGGTATTTCCCTTTAAGAATGATTCTTTGTTCAGATCAGCTGTTTAATGACGAGATGATGAAACTATTATCAGTGTACATGCCAATTCAAATTATACTTTCCATATATTTGGAGTCCATTTCCTATGGTTCTATTACTAATATAGTAGTCCTGTGTAAAATTAATGTTGTTGGCTACCTAGGTTAATTCATTGATACAAAGAATGACTGGAAATATGTATATGTACTAGAATATTGTATACCTCTCACAATATATGGTATTGAATAAGGAACAATTGAAACTGATGTTGTGATAAGTGAGTGCTGTATGACTTTTACAGATCTTGCCTGATTATTTTTCATTAGAAAATACAGTATGTATTTAAGGAATGAGACTAGAATTAAGTTGACAACTTACGTTATCGTTTTATGATTATTAGTGGTGAATGTTAATGGTAGGAATAGTGATCAAACTTCATTTATGACCTTAATTACTGAAAAATTTTACATAGCAAATGCTTATATTGATGACTCCATGGGGTCCATTTCACTTTCTAATTATATGGGATAAAGTTATCGCATGATATGCTCCAGTGAAGTTCAAACATTTAAAGCCACAACTCTAGCAAGGCCTTAGATGAATGATAGGTTCTACACATGACTGAATGAAGTTCCAAATATGCATTTCACTTTGGTGATATTACTCAATATTGTCAATATTGAGGACATTTTTACCATATTTCAAAGATGGTGAGAATTGAAAATCATAACATCAACATAAAAGATAAAATACCATACTTGGTGTGTTTTTATTAAAATGTTGTCCTCAACTGTTAATTAATTTGCCTAGACCACTTCAACTAATCACACGGACCTGTCTCTGATAGACCTCTTCAACTAATCACACAGACCTTCATAATGCCATATTAATTCCGTGAGACCGTAGTAACCAGTGGAGAGGACTGCCAATATATAGAATGTATCCCATTTATGGAGCTCTTCTTGAATGTTATTGTATTAAAACTTCCCCTCCCTGGAGTCTTCTTTGACTGATATATCCCTCCCATATTTCATACCATGATAAATCTTTATTTTTTGTAATGTATGATATCATATTCTAGGTAAGATGTCCATAAACCATTGGCTGATTATTTCTTGAAGCCTTATTTTTTGTAATAACTCATTGAATTTCTAATGAAAAATTTTCTCTGTCAGTATACACTCCCCCATATTTTGTTTGTATTCATTTGAAGGTTTATTTAATAAATGTCCTTTCAATTTCCATTTCATACTAATGTTTTTACTCACTCCTTTCTCTTCTCTTCCACCATCCCCTTTAAAGACAATGTATATTCAAGTACAATAGAAGATGTGCCTGAAAAATATCCCTTGATATTCTAATTTCTTATGATTTATGACCTCATTCTGATACGTACATACATTCATCTAAATTTATTTGAACAGCAGAGGTATTTGTTAAAAAATACTTCAACAAACAGTCATCCTCTATCACTCCTATGATAATTTGTGCTACAATATTTCAGGATATATTGAAGATATTATGTCTACCTGTGATGAAATTGGATTCTAAATTCTGCTTTTACCGCATTACTACATTTATTAATTTAATTGCAAACATGGCTACCATGTTTGGCATAATTAAAGTACAAATCGAGACAATTACCCTCTACTTAAATTGATACCTTTTCATATAAAATCAGCCTGCTTAGTGTATTTATGGTCATATGTGTTGAATAAAAGGGATTTATAAGGATTTTTGTGCGATTTTCATTAGTTAATTATCCACGATAGATGGATATCCTTGTGTGACGGATTAACTTGCCAGAGTTGTTTTATCAGTACAAATATGCAACTGAATTTATATTTTCAAAAAGCATCTATGCAGTCCTTTTTTGCCCTTAATTTACCCTTCTTGCTAATTTTGTTACAATACCCATCTACAATTGTAGATTGAGGGATACTGCAAGGGGTATATTGAATAAGAGAACTTAAGGCTGATGGTATCAATCAGTAGGATGAATAATTTATGTCCCATGGACGCAATTATAACTCCTGTCATTATCATATCAAATGGAAAGGGAATCTATATCAATATATCCATCAGATAGATGAATACAATCATATCATCAGAAGGTCAAACTTCATATTACAGCAGCATCTCATTATAACGAAGTGTCTTATAACGAAATTTCCGTGTATCGATAGTCAAAACTCACTCTGGTCTGAGCAAAATTTACTGATAAAGAGAACAGGAAACCTTTATTTGTGCAAACTTTCACTAGTCTAGAAATGTATCATTATGTTTTCATAATATCTCAATATACCACTCAGTGATCAATATCTCTCGGTAATCAATATACCACTCATTATTTTCTACAGAACCTAAGCAACATTTCTAATCTTAAATCTAACACAGGCAGCTAGCTGCTGACCTAGCCTCTGACCATAGACTTGTCTTTTATCAGTTGCATTGAATATGAACTTAAGCTGAGAAAAATTATGAACTTAAGGATAATGAGAAAGCTATAAAAGCCTCTGAGGATTTATTATGGAAAAGAATAAATGAGAACAGTTGTGTGATAATATGTTTGAGGCTGTTAGAAATTATGGGAGATCTCTGGCATTAGTCATTAACTACAAAGGTTTAGTCGAGTAAATGATGACACCATTCATTGCAATAACACACAACGGAACTCACTTTATTACTATGTGACGACAGAACAAAAAGCAAAACATAATTCTTAAAACACTGCCAACCTTACTATAAAAATGAAACTGGCTGGGTTTAACATATGTTACCAACTTTATCTCATCAGTGGCTAATAGCAGCTTGTCCTCTGAAATTTGTTTTGCTGGTTGACATCCCTCAAAACTAAATTCCTAAAGAAAAGACTATACAGCGAGGGTCACATGCCTAGCCATTATGTGTAGAATTATCCTGATAAGAATACCTCATATTTGTATGCAATGGTCGGGATTGTGACCAGAGGCGATGCTATTAATAAATGAATAGGGTATTAAAGAAAAAATTTTTACTAACGTATATTATTAAAAATAATGCCACAATACTGCAACCTGCCTATGAATAAATGTGTTACATTTTACTTATAGGAGGTGGATGCCACTATTTCTCTTGAATATTTAGTAAAATAAAGGAAATGCTCAGTTAAATCTTCCATTTTAAATGCGGCCTCTTCAATTGCTGTTATTTTACCGAATTGTGAACACGTTTTTACAAGATAAGATAGCATTCTTGTGAGTGCTTCATAAGTTTCAACAGATATTTTGGAAGATATTTCGATGAGGGGTCCCACTTTAGACTTATTACCGGCAATTCTGACGATGTACACGGTTACTTTTTACCTCGTTTTAAAGAGGAAGAATTCGGAATGGTAAATATAACAATGATTGTCAATAAGTTTTACGGTGCCCACGTCAAAAAAACATTGCAATTCGCCGCTATTTATATCTCTTCACTTGCGATTCTAGTTTCTCTTTTGTACAATTTAGTGTTTAATGTATGGTTATATGTATAACTATATTTTTCATTGAATAAATTATAAAATCTGGAAATTTTTCCTAATGAATTCACTTCGTAATCACGTTTCACTACAAAAAATTATTTACTTGCGCGGCTAAATGAAATTGTTCGTCATTTGTTTCACGTAAATACCTCAATGGAACTGGAGTAACGTTAATAAATACTAGTTTATAGATTCGTTACTATCACTCAAATGAGCCGAGTGCGAGTGCGTTGCTATGATACGAATCAACATTCACTCCCAATATGAGTGTGAGTGCTTACTCCACCGAGAGTGAGTGCCCACTCGGATTGAGAAACGTTCTGTAATACGGCCCTTAGTCTTCCGTTTTTTAGGATTTCCGCTGGGTGCTGATATCACTAAGTAGTCAATATAGGTTTCATGATTTACTTGCCTAAAATTTCAAACATATGGTTGATATTCTTGCTTTAAATCCGTTAATTTGTCCATTCTGTCGCGCTACTCGAAAGGAAGTTTCACCTTTACACGGCTTGTGACCTAACACCCCCTGCGACACTCCCATGCGGTGGCTCGCAGGGTAGTATGTAGATGTAGAAGTTAGGAAAGAGCAGGGATAAACAATATGGAAGTCTTTTCGGTTGTCAGGCTACAGTTTGATGACGTAATTCCCTCTCTATCGACCTCAAAGGTTCTAACCAAAGTGTGGGATATTTTGTCTGTATCACTTTCCGACAAAAACCGTGCATTTTTTCTAGAGGAGCATGAGGATGTTCGGTGAAGGGAGGGAGGTAACCCGAGGGCGGAAAGGAAAAGGGAATATCGGCGACGATCACTCCCGGCTGGAGGTGGTCTTGGGGATGGATCGACGACTTTTAAAGCTTTTGCGAAGATTGATTCGCTCTTAAAGGTTATATTCGTGATTGACCCCCGTGGGGAGAGGATTGAGTCGGTTGAGGAGGTCGGTCGTCTTGAGGTGCGGGGGGGGGGAGTAGGGGGCGGGGAGGGGGAGGGACGGCAGTCCGTTTTGAAATGGGAAAGGGTCAAGGCGGGTCGCCGGGTTCTCACTGAGTGCGATGGATGATGGTGGGAGAGAGGGAACTTGAGATCGGGAATTGGAAGCGGCTAGGTTGGCTGCCGTGGTGGGGAGCGAGGGGGCGGGGTGCATCAAAGGAGCATCTCCTTCTAATCTTACCTTCTGCACTTCTATCTCCCTTTTATTTTGAAGCTTTCACAAGTTTTCGTACTTGGAAGGATATTATTCCGGTTCCCTGTGTTTGCACTAGCTGAAGCAATGCATTCCAGAGGTTACAGTTAATAAAATTTTTTAGAAACTTAAATAATTATTTTTGCGTGAGCTGGCATGTACAACCAAATTCACTTATTTCAACTAATATTTCATGCTCTTTAATATTCGCGAAAATTGATGGCACCTGGCCTAAGTGGAGACGATCGCTATCCAACTTAAAAGGAAAATAAACAATTTTTTGGTTTCTTATTTCGTAGGACGTTGTTTTTCGCTAAAACTATTACTAGAAAATACACTGCAACGGAGTACTTAGAGACAAAGGAAGTATTATGGTTGAAAATTTAGATTAACTAGTGAAAGTGTCGTAGTGATAAAAGGCAACTTTTAATTGTTAGATGATTTTATTGTGTATGTAGTCGCTAACTCGGATATGGGTGTCAGGAGTAGGAATTTTTTATATTATTCCACTGAATACGGCCTTGACTATTTTAAGTTGCAATGCTCTCCTATTCTTCCCAAAGGACCCAGAAGATGAATATTTTACTTATCATCATAAGTCATCAGTGCATCAAGGAGCTTCTAATCTTACCTGCTTCGCATTCCTTTCTCCCTCTCAATTTGAATCTTTCACAAGTATTGGCATCATTGGCCGTTCAATCCTAAGACTGGTTGGTTGCAGCAGTCCACCCTTCCCTATCTAATGCTAGTTTTTTTACCTTAGTTACTGTGAATATTAGTGTATAACTTAGAATGCAAATTCTAGTTCGTGCTATCTATAAGTAAAAGGTAAAAAAAAGTTTTTCGCATTGATTTGTTTTTTTTTTGGCAATTCATTACTGTTTTAACATGCAGTATTTAATCATATAAATGTATTTTGGACAGATCCGATTTCATGTGAACATACTTCCTTCTAAACGCTATATAATACGTTACTCAAAATAACAGTCGTTGCTACAAATAACGAAATGTCACGCCGAGTTCAATATTCGAAAAAAAAACATGGAATTCTGAGTTCCAACGCATAAACAGATGCACTTGGGTTAAATGCGCCCCAAGAATTTTTTCGACTTGTTTAAAAAATTATAATTATGTGCTTTATATAATTCACGACATACCGCTCCAGGCCACCTCCAAAATAATCATCATTCATTGGTCGTTCAATCCGAAAATTGGATGGCTGCAGCCCTCCACACTTTCCTATCTATTGCTAGTTCCCTCGCCTCCTGGTATCTCTTCCTATGTGCTTTCCTCTTTATTTGATAGATATATATTTTTTATTGCTCAATTTTAAGTACACAAAAATGAATTAAGAAAAAACTATGAGCTTTAGGTAGGTTCAAGGACTTCCTGTGGCTAGCTACTATCATGGCATGAGTGCCCAAATGCAAGACAATACACATTACACGTATGAATGATGTAAAGTGCAACTTTTCATCAATTTTAGATGAATATGCCAGACTCAAGAATCAAACAATGAATAACCTACAAAATTCAAAAATTAGTTTTTTTTTCTTTTACCCAAAACAGTCTGATCTTTTAAGAGGAAGCAGCCATTCCTTGAGTTTCTTTGAGACTGTAAACTTTTTTTATGAACTTTTCAGAATGTGGTAACATATTGTATAGTTTAGGTCCAATGTGAGCATAGCATCTTTTAAATGAGGATACATGTGATCCGTGAACTTATTCCTAGGTCTCTGAGGGCTTTTCCCTTCATTTTGCCTTCAATTGTTTACTTCGCCAACGCATTGTATCACAGGGTGTGTCCAATCCATCTACTTCTTCTTTTCTGTATTGTGCTCCAAATGGTTCTGTCCTCTTCTACACTTCTGTACCTTTCATCATTTCTTATGAGAAAGCATTCGTTCTCAGAAGTATATTATACCGATTGCCTGTGCTTGCACTGACTGTAGAAATGCATTCTAAAAGTTTCAATGTAAAATTATTGCAGCTATTGAAAAAATCATTTGTTCGTGAGCCGGCTGGCATAATCAACTTCAATATGATATTAGCCTAAACGCAGGCTCTCCTACAAGACCATTGAATCTCTAATTTAGGAAGTTTGAGAGAAATATCATTTCACCTAGAATAAATACTTCGTTCTCATTTCAAAAACGCATATCTCACCCTTGCAAAAAGAAAAAAATCAGACCTTTATCAAGCTACTTTCCGAGATATTTTCCCATAAATACCAGCAAAAATATACATGGGAAATGGTACATGTGCGCACTCAAGAGAGGGTCTTAGAATAGAGAGAAAGTACTTAGATGATAGCTCTGGGACAGGAGAGACGTCGCCGGATCCTAAGAGCCCCACATTTGGCCCTCGGGTATCTTTGAGGTAGTTGGAGCGAAATATCAATTTACCTACAAATCTATGAATTTGGTCTCATTTCAAAGAAAAATATCTCACCCTTCCATTGACGCCACAAATTTAACCCCTTACCTCATTACCTTCGGAGATATTTGCGAAAATATACCAGCCCTTTTACATGGGAAATGGTGCGTGAATGCACTCCAGAGAGACATTATTTACAAAATGAGGAACTTCTATGACTTATATGTCGTAAAAAACTAACAGCGTGTAGTTTGTATGTTTTTTCAACTATATTTAAAAAAATAATCATATTGTCACCGTAGTTTTTTGGGTATCACAAAAATCCTTCCGTTAGAAGGAGTTTCAAACGTACCGCGCGAAAAAATTAGTCAAGTTAAAGACTTATTTAGATATTTTCATTTAGTTACCTACAATTTCTGTCACATAAAACTATATTATTGCACCATTTATAATTCAATAATTAATCCATGTGTCCTACAGCTGGAGAAATCAAAACGTATAATTCGAATATGGTCTCTATTATGACTAGGAAACTATCTTGCTCGGACTATCTTAAAGGTGAGTTAAGTTTATTCGGGTTTTTCCCGTGTTGATTCATATTATTGGACAACAGTTTCGCTAACGTTACAGCCAGCGTCGTCAGGTCCTGAATTTGAATTTTTTTTACTATAGCTGTAACATTAGCAAAACTGTTGTCCGTTTGTATGAATAAACGCGGGAAAAACCCGAATAAACCGAACTCAACAAATCACCGCGGATGCCCCCGTACCAATTCTATCTTTCAGGGTACTTGTAAACTAGAATTTTTGGCACTGACTTATATTTAGGATATATTTGGTGACATATTATTTCACCTAGAAATCAATGAATTTGGTCTCATTTTAAAGAAAAATTCTCACCCCTCCAAGGATGCCAAAACATCAGCCCCTTACCGAAGTACTTTCCGAGATATTTGACACAGCATGAAATGTGTTTGTATTCCAGACCTAATTTTTTTAAATGAAGAATTTCCACAACTAAGATCTTGTCAAAAAGATAACAGCGTGTATTTTGAACGTTTCCTCAATTACTTAAAAAAATGAAATCGTATGCAGCAAGTCCCCGGTGTGCGCCGTTTCGATCTACGTCTGATTCGATGTTACGTCCATGCTGACGAGGGTCATCGAAAAATTATTCCCCGTTCAATGCTAGTAAAATGGACCGTATGCACACTTGCTTGCGTTATTTAATGGTTTTCGACATAATCATCCTATCTGAAATAGCTATTTATTCCTGGATAGAGGAAAAATACGAATTTTGAAATTAACGCCTTGATTTATCGCGGGATTAAAGAGGCTACGAATATCTGGATCCGTTTCACGTTGCTTCGACTTACGTCTCTTCTTCAACACGTATCTTCGACGTAAATCGAGGACTTACTGTCGTCACCGCCGTAATTTTTTCAGAATTGCAATTAAAATCCGTCCGTTGTGGAGGAGTTTTAAACGCCGTGAGTGAAAAACTTGAGTCAAATTAAAAAATTGATTTGTTATTTTGATTTTATTACTGACGGCTGAGTCATTTAAAAGTATATTATTGCACCATTAATATTGCAATAATTTATTCATGCTTCCTACCGATGCAGATTTTAAAACGTAAAATTCGAATATGGTCTCGATTTTGACTAGAGAACTATCTCGCAGTTGATGAAAGTGTTCACCTTCCGATGTTTTCATATATCAACGAATCCTTAATATCTGCATCTACATACAGCCCTGCGAGTCGCCGCTTGACTGTGTGGCAGGGAGTGTTAGGACACCAGCCGTGTAAAGATGAAAAAGATTTGAAGGGGTAATTGTGACGTGTATTGTGGGATTTTATCTAGTGGTGATCAGTGTTTATTGTGGGATTTTATCTAGTGGAGATCAGTGTTTATTGTGGTGGTTTATTCTGCACGGATGGAACGAGTTGTTGTACCTATCTGTTCGGCAGTTAATCTCCCTTATTTTATCGCTTATGTCAGACTTAGAGATGTAGTAAGGCACTATGATAATATCCTCTATGTTACTCTGGAACACACCAGTTCTGGTGTCTCAAGCAACCTAAGCCTAGCATGTAGCCTCAGAGTCTCTTGGGGCTCCCACCTCAAACACTCTAAAAGCTGTGAAATACTGTATGTTCGCTCGTAGCAGTTTTTGACGAAGCTTGCAGCTTTTCTTTGTGTTTTATTAATTCTTTGGTTTGATCTTTATGACCAGGGTCCCAAATGCTGGCGGCGTATTCAAGGTGTGGCCTAACCAGAGCAAAAACTGAGGTGTGTGTCGATATCTACATCTACGTAATACCCTGCGAGCCACCACGAGGGTGTGTGGCAAGGGGTGAAGATCACCAAACATGCACTATTGACATGCAACTGGGATATTTAATGAAGGCATGCTAGTTAATAGGGTCACATGGTTAGTATCTACATAATAAGAAAGGGATTATTGGTTGTTATTACATGCATCATGCACTACAGACCACTCTCACTATATTTCACCTACCTATCCTTTGCTACGCTGCCTATTGTTCTCTCTTATAGTACGAGGGAAAAATGACATTTTAAATCTATCGGTACGACAATCTATCTCTCTAATCTTGTTAATATGATCAAACCTAGCATAATACGCAGGGGTTCTCAATATATATCTAACTTCATCTGTGAACAAATCGGTTTCAAATTTACTTAAAAGGTTTAACCTAAATTTTAACCTGCGTTCTGATAGTAATTCCCATCCTAGTTCTTCTATCAAACTCGTAACACTTATAAAATTATCATAACGGCCGTTAAAAAATCTAGCGGATCTCCTTTGCACGCGCTCTAATCCTTTCATCATACCTTCCTCGTACGGATCCCTTATATTAGCGGCATATTCTAAATGAGGCCTGACAAGTGTAAAATAGCTTCCTTCTCGTTCTCTCTCATCGCATTTGCCTAGATCCCTTTTTACGAATCCTAATCCACGGTTTGCTACACTAGTTATTTCCCTGATGTGTTTCCCCCATTCTGGTCTTGCTTTTTCTACTTGATATGCGTAATGCCGGCCGCTAAATGGGACGCAAGTACGCGAGATGGCGAAGGTTGACTCAGGCAGAATTCTTCGCGGAAAAGAGAGTCACGGCGACGGTCATCGCCCGCTGTATCGCAGTTCCTCCTCTCAATTAGTTCCGGAACGTTGGAACAAGTAGAAACAAAGTAAACCACCGGGAGTGTAACTCGTTTATTATGTATTGAGCAACGTTTTCTTTACCCGAGTCACTTATAATACAAATGTGTACACATCAATCACTTTATTGTTTATATGGAACGTTTTCTATTACCCGTGTCACATATAATACAAAATTTTACTCATCAACCACGTTATTGTTTATATTGAACAACGTTTTCTATTAACCGTGTCACATATAATACAAATGTTTACACATCGACCACGTTATTGTTTATATTGAACAACGTTTTCTTTCATGTTAAGAATGAAACTACTTAGTTTTTTCCACCAATATATTTAACCATAAATCAACCGGTTTCGGCCTTTTCTTGAGATTTAGTATATAAGCTGTGCTGTCTTTTGGGTATTTTTATTCTGTAATCTTGATAATGGCCTGAAAAGGCCGAAACCGGTTGATTTATGGTTAAATATATTGGTGGAATAAACTAAGTAGTTTCATTCTTAACATGAATCGTAATTTCCACAATGTGAATTCGCCAACCATTGATTTTAAACGTTTTCTTTACCCGTGTTCACATATAGTACAAATTTTTACACATCGACCACGTTATTGTTTATATTGAACAACGTTATCTTTCATGTTAAGAATGAAACTACTTAGTTTTTTCCACCAATATATTCAACCATAAATCAACCGGTTTCGGCCTTTTCTTGAGATTTAGTATATAAACTGTGCTGTCTTTTGGGTATTTTTATTCTGTAATCTTTATAATGGCCTGAAAAGGCCGAAACCGGTTGATTTATGGTTAAATATATTGGTGGAAAAACTAAGTAGTTTCATTCTTAACATGAATCGTAATTTCCGCAGTGTGAATTCGCCAACCATTGATTTTAAACGTTTTCTTTACCCGTGTCACATATAGCACAAATTTTTACACATCGACCACGTTATTGTTTATATTGAACAGCGTTTTCTATTAACCATGTCACATGTAATTCAATATTTTCATATCAACCTTCCTCATTCCTCTCCTACCTCCGTCCAAATATTGTCCCACTTGTGTATCCTTCTGGGTGTAGTTATGGTCATGCTTGAATTGTCCACTTTTTCTACTTCCCGTCACTTGTACTTATTTTCTTGATTTGTCCACACTCTTTCTCCACACACAACTTGTACATACTTTTTCCACTCCCTCTCAACACGTTCTGAACCTCTCCCAACAAAACTCTCCTCTTACTCCCCGTAAGTTCCCTCAACAATCCTATCCCCCAGCAATATCCTCCCTGTTCGGACATTCCGCGCGAGGCAGAACTGCCAACCTCTAAAATCATTACAATGGTGGCGAGCTGTTACGCCACATAAGCATTCTGAGGAAACTGCGTAAGAGAAATGCGGTTTGCATCGTCACCACGAGCAGCAACTGAGTCATGTCACCCCGCGCTCTTACCGGCGCGGGTCCAAACCGTTATGTGGTTCAGAAAAATTCACCGTGACTCACCCTGCGTCACCTCACGGACCAGCGTATCATTTTGCGGCCGACATAAGAGTGGGTAAAAATCAATAGGATTCCAATACCTGGAGGAGTGATTGCGAAGTGTTGAATTTTGAAGTATAAGGCAATGGCTTGGATAATTCTGCATTGGAAACTGTATAGTACGTGAAAGGAGTGTGCTTTGTTGAATTTCTCTGATCGAAAGAATTAAGGTGGTTAGAGCGAAATATAATTTCTCTTCTATAAATCAATAAATTCCCTCTCGTTTTACTGAAAAATATGTGCATTCCTATTAAATAATCTGCATAATTGTATATAATTCACAGTCGAAGTAGGTGATAACACTATAAACTTTTTAGATTTGGCTATCCTCCTTTCAGAGAGTAAATATGACATTTCCATTTGTAGAAAAACGACTTATACTGATGCTGTTATTCCAAACGATTCTTTCCGCCACCATAGTCACAATATTTCAGTCTTCCATGCCATGATTTTTCGTTTGGTCAATGTACCAATGAGTGATGCAAATTTTACCAAAGAATTAAATATTATTTTACAAATTGCGACGAGGAATGGCTTCAATAACAACACCATTTTAAAAAATTTTGGACAGAAAGCTTAAACAGCAGGCTATTCACTCTCTGACGGCCCTCCCTTTTACAATAAATGACAGGCCTTGACGTCGGTGCAAGATACCATTTTTAGGGACATTGACGTACAGGATCATGAAATCCATGCCTGTGAATAAGTGTAACTGGTCTTTTTATTCCCCCATAACTATAGGAAAATTTCTTTTTAATACTAAAGACAAAATTGAAACTTCGGACAAATGTGGTGTTTATGCTTTAAATTGTGACTCATGTGACGCTAAGTACATTGGCCAAACTGGACAGAAATTTGAAATTAGGATTAAGGAGCATAGAAAATGTTTTTTAACTGGTGACGTTTCTTCTATGTTTGCCAAACATTTATTAGATTGTAATCATTCAAGTGACTTTAAAACTGAAATTTTACATATACAGGAAGGGGCTAAAAATTAGATTTCCTCGAACAATATGAAATTGTAAATGCCGTCAAACACAATTCAAATTTGGTAAATCACCTCATATTTGAAGTGCATTCACCTCTGATATCAATCAGCTTTTAATGTCTGTTTGCGTCATTCTACTCAACCTTGCCATTGTGTGTTGTTTATCCCCTATCCATCCCCATTGACTTCATTCTTTTTTAATCCAACCTTTGATATTCATCTTTTCTCCACCCTCCCTCCCTCGTCTCCCCCACCCGTCCTCTGTTTGGTATATATGGACAACGAAAATGTAAATTTCTACCTTGTTAATGACATAACTTTGTCGAAACCATGGTCGGAGAGAATAAAACAGTGTGGAAAGTACAAAGCGTTCTTTTTTCATAACATATTTGAAGGTGTAATAGAGGGAAATGTCGCCAGAGGAAGGCCCAGGAATAAGTTCATGGGCCGAATAAAGAGGGAAGTACATAGGAAGAGCTTTCAGGAGGTAAGGGAACTAGTATTAGATAGGGAAGGGTGGAGGGCTGCAGTCAACCAATCTTAGGATTGAATAACCAATGATGATGACGTACCGCGAGGTAATATTTTGTGCTCATTTTGACTCCCAGAATCATCGCAGTGATTGCTGCTAGACCAGTCCTGATTATAACTTGCCACTCACTGATAAGATATCAGAATGAATGTTCATGGACCAAATAAAAAGGAAAGTTCATTGGAAGGTATATTAGTAGGTGAGGGAACTAGCATTAGATAGGGAAGGGTGGAGGGCTGCGTTCAAACAATCGTAGGATTGAACGACCAATGAACGATGGCTATTTTGGAGATGACCTGGAGCGGTAGTCGTGAATCATTGAAAGCACATAATAATATTTTTTTTAACTCTTCGCAAAAATTCTTGGGGCTCATTTCACGCAAGTGTATCTGTTTATGTGTTGGAACTAACAATTCCATGTTTATTCACGTATTGAACTCGGCGTGACATTTCGTAATTTGTAGCAACGACTGTTATTTTGAGTAACGTATTATATCGCGGTTTGTATTACCCATAATTATTCTTAATGTGATAATATTGGCTGCTATCTACAAATAATAATATTTTCCTCAGTTGAAGGGTTTGCGACCAGTGGGTCGTTATCGACCCATCCTTTTATTGTCAATAAATTCATGCAGAAATTTTTTTTCAATATTTTTCTCTGACTGCTGGGTCAAATCTGATACCCAAGAGAAAATTATCTGAATTTTGAGAGAAAAAAATTCTTGGTCAATAACGAGTTTAAAAACAGTGTTAACGTGGAAGACGAGAAAAGCTTTTCAGGTAGATCTTCTCACAACTTGTATCTAACTTAACACTTCAATTTGTGAACATCGATTCATAATCTGATGGAAAGAGACACGACGGCCCTCGAGGTTAAACAATATTACGGCGTCAAAAAACGTGTAATCTATCCGCGAGGATCGAAACCGCCCTCTCATAACTCATCAGTGGACTCTTGTAACCTCTCACCCAGCGCATCCTCTCTTCCGTATCCTCCCACCGAACACAAGAGATTTTCCTCTTCCCCCCGCACGAGAGACTACGTTCATTCTCCTCCCAACTCCCTCGTTCCCCGAATATCTTCCCGAATCGCCATAAATGTTTATTTAGACGTCTACGTCAAACGTTCGAATTCTTCCTCATCCGCCACTCTCAAGGCGGGTTTTTCACATGGACGCTGAATTATATGGAATATAATAAAATGGAATACACATTTATTATGCCCTGGGCATCACCCTTGGGGCAAAAATTATTACAAAAAGTGAAATGCTTGGCTCAACCAAAAGTACAACAATCGATTTTTATGGACAAAAAGAAATAGATGAAAAACAAAGACATAGATACAATGATTAGACACAAAAACAAGTTACAGGATAGATAGGAAACAATATTATAATTTGCAGGATGTAATTTATTAAGTAAATAAAGTTATATTTTGCTCTGCATTGAGTTGGGTCGTGTGTGTGTGTTTGTTAGTCATGACCACTCCAGATCAATGACTTCAATGCAGAGTAATGAATGCGGTAATTACGAAAATAACCAAAATTTGACAAAAATGGCGTTTGCACACAGCTGTTTGAGTCATTTAGGCATTTGTGCGTTTAATAAATTTGTATGAATTACGATAATGTATTATTACGTCGAACCAAGTGTCCATTATGACAAAAATCAATATTATCTAATAAGAGACGAGTCATAAGGCTTACCTTAGGGGTTCTTTAGCATTTAAAATATTTTCAAATACAAATGTATACTTAAAAGTGCAACAATGAGTCCGCCTCCTTTTAAGTTTTTCGTTGTTTACATTTTGAATCTCCGTTGGCTGTCACGTGACCAATATTCGACCGGATGCGATGCGATTGTATCGCTGAATCGATACGCTACTTGCAGGCAACATAGAAACCAGAGTATTTTCCTTGCAAGTAGCAACCGAAATTATCACCACTATCGACCACTGCATCTACATCTACTAAATACCGTGTAAGCCAACACTAGGGTGTGTGGCACGGGGTGATTCCACACCAGGCATGCATCACTCATCCCAGCTAAAGTCAGAACCGCGCACAATCGCCCGAATACCAGGCGCAAGCCAAAAGCAGTCAAGACATCAGTCAGACCAGAAAATAGGAGAATGATACGTAGAAAAGCATGCTACCATGCAGTATACTGCTCAAGATACAACTATTGATTAATATCATTGTAGCGAGAGATGAATGAGCTATTTACTTTTACATTGCGTGATTTAGTACAAGGTACAAAATCACGCAATAATATCACGCCGGAGATTGCATGCGAGGTTAGTTGCTAATAATCATGTTTAGATATTTAGCACTACTGAAAAAATCAATTTAACCTAGTCAGTATCCTAGAAACTGATCTACCGCAACTACTATGGTCCCTTATTGTACGTGAAAAAATGACATTTTAAATTTATCGGTTCTGCAGTCTATTTCCTTAATCTTATGCCTGTGATCGTGACCACTATGGCCATGAAAGTGCATGCTTACACATCGAAGTTCGCTTAAAAGAGACTTCCGAGGCTACTCTTATGGAAGTGACTTCCATGTGTAAACCCACCTTCAGACTCTCCTCCGGACGTATCTTTAGAGACTTCTATAATTTCGCAGCTTCGTTTACCAGCTTCGCAGCTTCGTTCATGTTTGGTGATCTTCACCCCCTGCCGCACACCCTCGTGGTGGCTCGCAGGGTATTACGTAGATGTAGATATGTAGATGTACCAATGTGCACGCTCGGTACAGGCCGGAAGGACATAGAGAGGGCTGTACAGGTGGCTGAAGTGCCTATCTGGGGCCAATGAGTGCATATTTTGAGGAGGATGTATAATAATGATAATTTTTTATTTGAAATTAAGCAAAATCCACTGCAATAGTCATCTTCAAGAGTATATTACAGTAAAACACACAAAATAAAAGCACACATCAGAAATCAAAATTAGATGTCCGAGGTGTTACTCTCGACAAATGCCTGCAAAGAATAAAATGCTTTAGACAAAAGCCAACGGTGAAAGATCAATTTAAACCTAGACAGGCTGACAAGCCTAGCCTCTTGGTCCAATATTTAAAAAAAATCAGTTTCATTGCATTAAAAAAAAATTATTTATTTTAATTTATTTAAAAAAAGTTTCATTACATTAAATGATTTAGCACTTATGAACAATCCTCGGTGGGGCACCACTTAATTGTCCTTTTTCCCAATGAAGTGGTAATGAACACTGACCCCTGACTCTAATGAGCTCAGGTTTTCTTTTACTTCACTTGCATATTTATGAATATAATGACCATGGAGAGTCATAACACCCAATTGTATAAAAAGTGATTTACAATGCTCCATTGAGAGTGAACCTGAAATAATTCTAATTGCCCTTTTTTGCATCTTGATAGCATCTTTTGTGGTGGAAGCATAATTCTACGGTACAGGTTAGGTGAAAATGGGAAAAGGCAGAATAAATTTGTCACTGGTAGTATACTACGGCAGAAATTTTTCAGCATACGTCAATGCGCTTTTATTTTTTTAGTAATAGATTCGCGACTATTTTATTTCAAAAATACGCTTCTTAATTTTAAGAATGACGAACATCTTTTCGCTCTCTTTACCGTTATCTCCGAGCTTCAATAATATGTACGAATATTTACTTACAATGTTTATCTCAAAAATAAGAATTTATCCCTCGAAAATATTGATATTTGGATTAAAATATTATCGTCTTATGGCCTTTCATTTAAACCTACCTTGACCGGCTAATAACCTCGATGATAACCATCTGTTAAACTACTTTTTTCAGAAATACAGAAGCTCAACGAACATAAGCTTATATCATCGAAAACTTCGGAAAATACGCTGAGAACAATTAGAAGCAGGAAAACCATACCTGACAATTCCAATCCATTAGCTGGTGAATGGCTATCCGTTTCGTATTTACAAACAAACTTGTTTGAGCAACTAAAGAAAAATTATAGGAAATCTAATCAAAATTCCATGTAGGTATCGTCGGACAAGAATGCCGCTAATCAGCATTAAGATCCTTTCACCACTAATGCCTTCATTTCCTCGTGGTCTGTCTCACGTGCTTATGTCTCCCGGCAAATCGCTTTGCGAAACATGTCCTCGGTCTTTCCTATTTAGCTATTCCTGTCCCCTAAGGCCTTCCGTTTAAAGCCTCTACGTGCCTCAATCATAATTTCCCATTAGAAAACTCATACGTGTTCCCTTTCCCGTCGAGCTGATGAGGAATTAACTTCTGAGAAAATATTCTACCCGTTATGAATGATGGAAACAATCATCGCGGTAAGCGCATTTTTGTTCTATAAGAAAGGCGATGCTTTTTAAGTATGTTCTCTCTCGAGAAAAGAATAGGATGAAAATGAGAATGTTCTCGTCAAGATAGGAGGTCAGTGGCCTCATGAAAATTCATAATTAAGGAATAAGCTCATGCTCATGCTTCAACGCAGGTATTTTTTTGGCATTACCGGTGAATTAATTCATTTTAAATGACGGTCAGCGGCCCGTATTAAATTTTGAATTAGTATTTCATAATCTTGTTCACTTGCTGCATGCGTCTTGGTGATATTAACGACAATTATGAACACTATGATAAAATATTCAAGAAGAAACCCCCATATTTATTCGCCCGTTAAATCCCTTCCAAATGATTCTAATTTATTCAGCAAAATTAGCGAAAATATTTAAAGCTCGTTTACTCGAGCTGAAATCCTAAAAAGTGTGATTTAAATAAGGAGTGGAAAAAATAATTACTTTTTCTCCGGATTTCCCTTAAAACAAGGCCTTATAGTTGACCAGGAAGTTTAAAAGACAGCTTTCTGAATCATAAACTGTACGGAAGGGAACTTGCTAATTATAACCACCACAACTCTTTCTGTCAGGACATGCAGCCGGGAGCAATTCAATGATAATTACCGTGGAAAACATTCCATATCATTAACCAGTAATCGAAGCCATATTCTGAGAAGTTTATTACTAATAATCACTTCATTTTTGAACCTGGGATCTCATGTCCCCTAGGTTCATGTAGGCGGTACAAAACAGTATGTAAATAATGACTGATAACATCATATTGTGTATTCCTTGACTTAGGACTTGAAGGAATAGGTGATAACACCCAAAGAACAAAAAAATAGACAGCTGGATCAACTGAACATTGCTCTATACTAAAATAACATTACATATCTACTAAACATAATTTAGCATGAAATATAACAGATGTAAAAATATCATAGCTTGAATGTAATGCATGTCGGTTTACATGATATGTTACAATCTTAAACTGCATTTGGACCAGATATTATCAATTTGAGCATATGGAGTTGCGGGGATATTGAGATTATTTTGACCGGAACGAATTTATGGATGATGATTGACGAATATTTTGAGGGAGGGAATTTTATAGTTTTACAGTTTCAACCGAGAAGGAGTTATGGGGAATAATAGTTCTGTGAGTGGGAATATAAAGTATGTGCGGGGGGGGGAAGCGCAGAGTTCTTTGTCGGGCGTCAGTGGTGAATAAAAAGAACTCCGTTAAACAGTCTGGTTTTCTAAACTTTATCATCATTGGTCGTTCAATCCTAAGACTGAAGCCCTCCACCCTTCCCTATCTAATACTAGTTCCCTTACCTCCTGATATCTCTTCCTATGTACTTTCCTCTCTATTTTGTCCAATAGCTTATTCTTAGATCTTCCTCTTGGGACTTTTCCCTCTATTTTACCTTCAATTATGTCCCTCTCAAACCCATTGCATCTCAAGGTGTGTCCAATCCATCTTGTTCCACTTTTCTGTGTGATGTTCCATATGGTCCTTTCCTCTTCTACTCTTCTGTACGCTTCTACACCTACATCCACGTAATACCCTGCGAGCCACCACGAGGGTGTGTGGCAGGGGGTAAAGATCACATAACATGCACTATCACCATGCAAGTAGGATATTTAAGGGAGGCATGCTAGATAACAGGGTCACATGCAGCTAGGTGGTTAGTATCTACATAATAAGAAAGGGATTATTGGTTGCTATCACATGCATCATGCACTACAGACTACTCTAACTATATTTATATTTCACCTACCTATCCCTTTGCTACGCTGCCTATTATTCTCTCTTATGGTACTCGGGAAAAATGACATTTTAACTCTATCAGTACGACAATCTATCTCTCTAATCTTGTTAATATGATCATACCTAGCATAATACGCAGGGGATCTCAATATATATCTAACGTTATCTGTGAACAAATCGGTTTCGAACTTACTTAAAAGGTTTAACCTATATTTTAACTTCGTCATTTCTTATTTTTTCCGTCCATTTTATCTTCAGCATCCTTCTCCAAGACCAGGTTTCGAAGGCTTCTAGTCTATTCTGGTCAGCTTTTCCAATGGTCCATTCTTCCGATTCATAGAGTGCCATGTTCCACACGAATGTTTTCACATACTCCTTCCTGTTTTGTAGTCCTATCTTCTTTGAGCAGAGCAGTCATCTTTTTCCCATGGACGCCTTCTTAGCATGGGCTATTCTCCGCTTGATGTCAGTTGTACTTTTTCCGTCAAAGTGATGTTGCTTCCGAGATAGGTGAAGGAATCCACTTGCTCTAATTTCTCTCCTCTCAGGGTAACTTCCTTTGAGACTTTCTGAACTTGAGAATTTTAAATGTTAATCATTCCAAGAAGGATTTTCTTCGATTTCACACTTAAAGAAAATTTCGTAGCTTGCGTGCATGTGATATGTGATCAAATTTTGAGATCAAGTAAATGAAGCGGATGCATGCATTCGATGTCCTTTGTGGTTTATAGTTTATTTCCTACCGAGTTGTTCAATAATAAATACAGCAGTAGTCAAATATTGGTAATATCGCAATGGAAACCATATCCTGAGAAGTTTATTTATAGGTTGTTATGAAGATAGATATTCTGAAGAAATTGCCATGAGAAAATTTCGGCCTGGACCGGGAATCGGACCACGGACCTTTGGTTTGCCGGACCAATGCGCAGACCAATACGCTATCCAGGCTTCCTAATTCCCTTGCCCGGGAATTCCCGGGAATCGAACCACGGACCTTTGGTTTTCCGGACCAATGCGCAGACCTCTACGTTATCCAGGCTTCCTAATTCCCATGGCAATTTTGGTGGATACAAGGCAACTAGATATTAGGCCCTTGCGGTCCATCAAAGATGGCAACGCAAAGGAGAAGAGGATTTCAAAGAAGCCACAACCAAGAGTCAGTATCCTTCACCAGCACATATGCCGTGCTTAGCCATTGGAAATTCAAATATGGCGGGTGAATTTTTTCTTTACAAAATTCTCATGGCAATTTCTTCAAAAAATTCACCCACCATGTTTGAAGTTTTTAGATATTCTGATCGATTGCGTTTGGCACTCCGAAATAAGCATTCAGTGTGGGCTTTAAAATCATCTGTCATGGCCTCTGTTCCTTCGCGTAACGAGAAACATTAACTCACCTTCCCCTTCATTTTCGAGTGTGGTCTCTTTGCACCAAGAAGGGAATTGATTTTTCTTATCACTCCTTATCTTTTGCTTCCAAAATGGCTTTATTCTTCCACTAAGTTTCCTCCTGATGTTTTTTTTTGTATTTTTACTCTCTTCTTTCTAGGATCGCTTATGTCCATCATGCATCCTTCGAAATATTTTGTTCGAAATATCTTTGTGATGGACTCGTTTCTTCCATATATATTTTAGTTTTACCATCCGTTTTTGCGTATTATTTTATTTGGTGACATAACTGAAGATTTCTTTTGCCAGTATAAAATCACTCCTTTTTGAGATATGTCCATATCACTTCAAGTGATCGTACATTATATCATCCGGGATAAAGATTTGCGAAAATGAGGGAGATTCACGCGCAAGATTAAGGTGACTAGTAAGAGAAGGAAAAGACTAGTGATTCGCGTGTGTTGGCATCTGCTCACATTTTTGCAAGAAATGGCAACAAACTGCATTGAAAAAAAACTGTAACACATTAAATATTCTCACTACAAATACCTCTGCTCAGGCTGTTGAGTAATGTGGAATCACTGTACTTTCAAAATTCCTCGTTTCTCGTTTCATTTTAATAATGAGTCACCAATATAACCGAAAAGTGTTGTTATAGAATTTCTATTTCGTGGGCGATGAATTTTTTTGAGCTCACATTTGTTTGAATAATAGTTCCCCTAGTTGACCCTAATCCGATCCTTTCCCAAATGGTCTTCATTGTTCATGTTAAGAATGAAACAACTTAGTTTTTTTCCACCAATATATTTAAACCACAAATCAACCGGTTTCGGCCTTTTCAGGCCATTATAAAGATTACAGAATAAAAACCCCAAAAGACAGCACAGCTTATATGTATATGAAATCTCAAGGAGAGGGAAGTGGTTGAAATAAGGGGGGAGGGGAGGGAGAATGAGAGGTGATTGGGCAAAACTGCAGGGGAAGGAACAAACAGGTGGTGACGCCAGGCTCAAGGACTGCGGGGATGGAGGTGAGGGTACTGGCACAGAGAACAAGGGTGAGGCGGTTGAAGGGATTATGCCATTAAGTAGTCTCTCCCCGTGCACTCTGTGATAATATAGAATTTCAAACCGGTTGATTTGTGGTTTAAATATATTGGTGGAAAAAAACTAAGTAGTTTCATTCTTAACATGAATCGTAATTTCCACAAAGTGAATTCGCCAACCATTGATTTTTATTTGTTCTTCATTGGTCGCTAAACATCTTGTATCTTTAATTTCTCTCTTACTTTGATTCAGTCAACAATTTTTGCCTCACATCCACTAAGAAGTTGTATCCGGAAGCAGTTATACCTCTCACGCATTGAGTGTCATTGTGTTTAAACGAGATTTCTTCTTCATAGGTCGCAGTATCATATTATTGGATGTATTCTGTTGGATTGTATTTATTAAATTTAAGACTCAAAGTGAGTGAGGCGAAATATTGACTCACCGAATGTATTTATTAGATTTTATTGCTGATATTTTAATTTCACTCCAATTTCTCAGTAAAGAAGCATGTTTTCGACCGCAGAAATAATGAAAATCTTGAATGATACTCTTTGAAAATCTAAATCTACATATACACTACTGCCATGCGAGCCGCCGCATGGGCATATGGCAGGGGTTGTGAGGACACCAGCTATGTGAAGATGTAAGGGATAAGGTTTGGGAAGGTGAGATGGTGACATGTATTATGGGAGTGTATTTTTTTGGAGCTCATTTTTTTATTGTGATTGCTTATTGTGAGCGGAAAGAACGGGTTGATGTCCTAAATCGAACCTAAAGTAAGAGAGATACATTGCCGAACAGATTAATACAAAAATTCGTTCTTGGATTGTATTTTGGGGAGGCGACCGACGGCTAAGGTCATTTGCGCCATTGGTGATAGGTCAAGGAAGAAGGGTAGATAGAAACCCGGCATCGGCATTAGTCATCTCTTAACGGAAGGCGCCAAGGGGACCACGGTTTAACGTCTCATCCGACAGACGAAGTACTGCGCTTAAAGTGCCCTCCACAAGACGTCTATGTAGGGATCGGGTCTCCTCTGAAAAACATCCTCCTCTGTAGGGGAACTCGTTATTTCCGCGCACAACAATATAATAAAAACTGAGCGACCATAATAAAAGCTTAGCTCCACTAAGTACACTCCCATAATACACGTCCCCATTTCACCTCCCCAAACCGTATCCCAAACACCATTACACGGCTGGTGTCTTAACTCCCACTGCCACACGCTCATGCGGCAGCTCGCAGGGTAGTATGCACATGTAGATATCTGGCTCCGGATACCGGTCAAGCCAAATGATTTTTCGCAGCAAATTACATCCTCTTGTAGCTCACGTTTGCACCCGTGCTCGCGACTGCATACCGTATTATTTGTGCATTTTTGCAATGATTTGTGAATTAATGGAGTGAATTTAGTTTCTGTACGTTTAGTTGTGTTATGACTGGTGTATTAACGATTTCTTCATCAGCTCCTATCAGTTGCAACGCCTGTTGTTCTCAGGTTCCACTCTGTGTGAATCTAGTTATTAGCCATGCTTCTCTTTTTTTTGTCATTTCATATTTTCTTTCTCGTACTTTACTCTTCAAGTCCCTTTGCACTTCGTCAATTCATGGTTCACTGGGTCTTTTCCTCGACACTCCTCTTTTTTCCTCGCTTCTCACTTTCTCTCTTCTTCTTCTCACATTCCAAGGGGTTTATTATATTTCGTTCTTCTTAAGGAAGTTTGAGCGAGATAGTTCCCTAGTCATTATGGAGACTATATTCGAATGTTGCATTTTGATTTTAGCAGCTGTAGGAAGCACAAATTTAATACTACACTATTAATAGTTCAATAATACACTTGAATATGGCCGAAATTCTTGGCAATCAATTAAAAATAATCCACGTAAGTCTTTGATTTGCCTCATTTTTTCCACGCGCTACGTTCAAAACTCCTTCACAACGGAAGGTTTTTAGCGATTATGAAATAAAAATTGTTGCATTACTAGCAAGGCTCATTGCAACGTAAGTCGTCCGTGCATTTGCATCTAATGCCACTTGGTGGAATTCAATTTAATCCCAAACTAGTTGCAAGAAATATTTTGCCATCCAACCATATCCGTACCAGAACATGTATAGATCTACTTAGCTGCAGAAAGGTGCAATTATATCAGTGTATGTATTTAGCCGACAGACAATTCCTTGCTTTTCCTCTTCCTTCCGTCTCCTCACCTTCCCGTGTCACACATATTATTGTTTATATTCTCTGCCAATTATGCCCTAGTTTCTACATCGGCCTCTCCTCTACTGCTCTAAATATAATATGTATAGATCTTCTTTGCCGCGGAAGAGTGCAATTATATCAGTGTGTTTAGCCGTTCTGCCCTTGACTTCGGTCTGGAACGCATGTTTCTTTTTTCCTTCGCTTCCACTCGCGGTGGATTCCCTTGAACCATGGCTTGACCCACGTTGTACTGTCGAAGCCCCCTCCTTACGCCTGCCGCCTCAGTCAAAACACGAATGCGTAATGACGCCCGTTGGGGTTCGAAATTGTTTCGCGCTTTACAAGTAATACCTGTATTTATTCGGGAGGAGGGGGGTAAGTAGTGAGGGGGATGGGTTAATTTCCATTGTTCCCATCCATTTTCTTTTGAAAAAAAATTAAAACGTTCAACGCCAACTAGATGCTATCTCATCACTCGAATCTCGAATTATCATTCTCCTAATAAAATGGCACTGAACAAAAAACGACTCCTCGTGTTTCCCTCGCGAGCGGTGAATTGAAGGAGTTGAGAAACGTACTTAGCCGTCCATCCCCGGCTGCAGAAGCGCTTCACTCTCGTCACACCGTCGCGGCGTGCAATTATTTCGAGTTTTTTCGTTGCTGAGGCCAAAACAAAGGGTCGGAAAAATCATGGTTGGGCCTTATTATATAAAGGAAAATATTTGAGGTCTTGTTAATTAACAAAATTCTCTTCTTCGTATTCTGGATGTCGTTCTTCTTGACCGTCCACCCCTAGCTATCTCTCTCACACAAGGATGAATTTTCCCGGTTAAATGTTAAGCTGGTAGGAGCGACGTGAGTTTTCGTACAGATTGGCGTGAAACTTAACTCACATGTTCTAATTAGTGATATCTATGTAGTAAACTTAAAGAAATCGCATTTTCCTGTTTGATTTTCTTGGCAATTAAGTGCTATATTAACGTTTAACTTTATGACACATGAGATGTATCTCGTAGTCAATCGATTAAATACGTACAGCTTTACTTCTAAACGCGAAATTATACATTTTCATGTTGTTAAAATGTTATTTTTATTGCCAGCTAATTTTAGTGTGTCGTGCCGAGCCGAAGATTCGAAAAAAAAGTTTCAATACAATTTTCTCTGAATGTCGAATCCCTCCTTGAAAATCCGTCATAACATGCTTGTATTCATTCGGGAGGGTGAATCTAGATATTAGTCATGCCTTTATGTCTTTTTATATCGTTTTGTATTTTCTTTCTCGAACTTCCGTCTTAAAGTCCCTATGTACTTCGTCAATCCGTGGTTTACGTGGTCATTTCCTCGCTCGCATCGTACTTTCTCCCTCATCTTCTCCAATTCTTGGGGATGTATTCTCTTTCTTCTTCCTAAGAGCTTCAACCATCTTAAATCCATCCCATTTACATTATTTTTTGTTGCTCTCTTTCTATTATCATCGCGGATGACTCTTGTTCCTTTCTCTGTTATTTTCCTCTTTACTTCTCAAGAATTTAATTTACCCAACGTGAAGTGTGCTCCATTTTTTCATATTCTATGTTTCTACTTCAAGTGCATAGCTTCATCTGTTATTGGTGCATGGTCATTTTTACCCTCCATTATTATTATCTTCCTAGGTGCTTTCCTTTCCAGGAGTAGATCTCACCCTCTGATACATCTTTCCAGCTTTCTGTATTCTCTTCTTATTTTCAAATTCTACGGAAAATTGCGGCAACTACGCACCTATTAAGTGATTGTTGTATCATTTGTATTTATGCGTTTATGGTGAATTTTCCCTCATAAATTCTTCACTGAAATGTGGTCGTAGAATTATTTCGACTTACATAGAAAGAGAGATTAAAATGTGCTGTCGGGATCGGGTTAGTGTGGTGGCTAGAGTACTCGCCTACCACACGGGCGGCCAGGGTTCAAATCCCTGCAGTGTCGGATGTTTTTCAGAGGAACCCGATCCATACTTGAGTGTCTCGTGGAGGGCACTTCAAGCGGAGTACTCCGTCTGTCGGATGAGACGTTAAGCCGTGGTCCCCTTGGCGCCTTTCGTTAAGAGTAGGCTAATGCCGACGCCGGGTTTCTATCCACCCTTCTCCCTTTCCTATCTCCTATGGCGCAAATGACCTTAGCCGTCGGTCGCCTCCCCAAATAACCAATCCAATCCAAATGTGCTGTCAGTGGTCCACATTTATCGCTCCAGGGATCTTGAATTCCGCGCTTTTGATGTGATAACACACTGCACTGAAGATAGAAGACGGCTGACGATAATTGATTAAGATCTCGAGCCTTCTAAGTGTTAGGCAAGCTTTTCAGATGCGCCCAGTCTGATATTCGCGCATCTGTACCTACTCATTACGATGTTCTCTGATGAAACCGTTCAAAACCATGGTAATACATTTTGAAGGTACGATTGATTGCTTTGTCTAAGATTTCCACGGAGAGTAGGTATAGGTTCCATTTCTTCCTCAGGGATTCAGTCGCGTCGTTGTGTTTCTGACAACGTTTCACCGTCTGTTCTGGAGACGTCTC
This sequence comes from Ceriagrion tenellum, assembly GCA_963169105.1. Taxonomy (NCBI): domain Eukaryota; kingdom Metazoa; phylum Arthropoda; class Insecta; order Odonata; family Coenagrionidae; genus Ceriagrion; species Ceriagrion tenellum. Next base: position 71,832,562 of record OY720642.1, on the reverse strand, counting down.
CAGGTCGAAGATGTCAGCGCGTCTTTTGGCCGGGTTTATATCTGGGAGTTGGTCGCTTCTGATTGGCTGCCCGTTTTGGGGCCAAAAATACATTTGGCTCCATTTTTCACTTTGCTCCCTCCGAAGGCCACACCTCGAATACGCCGCGAGCATTTGAGACCCTGGTCAAATAGATTTAAGCAAAAAATTGATGAAATACAAAGGAAAGCAGCGTGCTTCGCTAAAAACTGCTACGAGCGTACAAATAGTGTCTCACAACTTTTAGAGGACTTAAAGTATTAACCCCTAGAGACTCGGAGGCTACACGCTTGGCTTAGGTTGCTTGAGAAATTCAGAACTGATATTTTTCAGAGCGACACAGAGAATATTATCATGACTCCTCACTACATTTATAGGTCTGACAGATGCGATAAAATAAGAGAGATACCCCACCGAACAGATAGGTACAAAAACTCGTTCTTTCTGCACACAATAAGTGACCACAAGAAAAACTGAGCTACCCTAAATAAACATATATTACATGTCACCATTTCATCTCCAAAAAACTTGCACCTTTACACGACTGGTGAGTCACCAGTTGTACCCTAACACCCCATGCCTCACGCCAATGCGGCGGCTCGCGGGGTATTATGTAGATGTAGATGCGCGTTAGGGCTCTCTTCCAGGTGGTCCCTAGGTTGTAGCTGACTTCTCTATACACGTTGTTGGAGTATTGTGTTTTTTCGATAGTTTCCCAGGTTAATCGTGGGAAGTATCGCCGCTCATGACTTCGGTTTCTTGGAAACAAATGGAGTGGCCTGGTCCAGACTAAGGCTGCCCGGCGACTGCCCAGAAGTGGAACTGTGTCTTTTCTCTTGCCTTTTGGCGTTTCTTCACTCTGCACGCGATCGCTCTCCCGATCTGGCCCCTCAGGAAATTTCCCACAGGTGCAGTTTGCCTAGTGAACTTCCTCTTTATGGTACTGGGAATCCTCTGATTAGGGTTTGGCATAATGTCACCGACTTTCTTCGTGGTGGAGAACCTGGTCGCTATGTAGTGTTTCTTCCAAATTCTGCCAATTGTTTCCGATATCCCTGCGATGTAGGGAATGGTAGCGTAGGCTGAGAGTTTCTCCTTTTTGGTGGACTACTCTTGGTCGGTTGATTGAACATATTGTTCGGTCGAACATGAACATGACCCGGAAGAGGAAATGGAACTAATTATAATTTTCTGATGCGGTTTTGGAGGTATGTAGTGTTCGGAGCATACTTGGCTCTATATTTCCTTCGCGTTACAGGAAGTTTCTTCGAGAGCGTTTTTAAGAGCACTTTAATCCATAACCCTTGTAGAGCGCCGTTCAAATATACATCCGAATGAATATTTTCACTGCCTGACTTCAGAGTTCGATTTTATTCCGCCAGCTAAAAAATATTATACTAACACTGCATAGATTGAATGTATTTCTTATTTGTATTGTATCTATGTTATCCAGTTAGTTAATTTACTACAATACAAAAACTAATTGCGCACAATTATTTCGCAATCTCCGAATAATTGATTCGAATTATTTTTATAAAACTTGAATAATTGTGAAGATATTTTCTTGAAGAATCTACAAACGTTGTGATTAATCCCGTAAATCAGTTCGCACGGTGGAAGGGTGGATACGCTCTCTGCAGCGAGTTATAAACGTTCAGCCAAATTTGCTCCAAATGCAGTTTAAAACCAGGACCACGTTAGCACCCACGAACCGCTGCAAATTTCTTCATGCAGTGTTTGTTAGTGTTATCTCATGACGGACAAACTAGAGTCTCCCTTAGCTCTTCATAACACCTTCCATTCATAATATCTGTCAGAATATTTTTTCTTCGTCTTCCTCTCCCTCTTTTTCCCTCGATCTTTCCTTCAAATGTCCTTTTCAGCAGGCAATCTTTCCTCTGGACGTGTCCCATCAGGTTTTCCCTCCTCTTTCTTATTTATCTAAAGTGTTATTTTTCATCCTTACCAGCACTTCCGTATTGCTCACTTTATCACTGCATTTAAATCTTTCCATTCTTCTCCATAGGCACTTTTCAAAACCCCCTAGATATTCCTCCTGGCTGTCCATGCTTCGGCTCCATAAAGCAAAACATTGCAGATAAAACATGTAGCATGTCTTTTGTTTAGGCCTATTATGATTGCTTTGGCTGTAAGATCTCTAAACATTGATATAGTAAAACCTAGAACTCGTAAAAATATTTTGTGTGTAATTTGCATATTTTCTCAACTATTATTTCAATGAAATCGCTTAGTCACCGCAGTAATTTTTTCGAGTCACAAAAAACCTTCCGTTGTGAAGAACTTATAAATTTCCCACGTGATAATAATGAGTCAAGTTGAGACATATATGTATATATACATATATTCTTATTGAATTACTTATGATTTCAATCATGAAAAGTTTATAGTTGCACCATTTATATTAAAGCATTTACTTCATGCTTCCTCATCATCATCATTGGTCGTTCAGTCCTAAGATTGGTTGACTGCAGCCCTCCACCCTTCACTATCTTGACATCTTGGACATCTTGTTTCCTTAAATTGGATGAAAATCAACCCCAGACGTGATTATCAGGCTGTATTACTCTTAAAAAAGATAATGCATACTAAGACACCTTCCTATCTGTACAATAAGCTTTCTTTTGTGCACACCATTCACAGTCGCCCTCTCAGGAATCCAGATATGCTAAGAGTCCCTCAACACCGAACTGATAAAGAAAGAGGTGCTTTCTGGATATTCTCGGTCATTTTGTGGAACAGTTTACCATCCACAGTCACTAACTGCATCTCTGTTAAAACCTTTCAACTCCAAGCTCGAAAATATTTTATGTCTCTCGATTCCTGTTGATTATGTTAATACTGTTTTTGATTTTTTTTTCTGTTCTCATTTATGGTGCAATTTATAAACTTTCTATTTTTGACTAATTTTTCTTATATGCGAGTGGAACTGAACTTACCTTACTATTTACATCTTTCAATGTTTGTATTGTACTCTCGTAGGACTGAGAGTCCTTTTGTACATTGATTAAATAAATATCTATCTATCTATCTATCTATCTAATGTTAGTTCCCTTACGTCATGGTATCTCTTCCTATGTACTTTCCTCTTTATTTGTTCCGTAATCTTATTCCTGGGTCTTCCTCTGGGGACTTTTCCCTTTATTTTACCTTCAGTTATGTTCTTCACACACCCATTGTGTCTCAGAGTGTGCCCAGTCCATCTGGTTCTTCTTTTCTCTATGGTGTTTCATAGGTATGTTTTGTTTCATTTTTACTCTTTCTCGAAGCTTTGGATTGGAATAATATAATGGAACGTGTTTGCACTCCAGAGAGACCTTATTTAAAAAACTGAGTTATTTCCAACACCTAGATCTCGTCAAAGAATTATGGTGTAAGAATCAGAGTGTAGTATGCATGTTTTCTCAAACATTTTTAAAATTAATCATATTGTCCGAGGTAAAATGGCAACCGCATTCCTACGGTATTTATCAGTATTTGGTGTTATTTATATTCCAAGAGTATTTCCACTGAGACGGAGGAATACTGCCTAGGAGTATTTATTGGTATTCATTACGAATTTATGGGAATTACACTGGAAGTATTTGTTGGCATTTACCTAGTATTTATATATATTCAGTCCATATAGTCATTCCAATTTATCAGTATTCTATCCGTATTTACAGGTATTCCTCTGGCTGTATTTTTCAATATTTCTTAAGTACTAATCGGTATTCCGAGGACGGGACATCGAAAAAACATCATGTAGAGAAAAAATCCACTTTTTCGTCTTATGGAATGAATACCCGTCAAAAGAGAAGATATATATAAAAAATTAATGCTCAGAAGTAGAGAAATTTACTTAATTATGCATCATTAGACATACATAGCACGAGAACGCAGATATCTTTATCATTTCATTGGTATATGAAACCAAACAACACTTCTCACACCAATACAGTCACCTATTCCACTTTATCATCAATATCATAGTGAAGACGATGGTTGAAAGAAACTGTTACTGATGAATAGATAAGGTACACAAGTACAAACGCAAAATCCGTCTCTGTTCACAAGAAATTAACATGGGTATTCACAAGCAAGCCACAATTTTCACAACCACAAACATTCGTGATGCCTTTTCTCATAAATGTATTCACTTAATCCGAGATGTACTTCTTGATTAAAGTATTTAAGTGATGCCAAATGTGGTGTCATGCGCAACAACGCGTTCAAATTAAATGTTCACCATCGTAGACCTTTGGCATATACTGTAAACAAGCTGTGATTGAAGACACACTCGGAAATGTACTGCTACACTTTGGCCACTATTTACGATAAAAATCGAATATTAATACGTCTGAAGAAATATGTAGCACATAATATCCTCTCCAAGTCGATACTTCTCACAATAAAAGATATTGAAGTGCTGAGTTGCCGGAAGTCACGAGGGACCCGAGATACGATCGCGTTTAGTACGAGACATGCCTATATATAGTTCTATTACAAACGACTGGTTGAGGAGGTTGGGCTGATGTACTCAATGAAGTAATTAAGGTAGTAAATAAATAAGCCGCCAAGACGACAGAGGTTGTCAGTAATTGGAGTTGGTCAATAAAGTCCAAGTACACGATTGCCCTGTTATTAATTACATATTTCTTAGGAAATACGATGGAATATTCCGGGAATACTGTACCAACCCAAATACTGATAAATACGATACTCTTCCATTGGAATACTGATGGGCATCGTTGTTCGCATTCCTCATATTCCATGGAATACTGAAGCAATTCTAATAAATACTGCGCCCTGGACGAGGAACATGATGGAATACCACGGAATACCGTAGGAATAAGGAAGGAATACGGATAAATACCTATAAATAGAAGAGGAATACAAATAAATACTGTTGACTTTTACCTCGGCTGTCACCGCTGTAATTTTTTCAGAAGCGTAAACAAAAAAGAGTCAAGTTAAAGACTTATTTGATTACTGAGGATTTCAGTCATGTAAAATTTTTTTATCGCACCATTAGTATTACAATATTTAATTCATGCAAAGTAATGCTGCAAAAAATTAAGACGTAAAATTTTAATTTGGTTTCCATTATGAATAGGCAATTATCTCGCTCGAACTTTTTAAAGCATTGAAAAAATGCAAGTCGGGTTACCTGAGGGGCCAAAGTAAAAATCACGACAAGCGACCCGTGAAACGGTGTTTTGGGTATTTCCACAATTTCTTCCCTGCGTCTCCCTTGGGTGGATTTTTTCGGCTGCAGCCGAAGACGCAGCAGAAACAGGTTTGGATTTACAAAAAAAAATAAGTTACAACAGACGAAAACGCATCCCAAAAAGTGTGGAGGGATCAGGTTTCGGGAAAGTTGTTCAGTTTTTATTTTTTTCGCGAACGAGGGACGGAGACGAGGGGGGTGGGGGAGGCTTTTAGGACGGGAGACTAAAGCGAAAATTATGGGAGTGGCTCAGGGCGGCGTGACCGAAAAAGCTTTTGTCTCACAGAAACGTGATTGGCGAGTCGGAGCGAGCCGGCAATTGACAGAGCGATGACTTTCAACCTTGCGGGAATGACTCGTCCCCTTGTGTCTCTCTCACCGACGTGGCTGCGTTGATGTGCGATGAGGGAACAATGGCATTCGCCCATTGAAAAAGCAATGGGGGACAAAAGGGGGATGAAATTTATGCGGGGAAAGGTGTCAAGAAGAGGTGAGGAGTGAGATGGCAGAATGTCTGACTCGGGTCTTGACGAAACATCAACGTTCGTTTCGAGCGAGGTTACCCGTGTCGTTTTGGGAGGACGTTTGAGCGAATGCAATTAGCGGACAAATGTGGACGACCTCTTCTCGTTTTATCATTCGTCATTTCGTTCGGCGATGCATTGAAGCCTCTTTCATCGGATGGAAGCAAATTGAGAGCGATTATAAGACAGCGAAACGGAAAATATCGGGTGAAGAAACACCTTCAAAGCATGTGAAGATGAGGAGATGACATCCCTTCTACTGTGTGGTTGCAGTTGCTTGGTCTATAAGCCTGCGTTCTCCTAAATCCCAGTGACTCTCCACCCCCAACAAGTGCCATTGACATATAGACATATCTATCTACAAGAGAGCTCCATTACCATCCATTACATACACTCCAAATAAATACAGCTAGGATCGAATCAACGAAGATTTAAATGACCATACAGTCGAGTCGTTTGAAATAGCATTGGAGCTGAACTTTTATTCAGAAAGCAAAAGAGGATGACATCAGTTTGTACGACAAAAGAAATATACACTGCGATAGGCAATCTTACCACCATGGAATATCTTTATATTGATGAGTTACCCATTGACACAAACATTTATGATATAATCACACATTTCTCGACATAAGCAACGTTAAGAAAAGAAAGAGGACATTTATTACGCTTAAAATACAATTTTGAAAGACAGTTTTGTAATGTTTATGTGAGATTGTTGACATGTTAGGGCTCTAAGGGTAAATTCTTGCCAAGATGGTTGGCGCAGTGGACTAATAGGTCTTCTTCTTAGTGTCTTTAGGCCCAGAGGAAACTACACTTAATGTCAAGAGTCTAGAACATCTCGGCGCAGCTGAATTTTTGGTAAACATTCGGGTAGTAACGATGCTCTTATGATTTATGATTAGTGATAGTATAATAAATGTTTTCCTCATATATTCTTATGATGTGATATACCGTAGAATGCTGGCGATAGTAACATGTAAATAACTTCGTCTGATAGTAAATTGTTTTGAATTTACATGAACGAGTGTCTAATTTTCAATCGTTAGTCTGAAAGCGATTCCCATCCCAGTTGTTGCAAAAGGTCAGCAAAAGTAACGAGACTATAATAACAGCCTTTTTACATATCTTGTTCATCTTCTCTGCACGCGTTGAACCTCAGTTTTAAAGTCTACCTGATGAGGCTCCAAAATACTGGCAACACACTCCAAGTGGAGCGGTGAAAGTTTCAAGCACATTGAGGGACTTTAATGCTTTTTGACTATTACTGATCTTCATTTTTGTATCATGTTCATTTCTTTCATTACGGAAAGAATTTCTTTACTTATCTATTGTTTTAGAGTGCTTTTAAAAATTTTCTACTAGTCGTTAGCCGAGTGGTTACCGAAAAGCCGGCTGCGCCGAGGCAGCCCAGCGCCGAGATGGCTGCGACAAAAGTGAACGAACGATTTGTTCGTTCACTTTTGTCGCCGCCAAGAACAAATCCCACAACCAGCGCTCGAGGTAATGGCTGTGGTGCACTGAAGTGATTTGATATGCAGCCGATAGATGGTGCAGTTAAATATAGGCATTGGCGGTCGAAGGTGACAGTTACACACCGGCCGTGAACCGAAGCGGACATAAAGTGCCTAGTGTCATTCTAGTCAGTATTTCCCGCTGTCCAGCGTAGATACTGCAACGGCCAATAAATACCTAACCACGGAAGCCAGCGGCAAATATTCACCAAACTTTCCACATAACACCTAACCAAAATAAGTATATTAAATCAGGTAATTGAGAAAGGAGTAGATTCACAAAATTCATCGCGAAAGTCAATCGCTCTGGTGTGTCACTCATCGACTAATTGCAGGAAGATTAATGTAATGATTTTTAATGGCTTTCCGGAGTATTATTCTGTAGGTTTCCCAACGGGCTTTCCGCCGGGTATAATTTCGACGTTATGACAGGAGTATCTACGTTAGAGTTTCTTATCATATTCAGGACTGTAGATCGAAAGGTTCAGCCTATTGTAATCTTTCTATAAACTTCTGTTTTTATACCGAGGAAAGTGCGTTTGATTGGATTATTTCTCCAAAATACGTTAATTTCCCCAATTTTTTTGTTCTACCATAATTTGTTTTCATATGATTTCAGGTATCTTTCATATTTTTCTCATACAGTAGAATATCGGCCATCTGGAATATGCAGGACCCGATGCGCTCCGGAATAACGATATTTCATTTTACTCTTAGAAGGCAGTATGATTGAAAAAGCTAATATGATTCATCGTCAAGATGCTATGATTGATGAGGAAGGTAAATAATGTGATAAGCAATCATAAATATTTCCGTTCAAGCATTTTAACCATCACCGTTTAAACAAAGGTTGAAATTCGCCATGAAAAAAAATATTTGACTTGACCGGAATTCGAACCCGGATCTCCCAATTGCCGGTCAGGCCGGGTTCGAATCCCAGTCAAGTCAAATGATTATTTCATGGCGAATTTCAACCTTGGTGTACATGCACCCGTGCGAGTGACTTCGTACCACATCATTTGTTAATGCAATGATTGGAAATTTATCACCGTTTAAGTTATCACCCGTGATTGTACCAAAATGAGAAATGAGATATCCTTTTTGTGAGGAAAGCACGATTTCGTTTGCTGAAATCAGTGGGGTTGACACAAAATGTCAAACACTGCTTTAAGTGTATTTATTAATGGCTAAATAGCCGTCATTACCGAGGCGCGACATTAAGAACGAGGATCGTAAACTTCTTGAAAACCTTCCGTTACTTAGACACTTCCGTTGTTTAGAATTCCGGATTAAAGATCTTCAAATATAAAATTATTTTCTCGAAAGATATTTTCACTTTCTGGATATCATAACTATTGATTCCATAGATAAATTTTCTTGCAATCGGTCACTGCTTGATAAAAGAGTTGTTTTTAGATTTATGGCTATTTTGTTTACTCTAACTGACTAATTATTTTATGCAATAGCTATTCTTCATAGGCTAAACTTTCGTAATTTTATCCGAGGGTAGAAGATTGGTGCAAATGTTCGAAGCTATGAACTATTAGTAAATAAGTTAAGCTGATGTGTTCCTGAAACCCGAATATATTTATGAGATCTATAATTTTATGAATCTTACAACTATTGATTCCTTAACTAAATGTTCTTGCAACCGACCATAATTTCCACGTATAATTTTCAATTTAAAATAAATACTAACATGACCCCTCCTGACAAGCTCTTGGCTTTGAAGGACCAGGATAATTTGTAAACTTTATTATGTGATGCGTACTGTTTTACGTCGTATTTTCAAGAATTCTATTCTTGCAGAAGTCACAGATAAATTGAGTCAAAAAGTCGGGGAAAATAGAACTCAATCAAAGGCATATTTTAAAAAACGGTAAATATTTACAAAACGTCATCCATAACGCAAGAACTTGTCTTCTTTGTAAAGTTTCAGCCCCGCTTTTTGTGCCGCTTACTTAAAAATTACGCCATATCGATAAAATATTTGTCGGACTCTAATTCGCAAAAGTTTTCTTCGTCGGAGGCAACTTTAGTGGCCGCTATCCCGCTCCCCAGCCCCCCCCCCCCCCCCCGCGATTGACGTCTTTCCTTTCGGGTCTGCTTCCGCCTTCCCTGCCCGCATTAAGGCGCGTTCATCGTCCCCCCCCTCAGGTCCCCCCCTTGCCGTGAGCACACACAAGGCCCCTCTCCGACCCTTCCCTCTTCCTATCCATAATTCCTGCCTAATTAGCCGACTATCCACAGCGTAGCGAGCGATCACAGCTGTCCGGCGCCTCGCCCGCAAATATGACGGCTGCTGCAGCGATGCTTTTGAAAGCAGGCGGGTACGGCAGCGTCGCGTTCTCTGTCGCACTGTTAGCTGTCGTCGCACGTCTAGGACTGACATGCAAGAACTCGCACCCCTCTTCTAGCCCACCCCTCTTCTAGCAGTCCCTTAAAATTCTTCACTCAGCCGTATTCATTAATTCCATATTATAACGAAGACGACAAGAAAAGATGCTAAATTAAAGTTTTACAAAACGATGCCAGTTCAAATGACATTGTTTAGGAGTGACACGTGGGTGCTCTTGAAGAGAGACAGAAATAAAATCGAATCAGGTGAAATAAAATTCCTGAGAACAGTGAAAGGTTGCAAATTAAAAGAGAGTACCCCCAGTGAAATCATAAGAATTGTAAAATAAGAATTAGAATAATACATTTTTGAATAAGATGATAAAAAAAATCTACATCTACCTCTACATACTACCCCTACGAGTCGCCGCATGGGCGTATGGAAGGAGGAAGAATGATGGGCATGGGGTGTTAAGACACCAGCCGTGTAAAGGTGAAAGGAATGACATTTTGGAAGGTGAAATGGTGACGTGTACTATAGGAGTACTTAGTGGAGATCAGTTTTTATTGTGCCCGGAAAGAACGAATTTTTGTACCTACCTGTTCGGCAATGTATCTCTCTTATTTTATCGCTTCTGTCAGACCTAGAGATGGAGTGAGTCGTCATGATAATATTCCTTGTGTCGCTCTGAAACACACCAGTTCCGAATATCTCAAGCAAGCTAAGTCTAGCGTGTGGCCTCCGAGTGTCTAGGGGCTCCCACATTAATCCCTCTAAGAGTTGTGAAACATTTTATGTTCGCTGGTAGCAGTTTTCAAAGAATATAAAATAAATAAAAGAATACAAAACGAAATATTGCGAATAATTTGGAAAAATGCAGCAGGACGCTTACCTAGAATATCCTTGGAGTATAACCCTACAGGACAACGAAGAGGTCAATGTCCGAAGCTAAGATGGTTTTCATAACAGGAAATATTCAATTGCCTAACCCAGTGAAAAAGGAGAAGAACGAAGACAGTGTTTTTCACTTTTACGAACATTTGGGCGACTAATGGTCGGTTGCAGGAACGACACATCTATATTGTATAAAGTTAAGGCACTCATAAACTATAGCAACCATTCAATAAGTGTTGCATAAACATTCGATAGATCTATTGGTTTCTCAACTTGTCGCATGGAGTTTTGAGTTCCATAAGTAGCCAAGATGTCGGATGTATATACAATGAACCGCTTGGAGACTCAAATACTTGATAAAAGGGTTGTTTTGAGACAAATAACCAGTTTATTTACTCCTACTGGCCTATTAATGTGTTCGTTAGCAATTATTCGTAGGCTATTTGATCGATTATTCGGAGCTATTGACAATTGGTAAATGTGTTATCTAACTAATTAATGTATTCCTGCAACTCGAATATTTTAATGAGATCTATAACTTTTTGGATCTCATAAATATTGATTTCATGGTTAAATGTTCTTGCAACCGGCCATTACTTGATATAAGAGTTGTTTTGAGATATATAACTGTTTTGTTTACTCTTGCTGACTAATTATTTGATGCAATAGTAATTATTCAAAGGCTAAAATTTCATAAATTTTATCCGGCGGTGGAAGATTAGATCAAATATTTCAAGCTGTTGAGTATTGGTAAAAAAGTTAAGTAACCAGTAGATGAGTTCCTGCCACCCGAATATATTTATGAGACCTATAACTTTATGGATTCCATAACTAAATTCATTAAATATTGATTCCATGACTAAATGTTCTTGCAGCCGGCAATAATTACCACAAATGATTGTTACTTAAAATTTATTCTAACTTGACCCCTCCAGACAATCCGTTGGCTTTAGAGGATCAGGACATTTTGTACACCTTTTTATGTGATACGTAATATATTGCGTTGTATTAAGTATTATATTACGTAAGTATTAAGTGAGTAAATTCTTGCATAAGATTAATTAGGTGAATAAATCTGTAAGAATAGAACCCATTGAATGGTTTATTTTAAAAAACGATAAACATTTTACAAAACGTCTTCCATAGCGCAAGGTCTTGTCTTCTTTGTATAGTTTCACTTCAATGAGATCAGCAAAGTCAAGTATATACTTGGACCATAAGTAAATCTCGGTTCTTGAAGTTTCATTTATTCTTGATCTAAACGAGCATTCGCAAGGGCTGTTTACTCTTTTCCTTATCCACCGATGGAAGTTTAAAGTTAGCATGATTTGTTACTAGTTTAATTTTGTCCGCATTTAATGGCCGGTCTTCCTTTGGAATCAATTGCTATGAGATCCATGAAGTAATAGATCTCATAAAAATGTTCAGGGTTGCAAGAACACATCTATTTGTTACATGACTTATTTGCTAATCGTTTATAGCTCGGAATATTTAATCTAATCTTCTACCGCCGGACAAAATTTATGAAAGCATAGCCCATGAAGAATTGCTAACGCACACAATAATTAGTCATTAAGATTAAACACACTGGTCTCAAAACAACTCTTTTTTCTAGTAAGTCAGTCCCCAAGTTGTTCATTGCGCGATCTTGTCTACTTATGGAACTCCTAGCTCCATGCCATAAGTTATGAAGCCAATATACTTATCGAATGTTTCTGCAACACTTATTGAATGGTTTCCATTGCTAATGGGTCGCATAAGTTTATAGAAAACATATGTGTCGTTCCTACAACTGGCCATTAGCTTCCAGATTAACGCAGGTGCAAAATACGCCTAGCTTAATATATTTTGCCAAAGCTGCCGAAGATCTCCCTATGTTTCACCTTTAAACTGGTCGAAAAATATCATGGATGAAGCTGCTTGGAACTAATAGTTTCTCATACATTCCAGGAATGATTCTCCTTTTTATGAATTTTTTATATGAATCTTCCGAATTTTCTCGTGGCACAGTATACTAAAGGGCAATGCACCCAAATCACCAACTTCACAACATATGTGCAGCACACTATTCCACTATTTAAATGATATACTAATAACTCGATTTTCACTACTTGACTAATTAGTTTTGACTACTCGTATAAGTAATACTGATTGGAGCAACGCCGTGTGTTAAGGATGATACATTGATTGTTTAATCATCATTTGTTGCCCAATCCTAACATTAGTTGACTGTGTCTCTCCACCCTTCCCTATCTAATGCTACCTCCCTTGCTTCCTAGTAGATCTCCCTATAAACTATCTTCTTTATTTATGGTCTTATTCCTGGGTCTTCTTCTGCGGACTTCTCCCTCTATTTTACCTAAAATTATGTTCTTCGCAAACCCATCGTGCCTCAGAGTCCAATCCATTTGGTTCTTCTTTTCTGTATGGTGTTCCATATGGTTTTCTCCCGCTTTTTCTCTTCTGTACACTATATTTTTACTTATTTTGTCCGCCATTTGATCCTTAGTATCATTTTATCTCCAGCACCAAGTTTCAAAGGCTCCTAGTGTATTTTAGTCTGCTTTATCAATGGTCCAGCAGTATACTGGAAATTATGATAGGTAAGTTAGCTTTACAGGCCAGCTCCCGAGGAATATATTTTTCAACGATACCTATCCCAAAACAGAAAATCTTGATGAGTATGCATGAATGTTGCCTCCGTTCTCACATTTAAAGTAGTTTGAGCGAAATATCATTTCGCATAATAATCAAATGAATTTGGTCTCATTTCAAAGAAACATATCTCGCCCTTCCAAACATAGCAAATATCAGTCCCTTACCCTACTTTCAGAGATTTTTGACGAAATAAACCAGCGCTTTTAAATGGGAAATGGTACGTGTTTGCACTCTAGAGAGACCTTCTTCAAAAAATGAGGAATTTCTAACCCCTGGATCACGTCGAAAAATTAGGAGTATGTAGTCTGTATGTTTTCCCAACTATATTTGAAAATAAATATTTTTTTCACCGCAGTATTTTTTCAGAATCGCAAAAAAACTTCCGTTGGGAAAGAGTTGTAAAAGTGCCGTGTGAAAAAAGGGAGTCATATTGAAGACATGTAGATATGTATATTTGTTTTCTAAGATTTTCAGTCGTGTAAAAGTATATAATTGCACTTTAAGCAGTTCAATATTTCATCTGTCTTACCTACAGAAAGACAGTGATCGAAAAATAAACGTAGCTATTGATGGTTTTAGCTCTCATATGGTCGAAGTCACATCCGGTGTTCCCCAAGGAAGTGTGATCGGCCCTCTTTTATTCATTATTTATATTGATGACCTAAGTTCTAGAGTTAGCAGTAAATTAAGATTATTTGCAGACGATGCAGTTATCTACCGTGAAACAAGCGAAGACGCGGACTTTGAAGCTCTGTCATCGGACCTTAACAACGTTCATTCGTGTTTCCAGGAGGGGGGGTTAGAATTAAATATCAGCAAATGCACCACAGTTCACTTCCTGCGATATTCATCACACAAATGCCATACCTATACTGTGGGTGGAGTAAACATAAAATCTTCAGGTACAGTAAAATATCTTGGAATTAACTTAACTTCTGATATGGCGTGGGGATTACACATACAAAGCATGGGTGGCACAGCATTAAAGAAACTAGGTTTTCTTAAGCGTATCATAGGATGGTCCTCAGATGAAAAAGTCATAGAGATATGCTACTCTGGTAAGGCCACATCTCTAATACGACGCGAGCATTGGGACCCTGGTCCTAAAGATTCAACCAAAAAAAAATAATAAAATTCAAAGGAAATCAGCATGCCTCGTTAAAAACTGCTACGAGCGTACGTAGAGTGTCACAATTTTTAGAGGGGATTAAGGTGGGAGACCCTAGAGACTCGGGAGGCTACACACTAGGTTTTAGGTTGCTTGAGAAATTCAGAACTGCTATTTTTCAGAGCGACACAGAGAATATTATCATGGCTCCTCACTACTTTTCTAGGTCTGACAGATGCGATAAGATAAGAGAGATACACTGCCGAACAGATAGGTACAAGAACTCGTTCTTTCCGCGAACAATAAGGGACCACAATACAAACTGAACTCCACTAAATACACTCCAATAATACTTGTCACCATTTCACCTCCCTAAAAACGTATAATTCGAGTATGGTCTCAATTATGGCTAATGACTATCTCGCTCAAACTACCTTAAACCTATGTTATTTAGACCAAAATTGTGGATGAAATAGTGTATAAAGGTGGGGTATTGTTCATTCTACTAGGTGGTGAATGACAATTCTGTAAGCACCATGAACGTATAACAGCGATATAGGTTAATATCGTCATTAAGCAAAACTTTCTCAAAGGGAACGTGATTTTTCTCCAGTAAAACTTGATATACTTCTTGATTTTTTAAAGTTGAAGTCCAATGGCCACCCCGAGCGTGGCTTCCACTCTTTTCAGTCGAGAAAAAAATTGTATCTTGATTTCCTTCTCGTTGAACAACTCCTCCTTTTTTTTACTTCCGATCCCGCCCTCCTCCTCCCTCGCCATTTTTGTCTTTTACCCTTCCTCCGCTCCCCATTACCTTAGTGGAGGGTGAGTTCGGGAGAAAGGGGTGTGGGGGTAGGTGGGAGAATGAAAGCGGGGAGCGAGGAGCCGGAGAATGCTAAAGAGGATTTTTCTTTTTCTTCCATTTTATAATGAGAAGTTTCTGCTCGTTATTTCCGTCTTCAGGAAAAAAATTGCTCGGAGGGTGAGGGTGAAAAAAAAATAACTCGGTGTTACGTACATGAAAATCACTCACCTTACCAGGCTTTCTTTTTCGAGGAGACACGTTCGCTTTCATCCCGAAATTCAATTGTTTCCTTTGATAAACGTGCCCCTTTTGTTTCTCCCTAAGACTGTTTGAAATGTGATCACAGTTGGTATTTATTTCGACCGCTTATCCTTTGTTTAACGGTACAAGGAGTAGTTTGTTTTCCCTGTTATCCGTCGCTAATCCTTTCTTGAGAGACAGATACCGCTCGAATTATTAGGTCTCTTGTTTTGTGACTAGAATTTTTCATTATTCAAGCAGCATATACAGTTGGCTTTGGAATAGTATTTAGTAGGGCGATAAGATTTTAAGTTTAATATTCAAATCCTAAATTTAGTACATGAGCATGAGATTTACGCAGAGGCAACTCAATAATTATCCCGTTCCTCAGCTCTTTTTGCCTCAAAAATCTTTCACTAACGTCGAATACGAATGTAAGATCGATTAAAATTTCCGATTCTAGAATACTCCATGAATTGCTGAAAGAGTTATTTGAGCCTTCTGAGCAAATAATCTATCACGCCAAATAAGTGTTCCTTCTTTAGAGGTCCGATAGTGTACTTTCAACTTATTATTATTATTATGAATTCTTCACTTCTCAGCCTTTGTAAAGGGCTGGGAAACATTCACCTATCCCTTGGGTGCAAGGCACCAAAGAGATTAGGCTCAAGTACTGTTTTAATGTTCATTTAAAAATCTTCGTACTATGGAGCACGTGTTAATTATTGCGGTTTTCTGAATTTTCATGTACAAATGATTTTCTATTCCTATTGTTTCCAAGCTTTTGTGCAAGCTTTTTGGTATTACACCAGTCGCGGATATTATTATTGGTACAATTTTAACTGTTTTTTGGTTCCATATTTCTTTTTATTCTTCAGCCAGAGGAATATATTTCTGTATTTTTTCATTGTATTTAGCCTCTAAATTTTCTGTATTTGGAATGGATACATCTATTAAGTATGTTCTTCGGTCTTGTTTTAATTGAAGAGTTATATCTTCGTTGCGTTTCTGTTTATTATTATTTTATTATTATTAAGAAATTGCTACAAGTAGACCATATGGTCCGGTGGTAACACAGATACCGAGAAAATACCAATATACATACATGTAAAAATTAAAACAAAGGCATTGCCAAAATACAAAAAAAAGCAAAGTTATTAGCTTAGAAAAATATGGGGGAAAACCCTCACAGTACAACTCCCCTCAATCTCATCATTAACGTCAGTGTCTTATTTGGGAAGGGCTCTACGCACGCAACGCTTTCAACAAATTCAGGCGAGAGATCGTGGAAATTCGTCATATTATAGCAGATACAACAATTGCTCTTTTCTACAGGATATTTTAATGTGTACGCGTTTCAGCTCACAGAGATTTCATCAGGTGCATTAAGCAGAGGGCACATCTCATTTATACACACAACATGTTTGAGGGAAAGGGGGTGGGGAACAGAAGTAAGGTAGAGGGAAGTGGGAGGAAAACGGAAAAAACCAGCTAAAAGAAACCGTTCATCTACCACTTCCCCCTACCCTACATCTGTTCCCACCCCCACCCCTTCCTTCAAACATGTTGAATGTATAAATGTGATGTGCCCTCTGGTTAATGTGTCTTGTACCCGATGGTGGCTCTGTGAGCTGAAACGCGTGGTACTCATTAAAATATCCTGTGGAAAAGAGTAATTGTTGTTTCTGTTTAATTTTGGCTCAACACTTCAAGGCTCTGAATTTTCTTGGTGGAATCTATGAACAATGTTTACTAAATGCCTCATAAGGACCAGTTTGAATATCACTGCAGCGGAGGATATTTTTCAGAGGAAACCCGATCCCTACTGGAGTGTCTTGTGTAGGAAACTTCAAGTCCGTCTGTCGGATGAGACGTTAAACCGTGGTCCCCTTGGTGCCTTCCGTTAACAGATGGCTAATGCCGATGCCGGGTTTCTATCTACCCTTCCTCCCATACCTATCACCAATGGCGGAAATGACCTTAGCCGTCGGTCGCCTACCCAAAATCCAATCCAAGAACGATTTTTTGTATTTATCTGTACGGCAATGTATCTCTCTTATTTTAGGTTCGACTTAGGACTTCGACTCTTGTTCCTTCTGCTCGCAATGAGCAATCACAATAAAAAATGAGCTCCAAAAAAATACACTCCCATAATACATGTCACCATCTTTCCTTCCCGAACAATATCCCTTACATCTTCACATAGCAAGTCCGTCTGTCGGATGAGAGGTTAAACCGTGGTCCCCTTGGCGCCTTTCGTTAAGAGCAGGCTATTGCCGACGCCGGGTTTCTATCCACCCTTCCTCCTTTACGTGTCTCCTATGGCGTAAATGACCTTAGCTGTCGTTCGCCTCCCTAAATATCCAATCCAATGCCAGTTTGATGCACATGTGGTGAGTGGTGTTTAGATTTTATAAAAAGTTTGTAATGACTTTTTAGTCGAGCCTCTTGGTATATGAGTTAATTGGATCACGGTTAACGGACCAAGCACCGTTTACCAAATTTTGGTAGGTTACAGGACAAAGTCAGCTGAGGACGAAAAAATATGGAAGATTTGGAAATCCTCGCAGGTGGTAGATCTTTGCTGAAACTTAAGCGTGATGTGCATAAGCATACATTAGACTATGGTCTTTTCTGATCACTCTTGAGCCATGGTGACGCTTATTCACCTATGGTAATGAGCCATCCTATTATGGCACTGATTAAAATGTATTTTGTACGTCGAGGTGAGGAAATGATCCCCTTTTGGGCGTAATAGGTCTAAAGAAACCCAATGGTATCGACTTCTGTTTGTCTCTGGAAAGCCCCATTAAGTTTGTGCGCCAGAGAGCGCTTAACTATCTCAGAATTTGTTAGTACTTGTTTACACTAAGTTATTTTCAAATCCTTACGCCACCGGGGTCCATCGCTTTTCCATTTACAGTGAAACCCCTTTGAACGATCTCTCCTATTAAGCGAGCGCCCCTCTCATAGGCCATTTTTCAGCGGAGCCGTCGGTGGTCGCTTAACTCAGGTTTCGCTGTATGTGTACATCACATTTATGCGCAATGAAATTTCCCAGAAGTGACTTAATTTTGAGGAAAAAACGTCATATTTATAGGTTCTTTCAGATGATTTAATGGTTACATTTACAAAAACACACACACGACCTGGGTTTCAACGCTTGAGCGTCATCTTCAGGTGCTTTTACGGGTTTTAAAAGTCTTATATGCTTGGTAGAAGGGGGGTGGAGGTGAGTGATTAGGGTGGTGTGGATGCGGGTTGGTCAGGACCAGTGATTGGCGGGGAGTTTAGCGGGGGAGGGGGGAGGGAAATCCGAGGGACCAGGGTTAAATCTTTATGATTGTGGTCCCAAATGCTTGCGGCGTATTCGAGGTGCGGCCTAACCAGAGCAAAGTAGCATCTCTCTTTTACTTTTTCATCCCAGGACCTTCCTATTTTACGCTCCACAAAACCGTTTCTTTAATGCTGTGCCGCATATGTTTTGTATGTGTTCCCCACGATATATCAGAAGCTAAGGTAAATCCAAGGTATTTAACCGTATCTGAGGATTTTATGTTTACTCCACCCACAGTATAGGTATACGAATGATATCACGATCTATGCTATTGTCCTCATTGAGTGTAGCACACTGCACAGAGTGATGGTTCATGTATTGGAAGGTTGAAAGATGCAGTGCGTGCATAAACCCATCTACTTTGTGAGAGAATTTCCCTACTAGTCTCCTAGCTCTCGTTGATTCTCCGGCCTTTCCGTTCGAAACTCATTCGATTCCCCAGGTCTCCTCTTCTTTTTTTCTTAAGTGCAGCACCCGCTCATCACATTAACGTTCGATTATGATATTTTTTCTCCTCCTCCTTCTGCTCTTCCGCATCTCCTCCTTCCGGATCAAAAAATATAATTTGCGAGAGTAACATCGTACTCGAACGCAATCGCTTCCCCTCCCCGATCACAGACCCCCGTATGGCTGTTCGCCACCCAGAGTCGGAGGCGGGGGGGGGAGGAGGTAGGGGGAGGAAAACGGAAGCCATCAAACCCCTCTCTAAGCGGTTTCAATCGGTGAAAATTTTATCGTCCTTTGCTCCCTCCGTCATGAGAGAGGGAAAGAGAGAGAGAGACTTTGAGCGGTTTCATCCCATCGGAATTAAATACGGAGCCATCCTGGGTGCTCGTATCTCAGTCGGGAAGCAGAGCGCACGTATCATTGCGTGGGAAATTATTTAAAACTCTAGGCATTGTTGCAAACACGCATAGGGATGGAGTTGTTGGCTGAATGCAAAGATTTTTGACAGATATTGAGCCATGCGAGACTCGCCGCGGATTTCGCTTCAGGGAGTCACCCGCAATTCACAATTGTATACAATCAAAATCCACAATATCATATCAAAATGTATAAAAAATACAAAATGTTTATAAAAAGTAAAATAAAATCCACAATATCAAATCAAAATCCACGTATCAAAATCCACAATAAATGCAAAATGTTCAAGTCTCTAGTTTTGTTGGTAGATGGGAATGCATTAAAAAATATGTACGCTAATAAATTAAAATACATAGAGTCATGAATTTTTGATTTTTAACTAAGCTCAGCATAGTTGAGACTTTTTTTTCAATCAGAAAGAACACGCACTCAACCAGTGCATTGATTATAATTTCTAATTATTGCCAGTGTTGATACAAAATGTTCAAGTAACTAGTTTTTTTGGTAAATGGGAATGCGATAATATATATTTGACTCATAAAAGATTGATTTGAACTACACTCGGTATAGGTGAGGCACGTATTTCAATCAGAAAGATAACGCACTCAACCAGTGCATTGAATATAATTTTAAAGTATTGCCAGTGTTGCCAACTCAATAATGGATTGATTCGCTAACTCAAGAAAAAAACATGAAGTCACTAGCTGTGTCGGTGGATGGTAATGCAATAAATACATATTTTACTCATAAATAATCGATTTTAACTAAACTCAGCCTTGCATTTCAGTCAGGAAGCAAACCCACGCAGCCAGTGCGTTGAAAATAATTTGGAACTGTAGGCAGTGTTACCAACGCGCATAGGGATTGAGTCGTCAGCTAAAAACAAAATATTAGCGAGCGTATAAGCACAAACATTGTGGAAATTAAGGATTTCCATATTTGAAAATAAACTTTGTTACAATTTCCACACTTCCATTTTTGTCAACGACATTATTCCATCATTATCATCCCTGATGATGGCATTATGTGCTGAAGCCATGATTGGTGATAAAAATAAATGTGTGTAAAATGTAACAGAGTTTATTGTCAAATATACAAAAAAAATATTCAAAAAATATTCAAACATGGCGGGTGAAGTGTTTTGAAGAAAGTTGCCATGAGAAAAATTCGGCCTGGACCGGGAATCGGACCACGGACCTTTGGTTTGCCGGACCAATGTGCAAACCACTACGTTATCCAGGCTTCCTAATTCCCATGGCAATTTTGGTGGATACAAGGCAACTAGATCTTAGGCCCTTGCGGTCCATCAAAGATGGCAACGCAAGGGAGAAGAGGACTTCAAAGAAGCCACAACCAAGAGTCAGTGTCCTTCACCAGCACATATGCCGTGCTTTACCATTTGAAAATATTCAAATATGGCGGGTGAATTTTTTTGAAGAAAATTGCCATGAGAAAAATTCGGCCTGGACCGGGAATGGAAACACGGACCTTTGTTTTGCCGGACCAATGCGCAGGCACTACGCTATCCAGGCCTAAGATCTAGTTGCGTTGTATCCACCAAAATTGCCAGGGGTACTCGGAAGGCTGGATAGCGTAGTGGTCTGCGCATTGGTCTGGCAAACCAAAGGTCGGTGGTTCGATTCCAGGGCCGAATTTTTCTCATGGCAGTTTTCTTCAAAAAATGTTCAAGTCCATAGTTTTGTTGGTAGATAGGATCGGATACAATAAGGTATAATTTATTCATGAAAGATGGATTTTTAGTTTAACTCACCGTAGATGAGACTTTTATTTTTTACTTATTTTGTCAGGAAGAAAACATACTCAACCAGTGCATTGAAAATAATTTAGAATTCTTGCCAGTGTTGCCGGCTCACATTCAGATTTAGTCGCGAACACAAGAAAAAAAGACAATCATACGAGTTTTGTTGTTAGGTGGTTAGATAAATAATAAACAAATATTTTTGTCGTAAATAATTAATTTTATTTAAAACTCACTCATGGCGAGCCTTATAAAACTTCAGGGAAATGTTTTTGTCTTAATTTTTGGAAGGTATGCCATTTATTTTGGCATTTAATATATTTCTGAACTATTTTTTATTGCACCCATTTGTTTTCTTTTCCTCTAAACGTACAATAACACACATTTACAGATGTTTACATAAATCCTTCTAGTTTTTTGGGATTCGGGTGTAGTATAAGTTGTGAAATTTGGCTGAAAGTGTAAAATGGAATCCGTCTTAGAAAAAAATGTGATTTCCTCTCTCAAGTCCCCCTGCTGTGGCACAAGTGCTGATTGAAATAATGGAAATTCCTTCGTTTTGTCTAGGTAGCAAGGCTCCAACAGTCAAACAACAATCAGTATCATTTCGAAAGTCTTAATAAGGCTGGAAAAAAACGCTAGTTTTATCGTAAAATAGGAATTTTTCCTGAAAAGTGATTAGGTTTGTCTCAGGGTACTAAAATTCACAATTTTCCCTTAAGGATTAGCAAAAGTCTCAATCTTGGCCGCACTGACTCTAAGTCCAGTCCCTGAGGGTTTTCCCCTCTATATGAGGAATAATGGAGGGTGGAATCTTTGCTTGCGTGCTTGGAGAACAGCAGATATTCCTCGATGGAGATTCGTATTTATTTTTTCATGTATTTTCGATCTACTTGAAACCGCGGAACAAGCCTTAGTAATTATCGGCAAAGGATGCGTTTGCGTCAAGTTTTACTTAATCCTTTTAAACGGCGCTTCTAACTTCGCTGGAGGCTGCGAGTTATTTTTTTGTTCACGGAATGAACAGTGCGCACAAGTATATACTAGTGAACCATAACTTAATTGTGTAATTTTAATTGTGTCTACGCGTGCATCAAATTCAGAATGGGCTAATTAAGTCAGGGCGGTAGTGGGGATCGACTCGATCAAGTAGAGGAGACACGTTGGTGCGCTCTGGTACTGAGAGACTGTCGCGGGAGTGTTCTTGGATTATATTTTTGCGCTCATCGGTGGTGATCTGTTCTCCCTCCTTCAATCCCAAATGCACTGCCATTCCTCTTTCTCCCCGATTCGTTTGCGTACATTTTTACTTAATTCTTCTAAACGACGCTTCTATCTTTACTGGAGGCTGCGAGTTATTGTTTCTCTATTTCAACAGTAGAACCGCCGGAATTTCCTCTATCACTCCGACCACTAAGGGGTCACTTTGACTCCTAATTACGTTTAATTATACGAATAGGCCGTAATTCTGAAAAAAATTGTCGTAATCAGCAGTTTAAAAGAATATTTTCAGGTCGAAAAGGTATTACCTTTCTCTTTCTTTCAACAGGCATTTGATGAGTTACAAAAATGATTAAAAGTCAAATACATATAATGGTCCTATCAAAGAGCACTATGAGAAGCATTCAAAGAAACAGAGTAGATGGGGCCAAAATGATCCCTCGGCGGATCCAGAGTAAATAAATGTTCATACTACCTAGTTGTCAACCATCACTACGCGAAAGAATTATTTATTTCGGGCATTCAAAAACGCATTCAACCAGGTAAAAACCTTGGCTACCTGCAGTTAGAAGGTCACAGTCTTCAGGTACGAGGTAAATTAGCTGAATGCCAAAAGATGAAGATTAAAAAGAACATGAAAAAATGTAATTATTTGAACACGGATATGCGTAGTTTATAATTCATGTGTGACTACATTTGATAACATCAAGATTATGACGCTGGATTTAATGAGAGCCACGTTGAAAACAAGTGCCTGCGGTAATTGCGGAAAGGATAGGGTCAGCATGAGCGGGTAGTGAGAAAAAGTGGAAAGGGATGCTCGGGTAATGGGCACGTATGAAAAAACGTGCTCCGCTGGTTTGGACATGTCGAGCGGATGAAAATCGAACAACAAATCAGACATATGATCATGTAGCTAACGATGTAAGAGGAAGTGGTAGGCTGAGAAAATCATCGCTGAGTGCAGATGATGAGGTGGTTGAAAGGCGAAACGTGAGTCGTTGAGTCGTCGCACATTTTAATACCTTTTCAGGTGAGTCGAAAACATTCTTGGACCACCCTCCACTTTAGGTAATTTGAGCGAAATAGTTCCCTAGTCATAATGAAGACCATATTCGAATGACACGTTTTAATTTCAGCGGCTGTTGGATGCGTTAATTAAATATTGCATTATTAAGACTGCAATAATATATTTCTACAAGACTGAAGTTCTAATGAATTAAATAAAAATATCTCTATAAGTCTTTAACTTGACTCATTTATACGAGTTTATAACTCCGTCACTACGGAAGGTTTTCTCGGATTTCTGAAATAAATACTGCATTAAAAAATTGGTTTCTCCTAAAAAATGGTTGATAAAACATACAACCTAAACGCTATCAATTTTTTGACGAGATATAGGTGTTAGGAATTCTTCACATTTTAAAATGTTTCTCTGAAAGGCATACACGTACTATTTCTAATGTAAAATGGCTGGTATTTTTCGGCAAATATCTCGGGAGGTAGTTCGGTAAGGGACTGATATTTTAGCATCTTTTGAAGGGTGAGCTTTTTCTGTAAAATGAGACCATATTGATTGACCATTGATTTGTAGGTGAAAAGAGACTCTCAAACTCTAAGGAGATCAATTTATAAGTTGGAAATAACCATGCACGATTTAATTACAATGATTAAAGAATTATATTTTTTAAATTTTGTCTCGATTACAGCATTGTTATGACTTGGGTTTACGGCGTGAGTTACGGAGCGGAAACCGTTCGTAAATACGTGTTTTGTATTTGGCTGAATACCTTGGTATCTAATAGGAACCATTGTAATGACATTCTTCTTCTTCGTCCACCTTTCTCCCTAGGCTTGTGCCCGTTTCCTTCAGTAAATTCTCTCCTTGAGGGTAAATGCGTGCAAGACTAAAGTACTAGTTATTGATAAGGAGAATGGGGAGAATAAATGTATAATGAGGGCGAATGGCGAAGTAACTGAACAAGTGGATGATTTTGTGTACCTAGGTAAGATGTTTGCGGAAGATGGACGGATAGATGAGGAGATAAAAAGACGTGCGAATGCTGGATGGAAAGTGGTAGGTAGCATGTAGAGCATATCAAGGAATGAGAGCCTGTCTAAGGAAGCGAAAATCGCCGTGTACAAAAGTGTACTTCTCCCCACTTTGTTGTATGGTAGTGAAACATGTGTATGTCAGGATAGACATAAGATTAGACTAAACGTCGTGGGTATCTGAGGAGTGTTTTCGGCAAAAGTAGGATGGATAGGGTCAGGAATGAGTGGGTAATAAATGAATGTGGGTTAGATGCTCCAGTAATGGACATATATGAAAGGAGTGTGTTTCTTTGGTTTGGCCATGTTGAGAGAATGAATGATAGTCGAATAACGAAACAGATATATAAGAGTGAAATGAATGGTGCGAGAGGTAGAGGTAGGCCGAGAAAATTGGGGTTGAATGTGGTTGAGGCAATTCTTAGGAGGAGGAATATTAGGAGACTTAAAAACAGCAGGGCGTGTATGAAGCAATGTATTGGGGTGTTAATGAAGCAAAAGAGGTTTGCAAGGATAGGTCATTATGGAGGAAATTATTTTAGCAGAGTTGGGTGTACAAATATGTATTTAGGAGTGAAACTTGGTGAATCTGCCTACCCCGGAAGGGAATGGCGTGATTGGTATGTATGTACATTTCCTCATCCCACATCCAAGTTATCCTTCCACCTTTTCCTTGGCCGACCCACAGTTCGCTTCCCCTTTGGAGCATTGTCTCTTGCCACTTTCACCACCCTCTGTTCATTCATTCTGTCCATGTGTTCATTCCATTCTACCTTCCTTCAATGAACCCTCTGATTATTATCTTCCACGCTCTCTCTTTATCGAATCAATCCTCTCCCTGTCGAATTATGTTTCGTCAGCAATCCTCCGCAAACTTTTCATCTCCGTGGTTTCAAGTAACCTTCTGGTTTTGGAAGTGTCTGGTCTTGTCTCTCCTAAGTATGTTAAGATTGGTCTCACTACAGACTTGTATATTCTGCTCTTTGTTTCTTTCCGTATTCGCTTGTTTCGCCAGATTGTGCCATTGAGGCATCCAGCAATTCTGTTTGCTTTTGTCACTTGCTCTCCTACTTCCTTCTCAATATCCCCAGAGTTTGAAAAAAATCCCCGATATTTAAGGGAAATTTTGCTAAATTACTCTCCCATCCCTCTCCAGTTTACAGCGGAAGGATTGTTTTGATGTAGTCATACATTTGGTTTTTTCAGGGGAGATAATCGTATTAGTAGTATTGAATTGTTATGTAGTATTAAACATGTGCAGGAGTCTCTGTAAATCATCCTCGCGATCTGCCAAAATCACTGTATTATCAACTTAACAAATAATTTTTATTTATTGATTTTCCATTCTATAGCCTCTTCCATTTTTTACCTTGTTAATTACCTCATCCACAACTATATTGAACAAAAAGGGGCTTAGAGAGTCGCTTTGTCTAATGCAATAATTAGGATTCGTCAGTTTTTGGCCTGATTTGACTTGAACATAATTTCCTGAGTAAATGTTTCTGATCGAAATGTGTTCGAAATGATTCAAAAAATTATGATATGAAAGGAATTTTTTCGCGTTCAGGAGAAAATCTGTACACATGTCATCGAAATATTTTGAAATATGTGTCAGGTGCCATGAGGCCACGTGTTTAAATAACATATAATTGCCAAAAAAAAAACCTAATCGGTAACATGCACTTTTTCCCGTATAATCTAAATGTATTACCAATGAGCACGTGTATGAATAGTCTTACGCAAATTTGTACATGAACGCAAATCGCTTCTACCACCTTAGGGGAGGGAATACTAGGAATTCCGAGTTACAGGAGGGCGTGCTTGGGCAATACACGAGAGAGACTGAACCAAGAAAGGCTAGCTAAGATAGGGCAATAAGGAGAAAGTTATCTATCTAAGTGTAGGGCAATATGAGGAAAATTACGAATAAATGAATGAAAAAGTATTTGTTGATCTAGGGGTTGATGTCCTCTAAGATCAGAAAACAAATTACATTTTAAGTAAAACATGAAAACAGCACTAAACGCACTTAATTGTTGTGGGGGATCACTAACTGAACACAATGGAGTTCAGTTATTTGATTATAATTACATCTCATGAATTATAACTACATTAGTTACATAGTTATTTAATTATTATTATTTTAGATTGCATTACGAGAATGACTGTAAATCTATTAACGAGGGTTTAATATCCCTCTCTTGCTAGGTTTTATAGTCAATTCATGATATTAGATTGCAATTCTAAAGTTGTTCTAATGAACTAAAATATTAATACTTTGATTTATAGCTTTGAAGGCTATTTGTTTATTTAACATAAGATCCTAATACGTAATAATTAATGTAATTATTGGAATTCTTAACAGTGAGATGGCTATTGATAATGTACACTGAAAGAAACGGTCGGATGTAGGAACCCGAGAATTGGTTGTCGTAACCAACTTCGTTGGATACTGGGGCGCCATCCAATTAGTTGGCTCACGCAGCCATTTTAAATAGACACGTCGGAAATGGCTTCACCGACCAACTCTCATGGTTCCGCTGCCTACGTAGTTGGGTCTCACATCCAACCGTAGTGGAAGTAGCAAGTGATCGTTATGCTGTCAAGACTATGCACTCTCTACAGTTCTTGCTTGACTAGTATTGAATATCAGGTGCAATCTTAACATTAACAATCATAACATAATCAATATTTTAACCAAAAATTAAACCATAAGACAGAATCATGAATATTACAACAAAATATCCGTTCTTGATTGCCATGCTTACGTTTAAATTTATCAATGAGACAGTTCGGGCCCAATACGCTAAGTAATTCTCTTGTCTGGTCATCCATGTAGCCCTCCAACAAAGATTCAATATTCAAAAAACCTCTTCAGTATTCGATGAAGGCCGATACAATATTCCACACACACACGCGATCCACAATAACAGCAACTCGCACGAACACGGGATGTGCCGGAAGTGAAAATGGCGAAGTAGCCCAGGTTGCCAGGAACGAACGAGTTAGCGAATTTATCAGTAGAGCGCTCTGAAGTAGAAGCTTAGTCCGGCTGACAATCGCATCGGTTGTCCGATGTCAGATAATGCATGTACTGACCAGAGGAGTAACAGCAGAGGTCGATCAAGTTTCCAGGTGGGGCAAGTAATTATTTTAGCATGTAAACGTTGCTAGCAATTGCGTCGTGGCCCGAAAATACACCCTAACATTGTGTTAGGGAAGAATATGGTACGCTTAAATAGCCGGAAAAGATGCCTGATCGCAGTTAGGATTCAATTTCTACGCAATTCCATAAAGGAAACTTTTTCTCCTCTTCTTCCTTGGTCTTTCTGCTGAAATTCGTTATTACGTCCCCGAAATATGAGAGCTTTTAGCATTCCCATCAGGTTTCATTTTATCAGTCTATGTTCCTTTTGGGCGGCAAAAGATGCTTTTAGTGGCGTATTTATCATATTTAGTGACGTTGCGTTTCTTCAAAAACTTTAACTTTGCTCTACTTATTAGAAATTGTATTCCTTGACGTCGCGAAATTAGGAGAGTTGGGAAACCGAAGCAGCTTTCTGCCGGGCGAATGAATGGTTAGCGCTCGACGGCCGAAACGAGAACTAATCGGACAGTAAGGGAACCTGTTTCGGACTGCAGACGCCGAAGGCTGGTCCGATCCAACTATTGTTAAAGAGGCTTCTCGAGTGAGGTGTATGAACCAACACGGTGTTACGCCGACCAAGTAGCGACTATCCAATTAAATTGGTTGGTATGTCCAATCATCTTGACCATCGTATCGATAGCAGTTGATATTCAATCCAACTTTTTCTTATCCAACTAAAATTGTATGCTTCACCCAACCTCTTTTTTGAGTGTAGATAATTGATTTTTTCTTATTTTCTCTGGATCAGTAAAATGTTTGGGTATTTAAAGTAAAACCTCTATAAGTTATTCGTAGATAAAAATACAGTGTAATTATGGTTGTTATAATTATAATAATAATTATTCCCGTATAAAGTCGTGTAAGAGGCGCACCTTTTTTCCCTGGAATCGCAGCCGAAAATGAGGGTGCGCCTCTTACGCGAATTCCCGCTCGTCATCGCTCACAGCAAAATGTAATATGTAAAAGTTAAATACAGTTAAAAGACCCATACTCACAGCGACTACGACTTGTGCATAAGGAAAATGGTTGGGGAAAACGGCATTAAAAAAAAGGTGTGACTCTCCGGAAGGCTTTGATAATGGCCGAAAGTTCGAAGTTAGGTCCGCAAAACCTCGCGATAGGAGGAAAAAATGGCCCCAAAATATCTTCTTCAACTTCGACGCTTAAAAAGAGGGATGCGCCTCTTACATGCGTTTATACGGTAATTTATTTTCAGTTCTTAGTGCGTTTTGGATGATTTTTCAGTTAGGTAAATATCCCAGGAATGGGGGTAACCCTCCTAGGGATGATATTCTTACAAATAGTGTAAATTTCTAAGCACTATCTATTTTGGCACGAATGTTTTCACATACTGTTTTCTGGTTTGTATTCCTATCTTCTTTGAGCACAGCAGTTGCCATTTTCCCATGAACGCCTTCTTAGCGTGGGCTATTCTCCGCTTGATGTCCGATGATGTCCGACCGATAATGCCTAAGAAAGCCAAAACGCTCTGTGTCAATGATTTTGTTTTTTGATTAGGCCCGTTCCGTTTTAAGAGTGCTAAATACCAGAATGAATGATTCTAATCGCGCCCATCACTATCACATTAAAATACCAATGCACTTACACAACACCCCATATTATATATAAATAGACACGTCCTGGGTTTTGACGAATGATTGTCATCATCAGGTGAATTTATGCTTGAACAGATTGCTTCATATTGTTCTATACCATACCGGCTTTCCTTTATATAACCTGTAAAAGTTTGGCAAAATGAATTTGTTAAACATGGAATACCACCAAGTAATCCGAGAAAGAGTTTTATTGAACTACGTTATTGCTGTATTTTTTCCAAAAGTATATTAATTAATCCATTCCAGTGTTTTTTATCCTTCATCATCCAAATACAGTGCGCAGTGTCATCCCGCAAAAAGCGATCCGAGAAACGAGAAATCATCCCTGCCGTCGATCGCAATCAAACCCAGGACAGCGGATTGGAAGGAGCGAGTAATGAAAGCCGCGAAGAATAGGTGCAGGACGGGTTTGGCGTAGTATTTGTCTTCCCTAAGAATGATCTACTGGGGAGGTTAGAATAGATGGCGAGCGGCGGAGAGAGAAGATCAAGGAAACGGAAACGGGTAAGGTATGGAGAAGGGGATGACACCACACAAGGGGTTAAGAGGGGATGAAGGTCGAGAGGGGAGGGTGTCTGGTGGGAGGAGATGCAGGAGAGACAAGTACGACAGGAGATTGTCGGGCCGATGCCGAGATTAAAACGAAATTAAAAAGCTTTAGTGGGAGGGAGAGGGGGGAGAAGACACGGTGACGGAGACGGAATGGGGTGGGGAGTTGAGAAATTAAAGGGAGTTTTCAAGCGGTGAGTCGTATGGGTATCGGGGAAGCAGTAGGAATGGCAGTGCATATGGGATTGAAAGAGGGAGAACAGATCACCACCGATGAGCGCAAAAAAATTATCCAAGAACACTCCCGCGACAGTCCCTCAGCACCAGAGCACACCAATATGAATCCTCTACTTGATCGAGCCGCTCCCTCCTTCTGCCCTGACTTAATTAACCCATTCTGAATTTGATGCACCCATAAACACAATAAAAATTACACAATTAAGTCATGGTTCACTGGTATATACATGTACGCACTGTTCATTCCGTGAAATTAAAATAAAATAACTCATAGCCTCCAGCGACGTTAGAAGCGCCGTTTGAAAGGATTGAGTAAAAATGTACGCAAACGAATCGGGGAGAAAGAGTAAGCAATAGGAAAGGCAGTGCATTTGAGATTGAAGGAGGGAGAACAGATCACCACCGATGAGCGCAAAAATATTATCCAAGAACACTCCCGCGACAGTCCCTCAGCACCAGAGCGCACCAATATGACTCCTCTACTTGATCGAGCCGCTCCCTCCTTTTGCCCTGACTTAATTAACCCATTCTGAATTTGATGCACCCATAAACACAATAAAAATTACACAATTAAGTCATGGTTCACTGGTATATACATGTACGCACTGTTCATTCCGTGAAATTAAAATCAAATAACTCGCAGCCTCCAGCGACGTTAGAAGCGCCGTTTAAAAGGATTGAGTAAAAATGTACGCACACGAATCGGGGAGAAAGAGTAAGCAGTAGGAAAGGCAGTGCATTTGAGATTGAATGAGGCAGAACAGATCACCACTGATGAGCGCAAAAAAAACCAAGAATACTCCCGCGACAGTCCCTCAGCACTAGTGCGCACCAATATGTCTCCTCTACTTGATCGAGCCGCACCCTCCTCATTCCCCGACTTAATTTAGACACAAATCAGGGGAAAACTACGTTGCGATGTTGGATTTTCATTCATTTTTATCTTGTTTCTTGATCGTGAATATTATTTGCCCCGCCTTTTTAAAATCTACCTGTATAGTACTAATGGATGTGTGAGTCACCCATTATTTCAGTCAGCACTAATCAGGGAAGTCATTGGTAGCATTTAGAATTTTATAAATAATTTTTAAGTTTTCTGTTAGTCTTTGAGTGGGGAGATTATGGATGGGGAGATAAGAGAGAATAGCCTTGGTGGACATATTACGACACTGTATTAATCAATTCTTAACAGTAACGTTATCCAATTCCTGTTGAAAGAAAGATAAAAATAAAATTTTTAACTGCTGACACCACCAGTTTTCTCTTCAGGTATACGGCCAATATGCATAATAAAACTAGAATAGGGGTCAAAGTGAACCCTTGGCGATCCGTGTGGTAGAGAAAATTCAGGCAGTTCAAGTGTTAAGCTAAAAATTTGGGGAAAGCTACCCACCTGAAAAGTAGAAGTTTCAATGGTATCATCCAATTTTTGAGTCGACAAAGCATTAGTTTTTGCGCTTATTAGCAATGCGACCGTTTATTTTCGTTCGTTTCTATTGCTATTCCTAAACATCAATATTGTTAACCACGCCTTTTTGAAGTCTGTCCACATGGTAGGTGCTAATGGATATATGAGTCCACATTATACGCATAATTACAATATTGTACTTTCATTTTATGCAAAAAGAAGAAATGAAATCCACTTGCGATGAACATGTTCATTGACATTTTGGTTTGAGAGTCCAAAATGATGTTTTGATGTTATCTTTTTGTGTATAATATTTTACATTGATTTATAATTAATATTTACTTTAGATGATAAACGACGACGAGTTAAACGTTACATACACCTGAGTTAATCATTAGATATAATGAGAGTCCACTTAAATCGTGGTCCACTCACACATCCACCTAATCACAAGATGGCAGATGCGATGCGAAGGATCGCATTGGCCATGGAAATTACGGCAAATAATTCTATGGAGACGAAGGAAGCCATCGTAGACCTGTCAGGGTCGATTAAAAGAGACATAAAATGCGTGAGTGAAGTAGAATAGAAAGTTTTCCACACAACCTTTCATAGAAATGAAACTAACCTAGTTTAAAAGGCCGTGAATGATTCCTTCCCTCACAGCCCTTACTTCCTGAAGCATGGCCCTGGCCCCTTGTTCTGGTGGTCGAAAATCTCCATCTCCCACTTCATCTTCCCCATTGGGGAACACCACCCAAAACACACATGATGTGCAGAACACTGCATGAATTAAAAAAAATGGCAAGTTTTGGTGGGATCACATTCAAGCTTCCTTGCCTGAAGAAGGCACCACCAGGCAGGATTGTGAGTAGGGAGCTTTTTTTCTAAATTTTTTCGTCTCTAGGTTTATTTTTTTACGAAATCAACTGAAACCAACTCATTTCTATATTGTCCTTATTTAAACCACATTAAATCCAATTATGGAAGGTCTGTGAGCTCAAATAAATGTCGGTTAATGAGCTGCTTATCGTGCGTATCTGATAATATATTCTTGACTGTGTCAAGCAAATAAAAATAAAGGTTCAATAATCAACTAAAGCTTCATGTTTGGTAGTCTTGTTCACCTTTGTATCCATATTATATATGATATGTCTGAATTATATTCATTATCATACAGAGTTCATCCCTGCTCGATCTGCTTAGATTTAAATGAACTTCTTCTATTTATTTCCAGGTCGCATCCGGGAAGACATGTCGCTTCATGAGTCAAACATTTCATTCTTCCTCTAGTCCTCCTTCAAGTCTGCAGTCATGGCGTAGGCGTAGGTTGATTTTAATTTTTCATCTACTTCCTTTTTTGAAAATTAAATATTTTGTTTGAATTACGAATTTGTATTTCTCAAATCAAAGTCAAGGCTATTGTGGTTTCTTTTTAAGTGTTGGACTAATATTATACATTTATATTTCTTTAATATTCATGTTTTTAAGAAATTTACTGCACGACAATGTATACAGTTTCATCTGTCTTATTTATGTTCATTTTCACGCATAATGTTCAACACTACTTAATTTACTCAGACTTTAATGTACTTATTCTTGCATTTCTTTCGACTTCGCCTCCGGGAAGACATGTCGCATCATGATCTAAGGATTTTTTTACTTCCTCATAAGTCTGTTCTTATATCGTAGGCGTAAGTTGGTAATATCATTTCATTTACTACCTATTTTGAAAATGAACTGTTTTGTATGACTACCGAATTGGCATTTCTCGAATCAAGTTCAAGGCTATTGGGGTTTTTTTAGGTGTTGAACCAACATAATAAGTTTTGTATTTCTTTACATATAATCATCCTCCTCCTCACCTCATTTTTGCACGACAATATTTTCATAGTTTCATTTGACATATATTTTGTTCATTTTCGCTCAAAATTACAAACCCACTAAATTTATTCATACTTTAATGAGCTTTTTCGTGTGTCTTTCCCCTTCGCCTCCGGGATGACATGTCGCATCACGACCAAAGGATTTTTTTCTTCCTTTCACGCTTCTTCTTATGGTATAGGCGAAAGTTGATTATAACTTTTCATTAATTACATTTTTTTGAAAATTGACTATTTTGTATAAATACAGAATCTACATTTCTCGAATCAATCTGAAGGCTATTGTATTTTTTTTAGGTGTTGGACCAACATAATGCATTTATATTTCTTTATGTACTCATTTTTTATGAAAATTTTTTCCACGGCTTTGTAAACATAGTTTCATCCTTCTTATTTATTTAAATTTTCATGCAGAATGTTCAACCCTGCTTAATTTACTCAGACTAATGATCTTGTTCTTGTATTTCTTTCCAGATCGCCTCCGGGATGACATGTCGCATCATGACCAAAGAATCTTTTTCTTCCTCATGAATCTCTTCATATAGCGTTGGCGTAAGTTACTTTTCATATAATGACCATTTTTTGAAGATTGAATATTTTGTGTAAATACCGAATCAGCATTTCTCGAATCAGTTTTCTACTTTCATTTTAGGTGTTGAGCTTACATTATTCATTTATATTTATTTATATATTCATGTTTTTATAACATTTTTTACAGGAAAATATACTCATCGTTTCATCTATCTACTTTATATTGATTTTCACGTTAAATATTCAGCACTCCTTAGTTTAATCGAACTTTAATGAGCTCATTCCTGTATTTCTTTCCATCTCGCCTGTAGGAAGACACATTGCATCATGGCCAAAGGTTTTTTTCTTCCTCTTAAGTCTATTCCTATGGAGTAGGCGTAAGTTGATTATTACTTTTCATTAATGATTTTTTTAAATTGCCTATGTCGCATAAATACCGAATTTGCATTTCTCTAATCAACAAGGTTATTGTTGTTTATTTTAGGTGTTGGACCAGCATCATGCGTTTGCATTTATTTATCTGTTCGCGCTTTTCATATAATTTTGGGCGCGACTTTATATCCATAGTTTATATAATGTTTTATTTATATTAATTTTCACACAAAATATACAACCCTGCTTAATTTACTCAGAGTTCAATGATCTTTCTCCCGTATTTCTTTCCGGGTTGCCTCCGGGAAGACGTGTCGCAAATGATTTTTTTCTACCTCATATGTCTGTTCTCATTGCGTAGGCGTAAGTTGATTATTACTTTTCACTAGTTATCTGTCTTTAAAATTGATTATTTTGTATTTGTGTTCAATTTCAAGGTTACTGTTGTTTTCTTTTAGGCGTTCGAACAATATCATGTATTTAAGAGAACGTATTGGCGCAAGCTCTGTAGAACCTATGATTTCCATGTTTGAAAATAAACAATTATACAACGTCCACTCGCTAATGAAGGCATAATGTGCCGAAACCATGGTCGGTGACGGAAATAAAAGTGTGGAAATTATACCAGTGTTTATTTTGAAATATGGAAATCATGTATTTGTATTAAATCATTCATTACATACGTGTATACATACATTCCAATCACGCCGTTTCCTTCCGGGGTAGGTACAGGCACAAATTTTCACTCATATACACACATTTGTACACCTAACTCTGCTTCAATAATTTCCTCCATAATGACCTATCCTTGCAAACCTCTTATGACTCATATACCCCCATACACTGCTTCATACACGCCCTTCTGTTTTCAAAACTCCTAATATTCCTCCTCCTAAGAATTTCCTCAACCACAACTTTCTCGGCCTACCTCTCCCTCTCGCACCATTCATTTCACTCTTATATATCTGTTTCGTTATTCGACTCTCATCTATTCTCTCAACATGGCCAAACCAACGAAGCACGCTCCTTTCATATATGTCCATTACTGGAGCATCTATCCCACATGCACATATTACCCACTCATTCCTCACCCTATAGTTAGTAAAAAAAAACGTTTACACTCCACAGGCCAGTTCACTGATCAATATATTGCACAATCCGTTTTTCGATGCCTGGCATCATCATCAGGTGCTCACTGAGGTCAACATTAGGTCAGTGAGCACCGAAGTCATCGAAATCCTGATTGCACAATAAACGGGTAAAGGGTGCACGGGGTAAAGTCCTCGCCTGCTAACCCGAGGGTTGCGGGTTCGAGTCCCGCCTGGGTAGAATATAAACTACCCAGGACATGGGTGTCTGTGTCTCGTTCGTTGTTACTGTTGTTCACCCGACGTAAAATGGCCTCGTGTGCTGTATTCGGGGCAGTGAAAATAAATAAAATAAAATTATTGACTTGTGAACTGACCAGTGGAGTGTAAATGCTATTTTACTAATTAACATGGAACTCCACCAAGTGGGACCGTGTTTTATTTCATTAATTCTTTAGTTCTTCACAGTATTTGTGCACGAATTTATATCTTTGTGAAAAGCATTTATTATCTTCCACCCTCTATGGACAGAATTATTAAACATAAGCTTAAAAAAATCCCTGCTACTGTGTTTGTTTTTTTTAAAGGTGCTATTTAAGCATTTTTCAGAAAAAATTTCAATTTATTTGATAATACATACACGCCCTCCTGTTTTTAAGACTCCTAATATTCCTCCTCCTAAGAATTTCCTCAACCACATTCAACCACAACTTTCTGGGCCTACCTCTACCTCTCGCACCATTCATTTCACTCTTATATATCTGTTTCGTTATTCGACTATCATCCATTCTCTCAACATGGCCAAACCAACGAAGCACACTCCTTTCATATATGTCCATTACTGGAGCATCTAACCCACATTCATTTATTACCCACTCATTCCTGACCCTATCCATCCTACTTTTGCCAAAAACACTCCTCAGATAACTCATACCCAGGGCGTTCAGTCTACTCTTATGTCTATCCTGGCATACCCATGTTTCACTACCATACAACAAAGTGGAAAGAAGTACACTTTTGTACACGGCAATTTTCGCTTCCTTAGACAAGCACTCATTCCTTGATATGCTCCACATGCTACCTACCACCTACCTTCCAGCATTCGCACATCTCTTTATCTCCTCATCTATTCTTCCATCTTTTGCATACATCTTACCTAAGTACACGAAATCATCCACTTGTTCAATTACTTCACCATTCGCCCTCATCATACAGTTATTCTCCTCATTCTCCTTATCAAAAACTATTACTATTGAGGAGCATATATTATCTTTCAGGCACAATAGTTGCGTGTTGATGAACGACTTTTAATTATTCGTTTGTCGTCACCATTCCCGCTATTGTCAGTATGGCTGCGAGATGATCAGAGAGCTCGATGGAAAATAAAAAATAATGTTTCGCGCCCTCGTTGATTCACGATTCAAATGGATACCTGTTCCTCTGTTTTTCATACTCACTCGCACACGTTTTGAATAGCTGGCGGATATCACCACTACAGGCGTATTACCGCCCAAGATCACATCATCCTTATTCATCGCCTCATTGTAATGCCAGCAAACTGGTTATAGATTGTGCGATATCGTGTTAACAATGGATTGCGTCTCGTTCTCGTTGTTACTTCAGCCGCACTCTCTGACTTTATTTTTCAGCCCATCATTGGATACGACTGACTCACGTTCTAATCTATGATAATTCCGAAATCTTTTTAATGGAATGTAAACAGTTGCTTGCGATTCACCGATTGACTTAATGGCCATCACGTTATGTTTTCTAGAATTCTACTTGTGATCGGATTAGCTCTTCATTAAACTCCTGGTGGTTTGAAGATGGTGGGTTTAATGTTCATCTCTTGTTGAATTTTATCTTAAATCCCCCGCAGATCTGCTCGCCATAATGAATTTTATCCATTTTTTTTATAAAAATGTGAGTTTTATCCAGCAACTGTGAGAACTAGCGATGCACCGATTGACTTCATGGCCGCCACGTTATATTTTCTAGAATACTGCTTGGGATCGGATAGGTCTTCATCAGACTTAAAGTAGTTTTAAGAAGGTGGGTGTGATATTCATCTCACGTTGAATTTTATCGTAATTTTCCTGCTGATCAGCTCGCTGTAATGAATTTTATCCAGAAACTGTGAGTATTTTTGGTAATTTCCTGGTTGTGTAGAGAGTTTCCGGAGTGTGTAAAGATGCGATATTTTTAATGAGTGAATATAAATTCCCCAAGAAAAATTAGCGATACATTAGCGAAACGCAAATTGATGAGCATTTATTGGCTATGTAGCTGGAGGACGTGAAGTTTTTTCTTCAAACACACATCTCTGAATATTTTACATTTGGAACTTTTGGGAACTTAGGTAATTTCATATTTTTAGCAGCTCTGTCGATTATTGTGGAAATATAGTTGAATTCATGAGATGATTTAGCATTATTTACTCTGAATTTTTGCTCTTCCTAAATGACCTGATATATACGATATTCATCGGTGCATTTGGGATCCTGGTCATAAAGATTTAACCAAAAAAACTAATAAAATACAAAGAAAAGGTGCACGCTTCAGTAAAAAATGCTACGAGCGAACACATAGTATTTCACAACTTATACAGGATTTAGGTGAGAGCCCCCAGAGACTCGGAAGCTACACGCTAGGCTTAGGTTGCTGGAGATGTTCAGAACTGGTGCGTTTCAGAGCGACACAAGGAATATTATCAAGACGCCTCATTCCATCTCTAGGTCTGACAGAAGCGATAAAGTAAGAGAGATACATTGCCGAACAGATAGGTACAAAAAACTCGTCCTTTCCGACCATTATAAGCAACCTCAATAAAAACTGAGATCCACTGAATACACTCTCACAATACATGTCACTATTTCTCCTCCCAAAAGCTTATCCCTTACAGCTTTACAGAGCTGTTGTTCTAGCATCCCCTGCCACACGCCCATGTGGTGGCTTGCAGGGTAGTATGTAGATGTAGAATTACACTACCCGTATGGTCTAGTGACCTTTGGAAGTGCGAGGTCGCCCCGGCACGCCGAAGACATTCGAGGCATGAAAGAGCTTCAGGCGTAACTTTGTGAAAATATTCAATATCCATACTGGTTAGAATGAAAACTCGATAATAATAACCGATAGATGAAAAATCTTGATTTGCTAAACATTTGTTTGGTTTTAATCATTTTAGCAATTATGACCTGGATGTTTTACATAATAATGACAAAGGGCCAATACTGGATTTTACGAGAAATATGAAATTGTGAATAGCCCGAATAATATTTGTAATGACGTAGTTTTTATGACTGATTTAAGTCTCCCTACACGTCCTGTGACCCACTAATCTGGTTGTTGTTTTTAGATTTTCAACTCAAACTGTTCTTTTTTTCCCTTTATCTGGTTTCCTCCACTATTGTTTACTTATTATTACGTCTCTTTGAACTCCCCCACCTCTGCATGTCGCCTGTGTGCACTAACTGTGTTTTGTAAGGGAATTCTGTATATAGAATCGGAAAGTCAATTTTGTACCTTGATAAAGACATAAAGTGTCGAAACTATGTTCGGAGTTTATTAAAACAGTAGAAATTTACTCTCGAAATTTCATTCTTACCAGTATGGACATTCGAGGTAACCGAAGACGAAAACTGGGAAGAATTTTTCGTGGAAAAAACCGACGACTAAGTCAATGATAATCGAGGCATAAATAGACATTGACGTGTGGTTACATGACTTTTAGGACCTAAGGTCTCAATATCGCCCCTATAAAGCCAACTCATTCATATCGCTATCCCTTCTATCTTCCCCTGTGCGATCCCTTTCCATCACAAGGGTGGATCCAAACCAGCGGCTCTGGGGGTGTGGAATACCTTCCAGGAAAGGTGGTGTGTGGTCCGGGAAATCCGTAACAAACCATTCACAAAATGTAGCATTTTGAGTGTTTTTCAAACAAGATTTTGCCTTTTCATGGGGCAAAATTCCACTGAATACACCTTTTCTCATTATGTACCACCCAGCTCCGACAAATTAGAATTTTATTTTCATATGCAATAGCATATAAATGCAAAGAAACACTAATATAAGGTGATTCTCTCATCGTCTCACCTTCAAGCAAAAAAAAACACATTTTAGAACTTTAATTTTATGTCTATGAAAGAAATTACTCTGCCGGGTACTTGGGGTGAGGGGTGGGCAATTTCCTCACCCTTGGGCCGCCAACGTTGCATCTACCATTGCCCTGGAGCCACCATAATGGTGAGGCAAAGCCAGGAGTCGAAGGACAGTGGAAGAGAGAGGGAATAACACTGATGAAGGCGAAGGATCGCTAATGATTCGAGAGGCGAAAAGGTTCAAGCTACAGGGTTAGATGAGGTCTTCCTGGTAAGGATTAAAAAGACGCTGTCCGGAGAATACCGGCCATATTTAAGGATTTAAGAATTTGGCGTGATCAAGAACCTGAGAACACTTTATCTTTTTTTGCACAGTCTCCTCCACGGCGCGTTCGGTGAGATTTTAAGCGAATTTAATTCCAAATGAAGAGCCAATAGCAGCTTTAAACCTTCGCTACGGGGTATTACAAGGGCGGAGCGAACGAAGAATCACTCGCAGAAGCGGAGAATCAGGCGAGCTAAGAATCTTATGATCGGTTATTTGGGGAGGCGACCGACAGCTGAGGTCATTTGCGCCACAGAGAACAGGTGAGTAGATAAGCCAGGAGAATGGAGTCATTTGGGGAAAGGGGGAGAGATCGAGAGAAACCCAGAATCGCCATTCGCTTACTCTAAACGGGAGACGTCAAGGGGACCACAGTTTATCACCCTATCCAGCAGTCGGAGTACGGCACTTGAACTCTGAATTGGATTGGATTTTGGGGAGGCGACCGACATCTAAGTTCATTTGTACCACAGGGGATAGGTAAGGGAGGATGGGTGGATAGAAACCCGGCGTCAGCATTAGCTTGCTCTTAGAGTACAGAGAGACAGAGTACTGCACTTGGAGTGCCCTCCACAAGACACTCAAGTAGGGATCGGGTTTCCTCTGAAAAACATCCTCCTCTGCAGGGATTTGAACCCTGGCCGCCAGCATGGTTATCAAGTACTCTAGCCACCATATCAACCCGATCCCAACTTGAACACTGAGGGTGTTAACGTAGACCCCTACCAGGTGCCACACGCCCTTGCGGATGGTTTCACGACAGTATGTAGTCAGCACCGGAGCATAGAACGAAATGAAACTGTAGAATATGGGAATAAACAGGAAATATAGGTATTACAGCTTGGACCCTCTAATCACCACATCAACCTAATACTCACGAAATATTAAGCGCCAGAAGCAAGCGACAAGGTAAATAGAATCACTCGTGATTAGGATTAATTCCAAGTATATCATTATGACGCCACGCTATTTGTATAGGTATTGACATCAGGTGGATATATGAAAGTGACGAAGTGGCCAAGAATGAGCCAAAACTAGAGGTAGAAGCGTTATTTTTTTCTTATGCACCGCGCATGACAACAGCATAGAGGAAAGCACGATAACATTGACAAAAAACATCAACCTTAGCATACTCTATCCCTGCTTTTTCTCCAGTTTTAGATTGCAAATCCGGAAATGCAGACACACCGGGGTTGAAATTCGCCATGAAAAAATCATTTGACTTGACCGGGACGAACTTTCATGGCGAATTGCAACCCCGGTGTGTATGCACCCGTGCGAGTGACTTTGTACAACATCATTTGTTAAATGCAATGATTGGAAATCAGGAAATGCAGGTTCATTTCCCACTTGGGTGGATTTGTTATCACTTCTACATCAACATAGTACCCTGCGAGCCGCTGCATGGACGTGTGGCAGGGGACGTTGGGTCACCAGCCGTGTGGAGATTGAAGGTTTTGGGAGGTGAAATGGTGACATGTATTATGGGAGTGTATTTAGTGGAGATCAGTTTTTATTGTGGTCTCTTATTGTGCGCGGAAAGAACGAGTTTTTGTTCTTACCTGTTCAGCATTGTGTCTTTCTTATTTTATCGCTTCTGTCAGACCTATAGATGTAGTATGTCGTCATGATAATATTCTCTATGTCGCTCTGAAACACACCAGTTCTGAAGTTCTCAAGCAAGCTTAGCCTAGCGTGCAGCCTCCAAGTCTCTAGGGGCTCCCACCTTAATACTTCTAAAATTTTTGAAACAATATATGTTCGCTCGTAGCAGTTTTTAACGAAGCGTTCTGCTTTTCATTGTTT
The DNA here is from genome assembly GCA_963169105.1 of Ceriagrion tenellum. Lineage (NCBI taxonomy): Eukaryota > Metazoa > Arthropoda > Insecta > Odonata > Coenagrionidae > Ceriagrion > Ceriagrion tenellum. The sequence goes on along the minus strand of OY720642.1, from coordinate 71,790,937 downwards.
TATTACTTTTTTTGTTAAATCTTTATGACCAGGGTCCCAAATGCTCGCGGCGTATTCGAGGTGTGGCCTAACCAGAGTGAAGTAGCAACTTGTCGCATGCGAACGTTCATCGCCAACAGTTTGGTATGAGAAATATTAAAAGGTCTTATTGAAGGCTTTCGGGATTATAGAAAATCAATAAAATATGAAGAATCTCGAATAATATTATGTTAATAAAAAAACTTAACTTCCCATCCTTCCGGGGGTGTTACCCTAGATACCCCCGCAATACACCCTTCCAGACGGTATCACGACAGTATGTAGATGTACAAATGCGACTGTTGGAACAAGGCCTTCATGCATTCATTTATGCAATCCACAGCTACATCACCAGTAAGGTTAACGGCATTTATGAGCGTGACGAGTTACCAAAGTCCGTCTTTCATAAGAAAGCCATCACGACCACATGCGTTTCCCACGATAATACTGGCATCTCTATTCATAAGAGCGCTTCATGCGAAGAATTATTTCAGGCATAGCTACACGCATTCATGCCGTAAATAAGTCCAATTATCGATGGCCATGATTGCATGGGCCAACAATTGCGACTTTTTCCACTTTACGTACATATCCTCAAGCACCAGCGATCATAGACCGGTCGTGTGCGCGAAGAAAGTTGTATTAATATTTTATAAGAAAGTTTTATTCAGAGAGCATGAAAATGCGGGATTCGTAATTTTAGCCTACGCAGCTTGCACAGGACTTTAGATAACGCCGAAATTCCGCCAACCGTGCACAAAATTTTCGCATGCATCTGTCAAATTGTAAGCACTACGTACTCATTCATATTCGTGTGTGGATTGAAGCTTTCACATGAAACATTGTCACGCAACACTTGTTGAGTGATGAAAGGCCACTATATGATTCAACTTAACGCAGTAAACCATTACCTTGACCATAAACCTAGGTAGTTCCCCAAATTCAGTTTCTGAAACAAAAAATACTCGGTCGGCGTTCAACAAAGATTACGTCCAATTTTGTCTAAAAAATTCGAACGCGACATAGTTTGCATCTGGTTCGGAAAGGGCAAATCTTTCTCTATTTTCAATGACTCTATGACTATTACTGATCGATCATGCTGTTTGTAATTAATGCTTAAAAATGCTAGCAAGTAATTGATGTTGATTCGTTTGTTTTCATACATCATAGAAAATTTTACCGAGACAGCAAATAAACGTCCGTACTGAGAACGATGCTTTGCGATGTCTCCAAGAATTGTAGAAAATGGGATGAATAGAAAGGGCTTGAAATTTTTGTCGGCTCTCTTAAGGATTTTTCGTTTTCTTTCTTTCACTTAAGAGATTAAATATTTTACATGTCAATTCTATATTAAAATATTACACGTTCCTGCTCGATAAAAAGTAACGCAGGGAATGGTAGTTGAGTGAAACCTGCCTGAAGCTGAATCTGAGTTCAACGGATAGCTGTATTTTCTGAGAACAAAAGTTGTTTTCGGCGATCGTAATAGGGTTTTACATGCTTTGGTACCCTGTGTTATACGGAAACTGTCAAACGCGGATACGGAATCCATTCCCCGGCACGTGATGTTGTGTCAAGCGGGAATGCAAAAAAAATTGCATGCACAATTATTACCATAAGGAAGTATAATCCTAAAATATTTTTTACTGCCCTCTCCCTAGAAAAAAATCCTAAGAATGGAACCAGAAATGTTGGCGTTAGAAGAAAGAATTAGCAGAATGTAGTCTTAACATGAGGTAACACTTATTTATTTAATATCTTAAATGTGGCTATCGGCAACGTAGAGAATTGTATTATACAGGAGAAAAAAGGTAAAGCAGACAAAACTGACAGATTATGTGCATATTTTACAGATAGGTTCTTATGTTAATTAGTTCAAATAAAAAATTTTACGACAATGTGATACTGTTTCCTTATTTCATAATAATTCCGTCTACATGTTGAATTTGAGTCGAACCGACCTCCAAGCGATGTTTGTTATGGGCGTGATATGGCTTTCAATGTCTTTTTTGAAATGTCCGACCCAGGGTTATGCGAAAACCTATCTTATCCGGAAATAATAATTACCACGAAAGATTCCGCCCAAGAAAAGTTTCATCGTATTCTCAAATCTCAATTTCTGGCAATCAATTGCAGTTCAATTATTCACATGATGCCTATTCTTGATCTTGGTTTCCATGTAAGCTATGATTTTTCTTAAGTGGAGTTAAGAGCTCTTATCCTTATTGACTTGGGTTTGGTCTACCATAACTAAACCAAATATCCTGATTGCATCTTCAGTTCTTACGTGGGATTAATGTGGGAGCCCCTAGACACTCTGAGGCCACACGCTAGACTTAGCTTGCTTGAGATATTCGGAACTGGTATGTTTCAGAGCGACACAGAGAATATTATCATGACGCCTCACTACTTTTCTAGGCCTGACAGATGCGGTAAAATAGAGAGATACATTGCCGAACAGATAGGTACAAAAACTCGTTCTTTCCGCACATGATAAGCGACCACAATAAAATCTGAGCTCCTCTAAATACACTCCCATAATACATGTGACATTACACCTCCCAAAAACTTACATCTTTACACGGTTGGTGATCTACCACCCCATGCCACACGCCCATGCGGCGGCTCGCGGGGTAGTACGTAGATGTAAATACGTCTGAACTGATGGTGCTTAGTTTGTACTTATCATTTTCGTGTGGAATTGCCTCATGTAACAAAAAATGGAGTAATATGCATTAACGGTGAAAATAGTCCTAAAGAAAGAGATTAGTGACGGGTATATATTTGCTCAAATATAATTTTCATGGCCGATATAAAAATGTGACTAATATTTGAAATTTGGCGTACCTTACATACTTATTCACTTACCCTCGCACGTACTTCGCTGGCTTTCTTTTGCTTCAGGCCGGCTGTTTGGGATCTCGAATCTCCCAATGAATGGGTGTTATGAATTGCATATCCTAGGCAGAACGGCAGCACAGATAATGGCAAAATGTTGTTCATAACAGCCACTCGATTCGCAAAATATTTCACCAAGGTCGCCATGTACAGCGTGTATTAAAGTATAATGACCTGATTTTAGGATGCACAGAACGGGGAATTCCGAGAAGAAAATTTGTCGATCGAGTGAGTCTGTCCTCGAGTTTTAGTGGATTGCCGCTAGATGCCAGTCCATGCGTTCGCTCTGTCAGTCTGAAGCAAAATGGCGTCCACTCAACAGAAGCCAATAAATATATCAGTAAATATAAAGTTTCACAATCAGGTCATTCTTTTTTATATACCTTGCATTACTCGAGTAAAGGAAGAGCAATTGGACGGCGAAAACCTTTGTAATTACTCTTTGTTTTCTGAACATTTCTCATAATTAATTAGCAAATGTTTCGGGAAGAAGACGGGTCAATAGTTTTATCGTCCTGACATTATTTTAATAACCTTTAAAATACAATGCAAATTATTTCCTCGATGATAAATTCTTAGTCTGTAGTAAGAATAAAGCGGTTTTCTAATGACGGAATGGAGTAGAGGGATGTGATAAATCAATCTTCGGATTGATGAATGCTGATGATATGCATCGTCGCAAATTAATTGAACGATCATTCTCGCCATAATTTATGTTAGGTGCGCAATTATCTTTGTGGCTGCTTCCTTGTTTTTGTGTGAATGTAGAAATGATTACTTCGCATAATTTATGGTTGCCGTCACGTTTTTCGCCGGCGCACTGGTTCGAGATAAATCCAAGGATACTTATATGTTACTCACCCGTTGTGTAGTTCACAGTGTGGAAATACGTAGCGACTTCATCCTTCCTCGTTATTCTCAAGAAATACTGTGAAAATTCAATTTATAAGTAATCTTATATAATGAATCCTGGGAAAGTAAGTTTAGGTTAGTTTGAGCGAGATAGTTCCCAAGTTATAATGGAGACCGTATTCGAATCGTACGTTTTAATCTCAGCAGCTGTAGGAAGCATGAATCAAAAAATGCATGGTGCAATTATATACTTTTATACGATTCTAAGTGATTATATTAAAAAAATCGACATAAGTAGTTCATTTGACTCATTTTTTCACGCGGTTTCTTTTAAAACTCCTTCACTACGAATGATTTTTTCATGATTCTGTAAAAATTAATGAGGTGGTCGTATGATTTATTTTTAAAAATAGTATATAAAACGACCAAACAGCACAATGTTAATTTTTTGAGGAGATCTAGGTGGTCGAAATACCTCATCTTCTTACAAGATCTCACTGGTGTGCGAACAAGTACTGTTTCCCATGAAAAAGGGCTGGTATTTTTCGTCGCATATCTCCGAAAGTAGTATGGCAAGGGAGTAATATATCGGTATATTTGGAAGGGTGAGATATTTTTCTTTAAAATGATACCAAATTCATTGATTTCTAGGCGAAATGATATTTCGTTCAAACTACCGTTAACTGCTTCGTACTTTTGAGTTTACAGGTTAACCTCAGATATTTGCCAGCATCATGGTGACAATTGTAGAAATTATTTTTGAAACACTCGCATACAATTTATATGCAATTCCACGATACGAATAAACGGGATCGGGTTGGTGTGATGGCTAGAGTCCTGGCTAACCATACGGACGGCCAGGGTTCAAATCCTTGCAGAGGAGGATGTTTTTCAAAGGAAACCCGATCCCTACTTGAGTGTCTTGAGGAGGGCGCTTAAGTGTGCAGTACTCCGTCTGTCGGATGAGACGTCAAGCCGTGGTCCCCTTGGCACCTTTCGTTAATAGCAGGCGGATGCCGACGCCGGGTTTCTGTCCACCCTTCCTCCCTTACCTGCCCCCTATGGCGCAGATGACCTAAGCTCTCGGTTTCCTCCCCTAATATTCAATCCGACACCAATAAACTATTTCCACTCTCATTTGTCTTCGATATCCATGTCGATCTGTCACGTCTTACTTCAGCAATGGAGAATTGCTGCCTTAAGGTAACCCTTACGTCTTAAGTGCCACTGCTTACGGCTTAGTCCATTTTTTCAAGAAATATAAGTTGAGTAACTTTCGAACTTCACACATTATAAAATGTTTCCAGTTCTTTGATAGTGCTACTTTTTGCTTACCTAAAGTTTCAGGTTTGTTTCCATATTTTTCACATAAACATCCATAAGGAAAGCATGCAAAGTTCTTTTTTTGTCGCCTACAGGCTTGGGTGCACCGCGTTATTTATTAATTATGTAAAATGGTCGCACGATGTCGAAAACCAATATTTAATTGAAGGAAATCAATTGAACATTCATGTTTATCACCATCGTGCTTTGTTTCCGGTTCAAAATTGAGAGGTATTTTTACTAAATTTTCCAAAATATCCTCAAATTCATCGATTTTTTTAAGCTTCTCTATGGCAACAATTAAATAGTTAAGATTGTATGTGAGAAAGCACCCTTTGGAAATAAATTGATGAATTACTTTTCCGCCGGCAAACTTTATTCCTTAAAAAAAAGAAAAGATGACCCAAAGGTATAGCAGTTCTTCAAGAAACACACTATTTGGTATGGCAGAGTATTACTTTTACTTCCTTAACTTGAGTAGAGAAGCGAGCAGAATCAGGACTGGGGGCAACGGGTAATCGTGTGGAATTGTAAAGTTCACATCGAGTGAAATTGATATGAACTTTCTACCATGAACGTAGTTCTGTTAAACATAGGCTAGTTTGTCTCGAACTTGATTTTTATGACCCAACATCAAAGGTATATTCAGATTTTTTTCACCCAGAGCCGCCCCTACAACTCGCGGAGCCCCGGGCAACTATGATTCATGTAGCTCGGAGCAACTTTTATGTACGGGTCCTAAAAATATAGTTGTTTAAGCATAAATTATAAAGGCAATGAGAAGCATGATATGCATTTATTTAAAAAATGTTTATTGAATTGATATGTATGTACCCCTACTTTTCAATACAAATTATAAATTCCTTATTCCAAAATAATTGAACGAGTCTTAAATAGCACACGAATTCCCGTGCCATATAGAATAGAATTTTCCTCTGCAGAACGTTACATTAATAAATAATTAAACATATCAACGGAGGCTTTAGGTTGGTTCCAAGGTTAAGACCTTGAATTGAGGAACCATCAATGTAAAACATGTTCCCTTCACATTCGGTGAGCTGTGTTGTCATGTACTTCTTATTTCAGTAACACAAAATCAGGAAATAACGTTTAGCATATTCATGAAACAGAACCTTTAACCATTTAAAAAAAAACAATTTATATTTGGTTGCTCTAAAATAGTGAACTTTTAATTCAGTTGAATAAAAATGATATACATTTGAAATATATTCAACATATTCATTTGATAGAAACTTACTTGAACATTTTACAAAATTTTAATTTGCATTTCGGTTAGCAGTGTTATAAAACATTTTCATAAACAGAAAAGAATAGGAAAAAATATTCAACGTTTCTATAAAGGCCGCTTTACACGACACATTTTATTGCACGAATGAATGTATCATAGACTTTCGAAGAATGAAGAAATTGCACTCAATGAAAATGAGTGGAATTAGAGCAGACTCTATTTTCCGTTTAGTCATTCAGACAATTTAAGAATTCGCCGCTTTCTATGGTACAATTTTCCTCATGAAAGAATGCATACATTTGATTGTACAATAAAATGTACCGTGTATTGTACAGCGGCCTTTAGAAAGTTCATAGATACAAAGAGCGACGTACGCAGTGGGATGTAAAGCACGCCGTGACCAATATTAGATTCGGCAATGTCGCTGTCGCACCAGATTTTTGTCGTTATATTTTTCCGTCCGGTGACTACTAAGTTCCTCCAAAATGCGGGGCCCTCTGAGGCGTGGGATTCGGTGCAGGCAGGTGAGGTGAAGGCAGTCTCTTGCCTAGCTCATTTTCTGAGGTGATGGCTCTCGCCTCGCAATTTTTCCTTTCATTAGGTAATGCTTCGTACGATAACTCTCCCGACGAGTCAACAAGGAATTGAGAATGGAACATTACCTGCACCAATATCTACGAAAAACTGTTTACGCCACTTAACCTCATCAATCCCGAGACATGTCCAGCATTATTTTTGGAAAATTCTTCATACTTACGTTTTGCGTTGTAGACCATTTTTGCAGAGTTAATATCTCTGTGAATCAAGGTTCTTAATGATGCTGCCACTTATCAGCAAGCGCTGAACTAGTGGTGTTGCCAATATTTTGCGTTGCTGAGCGGGAAAAAATTCAAAATTCTGTGTATCGTATACAATACGCCAGGACCGAGGAGGCTAAGCCGCATCGTGTCCTCGTGAGGTGAAGGCCCTCGCTATTGTCAAGTTTCTGAGATGAAGGCAGTCTCTTGCCTAACCCACAGGGCGGCTCTGATTCCACCCCTTCGGGTGTCGGATGCCAATTGCAGTTGTTGTCTGAATCTTAACTTCTTCTGTATCGTGTGGGGTGTAACTCATTATTCTGACGTATTTCTAGGGCACACGCGCTCAGCCAATGCGCAGTTTGTAGTTAGATGCGCAGGAGAACGCCAGCGTCTGGCCTGAGCAGGTGTCCTTGCCGCGTTTCACTAGAGCGACGGGCAAATACCTAAGGCGCTGGATTTTTTTAGTCAACCCCACTCTCGTAAGGTCGCGCGCGTGTGACCCTGTGTCGTATTAAAAGTGGCATTCGCTATTCGGTAAGCCGAACACGTAAAAACGAGGGAATTTCTGAGGTGAAGGCCCTCGCCATTGTCAAGGCGCCATATGTATTCAGTTATCTCCAATCTGTTTTTATGACATGGGAGGAAGACCGAAATTCTTTCGCTTACCCTCCCTTTCTTAATTTTTGTGGCGCAACAGTGTTCCCCCGGGGATGACTTCAAACAATTGATGTGTTTTTTTTCCTCAGTAAAATTTGATTATACGTATAGTGTCCTCCGACCTTCGCCGCAGTAGTTTATTAGCCATTCTTCAATTATCTCGCCAAAAGACACGATAATCAGTGATGAGCGATGTATCGCCAGCTGTGAATGAATCACCGATACTAAAAAGTAGCAGTCACAACCTGTGACTCAATACTCGAAATCACTGTAATTGTGAATTCTGGCAAGTTCAGTGAATTGAGCTCACGTCGCTGCAATTGCCGGTAACGGTGGCGACGGGATAAAGTACTCGCCTGTTCTACCGAGGGTTGCGGGTTCGAAACCCGCCTGGGTGGAATAATCAGTACTCAGGGCATGGGTGTTTATGTTAGTCTATTGTTGGTGTTATTCACCCGACATAAATAGGGCCAAATGAACTGTATTCTGGGTAAAGATGACTTTTTAAAAACTTTTATATATAAAAAATGCTGCCGACAGATTCAATGCTACCACTGCGAATCGAGCGTGATCTCCGTAAGCTTCAGTATCGTAGGCTTGTCTGAGTGGGCGAGATCCGTGCGATTTGGCAGTTTTTAAGTTCATTATCAAGAAAAGAAAGAAAATTTGTGAAATATGGAACTTATTTACTGTGGTTAATACTACATATGACATCTTTTAACGTTTGCAAACACAAGACGTCTGCCACAAACTTGAGGAAGCACTTGAATTCCAAGCATCCCACCATGAACCTGCCATCGTCTTCAAGGCACATCAGTGTAGCTGGAGTGGCTGTTTCCTTTATTATATATGTATTAATTTTAGATCTAATGATGAGTAATAATGAGCAGCACAAACTCAAAAAAACTTTGCCCTAGCAAGTTCATTGCCATGCAAAAGATTTTTATCAATAGCCGGGCGTGTACTCAGCGATTGTCGCTTGCTTTTAGGAGACGATAAGCTTAACGGAGTATTATTTTTTAATTCAAATTTTAAATACATACATGGAAAAAGTGAAGAGTGAGATGTAAACATGTACGTATCTAAAATATATTTATTTATGGCGTGGCATATCATTTTATCATCAGATATTCATACGACTGGAGCATACATGTAGTGTTGCCACGAGACGAGACTTGAGCCAGTCTCGTCTCGGTCTCGTTTTCTGAACTCTGGTATCGTCTCGAGTCTCGTCTCGTGAACCCCAGTCTCGTCTCGTTCTCGAGTCTCGGACGAGACTCTCGTCTCTCCTCGTTTCCCCCAAAATAAAGTACCATAAAAAGTCCAGTTTCCTTTGCGTACGTAATCGCTGACTCGGTACACTCGAAATAGTAATGATATTTGTATGAATTTTAAATATATATTAAATTGGACTCCAAATACATCAAACTGCATGTAAAAACAATGATTTTGTTGATACTCAATGAATAAACTAAAAATATGAAACATGAAATTGCTGAAAAATGGCTGTATAATCACAACGTTAGTACGGAGAAATCCACAGAAAGTTAAAAAATATAACAGTAAAAATTACGTATTTATTTAAAAAAAATAATAAAAGTTTTTGCTTCATAAATTAGTTTAAATAACTTTCAGGTTGAAAACAGTTAAATCAAGATGAGTTTGTTTATTTGAATTGCCAAAATTGCAATTTGCACGTCACCTACGAGTTCACGAGAAGTAAACTTCTGGCAGATTCGTGGCGTAAGCGGTTTCTGTGCTTTCTCATTGTCAATGCTGCCCGTGAGAACAATCTTTCCACTGGAACAGATGTAGTGGGAAAGCTAAGGAAGTCTCTCGCCATATTTGCCAGCGCTGGAATAGTTGGCTCACTTGCCTTCCACCATGACAAGATGTTTACATTACTAAGGGATCTCGGCTGTTGAAGACAGTCTTAAAGTTCTCTCCTCCATTCTTCATACTGAGATGACTGACTCGGAGTAAATTTGGTAAATCTATCGACTAATAACTAAAAAGGGGCAGGAACTCTATTGTAAAGTAAAAAAAATTCAAATAAAAGTTCAGAGATTAATTTAATTTTTCTGATCTGCAGGGTCAAAATATCTATAGTAAGTGAACTTAATCGACAAGGAGTAAATAAAAGGGGAAATTTCAGTTGAAAGAACACACCTCTCAGTGTGGGGTCGTGCCTGCTCATACAGAGAATATTCATCTAGCAGGTCGTCCTCATCATTTTCTTCCAAAGCTGACCTTTCAAGATTAACTTGGTCCATTGCCTGAGCGGATTGAATTAGAGTGGGATACTTATAGTGATAGACTTTGAACATTTCTTCAAATTTTAATAGGGATTTATCCTGCACCTCTTTTCCCCATGGCGTAATGGAATAAGTTTCAATTTATGACGAGGAACTAATATTAATGCCGAGCAATGAATCCAGCTCGTCAGGCGGTAGTGGTTTAAAATCTTGTCCCGAGCAGCTTGATAGGCAAGCAACAGTTTTTCATGACCTTCATTTCTTCCATGCTTGTTGTCCCATATTTCTACCATTTTTTTCTAGCTTATCCAACAAAAAGTTAAATGGATCGATAACGAGTGGACGGGTAACGTAATTTTCTCCTAATTCATTCATCAGAACTTTAAAATTTAGAAGACATTCTTAAAAGATCTTGTATTGCAAGTTTAAGTACATGGGGCATATATATAATATGATGATCAGTGCTACCAAAACCTGGTAGCATCTTGCCGAGTTCCTCCATGAATTTAGTACTTGCGGAGGCGTTTTCTACGTTAACTACTTGCAGTTTGTGCTCAAGTTCAAAGGATTTTAGGGTATGTATAAAAACTTCAGCAATATCCCATCCTATGTGGTTGCCATTGCATAGAACGAAGTCAATGGCAAGAGATTGGTTCTCCCACTTCTCGTCTATGAAATGAGTCGTAATTCCGTAGTGCGAGTTTCCAGCTATGTATGTCCAGCCAGCGACGGTGAAAGGCAGGTTGGATTTATTTGTTTCAGCAATTGCAACACCACCCTCTGCATCCTATTATAACGGTAAAGTACCATCTGCCGCAACATTGTTCTTTTAGGGAATGAAACGGTGGGATTCAACATCATGAAAGAGGTTTCAGTATCATCATCATCAAAAATTCGGAAAGTGAGGTATTTCTGCGCCATCCAGTCAACTATTGCACTCCCGAAGTAGTTATTTCCATCATCGTTCTGGATTTTAAATAGAAATTCTCTCTTATTTCAATTTATATGATGATTAGATAATTTTTCACTCTAATTGTACTTTTTAGTGAGAGATATTTCGTAAAGAGAGACTTGAGGGACATGAAATTGATTGAAATCTACATAGTGGTTGAAAATGGTTGATTTAGACTAACTAAACGCGTTTATCGCCTTAATAAGGTAGGAATCTCAAACAAAAGAGATAACTTGTGACATAGCTTCTCTTTACATTGAATCGTGAAAACCGTAATATTTTATCTGCCACCAATCCATCGTAGCAGTGAAAAAGTCGACAGTGAGCAAACTGATGGTTCGCGAGGTACCCTGCCCCGTTAGGAATGGACTGAATGCAGCTAAAATGGAGTGGGTCCTAGGTTTTTGTGGCTAAAGTCGGATAAATACTTCGGTAGTGGACTTTTTGATTGAATGGAATTTCCGTTAGCTAATTAAATGCAAATGAAAACATTTAAAGGAAAAAAGAAAACCAATTATAGCCATTCTTTTTTGTCGAATCATCCTCAAAATAATTTACCGCATCATACTAAACATCATCACTAACCCAGTTAGGTATATCATGCAGGAAGAGGTACGTCGTGATTTCAATTTTCATCCATCGTAGCAGTGTAAAAGTCGACAGTCTGCAAACGGATTGTTCGCGAGGTGCCCTGCCCCTTTAGGAATGGACTGAGTGCAGCTAAAATGGAGTACCTCCGAGGTTTTTGTCGAAAAAGTAGGATGAACGGAGTTAGAATGAGTGGCTGATGAATAAATGCCGGTTAGATGCTGCAGTAGTGGACTTCTTGATTTAATGGAATTTTGGTTGGCAAAATAAAAGGAAATGGAAACAATTAAAGGCAAAAGAAAGCCAATCATAGTCATTCTTTTTCTCGTATGATCCTTGACACAATTTAACGACATCGTACTAAACATCATCACTTACCCAGTAAGGTATTACATGAAGGAAGAGGTACATCATGATTTCAATTTTCATCCATCGTTTCGCCGAGGTGATGTGCGATGCGGAATTCGAAATTGCGGCATCCTTTTTTTCTTGCCAGGCAAGCTATAAGCAGGATTGCTAGTGCCGCTGGGAGAAAATTTACACCATATCCGAGTATAATCCATGATATTTTAATCGTAGTAGTGAGCACTGAAAATAACTGCTTTAGAAAAGGGTACATTTTTTGCTGGATAAGTTTTCCAAGATATTTAAAGTAGGCAATAGGGAAAAGTAGTAAGCTGATAACTCTCCCATATTTCACTCCAGAAGTCACGCTCATGCGATCAGAAATAGTAGTATCGGCAAATAATTATTTTTAATAGTTATCTAATTTATCGCAAAGTTATCATTGAATTATATTGCAAATTTAATAATTTTGGAAAACGTGACATTTACTTCGTATAAGCAGAAGGACGTAGTTTTAGGGATAATGTTATACAAAATACCAATTTATCACATATATCTGTATTTCGAGACTTGAGAATTTCGTGGAAGTGGTATGGTCTCGTCTCGTCAAAAGACGGTCTCGTCTCGAGTCTCGTCTCGGATTCTCCACTACAGTCTCGTCTCGAGTCTCGCGGCAACATCACATACATGTCTTATTGTTATCCGAATTTATCGATCCTTATCAAAGGAAATATTTTTGTTGATTCCTTATGCTATTTAGATCCAAACAGAGTTGAAATAAACTTCGGTTTATAAATGATTGCTTCTTGAATTCCTTTCTTATATAAAATATTTGCTGAACTACACTCCTTGTATTAGACCAGCGATCACCAACATATGGCCCGCGTGCCACCGGTTGCCTTGCAGGAAAGGTTTGTTCGTGGCGCGACAAGAAAACGACGATTAATTCAAACTTCCGGAGTTTCATGCCCTTCTTTTTGATAAAATCGTATCCCTTTACTTAAGAAAGGTCAACACTGAAAGAGTGGCGCGCACCCTGCTCTGAAATTAAATGGTATGTGACTCTGTAATTAAAATATGGAGAGTATGCACATATCAGTTGTCGAACACTGCCTAAGATGTAATTTCGCTTGTGTTACTAGCTGAAGATAGACTTCCCTTGTTTGAGAATTAAGTTTTTTTATGACATATTTAATTTGTGCTAACAGTTTCCATCTGGGGGAAGGGGAACAACGAAGCTTTTTTTGGGGAAATGAATAATTTTAGAGAACATGAGTAGTTTTTCCTCGTTCATAAGTATAATTATAATAATGTTTTTACTCCAATATAGAATGCTTTCAACGTAATACCTTGGTCAAATCGGTTAAACGTAGCCATGAAGGTAAACCTGAATTATAGCTACCGTTTGCAGAGTGGGTAATGCACTCATATATTTTACCATATCATTCTTATGCACATATCATTAACTCATTTCAGGAAAAAATGTTTTTTAATATATATGTTTGAAGCCGTTCAACATGTGCTTCATTTCATTGGCTACAATAAAAATGTATAACATTGGTAAAATGATTAACTGTTCAGAGGCAACAAACCGCTTTCCAGAAGCTGGCGTCAGAACTGAGTGAAAAATCCGCAATTTTTAATTTTTGTCGGCCATTTGTAGATATAAAGTCGGTGTTTTAACTATTCCTCCTTCAAAATCATGTAATGGTGCTTATACACGCCAACTTTCAAGGCCATATGTGCAATAGTAGAGACGTGACGGGCATTTTACCGTGATTAAATGGGGTATCAGTTTCATAAAGTCAGATTTTGGGGGATTGTTGTGAAATGTCCATGAGAGATAGGAAAAAACTGACGGTGTTGAGAGTTACACTCTTTCAACAGATGCGAAGTCCCTTTTCCAATGGAGGTTAATTTGTTTCCAAGAAAATCAATATTTATCAAAGTGCCACTTGGGCAAGTCCTCCCTGCTAAAAAATTCCGTAGAAGCCTGTAATTCCTGTAGAACGTGAGGATTTCTGCAGAAATTGACTCTTTTTTCTTCAGATCTAGTTCCTTTTCTGAGGATCTGTACGGAACACGAGAGCCTGACTCTACGGAACATACGTTCTGTAGAGTTATTTTCTGCTGAGCAATATAACTCCTTACAAGCTGTTCTGTAGACTCAGCAACTCTACGGAAATATGTGAGGTTTCCGTTGACCCAGTTCCTTTTCTAAGGACCTATATGGAGAGTCGTAGGGTATTCCACAGAACGTCCTAAGGAATTCTGCAGAACGTCCTAAGATATTCTGCAGAACATCCTAAGGTATTCTGGAGAAAGTCGTGGGGAATTCCGTAAAATGGCGTTTCGATACGTTAAGGAATATCTACTGAACTTTTGAAGAAATTCTGTAGAAGTATTTATAAGGAAACTATATAGAATTTTTAGCAGAGCTGGTAGATGTGTTCTACGGATTATTTTCACACAATTACCACAGGGTTATAATAAGGAGGAGCACTGTGTGTAAAATTTAATCAATTGTTCGTCCCATAATAATGTTTTTCTACGTTATTTACCTTGTATTTTACTTACTTTACCACAAAAATGAGTATAAAGCCGTATAAATGCGTTCGGTAACTTTTTGCAAAGCAACAAAGCAATACTTGTTCTCATTAGAGAGCTCACAATTAATATATATGGTCCTTTGGGCACTCTGTGCGGGAACTTGAACATATGGGTAGATAAGAACCACTTTGTCTGAGTTAGAGAGAAAAATAGCTATTTCTTGTTATAAGATCAACTGTTAAAAGGCGGAAAGTCTTACGATTAAAGTTTTTTAGTTTTCTGCCGCCGTCCTGAGGTAAATGCACAAGCTTTGTCTTTCGAAAAATGAACATTTTTTGCTGAACTCGATTCCCACCGTGGATTAAGATGGAAAAAAAAACTTCTAATAATGAGTCTCGCAACACTTACGCCATACAGTCGCCATTAGATCGGGTTTTAGTCAGCCCGGCTGTGACTATTCGTGGGTGAAAATCCAGCGGTAATGAATCAATAATTATTCACTCCACGCAACCACGGAGACCTAATCTCAACTTGTATCTCTCTCCTTTCTTGAGACCCTCCCTTCTCCTTTATCGCCCCTCCCTCCCTCCCAACCCTTGAGAAAAGGCTCCCCACCCGAGTCCTTTCTCTTTCGGATTCCACTCTCCTCCCACGTCACTCTTATCCCCCATGTCCATCTCGAGACTCCGCAGCGGCACGGTTTGTTTATAGGCAATTCTCTCCGTGGTCTTGCAGACCCGATTTCACTGCGTTTCATGTCGCTCCGATTCAAAACTTCCTCCCAGGTTTTCCCTTTGACCGTCCTATCTATGCATTTCTCGAATCATTATTTACGAAAGTAAAAGAGCCTGGTCATAAATGTAACGCCAAAGTAAATGCACGATAGATCATCGTTCCTGCGAAAGTTATCACACAAATGCCGTACCTATACTGTTGATGGAGCAAATATAAAATCTTCTGATACAGTAAAATATCTTAGAATTACCTTAACTTTCGATGTATCTTGGGGAACACACATCGCTACTTCGCTCTGGTATGGCCACACCTTGAATACGCCGCGAAAATGTGGGACTCTGGTCATAAAGATATAACCAATCAATTCATGAAATACAATGAAAAGCTGTACGCATCGTTAAAAACTGCTACGAGCGAACATATAGTGTTTCACAACTTTTACAGAGATTGAGGTGGGATAAAAAATTGTCGAAGGATTCAGCAAGAAATAAGTAAATAAGGACAGGACAGTCTCTTCAATTTTAGACGACTCAATTTTTCGGTATGTATACGTTGAGCTCAGGGGAAGAAAAACTTAAAATGCCGAGATAAGTAGGTGGGAACCCTCAGAGTTTGGAAACGCAGGAATACGAACTAGCTAGCCTCTGATGCGATATGAATGATAGGAGTCCTAATGATTTGTTTACGCTTTTATGTGGGGTTAATGCATTTTATTTAACTTGGCGACGAAATATTGCTCCAAAATGGCTTTGCAAAACGACTTAGCATCTAATAGCTAGAATAAAAGTTCTCATCACGTCAGAATAATGGCTCTGAATGAGGGGTGCTGGCTAACTAAAGGGCCCTGAAATTATGGCTCCAGATTTTATGGTGTTAAGAAGTTTCCATGGCAACTGTGTGAGCCAGAAGATACTTAAGTTCCATCTGTATAAACGATATGCTCCTCACTTAATACAGGTACATATGTAATTGAAATAATTAGATTGTAACTACTGTAGCTATGTTAATGTGACTATTTCACCGGAAATTTCATCTAAACGACTTTAGTTTTCTGGTGACTTAGAATGCATGAGGTCCATAGAATACGTCATCCGTATTATTTAAGAGTTCTAAAATCACCGCAATTGCTGGAATTTGCAGAGAGACCATTAAATACCATGTTCTTTCAAGTATTTCAAATTTTAGGAAAAGAATAGCGAAGAAAGGTATGATGTCTGTGTCCATATCTAACAACGGGCACGTTTTCCATGTGTAGACTGAATTTGAATTAAATGACGCATAAATCATTTTACGGCTGAACAACCTCCTACCTGAAAATGACCCGGAAAACTTGATGCAACCGTATCATTCAAGTGCAGTCAAAATTGGACCCCACATGTGTCAGAATATTTAGCCATGCATACCATAGCCCTTCCCGTCGAATTTTTTTTTTGATCGGACCGCATTAAATGTTTCATGGGTCTCTGGTCCCATAACTGACTGGTTGCCCAGCCGTGCTATTGATAATATATTCCAATGAAGAGGGAGAAAAGAAACCAGTTCTTATTTCTCGTTCCAACCCTATATTTGCACCTATCTGACTAGTACTTGTTCTTCCTTACACCGTCAATTTCTCACATTCCTAGTTCAACCCTCCGCAACCGTTCCCAACCTTTTTCGAATTGCGTACCTTTTTTGGGTCCAATTCCCCTTGGCGTACCCTAATCAGTTGGACCCCTCGCAGGGAGCATATGCTAGCCTCCCTTCCGCCATTGCTACGAGCGAACAGGGAATGTAACCCATCTGATGGGAAGACTAGGTTGGAAGCGGGTTGAAACACGGAGGCTGAGCGCAATACTTAGATTGCTCGAGACATTCGAATGAAGCGGGTTTCCGTATGTCATATTATTTTGATATTTTACTGCCGGCCGCAAGAACATTTAGATATGGAATCAATAGTTAACGAGATCCATCAAGTTATATATCTAATAAAAATAGTCGGGTTGCAGGAACATATCTACTAGACACTACATGACTCATTTACCAATGGTCAATGGCTTCAAATGTTTGATCTACTCTTCTACCGCCGGATAAAATTTATACAATTTTAGCCTATGAATGATTGCTCAGGCACATATAAAAAATGGGTTAGATTAAATTAACTGCTCATTTGTCTCAATACAACTCTTTTATCTAGTAATTAAGTCTCCAAGCGGTTCATCGCGCATCCGCCATCTTGGCTACTTATGGAATTAATAACTTCATGCCACAAGTTATGAATTCAATAAATTTATCGAATGTTTCTGCAACACTTATTGAATGTTTGCCTTGGCTTATGGGTCCCATAAGTTTATAGAATACATATGTGTCGTTCCTGCAACTGGCCATTAGATAAATAGTAAAAAAAATAGGTAAGCACGCACCTGCGCAGGAAGCGAAAGCGGGACGCGGGAGCGGAGTTGGTAATCGTGAGTCATTCAGTGCCTGTTTTCCTAAAATTAAGCTGCCTTTCAATCTCCTATTGTCGTGTCCTATTCGTCTATTTAATCGTCATGCTCTATCTGGATGTTGCATTGGATATTTGGGGGAGGCGACCGACAGCTAAGGTCATTTGCGCCATAGGGGATATGTAAAGGAAGAAGGGTGGGTAGACACCCGGCGTCGGCATTAGCCTGCTCTTAAGGAAAGGCGCCAAGGGGACCACGGTTGAACGTCTCATCCGACAGATGGAGTACTTGAAGTGCCCTCCACAAGACACTCAAGTAGGGTCGGGTTTCCTCTGAAAAACATCCTCGATTTGATCTTCGTACATTTATGTAGATATACTATATGACTAAATGGCCAAACTGCCGAAATCGGTCGTGTTTGGCCTAACTGGTAGTTCGGTTGTTGTTGGCCTCCCAAAATGGATTGTCTCCTATTTAATTACGTATGAGAGTACATCTTTGGTGTCATGGCTGAGGAAAGTCAACTTCCCCAGCTATTTTCCGAAAACCATGCGGCCTATTCCATCTGTCTGCCTGCCAGTCTATCGTCCTATTCTAAAAATCAATTTGGTCGTCGTATTTCTGTGCAAATCATAATGTATTATCATCGTTGGTCGTTCAGTCCTAAGATTGGTTGACTGCAGCCTAGCCAACTAATGCTAGTTCTTTTACTCCCTGGGAATTCTTTTTGTGGAGTCACCTCTTAAATTTATCTATGTATTGCTTGCCCTTGGTCATGTGACTTTTCCTTCAATTCATCACTGACCCATTGTGCCTCAAGAGTTTACCCAATCCATCTTGCTCTTCTTTTCCGAATTGAGTTACATTTGGTCTTTTCTCCTCTACTCTCATGTAAACGTCTTCATTTCTACCAGGGTTGAAATTCGCTATGAAAAAAATCATTTGACTTGACCGGGATTCGAACCCGGATCTCCCAATTGCCGGTCAGGTGTGTTAGCGAGTTACACCAGCCAGCCAGTTACACCAGCCAGAGATCCGGGTTCGAATCCCGGTCAAGTCAAATGATTTTTTCATAGCGAATTTCAACCCTGGTGTATATGCACCCGTGCGAGTTACTTCGTACCACATCATTTGTTAAATGCAATGTTTGGAAATTTGTCTTCATTTCTTATTTTTTGAGTCCATTTAATCCTCAGCATCCTCTTCTTCTCCATGTTTGGAATTCTTCCAGTCTTTTCTGGTCTTCATTTTCAATGTTTCGTGCTTCCGATCCACAGAATGCCACGCTCCACATAGATGTTTTAGGCGTACTGTTTCCTAGCTGGTTGTCCAACCGTCTTTGAAGGGAGTATCTGAATTTTCATCATGAGCGCTTTATTGGCTTGGTTTTATAGCAATTTTATTTGCGAAATGCATTTGATGTCTACCGTACTTCATCCATTCAACGTGAAGTCAATTTCGAGATAGGCGAACGAATCCAATTCCTTTCCTCTTAGCGAGAATTTTATGTTGAGTGGATTCTGACTTTAAGCAAAACCGAACTTTAACGGGATTAAGCGAGTGGATTCTGTCTCTAAACAAAACCAAACATTAACCGGTAGAATACTTTAAAAATTGAGATGTTTGTGTAATAGAGAGATCTAAATGATCTTTGCTGTCGGTCGCCCTCCCCCCAGAAATGAACGACAGGGTTAGATTCAATTGTCAAGTCTTCACTTGGTGGATGGCCGACTTTGTACCAGACAAAACTTTGTGGCTACCACAGATTTATCATTACAAACACGACCGATTTCGGCAGTTTGGCCATTATCAGGTACACTGAACCCAAATATCGTAAATCGGGTAAGGTAAATACGTAAATTCTTTCTATTAATTGCAGATGATAAGTTTGATCGATTCAAATATATGAGGTGTTCAGACTGCACTGTTTCTTCCGCCAGTCTAATGGCAAAATACCTTTGAATTGGTTGTAGGTATATGTACATACATTCATACCAATCACGCCGTTCCCTTCCGGGGTAAGCAGAGTCACTAAGTTTCACTCTTAAATACATATTTGTGAACCTAACTCTGCTTCAATAATTTCCTCCATACTGACCTATTCTTGCAAACCTCTTTCGCCTCATTTACTCCCAAACACTGCTTCATACATGCCCTCCTGTTATTGAGACTCCTGATATTCCTCCTCCTAAGAATTTCCTCAGCCACAACTTTCTCGGCCTTCCTCTACCTCTCGCACCATTCTTTTGACTCCTATATATCTGTTTCGCTATTAGATTATCATCCATTCTCTCAACATGGCCAAACCAACGAAGCACACTCCTTTCATATATGTCCATTACTGGAGCATCTAACCCACATTCATTTATTATCCACTCATTCCTGACCCTATCCATCCTACTTTTGCCGAAATCACTCCTCAGAGAACTCATACCCACGGCGTTTAGTCTACTCTTATGTCTATCCTGACATACACATGTTTCACTACCATACAACAAAGTGGGGAGAAGTACACTTTTGTACACGGCGATTTTCGCTTCCTTAGACAGGCTCTCATTCCTTGAGATGCTCCACATGCTACCTACCACTTTCCTTCCAGAATTCGCACGTCTCTTTATCTCCTCATCTATCCGTCCATCTTTCGCAACCATCTTACCTAAGTACACATAATCATCCACTTGTCCGAATACTTCACCACTCGCCCTCATCATACAGTTATTCTCCCCTTTTCTCCTTATCAAAAACTACTACATTAGTCTTGCACGCATTTACCCTCAATTCCATTCTCTCTGTTTATTCCCAAAACATATCTTGGAGCTTCTGTAATATAACTGAAATTTTAGTCAATTAAATTATATGATTTTAGTCTACTCTTATGTCTATCCTGACATACCCATGTTTCACAACCATACAATGCAATTGGTATATGTTTCCTCCCTTTGTTCCGTTTCTGGTTTAAACTTCCAGTACGACAGGTCGATCCCGGGTTTTCGGTATGGAAGGGTATTAATTTTAGCCGCCGCACCGACGCCCGCCTCCCCGCCTCCCTCCAGCTTCTCCTCACACCCTTCTTCTCCCGTGAGAGCGAGTGCAGCATCCGTACCACCCCACTCCTCCTGCATCTCCCGCCCCCTCTTCCACCCCTCTTCCACCTGCGCGCTCCAGTTCCCACCCCTCTATTCCCCTCCCATCTCTCGCCTCCCTTTCCGCCCCGCCTCCCCCTCTGTTCCTCCCCCCCCTCGTGTCATCTTTATTCCGCTCGCTCACCTCTCATCGCGCCACACCTATTAAGCCATTACTCTCCCTAACTCTCTCTCCTCTCTTCCTCCCCTTCCCTTCCTCCCGGTGCTTTCTCATCTCTCACCTTCTCACCGCTGCCCATCTGGGCTGCTGTGGCAAATTGCACCGTTGCTTGCCCACCCATCCTCTCTCCGTCAATGGAGGAATGTAGGATAAGTATGTTGATAATAGTTGGCTTTTTTGAGGGTTTAGGCTTTAATATATAATGTTATTTTTCCTTTGCCGGCGTTTCGGATTGTAATATATTCTACCTTCAGGGCTAGAGTGTTTAAAGATGATATTTTTCAGCATTCTATTGATACTTTTTATTTTATTTATGTAAATAAAACAGTCCACATACAGCAAAATTGCCAATTTAAAGTGACAAACGCAAAAAGAAATACATGACATCTGGGCTGCTGTGGCAAATTGCACCGTTGCTTGCCCACCCATCCTCTCTCCGTAAATGGAGGAATGTAGGATAAGTATATTGATAATAGTTTTAATTATATACATATGAAAGGAGTGTGCTTCGTTGGTTTGGCCTTGTTGAGAGAATGGGTGAGAGTCGAATAACGAAACAGATATATATGAGTGAAATGAATGGTGCGAGAAGTAGAGATAGGCCGAGAAAGTTGTGGTTGAATGGGGCTGAGGACATTCTTAGGAGGAGGAATATTAGGAGTCAAAAACAGGAGGGCGTGTAGGAAGCAGTGTATGGGGGTAAATGAAGCAAAAGAGGATTTTTCAAGGATAGGTCGGTATGGAGGGCAATTATTGAAGCAGAGCTAGGCGTACAAAATGTATTTATGAGTGAAACTTTGTGACTGTGCCTACCCCGGAAGGGAAATGAGTAATGGGTATGTATGTATGTATGATAATAGTTGGCTATTTTTGAGGGTTTAGGTCAAATATATAATGTTATTTTTCCTTAGCCGGCGTTTCGGATTGTAATTTATTCCACCTTCAGGGTTAGAGTGTTTAAAAATGCTCTTTCTCAGCATTCTATTGATAATTTTTATTTTATTTTTGTGAAGAAATAGTCCACATACAGCAAAATTGACAATTTAAAGTATACTTGCAACAAACGCAAAAAGACATACCCGACATCTGGGATGCTGCAGCAAATTGCACTGTTGCTTGCCCACCCATCCTCTTTCTCTAGAATAAGTATATTAATAATTTTAAGCTCGTTATTTTTCCCTTTCCGACGTTTTGGAGTATTATTAAATCCAGCTTCTGGGCTGGAATGTTTATAATAGAGCCCTCTTGCTCAGCATTCTATTGATGAAAATTACATCATTGATTTTGACTTTGCTGCCATTGTAGAGTACAATAAAAAAGCGGAAAATTAAAGAAAAATAATTCGTATAGCCACAAATTCTCGAACACGTAATAAAGAAACTGACGGAGAAAATCCGAGCGAAGTGTATAGCAATCTAATACATTTATCTCAGTTAGGGCCATTAAATTGAAATGTATCTACATCTACGTACTGCCCTGCGAGCCGCCGCTTGGGCGTGTGGCAGAGAGTGTGAGGACACTATCCGTGTAAAGATGTAAGGGATAAGGTTTTGGGAGGTGAAATGGTGACGTATATAATGGGAGTGTATTTAGAGGAGCTCAATTTTTATTGTGGTTTTTATTTTGCGCGGAAAGAACGAGTTATAGTACCTATCTGTTCGGTAATGTGTCTCTCTTATTTTATCGCTTCTGTCAGACCTGAAGATGTAGTGAGGCGTTAATGAAAATATTCTCTATGTCGCTCTTAAATACACCAGTTCTGAATTTCTTAAGCAAGCTAAGCCTAGCGTTTAGCCTCCCGAGTCTCTAGGGGCTCCCACCTTATTCCCTCCAAGTAGTGAGGCACTATATGTTTGCTCGTAGTATTCTTTTTTACATGTTCGTATAATGTAGTTTTATATTCTTTTATTTTATCTTCTAAGTTGAAAATTTCCAAATCTTGTCCTAAGATTTCATTGCCGACTGTATCTCGTAACATACAAACTTGTAACGTTCTCAGGAATTTCATTTCAATTGATTTAGTTTCATTTCTGTCTCTCTTTGAGAGTACCCACCTTCCACTCCTATAAAAAGCCATCAGAACTGCCATAGTTTTGTGTAATTATTAATAACTTCTTTTCTTTTTTAATATGTTAAAGTTCTATAAATTGCTCCGCACACATGCTTAAATTTGCTTAGCTTGTTTTCATCATCTTGGTCGCCTACAATAGATACTTCGCCCACGATTCGATGTGATTATATAATCATTGATGATATTAATTAGTAGTTGTCAGTTCATCTTTGTGGTGAATGTTCGCTTGTATGTCAGCGTAGCACTCTATTTGATTTATGTGTGTCTTAGCATTGGTCTCCTGACTGCTTTTGTGGTCCTGCCAGGTTCCGCCGCTGATGTGAATATCAGATGGTATGAGCCCATCTTCCATCCAAAGAGGAATGAATAGGGGAAAGGACCGGGTTATTTTTAGTTGACTCTTCTAGGTGTTCTAGGACTCTAGTAGGTGTCTACTCTTATCTTTCAATGAGTGAAAGATGACCGCTGTTTATGCGTTAGCCTCTATATCCCCTTGTATCTGTAAACTTTTTTTTTAAATTTTATGATTTTCGAGGAAATAAGTTATCGGTATCAGTCGTTCTAATTAATTACACTCTATTGTATACTGTGAGATCTTGTAAAACGCTTTTGTTTCTTCCGAACAACCTTCTACCGGAGGGTAGATGCATTCAGTACTTGGGTATCCTCGTCCAATTTTTAACCATGTTGTGGAACTCCTCTCATCTATTCTATTGTATGAGGCGATTCGTTGTGTACACTTTTCATTTATGAGAAATATTACACTCGCCGACGCTCTGATGTGCTGTTCTACTCCTGAGTATATCACTGTATATTGTTCCATGTCGCACATGCCTTTCGTCTTTATTTTTTTTGTTTCCGTTTAAATTGCAATGTCTATTTTTCTTTCCTGTATGAACAATTATAGTGCTCTAGTTTTTGTAGGCTATACTACGATCGTTAAATGTTGCGGCCGTAATATGTTCAGCTATACATGGCCGTTTGTTCTTCATCCGTTTGCATTTCTCCACACACGTTTGACCCGTCCTATCCAAGGGTATCCTTGAAGGTTTTTAAGCTTATTTGTTTCATACCTGATCAGGTTGCTCGGCTGATGCAGGGCCCTCCTACTCTACCGGGGCTTGTGACCGGCTATTCTACTCGATCCGCCTAAGAGCCATTCGCTGGCGGGTTTTAAATATTTCATGCCTGTGTCTAAATGTTCTTCTGCTTCGATTCTTGTTCATGCAAACTCTACGAAGCTCATATATTCGCCGGGTTTTTAATTCCGACATTTGTTGAATGTATGTAAAAAGTTGGCATTCTGTGTAGGTATTTTCTCACCGTTGAAAGTCTTCTGAATTTTTCATCCATCGCAAAAATGTCTAATAACTGTTATTTAAAGGAGGATCTAATAATGCATAATAAATTGTGCAAGGCCATGAGTCAATGGAACGATATTTTATCTTTGCTCATCAAGCGATGTTGGTTCTTCGCGAAAACATTAGCTATTGACTTGTCTTAAGCCCGTTCCTTAGACCTTTGATTTTACCTTATCTCTCTTGACTATCTATTGAATCCTCTATCTATTGATACCCATTGATATCTATTGATCTATTGATCATCTCCATTGGAATCTGTAGGAACTGAAAACTGGAATATCTATAGAAATCTATTGATATGTCTGATACACCAATTCCCCAATCCGTCAGTTAAATATACACAGCAAATCCTAGTAATTTTCAGTTCATACAAAACTTGCTGGAATTCAGAAAAATGCCTGAGTTGAAGTTAGTCTTGGATATCAGCATCGTCATACATTATTTCTCTCTAAAAAATTTAGAAGAAATGTATTTACTTTCAACAGAAATAATTCTTCCAAATGGAATGCTGGGAAACTGTTTTATGTATTTGCATATTTATTCTAAGGACCCTCTTAAGCCTGAAGTTCTGGGAAATTTGCTGAATCTCGGCAAGTTTTCCTTGCTAAAAACTTTAAGCTTTCCAGATTTGCTTAAAAGTTGGTACAACTTCAGTTGAGGAAACCTTACTGAATTGTAGCAAATTTGGGAAAACATATTTTACAGCCTATGTATACTCGGCATGCAGTAAAAATTATAGGAGGTATGGAATCGTGGGGGAAAATTCAATTGAACCTCACCAATATATTGTCGCTGTTTTGTAGCGACGAATGGCAGGGGAGGCGATTGACTACTAGGTAATTTGATATGCTCCAATCGGTGTTGGGGAATAAATAGGATTTACTCAGGTATTTAGTCACAAAAATAATTCTTCCAAATAGAACGCAGGGTAACTGTTTTATATAATTGCATAATTTCTCTAATCACCCCCTTAGGCGTGAAATTCGTAAAATGGAAAATTTCCTGCATTTCAGCGAGTTTGCCTTGCTTAAAATTTTAAGCTTTCCGGATTTGCTTAAAAGTTGGTACAACTTTAGTTGAGGAAACCTTGCTAAACTGCAGCAAATTTGGGAAAACATACTTTACCGTGAATGTATACTCGGTGTTAAGCAAAAATTATTGGAAGCATGGAATTGTGGGGGAAAATTCAGTTGAACATCACCAATATATTGCCGCTGTTTTGTAGCGACGAATGGCAGGGGAGGCGATTGAATACCAGGTAATTTGATATGCTCCAATCGGTGTTGGGGAATAATTAGGATTTACTCAGGTATTTAGTCACAAAAAAGATTCTTCCAATTGGAACGCAGGGTAACTGTTCTATATAATTGCATAATTTCTCTAATCACCCCCTTAGGCATGAAATTCATAAAACTGGAAAATTTCCTGAATTTCAGCAAGTTTTCTTTGCTTAAAATGTTAAGCTTTCCAGATTTGCTTAAAAGTTGGTACAACTTCAGTTGAGGAAACCTTGCTGAATTGCAGCAAACTTGGGAAAACATATTTTACAGTGAATGTATACTCGGGGTTAAGCAAAAATTATTGGAAGCATGGAATTGTGGGGGAAAATTCAGTTGAACATCACCTATCGGGGATATATTGCCGTAGTTTTGTAGCGGAGAATGGCAGGGAAGGCGATTGACTACTAATTTGATTTGCTCGGTATTGGGGGGAATAATTAGGATTTACACGGGCCCTTCGGAAGTGGAAGAGCTGAAAATGGACATGTGCAAAATCGTGGAGGGGCGCCATATGCGAGCGAGGAGCACGGAGCGATCTCCATTCAACGCTCAAGTAGGGATCGGATATACACCACTTACGTATTCGAGTCGGCCAGGATTTGAACCCGTGCCATGGGATTGGGGAGCCAATTAATGCAACGGCCACCACTTCACTCCGGGTCCGCACTCCATCTTTTGTCGATGACTGCGTTATCGTAATCCTTAACTCCCTGCCATTATCCTTTCCATTCCCAGCTAGCGTTTATTATTTCCATCATTCTGGATAACTGGGGCTCTTTGGCGCTCTTCTCCCTAACCCATTCGATGAAATTTCTGTATTTCTCTGTTTTTTTTAAGTTAATTTTATTAGTTTTGTATATTTTCCCCACTTCCTGCCTCTCCGTTCTCATCATCATCGGCTGTGAATCGCGTGTTTAATTTAACTCCCTGCCACTATCTTTTGATTTTCCATTCCCAGCTAACGTTTGTTTTTTCATCCGTCTCAAAATCTGCTGCTCGTGCTAACCCGTTTGATAAAAATTCGGTATTTTTCTGTTTTTGAAGACAATTTTATTAATTTTGTTATTTTCACCTCTCCGTACTCATCATTTTATTCCTCATAGGCGCAGTTTCGTAATCTCTGGTTAAATATTTGCTCGGTGTGAAAGTCGCATTTTATCTATCAATAGCGCTCACGTCTCGTAACGTACTGCCAGAAGTAATTTACGTAACCAGATCATGGGTTAACCTCTATTTAACGTAAAAGACCACTAGCTAGCTTCATTACCGACCCTGGACCCTTCTATTGTAGACCGAACTTAATTAAATATTAAGAAACCCCTAGTATACCAAGTGAGTTTATAACCCTATTGTTTAGGCGCTTTCTGTTTGTCACGTGTTTAATTTGACATCATCAAAGTACGTTCCAGCTTTGTTTTACGGTGTGAAAGGTCGTTCAAGTCCATTCATTATCTGCTGGACTACCATTCTTGAATGGCCGTCTCGAAAGATTTTGAATTCACTTGAAGTGTTTCAGACGTCTTCTTCAATGTTCCTTGTTCAATGCATTTTATTTATATTTTATTCCTCTTAGGTGCAGTTTTATAATCTCTGGTTAAATATTTACTCGGTCTGAAAGTCGCAGTTCATCTATCAACAGCGCTCACGTCGCGTAACCTGCTGGCGGACGTAATTTATGTACCCATATTATCAGTTAACGTCTATTTAACGCTACAGGCCACTAGCTAGCTACATTCCCAACCTCAATATTTATTTTATCATTCAATGCTAGACTGAAATTAGTCAAATATTAAGAAATCCCTCATATACCAAGCCAGTTCATACCCCTGTTCCTTCGGCGCTTTCTGTTAGTCACGTGCTTAATTTTGACACCGTAAAAGTACGTTCCAGCTTTTTTTAACTCTGTGAAAGGCCGTTCAACTCCATTCATGAACTGTTGAAGTAATACTCTTGAATGGCCGTCTCGAAAGGTCTTGAATGCCCTTATAGCGTTTCAGACATCTTCTTCAAGGCTCCTTGTCCAATACATTTCATCCAAATTACAATACTATTTTATCTATACTACAACACTCATCATTCCATTCCTCATAGGCGCAGTTTTATAATATCTGCTTTAAAATTTACTCTGTATGAAAGTCGCAGTTCATCAACCAATAGCGCACACTTAACGTAACCTACTGCCGATCGTAATTTACGTACCCGGATTATTCGTTTTGTCTTTGAATGCTAGACTGAACTTAAATCAAATATTAAGAAGCGCCTTGTATACCATGCAAGTTAAGACCCCTGTTCCTTCGGCGCTTTCTGTTAGTCACGTATTTTATTTTGACACCGTAAAAGTATATACATTCCAGCTTATTTCAACGGTGTGTAAGGTGGTTCAAGTCCATTCACAAACTGTTGAACTACTACTCTTGAATGGACGTCTCGAATGGTCTTGTATGCCCTTGAAGCGTTCTTGACGTCTTGCTCAACGTTCCTTGCTCAATACATCTCCAGTACCAGTAAAGCCATCTTTAGGCTACGCTGTCTAGCGGTGAACATTAGCCAGACGTAAAACTTGGTCAAAATAATTCGTAAAATGGCCTCTCCTGGGGAGTTGCTACATCTAATGACTTTGCTTTAGAATTCAAATGTACTGTCATACTTATTTTGCGTTGCC
This sequence comes from Ceriagrion tenellum, assembly GCA_963169105.1. NCBI lineage: Eukaryota > Metazoa > Arthropoda > Insecta > Odonata > Coenagrionidae > Ceriagrion > Ceriagrion tenellum. The sequence goes on along the minus strand of OY720642.1, from coordinate 71,762,612 downwards.
AGCGCAGATAGCGTGCCGAAATACCAATTTAACAATATTTTGCTTAGATAAACATTCATTTTCGATTGTTTTTCTAGCGTCTGATACAAATTTTTTGGCTGTTTCAAGGGAATAATTTTTGTGGATTCGGTGATATCCGGCGTGACTACGTGGAAATTCATGTTCATCGATGAACAAGAACACAAGGTATTTTCCACGGAAATTTTTTAGGTAGGTACAGCCAGTTTCGACGCATATCTTCATATCATGTATACATTATAAATCATTGGCGGAGTGGATGCTTTTATACTAGTAGTACCTCAATAGAAAATACCCGATATACTTGTTCATCATTGGGGATAATGTTTCTCTCCATGAATTTTGCACATTCGTGTGTATCCTAGTGGATGGGTACCACCGAAAAGGCGAAAATTCCGTTCTCTAAACGAAAGTTGATTTCTAGTGTCATAGAGGTTTCTGATACATTTCTTCTCCTTCCATTTCATTAACAACGCACAGTGTACGGTCTACATTTTTAGTGCGCTGATAAGACTATACTTGTAATATTAAGCCTTGGTAGATGCTTTAGAAATGTAGTGCGGGATATTCGGAATGAAGGTAAACCATAAGAAAATCAAAGTAATGAGATTCTCTCGGACAAAGGAAGCGAGGCTGGTGATTCAAGTTGGAGGACACAAACTCGAGCAAGTAGAGCATTTTAATTACATAAGTGGCACGCTAGAAGGACATGTTAGCAGAGACATACGTGAGAGAATAGTGCTAGCTAATGAGGTGTTAAGTAATAGAAGGGAACTAATGACGGGAGCATTGGGTAAGGATGTGAAGAAGAGGCTAGTGAAGAGCTTGGTATGTTGCGTAGCGTTGTGTGGTGCAGAAACGTGGACCTTCAGAAAGGAGGACGAGAATAAGCTGCAGGCATTTGAGATGTGGGTGTGGAGAAGGTTAGACGGACGGAAAGGAAGACTAACGAGGAAGTGCCTGAGATAGTGGGCGAGGAAAGGAAACTTCTGAATGAAATCCAGGACAAGCAGAGGAGGTGGCTGAAGGATGTAATAATGGGCGAGGGGTTGCTCAAGAATGTGATAGAGGATAGGGTGTGGGGCAAGCGGGGAAGAGGAAGAAAGAGAATAGATTTCATGGGCAGGATGAAGAAGGGTAGATCGTATGCTGTGGCGAAAATGGATATGCTAGAGGTAGTTAGGCCCCGGAAAGTATAGAAAACCGGGAGGAGATTCTCTGACATTCAACAAAACCTACCTTAACTGATAGAATATTCAAAGAAGAAAATTCCGATAATACTGATCCTATTGCAACAATGCGCCGGTAAAGGCTTTACATAATTCGTAAGTGTTTTAACGCCGTTTCTTCTTTTCTTTGGACACAGAAATGGTAGTTACTTCATTACATTTTATTCATACCAGATAATATAATCATCACCTTATTATTAAAGTCATCCAAAATCACTTTTAACTAATATTTGTTTCTGTGATTTAAGTTTATGGTGGCATCATATCCAGATGTGTCAGCCACCGCTATTAACAAATGTTTTCAAACAGCTAAGAGGTCTGCTTTACGAGTGTAGTTCTTAATGAACCGTAATAGCGCACAGCTGCCGATTCTTAAGTGCACCGCCAAAAAACTGCGTTATGATGAAACTTGTGTGGCGTATTGTTCCGTCAAGCCTCATATAGTCTCAAATGGCCAAAACTTGTCCCTGAAAAATGTCAATGCGTGATAAACCCAAACTCATCGAGACTGAACGATATCATTTCCCGGCGGTGTTGATAGAGGCCGATTTATCCTGGGCCAGTCTTGCCATAAGGTTTAGTTTTGTCCTTCGTTCTTCTCCTCCCCATGAGCATCTCTATCTTCTTCTCTGGTTACAATCCTAGGATTGGTCTGCAACAGTCTTCCACTTTATCCGATCTTGGGCCAGTCTTTTCACTTCACTGTACGATTTTCAACCTAGTTCCTTCATCAACTGTCCCATATAGTCCAGTCTAGGTCCGCCCCTCTGGTTTTTTCCCTCTACTGTACCTTTTAGTATGGTCTTAACCAAGCTTTCGTGTCGGAGAATATGGCCAATCCAGGTGTCCTTCTCCTATTTAGCATTTTGAGTAGACACTGTCTTTCCCCTTTCCTCTTAAACACCTCCTCGTTCGTGACTCTTGCCACCCAGGGAATTTTCAGCATTTTCCTATAGCACCACCCTTCAAATGCCTCCATTCTTTCCTTCTCTCTCTCTCCAATTATCCAGGTCTCACTACCATGGAGCAGAACCCTCCATACAAAAGTCCTCAATAGCCATTTCCTAATCCTTGAATTACTGTTGCGACATTAATTTAAGCATCTTCATGAGTGCTCATAATTTTCTCATATTTCTCCTTTGCGGATCGCTCTCCTGCGATTATGTTGGCGTTCAATCAAAAGATACCTTCCTTTTTATCATCAAGACTTGCGCAATCAATGTAAATATAATCGTGGAAAATTCCAACCATACTCTGAGCATATTTTCGGTACCTGATTATAAAGCACAACATCAGTTTACTTTTGAAAAAAATTATACCATTCACGCCTAAAACCAAAGAACGACTAGAGCGGCGTACATCAACATAAAATTGTCATTGGGCTCTCGTCTACAAATTACTCTGCCTAATTCATCAACGACATCGATGATATTCAGTGACGATTTCAGGTGAGGCGTAGGGGAAATTATACATAATAGGAATCGCGTCGTATTAGATTAATCCGAATGGAAAATATAGCATCAGTCTCTGAATTAATTAACGTATTTAGCGAGATATTCAGGGCTTATCTGCTTACCTTGGATGGTGATACTGTCAACGAGTCCCCAGAACGTTGAAATGTTGTGCTGAGTATACATAAATATGTCTTTGGAATACTTTTTCGTCACATTTCTTCCTAAATATTCTTGAAAGTGTATATAATATCGCAGTACTTGATTACTTGGTTACATTCTGCCGTCAACCACCCTTACCAAAATCATCATGAATTTACAGCTGCGACTTCCATGACACGACCTTCCGAATGTCCAAATTCTCATTGATCTGTAAATATTTTGGATTTCCATGTTTTTGGCTCATTGTCGTCATTGGTCGTTCAATTCTACGATTGGTTGGCTTCAGCACATAATGAAGGTATAGGTAAATATAATAAAATCTGAGCTGCTACTGATAGTACGAATCTGTACCACGCTCTTTTGCATGTTGTTCTCCTCAACTCAAGTGATCTAGTTCGGTCGACCACCGAAATTTACGAGCGATCTATCTTCCCTCCTACTTCCCCCTTTTTAAGAGTGAAATTTCAATACCTACCTATGGTATGGTATGGTATGGTATGGTATGGACTTTTGTATGGAGCGTTCTGATCTATGCTAGTGAGACCTGGACAATTGGAAAGAGAGAGAAGGAAAGAATGGAGGCATTTGAAGGGTGGTGCTTTAGGAAAATGCTGAAAATTCCCTGGGTGACAAGAGTCACGAACGAGGAGGTGTTTAAGAGGATAGGAGAAAGACGATGTCTACTCAAAATGCTTGAGAAATTCAAAACTGATATTTTTCCGAGCGATACAGAGAATATTATCCTGACTCCTCATTACATCTATAGGTGTGACCGATGCGTTAAAATAAGAGGGATACACTGCCGAGCATATAGGTACAAAAACTCGTTGTTTCCGCGCACAATAAGCGACCACTTTAAAGCGCGACCGCGATAAAAATTGAGCCTCACTAAATACACTCCTATAATACATGTTACCATTTCATCTCCCGAAAACTTACATTTTAACGCGGCTGGTGACCTAACACCCCCTGCAATGCCCACACCCATGCGGCGGCTCGTAGGGTTTTATGTAGATGTAGATGTACTGCTGCTGAAATAAAAAAAGAATAATCCGAATATGATCTTCATTATGACTTGGGAACTATCATACTGAAACTACCTTAACTCTTTGAGTGCCTACCGATTTTCTAGGTACTATGCTAAAATTGCCGAGGCATTTTTGCTTTAAGCTTCAAAAGTAATCTGCATTTAGGTCCCATCTGTGAACAATCAGTGAAATACCAGCATCTAAGAGTGACATTGCAGGAGGAGCGCTATCGCGCTCCTGGCACTTATCGCGAGAGAGGCACTCTAAGGATTAAGACGGGGTGGGGAGGGAAGAAAGTGAGTTTACAAGTTTTGGTGGCCGACGGAAAGGAATATTTTTCTCGGATGAAAACAAATGCGAAAGAGAACGCTGCCTAACGGAGAAAGACTGGTGCAATTAGGAGTTGCTACACCTGCATTATGCCTGGTGATGGATATTATTACGCAAGGAGAAAATGTAGAAGATAAATAGAACGAAACAATTACGCATTGCTTGGCCAGAAAGAATATTTTAGCCTACACGTTCGGCATTGCGTCTGTCTTATTTTTTCGATCTTTTTTCTTCATTGATGTACAATTGAAGAGAGAATGAAATCTTATGTGTCGAGCGGAACTCTGGGTATCTGAATTTTTAACCCAAACCCTATCCTTGCGTATTACCCCCGTCTCCCTGCCTAGTTTGTTCAATAGTTTTGTCGGACCCGTCGTTCGCTCATGGCAGTTTTTGATAGGGCAGGTGGCTATCCTTAGGCCGTTTTCGAACTTGGCAAATCAAGCAATCTTGCCTTGAAACCTAGTACGCATTGGGCGGAAAATTACGTCAAATTCAAGTGGCCGCTGACGACATATTGTCTAGATACCTAGTCAAGATACCAAGTAAATGAAAAAGCAGACTCGTTATGCTTGCAAAGTTTTAAGTTAGAACACGAGGTGTGATAATATGGGCTTGTATGGAAAATAGAAGTGAAGAAACTTTCAAATGGATACTATTTTATCATTACTACGTATATTTGTGTTATATTTATTAATTTTTTGCGGAAAAATCGATGAATTTGCTATATTTAAAGGCTTTTCAAATGTGAATATACTGATAATAGATTTGGTACCTAATAGTTGCGTGAATAATTCCATACATTACAGATGTTCCGTCCTTGTTTACTTCATTGAACCGACAAATTCTATCTTACTTGCTCTGGAAGGAAAATAATGATTTCGTTGAAAGAATTATGGTCCGATGGAAAGTACTCTCAGGTAGCCATAATTTCATTGGCAGCATTATTTTTAGCTGACGAACGTCATAATTGTTAGTAACGTTGAGCATTGGAGAGGTTTTCACTGCATTCGTCAAAGAAGGGGGACAATAAACCATTAGAGTAAATGTAATTTGTGTTCAACTTAATTACCTATGTTAGTTACAACGCGCGTATTTATCAGTAATCAGTCGAAGATCATAGGTAGCTTGTTCGAGTTGTAATACATAAATATATTTTTACGAGTTTTTTCATATATGCAAAAAATATTATAATACCTTTTTGTGCATAAACATGTTGACTGTGGTGAAATATAGTGAGCGATATGTCGTCCACTTTAGTAGCTCCTAGCAATCGAAGCATAATAGTTATTTACCATATTATGGTATATGATAATTATTTTATTCATAAGAAGTAAGATTTTAAAAATTATATTCCCTTTTAATTTGTTGCATACGGATGGGAAGCATTTTAAAGAAGTAATCGACTTTAATCACCCACAAAATTATGGACACGGATGTCGCTTTTCGTGTGTTATACGAGATGAAGGCCGCATGATGTGTCTTCCATCGTGAAAGGGCTACGAAAGTGTCAAGCTATGTCCCATTCGCCATTTAGGTGGCTAAATCGGCAGATTTAGGGAGGACGCCATCTTTAAGTGTGTCCCAATTCGTTGGGCATCGTGGGGGAGCGGATTTAGGTTCCTTTCTCGGGGGTGAAATTTAGGGTAGATGGAGTTTATCCTGAATCCGCCTCTATATTGAATTTCTCATCATGCAAAGCGCTGCATGCGTCGTACAAGGAAACTCGTACACAAGGAAGTAGTTGAAAATTGGCAAACATGGCCGGCAAATATATTGTCTGTAAGTGAAAGAATTCTCTAATACTTCGCAACCCAACACCTGACTACAAAAGAGAAATTGTACTTAGTACACTTAAAAAAACGAATTTAAATCCCAGAACACCTACACAATCTTAAATATCCCGAAAAATAAAAACTAACGAATCTCCAAACAGCGAAATGGATTAAAAAATGTTATTTCACTTTCCAAATCTCACAACGCATACAAAGGTAGCCACAGGCGCCAAAAATGTCTTGATTTCAGGTTTAATTTGTTTCATTCAGTCCTTTATTAACAACTCATATGTTTTTCATTCGTTTCCAGCTTGGTAGACGGCAACACTAGCGAAGGATGTCCCAAACCAAGCTCCCTTAGCGAATGGCCTCTAAATATTTAGGTAGCTAACCGCATCCTCCCTAATGCCTAACGAATTGGGACACGGCTTCAAGTAAGGATTTCACTTTGCTTGCCTAGGTATCAAGATCTGTTGATATCAAGTTATCAATGCGTTTGCCAAGTTCGGAAACGGCCTTAGCACTTGGTCGAATGCAATAATAAGGTAGTTCAAGCGAGATAGTTCCCTAGTCTTAATGGCGAACATATTAGAATTATACATTTATAGATTTTAATTTTAGCAGCTGTAGGAAGCATGAGTTAAATCCTACATTTTTAATTGTGCAATAATATTCTTGTATACGACTGAAATTCTAAGCAATCAAATAAAAATGTCCTCATAAAGCTTTAATTTGACTTTTTTTTACGCGGTATGTTCCAAACCCCTTCACAACGGAAGATTTGTAGCAATACTAAACGTTTTATTTTAAAAAATAGTCTAGAGAACATACAAACTACACCCTGTTAATTTTTTGACGAGATCTAGGTGTTAGAAATGCCTCATTTTTAAAAAGAAGTTTTCTCTGGAGAGCGTAACCTACCATTACCCACGTCCAAGGGCTGGTTTTATTCGTCAACAATCTCGGAAAGTAATTCCGCAAGTGGGTGATCTTTAGGTAAGTACCTTTGGAAGAGGAAGATATTTTTCGTTTTAATGAGGCCAAATTCGTTTATTTCTAGAGGAAATGATATTTTGCTCAAATTACCTGAAATCTTTCTCCGCTAGGTGCCAAATGCTCGCGACGCACTCACCAGAGTTAGGTATCATTTTCTCTGCTGCGGACCTTAAAACTACTGGCCTGATGATTGTCAATAAACGATAAGTATGCCACGTGAATGTTTGCTCATTTAAGAAGATCAAAGGGGTTCAAATGAAGCAGAAGTGGAAAACTGAAGAAGTTTTTACTCTCTCGAGGTCGAGATGGCTCTTCTACATCTATGAAATTACATACCGTGCAAGCCAATTCTAGGTTGTGGCACGGGGTGATTCCACACCAGGCATGCAGCACTCATCCCAGTTTAAACCGCGCACGTTCCCTTGAATGCCAGGCGCAGACCAAAAGCAGTCAGGATATCAGGGCGCAGTCAGACCAGAAACTAGGAGAGTGATTGGTAGAAGAACATGCTACCATGCAGCACACTACTCAAGATACAACTACGGGTTAGTATTATTAATGCGATAATATATACTAGCACTAGCAGTAGCAATAGCAGATAAATAGCACTACAAGGCACTTAATCATGCAGGAGTATATCATACCGGAGATTCATTCAAAGGAAGCCTTGAGAACTGATGATGACACGTATATTTCGTACAAACCGCAGAACTACCGACGTACAACAATGAAAAAACTAATTAATTACGGTCGAAAGCTTAACTCACGAATCGATAATTATTTGGCCAAATAATTACAGTTTTCCTGACTATGAATACTAGAACAATAAACAATGATTATTTGACGACTATGAATACATATTAATCAGCGATTGATGGATCTCTGATTCAAGAATCAACGATTGATGAATCATTGATTCTTTAACGACTATGAATAGGAAACAGTAATTAATTAGAGACAAAATCATAGATTGGAACGAATCTGTAACTATTGAGGACTATGAATACCGGCATTAGTTGATTGGTTATCTGGGGTGGCGACCCATAACTGAGATGTGCGTGGTTGGGTGAGGCAAGTATTACACTGCAAATGGAGGAAGGATGTAGAGAGACTTATCGTCGGCATCAGCCACCTCTTAACGAAAGAATCCTGCGGATCGACGGTTTAAGGTAGTTTGAGCGAAATATAATTTCTCGTATAAATCCATGAATTTGATCTCGTTTTAAAGAAAAATATTTCACCCTTCCAAAGATTTCTAAATATATCAGCCCCTTACCGAACTAATTTCCGAGATTTGTAAGGAAAAATATTTTCCATTTTGCAAGGGAAATGGTACGTGCTTGCAGTCCAGAGAGAGCCTATTTAAAAAATGAGTAATTTCTAGAGCATCCAGATCTCGTCAAAAAAACTAACAGGGTTTAGTTTGGATATTTACTCAACTATTCTTTAAAATAAATTATTATATCACCGCAGTAATTTTTTCAGAATCGCAAAAAACCATCCTTTGTGGCGTTTTAAACTTACAGCGTCAAGTTTAAGACTTATGCTCCTATTGTTATTTTATTGATTGAAATTTAAGTTATATTACAGAAGCTCCAGGATAAGTTTTGTGAATCAACAGAGAGAATGGAATTGAGGGTAAATGCGTGCAAGACTAAAATAGTAGTTTTTGATAAGGAGAATGGGGAGAATAAATGTATAATGAGGGCAAATGGCGAAGTAACTGAACAAGTGGATGATTTTGTGTACCTAGGTAAGATGTTTGCGGAAGATGGACGGATAGATGAGGAGATAAAAAGACGTGCGAATGCTGGATGGAAAGTGGTAGGTAGCATGTAGAGCATATCAAGGAATGAGAGCCTGTCTAAGGAAGCGAAAATCGCCGTGTACAAAAGTGTACTTCTCCCCACTTTGTTGTATGGTAGTGAAACATGTGTATGTCAGGATAGACATAAGAGTAGACTAAACGTCGTGGGTATGAGTTATCTGAGGAGTGTTTTCGGCAAAAGTAGGATGGATAGGGTCAGAAATGAGTGGGTAATAAATGAATGTAGGTTAGATGCTCCATTAATGGGCGTATATGAAAGGAGTGTGCTTCGTTGGTTTGGCCATGTTGAGAGAATGGATGGGAGTCGAATTACGAAACAGATATACAAGTGTGAAATGAATGGTGCGAGAGGTGGGGAAAGTTGTGGTTGAATGCGGTTGAGTACATTCTTAGGGGGAGGATTGTTAGGAGTCTTAAAAAACTGGAGGGCGTGTATGAAACAGTGTATGGGGGTAAATGAGGCAAAAGAGATTTGTAAGGATAGGTCAGTATGGAGAGAATTATTGAAGCCGAGTTAGGTGTACAAAATATATTTAAGAGTGAAACTTAGTGATTCTGCCCACCCCGAAAGGGAGCGGCGTGATTGGTATGTATGTATGCATGTATATATATTATTGCATCATGAATGATGCAATATTTAATTCAATAAATAATGCAATAATTCAATTGCTAAAATTAATGCGTTTAATTCGTTTGGGTCTAAATTTTGACTAAGGAACCATCTCGCTAAAACTACCTTAACGACCCTGCCGACGGATATTCTCAACATGTCCTCCTAGTAGGGATCAAGGTTAAGCAGAAAAATCGTCGCTACTGCTGACGTTCTTTGTGTTACAGCAATTGAACCCAATACTTCAGCCATCATGCCAACTTTAGGCTCAGTTCCCTTGTGTTTATGTGTACATCGCTAATGCGAACTCTCTTTGGAGAATACCAAATTCACTCTTAGGGTCTCCTTGTCTTATATATTTTTTTTACGTTGTCCAAAACTGCCTCCTTTCCTCCAATAGGTTAGTATCGCAATAAACCTAGTCCAAAAAATGGCCCAGTGTGGTAGGCAGTTTTTTACATAGAGGAAGGAATCTAGTGTGAATGTAACCATCCTAGGTTTAGACTGATCGTTTAACTTGTACTTGCAATGAAGTAGTGTTTTCATTCGTATTGTAATAGATGTCTACTTTAGTTTTTAACTTATAATTGATGAGGTAAATTGAACGAAATAACGTTCGGGGCATTCACTCCCATTGTTGATTTCATCGCCAGTGTATGAATATGTGCCAAATTTCTACATCTACATAGTACCCTGCGAGCCGCCGTATGGGCGTGTGGTAGGGGTTGTCAGGACAACAGCCTTGTAATAATGTAAGTTTTGGGAGTTGAAAAAGTGACGTGTATTATGGAAGTGTATTTAGGGAAGCTCAGTTTTTATTGTGGTCACTCATTGTGGGCGGAAAGAACGAGTTTTTGTACCTATCTGTTCGACAATGTATTTAATGTTTTATCGCTTCTGTCCGACCTAGTGATGTAGTGGGGCGTCATGATAATATTCTCTGTGTCACTGAAAAAATTTGAGTTAAGTGGTCGCAGATATCAAAAATTGTGTATCGAGCAGCCACTGTAAATGGTTAACTTACTAGATGACAGCTCGATTATCCTATTTAGAATGAGTTACAACCTAATACCGAATCCCAAATTGGGCGGCTCCAGACCAGAGGATCGGGCAAGGCAACTGGCTGATCTTGTGGCATAGAATACCCCTTAGGAAAAGGAGAGTCCAGGGCTCTCGTCCATGAAATTCTTATCTACGCGCATAATGGCGCATTTCAGGTTGTTTTGGAGACAAAAAATTGCATTTAATAGAAAAAGTAATTTTCTGATTACGTCAATAATGTCAGTTACCGCGAAGTTTCAACTAATTCCCAAATTATTTTTAGAATTATTACATAATTAAATAAACACCAGTCCTTCGGGACTGAATGTATTTTTTTTCTTTTTAGTTACCAAGTTTTAAACATTTCCAATATATATTTGATTTTTAATAGCGTGAGATGTCTGGAGAAACTCTTAATTTAGCTTAAGACCTACCTGCCTTCGTACTTCGCAGCAACAAATTATTTTGGGCTTAAAGTTCTAGGCCCATGAAGTAAAGTACGCTAAACAAAGTAAAATACGGCGGGTTATGTAGGGAGGGGGCTATCAACCCCCCCCCCCACCTTTTTGAGCCGTCAATGAACACAAATCTGAAATCAAGCTGCTCGGCGAGTTATGTAGCGATCATGTATGCTTATGGCCAGTTGCAGGATAGACACATGTGTTCTATAAAGTTATGGGACCCATAAGCCATATCAACCATTTAATATGTGTTGCAGAAACACTAGACATGTTTATTGGTTTCATAACTTATTGCATGGAATTATGAGTTTCATAAGTAGGCAAGGTGGCGGATACCCAATGATCCCCTTAGGGACTTAATTACGTGATAAAAGATGTCTTATGAGACAGATGACAATTTTTTTTCACTTACTGACTCATTATTATGTGCATTAGTAAAAAATCATAGGCAGAACTTTCATAATTGTTTTACTGTGGTAGTAGATTAGATCAAATATTCGAAGCTATTGACTCTTGGTAAATAAGTTATGCAACTAGTAGATGTGTTCCTACAACCCGAATATTTTTATGAGATCTCTTACTCAGGGATGCCATAACTATTGATTCCGTAACATAATGTTCTTGCAACCGGCCATTGGTCCTCACCTATCGCGAAGTTTCAACTGATTCCAATATTGTTTTTGGTATAATTCCCAAATTAAATTAACTGCCAGTTCTTCGGTAATGAATGCATCATTTCGTTTTAGTTACCTCCAAGTTTCGATCATTTCCAATATCACTTTGATTTTCAATCGCGTGAGATGTATGAGGAAACTCTAATTTAACTCAATACGAATCAACCTCTATCCATGCCACAATCTCAACAGCGTGTCCTCCGTGCTATTAATTCATGAGTTAGCTCTTCGAGTTCTGGATTTATTTATTTGACAAAAAGATCAAATACAGCATAAAGTCATTTCAAAGTGAACATATACAAAAAAAATGGACACAAATGTAAAATTATAACAAAAAGACGTGTACGTATCATGTCGGCCCAGGTGGCGACGGGGTAAAGTCCTCGCCCGCCAATCTCAGGGTCGCGGGTTCGAGTCTCGCCTGAGTGATTTTTCTCCACTCGGGATATGGTTGTTGGTGTTTTGTCCCTCGCTATAATGTTGATCACCCGATGTTAAAGGCCTTAATGTGCTGTTTTCGGGATTGTAAAAATAAATAAATTAATAAAAGAAGGTAACAAATAACAATGCAACTTGGGGAGATAGGAAAATATTACTTTTTTTTGGGAATGAGGTATGGCTAGGTTGGCGAAGACGCTGGAAAATAAGGTGATTGGTTAGATGTTCTCAAGAATGGAATTTGGAAGAGAAGAGAGGCGAAAAATGAGGGAGAACTTGGTAAGGGATAATCTGGGAATAGGGATGTGGAGCAATGAGTGAGCAAGGAAACAAGGTCGCGGTAGTCAATGGGCGAGTACAGTGTGCTACGGACAAATTAAAGATCAGTTTTTTTAGGAAGATATTATCAAGTTTATTAACAGAGAGTGACGAGGCATCCTCTGAGGGTAGGTAGTGGAGATTTGGCACACTATTTTTGACAATACGTGCGAAGAAGTTAGGGAAACGCAGGGATTTAACATTATTTGGGGCTGACATCGACCATATTGGGGGACAGTAGGAGAGAAGAGGAAGAACATTAGACGAGAAATATGTCTGTAATGCTCTGGGATCTTTAATATCAGGACCGGTATTGTAGGCCTAACAGGGACATGGCTTTACTTTTTATGGCGTGGATGTGGTCAGCATAGATAAGTTTCTGGTCCATTATTACTCCAAGATCTTTGACTGATGAAACTGATCAGTGGAGTGGAGTTGATGGTATAATTGAAATTTATTGGAGATTTTTTGAGAGAAATGGTCTCGTCTTTAGATTTGCATTATTCGTATAGATTAGACTTTCTGTGTTTTTTTTATTTTTCATGCATTGCTAGTGATCAATAAGTTGGGTCCCTCTATCATACGTGGCGGGGAAACGCCATGCAGTGTGGGAATTTTCCGTATGCTAAATGGTCCGTATAAATAAACGTATACCTGCCATCGTACTTCGCAAATTATAAGATCGGTCAGCATTTATATCTGTACCCCACGATAGGTACCGGAAAGCGATCGGAACAACGAGTATTCTTGAACTTGGTTTGATACAAGTATAGGGTGACTTGGGGCATTGGTCCATCGCTTACTTTCTTCCTGCCCCTCCCGCAGCTCCATCCCCTTTCATTTTAATTCCTCCCACACCCACTACGCGCACACTTCGCTCGAATCACTCACACATACACACACGTTAACTCCTATGGTTTTGAGGCCCCCTTTCAAACCACGCCGCGACGTTGCCAGTTCTATGCATTGGGACTGGGAATGCGTTCTCCCTCTCTCTCTCCTCGTTTCTTCTCTCTTTCCCTCTCTTCCTATCCTCCTTCCTCCGGCGCCCATCAAAACCCACCATTCCTCTCTCTCTTTCTCTTTCCTACTCCTTTCTTCTCCCCCATCCACCTTCATTTCTGTCGGCCGCTCACCCTCATCGTCCCACCCTTTTCCCGCCGCCGGAATCCCATCCCCTTTTCTTCGATGACCCACCCCATGACACCCCCTGCCTCCCGCCCTCCACCCTGGGGGCAAGGAGGGTGGGGAGAAGTGCGGTGGTGTGAGTAGGGGAAGGCCGGACCGCAGGCGGGCGGCGTAGGGCGGCTGGAATGGCCGCCGGGGGAGGGAGCGGCTTTGGAAGGACTGAGGTGTGGTGTGAGGTTGGGGAGGCACACGAGGGGAAGAAAGGGGAGGGGGGAGTGAAGCGAAAGGCGGTCCATGGGATGTTTAAGGGGGTTTTAGAAGGCTGCGGGGGGGGGATGTGTTTGGGAGGGGAGTTGTACAAGAATACGGGGAGGGGAGGGGAATCACTAGGAATGGCGGTTTACAGCCTTCGTCTGTCTGCTTCTCCTGGTTCCGAGACTGGCCGCGCGGCCTAGTGATGGCGTCTTCCGTAGGTTTGGAGACTGGCGCTGTCGGCGCTCCTTTTTCTCCCCCCTCTCCGTAACCGCACCTCAAACCCTCCCCTCACCCGCCCCTCCATCTCAAAGCTTAAACCTGCCCCACCCCTCCCTTCCCTCTCCGTCCCTTCTCCCTCATACCATTTCAATCGTCCTACCCCCCCCCCCCCTACATTCCCCACCCCAAGGTCCCGTAGCCGTCCACTGTCCTCCCCCACCCTTCACTCACACACACACACACAGCCATCGAGCCAGGCAGGGAAGAGGTCTGGCAGGGGGTGGGGAGGGAGAGACCCGTAGGACTGCTTAAGGGGGTGGGAAGGAGGGGAAGAGTGTGGAGGGCTGCGAAGGGACCCCGAGGTGCTTGTGGTGGGGATTGGGGGAGAGGGAGAGAGAGAGAAATGGGGGGGTGAGAATGTCTGAAAAGCTCGTGGAGGGGGGAGGGGGAAGTATTTTTTTCTGAAGGAAAAGGGGGGGTGGGTAGGGCCTGAAAGGCGAAGTTCTCTTTCCCCACACCCCTCTCGCCTTAGAATTTCGTTTCTCCCCCACCTCCATTGTATACACTCTCATCCCCCTTCTCTCCCCACCCCTCCGACACATCCACCTCACACCACTCTCCCCTTAAAACATCCCTCTTCCCCAAACCCCTCTTTGAAAACTCCTCATTTCCCCACCTCCCACAATCCTCCCTCGTTTCTCCCTTTCCACCGCCGAGCCGTAACGCCCTCCCCTCCTATTCGTATTTCCCCTCCGCTCTTTCCACGTCCCTCACCCCACCTTTCCCCCTCTCCCTCCCTTCCCTCGCATTAAACCGCCCCCTCCCTTTTTGCCCCCCTTCTACAGCCGTCCTTTCCCTCACACCCTCCCCCCTCTCCCTCCTTCCGCCTCTCTCAGTCCTCCCCCTTTACCCCCCCCCCATTGCTCGCAGCGCTCAGACAGGGCGACCAGACTCCTTAGCTTGCTAGTCCGCCAAGGTTCGCGTCGATGGTCGCGCGACGGAGCGCGTACGTCTCTCCCTGACTCTCGCCTTTACGTCGTCTGTTTATCGCGCGAGGGCGGGAAATGCTATCCGTGGCTCCACGGAGTGTGGCAGTGGAGTCGGACGCCTTTCGTCGGAGTGTGTGAACGTGTTGTTTTCCCGAGTGTCCGAAAGTGATCTCCGCTGCTCGAAGTATCGAGCTTCTATTGTTACTATACTCTGCGGGCCGAGGCCGTGAGGATTCGGCGCGGTTTCCGACAGCCCCTCAACGGCTCCCTGCCGCTTTACGTCGCGTTAAGAGGATAGCTCCCATGGACACGTCTCTGACGTGAGTATAATTGTGCGTTTTTGTTTTATTTTCGGTTGTTTTGACATCGTCTGGAACGAGGTGCAGACACTGTGGAACGTACACCTCGTTTGTTTGCGTGAAGTGTAAGAAAAAAGAACCCTTCTGTGCAGTCTTCGATATCTCTAGGCCTGTGAAATCGGGCTGCGAAAGAAGTCTCCTTGTGGGCCCCCGCGAGAAAGGAAGCTAGTCACGTGCAGTTTATGTGATGATTCATGTTCTTTTCCGCGCTCTTCATCTGTTCCCTCAAGGATTTGGTCATCGCGGAGGAGAAAAAACTGGTCGGTCTGTTGCCGACGTTGCTTGGCTCTGAACTGCATCCCCTTTCTGTGGAGTCGTGGTTGTTTTTTTTCGGGACGAAGACGGTTCTTCGTGAATTTAATTCAGTCTCGTGATCGGCGATCAACTCAATTAGGATGATGGATACCTCCCGAGTGTGAGACAGCCTACCCTGATTGCGGTGAAGACCCCGTGGACCTCACGAAACATCTGAGCGAGGAACCATCTTTGAGGAGTGACCGGTTTTTTGGTCGAGGAATCCGCCTGATCCGACTCTCTCCACTCTTCCCACCTTCCCTGGCTATCTCTCCAGCCGTTTCTTGATGCTGCCCTCCCACTATCAGCGAGTTACCTGCTGTGCTTGAAAAACGTCTTCAAGCCGAGGAGAGGACCACGGATTCCGACGGGAGACTGAGAAACACGTGGGGTGACGTCTCTCCGCTGTCAGCAGCCCGAGTTTCGGTCTCCCTCTATGCTCTCCTGTCTCCTCGCAGCACCCTCGCCTTTCCTCCACCGAGTGGGTCAGGTGTAAAATTGAGAATTATAATAAAAATTGGGCCAAGTTAGGAAGTGTATTCTGGAGGGCCAGCTGGACGGGGAAGTTCGCGAGGGGGTGAAAGGATTCCTGAAGGTTTTTCGGCGTCTCTTCGCTCGAGAGTTTCTGAAGAAAGGGCGATTGTTTCGCTGATGGACGTCTCAAGCCTTTTACCCGAAGATCCGCGTGTGTGTTTTTTATGACCTTCCCCATACACAAGACGTTTTTTGCTCTTCTCTCGGGCGTGTCTTCTCCGTCTCGGATGAGAAGGTCTGCTTGACTGTTGGGAAGGATATCTAAATCTATCTCAAGAGTCGCCCGTGTACCCTAGTTGCCCCCTTGGTGAGTTGAAGATGATCAGGAAACAGCCGTATTCCTTGAGATAGTCGTTTCAGTTGCCATTTCTGGTCCAGTATCTGTCTGGAACTCCTTTCTTACAACGCTGTTGGAAAGGAAACACTGCCGGCTGCTCGCCGCGGTGACCAGCGGCTCCTGCCTTGGCGATCGTTCCGTCGCCAGGGTGACTGGTTTCTCGGCGGTTCGAATCTGTCCACGAATCGAACCCGCCGACTTTGGGGGGAGGAAAATGTTTGTGAAATGAGAACGGGTTATTTTCCCAAAGATATTCAAAAATATATCTTCAACTGATAAATAATATCGAAATACTGAGACGAGTAGTGACTGGGGGGATATGGTGTTTCTCTTTTGTCAAGATTGACGATTTGAGGAATTGTGCTTTTGTGATTAGGAAGTGACGAAATTTTTTTTGCAACTTGGGATATCAACTGGATTATTCCTGCAGTTAAGGTAAGAAGAATCGATGTTATTTACATAGTGATCACGCCCTCATTTCCATTCAGTCCAGTCCTTTGTTGGAATAACATTCAAATTTATAAGCATTACAAATCGATGTCGTTACGTGAAATGTGCTGGACTAGGTACAGCTTCCCGCGTTGTGAAAAATTCGTGATTTGTTGTATTCGTGTCGTAGCTCATCTGCGATTTCCTAAGGGTGGAATGCTTATGAAGCCGAAGAGGTGAATTGCATTGATTTCAAACGAAATCCGACTTTTTACAGGCGTTCGCTCGATGCTATATTTGTCGTTAATTGACATTAGATCGGTAATCCGTATTTGTATTCGTAATTTAGGTTTATATCTTTCTAATGCATAGGCCCAACGTCTGTCAAATTTACTTTGGATGCTAGGCTTATAGAGAGTGTACTTCACATTTGGTGTCCGGAGCAGTTTGATGTAAGAAAGCCTAAAGGTAATTTTTCCATAAAATACATTCTTATAACTCAATCAGTTTTGGTTGGAGAACATGAGGTACCATTATTATCCGGTAAGGAATATTCCATCATGGATTTCCATTATGTATGCTTCCGAATTTTGCTTCTTATAAACGCCCTCATGGTCCTGGAAGTGTTCTTATACTAATGCGGGATTTACTGGAGATCCTTTTGAGATTTTCGCACTCACTCACGCTAAGTAAGCATTCTTATATGCTTCGTGGATAGTATTTGCATGCGAAAACCCTTACATTTATGAAAAATACAGTTTCATGTAGTTATCGCGACTCTAAAACTGATAATGCTACTATATGTGAAATATATCTACGTTAGCGTTGGCGGTAAACCCAGCTCATTTCGCTGTGACCTTGTAGCTTACAATTGGTGGTTGCTATTTTCGTGTTAAGTACAAACCCGCCCCTATAACTAAGTGATAACGCCAGCGTTTTAGCATATTGCCTCGAATATTGTCAATCGATATATATTTCACATTTTGCGTTGTACCATATTCCAGCTACTTTATGTAAGGAATAACACAGTGGCTTTTCGATGCCCTTTTGTAAAATTCATGTGCAAAACGCGGATGTTTCTTAGGAAGGGGAGTTAAATTTACGTCTTGTACCTCACCCAGCTCTTTAATCTTGTTTAGTTATTTGACAGTAAAATGAAAATTTTGCGCAGAAACTATTGAATCGTTAATTCAGCCTATTTTCCTTTCAGCCGTTGTTTCGTTGAAGTTTGACAACAACGAAACCAAAGACGTAAAAAATGAAATTTATATGCTTTCAATGATTTTTATATTGTGATTTCATAAACACCCGATGCATGTTTTAGAAGTATTCATGAACGTATCTGCTGCGCCGTCATTCTATATATGCCCAGGAAATGATTCAAACGATGCCATAAATTAAGTAAGGATCGCAGACAGTTTTCAGTATCATGACGTAAGTGCTCCACTGGAGATACATGTCTATTCAGTCTTCAGCCGATAACTCATCAAAATCCCAATGAAATTTCTTCCATGCAATTGTTGAGGCTACTGGTCCGCTAATATATCAAGAAGTTTATAGCCATTGACTATATGTTAGTTAATTTCATCTTTTTAAGTTTGACAGGGGAAGCGAGGAAGTAATTTCCTCATTCATTTGGCAACGTTAACGCCACGATCGTCCTTACTAAATGTTCCCCAATTCCTCTTCCCAATTCTTGGCCAATCCGTCTAAATTTTGACTATTTTGACCACTTTTCAGAGTACACGTTGCAAATTGTTCCAATAAATTTGGCAATCATTGTTGCTGGTGATATGTAGGCGAATTGGAATGCATTACTCAGCAATTATTTGTTAATGAGTTTTCATAAGTAATGTTGCCATCCTCGAAGACAGTTCCTACGTGAGGAAGTTGGACCGTTTGAGTCCTAGAATTTTTCTGATCATTCGGTGTAGACGTCATATAGAAAAAAATGCGTTACCTTATTTCAGATAATATGAAAACTGGGGAAGAATATATTCTTCGATATTAAATCCATTGTAAATTGCTCTCATTTTTTACTTGTTCTAAACGTCCAGCGACGTATTTTCTATTCGCTCCACCCTAAATGTTCGAGAGGGATAACGTGATAATGAGTTTTTGATAAGATTCTACCTTTCTGCTATGGATTCTACGATATTAATTCCATTGCAAATTGTGCTCAATTTTAACTTTTATAAACGATCGGGGACATATTTTCTTGTTGTCCCACCCCAAATGTCCGAGAGGGACAACATGATGGTGAGTTTTGGATTCTGCGATGCTGGGATTCTACGATGGAATCTACGACATTAGATCCATTACAGTTTGCTCTCAATTTTTACTTGTTTTAAACGACCAGCGACGTAATTTTTAATCGCTCTACCCTAAATGTCCGAGAGGGACAGCGTGATGGTGAGTTTTGGAAGCACAGGACTGTTGGGATGTAGATTTTGAATTCGAGCCTTCGTTACCATGGACCGTCCATCAGACTCAGCAGACGATCACGTCATCGTCCTTTTTTTCGCAAACCACCTCCTCGTTCCCTCTTATTTCGAATGACTCGCGATCTTCACGGATCAAGCGGAGAATGGAGAGGAACGATGCTCTTCCTTCCGTTTGTCTCCCATCGGGTCCATCAACTCCTCCCCCCTCCTCTCTCCCGCCGACAAATCCCACCTAATGCATCCATTCCGTCTATCCCTTACTCATGAACTCATCTTATTTTCCCCCTTTCTTCCTCTCCCGCTTGCTTCCCTCTCCGTCTCCAAGAAAAAACCACGTGGGTCTGCTCCTCTCGCAAGAAGACGTTTTTAAGACGGAGGAGTGGGAGAATGGGGGGTAGTGGGGCGGGGGGGCGATCCTGTTTTGTTTTGCCGTCTTCTCTCTCTCTCCTCCCTCTTTTACTTCCCACCTCCGCTCACCCACCCCCGAAACCACTCCGCGCCGGCGTCGCAGGCCCTCTCTCCCTCGCACACTCTGTCTCTTTCTTCTCCCACTTCCCTCTTGTCTCTTGCCCTCCCTGTGCAGCGCCCCCGAAAGAAAACGGCTCCGACGGTCGGGTGGAGCAGAAGCTCTGAGACACTACTCCTTCCTGCCCCGAGGAGCGGGACGGGGCGGCGTCCTCTGGCGGCGGACTCTGCCGCCGCGGCGACCCCTCCACGAACGCACTTCTCCCCCGTTAAGGGAAACACGGAGCGCGTTCGGGGCTTGACGAGAGAAGTCTGGGGCGGTTTTTCGGGGGGGGGGGGGCCTTGTCAAAAAATAATTGGCTACCGTGTCCATCCTGCCGGCTCTACTCTCTCGCTCTTAGAGTTGCAATGCTGTCCGAAGGAACGTTCGTGCAGTCTCCCAGAAAGTCTTCGCTTTCGTCCTAAAGTTCGTTATTTTTCTTTTCTTCCGTATCATCGGTAATTGGTAATTTCATCCTTCTCGCAACGTGAGCATTATATAGAGGACTTATTCGTTTGAAATGTCTGCCACAAGTTGGTCTGAATGATTTTTGAGCGGTTCTCTATGAATTACGGAGTGGTTACTCTACTTCAGTACGCCAATCGAACGAGATAATTGAGGCATGATTGTTCCCGTATTTATACTTTTGTAGAATTGAATAGATATATACTAAGGAGTGAAGCCAAGTAAATTCTATTTTTCGCCACCCATAAATTCGTTGAAGTTTGACAACAACGTAACCAAAAACGTAAAAAATGAAATTTATATGCTTTCAATGATTTATATATTGTGATTTCATAAACACCCGATGTATGTTGTAGACGTATTCATGAACGTATCTGCTGCGCCGTCATTCTATATATGCCCGGGAAATGATTCAAACGATGCCATAAATTAAGTAAGGATCGCAGACAGTTTTCAATATCATGACATTAGTGCTCCACTGGGGATACATGCGTATTCAGCCTTGATGAACGGCCCTTGACCGAAACCTTCCATGACTGTTAGTGGCTGTCGTTTCAACAAACCTACTCTGATATTTTAGTTAGGCATTTAAGGTACCTTTTAATGAGATATTTTTATACACTGATAAGTGCAAACCATCCCTACAACCCAAAACGTGTCTTGTTTAGGACTTCATAGAGTGGCTAAGTCATCGAAACATCCCTTTTCCTGCTTGCCATAATGATTACTAGTCTTTTTGTATGCAAGTACCTGTGGGAGCTGCATTCAAAACATCAGTATTTGCCACTTGTGAAGTTTAGTGAGGCAATAGACCCTTGAAAACTGTAACTAAGTGTTTCTTGTAGCAAAGTCAAAGTCATCGTGGAACTTTTTTTTCGTTGATACGGTATAAATGGGAGTACTTATGCTATAAGTTGATTATAGTGATAACTGAAAGGTAAATGATACATTCTATTGTTAACTGTTTCGCTGATAAGCATAAATTTTCGCTTGTTGTACAGGGTACGCGAACGTCTGGTCCCAACGTGGATTTCCTTTCATTTGACTTACTGTAGTGTCCATTCATTGCGCAGGATAACGTTTGGAGTTTGAAAGGTAGCGTGATCATTATGCAGCGCTAACAATCTTGGATGTTTTTCCGCAGTATTGGAGGTTACTAAGCGCTGGAATTGTATATGCATTCAGGTCTACCATTCTCTGTGTTGAAACATTGTGCCGTGCGTTGTATTCAGCTCAAGGCGTGCATTCATACAAGTGCACACATTTCGTTTCGGCCCCAGTATCTCCTCTTGTGTCTCTCTCTCTCCCTCTCCCCGACTTTCCTCTCTTTCGCTCGTTAATTGGCGCGCCCGCTTCCTCCTCCTCCTCCTCGAAGCCCTTTTTTTCCCATTCCGGAGAGATAATTAAGCACGATGAGAGGAGGAAAACTGATCTCCATGGCCACACTCTGCAGGGAGAATCCTTGGAGTTCACCCTTGACTTAAGACCGGAGTTAACAAGGAGAGGCGCGTCTTTCCCCCCCTCTCTTCGTTTCCGTAAGCCCACATGTGATCGTCTTCTTTGAGGAAGAAGTATTCCGGGTATTACGAATTTTTGAGTTTTAGGCATTTCAAAAAGCGCTAAGCCCTTCCTTCGCTGCCATGTCTGTGCAAATGAGCGCTAAAAAGGTGGAGCAAGTTGCAGGCAATCGTTAATTATAATTGGCTAATTATTTTAGCGCCTGTAGTGTTGTTATTGAAGGTTGGCTATAGGAACGCTTTGTATTCTGGAGCATCCGAATTAAGAATTAAGTGTATCCATTCGTCGCGACTAATATTCTTGCTTCTAATCGTGTTTCCCAAAAAATAGTGGGAGTAGCTCTTGATAGGCATTGCTATATTGGAACAAAAGTAGAAACGCAGGTGTCTGCTTGCCAGTGTATGTTCAAGATACCTACCAGCCGTTTAGCTTACTCAGTATCTATCATACAAAATCAGGGAATTAGCATTCCAGCTCTTGTGGATATCAATAATCGTTCTTTCTCGATCAAATTCATGGCTGCAAAGAGCTTAACAACTAAGGGCTAATTATTACGGCGTCTGTAGTGATCTTAGAAGGTTGGCAATAGCAACGCATTATATTCTAAAGCACCCGGATTATGAATTTAGCTTTTTCATTCGTCGTGACCAATATTCATGCTTCAAATCCTGTTACCCTAACAAAATTGGGAGCGGCTCTTGATAGACATTGCTGCAGTTGAACGAAAGTAGAAATGCAGGGTGCCTGCTTGTCAGTGTATGCTCAAGATACTTACCAGCCGCTTCGCATACTCAGTATCTATCATACAAAATCAAAAATGCAGCAGAAAAAAATCGTTCTTTCTCGATCAAATTCATGGCTGCAAAGAGCTTAACAACTAAGGGCTAATTATTACGGCGTCTGTAGTGATCTTAGAAGGTTGGCAATAGCAACGCATTATATTCTAAAGCACCCGGATTATGAATTTAGCTTTTTCATTCGTCGTGACCAATATTCATGCTTCAAATCCTGTTACCCTAACAAAATTGGGAGCGGCTCTTGATAGACATTGCTGCAGTTGAACGAAAGTAGAAATGCAGGGTGCCTGCTTGTCAGTGTATGCTCAAGATACTTACCAGCCGCTTCGCATACTCAGTATCTATCATACAAAATCAGGGAATTAGCATTCCAGCTCTTGTAGATATAAATAATCGTTCTTTCTCGATCAAATTCATGGCTGCAAAGAGCTTAACAATCATTGCTGCAATTATTGTCGGCCCCTCCGCTTATTGATTCCAGTCATTCTTTGCATGGATTCATTGTCTTGCTAATATTATGAATGTCAGGTAGCCTTATATCCTAGACATTGTTTTGTCTGGGTAGCTTACTGGGTAATTGGGTATTTTACCAGGATAATTTGCGCAACTCGTGTAGTTTCTCCGTTATTATTATATTCATTATCAATTCATATATTATTCATTATCGAGTCCACATTTTGTGTAATTGGTTCTATCATTATCATCTTAACCTCTGCTATTTTTTGAGACCATGGATATGTGAGTCTTTTTCGAGAAATACTATAAGAGTATTCCCACGGTAACATGAGCTGGAACCTAATCTGAACTTGTGTTTTAACCTCGTTCCCGAATTTAGTACAAATCTTGACCATTAATCCATGTATGTCATTTAAAATATCGCGGCGATGTAAGATCTCAGTCAGTGCACTTGTGTGTCCTTTAAAAGGGCAATAGGGAAAGATAGTGAAGTGGCCCGTGAGACGAGAGCCAATGATAAAGAACGAGATACCACAGTGAGTGGTATCATAATTAAAAATTAACGATGCACTGGAAACGTCAGTGGATAAATCGCAATTTCAGTTCAACAGAAAAACATGAGGGAACGTCAAAATATGCCCTACCCCACGCACGGTTTACTGTCCTCGAGGTGATGTCCACGCAACACCTAAATAGGAGCCGCCGGGACTCGACCACGGGGACATCTAGGTGGGAAGCCAGCTCCTAGTCACTACACCAATTCGATACCTAGTTTGCATATTCGTTCTTGAAATCCCTCTGTATTGCGTCTACAACAATAGAGATCGTAACTCTCAGCGGGTAATTATTAGCGGAACTGTTCATGGACCTCTCAGTTGTTTAACTCTCACAAGGATACCTGTCAAAAATCCTGAATATTTCCGGTAACTAGAGAAATCTTTCTTCAACTTTGTCATGTTGTTTATTTTGATTTGGATATGGCCAAGAAAAAATCAGACGCGGGCAACCTACGCCCCGCGGGCCGGATCTGGCCAGATAAATATTTTCAAGTGGTCCGCGGACTGATTCTAAGTTGTCGTAAGCATCATGGAATCATTGTTTCTATACGCGTTTTGATACAGTTTGGTCCCACTATCCAAAAAGGTGTCGCGAAAACTGTCGCGTTCTCTAAGGATACATGTCCGTTGGGGTGGACCTCATTCTTCAAAATTCGAATTTCTTCATGGACACCCCCTAAATTCGTTCCATTTGGCTAGAAAATTAATTGTAACTGTAACTGGCCAATATGATAGTAACAGAATGTAGAAAAAAGGTGCCGTTAAGTGGTCAAACTTTCGAAATTTTTCCATTTTTGTCCGTTTTTCGGACATTCCTAGCGATTTCATCTCGAAAAGTGTCAGTTACTGCCGGGACCGGGGTAAGTCACTGGATGCGCCCTCTGGCGCCATCGCTCGAATCTACGAAGGTCTCTTGTGTCTTTCGTATTGTCTTTTCTCACCCTCAATGAATCAATCATCTAGCTAGGATACTCAGCAGCATTGCCCATGACTGGTCTGTGTATAATTGTTTGTGTTTCTTTTAAACTTGCCGAACTCCCCTTGAAAGTTTTCTGCCTTATGAGGAAAGGAAACTTCTGAATGAAATCCGGGATAGGCAGGGTAGATGGCTGAAGGATGTAATAAAGGGTTATGGGTTGCTGAAGAGTGTGATGGAGGGAAGGATGTTGGACAAGCGGGGAAGGAGAAGAAAGAGAATAGGTTTCATGGACGGGATGAAGAAGGGTAGATCGTATTCAAAGGCGAAAAAAGATTTACTAGAGCTCCTGAATGTGTAGAAAACCGGGAAGAGATTCTCTGACAATCAACAAAACCTACCTTTACCGGTAGAATACAATAATGAATGAATGATAACTCGTAACTTTGTGATTCCACAGATCTTTATTTGGAACTTCCTGGGTTTCGACGTTCAACGTCATCTTCAGGTCCTACCTGTCAGGTCTTCAGATTCCACATATCTACATTTGAAGATACGTGGAATCACAATGTTACGAGTTATCATTATAATGTTGACAAATTCCACAAGTTACGCCTGAAACTACCAAGTTTTCTGCCTGTTGTAGTATCCAATATTTTTTCGAGCTTACTTATCAATCGTCCGCTTTATAGAGGTGAGCGGAAGAGGGAAATAGGAAATGTGAGTAGGGTTTGAATTCCGCCGACGGAGATCCAGAGGAGGGAGGTAGGGAGGGAAGTCGGGGATGACAGACGCGACTCGCCAGCGGAAGATGAGCCCGGACCCGCCGCCAGCCCTCGGGTGTTGTTCCTGCCCGTCGGGAAGAAAACCGCAGATAAATGCCCTCGCGTGCTTTAGGTCGAAGCCGTTGTCTTCTCTCTTCAATGACTGTGCCTGCGGTTTTCGGCCTAGAAAAAAATTGCTCTCAATTTATGCATAAATATACACGCGTGCGTGAGAACGTAAAGTTCGGACGTTCGACTAGACATGCCACATTTAAATCTAATCTAAGTAAATATAATCTATGATCCACGGAATTGTATATTGTTCCCAAGCCAAATTTGTCCTTATTTAAACGCTCATTTATCTATTAAGGGCCAAAAGAATTTCTCATTTTATCAGATGATGTAAGTGGTACAACTTCTTTAACGTCTTTTCTGAACAGAGTAAAAAGGTTACTTTATGTAGAAAATCTAGATGTGTTTTTTTTTGGTAAATAGTATAGTAAACATTCATATAAACTTTATGCACGACTAGTTGTGATCAAACAAAAATTGTTATCTTATTCCATGTGTATATTTCTGTAATGTATGTGGTCTCAGTTCTTTTTTCATTCTCAACTATTCGAAATTTAATTTGTGTATGAGGTTTTCGAAATACAGGCAATGGAAGGGATTTCAAATTTATCCATCTTATTTGTAATGTAATGTGTGATGGAAGGTTCTTACAATGGATAAATAAATTACAATAATAAACTTACAATATTATTATTGTAAAAGCGTGAATTGTGCCCCGTTTCATTCAGTGCCGGTTGACCGGTGTGTTTTCATTGTCCTCGTTTGGTTTATTCATTCCTGAAATCGCTTGTTTGTTGCGTCTACAACAATAGCGATCACAACTCTCATCGGGTAGTTATTGGAGAACTGTTCATGGACCTGTCAGTGGTTGTATTTTTACCCGGGTACCTGTCAACAATCCTGAATATTTCCCGGCAACCAGAGACATTTTTCTTCAACTTCGTAATTCCGTTGCATTTTATCCTTATGTTACAAAGACCAATCACTTGTATCACGGATTAATACAGTTTACTTTCACGTTAAATGTTTGTTTATTCGTGTATCCGTTTTTATTAATTTGTGGTAATTTTTTCCTTCGGTATTAACCCAGCAATGGTCGATCACATTTTATGTATAGTCACTTTAGTGATCATATGGTTATGTGGTTACATAAATATGACAGGAAGTTAGGTGCTGGAAGACACTCTGGATTCTTTACATATCCTCATACATTAGGTGGGAGCCCCTTGAGACTCGGAGGCTACACGCTGGGCTTGCTTAGCTTGCTTAAGAAATTCAGAACTGGTGTGTTACCGAGTGACAGGTAGAATATTATCCTGACGCCTAACTACATCTCTAGGTCTGACAAGTGATAAAATAAGAGAGATACATTGCTGAACAGATAGGTACAAAAACTCGTTCTTTCTGCGCACAATAAATTGGTCATAATAAAAACTGGGCTCCACTAAATACACTCCCATAATACACTTTATCGTTTTACCTTCCAAAACCTCTCTCACATCTTTTCACGGCTGGTGTCCCATAACCCCCCGCCACACGCCTATTCGGCGGCTGGCCGGGTTGTATGTAAATGTATCATCAAAAATAGAGACATGCGGCAAGGTATTGATTTATTGAAAAACCTGTGATACATCATGATGCCCCGGGGTGCTGAGATAACTGAGTTTGCATTGTACTGAGTTAGTTTGATATTAAATAGCGTCCATCACGGCGAAAAATAGTGTAATAACTCGCAAGAATAATGTCTGAACTCTCAGTAAATCGCTGCGACCTAAATTATCAGAGCTGTGCTGAAGTGAATTCAACTTCATTAATTATGTAATCTCGGGACTGATGTGATGGAAATGGTATTCGCCTAAGGAGAACTTAGCATTTTTCCACTATGATTTCATCGTGTATATTACCACTGTGATAAGATAAACAGCAAAGAGTCGTTCTATTTTCGTGCGTACGACTTTGTTAACTGCACACGGTGTTTCATTATACCTACCTTGATCTAGTTCTTTCTCGTCATTTACAAGGGAATCAGTTGAAAGATATGTGGCATTTGCTCATTGAATTCATCGAAGCATTTTTACAAAATTTTTCGAGTCACCTCGCACACTATTGAAGTATCAGCTGAAATTATTGCGAAGAGTAAGTTTCTCCAGTAGCAAATCTTTCTCGCACAACGCTTGTAATCCCTCGAATATTAATTTACCAAATGGATAAAGGAAACTAGATAGGTGATGACACTGCTAGCGTCGTGCACAGAGATCTCCTGTTCCAAGGCTGGGCTCACACACTGACTCCTAAGCTGGTGCTTTTCTGTAGATTCTTGTGAGCATCCATTGTGTCCGTTTGTCAGAATGACCTACGCCAGGCGCTTTTCGGCTACTTATTGGTTATTTTTTTCGTTTGTGGTATTGATAATCAATTTTTTGCCACTGTTTCACTGGATAAGATTCTGGATATCGATTTGTCAATTTGAAATAGCCCAACATTCTTAGTAATGATATCTGAGTGAGAATGTGTATAATTTCAACGTTTTATCAGCCTTAGAAGTGTAAATAGATGTGTTGATGTTGAGTAGATGTCGCGGATTCTTGAAAATACTCTAAGAAAACCTTGGCTACTGAATATGGGGTTATGTTTCGGTAGCATTGTAATGTATAGTATTTGTGATATTTGTGCTCTTAAGGGTATTGTACCTAGAGCTAATAAATATTCATTATAATTACTTTTCTATTTTCAAATTTCTGGAGCGCACCGCTCACGATTAGCCCTTGTTCTGCCTCAAACTTTCATTTTTGGGCGAACGTGTCTCTGCGAGGACACATTTTAGTCTGTCTTTTGGATATAGAAGTATATCGTCAGCTGTCTCCTAATGACGAAAGAATTGGGTTCTGGATTTGTGCGGTTCATAACCCGCGTGGAGAGTCAACTCCAATTATTGCTCGCAAATTAATAACCGCACTGTCTTTGATGATGATTTGCTTTGATTTATTAATTGGCTGGGTGGGGGTTGATAATCACCCATTCAAGGAACAAAGGCCCCTTTGTGGCCAGGAAAAGGGACATAGGAATTAGTTTTCTCATTAAGATTGCAGGAGTTCCACCTAGAAAATCGGTTCCTTTGAAAGAGCACATCCGCCCTGCGGTCCGAGGCACGCTATTCGGTAATTTGTGGCTCAGTATAAGGGAATGGAAAATTCCTCCATTTCAGGGGCGGAGATAGTATCAAATGGTTTAATTTTTATATCACTATTTACACTCCATTTCCATAGTAATTTCGAATTCGCGTGTCACCGGTATCTTTTCGACCCTATCCAGATAAGAGACTCGGGGACCGTTATAAGATTTCAGTTCATTGATATTTTCGCTATAGTGTGTTCATAGGAGACTGTGCCAAACTGGCGAAAGCTTGATGATTTTGGTGAATGGCCAAATTTAAAAGTGATGATTTCTGTCTTTCGTGGAATAATTGTTATGTAAAGGCGAACTTTTCCACTAAAAATCTTTGTGAATTAAGTATAAGATTTAGGCCTACAATTATTGCTTTTATAATTCGTTGTATACAGTTCAACTGCGGTGAAATTTTGCATGTATTTCTTGCGGTTGATCGACCGTAATTTTAATATTTATCTATGTCTTGAACCTCGGATTTATTATTTACGTGTGTCTTTCATTTCCAGTCATAGATTCCGAAACAAAATTATTTATTTTTCTCTATAGCTCATTAATCTGTGCCTTTTAAATATTCACGATTGGAGGTCCTTGATAGGTTGTTTGTGGACTTGAATGTTGCCGTTTAATATTTTGTTTATTATTGTCCGTATTCCGTTCAACAATGATTTTTGTTAATACGAAAATATTTGATTAAATGTTGGATGGTATTACGTGAGAGTATTCACGAAACTGCTTTCGTAAGTGTATTAATTTATTGCAATTAATATCGTAGCAGCAATATTTACAGCTTTGTGGAGATCGCTGTTTGTTGCTAAGTTACCTACATCATAATCCCTCGTTTAAGCATGGGAGAACATTTTTTAGGGGCATTACTGGGTACATATTGGTTGTCAATGTCGACGAAACCTTTTGAGGTGGTCAACTGCCGTATACGTTGTCTCTTCATGGTAATGTCTCCATGGTGATGGTATGTTTCGTTTTTATTTCGTTGGTGATATTGACCCGACGTCGTTGTTTATGATGTCTGAGTGAGCAATTGTATCATTTCTACTTATCATGAGTCTGATAAGTGTAAATAGGTGTTTTATCTTTTTTAGATGTCGTGGAAAATACTCTAAGAAAACCTTGGGTACTTAATCGACCTAATAACCTATGAAAAAGTCTCCACAAGTAATTTTAATCACTCGGTGGATGCCATTCCCACGCCTTAAAGAGGTTTTCTGTTTTGGGAGCGTCTTCCTCAAAGATTTAGTGGGCGTTGATGTCAGAACGTTGTGGACTCTCGAAGGGAGACATGTATGTAATTTATTTCTGTACTTAACCTAGACAAAAATAAATTTCCTCTTAAGCTCGGTAAAACGATCCATGCGTATGTACGCGGACATGAAGAATCATTGCCCATTAATGGTGCATAAAAATTTGAAAAAGTCACGTTATTCTATGCGTTATCTCGGTGGCTTTACGACGGTACCCTGTCTCTCCAATTCGTGTATTTCAACAGGGAGGATCTAATCTAACTTGTACACGATCGTCCATGTAGGAACTAGAATAATTGTTCTTGGCGAAGTTATTTCACTGTAGGAATTTCACGTGGAAATTGGTACGTATTTAGTATTACTGACACCAATACCGTTCCATGACGTCATATATCAGGTTTCGGTTTACGTAGCATTTTTAAGTGGCCAATGGCTCGAAAATTTTAGTAAGAAGAATTTCACTAAATGAATTTGCACTTTGAATATTCCACAGTCGCACCCGAACATGGTGTCGGCAAACTTTGTAATTATCAAGGTCTTGTTAATG
Source organism: Ceriagrion tenellum (assembly GCA_963169105.1). Classification (NCBI taxonomy): domain Eukaryota; kingdom Metazoa; phylum Arthropoda; class Insecta; order Odonata; family Coenagrionidae; genus Ceriagrion; species Ceriagrion tenellum. Next base: position 71,732,244 of record OY720642.1, on the reverse strand, counting down.
GCAACGGTCGTCTTGATGGTGACAATTATTGTCATTATATATTATTGTCTTTATAATGGCTATCATTGTCCAAACCAGGGTCAAAAATAGAGATGTGGGATACACAAAGTGCAAATTTATTGAATGATGCATGCATATTACCATTTCCATGCAGTTACTCGGGAAAAAGTTTTTTACGTTAGATAAATATTTTTTGCAAGGTGCGATTTTTTCGTCGAAATAATTTTGGCCTAGCATGTCGAACATGGTAGTCTTCACATCATCATTATCAACTGGTATTCTGCCTACTGGCAGGTCCCAAACACCAAAGCTGTCTCCAATTCGTCCTGTTCCGGGCCTCTTCCTTGGTTTCCATGTAACTTCTTTTTATCTTCACTTCGTCCGTCATTTTCAGCCTTCTTCTTCCTCTTCTCTTTTCTCCCTCCACTATTCCCTCAAATACTGTGTTTAATATAATAATTATAATTTATTTAACATTTACAGGTTTCCCCAATTACAAGTGTTTTAATATATCATGAGACGAACACAAACACCCATATCCTGGGCAGTGAATAATATTACCCAGGCGGGACTCTAACCCGAGACTCTCGGGTTGGAAGGCGAGGACTTTACCCCCCGACTTCGGGGCCGACGTTTTTCTTCTTCTCTTTTTTCTTCTCTCTTCTCCTTCTCTTTTTTTTTCTTTCTTCTTCTCTCTTCTCTCTTTTCTTCTTCTCTCTTAAAATCTCCTTCGCTCTTAAAATATGTCCCATCCAATATCCCTATCTCTACTGTATGGTTTGTAGTAATGTTCTTCCCTCCCTAACTCTTCACAGCACCTCCTCATTTCTTAATCTATCCACCCATTTCACTCTCACATCTCAAAATCATTGATCCTATCTTTCTCTCTCTTCTCTTCTTCCCAAGATCTCTCTTCTTCCCAAGGTCCACGTTTCGCATCCGTTCAACACGACACTCCGAACAAATCATTTCACCAGTCTCTTCCTTAGTTCTAGGTCCATAACGCTGCGTAACACATTTCTCTTCTTATTCCAAGCTTCTTTCCCATAGCTATTCTTGACTTCGTCTCTACCTTACTCTTCCAATTTTCTGTCAGCCTGCTCCCTAGATATCTATACCTCCTAACCTGCTCTATTATTCCCTCATTCGTCACAATATTCATATTTCCTCCATCATTCACTCTCATAACTTTCGTATTCCCAACATTTATTTTTATTCCATAGTCTTTCATTTCTTCCTCTAATTCTGTATGGAATTCTGGAATGCTGTATTTAAAATACTCTTTCCCTCTTAAAATATGTTCGATCCAGTATCCCTTCCTCTTCTGTATTGTTTTCATTAGTGTTCTTCGCATGCAAATAGTTTTTTTTTTTTTAATTGTCCATGTTTCCCATTGCATTAAATCTCCCGAGCGTTTTTGACGGTTCTCCGTGCGCGTCGCTGCCGCCACCACCAGCGTCTATTTTGGAAGGTGTCCGCGAGCGATTGGAAGGCTTCTCCGCCCAGTCTCCTCGTCTTTTGGGCGTACGGTTGGCATTCGGGGGAAGGAGGGTGTTTAATTGTGCGCCGGTCGCATCATTATACGCGATGACGCGGTTAGAAACCCGGAGAGCGGGGACCCCATGCGGTGTTGTGGCACCGGCCGTCGACGGGAGCGATTAACCTCGTCCCCATCGTCTTCCCCCAACTTCATGGGCGCCCCTGGTGGTGTGTGCCTGGTACTACGGGATTACGGCCCACGCACACTCTTGGGCATTTCAGTTATAGGTATTTTTTTTATTATTCCGGAAAAATAGGGTGGGTTGGGCGGCTATAGTGTTGGATTCCCATACCCTTGGCTCACGATTGAATCCTAGGAGTGGATAATAATTCTTTTTTGTGATAATCACGGTCATTTATTGAGCATTTGAATTAGATACAAAAGTCATGACAAAATGCTCTAGTAGGCATTTCATCGCAATATCTGTGCGTAACATTACAAAATGTGTTATCATTTAATTTTTCGACAGAAATATGATGCCAATACAAGCAGTTTGCACCAAAAAACAGTTAGAAATATGGACACTTAATGACAATTATAAGGCGTATTTATCGGGGCGAGATTGTGACTAAGGTAGTCCCTTCTTCCATCTAACCCCTCGTCAAAATAATACACGAAATAGGTGTGAAAAAGTCATTTACATTTGTGGGGAAAACGTAAGGAAGTAAGGAGGTGATATGCTTGACGAAAAAACCCCCTGCAGGAAGACACCCGCACACGAAGGGGAGTGTGAAAAACCTGCGAAAACCTGCAGACAGTTTAAGCTAATGTAACACCAACAAAAGAACAATGCATGAAATGCGCATGAGATGATAATACAGTGGAACGTGGTTAATTCGAACTTCTTGAATTCGAAATATTCTTTATTTCGAATTTTTTCTGTGGTCCCTTGACATTTGTATATAAACAATGTAAAATAATCGTGGTTAATTCGAAATTTTATATCTTGGATAATTCGAACTTTTTCTATCATGACACAGGTACCATCGAACAACGCTGAGTAAGGAATTCATTACCAGCGACGTAAAACAAACAACTACCTTGCTTCAAACTAACGACAAAAAATAAATAAAACACTGTGCACACTTTAGCCGATGTTATTAGGGTGGCTAGTAGGATCCCGACCGTTTCCTTTCCTAATCCTCAATGCAATTTTTAAAATGGCGTAATCAGTCTATATGTTGTAGAACTTGTGTTTTCCAATGAATTTCGTTGCAGTGTGGTTTAAATTTGTCGATATTGTGTAGAATTAGGGTTTTACTTCATTAAAGTTTTTTTTAATTTTTAACGGGTATTTTGTATATCATTTCTGTAAAACGTTTGTGATTCGAATTTTTGGAAAATTCGAAATTCGTCACTGGTCCCTTAGGGTTCGAATTATCCAAGTTCCGCTGTAATAATAAAAGGGTAATTTAAACGTAACTGTTGGATGTGGTTAATGGGAGGAGTAAGGTGATGAAAATGACGATGTTGTCCATGCATCATGAGTTTGATATATTTGTGTACATTTCCACAAAACAAATATAAAATATAAAAATTTACTATGGGTAGAACTAGCATCTACGCTCCAGCGTCGTCAGCGGATGCAGTATTGTATTTGAGTCAGTTTATTGGATTAAATTATTTCTGTAGCTGTAGATGCGTCGAAACTTCTTGAACATGAAAAAATGATGGAAATATTCCTGGTGTTTCTATTGTTCATTCTTTTCCTACAACATTTTACCCGCTTATCTTTACCGTCGCTAATGACATCAATCTTCGGTCATATCTATGAATTAGCCCCTGACTAGTCAGGGACAGTTTGAGCCGCTAGGAAAGGTCTCTCATTAGAGGAACTCATGATACCCTTCAAATCTCTTCTGTACGCTCTATTTTAAATTAACGATTGTTACTTGGGTCGTTAATTTTTTTATTAGGGTTCTTTTATTTGTTTTCCAAGTGTTTGATTGTTTTTCTTTTAAATTAAATTCACCCGATAATTTACGGGTAGGTGTTTAATCATCTCACCGTCGAAAAAAATGCTCAAAAATATTCATTATTGGTCGTGCAATCCCAAGATTGGTTGACTGCAGCCCTCCACCCTTCCCTATCTAATGCTAGTTCCCTTACCTCCTGATAGCTCTTCCTATGTACTTTATTTCTTTTTTTTTATTTATTGTTTTATTTATTTTAAATTATATGTAACTTATTCCTGGGTTTCCCTCTATTTTGCCTTCAATTATGTTCTTCATAAATTTGAATTCAATTATGTTCTTCAAAAATATTTTTTGGACAAAAATTGGGTCCCGAAAAAAGTGCCGCCCGGATCAGAGTACTGCTTCCGCCCTCCCCCCCTTTCTTAAGCCACTGCGGCCAACTCCGCCCTTATTTACCATTTCGAATGCACACCCCAAAAGCCTTCTCCCTTCTTATCCTTCAAAATATTATTCCGAGCCGCGAAGGCGAACCTTCTACCAGTAAGGCAAACTATTCGCCGACACCACACCGCCTTCTCCGCATAAGGTAGAATCGACGACTCATAGGTTCCTCGGAAGGAGAAGTATTTCCAAGTTTACGGACGGCGCCTTGACGACGGACAAAAAAATTAATAAATGCGCATAGCAATCCCCTTGCCTCTCCCCTTTCCCTTCTTCCTCTCGCGCTATCGACTCTCGATTTTTCGGATCACGCCCCTCATTTGTCCGAATGACGCTACGTCATTAGGCGTGATGACGAGGTGAATAAAGAATAGGCATGATTTGGTCTACATATGTGTATTTTTGTTTACTCACGTACGTTGGTATGTATCTGTCTCTTTTTTCCCTCCAAATAAAAGCGTGTACCTACGCCTTTCCCCGCCCTACCTTACCATAATATCCAGTGTTGCCAAGCTAGCGACGTATGAAGTCTTTGGCGGGAAATTGTAAATTTTGGCGCCTACCTTCCACTGTCAACTAATTTTCAGGGAAGTGTTTCTTTAGGGACAAATTTAAGTGTCGGCGAGTGTTTTTTTCTCTCTATTTTAAACTGGGGGGGTTCGATTTGACCAGTGGTAGCGTGTTCGACTCCCGTTTCGACCAAGCGACGGGAAAATTTTTCCTATCTAGCCACCCAACTTTTTCACGCTACCCGAATTTGACCCCACCACTGAGAGGCAGCGGTCTAAGCGGAAGGCATTGACGGCGCTGATCAAGAGATCGGACCGGTATCAACAGCCACAGCTTCGCGGCGAGAGTGAAGTTCACAGATTCGGAGCGCGGTGATGTGGAAGGCAATAGAAAACCGCCACAATGGACTCACTAGAAGGTGCAGCCTTGCATTTACCAATATATGACAGCCCAATTAGAAATACGATATGATCCAAAACATGGTGTTGTGGTGCAGAACCCAAAGATGTAAAGAAAAGGGGGAAGGAGTATATTGAACAGTAGATAAAAGTACCCCAAGGATTTCCAAGTTCTGCGGGAAACGTAAGATCCGCATACATATAATGACTCCAGTTTATTCAAACGTCAATCATTTTGTGAGGCGGCAAAAACCGGCAGGGCTTGAGTAAACACGGGCTGGATGGAAGATGGCAGACGGGGTACGTTAGGGGGGATAGGGAGGAGGAGAGAGACAAACGAGCCCAAAAGATGGTCCGAGCAAACTTATGGGAAAGACATACAAACGCAAAAAAAAGATGAAGGCGCGGCAGCGGTGGAAAAGGTCCGACTTTGTGGCCAACGGTGGACATGAACGGAGCGTTGCCAATTTAAAATCCGATTCACCCTCAAACTTCAAGTGAAACTTGCTGGTTTGTGGCCCAAATGAAAAATGATAGAATGATAGTTGAGTATCTACATGGGTATGCATTTCATATATTTACGTATTTCATCATCATTATTGTGATTCTGTCCTTGGACAGGTTTCAACGGTACTGCCTCCACGGCATTCTGTCCTGAGCTTCTCTCTTCATCTCTTCATAGCTCCTTCCTTTTTTGATGTCTGTCAGCATTCCGTGCCTCCTCCTTCCTCCTCCTCTCTTCCCTTCTATTTTCCCTTGTATAATTAATCTCTGAACACTTTTCCTCCTTAAAATATGCCCAATCCAATTAGTCTTCCTCTTTTTAATTTCTCTCAAAATACCACTTTCTTCTCCAATCCTCCTCAGCACTTCCTCATTCCCAACTCCTATATTTCCACCCAATTACCTCCCTTCGTCGCCATAGCCACATACGTCTACATACTTATGCGTCTATAATTAATTTCATAAATCTTGGAATCACCAGTAGCGAGCCTAAGAAAGGCTTTAATACTGTATTTTGAGATAATCGGGACTAGCCACGGATTAGACCTTACCCGCCCGCAATGCACAATTGTGCGAAGTTCCACAGAGGAAAATCATCTGTCTTGAGAGGGACTCGAACCCGGATCCCTCGATAACCAGTCGAGTGCTGCGATTAGTTCAGCTGCGATACATCAATGTCGATCGAGGGTTCCGCGTTCGGGCCCCGGTCAAGGCGGATGATTTACTCTGTGGAATTTCGCACATTTAATACTATTTTAAGCGATTTTTGGATTGTGCGACATTTGTTATAGCTTTTAAGATATGATCTGAGGACTATATTTACGTCCATTATTTTTTTTCTACTAACAGATGAAAACGAAATTTTACCGGAACTTTACGTATACTTGTAAAAAATGGTATTTTCTAGGAAAATTCAAATTGAAAAAGAATCATCTCTGTGTGTTACTATTGGGGATTCTCACTCCCGATTCCTCCCGCTGAGTTAGAGAATGCAGAGAGATATGCTCGTGGAGTCATAGTAGATAAAAGCCTCGACAGACGAGCAAAATTTCGTTATGTTAAAAGTAAGAATATTTGTGCTACGATCAGTTTTTAATTGTCTTTCTTGACTGATGTACTCCTCCCATTAGTCCCCACCCGGAGGTCTGATTGGGGGACTATTTTACCTCCGGAATATTTTACTGGGAGGAATGCTATCATGTCATATGTACATATGACATGATAGCATGAATATATAGAATGCAGGGCTGCATCTTCTAGGGAGACTAATGTGGTGGTTTCCCCGATGCCTTCCACATCGAAGTACCCCGGCCGATTCCGTTAACTTCATAGAAGGGAGCTGATGTCGGGGACCTTGGGGTAGGATGTGAAGATGAGGCTGGTGAAGAGCTTGATATGGAGTTTTGGATTTTATGGTGCAGAAACGTGGACCCTCAGAAAGGAGGACGAGAATAGGCTGCAGGCATTTGAGATGTGGGTGTGGAGAAAGATAGGAGAATGTGAGTTGGACGGAGAGGAAGTGCTTGAGATGGTAGGCGAGCAAAGGAAGCTTGTGAATGAAATTCGAGATTGGCAGAGTATGTAGCTGGAGGATGTAATTAGAGGCGAGGGGATTCTCAAGAATGTGATAAGTGGGAAGGATACAAGTGCAAGCAATGTGCAAGCGGGGAAGAAGAGGAAAGAGAATAGTTTTTATGGACAGGCTGAAGAAGGGGAGATCGTATGCTGAGGCGACAAAGTATATGCTAGAGCGAGATAGGCCCTTAAAAGTGTTGAAAACCGGGAGGAGGTTCTCTGACATTCAACAAAACCTACCTTTGCTGGTAGAATAATTTTTTTTTTTAATTAGTAAAGACGATATTTATACGAGACGATAAGAGGATGTTATAAGGATTGCTCAAGAATGTGATAGAAAGAAGAATGTTGTGCAAGCGGGGAAGAGGAAGAAAGAGAATAGGTTTCATGGACAGGATGAAGAAGGGGAGATCGTATGCTGAGGCGAAAAAGGAAATGCTAAAGGTAGTTAGTTGCTCGAAAGTGTAGAAAACTTGGAGAAGATTCTTTGACATTTAAAAAAACCTACCGTAGCGGGTTGAATACTTTAAAAATAAAATTTTAGCATACAAACCTTTAGGTGGGACACGTTCGAGGAGATTTATCATGATCGATTTGATCATATATGGAACTGTCCGTCGGCCTACCATTTCTTAGGTAAAAATACTTAATGATGATATGAGGCGAACGTTGAAAAAGTTTTGATGCATTAACCAATTTATGTGTCGGTGTATGCGTTTCTCGCGAGACGCCCTTCAGCGTGTGCGGTTCTGACAACGGAGGACCAAAACCGCAGTCATCAGGTCTGCGGTCGGTTTCATCTGTGAGGATTGAGCTCCTCGTACTCATGAGTGACGGTGTGTGAAATTACTCATTCAGGGTTGGAGAGTCAGCCATTTTCTGTGCGCCACCTGCGGTTTCTCCTGGGAGTTCTCGCGTCTAGGAGATCATGCGAGTTGGCTTTGTGACCCTAGAGGAATCTCTCTTATATCCGTTTTCCTTCGATTAACTGTCGAATCCCCGGATCGTTTGGGTATCGGACACGTGTAAAATGACAAATTTAATTTCACCTTGTAGGTAAGTGCGGAAAGTCATCCAGGGTCTCCGTAATGGCCGATGTTTCGAGTAGATGGGTTTTCATTATAGAATGCTGGCTTGCCACGCGGGGTCTTCGGGTTTCGATTCCCGGTTGTGCGGCTAATGTCAATGCTTTACCCACATCTTTACTGCTAACTGAGGGTTTTTTATTTGAATTGCCGATCAAATGTGCGAACTGGGACACCGATTTGTGCAAAAAGAGCTGGAAATACACTAGAACGAATAGGAACAAGAGACACTAAACGACTGTATGAACTAGAATAGAGAAATAGATGCATACATCTACATACTACCCTGCGAGCCTCCGCATGGGCGTGTGACAGGGGGTTTAGGACACCAGACGTGTAAAGATGTAAGGGATAAGGTGTTGTGAAATGGTGACCTCAATTTTTGTTGTGGTCGCTTATTGTGCGCGGAAAGAACGAGTTTTTGTATCCATCTGTTGGGCAGTGTATCTCACGTATTTAATCGCTTTTGTCACACGTAGAGATGTAGGTTTTCGAGAGATGTAGAAGAGTTTTCGAAATTTTTGGTGTTCAAAGTTTACATATCACGGATTGTGTACATCCTGAGCCGCTTCTCCGTCCTCAAAAAAATAAAAGATGACAAATTTTACTAAAACCACTAGAATTTTTAAAAACCGACCCAGGTTTCGATATGCATTCACATCATCTTCAGGTCATTCGCATCATCTTCAGGACCTGCAGATGATGTTAATGAACATCGAAACCTGTGTGTTTTTTTAATAAATCTAGTGATTTTAGTAAACGTTGTCATCTTTTATTTTTTAATGATGGAATACCACCAAGTGAGACTGACTTAAGTGAGTGATATTCTCCGTCCTCAGTCACTATACTATTCTGCTGTTGCTCATCTTTCCTTCCGATTCTTTTGAAGCCGTTGTTTCGTGTAATTTCTCATATATTTCTCGTATATTTGTCGTACTTCTTGGCCACCCTCTCTTTCATCTTCTTAAGATTGCAAATAATTGCAAAAGATAAAATTGACATGATGCAATTTTTTCACTTCTATCTTTTGACATCACTAATGAGGACATGCATGCAAAGTGTCTCGCAAACCTATGCATGGATAAAATCGCTGCAACCGCCTTAAACGTTGACTACATGTGGAAAGAACTATAGTAAACACACTACTACCATAACTTCTGATATATCGTGGGGATAACACGTACGAAATATATGCGGCACAGCATTGAAGAAAATAGATTTTGTTAAGCGTATAATAGGAAGGTCCTTGGATGGAATAGTAAAAGAGAGACGCTACTTCGCTCTGGTTAGGCCACACCTCAGATACGCCGCGAGCATTTGGGACCCTGGTCATAAAGATTTAACCAAAAAATGAATAAAATACAAAGAAAAGCTGCATGCTTCGTTAAAAACTGCAACGAGCGAACATATACTGTCTCTCAACTTTTAGAGAGATTATGGAGGGAGCCCCAAGAGACTCGGAGGCTACACGCTAGGCTTAGGTTGCTTGAGATGTTCAGAACTGGTGTGTATCAGAGCGACACAGAGAATATTATCATAACGCCTCACTACATTTCTAGATCTGACAGCAGCGGTAAAATAAGAGAGATACATTGGCGAACAGATCGGTACAAAAACTCGTTCTTTCCGCGCACAATAAGCGACCACAATAACAATAAGAGGTCCGCTAAATATACTCCTATAATACATGTCACCATTTCACTTGCCAAAATCTTACATCTTTACACGGCTGGTGACCTAGCACCCCCTGCTACTCGCCCGCGCGGCTGCTCACAGGGTAGAATGTAGATGTAGTATGTTTAAGAGCTTAGGTACATACATGTTTTCCCCGCGCGACGCTCGATGCTGGCTGAGGAGAGAGAAATATAATGAAGCTTGGGCGGCCGAGCGCCTTTCCCTTCCGACGTCAGACTGGGTGTGAGAGGGAGACCACGCTTGCCGAACGTGGGAAGACGAGAGGGCCTCACCTCTCTGCCGTGTTTTTTTTTAAACTCTCGCTTCATCCCCTGGAATAGATGCGGCGGAGAATTGGCGTGGGTGTCATTTTTTTCGGGGTTGGAGTTTTTTTTATTTTTTTTAATAAATTTTTTTTTTCGAGTGGCGTTGTTGCTGTTCGTGGAGAAGATGCGTGATCCGCCGTTCGGTCACGCACTCTCCTCTCTCGGTTAACAGGGCGTGCGTGCGACTGACTGTGGCACCGTCGACGGCGGCGTGGCCCTACCGCCCCCCCCCCCTTATACCCGCCTCCCCCCGGCCTTAACGCCTGGCGCTGCCGTCGAGTGAGTGTGTCGCGTGCCTCTTGCCAATGGCGTGCGCCGGACCGTCGGTGCCCCGTCTTCCGTCGGTCCCAGGCTCACCCCCACTCTGCCACCAACTACATGCTTTCTCCTACCACCCCCCACCCCCGCTATCCCATTCCCTCCCTCCCTCCTCTCCCCTCTCCCTTCCCCCCACACAACACAAACCCATTCCCTCTCATTCATTCCGAACCCCCACTCCTTAAAACATCGGCTATATATTTTTCCGACAGTATTGCTAAAGTGGGTGTCCGGTGATTTACGTTCATGTATTTTTGTTGTTGTAAATCAGGGGTGGCCAACCCGCGGCCCGCATTCAACATTTTTCCGACCCGCGAAATTCATCACACTTAAATACAATAACTTTAACACAGCAATAATAACTCATTGGTTCAATTTTTCACTCCAAAATTATGTCTATAGTGGGTCTCAATCTAATATGGGGATATATAATTTTATACGCGGCCCGCGGAGTTATTATGCATTTCCAAAGTGGCCCGCAAGATCATTTTGGTTGGCCACCCCTGTTGTAAATCAATCCTACTTCGAAGTTCTGTAGTGACTTGGTCTCTCATTTCCTCTCTTCCATTCCGTCTCCCCACTCCTTAGAACATCTGCTATTCGTTTTTCCGACAATATTCCTGAAGAGGGTGTCCGGAGATTTACGTTCATGCATTTTTGTTGTTGTAAATCAATACCACTGCGACGTACTCTTGTGACTTGGTCTCTCATTTCCTCTCATCCATTCCGTCTCCCCACTCCTTAAACATCGGCTATTTATTTTTTCGACAATATTGCTAAAGAGGTGGTCCGGAGATGGGATTGGATTTTGAGGAGGCGACTGACAGCTTAGGTTATTTGCGCCATAGAGGACAGGTAAGGGAGGAAGGGTGGATAGAAACCCAGCGTCGGCATTAGGCTGCTCTTAGCGAAAGGCGCCATGGGGACCACGGTTTAACGTCTCATCCGAAAGACGGAGTACTGTACTTGAAGTGCCCTCCTCAAGAATCTCATGTAGGGACCGGGTTTCCTCTGAAAAACATCCTCCTCTACAGGGATTTGAACCCTGGCCGTCCGTATAGTTAGCCAGTACTATAGCCACCACACCAACACCCCCAGAGATTAACGATCATATATTTCTGTTGTTGTAAATCAGTACCACTGCGAAGTGCACGAATGACTAGGTACGCAGTCAGACACATGGGTCAGGTGTGTCCTCTAATGGCCGCTTGTAAGACCATTTAGCTATGGAATCAATAGTTATGAGATCCATCAAGTTATAGATCTAATAAAAATTTTCGAGTTGCAGGAACACATCTACTAGTTGCATAACTTATTCATCTGTAGTTAAAGGCTTCGAATATTTGATCTAATCTTCTACCGCCGGATAAAACTTAAGAAATTGGAATGTGCTGTAGTAATTTGTAATCACATGATGCATAGTGGTCTTCGTATTCGGAGGATTTTTATACCTTTGGTTTTAACTGAGGAAGTCTCACGGGCTTTTCATAGTGGAACCATCGGCCCGTAGCCGAACGCTGAACTTCTCTGCGCTGACCCACCGACGAAAGAAAGGTTTCTGCTATCATTTTAATATAATGAAAATAGTCTAACCGGAAATATAATGCGGTAGGTGGGCGGATAATCTCGTATAACGCCTCGGTGCGTGAAATTACGGATTCAGGATGAGGCATCGCCTCAGTGTCTCTCCGCATGCTGGTTATCGCTTACTAGAAGATCGTTGCTCGCATTAGATAACTTGGCCACATTAGGTCGAAGTCCTTAAGGCGTCCTGTGAATTTTCATCGGAATTATCTGAGCGGTCACCTCACGAGGAGTTTCTTTGTCAAAAAACTAAGCGTCCGATGGTTTTGTTCGTGTTTCTGACAGCTTTATTATCACTTTGTTCTCGACTAATTGCAGCGCCTTTATTCATATGCTCGCATTGGAATCTAAGCCGGTGGAGTATTTGGGGAGGTAGCTTTTAACGATATGAAATTGATAAAGCTAAGGTGAATAATATATATACGACGGCGAGAAATTGTATATTCGTTTGGCATTCATATATGCGACTCAAATGATGCTTCACTTGGTACTAGTTTCTAAAAGACAAGGAATTTCTATACTTGCGTTGTAGGAAAGCGGTGTTCAAGTGTTTCTCAGCCGCGAATTCAGCCCCTGGTAACTCTTTGATTTGTGTGCTGAAAAGTAATATTTTCTCGATGATCGTTAATCTTTCTGTAGACGCAAAAGTTGTCTTAATACCACATACCTTAAAAGTATTGTAACAGATTGCGAGAGAATGGATGAAGGTCGGAAAACAAAACAGATACATGATACCAAATTGAATGTGTGAGAGAAAGAGGTTAACATGGACATTCATCTGTCAATCTGATTGAAGAAACTCGCTAAGTGGAGGAATATTAGTAGTGTTGAGCCTGTTTGAAGTATTTAACGAACGTTAGGGAAGCAAAAGGTGTTTGCATATATAGGCAATCATGGAGGAAGTTATTCGAAGATGGCCAGTTACATATGCCTAGCTTGTGTAACTATGCTTTTTGAAATCGAATGACTTGAAATTTTTTTCCAAGAACGCTTAGCCCAGGTTCACGTGCATGGGAATGGATTCCCTTTCCGCGTTTGACAGTTTCCGTTTAACACAGGGTACCAATGCATGTGAAACCCTATTACGATCGCCGGGAGCAACTTTTTTCCGGATAAGACAGGTTTTCTTTCAGCTCAGGTCCCGCTTAAAGAAGGTTTCACGATAATAATAATTCGTGTTCTCGAAGGCGCAGGCGCAAGGTTTATCCCGCGCCAGACGCGTATTTCGCCGATCTCATGCGTTCGGATCCCGGCTGTTCGCGTGTGCGAGCTGTGCGGGAGGCCCGAGCAGTGATAGAGGTGAAAGTTGGGTTAAAGTCGTATATTTTCACTCCGGTGGAGAAACGACCTCTCTCGGTGCTAATTGAAAAATTTATTGTGGGCGTTTTCTCTCGCTTCTCCACCCCAATCCCCACCTATTCCCCATGATTGATTCGGATCGCTTTATTTATGGATTTTGGAAATGGGGGCAGGGCAGGAAGGCGGTTGGATGTTTGTGTAGTTTTTTTTTTTTAATTCCGCGTGCGTGGGCCCTGGGAGACATAAACCACGCCGGGATGTACTTGTTCTCGCGCGGTTCAAAACGCCTTTTATCATTGCCGCGGCTCGCCGATGTTGGCTCTCTGGCCGCCGATTGTTACCTGCCTGCCTGCTCGCTTGCTTTTCCGCGGATATTCATTCGCTTCCCTGAAAACTTTCGCATTGACTGCGCGTGTAATATTGAATGGCGGCTGAGTTCAGAACCATGGATATCGTATTTATCTGTAGAAAATGCTCGCGACGATTTTTTTGTATGATTAAATGCTACTAGAAAATGATTTTGCAGCTAGGATTATGTTTTAATTTTCAGTCTCTCAACGACTAAACCTAAAAGATAATGGATGCCTTCCGCTCTGTCAATAAGGACGAAGATTTTGCGTGGACTATTAATTTTCAAATTTTGTTTGTATTGGTAAAGATTGCTTCCTTTCGATAATAGTGTGTCATATTTGCTAAGCACTTGCATGCATCACTGGAGAAATTTGCAATTTATGTGTATTCAAAACGAGATATCAGCATTACTGCGACGTCAAACCTCTACATCCAAAAAGTTGTATTTTATGTATGTCATTATTAAGAAATCTTTGTGACTTTTTTTGGGTTGAGAAATCAGTCAAATGACCAATCCTTAGGACTTCGAGTCTCATCGTCCCAGTCGTTGATAATGCTAATCGATTTTATGAGTTAATTAATCAATGGTATTATATATCATTCACATTCTCCAACGCTTAATCGCCAATATATTTGACCCCTATAGCTAAATCTACGTAATAATGTCATTGACACAGGCAACCATTGTGAATGTAGACCTTTTTTTTTCTTTTCACAATTTTGAAGTTGTGCAAAGTATAATAAGTTCTCCGTGAAAGTGAAATCCAGCATCCCTCTATGAAAGATACCTGAAGTGTGTGATCGTTTAGTCTACTCATCAGCATAGGGCGATTCCTTTTTGTATTAGTTGGTAATATAGCAGATCATTTACCGATGTAGTATTTACCAGCGTTTTGCATTTGCATTGGATTTTTTCCATTTGATTTTAATATAGGAGGTCATTTACCGATGTAGTATTTAACAGCATAGGGTTATTTATTTATTCATTTACCTGCGTAGGGTGATTCCTTTATGCATTAGATGGTAATGTAGGAGATCATTCACCAATGTAGTTGGACTAATGACCAATGAATTATAACTAGTCATAGGTGGACCATATACGTCGAAGCGCTTTGTGAAATAAAGCGTTAATGGACCGAATGTAACTTTATTAATTCAAGCAAGGTGGCCGTCCGTTCACATTTTCAATTTCCCGCTGTTTTCCTCAACGCGCCACCGGATTCGTGGTGTATTCCAGGTCTGATAAAAAAATATATTTATCCCAGGGACGTGAAAATGCTCGGCTATTAATTATGGCGATGGCGAAATGAGGAGTCGTGCGGCCCCGAACGTGTTTTTCGGTCCTTTTCCTCCCTATCTCCCCCCCCCCCCCCGACTCAGACTCAATCCAACCGGACTGGTCGCCCGCCTTAACTACTTTGGCCCGGCCGCCCGCCTGCCTGCCTGCCTCGTCGACCGCCGCCGACGCCGCGCACTACTCCGCCGGCTCCCGACGCGCCAAAAAGCCCCCGATCCTCCCCACCACCTCTGTCGCCCTCCCCCCCCGGTCTAACCGGTTAGGTTTCGAATCCTGCTCGAGGCATGGGCGTTCTCCTTGCCATTAATCTCCCCCTTCCTCCCCCCCGCCCCCAAGGAAGGGGGGGGGAGCCTCCCTCACTCATCAACCACCTCTGCTGCCCGGGGATGGACCGCGAGGGAGAGAAGTGTGTCGTAAACTTGACGTTTCTTATCCCCCCCCGCTTCCCCTCGGAATCCCTCCACAGCGCATGCGAGAGCGCGGCCAAAATGTATCAATCATATCTATTAAAATGACGGCCGCGTTGATAAGGAGCTCTCGAAGCTAAATAAATGATAACACCAACTATGTATCAATCCACAGATTTACTTTTATTGGTACTACTAGTTTTGACGCTTCTGCGTCATCTTCAGGTACAAGTTTCTCAAAACTTGGTCACGGTATATATATGCTGAAAAGAGAAAGAAGGGTGGGGAGGAGGAAGAATGGGGGGGGGCTTCTTTCTCTTTTCAGCATATGCAAGGGTAGTATGATATTTAATGCTGAAGCTTGAAGCGATCTGTCAGCAATTCAACGTAATCTTGTCTCGTAAGTAAGTGACTCGACGGAATTGGTTGAAATTGTGATCGTGGCCGTATCAAAGATGGCCATTGCAAAAAATAACAAGATTACGTTGCATTGCTGACAGATCGCTTCATACTTCAGCATTAAATATCATACTACCCTCGTATATATAAATATAATAATATATATAATATAAATATATATATATATAAATAAATTACAAATCTTGTTTAATGCCGGAGTAAGATATATGTGTAATACGAATATTTACGAACATGTAACTCCTTATTATGTGAAATTGAAGTGGATGAAATTGGAACATAGAAAAATATTTAAGTTATCTGTGTTCATCTACAAAATATTATCAACTAAAGCCCCTGATTATCTGTATAATTATATTATTAGAAACCAAAGTGTTCCTGGGAGACAAGTAAGAGGAAGAAGACGATTTAAAATTCCAAGGTGTAGAACTAATATGTATCAGTTATCCACAATAAATTATGGCCTAAGAATATGGAATGGTATTCCTGACAATATTATAAAATCAAACAATGTATATAAATTTAAATCGGAAATGTTATCTTTCTTGTATAGAAAATATTATTGTAGCGCAGTGTGAATTTCATTGTACACTTCATTTTTTGTTAATTTCTATAAAAAATCTCTCTCTTCCTTACTAATTGTTTATATATTTTATTAGCTTGCACTATAGTCATTGTAAATATTATTGTATTAATGCTTAATGTGTGTTTATTGAATGTTCATATTTGCAAACTGTGGTGTCCTGAAAAAATAGTATTTTTGCCTCAGAGTTTTTCAGTTAAACTGTACTTTGTTCCAAAGGATATGTAGTCCTTGAACAATAAACATTATTATTATTATATGCTTAAAAGAGAAAGAAGCCCACCCCCGCCTCCCCCATTCTCCCTCCTCCCCACCCTTCTTTCTCTTTTCAGCATATATATACCGTGACCAAGGTTTGAGAAACTTGTACCTGAAGATGACGCAGAAGCGTCAAAACTAGTAGTACCAATAATAGTAAATCTGAGGATTGAAACATAGTTGGTGTTATCATTTATTAAAATGGACTTCCACAAGGTTACGCCTGAAACGATTGAAATCAGCTCTCAAAGCTTTCTTCTCCGCGTGTGCGCGTTAGTATTTTTTTCACTTTTTTTTATTTATTCCCTCTCTCATCCCTTTCCGAAACGGCGTAATTAGTGGAGACGTCGGGGGTTTGGGAATAGACTTGTGGAGTCTAATTGCGGCGACATCGTAGGGCTGCTCCCGGAGATAAATGAATAAGGATCTCGTTAAGTATTCCCCACCTCCTTTGGCGCGGTGGGCTGCCTGCTTGCTGCTTCTCGTGAGGAACTTGCGAGCTTCGCCGTGTGAGCCAAGCGGACGCCCTCCGACGTTTATTCTCTGCGGGTGAACTTGAATTTAGAGCTCCGGGACGCTTTGGTTTCTTTTTCTGAAAACGGCAGCAATTAATAATCATTTGAAGCGAAAAGAAAGCGCCCTATATATTTCTTAAAGACGCTCATACTTTCATGCTTAAGCATCGCTCTTGCGGAGCTATTTCGAAAGATTTTCTCGTGGTGCACGAAAAACTTGGTGTGCACAATTTGATTCTGTTATATGTCCGTGCCTACCTTAGGGTTTAGTTTTGACGGCAACTGAAGTCTGATATACCTGATTGTCACAACTCGGCGATCATAATATTCTCAATAACGGTAAATCATTTTGTTTATTAATAATCAAAGCCGAAAACATTACTACTACCAAAAGTCCCTTGAGGGTTGAAAATTGTTGCTAGCATTTTTAGAAATTGTATGTCTAATGCTGATACCTGTAGCGGGTTTTTTTGAGTATTCGACGTATTCCCAGAACTCGATTAACCGCTAAGAAACCAGTGAAAAAATGTTATTCGAACGTAGAGTTTAGTTTTTGTTGAACTCGGTTGGTTTTTGAATCCTTGAACTGTCGGGAAAGAATGTACCGTCAACTTGAGTTTCGTTTCTTAATTCTGAATTTCTAGTGTCGGAGCCAATTTTCTGGCCCAGTGTTAATAATGCATCTATGTTAGCACTGCCCTGCTAAGCTAAAATACAGTAATTGAATCATTGTTGGTTCTGAATTATTGCTTACTAAAGTTTTCCTCTTCGAGTCTTCGATTCTTCATCAAGTCCATCATCGAAGAGATTGAAAGCTTTAGTTGATGCTTAGATTGCCAATTCGAGAAGATAAATCATAAGGGAACAAAAGTAATGTGATTATTTGTGAGAAATACTTGTAGTTACTGTTATCTGGCCTGTGGAACTGACATCTATACTGTAGATACGGTGAAAGCAGCACTTTATGTCTGGCAATACGTTAAAGATATGTTTTTTCTGTTTAGTTTTTTTTTAATCCTCGAAGTTATAAATAAGGAAATGAAATATTAGCTCAAAATGTGTCATTTTGTCAGTTATTTTGTGACAGGCTTAGGAGGGCAGAATTTGAGCTGGGCTGAACGCCAGATTGCGCCAAGTCGAGATGCAGAACGATGAAGACTTATAAGATTACTTATAAGAACTTAGAAGACTAATATAGCTGGAGGGCAAATATTCGTTTCATGTCTTTCAGGACCCGATGGAGAATCGTACATATTCACCCTCAGCCTCCTTCCAATGGAGACGATCACTTACATGTATTCTTCTTGCCCTGGGACTATCAACCTGCGCCTCTTTATGGAATTACTTGCGCCCTCAGACTTAGGTGACAAGAAATGGTTTCCGACTGAAAGATCATTTCATTTGGTTACTCTACAGGCTAATTGATTATATTTCGTCCAGAATGCCTATCCGATTCCTTCCTCTTCCACGCTTTCCCTTTGTTATGCCCTCTGTCAATCACTTCAACATTCCCGCTCTTTTCATCGTCTTTTTTCCCTCAGGGAGATTATTTGGCCTGGTACTTCCTTTAAGCCAATAATGACCACTGTAAATCCGGTCTTGATCGCAGGAAAATAATGAGTCTACGACTTACATATTTCTCATCTATTCATCTATTAAACTCCACTTTCTCAGGCGAGATATCGTAGAACAGCATACTGAGTAAAAACTCAAACGATTTCGTACTGTCTACTAATTTTAATTTCACCTCTTGCTACACGTGTTTCAACTGAACAACAGTCATCCTCAGGCAAGACTTGCCTTAGGATGACTGTTGTTCAGTTGAAACACGTGTAGCAAGAGGTGAAATTAAAAAAAAAATTAGTAGACAGTACGAAATCGTTTGAGCTTTTATTAATCTATTGTTCTTCCTCTTCTCTCCTACTGTTCCCCTATATGATCAATGTCAACTAATGTAAAATTCCTGCAACATATCACTTCTTCGCACGTATTGTTAAAAAATAGAGTGCCAAATCTCCACAACCTACCCTCTGACGATGTCTTGTCGTCACTCTCTGTGAATAAACTTGATAATATCTTCCTTAAAACTGATCTTAAACTTATCCATAGCACACTGAACCTGACCATTGACTGCCCCGACCTTGTTTCCTTGATAAATTTCAGAATGCCCGCCAGACACACTAGGGCTCACTCATTGCATCATATCCCTATTCCCAGATATCAATTACCAAACGCTCCCTCATTTTTCGACTCTCTTCTCTTGTGAATTCCCTTCCTGAGAACAGCGACCCTTTCACCTTTTTTTTCCAGCGTCTCCGCTAACCTAGCAATATGTCATTCTTAAAGTAATTTCTAATATCTCCCCATGTTGGATTATTATTTGTTGCCTTCTTCTTGTTATGCTTTTACATTTGTGTCCCTCTTTGTTTGTTATAATTTCATTCTAAAACGGCGTCATGCTGTATGTGATCTTTCTGTCAAATAAATAAATTATGCTCAAATGCGGTGATTGAGAAAGCATGGTCGGGCGGATTGAGCAGCACCAGAATTACGCGGTGGTTTGGTAGACAAGCCGCGCGTTCTTTGAAGCGTATTCGTAAAACACTCCTGCTTGGTGGCCTTGGAAGAAATTCCCTCGGGGGAAATCTTCGTCGCCCGCATGTAAGCATTGCATTTAGTGGCCGTAAAGTGATTTATTTCCACCCACTCTCCTTCCTTCCGTATGATGGATATTCCTATTTAAAAAGGTTACGAATTAATTGGTGAATAAATTTTCGCACACAGCCCTGAATGTGTTCACCTAATGTTGCTCTATTTTCACGGCAAGGTTATCCATCACATAGATTCTACACTCCCTGTCGACCACTGGGCAGTAGCAACCATTACGCTCTGAATTATTGCGGTGCGGCAAAACTTTGTAGCCCGAGAACTAATGTGCGATTGTCGGACGTGAAACTCGAGAAAGAGCCAATCTTACGGATCACCTTGGGTGCTTAGGACTTCAGGCGTCGTGAGCATCTCATGAAGTTGTCGTACCTGAGATCGTAAGTCTCCCATGTTTATACATTAATTATTTGAAAATTAAGTTTTCACGAGGAAGTGGATTATTCATCTGAAGGAGGAAGGATAACTTCTCTGCGCCTCTAACGAATTTGATGATATCATCCTGTATTGCGCTTTCGCTGATTCGTTTGTTTCGGCCGCGCAATGTATCTCAATACCCAAAACGTCTATCTCACCCTCTGAGTATCTTAAATGGCTGAGGAAAACATTTGCATACATATAGGTTTTATATATTTGGACGTGATTGTAGTTTGAGGTACCAAATTGTCATAACACGGCTATCAGAATATTCTCAATAATGTTGAATCAATTTGTGTATCAATATTAAAAGCGGAAAACATTACCTGTACCAGAAGTCCCTTAGGAGCTGAAAATGATCGCTGACGTTTTCAAAAATTTTCTGTCCTCTGTTGATACCTGTAGCGGGTTTTGGAGCATTCGGGGTATTCCCAGGACTCGATGAACCGCTAACAAACCAGAGAAATAAATGTTTTTCGAACAGAGATTTCATTTATTCAACTTGGTTGGTTTTTAAAGCATTGAGCTGGTTTTTGAAGTACCGTCAACTGGAATTTCGTTTCTTAGTTCTGAATTTCTAGTATCGGAACCAATGTTATGATTCAGTGGTCATAAATAGTCTCTATGCCACATCATCCTCATGTGTAGCGTTCCACTAATCATATGGATGCTGCTCGTCCAATCTCCTCTTCCCAAGTCCCTCCGTTACAATTGTTCGTCATGAGAAAAAATGGCATGTAAAACTGTTAAATATTGTATCGGATAAATATCGTATGAGCGATATTCGTTGAGAAGCTTGTAGTGTTCGACTACTGTGTACATTTTCGTCTCTCCGATATATCTATCCTCACCACCTCTATCTGTTGATACCTTGGTCGGCAAACGGAATTAGTGTAATATAGTTGTATGAAAACAAACGAAATTAGTGAATATGTTACCGAGCTATATGTAATTGTTCATCTCGTGAAAAAATGGCCCGGAAAACTGTTAGGTATATATATATATATAGAATGGATGATTTTCAATACTATGCTGATAGTTTACTTTTGTTAAAATTTTCGTCACCCCTATATTTCTATCGCCTCCACCTCTACATATTTAAATTTTGGTCAGCAAACAAAATAAGTGTGATTATAGGACCAAGTTATAATCGTTCGTCATGAAAAAAATGGTCCACTACACTCTTATTTCTATCGTATGGACGATGTTTTAAGACTGTAGACGATGGCAGTGTTTGATTTATCTTATAATTTTCGTCGTCTATATGTATCTATCATATTCACCTTTGTAATTTGAAATCTTGGTCCGCAAACAAAATAAGTGTGATTATAAGAACATGTTATAATTGTTTGTCATGAAAAAAATGGTATACTAAGCTCTTATTACCATCGTATGGCAGATGCTATAAGAGAGTAGATGATGGTAGTTGTTGACTAATCTTAAGACTTTCGTCTTCTCGTTTGTATGTATCGTCTCCACCTACATATGTTGAAATATTTGTCGGCAAACAAAATAAGTGTGAACATACTACCAAATTATCGTTGTTCGTCATGGAAAAAATGGTGCTCTACACAATTATAACAATAGAATAGAATATATACATATTAATTATGCCCTTGGAGCAAAAATTATTACAAAAAGTGAAATGCTTGGCTCAGCAAAGATTACGACAAACGATTTTTTATGGGCAAGAAGATATGAATACAATACGTTAAAAACAAAGAAATAGATTCAATGATTAGATACGAAAACAAAAAAGAGGAAAGATAAGGAAAAAATATCACAATTTGCAGGCTGTGATTTATTGAGTACATTAAGTTATATTTTGCTCTGCATTGAGTAGAGTCATGAATAACATAGTTTTAAATGTATAAATGGAACTCTTATTTTAAAAGCTATCGGGCTGAGAATTTCAAAATTTGTTGGCAGTAATGAAGAACGACTTTTGATAAACAGTTGTTCTAGGAATTGGATATCGTAATGAGCAGTCGTTTGTACGAGATGTCTTCTGGGTAGTTTCTGACCTGGCCTTAAACATTTCTGTGAGGTAATTTGGGATTTTCTCCTTAAAACTATTGAAGAGAAAATTATCGCCTTGACGGTTTTCGATGTGATGCTGACATCGCTTGATAAGTCTGAAATTGTTCGTCTCCTCGATGTAGTTATCTATCGTCCATATTTGTTTTTGTGTCGACGAACGATTTTGGAAATTTTATTGTTTTATAAATTTATATTTATACCCCCGAAAACAGCACAACAAAGGCCTATTACATCGGGTGATTAACAATTAACAATAGACGAACACCTGCACCCATGTCCTGAGTGGTGAAAAACCACCCAGATGGGACTCGAACCCGCGACCCTCGGGACTGACAAGCGAGGACTTAACCTCGGCGCCTCCGGAGCCGAAATGAGAGCATCGCGCCACCAGCCCCATAGCTGCCGAAGGTTCTCCCTCTTAAGGTGCCGGCAAGGAGTGGATGAGGAGGTCTGAAGGCGCCTTCACTTATATATATGCGCCTAATAATGCGTGCCTCCCCCGTCCGCCCCCCCTCCCCCCAAACCCTCTGGATTGGTGCCAGAAACACACTGCAGTTATTCCCCAGAGGCGGCGGCTCCACTGCTCTTTCCCCCCCTCCCCCATGTCCCTCCCCCGCCCTCCTCCCACCAACCCCTCCCTCTCTGGCCAACCCTTTCATCCACCCGTCGCCTTCCCCCCTCGCCCCGCTTCTACTCCGCGTATTAGACTCAACAGTGGGTGGCCACCGCACCCCCACTTCCCATTGCTCATCGTCTTTCTCTCTCTCCTCTCCAACGCCCTCCCGCCCCCTCCGCCCCACCCCTCTCTCCTTCACCATCCCTCCCCCTCCCTCAGGACCCAAGAATTATACGACGGTGACGTCACGGGTGGGGGAAATGTCTTCCATGGACCTCTCACGACTCTTTAAGAGAGGGACTCCGCCATTGGGTCACCCCCTTCATCTTGGTTTCACGGTGTCCACTAGAGGTGGGAATTACGGTACATTTCGAAGATTCGATTCGTGAGATTTGATTCATGTCAATTACTCGTTCTTTTAATTCATTCATAATGAACGAAATGAACCATGGAAGAACCAAATGTCTGCGATGAGTGATTTAACGACGATGAATGATTTTACTACGAAGAATCAAATATCAGCGAGGAACCATATCCAACTAATTCATACCATTGGGAAGCTGCCTATAGGGAGATATTGCGTTGTATGAAATCTGATTTTCAGATTAATTTACATTTACTGTCGAAATAATGGGAGACTTAAGGGACCTGAAGACGCCTATCCTTAGAACATCTTAAACCATGATTCCTGGAGTTGTGAGCCTAAAAAGTCGCCCATAATGCCATGGCGATTGGAGACCATACATTAAGAAACTTATGTACCTACGATATTTGGGTGCATATGGTTGTGTTCCACGTTATAATCAATCAACTCAATATGATCTCCTCTATGAAATTATTCCTTAGTTTTTATTAGCAAATTCTGTATGCCACCAAAAGACTATGGGATGTTTGGAATGTGGCGTGCCCCAATTACGTTGATCTCCACTCATGAACAGCGTGATTTGGTTCATTTTGAACCAAATCAAGTTGTTCTCGATCACTCATGATTCTTCACAACTCTTCACACGCCACTCCACTCGACCAATGAACGAGAACAGCTTGATTTGATTCATCACGAATGATTTGAATGGAGAAAGTGATTTAATTCATTTGGTTCATTCCAATGAATCGTTCAAAGTGAACGAATCACTCATGATCGACACAGCTCTAGTGTCCACTGACCGGGAATATTAGGAATTATTCGTGAATTTTCAGCGCCGGGAAATGTTGGTGGATTACATTCGTGAATTTTTGGTTTGAGTGGGGAATTTGAAAAATTACTATTTAAAGACAAATGACGCCTTATTTTTATAAATGATATCAACAACGATGAGTTTGATATATCCATTAAAACTGACTGAAGAAGCCTTGGTCATCTGTTAAAAAAAATTAAATCGCGGATGAAAAAAATTTTACATCATTTTCCTACGAGGCTGGATCGCGGAGTGGCGCCTTATACCATCAGATCAAATAGGAATGCATATTACGTCTGAATTTCAACTCTGCGACAGTTGCTGATTGCTCCTTGGAAGTGTTCTACTAATTGTAGCCGTAAGGTGTTGAGAAGGTTGGTTATTAAATTGAAATGCCTTTTCGAATGCCATTCCTTGGATAGCATCGACATCCATGCGCAAGTCCCACCCGAGTTTATTGCATTTCATTTCCTCTAGCAGTAATCCCCGACATATAGGACAGAGAGCTGTGGACGGCTTTCTAATGCGTCGAATAGCCTAGAAAAAAGGCGAACATGAACAGTGTCCACTTAATCCTCTGCAACATTTGAATACTTCTTGCCCAGCCTCTTGTCGATACAGTGTTACTCTTTGCCTTTGTTGTGGATGCGGGAACATTTAGTGGAATTGGAAGGCAGCGGGTTATTATGATCGAAATGCGAAACCTACCTGTTTCGCATCTCGTGAGTTTAAATATTACTCCTTTATTATCCTCGTACCAGCCAGTGGTATTAGTAGATTACTCCGTGTATGATAATGAGAAATCCCTGCAGAGGCGGATTTTTTTCAGAGGAAACCCGATCCCTACTTGAGTGTCTTGTGGAGGGCACTTAAAGTAGAGTACTCCGTCTGTCGGATGAGACGTTAAGCCGTGGTCCCCTTGGCGTCTTTCGTTAAGAGCAGGCTAACGCCGACGCCGGGTTTCTATCCACCCTTCGTCCCTTACCTATCCCCTATGGCGCAAATGACCTTAGCCGTCGGTCGCTTCCCCAAATATCCAATGCGATAGTGAGAAGATCAACCTTAATGCCGCCATGGCTAACTGAAGTCGTTCTTTAAGTTATAATGAAGTACAGAATGCTGTGATAAATGCCTGTGTCAATATTGTGTCTAATATCAACCATTGAAATCAAATCAAGCTGTTGATAATAATAATTTAATAACAATTCTTTATTGTTCTGTTGGTCCAGCAAGAGACAAAGAACATGGTCAAAGATAACAAGGAAACAAATACCTTTACATAATGCAAATAAAACCCTTACAAAAAGTCACATTACAAATTATCACTCTTAAATTCATCCATATTGTTATAGCACTTGTGTAACAGCAGCTTCTTAAGTTCGAATTTTAAAATCTTGACCGTGGATTTATTTTTTAGACTCGTTGGTAATTTGTTGAAGATAAGGGTGGATGAGTGATGTGGTCCCTTAGAGTTTGCACAAGATTACCACCTCAAATACATAATATCTTCCATGAGTGAAATGATCATGCACAGTGGAGTTGGGAAGAAACAAACCAGGATTCATTTTTTTTAAATTATGCACAGTAAATATTATATAAACGCGGTAGTGTCGTTATGTTCAATTTAAAAAAAAACAGTGGCTTTCCTGGAGTTTTGATGGATACTGCTGCTATGGCTCTCAAAGAACTCGATTCAATATTAGTGCTACATCGAAATACCACACCATAGGACAAATTGGTATGGATTTTGGCATCGTAAACTAGCTTTAAGATGTCAACAGAGGTGGTAGAGCAAGTTTACGAGTAATGAAAATTCCAGTTGAAATTTTAGGGCACACGCTTTCAAATTATTTATTCAGGGAATAATCTCAATAAAAAAACGACTATTGGTTTATGGAATAATCTACATACTATCCTGTGAGTCGCATCTTGGGCGTGTGGCAGGGGGTATTAGGTCACCAGCCGTGTAAAGATGTAAGCTTTTGGCAGGTGGAAAGGTGACGTGTATTATGGGAGTGTATTTCTGAATTTCTCGAGCATCCTAAGCCTAGCGTGTAGCCTCCGAGTCTTTAGGGGCTCCCACCTTAATCCATCTAAAAGTTGTGAGACACTATATGTTCGATCGTAACAGTTTTTGACGAAGCGGGCTGCTTTTTTATTGTATTTTATAAATTTTTTGGTTAAATCAAACAATTCGGCAGTACTTACTGCGGAATTGAGCCGTGGCATTCTAAAGCTGTCAGGTGTACGTGGTCGAAAAGGTGCGAAGGCGGACTTATTCATTCAGTCAGGGATAAGTTTCCTATCTTTGGAATCAAATTTCTAATGAATGCATCCATTAAGGTCTTGGAGGCCACCCTCTGGGCTAGTTACTTGGACATGGATGGGCAACTCCCCATCTTATCAGTTGCAAACAATCTGCTCTAATTAGTGGTAAAGGTATTAATGCTCGACTCTTACAAGGTTGATGAATAGAATAGTTTGTTAGTGATCCGCAGAAAACCTTAAACTTAACGCTGATTAATTTTGGGCCCATCTGATTGTAGTTAAATGAGTAGTACCTTTTAATTAGACAAAAGCTATCTAAGGTCGAATTCACGAGCGTTAGATAAAGCCCCAATTGTATTCTACGGCAAGGATCCATATTAATATTTAATTTGGAGCGTTCAGCCCCACTGCGTATCAAGGCTTGAGTGCTCAACCCTGTAATTTTTTGCCTTTTCATTCTCAATTATTGATTAGATTTTTGCTTTTCCCTTGCAAAATTCTCCATCCAGCCACTTGCGATTGTCCAGAACTTGTTCGCATTGATCCAAATGGGATTGAATGCTTATAATAACTTTTGGAGCGACCAAGCTGTTGAGCAGCTTCTCTCAATATTCTGGTTGTGGTCTATCAACTCCGAAATTCACTCAAATGACGGCGTGACAAATAATTGGCTAGGATAGGATGCTAAAAGGTGCTTTTTGGATTAATAATTGCTCTAGAATGTGTAGAATTCACTGCCAACTCCATGTCTAAGCGGTACTTTAATATGGTTGAAGTCTTTAGTGAATTGAAACTCTTTATGTACGTATCATCTTTCCTCCGAATTTCGTCAGTACAATCGCGAGATTTTATTCCTCTCTTACGGCCGGTTGCAAGAAAATTTAGTTATGGAATCAATAGTTATGAGATCCATAAAGTTACAGAACTGAAATATATTCGGGTTGCATGAATACATCTATTAGTTACTTAACTTATTTACCAATAGTTAATAGCCTCGAATATTTCATCTAATCTTCCACCGCCGGATAAAAGTTATGAAAGTTTAGCCTATGAATAATTGATAATGCACATTAAAATTAGTCGGTAAGAGTAAACAAACTGGTCACTTGCCTCAAAACTACTCTTTAATCAAGTAATTAAGACTCCAAGCGGTTCATTACGCATCCGCCATCTTGGCTACTTATGGAACTCATAACTCCATGCCATAAGTTATGAGACCAATGAATATATAAAATGGTTGTGCAACACTTATTGAATGGTTGTCATGGCTTATGGGTCCTATAACTTTATGGAATACATATGTTACGTTCCTGCAACTGGCCATTAGTCTTCCCGAGACGTGTTAGAGTCTTAAGATTGATGTTAAGAGAAAAGAGAGGGTTCTAATAAATAGTCTGTAGTCGTGAACGAAAGGCGCCCAGGCTAGAAGAGGCGGATTAGAGGAGTAATTTGTTGTAATCGATCTGGAGAAGAAAGTGTTGACGCTCTTCCTCCTATTTCTGTCACGTCGGCCGAAGAGCCCAATCGGCCAAACTAAACACCCCAATCGCTCGACACTTGAAGAAAAAAAAGAAGGCGGAGTTAGAGAACTACGGAAAGAAACTGGGCACAAAAGGAGGAGAAAGGAAGAGAGCGTCGACACCAGACTTTATCCAGGAATAAAATTAATTCCCTTTCTTTTTCTTCGTAAAAGGGGGTCTGGGGAATCCCTGAACTTATTTTTTCGTACAAAGAATAAAGAATCCTCACTCAAGGCATCTTTAAAACATGCAAGTTGACTTCTTTAGCATTACAGATGGATAGGGGTAGCGATCGGCGATCAATCGCGGTTCGAAATTGAACGGAAAATCGGCAGCCGTCAATTTTTCCTGAGAGTAGAATTTCAATTTTACATCTATATGACGGTTCATTCAAATGAAGTGCTGTTCGCATGAATTCAGTTCAATAATATAATCGACAAATTATTTGGCCGGATGAGGTCATATTGATACAATTGTAAATGTTTCTGTTTTGTTTGTATCGGGTGTTGTTAAAGAAATAAAAGAGAGAAAATCTCCAAAAACCGTAAACAATTGGCACCCTTCGTCAAGAAACACCAAATTTACTGTGTTGGTATGCTGGGAAAACCACAGCAGAGACCAACCGCTGCCTCTCAACCAAGAATACCCCCCCGTGTTGGTTTACGGGAATGTTACTTCCTCGCCAGGGACCAAACACAGACGCACACACACAACCCAAATAGGATCCTTTGCAAGGGCTAATGGGACCCCGCTAAGGATGTTTGGGTTATAACCTGGGATCCTTCTCAGGGCTAATGAGACCCCGCTAAGGATGCCCGGTTATTTACGCAAGCACACAAAATCACTCACTCACACGCACAAATGGGCCCAAATTCTGGGAGAATCAGCTCAGAAAGAGCGTGGTCAAATCAACACAACAGGTCGAGGGTGGGGGTCGAATACGCGTATTTCGGCTACAGAGTAACCCTCTTCAGCGAACCGAAGGTAACGCGTCACTTCAACGCAAGGTTGAAGTGAGGAAGGGTCAAGACATCCGAGTTGTAAATAAAGGTAAACTGAGGAGGAGGGGGGGAAAGAGACATCAACCTAATGGGAAAGAGAGAGGGGGAAGGGCGATAAACAATACGCGAATGGAAACAACCAAAGAAAATGATTGAGGAAGGGGGAGAAGGAAAGTTAAGGGGGAGGTGTAAAAGGGAGTGGGGGTTGCAACGGACGTAAAGTAGAACGTTGGAGGGAGTGGGGGAGGAAAGGGCAAGGAAGTGAGCGGTTAACGGCGTCCGTTAAGAGACGTAACGAATTATTTAAAGTTCAAAACTGAGAAGAGGGAGGAATGAGGGATGGGTCCAGCGTCTCTGTTTAGGAGTTTGGCTTTATTTTTAAATATAAAGATACTCTCGTACGCGTCTAATAGGTTAGGAAATACGCGTATTCGACCCCCACCCTCGTCCTGTTGTGTTGATTTGACCACGCTCTTTTTGAGCTGATTCTCCCAGAATTTGGGCCCATTTGTGTGTGAGTGAGTGATTTTGTGTGCTTGTGAGTGTGCTTGCGTAAATAACCAGGCATCCTTAGCGGGGTCTCATTAGCCCTGTGAAGGATCCCAGGTTATAACCCAAACATCCTTAGCGTGGTCCCATTAGCCCTTGCAAAGGATCCTATTTGGGTTGTGTGTGTGCGTCTGTGTTTGGTCCCTGGCGAGGAAGTAACATTCCCGTAAACCAACACGGGGGGGTATTCTTGGTTGAGAGGCTGTGGTTGGTCTCTGCTGTGGTTTTCCCAGCATACCAACACAGTAAATTTTGTGTTTGTTGACGAAGGGTGCCAATTGTTTACGGCTTTTGGAGATTTTCTCCCTTTTATTACATTGTCTAGCCGTAAGAAGCTCACCCCATCTTCGTGATGGCTTTCCTCGTGTGTTGTCGTTTATTGATAATGAATCCAATATTGCTCCGCTTCCAGTGAGAAAGCTTTGTATATGTATAATCATAAGTACTTAAATTCATAGAAAGATGTTAATTCCTGGAATGCCACTAATCTCGAGGAGTAAGCTCCAGATCCATCTCAATTTGACAATAGTTGACAAACGTTGATGAACATAGCTGCCTTGCCAACTCCAAAATCTTGTAGATATATTCGTAGAAGGATTCATAACATTCAGGGTTAAGGGTCTATCATCTATGTGCCATTGTTTTATTCCTCTCGATATATCTCTTATATTTCTATTATATAATGTGCACGATTACTGTCGCCATTATTCTTCATAATGGGATCTAATTAATCGCCCTTATATCCGGGCAATAACCAGATATCGTCCGTATTAATTCGTTGGTGGTTCAATCGTCGAATAGGATGGGTGCTGCCCTTCATATTGCCTATCTAATGCCGATTCCCTGAAGTCCTGGTTGGTCTTCTTATGTAATTTTCTCTTTACTCTGCCTATCTATCTCTCCCATTGCTTACCTATTGTTACTTATGCCCTATTTTTCCTTCAGTTGTATTCCTCGCAGACCCTTTGTAGCAGAGAGTGCGTCCAATCTCTTTATTCTTTTCACTATAGTGTCCCAAACGGCCCACTTCCGTGTGCTTCTTCGTTTCTTATTTTTCCGTATTATATAGTCGATAATATTTTTAGCTTCACCAAGGTGTTTGTAATTATCTTACATGTTATTACATTGGACATAATTGTCAGCAATGAATGTAGATCAGCTCCCTCAAAATGTTATCATCTATTTTATCGATGTCATGTAAATAGATCCATTGGTCGTTCAATCCTAAGATTGGTTTACTGCAACCCTCCACCCTTCCCGTTCTAATGCTCGTTCCCTTACCTCCTACTATCTATTCCTATATACTTTTCTCTTTATTTGGTTCACGAAGTTATTCCTGGGACTTAGTGAAGCTATTCCTGAGGGGACCTTTCCCTCTATTTAACGTTGGGCATAATTGTCAGCAATGAATATTGATCGGCTCCCTCAAAATGTTTTCATCGATATTATCGACGTCGTGTAAATAGATCCATTGGTCGTTCAATCCTACGATTGGTTAACTGCAGCCCTACTCCCTTCCCTATATAATGCTAGATCACTTACCTCCTGGTATCTGGTTCTTTCGTCTTTATTTGGTCCATGAATTTATCCCTGGGTCTTCCTATTGGGACCTTTCCCTCTATTTTGCCTTTAGTTATGTTCTTCACAAATCTGTCTTGTCTTTGGGTGTGTCCAATTCATCTTGTTCTTCTTTTTCTATGGTGTCCCATGTGGTCATTTCCTCATCTACTCTGCTGTACTTTTCATCTTTTCTTATTTTGTCCGTTCATATGTAAATTTCTTCTTTGGTTCTCTTCCGGTTTGGTTTTCTTCCATGTAAATAGATGTGACTTCGATATGTCGTCATTTCGCTCGTTCCTACTCGGGAATGTCTCGTCACCCTTCCAGTTTCTCTTCCCCGCCGAATCGCCTCTCCGGCCCACATCATCCGATGCAATCCAAAGTGGTGCCGGGAGGGAGCTCTGCCTCCCACTCCCTCCATATCCTCAGTGGCGGCGTCTAACGAGCGAAATTACCCCTTCGCCCACGCCCCTCCACAATCCCCTTACCGCCAGCTAGCTAGGGGGGCGTGAAGAGGAGGGGGCGGTGGTGGAAAATAGGAGGGAGCGGGGAGAGCTTTTCACGTGAGAGAGCGTGTGGGAGTGGCAGTTTTAAGGGGCGATGGGTGCAGGAATTAAGGAATTCCGGGATGGGGTGGGGGAGCGGGGGTGCTTGAGGGGTGTTACAGTGAGTAGACGGACGAGCAGAAGGAGAATAAGGGGAGGATGGGAAAAACGTTTGTGTATACCGTACATGCCGGCGTCGAGGAAGCTACCCAGTTATAAGGAGCAGCATTTCGGGAAGAGTTTAGTAATAGGCTCTTACTCGATGACAGAATTATGTTTTCATTCATATAATGGTTCATTTTTAGTATATTCTTTTACGAGTAAATATGTAGAGTCAACCATTTGAGTTTCAGTTTGTGTCCTCACAGAAATCCGAGCAAGTGGAGCATTTTAGTTACTTGAGTAGTACGCTAGAAGAAAACGGACACGGTAGCAAAGATGTACGGAAGAGAATAGCGCTAGCTAAGGAGGCGTTCAGTCATAGAAGGGAGTTGATGACGGGGACCTTGTGTAAGGATATGAAGAAGAGGCTGGTGAAGAGTTTGATATGGAGCGTAGCGTTGTATGGGGCAGAAACTTGGACCCTGACAAAGGAGAACGAGAATAGGGTGTAGGCATTTGAGATGTGGGTGTGGAGAAGGATGGAGAAGGTGATGTGGACGCAGAGGTAGACTAACGAAAAAGTGCTCGAGATGGTGGGCGAGGAGAGGAAACTTCTGAATGAAATTCGAGCTCAGCAGAGTATGTGGCTGGAGGATGTAATAAGGGGCGATGAGTTGCTCAAAAATGTGATGGAGGGAAGGATGTTGGGTAAGCGGGAATGAGGAAGGAAGAGAATAGGTTTCATGGACAGGATGAAGAAGGGTAGATCGAATGCTGAGGTGAAAAAGGATATATTAGAGCAAGATAGGCCCCTGAAAGTGTAGAGAACCGGGAGAAGATTCTTTGACATTCAACAAAACCTGCCTTAACTGGTAGAATTCTTTAATAGAAATACTAAAAAAGGTAAAAGGTGTTAATGTAGAATGTGGCAGAAATACGAACGGTGTCAGCATGCAGGTATCTTTTCGTTAGATCTCGAAACAGCTCCATGATACATATGTATATTAATTGGGTGGAAGACTGGGCGGATTGGTCTAGCGTAGTTTTTGGCAAGGCGGCATTCGGTCGGAGGCAAGGTGGAGAGGGCGAGAGGTTGGGAGAGAAAGAGGGAGGAAGAGGCTCAAAGGCGGAGGAGGAAGGAGGGAGAGGGTGGGGTTTGGGGGTGGAGAGACTAAAAGAGGCGTCCTGCGTGTACCTATTCCCTTTCCTCATCTTGTGCCCGATTGAGGGATTCTGATGTCGATCGACCCAATGTGTGTCACGGAGCGGAAGGAAGCTCGGAATCAAAGCGAGGTCCCTTTCCCCCACTCTCCTACCCCCGCCCCTCACTACGTCAACCCCTTGGCGACCCTCCCCTCCCCACCCCCCGCTTCATCTCCCTTCTCACTGTACCAACCCCCGCTCTCATCCCCCTTTCCCCACCCTCTTCGCTCCTCACCACTTCCCCCCGTATTTCCTCCTCATCCACTCCGGCCTCTCCCGACCAACCCTCTCCGCTACCCCAATTTCCTCCCTTTTACCACTCAAAATCCTCCCTTAATATCCCCAGCACTTTTCCCTGCCCGCCTCCCCCCTTCCCTCTCTCCTTCCCATTCATCCACTCTCCTTTCTCTCCCTCTCTCGCCCATCCATTTCCATTCCGTATTTTCCGTCTCTCGTCCTCTCTTGTCTTTCCTCCAACTGTGTTTGTGTTTACCCTTCACCGAAACAAAATCGGCGAAATATGTAGGAATGCCTGGTTGTTAAAAGTGTGGCGATTGAACATGAAGGACCTATTTCGTTATCTTTGGTTTAGAAATGTTTCCGTTTATTAATACGGTCTTAAATCGGTTACTTAGTCATTGTCTAACCAGCCGTTTGATTTCATTTGCTAGGCTTGGAATATCTGTCTTCATTCTGACTTTGTGTTTACCCTTCACCAAAAGAAAATGGGCAAAATATGCAGGAAAGAGTGGTTGTTTTTACGCTGTGGCGTTCGAACATGAAGAACTTATTTTGTTATCTTTAGTTGAGAAATTTTTCCGTGTGATGTCGGAAATTCATATGGTCTTACATCGATCACCCAGTCATTGACTAACCACCAGTTAGATATCATCTACTAGGTCTGGATTCTCTGTTTAGATCATAGTGAAAACGGTATCCGGAAACGCCTTCCTGATGTCAGCGTTAACCGAACGTTATAAAACGGTGAGAAGTGTAGCAAACCTTAGTGTAAAATATATTATATAACTTGACAAAGAAGTCTCTTATCTTGAAATAATTTCATTTTCGGTGACATTGTATGTCGAGAACATGGTCGGCAAAAATATAGTGTGGAATGTACAAAGCGAGAAATTTTGTGTCGCGTTTCCACTAAGCGATGCCTGAAACTGTAACTTATATTCTCTTATCTTACTCAACCGGTTAAACGCTGAGCATTCTGTCCAAATGACATCTAGCGCATTCTCAAATGTGATAAAACTAATGGAAAAATTGTGTTGGAAGCCGACTCGCCGGTTACATAAATGGTAAAGATTGCTACAGAATTATACAGGTTTCACGGGTTTAAAATCAACACGGTTCTAATTTTACAACCGCCCTATGTCTGTAGGGCTGAGAAAAGCTATAGGTTAAACAGTTATCTTCTTAAGAATTTTCTCTTAAAACGAACGACAATGCGACAATTAATCAATCAGGTGTGAGCTGCAG
Organism: Ceriagrion tenellum; assembly: GCA_963169105.1. Taxonomy (NCBI): domain Eukaryota; kingdom Metazoa; phylum Arthropoda; class Insecta; order Odonata; family Coenagrionidae; genus Ceriagrion; species Ceriagrion tenellum. The sequence goes on along the minus strand of OY720642.1, from coordinate 71,698,101 downwards.
AAAGTTAGTTAAAAGACTTTTTTTAATTATGAGTAAAGTGGAAATCTATCTATTATTAACAAGACTATGCGCAAGGATTCTAGAGTTTATACTTTCCCCCTTTTGCAATACATATTCACCTCTCGAAGATTTCATTTTGCCGTGTTGAGCATTTATGAGCTATAGTCGCCAACTGTGAGATGGTGACTGTAGGTTGACTACAAGGAGAACAGATCGAGTTGCTACCTCTGTGAAAGTTTTATCATCTCCTTCCTTTTTTCCTAGAGGCGACTCGCGGGGTAGATGTAGTTTCCCTTGCGTAGATATCTAAAGGTGTCATTAGCGATGTTTACTGAAGGTAGTTAAAATCTTCTACCCTCCACTGGCACTTCCATATCGAAGTAGGATTCGCTCCGCTTAAAAGTTCATGGCTCCGGTTTTGGGTCGCTGCTGTCGTGCTGATCCCTTGACATTGTCAATCACAGGTATCGACTTTTTGCGACAATTAATCACTCTGTTCTGAGCTACAGAATGTTGTTAAAAGACTTTTCAATTAGGAGTAAAATGGATACCCATCTATTATTAGCGAGACAGTGCTTAAGCATTCTAGAGTTTATGATTTCCTCCTTTTGCGATTGATATTCACCTCTCGAAGCTTTCATTTTGTCGTGTTGAGCATTTATGAGCTATAGTCGCCAACTGTGAGAAGGTGAGTGAAGGTTTATCTTGCAAAACATCGTAGTCTACGGGAAAAATAAGTAGAGATTTAAATTTAAATGGGTAACGCTCAAGTTGCCGTCGGTTTTACTCGCCATAATTGACATAGGCTTTGCGCTGTGACTTGATGCTTGACTTTATTGACCTCGTTACTCGTTCAGTTACTGTTTTCCTTCCCCTTCAGTTTCTAGTTAACTTTCATACGTTCATTCTTATAATTTTTCTGGCTATTCGGTTAAAATTACTATATTCCATGTCCCTGAAGTTAAGTATGTCTTATTAAGGTCATTATTCTCATATCTCCTTTCCAAAATATACTGACGTAGTGTACATTATAAATATTTATGCCATGCAAGGTGTCTCAGGTGTCAGTGTTTGTCGACTAAATTCAGTACAAATCTTGAATTATTGTATTCAAACATAAAAACTCACCTTATTTACCCTTTGATTGCCAATATCATTGGTTATGAGAACATCATGGGTAGTGAGAACTCTTTATGGTAGCATTCATTCATTAAATGAAATTTGTGCTAATGTGAAGATGGAAAGAATCGTTATCAAGAAGGGCTGCTTTTATGCTATTCACACGTAACGATTTCGTAATGACTGTCTCAGTCAGTCTTTGACACGCAAGCTATTAGAGCGCATGCTGGGGAAAATGTTTGACATATTTTTCTTTTTCTCCTGCTAGGCTGTAGACAGTCTCAATGCGTCGTATACGTCCCAGATTTGGTCAGCTTCTGTAATACTGTCTATAACCATTTCTTTTAACCTTATTGCCATAAGGGATTCGGATTGGTGTGGTGGCTGGAGTATTGACTAACCATACGGACGGCCAAGGTTCAAATCCCTGCAGGGGAGGATAATTTTCGGTGGAAACTCGATCTCTACTCGAGTGTCTTGTGGAGGGCACTTCAAATACAGTTCTCCGTCTGTCGGATGAGATGTTAAACTGTGGTCCCCTTAGTGACATTCGTCAAGAGCAGGTAAAGTCGACGCTGGGTTTCTATCCACCTTTCCTCCCTTACCTGCCCACTACGGCGCAAATGAACTTAGTTGTCGGTCGCCTCTCCTAATATCCAATCCAATCCATTTTTTCCATAGTAAGAAAAATGCGAATTTTCTATTTTCCGTTGTGCCCCAGCCAAAATAATTCCTCATTCAATTAAAAGTTTGTCTAAACTCTCAACGATATTGGCTCTGCTAATTGCAGTATGATCCTCTCTCTTGTTTCCATCGAGGCATGTTCCTTTGAAATCGGCGTTTCAGCTTGTGAGTAGTGGTATTAGTGTGGGAGCGTGAGGTGTGGTGAATGAGTGCAGAGAAGCCTGGCGTAGGAATCTTCTTACACTGAACGGAAAACGCTGAGAAATTTGTAATTCAACATCGCATCGAACGGAAGGATGTCAAGCTAAAGTGCGCTTACGACTGTCCAGTAAGGGTCGGATTATCAGTGAAAATGTTTGACATGCTTGCCTTTAATTGAGCCGTGGTCTTCTGGGTATTGAGATAATCATCTCCCTTCGCTCTGACTATGAGGCCAACTGGATTTTCCCGAAATTGTTGGTCAATTTTTCCAGCCTCTTGGCGTATTTTTGATGGTATTGAATCAATTGCTTGAATTAAGTTAAGGGTAGATGTGAGGTAGATATAAAACTTTAATCCTCAATTTGGAAGAAGTAAAAATCAACTTCGTGAAATTCCACGACGGTTCATTCACATGGTGCTAAGCTCCTAGGTTCTTGATCAGTTTCTGTCAACGTCCCTATTCAAATGATTCAAAATTTCTGTTGGTCGAAGAATCCTCTTTCACGCTCTCTATGTCTTCTGCCCTACCCTTAGCTGTCTTAAATATATACACTTTTCCATTGTAACCGGTCACTATACAGTGTGTCTTTATCTTTTAAATACTGCCACTTCTCGATTTGACCTTTGTCCTCTTGTAACTAGTGAAGTTACGGTTTCAGCCGTAAGATCATGATCTAGTACAATGATTGTTTCTGATGGTGCCATAACGGGTGAAACCAGTCATACTGTATAATTGAACTGTTGTGGAATTTTGACGAGATAAATTCAACTGTCTTTCAGCATGTGAGAATTCTACCAAGTTACGTCAGCAACCTATTTATTAAGCTTCATTGCCTTGTTGTATGTGCCTTTAATTTCGTAAAGATATGTTTTCTTCGCAGCAATGCGTGTTGGGGCCTTGAGCTGAAAACCGTTTAATTCGTAGACGTCGTGTTCTCATCATCCCGTGATGGCCAAACCAATCCTTCAACCCCATCCAAATTTTGTCTAAGCTCTCTCTCCGACATCCACTCTTCCGTTCCTTGCGAACCCTCTTCTCGCACATGCAGAAAACCCTCATCCTGGCGCCCCCTGGCTCCCACTCCTCAGAAATCCTTCCTCCCCCCCCCTCCCACCCTCCTCTCCGTCCGTCCACCCCGTACTCCTCCCTCCCCCCCCCTCTCCTTCGCCCACTCCTTTCCCACCCCCCACCACCCCCCGCCGAAACCCGCGTGACAAGGGCTTTCTTAGTCGCGAGACATTTATCGATCTCTCGCCCCGCGGGCCCCGTGGGTGGGCGGAGAAGGGGGCGGGGGAGGGCGGGGAAGAGAGGGGAGTGGCCGGGAAAGGTTTGGAAGGGGACTTGGTGGAGGGAGAAGTGGGTGAGTGTGTGTGTTTTCGGCGCAGACCTGGAGAAGGACGGGAGGCGTCGGAGTGAAACGTTATCGTTGAAGGGGGTGTTGGGTGAGACGGGGTAAGGGTTGTGATTTCTTACGTGAACGCTGGGAGCCCTCCTTGACACCCTGAAGACGCTATTCTTCGGTATGTGGATCGCGCGTTTAGATGTTGCTGGATGGTTGAATTTAGGTGAATCATTTATGGTTTGGCGCTTCGTGGTATGATATTTTCTCAGTACAAAACCTTAAACCAACTGTTGATAGATGGCACTACTGATCTACCATGTTTTGGAAATAGTTCATAGTTTGGTTACCAGATCTCTTAAGTACAGGTATTTCCGATATAGGTGATACTTTTTATTTTGTTTGTTTCAGTTATGTAGTATAGCTATTGGGCAGTAGATAATTGAATGAATTATATTTCATTTGGCAGTCCTAAGAGCGTGTTGATGTATCCCGTTGAGGGTGTTCTCATTTTGGGGTTTCAAAATATGGTAACCCTAACGTAACGTGAATGATGTACTATTTTCTTAGAAATTTGTAATGGTTTAACAGAAATTTGTATTTCGTTTTAAGGGTTTTGGGTGGGACGGCCTTCCTTGACGCCCTGAAGACTATTTTTCGTTATATAGACCACACATTTAGATTTTTCTGGATGTGAATGATGACATAGCGTGAATGATGTACAATATCCTCAGAAATTTGTATATGGCGCTACAGAAATGTGTGGTTTTGAGGGTTTTGGGAGGGACTTAAAGGGTTGCTTAGCACCACTGATTGCCTTTGTTAAATGGATTAAATGCAATCACGCTAGTGTCGTTTAATGAAACTTCGCTCTTGCGTGTCTTCGGAAGCAGTTTCGTATGAATCAACTGGAACTTGAACGGTTCGAAGGTTTTTCGGGAGATCTGCGTGACCCGTAATAGATTTTAGGTATTACTCCGGGTAAAGATGCCCATTGGTGACTTCAGTGTACTCCAGCGATCATGTTTACGTCCCCTGGTCATATTAATGATCTTCAGGTCAGAAGGTTGAAGTCAGTTCCATGGGAATATTTGTCTTTTTCTTTTAGCATTCTACCGGTTAATGTAGGTCTTGTTTAATGTCAGAGAATCTCCTCCCGTTCCTCTACAATTTCTGGGGCATATCTCGCTCTACAATATCCTTTTTCGCCTCAGCATACGATCTACCCTTCTTCATCCTGTCCATGAAACCCATTCTCTTTCTTCCTCTTCCTCGCTTGCACAACATTCTTATTTCTATCACATTCTTGAGCAATCCTTATAACATCCTCCACCCACAGACTCTACCGATCTCGAATTCCATTCAAAATTTTCCTCTCCTCACCTACCATCTCAAACACTTCCTCGTTAGTCTACCCAACCGTCCACATCACCTTCGCCATCCTTCTCCACACCCACATCTCAAATGCATGCTGCCTATTCTTGTCCTCATTTGTAAGGGTCCACTTTTCCGCCCCATCCAACTCTACGCTCCATATTAAGCTCTTCACCAGCCTCTTCCTTACATCCTAACCCAAGGTCCCCTTCATTAGATCCCTTCTATCTAAACGCCTCCTTAGCTAGCGCTGTTCTCTTACGTATGTCTTTGCCACTATTTACTGGTCTCTTCAGTCCTTCTTATAACATTTGACCTAGTGGGCGATGTCCTGAGGCATGGTGGATTTTTCTCTGAAATTATTACATTACTGATGCAAAAAGGAATTATAGTGCTGAGGATCCATATGAAAGTTGAAGGGCGACGGTCTTAGGACGTTAGGAGATGTTATCAAACGACTGAGGTGCCGTACGGCGGACGAAGCTATGGGCGTGTTAGATCTGGAAAAGGTGTAGAAGCAGTAAATTTAAACTTTTTTGGTACGTCCCTGTAGCACTTTGAGTACGAAAATATCATTTTCGGAGAAAAACACGAAAACCAAACTTGCAGCCGCTACTATTTGGAAGTGCGCCATGTCTTTTGCTTTACATTTCCATCTTTTATGCGATATATTTTTGGAATTAATAAACATGTGAAGCGTCTATTTTATAATATAACTATATTTATATAGTCTTTCCTTGTTAAAAAAGTTCTTGAAATTAAGAGGTGGTTCATCGCTGCGTGAGTCCGCATGGAATCGCTCTTCCCCAGTTGAAAATAAACGCCTACCACCTCCATAAATACTTCTGTTGAGGGACATCTAACCATCTTAAAAATAATAATAATAATAATGAAAAGTGCACTTCCGATCTTTTGTGTGGACCAACCACCCCTCAAAGGGATTAAAAAGTTTCTCTTGTGGATTTCAAAAATTGCATTCGTTTAGCAGTCTGGATGAATTCCTCCTGCTTCATTTTTTTTCTCACCCTCGTTTCTGCTCGCTTTAATTTTTTTTCGCTTCCGATCCTTCGCCCACACCCTATTTCCCGTCCCAAAACTCATTAATTCCTCACCGACAGCCTTTAAAAACCACTCATCCTCCTTAATTCGTCTCACACGACACTCCACCGTGTACCTCGGTTTAACCAGTGAGAGCGTCTCGAGAAATCGGTGACATTACGACGTGACGAAGGAAATAGTGTTTTATTTTTTTTGTGAAAACACTTTTGTATTGCCGTGCGAAGGAGTATCTGTCCCCAATGGTGCCATCTCTCTGTGATGACTTCAGCTGTGTTTCGATGGAAGAGCACATTTTGACAGAATTTTACGAACTTGAACTCCCTAAAAAAAACCTGAACCTACCGAAAAATAACTTTGTATTCGTGGAAGTCTTAAAAAATATTTTTTTAAAGTTCCACAGCGCTGATGAGTCTGCACTAAATTATGTTTCACTGTTTTTATTAAATTAACTGGGTTTTATCACCGTTTCTAATTAACGTTACTAGTGGTATAATTTTATTTAATCCGTGAATGAAACTTGCAAATGATTATTTTGATATATCGTGGTTTTCTATATGCCGTTTATTTACTGTCGTGTCCCCATAGATGTAATGAGACTTTCCAATCATTTCCTGTTTTAATTATTGCCTTTTATTGGACTATCTACCAGATATGCTTGACTATTAAGCTTTCAAAGGCACCAAATTCACGGTTATATTTATTCATAATTTTTACGGAAAAATTACGTGTGATAAATGATATTGACTGGTCGAAATGCTGAGCGTCCTCTGCTGTTGAAGCACCTAATCTCATAGTAACACGGCTACGCAAAGAGAGGGATGCTGTGGGTGATGCTAAAATTTCAAATTATTCTTTTGGTATTTCGTGGATTGATATGTGGATTGCTATGATTTTATGTCCCCATGGATATAATAAGGCTTTTCAATCATTCCCTGTTTCAGTTGTTGCCATTTTTAAAGCACAATCTGTCAAATATGCTTCGTTGTTAAATTTTTAAGGAACCAAATTCACGATTATATCTGTTCATGATTTTTAAGGAAAGTATTTTTTGTCATGAATGAAATTGCCTGATCGAAATCGCTGATGACCTCTTCTGTCGAAGCCCCAAATCACGAAGTAACAAGACTGCATGGTGAGAGGGAATGTGTTGGTGGTGGTAAAATTTAAAATAATTCTTTTGGTATTTCGTGGTTTGATATGTGCCGAATTGATGATTTAATATCCCCATGGATATAATTAGGCTTTCAAACCATGCCCTGTTTTAGTTATTGCCATTTTTAATGCACTCTGTCAAATATGCTTCATTATTCAGTTTTTAAGGCACTCAATTCACCATTACATCTGTTCATAATTTTAAGGAAAATGTTCTTTATTATGATTGAAATTGCCTAATCGAAATTCCCGATGACCTCTGCTGTCGAAGCGCCAAATAGCGAAGTAACAGCACTACTATTTCGGGAGGGAGGGATGTTATGAGTGGTTTGGTTGTCTTTGGTGGTGCTGCCTCCGGAATATTTCCTCTCGGTTCAAATAATCGTTCCTTCCCTGAGAGAGAGAGAGAGAGAGAGAGAGAAAAAAAAACGGCCTTTCCGTGGAAAAGTGTCGCTTCTTCTTACTTTTAACGAGCTTCCCTCTTTTATTATTCGCTTGTCCCCGCCCCCATCGCCCTCGCGAGAGGCGGTTTCCCAGGGACGACCTCTTCATTTTTTTTCTTTCTTCTTATTTTCAGTACTTTCTTTGGGTCTCTTTTGAAGGCGACTTGAGGGAACGGTAGGAAGTGTTTATGTGTGAATAACAGAGTGCGAGAGGATGTGGACTCGAGCTCTGGAATGGAGTATTTAGCGTTAAGACCTCGAGTATTTTTTTTGCCGTCGTTGTGGAAGGCGATAAATGTGTATATTTCTCGCCTTGTTTTGGTGACGCTACCAATCTTTCGCGGCTACGTTGCAGTCTCCCTCCCATTTCACCCACCATCGATCGATTCCGGTTGAATTGATATCTACGTGTACTTATTACCCCGCAAGCCACCACATGAGTGTTTGACGGGGGGAGAATCGTCACCAACTAGAACTACAGTGGGGAAATTTACTTTCACCAACCAGCACCATTCTATCGGTGTGATACAAATGCTACAGAAACTACTAAACTTGAACATGAAAACATGGTGTTTGCCATACTCGGCAGATTTAGAAATATGCGTTAGGGTGCATATGAATTAATCAGCTACTCTACCTTTCAGCTAACGTAATTCAAAGTCTAAACGCAGCCATTATGGTCTCTTATCGATCGCGGGAAGAACGAAATTTTAAACTTATCTGTTCTGTTCTATTTCCCTTATTTTATTCTCATGATCTGATCTACCGTAGCATTTTGGAGTTCGTAGGATATTGAAAACGTCGTCTGAAAATAAGTCTGTTTTAAATGTACCTGAAAGGTTGAGTCTAATTTTCTACCAGTTTTGTTTTTGTATTTACCATAGACCTGGGTTTGGATTATTCTCACGCATTCAGGATGTCGCATTTAACAAGCCTTCACAAGTGCGTGTGGCAAGTGGTGTTAGAAAGCGAGCCATTAATGTGTCATTCTGAAACGAGGAATGGTTATGCGAGTACGTGATTATGTTGCACTCCAGAATTTTCGAGTTCTGTTTCATGGTTGCGACGTAATGGTGAATTTCGCGAAGAGTGTGTGTATGTATACCTGTCTGTCATGGCTCTCCTTTTCGTGTAGGTGTTCAAATGTATCCCTTAAACTTTTCTTTGGTGCACGATGCTGGTGAGCCCCTGAATCCATTGCACCTTTGCGTGATTATTCTTGCTTTTACTAACTTTCTTCGTGATGGTCGTAGATCCTGTTCTAGTGCCTGCGTCAATGTAATAACTTTGGGATTTTCCTCGTAGTAAAGGCTTCTTTCGCCCGTATGGCGTATATTTTGGGACTATCTAATCCTTTGATTGGGATATTTCCATTGATCAACTGTTTCTCTGATTGATCTAAATTATTTTCATCACGTATTCAGTACGAAGGGGATCAGATTGTCGTGATAGCTTAAGCACTGGTTTCTCATACCGAGGGTCAGGGTTCGATTCTCGGCTGTGGAGATTTCTCAGTGAAATCCCGAGTGCGGGTAGTTCTTTAAGTACAGTACTGTGTCCATCGGATTGAACCTAAAACAGTTGTCTCTTTGGCATCATCTGTAAAGAGCTATCAAATGCCGACGCCAGGTTTCTCCTCACCTTTTATCTATTCCGCTGGCACCTATCCGTAAGAAACCAGCCTATCTATCTCCTAATAAACTCCGAGTTCACGGACGCTATCCTGAATTATTAAGGGGAGAGAGTTGGTGTCGTGGCTAGAGAACTGGCTAACCATACGGGCGGCCAGGGATCAAATTTCTGCAGAGGAGGATGTTTTTCAGGGGAAACCCGATCCGATATTGGATCAAACATCCAATCCAATGACTTCTATAGAGCGTTCCATATTATGTTGACAGTATAGGCCATCTGTAGGCGCTGTTACCAAACTTAGGCGCGGGAAACTATTCCCGACTCCTGTCAAAATTTAAATAAATTACCTAGCGTTGTAATATTTTGACATTGAAGACTACTAGATTTACAGTTGAAAATCTGCCTATCATAGCGTTAATTTTGCTTCTGCTTTTGGCAACATCGCATCCCCAGGCGTATGGAGATCTATAGCGCAAAAGGCCCTATGGAAGAAATGACCTTAGCTATTGGTCTCCTCCCAAAATATCCGATCCAATCTATCACAACCGTAAGGTGGCTCTGGCCTTAGGATCACTTATTCCAAAAATTCTGTAAACTTAAATAAAGCACCTTTGAGTGCATTTTGTTAACTGAAGTGAACAAAAAGTAGGGTATCCGGGCTAGTTTTACTGCAAATACGGCCTTGAAAGTGGAGGTTTTAGCATGGCTTTATATGGAGATTGCTCAGATTACAGCAGGAAAACGTCGGTGCATATAAGCGTGAAAGGACATTCTCGCTTTGAAGTTGTCGATCGCTTCTTCAAAATTCAGTCCCTCCGAATTATCAAAGCAAATATGAGTACGAGCTTGCTAAAGTGAAGTAAAATCTTTCTCTGACTAATGTCATCACATTTACCCGCCACCCGGATTTGGATATCCTGCTCAATTGAGGGGTAAAAGGTTAAGAAGAGGCCGTATGGAAGAACGGGATGGGTCAGGGCGCTAAGAAAAAGTCCGTTTACGTGCGCTTGGGAACGAGTTTAAGAGAGAGGCGGGCGTCTTTCCGTCATCGCCCTGTGGATCTTCCTTGAAGACGAAGTCTGGCGCCGGCTCGACCGGGCCCCAAGTCTCGCACCGTACTCCTTCCCCTCCTCCGTAGCTGCCTCCCCCCCTCCACGTTCTCCCTCCCTCCCCCACCATCCCCCGTCGCCTAGCCACAGTCTCACCACTATATAGAGCTGTGTCGATCATGAGCGATTCGTTCATTTCGAACGATTCAGTGGAATGAACCAAATGAATTGAATCACTTTCTCCATTCAAATCGTTCTTAATGGATCAAATCAAGTTGTTCTCGTTCATTGGTCGAGTGGAGTGGTGTGTGAAGAGTTGTGAAGAATCATGAGTGATCGAGAACAACTTGATTTTTTTTCAAATCGAACCAAATCACGCTGTTCATGAATCGAGATCAACGTGATTGGAACAATCCACATTCCAAACATCCCATAGTCTTTTGGTGGCATATAGAATTTGCTGATAAAACGAAGGTATAATTTCATAGAGGAGATCATATTAAGCTGATTGAAAAAACCATACATACATACACAACCATATGCACCCAGACATCGCTGGTGTGTAAGTTTCTTAATATATGGTCTCAAATAGCCATGGCATAATGGGCGAGTTTTTAGGCTCACAACTCCAGGCATCATGGTTTAAGCTATTCTAAGGATAGTCACTTTCAGGTTCCTTAAGTCTCCCAATATTTCGACGATAAAACTAAATTTATCTGAAAATCATATTTCATGCATCGCAATATCTCCCTATAGGCAGCTTACCAATGGTACGGATTGGTTGGATTTGGTTCTTAGCCTTAGTTTGGTTCCTCTCTTATATTTGATTCCTCGTTGTGAAATCATTCATCGTCGTTAAATCGCAGTCATTTGGTTCATTCATGGTTCATTTCGTTCGTAATGAATGATTTAAAAGAACGAGTAATTGACATGAATCAAATTCCATGGATTGAATCTTCGAAACAACCGAAGTCCTCACCTCTACTCGCCACGATATGCACGCCCCTTCCTCCTCACTCGTTCAACCCTCCCTGCTTCTTACTTCTTTGACGTCTTCAAGTCACTTTTCTTCTCTTCGGCCGTGTTTGTGTGTGTTTGCGTTTGCATGCATGCGGAGAAAAAGTGTATGAAAAAGGAGATATGGCCGAGTGGGAGGTGGGAAGGAAGGTAGGGGGAAAAAAGATGTATAAGTGAGGTCCACGATGACGTCATGGGAAATGGGAGGATGGGGGGGAAGGAGCTAAGGGTAAAAGGTCAGGAATCTTGAAACTCGAATCATTCGCCGCCTATTAGTAACCGAGTAACTTTAATGGCTGTGGCGTACCTCGGAGGGGGAAAAAAGTTAATTGCGTTAAGGACGATGTGGGTCAAACAGGATCTCTCCCCGGGATAAACCCGGGGTCGACTCTTTCAGTTCTGTGTAAGTATTCGGCGTTATGCGGTCGCCGTTCGAGAGGGAGAGAAAGAAGGGGCTTTGCTTTCGAATTTATTCGTAATCGAACTCAATTTGGTGTGTTTTTCTGGTGAAGTCTATCATTTGATGGAAAAGACCTGCGTTAAATTAGAGCATGTGGTTAGTACATGTTAGTTATGGCTCCTCCAATGTTTCAAATCTCCTAGCTATGGTTATGTTTTTGTACCGCTTTAATTTATTTGTTAATTGCGGTTGAAATCCGCATGATTCTTCCCTGTTCAAGATCCTTACTCTTCCTTTCCTATTCTTAGAAATAACGTATAGAAATCCGTTATATAGTCCGAATGGTTTCTCGTTGTTTTGATGTCCCTTCTTTGATGCTATTAGTTGAAGGTAATGTTGATTGCGTGTCCAATTTATATTATAATATCTCACTGTAATATTTTGAATCATCGTTGTGAAAATGATCACTTGCGTTCAATATTCGTTCATGTAAATACCTTTTTTATAGGAAATAGTAGTACATTGTTTATAAGTTACATTATAGTAGTACATTGATTGCAGTAGTACGGCCAGTGCATAGTGAGGAAAGACTGCCCCTATATTAATAATCTCTTTTATCATAGTGATATAATGGCCTAATTCTTTACGTTTTATTTTCTACTGGGGCTCCCTTAAAAATGTTGAAAGGTAATGCGTTAATAGTTAACGAAATATAATTGTCGAGGTAAAACATTTGACAATTTGATGCGTAAGCTAACTAGGAACTGAGTTATTAAGGTTGTACTTCAGAATTTTAAAAGAAGTAGGTATTTGTAATGTATGGAGTCGACGATCGAAACCATGGTCGTAAGTTATTATCTTCATTGTGGAAAAGCAAAGTTTACTCTGTTCATTCAAAATGTATGAAGTCAATAAATTATTACGAACATTTGCGTTCTTGATATGTTTATTATGTAAAAAATTGCGTAGTTTGATTATGAGTAGCTCCACTATAGCCCTAATACTTTCTCGTTGTTTCAGAGTATCTTCTTTGATGCTATTAGTTGAAGGTAATTTTGATTGAATGTCCATTTATAATGTGATATATCACTGCCATATTTTGAATAATCGTTGTGAAAATGATCGCTAGCGTCCAATATTTTTCCGTGCGTGTTTTCCCAACGTGTTGAGAAGTCGTCAATGGGTATACTATATCTGAACTTAATATCCAGGTCTCTCGCTTGTTGCACTAATCCGTTTATAATGAGTTTCGGAGATGGAATACCTTTTAATTTCGTCGCAATCGTCTTTTTTCCGGTCTCATTTGAATGTATTAATTAGTGGACATGCGTCTTACCTTCAAGTTTGGTTCGGGCTACATTGTCCTGCACGTAAAAATGAGAATCTCCTTTTAAGTAGGTGGTAAACATTTGCTAAATACTCTCCCTTGGAGAAAATTAGGTTTCGGAAAACGTTTTTCACTTCATTTTCTCTCTTTCTCTCCCTCGTCTCTCCTCTCCTTCAATTGTCCTTTTTCTTCCCCTTTTCCCGAGAGGAGCGTGTGCGTCGCTTTTTTGCATGCGTGACTTGCTGAGAGAGGGGGGAGGGGGGGCAGGTTAGGGTGGGGAAAACTCGGAGAATCACGCAAATATCGATCTGCAATTAAAAAAAGAAAGGAGCGCTCCCACTCTTTAAGAAAGCTTTGCGGGCACTTTAGCGCCGATAATGACTCGGGGAAGAAAATGAGGCACGGAAGGCACCATTACGAAAGCGGTGAGATGGTTTGAGAGGGAGGCAGAGGCGAGTTTCGTGGCGGAGCGTGCGTATGAAACGAGCCACGGGAGGGAGGGAGGACCGAGGAAGAGGTTGGGGAGGGCGGGGGGAGGGGGAAAGGAGAGAGTAAGGGCAAATGGAAGGGTGGGAGAGGGAGGTAGGAGGCTTATCTTCCACTTAGGTGTAGCGGCAGCAAGAGTTCCCCTACCGCGTCTCGTGTACGAAATTATGTGCCCAGGGAATAATCGAGCTTTAAGCAGTTCATGACGAAAATTCCCGTTGTTTTGCTTAGGCATAGTAAATTCTCTCGTCCAATTAAACTTATCCTAGGTGGTAGGCCCCCGTGTTTATCTCAAGGGGAGAGGGAGGAGTTGTGGAGCTTTTCCAACATTGTACTGGTACGTGATTCCCTGTTGCAATGCAACTTATCGCTTTGAAAAACTCCCCCGCTTCCCGCCCGAACTTATTAACGTTTTTTTTTTGTTTTGAGGATAAGTACTTTGTTATTGCCGTTGTATTTCTTAAGATATAAAGGTTATTATTTCAGCCCTCCGCCCAAGTTTTTCTTAATCGTGCTCTGTTTTAATGACTGTTGGCGATATCTTTTTCTTGGTTCTTTCATATCCGTTTTTGCTGCGTAATTATTTCACAAACCAAAGAGTTTTCTGCGTTGTTTCCGTTAGAAGGTCGACTCTCGGTTAAACCTTGATGTTGGAGAGTCATTCGCGGTTGCCGAGTGAAAATTACCTCAGTTTGTTTATCAATGGTATCGCTTTTGCTTAGGAATTAATAAAACTTACTTACTTTTACGTAGAATATTTACTGGACGATTTATTTCGTCGAATAGTCGACATCATCAGATAGACCTGATGTTGACTATTCGACGAGACCAGTCGTCCAATGCGTATTCTATTCAAAACGTATTACGTTTTGTTAATCCCCGAGCATTATGGAAAATTTTTACAAAGTTAACGCTGCAACTATTGAATTTATATCGCTTTTGTTAAAATTATCGCAATTAACTATTTCATTTTATAAGAATATATTCTCTCTGATTCTAAACGTTGTTTCTAAGCACGAGGTTCTTCAGTTTTGTCCGTTCATGCCATGTAGATCGTGGATCGTATTTTCTTTGCCAAAACTATCAATTTTTCTTCTGAAGAAAATCAATCCTTTGATGGACCTAAGGAAACGCATTTCTAAAACACCTAAGAAATCTGACAATGTGCTGCAGTTCACAGTGGAAAAATCATTCGCCTGGACTGGGAATCGACCCAGATACCTCGATTTCGCGCCGAGTGCGCTAACCAATTAAATGGTTATGGCATTCGGCGCGAAATTGAGGGATATGAGTTCGATTCCCAGTCCAAGTGAATGCTTTTTCCGCTGTGAATTTCGCACAATTGCGTGAACACCAGCGGGTGACTCCGTTTAAGTTACTGCGCGGCTAGTTCCGTAGTTCTCTGAAAAACATAGAAATCTGTTCATTTTTGTTTTCTGGCATTGCATATTTTAGACCCACGTTCGTGCTGATTGCTTCTAACCTTCTCTTTATGCATGTTGAGAAGGGTGAAGTATTATAACCGTGGTCATTATTCATCTTTCATCTTCTTGGGTTGGTTTATATTGATTTTTCGTTGTAATAGTCGTTATAGAGATTATATTAGTAAGGTGTATCTACTCTCTCATAACCTCTCCTCTAATGCACTCCTTGCGTGCGAATGAGTGCAGTGTTGCAGATGATGGCGTATGGGTACGTGATATGCAGCCATTACTTCTGGAAGAGATGCTTTTGAACTGAAGAGATACGGTAGAGTTACAGAATTTTCTGTACTCTGCCAGGAACAATATACCACGCCCACTTCCTTAGGCTTTTCAGTGACTCTTAATGGGTGATGTCATCCTTATCGCTGATGTACCCGTTTTACTTATATTGAAGACCTAGCTTGATATGATTTCAATAGATTCAGGCGAGATATCGTGGTAGTTCGTCATATTATATAAGAAACAAACATTGAAATTTTCCACTCACTTCCACTAGGTTTTGTACCTGATGAAGGCTTTGTGAGCTGAACGCGTCGAACTAATTAAAATATCCTGTGGAAAAGTGCAATTGTTCTGTCTGTTATAACCTGGCTTGATAGTTGACCTTAGATAAATATATAAATTGTAATGGTATTCAATTCTTGCGTAGGAAGTCCATGAATTGAGTCAACTTTATTGGCAAATTTCATTTGTCGTTTTAAAACCTGTTTTTAACCTCGGGGATACAACCAAAACGTTATCAGTCCTATTTTGGAAATAATTTGTCAGAATGAAATTAGATATCGGTTATGTTATGAGTTCATTTTGATAAATGCCACTCACTTCACACCATCATAATGAGCTCCATTTATCCTACTGGTCGCACAACAAATTAATTACGAACATCGTTACTCATGATTTACCATGATTTAGGCTCTCTCTATGATGTAACTCTCTGCGCCTTAGGGTAGTTTGAGCGAAATATCATTTCACCGAGAAATCAATGAATTCTGTCTCATTTTAATGAAAAATATCTCACCCTTTCCAAGATACCAAAATATCAGCCCCTTACCGAAATAATTGCGGAGATATTTTCCAAAATGTACCAGCTTTTTTGCATGGGAAATGGTACGTGTATGCACTCCAGTGGGACACTATTTAAAAGAGAAGGAATTCCGAACACCTAGATGTGGTCAAAAAACTCACAGCGTGTAGTTTTTATGTTTTCTCAACAATTTTTTTAAAATAAATCATATTTTCACTGCAGTAATTTTTTCAGTATCACTAAAAACCTTCCATTGTGAAGGAGGTTTAAACGTACCGCACGAAAAAATAGTACAAGTTAACGATGCATAAAGATCTTTTTTATTATTTATTAGAACTTCAGTCATGTGGAAATATAATATTGCACCATTAATAATGCAGTATTTAATTCATGTTTCTTACAGCAGCTGAAATATATAATACCCGTATAATACACGTATAATTTGAATGCTGTCTCCATTATGACTGGGGAACTATATCGCTCTAACTAGCTTAATGTGATCCCTATTTTATTCCCCTGGTTAAACCATGGAAGTCTATATTCGGGTTTGATAACGCAACTGGGAGTAAGGTGATGTTGTTGAATGAAGTGCTAATCTTTCCATTTGTACATGGTTTACATGGGCCCTCGTGTCTTACTCGATATGCCACTGCTGACTGCCACACGCCCATGCGGTGGCTCGCAGAGTATTATGTAGATGTAGATATGTGAGAGGGGAAGTGACGATGATCAGTTACGTTCAAGTATTCCTTGTTTTTCTCCTGGGGATCTTGTATTTTTGTGAGCGTTTACAGTATCATGGAACAATTGAAAGAACGTATGTAGTTTCAGGCGCTCTAGTTGACGATAAATAAGTACTATTTTCCAAAATCTGGAACATGGGGTCACGCTCCGGTATGAGAAACGGTTTGCTGGGATTTTACGAGTTGCCATCAAAATTCCAACCATTCGTGAAATTTCAGTAGGAGATTTTACGAGAGGCGGGCATTCTTGTGTTGACTTGTATCTTTTCATAGATCAATAGTATGCAGAGATCGTTGGTCTCATTGCTGCAGCTGCATACTACAAAAATAACTACATGCTTTGTCTTCGAGAAATATTGAAGCTAATTGCACTTACTGGAATATCGCTACAACGCCACGCGACAACGATGCGATACACTCAACCAAGTTAGGGTAACTTTTTGACACCTAGTCGTTTCAGAAGGAATTCTTGGTCAGAAATTTGCCTCCCAGCTTCTTACTTAATATTACAGACGTCACCCCTCAATATGGACAAGGCACACCATTTTTGGTTGGTTTAATCCCCATTATAGGTGATAATCTGGGTAGAATACAAGTATTGAAAATGAGATAATAGCCCTGAAGAAAGATATTTTTATATAATCGTAAACTGTGCAGAAAATTTACTCCTTTGGGTTCATGTTGCCTAACGGTGGGAGATACAATCCTTTGGAATGGGTAGAGGTAATGGCCTCAATTGTCATATCCTATACTACTCATTTTCAATACATGCGAGCGAGTCCGGGAGACTCGTTTGGTCATCCGTCAATTATTCGTCCCTGGTTCGCACTTATTAACCATGAATCCGCGTAGAGAATGAATGACCAGTTCCTAGAATGTATCTTCTTCTTAGTGGAATCTGTCTTCTGACAGGTTTCAACTGGATGCCCTCCATCGCAGTCGGACCTGAGCATTTTCTTTCATTTGCCTGTAACTTCGGCCATTTTTTATGTCATCGGGCATTCCCATTTTCTACTTCTTCCCCTTCCTTGCTTTCCTATTATTTTTCCTTCAATAATTTTCCTAAGAAGACATCTTTGGAGTAATATATGTCCCATCCAAGCTGTCTTCCTCTTTTTGATTACCTTCAGCAGTTTTCTTTCTTCTCCTATTGTCATTAGTACTTCCTCATTTCTCATTCTATCCGTCCACTTCATCTTGAGCATTTTTCTCCACAACAACATTTCGAAACTTTTTAAGTACATTTCTTCTTTCTTTTTGACTGTCCATGTTTCGCTACTGTAAGCCACCACGCTCCATACAAAACAATTAGCCAATCTCTTTTTCAGTTCTATTGGAATACTAAATGCTGTCAGAAGTTCTTTCACCTTCTCAAATGCTTTTTCACCCGTAGCTATCCTCAGTCTTACTTCCTGGGTACAGATCCCATTCTCAGTCGCTAAACTTCCCAAGTACTGAAATGATTTCACTTGCTTAACAATTTTTCCTTCTACGGATATATTAATGGCTGCTTCATTCTTACTTACTCTCAACACTTTGTTCTTTCCAACATTTATTTTCATTCCGTATTCTTTCCCCACTCTTGCAATACTTTCCATTATATACTGAAGCTCCTCTTTTGATTCCGCCAGTACTGCTTGATCATCTGGAATATTAGCCTATGGAAATATGTTCGGTCCCGAATGTGATGAAACAATTTCTTGGATAGAAGGTTTCTTCCTCCCGTGGTAAGAGCTGAATAACATGAATTCATTCTTCTGAATCATTTGAAAGATGAATCCCTCCCAGAATCTTTATGTGAAGCGATTTTACGCGCAGCAAGTCCTCGTTCTTAGGTACGGGTGGCCAATGGCCTCTCACGGAAATGACGGAAAACCCGAAGTATGAGTAAGTCAGGAAATAGCCGTAAGCTATTAACATGAACACGTAATGGTGCCCTAAGTCCAGGAGCCGTGCAATGTTTTTTTTAACTATTATTTATGTGATATAAACGGCAATTTATTCATTTTTAGATAAAATATTCGAAGATATTATTATTAATGAATAAGCTGTGTAACTAGGAGCTTTGTTCCTGCATTCCGAATATATTTCTGGGTTCTATAACTTTGTGGATCTCAAAACTATTGATTCCATGACTACATATCCTTGCAGCCGGACATTAGAAGAGTGACTGACTGTAATCAAAAGTAGATTTTTCCTACGAATCTGAAAAAATAAGCTTGGTGCGGTCTTCGGCGCTTGCAAGCCGAGCCACAAAGATCCTTACTCACCCCAATGCCTCCGATCTCTTTCCCGGAATGGCAAAACTTTGTGGGAGAGTTTGAGGTTTTTTCTTTTCTTTTTTTTTATATTCCTTTTTTTTTCAAGCGTTGGGCTAATGGTGTGCGGTGCACGAGTAGGTGGAAGATCTGATTGCTGGCTTTGGAGTGGGTGTATGGGAGGGGTTGCAGAGTGGATGAGTGAACGAAAGTGTGCGTTTGTGTGGGTGGGGTGGGAAAGAGGCGAAAGTAAAGGGAAGGGGGCGGAGCAGGAGGGGAAGGAGGAGATAGTGGGGGCCGCTAAGAATATGTGCGTGGGATGGCTGAGTGCGGAGTTGTGTGACTCATCGGGAAGAGTTCTCTTTCTCGTATTCTTGTTCCCCCTCTTCCCCGCCCGTAAACTCTCATTCCCCCTTCCCTCGCTTTATCCGTCTCCGTTTTATTTGTGGAGGCCGTAATGCAAGTGATTATAGAAGAGGAAACTTTGTGGTATGGATAGATAGATATTTTATTTCTCAATTTTAGGTATACAAACCTGAAATGAAAAAACAATGAGTTTTAAGTAGCTTCGAGGACTTCCTGTGGGAAGCTACCATCATGATATATAAGTGCACAATACACACTACAAAGACAATACACATTACAAGTAAGAATCATATAAAGTACAACTAATCATCAAATTTTGATGAAATATGCCAGATTCAATAATTAAACAATGGATAACCTAAAAATTCAAAAAATTATATACATATTTTACAAATTTAAAGACGAAAAAGAACATTTATTTTTTTTTCTTTTACACAAGAACAAAGTCTAAACTTTAAAGAGCAAACAGCCATTCCTTGAATTTTTTTAAGAATGTAAACTCATTTTTATGGCTTTTCAGGGTACGTGGTAACATATTGTATAGTTTAGGTCCAATGTGAACGTAACATCTTTTAAATATAGATAGGCGAACCTTTTGTAGAGGAAATAGCATATTTCTAAGGCAACCTCCAATATGCGGTTTATGAAACTAAGTAGAGGTGTTACCACTTCTCAAGAAGAAAGTTCGTAGTACCTTATAAACGTATAAATGTCTTACTGGGAGCACCTTTAGGCTGCAAAATAAGGTAAAACTGGGGTGGCGCTTCCTTTTTCTGAAGATATCTGTATTGTTCTATGATAGAAACGAATCAAATATTAATGATCCACGCCTTATTTCCCGGTAACGGCCGGTTTTAACATTTAAATGTTATTTTGACAGTGATGATATCAATAGTTTCAGGCTCAGCTTTGTGGAAATTCATTGTAAATAATGGAAAAAAAACCTAATATTATTCTACCAATTTATTTTCAGGTACCACTAGTACTACTAGGTACTTTACCTGAAGATGGCGCTGCTGCGTCGACACTAGTAGTACCTGAATATAAATTGGTGGCATAAAACAGTTTTCTTTTTTCATTAAAGGTGATATTTGTATGTTGACACCAGTCGGTGAAAATAGATGGTGGAACCATGGTGGTGATGGTGTTTGCATTTTCCATCGTGGAGACCCTTAGTTCAGAGAAGAGACTTGATGAAATAATGCAGTGCGATAGAAAAGGTGAATATCGACGCCATTAGATGCTCTTTCGGCCATATTGAATGGATCTGTAGCTTGTTAAATATGCGTAACTAGGTCACGGGGCCACAATAGTTTACCTAGAAAATTTCAAAACCGTTTCAGCCCTCGGGGTTGTAACTGGCAAATCCTCATTTGTGTTTTTATTGCTTTGCTGGTTTTAAATAAACAATGTATAAAGTTGAACTTTTCTTACTGCCAAAACTAGAGGTAGATTCATTTGTGCGTTGATTCGTCTCTTAGTTAATTAAGACGGTTGTAAACAATTGGAGATTAGAGATTGGTTGTAAATAATTGAAGATTTTTTTCACTGTCGATACACTCCTGGTCTATTAAGTATGACTACCTTGTGGGAATACGAGGAATACAAAAAAAAATAATAAAAAGAAATTTAAATGGCGGCTTTGTTTCAAGTTAGAAAGTTATCTTGAACTTTCGGGAAAACTTATGGAGCTAATCGCAGTCCTTATTGTTTAGGTGCGAAATTAATCTGATATTGTTCCAATTAGGAAGAAGATAACAATCTCTCTGATAGAACTCTATGGACCCATAATGTTCTCGTCTTTTTCTAATTAGTCTCCGATATTCCCGCCCAATCCTTCAAAAATTTTTTTTATATCGCAGCACAATCTGCGTCCTATCTTTCAGACGCTGAAGGCCTTTTCGCTTGTCTTTTGAATCCATCAACCAGTCCGTCTAAACGGCCGTTTGTGCCGATGAATTCTAATGAGCGTCTAAAAATTATACGTAATTTCCATGTAACGGATCTTTTGTTTTTTTTCAAGTTTTACGCTATCTTATACACAGTTGAACTCGCTATCAAGCCACCCGCATGACGCATACACTCCGCTCCACGTTTCTAAACCGGACGAATCCAGGTTGTTATTAGCGATTGTATCTATCGATGGGGTTTTAAGAGAAACTTCTTCATGCGTAGAAAAACCTGTTTTTAGTTAGACTGTGTTCGTTTTGGTAAGGCATCACCCACCCGCAATATCCCGGACCACGGCCAAGCTGCGTACGTTGTTCAAAGAGTAATTTCCCTCGTTTTTTTCTCAAAAACTATATTTTCTACAAATTTTTTTTTAATTTCACACTTAAGAAAGAAACGCTTCGTTGAAAAAATGATAAAAAGAGTATAGGAACAGCACAATGGCAAGTTAAATGCCATTCGATCCCTCTTATAATCCTTTTATCGTCTTCCTCTACTATTTTCGTCCAGAATTCCTATCGCCAATTCCAACACCCTATATGATTGCACGCATCCTAGGCGTGCAAAGTAAGTCTAATATAATGTTGGACCTAAAACCAAGTCGATAGCGCTTGGGGTACCATATGTGGTACGGCAATAAAAATGCAACAAAAAATACAATAGGGGATCGGGCTGGTGTTGTGGCTAGAGTACTGGCTAACCACGCGGACGGGCAGGGTTTAAATCCTTGCAGAGGAGGATGTTTTTCAGAGAAACCCGATCCCTACTTGAGTGTCTTGAGGATGCCACGTCAAGTATAGTACTCCGTCTGTCGGATGAGACGTTAAACCGTGGTCCCCATGGTGCCTTTCGTTTAGAGCAGGCTAATGCCGACGTCGGGTTTCTATCCACCCTTCCTCCTTTACCTGTCCCTTAAGGCGCAAATGACCTTAGCCGTCGGTCGCCTCCCCAAATATCCAATCCAATCAATACAATACTGTATTCAGTGTCCGAATTAACTTTTTATTACTGGAATTTGGATTCAAATGCAAAGATAAATTAACACGTATGGCATAGATAAAAATGAAAATAAAGTCTTGTAGCCATGGCCCAACACTTTTACACGCGTCGAAATACGTCCCTTCCTTTATGGATCAGGATTGAGAATGAGGTAACCTAGACGGCGCCTACCAAATGTTCTCCCCTCTATTATCCTCTTCAGTATTCCCTCTCTTTTCAAAACGTCCTCTATGCGTCTCTTCTGCCTCCTCCGAACCTCCACCGCCAGCTTGCTCTCCTCTCTAACCATATCCAATACCTCCTCGTTCGTCCATCTCGCCACCCAGCTCACCCTCTCCATCCTTCTCCACACCCTCATCTCAAACGCCTCATGTCTACGTACATCCTCCCTTCGCAATGACCAAGTCTCCGATCCACACAACGCCACGTTCCATATTAGAGTTATAAAGAGGGGAAAAAATACTGCAAGTCGACACCTATTACGGTAAAGCTGCCACCTGGAGTAATAGGTAAACGTTTGAAGCAAGATTTTTAGCCCAGGTATAGAAGCCCCTAAAACCTGCCCTTGCGACGGTCTAATTCCTTTATAATTTTTATGCCCCTCTCATCTAATCGCTCTTTTATCTCGTTTACGGGAGATTAAGCCGTATTTAGAGGAGGCCCTATTCTGTTAGGAGCACGTTTTCGTTCACGTATGGTCGCCCGGGAGACAAGAAGAAGGGGAAAGACATAGATAGAGAGCAATTTGCCAGCTATTATTGACCGTGCGTAACTTATCGTATTTCCCTCTTACGCGCCCTTCTTTTATGTATGCCCCCCCCACTCTCCTGTCTTCCTTCCCCACCCGCTCCCCAACTTAAGGGTGCGTGTGCATTAGGCGATAGAAGAGCGGCGTTGACGTATTCTGTGTGTGCGCGTATGAAAAGGACAATATCTAGGGAACTTTTCCCGTCTCGCCTCGGCTACTCTGCCAGTCACTCGTGTCTCTCCCCTATCCTCGTTTTTCTCCCCCCTATACTCCCTACTCGGAACTACTCCTGCCTTAAGTGACTACCCCATCGCCGCTTCCAAATCTCCCTCCTAGTTATACACCCAGTGCGATCTCTGAATGGATGAAAATATCTTATGTTTAATGCTTATATTTACGTGATTCGTAACAATTATTGTATACATATGTTCGTGCTTGATGTCTTTTGATAAAGAGCGTAATACTATCCATACTAAAAAGTGTACAATTTTGTAATTATCATCAGAATTTTATTTTGGTATTCACAGAATTTTATTTGGCTTTTTTGCGGCATCATCAGATGTCGTACCATTCAAAATAAAATACTGTGGAAAAGTACAAAATTGCATTAAGTACGGATATTGAATAAAAATTCTTTTAAGTACGGATACTGTAAACTTTCACGAAGTGAAGCCTAAATCTGTAGAGGAGCGTAATACTTTTAAGTTGAATGGCGTCTTTTGTCACGACATTAGTGGATTTGTCCGACTTCCACTGCAGGTTTACCCATGGTTTAATTAATTTCTTGCTCGAAATTTTGAATACGATTCTAACTTGCGTAGCTCTTTGATAAGCTATGGTGATTGGGATTGAAATTAAGACGGAGCTTGAAGCTACGCTCTCCTTATCTTGTTTTTATACCTATGTAACATTACTACTATCTTCGGATGTTTAATTTCGTTTGATAAACATCGGTTGACTCTTGCAGATGTATTCAAGCCAAGTAGTCGACTATTTTACAAGAGGAACCTCAGCCACGAGAACATTAAATATGGGAGTAAACATTAGGGTTTTGAATATGGAGTTTCTGGGCTAGTTATTCTGTTATTCTTCGTTTAAAGTAAAAATGTTAACATGGGCTGTAAAGGAAATTGCTCAGATCATAGCTGAAAAATAACAATTTAAACGAGAAAGTATATTTAGGCTGGTAATTAAAACTGCTTATAAGAAGTGGAAAGTCTTGGGAAAGAGGAAAGGGCCATATGGAACACCATACAGAAAAGAAGAACCAGATGGATTGGACACTCCCTGAGACACACAATGGGTCTGTGATGAATATCAATTTAGGTGAAATAGAGGGAAAAGTCCCAAGAGGTAGACCCAGGAATAAGTTCATCGACCAAGTGAAAAGAGGAAAAGTACTTAGGAGGAGATATCAGGTGTTAAGAGAACAAGCATTGGATAGGGAACAGCGGAGGACCAAAGTCAACCAATCTTGAACAACCAATGATGATGTTCGTGCATACGTAGATGGTGCAATGATGTGGCCCGTGTGAAACGGGCTATATACAAGGCTACATAGGATGGACCAAATTTTCAGAATGCCTTTTAAACACTGAAAACTCGAGCAAAATGGATAATGAAACTATCGTTATAAACACCACGCGTAGGAACGCACGGAAGCTGTAACTAATCGCAATAAACTGTCTGTAGGTAGCTAAGTCTCCCATAGAATTGGATATTTATAAAAAAAAGCACCTTCCCAACTTTATCTCGGGAATATCATCAGATCTCATCGTAACTGGAGTCATATATAGTAATCCAGCAGGAATGGCGCTGAAGATGGCTCATTGGACTGGAAAGGTGTCAGATGAAAATGTTTTCGCTTAATAATCCAGATACCAGAAGGTAAGGGAACTAGGATTAGATAGGGAAGGGTGGAGGGCTGCAGTCAACCAATGTTAGGATTGAACGACTAGTCATGATGACTGGGCCTATTCCGAAAAGGAACAACGTACTATGTCTATGTTTTTTCATTCATGTATGCTTTTATGTGTTTATGTATCAGTCGATGATTCTGTTTGGTATGATTTGTATTTTACAATCCATATTCCCTTTACTCTGTTATTACAAAGCTTGCTGGCCGACCATAGCTGACTGCGTATTTAGTTGACTGCTGGGAAGGCTTGTAGAGGTGTGCCGACCGTCGTCCTCTCCGTTCCCAGCTCCCAACATCCCTCAGCCCTTACCCAAGCCGAGGCCCCTTTCACCTGGCCTCTCCCTCTCTCTCTAACCCAATACACCTGCCCCCCCTACCACCTCAACCACCATCCCTCCCTCCTCCTCTTCCTCCTCATCCTACCCCCTCCCTCCTCTCTCCCTTTCTCCCACCCCCTACCCGCTCATTTTTACCTCACTTAGCCAGCGGTGCGGAGAAAAGCCCACCCCAGGCTATGCACGTGTCTTACAGCAGGGAGAGCTGCGGCGGGTCGGCATATCCATCCCCCTGGAGGCATACATGTACGCGGTCTCTGTTTAACCTCAAGGAGGAGGAGGAGGCAACGAAGGCATCTTACAAGGAGCCTTCCCTCCAATCTTCCCCTTCGACCTTCTTGGTAGAGCACAGGAATTCTCCGTTGCGCCGTTGGCTATTAATTTGTTCAAAAAATCAATTCTCTAATATAAATTAATGATGGCGGTTGTTGCATAAAACTACTAAAAATAGCTGTTTTAAACAAGACCTAGGTCGTATTTTTGGAACCAGCTTACCATAAGAATGTACGGGTGTAAAGGAGAGGCTGGTGAAGAGCTTGATATGGAGCGTAGCGTTATACGGTGCAGAAACGTGGACCCTCAGAAGGGAGGACGAGAATCGGCTGCAGGCATTTGAGATGTGGGTGTGGAGAAGGTGAGGTGGACGGAGAGGAGGACTAACGAGGAAGTGCTTGAGGTGGTGGACGAGGAAAGCAAGCTTCTGAATGAAATCCGGGATAGACAGGATAGGTGGCTGAAGGATATAATAAACCAGGTACGATGATGGATGGATGATGGGTTGCTGAAGAGTATGATATAGGGAAGGATGTTGGGCAAGCGGGGAAGGGGAAGAATGAGAATAGGTTTTATGGACAGGATGAAGATGGATAGATCGTATGCTGAGGCGAAAAAGGATATACTAGAGTGAGATAGGCCCCTGAAAGTTTAGAAAACCGGGAGGAGATTCTTTGACATTCAACAAAACCTAGCTTAACCGGTAGAATATTTAAATAAAATTATTATAAGCAAAATTTGTGTCTCAAAATTTGTAAGAATTGTTTTTTTGCCCATTACGAAGATCTATTAGTTGATCCTGTCAATACTAACTCGGCTTATTTGTCCCAGCGAATGTCTCCGCTGTATTACTGTGATGATCAGTAGATGCAATCAACAGGAACGCAATTTCACTAGAAATGTACTCTTTGTACATAGAACATGCAATGAAAGTGCCAAGTCTTGAAATGGTTCGCTTTTAGAAATATTAACTTTGCCCCGCGTAAAAATGTAATTAAAACTTGGCATCAGGCGTTTTTTCTTCGTAAAATTTCTAAATTGAGTGGTCGATTGGAAAAAGGCGAAAGAAACGGCACTTTTTGTGGCAATCGCGATCAATAGTCGAAGGCGTATTGCAAGGCAGAATGGATGGGCGTTGTTTTTGCACTGACTGAATAACGTAAGCTTAAGTCTGATGTTAATTGCTGACATATGCTGTAATAACGCCCTATTTACGAGTATTTACACCCTGTAGCGCATTGTGAAACTTGATGCGGACGATCAATATCGCATGATTCCGATTATTCCATTGTATCACAATCGATGTGTCTCCACCATTGAGATAGATGAAGAGGGTTCTTGCTGTGATGACCAATGTTAGAAGCTGAATGAAGTCAGTCCGCCATCTTCATTAGACCTCATTTTCCTCTAGCGCTTGCTAGCTAACGTACTTATTTTGAAATTTGTTTTGTTTTCCATCGATAACTTACTAGAAATCAGCATGCACGTACTTCTTTAACACGCGTTCTCCTTAAATATTTTGTTTATTCATTTAAATTAATAATAATCTCGATTCCCGAGGGAAACTATGGTGAAATCGAGTAAGAATCCATAGCACTGAGCAGCCAATAGGTGTATGTTTCAAGAGTTACTTGCCTTAAATTAGGAAAGTAAAGAAAGAGCAGGGATAACCTATATGGTCGTTTAGGCTAGGGTTTGGTTCAGGTTTTTAGGCTACAGTTTGATATTCTTCCTTAGAATATTCTCGATAATTCGCCCATTCCTTCGTGCTATGCTTAAGAAAGTAATAATAATAATAAACTCGTTTATTGTTCTAGGAGTGAACTCCTTTGGAACATAGAAATGAAATACAGTGGTGTGCAAGACAATTAGTATGTGAATAAGCCAATCAGGAAACAAAAAAGGGAAGTTATCATATAAATTGCTAACAATAGACATATACAACATTATCATTTAGCAATGTAGAAAAAGAACTGAATTTCTTCTTCTAACAAAAAAACGAACATTAAACATATCAATAAACAAATAACAACTTTTAAAAAGAAAATTTAGCTTAACAAATGAAAAGAAAAAAAAGGAACTGAATTGCTTCTTCTTACGCAACAATGGACATTAATCACATCAATGAACTGATAAATGAGTTACATGGTCAGCATTCCAGAAAGTAAGTGTGTGATAATCTTTCTCTTAAATATTACCAGTGATGCACTGTCTTTTACCAGTTTAGGCAAGTCATTCCACAGCTTTGAGGCAACAACTGTAAACGATTTCTGGACTGTAGCTGTCCGGAACTGGGGGGGATACAAAAAACAGGGGTCTAGTCTAGTAACAACATTAGTGTATTTACTACTTGGGAGAAAAAGATCCATTATGTACTGAGGGCTCCCATATTTGAAAGTAAGGAGATAGCAGGATTAAACGATGTGATTGATACAGTAAAACCCCTCTTCATGACCACTCCTGTCAAGCGACCATACCTCACAACTACCATTTTTCAGCGGAACCGTCGTAGGTTGCTAAATTCAGGATTCACTGCATGGACAAAAAAAAATTAATACGCACTGAAATTTTCCAGGAGCAATTAAATTATGAGAAAATAAGCGCCAATAGGTTTTTGACAAAACCGTTCCTTCAAGTGTTTTTCCTAAATCAGCCGCCCGTTTATTTGCATGATATATACTCCTAGAAACTGAACCCCTGTCGAACGACCACCCCTCTTAACAACCATTTTTTTAGCGGTACCGTCGGTGGTCGCTTAATACAGGTTTCACTGTATTTTGGTCGTCAGGCTTCAGTTTGATGACGTAGTGCCCTCTCCTTACACCACAACGGTTACAAACCAGGTACGATGCCAGCCGTGAGGTGCAGACTACGCGGCGAGCTGTTTGGGATAATAATGGTGGGGGCGCGCTGAGGGGGTGGGGGATGGATGGGGTAAGGGAGGGTTTTTCACCCTTCTCGCCCGAGGAAGTTCGCCGTCTTGTCTCTCGTCTCCTTCCCCGAGGGATTCGCCCTGAGGACCTCGCCGCGTGTTCGCAGGCTTAGGATTTTTGCTCCGTGGGAGACTGCCTTCCTGCTCATTAGCGCCTCTTCTTAAAGCCTCAAAACCGCCTCTCGAGGATGCCTCTTTCTTTCGGGAGACCATCAAAGAGTCTTGAACATGAAGTCCTCTCCTGGGGCTCACCGTGTTTTCGAATATTTCCGCAAATCGGCGTCTTGAGTCCTGTCCCAGGGAGGCATACTCCGCCATGTTTTCGTTTGCCAATGAACTCCGCTGGGCCGGTTATACTGCTGTCCCACTGGAGGGCAAGATCGCGTGGCTAAAATTCAGCCGGCATATCATCTACATCTAGGCATCATACCGTGCAAGCCACCACAAGGGTGTGCGGCACGGGGCGATTCCACCCCAGGCATGCAGCACTCATCCCAGTAAAAATCAGAACCGCATTTCCCCGAGGCCAAAAGCAGTCAGAGCAACGGTACGCAGTCACACTAGAAACTAGGAGAGTGATACGTATAAGAACATGCTATAATGCAGTACACTACTCAATATGCAAGTACTGATTAGTATTATTAATGCGACTGATAAAGAGCACTACAGGGTACTAAATCATTCAAGAGTATAATAATCTCAATAGTACAAGGAGACAACAAAGAGTATAACATATATTTTCAGTCGTGGTTATGTTGGCGACGTTCGTTACTCTTAATTGGGAGACATTTTGTTGTATTGGGCCGCTCCCCTTAAGACGTCTGTTTATCTATAAAGTTTTACTTCGTTTTTAACTAAGGAGTGGTAGTACTGGGTTATTATTGCACAATCCTTCTCCGTACACCCTACGTAAAGCGCTTCTTGTGCATAGGACCTGATGATCACATAACCTGAGCCACAAGAATCTCAGGCGTAAGATGAAGCCCATGTTACGGTTGCCAAAGATATAATACTAAAAATTTGAATTGTTGAAATGGTGAAAACCGTTGAGGAGGCATTACGTCAACAAACTGTAGCCCGGCAACCAAAATAACGACCATAATTGGACATCCCTGCTTTTTCATCATTTGGATTGCTAGTACATGGGGACGCGTAAGCCAATGTTAAACGATTGTTTCCGCCATCTTTTAAAGTTTTGAGATCAGTTAGTCTATAAACATAATCATCTATTAAGGCATCAATTAATTTATAAAGTTTTACGTCGTTTTTACTCAAGAAGTGGTAATACTGTATAAGTTATTACCTGTTTTATGTTTTAATTCAAAAATCCTAAACTCAAAAAATATACGATCTTGGTTGTTTACTAAAGAAAGTCTAGAGGATGTTGTCTCATTACTGTAATATTATTTGATACATGTACTGTAATTTCAAAATGCTGTATTTCCTTTATATTATTTTTGCTTAACCCATTCTGTAAACGATGGTAGAAATAATTTAGGTTTACCTTCATGGCTACCTAAGGTTGCTCCCCGATTCAACCAAAGATATTATGTTGTAAGCATTCTCTGTCGGAGTAATAAGACATTATCATTATTCTGATTCAGCAGCATCCCGTCCAACACACTTGCATCATGGATGCTAGAAGGGGAATTCAATTGATGACGAATATTTTAACCCGCTCTGCGGTCCTGGAAATACTCCGTGTCAACATTAGAATGAAAGCGCTCTCGTATTTCGTATTGGCCTTTAATTGCTGTCCTGTTTGGATTTATTTCTTCAACATCATCTGCAACCATCTATTATAAGATTATTAATTTGTCTCTTTTATAATATTTTGTCTCATTTCAGTTAATCGCTCTACACAGCCGTAATTCTTATTGTTACTCATAATTTACTTGTTATTGGCGCGTGAAAATAATCCGTTCATTTTTTTCTTGCGCATTCCTTTCCTGCAATAATGTGATTGGACGGGAATCAGAGTGAGAGCATCATAACAAATGAATTTTCTGCGCGGAGAAGCCTGCCTGCGTACTTGCTCAAGGGCATATAGTTAAGCTTTTTCCCATTTCTTTCCCGATTCGTTCATTTTAGAGATCATCAGCCTTGGCTTTTTGCGCTCAATAATTAATTTTCCCTTCACAATACGCGGAGAGCAAATGGACATGAACTTTTTTTGCTTTGAAACAACCCTAGAGCTAATAGTACTCCTTAACTATTTCTTCTGACGATAAACCACTCTTTTTCCTTCGGGCGGAGCAAGTTTAAAAAAAAAAGTCTTGCACCCTCAGTCTCGAAAGAATTCGAACTGGTCGTGAGACTTTATGAACGATTTCGCAGCATTCCCAAGTAATAACTCGACAATCATTCAGTTTCAGCGTTGGGGAAAAGCTCGCGGTGATTTATTGCCTTGTCTCGGACAAATTGATGGGGAGACTGAGATGAGGATGACTTCCTGGAAGGTCGTTCGTCCCTTGGCGATGCATCCAGTCATTGTGCGCGGGCCGCTCCCTGGTCGCCTCTCTCTTTCGGTCCATCTTTTTGGGGGTCCTGTCTCGCAGGATTTTCTATTCCTGTTCTCTGCCCTCCTCCCTGATGTCCCTCGCACTTCCCTTTTTACCGCCAGAATTCCTTCCCCAGTGCTCCGTTTCCTCAGTTTTCACTACCTCCTCCCCACTGTCTATAAAAATCAGTATAGTCCATCGAGGTTATAGATTGAAACACTGTAATTTCCTCATGAGATGCGGAAACAAACTTGTGGTTTCCACATTCTCATATATAAATTACTAAGTGTTTCAATCTTTAACCATGAAGTTATTCCACAGAGTTACGCCTGAAACCTAGACCAACAAGTTTAGAATGCCTTATCTTCTAAATGAGCCGACTGATTCTAATGAAATGAAAGTTACCTGAGAAGCGTTCATTTCTTCGTTCGTCCATTTGAGCTTAATTTTTTTCCCGCCTCGGTCATGCTTTACTGATTGTTTTTAAACAGAGCCACTGTTAGGCACTTAAACCTATTTGACAGGTAGTGTAGTTGATTAATTCATGTGCACCCTAATGCATGTTTCTAAATCTGCCGAGTAATGCTGACACCATGTTTAGCATGTTCTCTGCATGACTCTTGTGTAACGTTTTCATGGTTACATTATGGATCATTTTTTTAGTTTCTATAGCACTTTTAGTATACCGATAGTGTGGTGCTTGTTGGTGAAATTAAAATCACCCCCAGCCAAACACCCTTTTGGTGGCTTGCAGGGAAATAAGTAGATGTAGATTTTTAAAAGTAGAGGCAAAACTTCGACTGATTTCACTCATTTAATTTTGACAATACGTATTTGCCATTCTGATACGTATAAATTAGTCGTGAATTTATCTAACCTGTCACTGTAAATATGTTCAAATCCCGGAATTCGCTCTTTCTATGGACCACGTTGTAAACGTCTGCTTGTAAACTTCGTTGTAAACGATTCGATTAAAATATGAGATTAGACATTACTGGGGTAACTCCTAGCTTCCCTTCCCAGGAATTCCAGCGGACAGGTCGACGAAATTATAATTCTCGCTGCCATGCAATCAAAAATGCTTATGCAATGTTCGTAATAGACTCTATGGGAAATTATACTGTTCCCTGTTGATGAAGCTGGGTAATATCATGCCATCATCCATTCCATCTGTCTTGTTTGATCGCCGCATCTTCATATCTCGGAGGTACCATCATCCCGCGCGACATCAGCACCAACCAGCACCAGTACGTTGGCAGCGTTAGGGACTTCGTGTGACAGTCTTGTGAACTTGAATTCTGTCAGATATCTTGCATGTGTCAGTTTTTGATGTGAGGCGTTACCTCATAGGAATTCCTCTTCCTTATCTCAAAAATCGTCCTCAGTTTTTAGG
Organism: Ceriagrion tenellum; assembly: GCA_963169105.1. Taxonomy (NCBI): domain Eukaryota; kingdom Metazoa; phylum Arthropoda; class Insecta; order Odonata; family Coenagrionidae; genus Ceriagrion; species Ceriagrion tenellum. The sequence goes on along the minus strand of OY720642.1, from coordinate 71,665,894 downwards.
TTTTCTTTGCAACAATATACCGCGCAGTTTCTCGCAATACTATCCATCAGGCCTTAAACACGAGGTAATTAAGAACTTTTCTTACTAATTTTTAAAAATCCTTTTTGATGACTAATAACTGTTAAGAGACCACAATTGCATTCTTAGCCCATGCAGCGAATATGATAACTGAAAACGTAACCGCAAAATATTGGGAGTTTTCTTTTGAACATTTTGAAGTAACGCTCAAATCTCAGCGCATCAATACTCTCTTGCGCATACGAACGACGAATAATGGAACGTTGTCCGCAGGAGTAACATCAGTAGCTTGCTGATAAATTGCATGTTGTAGGTATAATATCGTCACGGCTGAATGTGATGGGAAGAGTAATCCAATTTGTTTAAAGAATATATGTATTTAAAAATGCAAACTTTTAGCTACGGAGCAATTGAAAACCTACATTTTTCAGGTCTGACGTTTTTGTCGTGAACGCGAAAAGGACAATCAAGGACGTGGTTCTCGATGTTATTGTGTCGTATATCACCCGTAAACTCTGCTCCCTGCTGGTTTTAAAGTGCGCAGCGCAGCGCACGCGGTCTGAAACGAATATAAAGAAAGTGATCCTTTCCGTAGCTAAGTGATTAGCGCTTTGGTGCGATTGGAAAGTGCCGATAGCTACTGAATGGATGTGCGCAATTTAGCAACGCAAAATGGGAGCCATGTCGAACATTCGTGGAATGGATTAAAACAGCGAAATATTATTACTCTGGTCCATTCAGTGGGATCCACCTGGTCCCCTTCCTTATTTCTGATTGTTAATTGCATTGAATGATGTAATCTTAATGGAATATTTGAGCTGAAGCCAAGAAGCCTATGGCTATGGCGTACTCGGGATCGTGTGAATTAAATCGCAAACTGCAATTAATAAGATGCAAAACTTCGTTCAGGCCATAGTGCAAGAGGAAATCTCCCAGGGATAACTTGTACCGTGGGACATGGGCTCGTCTGCGTACCGGCACAAGTGTTTTTTCTCTCGTGTTCACCGGAGCTCCTCGTTCAAACCTTGGCCGTGGCGTTCCTCAGGCTTTTGCCTCCGCCGCCCTACCTCCACCAGGCAGCCCCCCGGCCGTCCATGCTGTCCTCGCAGGCTTCCCTTCACCCTCGGCCTAACCCTCTGTTCCCCGTCATTATCCGTAACGATTATGTTATTGTCCACGCTAAGGGTGCTCGCCTTAAACTCCTCCCTCCAAACTCCCTCTTGCCCGCCTTTCTTTTCCTTGGTTCCCCAAGGGTCCTACATAGGTCCCCTCCCCTGTTTTGCCCTCTTTTCCCACCTCTCCCTCTCTCCCGTTCCTCGTCCTGTTCCCTCCTATTATCTTCCTTCCTCCCTTCACCCCTCCCATCTCCTTTTCCCCCTCTCTCGAACCATTCTTCGCCGTAACCTCCCTTTCCTCCTCCTCTCCCTCCCCTCTCGACGCATTTACCTAGACTCTCTCCCCCCTCTTGAACCTTCCCGCCTCTTCCTTTGTTGCAGCCTCATTTTGCCGGCTTCTTCCCTCCCCTCCACCCTCTCCTCGCAACCCGACCTCAGCCGCCTCCTCAGCTTAAAAACCCTCTCCATCCTCTACCCCCCCCTCCCTATTTGCCTCCTCTCTCGTGGTTTGAACTGGCCGGTGTTGTCCTGTTTTTCGGGAATTGGTCACTTGCGAAAGTCCCCCTCACGCCGAAACCCAACTGGCTCTGATGTGCTTCTTCCTTCCCTCTGCCTGGCCTCTCTTATGGCGGAATTCTCATGTGCTCCATTGTATAGACCTCCTCCTCCAGCCACCCGGCGATCGACCAGCGTGCCTCGGCGTGGGAAGTTCGGATGAAGAAATTGTCACCTCTAGCCGACCGATTGATTTTGTCAGGGAACTGGTCTGCGGGAATCTCTTTCGTTTTGAGTACTAGCCCCTGCCGGAAAGACTGTGACGTATTCCCAGAAACACTGGTTTACAAAAAGAAACTTTTATTGTCACACGAAGGAAAATACCTGATCGTAATAGAAATTTAAATGCTGGATTCAAATTTGCTAGTGTTTTCTACCTCCCGGCATTAGTTTTCACGTGACACCCAGGGAAACTCTAAAAAAAAACAATATTATCCAGTTTATATCAATCGTTGTATGAAAACACGCTCTGCTCTCATCCGAATACTCGTATATCAACGAATCAAAGGTCAGGATACTGGCCATAATTTAAGCTTTCAAAGCCGATGAAATGTTTCTCTCCATGCAGGTTTAGTGCCAGAGGCCCGGGACTTAAAAAAATAAAGAAAAACAGATTTTTATATAAAATTCAAGTTTTTGTCTGTGCCCACATCCCTAACTACTATCGCATCGGGCTTAAATAACTATTTAGAGGAAATAAATCGCATGTATAGCAAAACTTGCAGAGGAATTCCTCCCCGCCTTGTCCTCTGGGAATGAGATGGTGGAATATTATTATTTTATTTATTTATTTGATAATGGTTGTTAGTTCTCTGGAGGAACATAATCAATAATCTCAATAGCCTCAATGGTTTTGCATTTGCATTTACATTTTAACTTACCAGCCACCTCTAGGGTGTGTGGTATGGGTGAGGTTTTTTAGCCAAGATGTACTTCCCCATATTCTTCTTAAGTTAATGAAACTGTGTTTGCCATTCAAAATTAAAACTTTGCAAAAAACCCTGAAAATTACTGACAAGAGTCGAATTTTTGCAAAAATGCTTCACAATATAGGTATGCACAAAAGACATCTACATTTACATAATATCCTGCGAGCCGCCGCATGGACGGGTGGCAGGGGTAGTTAGGTCACCAGCCGTGTAAAGATGTAAGTTTTTGGGAGATAAATGGTGACATGTATTTATTATAGGAGTGTATTTATTGGAGCTCAGCTTTTTTTGCGGTCGCTTATTGTGCGCGGAAAGAACGAGTTTTTGTATCAATCTGTTGGGCAGTGTATCTCTTTTATTTTATCGCATCTGTCAGACCTAGAGATACAGTGAGGAGTCATGATAATATTCTCTGCTTCGCTCTGAAAAAAATCAGTTCTGAATTTCTCAAGCAACCTAAGCCTAGTGTTTAGCCTCCGAGTCGCTAGGAGCTCTTACCTAAATCCCTCTAAAAGTTGTGAGACACTATATGTACGCGTTTTTTGTTTTATTTTAGTTAAGTTTAGTAATGCTTGTCATCTTTCTCGTGTTAATTAACTAATAAGGCGAATTTTATTCAAATGACGTTCCTCTAACTGTGTTTGTGGGAATTTAGTACGACTTATTCTCTTCTATTAGCTCAGATGTGAGAATGAGAATGCGCAACCACTGCAGAGACACACAGAGATGCTAGTGTAATTCAGGGAACATGCGATGAGTGCTGTTAGTGTAGCACGTAGTTGATTGAGAGACGAGAAACGGAGAACAAAACATTAAATTAGCTTCTTTACATTTCGAAATGCCGGATCACATTTTGAATTTGTACATTTTGCAATCTATTTCCCTTATTTTTTAGCGGTTGATCGTTCGCTTCATGGTATCCTTAATTAGACGACGACTATTCTCGTTGATGCATGTAGTGAAACCTTGCGTTGACATATATTACGTTTTCCAACTCCATTTATGTGCGTACCAAACGTCACCCATTTTCGATAATCGTAACTCCTGTCGTTAAAAATGTTTAGTAAGTGTTTGTATTCATACTGTTTCTTGAATCTTACTTCCGCCATCAATGAACTTTTTCTGCATGCCTATGGTTGATGGTGTGAATGAAGACAAACTTCCACCTCGGTTAAATCACTATAATCGCTATTAGGGTGGCACTATCCCTCAATCCGTGAGATACCCTATGTCAGCGGCTCCCAAACTTTTCTGTCCTGGGACCCACCTCCAACCTGGAATATTTTTCGCGACCCAATATTACCCGGCGCCGGCGGGACAAAAGACAACAGACCCGTACAACACAGCGAAGTCTCTTCGCTTTCACATAAATAGTCTCGACCGACTATATAGTCTATGTTCACTATATTATTTTTAACGTTTCTTATTGTTAGTTTAGCGTTAGAACATATTTGAAGAGAATTTTTGGGTAATTATTTAAGATTTAATTTTTACTTTAAAAGGCACCTTCCCTGCACGACCCACCAAAATTGCTCCAGCGACCCACCAGTGGGTCGCGACCCATAGTTTGGGTACCGCTGCCCTATGTATTTGGCGCAGAAGGTTGAAATGCATAAAATATTTCCATGCTTTTTGGCTCCAATTTTAACTCATTACAGTTGATTTCATTGCTCAATGGCTAATATGTTTATTATCGGTTTAATGTTTATTGATAGTTTCATTCATTCATTCATTTTTGTCTTTATTTAATTAATTTAATTAAGTTTATTTATGCTTGTCATCGCTATCGTGTTAATAAACTAATAAGGCGAATTTGATTCAAATGAAGTCCCTCTAACTGTATTTGTGGGAATATGGTACGATCCATTCTCTTCTATTATATAGCATTTCCTCCTACATCTTACCTAACTCCGTTTGGAATGTGTACGAATTATTTTCACGAACGGTAATGCTTTATGCTTTCTCGATGTGATGTTGGAGGATGCTAGTACATATTTCGGGCCCGGCTGGCTGAGCGCATGGATGAGCCATCCGCTTGTTCATTCAGCGTTTCGATTTTTTCGTCGCTGATACTTCCTCTAAGCTATGGCATTTTAAGAAGAAGAAGATGAAGGCATCGTCCCTCAGGAATCCGTAATAAAAAGAAGTTATTGTGCGTTTAATCGTTTCGTGCACCTATTCTTTAAAAAAAAAATTCGTCCCTTTTCCCTCCCTTCCCCCGCCGGCAAATACTATTAGCTTGCCATAGCAATCACGAGTCTTTATTTGCCGAAACAGATGGCGAAAAAAAATATTACGAAAGATTGACGGAATGCTACTTTCGTCGATCGCTTCCCATTTTGCGGCATCTCCCGACGTCCCGAACTATAGGTACGTCTCTTAAGGATTGGGTTACTTAAAGGTTTTTTTTTGTACGTGCATGCAGGCGCGCTCCGTTCTGTTTTTGAAGTCCTTGCTGTTTCCAATTGTTCCCTGCGAGCTTATTGGGTCTCTTGAGGGAGCTTAAAGATGAGTACACATTCGGGAAGTAGGAGCAATACCGCGAGAAACGCTCCTAGAGATCGGCAAGATGTGCGCGACCGCGTTTTCGTAATATTTTTTTCCAGGAAGGAAGTCTTGCTTTTCGTCCCCTCTCCCCCTCCCCCCGCACCGTTATTTCATCCAGGACTCAAAAATAAAACGACAGAATAAGGGATGATGATGATGATGGAGTAGTGCGGAATGCCTGAAAAAGTCCTCTTCCCCCCTCCCCCTTTTTACGTCTTTAGGATTTCTGCATTCATCGAGTGCCACCCAGATGAAGCAAGCAGCTTGATTCCTTTCTTTCCTTGCTTTTCCCATCCGGAAGGGGAGGGGCGGGGGGGGGGGGAGCAGTGTATTGAGCCGAGCGATATGGTGGCACTTGGGCCTCTGTTTTGTTTCGCTGGCGACACGAGTAGTCAGTCATTGGTTCGTTCATTCTCCTCCTCCGCGGACTCCGATGGAAAATTGCCACATTTTTTCCTCTCTCCCTCCCTCTCTGCTACTACTCTCGTCTGCGTGGATTGTGGTGCACTTGTCGCCGGCTTATTTTTCTCCCGGGATGACGGACAGGCCTTACATATCTCCCTCTCTCACTGCTGGCTGGCCGATGAGTCCCCCCACGATGGGGGAGTGTGCTTCCTGCAGAAAGGGGTTGAGTCTCCTCATCTATTCTTTTTTCGGACGGAGGAACTGCGGAGGAAGGCCTTTTTTCTTTCATTTTTTTCAGGTCGGTTCGTTGGGCCGTGGGTTTAGTTGAGCTCTTACGGAGGACCGTGAAGGGTTGCAGTCGTCGTTTGACTGAGGGAGGGGAAAAGGGAAGAAAAGAATTTACCGATTTCGGTTGCTCCTGGTTGCATGCGTGCACAGGTTGCCGCCGGGGATTAAAAGAGAGGATTGTTGCTCAGGAGGAGTAGGAGGAAGTGGCAAGTGGGAAAGAATCCCGACTGAAGTGCCTGCCTAGTCCGAAGGGAGGACGCTACGTGCCGTCCTGTATTCGTATGCTCGCGTTATTTGGCTTAAAGGCTGCAAAGAAGTGATAGGAAACTATTTAGTACTCCGACATATGCCTCTTTGAATGTGTACTCCGATGGTTTTCTGCTTTTCTAGTTTAGTTTACTATACCTTGTGAATGGTGCAAATACGCCGAAAATATGGTCGGTTTTTTGTTAAACAATGTGTGGAATTAACGAAGTATTTTACTCCTTAACCATGTTTGAAGCAAGTTATTTCCATCAAGTGACGCATGAGTCCTTTTGAAACGTTAGTTTACTAGTCTATAGCTCTGTTGTGTGTTAAAAAAAATATCCCTTCGCTCATTTTTAGGAAACTTTACCTCTCTGAAACTCGTTCACTTCCATGGTATCATATTCCTGATCTTAATTTGTGTTTGAACGGGTCGTTCTTACGCCATATTAATTTGCTATCAAAGTACGTAATGTGTTGTCGATTATTTTGGCGAGCTTTTAACTCAGATTACAGATTCAGATGTATTCGTATGCACGAATTCTTTACCTTGAAGGCTGCAGGAAAGTGATTGAAAACTACCCTGTACTCCTCCATATGCCTATTTGAATGTGTATTCCAACAGTTTACTCCTTAACTAGTTTAGTTAGTTTTTAGTTCTAGTGCGAAAAATAGTTTCCCTTCGCTCATCTTCAGGAAATTCATGTCTCAGAAATTCGTTCTCTTCCGTACTATCACATTCCTGATCATGATATGCGTTTGAGCAGGACGTTCTTACATTGTGATAATTTGCTACCAAAGTACGCGGAGTGTAATCGATACTTTTGGCGAGCTTCCTGACGAATCTTTTTACTCAGAATACGGAATCAGGCGTGTTGTGGTGGAACACCTCCATAATGTACTGTCATTATGAACTATTAATCTTTGTCTTCTCGTTCTTCTATCTTCCTGACAGAACTATTAATCATTACATAGAAATGACCTCAGACTATGAGAGGAGCTTGTGTGTGTAAACCGGCAGATTTCACAGAAAAAACCTTTATTACACAATTGAAGAAGTTTTTTCCTCGGTTTCAACTTCATCATTTACTTATAACAGAAACTATAATTACACTTTTCCACAAGATATTTCAATGCGTACGACGCGTTTCATCTCACTGAGCCATCATCAGGTACAAGACTCTGTGAGCTGAAACATTCGTCGAAACAAATTCGTCGAAACAAACAGCGCGTTGTACGCATTAAAATATCTTATGGAAAAGGGCAATTGTTGTTTCTGTAATGATATGACTAACTTCCACGATATCTCGCCTGAATATGTTGCAATCATATCATGCCAGGTCTTCAATATAAGTAAAACGGGTACATCAGTGATAAGGATGACATGACCCATTAAGAGTCACTGGAAAGCCTAAGGAAGTGGGCGTGGTTTATTGTTTCTGGCGGAGTAAAGAAAATTCTATAACTCTACCGTATCTCTTCAGTTCAAAAGCATCTCTTCCAGAAGTAATGGCTACATATCACGTAGCCATACGCCATTACCTGCAACACTGCACTCATTCGCACGCAAGGAGTGCATTAGAGAAGGGGTTATGAAAGAGTAGATACGCCTTACTAGTATAATCGCTATAACGACTATTACAACGGCAAATTAATAATAATAATAATTTCTTTATACGTAACAGCCGAAGCCAATTACTACGTATTTAATATATGGACGAACACACACAACCATGCCCAGGGAGGTGTAAAAATCCTACCCAGGCGGGACTCGAACCCGCGACCTTCGGTTTCGCTTGCGAGGATTTTTATCCGAGTACTTTACCCCGCCGCCACCGAGGCCGGCGTGTCATGTCCATCAACCCAAGAAGATGAAAGATGAATAATGACTGTTGAAAAAAGGTCATCATTTACAATGTATGTTGAGACAGAAGGCCCTTGTTACTGGGTTTTATTTCCAACCGCGCCAATATAGAATCTATTAACATCGATTCACTGTGCCAAAATTGAATCTCATAGCATTGTTTATTTTTGCGTGGAGATGTTCGAATGCGATATCCAAGTTATTCTTCCGAGAGTGCGATTGTGATGTCTCTTATTTTTGAAAACGGTTGCTCTGTTTTCTTTTTTCTTCCTTTTCCCTCGATTTTCAATACTTCTCAGTTGTCACTTCATGCCTGTATGAGCATAGATCTAAAATGTTCTTGACTTGCGTGACCTGTAGTAACATCGTGAATTCTAGCCTCCTCCATGGTGTTTTGGAGGAGGGTGAAACTTCGCCAGCTTAAACGTTATTCTGTGCTTAACATTGAATTTGAACAATTCTCATTATTACTCACTTGATTCCTCTTAAGCGCTACCGCCCCTTGAAGAGCATCGGCCTCTCCGACAATCATCATTGGTCGTTCAATCCTAAGATTGGTTGACTGCAGCCCTCCACCCTTACTTATCTATTGCAAGTTCCCTTACCTCCTGGTATCTCTTCCTATGTACTTTCATATTTGTTTGGTCCATGGACTCATTCCTGGGTCTTCCTTTGGTAATTTTTCCCTCTATTTTGCCTTCAATTATGTTATGTAATAAACTAACCCATTGTGTTTCAGGGTGTTTCCAACCCATCTGGTTCTTCTCTTCTGTATAGTGTTTCACATGCTCTCTCCGACCATGTTAGCCCAGCATTCGCGTTCTTCTGTTTCTCAACTCTCAGAACGTTCTCTACGGCATTCAACCCTCTCTTCCGTGGTTTTCCTCTCAATATTTTATCGTCGGGATTACGCATGGAAATCTTTAGACCACCTTATCTTCAGGCATTGTTTCGTCAAGCCCTAACCGCCATTGTCTGTTTATCTTAATTTCTGTGACCCTATTTGGATATTGGTCCAGTTACTCCGCATTTTAATTATCTGTCTCAGTGCTCTCCTTTCCCATTCGTTAACAGTAGAAGTACCGGACTGGCGGCGTACCTATTACTTCCTATTAGGGGTTATTTTGAACTGAGGGGTATGCAACTCTGAGAAATGGTGTACGCTTGTTGAGAAATGGTCGCGAAATGGACAGAAATGGATAGAAATGGACAGAAATAGTTAGAAATGGATAGAAATGAATGAAAATAGTTAGAAAAGGACAGAAATGGACAGAAATGGACGGAAATGGATAGAAATGGACAGATATGGATAGAAATGGTCGGAAATTGATAGAAATGGACAGAAATGGACAGAAATGAACGGAAATGGATAGAAATGGAGAGAAATGGTTAGAAATGGACAGAAATGGATGGAAATGGCTGAAATGGAAATGTGGTATACACTTGTTTTTGAAGTTGCGTACCCCTCGTTTTGAACCCTTAGAAATAGTTTGTTTTTTAATGTAGCTTTGATGTTTTTAATTGAAATTACATGCAACTTATTTTGGAAGTATTGTTTAGTTATTATTGTATATTGCTTTGTAGGAACAAAGGTTTAAATCAAATTACTATGATTCGCAATTTCAACGTGTAGGATATGGACTCGGAACTGAAGTCTTAGGTCCTCACACGGTTTTGGTCGGTCGACTCTTTGTGCTGTGTTTCCTACTTTGATATTAGAGTTCGGCTGCTAAGCTATCTATACTATTTCAATGAAAGACAATAAAACACAAATACTATGCCTTAAGAACTATTTCTGATAAGAGGATGCTAATAAATTAAAAGTTGAGAAATGTGCATGAGTCAGGACGATCAACTCAAAAGTAATGAATTTGTCAGACATGAAAATGGGCCAAAACCACCCCTCCGGTACTGGCAGTGGTAAGTGACTGTTCCTCAGCAGTAGTCTTCGTCCAAGTTTCTGAGCCATTATAATTGCAGGTATTATCATTGTCACGGAAGAGAATAGCGCTAGCTAAGGACGCGTTTAGTAATGTTAGGGAGCTGATGACGGGGACCTGGGACAAGGATGTGAAGAAGAGGCAGGGGAAGAGCTTGATATGGAGCGTGGCGTTGTATGGGGCAGGAACGTTGACTCTCAGAAAGGAGGACGAGAATAGGCTGCAGGCATTTGAGATGTGGGTGTATAGAAGAATGGTAGGCGGAGAGGAAGATTAACAAGGATGTGCTTGAGTTGGTTAATGAGGAAAGGAAACTTGTAAATGAAATTCGAGATCGGCAGAGTAGGTGGCTGGAGCATGTAATAAGGGGCGGTGGGTTGCTCAATAATGTGATAGAGGGAAGGATGTTGGGCAAGCGGGGAAGAAGAAGAAGGAGAATAGGTTTCATGGATAGGATGAAGAAGGGTAGATCGTATGGTTAGGCGAAAAAGGTTAAAAGTTAAAAAAAAGAAAGAGAAAAGGGTAGAGTGAGATAGGCCCCTGAAAGTGTAGAAAATCGGGAGGAGATTCTCAGTCATTCAACAAAACCTACCTGTACCGATAGAATACCTACTTCAAAAATCACCGTTCGATTAACCTGTTTTCGAGTCTGACTGTATTGCTCATAATGCAGTTAGTGTTAAATTGAAGTATTTTTTGGTTAAAATTGCCATGCCCAGTTGATTTTGAAGCCCGGCCGATAAACATTGCTATTGCATCGATATTTTTTCTCGATATTGCGAGAGTCGATATTGTCCATGGTCCATTTTTCTGAGCCATTCATAACTGCCGGTCTTATCAGTGCTTGATGAACATGTCTTCGATAAGTTCCGTTTATTCGGGTTTTTTCCCGCGTTGATTCATTTTTTATTTATTTTTTTACAACAGTTTCGCTTGCGTTACGGCTAGCGTCGTCAGGTCCTGACGCTAGCTGGACGCGAGCGAAATTATTGTCCATAAAAACGAATCAATGCGGGAAAAAACCCGAATTAGCGGAAACCATCAAATCGCCGCGGAAGCCTCTGTACCAACCTGTCTTCGAGTTTGACTGTATTGCTCATAATGCAGTTTGTTTTAATAGAATGTTTTTGTGGGTAATCGACCATGCCCGGTTAAGTTTTAAGCCTGGCCGATAAAAATCGCTATTGCCTCGATATTTTTGCTGGATATCGCGAGGGTCGATATTGTGGAATGGAGCGCATTGAGTCATCAGGCAGGATTGAGCCATTCACTCGGGCTATAGAGGGTTCCGTCCTTCTCCGTCGTCATCTCTCTCTTTCACTTCAAACCCCTCTCTCTTCCTCCCTCTCTCCCAACCATTCCCACTCCAAACTAATGCAAATAAAAGGAAACGACGAGGCAATCAGCGGAATCCCATTCCTTCCCTCTGCGCCACGCCCCACTCTCACACTCTCAGGGACCATTTCAATCCTCTCTCCCCAATCCCCCCCCCTCCCCCCCCGTATTCCAGCTCTCTCGAATGAGTGGGGGTGGCGGCGGAGGGAAAATGGTGTCGGGCGTTGGGGAGGCGATGGTGGTGGTGGTGGTGGCGTTGGTGCCGGAGGAGGAAGAGAGTGCGGCTCCTCTCTTAATTGTTTGCACGGTTAGAACGAGCGTTTGAGATCTCCGGAGTGGGTGGGTGGGGCAGAATGGGGAGGCGGGAGAATTAGTGAGGAGAGTTGTGAGGGCTTCGTTCGGGTGGGGAAGGGAGAAGGACGGAGAGAGGGGCGTGGCATTTATCGGTGTTTGGGAGGGGGGGAGGAGTATGTACGTGTTGAGAGGATGTGCGATACTCAACTTTTAATTTAGACCGATCGATCGTGAAGTATAGAATTTCTTCGATAAGTATGGATTTACCAAAATATGAGAATAGATTTGACATCGACGGTTTCGAAAACGTGGTAAATATTGCTACAACATGATGTCCATAATTGTCCATCGAACTGATGCAGTTTACTTCCTATTTTTACTATTTGATCTTCTTTGTAGGAGTAGTATGTACGTGTTGTGAAGAGGGTGGATGTGTGATTCTCAACTTTTAATTAAAACCGATCGATCCTGAAATACCGAATTTCCTGCGATTAGTATGGGTTTACCAAAATATTAGAATAGTATCTCTGCTAATCTTTGGATTCTGCGAGTATTTTTTGTATTATTTTTTGCAAAAGTTTCGCCTTGCTCTGCTGCCGGCATAGTCGGGCTTTTTGAACAACAATGGTCTTCTTTTTTATGAATAAATAAATTCGGCAGTTGATGAATTTAGAATTAATAAATTTGAAAATGAATTCCAAAGAATTGATTTCCATATATAAGGGAGTTTATAGCGATCCTCTCTATTCACATTTTGGGGTCTCTTTTTAATTTCAATTGCCTCCCCTATAATCCGCGGAAAGTAACTGCTTTCTTGGTGTGACACTTTTGTGGCCTCTATGTTAATGACGTGACCTTCCTCTAACGTAGTGTGCTCAGCCATGGCAGAGTGATTCAAGTCTTCCTTCCGGATTGCTCGTTCATGTTCTTTTAATCTGCATCCTATAGATCTTTTATTTTGGCCCACGTATGTTCCACGTATTTGGTACATTAGAATAGATTTGATATCGACAGTTGCGAAAATGTGGTAAATACTGCTACAGATTGATGTCCGTAATTGACCATCAAACTGATGCAGTTTTCTGTGTATTTTTTACATTTTTTCTTTGTAGGAGTAAATGCGTGTTGAAAAGCGAGAGTCTGTGCGATACTCAACTTTTAATTTAGACCGATCGATCCTGAAATAGCGAATTTCTTCGATAAGTATGGATTTTCTAAAATATAAGAATAGATTCGATATCGATAGTCTCGAAAACGTGGTCAATATTGCTACATCACGATGTCCATAATTGTCCATCGAACTGATGCAGTTTACTTTCTATTTTTACTCTTTGGTTTTCTTTGTAGGAGTAGTTGGTACGTGTTGTGAAGAGGGAGGATGTGCAATACTCAACTTTTAATTTAGAGCGATCGATCCTGAAATATCGAAATTCTTCGAGAAGTATGCATTGACATAATTATCATTGATTTCATATCGATAGTTTCGAAAACGTGGTAAATATTGCTGCAAAGTGATGTCAATAATTGTCCTTAAAACAGATATGAGTTCTATTTGGTGTTTATCAGTAGCTTTGGTAATCAAGAGGGTGTGTGAAACTCAACTTTTAATTTAGATCAATCGATGGTGAAATATCGAATTTCTTCGATAAGTATTCATTGACTGGCCTGTAAGCATAGGTTTTATAACGGTAGTTTCGAAAACGTGGTAAATATTGCTACAAATTGATGTCGATAATCGTTCGTCAAACTGGGGACAGTTGTGTTTGGTGTTAATCGGCGGAGGGGTAAAGTTTGCGGATGGAAAATCAAGATAGTGTACGAAACTCAAATTTTAATTTAGACCTCTCAATCCAAAATTATCGAACTCCGTCGATATTCATTGATTTGACTTTAAGCATAGATTTAATATAGAAAGTTTGTGATGCGTGATAAATATTGCAATGACGAGATGTCAATGATAAGCCATCACAATGATGCGATTCTCATTGTCGTTTATCGTTGGAAGGCGAAGAGTTTGTGCATTAAAATCAAGAGGGTGTGCGAAACTGTTTAAATTTCTACCTAACGATCCAAAATCATCGAATTGTCGTCGGTACATATCGAATCGCTCATAAGTTTAGTTTATATAGGCCATTGTCGATATATTGGCGATGAAATATGTGTCATAGTGTAGGAATTTCTATATTTATCTACCAAAGCAGTGACACTCTTATTGAAATAATAGTTCAACTTGGCCGTAAGTTCGGACCCGGGACTTCAATTTTCCATCCTACTACATACTACCCTGTGAGCAGCCGCATGGACGTGTGGAATAGGGTGTTAGGACGCCAGCCGTGTAAATATGTAAGGGATAAGGTTTTGGGAGGTGAAATATTGACGTGCATTATGGGAGTGTATGTAGTGGATCTCAGTTTTTATTGTGGTCGCTTATGGTGCGCGGAAAGAAAGGGTTTTTGAACCTATCTGTTGGGCAATGTATCCCTCTTATTTTATCGCTTCTGTTAGACCTAGAGATGTAGTGAGGTGTCATGAAAATATTCTCTGTGTCGCTCTGAAACACACCAGTTCCGAATCAGTTTCTCAAGCAAGCTAAGCCTAGCGTGCAACCTCCGAGTCTCTAGGGGCTCCCACCTCAATCCCTCTAAAAGTTGGGAGACACTATATTTACGCTCGTAGCAGTTTTTAACGAAGCTCACTGCTTTTATTTGTATTTTGTTCATTATTTGGTTAAACATTTATGACTTGGGTCCCAAATGCTCGCGACCTATTCGAGATTTGGCCTAGCAAGAGCGAAGTAGCATCTCTCTTTTACTTCCTCATCCGAGGACCTTCCTATTATACGCTTAACAAAACGTAGATTCTTTAATGCTGTGCCGCAAATTTTTTGTATGTGTGTTCCCCACGATATATCAGAAGTTAATTTAATTCCAAGATGTTTTACTGTATCTGAAGATTTTGTGTTTACTCCATCCACAGTAGAGCTGGGATTTTCGATTCATTTCGATTATTCGATTCATGCGATTTGGTCGAATGAGTCGTTCTTTCTAATGGTTCATGATGAACCAAATGACTTCAAAGAACCAAATGACTTCGTGAACCATTAGCGATTGAACCGACTGAATACAAGGAATGAAAACGACATCCACCGAAGATGTGATTACTCGAATATGTCGGGGACAAAGTAATGGTTGCGAAGTATGGAAGTTTTACTTTGTCCTTGAAGCATCTAAAAAAGTGAAAGTATGAAATTCCCTTCGTGCAATCTATAAAGATGAAATTTAAATAAAAATATCTAAGTTGCTTGCTCAGGAATTTTCAATTTTCCACCGAAGATATTACAACATGTTAACTATTAGATCTGTCGTAATTTCTCGTCCACAGTCCGATTCAAGAGATTCAAGCAATTCTTGATTCTTTTCAATTCCTTTGGTTCTTGCGATTCTTTACGAACCACTAGATTGAAGAACGTGATTCAATTCATTCGGTTCATACCAATGAATCGTTCATAAAGAACGATTCACTCATGAACGACACAGCTCTAATCCACAGTATAGGTATGGCATTTGTGTGATGTTACTGGGGCGCCTAATCATGTGTGCTGCTTTCCGTTCCGCACCTGTTTCATTTTTTTGTTTGCACTCAAGTTTTTTTCTCCTCTTGCTTGAGTATTTCTACCGTTCACGTGCAGTGTACCGGAGTGGGTTGATTAAAACATTTGCCAGCTTCATTCGGCGAGTGGGCGCCGTCGACGACAGCGACGGAGGTGGCGGGGGTTGGGAGGGCGTCTCGGATTTCTCGAAAAGGGGGGGAGGAGGAAGGAAGGAAGTATGGAGTGGAAGTCGAGGATTTTTGGGAGCTCTTAAATGGGGTGAGACGACGAGAGGGAAGAAAATATCGAGTTGAGAAATGGAGGAAGGGGGAAAAAAAGGAATCGGAATGTCGTCTGGACGTTGAGGGGATGGGGGGGATGCGGGTGGGTTTGTGGGGAGGGCCAAGGAGAGGGAGGGAAGACGTAGGGAGAGGGAGCTTCTCGACGGACGCTGGAGAGTCGGGAGTGGTGCGGGGATACGGCGACGACGGTCGGCATGGGAGCACGGCCATTCGTTTGCCCGCGCTGTCCACGCCGCTGTGGGCGGAGATACATTCCCCAAACTCTCCTCTCCGCACCCCTCCTTCTCGACAGATTTTCATCCCTTCACCCAACCTCTTAATAATTCATTATTTATTTATTTATTTATTTATTTTTTCACTGTCCCGAATACAGCATATTAGGTCATTTTACGTCGGGTGAACAATAGTAACAACAGACGAAACACAGACATCCATGTCCTAGGCAGATAATATCCTACCCAGGCGGGACTCGAACCCGCGACCCTCGCGTTAGCAGGCGAGGACTTTACCCCGCCGCCACCGGGGCCGATTATTCGTCACAAATTATCTCTCTTTTTATAAAATGTAGAAATTGGATGTTGTTTACACCTCGTCTATATTTTGTCTAATTTTTTAGATCGATGTCGATTCCAATATAAGGCATTGTGAACACAACTTCCTTTCTGCTACATTTCCTTCACCCAGCCTCTTAATAATCCATTATGCATCACAAATATTCCCCCTTGTTATAAAATGTGGCAATTCGATCTAATTTACACCTCGTGTATATTTTGTTTAATCTTGTAGATAGGTGCGATTCAAATTTATTGTATTGTGAATACAACTTCCTTTCTGCCACGTTCCCTTCTTCCAACCTATTAATAATTCATCATGCATCTCAAATTTTCTCTCTGTTTATAAAATGTAGCAATTTGATCTTGTTTAACCTCGTGTATAATATGTCTAATTATTCTTATGTTGAAGGATTTCGTTTTTTTCCCGGCGAACATTACTGATGAAGTCTTCTCGGGTTATCAGCCGGATCAGAATGGTCATTACTGCCAACGTTTCGATGGCCTTGTCTGCCATCGTCATCAGGGCTAATGATGGATTTTGTGTCGTGCAGGGTTTATATAGCTCCGATATGGTGGTCAAGTCTCCCCTGATTGGTCATATTTTGGTACCTTTTTTCTTATCAATTTTCCCATGCGTTGGAGGATGGGATTCCATGTTCTGCTTAGATTGTGACCCGTGTATCTATTCATTGTGCTGTTCGTGAGTCGTACTGTTTATGCCGAGTAACCCGAGAAGACTTCATCAGTATTTTTATGTCGATTCCAATATATTGCATTGTGAACACCACTTCCTATCTGCTGCATTTCCTTCACCAAACATCTTAATAATTCATTATGCATCACAAATATTCTCTCTTTTTTATAAAATGTACCAATTTGATCTTCTTTTTACGTCATGTTTATTTTGTCTAATTTTGTAGATGGATGTTTTAGATTTGTTTCAAACAAATTGGATTGTTCACACCACTTCCTTTCTGAGTGGGCTAAATCGAAGAATTCAATATTACCGTTAGTTCTAGAAAATTGGGTCTCTTTTAGTTATATCCTTAATAAGACCATACCCTTACTAACCGTATTCCATTCTTTTAAACTAATTGATTGCTTCTCATAAAGGCTCTCCTATTCGTGAGACTCAGTAGTATTCTTCCTCTTTCGAGTCTCTTCTACCACATCCAACGATTTATTTTGCGACCATCCTCTGACACGATTCACCCTACTGTCATATATCTGTTTCGTTATTCGATGTGTGTGTTGTAAACTGGCTGGTTATATTTTTATTGTTATATCTTTGAAATGAAGAATTCTATAAAAACGTAACGGACTTCAATTAAATCCACTGTATGATTTATAAACCTAGTTACTCATTTGTAAGTAACTGTTTGAGCTGAGCAGTGATATTTTTTGGGGGTTAGAGTAGGAACGACAACCGAGATCATAATTGCGAAATCCATTCTCAGAAATATTTTCTATAAATTTCTGCGGTACTCAAGTCGTACCCGAAAAACTAATAAATTATCCACCGGCGATTTCTTAACTCTAGACTGCCGTCGAACCGTTACAACACGTTTGGGTCCGCTCCTGTGCGCTGAGAAACAATGGGATTCAATACTAAGTAACTGCACCCAACCACGGACGACAAATGGGCATTGCTTTTTGCTTTGGGATATGAATTTTTTTCCTTTCTCCGAAACCCCTTTCTCTTTCGATTGGTATTGCTTGAAACTGTTTTTGTGTGCATTTATGGTTCTGCTAAATCCAAGTTGCTTGCTTTTGGCACTGATCCCATATTGTTTGACGTTCTTTCTTTCAAAAGTCATTATTACGTCTAGCGAAGTGTATATCTAGCTGAAATACTGAGTTGCTCGATTGAAAAGCTTCGTTCTTCCGAGATGTAGCGTTCATAGTTTCCGGAGTTTCCCATCCCGAAAATTTCTTCCTGTTTTTTTTTAAATTTAGTTTTCTTGCCAATTGGACTGCCACCCGTAGCATTTTCCCTTTACCCCGCCCCCACCGGGGCCGGCGGGGTAAAGTCCTCGCCAGCGAAACTGAGGGTCTCGGGTTCGAGTCCCGCCTGGGTAGGTTTTTCACCACCCACGGTATGGATGTACAAAAATACTAAAAAAATAGTCCAATGGTAACAGTGTACTTGCTCGGAACAATTTTGACTTTAAAAATTAATTATGTTGTAGCATATTTTTGAAAAATATTATTTTTTCATCAGTTCGAAGGTAGGTTTAATGCATTTCACCACTCCAGGCATTCATCACGGCTTCATTGCTTCACAATTCTTAATTTTAATATCCCCCATAATTTGTGTGATATGCTCCCTCCTTGACCTTCCTTGGTTATTATTTCTATTTTATTGATGCATCCATTATAGATTTTGGGGGACTAATGTTTTAGAATCACATGTTACTAAGTTTTTCTCCAATACTTCGCAGTATTTCTATCAAACGTCTATTAATTCCAACTCTTAGTAGGGCTTCTTCCTATAGTTAATCCTATCATTATCGATTTTAGGAGACAGTAATGATTTAGAATCCGTGCAATTAACTTTTTCTCAAATACAAATCCTTAAGATTCCGGCTGTATTCTGTGGAACCGGAACATAACTGTCAAATCACAAAAGGAGCGAATTTCACGCGTACTAATTTATTACAACCTAGGTTTCGCTTAGGTGATGATGCTGTAATAAGCGAAACCTAGGTCGTAATAAATTTGTACTTGCGGAATTTGCTAGTTTTGTGATTTGTCAGTTTTCTCTAATACTTCGCAGTATTTTTATCAAACGTCTGTTCATTCCACCTATTGTCTGGGCTTCTTCGTACTGTAGCAGAAATATTATGATGTATCACAGTTTCTCTACGATCTGAATCACTTTTTTGTCACTATTCTCTGTTTTATTCTGTCGTTCCATATGTTCCCTTCCAATTCGCTTGAAGCTGTTTCCTCGTTAATTTTATCCTCCAAAGCCATCTAGATATCCCTCAATTTTCTCTCTCGTATTCACTCTTAAATTCGCTTCTACCGTCTCGTGTCGCTCATTCTTTTAACGTACCGTAATGCTTTTTTCTTCTCGATATTGTCTGTTTTATTTACTCAAGCCGTAAGACTTGTTTCTCCTCCATATATACTTTGTTCTGTCGCCGTTCATATTCATAATTCATCTAATTATTTCGTTCTTTTTTTCTAGGTAAGATCATCTGTGACGTCGTCTCAAGAAGTAGGATTTGGTTCTTTACTAGCGCCTGCTTTTGTGCTAGTGGAGTCATTTTGGGTCTTGCTCTAATGGAAACCTAGTACCTGACTTGGTGGAGGACCCGAGGAGACTTTTCCATGGTCTCAAGAAGTTTTGCTGCAATGAGTGGCTATTCATGTAAGCGAAAATGTGCCGGCAACACTTGGCCGAATGAAAATCATTCATTTGTCGCCCTACTCGATATCCTCTATTCTAACGGTGGTCCTATTCATACTTGTTCTTATTGCTTATTTCCTAACTGTTTTCTTATTGAGATCATCTGCAACATCGACTCATGAAGTAGGATTTGGTTCTGTATCGGCGCCTGTTTATATATTAGTGGAGTCATATCGAGTCTTAACCAAATGGCAACCAAATACCTGACCTAGTGGCGGACCCGTAAAGACTTCATTATAGTCTTTAAAAGTTTTGTTACAACGAGTGACTCTATATGATAGGACCTGCGAGACTTTGGCCGGAGGAAAATCGTTCATCCGCCCTCCTCCTTGACATCCTCTATTCTCGTCTCTTATGCCAGGATATTTTGCTTAATCCTGGTGTGAGTGAGGATTCTGATAAGTAAAACTGGTTTAATGGAAGCACCGGTCTAACTTCTTTGGGCATTGACTAAAAACGTTTATTAAACTGTTAGAATTTTATTATGATTATTTTGTGTGTCTAGAGAGCGAGAAAGAGCATATTTAATATATTCTTTTCATTCTCCCAAGTTATCCAAGTTCTCGGATGATCCTCCGCACTGAATATGAGAACGGGATTATTTTTCATCCCTGTTTCAATAATCTCGTATGCAGTCTTGTCTGTGGAGATATTCGCGACGTCACAGCAGCTGTGTTGGCAGTAGTAACCATTTCGATGTCCTCTTTTCTGGTGGTGGTTGTGTTCATATTTATTCTTATTGTGTCATTCGTAATTTCTTTTTCTACTTAAGATATCTGCAACATCGTTTCAAGAACGTTTGAACGGGTTTAAGGCGTAACATTGTGGAAATATTCAATATCCATGCTGGTAAGAATGAAAAGTATTACCAGTATGGATCGTTTCAAGTAGTCGGATTTAGTTCTTTATCTGCGTCTGCTGTTATATTAGTGAAGTAATCTCGGGTCTTGCCCAAACGGGAACCAAATACCTTACCTGGTTGAGGACCTGATAAAACTTCACTGTATTCTCATGAAGTTTTGCTGCAAGTGATGGTTTCAGGTGTAACTTTCCGGAATAACTTCATGATTATAGATTGAAACTTTTTGTGATTTCCACATGCGATTTTTACATTCACGACCTAGGTTTCGACGCCTGATGATGTCCACAGCGACGAAACCTAGGTCATGAAAATTAAAATCTCATGTGGAAATCGCTAAGCGTTTCAATCTATAATCAAATTTTGCGGTAATGAGTGGCTACGTGTGTGCGCGCCCGCGAAGCTTTGGCCGAATGAAAATCGCTCATCTGTCCATGTATTTTTGTGAGTTCGGCGGGAAAGGGGCGTAGCTCAGCTGCATTTCTCTCACGCAACGCCTGTCGCTCCCCCGAGGCATGCTCCCTAGTACGCCCACCCGCGAACCCCGTGTACCCCGCCTTCCCCCCTCCCCCAGCTCTTTCTCTCCTTACTCCTCCCCCCCCCTCTTCGGCATCCCTTCCCCACCCTTTCCTTCTGCATCGATCGAGTACAGTGCAGCTGCAATCGTGTGGATGGTGGAGGAGGCGGGCGGCTCACTGTGGATTCTTATACTGCTCTCCTCCTCACCCCCTTCCCCTCTGCCCAAACCTCCAACAAGTTCAATTCAATTCATTTATTGTCGTGGGCCTCTCTGGCCCTTGAGATATTTTACATGGATATAACATAGGAATGTATTACGAAAATAAGACAAGTATGGTGAATATGGAATTTCCTACCAAACTAATCAGACTGGTACAAATGACCTTAAAGAATACAACATGTAAGGTCAAAATAGAAGGGAACCTCACCAGGGAATTTGAAATTAATCAGGGCTTGCAGCAAGGTGACGTGCTATCCACCATTCTTTTCAATGTGGTACTGGAACGGGTGATGAGGAAAACAGAAGTCAGTAATCCAAGTGGTACATTGTTCAACCGTATATCGCAAAATCTAGCCTATGCTGATGATGTCAATATGATATCAAGAAGACTAAAAGATCTCGAGGAAGGACTGGAGAGATTGGAGATGGAGGCAGGAAAAGTTGGGCTACAAATGAACTCAGTACTTGTCACTGTGTCGCTCTGAAACACACCAGTTCTGATTTCTCGAACAACCTAAGCCTAGCGTATAGCCTCCGAGTCTCTAGGGGCTTCCACCTTTATCCCTCTAAAAGTTGTGAGACACTATATGTTCCCTCGTCGCAGTTTTTAACGAAGCATGCGACTTTTCTTTGTATTTCATATTTTTTTGTTGTCTTTATGACCAGGGTCCCATTATTTCCTCATAGTGTGTAATTTATTCGTCTAGGAACTCTGCCATAGTTTTTGATAACGATGGTACTCCATGTAGAAGTAGGTCTTTGACTATGAAATGTATTAATGGCTTGGCCGGAAAGTGCTTTCTCCTGTTACGCGGACAAACTCATGAAGAGACGCCGTAGCTTTGGCTAGTCTTGGGCCTCGCTCTCTCTGGAGTCGTCATTGGCCCATTTTACTCGGTTAAATTGGCCCATTTTACTCTGTACCCACTTTTTTTCATGCGGCCAAATTTTAGCTTCTAGCCTATGGCGGCACTCTATTTGTAATGGCTCGCATTCGGTCACGTATGCGGTGATGATGCGACGGTATGTGTGTGTGTGTTATTTTGATGTCATGCGAGGGAAGTATGAATAAGAATGGGTGCACGTAGCACCTCTCGCCGCAGAAGAGAGGGAGCATTCTTGGATTTAAGGCGTAGACGAACGTGAGATAAGATTGCACCCAAACACTGTGTCTTACGGTGACGCATTTTTGGATGATTTCGGTGTTCAAGGAGTGAGATATGCGGGGGAAAAGTGGGTGCTCCAAGAAAATAAAGTGTGTTTCTTATATATGTGTATGTATTTTTTTAAGGAAGCCGTATACGTTGGAAGGGGCCGTGGAAATGTAGGGATATTGTATGTATACATACCCCAGTGTTCTTGGTGGTTTTGAAGTGGGGGTGTTTTCACTGGTGGCAGTTTTGCTAGTCCAATATCAACGTTTTTATGTTACCAGCCGCCCTCCCTCTCTCACCCCGACTCATATAACGCTCCACTCATCTCCTCTGTGCCTCTTACCCTCTCTCATCTTGCGCAGCCTCTTTCCACCCCCTCCGAACCCTGCGACAAATCTCCCCCTTTTGTCCCCACTAAAATTTCCCTCCCCCCCTCAAAGAAACCACCCGCGCAGCCTGTATTGCGTATCCCGTAGACTCCCCTCATCCCACGCACCCACTTCTTGCCGTAATGTATGTCCTTACTCCGTCTCGCCTGCTAAAATTTATACAAAGGGTGTTATTTTATTGGTCTTTCGTCGTCGTCCCTTGAGGTTCGGTTAGAGGGTGGAGTGGTTCTTTTTTTCTGTTTTGTTTTTATATGCATTGCGCGTGTGTGCGAATGTATGTGTGTTTATTTATTTATTTATTTTGCCGCCGCCGAGGAAATTGAATGTTGTCACCGCCGCGTCATGTCTCCACTATTTGGCCCGGGATGTTTGATCCCTTATCGGGAAAATTTTATTATTTCATCTTCTGCGGAGGACTTGAGAATGAAATAACTTGCGGAGAGACCGCTTTTCTCTCGTGTGCGACGATGCGTACAAATGATGTTTGGGAGAGCCTGAGTATCTGGGCGTGCGGATATTTGCTTTTTTTTTGTGGGACACTGCTGATAAGTTCGCTCTGATTGTATTAACTCTCGTATCAAACCGGAAATCCTTGTTTCTTTTTGTGATGGAATCCAGGGTATGGCCTAATAAAGGCTGCAAAGCCATTCCCGAGGGATAGGCTCTGCATAAAAGTGTGTTTCTGGGATACCTAGTATGCGGATACATGTTATCCGTGCCTGAATTTCCGTGAAATCAACGCAATAGATTTGTATCCCTTGACTTTCATATCTCCGTTCTGTGCTTAGATGGAGGTTTTCGGGAAGCTTTTGCCATATTTCTGTAGTGAGGGGGTGAGAATGACTGAAAAGAGATTGGGATATGTGCTTGAGGAAGAATGACGGAAGTAAGAATAAGAGAAAGGAAAACGAGGGATATAATTGATAGGCGTACTTAAAGAAGAAAGGAGTTAGCTCGGCGAAATTAAGATGTGACGGAATTAGTGAATGAAACTGGTTATTATAAAGGTTTTTGAGGCAGCGGAATGCTGGTCCATCTATCACCGAGAAAAATGAATGATGGGACGGAGAAAAGTGACCGGGAAAGTTAGTGTAGACTTTTTAAGGCAGTCCAGGCGAGATAGTTCCCTAGTCATAATAGAGACCTTATTCGAATTATATGTTTTAATTTCACCAGCTGTAGGACACATCAATTAAATATTGCATTATTTATAGTTCAATGATAGAGTTTTATCTGACAGAAATTGTAAGCAATCAAATGAAAATATCTAAATAAGTCTTTAACTTGACGCATTTTTTTCGCGCGGTGCGTTTGAAACTCCTTCAAAACGGAAGGTTTTTTGTGATACCCAAGAACCTACTGCGGTGACAATATGATTAATTTTCAAATATAATTGAGAAAACATACAAACTGCTCGCTGTTAGTTTTTTTATGACGTCTAAGTGTTAGAAATGCCTCATTTTGTAAATACTGTCTCTCTGGAGTGCATACACGTATCATTCCCCGTGTGAAAGGGCTGGTATTTTTTGGCTAATATCTCGGAAAGCAATGTGGTAAGGGGTTGAATATTTGATGTCATTAGAAGGGCGAGATATTTTTCTTAAAATTGAGACCAAATTAATTGATTTCTAAGTAAAATGATATTTCGCTCAAACTACCTTAAAAGTAGCGGAGATGGGAAGAAAATGTAAGGAACGGAGGTTGGAAATAGTAGTGGTTTTATGCCGATGAAACGGCTCGCAATTGGAGATTTAGTTTGGTTTTAAAATGCCCTTCCAAACCTTCTGTATCGGTAGAATACTCTGAATGAATGGTTGATCTTAACAGAAAAAAAAACATAAAAATTGAACGATCGTGAATATTCTTCTCCCGATTGAAATCCCCCGACTCAATTGCCTTCGAAATTTTTCCGAAGTAGGCAACTTAAACGCCATTCAACTTGACCATATCGGGCTTTTTTCCGCGATGGAACAACCTCTCGCGGTCTGCATCATGATGCCTGCATCAATTTATATCGGTAAATTTTTTTAAAAATACTTTTTTCCCGAAGGCCTGCAGCTCTCAAACTCGCGCGCGCCGCTCGGTACATTTTTTCGACCCTCATGGGTTGTGGGGAAAGTTCTCTCTCTTTTGCTGGCCTCGCTATTATATAATTTTGTTTGTGTTTTTTTTTTGTTGGAGAAACCTCTAAACCGCTGCGCCGATTATTTTCGACTCGGGTGATTCCACGGGCTTGAAACTTGTGTTCTGCGCGCTGAAACCCATACACACTTGCTCATACAGACCGAAAACTTGTGCTCACGAACTGCCAATCTTCGCCGCGTTGTCTGGGGAGAGAGAGAGAGCGGGCGGATTGCCTTCCGAACGCCCGCCACTTTCGATGTACGCAGAGCCTCCTCTTCCACTCCATAAGGAGAAAGGGGTTTGAATGATGATATTGTACACAGAACAGAGGTCCGCTCCGGTGAACATCCCGTTCAGAATGGTCCTATTTTTTCATTTTGGCGGGGGAATCGGGTTTTAAATATTTGTTAAGCTTATTCAAGTGGGTCAATTCTACATAAAATTTGTTTAAAAATACAAAATAAAAGTCCATAGTTCCCATTGGATGGGTTACAAGGCATTTGTTATATCTTGGGTATGGTCCTGCTAAGCATTATGCTTATCAGCAGGTTCCAGGATTATCGTATCCAGTAGCATCAATTTACATCTTTACATATATACATTCAAACATAAATAAAATATAACCAGCCTTATTTTCATACATTCGTATAAGTATTATCCTCAATAAAATCACTAAAACATAAAAATATTACATTTAAATCTTTTTGGCATTGTACGCACATATGACAAATGTTAAGCATCAGTGCTTGGATTAGCATTTCCAGTTGCATCAATTTACCTCTTTACAAACATTCACTTAAACATAAATACAATATAGTCACCCTTACATTCATATAAATATTGTCCTCAATAAAATCATTTTATGTTAATAATTATATTTAATAATAATAATAAAAATAATTAAAACGAAAAGCTACAGTAAATTCATTATAAAAGAGCTAAATGTGATTGACAAATATCGAAAATACAATATCAAGGCAGAAAAAATAGAACACATCATTAGTGGATGCAGTGTACTAGCAAGCGTGGAATACACACAAAGACATGATAATGTATACAAACAAATATATCTGGCATTTGTAAGAAAGTACAACGTATCCCATGAAAACAAACAATGGTACCAAATGACCCCACCGCCTGTAATAGAAAATGAATCTGTCAAAATGTATTACAATAGAAGTATCATAGCGGACCGTTCTCGCCCAAGCAATAGGCCGGATATAACTCTTCAATCAAAACAAGAGAGGATGACATATCTAATTGATATCTCCGTCTCGAACACAGAAAATTTAGAGGCTAAATACAAGGTAAAAATACAGAAATATGCTCCTTTAGCTGAAGAAATTAAACGAAAAGTGGAACCTAAATTCCGTTAAAATTGTACCAATAATAATATCAGCATCATTTTTTTAATATTCTTTTTTCATCAATTCGAAGGTAGGTTTTCTGCATTTCACCGCTCCAAGCGTTCATCATGGCTTAATTCCTTCATAAATCTTCCCTAA
Source organism: Ceriagrion tenellum (assembly GCA_963169105.1). Taxonomy (NCBI): domain Eukaryota; kingdom Metazoa; phylum Arthropoda; class Insecta; order Odonata; family Coenagrionidae; genus Ceriagrion; species Ceriagrion tenellum. The sequence goes on along the minus strand of OY720642.1, from coordinate 71,639,728 downwards.
TAAACCATTATAATTGGTGTGACTTCCTAACTCCTTAGCCTTCCCAATTAATGCTTCCTATTTCTGGATCCATCAATCATAGATTTGAGGAGACAGTAATGTTTTCGAATCCGTGGAGCTAAGTTTTTCTCAAATACTTCGCAGTATTTCTGTTAAACGTCTGTTCATTCAACCTCTTGGTAGGACTTCTTCTTCCGAATGCCCGCCACTTTCGATGGATGCAGAGCCTCCTCCTCCACTCCAGAGAGGAAGGAGAAAAGGGGTTTGAATAATGATGTTGTGTACAGAACAGAGGTCCGCTCCGGTGAACATCGCGTTCGGATCGGGCGTTTTTTTTTTTACTTTTGTTGGGGGGATAGGGTAAAGGGTATGATCTGGAGGTGGTGAAAGGAGTGTGCAAGAATACTGGAGAAGAAATTTTTTTAGCGTGGGATAGGAAGGGGAAAAGTGGGAAGGATATCCGGGGTCCTCTGATGGTTGGCCGTGCATGCATTTAGCCGGCCGAGATGGAAGGGTGAGGAGGCATTGGTCTGGTTGACCGTGCACGTGTGTTTGTTTCACGATGGAGATGAGCCGAGGTTGTTGCCGAGAGTGTGGATGCTTCGTGGGATCGTCCGGTCGTTTCAAACCCTTAGAGAGAAGAGTATTTTTTTCTGAAGGGTCCAGGATTGAGCTGAGAGGGTCGTTTCCGAAGTACGCACTCGTAATTCGAGAAAAAAAGAGAGGTTGGAGTTCATATTTTTTTTTATTATTTCTCGACACGAGTTTACGGAGAGAGAGAAAGATCGGCCGGGACTATTGGCCGATTGCTCAGTTCGTTTGGGTTGAGACGGGTGCGCGATTTTGCCTAATCATCATCATCATCAACATCCTCCCGCTTCTCAAATAAAAAGAATAATAAACCTTCTCGTCTCCTATTCTTCTCATCCGGTGCACGGGTTTCTACGCCTCAGTCCAATATCCCCTCTCCTTTTCACCCTTCCACCCTCGCACTCGTATCCTGGGACGGAGCCCTCCGGTGATCTTCCGTGGTTTGTGAAGTAGATTGGTTTTGCCCGGCAGCAGTGATATCTGCTCTGGTCGTCCTGCGCAACTCCGCGTTTGCCTGCAAAGGGGATAATTTGTCATTCTGTCTTTGGATGTGGGTGGCTGCAAGTACTGTTTAGCTGGGGTGTTAAAAATGTCTTTTGCCTGTAAACCTCTGGTCGTGGATTTTTTGCCCGACCTGGTTGACGTTTTCATCAACAATGGCTCTTCGTGTGTTCGTGTAAATGTATCATATTGGCAGCAATCTGCACAAGCTGCAAGAAAAAGAAAAAAAAAGAAAAAAAATTGTCCTCCCTTTTTCGGTCTAAATAATCTTTCCTGTCGTGGATCGTGTTGATTTTTGTGAATGCAATCACCTATGTATCTAATGAATAGTTATGATCCTGTCAATTGATGATTTAAACTTTGCGCGGCTTTATTAAGCGTTGGTTTTTATTTTTTTGCTGCATGTGATAGGATGTATTTTGCTCCTTAATTATTTCCTAATTCAGGTATTTAGACACTTGCGTTTTTCCAACTAATAAGTATAACCATTTCTGCAAATTTATCTGTATGCACAAGATGAACGCAATATATGTATGCAATAAATTACTTTTTTGAGAAATTTGCTAATATAAATAATCGTTTGTTAAATCCAGCCAAATATTAAGAAACGTTACAGATGGTGACTCTTACTCAGTTTTTTCAAAGAGTTCAGATAGTCGCTTTATTGAACCCCAAGTTTTTTCTTGTGAAAAATTGTGTGAAATGTATTTTTCTCTCTTTCTTTTCTCCTTAAATGTAAATAATTGCTTGTTAAATCCAGCCAGGTATTAAGAAACGTTGCAGATGGTGACTCTTGCTCAGTTTTTCGTAAGAGTTCAGATAATTTCTTTATTGATCCCTAGTTTTTGTGTAAAAAACTGAGTGAAATGAATTTTTCTCTTTGCCTTTTCTCATTGAATAAAATACTTGCCCCATCCCACGCTCCATTGAGGTTAGTTGCAGAATATTATGTAGATGTGTGGATGTCATGGGGGAAACACATCAGGGAAATAACTAGTGTAGCAAACCGTAGATTAGGATTCGTAAAAAGGGTTCTAGGCAAATGCGATGAGAGAGTACGAGAAAGAAGCTATTTTCCACTTGTCAGGCCTCATTTAGAATATGCCGCAAGTATATGGGATCCGTACGAGGAAGGTATGATAAAAGAATTAGAACGCGTGCAAAGGAGATCCGCTAGGTTTGTTAAAGGCCGTTATGATAATTGTATAAGTGTTACGAGGTTAATAGAAGAACTAGGATGGGAATTACTATCAGAACGCAGGTTAAAATTTAGGTTAAACCTTTTAAGTAAATTCGAAACATAGTTGTTCACAGATGACGTTAGATATATATTGAGAACCCCTGCGTATTATGCTAGGTTTGATCATATTACCAAGATTAGAGAGATAGATTGTCGTACCGATAGATTTAAAATGTCATTTTTCCCTCGTACTATAAGAGAGAACAATAGGCAGCGTAGCAAAGGGATAGGTAGGTGAAATATAGTAAGAGTAGTCTGTAGTGCATGATGCATGTAATAACAACCAATAATCCACTTCATATTATGTAGATACTAACCATCTAGCAGCATGTGACCATATTATCTAGCATGTCTCCATTAAATATCCTAGTTGCATGTAAATAGTGCATGTTTGGTGATCTTCACCCCCTGCCACACACACTCGTGGTGGCTCGCAGGGTATCACGTAGATGTAGATGTATATTGCTCGGCTGCGAGGAAGGGTGAAGGGACCCGGGCGGTCGGGAAGGATTCGCGTGTGTATTGGGCGGATACTCGATTGAGGAGGGAGAAGATTGGAAAGATTTTTTTTGGATTGGAAACGATGATGTGGTTAGTGGTTGGTGGGAGGGCTTTGAGGGGGGGGGGACACCTGGAGATTCGGGATTGGAGGAGTGAAGGATTGAAGAGTTCCCCGATGTTGGCGAGAATACGAGCAGGAGGTGGAAATTACACTCGATGGCGCTTATTTTCGTCAGAATGTTCGTTCGTGTTCAGTTGGTAGGGGGGGAGATGGCCAGGAAAGTGGTTTGGCGAGTAAAAAGTGGGAGAGAGATAGGTTTGGGGATGCATCGGAGGCTGTGGCTGTAACTCTCTGCCTCATTCAGTGCCGGACGATCTCTCTCGTTGAGCACGTGGTAAGTGGAGAGGCGGGTGGGGGGGGGGGTGGAGGTTGGGGGGGCGGGAAAGTGCATTTCCTGCATCTCGAAAAGGATTTTTGAAGAGAGGGGAGGCCGAGAATCGAGAGGGCTTATGCATCCAATACACACTCGAATTCTTCCACCCCCCCTCCCCGCCCCCATCCCCCCACCCTTTCATCCTTCCTCGCTATCAGACGAGCTTCCCGCTCCGATGCGTCCACGTAAGGCCCTTGTAAAGCCTCCTCAAGAGCGCGTGGCAGGGGGTGAATTCCCATACTCTGCATCGCATGCTAGGAAAGTTAGAGGAACCCAATTGTAGATGTCACCGCAGAGTATCAATACACATCTCAGCACTAGATTACCCGGACTTTGCCACTTTCTAAAACCCCCGTGGGCGTCATTTCGACTCCTCCTAAAAGAAAGTAATTTATTCTAAATGAAAAAAGCAATCTAATTCAATTTGAAGCATTTTACGCCCATCTATGTGTGTGTCCTATGATATCGTGTACTTGTCCGGCAATTGAAGACGAGCCGTAGGTATTAATTAGATCTCTAAAACATGCAAAATCGACTATCCTTAATGGCCAGCTGTTTGAGTTGCCATGAGTACTTCGCCGGCTATTACATTTTGCACTGACAATGTTCATTCATCAAGAATGCGGAATGTTACATCAGCTTCTTTGCTGTATTTTGGTCATTTACTGATTATTTTGTACCTGATTATCGATGATAGTCATCGGCAGTAGAAGTTTCTCCCTGTCTTTAATCTTGAAAGGCACTCGTGATTGAAAATCTTAGCTGTTTTCTTGTTTTTAACAATCTTTCCAGAAACATTTCTGGTTCTCAGGGGTCATTTTTAAGATGTATATTGATCTTTAGGAAGGATGTGGTGTTTCAATAGCCACTGTTCATTTGGTTGAATTGCTCTGGCGCCATAAATTTCTAGCAAATAAAACATACTTGTAAAAGACTTGAGTTTTCTCGGCATATTGATCTTGAAGAAGGATGTAGTGTTGTGTTCGATAGCCACTGTTCATTTGATTGATGTGCTATGGCGTCACAAATTTCAAGGAAATAAAACATCCTTGTAAATGATTTGAGGTTTTGTCGGCGAAGTATTTGTTTGGAGTTTTCTCTGGTTTTTCACCCGGAGGTTTCATCAATACGTTGGTAGTATTCAACAGCGTCACCCGGTGTGACACCCGAAAAACCTTGACTCAAATCATACATTCGGTGAACCAAACTCGAGGTCTCGATGATACATCAACACATCTACCACTACTTATTACCCTGCAAGCCACCACAAGGGTGCTTGGGAGGGGACGGCTTATCACCAACATGAACTATAGTGAAAAAATGTTCTCTCACCAACGAGCACCGCACTATGGGTATACTACAAATGGTACAAAAACTACTAAAATGATCTCTAATGTTACTTTGAAAATGTGACGCAAGAGTCATGCAGGGAGCATGCAAAGCATGGTGTTAGCAGTACTCGGTAGATTTAGAAACATGTATTTGGGCGCGTATGAATTAATCATCTACTCTGCCTATCAACTACCCTAATTCAAAGTCTTAACGCAGCCCCTAGGTAGGAGCCCCGAGAGAATCGGAGGCTACGCGCTAGGCTTAGGTTGCTTGAGAAATTCAGAACTGGCGCGTGTCAGAGCGACAACGAGAATATTACTTTGACGCCTCACTACATCTCTAGGTCTGACAGAAGCGATAAAATAAGAGAGATACCTGGCCGATCAGATAGGTACATAAACTCGTTCTTCCCGCGCACAATAAGCAACCACAATAAAATCTGATGTCTTCGAAATACACTCCCATAATGCACGTCACTATTTCACCTCCCGAAACCAGAAATCTCTTTACACGGCTGGTGACCTCACACCCCCTGCCACACGCCCGTGCGGCGGCTTTAGGGTACTATATCGATGTATATGTAGATAGGAAGGGAGGGAGAAAATGTAGGATATTGGGGCGTCGCTTTGTTCAAGTCTGCATTGGCACTGTCGCGTGGCGAACGCGGGAGTGGGCGCAGGAACGTTTTTAGAGGGTGAGGATGGCAGAAAGTGGTGAGAGGAAGAAAGACAGGCGGAGTGGGAGAATTGCGCCGAATGGAGGTTGAGGAGGGGGATTAAGGAGCGGGAAGGAAGTGATAAGGAGAGGCAATGGGTTATAGACGATGGGAATCCTGAGCCGAAGAGAATCTCACTCGACAGGGGAGGAACATTTCGACGACGAAGGGATGGTTGGCTCGATGGCTTGCGTCCGAAGGAAGTGGACACTCGAGAGAGGGAGAGAGATGGAGACGGAGAGGAGGAAAGGAGACAGTTGAGGTTGAAGGAGTAACAGTTGAGCGGGGAGGAACGATTGAGATCGATCGGTTAGTAATATGTGCGCAGATTTCGCTGGTGGATTGTGAACCGAATGTGATTTAGACCGTATTTTATGCTGGGAATCAAATTTTGAAAAGAATTCACTTGTTCATAAATTTCGAGCTGGGGTGAAATTCGCCGTGAAAAAAATCATTTGACTTGGCTGGGATTCGAACCCGGATCTCTCAGTCGCCGGTCGGGTGTGTTGTTCCAATTTTTTTACTTTATAACAACATCATATTACGTTACAATTATTAGCGTATTCAAAAATGATCATTATACATAGCAGAAAAATCCGCTCCAATGATACATTTATTTTTAATACATTCTTGTTCAAAGCATTTTAGACATGTATATTTTACATATTGTTAGCCAGTTACACCACCAAGCCATCTTTCCTCATGGCGAATTTCGAGGGAGGTTTATGAAAACTGGATGTTCACGCCTCAAGTCTACATGGTAGCACATGAGACGATAGTCATGCTTACAAAGCCTCAGTCGCGGTAGATAAACCCAACATTGTCGTTTATATAACAACGAAAATTGACGAATTTCCAATCATTGCATTGACAAATGATATGTCACGAAGTCACCCGTAGGGGTGCATGAACACCAATGGTTGACATTCGCTGTGAAAAAATCGTTGACGTGATCGCGATTCAAATTCGCAGGGGTGCAATAACACCCCTTGATTTCGCACTTCGCGAAGCGTGACTTCGCACATTATTTGTTAATGCAATGATTGGAAATTAAGTAAAACTGGTTTAATGGAAGCACCGGTCGAACTTCTTTGGCCCTTGACAAAAAAAATTATGCAACCTGTAGTGTTTTATCATGATTATGTCGTGTATCTAGAGAGTGAGAAAGAGTTTATTTAATTTATTCTTTTCGTCTTCGTGAAGACGTCGATGATGTCACAGCTGCAGCGTTGTCGCTAGCAACGAATTTGATGACTCGTAAACAACTCCGATTGAGGTGACCTGTATATTTTTACGGACCTCGCTGTGAAATACGTGAATTATTCGTCGTCAAGGAGATTAGGGGTGACGGGGTGAGAGTTGGGAGGGAGTGAAGGAGGTTTGGTCTGAGGAGGTAAACGGTGGGCAATGTGAGAGGGAAATATGCAAGAGGGTTGAAGGAAAAGAAGGGGTTGGTGGTGTGCAGTGGGTTTGGGCGAAGGAAGTTGAGGAGGTGGGGGGGAGGAGCGGGGCGCAGGACAGCGGAGCAAGGGAGTGAGGGCCCTCTCTCTGAATGCGGGAGAGTTTCTGAAGAGCAGGAGAGAAGTGCTCTTGTTTCGTTTCTCCTTCTCCCGTCTTCCCAAAACCCCTCCTCTACGTTTCCTCCCCATCAACTCCCCCCCCCAAAAAAACCCTCGTGCATAACCTTCACTTTACCATCCCCACCACCATCACCGCCGCCACCCTTTTGTTTGTACGGACGTGTAGAAGGACTTGTGTGCGCGCCATAAGTCGCCTCGTTTCATTTGTTTCTCTCTCCTCTCTTAACCTCTCCTCCCTCGCCCCTCTCATGTCGTCGTGTGGTTAGTCGTTTTTCCTTGAATGCCCTTCAAGGATCCGATCTCTTTGTTTTGCGCTCTGCAGTGTCGCGTGTAGAGGGTGGATTCAGAGCTCTTGTTCTTCTTGCTGCCATCGAAGGTGTTTTGTGTCTCTTTTTCCCCCGCGAGTCCCCTTCAAATTATGGCCCGTGATTTCTCGAGAATGAAGAGCTGGCAAGCCTATAGAAACGAAACGAAGAGTATAACGTTTCTATTATTGGACAATCCCTCAAGGTGAAGCCTTCCACGATCGGTTGTAATAGGCATGTTTCTGGGAGAGCAAAAAGGCTAACCCTTAACCTCCTCAGTCCCGAGACATAGCCAGCGTTATTTTTGGAAAATTCTTCATACTCACGTTTTGCGTTGTAAGCCATGTTTGCAGAGTTAATATCTCTGTGAATCAAGGTTCTTATTGATGCTGCCACTTATCACCAAGCGCGGAACTAGTGGCGTTGCCAATATTTTGCGTTACTGAGCGGGAAAAAATTCAAAATTCTGTGTATTGTATACAATACGCCATTACCGAGGAGGTTAAACTAGTAACGAGTCAGGAACTACAATTTAAATATAAAAATAACAATTTTCAACAAGTGCCCAATGAGGCTAGCCTGTTTTTGGGGCGTCATCATGTTTCAGGACGTGTTAACTGTCAAAATAATTTCATTACATGAATAATACTCGCAGTTAAAACGTCATAACACAATAAAAAGAATAAGCGGCAAACTTACATATTTTCAGTACATGAATAATACATACATACCAATCACGCCGTTCCCTTCCGGGGTAGGCAGAGTCACAAAGTTTCACTCATAAATACATATTTGTGTACCTAACTTTGCTTCAATGATTTCCTCCATACTGACCTATCCTTGCAAACCTCTTTTGCTTCATTTACTCTGCTTCATACACGCCCTCCTGTGGTAAGATGTGGGAAGCGTAAATTCGTATTTAAAACTCTTTCATTACTGAAGCTTTTTCTGTGATTTTGAAAAAAAATTAAATGCGGTGACCATATGATTTATTTTTAGCTATAGTTGAGAAAACGTACAAACAGTAATATTCTGATAATTTTTTGACGAGATCTAGGTGTTAGAAATTCGTCATTTTTTAAATAAGGTCTCTCTGGAGTGCGTACCGTTTTCCATGTAAAAGGGCTGGTATTTGGCAAATATCTCCGAAAGTAATGTGGTAAGGGGTAGAATTTTTGGTGTCATTGGATGGGCGAGATAGTTTTCTTTAAAATGAGACCAAATTCATTGATTTCTAGACGAAATAATATTTCGCTCAAATTACCTTAAGCCTGTTCCGTCTCCAGTTTACCATCTCAACCTTGCTCTGCGGACACTTTTACCCAACCTCTTCAAAAAACCAACCAATTATAAGACTGGATGTAGGATGTCCTGTTCGTGTTAATTCCTAAGAGAAAGGTAGTTCGGTCAAGTATTTCATGTCACGATCCTTTTTCCCCAGCCTCGATATATAATATGTATCTCGATGATAGAGTCCTGTGTGTTGCCGAGAGAATTAATTAGTCTCTTATGTTTCTAATTTACTCCAAAACGGATGTAGCCGTGTGGTTATCAGCTGAGCCTCCCGAAATTTCAAATTGGTGCCCGTGTTTTATCGGCGTTTGAAGAGCGTGAGGGGGGTGGAATCCCTTGAGAAGGACTCTTGTTGTTGGATTGGGTCTAGCAGAATAGCAGAACACGACTTTGAGCGATAAGAAACCGACCGTATCCTGACAGAGGACGGTTAGCTAACGCGACCATGTCCGGACAAGCTTTTAACAAAATAATGGACGTGTTTTCAGTTGGTTCTTCTCCTCTCTGGGAAAGGGATGTGTTGTGTTTCTCTTTTTGACCATTCCACCCAAGAGTTTAAAAACTTGAGTGAGCTGAAGCGGGGAGGTCGGCGCTCGCTGTCTAGAGCTTCCCTCTTGCGGAAGATGGTGGGCTTCTGTTGGGGGAGCAGGTCACCACATTGCTTCCTAGGGTTTCCAGAGAAGATGTTTGGGTGGCTTATTATGAAACCCTCCCCCATCTCACTCTGGTTCCCTCATCTCTACCCATGGTCTCACTGGCCTCCATGCCCTCTTCATACCGTTTCACTGTGAACTAAGTTGCATAACTCGGAAGAGTAACTTTGGTAGTTTGAGCGAAATATCTTTTCACCTAGAAATCAATGAAGCTGGTCTCGTTTTAAAGAAAATACCTCACCCTTCCGAAGATATCAAAATATTAACCTCTTACCGCACCACTTGCCGAGATATTTGACGAAAAATACCAGCCACTTTAAATGGAAAATGAACCACGGAACTAGCCGCGCAATAGCTTCAACGGAGTCACCCGTTAGTGATCTCCCAATTGTGTGAAATTCACAGCAGATAAATCATTCTCCAGGTCTGGGAATCGAACCCAGATCCCTCGATTTCGCGCCGAGTGCTCTAACCATGAGATTCACAGTGGAAGAGGTCACCTGGGTAGCTTAATTGGTTTGAGTATTCGGCGCGAAATCAAAGGATTTGGGTTCGATTCCCAGTCCAGGCAAATGATTTTTCTACTGTGAATTTCACACAATTATGGTAAATGATACATGCATAGTTACTTATTATATGCGCTTACTCATTGTATTCCCTTTATATAATGAGTGCTAAAATAAGTACTACAGAGGGGCAATATTTGAAGAAATGAGGAGTTTCGATCGCCTAGATCTCGTCGAGAAAACTGGGTGTTTAATTAGTATATTTCCTAAACTATATTTTAAAAATAAATCATATAGTCGCCGCCTTAATTATTTCAGAATCACAAGATAACTTCCGTAGTGAAGGAGTTTCAATCGTACCCCGCGAAAAAAAAAGAGTCAAGTTAAAGACTAATGCGATTATTTTTATTTTATTACTTAGAATTTAGGTCATATTAAAGTTTATTATTGCGTCATTAATAAATCAATATTTTATTCATGCTTCCTGCAGCTGCAGAAATCAAAGCGTATAATTCGAATATGGTGTCCATTATGATCGGTGTTCTATCTCGCTCAAACTGCCTTTCTGACGGGAACGGGAGCATTGTTTTGTATCTGGATGGTTGTGCATAGACGGACAATATCAGTGGAATTGGAACACTGCGTTCCCAAAGGAGTATATGGTGGCAGATATATCTAAACACAATGCAATTAGATAAGTATATTCATGCAAATGCTGACAGTGTAACAGCAAGTCTCCCTCGAAGGATAGAATGGAGGGAGCATTTGCAAAAGAAGTGTACGTCATAGGAGTGTCCTCTGTTGTAGTCTTCATGATGCTTGTGAAGAAAAAATATTCCTACTTATCCGTTCGGCAGTTTATCGCTCGCATTTTCTCATTCTCATCAAGAGTTCAAGCCGTTTTCTTGCGTTGAAACGTGAAAGTGAGTCTGTTTTTTTGTCAGTCCGTGTGATAATTTGTTGGTGAAACTGTAATCCTTGTATAACAGATCTTTTGTGGCCCTGAACGTGATTCAAAAATATAATTAACACGTTCGCAAGTGGGGTAACGTTGTAATTGTGAGCTAACCTGCGACAACATCTGTGCTGGAATCAATTTTCGTGGTGAACAATATATGTGGACTTATTTTCAGCGTGCATGATTTGAATTACCGTTTCCACTACGCCATTTCTCCCCTATCCTCTTTCTCGCCGCGTTAAACAAGTATTCTCTCTTGTATCTTGATAATGTCCTGAAGTAATCTTGATAATGGCCTGAAAAGGCCGAAACCGGTAGATTTGTGGTTTAAATATATTGGTGGAAAAAAAACTAAGTGGTTTCATTCAAAACATGAAGTATTCTCTCATTGTTATGACTTGTAGACGCGGGCTATTCCCGCGCGGGATGAAGTTACGCCGGGGTTAAGTGCCCGAGTTATGTTTTTACGTTTGCTACGGACCGACGTTGAGTCCCTTAATTCCCCTCCCTTTTCCTGCGTCTCTCCCCTCCAATTCAACCCCCTCCCATCCCACCACCAACCCCGGTCCCTCCCCCTCCTCCCCCCCCTCCCCGTCGAAACAAGAAACCTGCATTTGGAGGGAACAGGAAATTAGGAGGAGGTGGCTTGGAAACCCGTTCGGCGTGACATCATGGATCCCCGGAATTCCACGAAGACGCCATTAACGGAGGGAGAAGGGCATTGTGGGAAGGGCGGGAGAGGGGGGAGGGGAAGATAGAGCGAGACGAAGAGAGAAATAGGGAGAGAGAGAGAGAGAGGATGCTGCTGATGTTCATCTTTTTTATCCCCTTAATGAGGAGAGCGCCCGCTAATCTCCATCTTTGGGCTAATTGAGTCTTTTTTTTCTCTGCTCCTTATTTCTGAGTCCTCTTTCGTTTCCAAGAGGGGGAGAAGAAACTGAGAAATGGATGGATTGTGTAGGAGGGGAGGGAAGGAGACGATGAGATTGGGTAGAGATTCAATTAATATTTGATCGATTCCGGGAAATTTAAGTGTCGCGGACTTCCGGTTTCTCCCGTGTTCTAACTCCGGATAGTCCACGGACTCTCAGACGGGATCATGGGGATACATCTACATCTACGTCATATCCTGCAAGCCACCCAAAGAGTTTGTGGCAGAGAGTGCTTGCACACTAGGCATGCATCAATAATACGGCAGAACACCGAAACTACATTGGATACTGCGTACCACACATGCGACGCGCCCATTAAAATCTACTAACCAAGAAACATTCTATCGTCAATCGTTCCAACATTCAAGGGGTACACGGACTGCTACTACAGATTCAAAATCTCATGCATAAATAAGACCGTAAAATATATAAAGAAGAGATCTACAATCTAGCTAATGTCACTATTTACACCATTCATGACGACGATCACAGCTGTTATGGTCCCGATTGGTACGCGGAAAAATTGACATTTTATACCTATCGGTTCTACAATCTAGCTCTCTAATTTTATTGGCGCGATCTAATCTGCCGTAGTACGAGGGGGTTAATGGTATGTTTTTCACGTCGTCAGAGATATGATTTTCCTGAAATTTAGTTAGGAGGTTAAGCCTATAACTTAATCTACGCTGGGTACTGGTAGCGGAGCAGAGAGAGTGAGAGGGAGTTTTGTCCGGTCCTTACATGGGCCATAAATCGTTCTCGTTAATCGGGGGGCGGGGGGAGGAGCTGTATTTTTTGTCTCCTTTTTAATTAATCCTCCATGCCGGGCCGAACCTCTCTCTCTCTCCTCTTATGGGGACGCGTAGGGATATTATCCGAAGTATTCCGACGCTCAGCGACGAATTCTACCCATGCCTTTTTCATTAGCGTCAGCATAGTTCCCTTCAAGGGTGAGCGACAGTGAGTGTGTTTTCTGCTAAATCTGTAGCATTTGTACTATGAGTGGGTGTCGAAAGAATGCGGAATGGATGCCTATTTATCTAATTGTGAAAAGTGCGTGCTTCTATATATACTCATTATCCTGCAAGTCACCGCAGGGGTGTTTGGCAGGAAGTGACTTATCACCAACATGAACTACAGTGAAGAAACCAGTCTTCACCAACATGAACTACACTATCGGTATGCTACAGATGCTACGGAAACTTACTAAGCTAATCTGTAATGCAACTATGAAAACGTGACACAAGAGTCGTGCAGGGAACATGCAAAACATGATGTTAGCACTACTCGGCAGATTTAGAAACATGCATTAGGGTGCTCATGCATTAATCAGCTACACTACCTGTTAGCTTACCTAATTCAAAGTCTTAACGCAGCCATTGTGGTCTCTTATCGGTCGCGGGTAAAGCGACATTTTAAACGATTCTGTTCTACAATCTATTTCCCTTATTTTTTCTCATGAAAAAAATAATATAAAAAGAATAAAGTTTTGTCTCCTTTTTAATTAATCCTGTGTATATTCTAAACAGTGAGTGTGTTTTCTGCAAAATCTGTAGCATTTGTACTATGAGTGGGTGTCGAAAGAATGCGGAATGGATGAATCAGAATGCAGAATGTTCCATGACTGTGTATATTCTTTGTCTTCTGTTAACATTTTAGCTGATCATGACGTGCCACGTCGGAACGTAGGTGATCATTTTATAAATTTACGTGGAATAACTAAGTTGATCTTTTCATTTACAATCTCAGTAATTTCCACCAAGTTACGCCTGCGACGACGGGGAATATTTGGAGTCGTAAGCATGGGAGATGTGTATTACGCGGTGCATGAATACAAACCTCCAAAGAAAAGGCGATTAGTAGGGCAGTATAGAGGAAATTGTGAAAATCGGATACAGTCTACCAGGCCAAACTCTGAGAATGATGGTCTTTTGATTACGTATAAAGTGAGTGACGTAGCAGGATGCACGCACGACACTATAATCCTCGGTTGTAATTGGTGCAGCAACATAAGCTCCAATTTCCCGCAAATCTATAGTCACGAGAATAGCTCAAAATATGTCTGTTCCTCATCCGGCGTTTAAATAGATGTACTTTTTAATATTATCCTATATGGTTAAAATAGCGAATCTCAAATCTTAGCCAGACAATATGTTTTAGAGATAACTTTGCACAAATTTGACGCTGTTTGCAAAAGATATATTCTGTCTTCTATTCTAATCAATTCAAGAGACTTTAAAGTTTTATGTTCAGTTAAGTTGACGGCACCGTTTGTTATTTGCTGGCATTCATTATTTAGCCATAAAAATGTTTTTTTTTTCACATTATTTTGGGTTTATTTTCTTTTGTAATATTTTTCCTAAAAGAATAAAACTACCAAGGAATACGCTAGGTAAGAAAGTTTCTTAGGCTGAAATATTTGTGACGCTGGCCATAAATCGTTCCCGAGTTAATAGGATGCGAGGTATTTTTGTCCCTCTTTTTAATTAATCCTCCGGAGGGCGGAATCTCCTCTCATGGGGACGGGTTAGGAATAAACCAAAGCATTCCGACTCTCTCACCGACAGTCTCTCACTCAGTTACCCTTTTTGATCTGCGAACTCTGGGACTAAAAAAAAACGAGGATCACAGTCCGTTTGGCGTTTTGTCGCTCGGACGAGAGGGCGCGTTTTGACTTCCTCCCGCCCCACCCTCCCTCAGTTTCCACGAAATCAACTGATTAACTCCCCTTTTTGATCGGGTCGGCAACGTCATTTAGGAAAATCGAACCAATTAGTGATAGGCCTCGGTGTATTAATTATGTTAATTCTGACAGCTATTAGCAGGAAGAGAGAGAGAAAGTGAGTAGAGGAGGCTACCCGTGGCCATAAACGTGACGCTGGTCTGGGATCTCCCGCAATCCCTCCCTTCTCCCTCTCTCCAATAAAATGCCGGGGGAACGTCCATCTCTCACGCCACCTATGTCATCGATCCGATTAGCTTTCATTTTGGCTTCGGGGCGTACGTAAATCCGTATCCCAAAACAAACAAAACTTAATGATTTCTCTCCCGGCTATCCCCATTTAACCTCCCCCTGAAAACCTCCCCTTTCCTCCAGCGGGCGTACTCCTACTACCAATCGCCTCTCTCTCCCACCCCCCCCTCCCCCCTCCCCCAAAGCTTTCCCTCCGTCCCCTCCCTTCCCTTCCCCCCTCCCTTCCTCCCTCCCCTTCCCACCCTCCCTCTCCGGTTTAATTAAGGAAGAGCTTTTGTAAGCTCCTCATCTAAAACCATGGTTACGATTTCGCCGGTTAACTGCCACAGCCATGCTTAATTAAACAGGGGCCCCGATGATTTGGTTTTAAATTGAAAACACAATGTCTATGTATGCGCGTGAGAGAGGGAAGCGAGGGAGGAACGCTGCTGGTGCCAAAGCGTGTGTGTGAGTCGGAAACTGGGGGATATCGTAGTCGGGAAGTGTAGAGTAGCTTGCGCCTGCAGCAGCCATCGAGGTGGCTGTGATGGAGATAATTAATTTCATTAGGGCGAGGAGAGGAGCGGTTAAGTTGTTGCAGTATTTTTGGCAAGGCGGATAGGACGGGAAATTTTGCAAGTATCGACGGATCCGTTACTACGTGATAGCCGCCTCTATTGCAGTAGTAGCCCACCCAATTCTGTACTCTTGGTTGGCGCAAACGCTTTCCTAACTGCGTTTTCAGAGGGAATTAACGACTATCCTCTCCGATACTCTTCAGTCCCTATATAATTCTTCGCCGTATCTCCGTCGCCGGTTCCGCGAAATTAATATCTGACGTTGCATCATGGTATGGCGGGGGCAAATCTCTCGAGAGTTTAACTCATTTTCTCGCTTGAAAATACTTGGAACACGGTGTCCCTCGTCTTCGCAATATGTGATCTATTCTATTTCTAATCTCCATAGCCGCACAGACTGAACTGGTTTACATTTGCATCTTCTTATTATCACCACAAGGGTGTTTGGCAGGGGGTGACTTATCACCAACATGAACTACCGTGATAAATTAAATTTCACCAACATGCGCCAAACTGTCTGTATGTTGAAAATGCTACGGAAACTACAGAATACATCCATAAAGTAACTATGAAAACTTGACATAAGAGTCATCCAAGGAATATGCAAAACATAGTGCTAGCATTACTCGGTAGATTAAGATACACGCATTAGGGGGCATATGAATAAATCAGCTACACTACCTGATAACTAGCGTACTTCAAAGTCTTAACGCAGCCATTATGGTCTCTTATCGATCGCGGGATAACGACTTTTTAAACCTTTCTGTTCCACAATCTATTTCCCTAATTTAATTCTCATGATCTGATTTTCCGTAGTATGTTGGAGTTCGTGGGATTTTGAAAACGTCGTCTGAAAATGTCTGTTTTAAACTTATTTAAAAGGTTCAATCAAATTTTCAATCAAGAGGTACCTTCAAGGAGAGACAGAATTTCCTGATAACAGTAATAAATTAGTATTGAATAAAAATTCATTAAATCAGCTGAAATGAATTTCCTGATAACGGTAAGCGCTTATGCATTCCAAGATGGCATACGCTGTGAAATCGCAAGACACGATCTAAACATTTTTTAATTAGAAGATTAAAGAGAAGATGGTATATTGAGATGGTGCAAACAGGCTGGGAGAATTCTGCAGGACCCCATCTTCAGACTTGCCTTGGAGCGTGGAGGACACAGTAGCGTTGGACGTCCGAGGTTGTGATTGTTTCCGGATCAGGCAGCATTTCCTAGTCCATGAAATGAAGAAGAAGATGATCTACTTGTGGGAAAAAATTCATACCAATATAAGTAATTGAATCAATAAAACCTCTCATGTACTTCCTCGTGGGCTCTGCTTTCCTTGATTGAAGTCTTCCTTAACGGGAATAGTCTAAAATAGTCCTATCTATACTGTTTCCCTGGAAATGCTATTAGCACTCTACTTACTGGCTCTCTCTTCTTAGGAAAGAGAATACCTTGATAATGGTGGTGTACGCATTTTCCTGGTCACCTTCCCTGAAAGACTTCAACGCTCTTCGAAAATACTCGGAAATTGTAAAGGGCTTTGGCTTCGGAATACCCGGTACTCCTTTTATATGAATGCTTGGGGTAACTCCGTTGGGAAAAGAAATATTTGCCGTTTCAATATGTTGCATTGGTGTTCGCAATTGTATTGAACGAAGTGCTTGTAAGTATTCAAATTGAACGTAAGTCGTGCGTTGGGCTGAAGACGTGAGGAATAGAGGAAAATTCTAACGATCTGAATCTGCCTTTTCTTAATCCGATTAGCAGGTACTTACATACTCCGCCTATCTCCTCTCCAAGTTTTTGTCGGTTATGATCTTTTCTAGAATCCGGATCACCACTATGTGCGATGAATTTACTAACCTTAAAATTGATAACCTTTTTTGCTCCATGATTTGAGTCTCAACTGGTACCTGATGATGACGCCGTTGTGTTGAAACATGTTGTATACCAAGAAAATTCATCAGTGGAAGATAACCAAGTTATTTTTTCATTGGTGATCCTTTTATTCTTTTCAACTTCCTCGTTTATAAACTTAAAGGTCGAAGGCGTAACGTTGTGGAAGGTTACCGCAGACATGACGAAAAAAAAAATCTCTTATCTCTCGGACTCATCTCTCGGACTAATCTCTAGGACCTTTGAAAATGATTGCAGGGCAATCGAAACTTAGGTCGGTAATAAAAGTTTTAAGTGTGAAATTTACTAAGAGATTTTTCTTTTTCGTTTCCTCGTTTATATTCGAATCCATATTGGAAGTAAGTATAAATACCCATTTTCAATATTGATTGTAATATAAATTACCTCCACGTAGTGACGCGTGTAGGTGTAGGTAAGGTTTATTCCTGGTTTATGTCCAGGATGACTTCATTTAATCGGTAGCGACAGGTTTTTTGTCTTAATCGTAAATGCATGGGAAACTATTTACACCTTACTCACGGATTCTTGGATATAAAAATGGGAAATGACATGGTCAACGTGGCACAATCCATTTTATGCCACATGAACTTTTTTTTCTTGGTAACAATCCCCGTGATTCGCACCGATGAGGGCCCAATAGATATTTTGAGAAACCGAAGTTTTATTTACCGAGTTTAAAATAACATGAACTAAATAAAGCGCAGGATGTGCTTACAAATGACCTAGGGTAAAAGCTAGCCATTACCCAGCAACCCCTGAAAAATTTAGCTGCATAGCAGCAACGCCACTTCGCGTTACCGAATTTGCGAGCATTCTACACCGTTCTTCTGGGATTTCAAATGACGCAAACGGTCAGACCGTGAGTGTGTTTCCCCTTTCTTTTTCATTTCGAAAATAAGTTTTCACCAATGGGTAAGAGTTGCATGTGACGCGAGGGACGGGAAATCAGGCATCGCGAGGAAAAGTTTTGGTTTAGCTTTTTTATTATATTCCTCTTCGGCTGGCGGTGAGCATTATGGAATCGTATTTACGCTAACACGTTCTAAGCCAAGGGAGCCGTGGAAAAATTTGACTTCCCAGGGAATGTTTGCAAGTTTAAAAAAAAAAAAAACGCCGCGTCATCGCGGCGACTACAAATGCTGAGGCACGCCCGCGGACGACCGTATCTACCCGTCACATTCGCGACTTGTCCAGCTTCGTTGAGTAATGTCCTTTGCTCCAGCGCCTTCTCCGCCAGGCCGTGGCCCCTGCCCGATGGCGCTGGGTGAAAAGAGAAGTTTATGTGTGGAGAAGTGTGAAGGCCTTGTCGCACGAAGCACATCGCCGCGACGAGAATGAAACAGAAGCAAGGATATCCAAAATTGAATGCGGAAAGTCTTGGATGAACTCTTTGACAGTGTCTTTGTCAGTGTTTGGGATCCTCGTGAGGTAGGCTTCAAAACAGTTGGAACGGGTGCAGAGAAGATCAGCAAGATAGGCGAAAGGCCGATTTGATAGTGTCGTTTGTGTTTCTGACCTCTTGTAACAACTTGAATGGGAATCGCAGTCAGGCCGCCGATTGGAAATTAGACTCAGTCTTTTCTGTAAATTTCAAATCGATTTATTTTCTGACGAAGTTTTCACAAACCTATCAACTCCAACATGCTACGGTATATTAGATCATGAGAATAAAATAAGGAAACTAGTTTGTAGAACAGAAAGATTAAAAATGTCGTTTATCCCGATATCAATAAGAGACCGAAATGGCTGCGTTAAGTCTTGAACTGCGTTTGAATTAGGTTTGTTGACAGGTATTGTAGCTGATTAATTCATATGCACCCTAATGCATGTTTCTAAATTTTCCGAGTAGTGCTAACACCATGTTTTGCATGTTCCCTGATCGACTCTTGTGTCACGTTTTAATAGTTACATTATGGTGTATTTTAGTGTTTCGTAGTAGTTTTTTTAGTAGTTTCTGTAGCATTTGTGGTATTCCGTTAGTGTGGTGCCTATTAGTGAATGTTAATTTCTTCACTGTAGTTCATGTTGGTGATAAGTCACCCCCTACCAAACACACTTGTGCTGGCTTGCGGGGTGATAATTGATGTTTGAGTACGAACTATTTCTCAGTCGCACCTTCGGATCGGAACGTGCGAAGAATTAAATGTTTTTGTCAATCATTTGGGCATACCTGCCCCCGGAACATTCATAAAATGCTCGTTGGATTGCCTTAATCCTGGCAAATAGCCAGCTTTGTCATCAATAAGTATGTTTGTGGTTTCACTGCGTACGACTTAATGAAATACTTCAGTGAAATACTGTGAGACATGTGACGCTTTTGCCCTGATGATTTATTATAGATCTTTATTACGACTTGAGACTTGGATAAGGCACTGTGGACAGTAAGGTAGACGAACGAGTAAGTGTTTGGTGTGTTGGGTTAGGAAAGGATACTACTAGAGGAGGTCAGGTGCAGTCGGAGTATGTGTTTGGAGGAGGTAATGTTGTGCTAAGGTTTGCTCAAGGCCATAGCAAAGTATTATAACAGAGACAACAAGTGCACTTTCTCACAAGTTATTTTAATGCGTACGACGCGTTTCAGCTCACAGAGCCATCATCAGGTACAATACTTTGTAGTAAAGGTACAGGTATATCCTTAGAGGTAAAATATCTTGTGGAAAAGTGCAATCGTTGTTTCTGTTATCGTATGACGAACTTCCACGGTATCTCCCCTGAATCTGATAAAATTATTGCCATGACAGAGGTTAAGGTTTAGAATAAGTGATGAAGACGGAGGGAGAGAATGTTTTGACTTAAAAAAATACATAATTTCGTCTTTATTTCTTGAGCGAATTGCTTTATTCACCACCCTTCCTTTATCATCATCATTGGTTGTTCAATCCTAAGATTGGTTGACTGCAGCCCTCCACCCTTTCCTATGTACTCTCCTCTTTATTTGGACCGTGAACTTTTTCCTGGGTCTTCCTCTGGGGGCTCTTCCCTTTATTTTGCCTTCAATTATGTTCTTTACAAACCCATTGTCTCTCAGGTTTTGTCCAATCCATATTGTTCTTCTTTTCTGTATGGTGTTCCTTATGGTCCTTTGCTCTTCTACTTCTCATCTAAATCTACGTCATACCCTGCAAGCCACCCAAAGGGTGTGTGGCAGGGGGTAATTTCACACCTGGCATGCATGAATTAACGGCAAATCACCGTAACTATATTGAAACCAGCGTACCACACATGCAACGCACCAATTAAAAATCTAACAACCAAGAAACATTCTATCGTCAATCGTTCCAACATGCAAGGGATACAAAGACTACTACTACAGATTCAAAATATCATACATTAATAAGGATATCAATATTTACGTCATGCATAAATAACAACGTAGGGAATATAAAGAGAAAGATCTACAATCTAGCTAATGTCACTATTCGCACTATTCATGACGACGATAACGGCTGGTTATGGTCCCGAGTGGTACACAGAAAAAAATGACATTTTATACCTATCGGTTCTACAATATATCTCTCTAATTTTATTGGCGCGATCTAATCTGCCGTAGTACGAGGGGATTAATAGTATGTTTTTCACGTGTCGTCAGAGAAATGTTTTTCCTGAAATTAAGCTAAGAGGTTAAGCCTATAATTTAATCTACGCTGTGATAGTGATTCCCATCCCAATTCTTCCAACAATCCAGACACACTAGTAAACTTACCGCAGCATCGTTTTACAAACCTTGCTCCTCTTCGCTGCACGCGATCTAATTCCGATATTAACCCCGCTTCATATGGATCCCATACACTGGCAGCGCAGCTTCTCAGTACAGTTCATCATTTCTCATTTTGTCCGTCCATTTTATCTTCAGCATCCTCCTCCAGCTCTTAAGTTTCGAAGGTATTAACTTGTAAATAACAATTCAACAACAAAAGGGCTTAGTGAAGACACCCAGTCGGCCGATACCCCCGGATTAGCCAGCAATAAATTAACCCCTTTGCCAATGAAGCCCACAATTAAAGATGGGATAACTAAGAAGGGGTAGGACGTGTGCTGAGATGAAGAAATAAATTGTGATAGGGGATAGGGGCTTGTGCCTTTAAAAATCTATATGAGTTATCTAGTCATCTTCGGCGAGGCATTTATCATCCTAACTGCCCTATTGGTGAATTTGGCAAATCTCACCCTACCACAGCCCGTAGCTCCCCGACCTTCTCTAAATTTATTTCTCCATTACTTTGTCCCACTCTCTGTTCTACCACTCGTTTCCCAATGGCTTCCAAAGGACACAGTGATTGGGATGAAGTAAAAAGACAATGCAGGAAGAGGGAAGCGAGACCAAGGGACGAGAAGAGAGCATGGAGTGGAGAGTATCTGTGCGGGACCCGCTGTTCCCACCGAGCGAACGCAACACGCCCCTTCGACAAACAGCGCGCTCTCTTGGGTAAATAAACACATAAATCGGCTTTCCCCTCTTCTATCTCTGCCACATTATATGGGGAAGAGCCGTGGTAAATGCCGAAAATATTAGGTCGTCCAGTCAGTCGGCCGGCTCTGGGTTGGAGAGTTGGTATTCCTACAGGATGGGTGGCGAAAATGAGGTTGGTCGAGAGAGGGGAGGAGGAATATGGCCAAAGGGCGCATGGCTCCCCCTAGAGCCGAACCGAAGGTTGTTGCCGAGTGCGACGTGGAGGTTCTCCTCATGTACCGATTCTTCTTCTTCATTCCATTCCCTAGCTAACCCTCGAAATCCGAGGTAGGGCTCATCTAGAGAAAGGAATTGGGACTCGAGGGATATCGAGAGGTTTTTCTTTTGAATGAGTCCGCTTCTGCTTCTACAGCCGGCCGGGGCCTCTCCTCTGTCCCGTCATGCTTCGAGTGGTGGTCCAGTTGGTTTGAGTAAGGGGTTCGTAACGGCCCGGCAAGGGGAGGGGGGGGTCGTTGGGGGGAACAGCAGAGCAAAAGGTATAAGGCGTCTATCCTGCGCGTGCCGCCGATGCCTGACGCACGAGGGCCCCCCCAATCTATTACGAAAGTCTATTTAGGATTCTCCCATTCTTCGCAGTCGTCATCTTTCCTCTCTTTCAATGGCTGTTCCCCGCGATGAAAGGTATATTCAGGTCGTTTTCCTCATCTCATTGATGGATTTCTGAAGGATTGACGATCGTGGAATAAATTTTTGTGGAGTATTGACCTCTTCGCTTGGGAGGGTGGCCAGCGAGTTGGTGTGAGAGAAATCTTTTGAGGAACCCAACCTTTTCGTGCTTGTCATTGAATCCATTCAGCATTCGTTGATAGCACGCATTAAGTTACTCCTAAAGTTCGGCGATACTCGGGTAGCAAATGAGGTGACGATAAATTTATTCATGTGGTACTTATATCTTAAAAGGTAAATGCAATTTCATTTCGCTCATCGTTGCATAACGTCCTCTACATCTACATCTACATCTACGTAATACCCTGCGAGCCACCACGAGGGTGTGTGGCAGGGGGTGAAGATCACCAAACATGCACTATTGCCATGTAAGTAGGATACATAATGTAGACATGCTAGAAAATACGGTCTTGGGAATAATAAATATAATATTAAAATAAATATAATATAATAAATATTTATACAGAAAGGTAGAAAGAAAGTGGATAGGAACACATAAAATTTACAAAGAAAATGGTGGTGTGAAGATGAAATGATGGCCGATTCCAAGCAGAAAAAATTCTATATTATATATAAATTATATATATTATATTCTATATAAAAATTATATATATATATATTGGGGAATATATATATAAATAGGGAAAATAGGGATAACTCTAAAGTTACTATAGTTCTTCAAACGCTCCCGAACGGATATTTCACGGTTTTCTCTCTTAATGCTTGTTTTATTTTATGGGAGAAAGACTTTTCCGAGAGGAGCCCTTACCCTTAGCCATGAGTACTCATCACGATGCTTTAGATGTTTGTCTCATTTTACACTCTTTGCCAGTCTTTTACTTCAGTACTAATTAATTCAATTGCTATTAGTGGAAAATGCGTTGTTTAATGGTAGGATTTTATTGGTTTATTATATGCATATCCTCAAATACCCACAATCAACATCTACATCTACGTGATACCCTGCGAGCCACCACGAGGGTGTGTGGCAGGGGGTGAAGATCACCAAACATTAACCATTGACATGCAAGTAGGATATTTAAGGGAGATATGATAGATAATAGGGTTCAATGGAGCTAGATGGTTAGTATCTACATAATAAGGAAGGGATTATTGGTTGATATTACATGCATCATGCACTACAGACTACTCTAACTATATTTCACCTCCCTATCCCTTTGCTACGCTGCCTATTGTTCTCTCATATAGTACGCGGGAAAAATGACATTTTAAATCTATCGGTACGACAATCTATCTCTCTAATCTTGTTAATCGGATCAAACCTAGCATAATACGCAGGGGTTCTCAATATATATCTAACGTCATCTGTGAACAACTCCTTTTCGAATTTACGTAAAAGGTTTAACCTAAATTTAAACCTGCGATATAAAGCAAAAGGATAAAGGTTTTTTTAAAGTTATAAAGTTCTCGTATCGATGATCATCCTTCTAGCACTACTCGGTAGATTTAGAAACATGCATTAGGGGGCACATGAATTGATCAGCTACACTACCTGTCAACTAACCTACTCCAAAGTTTAAACGCGGCCATTGTGGTCTCTTATCGATCGCGGGAAAAACGACATTATTAACTTTTCTGTTCTGCAATATATTTCCCTGATTTGATTCTCATTATGTGATCTATCGTAGTATGTTGCAGTTCGTAAGATATTGTAAACATCGTCTGAAAATAAATCGGTTTTTAATTTACATGAAAGATTGAGTATAATATTCAATCGACGGTCTGAAAGTGATTGAAATCAATCCAAGTAATTGCGAGAGGTCAGTAACACCAACGATACTATCATAACGGCCTTTCTCGTAGCTTCATCTACGTAACATCTACATCTACGTAATACCCTGTGAGCCACCACGAGGGTGTGTGGCAGAGGGTGAAGATCACCAAACATGCACTATTGCCATGCAAATAGGATATTTAAGGGAGACATGCAAGATAATAGGGTCACATGCAGCTATTCTTATGGTTAGTATCTACATAATAAGGAAGGGATTATTGGTTGTTATTACATGCATCATGCACTACAGACTACTCTTAACTATATTTCACCTACCTATCCCTTTGCTACGCTGCCTATTGTTCTCTCTTATAGTACGAGGGAAAAAAGACATTTTAAATCTATCGGTACGACAATCAATCTCTCTAATCTTGTTAATCTGATCAAACCTATCATAATTCGCAGGGGTTCTTAATATATATCTAACGTCATCTGTGAACAAATCGGTTTCGAATTTACTTAAATGTTTAACCTAAATTTTAACCTGCGTTCTGATAGTAATTCCCGTCCTAGTTCTTCTATTAAGGTTGTTATTATAATTATTATTTTATTTTATTTATATTAATTATTATTATATATTCTTCTATTATGCTTGCTTTATTATAATATTAGCTTGTTGATCTTTTCTGCATGCTTTCTCTGTTTTTAAGCATAGTACCTCATGAGGATCCCAAACACTGACAGCGTATTCCAAGTGGGGTCTAACTAGGGAGAAATAGCTGATTTCTCTTACATAATCGTCTCTCTTTCCAAGTTCTCTTTTAACAAATCCCAATTTACGATTAGCTTGACCTGTTATTTCCCGAGTATGTTTGCATTACTTAAATTTTACTAATGGCCTCTTACGAAAGGGTTTTATAACGCACACTGGCACTAAAATGTCGTTTTTCCTGCGATCGATGGGAGAACATAGTGGCTGGGATTAAGACTATGAAGTAGGTTAGTTGACAGGTAGTGCAGCTGATTAATTCATAGGCACCCTAATGATTGTTTCTGAAACTGCCGAGTGGTGCTAACACCATGTTTCTTTTATTAGTCGTTTTTGTAGCATTTTAGTATACTTAGAGTGTAGTGCTTTTTGGTGGCAGTAAATTTCTTCATTGTAGTTAATGTTGGTGATTAGTCACCAAACAATGCCAAACACACTTGTGGTGGATTGCAGGGTACTAATTAGATGTCGATGTACCTCGGCCGTATATTGCTATTATCGATATATCCGTATGGCTGTAACAAAAATAACTGCACCATCAACTTTTAGAGGTTGATTTTGATGAAGAATATCGCTCCTGTTGTGACATTTGCCATCGCCTAAATCGGCTTTTTCGGTCAGCTCGCCCAGGGTTCTCACTCGGAGGTTCTGAATGACCGCCTTGAAGTGTTATTTTAGCTTTCCATTTCCATCTTCAACACCTCTCACTCTCTGTCTCTGTCTCATGTGCCTCGCTCCCCCATCTGCATTTCCTTTTCCCATTCAACCGACACCTCTTAGCATTTTTCGTCTCTTCCTCCCGAGTGGTTAAGCCACCCACCCTGCCTAAAGCACCCCCCAGGATCCAACCCAGCCTTGGAATCTTTTTCTCTCCTTCTCAAATCACCCATTCTTTCCCATGGACTCTCTTCCTCCCTGGAAAAACCAACCTTTTCCAAGAAAATGCCCAGTTTGGTAGTTGGAGCGAAGAGGAAGGAGGCTTTCTGGAATGGTTTAGTTTTTTTTTCTTCTTCTGTATGCGTATGTCTGTCCTGGAATGGTGCAAGGTATATATATGAGGACCAGTGAGGGGGGGGGGTGGAAGAGGATGGGAGGACCTCTGGTGGTATAGTGGGTTTTCAACTCACGGGCGTGGAGTGAGGTGAAAGAGAGGAGGACAAAGGACTGCCCTTTGTGGGGGACAGAGGCGGGGGGGGGGAATGGAGCTCCGCGGGTGGTTTCTGGAGGTCCCCCCTCCCTTCAACCCCCTTATTTTGTGGGTTGGGGGTTCAAAGATAGGGTGGTGTGAGGTGGGGCCGGTGGTGAGCGGGCGTTTTAGCCGAATCCCCCCGGGGGTGGAGGGGGTAGGGGAGAGTAGGGTTTTCCAGGGGCTCTACTGAAGTATAGGGTCGGGGTTTCGGCGGGGGATCGGGGTTTTTGGTCGCTGGAGGGTTTTGAAGGGGGCTTGCGGTCTGCCGAGGTCTCCTCTCTGCAAGGGAGGGAGAGAAGAACTGAGAACTGTAGTCATACTACATCTCCTGGTCTTTTATCTTCGGACTTGAGGTTTCCTAATGCCGGATTATTGAGAGATGAAGTGCTCCCTGGCGTATTAATCCGCCACTTTATAATGAACAAAAGAAAATTTAATCCACATTTACATGATGCTCTGTATAATTCCTCTAAGGTGTGTGGGGAAGGATGAATTTTCTATATGATAAGTTGGTTTTGGTGGTTATCTGCGGCCATTCATCGTTTTATATCCCAGTCTATCATCTTGACACGTCTGTTTCTTATCCAGTTTGCCTCTCCTAAAGTGCATATATAAACTCCTACAAGCGAACGGATATTATTTCACAACTTTTAAAATGGGGGCACCTAAAGACTCGGAAGCTATACGCTAGGCTTAGATTACTTGAGAAATTCAGAACTGGTGTGTTTCAGAGCGACACAGAGGTCATTATCATGACGCCTCACTACATCTCTAGGTATGACAGAAGCGATAAAATAAGAGAGATACATTAAATCAGTCGGTTCGGCCGCCTGTTTCCTTAATCTTATACCTGTGATCGTTTCTACCATAAAAGTTTGGCTTTAGCAAAATATGTTGTACGTCCGGCAAAAAATAGTCTACGTCAAACTTGCGTAAAAGATTTAATCTATATTTTTCCCTTGGATCGGATGGAAGGAGATCAAGGTACCAATATTTAAGACGGACGATGATGCAATATAGGGAATGCATAGTGGATTAGAAACAGTGTCGAGGTGATAGAATGGGATATTCAAGGATGAATGGCCGCAGATAACCGGTAATAGAATTTTAGAACTGTTAAAATGATATTCGGTTTTAATTTGAGGAATGATATTGTAGTTTGCGGGTTAATGGATTATTCGGGTGAATGCATGTTTATCAGGTGATAATTGCATTTCCTTGAACTAACCCAGCGTTCGAGATATGCTATAAGCCGAGGATTGCTTATTGAAAAATAGCGATTTACTCAGCCTTTCAACCGAGTGGCGTAATTGCCAAACAGCCTGTTTGTTTTCAGTCAGTGAATATCATTACGGTTTATTTTTTATGACGGAGACTGTGATTGATCGGAAGGCCTACTCCGTTACGCTGCCTGCGTACCTTGCGAACTGCAAAAGACCCCGTTGTTAGGTAGTCGTGTAATATCATATCTAATTGATTTTTCGGCGGATAAGTGAATGAAATGATATCGAGGTTTGCTGCAATTAGAAATTAATCAACATAATAAATTAAAGTGTGTATCTCGGTAATAAGCGACGACTGAAACGGGCGATTTTTTTATCTGATTCAAGTCACAGTGCGATTCAGTGCCCCTTGCGTGGTTTTTGCTTACCTTACCTGTAGCTAAAGAAAAAATCATTGGTCAAACAACATCAAATGGAATATGCTCTAAAGTATAGTGTTTGAAGGTAAAATGGAGGGAAAAGTCCCCAGAGGAAGACACAGGAATAAGTTCATGGACCAAATAAAGACGACAGTACTTAGGGAAAGACGCCAGGAGGTAAGGGAACTAGGATAAGCTGGGGACGGGTGGAAGGCTGCAGTCAATCAATCTTAGGATTGAACGACCAATGATGATGATGAAAGTATAATGTACTTAAAGAGTGAGGGGGAAGCATAGAAACATCCAATTACGAAACACTTTTCCTTGACTGTCTAGAATTGGCCTCTTGCGTGAAACCTGTCAAGTTAGGTGCAATTTCATATAAGTGTACGTGTTTGTGACTTGTGAATTACGAGTTAATTGTATGAGAGTGCTATAAAGTTCTGAATTCGCTGGATTAATGAAGACCTAATCATTAATTGGATCGGAAAGAGTGATAAAATAAAAATATGCCGGCTGGCGACGGGGTCAAGTCCTTGCCCTCTAACCCATAGGGCTCGCTGGTTCGAATCCCGCATTGCCGCTAGTATATGGGATCCGTACGAGGAAGGTATGATAAAAGAATTAGAGCGCGTGCAAAGGAGATCCGCTAGGTTTGTTAAAGGCCGTTATGATAATTGTATAAGTGTTACGAGTTTAATAGAAGAACCAGGATGGGAATTACTATCAGACCACAGGTTAAAATTTAGGTTAAACCTTTTAAGTAAATTCGAAACCGATTTGTTCTCAGATGACGTTAGATATATATTAAGAACCCCTGCGTATTATGCTAGGTTTGATCAGATTAACAAGATTAGAGAGATAGATTGTCGTACCGATAGATTTAAAATGTCATTTTTCCCTCGTATTATAAGAGAGAACAATAGGCAGCGTAGCAAAGGGATAGGTAGGTGAAATATAGTTAGAGTAGTCTGTAGTGAATGATGCATGTAATAACAGCCAGTAATCCCTTTCTTATTATGTAGATACTAACCATCTAGCTGCATGTGACCCTGTTCTCTAGCATGTCTCCATTAAATATCCTACTTGTATGGCTGTAGTGCATGTTTGGTGATCTTCACCCCCTGCCACACACCCTCGTGGTAGCTCGCAGGGTATTACGTAGATCTACATCTACGTAATACATCTACGTAATACCCTGCGAGCCACCACGTGGGTGTGTGGCAGGGGGTGAAGATCACCAAACATGCACTATTGCCATGTAAGTAGGATATATAATGTAGACATGCTAGAAAATAGGGTCATAGTTTATTAGTTACTACAGTAGATTATTAGTTATTGCAAGTAATTGCAGTAGTTATTACAATAGAATATTAGTTACTTCGGTATAGTACAGGTTAAAATCTACATAATAAGGAAGGGATTATTGGTAGTTATTACATGCATCATCCACTAAAGACTATTCTAACTATGTTTCACCTACCTATCCCTTTTGCTACGTTGCCTATTGTTCTCTCTTATGGTACGCGGGAAAAATGACATTTTAAATCTATCGGTACGACAATCTATCTCTCTAATTTTGTTAATATGGTCAAACCTAGCATAATACGCAGGGGTTCTTAATATATATCTAATGTCATCTGTGAACAAATCGGTTTCGAATTTACTTAAAAGGTTTAACCTAAATTTTAACCTGCGTTCTGATAGTAATTCCCATCCTAGTTCTTCTATTAAACTCGTAACACTAATACAATTATCATAACGACATTTAATAAACCTAGCAGGTCTCCTTTGCACGCGCTCTAATTCTTTTATCATACCTTCCTCGTAGGGATCCCATATACTAGCGGCATATTCTAAATGAGGCCTGACAAGTGTAAAATAGCTTCTTTCTCGGACTCTCTCATCGCATTTGCCTAGAACCCTTTTTACGAATCCTAATCTACGGTTTGCTACACTAGTTATTTCCCTGATGTGTTTCCCTCATGACATGTCTTCACTGATGGTGACGCCTAAGTATTTAATTGATTCTACGTTACATATTTTGTTTTCTTTGATGCTATAATTATTCCGGGGAAGGCCATTCTTTTTCCAAAAATTCATAATCGCGCATTTCTTCAAATTTAATTCTAGCTGCCATCTATCACACCAATCATCTATCGCATCTAAATCCTTAGCTAAACACTGTCTGTCCTCTTCATTTCTAATTTCCTTATACACTACTGCATCATCGGCAAAAAGACGGAGCTTGCTATTTTTTACTACACTATTCAAGTCGTTTACGTACAGAAGAAATAAAATTGGGCCTATCACGCTTCCCTGGGGAACACCCGATGTAACTTTTACTTCGCCTGAGCTGACACCATCTAATACCACCCTTTGAACGCGTTCATGTAAGAAATCTCCTATCCAGCCTACTATATTACTGTCTATTCCGTATGATTCTAACTTCATGTAGATGTAGGTGGTTTAGGAGGTAGGTAGGTGGTAGGATTTAGATGTAGATGTAGGTGGAATTGACAACACTCTGGGCATGAGTGTTTATTTTCGTCTGTTGTTGTTGTTATTCAGCCGATATAAATTGGCCAAATGCGCTGCATTCGGGGTAGTGAAGATAAAATTAAATTAAATATCGCTGCTCACCCCCAGAAACTATGTTATCCTGACGTCGATTCTCGCTAATATGTGGCGTGAATGGACTTATTTCTCTCGATCACGTTTCAACGTTTAGCTGCGGAATCAAGCCCGGTTCATGGATACAGTTGGTGTGGAGCAATGTCGGCCGTCGATGATGTATCCTCCCCCCCCCTCCCCCCACCTGCGTAACTTTTGAAACTCGGCGTGGTTTAGCCGCAGCCGCTATTCAATTGTCTACCCCTCGCTTTCCCCCTCTCTCCCTCCCAATGCCACCTCTCACAATCCCCGATCCCTCTACCCGTTTGTCCCCCATCCACGCTTCGAGTGTTGCCAAGTGGAGCGTTTAGTGATTTCTCTCCCCCCCACCCCCCGCGTTAATACCCGTGATATTTGAGTTGGATCTGTTCAAGAGGGCGTGATGGTTCGAGGGAGGGTGGGAAGGGTGTGAGAGACAGTGCAGTGCGATGGTGTTGTCGGGCGAATGCCGAGACGCGGATGACCTTCGGCGGACTTGCCCCGCCGACTTGACTGCTATAATAATGAAAATGACTTTGCCTGCGTGTTTCAGTATTTCAATTCTCGTATGTTTGCTTTTCATTCATCGTTTCAGGTTGACGAAGTAGTATCTTATAACCGTCTATTTTAATAATAAATTTTTTAAATCGTCTATCTTAAGAAAATAACACTGGTCAAACTACATCAAATATAATATATACATACTCTTAAGTACAATGTAGTTACAGAGTAAGAGAGAAGCATAGAAACATCCATTTTCGAGAGATTTTTCCTTTACTGTGTGTCTAGAAGTGGCTTACTTGGGGGCATAACCCTCTGAGTGCGGCATGACGTGATATCACGTCGTGGTTGTCTTTACGCTGGTGCTGATGACGTGATATCACGTCAAGGGTGCCGTGAGTGTTCCAGCTTTCCTTAGGGAGCCTAGTGAAAGTTCCCTAGTGAAAGCTGGAACACTCACGGTACCCTTGACGTGATATCACGTCATCAGCACCAGCGTAAAGACAACCACGACGTGATATCACGTCATGCCGCACTCAAAGGGATAAATTCTATTGTTGCAGATGCAGTAGGGATAGCAATAGGGAACGCTTTGGATTTGGATTGCGATAGATGAGTTCTAGGATACTTTGACTCTTACTGGGTAACATAGGTCTTGTGCTAATATGTACATGCTATTTGCTAACTGTGCTAAATATCTTATCATAATTATCAGTTATTTATCTCGCGTATAATTTCCTCCATCCAAAGAGAATTGCAAGAGAGCTTTTAGAATTTGAATTTTACTCGCCCGCGCTCCGAAAGAGTGGCTGGAAGTGACTATGACCTCACAACTTCTGGCGACATGCGCCATTTTCTTAACACGTGCCATATTAGTCAGGCGTTGGTAAAAAGGTGGTTGGAGCGATCTTTTTTATCCACAGATTTGCATTGAAGCTTTGAATGCATGTTCTCATTAATGATACCTATAGGTGAAAGTGAATAGAATTGCATAATAGCTATTTGGTGTTTTGGCAATCAGCTTTTTTTTTAGGTCGAAACCTTTCGACATTTGGCGTATATTTCGTAATAATTGGGTTACATTTTACAGCTTTCTCCTAAACGCGAAGTTATACTCGTTATTGCAAAAATTACTATAATACTTCAAGTATTATTGTAATTTTTGCTAATTTATATCAAGGTAGCAGTGCCGGACCAATGTTAAAAAAAAAACATTCTTCATTTAGAGTTCGTCAAAATTCGTGGAATACTGCGCCGAAACTTAACACATATGATCGAAAATATATTTAAAAACAGTTCTTGCACGGCCAATATAGTGACATTTTTGCGATGGTCACACGCTAATAGCCCTAATATTACATGCTACATAATTACGCTATAGTTGTTGTTGAAGTGCTCAGTATGGTTTAAAATTTTACCTAGATCTCCTTAGGGATTTTTTAATAAGTTGCATTTTATCGGAAATAGTTTCATTTTAAATTCTGTCTAATTTCCTAGTTTTGCATCAGTTTACACGATTTAATGCCAGTTGGAGGAACGACACACATCTACTCCATTAAGGTATTGGACCCTTAAGCCATGGCAACCATTCAATAAGTGTAGTAGGAACATTTGATTCAAATTTATTGGTTCCATAACCTATGGAATAGAGTTATGAGTTCCATAAGTAGCCAAGATGGCGGATGCGGAATGAACCGCTCGGAGACATAATTTCTTGTTAATGTAGTTGTTTTGAGACAAATGACCAGTTAGTTTACTCTTGCTGACTAATTATTATGTGCCCTAGCAATTATTCATCGACTATACTTTCACAAATTTTATACGGCAGTAGAAGATTACATAGCATATTCGAAACTATAAAATCAGTTATGTAGATAGTTGATGTGCTCCTGCAACCCGAATACTTTTATGAGATCTGTAACTTCAAGGATATCATAACTGTTGATTCTTTAGCCAAATGTTCATGCCACCGACCATGTAACGATATAGTGTCCTGTGAAATATAGTTGACCACGCATGCATTTTCCTCGTGTTGTTTTTCTCAGTGTGTTGAATTTGTGTGGTTTCGTGAGCTTGGCAGGAATCTCCTCGCCACCATTATGATCCTGTCTGGTCGCGGTCAATTGCCCCGTCTCCTCTGCTGACGCCCTCGACTTGATCCTCCTAAGTGGTGATTTCTGCATTAAATGAAACCCTCGAAAGATATGTGCACTGTGGGGGAGGACAACGACTCCTCCAACGACGGCCTCTGTGTGCGTGAACACGCAAACTTTACTCTGCTGTCCGCTTTATTATAAAAATGTTATTAGCATACATGTATCTATATATTTTTCAAAATAAAAATTAGCAAGAAAAAATTGAAAAAAATCGAACAAATTTATTGTTGCCTTGATAAATGGTTGAAAAAACCGAAATTCAAGTGCATTAATAATTTACTATGAAGGTTTCTCAGTAATTTAATTCAAATAAAACAAGCCATTGGGCACTTTTCCGACAGTATATGTATGTTTTTAAAAAAACTATAGGACTCTTGGTACGCCAAGTTTTCTAAAAATTTCAAGTGGTACGTAGTTGCTAAAAGGTTGGGAACCCCTGCCCTACACCACTACGTGGGTAGGGTATATTGATATTGTCACAGCATAAATGTAACGCATTGAAGGAGGCGTGGCAGGTATATATGAAAATTATGTATAGAAATGATCACCTTACGGATCAATCTAGCTATGTCCGTCTGTCTGTCTGTTCGCACGATAACTGCCGTAAAAATTAAGATATCGAGCTGACATTTGAGTGATAAGCCTCTAGTACTCCACTTAAGGCACAGTTATAAACAGGTTGAATCGGACAAAAGCCACGTTTTTTTAAACAAATGTGAAAGTGTTGTGGGGTATTTAAGCTTTGGCAAGGCCGAAGATAATTTCTTTCCTAGTTTTTCGTTGCGATATTACGCTATTTTCCTGAAACGAAATAACAATGAGCGAAGCACATTAAGAAGCCCTGGTATGCACAGTCAGCGGCATATGTGTATGTGGGAAGCTATGTAATGTAGGATACGGAATTGGTTAAATACGTTTTTGAACTCGTGTTAAATATCCTAACATCATTTTTCATTACTAATCTTGCATGCAATTTCCGGCATGATTTAGTACCATTCGAACTATTTATCTGTCGCTGTAATTTTTACCAGTGGTCTCGCATCTAAGTGGTGTACTGCATGCTCTTGTACCCCTTCATGTTGGAACTAGTGACGATAGAATGTTCCTTGGTTAGTAGATTTTTTTAGTTTCATGGGCGCGTTGCATGTGTGGTACGCTGGTTTCAATGTAGTTTCGGTGTTCTGCCGTATAATTCATGCATGCCTGGTGTGGAAGCACCCCCTGCCATACACCCTTTGGGTGGCTTACAGGGTATGATGTAGATGTAGCACGTTCGTCCACGTAGCACTCTCCTAGTTTCTGGTCTGGCTGCGCACTGTTGTCCATGACTGCTTTTGGCCAGCGCCGGGCATTCAGGGGAACGTGCGCGGTTCTGATTTAGACTGGAATGAGTGCTGCATGCCTGGTGTGGAATCACCCCGTGCCACACGTCCTAGCGGTGGCTTGCACGGTATTTCTTAGACGTAGATGTAGATGAAGCATCCTGAAATAATGCACTACATATTTGACGAATTTTCCCATTTTCTTACGTTGTCCCTTACAAGTATAAAACAGGGAATGTTACGGTCATTTTTTCACCCTTCCTTACCATTGTTTTCATCAAAATCCTGACGCGGTGTAGCTTCGTAGTGTACTTACGTTGTCGACCGTACATATTTGCTTTTTGCTGAGTTGGCGACCGGAAACTGAGGAGATATAATCCTGAAATTTTGATTATTTCTTAAATTGAACGGACTTGATTGGTCTGAAGCGAACTGCTCCGTAAGATCAAACTACATAAATTAGAGTTAAAGAATTCTCAAAAGGATTACAATGATTAAATGATGATTATTGATGACTATTATAACGGGGACTTATGATTATATGAAGGGGACACGTTTGGGCCCGAAACAATTGTCCGCTATTGAGAGGTGTCTGCTATTCAGAGGGAACCGAAATTACGACACGCTTCTCTATGCAGTAACTACGCTGGTAAATTAAAATATAAAGGCGTTAATATATTTCATATCTCTTGATATTGAAAACTTACACATTTCATCAAAAAATATGGAATGAAATCATTCTCCTTTTTTATCCATAGAACAGCCAGTAGCACATCGCCATTCCATGCGAATTTTCCCGCAGCCAAAAGGTGCATGCACAATGGTTTGCCACGAGGGGAAAGGGAACAGGAAGTATTACTGACTCTTGACGGACAAGAGATTGTACTTGAATTCCTAACATAACCTTTGATCTGTACAAGCTACTGAGTTCCTTCAAGAAATCTGGTTTATCGTTCAGGAGAGGACATTTTTACAGAATAGTTCGCCAAGAGTGTCCATTAATGGAGGTAATTGAAGGAAAAAATGTGTCTTGTCAGTAGTCCGCGTCCTTTATTGAGAGTGTCCGCAATTTGGAGGTGTTATTTTCGTAAGTTTCCACGTTCGTCTGCCGGGAATTAAAACACTGCACGTTTTTAGGTGCCCTTTAAGGTAGTACAAGCGAGATAGTTCCCTAGTCATAATAGAGTCCATATTCGAATTATACGTTTTAAGTTCACCAGCTGTGAGAAACACGAATTAAATTTTGAATTATTAATGGTGCAATAATATATTTTTACTTGACAGAAATGGTAAGTAATCAAATGAAAATATCTAAATAAGTCTTTAACTTGACGCATTTTTTTTTCACGCGGTGCGTTTGAAACTCCATAAAAATGGAAGGTTTATTGTGATCCCGAAGAAGTCACTGCGGTGGCAATATGATTAATCTTCAAAAATGGTTGAGGAAACACACAAACTACACACTGTTGATTATTTGACGAGATCTAAGTGTAGGGAATGCCTCATTATTAATATAAGGTCTCTCTGTAGTGCATACACGTTCCATTTCTCATGTAAAAGGGATGGTATTTTCTGGCAAATATTTCGGAAAGTAATGTGGTAAGGGGTTGAATTTTAGGTGTCAATGGAAGGTTGATATTTTTCTTTAAAATGAGACCAAATTCATTGATTTCTAGGAAAAATGATATTTCGCTCAAACAACCTTAAGGGAGGTTTGACTGTATTAAGGTTAAGTTCTTCCCCATGAGCCTAAAATTAGTTTCGTTGGATACGATCCCATCAACTCATTGTTGCCGTCATGCCTTCCTTTTACCCTCCACGCCGTGTGTGTTCACAAGTTTTGCGTACAGCGTATTTATGTACACTTAGGTTTCTGGGGATTCGTTTGGTGAATGCAACCGTGCCTATGTATTCTTCGCGTGTACTCCGTGAGTGCGTGCTTTTATTGATCCGCCGTCGGGGGCGCCCTTGCACCGCCACGTGCAGGGTACCGCTCTCGGTCTGGGAAGGGCTGTGGCGGGTGCGGGGAGGGTATACGGGCGGCGTGTGGTGGGGGATGTAAAGAAGGAGAGGGGTATTCGTCGGGGTTTTTGGGGAGGGGGCGTGGGAGTTTTTGGGGAGGGGGAGAGATGGGGTGAGGAGGTGTAGGGATACGAATGAGCGCGGGCTCTGGAAGTGGGACGGGGAGGGGGAGGAGAGGTTGGGCGGCTGGTGGGGCGAAGGGGGGGAGGACGAAAATGCCCAGAGGGCGTGCCTCGCTGAGTGCGATTGCAGGTGGAGCTGTCGCGAGCCCTTTAAGCCAATGTTTCATCCCGATTAATCGGAGATCAAGCCTCTAGGTGGCGGCCACATCGTGGCTTTTCCCCTCAGATGGCTGAAGGATTCTTTCGCTGGGTTGCCCTTTCTTCACAACCCTTCGAGTGCGGCATGACGTGATGTCACGTCATGATTGTCTCTACGCGGGTACTGATGACGTGATATCACGTCATTGGTACCGTGAGTGTTCCAGCTTTCCCTAGGGGGCCTAGTGAAAGCTGGAACACTCACGGTACCCTTGACGTGAAATCACGTCATCAGCACCAGCGTAAAGACATCCATGACGTGATATCACGTCATGCCGCACTCAAATGATTACATACAATATATTACGAAGTTTAATGTACCTCTTAGCTCTGCTAAACCTAGAAATTATCAGTTCGTACAAAACATGCTGAAATATAGCAAATGCTTGGGTTGAAGTTAGTATTAGACATACAGCAAGCCTATATATACATATTGTCTCTAAAAATATGGATAAAATGATATTATGATACCGTTTCACTACGTCTCGCTAGGTACAGTTACCTTAATTTAATTACCATTTAAGTCAGTTTATTCACTCCTCCATACTTAAAACTTATCAAGTCTTAGCGTAAATGTGTACTTGGTCATTGTTCTTTCAAGCACTCTTTAACCTAAGTACAAGGGAATAATTTTTCGTCTCGATATGTAATTAATCCAGCACTCTTTTGCATAAACTTTTTAAGATATAATTAATGCTGAATGACATATTTTTAACTTTTCAATAAATATTGCCGGAAGTTATGTTGTAGCCTTTTTATCGTGAGCAAAACCCTATCCGAAATTTAGGTCAATAATTTTCTGTCTTAATTTTTTCAGGAAAATTAGCTGAATGTCAGCAAGTTTTCTTTGCTGAAAATATTTTTTGTCTCCCAGTTTTGCTTCAAAGTTGGTACAACTTTAGTTGAGGAAACCTTGCTGAATTTCAGCAAATTTTGGGAAAGATATTTTACAGTGAGGGGTTTGAATGTGTTTTTCCCATTTTTTCTTCCCTTTGTCCCATCTATTATTAGGTTACCATTTATTTTGTCGTCAACTCGTGCTGACGTTTGTGTATGGAATATTCGAATTGTTGCCATCGCATTGGACGCCGACGGATATAAAAGAATACGCCCTTGCGTTGTCTTAAAGAGCGCTTCATCATGTGTTAATGTGGATAAAATTTACGTTTTAAACTGGTTTCTGAACCACCTTGGCCGAGATTATGTGGCATTTTAATGAGTTATAAGCGTTTTAAATCCCCTGTACTTTAAGTCGAAACAAAGCCTGTTCGAACAGAGAATTTTTATGTGTTTCATCGTGATATATCAACAGTTATGATCATCGTAGATACTTTGTATGGCTGTGTATCACTTTCTTGTTAAAATGTTGTCGCAAGTACGTCTACGTCTATGTGATACCCTGCGAGCCACCACGAGGGTGTGTGGCAGGGGGTGAAGATCACCAAACATGCACTTTTGACATGCAACTAGGATATTTAATGGAGACATGCTAGATAATAGGGTCACATGCAGCTAGATGGTTAGTATCTACATAATAAGAAAGGTATTATTGGTTGCTATTACATGCATCATTCACTACAGACTACTCTAACTATATTTCACCTACCTATCCCTTTGCTACGCTGCCTATTGTTCTCTATTATGGTTCGCGGGAAAATGACATTTTAAATCTATCGGTACGACAATCTATCTCTCTAATCTTGTTAATATGATCAAACCTAGCATAATACGCAGGGGTTCTCAATATATATCTAACGTCATCTGTGAACAAATCGGTTTCGAATTTACTTAAAAGGTTTAACCTAAACTTTAACCTGCGTTCTGATAGTAATTCCCATCCTACTTCTACTATTAAACTCGTAACACTTATACAATTATCATTAAATCATCAATACTAGTGGATTTATAGCCTTCAGAAACGCCTCTTGTCATAGTGTGAATCCAAGAGTCAATGCTGGAAGTCGTGTAACCAAAAATACGCCTATCATAAAGGCACTAACAGAATTTATTCGTAGCGAATAAATTCTTCTGCGGAAGTTCCGGCATTGTTTTAGGAAAAGAATACAGTCTTTATCATTTTTCCAAAATTAAAAAAAATATTCCAATTGGGTTCATTCAAAGAGAAAGTTGCTTGCGAATCGTTCAAAATTCCCTAATTTTGGACTGAGCCCGAATTTCGCATTTCTCGAATGAAATCAATCATCGCGATATAATATTTTCTTTTCTCTGTGTGGAGAACGTAATTATTATACTACTTCATAAAACTCGGCGAGGTATTCTTGAAAGAGGTGCCTTCTCTGACTGCCTGCCGTGTGTGCATATCTATTAGTAATTCTGTGCAATCTTCCGGTACAAACGCGTATAAGAAAAAAATCAGCCCGTGCAGTTGCATTTCCTTCGAGATCATCGCTACTCGAGCCCTATTGCAATAGCGTGAATTGAAAACGAATCATATGGCGCACTGTACCTGGCCCTGTGTTAAATCATTCTCTCTGTCCTGGTAGATTCGCCACTCTCCGTCGTCTCCTGCTGACGCCTCGATGCACATTCGGTCCATTGGATTCGGAATTCGTTCCAGTAATCGAAGAGGTCTTGCGCTCGCAAAATTTGCGATCGCGGGATTTCAACTACTACCCGAATGAAAATAAAAGAAGGGAAAGCAAGTGTTGGGGCTCCCCTTTCCTGAATCACTGTGATATCGTTTTTGTAAGTATAGTAAAAATGATTGAGTACTTAGGGAAGATCTCATGTCTTGTACCTGGTGATGGCTCTGTGAGTTGAAACGCGTGTACGACTTAAATACCTCGTGGAATAGTGCAATTGTTGATTCTGTTTTAATAAGATCTCATGGATGGATACTCGTAACAAATTTCTTTTCTCAGGAAAATCAAGGTTAAGCTTGCGAAAATTTATTTATGAGTTTCACGTTTCATTTAACGGGTGTATCGGTAGATTGGATTAAGGGTTTTATCCATTTTTTCATTCCATATGCCATAACATGTCAACGGATTCGCCTTTAGGGGTGTTGCTGTTTGTCATCTTGCTCATTGAGATGCTGAGTGGTGAAAAATCTAATATAATTTCACTGTGAGATATTCCCTGGTACTTGCATTACTGTTGTGGTGAGACGCGAGGAAATTAAATACTATTAGCTATCGATTCTGGCCCATGAGGAGGAGCGATGATTGCCTGATTATGGATTGGAGACCTTTTATATCTCTAGATATTTATCGTCTCCGGTAGATGAAATGCACGAAATGGAGTATCATGGGTTTTAATAGTCTGGTAATTGCTTTAGCAGACTCCGTTGAATTGTTAAATGCTTATTAATCGATGATTTGAATAATGTTTATTTGAAAAATAATTATTTGATCTTCATCATTGGTCGTTCAATCCTAAGATTGGTTGACTGCAGCCCTCCGCCCTTCCCTATCTAATGCTAGTTCCATTACCTCCTGGTATCTCTTTCTATGTACTTTCCTCTTTATTTGGTCCATGAACTTGTTGCTGGGTCTTCCTCTGGAGACTTTTCCCTCTATTTTACCTTCAATTATGTTCCTCACAAACACAAGGTATGTCCAATCCATCTCGTCCTTCTTTTCTACATGGTGTTCCATATATGTAGTCCTTTCCTTGTCTACTCTTCTGTGCACTTATATGATCCTATCAGTCATATTTTCTTGTTATATCGATTGATTGATTTACGAAATATTCATGCATTCGGGTGTTGATTAAGGTAGCCCGGAAGCGGACGAGATAAGCTATCCATTAAAGTCTAAAAAAAAAGCCTGGCGCACTTTGCGATGATATCTCTTTTTCTGACCTCTAGGTTGTGTGAGTTTATGGAAGTGTTGGTTCGTCAACTGTTACGTAAATGGACCTATTAGCCATTAGGGTTTATGACTTGGTTCCTTTCCAGTGCTCCGTTTCCGCAGGAAATTATGAATTTTAAAGGCAAATAAAACTATTTACATAAGACGATATCAGACGGTAGTCATTAGAAAGATCTTGATTTTCATGCGAACTTAAAACCTTCAGTTTGAGCTCTTGACTTTGACGAATTAGTGTGTTTGCTTGCTCATGGTCGTTTTTGTTAGAAAAGATATGAAATCTTATTCTGCTATTTGGAAATTACCTTAATTACGTAATTCATGCATATCCTATTAGTTTGAACAATCGCTTTGCACATAATGAGCGCATCTGGTCAGAACTGACCCTTTTTGGAGGAAACGTTGGATCGGGTTTACTCGCGTTTACGTTCAAAATATTTACAGACAAAATCAATATTTCAGGAACAACAGCCACCATTTATATAGTAGCACAGAACAATAGGGTTTTTCTTGGCAAACGGAAATCGCACTGTATTAATGTGTATGCTTCCATGTTTAATTCCATGTCAATGAAATGAATTATGCGAGAAAATGTAAGTGCTGGCTTAAATCAGTGGGCAGGTGTTGTCATAGATATGTTTTCGGGAGAAGTAGGACGCATAGAGTCGGTAAGGAAAGGGTGATGAAAGGTATAGGATAGATCCTCCGGTGATGAGCTTACGTGTAAAGCGTGTGCTTTGCAGGTTTGGCTACGTTGAAAGAATTTATGAGAATTGAAGAACTGATCAATGATACATCTACATCTTCATACTACCCTGTGAGCATGCATCACACCTAACTTCATTTTTAAAAATTGTGAGACATTGCCTATTTAATTATCAAAATGTTGAATGTCTTTTCATGTTAAATAACAATGTATGGTCATTTATTTATTTACTTGTTTGAAAGTAACCTCAATACAAGTTCTCCTGCTAGGTTACCGAATGCTCCTTATCTTCTTGATTTTATTGGATGCATATTGTTTGGGAGTAAGTAACATAGTCACATCATCAGCATTACATCCCGCAAGCCGTAAGGGCGGCCCTACACTTAGAATAAAGCTCTTATGGCAATGGCTACTCCGAATGGGATAGACGTGATGGGTATGTATGCACATGTTCCGTTAGGCAGTGTATCTTTCTCATTTCGACGATACTGCCCGTTCTGTGGAGTCTGTGTGGGGTTGAAATGGAGAATTTAAATATCTATGCGTGGGAGATTTTCACCTGTTCACACGGGATAGCTATTCCTCGATATTTACACCACCAGTCCCTCGTCATGGACGGCAATTTTTTTCTCTGAAAAACCCTCCCACCAATCATCCCCCTTAAGTCTTCTGCATTCCACTCATCTCTCCTGCTTGCCTTTCCCCCCCTCGTTCTCTCTTCCCCCCCCTTCTCCCTCTTGCCTCCCCATCTCCTCCCGTAGCCATATTATTTCTTATTATTCTCTCGCGGCCAAACTTGTTCTCTCGTCCGTCGGAGGATGATGCGAGACACGTGAAAGGCATCGTGGGAATCTCCCGATTCTTCTTCTCGTCTTCTCTCCCTACGCTTCTTAAACATCTTTATATATTTCCATCCGCCTCCATCGGATGTTTTTTGTGCGATTCTCCCGTCTCAAGTCGTGCGCCGTGAGAAATTTTCCTCCGCGTCAATTTGCACAACTGTTTCTGTTTCCACTTTCTTGGCATTTGAGTTCCATTGGAACATCCTGCTACGCAAAATATGTATTACAGTGGAAGTCTGTGGTGTCGTTCGCAAGTAAGCGGTGTTATTTCATAGTTGATGATGCCATACTTTTTTCGCTAAACTATTTTTTCTGCCGTATAATAAGTTTTGATTCCATTCGAAATGAAAAACTTGCAGTTTTCAACAAATGTAACATTTATATCTCACCCTGGTCTCAATGTAGATACATCACCTTGAGGCGAATCTTGAAACTTATCGGAAGTAAATTATATTTATTATGGAATAACGCTCGTTCCATTATTTCAATATGCACAAATTCCACGCATTTTACGCAAGAATCTTCAACTTTTATATTTTGATGTCAATTTGAGAGATGAATTTTCAACTCTGCATTTTCAACATCGTATTATTTGTTCACGACCATGTTTATGTTGCTAAGCAACGTGAATAGATGTTCATCATCATGATCTCGATGATATTGATTGGCAAAGGAACGATGTTCGTGAGCAATGAAATATCTTGTGTAATTGCTGAGCTGTAGATTCCCTTTCATTTATCTCTGCGATGGACGATTTTACTGTTGTTGAAGGGTGAATTCGGGTATAATGGTGCCGCAGCGGCAGATGGTCATTTTGCAATCGACGTAGTTCCTTCTGATACTGTCATAAATTTTTTTCTCATATT
The DNA here is from genome assembly GCA_963169105.1 of Ceriagrion tenellum. Lineage (NCBI taxonomy): Eukaryota > Metazoa > Arthropoda > Insecta > Odonata > Coenagrionidae > Ceriagrion > Ceriagrion tenellum. Next base: position 71,597,047 of record OY720642.1, on the reverse strand, counting down.
CATAGAATATTTTCACTCTTTTGTCTATTGCGTCACCATTTTAGTTCCATAAAATTTACCTTAACTTCTGGAATTAATCCGATGGTTAAGCTCAGGTCAGTCTAAGAAGAACACGGATTGCGTTTATTAACAGGCGTTCCCTCTTGATGTCATTGTTTTAATCCGGGGTTATGATTTGTGTACAGGACAGTGAGAGTGCAATGGAGACAAGGCGATTTCTTTCCCTTCATTTTCTCTTATCATTCATGAACAGAAAATTGATGTTCCTGAATATGGAAATGTTGCCTCTGCTGTCCTATCAATCTTCCTATCAATCTCGCTGATCGAATGTGCAAGTTTCTACAGATCAGTGTGAAACAGTGATAATGGGTGTCAGGATAGACATAAGGGTGGACTAAACGCCGTGGGTATGAGTTATCTGAGGAGTGTTTGCGGCAAAAGTAGAATGGACAGGATCAGGAATGAGTGGGTGATAAATGAATGTAGGTTAGATGCTCCAGTAATGGACATATATGAAAGGAGTGTATTTCGTTGGTTTGGCTAGCTTGACAGAATGGATGAGAGTCGAATAATGAAACAGATATATAACAGTGAAATGAATGGTGCGAGAGGTAGAGGGAGGCCAAGAAAGTTAAGGTTGAATGTGGTTGAGGAAATTCTTAGGAGGAGGAATATTAGGAGTCTTAAAAACAGGAGGGCGTGTATGAAGCAGTGTATGGGGGTAAATGAGGCAAAAGAGGATTACTAGGATAGGTCAGCATGGAGGAAATGATTGAAGCAGAGTTAGGTGTACAAATATGTATTTATGAGCGAAACTTTGTGACTCTGTTTACCCCGGAAGGGAACGGCGTGATTGGTATGTATGTATGTACAATTGTTTTGTTTTTAAGGGCCATGACCCAAGAACAATCAACAAATATTAAACAAATAAATAACGGAAGGTTTTGATAATTATGTGAACATCATTATTTTATTTTCTTTGAATTATTTTGATTTGAAGAATTTGAACCCAAGGAAGGTTAGTTAATATAGTGGTCAAGAAATGAAATAGAATATCTCATTTTTCTATGTTGTGTCTCGGAAATGACAGCTATTTAGCGACTTGAAAGCAACCTTAATGCTCTGTTTGGATTTATGTCAATCCGGTAGTTGCCATCCAAGGAAATGATGCGCTTTCCATCGAAAAAGGAGTATCTTATGTCTTGCAGTGGATGCATTCGCAGGTGATGGTTTGAATATTTTATGTTAAAAAAATTTGATGGTGATATTAATGTTAGTTTTTCACATTATATACCACCCCAATAACCATAGCATCTTATACGATGACTTACTATAGCTTTTTCAGTCATAATACATGCACATGTAAATAATGTTTTATGTGGACATGTAAATTATGTTTTACTTATCAAATGCACAACAATTATCTATTGTCACTTTCTCAGCTGGAAGTTTCTCGAAAATACGGAATTAAATAATTTTATTTTGAAACAAGGTACTAAATGGCATGTTTTTACATTCATATGGATTAAATGGCCCCGTTCATGAACAGTCCTAGGATTTCAATTCGTAATTTTGAATGAGAAATGGGTGGTATTTCTCGTGGTCGCTTGGACATGCTCCGCAGTCGCTGTGAACATCTTAACTCACGTCATTTTCTTCCGCATCCAGACCTCCCCTGTGGATCGCTCTAAATTGATTCTCGGTTCACCTCTGGGGTGTTTGTGCGTCCCTCTCTCTCTCTCTTCGCCGGCCATCGAGCGCGCACCACACCGCACCAGACGGAGCGCGCCTCACGATTCTCAGATTGGCGATCGCCGCGCGATAGCGCGTCGAATCGCCCCGTGATGTATGGCGCAATTCGGCGTGCTGCGTCGTCGGATAGTTTCCCCGTATCAATTAGAAGGAGCCGTTGTTGATTGGAGCAGTTTGACCCCCCCCCCTCACCCTCCACTTGCGCCCCCTACCCACGAAACTCCCAGTACCCCCACTGGTAAGGGACTCGGCGGAATACATCTACGCCCGAAATACAATCTTCTCTGTATCGTTTGTGATCCAGAGCCGATCGTTGAGAAATCTTTCCGCTCCTCGCCCCAGTGAAATTAACAAGAGCGGTTTGTGTATTGTGTTCGAAGCGATGGAAACGTGCGAGGGGCGATGCATCGTTGGAAATGAATTGGATTGTCCTTGGGCTTATGCATGTGTAACTTCGAAGAGGTAGTGTGCACTTGGCCAGTGTAATGAGATGTCTAAAAACCTTATGCTATGGGAAATATTGTTGAATGGAAGCAGATTTGTAAGCAATAATGCCTGGTTGTTTTGGAAAAGGAATGAGATTATTCATATATTGGATATGTACCTTAAGCTCAAACCGTAGGGGGGCATTCAAGTATTACGTAAGACGTTTATTGGGGTAGAGGTTGTTGGAATCATCTTAATTTGCCACATGAAGAGGGGGGCAGGGGGTATGGAACCAAATTACGTGAGATTTTTGTCCATCTTGAAACATTGTATCGTTTCCAAATATCCTGTGTTTTTCCAAATATCCTGTGATTGTTAACAACTTCGTCAGCTCTGGCACTGTTTCGCTTTTAATGTTAAAGAACGTGGTACTTCAACACTGCATAATTATACGATATTCTGTGCTCAAAGCTGTAAGATGGCTTCTATGGATTTAACCAATTAACCAAGAGTAGATACAAATGCCTAACGTCTTACGTGAGCCTGAGAGGGAGGGGAGCGTTAGGAAAATCTTACATTGTCTTCTGACATTTGGTGAGGAGGAGGTCAAAAATGGCATAAATAGTCTTACGTAATGCTTGAACTGCCCCTAGGCGCTCTGCGGAAATAAAATAATACCGGTGAAGAGGAGGGTATCTTGGAGAGATCGGTTAAATCTGTTTGTAGGTTATTCAAAGTTTGCTTAAATTTGCTGTCATCGAAATTTCTGGAATCACGATAGTACGCTGATGATGATAAACTTGCATCTTCATTCAGGAATTGTGAGAATATCTCGCTCCTGTAGGTACCCCCTGACTGGTGCTTCGGTAAACATGATGATCGCGATCTCCTAAAAATTACCAGCTTTAATTAGACGATCTACTCTTAGAGGTCTCTTCCGATTTCGCACTCTGGGTCCCTCCGGTTTTAAATCATCTCTCTCGCGTATTTTAAGCCCGTTTTACCTGGTGCACGTGTATTTCTTCAATCTTATGCATCTACGTACGTGCATTTCAAATTACGTCGGGTTGAGCGGTGAATTGCAAGAACGCATGCGCGAATGCATGAGCCCGAGATGGCAAAATAGCCCCTGTTCTTATTCGATTGTTATTGCACGCCCGATTGAGAAACGCATGCAGTTGTAAATTGCGTAGTTTTGCGTCCCGTTTAAAATGGGGTTGTAGGTAGTAGCGCACGACTCTGTACGAAAACCAGTCTCATTAGATATGTCCTCCCTCTCCGTTATCATACATTGTAGGTCATGGCAGAAGATTTGAGGCAACTCTGGCTTTGTTCTATTTTTTTCTGGAAGATCGCTCCTAAAGGAAATAAGGAAAAGGAAAGGAAACTGGTTGGGCCATGTGATGAGAGGGAAAAGTATAATAACAATGGCACTTGAGGGTTCAATTGAAGGAAAGAAAAAGAGAGAAAGGAGAATTAAATTGGTGGATCAGGTGAAGAACATCAGCTATGATGAAGCAAAGAAAGAAGCTCGGGACAGAAGCGGATGGAGACAGCAGTGGTGTACGGGACCTGCCAGCAGGCAGAACACCAGATGATGGCGAGTTCATACTGAAACATTAGTTGTTTAGCATTGTAGTTCACCTGTCATAGTAAGCGTTTCCGTGTTCACTATAAGTCCCGAGTGTGCCAAAGCCTTTGATGAGGATGTTGAGCTCGTATGTATATCGATCGTTATGGGATTATATTTGAGTTAAGTTGTTCGCTCGACGCTTCTGGTGCTTGTTAAATAGTTTTTTCTTTTTTCTTTTTGAGTGATAGGTTTTCTCAAGGCACAGTGAAAAACAATCAGCTCTCATTATAATACCAGAAGTGGGCAGAAGCGGTGAAAATATTATCCGTTTTCGTCGATCTCGATGCATGAATTCTATTCCAGGGTCTAGTCGTGCCTGTGGGGTATTTCCTTACCAATTATCGAGGGCTCTTTAATGATTCTATGCAGATAGAAACTTTACCGGTCAAGCTTCTCAAATTTGATATAAACCCAAGTCCAATGAGACAGACGCCTGTAAGGCTTCTGCCTGTGTTTGATTTTATCAGAGGAAGTGATTACATGTATTTTGGCTGATGGCTTCTTCGCATTCTCACGTGGTGAATGCTCTCTCATTGTATGCTGTTTTCTTAAGACGGGAAAGTAGGTACCGACGCATTGTTCTTTATTCTTCCGCCTATTGTTGCCTCTAAAGACGTTTTCGCAGGCCCTATAATTTTAGAATTAAAACCCCCATTGTGAGTTTAGTTCTTAATTCGCACAATCTTTTCCGCCGCGATACTTTATTGAAAATTTCCGGTCTTGTCCGACTCCTATCACTAAATCGAGTTTATCGTGTAACGCCAGAATTGTTGAGTTGGTAATGGCCAATAATTCAAAGTGTGATATAGCGCATTTAAGTAGGTGTAATGATTGACTGGTTAAAAAGTTATAATCTGTGTATTTTTCCCGTTGTTATGTAAGTTAAAAACTCCTGTCTTAGTAAAGAAAATTAGATAATCGACTAGGAATGGTGCTGGGACGGCTGTGATAAGCAAAGTACGCTACTTTAACACTCGTCCATATTAAAAATTCCTGAAAAGATGTTATTTTTTTCAACGTAAGCATTTAGTTGAATAATTTAAATAACATATGCTTAATAATAAAGAATTTTTTAACATAATTGATGGCATTTCAGCATGTAGCATTGATGTTCACAATTTTTTTCATATTTGGAAATCTGAAAACGACCGTAGTTCTTTGACTTTGTTACGGGTGCACGTGAAATATTTATTTTCGGTTGATGTGTCAATGTCTTAACCGATCTCACTTCAAAATTTTCCCTCCAATGAATGAAATTGCTTGGACGTGACATCATCCTGAAGAAATCAAAATTGTACATTAAGTTTATTTTAATCAAATTCCCCCATAATACAATTAACCTTTACATTTAATGATAAATTTATTAACCGATTCAGTATTCACGATAGAAAGAATATTAGAGATAATTCTTAAAAAGAAATACTGGAGAAGGCTAGGACCTCGAGAAAATGTACAAAACCGGGAGGATTTTCCCTGACTTTGAACAAAATTTTCTTTGACCTGAACAAAATTTATCTTTTATCGGTAAATTACTGAGAGTATTAAATATTCGCGAACGAAATCGTGTACTGGATGCGTTTTCTTTTTCGCAGGTCCACGGTCCTCAATTTACCGCTGTTATGGTTTATTTGCTCATTAATTGGTCTAATTCGTCGCTCCAATTGGGCCTTTTCTATTCTACTTTGCAGGCGACTTTCAGGTTTAAAGCATCCCGCGTTGTGCTTTCATTTTTTCCCGGAATGAATTCTTGAAGCTTTTTGCCGGTCTCCAGTGTTTTCCAGGCGTAACTCGGCGCACAGTGAGACTACGTGATTGGCGCCCGCCACGAACGCCGGCGCGAAATCGTCCAAGGGTTACTCTCACGATTCGGCGGCGGCGTGGAATGGTCACGGTTTCAATGGGCACACCAGTAGGTATCATCCTTGCCATCTTTTTCAATCGCGCACTCTTTTCATGCACCACTCTTCTTTATCCAACCCCCCCCTCCCCCCCCAATACCATCCAAACCTCGCCGCAGTTGAGCGTATGCCATGGCGGGAACGGCGGGAGGGATTATGGGTAGGAGAGATGATGGACGAGGGGCGCAAAAGGGGGGAGTTTTTTTGCGGTGGTGTGGGTGTGGAGCGTGGATGCACCAGGGGGGGGTGTTTTTAGAAGGAGCCGAAGGTATGCTGGCGAGAGAGAGACGATTGGTGAATATGCGAAAGTGTGAGTCGCTCTCTCTGTGTGAGCCCCGTTCCATTTGACTGTCCCATGCGCTCCTCCCCTCCCCCTTGGTTCCCATTTGACTGTCCCATTCTCCCTCCCTCGCCGCCCTTCCACTCTCTCCTTGTCTGTCCAGTCGAATGGGGCCCTCCCCCCCCCGTTTCCCTCCCCTAACCCTTCAATTCCATCCTCCTCCGCGCTGATACTCGCCCAAAGCCCGCGGCGGCGGATTCTCTGTGCTGCGGTGACGGCGTGATTCGTGCCAAGCGATGCGAGCCAAATGCCTGGACATGCAGCCCGACTCTCGCCCCACTCTTCTCTCTGTACTCTCCCCCGTGCTTCCCTCTCGTTTTCCAGCTCAATCCCTCTTCCTCTCTCTGCGTGTATCCCATACCGTCTCTCCCTCTCTCCTCTCTCTTCCGCTTTTTCATCATCCGTTTTCCCTTCTCTCCCTTCATCCCCGCGTTTAGAGTGCAGCGTCTCTCTCGGAGAGGCCGGCCTATTTGTGTGAGCGTAGATGGCTGTGTGTTAGAGTCGCAGGGGGGGCGGGACCATCTGCCCGTGCAGTCTGCCTAGTCTCATCTCTTTCCCCAACTCTTGTACCTCATCCTCTTTCCCCCTGAATCCATTTCGAGACAGTCGCGCAACCTCTCACACTCCTACCTCCGTCCTCTCCGCCTTCTCTCACACGTGTAACACTCCCGAAAAGGGTTGCATTCTATCCTGGGCGTCCTCGGTGATAATCAGGCGCCGGTAATCATCAAGGATTGGGCTCGGGGAGGTGGAGGGTGGAGGTCGCCGCCCGGCTAACCTCCGCCCTCTTGTCCCGCGGGTTCCCGAGTGATTTCCTCTGCCTCCTCCTCTTCCTCGTCCTCCCCGCTTCTGTGAGACCCCGAAATCCCTTTCATGTTTTCCTCGAACGGCCACCCTAAAGGGTTTAAAAAAGACCGAAAGAGCACAAAAGAGGGGTAAAAAAAGAATATCGCTGCATCCATAATAGGGAATTTCATCGACGTGACCGCTTTATCGATAGGCGCGTGAAATTACGATTCTTATTTTCTTGGATCACCTGCGAGCAGGAATTGTAGATGGTCCCTATCTATTGGAAATTAGGGAAGGAAAGAGAAGATCTTCGGTAAATAAAAAAAATGGGTACTTTAATTTTTGCTGGAAGCCCACCAAGAACTACGCGTTTACAAATTCAATAGTTTCAGCCCTGACTTCGTCAAAATTTTCCAATATGTTCAGGAATTAACGAAAAGTTTTACGTGGAATACATATTTGTTGGACGAACAGTCGAATAAAGAAAGCGGTCGTCCAATAAATATTCTACTTAAAATTAACAAAGTTTTTGTTAATTCTTGAACATAACACGTTCTACCTTAATTATTATTTGTGTCGGTTATATATTCAATGTAGTTTCTTAAATTATGAATTCTGTCTTAGTTTTTTTTTTTTAATTCTCAACGCTGCGGTGCTTACATTTTTCATGTTGCATGGACGCATCGTCGTAAACTGTGTATCATTTGTTCTCTCTCATCAACCCTTGTTCTTCAACAAGAAATTCCGCTTATCGCTTTTGTCCTTCTCGAGTTTCTTTCTTTTCTCGTGTCTCCATGCACGTAACTTAATTTATTCTGAATATCAGGCAATATTTGAGTTATAATCGTGGATAGCCATCCCAGTGGTCATAATATATTTGTTTGATTTCTATGTGCGGGTTTGAATTTGTATTCAATTTTTCATTTTATGAGTTATTTTGTGTCGCATACATTTATCAATCTGTTTCTTCCTCACTATTCCATCCTTGTTGTTCTGAAAGCGTTACGATCCACCGCTCTGTCCCTCGAGATAACGTTTCCCCATACACGTGACCAAAATTGATCGGTATTGCACTACTCAATGATGGTATTTAAGTTTGTGAAGTGTATTTATAATAGCTTTTTTGTCGAATTTCCATATTTTGGTTTTCCGGTTGGCACATGGGTGGAGCTGTTTTCGATCTGTAATTTTTTTGTATTGTGATATTTTATCCGTTTATCGTATGTATGTGGAGCTGTTATGTGCATATTCTCTGTCGTCCACCCTTAGCGAGTCCACCCCTGTCCTTCAGCAAGTGATTCCTCTCTCCGTGCCGTCCCTCCGGCTTAATTTTGCCCGATTCCGGACACGGGGCTATCTCTCTTGCAGTGAGGTCCCCACCCACCCACCCATCCCTCTCTCTCTCTCTCTCTCTAGCTCTTATCGGCCCGGCGGGAAAAGTGGATCCGGAGAGGAGGGAGTGTTGTGGAGGAAAGTGGAGGACCATTGGCCATTCGGTTTGTCGGTGCCGCCAGAGGATAGATAGGCGACGGACGAAGAGGCGGAGGGCGAAGGGGTGTCCCACGCCACCCTCGCCGGGCTCGCACACAGTCGCGCGCGGGCGTACATCGGCGGGGAAGAGCGCGGACGATAGGGATAGAACGAGCGTGGTGCGGGATAGGTATATGCGCGCATGGGGGGAAAGGGTGGGAAGAAGGGGTGAAATTCGTCCGCCTTCCGCGTTTGTTCTCCGTCCGTCCGTCCGTTTCCCATGCCCCCCCGTTCATCGCCGCGGGGTCACGTTTCCAGGGGCGGCCCGAGGGGTGGGAACGACTGGGTTTGGAGGGCGGAGGGGGCGGGGTCTTTTGTCGACGGCGGCTACACCGCGGAGGCCTAACCTCTCTTTTCCCTCTCCGTCTCTTTCTGCCTTATCCCCGTATTTGTAGCCTCCCTCCTCTTTAGTCTGTCCTTTGCATCATTCCCCCCCACGGTTTAGTTTCCTTCTCTTCCCTTCTCCCGCGTGGAAAAAAGATACCCTCGTCCCTTTTATAACCCTCCATTTGCTCCCATCGCCCTTTCTCTCCCATCCATACTACGCCTCTCTGCCTCAACCCTCTCGTGAATCGCTTCCCGTATTGTGCCTCCCTTTCTCTCCCTGTCGACGCTTAAGCAATCCAGTCTTGGAAATAAATTCATGGTATTGCATCAATAGATTTTAAACTCGAAAATTGTGTCGACCGTGAGTGACCTTGGATGGAATCGAATGAAAAATATGTTTCAACTTTAATTTCTGTTCTCATATTTACATAATCTATCCTACATAATCCAAGTGCATTTTCCGGGACATTAATTAGTCACGGGATGAGCATAACGTGAATTCAGTATTATTTAATATATAATTTCACGTGATAAAATAAAGGCATAATAGTTGTATAGTAGTAGAAAAGGAAAATACCATTTGGAACACTATACAGAAAAGAAGAACAAGATGGTCTGAAAACACCCTGAAACGCAATGGGTTTGTGAAGAACATAATTGAAGGCAAAATAGTGGGAAAAGACCCAAGAGGAAAACCCAGGAATAAGTTCATGGACCAAATAAAAAGAGAAAGGTACATAGGAAGAGATAATCGTGAGATAATTATTTCTTATTTCTGTAATTTTCGCCGATAAGTATCCGGGTGTCTTGCTGAGTCCAATATGATTAACATTTCAATATAAATCCACGTAAATTTCGAGTGCTGGGCCATAGAAAAGTTGTCATAAAGCATTTCAATTTACGCACAACCATTAAAATAGCTATCGTATCAGTTCCATTGCTGGCTGTGCTCAATTAGCATCAGAACGCACAAATACGTGTACTTATATAACTGTGGCTCAATAATTTGTATTTGACTATCAAATTATTGAAATTTTCACTGTAAAAAATAAGGTTTACGTAAGTTATTGAAAATAAACATAAAGTGCGTATTATGTTTATTTGAGCTGATTATGCTATATTATAATAGTTTATTTGATCTAAGAGCTCACGCCTCGTAATAATAAATATTTTCATTCATGCATTTATTCAATACCGGACTCCTACTATCCTGCCTCGATGCCCTGTTCGTCTCCTCTCGCCGGTTCTCCGCCACCGCTTAACAACTCTGCTATTCCGCTCTCTCATTCCGTGTCGCAGTGCGCGACACAGGGCCGGCAGGGTGAAGTTGTGGGTTTCCCCCCGCATCAGAGGGCCGGCTGATTGTCCGCGTGCTGGTTTCACGGGCCTTGAAGGAATAGGAAAAGGGAGACGAAGGGTGGGGGGTGGAAAGTGAATTTCCACCCCCTTTTCCACTCCCATTGCCTCCCCAACTCCTATCCTTCACCCACCTCCACCGCCCTCACGAACCTTCATGTATATACCTGCTCGCTTTCTCTTCCGGTCAGGCTCTCCGACATTCAGTGTTCAATTAGTGTGCATCGTGAAAGAATATCGAGGTGACTTCGATATTTAGAAGTGACGACAATTGTTCGACCATTGGAAAAGCTGACCAAAAAAGACTAGTAGCCTTGGTGCTGGAGGAGGATGCTGAAGATAAAATGGGCGGACAAAATAAGAAATGATGAAGTGTACAGAAAAGTAGAAGAGGAAAGGACCATATGGAACACCATAAAGAAAAGAACAAGAAGGATTGGATACACTCTAAGACACAATGGGTTTGTGAAGAACATAATTGAAGGTAAAACGAAGGGAAAAGACCCCAGAGGAAGACTCAGGGATAAGTTCATGGACCAAATATAAAGAGTAAGTAATATAAGAACAGGAAGTGATACCAGGAGATAAGGGAACTAGCATTATATAGGGAAAGGTGGAGGGCTGCAGTCAACCAATCTTAGGAATGAGTGATGATGTCAATCATTAGATGCATCGCATCTATGATGCCATCCGTACCTCAAATATCCTTGTACAGTAGAAGGCCGATAATCCGGAAACCCTTAGCAATGGAAGTATCTAAATGACAGACGTCTTTGAATAAATTTTCGAGTATAATTTTTTTACGTCGCGTCACGGCAATGACGGCTATTTAGCGGTAAAAAAAAGCCACCTTAGAGCACTGTTTGGATGAGTGTCAACACCAAAGGTGCCAGCCGAGGAAAAGAAACCACGCTTTCCATCCTAAGAATAGTATCTATCATAGGTCATCTTTTTTGAATGCATTCGTTGGTGATGACTTATTTAGTTATAGTTGAAATATTTTATAGCATTATAAATGTTTTTTTCACAGTACTTACCACCTCATTGTTCACAGCCTCTATTTCGATGAATTAGTTTTTCGAGGATTTAATTTTTTTTTCAGTATGAATGCCCGCTAAAATTACAGTGATCTAAACACCGGAAACGTCGTAATTCCGGAACTCATCGGGTCTTGCGTATTCCTGATTATCGATCTAATATTGTCTCTAAATCGCTTTTGAAAAATCCTATTTTGATTTTAAAGGTTTTAATGTCATCTCGTTACGATGCAATAATCTAGTTGATGAAATCTCAGCTTATCAATCATTTGATATCTATCGTCACCATTTATAGATACTGTTTAAGCTCTCTCAAATATTCGATAATTATTTAATATAGACGCAGCAATAATGTATCGCCTTCCATTCGTCGATTGTATCATAAACATAATTTTAACGTAGATTTTGATAGTTTTCGGTCGAATTGAGTTACTTTCGGGCCAATGGAGTCATCGTGATGTCTATTGGTCTGGCGGATTTCGAGATGCAATTATTTTCGACTCAATGCAGGAAAAATGTTGAGGTGGCAAAAGTATTTTAAGTTGACGTTTCCCACGATGCGATTATTGTATTTTGGAGGTTGCGATATATATCGTGCATATGGAGGTTTTGGTAACTATCGACTCGATTGGTAGATTCCTTTTAAATGAATTCTCTTTAACTGAACAACTTCAATAGTTTCAGCCTTAACTGTGTAAAAATTTACCATAATGCTCAGGAGTTAAGATAACTTTGTCAATTTTACGTCGAATATTCATTGTACTACTGCAGTACTAGTACAAAAAATACTCTACGTGAAACTTACGCAGTCTCTTTATCTGTCTGGCATTGGGGATTATGTCGACACGACGTCCACGTATCTCCGTGCTATCCGGAACTGATGCCCTCAGATGTTGCCGTTTCCGTCAGCCGACAGTGGGAATGAGAAAGGTTGCATGCGATCATCTCAGATTCTCTCTCACGCTCATTCTGCTCCGGGAAGGGAATTTCCAACGACGCTGCCTCGGGATGGATGGATTCTGTTTTGTTTATTTTTGCACCGCGAGAGGGGGTAGGAGGAGAGGTTTAAAAAAAAAAAAATCCGTGCAAAACGGCGGGGCGACTTTGATGTTCTTAAAAACCCGATTGGGATTGCTCGTTTGTCTGAGCGTTCGAACTCGCTTCGCTTTCTATTTGTCTTCTCCGCTCTCTTTTCCATCTTTCGTTTCTCTCGCAGACACTCTCGAGCCCGCAGCTTTTTTGAGGAAGGCCCGACATCGGTGATATATAGATATACATTTTTTAATAAAAAAAGGACCGAAGTGATATATTTTTTATTTGCTAGGGCGTGTGTGTGTGTGTGTGTTTGTTCGTGAAATTCGTCGAATCCGGTCAGATAATCGTTGCAGCGTGAATGCCTGTTGTTTGTGCAGTTTTATAGTTTCCAAATAAATGGCTCTCTTTGCGATCGAATGAAAGCTCAGGGCGCGGAGTAAGATATATATTCTTTGTGCCGTTTAGAGGCGTTCGTGTGAGGAAAGAGATGTGATTGCACCTCGTCAGGTCATGATGACTCATATTGTGAAACAGATCCCTTAAGATATTTCCAGTATTTCCGGCCATTGCATTGAAAATTGAACAGTCACGAAGTCGCTCGCACGGGGGCATATACACCAAGGGTTGAAATACACCATGAGAAATCATTGAATTGACCGGGATTCGAACCCGGATATTCCAACTGCCGGTCAGATGTGTTAGCCAGTTACGCCACGAATTTTTAGGGGGTCAATGCGAACTAGATGTTCATATCAAGCTATCCGGGGCTAGCCACGGAGTTCCACTTTTATGGAGTCACCCGCAATGCCAAAATTCGCAAAAATCTACAGGGGAAGTGGACGCCTCGGTAGCTTAACTGGCCAAAGCACTTGGCCGGAAATCGAGGGATCCGAGTTTGAATCCCGGTCAAGGCGGATGATGTTTTCTCTGTGGAAATTCGCACATAGATGTTCATGCCTCAAGTCCAGCACATGAGACGATGGTCGTGCCTACAAGGCCACTGTCGCGGCGGACAAACCCAACATTGTCGTTTATATAACGTCGAAATTGACGAATTTCCAATTATTTCATTGACAAATGATAAAGTACAAAGTCACTCTCACGGATGCATATACACCAATGGTTGAAAGTCGCCATGAAAAAATCATTTGACTAGAGCGGGAATGATTTTTTTCAGGGCTAATTTCAACCCTTTGAATGTTTCTAGTATGTGTGGCTGTCAGGGTTAAGAACACAGTGTTTCAGAAAATTATGTTTAATTAATACATATTTATAAGGCATCATGCTCTAATGGTTAGTCTCATATTTACATTCACGTGGTATGATAACAATTACGTTTGATGAAATGTGATTGAGGCATGCTATGGGACATCATCTTTCGAAAAGTGATTAATCTCTCCGAACGTGTTGCTAATAAAATGCGCCTGGACAAGTTACTTACTGCAATTTTGATAGAAATTCTAGGCAAAATTCGCGGTTAACCAGAGAAAACAATGGGCAAATCTCCATTCCTCGTCACCCTACTCATTTCCTAGAGTGTTCATTTTACCACATCTCGGCGATTGGTATTGAGTGCAAAGGCATTAATGAACACATTTTATAGCAAAGGGACTTGTTGTGTACTGCCTCAGCTTTTAATTGAAGGAACTCGAATTGCGGGATGCACTTATTCATTTGCTCAGCATGCTTTCGCCCATAAGTCTTCTTGGGGTGATTCAGGAGAGAGGAAATATTGATCTCTGTGAAGGTCGACTTTTAAGTATAACTCCGACGGCTCTTTGGAGGTTAAAATATTGGATGGGAATATTTTTTGCGCCGGTGACGTATCTACTCGATTCAATGACCGCCGTTAAAGAGCTGAGTAGAATTAACATTCCTACTGGAATGTCGGTGAAAGTAACTTTAAATAAATAATGAACGGGCAAAATAAGAAGTGAGGAAGTGTACAAAAGGGTAGAAGAGGAAAGGACTATATGGAATACCATACAGGAAAAAGTACATGGCGGATTGGACACACCCAGAGACAATGGGTTTGTGAGGAAAAGAATTGGAGGCAAAGTACAGGGAAAAGTCTCCAGGGTAAGACCCAGGAATAAGTTCATGGACCAAATAAAGAGGAAAGTACTTAGGAAGAGATAGCAGGAGGTAAGGGAACTAGCATTAGATTGGGTGGAGAGATGCAGTCAACCAATCTTAGGATTGAACGACCAATGATAATGACCTTAAAATTAGTCGGTTGTTCTTGATAACGTAGGCGACTTGCTCTGAGGGATCTCGAATTCTTTTCGCCCTAAACCTTGTTGTGGTTGTATGCTGGACTGAGAGCAAGCTTTTACATAACAGAAAGCATCGCTTGATCTGAGGAAAGAGAGTTAGTAACCATAGAATCGACCGCGTTGGGAGATTGAAAGTGATGCCGAAAAGAATGCAAGAAATCCGCGGATGAGTCTGGAAGTTTTCGCGAGTGAGGAGGGAAGTGGAAGCATGGATTAGGGAAGGGGCAGTTCTCCTCCTCTCGAAGGAAAAATAATTACAAAAATGGGGAAATTCACTCAAAAGATTGAGTGGATGGAGTGAGTGGTGGTGGGCGGGAGGAGATTGGATGATGGCAGGCCGTGCGAATCTACGGAGGAGGATTTTTGAACGTGTTCGGCTTGGGACGGGGGGGGGGGGATTGAGGGGGTGTGAGAGCTTTTTTGGGGTAAAGAAGGAAGGGAAAAATACGAGAGTCGAATTAGATGGATTTTGGAAATGCCTGAGGAGAAGGGACGTCGAACCGCGGATAGGCGGAGCTTGTAGGAAGGGGAAAGCTCATATACATGTCTTTATCTTTATACGCTTAATATCATCATTCATTTACCAAAACTGGCTCGATACTTGTTGGCCGATTCAGATACCGTCGCAGTGTTTAGTTAGTGGTCCCGACGATGTATTTAGAAATTTCGGCATCTCGATGGGCACGGAAAAAAGAAATTGCGAAGGCTATTTAGCAAGGTTTAGAATTCATTTATGATCTGGGTCGATACGATTTGGCCGATTCAGATACCGACGATAAGCTTCGGTAGTGGTCCCGACGATGTATTTAGACATATCGGCATTTAGATGCGCACGGAAAGAAGAATTTGAAAAGGGTATGTAGCATGCATTTTCCACATTTGTGGCATGGCTCGATACATGTCAGCCGATTCAGATACCGATGAAAAGTTAATGGAGTGTTCCCGAATATGTATTTAGAAAATTCGGCATTTCAATTCTGCGTAAACGAAAATGAAACCATGCACTGTACTGCTTACAACTACTGATTAGTATTATGAATGCAACTAATTTATTGTAAAACAAGGTACTAAGTCATGAGGGAGTTATATAATGCCGGATATTTCATGTGGGGTTAGTAGCTAATGATGATGTTCAGACAAGATTTAGTACAAGTGCAAAACCTACTTTACCCAGTGAGGGTAAATGTTTCCCAGAACTGATGTATCGTAACTATTATAGTTCCTTATTGTAAGTGGAAAAAAATGACGATTTAAATCTGTTGGCTCTACGAACTATTTCCTTGATCGTATGCCTGCGATCATTTCTACCGTAATAGTTTGGCTCTAGCAGAATATGTTGAACGTCCGGCGACAATAGTTTATATCAAACTTTCGTAGAAGATTTAATCTATATTTTTTCCTTCGATCAGTTAGAGGTTCCCATCCTAAATCCCTCTACAATTCAGTAACACCACTATGCTTAACGTAACCATTTTAAACAAATCTAGCTGGTCTCCGCTGTATTCGATCTAAATCTGAATCTAGTCCTAATTCATACGCCGCTAATAAGTGAGACACTTATTAGCGGCGTACTCCAAGTGAGGTCTTACGAGAGAAAAACTACATTGCTCCTTTACTTCCTCGTCACATTTTCCTAGAATTCTTTATATAAATCCTAACGTTCGATTTAAATCAATATAGTTATCACGTTCGATTGATAATAATATAATGTAACCGCCTTTATGATTGCAGCACCTTCGTTTATTTTGGGGGAAAGGTCATACTAATCTATTCATCGTTATCTTCCATGAAATAACTTCAATTGCCCTTGCATCTAGTACAGGTTAACGAAATAGGTCTACCTAATATATTTTTCCTCTCATATTTTCCGTTGTCTCGGGCGTGACTTCGTGGAATTTGCTTATCATTGTGAATGATAAGCATAACTTAGTGTTTCCACATAGATTTACAACAAGAAGACGACATAGGTTTCGACGAAGCTCGTCATCATCAGGTGCATTAGTAAAAGAAGACATAGAATATATTATCACTCAAATATTGGGGGAGGTAGTACTCCTCCCTCCTCACCTCTACCTCCCCGAATTTTTGAGTGACTTTATATTCTATGTCAATATGGGGGAAGGTAGTTCTCCACCCTACCCACCTCTACCTTCCCCAATGTTTGAGTGACTTTAAATTCTACGTCTTCCTTTACTTATGTACCTAATGATGACGAGCTTCTTCGAAATCTAGGTCGTCTTGTTGTAATAAATCTATGTGGAAAAACTAAGTTGTACTTATCATTTACAATTCTTCCCTTCGGTCAGATAGAGGTTCCCATTCTCATTCCCTCAACTTAGTCTCCTCCTAGTGGGAGGCTGTTTTTAGTAAAACAATATTTAAAAAACTAAACGAAATACGGGGATGTCGGGGAGCTAGATGAGTGTGGAGACTAAGGACACGGGAAAGAGTTGTGTGTTGTAGGGTTAAAGGTATATGGGGTGTGGCGTGTGGACTTGAGTTTTTTTGGGTGTGAGAGGGAAAGAGGAGGGAGGTAGGATGTCATTGGGGTGGGGGGGTGGGAGGAAGGGGTGGAAGTGAAGTGCGCCGTGGAGGTTTCTGGAACCTTCTGTACCACTTCGCAGCGTTGCGATTGATTAAGCTTAAAACCCTCCCGGCGCACTCAAACCTCCCCAACTCCCCCCCACTCCGTCCAACCCCACCCATTCCTATCCCCGTTCCCTCCCCCCCCACCCACCTCCCGCGTGCACCCTTCCCCTCGTGAAACGCGTCCCCCCCCCTCCATCCCCAAGCCCCGTCCTCCGCTTCTCTCCGGCCGCCCCTATTTCCCATGTACTGACTAATTCTCTCGTTTCACCCTGCTTTTCCTCACTCGCTCATGGTTTGCCTAAATCCTGCATCTGTTAGTGCCTGTGTGGTTTTTAAAAACTAAAATCATGTATTTATTTAGTTTTTCTCTTGTTATTTGGTTTCATTAGCTTCACTTTAAGTAAGTTTGAGCGAAATATCATTTCACCAAGAAATCAATTAGCTAGGTCTCATTTTTAACTGTACGTACTGCGTGAAATATGCGAGTCAAATTAACGACTTATGTGGATATTTTTATTTTATTACTTGGAATTTCAGTCGTATAAATTTATATTATTTCACCGTTAATAATGCAGCAATATTTATTCTTGCATCCTACAGCTGCAGAAACTAAAACGTATAATTCGAATGTGGTCATAATTATGACTTGGGAACTATTTTGCTCAAAGTACCCTGAGTTGGTTTTCGTAGGTTATTCACGACACACTTATTTTGTGGGTGTTGTCTTGCTGGTGTCTTAAACTCAACATGGATGTAGATAACATGTGTGCATAGTCATCACGCCATTCTTTTCCTGGGTTGACAAAGCCGGGAACTTTATTTATTGCTGTTAGCCTAAGGAAATTGGCTTACTTGTAATAATTTCCTTCGTAATGTCTTTCCAAATTTTACTCTCAGAAAGAACTCACTTTCATCAGTCTCACTTGGTGGTATTCCATCATTAAAAAAATTTCAAGATGTCAACTTTTACTAAAACCACTCGATTTATTACAACGACCTTGGTTTCGATGTGCATTTACATCATCTTCAGGTAAATGGAGGCCTTATATAGTAAACAATACCAGGTGGGGAAAGGGGGGGGGAAGAACAATGCAGGAAGAGGGTGGTGACGGGAGGGTAGGGAGGGGGGCTAGGAGGACGAAGTGGAGGGGATTAAAGCTTTGAGGATGGGGGAATAGGCAGGGAGCATACATTCATTAACAAGAAATTTATCACTGTAAACTTGGTTTTTAAAAAATTCTAGTTGTTCTAAAACATTCAGCTTACGTCTGTCAGTTGCAAAATGGAGAGGTGTTATAGTAAAATCACTTTTATGTCCGTGGATTAAAAGATGTCGGGCGAAGTTGCTTCCGTTAAAATTAAAATTTCTAAAATCCCTTTTATGCTCCTTTTGTCTAATTTCAAAATTTCGCCCGACATCTTTTAATCCACGGACATAAAAGTGATTTTACTATAACACCTCTCCATTTTGCAACTGACAGACGTAAGCTGAATGTTTTAGAACAACTAGAAATTTTTTAAAACCAAATTACAGTGATAAATTTCTTGTTAATGAATGTATGCTCCCTGCCTATTCCCCCATCCTCAAAGCTTTAATCCCCTCCACTTCGTCCTCCTAGCCCCCCTCCCTCCGCTCCCGTGACCACCCCACCCCTGCATTGTTCTTTCCCCCCCCCTTTCCCCACCTGGTATTGTTTATTATATAAGGCCTGCACATCGGCCTCCATTTACCTGAAAATGATGTGAATGCACATCGAAACCTAGGTCGTTGTAATAAATCGAGTGGTTTTAGTAAAAGTTGACATCTTGAAATTTTTTTCTCAGAAAGAAGAACAAGAACAGGCTGCAGGTATTTGAGATGAGGGTGTGGACAAGGATGGAGGAGGTGAGGTGGACGGAGAGGAAGACTAATGAGGAAGTGCTTGAGATGGTGGGCGAGGAAAGTAAGCCTCCTAGTGAAATCCAGGATAGGCAGAGTATTATTGCCAACAATAGAATGGTTGCTCAAGGGTGTGATGGAGTAAGGTTGTTGGGCAAGCGGGGAAGGGAAAGAAAGAGGATAGGTTTTATTGACAGGATGAAGAAGGGTAGATCGTATGCTGAGGCGAAAAAAATATAAAATAGTGGGAGATAGACCCCGGAAAGTGTGGAAAACCGGGAGGAGAAACTCAGATATTCAACAAAACCCACCTTATCCGGTAGAATAGTTGTTAATAAAAATAACATTTTAGAGACGCGTGTCCCTATAAACCGCTGCCATACCCAGTGTTAGCTAAGTGGGATAGGGTAGTAGGTAGATGTAGATATATCGTATGCAACAAGATATAAGAGCGGCAGCACCGTTACTCTGGATTTGCGCGATCACCGCTCAGTGTAATTAATTCCAATGCACTCTCTCATCTTTCTGCTTTCACCACATATTCCCCTCCTCTGTCATCCTCGCCTACGCTACCATCTCGCATCACTCGGCTTAACTCTCCCCCCACCTCCGCGCCCCCTCATCCCCCTCCCACATCTTCGCCCCGCCCCCTTGCACCCATATTTCTCCAATCCCATCACTCACTCTTCCACTAACGTTCTCTCCTCTCCACTCTACACACCCCCCGCCATACCCCTCCATTTACCCCCCTTATCCATCCCCCGTCGGACACGTCCCGGACCTCTATAAAGTCGTCCGGCATTTTTTTTTTGTTTTAGAAATAATAATGATAAATAAAAAGATAAGGATCTCTCCTCCCCATTTTTTATTTTAATTCCTCTCTCGCCCTCCCATAAACAGCAAAAAGCTCTCCACCAATTTTTGGGGGAGATTCCAAAAAAAAAGAAAAAATACGAAAAATTTTTTTCCCAAAATCTCCCTTTCTCTTTCCTTCTCTCGAACAGTTCCTTGCGGTCGTCTCTCATATTCAGTTCCCATCTCTCCATCTTCTAGGGTTTATTTCCCTTGACTCTATAATCCACACACCCTTTATGCGTCTAAATTTCTCTATCGTGATTAGGGCAATTTAAATGACCCCTTTATTACAGTGGGACTATTTTGATTCTGTTGTTCAGTGTATCCGATGCATTTGACTGTTGATATTCATTTGAAGACCTTCATCTCCCACACGAGCTGCTAATTTTCCAGACGGTTTCTTTTGCCTGACGCTGCTTCGCACTCAACGTTGCGAGTTTTTTAATTTGATTATTATCTCTGTGGGGTCGCGTCGATCGTCAGATGGTACCGATAATTTTTAAGAGAATGGCAGCCGCTGACTTTGTTTGGTCAGAGATTTAGACAAAGTGTTATTCCGGGATTATATTTTTTAATTAACTACGACTCGTCGGCCCCGGTGGCGGTGGGGTAAAGTCCTCGCCTGATAACCCGAGGGTCGCGGCTTCGAGTCCCGCCTGGGTAGAATATTATCTGCCCAGGACATGGGTGTCTGTGTCTCGTCCGTTGTTACTGTTGCTCACCCGACGTAAAATGGCCTAATGTGCTGTATTCGGGGCAGTGAAAATAAATAAATAAAATAAAATAAATAAAAATAAATAAACAATGTATTGTGTGATTATCTGTTGACGGTGATGCAGTTTAATTCATTAAGCATTAAAAAAACAACCACAGAGGCAAAAACTTGGGTGAGTAAATTGATTTGTCGTCACTCTATTTGCAGGATATGTGATGCAGAGGTAGAATTGCATTCTGTCCATAATAGGGTTGATACTGTATATTGCTGGGTATGTGGGTGTGGAGAAGGATGGAGAAGGTTAGGTGGACAGAAAGGAAGACTAACGAGGAAGTGCTTGAGATGGTGGGCGAGGAAAGGAAACTTCTGGATGAAATCTGGGATAGGCAGAGTAGGTGACTGGAGGATGTAATAAGGGGCGATGGGTTGCTCAAGTGTGTGATAGAGGGAAGGATGTTGGGCAAGCTGGGATGAGGAAGAAGTATAAAATGATACATGGACAGGATGGAGAAGGGTAGGTCGTATGTTGAGGCGAAAGAAGATGCGCTAGAGATAAATAGGCCCCTGAAAGTGTAGAGAACCGGGAGGAGATTCTCTGACATTCAACAAAACCTACCCTAAACGGAAAATACTCATAGAAAAAACTATAGAATACTGAAAGTACCTGAAGGTGACGCCTCTTCGTCGAGACTAGTACTCCCTTAAAATAAATTGGTGGAATCAAACAAAGTTTTCTTTTTGATTATTGACGTTGCATGTTTTATGGTAGGGTTTTTAACCCGTACCTGTTTGGTATCGAATCCTTCCCCATCCTCTTGCGACAGCAGGAGTTGAATCAGATGTGTAGCTCGATTGATTCCATTCCGCTGATCCGCATCAGTCCCGGTTCCTCCCCAAAATTCTCCAACCATTGCACCTAGGGTTGGCGGATTACGCCCCCTCCCTCCCTCTCCATCCCCTATTCGGCGGACGCGTGGCGAAATACTTACCTCAACTCCGGTGTCGGCGGGATGAGGATCATTGGGTAATCGGAAGTGTAACTGTTGGAGCCGACTGTGTTCTCATCGTAGACTTCAAATGTTTAATGAGATTATGTCTCGTGAACTCTCGAGAACGGGGAAGAATCCGTGAGGCCTTACTCCTTGACTTAAGCTGGTAAATGATATTCCCCTTGTGACTTTGCATGTCTTTATCATACCTTCATTATTACGTTTTCAGAACTTTGAAAATTGTTTTAATGTGAGGATGTAGAATGTTATGTATTTGTCTTATTTATTATTGTACTATTACTGCTTTTTTATTACTAAGTCCATACGGTATTGTTCATTTTTCTCTGCTTCACATTAATAATCGTGCATTATTGTTTCACTGTGCATTACCGCACAACTTTGTTCTGTTTGCTTTGGTCTCATATTTCTACATCTACATATTACCCTGCTAGCCGCCGCATGGGCGTTTGGCAGGGGGCTTTAAGACACCAGCCGTGAAAAGATGCAAGGGATTAAGCGCAGTTTTTATTGTGGTCGCTTATTGTGCGCGGAAAGAACGAGTTTTTGTGGATATCTGTTCGGCAATGTATCTGTTTTATTTTATCGCTTCTGTCAGACGTAGAGATATAGTGAGGCGTCATGATAATATTGTCTGTGCCGCATTGAAGTATGACTGCGGACAATTACGACTGTTTATTTTGTGTTCAAGGTTTTATGTATAGTAAAATATGAAATAATTTTCAATTTTATTTAATGAAGAAAAATCATCATTTCATTGGCAATTCTTATTACCATTTTAGTTAATTTTATTATAGTACTGTACCATGTCTCCACGCTGCCTTGTAAGATAACTTGTGAGCTCATTTCTTGCGGACTGATTATTCACGATGTTCTTTTAGGCTTTTAGGTTTTATGTGGAATGACAGAAAGAAATAATTTTTAATTTTATTTTATGATTAAAATTAACATTTCATTAATAAGTCTTTCCTAAAGTAGTTTTTGTTAATTTAATGGCTGTACTGTACTATGTCTCCGCGCTGAATTTTAAGTCTTGAAACTTGTCAACTCTTCTCGGGAGGAATAATTTTTCACGATGTTTAGGTGACCGGTAAGCATCGTTTCGGTAACCTTGGTGAGAAGTCGTTCAGATGACCATGATTAGTTGGAGGAAAAATCAATCCTGCAGTGTCATCTTCTGAGCCAGCTGCCTGAGATCCACGCCGGTATTTTATTTTTCTGAGAAAAGTGCCTCGCCCGTCACATTCGGTGGTCAGTTCTCGAGTGTGGTATGCTCTCCTCATTATTACTAATTCCACCGCCCGCCCTACACCGTTCCTCTACTGGCTTTCCGATGCACCCCTCCACAAGAACGGGCGGGGGGGGAATTCTTCCGCCGCGCAAGCTGAGCTGGTCGAAAGTCCCCGCCTCCCCCCCCCCCCGCCCCCCCCCGCCCACGCTAGCCCGTCACTCAAAACATCTCCCACACCCCTTTTCAGACCACCAACCTCCCAGGCCCACCCTTCCCCCCGGGTTGCAACCATTTCGCGTCAAAAACCCCTATGCCCCCCGCTCCCAAGCGCCTCTCCTCCTCCCTCACATACCGCACCCACCACCTCCTTCTGCACCCCCGGAGGAATTCTCCGCGCGAGCCGCTTTTGCTGCGCCCATCATCCAATTACCGCTCTGAGCCGCGGCAGTGAGTGAGCGAGCGAGTGAGTATGAGTTTTAATTAGGCATATCCATCTACGTCATTTGGCCTGAATGGAATTCCGCTGATGCGAATAGCAAGTTTCGTGAGCGATTATTGATGCGTTCCCATTCTGGAGTCGGAAACCATTATATGACTCCTTCGCCTGCTCATACTGCTGAGCCGCTTCCATCTTTCTACTCCCCCCTCCCAGCCCCGTCCCTCCTCTCATCTTGCTACTTCCGCTGTTTCCCTCGTCCTCTCTTGAATCTTCCCGTCCCCACGTCATTTCCTGCCTCACGTACCAGTCGTTGACTGAGGATATGAATTTGAAGATTCATTTTTTGCTGAAAAATTTTTTCCCTTAGTTTTTAACTCTTCAGTGAATAGTCGGTTTTTGTAAATTTTAAGTGTTACTTAGTTTTTCCGCATAGATGTATCACAAGAAGACGACCTAGGTTTCGACGAGGCTCGTCCTCATCAGGTAATGATGTCGGTGACCTGATGGTGACGAGCTGATGATTAGATGACCTGATGATGACGAGTTTCGTCAAAACCTAGGTCATCTTGTAATAAATCCACGTGGAAAGACAAACTTATACTTATCATTTACATTGCTAAGCAAGTTCAAGGAAGTCACGCCCGAGACTACGGAATATAAAAAGTTTGTTGTTTGTAGACTCTCGTTGAAACGTTCCAAGTTCATCCTTCAGCATTCAAGATTAGCGGCGTCTGTAACTTATACGGGGTCACCCACTGAGAAAATACAGAGAAACCTGTATTATGCGGCCACCGACGGTTCCGCTGAATAATGGTCGTTTAGAGGGGTGGTCGTTCGACAGGATTTCAGCTTCTAAGAGTACATATTATGCAAGTGAACGGGCGGCTGATTTGAAAAAAATGGAAAAACTCTTGAAGCGACGGTTTTGTTAAACCCTATACAGGTGGCGTTTATTACCTCATAACTTATTTCCTCCTGGGAAATTTTAATGCATGTTAATTTGATGTACACGTACAGTGAAACCTGAATTAAGCGACCACCGACGGTTCCGCTGAAAGATGGTCGTGGAGAGGGGTTGGTCGCTTGATAGGAGTGGTCGTCTCACTCTATATGATTTCACTCAAATTATTCCCGGTCTTCTATAGTACAAAATAAAATATCCTAAAAGAATATTATTGGAACAAATAAATACTTTTTATTGGCACAGTAATTGAAACGCATTTGTTCTTATTTTTTTAAATACCGTGTAAAACATGTCAATAAAGTCAAGCCCTTCGGTATCTTGCCCAGGTATCTTGATAATGACTTAAGTCGAAACCTAGGTCGGAGTAACAAATACCTTGTGGGATATTACAAAGTGAATTCATTTTGAAATCATCGCAATGTTGTTCCACCAAGTGAGGCCAGAAAATTTATTACATATTGGTGGCACTCGATTGCGAAGGGTGGCACTCGATTGCGAAAGTCATTATCATGGTATCTTGATAATGACTTAACTTAAGTCGAAACATAGGTCGGAGTAACAAATACCTGGTGGAATATTACAAAGTGAATTCATTTAAAATCATCGAGTGCCACCAAGTTTCGCTGCGTCTGTACACCGTCCCATCTCCATATTCCTCTCACACCCCCTCCTTGCAATCTCTTGCCTTCAAACTCCCCACCTCCCTCCTTCCCCTCCACTACTTCGCCATCTTCACCCCCCGCCTCCCCTTTCTCCCTCCCCCACCCGCCCACCCCCGACTCACCGCAGCCCCATAAAGTCCTCCCCCCATCCATCCGCCCCCTCTGCACCCCCCTACACCCTCGCACGTCCCACTCTCTCTCTCTCTCTCCATGGCAATTAGATGAGGCTCGGATCACTTACAGTGAATTGGAGTGTCGGGGCGAATGAATGACAGACGCATTCGATCGATACTTTTGATCCTTTTAGCTCGGATGAGGTAGGAGGGGAGGGACGGGAGGGTAGCGGGGAGGGGGGGGGGTGGAATGAGGCGGGAGAACTGGGAGGAGACTGTATGTGTACCTGAAGGGAAAGAAGACCCTTTTTTTGGCCGCTCGCGCTTTTATCCCTCCCGTTTTTCATTTGTGTCAAGAAAAGATTGACGTGTAATGCATGCCGGTTGTTTTTGGAATTAAAAAAAAATATTTTTTTTCCACGGAGGGCATCTCTTAATCACATACTGGGACGCAGAAAGATCGAAGGATATTATTTACCGCTCTTAAGTGTCCTTGAAATGGGTTGTCTATTCGTTTTTTTCACTCCCTCTACCTTTTTCATCTCTTAATCACATGCTAGATATTAGAAATGGATGTGAAGAAGAGGCCGGTGAAGAGCTTGATATGGAGCAGGGCGTTGTTTGGGGCAGAAACGTGGATCCTCGGAAAAGAAGGACGAGAATAGGCTGCAGGCATTTGAGATATGGATGTGGAGATGGATGGAGAAGGTGAGGCGGACGGAGAGGAAGTGGTTGAAATGGCGGGCTTGTTAATATTTCTTGTTAATATTTGTTGTTCATAATTGTTGTTAACTTGTTAATATTTCTGCTACTATTGGAAACTTCGCTCAGTGAATTTGTGAATTTATCCGTGGCTAGTTCCGGGTGACTCAAAATC
The DNA here is from genome assembly GCA_963169105.1 of Ceriagrion tenellum. Lineage (NCBI taxonomy): Eukaryota > Metazoa > Arthropoda > Insecta > Odonata > Coenagrionidae > Ceriagrion > Ceriagrion tenellum. The sequence goes on along the minus strand of OY720642.1, from coordinate 71,571,317 downwards.
AGTTAAACAAGTTTGAATAGAGAGTAATATTTGTGAGTGTGTGGAAGATTCCATGATGTGGAATCAATACACTGCCTTAACTAAACTTTTCTAGGCATACGGAAGAGAATAGCGCTAGCTAAGGAGGCGTTTAGTAATAAAAGGGAGCTGATGGCGGGGACATGGCAAGGATGTGAAGAAGAGGCTGGTGAAGAGTTTGATATGGAGAGCGTAGCGTTGTATGGCAGGACAGAAACGTGGACCCTTCAGAAAGGATGACGAGATGCAAGACTCATGATGGCAAGTATTCGAGATGTGGGTGTGGAGAAGGATGCATAAAGTGAGATGGACGGAGAGGAAGTGCTTGAGATGGAGGGCGAGGAAAGGAAACTTTTGAATGAAATTCGGTATCGGTGGAGTAGGTGGCTGGAGAATGCAGTAAGGGGTGAGGGGTTGCTGAAGAGTGTGATAGAGGGAAGGATGATGGGCAAGCGGGGAAGAGGAGTAAGGAGAATGGGTTTCATGGACAGGATGAAGAAGGTTGGATGGTAAGCTGAGGCGAAAAAGGGTAAACTAGAGATAGATAGGGCCCAGGAATGTAGAAAACCGGGAGGATATTCACTGAAATTCAGCAAAACCTACCTTAACTCGTAGAATAATTTAACAACTGAACGTAGAAAGATTGGAGGACATTATTTTACAGTATTTTTGTGTCTTTGGATCGGTTTCATATGCATTTTCTTCACTTCCCTCCGTGTATACTTCAACATACCTCACTCTTTGACTGTTGGAGCGGGTGAGATGGTGTGTTAAGACACCAGCCGTGGAAGGGGAGGGAACTGTGGCGAATTGTATATTCACAATGCGTCTTTTGTTAGCGTCACGCTGTTTTTGTTGTAATCAATATTGGGTTGTAGAGGGAAGGAATTTTCGTCTCTATAAGTTCGGCAGTGTGTCTCTCTTATTATATCGATTCTATCCGCTCTAGATATATATCGATGTGTCAGAATAATATCCTCCGTGTGCATTGAAACCGGCCTGATCATGTTTTTTCTGGTACTGTGAAGACTGGTGTGTAGCCTCCGGCGTCAGACCTGCTTGTGGCTTCAAGCAGTGAACCCTCATAAAGTAACATGGTTAAGTATCTGATTGCTTCGTTATCGTCAGGAATGGACGGAAATACAAAACTTGGCGAAATTTCTAAAATTTAGATGCGATGCTGCACGTCTCTTCCCTCTACACTAGCAACAATATTCAATGTACTTAGTTTTTCATTCATTAGTATAAATTTAGGGATTAGCCCAAAAGAAATTCACGGAAAAAATGTTAGCCTACGAATAAGGACCCCCCGAACAGGCACCAATCCACTTCAGTTTTTGAGTTTTCAGCTATTAGCTGAAACTGAAGTCTAAATGCGTCAGTTCAATAGAAATATTGTCGCATTATACCCATGTGACCGTAATGTGTATTATTCATTTTAAATTTTACCATCGAATTAATTACTTATTTTGAATCTCAGTGATGTTTCACTATACCTAAGACCTGTCGCCATGGAATGGCATAGTTTTAAAATGGATCTGGCCGAAAGGTGGAATTCAGTTTGTTTTGACATTATAACAGAAACAACAATTTCACTTTTCCACATGATATTTTAATGCGCACGACGCGTTTCAGCTTGCTGAGCCATTATCAGGTACAATACTGAACCTGATGTACCTGTCTTGTACCCGATGGTGGGTCTGTGAGCTGAAACGCGTCGTAGGCATTAATATATCCTGTGGAAAAGTGAAATTGTTGTTTCTATGAGAATATGTAGAATATGACGAACCTCCACAATATCTCGCCTGAATCTGTTGAAATTTATTTTGACACTCGCGGCGGCATGTTTCGAAGTCTTTGTATTTTTTTAATTGTTTTCTTCGCTTAAATATCATATTTCTCTACAAGAATTTCATTCCTTAAAGCCCCTCCCCAACCTAGCCAGTTCGTACTACAGTCGTACCTTTCATCGCTGTCCTACCTAATCCTCTTTTATCTCCATTCTATTTTCAACCCTTGCCCCCTCCTTTTCTGTCCTCTGTATCCCTCGCTTGCTTGCCCCTCCCTGAAAACGACCCCCAACTACATTCCCCCCATTTTTTTGGCACCACAATGCCGTTACCCTGCAGTCAACGCCATGTTGGGACTTTCAAACGTTCTTTCCCCTGGCGCAAGTTGTTGTGCAACTCAAACCCTTGCCTTCTCCGCTATTTATCTCACCACTGCATCTGCTCCTCGCTTCTCAGACCGCGTTTTATGAATCTTTGAAGCGATTTTCACCATCTTTCTCACCTACCTTACCACTCTCAATGTCCCATTCCTTTTTGCCTGTTTGCATTACGCATGTCATGTGGGAAATGTCATGGGGGAAACACATCAGGGAAATAACTAGTGTAGCAAACCGTAGATTAGGATTCGTAAAAAGGGTTCTAGGCAAATGCGATGAGAGAGTACGAAAAATAAGCTATTTTACACTTGTCAGGCCTCATTTAGAATATGCCGCTAGTACATGGGATCCGTACGAGGAAGGCAAGATAAAAGAATTAGAGCGCGTGCAAAGGAGATCTGCTAGGTTTGTTAAAGGCCGTTATGATAATTGTATAAGTGTTACGAGCTTAATAGAAGAACTAGGATGGGAATTACTATCAGAACGCAGGTTAAAATTTAGGTTAAACCTTTTAAGTAAATTCGAAACAGAGTTGTTCACAGATGACGTTAGATATATATTGAGAATCCCTGCGTATTATGCTAGGTTTGATCATATTAACAAAATTAGAGAGATAGATTGTCGTACCGATAGATTTAAAATGTCATTTTTCCCTCATACTATAAGAGAGAACAATAGGCAGCGTAGCAAAGGGATAGGTAGGTGAAATATAGTAAGAGAAGTCTGTAGTGCATGATGCATCTGATAACAACCAATAATCCCTTTCTTATTATGTAGATACTAACCATCTAGCCGCATGTGACCCTGTTCTCTAGCATGTCTCCCTTAAATATCCTACTTGCATGAAAATAGTGCATGTTTGGTGATCTTCACCCCCTACCACACACCCTCGTGGTGGCTCGCAGGGTATTACTTAGATGTAGATGTACGCATTCCGAATTGGACGGGCAAGGAAAATTTGCAGTGTCGTTTTTATGCCCATCTAAGCCAGAGGTCGCGAGATGAAGATCTTGCGAAACGTCCCATCATGCCTCGCACGTATGGCAGTTTACCTTTCAACGTGCTTGTATTTCAAAGATATGATATCGAATCGTTAGGCATGCGACTGGTGAATAAGTCACTTGTTGTTTCTTAGCTCTTAGGCATAGTAAACCATAAACTTAAATGTACTTCACGAGATCTTTCTTAAGGGCATCCTCGACTATGCACCTGAAAAATATATGGAAAACAGTATTTTTGATTTCAGGCCTGATTTCATGTTATAGGCTTTTTCGGTTTAATCTCTCATTACCTATATTACACCCACAGATGTAATCCCCCTTCACGACAGTCAACCGTCGGTGAAACCTACTTTAAAAAAACCAAAATCTTCATCAACGTCGCGTTAAACGTTAAGGCTTCGTCCCCTCCTGGTGAAAAAGTTTGAGTTTGTTCTGCATTTTCTGCTATTTCTGTCGCATTTAGTAATTCTGAATACCTTGCGTAACTGCATGTCTTTGTATTCATCATACCTGTTTGTGCGACTCTTTCTGTCTCATTCGAAGCTGAGTTCTCCCCACCGAATGGGACAGTAACTGAATTACTTATGCCTCCTTTAAGATCTTCGTCCAATAATCTCATACCTCATTTCCAGGTTTCCTGTCATTCCTGCCTATGTTTTTCTTCCTTCGCCGACTAATTTCTACCGGTTGCTTTACACCCCCGTATTTTCCATTTCCCTCCTCTCACTCTCTCTTTCAATTCCGCGATATCTAACGTTCCATTTCGAATACTGCTACCCTCTTTTCACTCAACACCACCACCATCCCTCCCTCCCTCACCCTGGGCCACCAAAATTTCCCCTTTCTTCTGCTCCACCCATTTTCTCTCACCCCCCTCCACCCACCCACTCCCGCTCTGCAACCCTCCCCCCCGAGATTCGCCAAAACCAAGCCAAAAATCCTCCCACCACCTTCTCCCCCTGCTGCGTTCCCTTCCTCTCGAATCTCCCCACACCTCCGCCGCTGAATTTCCATTTATCCCACCCCCTCCCAAGTTCCTCCTCCCCAGTCCACCTCTCGTTCCCCTGGTCCCCATTCCCTCGTGTTCTGTTGCCCTGAGCCCCTTCCCACTATTCTTCCCGTTGAAACTCGCTCTTACCCTACCTCTATTCTCCTCGTCCCGGATCACCCTACCCAAACCCTGGCACGCATGCAGTCCATCCCCTCTTCCCGCTTTCCAGACATCACTTCTACTTGTATACCACATCGGGATGTGGTCCCGATTGATCTTGTATGTCTAGAATCGGACCAGAGAGGTACGAAATTGTGTTTCGGTATAGTTTTGTCGTATGATTCATTGGTCGTTCAATCCTAAGATTGGTTGGCTGCAGCCCTTCATCCCTCCCTGTCCAACGCTAGTTCCCTTACTTCCTGGTATCACTTCCTATGTACTTAACTCTTTATTTGGTCCATGAACTTATTCCTCGGTCTTTCTCTGGGGTCTTTTCCCTCTATTTTGCCTTTATTTATGTTCTTCACAAATCCATTGTCTCAAGGTGTGTTCAACCCATCTTGTTCTTCCTTTCTTTATGGTGTTCCATATGGTCCTTTCCTCTTCTACTCTTCTTTACACTTCATCATTTCTTATTTTGTCCGTCAATTTTACCTTCAGCATCCTCCTCCAGCACCAGATTTCGAAGGCTACTAGTCTTTTCTGGTCAGCCATTCCAGTGGTCCATGTTTCCGATCCATAGAGTGCCACGGTCCAGAGTGTTTTCACATACTGTTTTCTGGTTTGTAGTCCTATCATCTTTGAGCACAGCAGTTGTCCTTTTCCCATGAACGCCTTCCTAGTTCGTGCTGCTCTCCGCTTGATGTCCACTGTAGTTTTGTCTGTCCTGAGTTATGGTACTTCCGAGATACGTGGAGGAACCTACTTGTCCTGATTTCTCTCCTTTTGGCACATGATAGGTTCGAAATTATTCGTTTATACTGAGCTTCAAGCCTAATACGCACGAAATACGTTTTTGGCAGTTTCGCTCGTTTATCATATGGGTGGGAGATTTCCGTTTTTCCTCTGTCTCCTGTGCTGCCAACCGCTTACTATCTAGACTCTTCCCCTTGCATTCATCCTGAATTGCATGTAATATTTTTCCATACGGTCATATGTGTTTAGTGTCGGACCGGATGGAAACGGCAATGTTTTATAAATTCGGTTCGAAAATATTCGTTTCGAGTTAGTTTCAGACGTATTGGGCTGGGGATTATCCGTTTCGCCGTCTGGCTTTTGTGCAACTTATCTCCTTCCTGGTATCTTGACTACCTCTCCTCTTTCCATCATGATTTGCATGTATATGACATGTCAATGTGGTCTCATACGGTCTCGTGCGTTCAGTTTTGGACTCTTTAGGTACGAAACGGTCCGTTTCGCTGAGGTGTGTTGGAAGGTGATTGGTTCGAAACAATCAGTTTCGATTGACTATCAAACTTAATACGTGTGAAATAACCGTTTTGTTGGAGTTTCGCTCGTAGTACGCGCGAAATCCTGCATTTTGGTTGAGTTTAGGACTTTTCAGATTCCATATTACTCAGTTATTTTAAGTTTCGAACCGTAGAGGAACAGAATAATCTGTTTCGATGACGTGTCTAACTGGGATTGCTCGGTGTTCTTCATGTCTTTTTGGAATTTTTAAATTAAATGGCGTGGGATACTTCAAAGGTGTGAGTATTGATTTAAAAAATCGGGGGTGTTTTGATTTTTTGCTCATTTTCAAAAACAATTTTGGGTTTTTCCGTTTTTTTTGTTTTGTTCCCGAGAAGGCCACAACATTAGGATGTTGAAGCAGAGTATATTCTGTTAATATGCAGGACAGTTTTATGAATACCAAATATACGTTTGATTTTAAAAGAAAACGGTTACATATGTACTCAGATTACTTACTTCTGGAATTGAGTAGTTGATGTTTAATTAGTACTTTCGTAACCAATGTCAGTGATTTTGTCGAATAGGCGAAGCCTTTTCTGTCCGTGGCAAGCTATTTCTCGCTGCGCTCTCTCGTTCCCTGCAATGCCTTCTCCCGGGTGTTTCAACCTCCTCGCGCACCGCGCACCCTTTCCCCAGCACCAAAACTTCCGCACCATTCCACACTCCTTGCTTTGTCGCAAAGGGCCAAAACCCCTGCAGACTCGCGCAGAGAAAACCCCCTTTTCCCAGCCTCGCAGCGTATAGGCCCTCCTCCCACATCCCTACCTCCAGGGTCCTCCTCTTTACCCCTCCCCCTCTCCTCGCTCGAACCCCGTCCCCTTTCCTGCGCCCACCCCACTCTAAATCTCCCCTCCCCCCCACCCGCCCCCCTCCACCCAAATGAGGCGGTTTCGTGTGAACATTCCATTAATTATGGCAACACCCGGGAGAGAGAATGGAGGGGGAGGGTGACTGTGGGGTGTGGGGGGAAGCCTGTCAGGAAAGGGTTTGGGAAAAGGAGGTGGGGTGGGTTTGAAAGGAAGGTTAGGGAGTAGGGAGGGGGGTGTGGGGGTGCGTACTGTGTGGAAGGGAGGGTTTGGCGAATGTACGCGCTAGGGAGGGAGGAAACGGGGGTGGGAGGGGCTTTGAGTGTGTTTATGAGAGCGGGAGTAGACGTGTGGGGGCGGGGGGGTGGGTACGGGTGGGGGAGGCTGAGGGGTTACGTTAGGGTAAAGCGGGCGACGGGAGTGTTTGTGCTTTGGACAGGGAGAGATTGTACGTACCGGTGACTTTACCACCCAGACGGGGGCTTTAAATATATGTGTACGAATCCCTGCGTGTTTATCTACACGTGCGAGTGTACGAAAATACTGTTTTCATAACAAATAACGCGCTGTAGGCTGGATTGAGGCGATAGGATAAAAGGCGGAATTTTTGCCCCCGAAACGAATTGTGGGAAAGTATTGTTGCTTGGGTGTTCCTTTTAATTTTTTTTTTCGCGATTGTCCGCCGGGAAGCGTCTGGAATTCATGACGCTTTGTTTGGTTGGTTTTTGGGGGATATCTCGTCTGACACCAAAGTTCTGCGTTCGATTCCCTCCTGGGAAATTATTCTGTTTTGTTTGCCAGTGTGTATGGTATGCCGTATGCACATAACGATTTCCCCTCGGTGATGGAAATTCCCTTCAGTTTACAGCGTGTACAGTACATTATGATGAGCCTCTTGATTTTTTTTGTTTTTCACCCACACCTTAAATCAACTAATATCCGTAGGTTTGTTGGTACCTATGGTGTTTTAAATCCTCCGTGCTCAGTATTTTTAATACTGCAGGCATTCATGAAGGATACGGTATGTGAAAATATTCGTGTGGAGCGTAGCATTCTACGGATCGGAAGCATGGACCATTGGAAAAGCTGACCAGAACAGACTAGAAGCCTTCGAAACCACGTGCTGGAGGAGGATGCTGAAGATAAAATGGACGGACTAAGTAAGAAATGATGAAGTGTACAGAAGAGTAGGAGAGGAAAGGACCATATGGAACACCATACAGAAAGGAAGAGCAAGATGGGTTGAACACACCTTGAGACACAATGGATTTGTGAAGAACATAATTGAAGGCAAAGTAGAGGGAAAAGCCCCCAGAGGAAGACCCAGGAGTAAGTTCATGGACCAAATAAAGAGAAAAGTTGTTTTGAAGAGATGCCTGGAAGTAAGGGAACTAGCATTAGATAGGGAAAGTTGGAGGTCTTCAGTCAACCAATCCTAGGATTGAACGACGAATGAATGAGGTATTAATGAGTGCACATTTTGTTTTATTCTCCAGTGGAAAAGGTAAAACATACCTGTTTATATTATACTTTTAGTTTTTCGTCTAAACCTTCGACTTTTGAAATTGCAGTCGAGGGAAACCTTTTGTGTCTTGTATTGGCTGAATTTGGGCCGTAATAACGCTCAATAAATGATCTGATTTGAGGATCCTAATAGATTTGAAGCCCGTCATGAACGGATGGGTTTGATGACTGTTGCCCTACGTCCTCTAGACGATTTAGCCGAGTCTTGCCGTTTCCATAGCGGTGCGTATCATAGGAGAAGACGAAGACCTGTGCTGGATACGGTGTCTATATTTTGCGAACTTTAGCATTTTTACCCACGGGATTCTTTTCATGCAGAGGAAATAAACAGCAAATGATTTTTGCTAATTATGTAAGTACGTGGTGCCGAAACTCGCCGTGTCCGTTCCGATCTTGCCCAGCGTCTTTTTGGAATTAGATGATAGATAATATGCGTCATTTCTTTCACTTATAGTATTGATTACAGCCGTACAGAAATCTGTTTATATTGCCATTGTGGTTCAAACATACCACACCTTCTCAGTATTGATGGAAATGAAAACCGAAGAGGTATGTGCTACAAATATATTTTTTAGAGAATTCTTCTAAGTTTTACATTCTCGTATTGCCTTTTGTAATGCTTTCCAGACTCGTCAAACCCCTAGGTGTCTTGCAGGACTTCTCAGTGGTACTATGAAGGCGTCAGCTTAAGATTTTGTGCCAATATATCTTTTAAATAAAACTTATTTTATAGAACATAATAGTTTTTGTAATTACTATCAATTGTATCCATAATTAGGTGTCCTGCAACATTGTGTGTTATAACAGGGAGTCGTCGTGAGGAATGTTTTTGGAAACCACCAGCCTAGCATTGATTCTAAAGTCCACATACAGTGATACTAGACATTTACGGTGTCTACGTAGCATAAAGATATACGGTGTATCGCATGAAGCATTCACGTGGAACAAGAAAAGTGGGGTACATTTACAGGAAGGTGCATTACGGCCAGGTTGGTTTAGTTTTAAACAGGACTGAGAATACCAATCGATGTCTGCAGGGAGTCAGGTTAAAATCTTTTGATGAATTAACGGGTGATGAGTACGTGTTCATGGTGAGTAGGGAAATCACTCAATTTCCGTCGTTTACTCGTTATGAACGAAGAGAGATGGCCGAAAGAAAGTTTCAGCACCATTGAGTTCGATGGAGAGGGCGCTTGCTATGGTGGTCAATTCTAGAAGGTATAACGTGGGCGTGGCCTGTTCGCCGTCTTTGTAAATCCCAATTTTCCTTTGGCGCCTACGGGCGGACGAGCTAATTTTGCATTTTAATGATTTTTTCACTCTGAGAGTTTTTCTCGGCGTGAGATGTCAAGTGGCTCTATTCTGGAAGTCCACCGGGTGAGAGACTCCATGAGTGCCGACGTTTCGATGACTCGACGTTTCGACGACTCGTCTATCGTCTTCATGGCTACCCTATATGAAATAGCCAGGAAGCCTAGGAGGTCACGACACTCTGCCCTGGAGACGATGGGCGACTCGGTCATCGAAACGTCTGCGCTCATGGGGTCTCTCACCCGGTGGACTTCCCGAATCGAACTACTAAATGTTTTCCTTTGATGACTTAGTAAAATTCAGAATGCATTTTTCAAAAAAAAATATTTATTTATTTAAATTGATAATAATTCGCAGTATCCTTGAAAACTATGGTTAAATAGGTGCCATCCATGGTACTAAGTAACCATTATATTTGTTGAAGGATCTTTTATTAATTTATTCATTTTTACATTGATAATGCAATTAGACATTGACTAGAGACAATGTTATCATTAGTTTAGGTGGAAATAATTATAATTAAATTTAAAAAAATACGTATACCTACATAAAACATCAAGTACTCCTCTCGTTTTTTAAAGTATTTGCATGCCTTAGTAATGACTTTGTGAGTTCTTCTGGTAATTTATTTCACTCAAATATATGTTTCATTATATAAGATTTTTGCCCTAAACATCAAACAGATGGTAAATAACTTTGAATCAAATCCGCAATTTCGTCCATTCCGTCGAGCTATCAAGAGGAAAGTGAGGTAAGGAAAGAGTTGGGATATCCAGTATTGTCGTTATTTCGGTCGTCAGGATACGGTTTGATGACGCAATGCCTTCCCCATCTACATCAATGGTCGATACCGTTGGTGCACCGTCGGCTGTCAGTGCCAGCAGAATGCTTCGCTTAGAGAGAGGCCGATATAGGGAGGAGAGGTGCCGCGTCCAATTTTGGGTTCCGTTGGTTGACACTATGGGAAATGGCGTCGTGAGGAGCTGGGAGGGTGGGTTGCGGAAGGGGCGCGGGGGGCCTTTGGGGCTTTGAAAGGGGTGGGTTTCTGGGAGTTGGGGGGGCGTGGCGGGATGCAGGAAAGAGGGTGGGTGTTCGGAGAGGGTTCACGACAGCTGAAATGGAAACGGTTCTCTCTGGCGGCTTTATGGCCCGTCATTTATCAATGGAACTATGTTTTGGTAATGCTTAGCACAATGCTTAGGTTTGCCAGGGCGTATAATCGAGGAGGTCCCCTTTTGCGGTGCGTTTCGTTTGCTTAGGGGGTTAGATTCATTCCATGGACCTAATTGAAAATCGGGTCCTTAGGTATTGGACTCTCCGCCTTCCCCTTGGCCATGTATATGCTAACGTTATTTTTTTTCGGTTGCCGAAAGGAAAACCATCGTGTTTGCACATGGTCCTTCACACAGAACAAATGATACATCCAATATCTATTCCATACCATGAGTGGCCATGAGAACAATTCGGCTTAGACCGGGAATGGAACCACGGACATTTGGCTTTCCGGACCAACGCGCAGACCACTACGCTACCCTTCCTAGTCCTCACGGCAATTTAGAACGATACTTAGCCAAATGCGATAGATATAATTGAAGGATACGCACCAAAATCAAAGGTCCTTGGTTCGATTCCCAGTCCAGGCCGATTTTTTCTCATGGCAATTTCATCATATTTCACCGCCGTATTCGCGGCAGGCATGAATACTAGGTAAATATTCCATAGAATTCCACAGTGTGGTGTTGTTGAATAGTGTAATATCGCCTGTTTTATCGCATCGAGCTACTTCCGATACCGACGCTTTTCATGCAGGTCATGCCAGACCTGCAAAAAAAGTTATTCACTGCCCTATAATGCTTTGTGGTTTTAGGATATTTCTCAAAGTTCTGGGTGGCTCGCCATTAGATCCCTCGTATCGATCTCAATCTTCTTATTTCGTCCAGAATTCCTACCCTCTTCATTCCCCTACCACGCTTCCCCTGCGTTCTCCCCTCTGTTACCCTCTCCTTTCAATGCGCGATTCCGAAATCCATATACTACCCAGATGGAGATCCGGTTAGTGTGGTGGCTTGAGTACTCGGCTAACTATACGGCGGCCAGGGTTTAACTTCCTTCAGGGGAGGATATATTTTTCAGAGGAAACCCGACCCCTACTTTAGTGTCTTGTGGAGGGCACTTCAAGTGCAGTACTCCGTATGTCGGATGAACGTCGAACCGTGGTCCCCGTGGCGCCTTTCATTCAGAGCAGGTAGATACAGGTACTACTACAGATACAGGTAGGTAGGTACAGGCTAATGCAGAGGCCGTGTTTCCATCCACTCTTCCTCCCTTACCTATCTCCTGTGGCGTAAATGACCTATTATGTCGCCCCCCTCCCGAATTATCCAATCCAATCTTCGACCCTGATATGTAAACTGCTCGGCTTGCTCTATTCTGCTTCTTCCCACTCTTATAGGCTGGTGCGATGAACGAACTTTCTTATCGAGGGTCGATGAAAAAAATCATCGAGATGATTCGGTTTCGATGATTGTGATGAGTCGATGAATTCATCGCCGTCGATGAGTTGATGAATTCATCGCCGTCGATAAACTCACCGACCTCGATAAGTCGATGAATTCATTCATCGCCGACGGAAAGGTAGGGATAGGCACGGGCAGGTGACGCAACACAAATAATTATCATCTAATGGGGATGGATTCATTGACTCATCTACATCGGTGTTTTCATCGACTCATTGACGTCAGTTCATTTATCAACTCATCGACGTCAGTTAATTCATTGACTCATCGACGACGGTGAATTCATGGACTCATCGACGTCGATGATCGATGACATTCATTGTAATCGGCGCGGTTCATCGCAACGCGATGACTAAAATCATCGTCGATGAATTCAATGAATCGACTCATCGCACAAGCCTACACCCTTATGTTAAGCCCCGCCTTCTTGCTTCTGGAGATTCTCATCTCTTTTGTCTTCTAATGGTTTATCTAGGAATTTTATATTCGCGATAAATTAGATGATATTAGCGAAGCAAGTTATAAGGATTGAATGTGTGAAGTTTGTGATGGCTGCCCGTAGATTTCCAGAAGTTGCTTTTCAGTGAGACCCTTAATTTTTAGAGTGACTTCTCTGCTCATTCGCGGAAAGTTTCCTCATTTACAAAGGCTGATCTCGCGAGTGTGAGCCGTCGTTGCTGAGAGGAATCGTCCGCCAATCGGCTTTCGTGAACGGTTTTTATATTTATCGCGTATTATTTTTCAAGTCTTGCTCTTGGAAACGGGGTGAGGGTTTGGGAGTATGAAGAGAGGCCGGGAGAGTGAAGTCGTAAACTTGAGATGGACGAACCGGTTCGTGACATGAACAATCCAATATGATATATGCTTAGCGCTAAAATCCTCTCTCCGTGCTTTATTTAATGAAATAATACTTCTACGCGGGCCTGGTGGGTGGAGGCCTGATGATGCTTTTGTCTACTGGATTGCATGGCGAACGAATGGTGGGCGAGGAGGTGGCTGTGGATTGGATGTCAGGGGATAAGGTCGCAGATACTTTTTTAACTGGCTTCACTGTTTCTCTCACCCTACTCGTCCCTCGTTCGTTTTCTAAAGGGCTACTTTTATCGCGTGGCGCCTTGACGGACTCCGGTGGAACGAGAGATGCTCGGAATCTTGTTTCTCCTTTTGCATCATTATTTTTGGTCTCCTTTTTAATGGCACGAGGCTAAGAATTTAATTTTAATTTACGATCGCCCCGCCTAGATGTCTCTGCCTCGAATTGTGCCCGCGGAGTTTATCATAGTTCCCTACTGTTCATTTCGTCGTAATGATCACGAATTTCTCGCTTGAAACATGTTAGTATTCAACTTGTTTCATTCATTACTATAACCCACTAATTTAAATTGTATCTTTTTGATTATTATGGCATTAGCTTACTAATTTTTCCTCCGCATTGTACGAAGCGGTAAATATGTTTATTATGTGTATAGGTAAATGTTCATGTTGCGTAAACCCTATCTCTTCCGGAGAGTTCGTTGTATTCTTCAACTGGTTTGGAAAACTTGTGGAATATTATTAAAAAGATATTTAAGATGGGCTTAATAGCTTTTACCGTTCGTTATGCGAAAGGCAAGAACCTCCTAAGTAGGAATGAGCATCGATAGGAAACCATCGATATTTGCCAATGACGGTCCATCGGAGTTGCACCATCGATGTTGAGGAAAAATCGATAATGAACCATCGATGGTTGACTATCAACGGTGAAACCATCGCTGATGTTGAAGGTTTTATTACGGAATGGCTTCGTGGTCTATGTTACAACAAATTAAAGTCAAAATCATCTACTTTCACGTCAACAAATCTTTATATAAGTTAACCTTTAAACACATCGTTCAGCAAATGTTTAGCAAAACACTCAATGGAAACACTCGAGGAAAACATCGATGGTTGCCGTCGATAGTGTGATAACGTCGAGGGCCAACTATCGATGGGGAAAACATCGACTATCGGACACCAATCATCGATATTTCTGAATCATCAACCATCGACGCTCATCTCTACTCCTAAATCGTGGAATATGTATCGGTATCAATGTGTTCATCATTTAGGAAAATATTGCATTTTAGCGGGAATGAGCATCTTTGACGTGAAAGTGCTTCGTGAGTTCGGTGGTATTGAGAGAATAGATGACTGTCGATTGAGGAAACATTTGCCAAGAGTAACGGAGAAATTCACCGGCGAATGAGGTAAAAGAGACTTGGAAATAGGAAGAATATGAAATCTTCATTTACATGTACAAAATACCGTGCCAGCCACCAAGAAGGTGTTAGGCAAAGAGTGATTCCACGTCAGGCACGCAGCAGCACTCAACCCCGCTAAAATCAGAACCGTTCACCTTCCCCGACCGCGGGGCGCAGACCAAAAGCAGAGAGGGTAACAATGTGCGGTGAGACCAGAAACTATAAGAGTTAATTAACTGGTTATTTGTCTCAAAACAGCTCTTTTATCTAGTAATTGAGTCTTCAAGCGGTTCATTGCGCATCCGCCATCTTGGCTACGTATGGAACTCATAACTCCATGCCATAAGTTATGAAATCAATAACTTTATCGAATGTTTCTGCAACAGTTATTGAATGGTTGCCATGGCTTATGAGTCCCATGACTTTATACACTACATGTGTGTCGTTCCTGCAAGTAGCTATAAGTGATTAAATTTACATCGCCGAAATAATGCCACCAATGGCTCATTTCGTTCGGCCAGCAGTTTTCTGAAATCCTTTAATCCATGGGGTGTCCTGCCTAGAGGGCGTTAATGTCGCTTTCATCCTGTCCTGCTGAACCGGATTTGCTAATTTATTTTCACAAACAACTCCGGTGGATTTAGATTAAGAGACGGCCATGGTTGTTTTTGGAAACTTGGGGTGAGTGAGGTTGGACAAGACTAGCGCGCGGGAAACAAGTGTGGGCCGAGGGAGAGGAAGATTAGAGGTATTGGATGCATATAGAGGGGAAATGTGATGGGCGCAGGGAATTGGAGCGGAGGCAGGGACGAATAAATGTTTGGCCCTTCGTATAGGTGTCGCCGTTGCGTGTGAGCGGGGCGGTTGCAATCTGAAGGGCAATCTAACGTGACACAACGCATTTTAAGCCCAAATTGCCAATAACTATACACACATTGCAGAAATATCACAATAGACATCCGTGTAGCCCGTCACAGAAAATGTATAATAATTTATATCATTGAAATCCGCTTGAACACCACTAAGCCCTCCATCTCACCTGGCAATACGGTGAAACTTAATAAAAATGAGTGTTTTCTATCGTGAAGAAGTGGGTGGGATACACTCATCAAAAGCACACCATTCGATAACTGTGAAATTGGACTCGTAATTATGGTTTCACACTTGAAAACGACTCCAAGAATACAATAAATAAGCAATAGATATTCTCAGTGTTATCTCGCAGGAAATGGAAAAGAAATGTTATGTATCTTGTGATGGTTCACAGGAAATAGTCATATTTGTATCTTCAACACTCCCCCCGGTTCACGAAATGCATAACGGTTCTTTCAAATGTTTTCAATCATTTTTCAATTGTTTTTCGTTTCCTACGAGATGTAATGCTGAGTGTATTTTGTGTTTATTTACTGTATTGTTGGAGTTTTTTTCAGGTGAGGAACCATAATTAAAGAGTCCGATTTAAGAGTTATCGACTAGTCTGCTTTTAATGGGTGTATCCCACCCACTTCTTTACGATATTTTCAAGGTCTATGCGGTCCTCGAAAATACGGTTTCGCATTGCGGTATCGAAATACGCGGTATCACAACGAAATGTGGAGGCTGTGCCGCCCAATTTTAGCATTCGTGCCAAGTGATTTCAGCAGATTCAGGCGAGATATCGTGGAGTTCGTCATGTTATAACAGAAACAGCAATTACGCTGTTCAACAGAATATTTTAACGATTACGACGCGTTTCAGCCAACAGAGCCATCATTAGTTTAAAAACAGGTACAGGTACCTGATGATGGCACTGTGATGGCTCTGAAACGCGTCGTACGTATTAAAATATCCGTGGAAAAGTTCAACTATTTTTTCTGTTATAATTTTCGTTTCAAGTGCCTTAACTTGCTATTCATCGCAGTTCATTTGCCTGTATGTGAAGAGTGTACATCGCATAGGTATCGCACGATGTCCGATTACGTATGATCTCCAAATGCGTGGCATCACAATATACGCTAATTGTATTCTATGATAGTAATATTGTGGGATACCAAGGGAATCCGTTTCCGTACAGTTCCCTGTCGCACTTTCCCTATTACAATTTTTTTATTTCCCTTCCCGTTTTTGCTGGGTGATGACCAATTGCTCCCTGCCTCTCGACTCTTCCTGGGCAATACCTAGATGTGAGATCAAGATTGATGGTTTTGTGGCGTTCCACGTATAGTTGACAGCGTCGGCTCGTATGTGGATTCGTTTCTACATGGCTGGGAGTGCGGTGTTGCCAATCTTTGCTAGACAATTTGATAGTGCTATACTTGTATGTCAACTATAACTACAGAAGTCATCCATTGCGAAAATATTCCACCTGGCCGTTCTTTATTTAAATATATTTCGGAATTCACAGTGGACAAATCATTCTACTGGACTGGAAACCGAACCCAGATCCCTCTCGATTTCGCGCCGAGTGCTCTAACCAACTAAGCCACCCAGGCGTCCTCTGTCACACTATTGTGTGATCCCTAGCGGGTGACTCCGTTAAAGTTACTGCGCGACTAGTTCCGTAGTTCTTTGAAAGTATCAAAAGTTAACACCTTTATATTTCGGAGTTGGAAATAGTTATTCCTTGGCCTGACGGCGAGTACGCGGAACGCAAGTGTGGCAAAAGCGAACCTCATTACGCCCATTTGTCGACTCATTGTGGAACTTATTATAGCATAGTGTCGTTGACATGAACAGTGAATATCGTTCGTCGTAATATCGCTCAGGCCGTAGGTGCTTTTGGTAATGACGAAGGCGTGTATTGATGGCTTTCTAAGAAAAGTGCGGTATTTCTTTTTAGAATTTTTGCTGGACAATGAAGGTAGTGTTGTACTGGTATGTTAACTGCACCTTCAGAGGCCTTCCATTGTGAAAATATTGCACTGGACTCTAGCGTATTTATATATAGCATATTTCGAAGTTGGAAATGGTTACTTCCGTGGCCTGACTTGTAGCGCAAGTGTGGCAACAGCGCACCTCATCACGCCCATGTTGTCGACTTACCGTGGAACTTATTACAGTTCAGTATCGTATGATATAAATCAGGAATATCGTTCGTCGTAATATTGCTGTGGCCGTAGGTGCTCTTGTGGTAATGGGGAAGGCGTGTGTCGTTGGTTTTCCACTGTGGCTGTTGAGGGGGAGGGGTGAAACGGCGGGCTTGCCCGACGGAGAGAGAGGGGAGAGATTAATATTGAAGGGCGTCGCGTCAATTTCGGGCAAAAAATTCGCACATCAGCTCATGCGCCGTTCCCGGCGGCGGCTGTGGCGGTTCCGGGCTGGCCCCGGTCCCGCCGCCGCCGGAGGGGCCGCAAGGCCTTGATGGGAACAATGCGGGCGAGATAACGACGTGCATTGGCGGAGAGGAGGGCGGTGTGGGGCAGGGGGTGGGAGAGGTGTTAGGATAGGGTTTGAAGCTGGTGTGTGTGTGACGATAGCAAAGCGCGAGAGGAGGCCGGGGCATGGGCAATGGCCGTCGCCCTCTTTATTTTTGCCCCCCGGGCCGGGTTTGAACCCGGCGATCTAATCATGGGCGTCGATGGCCGCTCCCCCCACTCGCTCGCCGTGTTGTTCTGTGTGCATTCTGTCCGTTTCCACCTGCCCCGGTCCAACCTTTTGCAGCGTGAATTCGCGGGGAAGGACATTACGAAACGGAAGGGAATGTTCCATAAAAAAACTCGGGGTTTGGGGAGGGGGCGGGGGCTGGATATGGTTGGCTCCGAAATGAAAACGCCTCGTGGATACCGCAGATATCGTCAATGCGTGGAAGGACCCCCGGAATAACGCAGTAGGAAATACAAGTGTACGTGTTGAATGAATTATAGCAATGTATCATCCTAATCAGTCTTAATCTGTCAATCTAGCATTATGATTTAAATTGTATCATGCGCGGAAGATGGACAGAGATGTCCCTTGATTTTCCGCACATTGATTTGAGAAAGAAGCACGCCTGGTTGGTGTAATTTTAAAAATTAGCGGTCGGTGAAGTGGCACTACGTGACGATAGAAATTTTTACTCTCAAGGGGCTGCCAACTGTGGAATGTTTGCCTATGCTTGCGCCGAGTTCGTGCGTATGTGTACATTTGCACTCGGGAGTTGCCGCGAACGCCTTTGCTGTGGCGAGGAAAATCGCGGAAGGGACAAAGTTTCAGATCTGTTTCGAGAGAACGGACTTGGGACGTAGGAATGAGTCGAGGGAGAATTCACTGCGTCAGTTAAAGCGTACGCAAAAAGGGTCAGGGCTGAATACCCTGCTGGGAATCGGTCCCCGTCCAGAATTCGCATGACCACAGGGCCTTTCGAAACAGTAGGAGACGTGAGTACACAGCTATACACAATTTCTGCCTCTGGTCACCATGCCCGCGAGCCTCTTTGCCAAGCCCCGCGGATGCTGGTCTTCAGAGTGGAGTGTTTCTTAACATGACCAACAGAACTGGTATTGGTGGAGGTAGTGCCCACAATGGAGTACGTATTACGTCGCCCTTTAGCGTTTTAGCTTTCTGTTGAACTAGTCGGATGGATTGAAGTTTGCGGGTGTTCTTTGACGAAATTAGATTGCATATTAACTTAATTAGAATCTTTGTAGCGCACTTTTTTATTTCGAACTTCTTAAAGAAAGGTAGTTGGTGCGGAGTAACGGCTCACGAATTCCGATGAATTTGGCCGCTTCGTGAAAGAAAGGTCCCAAATTTCCATTGATGATAACATTTCAGCCATTAATCGTTACTTTTTTTTTGAGATATTTGTCTGTCTGCTGAAATGGAGTAGAAACTGCTGGAATGGAGTGATCGTATTGTCGTTTATAGTCAGCATGCGTGGTGGGAATGCGCTAAGATAGTTAGCGCGAAGTAACATATCGCGAATTTCGATGAACTTGGCCGCTTCGTGAAAAAAAGACCCATATTTCCAATGATGACATTATTTCAGCCTCTAAGCGTTTCTTTTTTGAGATATTTGTATGTCTGCTGGAATGGAGCCGAAACTAATGTCGTTTTAAGCCAGCGAACGTGGTGGAAACCCTAGAAAAATTTAAATAACAGCATATTCATCTAAACCTTTTTAGCATGGATGCTAAGAGACTCGGAGTCTACCCTCTTGGCTTAGAGTAGTTGAAAAATTCCGGTCAGACGAGTGTCTGTATGACGCGAAGAATAATATTTTGATCCCAATCTCTATGTTCAGAACTGACGCAAGCGGAAAAATTGGAGGGAAAAACTGCCTTACTGATAGGTGGAAAAATTACTTCTATACACGCACCATTACAAAAGATCATTACAAAAAGGTGTCCACACTTTTCATAGATGATGCCCTTGAGGTAGTGTGAGCGAAATATTATTTGCCTAGAAATAGTTACCTTGAGTTTGGCATCACTTTAAAGGAACATATCTCACTATTCGAATGATACCTAAATATCTGTCACTTAGCGAACAACTTTCCGAGATTTTGTCGAAAAATACCAGCCCTTTTACGTGGGAAACGCACTGGTACGTGTATGCACTCAATAAAGACCTTATTTTAAAAATGAGTGATTTCTAACACCTATATCTCGTCCAAAAGTTTACACAATGCAGTTTGTATATTTTCTCAACTATTTTTGAAAATCAGTCTTGTTGTCACCTCAGTAATTTCTGCGGGATCAAGATAAAAATTCCGTTAAGAAGCAGCTTCAAGCGTAACGTGCAAAAAAGTGAGTCAAGGACTTATTTAGATATTTTCATTTAATTTCATGAAATTACTGCCATATATTACTACATAGTAGCATAATTAATGGTGCAATATTTAATTCACGTGCCCCACAGCTGCTGAAATTGAAACGTATAATTCGAATATCGTCTTATGACTAGGGAACTATCTCGCTCAATCTACCTTAAGCACCCTACTCTGTTCATCTGTTGTGGTCAGAGGGTAGCATTTGTATTAGATGTAGATTATGCCTTAGGACAACGAAATTCTTCGCCGTAATCGATGTGTTCGTTTTAACTTAATTGCATTGGACTCAAGTATTCCTCGCGTATTCAAAGATTTTTTAGAAGTATTCTACCGGTTAAGGTAGGCTTTGTTGAATGTTAGATAGTCTCCAGCCGGTTTCCTACACTTTCAGGGGCCTATCTCCCTCTAGTATATCCTTTCTCGCCTCAGCGTACGATCTACCCTTCTTCATCCCGTCCATGAATCATATTATCTTTCTTCCTCTTCCTCGCTTGTCCAACATCCTTCCCTCTATCACATTCTTGAGCCACCCATCGCCCCTTGTTACTTCCCCCAGCCATCTGCCCTACCTATCCCGGATTTCATTCAGAAGTTTCCTTTTCTCGCCCACAATCTCAAGCACTTCCTCAATAATCTTCCTCTCCGTCCACCTAACCTTCTCCATCCTTCTCCACACCCACATCTCAAATGCCTGCAGTCTATCTCGTCCTCCTTTCTGAGGGTCCACGTTTCTGCACTATACAACGTTACATATCAGGCTCTTCACATCCTTACCCAAAATCTTCGTCATCAGCTCCCTTCTACTGCTAAACGCCTCCTTAGCTAGCGCTATTCTCTTACGAATGTCTTGGCTACTATGTCCGCTTCCTTCTTGCGTACTACATAAGTAATTAAAATGCTCTACTTGGTTGAGTTTGTGTCCTCAAACTTTGATCACCACCCTCGCTTTCTTTGTCCTAGAGAATCTTATTCCTTTTTTTTGCTTATTCAAAGAATATACACCCATTCTTTTTTTACTCTTGGGTCATCTCCCCGCTTCGCTATCCACGCGTAATGATGATGAATGTTCATGACACAACCGCTCATACCCGAACGCGTGATTAGTCGGGCCGAATGCAAGCACGATTTGCATCCATCCCTTTTTGGGTGGGAGAATTCGGAACGTGCCCACCCCTTCCGGATAGGGGAGGTAGCGTAGGGAGAGGGTGCGCCTATACTGTTCGGCTGGTGGGCGGGCGGGCGGGAGCGGGCCTTGGCCAAGTTGCACCGAAGGCATCGCCATCGAGCGGGTCTCACAATGTTCGAAAGGGAGGGAGGGAGAATGAAAGCTGGATACGTTTGGAAGGAGAGGGAGGAAGAGGGTGGACCGGGAGGAGGAGGAGGAAGGGGGGTGGACCGAAGCATTTGTGTTGTTATGCGAGCGTATAGAGTTGGTGGGAGTTTCGGGAGGAGAATGGGAGGCGGTCAGATGGGGGGATTTTAGAGGAAGGCGAAGAGAGTGGGGTGCAGGGCCGCGGGGGCTTGTGGGAAAGGGAAGGGGGTTGGCGGTGCCTTGAGGGGTCCAGGAGGAAAGGAAGCGGCTGCCCCCAGCTCTGTCTCACTGTGGGTGGCGCTTGGTACAGTGGGACGGCCAAGGGATATTGGGGGGGGGGGGCCTTTGGGACGAGGCACGGGACGAAGGAAGAAACAGGACAGATTTGGAATCATGCGGATAATATACGACAGAAATAGGAGGCGGAGGAGGGGTGGTATTTTGAAGAGGGGAGTGGGTGGAGGGTTTGGAAGGAAGGGGTTGCCATGAGAACTGAATGCAAAGGGGTGTTTGTGTGTGCGTGTGTAAACGAGATGTGGGGGAAGGGGTGGGGGGTGTGTTCCCAAGAATGTGTGTGCTGTGGAGATAGAGGAACGTTTTAGGAGTGTTGGGAAGTAGTATGGTTTTAGCGATATTCAAATTTCAGCACAGGACTGCTGTGCATATTTTGCGCCGCGAGAGACCAGATTGATACCGTGTGTGTGGCGTGATACGATACCGCGGGTCGCACAATAATTCTGCATCGATTTAAGTGGTGTTGCATGTTGTATCAAGTTGTAATTATTTTTTTAATTATATCGGTCATGGCATTGCATCTTTTGCAGCGTATCTCATTAGATCGCAAATGCATGCATCGACCACCCAGCTTTCATCGATACCATCAGCTACATGCGATCGTCGCAGTAGAGCAATGCACGTAGAGCGAAACGGAAGATCGATTTTTCGTATGATTTAAATATCGAACGTTTTAAACGATTTACATCGGTGTGCGATACATCTATAGTATAGTACTATTCCGAGTCAGCATCAGATTCGACGTATCATGCAATCATGCTCTCAGTATAATGATGTAACACCGCGATCGATGCATCAAAAAATCGTTAACGATGCATCGCAATCAGAGTAATGCAACATTGATAGCGATGCATCGTAACATTGCGATCGGATGATCTCAATGTGGCAGTCGAGGTATCATGCCATGGGGATCGATTCATAGCAATATCCCATCCGGGATGGCGTAAAGTCAGCATCGATTCCTTGTATTAACCAAATGGAGGTGTTGTAACTTCGCGATCGGTGTATCGTAATCGAGGTTGTGTAACGTTACGATCCAAGTGTCTTTATACCGCGGGCTATGCATCGCTATCGGTGTATTGCTATATTTCTGGCGATGCATCGCATCATCGCGATCGGATTGTCGCTATGTGGCATTCGAGGTATCGGAACATCGCGATCGATTTATTGCAATATCCCTATCGAAGTATCGTAACATGGCAATCGAGTTCTAGTAACATCGCTATCCAAGTGTCATACCGCGGACGATGCATCGCAATCGCTGTATTGCTCTATTTCTGGCGATGCATCGTAACATCGCTCTCGGATTGTCGCTATGTGGCATTCTAGGTATCGTAACATCGCGATCGATTTATTGCAATATCCCTATCGAAGTATCGTATCATCGCAATCGAGTTTTGTAACATCGCTATCCAAGTGTCATGCTGCAGACGATGCATCGCAATCGCTGTATTGCTCTATTTCTGGCGATACATCGTAACATCGCTCTCGGATTGTCGCTATGTGGCATTCTAGGTATCGTAACATCGCGATCGATTTAGTGCAATATCCCTATCGAAGTATCGTAACATTGTATTACGTATCATAAAATGCGCTCCTCTCGTATTGAAGGGAGCGCATTTTGTTTCCTTCAGTAGAAAATACGTTTACAACATCGCGATCGGGGTATCGCAATCGAGTCATTGCGACCTATGTATCGCAATATCGCGCCGCTCCTAGCACTTGGAGGCGGTCGTTTGAGTGTGTACGCCGGGGGTGGGAGGGGCTCGGTTGGGGGCTGCTGCCGGTGACCCGAGGAGCGGCGAGGAGGGCAAGAGGAACTTTGGGAAGGAGTATTGTAGGCAGAGGGGTGTTCGGGGGTTAGAAATGTTGGGGGCGGGGGAAGGAGGGAGGGAATGGCTTTGTGTGCAAGTGGGGTGGCAAAGGGGGTGAGACGGAAGGAAAGAGAGGGGGTTTGGGGGGGGTGAAAGGGGAGGTCTGAAGGAAGGCGGTACACAAATTTATTGGCAATAAACTTCTACCCTCTCTCTCTCCTCATTCTCCTCCCCTCCCTCTCTCCTCATTCTCCTCCCCTTTCTGCCACGTTGAGTGAGTTCCCTCTCTTCTCTGCCTCCCTCCCTTTCTCCACGTTTCGTCCCTTCGTCCTCCTCTTCTCCTTCTCTCTCCCATTCTCCCTTTCGTCCGGTTTCAACTCCCTTGCCCTCGTATCCTCCATGCGTCCCCCCCACCCTGTTCGTTCCCTTTCCAGCATGCTCCCAAAACGTTTTACTGCACTCGACCGTTGAATATCTCTTCGGAGGGGATGCCTTTATAACGCGATAGCTTCAGTCCAGAAACATTTTCATATTGAATGCCGTTCCTGATTGATGGGATAAACTTAATTTGCCGCTGTGGGGGTAGAGGGATGGCTGGAAGGAGTCAAAGCCCTGGCAGACGTCTCAAGTGGGTGATTTTCCCCTTGAGGGGAAGGTTTAATTTCCCTGCTCATGCGTTAACTTGGATCAGAAACGTTAATTTTGCATCGAGCTTGTATCTAGGAGCTGTATAACATAAAGTTAAGGCAGTGGCGAATTTGAATGCGGAATAATGCGTTCCATAGTTTCAGGCAAAACTATGTGGGAGTTGATATTCACAAATGAGGAAAAAGCTTTGTTTTCAGCTACTGATTCATTTTCTCGGTGCAATATGATTTGACACAACGGTCGCATCATCTGGTACCCCCTAATGTTGACACCGTCGTGTCGAAAGTAACCGAGAAAGTAAATCAGTGGAAGAAAAACTAGTTATTTTTTTCATTTGCGAAATAATACATTTGGATAACCCTAATTCCTGACAAAGGGCAATATTATTCGTCAGGTGCCTTTTATATTAAAGAGAAGGCTTTATTTGCTTTCTCAACTAGGGTACCAAGGAATGAATTTGATCATCATTAATTTGTAAAATGACTCACTTCATTCATCAGGTGTAATTGTTGTTCATATTGAAGATGGCTTATTTTCTTTTCTCCAGTAGAAAATACTTTTGTAGCGTCAATGAACTGCTAAAAATAGTATTCGATGTGAATAATATTAGTTCTTTCCTGAATCGGTTTTTAAAAAATGTATTAAAAAGTAAAAGGTTTGGTCATCGCTCAAATAACTCCTTCATTAATATTTCCGTGCGTCTTTCATGCATTACTTTCAATCTTACTGAGATTGTAAGGGCCTCTTGTTTTAAAGGCGCATTGATTTTATCTGGTGTCTAATGAAATGGTGAACTGCTTAGTTTTATACAAAAGATTGAATACCTTCACACAAGTGTGGAAAACTAAGTAATTCTTGTGAAGGAAGTCCACCAAGTTACTGCCAATACCATTAATTATATCTGGTTTCTATTTTCTGTTGATCTATTCTTACCCTGATGTCCACTAAGGTGTCACAATTTGAAGAATTGCTATTGCTAACTGAAATATCATTTATACGGGGCGAGTGATTACATTCTCGCTTCTGACACATTAGAACACCTTTAGTTTAGCTATGTTAAGCGGCGACATGGACGTCCCAGGGGTCTGAAGTGAAATTGACGTACCATGATACCGAAAGAATGGGTGAGTAATCTGGGACGTGTAGCTCGAAATAGTTTAATGATGTTGAATTCAATGTGAAGGGGACTTTTTATAGTAAATCAGGCAGCTCAACTCTTGAAGTTGAGCTAATACAATCCTGTCCGGTAGAATTAATGAAAAATTTTGTGAACTGTTCAGGATATATGCGAAATCGGTGGATGTTAATTTGAAGTATGAATTTGTTCTGTAGGGGAAGGTGATACAGTTGGCAATTCGGGGTTAATGCGGAGTCTTGATGATGATAATATTAATGTAATTATTTTAATGCATAGAATTTTAATTCTTATCGAAATTTAGATAATTCCACGCCAGTGGATTCAAGTGATCCGAGGTGGATGATAATGAGTTGGCGGAGATAAACGTCGTTATCTCATAATGCTTTTCAAATGTCTTCATTTAAAAAGGGGAGTGGATGAACGCACGACCTGCAGTCACTTATTCCTGGGGTTAACGACAGTATTCCTGGTCTTTTTCCGATTTTTTTCATATCTTGATAATTATGCTGGCCTCTATGTATTTTTCTGGATTGCTCTGAAATTGCTCTCCGTCACGAATTATAATCAAGGATAATGGGAAAATCCAGTATTGAAGTTTCGGTCTATATATCGCAATCGACGGCTGGCAGTTTCCTCGCCTTCCTGATGAGTATATCTGTTGATTAAATATCCCGGCATGTGCGAGATTAATTATTTTATAGGTGTTATCTTTCCGGAGATATAATTAAGGAAATCCGTGGAGCGAACTGTCGGGGTTGAATTCTCCTGTATTGTGATGGTAGAAATGGAGTTTGGGGAAATGTCGACGGGTCTCCGGTGAGCCTGGGGTAAGTCAGCCTTCGTAAAATGTTAGTGATACGTGCTTACAATTTTTATTGTTGCCACTCACACTTCACTTTATATCATGAATTATAGAAATGCTTACAGAATATATATTCAAAACATTAGGTTGGTCTTTCATATTATTCCTATAAAGAACGCCAGTTCAGGCAAAATTTTTCTTGTTCTCCTCAGCAATTAGCCATTATTTCGGTCTGCCGCGTAAATATTTCACTATGATTTACGTTTTAAATTCCTTGTTTGGCATGTGAAAAAATCCTTGTCCCGATATAAACGAACGCTGGAGTGAAGACTGTTCATTTTGGTTCGATTGAATGCGCATGACTTCTTCTTCGATTACACCCAGCGACGCTATTAAGGCTGTTTTAAGCGATTCATTTATTGCAGAAACTCATGTATTACTGAATCGGGTGCATATGGAAAATTTCGTCATGTAAAGCAATTATTCGCTTCAATCAATGCGAAAATTCATTAATGACAGTAGGGGATATAGTAACACGTCCAAGATATCGAGTTTAGGTCATACGTTATTTAAAAACTTATCCTCCACCAAGGTTTTGGAATTAAATTCTTCCATCATCAGGGCTATACGTAAAGAAAACCAGAAGGTACAACAACCACAATTAAAATTTAAGAATCCAATTAAATATCAAGTATAGGTCCGAGTTAGTGATTCAAAAAATCATCCTTCGCCAACGTTTATTTATGTTTCATTGATAATTCTTGTATATACTGTTAACTTTGATTCTCTGTTGTTTCACAAAAAAAATTGAATATTTATTTATTTATTTATTTATTTTATTTCACCACCAAAAACGGCACAAAGGCTATTACATTGGCTGACATACTCAATAAATAAATAAAAAATTTCAAACAAAAACATAATATTCATTAAATAAAACAAATGAGGTAAGCGTAAGAAGAGACTTAGGGATTGGAGAGGGATGGATCATTTAAGTGGCGTTTTAGGGAGGATTTGAATATCGTTTTACTGTTGTATATATCCACACATAGATGTCTCTTTATTCGATTTAAGTCTTATGACCATTACAGGTTTTACCTCAATATGCATTGTTAATTATTCTGTTCCCTTACATGGAAATTCTGAGGTAATTATATTTTGTAAATTATCTGTTGTAAATTATATTGACGTCAATGTGTCAGATTTGTATTGTTGTACCCTCACATTTTTCTTTGTATGTTGCCCTGAAGATGGAAATTATTAAATTCCGAAACTTTGGTGAAGGATGATTGTTTGAATCACTAGCTCGGACTTATACTTGATTTAATTGGATTTATAAGACAAGAGTTCGATAGCAGAATACTGAATTTAAGAATCACATGAAAGCATCAGCACCAATACAAACTTATAAAACTGATATTACCCTGGACATTCTTCCTCGGGGATTACATCAGCAATCATTATTAGATTATATTTATAGGGTTAAATTCAAGATTCCTCCATAAAACTGCATGAAAAGAGTATAGATATATTTATAGTGAACCTCGAAATTTCTGGACGATGGACCGCATACTTATATTGAACGGGTGAATATAAAATTGCATGTTGGCGTAAAAATACTTGGCAAATTTCAAATACCCATGAACCAATCGAAATGTTATTTTTCTCTGTTTTATTAAATCCATGAGTATTTCATCAAAACCCGGAATGTATTAAATTAATAAAATTATTCATTATTGATGTATCATATTGATTTTTTTGGCTTCTTATATTGCAGTGTTTTTATGTCTTGCGTAGTGGGTTAAAAACTACCTTAACGCAGCATAGGTTTATCTCTTCGGTTTGGATTTGTGCATGAATTTCGTTTCCTGGATGTATTTTGCCTATAGTGTGCCCTCCTCTCTGTCTCTCCTGTCTTTTATTTTTATCCTCTACGCATTCTCTGGGACTTGCGAGATGTCTCCGATTCGATGTCTCGAAATTGTCGACGCGCCCGGTTACTCCTCTTTGAGCACGCAAAGTCCTTCAGCGTCCGGATATATCCACTACGATGTTCCGTGGGGGGGAGTTGTGAGGGTGGAGCTTAGCAAGGCGGGGGGGGGGGGTTGAGAGAGGGCGGGGGGAGTAGGGTGGGAGGCTGCGGTGGGAGGGGTAGAATGGGAGGGTAGGTGGTGGAGTACAGCATGGCGGCAACTGGCTGTTTTCCCACACACTCGACCCTCGTAATATTGCCAACCTTCCCCCTTCTTCCCCCCCGCAACCCCCCCTTCCTTTCATCTGCTCTCTGTGATGTCCCCCCTGTGCGCGCCTCTCTAACAGTTATTGCCCGTCCAATAATAATTCATTCGTGTTTCGCTCCTCATGTTAAAGGATAAATAAAACTAAAACATCCCCGTCTTTTTTTTTCGTGCTTCACTTATTTATCGTTAGCATCTAGACTTATCTTCCTTGTCCGCATGAAAAATTTTCAGCTGCTCTTTCCTATACCTTACTCTCTCTAATCCTATCTGTACTTTTTTCCTCACTGAAGGTTTTTCTACGCCTCAGAAATATTAAACATAATTGTCTCTCCTTTTAGTGTATATATTTTTTATATGTCATCGTATTAGTGATGAACGAATGCATTTTTTTTTAATGATTGGTCTCTGGATATGATACATCGTTATTAGTTCAAGGCTGACGTTTCACTGTGGCATAATTGGTATTTCATATTTTCTCTCGTATTGAGTTCATACAATTGAAATAAGTGGTCTACACACGCATGCAGGGTATTTTCAGTTTATTCCATACTTTGGCAAATATATATTTAAAAGATATGTGAGTATAGTTATGTTTTTGGAAGTTATTTTTCGTATTATAAAATTATAGAACAGTATCCCAGCATGTGCGAGACTAATTGTTTTATAGCTGTTCTTTCCTGAGATTACGGAATTCTTAACTTTTAGTAAGTAAATTCTTAACTTTAATTAATTCTACGGAATTCTTAACTTTTAGTAAGTAAGCTCTAGCTTTATGAATAAATCCAGGTAACATATACTAATTTGCATATTGAATTACTTATTTGTATATTGACATATACAAATAAGTGTGATGCAATTTATCGCAGAATGGAAATGTTACTTGCAGGAAAAATAGAAGCTAGTCTACATCTCTCCTTGGCCTGAGCGGACTGCGGTCGATTGCTGCCGCTATCGACCACTAATTCGGTGGAAGTCAGTGCTATTTCTTCGAAATACCACTTACGAGAGACTTCTGAGGCTACTGCAATAGAAGTAACTTCCACATGGAAGGGCGTCTTGAAATACCTGTCCTAATTTATGCATTGGACTTTTGATTGGCTGATGTGACCCTAGAAACTGTAAATTGCTTGAGTAATCGGCATATCGAGAGGGTTTCTGGGCGTTTACCGTATATTACGCATAACGATTTTGGGTAACAAAAACAAATTTTCCAAGAACTACGGAAGTGGTCTCGCTGTAACGTTAACGCAATTGTGTGAACACTTTTGTTCTTGGTGGAGTCTTGGATGGAGGACAACTTGTTTCTTAAATCCCACATGAGATTCACGCGGAAGAGGGTATCTTAAATGGTGAAAGCGCTCGGAATGAGGAATCTGGGTTCGATTCCAATCCAGGCGAATGATTTTTCCGCGGTGAATTTCACACAAAGACACGTTTGTTTGTCTGTCATTCGTGTAAAGAAGATCTTGTCAAGGAAGCATGTATGGTGTTAATTGTATGCTTTTCATGCGGAAATTTCCGTTTATCTGGAATTTATATCAATAGGTGTATCAGAAATTGCCACATGATGTCCATTCCATTGTAGCTTTTGTGAATCCTTTTCATAAATTTTTATGGGTTGCTTTTAAAAACTTGGTTGAATCTTCATTAGATAATGTTCAGCAATCTCTGACCTGTATATTATTTGTTACGTGCCTATGTATAGCAAAGTATGGTGCATATTTTTTTATTTATTTCCTGCTTTAAACGTTTTAACAGAGTCATTTCTTTTTTCTTGCAGGTGAGTCACAGTTGATCATGTCCTCTGGGATTTCAGCCCCTGTGATCGTGGCTGTCCTTTTTAGAAGTATGTTTTGTGGATTTGTGAAGGTAAATATATATTAATTAAGTGTATCCCTTTCTGCCTGAATTTCCCAGTAGATTTGGGTATTAAGCTCTAAGCTATCGTCTTTGATTGCAAATTATTCAGTCGTCTGCAGTAGTGTTTATTCATGCTTGCCTTATGCTTTTTTAAAATTAGTTTTAGTGAAAAATTGTGAAAAGAAAACCTACGTTTCCCATTTTCGCTGTCGTTTATTTATTTCTCTTTTGCGTGCGCTTTAATAACCGAATAATTAGTACCCTTTGATGACTATTTTTCTATGTCTCAGTCTTTCTCCGGTCTGGTTGTAAAACTTATATTAGAATGTGATTTCGGTGGTCGATTTAGCAATATGAAAAGCCATAGAGACGGAGACGTAGAAAACCATGTTAAATTTTTAAATGCTTGCTAAATTTACTTTATGTCACTTGAGTATAAACTGACGAATAGGAGAGTCTGTGTGAGGCTATAGAATGCAATTTAATCGGTTTAAGTAATGTTATGAACTGTTTGTTGCTCAAGAATGTAATAGAGGGAAGGGTGTCGGGCAAGCGGGAAAGAGGAAGAAAGATAGTAGGTTTCATGGAGAGGATGAAGAACAGTAGGTCGTATGTCGAGGTGAAAAATGATATTCTAGAGATATCTAGGCCCCGGAAAGTGTAGAAAACCGGGAGGAGATTCTAAGACATTCAGCAAAACCTACCTTAACCGGTAGAATACTTGAAAAAAAGAACTGTTCATATGTGTAAAAATGCTAGCAATGACAGTGATCCCTCCGCAGGACTTAATTTTTGTCTTCAACTGTGGCGATGAAAATTTAAGAGTCATCTTTTCTAACGTCGCATCTTTCGAACCACTTGTAAAATATCGAGGGAAGGTCAGTAGCAAAGAAACTATTATACCTTGCCGACGTTTCGGAGTGTAATGCATCCCGTCATTAGGGCTATGCAGATAAGAATAGGTAGGCGCAGATAAGAATAGGTATGAAGGTACAACAATCATCAATTAATATATATATCATCATCTATATATATATTATCACAAATAATATATATATCAACCATCAATTAATATATCAATAAATAAAAGGATCACTTATACATCAATTACAATGTAAAGTTTCAGTATCAAAAATACCATGGAGTTGATAATCATAGGCATTCATTCTTCAGTAGATAGAATTTTTAGGACAGATTGTGTTTGGGTAATTGCACATACCAGAACCAGTAAAAAACATCCCATCATCAGAGCTATACTCAGAAGAATACATGAAGATACAACTGCAATTAATTAATAACGATTTAATCAATTTAAGGATCACTTTACATCAATAACCGTGTAAAATTTCACTGTAAAATTACCTTGGAATTGCTGATCATAGGGATTCATCTTCAGCAGAGAGACTTTTATGACTGATTTTGTTAAGGTAATTGCGCATTTCGGAAACAGTAAAAAACATCACTCTTTGTATTATAATGACCATTTAAATACTGTGACCTCTATGAATACATATCAGCAACATTACATAAACAAACTTCAATTTAAAAAAACCAATGGAGCGTCTAAATTCACGCCTTATAAAATTATTACAAAAAGGGAAATTATAAAACCATGTTGACCATGAAAATAACTGAATAAATATATATAATGTTTGGTAGTTGGGGGTGTTGTAGTACCTACCCTCGATATTTTAAAAGTGCTTCTAAATTAAGAGGTCGATAGAACAATACGGAATCTTTCGAACGTTACGTTGTTTTAGCGGTGGTGAGTTTCTTTCTAGTGGAGTTGGTGATGACCTATGCGATGGAGATTTATCGAAACGCCCCTTTATTCCTTCGCCGCACCACTGCCAACATCGCGCCTTACATCGAGACCTGAACCCGCGACCTCATTCCGCGAAGAGAGTTTCACCCGTCGGCTTCCTTGAGGTTCCTCTCTCTCTCTCTCGGCGGAGGCGTTGTCCAGTTATCGTCGATACCGCGATGAGAGAGGGTCAATTTTTTTATTTCGTGCCAGCTGTATTGCGGTCATAGCGTTTGGGGAAACTCACTCTCCTGAATACTTAATTGTGCGAGTTCAGGATGCGACGCGATTCCGTGCGCATTTCGTCGCTTCACTTTTACACCTCTTGAAATTACCAACGCCGTCCGTTTTGGATGCATCGGTTTCGCATCATTCGATACTTTCGTTGTATTCGAGGAGTTTTATAACATTTGGGTTAACTGTCTAAAATGAGTCGGTACGTGACTCAAAAATTACTATTTCAAAAGTGAACGAGGAACTGCACTGTGAAAAAATGAGCAGCTTCCTCTGTGATAATATTTAATACGACCGATTTCGCTTTTTACAGCATCTTCAGGTCACCTCTTCGGACTTGAAGATGCTGTAAAAAGCCTAACCGGCCGTATAAAATATTATCTCAGTGGAAGTTGCTCATTTTTTCACAGTGCAGTTGTGTTCGGTATCTACTCTATCACGCCTGAAATTACAGATTATGAAAGTGAACGAGGTGTTTGTTTCCGCGCCTTAGAGTACCATGTAATTCTGCTGGCTGACATTAAGTTATTTGTAAGTATGTTGGGTCAAAAGTTTTTTTTTTATATTCTGCCCACTGTTTGTAAAATTTCTGTGATCATGATTCATTTCCGTAAAGGAGAGAACTATTGGTTGTTTATTTGCTTGGATGTCATATGCTTATTTTCGAGCATTTATCTTATCAATTTGTTGATGAATTGACGTCGATGAATTTGGTTATTCGAGGCAGCTCCTCGAAATCAGTGATTTGCGAAGCGTGAGGCGTACATGCAGTTAATGTAGATTTGACAGTTACTGATTGACGAAATAATACGGGTTTCCTCTTAAATGCCCTTCCATCCGCTGTGGAGAAAATATCTCGTTTTTTCGCAGAATTTTATCTTTATTTGCCACAACGCGTTTCGCCGACTTGCGTCTTCGCACCGACACATCATGTCACCGGTACACCATGCCGAAAACCAGCGGAACTAAGTTAAAAAATAAAAACGTGAGGAAAAGTACGAGATTTGTTCTTGAATACGGATTTTAAGACTTCCACGAAATGTAGTCTGATCCGATAGGATGACCGTACATCCCTTGAAGCTAGTTTGAAAGGATTATAAATTTCATTGGAGAAAGTAACAATAATATCTCTCTTTCCTTAATTATGAACAAGTCACTTTCTCTTTCGGGTGACCTATTTTGGAGACATACTATTCCATTAGGGTCCGACAAGTGCAATGACGCGAAAGTATAAAAAATACGAACATTTGTAAAGTATTTCTACAATTTGCCAACCTTTGGGTAATTGGATGAGAAAGATATCGTTAGATTTTTCTGAAATGTTGTATATTATTCTTTTCATAAACTTATTGCTACTTTAAAAAATTAATGGCACCATCATTATTGTATTCAATGACTTTTTTATGATCTATCGGATGATTATGTTTAATATTATGTACCTTATCATGTTTTATGTTGGCAATGTATACGTTTTTGATGAGGGTAGCCCTGGCACAGGTATTCTTGAGAGGCAACATAGCCATGTGGATAAGAAAGCAATACATTTATTTTTCTATTGACTTAACACAATGGAATGATTATCATCCACTAGTAGGAGTATAAAGTCATTCTTTTATAATAATGAAATGGGTACAACTTCATCTCACATGACAAGAAGTTTTTTTATTAAAAAAATTAACAATCGGTGGTAATCAATAATTAGGGTGTTATGCACTGTAATTTCCTCACTCGGCATTGTTGTTCTAAGACTGGAGGAGCTGCTATGCTCGAGTATGAAAGCATAACATGCGACGAAACATTCTTGAGAGAATGTGAAGATACGCCATGCTAATTGTGGAAGATAGTGCACTGTCTAGAGTCCCTTCTATTTGTAGATGAAAAATGAAAGAAAATACCACGGTTCTCACCTATTTTTTCTACCTTTGTTTTCCATAGTTTCCCTTGTGTTGCTGTCCTGTTGAAGTTATTGTATAGCTAGTCGTACTTAACAACGAGATGAAATATCCTCCTCTACGGAAAGGCCGTTTTCTTTGACGGGCTTAGTTACCGTCCAGTCTCCCCTGTCTTGGTGCCTTAAACGTGGAATATATTTCTCGTAAAGGTTTGTTTTACGCAGTATGTAACTATGGGAGCTCTTCAGTTTTTTCCTCTCACCCAATGCCGTATCTTTAGAAAGTGATTGTTAACCAGCGCTCCTAAGAGCGTGCTTTTGCGCATGAAGGCATGAAGACCACCCATAGCCTTTCCCTCATTATTTAACTCTCGCTAATTAATGCGCGAACCAGGAAACAATTGCGCGGCGTCGGGCGCCGCCGAGGCTTCGCCCCTTCGCGGCCCGGACATATATTCCCTTCTCTCTCACACACACCCCGGGGGCCTCTTGAGCGGCCGGTGTTGCCAAGTTAGCGGCTCTTACGACTCTTTGACGGCAAAATTCTAAACTCTTGTAACAAGCAACAAATATAACTTGGTACTCGCTGGAAAAATGTTTATTTTGTGACGGCAAAGCCAGAGACTTCGAGGTATTATTCGAGTAAAAATTGATTGTAAAATAGTATCTTATCTTCTAACATAATTCTGATTTTTTGTTCGTCTGTTGAAGCCTTGCTACAACGACACAAGGAGGGAGTCCCACATTTTTTTCCACTCTTATGGCGAGGAGAGAGTAAGTGGAAGTTGAAATCCGTTCAATTATGTTCTTTACAAACCCATTGTGTCTCAAAGTGTGTCCAATCCATCTGGTTTTTATTTTCTGTAACTGTGACTTTTCCCTCTAATTTTCCTTCAGTTATGGTCTTCACAAATCCGATGTGTCTCAGGGTGTGTCCAATCCATCTTGTTCTTCTTTTCAGTTTGGTGGTCCATATGGTCCTTTCCTCTTCTACTCTTCCGTACACTTCATCATTTCTCATTTTTTCCATCTAATTTATCTTATGCATCCCCCTCCAGCACCAGGTTCCAGAGGTTTCTAGTCTTTTCTGGTCAACTTTTACAATGGTCCATGCTTCGTACCCATAGAGTGCCACGCTCCACACGAATATGTTCACTTAATGTTTCCAGGTTTGTAGTCCTACCATCTTTGAGCACAGTAGTTACCTTTTCCCCATGGACGCCTTTTTAGTTTAGGCTATTCTCCGCTTGATAACCGTTCTTCTTCCGTCCCAAGTGATGGTGCTTCCGAGATAGGTGAAGGAATCCCACTTGCTCTAATTTCTCTCCTCTCAGGGTGACTTCTACATTCAGCTTCTCTCTTCCGCACACTGGCATTTTGGCCTTCGTCTTATTTATTATTATGTTGTATTCTTGGAGAACTTGGTCCATTACGTTTAGTGACCTTTGAAGATCATCGCGATATCCAGTTATGACCTTAATTATTAAAACGACAGAATAGTTGTATGGTGTAAATTGTAGAAAATGGATAAAACATTGGAAAAAATAGCATTTTTCCATTTAATAGGTTTGCTGTTTTCAAGAAAAAATGTTTCTAGGAAGCGAAATCTTTCAGGGAAATGAATGGTATTAAGTTTTGTGTACTGTTACTAATAGTTTTTATATTTTTCTGATAGCAACTAATTACCATGCCACAGAATGATTAAACGCGTGGTGGCATTTAAATAATTCTGTGGAAATTTCAGACATGACGGAAAAATATTTTAGTATATTCCACACTTAATAGTTTATTGCCGACCCTGGTTTTGACAGCACAGCAATTATTATCAAGGTACATTTACACCATATTGAGTCAATATATAGAGAAGAGACGATTATTGACTCGCATATAATTTTAATGTACCTTGATAGTGATTTCTGTGCAGTCGAAACCTGGGTCGGCAATAAACGTTTTAGTGTGGAATATACTAAGATATTTTCTCCTCATGTCTGTAACAATTTTCCACAATTTTAAACCTTCAACCATTAATTTTATCTGTGGAAGTTTACTAAATGTTTTTATTCAGCATTGAAATCGAAAACTTCAGCGTAATATGATAACATTGAAAAGTGGAATATCTATTGGTGCAGTGAAGGAGATAGTCCGAGGAGACATTTGAAGCGATAATGGATGATAGTGAAATCGTTTATATTCGTTCGCGGGAGAGCGAGTGGCCGCGTTTGCAATGTCCGTTAATATATATCCCGGATTTTCTGCCTTGACAAGCATTTAGCTTTAAACCAATTTGTTAAGCTCAAAGCATTTAATTTGTAATTTGCCGGATTTATTTACTCGCCTTTATTTGATTGTTGAATCCGTTTTTAAACGCTTTTGCGTTAAATTTTTAAATTAATTCGTGGGATTAAATTGAAATTTGGCGGATATCTTCTCTGCTTACGGTGGAAATAAAACATGTATTCATTTTTTGACGACAGACCCTTTTTTTTGCATTAAAGCGGCGGAATCGGTGGGTAATTGTTTTAGGATATTGAAATCTAGGGGAAGAATTACCTTTTACTCAGCTAAATAATGTTCTTAGACCCGATTCGAGGGTGTATAGCAGGTGGCCGCGCTTTTCCCACTGTGAGCTAGTTTCGTCACCGAGCTAAGGAATAAATGTTTCGCAGTGATTATGTTTAATCATCCTTAGATTTTTACTTTGCGAAAAAAATAGTTTTGTTGCCATATCGAATTACCCAACTCTTTCTACCGGATGTTGTTTTAATCGTGCCAAACGCCTCGTCTCTATGGTTGGGTAATGCCTAATGGTGTGGTAAATATTAGGGTCCACTCCTAAACTTATTTTTAGAATGTGTTTCCTTCTTGGGATATTCCTCGCGTTTCGATGTAAAAAATAATCCGCGACGTTTCTTCCCCTGCCTGACACCTCTTCAGAGTATGTGATAGTTGCTTTTTGCGGATTGGACTTCATAAACTGAAGTACACGAGAGATGATGTTGAAAGTTCATAATGTTGCGTTCATTCCTCTGGAAATTCTTGCATCCACGAGTCTTTGATTATTCGTCCCTTGTCTGTAATGAAGTTGAGGTGGTTGTTTATGTTCTCCAAGGCGTTGACATAATTAAAACTCGGACATGCGGTATCCCTGAAGAGGAAACTCTGCTTCTCGAATACGCTCCGCGAAAGTTTAAATACGCAGTTATTTTAGCGTTGCAAGTCTTGAAGATCATCGCAGCATTTTCCTTCGATCCTCCGCGTGAATTTTATCTGATTGACGAAACGTTTCGTATGCGTTCCATTTTCAGGTCTGCAGGTCGCGTGTACCATTCACGTAATCTATCGGGTCATTTCCTCCTTCACTGCCGATGTTTCTTTGAGCGATTCTTTAATCATCCTTAGGGCTGAATGTTGTGATATCAATTTTCCAGTACGAATAGTCGAAATGGCCAGTACTTAAGCTAAATAGTTGGCCATTTTATGCACTGAAGTCTGCCCTAGATAATACATGAATGGTAATATACTGATTTGGATTAGTAATAAATGAAAATTAAAAACGATCGTATGATTTAAACAAATGTCCCTATCATGGATTCTTCGGTCACGTGATCACCTTCCCCAAACTGCTGTGGATGCGTTTGTCGATTGGCTGAATTTATGTCAACTACGCTTTTATCTTGGGGAGGGTATAGCAAGTATGTATAGGTACACTGGCCATTTTGACTATGTATTCTGGCCTTTTTGAGTATAATGATATTCGACCCTAAGGATGACTGACGTTCGTCGAAATGTCGGCGGACTCGGCGGAGTACCCAGACAGCTTGTGCTAACTTTCTTATGGGATTTTTCTAATCTCAATAGCCTCCTGAACCAGGTGCTTCCTCGGATTATTTCTGTCATCTGTCTTTTACTGGAGTACGAACTCATTAAAAGTAGATTGCATTTTTATTTAGGACACCAAAGCTCTTTCTCTCTCTCTTTCATGCGTGTGTGTGTGGTAGATCGAAGAGGATTATTAAAATAATAATTATAATAATGATTATCGTACTTGAAGATTTCTCTTGACCACGCAAGACGCTGACCATTAGGGAGGGAGTTCAGTGCTCCTTTCTTAGTGCGCCTGCCACTGGAACCGGCTGGTTCTTTTCCATTTCTTCTCCTTTTTTATTAACGCTCGAAAACAGGCAGAAATGAATGCTTATCTGCATGCTCGAGGGAGAGGGGGAAGTCATTTCCTTTTTTTAAAATTTATTTTTTATAGTCTTTTTGACCCCAATTGCCGGGTGACTTGTCTGGACCTGCCCACACGAGTGACTCGGGAGGAGGACGGCGGGTTAATTAAGCAAGGAAACGGCTTTTCATGTTATTCCTGTTTCCTTTCGCAATGCTTTCATTTGCGCCGTTACTTTATTGTGCTTATTTACTTCCTAATTGACGAGTTCGTCGCGGAAAACTGGATTTGGGATCGTTAAAAAACAAATAAATAAATAAATGATTGAACGAAAGCGCTCGCCATGTGCCTTACGTCGATCAATCGATTTTCAGCTTATCTTTGTTTTTTTGTGTTTGACACTCGCCCAATTAAGCGAGGTTTTGGAAAAACGCTCATTAAGTCGTATCAATTTTCATATTTAGTTGTTCAGTGGTACCAACCTCGCGACGACGCATTTTTTTCGTCCGGATTTGCGCAGTAAAGGTGCGGCAGTTTGTACGCAGTATCATTAGGGAATTCCTCACGATGTCTCTTGTCACCTGTCATCTCCCTCTGAGATATATACATTCCATTGAACTTTTGTTTACTCTGGAATCTTAAGGACAGGAATTCCTCGCTTTAGTCGTGAATGAAAAATACATCCCTGCCGAAGATTTCTATCGACGCCGATGGGGGCCGCCCCTAGGACTTAAGTAGCCGCGTCCAACTACGATCTGTGTGGCCCGGGGAACTATTGTGTACGGGACGTCAGAATAGATTTTGTCGAGTCCTATCTTATGAAACCGAATATTCATCATGATTTATAATTATTTTCAGTTCATTTTTAATGTTTTAGGTATGTACCTTATATTTAAAAAATTTGATAAATTTTTGATCGCAAAAATAGAACTCAAGTACCAAGTTGCTCGCAAATTTCCGTGTCAGATGCCAAGAGCGGCGTACAGAGTAGTGCATTAAGGTACACAACAACCACTATTAGATATGGTAATGTGGCGGTTAACTATCGTAGATTTATATCGTTATATTTTTCCATCCTGTAACTTGTACGCTAGAAGAAAACGGACATAGTAGCAAAGACATGCGTGAGAAAATAGCGCTAGCTAAGGAGACGTATAGTAATATAAGGGAGCTGTTGACGGGGACCTTCTGTAAGGATGTGAAGAAGAGGCTGGTGAAGAGCTTGATATGGAGCGTAGCGTAGTATGGGGCAGATACGTGGGCCCACAGAAAGGAGGACGAGAGTAGGCTGCAGGCATTTGAGATGTGGGTGTGGGGAAGGATGGAGAAGGTGAGGTGGACGGAGAGGAAAACTAACGAGGAAGTGCTTGAGATGGTGAGCGAAAAAAGGCAACTTCTTAGTGTAATTCGGGATCGGCGGAGTAGGTTGCTGGAGGAAGTAACAAGGGGCGATGCGTTGCTCAAGAATGTGATAGAGGGAAGGATGTTGGGCAGTCGGGGAAGGGGAAGAAAGAGAATAGGTTCAATCGACACGATGAGGAAATGTATATCGTATGCTGAGGCGTAAATGGATATACTAGAGCGAGATAGGCCCCTGAAAGTTTAGAAAACCGGGAGGAGATTCTCTGGCATTCAACAAATCTTACCTTAACCTGTAGAATACTTAGAGGAAGGATATAACACCGGCGTGGTAAGAAAATTTCTGAATGAAATGCGGGATGGGCAGGGTAGGTGGCTGCAGGGCGTAATAATGGATGGTTTACTCAAGGCCGTGATAGAAGGAAAGGTTTTGGGCAAAGACATAGGGAAGTGGTCAGATTCGGTATCAGAAAATTTCTGCTGGATGATCCAGAGAGTTGCTGCAGTCGTTCCTAACAAGTGACAGACAAAGAGACGGCGTGCATTAAAAGAAAGTTTGTTCACTGGTATTCGTACTATATCCCCATAGCGTGATTTTATTATAATTACAATTAAACTGTTACAAGTAGGCCATTGGCCTGGTGGTAACAATATCTACATCTGCATCTACATACTACCCCGCAAGCCACCTCAAAAGGCGTGTGGCGGGGGGTGTTAGGACACCAGCCGTTAAAAAAAATAAAAAAATTAAAATTAAAATAAAAAAATTTTTTTTCCGCCTAGCATTTATTAAAGTCCTTAATTGTTCGGGGGAAAAACGAATTCCCATACCTATCCGTTCGGCAAAATATTCCTCTTAATTTATCGATTCTGTCGGACCTGGAAATATAATGTGGTTCTAATATGATGTTCTCCGTGTCGCTCTGAAAGATATCCATTCTCAATTGCTCAAGCAATCTTAGCCTAGCACATAGCCTCCGAGTCTCTAGCGGCTCCCACCCTAAAACGTTCAAAATCCGTGTAACGCTTTCTAACGCCTGTAATAAAAACAGCCGAGTAAAAAAGTAAACCTTGAAACCTTATACTTCTTTAATCTATATTTAAAAATAATACATTTTTTTGGGAAGGTGTCAAATATTTTTGCTGTTAGGTCGTTCCAGTCCCGTATGGCCCTATCCGAGAAGGAGAACTGATTTACATTTGTCCTTTGTGATCGGCACTTTATCTTGAACTGGTGATCATCGACAAGTTTTGATTTACTATGTCCTTCCCAAATTCATCCCATGCTTTTTCGGCACTCACTATTTTGTACATCCCACATCTCCAGCTCCTTTTCCTCCTCCCCTATAAACTCCCTCATTACAGTACTATAAGCATTTCTGTAACGCTCTCTGTTTTGTTGTTTCCCTAGCACATACCTAGCCACTTTTCTTTGCTCCTTCTCCTAGTTCATCACCTCTCCTTTCTTGTGTGGGTCCCATACAAGATATCCGTACTGTAGTGTTGGTCGTACCAGGGTTTTTTTGGGCATTTGTTAAATTTAAACAGTGAAATTTCTCAAAAATCTTAGCCAGGAGGTCATTTTAAGCATAATTTGTGTGTTCAGCGACCCGAAATCTATGAAGCACGGGTGTTTTCACCTGTGTAAAATTTTCTCGGTTGAACAGTGGCGTGCTACATGTTTCCTGCCATTCTTAAACTTGTGTTGTAGTGTTCAGCTCAGCAGGTAAGGGGCGAGGCTAGAAGTATTGATATCGAAGTGGAGTGTCTGATGAAGGAGGGGTAGCAGTGGAAACCTCTCGTGTGTGGAGACAGAGAGAGAGAGAGAGAGAGAGATTTGAATTTGAGCGTGATTGGGTTTCGGAAGGGGGAGGGAGGGTGTTGCTGTACGACGGACGGAAATGAATCGCGGGGGGAGTGGATAGAAGGGGAGGGTAGATTGGACATTAGCCGGACTGTGTGAGGAGGAGGAGGTGCGGAGTGGGGCGGTCGGGGAGGCAGAAACGAGAGGTTTTGGGACCAGAAGCGACCGGACTAAACGTGCATTTCGGAAGGGAAGGGAAATCACCAGTGGTACTGAACGGAGGTACCGCTGTCGGCCGCTGAAACGATATGCCGCTGGACATTTGATATGTTATGCACCACACCACAATTGCGCCGGCGGAGGGTGAACCAGTCTTCTTCTTTAAAGTTACATCAGTAATAGTAATAGCATGTCCCCTTAAATGTTTTAACTGTGACTTCATGCTGAATGAAAAACACTTGGTAATATCCTAAATTGTGGGAGATTTCCAAGTTTTTTTTCTATTCAGCATGAATGTACTTCCTCCGAGTACAGCCTCATCGCTGGTTGTACCTAATCCTAAGATTTGTTGACTGCAGCCCTCCTCCGTTCCCCATCTAATGCTAGTTCCCTTAATCCTTATCTACTTATCTAACGCTAGTCTCTTGAGATCGATCTGAAACTTCTGATGTCCCAATTATGTCTCAAAATGCGCTTTAATTATGAACGTAAAAGACCATGGATGATAGGGCTGGAGAATTAGCTAGTCCTGTGAGGTAAAGATGAAAAATAGAGTTTAGGCGTGGTAGAGGAAGAAAGAAATTATTAGAAACTCAGTGGATATTCATTTATATAAAATATTCTCGGGTTTCCGTCCGAGTAAGGATTTGGGCTGCTGCCAACGTTTCGGTGTAATACTTCTCAATCGTCTTCAGAGAATTGATTCCCGGGACTTTCTGTCTGCGCTTATATACCTGTCTATTCGGGGGGCATTTTTGTCTCCTGTTTTCGTTATTTTTTGAATTAACGGTATCCATTCCCTGCTTATTATGTATCCGGAGTCCCGATTTAAGGTGTTATTTCCCAGCCTGATTTCAATGGCTTCTTTTGGTAGACGTTCCCAATACCCTTTGGCTTTGGAGACCAATTGAGAATCATCAAAGGAGATAATATGATCTTCTTAAAAAAACGATTTATA
This sequence comes from Ceriagrion tenellum, assembly GCA_963169105.1. Lineage (NCBI taxonomy): Eukaryota > Metazoa > Arthropoda > Insecta > Odonata > Coenagrionidae > Ceriagrion > Ceriagrion tenellum. The sequence goes on along the minus strand of OY720642.1, from coordinate 71,529,018 downwards.
TATTTAATTCGCTGTGAAAGAACAAAACACGATACTCATCAAGCTCGACATGACGTATTTCAAATTATTACTCAATTTTGAAGATCAGGTTGTCCGTTTGGGTCCCTCTGTCTTTTTTGTAGGTTTCCCTTGTAGACGTTTCAACTTGCCTTTTCGTATAATCTCTTGAGGGTATCTGTGGAATGTAATGCATTGCAGCGTAGTTAGTAATTAATTGAATGAATTAGAAACTTCATTAATTCAGCCTACCGATAAAAAATCCTCAGCCTTCTATCTCTAGTAAAAGTACTTTTAAAAAGAAAAAATGAAACCACTGCACCGAACCCAAAGCTTAATATGGACCACCAGGGGCCTTTAGGGGCTCTGAGGGATTTTTAATATAGCTTATGTAACAACTAAATATATTTTCTATCTACATGCCAAATTTCAGCTCAATCGGTTCGGTAGTTTTTGTATGATGGACCAACAGACAGACAGATAAACACCATTACATTTTTATATAAGAGTAGATTAGGATTAAGTTAATTGTCGCCCATCCGGAAGAATTGTCTCGCCTCAAAATGAAGTTGCAGAATTTGGAGGCTGGTGAATGCAAATCCAAATAACATTTCATAGTAAGCAACAGAAAAGAGTAATTATGTAACACATCAAATATACAAATATGTATGTATACAGCTGTACTATGTCTAGTATAATGCCAGAGAATCTCCTCCCGGTTTTCTACACTTTCTGGGGCCTATCTCGCTCTAGTATATCCATTTACGCCTCAGCATACGATATACATTTCCTCATCGTGTCCATTGAGCCTATTCTCTTTCTTCCCCTTCCCCGATTGCCCAACATCCTTCCCTATATCACATTCTTGAGCGACCCATCGCTCCTTGTTACTTCCTCTAGCCACTTACTCCGCCGATCCCGAATTACAGTAATATAATATAGCGTAGATAGTTCATTTTCTATGTTTGATTCTTCCGTCAACGTTTTTGGAATGAATTGTATGTATGGGAAAAATTGCTACAGTTAATTCTAATGTAAATAATCCGGTTGAGATTTTGTACTCTTTCGTCCATATTTCGTAAAATACATTTGAACATTATTCATTATTTTTTCATGGTGGGCCTTAAAGATAAAATCATGTGCGGTGGGAAACTGGAAATATTAGCGAATCCAGTAAATTTGTTTCTCTTCGCTTGTGATTGCAAATGATCTGGCAAATTGGGGAAGATTTTTAGTGTGTCCGCCGCGCTCGCCGTGGATTTTCGCCGTAAATATGCTAATTTCACGCATAATTAGAGCGTATTGAGGTGAAAAATTAATTATTATTTGACAAATCAGCGAAATGGTGCGCGAGGCAATATCTGCTTTAGCATTATTTCGCCATTTTTGAATTGCCTCTCTATTTGTATCCTTTCGTAATTCGAAATGACTTAATTACATAGGACTCGTTTGCACGGCATGGCTTCATGTGTCGATTCTTGTTATTACAGTTTTTCTCGTTCGGCCCGCATGCATTTCATTATATTGAATATGGTAAAAAGAGCACTTTTAGGTGATCAGGGAATTCATTAAAGGCCACAAAAGGATGTCTGGACACGTAGCTAATGAGTGTTGCATCAAATGGATTTTGTAAACTAAAAGCTTTCGATAAAACGCATACGGAATATTTCCCCTCTCGACCTTTTGATCTCTCATTTGATATCACTTTCGAACTTGTTTTTATGTATTTATTTTTTTTTACCTTTTCTCGCGTTTTAATTTCGCGTTCTCTTGTGAATAAAGCATTCAAACGGATTTTCATTTTTGTGCCCCGCGAAATTATCACCTCACGTCTCCTTTTTATTGCTTCATTTTTTATTACTAATAGGAAAAAAACATGTAAATAATATGTCTGCGGTATTCAGGAATATGTGCCTGATTCCTAACGCCGTTCGAACTTCGTATGCGTAAATATCTGAACTATCTTCATCCAAACCCTGATTCATATTAAATGCACCTTTGATATGTTTACCAATTTTTTTCTCTGTTCTCCTCTGGAAGTAAATTATAATTATCGCTTACGAACGAGATGATTACGACTTCCTCAAAGCTTTGATATTCCCCTTTTACCATAATAGTACACTTTTCAGTTTCTGAGACTTCAGAACTCTTCATGCCTTACTGTATACTTCATACCTTTAGTAGCTGTTGAATATATTAATTTATCGTAAAATTTTCTCTTTGTTTTTTGTTGGATTTCCATGTTGTGGTATGCCCAATGCTTAGCTGGTTTATCATGATAAGAACCTGAAAATGTATCAATCCACAGCTTGAAGTCGCGTGCCATCATTTGCCCGAGGATTACTCCTAAAGGTTTTTAGTGAGTTAGCCGTGAAAATTTGCCAAATAATGCTTTCGCTTTGCGGTTAAATAGATACCGACTGCTGCAAAATAGGTAGCTATGATCGCAGTTTTGTTCAAGAATACCAATATTCAAATATGTATTCTCTTTTTGAGGGAAGGAACTTAGAAAAAAATCTGCTTCTCGTTTCCACTGACGTTCTTAATTTACTTAATTTAAAAGCTACTCATTTTTTTGCGTTCATTAATGGTGTTTTTCCCTTGTTTTTAACAAATTGAACGTTAATGGTGAGGCGGTCCCTCTACTTTCAATGATTCGGATATAACTGTTCTTGATCCTAAATCACTTTTTACTCAGCGAATTGCGGATTCAATATTTTTCCAATAAGAAATAACTTTTGTATGTGTGTTACTTTATTTTTCCTGGCTTGTTAGAGTCATTCCCTTGCTTGATTTTTTAAAATTTTAAATTTAATGTTGATCAGGGTTAGTCTATCTTTTCCCCTTATGAAAAATATAATTTTAAGGTTTTGACATCAGGCCTCTCCAACATTGATCTAATTCACTCTTGTCAAGCACTGAGGGAATTTTTCCCTTCGCAAATCACTTATTGCCTCGGTTAAACGCCATCATCTCCCACTTTCAATGTTGGTGAGTTCATTCCTTTCATTTCCAATCGTGTTTCGTTTTTCTTATTCCCTCACGAATTCCTCCATATCTGTCTCACACTCGCTCTCTCCTCCGTCTCCGGCCTCTTCTCCACTCCGCTCGCTGACCGCTCATTTCCACCCACTCGTCTCATCCGCTGCCACTCCCAAACGGCTTTTATTTCGTCCCCCCCTCCGACCCCCCGCTGAATCCCGCCAACCCCTGACCATTCTCTTCTTTTAACCCTTCCATTCTCCGCGCTTCCACTCCCCCGTCCTCATTCAACCCCCTCCTCCTCTTCTCCATCCATCCATCCCTCCCACCCGCCCACCCCTTCAACACCTACCCCCTCTTCATGCCAACCCCACCGACCAGCCCAGCCCTCGCGGTACTCGGGTTCTCCCCCGTTTGCCTCGTTAATGCAATTAACGAACGTTGTTTCCAAATGGGTAAGAGGACGGCAGTACGTAATTGTGGGTGGGGTGGAAGGGAAGCGAGTTAAGGCAGCTCTCGGGAGGTTTGGTAGTGTGTGTGGGAGGGGTGACGGTTGGAGAGTGAGTGTGGGAGTGGTCGACTTGACGAGCAGGGCGGAGGCAGTGGAGGAGGACGATGGAGAGATGAGGGCGGTTCAAGGGTGCGGAGTGGGAAAGTGAAGGAAGAGAGGAGGAATGATAAAGAGGAAGCGAAAGAGAAGAGAGGAAGGTCACGGAGAGACAATAGCGGAGGCACGAGGCGACTGGAGATGGACATGAGAGACGATTGAAGGAAAGGGGGCCAAGAGTAGTGCACTGTGTGACTGCAGTGAGGAGATAATGTGGGTGAGAAAAATGAACAATGAAGAGGAGGACAGGGAGGAAGAAGGAAGAGGAAAGTAATAGAGGGACGATACTGGAGGTACGAGATGGACATGAAAGGCGAATGAAGGAAAGGGGGCCCAAAGTGATGCACTGTGGGACTGCTGTGAGGAGATAATGTGGGTGAGAAAAGGGAACATTAAATGGAAGGATAGGGAGGAAGAAGGAAGAGTAAGGTCACAGAGGGACGATACTGAAGGTACGATACGACTGGAGATGGACATTAGAGAGGATTGAAGGAAAGGGGGCCAAGAGTAATGCACCGTGGGACTTCAGTGAGGAGATAAAGTGGATGAGAATGAGGAATGATAAAAAGAGGAATAAAGAGGAGGAGAGAGATGGAGAATTAAGGGAATAGTCATCGAGAGACGATAGTGGAGACGCGATGTGGCGAGAGATGGATATGGGGTGAGTGAAGGAAAGGAGGCCTAGAATAATGCACTGTGGGACTCTTTTCCGCGGGAGGCTATCAAAAGCTTAAAAAAGGCGATGGAATGGGAGGGAGACTTCGTTATTCGCCTTCATTTTCCTCACTGCCCCCCCTGGGCGTGTATTAATGATCCCGCCGCGACCTCCCCCTTAAGGTTTCTCACCCTCATTCACTTTGTTATCCTTTCCTGATTTCTTAACCCTTTTCCCTCTCAGATCCTTCATATTCAAGTTGTAGTCGTTTACGTTAGAAGCCGAATCCTGATTTAGTTCTTGTTACCACTTGAATTTGATTTTGTTTCTCGCGTTCGCGGTTTGGATATTTTTACCACAGAACATTTTAAGGTTATGCAAATGATTTACATTATCCGAGGAAAATCAGAGATAGCGATGGATAAGATTTCTGGATTAGAAACTGTCACGTTATTTTGTTTTAATTTGTGGAATGCAGCTATCCTCCTTTCTTCAAATGTCATCCTTTAAGTTTAGTGTGTATTAATGTAAAATTTTGTTGATATATAATGAAAAAGCGTACCTCCCAGAGTGAAAGGGCAAATGATTTCTTCTACAAACATAAATCCCATTGGAATGGCGCACTTTACGCCACGGGGATCGGGTTGGTGTGGTGGCTAGAGTACTGGCTAATCATACGGACGGCCAGGGATCAAATCCCTGCAGAGGAGGATGTTTTTCAGAGGAAACTCGATCGTTATTTGAGTGTCTTGTGGAGGGCACTTCAATTGCAGTACTCCGCCTGTCGGATGAGACGTTAAACCGTGGTTCCCTTGGCGCCAGGATAATGCCGACGCCGGGTTTCTATCCACCCTTCCTCCCTTACCTGTCCCCTAAGGCGCAAATGCCCTTAGCTGTCGGTCGCCTCCCCAAATATCCAATCCATCCAAGTAGGGATTTTTTCCTTCTTTTTTCACATATCCGCATTTCACGTCAGACCTCACCTTTACGAACTCCCGTCCACTCTCCCAATCGGTACTATACTAGAGTCTCTAATTGGAATATTTTAACTTGATGAGTATACTTAAGATTTGAAACTTTAGTCGGAAAATGTAAAAGTGCAAAAACAGCACGCATTCATTTGTTCATCATGAACATGAAAAAATTTCAAAAAGAGATGCCTCAAATTCAAAGCTGTCGGTTGCCTCCCCAAATATCCAATCCTATCCAACTTTACGCCAAACTTTGGCATACTAATGTGCATTTCAATGGTATATTACTAAGGATATTACGAGCAGGAACCTATGCAGGGGCAGGAACCTACGTCTTTTAATTAAGATGCCCGCTGTTACCACGAAGTCAGGCGTAATACCTTTCGTTTTTGCTGGTATTCGAACTTGCAGATCGTTACGGCACTATTTTACTATCTGAATCCTTCTCGTTTAGAAAAACGCTGTCTGCGTTCTGTTTTTATTGTTGTTCCTCAGTTTTAATATGCGCATTTTTCTCACACAAATTTAGTATATTTTTTTTGCATTCGTGCACTTTGAGTTTTGTTAAATTAAAAATGAAACAATGTAAGATGAGCCCTAGTTATGTTTTACTTTTGTTCTTTGTCTAACGGTGATTTTAAGATCGTATCTTGGTCCGCAAAATGGATTTTCGTTATTTTAAAGCAAAATCGCAGAATCAACGAAGAGAATACTAAGAGTTACAGAATATTATACGAGACCATTGCTCGTTAATCGTCTGTTTTTCGCTGCACAAGTTAATTGTCGCACATTAACGCTGCATACCAAATTCTTCTATGTGGAGTAGAGTTTACTGATGGTGAATCTATTATTTTCTATTTTGACGATAAATGTATCATCTAAATCTACGTCTACTTATTACCCTGCAAGCCACTACAAGGGTGTTTGGTATGGTTGACGAAATTAGAAAGAAATTATGGAAAATGAGACCTGATGAATTTTTAGTTGTAATTTTTTGGTCTAACCGTCATTTTTCAAAAAAAACCTGTTGTTTTTTTTGCTCTTGGTGGTCAATTGGACTGGGAATGCCTAATTGACGGAATCGGCGAAAAGATGAATACCGACTGTTAAGACTTATTATACGATACCATTTCTTATTTATCGTCAATTTTTATTAAAGTCAAGTCTCCATTAGCGAACACCTCGTCAGACGGTCAGTTTTTCAATCACCGGCTGTAGAACACGGAAACTTAAGGAAATAATACCTCCAAATAGCGGACAGTCTCAATGACGGACGTGGACAACAGAAAAGAAACACTTTTCCTTCAACTACCTCCATTAACGGATACTCGCGGCGAGCTATTCAATAAAAAAGTCTCCTATCATGAACAATAAACCTCATTTCTTGAAGAAATTCAGAAGCTTTTCCAGACCAAAGCCTAACTTAGCAGTTCGGGTATAATCTATTGTCCGTCATCGAGTTAGTAATCCTGCCTGCTCCCTTTTCCCTCGGGAATAATCATGATGCACCTAAAACTCCACTTTCTCCAGCGAGACATTGTAGAACAGCATATTTAACAATGATACTCAAACGATATCGTACTGTCTACCAAATTTATTTCAAACTCTTACTACACGCGTTTCAACTGTATGGCAGTTAGTCATACCTGATTATGACTGCTAAACAGTTGAAACACGTGTTGTAAGAGTTTGAAATAAATTTGGTAGACAGTACGATATCGTTTGAGTATTATTGTGTGATGCACATTTTTTGCTGCGGGATTATTTCGGCTACTGTAATAAATCCAATTTAAACGCTAAAAGGCATGTATTGCCACTTTTCCAGGGGCCACGTTTTCGACTTTTGTTTCGATGGCAATGAGTTACTAGCTGCTCTATGGATTAGAAATGAAACGATTTCATTCCATATTTTTTGTTGCAATGTGTAATTTTTCAATTGTAAGACATGAAAGATAAATGTAATATATTATCGTCTTTATATTTTAATGTACCGGCGTAGTTACTGCATAGAGAAGCGTGTCGTAATTTCGGTCCCCTCTGAATAGCGGACACCTCTCAATGGCGGACGATTTTTCCGGGCCCAAAAGTTTACGCTATTGGAATGTTTGACTGTATCTGTTCTTGTCCCCTACGCGAATTTCCATTTTCCTTACTTCTGAACGCACAGTTCTTTTGCCATGCATGAATAACAGTAACTGATCGTCTAGCTATTTTTTTCAACGTTAAAGTGGATAGCTTTGGTTGACGATCCCATGTTTTGGAGATTCCTCCAACATCTTTCGAGGCCATGCAGTCATGGGAATATGAATTTATGACTCTGCAGTGCAGTGTCCAAAGGCATAACAGTATCCATTCCCCCCTCATCCCCCCCCTCCCGCAATCTCGTGCGGGCATGGGTACGGACCGATCCGGGCAATTGTTTTAAAAGCCTCTCTCCCCACTCCACCCTGTATCGAGATTCGCGCTACTCTGCTTAACATCTCCATGGTAGAACTGAGCGAATGGATTTCGCGATGGAGCTGGAAAACCTCCCTTCCCTTCCGGTGGGGAATGGATAAAAAGATTGGCTTACTGACGGCGTAACTAGAGTCGGGAGTAAGGCTGGGCGGTATTTGAATCCCAATATCAATATGCAATATTTTAAAACATTGAAAATATGTTTGTTGGCCCCGGTAGCGGCGGGGTTAAGTCCTAGCATGCTAATCCAAGGGTCGCGGGTTCGAGTTCCGCCTGGGTAGAATTTTATCTACCCAGGACATGGGTGTTTGTGTCTCGTCCGTTGTTACTGTTATTCACCCGACGAAAATTGGCCCATTTTGCTGTATTCGGGATCGTGATGATAAATAAATAAAATGGACCTATACCAATCTACTGTATTGGACTATTTAATATTGGAAAATATCGGCATATTGGAAATATTGTTATATTGGTAATAATGATAAAATGAAATATTGGAAAATATTGAGCATAGCAATATTGACAGGTAAAATTAATAGGTAAAAAAACTGGGACAGAAGTGTATTAGATCCGAGGGAGGTTACTTCGAAAAAGGGACTTTATTAACTATGTAAAAGTCTGTTAATAAAACAAGAAAACCAATGTAAGCCTCTTTTCCCCAGTTATTGCTATGAATAATGGTGGAAAAGGAAGTACTGCACTGAGTGCCACGCACGCCGTCTGTTTTCAAAGATCAAGGCGCTCTCCGACCACCCACCTCGCCGGGTTCCAATATTCAATACTTGAATTCTTTACTTTGGTAATCCAATTGCAAATATTGGTTCTTCAATATACAATATTCCAATTACAAGGATTGGTTTTTCCGACCACCAATATCCAATACAGGATATAGGTATCGATCGTTCCACAATTGTGATTTTGGAATCTCAATATTTAAAAAAATATTGATGTTGGAACCAATATATTGGAAAACCGCCCATTCCTATCACCAGCAGCCGCCTCGTAGGATCCTGTGTCAGCAGTTTCCCACGGACTGCAGATTGCCAAGGGCGACTCTAATACCCCTATCTAGGTAAAGCCTAGTTAGTTCAGTAGTATTAAGAAACCAGATAACGGCCTCCAAAGATGAGTCTCCACACTATAGCCGAGATACCCAATGTGCTCATTTCAGTAATCTTAATGACCACAGATCATTCCTCCCTAGGAGAACTAATTAACAGATAACAGACAGGGAATTGGAGATTGAAGACTGAAACCCTGTGATGATCTTGATGGGATTTGTGAGGTGCTCACTGATGATGGATGAGGTGGAGGAGATGCAGAGAATCTGGGGATGGACCAATTCGTAGAGATGGTCTCGTTCTCGAAAAGTAGCTCGCATTCTTATTACTCTGCGGGCGAAATTGCGTTGGGCTCGTCGCCGGGGGTCGAAGCGGTGATATCTGTGCCGTGGGAACATCATGACCTCGTCAATTTTTTGCGACCGCATTGAGCTGGAGACTGGCTAGGAGAGGTATAAGAAGGTCGGGGTGTAACAGTGTACACCGCGGTAGGAACCGTACGACGTTAACTCTCTATGGGCGGAAATACGAAACAGCATAAAAAAATACTGCTACCATATTAGTTTTAAAAAAATGTTAGTTAACCAATTAAAAAAATGCAATTCATTTAATAATAACATTTATTTTTGAAATGTGACGTATTTGTACCGTATATATTTAATTTAAAATAATATTTACACAAGGTATACTTGAACAATGCCTTCATAACGCACTCTTTTTAAACTTATACCAATTTTTTCTTCATATGGCAGCTGAAACTATGTATTTCAGAGCTCCACCAGGCACATCATCGTCAGTGAATGGCGTCACACATTCACTTATTCAAATTGTTAGACAAACGGCCGAAGGAGACGCAACTTTCCACGCGCTTATTCCGAAGCGTTACAATTCTATCTGGTGCAGCAACTAAATGGAAAACCCTCACAGAAAGCAGGTATTTCAATGATTTTGAAACGTAACATATTTGAATCGCTCGTCAATAGAGGGTTAACATGCGAAACGGTGAGCATAGGGAATATTCATTAGGACATTTGAAACGGTGCTTCCTTGAAATACATGGGTATCTTCGAAGTACCAAGCTACTTCAAGGGCGCACGGCACGGAGTTGTACCACGCCAGGCATGCAATGCTGGTTCTTGTTCAGGGTCTGGCCCCACTACATTCCCCCGCCGCCGCTTAGCAGCGACGAAAAAGCAGTCAGGAGAACAATTCAGGGTCTAAGTCAGAAAGTCGGAGAGTGATAATTTGGTAAAAATACGTACAAGTAGTCAAGGTACAAGTACTGATTACTGACACAAATGCCAGTAATTCATGAGTGCTAATAGATATTGATTCATTCAAAAATCATAATCATGCATGCCATCAGTGGCAAATATGTTTCTTGGGTCCACGAGAATAATCACTGTGACATTATAATATGCAATTTGCAATATTTTGAACTCCATTCGTAGAGATGAAGGATTCTCATTGATGAAAGCGCTAAGAGTTGCAGAAATATATGTCGCTCGCTTCATGGCAGTCACTTATTTTTCGACAAATTCGCGTTTCATCCGCAGTCGAAATTGTTTTTTGAAAATGCCTGCCGGCCCCGGTGGCGGCGGGGTATAGTCCTCGCCTGTTAAACCGAGGGTCGCGGGTTCGAGTTCCGCCTGGGTGGATTTTTCACCACCCAGGGCATGGATGTATGTCAAGTTCTGTTGGTCCGGTCCCTGGAAAACCTGATGACAGGCTCAGCAGCCTATCGGGGTTCCGGGGACATAAGGGCCAACAGAATCGTCCGGCAAGAAAAAAAAATATACAAAAAATATAAACAATACGAAAATGAAAATGAAAAAAAACCTTGATAATGACGGAACACACAACAATATGTGATTAGGATCACTGGAATTTACAGAGATGCTATAGTATTCTAAGTACATGACATATAAATAATGCAACATGAACCTTTTTGCTGGAAATGAATCTAATGTGAATTTATAAAATTGTTGTTTAACATGCTAACATACACTAACATGGCTACTGACACTGATAAGGACTGCCAGTGTTACTTATTTGTGCATATTACGAGATATTGCGAAAGTCATCACACAAATGCCATACCTACACTGTGGGTGGTGTATACGTAAAATATTCAGATTTTATAATAATATGAAAACTATTTTTATAAGCTAAAATGTACAATACTCACCCACAGTATCAATCCTTATTCCATAGGCCCGTGCAAATAGATTTGCTTTAAGTAGCTAAGTCCTAAAATATTAGAGCGTCAATGTTTATAGACTAAGACTTGAAGGAGGACTGGGGAGAGCTCCACTAGAATATACTGGGCGAAAACATAATCATATACCTTACGGTAGCTGTTTAAATTGTGCAATTTCTTGCTTCCTATGCAGAATGGTTCTCGGCCGTGGTATGCAGCCTCCTGAAAGCCCGATTTACCCGGGACTTGTATTTGCGTAATATTACGTCTGTGCGAAGATGCAATTCAAAGTGCGTCGCGCGAAGGGGGGGAACTATAAGACCGCATGCAAGAATGCACGAACGCGAGATGGCAAAATAGCGCCACCGTTCTAAATCAATATTTATTCCTCGCCAGATTGTCATCATTCAGTTTTTAATTGTGTGACTTCGTGCACTGTGTAAAGCTGTGGTTAAGGTAGTTTGAGCGTGATTGTTCCCTAGTCATAATGGAGACCGTATTCGAACTATACGTTTTGATTTCAGCAGCTGTAGGAAGCATGAAAAAAATATTGCATTATTAATGGTGGAATAATATACTTTTACACGACTGAAGTTCGAATAAATCAAATAAAAATATAAGTCTTTGACTCATTTTCTTCGCGCTACACGTTTAAAACTCCTTCAGAACGGACGGTTTTTTGTGATTCTGAAAAAAAGCTGCAGTAACATTAAGGTTTATTTTCAAAAATGGTCGAGAAAACATACAAACTACATGCTGTTAATTTTTTGACGACATCTAGGTGTTAGAAATTCCTCATTTTTATAAATTAGGTCTCTCAAGCGTGCATAAACGTACCATTTCCCATGTAAAAGGGCTGATAATTTCTGGCAAAAATCTCGGGCAGTAGTTCGATAAGGGGCTGATATTTTGGTATCTTTATAAGGGTGAGATATTTATCATTAAAATGAGACCGAATTCATTGATTTCTAGGTGAAATGATATTTTGCTCAAATTACCTTAATAGCGGAGGCCGTAATGTCGGAAAAAAGTCGACTAGTGGGGTTATATGACGTGTGTATTCGGGGTTTAGAGTGTAGTTTTCTCCCCGACGACTCGATGAGGCTTCGTAAGTGGTTCCGTGGGAAAGGCGTAGTCGAGTCGGGGGCGGAAGACACAGTAGGTTGTGGAATGCGTCATAGCTGGTAAAAGAGAGAGCGGAAATGTTTTGAAAAATGTTTTTTGTTTCCGTTGATTTTTTATAATTTCCTTGCTCTTGGATTTTTCTTGCATCTCAAGAGTTCGTTGATCATTAATATTGTCTATAGCTCCACGTTATTGACTTGTTTTTGCTATCCGTTTTTGTTTTTCAAGGTTTTTCAAAGCCTTGCAATTTTGTTCATGGAGTCCGTTTTACACGGGGCACGTATTTGCACTACCTTATGTGTGTGCGAACGTGCGTTTCAAATTGCGTCGTTTTGAGCTGAAAATTGCGGGAATACATGCGCGAATGCATGGACGGGACATGATAAAATAGCTCCTGCTCTAATTAAATTGTTATTGCACGTCAGATTGAGAAAAACATGCTGTTTTAAACTGTGCACTTTCTTGCATCGTGTAAAACGGGGTTAGTTTTGGGTTGATGTTTTTTTCCTATAATTTTTGCGAGGGTGTGCAAGTGTTAGCTATTTTATATTTATTTTTAATACGCCCTGCATCATTTGGAAGATAACTGATGGCCATCATTGATCAGCCCTGAAGATGATGGGAAGGTCTCTCTTCGAAACGTCTGTCACCGTGAAAGACCTGGCCCGATAAGGAGCGCGATAACTCTTTGCATCAGATATTCGCGGGGAAAACATCAAATCTTTGGGGTTTAGAGTGTAGTTTTCTCCCAGACGACTCGATGAGGCTTCGTAAGTGGTTCCGTGGGAAAGGCGTAGTCGAGGTGTCTTGTAGTCTTGTAGTTTTCTAGTCTTGAGCATATTTTTGTGTTTTTCACTGATGAAGTCGGTGAGATCTGCAGACAGCAAAGTGCTGTTTGGCCAGTCAGCCTAGGATTTAAGCCAAAGTTGAACCAATAAAAATCATTCTTGATTAATTAAAACTCCTAGTACTCTTTCACATATTTCATCTCTCAAACTTAATCCGTGGACGATTACTGATTGTTTTTATTCATCATGAGTATTGACAACTTTCACCAAGTCCAGCCTGGTGTATTTTTAAAAAAACTACGGAACTAGTCGCGCAGTAACTTAAACGGAGTCTCCCGCTAGTGATCACACAATTGTGTGAAATTTACAGTGGAAAAATCATTCGCCTGGACTGGGAATCGAAGTCAGATCCCTCACAGTGGAAGAGGACGTCTGGGTAGCTTAGTTGGAACACTCGGCGCGAAATCGAGGGATCTGGGTTCCATTCCCAGTCCAGGCGAATGATTTTTGCACTGTGAATTTCACACAACAGCCTATTATAGTTATATTTATGTAATATAAATTAATTTTTTATGCCAGTTTTCCAGTTTGTTTTGACGTCGTCATTTTTAGATTTTCCAGGCTGAATTGTATTTGTTTCGCGGTATAAATCGGTCTATAAGTAGCTTAGTTTTGAATGAAATTGAATACAAGGAAGAACATAATGTAAGAGAAACAATTGCACTTTTCCACAAATTGCTATAATGCGTACAACGCGTTTCGGCTCACAGAGCCATCATCAGGTACAAGTCTTGTACCTGATGTAGTCAACTTCCACGATATCTCGCCTGAATCTGTTGAATTTACAAGGAAGAACGATCCTCGCCTTGGCTCCACCATTCATTTAGTTTAGTTCTTTGTTTGAAGTTAGGTGTTCTCTGTGTCTGTTCGTCAATTTACCGAGGGAAACCCTGGATTCACCTTCCGTACTTTATTATTTTCAAGGAGTCGCTCCTAAATGAGAATTTATGTTTACTCTCGGATTTTAATACCTTTGGAAAAATAAATGAATGCGATTTTATGCCACTGCGACAATTACCAGCTTATACCTTCCCGCCGCGTTCAATAGAATTCCTCTCTCCTGCCCGTCATTATATCCCACCCTTTTTTTGCCCAAAATTTAATTTTATCATTTTTGCATCGCCAGGCTATCTTTCTTTTTCGCTTTATTCCGTTGAACTTCGTCCATTCGTTCTCGTTCCATCCCCGTTTATGTTTTTTATTCTACATTATTCCCTCCTGGACATCGGCCTCAGGTAGGTGGTGTTGCGGAAACTGACCCACCACCCTCCTCTTCCCAGCATTCCCCTCTTCCATGCCCCTTTTCCACCCTCTCCGGCATCCCTGCAGTACCGTCCTCACATCTACCCCAACCTCCACGCTTTTTCCCTCCCCATTCATTCTTCTCCCCCCGCCTTTCAACCCCCCACGCGTATTCGTCTCTTCTCTCCCCCGACTTCAGCATTTTGGTCCACGGGATTTCGCCGGCCGGCGCGCTCAGGGAGCGGAAAATGCGACTCATATGTTGGGCGGGTGGGAGAGACCCACGGACTGGTCCGCTCTACATGCGACTCCCCGCTATTAACTCATTAGAACTCAAAACGCTCTCCTCCTCTCCTCTCACTATATTTTTTTTCCATTTTCCTCCCCTCTGCCATCCTAACTCATTCTCTCCTTTCTCCTCTTCTTCTTCATCCCTCTTCTTCGCGTGTATTTCGTTTTTTTCTTGTTTTTTCGTGTTATTTTTTTTCACACTCCATACCCCGTGAGAAAAAAATGTTTGGTTTACTTTTCTACGTCTTTTTTTCTTCCTCTTCCACTTCTTCCTCCTCTTCTTTTTCTTCCTCCTCGTCTTCGCGTGAGTTTCGTTCCTTTCTTTTTTTTTCGCGTTATTTTTTTCACACTCCATACCCCGTGAGAGAAAAAATGTATAATTTACTTTTTTTTCTTCTTCCTCCTCCTCTTCTTCTTCCTCCTCCTCATCTTCTTCTTCCTCACCTTCGCGTGAGCTTCGTTCCGTTCTTGTTTTGTCGCGTTGTTTGTTTCACACTCCATGCCCCGTGGGAGAAAATAATGTTTATTTTACTATTTTCAGTCTTTTTTCTTCTTCCTCCTGTTCTTCTTCTTCCTCCTCCTCTTCTTCTTCTTCCTCCTCTTCTTCTTCCTCCTCTTCTTCTTCCTCCTCTTCTTCTTCCTCCTCTTCTTCGAGTGAGTTTCGTTCCTTTCTAGTTTTGTCGCGATAGTTTTTTTACACTTTATACCACGTGATAAAAATGTTAATTTTTACATTTTTTAAATCTTGTTTTTCTTCCTCCTCCTCCTCCTTCATGCCAACCTTCTCGCATCCCAGGGAGGGAGAGAGATGAAAAACGCGCGTTGGAATAAAGGCTGACACCTGGGGATCTTTATACAAACGTTTATCGTCCTGCGGGCCTTGGTCGAAATTGCCTCCCAACTCCGCATAGGCACTTTTTAACACATTTTTCTCCTCTCTTGTGCGTTTTTTTTCGTTTTTTTTAACCCCCCCCCTTTTCGGTGCAGATTCTGCGACACCTTTTATGAATGTATATATATTTTTTTAAATTAATCATTCTGCCGCGTTTTCAATTCCTCCCCTACCTTCCCGTTTATTTTTTACATTATTTTGTTCCCGGCGAAAAAGTTGCTCCGTTGGTTTTTATGACGAATTGCGATCTTTGCGAATCGCTGTCCCGTTGGGAAGTTTTGGCCATTGTGCCTCGCAGATAATCTATCGTTCGCAGCTGAATGCACGCGTGGGTCTTCTTCCCGCTGAAGCTCAAGGATTACCCAAAACTTGGCTTTCGCATCCTGCTTCTTACGTGAGCCAATTTTTGTTTTGGTTGAAGTTTGTTTTTAGCCTAGGGATTGGAGGCTTATATTTGCTTGGGCTTCACCGGTGAGGCATTTTGTTGCGTAACGGCCTTTAATCATTTTTTCACTCATTAGTGTTGCAAGTTAGCAATCGCCCTAATGTTAATCACCGAGGATGTTTGCTCATCTTTTGAAATATTACTCGTAGAGTAACATGTTTCTTAATTTTTTTAGGGCTTGTGAAGTATTCTGTGGTTCCATGCCTGATGTAAAATCGGTACAAAAAAGGACAGTGCTTCATAAGTGGGTGGTGATTTTATTTTCGGTATAGATTTGAAGTTATCTTTCTTTGGATTTGAGGTTCAAACTTTTTACGGAGATGATTTTTTTTTAAAGGAAAATCTTCCTCGATTGCATTTTCGTCAGAAAGGTTAAAATTATTGTGTATTATGCAGCCTTGATAGGAATCATGCTGTAGTTTTAAAACACCCGTAGCCTAAATCGTATTATGTGCTGATTTCTTTTTTTTCATGCTCTCTCAGTTTTGAGTCTTTACCCTCGTGTGCGATGAAGGAATTGCAATTTTTTTCTTTTTTTTTGGAAATCATTGCCGAACTTTGGCCTGTTCAAGAAATTACACGCGTAGGCGAAGGTTTTAGTGATTCAATCAGTCTGCATGCAGTTTGATGGTGTTTCTAGTTATTTTCTGTAAAAATGCCTGTTGTAATTTAGCCTCCCAACCGAAAAAAATGAATCGGTGAATTCAGCGTTTGCCCAAATGAGGATTTCGCGTGAGTTAGTTAGTGAAAATTTATAGCGATACACAGCATCCTTTCTTCTTAATTGTCTTTATGTGATTTTTTTTCTCCCATCTTTCGTACATTATAAATTTCCAATTTTATTCGGGCACCAGGTGTCCTTTAGATAAGGTTAACGTTCGATTTCAGCGGCGCGTTGTTTTTCTTGCCATTGACCCTCTAATTTTAACGGAGGCAGGGAGGTAAAGACATCTCTTTGAAGGTCTCACCTGTAGATATTCCTGCACTCATTCCTGTTTTTCACAATTTTTCTGTTGTTTTTCTTTTGACCGTTCAATTTCCCTCGTATTCCATCTCGTGGGGTAATCTCTCGGTTTTTCTTTCTCTTTTTTTCGTTTCCATGTTGTCTCATCGCCGTACGTTTCGCCCATACTTACGGATAGTTATAAGAGTTCTAAAAATATTACCATCATTAGCTGATACTTAAATATAATTAGAAGGATGATATCTCTTTCTATAGGTCAAGATTGATACTGACTTGGAAACGGTGGAAATCCTGGAAAGATCGTAGGGAATGGGAAATTAGGCTGGAAATTTGTTTTCACTGGTGAAACTTATTTTTTCAATAGCCAAGCCGTCTCATTTTAAGCTCTGATGTTGGTGTGGTAGTTTTATATGGAGCTGAAACTTGGACAATGACGGATAGACAGTGGAGTAGGGTAACAGCAGGAGAAGTGAAGTTTTTGAGATCAATGCTGGGGAAAACCAAACTAGACAGTGAGAAATACCAACATAAGGGGGCAATTAAAAGATAAAAGCATTAGACAAATAATAGTATACAATAGGATTAGACTAGATGACCCGAGCGATATTTCGCACAGTATGCAGCTTCTTCCTGTTTCTTCCTTCTTTCTTCCTGTTCTTCTACCTGTCGAATATTTCGCACATTATGCAGCTTCTTCCTGTTTCTTCCCACTTTCTCCCTGTTCTTCTACCTGTTTCTTCCCATGGACAATCATATGTTATTTATGTTTGTGTTAGAGATATATAACGTAAACGTAAACATTAAATGGTCACACTGATTGAATGTATAATGTAAATAATCTAACTAAACGAACTACTAATAGATGGCGCCTCCTACAGTCTTTTAAGCACGTAACCATTGCCAACATATTAGTTGATTATATTGTCAGCAGATGGAGTTGGATCATTTTTTTGATAAAAACTTTAAATTTAAACAATTTTTCTATTTTTCATCAATATCGGGGAACATAAGCTTTAAAACAATATTTGAATCATTAATTTTGATGAATAATTATGGCAGTTATGGCGTTGCGACAAAAAAACACCTTTGAGAAATAATATATACGGATGTGTGGAGTCGATATACCTCGAGCGAGTAATCGACATGGAAAAATCGAAACTTTTAAGTCAAATTTATGGGTAAATAGTGAAATTTGAGATTGAGATTGTATTTTTCGTCAGAATCCGGTGATTCAACGTTTAAAATGATACCTCATTTATCACTGTAGGTGCAGTATTAACGGAGCATGTACGGAATGACAGAAAAATACCTTTCTGTAATAATATATATGCTGATGGTTAGTACATGTTAAAAGAATGGAAGAAACAAGAATGCAAAATTAACGCTAAGCACAATAGAGGAAGGTAAAAGAGCGAGAGGAAGGCCGAGGAGCCGTTGGATTGAGGAAGTGAGTAGGGACGTGGGAGGCAAGAGGGTACCATTGGGATGAAGTTGTCCGACAAGAGCTATGGAACGATAGAGGGCAATGGAGAGGCTTAGTGAACTCCTAGACCCACGTTGAGTGAAACAGGATTTGGATATATATGTATTAGGCATGAGTCGATTCCACTTTTTTTCGATCCCGATTCCGATTCTTTCAAATCGATTCCCGATTCTCGATTTCGATTCCATCGATTCTTATTCCTAATAACAGGTGGGATATTGATATATCAGTACCGTACGACTATTATTTAAATTCAAGTATTGGCTGAAATCAAATAACAAAGACAATTAAGTCGCTCATAAAGTGTATTCATTAACAAATAGCAAATATATCCTCAGCTTATTAAGGTAGATAAATAGTACAAATTGATAGGCTACACCCAAAATTACTGAGACAAATATAATGTGATAAATGCAATTCGATTTGAATATTTATCCATCTGGAATCGATGGAATCGGAATCGACTTCAGGCAATCGATTCTCGATACCGGTTCTAATCCTGAGAATCGGTGGAATCGAGAATCGACATTTGGATTCGACTCATCCTTAGTATGTATGTTGGTGTGTGCAATCGGGAATTTTGGTAAATTGCTTGAATGAGATGGAGCTCTTATTTGGAATGAAGCAACCGAAAAATGATGCTCTAAAGTGAACTTTCCGGTCATATTATTAACACTCCATCTGAGGAAGATGACCTGTTTGTTTATCCTCTGATTGTGTACTAGGTTACTGGTCCCAAATCGTGATAACTTCATGTGTGGGTCAGGACTATCGAGAGGAAGGAGAATTGGAACACCTTTTTAATTATTAAGTGCCCATATGCCACTTGTAGGAATATTCTGAATTGAGGTTTTTTTTTAAACATGTCCTTTTCGAATTTATCACTGACTGTTTTCGCTATATGGTGCGTACTTTCTGTGTATAGTGGTATTTCCTCTTTCTGATTTCGCTAGCAATACTTAATCGCTTCTTTCCGCTAGTCCCTTAAAAAAAGTTGTTAATAAATTGTTATTGATCTTAGTTTTGTTTGAATGTATATGTCTATCTTCTGTGTTTGTTATACTGTGCCGCTGTAAATTGGCAAGTATGCTGTATGTGGACAAATTAAGTAAATAAATAAATAAAAATAATTTTCTTGTAGCTTTTTTAATTTCGCGCTCGCCAAATAATGGCTTTATTTCTCCCGGAAAAAATGAACATTTTGGCCAGGAACAGTGCAGGAATTTTCTTATTTCTTGGCTGTAGGAGACTGTGATTTAGATATGACAAATTCGTTGAATTTTATGCGTGGAGATGTACTTCTCAAGCTTTCTTGTGAGACAGATTTTTAGGATATCGGGACTAGCGACGGCATTATCGTTACGGGGTCACCGCACACAAGAGCAACAAAATTCCACCGTGGAGAAATAGTTCGCTCTGGCCGGCACTCGAGCGGGGATCCATCCATCCACTTAATACATGCATCCACATCTACATACTACACTGCGAGGCGCCATATGGGAAGGTGGCAGGGGGTGTTAGAACACCAGCCGTGTAAAGATGTAAGGCTTAATGAATAGAATATGTATTTAGTCATCGCTGTTTCATTTCCCTCAACCCCTTACCGTGTTCAACGCTTGTGCATCATTTTAAATTTGGATTTAATTTTCCCCGTGACGAGTTCCTATTTATACCACCTTTATACTCTGTAATACATCAGAAAGAGAGGTTGAGGTGTAGGGCAAAAGAGACGACGACAAGGAAGTATTCTATATCTACATACTACCATAGGTGTGTGGCAGAGGTGTGGCAGGGTGTGTTAGGACACCAGCCGTGTAAATATGTAAGAGATAAGGTTTTGGGAGGTGAAATGGTGACATGTATAATGGGAGTGTATTTAGTAGAGCTCAGTACCTATCTGTTCGGCAATGTATCTCTCTTATTTTAACGCTTCTGTCAGGCCTAGAGATGCAGAGAGGCATCATGATAATATACTTTGTGTCATTCTGAAACACACCAGTTTTGAATTTCTCAAGCGACCTTAGCATGGCGTGCAGCCTCGCGAGTCTCTAGGGGCTCCCACCTTAATCTTTCTAAAAGTTGTGAGACACTATATGTACGCTCGTGGCAGTTTTTAACGAGGCGCGCTGCGTTCCTTTGTATATTATGAATTGTTTTGGTTAAATCTATTTGACCAGGGTCCCAAATGCTCACGGAGTATTCGAGGTGTGGCCTAACCAGAGCAAAGTAGCATCTTTTTCATCCGAGGACCCTCCTATTATACGCTTAACAAAACCTAGTTTCCTTAATGCATAGACGGGGGAGGAGGACGCCTCGGCAAAGATACTCGGCTTGATGTCAATTGATCCGGGTTCGAGTCCCGGACAAGGCGAGTGATTTCTTCCTCAGTGGTATTCTGCACTTATTTGTAACAGGTTTAACTGCCGACTTGTCCCTCCCAATCCCCCCCACACCCGACCCGCTCCTCCAACTTCACCCTCCCCCCTTCCCCTTCTCCCGCGTTCAGTCCACTCGGCACTCACCAGTCACCACACGCTATAACACCCTCTATACCCTCGTCTCCTCCTTTTCCCGAAAAACGCCCAATGTCTACCCCACACATACCCTCTCCTCCCCCCCCCCGAAACCCATGCCGACCCTTACTCTCCCCACCCACCCCATCCCCCTCTCCACCCCCCCTCACACCACCACACATCTCCCTCACACATCCCTTCCTATTTCCCCGCCATATTGATTTTCCGTTGTAAGGTGGAGGGGGGTCATGATGGGGGGTGGTTTGAAGGGGGAACTTTTGTTTCGACGTGCGACCGACGTAAAAATGAGCACCGGCGTCTGTGTGTGTTCGTTGCCGGGGAGAGGAGGCGTTGTTGTTGCTGAGGTCTACGAGGAGAGAGAGGACACGTGTTTTATATAAGATTCAACCCACATGCCGGGGTCCCGGGTTCGATTCCCGGTTGTGGCATATTTTTTATTTCATTGACCTTTTCCTAAAATTAAAATCGATTTCATATATTTTCATTTTGACGATGAAGTACTCTATGTGGCTTAATAAATTAATGTTCTAAATGGTTGATTGCAAACACAGGTGTGAAAATCTTTGACAACTTTGTGCAATATCTAATCCTTTACCGACATGAATTTTCGTAATAGCGATTTGATGGGGTCTCATGTCTCTAAATTTCTTGGGGGGGATAGATTTTGTATTTGCTTTAATAAAAATCCGCCAAACTCTAGCGCAGCGGTTCTCAACCTGTGGGTCGCGACCCCTTTAGGGGTTGACCCACCCTTTCACAGGGGTAGCCTACGACCAATTGGAAAACACATATTTCCGATGTTCTTATGAAGTAGCAACGAAAATAATTTTATGTTTGTGGGTCACCACAACATGAGGAATTGTGTCTAAGGTTCGCGGCATTAGGAAGGTTGAGAATCACTGCTCTAGTGTATGGTTATGTGTGGTACGCGTAACGGCAAGGCTTTTTTTCCTAGCGTTTTGTTAGCGGACCGGCGTAAGGCCGACAGCCCTCACCTGCTGTGAACTCTACGACGATCGAGAGGAGACTGTTTTTCGTGCGGGTGAGAGTGTTTAAGTTTGCGGAGAGGTGCTCTTTTTATAGTTGTGTCCGTACGGGTCGTGGCTTCGCTCCCAACCAAAAATTCCATATCCTTTAAAAGGAGCAAATTTCCCCGAGCGCGTTCTCCCTAATCATATTGTCCAGATGCAGATGAAGAGGGTCGCTACAGATCTGGAAATCTTGAATAATCATGGTAAATGAGGAATTAGTGTGGAAATCAGGTTGTTCAAGTTAAAATCTGATTGTTTTCAATATGTAGGGAGTTTCTTTGTAAAGTGCCCTTTGTTGTTGAGTTTACAGTTTTTTTTAGCACCTTGCCCTAATGAGGTAGTAACGTTCTTTCTCGGTGCTAAGTAGTAAATTATTTTCCTTTTTCTGTTGCCAACTTAGACTCCACTTAGCTAACGTGGCAGAAAACTAATCCTAGCAAAACCTTTGCGAATCTTTGATGGTGAAATGGGAATACCACAAAGTTACCAACGCATAAGTTGAATTACTTCATTCCCAATCTAAAGAGAATCCTAGTTTCCCTAAACCGGCTGACCTGACTGCATCATTACCCCAATTGCAACTTCAATCATTTTCTCTCTGTACCCAGGGAAAGTTTCGTCGAGTGTATCACATCTCGATCATCATTATCATTGGTCAATCAATCCTAAGATTGATTGACTACAGTATTCTACCCTTCCCTATCTATTGCTCCCCTCCTGGTATCTCTTCCTATGTTTATTCCTCTTAATTTGGTCCATTAACTTATTCCTTGGTCTTCCACTGGGATATTTTCCCTCTATTTTACTTTTATTATGTTCTTCACAAACCCATTGTATCTTAGGGTGTGTCAAATCCATGTAGTTCTTATTCTCTGTATGATGTTCCATATGGTGCTTTCCTCTTCTGTATGCTTCACTATTTCTTATTTTGTTCGTCCATTTTATCTTCAGCATCCTCCTCCAGAACCAGATTTCGAGGGCTTCTATTCTGTTCTGGTTTGCTTTTCCAATGGTAGCTCTTCTCTCTTTCTAGTACTTCTTGATATTCATCGTCATTTTCAATCACTTTATTCCCATTTCGCGCATAGATTAGATTCTTGGACGTTCACCCACAGTTTTCCCATTTGATCTCAAAAGTAAATCCCCAAAAATTTCCCTAATTCAATGCCGATTTTTTTCCGTGACGGATAGTTAAGCATGAGGACTGAACACACTCCTATTTCTTCCCTAATGTAGTTCGACACTTTTCACGACCAAGTTGTTTATCCCCGACCCCGATCTCATTATGCCTTCAAAGGCTCTTAGCTGAGATTGCGTCGGAGTCGAGACTATCTTCTGCTGACGAGTTCAGTGGAAATTAGTTCGGAAAGAGGATTTCGGCGACGGTTTTTGTTTATTTCTGAGCATGCTATTTCAGGGAAAAAAAGACAGTGCATAAACGGCAATATCGTTCTCAAAAACCCACAACCCGATCTCAGAGGGGAAAATCTGAAACTTTTGACGTCGCATCAAAAAATGATAATTTTCCCTGAGACATTTGTCGAAGTTGGCGAATCTGTAAGCCTCATTTTTCTTGACAGCATTTCTGCATCTACATACTTTTCTGTAAGCGGCCTGGAAGGTCTGTGGGAAATCAGCCGAGGAATGGGAGGAAATAAGGGAAAAAGAGAGGGGAGTAAACAGTGGTGAATCTTATGTCAGTCATATTAGTGTTACGCTGATTTTGTTATAACCTCTAATGATCCGTGGAAATATTAAATTCTTATACGAATGAGTTCAACTCAGAGTGCAGTGAAATTAGTGCAAGTGGATTCTTTCTCCTATCTCGGAAGTACCATCACGTGGGACGGACGCAATTCAACGCACAACAAGCGGAAAATAGCCCGTAATGACGTTGTTTTAGAATGTTGGATTGAATGAGATGAAAGGTAATATTACCAACTTTTTACATGGTTTCCTATAAAAAGTTTAATTTGTATGAAAGATGAATTGGTAATTAGACCGCAAGCAGCAGTAGATGACTTTTTGGGGTGTTATGAAGAACATCGTATCTTTTAGCGATAGGAGCAAAGGATCGAAATTAATGACGGACCGAAAGGACGGACGGACCAAACGAATTACATAATGAACGAGTGACCGAAAAGAACGAATGACCGAAAGGAACGACGGACCGAAAACAACGAGTGACCGATAGGAACGAATGACCGAAAGTAACGAATGATCGTAAGGAACGACGGACCGAAAGGAACGAATGACCGAAAGGAACGAATGACCGAAAGGAACGAATGACCGAAAACAACGAGTGAGCGAAAGGAACAAATGACCGAAAGAACGAGTAAACTAAAGGAACGGCGGACCGAAAAGAACGAATGACCGAAAAGAACGAGTGAGCGAAAGGAACGAATGACCGAAAAGAACGAGTGAGCGAAAGGAACGAATGACCGAAAAGAACGAATGACCGTAAGGAACGAATGACCGAAAGGAACGAAGGACAGAAAGGAACGAATGACCGAAAGTAACGAATGACGGAAAGGAACGAATGACCGAAAGAACGAGTAACCGAAAGGAACGGTGGACCGAAAAGAACGAATGACCGAAAAGAACGAATGACCGTAAGGAACGAGTGACCGAAAGGAACGTCTGTCCGAAAGGAACGAAGGACAGAAAGGAACGGTCGTACCACAGGCGCCGGTCCTCGGTCCTTCCGTTCAATCCATGGACCCGTTCGTTCGCGAACCACCAACCTATACGTTGAATGTCCCTCCTCCCAACGCCCCCCCCCCCTCACATGCCTCCCACGCCTCCCCCTCAACTTCCCGATACCCCCTTATCTCCTACCTCGTTTTCCGCTCACCACGCTCAGACCGAACCCACCCACCTACTCCCCCTTCCCTCCCAACTCCTCCAAGCCAAACCCTCCCCCACCCACCCAGCCGTAATACTCTTGATTCCCGCCCCCCCCCTCTTAACGTCTGTCGCCTCACTCCCCGCACCTCTGACGTCCGAGCCCTTCGGTTTTATCTCCATGGGGCACTCTGCTCTTCCTATCTGCCCAACACCCCTGTAGTTTCAACTTCGTCATACCACACAACTCCACCCCTGGCCCCCTCTCTCTCTCTCACTATAGTGAGTGTTACATGTTCCTTCGCGTTATTTATACTCGCTCACGTGTTTTTTTTCCCGTTTTTCCCGCTCACATATAAACACTCCCACGCCTATTTGGATATCCCCCCTCTCATTCATTTTCTCCTACCCGTTGAAGGATTCACGTTTATTTCGCGCCCGTATCGATCAGCTGCTATAAATATCCTAAAATTTATCTCTGTCTTCCCTGGGCAGTGTCTCACTATTATTGACCTCCTTCCCCCCTTACGGCGTTTCCTGCGTGTCGACCCCCGTTTTCTCCGGCCGTGGGTGAGGACAGGGGGGTGGCTTCGAGCTCTCACGATCTCAGGGGCGCCGTAGGATTCGGGCGCGTCAATGCCGTTGCCACGCAACAATCGTTCCGTCCCGTGGTCTCATTATTCAGCGTTCCGCTTTTTCTCTATCGCCCGCCATTTTCTGCGCTTTTGTTTCTTCACGCCTTTTCCATCTCTCTTTCCAATTCGAGCGAGGGAGGTTTTTGGGTCTCTAGGTGCGTCGGCGGCTGCGGTGATTTGCAGAGGAAGCAGTAACATTCATTTAATCATTACCATGCTGATTAATGTACGAATGACTGAAAGAAACGAATGAACGAATGGAACGTGTGATCGGAATGAATGAATGACCAAAAGGAACGAAGGGAAGTAAAGAAACGATATTTAATTTATTTATGGATGAATTTTTTCTGTTTTTTTGTCCACCGTGATTTTCCCCTCTCGGTAGTCCACACCATGAGGTCTGATTGGAGAATTCATATATCATCCCTATAGTAATGAACCTATGACCTTGTGTTAGCGGGTCCCAAGCTTAAAAGTTTAGTCCATGCGTCAAAGAATATATGTCATCCCAAAGTGCGCTATAGCTGAGTTCAAGGTTGGCCCACGCTCATCGTGGCTGTCATCATACTGGCGAAATTATCATAATCATCTATCGTCGTTCAATCCTAAGAATGGTTTTCTGCTGCCCTCCGCCCTTCCCATGCCTTCTGGTAGCTCTTTCTATGTACTTTCCACTTTATTTGGTCTATGAACTCATTGCTGGGTCTATCTCTGGAGAATTTTTTCTGTATTTCACCTTCAGTTATATTCTACACAAACCCATTGTGGCTCAGAGTGTGTCCAATCCGTCTAGTTCTTCTCTTCTGTATGGTGTTCCGTATGGTCCTTTCCTCTTCTACTCTTCTGTACACTTTGTCATTTCTTCATCAGAAGACCATATCATCTCCTTTGATGATGCTCAACTGGTCCCCAAAGCCAATGGATTTTGGGATCGTCTACTAAAAGAAGCCATTGTAATTACGCTGGGAAATAACACCTTAAATCGGTACTCTGGGTGAGTATGAAAAAAATAGGCTACTTCCACGGCAGTGATAGTTGCCTATTTTTTCATACTTAGTTATGTTCCGATTCCACTCCATCAAGCCTGAAACCACAGAGTATACTCTGGGTACATTTTAAGCAAGCAGAGAGCCGTTAATTCATAAAACAACGGAAAAATGAGACAACAATTCCCCCCACCCTCCCGATTGGACAGGTGTATAAGCGTAGACAGAATGTCCTGGGAATCATTGCTCTGAAGGAGGAGTTCTCTGTTGGAGGAGTATTCCATGGAAACGTTGGAAGTTTATGTCCTGACTCGGACGGGAACCCGAGAACAATTTATATATTCATCATTTCTTATTCTGACGGTCCGTTTTCTCTACAGCATCCTATTCCAGCACCAGGTTTCGACGGCTTCTAGTATGTTCAGGCCTACTTTTCCGATGTCCATGCTTCCGATCCATTGAGTACCACGCTCCGCATGAATATTTTCACTTAATGTTACCAAGTTTGTGTAGGTGAAATATAAATGCTGAATTATTCCTACGCCTTCTTCCGGCGTTTCTCGTCATCGGTCGAAAAATACTGGCTGCAGGCGTCTGGATTAATCCGTCGTAAAAATGAAATATTTCCTCCATATTTACTGTTGGTGAATGTTTATCACCAACATTAATCTCGGATGTCTTGTGCGATGGAGTTAAGTTTTGAGACAGCGTCCACGAAAAGAAATCTGTGGCACAATAGTTGATTAATATGTCTTGAGTGAGACTTCAGGAACGACGACCTTTTTTTATTTCAGTCCTGGTCGTGTGATTCCGAACGGGAATATATTGGCCGTGGGAAACATTTGGAATTTTTGTGGATCGTAAAAGGTGGCATTTATTTATATAGAGGACTGTGGCGTGGGTTGTGTCGTTGTTTGGAATCCACAAAAGTGGACGTTTATTGGACGATTCGGAAACGGATAATATATATATATCTGCAGGAATAGGGGCGGTAGGAGCATTCACGTGTTGCGAAGTGATGGAAATTATTTTTCGTTACTGTACTGAAGCGGAGAAAGTGTGGGA
This sequence comes from Ceriagrion tenellum, assembly GCA_963169105.1. Lineage (NCBI taxonomy): Eukaryota > Metazoa > Arthropoda > Insecta > Odonata > Coenagrionidae > Ceriagrion > Ceriagrion tenellum. The sequence continues at coordinate 71,501,703 of OY720642.1, read as the reverse complement.
AAACTTTTAAACCAATTGATTCCAACCGGCTTACATACATTTGACTACATTTTTCGTTCAAATTTGGGTGAGTAAGGTGGGTGGAGGGTTGTTTTAAAGATGCCCATCCAGGCGCGTTCTGTGTGTGTCTCGTCCCATATTTATGTTCTCTTTTTCAACCCCTGCCGGTCTCTTTTCCGTTTCTGAGGCTTATCGTTTGCCCTGTTACCCCCGGGTTTCCTCCGTTATCAACTCCCTTCATCCCCGTACCGCAGCCCCCCCCTCACACCGGTCCCTGAATCCAATGTGTCGACCATCCCTTCCCTCTAATAACATCCGTTCATTGATGTATTCTCACATTGGATTTTCACTTTGGATCGCGATAACCAGTGCTGTAGAGTGATTACTTCAGCTGGATCAACAGGAGAGTTTGAAATCAACAAAGGGGCAACACAGGAAAGCTTCTATTAAATACCATACTGTCATAAAATATTGTCAAGGATGGTAAAAAGATAAATTATGTCTCAAAATAGAGAAACGAGACGTATAGTTTTTTTTCTGGGCGTAATATTTATTTTGGGGGAGAAATAGACAGTTTTCATAGAGCTTGATTACTGGGATAGGGCTATGAAATTGATTACAATGGAATTCAATGGAGAGAATAGTAACGTTCTGGTAAGAGGAAGAGACAATGAGCTGAAAAAAGACATCCAGTCCACTAAGCGTTGTGAACAGCTGCTCCAAATCGGAACACAAGGAACTATTTATGAATTATAAGCAATCAGTCCGGGCATTGCCCAAGATGATACGTTTTAGCACCTAAGTTCGTATTATATTTCTTGTATGTGCAGAGTTTTTTTCTATGAAGTATTTCTATATCTATGAAACGACTTGTAGGAAAACTGATCGTTTTCGTACTGGACTGCAGGTGAAAGAGGCGCGTTAAAGTAATTATTTTGAATAAAATTTGTGGATACCGCACTGTAATGTGATGAGAAGGAAAATCAGAACACTTGTTCTTACACTCTTCTTAAGATTGTGTGGTGTATTTCGATTCTGGTGAAAATTAGTTGGGGTATTATTTATTCATTTTGTAAATAGGGTGCTATTTATCACATTTGCCTCTTTATTAGTCGTAATTAATATTTATTTGAGTGCCTTTCACTATGAAATTAGAAAATTTATTAGAAAATATTAGTTACAAGTTGACCTCGTAGTCAGGTGGTAACATGCATTAATACATTGAATTTTAGTGTAATAAATCATATCCATATTTGTACTTAACAAAGACAAACAGCAAAACAGTTATTCGTCATTTCAGCCTTTTCTCGTAGAACCTATTACTACTAGAGAGGGGACCGCCAACATTGATGGTCACTAGGTGATACAATTTCAAAAACTTGCATGAGATACCTTGGGTTTCCATGCTTGGGCCCCAAGAGAGTTGTTGAAAACCCCACATGGGACATCTCGGCCTTTAGTAAAGGTCACAGGATTATGCGAGTAATGAACACACATACTCGAGCAAGTTATTTAAGGCAAAGCTTACATATCTTTTGGTGTTTCGTGATTCCTGCGCGTTTTATTTTTGGTGTTGGTGGCGTAATCTGGCGCTCCTTCGCGTCGCGCAGGATCACTACTAAGACCATTCGTTGTAACTACGCTAAACAATCATCGCTTAAAACATGTTTCAATCGGACAATCTCAAATGATCATTTATTTAGCACCTGCATTTCCTATTTCACTCTGCTCCCGATGCATGATTGACTTCAAATGCTCATCGGCCTCTTGTTAACTTGACGAATTGGTTGAGATGACGTTAAGATTCAATTGTTCGTTCGTAATTCCATGGTACCATTGCCATAACTTGTACAATAAATTTCACATCTATCGTTCTTCCTATTCTCTCCTACTGTTCTCCTATATAGTTGATGTCAGCTCTTAATAATGTTAAACCTCTACTACACATCCCTACTTCTTCGCACATATTGTTAAAAATAGTGTGCCAAATCTCCTCAACCTACCCTCTGATGCTGTCTTGTCCTCATTCTCCGTTAGTAATCTTGATAATATCTTCCTTAAAACTGATCTTAAACTTATCCATAGCACACTGAACCATTGACTGCCCCGACCTTTTTTCCTTCATGGATTACGGAATACCCACCCGACACACCAGAACTCACTCATTGCTCCATATCCATACTCCCAGGCTAACACCAAGAGCTTCCTCATTTTTCGCCTCTCTATCTTTCCTCTTTATCTAAGAACGTCTTCGCTAACCAAACCATACGTCATTCCCAAAAAAAGTAATTATTACAATCACCCCATGTACGATTGTCACCTTCTTCTTATTATGTTTTTACGTTTGTGTCCTTTTTTGTTTGTTATAAGTTCACTTTAAAATGGCTACATGCTGTATGTGATCTTCTTCTTAAATTAAAAAAAAATCCAGTTATGATGCTCTCATTACGAACTGCGGTAATTGTCGGCAGTGAGTTTTATTCTAGGAACTTGCTTGTTACCCCAGTTGATTGGACGTCCGAAAATGGCTAATTTATGACTCGACTTATCAAGTCGGGGAAAATTTGCGTTTGGTGAGTGCGGGCCCAGAAAACTGAAGCGAGTTGACGTTCTTGAGCAGCTGCGCTTAGGCAGGGGGGGAGGGGGGAGAGTTAGGAGGGAAGTAAGCGCAGCTGTGGACCCCGGAGACAGATGATGACTCTTCGAGTCTTCTGCTTCATGCTCAACTCCTCGATCGATTGGGTAGCCGAGCGTAATCGACACGTTCGGAATGCTATCGGAAATTGCTTTAATTATTAATGGCTCGCGAAATTAAATTTGGGACGCGGGCATATTTATGTATCCATTTATCGCCCGTTGTTTCGCAGAGCCGTGCCTTCTTGTTGCGTATTTTTCCGACACCTGCCGAAACATTACCCAGCTGAAAATTTTTGCATGCATTTACCTTTTACGAGCTCCCTCCTATAGGTATTCCTCTCTGTAGGAATCGAGCTTCTGTGTTTAATTCACCGTTTTTTCTGTTAAGTATTTTTTACGCTCTCCTTATCGAGATGATTGCTTTTCTTACTCGACTATGCCATTAGCACATCACTTCCTCGTATCAATGGGCTGATTTTTTCGTATCAGCGACTTCGACTTCTGAAATTACCATCGCCATTTCATTTGAAATTAGAATATTACTCTGAATACTTTCTCACTTTGTACATTCCTTTATTTTTTTTATTTTAACCGACTGTGGTTTCGACGTACAACGTCATCATCAAGGTAAATCTTGAAAAAACCTGAAAATGAAAAAAGTGTGGAATGCACAAAGTGAGAAATTACATCATGTGTCGCGTTTCCGCTACGTTAAGCCTGAAACTTTAACTTATATTAGAATAGAACTCTTTCCATAATCTAATTTAAAAGAAACTTTCGCAAGTTCCTTCCAATTTTCCCAAAATATCCAATGTAATTGAGCAGCGTCTCTAGTTATCCGCACGAAGACTGCGATGTAGCAAAAATGGCTTCGGTCTTGAGTCGAAAATTTGGAATAAAAGTAGAAAGCAATGAAATAAATAAACGAAGTACGAATTTCGTTCAGCTAACGTTGTTCTACAATGCGTTCATTAGCGTTGAAGCAGTTGATTCGTTTCTTCTCGCGAGTCTGTAGCGTTAAGGTACAAGGACCTCCATTGATCTTCCAGCGTCTAGTTCGGGACTGGGAAGCTTTGAGGTCCTTGCTCTCCGGATTCATGAAGTCTCTGTCTCCGAGCTGCTCCGTGCGTGAAGCGTTATACGGTGCTAGTTTTTTCATTGTATCTGTTATCTGATGCTTATTAAATGTTATCTTGTAACCTTATCAGACCATTGAGGAAGTGGTGATACCCTCACTAATTATATCATTTAGACCTACACATCCCTCAGCACAAAACTGAAATGTATCATAATTCATTCATAGCTACAATTTCAAGAAATTGGAATTCACTCCCAATCGATGTGAAAACATGCCAATCTGTGCATTTAAAAAAAACTTATTTTATCCCATATTTTCGAGAAACTTCCAGCCGAGAAAGTGACAATAGATAATTTTTGTGCATCTGAAAGCGGTATGGTATTCAATCAGTCACCGTGTATAGGTACCTGATGCGTTGTACAAATCCGAAGTAATATTCTGTGGAAAATTGCAAAATTGTATTCTTTAACTTTGGACAACTTTTATATGTTTTAATTTAAATGAAATTGTTATTACGTTTGTTTATGACTATGTCTCTTTGTGTTTGCCTATGTTAAATTTAAGTAAAAAATAATGAGTCAATTTTAATGTAACAGACTTAGCGAAAGACTTAAATTCGAGGAATAGACAGTGGGGGAGAGTTTTAAAGATAATCAATAGAAAATGGAAACCAAGTGAGATTTATTGGCTTATTTTTGATTCGACTGTGCCTACTCCGAAAGGGAGAATCATTAAGGGTATCGTTGCCTGTAAAATACATACATATAAATTCTTGAGTATAATTCAGGAGGAATAGTTCCTTGAGACATAACTGTGGAAATAATGCAAGGAGAACGCTCCTTTGGCCTAAAAGCGATAACTAAGCTTCTTTAAATTTCTGCTGGAGGCTTTCTCAGCGGTGGGATTCAGAGTTATGGAAGGTTTCCACTGCGTTGCCTCTTTGTGGTGACGACGTTTCGTTACCATTGCAACACTCATCTTCAGATCGAATTAGACATTCGGATACGTTCTGAAGATGTGTCCTTCATTGGTCAATTGGTAGGAGTGTACTTATGCTTCCCTTACTCATCATGGTGACTTGAATTCTAATGAAACCTTTGAATAACACCCGCCAAATCTCTCCGCACCCTTTCCTGGTGGTAGAAAGGAGACAGTTCCCCGGAAGACTTCGTTAGCATATTATCTCATCGATCCAGCTCTACTCCGAGTTTCCCTCCCAAACCAAGCAAAGGGGTCTTTTGAGAGCTGTGGAAAGCGTTGAGGCGGGGGTGCCAACGTTGATGAAGTGGGTGAAGTAGGCTGTTGAAGAGTTTCCGTAAGTGAGGGCGAAGGGATAAGGGAAGTCCACATCTGTGGTACCCCATCTCATTCTGATTTCTTTCCTCGTTTCTGCTTTGCCTGTCCATCTGTTCTTCAGCATCCGCCTCTACGTCTAACTTTCGAAAGCTTATGTTCTCTCGCGTTCTAGCCTCTCAATGGGTCAGGTCTATTAGTCAGATATTGCTACACTAGGGTGAGTCGTTTTTCCACTCTTTTCTCGGAGCGCAAAGTAATACCCGGCAAAAGCGGCCCACTCACATGAACATCACAGATGTAGATTTGTTTCCTATTCGGATAATATCTTCTGTGAGAATGTTTGCCTCAAATTTTCGAAATTTCAAAATTGATCGAAGGAATAAAACGACTAAATTTGTCATTGTTTTCAGTTCGGTTTGAGTGACCTTTTTGGGTAACAAGATGTCACTTGCAATGAAAACTGACATTCAAACATCATTATACCATTTATATGCCCCTTAGGGGGCAGGAATGCCTCCTATGAGGCCAGGAAAAGGGGCGAATTCAGCTCCGAGAAATAAGTGGCGAAAGGACGCACCCTTGTGCAACACTCCACGTGAATGTTTGAAGTTTTGCTTCCTTGTTAGTAATCCTATTTTTTTTAGTACCCAAGAGGAGTTTTTTTCATATTGAAAGGAAGGCAAGAAATTATTCCTGTTGATAAAACCGTCTGCTAGAATGTCTCATTCCATCCCAGGTAATGACGACATATCGCCAAAAACTATTATCCTTTCCTCATCGATTGCAATTCTTCGGGGGTTTGTTTCTTCATCTCCACCCGGCTAATTTCGATGGAACGGAGCGATAATAGTATCTACCTTCATTTGGATTTAATTTCTATTGTGCTTTATCTTCATCCTCGACTATTCTAGCTTTCTAAGAGCTCGCCCTAATTATCTCCCGAACCACGGTTGATTGACTCTCGCCATAATCAATCAATTACGCTTTGTTCTCCTTTCACAAAAGGGAACATAAAAGGAGAGAGAAGTAAAGGAATGCGTTTGTGCTCGGCCTTTAATTGGTATTTCGTCTGCTCAGGGACGTTTCTCGCTGGTTATTATTGCGTTCTCCATTAATCGGGAGTGTTCTTTCTCCAGGACGAAAGGAATGCCTCTGAAAAAGGCACGCGTTAGTCATTCGATAGGTGGATCTCTGGGTGGTTTACAGGCGGAATGGATATTCGACGCGTACTATAAATTGTTTTCTGGTAAGGAGAGTCACCACTGACGCTATGAGCAGGAAAGAAGTAATGAGTAGAGGGGCAAAAGCTAGGAAGACATTTTCTAGAATGAGAGTGATAGGGGTAAAAAGTAACGGTTGTGACTGGGAAGCATGGAAAGACATTTCTATAAGCGTGCCCTTGTACGGCGATAATAGCTACTGAACTATATTTTGAAGTAATGGATATACCCATGGTGATGTGGAGAAATTATTAACGTTAAATGTACGAAGGTTACCGCGAATGAAGTCCCAGGAAGAGCTTGGGGAGAAAAAGATGCTTTATGAGATCTCTGAAAAGTATAGAGGGTACATATTTATTGGTCGCATTCTGAGACGGAACGACCTCCTGAAAACCTTCATGGAAGGAGAATTTAATGGGAAAAATGCCGTGGAAGATCATGGTACACGCAACAAGGAAATAATGAGAGTTTTCAAAATAGGGAATTATTCGGTTCGTTACAAAGAGCATTGAGTCGTGGAATACAGAAAACCGATTTTCGGATTGATAGCTGGCTATTACAATGGCCGTAAATCTCATCCAGCCTTGGTTTTTGTCTAACTGTTTGAACATTATGATTTTCACTGAATTATGCATGGGTACCAGCATAGAACGAGGATCGCACGAGAATATGTTTGCTTTAATGGCTGCGTCATCTATATTAAGCTAAACATAGTTCGATTTCTTTTGCGCTGTCTTGCTTGTTCACCGTAAATATGGTAAATAAAACCGTGGAGGTTCATTGCTACGGCCTCATCATCTGCGAATAGGTTGTGAAAACTTATTTTTTAAAAATTTTTCTCATTGAAAAAAATTACGCTCTTGTTTCCACGGCAAGTATTTCAGCAGCACAAAGCGTGTTTTCGCTACGCTATGGCTTGGTCATGTCATCTCTGCGCCGTGCCATTACTGTGAAGGTTACGGAGTTAGTTTTTTTTTAAACAGGGTGTTCATCATTTCCACCTCGTCAGGCCTGATTCCATCAATGTTTTTGAAGCTTTCACCGCGTTCACGGCATGATAAAAAAATGGCGAAAGAAATAAATTGAATGCCATAGCCGATTTATTTATCAATTAAAAAAAACTCCGTCCTTTAACTTTATAGTCATTAGCGTTCTTTCTCGACCGTGGCCCGTTTAACGTTCCGCCCCAATAGACAAAAGACGTCATTAAGTGCAGTTGAAGCGACCCCCATCAGCAGAATAAATCAACGCGCTTGGGATTCTAGATTGACCCCTAATGTTTTAAGCGCGTTACAGTTTGAAATCTCTCCTCCCTCCGCCACTCCCTCTTTCCTCCCCCTTCCCCAGCCACCCCTTCATCCCTCTCCCCCTTCCTCCCTTCCCCTCCTCTTCTCTCTGTCTAATGAGCCGCGGGCCGCTTAATCGTTACGCGCCGTGAGCGTCAGTCGGTCCCTCCCACCCCATGTCATACTCCCCCCCACTCCTTGCCATACTCCTCCCTCCCTTCCCCGTTGTCTCTTTCAGGATCCCCTTCCCCTCTTCCTCCTACTCTTCCTCCCCCCTGCTCCTGCCCACACCGCTCCTCTATCCTCTCATAGCTACCCCTTTGGTGCCCTAGAAGCCAAGGGCGATGAATTGGTTATGCGACGTCTTGTCACTCTCAGAAACGTTTCGTCATCTATTTATTCGTCCCTGCATGATTTAGTCATTTCTGATCTATCAATATACTATGCGAGGATGTCAGTTAACAATTCAAAAGGAGTGTGGAAAAAATTAATCCTCGAAATAGGACAAAATGTGAAGCGCAGAATGCGCATCCCGTGTAGCAGTCATTGGCCACACGTGGAGAGTTTGGATTGATAATTACCCCGCATAAAAGTTCTCATTTTTTGTTGGTTGCCAGTGAAATGAATTTGTTGGTATTGTGAAAGAGGAGTATTTTTTTTAGAAAAACCCAATTAATTACGAAAAAAACGAAGGGAATAGAAAAATCATTTGCACTAAAGAAAATCTCTTGTTTTTTCATGGATTTACTCTGTCTAACCTCATGTTCCTCCAGTATTTCAAATGTATCTTTCTTTCCTTAATTTTTATTTACTTTCCAAATGATAGCGTAAACGTTTATTACGTTCATAAGGACTAACCGATGGAGCTTTTTTGATCCGTTAAAGGTCCCGTAAACGAAATGATAAAACCTTGTGGACTCCAATAAAAAGATTTCACCCACTTCGCAGACAAAGGTTTCGACAGTCATTTTCAAGGCCAGCAGTGCAAGTCGAAATTTTCGTGGGGGAAGTAAAAAAATCTTTTTAGTGGACTCTACAATTATTTCGTATTCATTACTTGATAATGGATAAGTACCACAAAGTCTAGCCTGAAACCATTAATTCTGTGTTAAGCGTCATTACCGATGGGTTGGTTATAACCGTGATGTAGACGAGGATGAAAGTTAAGTGGGAAAGAAGAAGAAAGAAGGTAAGATGGTGAATAGGAATAGGGCGTTAGGAATGATGAGGAATAAATATTATTGGCGGATATTGGGCCTGTGCATGTGAATTTCTTGGGGATTTTTCCTTTTTTTCCGATAAATAATGCATAAGAGGGAGATTATCTTGATAAATAAATTGCCTAATTGCTTGGAATCCCGATAATATGAGTGAATTCCATTGGGGTAACACATCAAGGATTCAGTTAATTACTCGTTGATATTCGCTGTTGATTTTGTGAATTTTGCTAAAAATTCACAAAATCAAAGGCGTTAATAAATAATTAGAGTTCTTATAATCCACGTAGTATTAGTGAATTTCGTCGGAAAAAAACATCAAGGGGTTTATAAGTTACTAGTTGGCGTTCGTTGCTGTTTTATGGAATTTAGTTCGAACATCTCTGCGCGAATTTATGAACTGTTTTCGGTCTAATCTAGTAAATTACTAAAGTGCTTAGGATCCATATAGTATTAGTGAATTTCGCGGGAGAAAAACTTCTCCCGCGAAAAAAAAAAAAAGAGTTAATATGTTACTCGTTGACGTTTGTTACTGTTTTAGTCATTCAGTTCAATATTATTGTGCAAGTTGATAAACAGTTGACGGCGTTACTAAATTAATTATCAAAGTTATTAGAATCCACTTGGTATTAGTGAATTTCTCGGGAGAAAAACATCTTAAGGATTCAATAAGTTACTCCTTGGAGTTCGTTGCTGATTTTGGGAATTTAGTTCATAATTATCGTGCGAGTTAATCAACAATTGTCGGCGTTACTCTTCGGGTTTATATTTTGTATTCCTTATTTGCTGTTTTATGTCTGTACTGCTGGTGAATGTAGAACGTATACAGAGCTCCCTTACTCTCTCTCTCTCTCTCTCTTCGTAAAATGTGTAAATCGTATCCAGCGTCTCCAAAATGCCTGCGCTCGATTTGTCCTTGACCTGCCTCGTGACTGCCACATTTCTGGACATCTTGTTTCCTTAAATTGGATGAAAATCAACCCCAGACGTGATTATCAGGCTGTATTACTCTTAAAAAAGATAATGCATACTAAGACACCTTCCTATCTTTACAATAAGCTTTCTTTTGTTCACACCATTCACAGTCGCCCTCTCAGGAATCCAGATATGCTAAGAGTCCCTCAACACCGAACTGATATAGAAAGAGGTGCTTTCTGGATATTCTCGGTCATTTTGTGGAACAGTTTACCATCCACAGTCACTAACTGCATCTCTGTTAAAACCTTTCAACTCCAAGCTCGAAAATATTTTATGTCTCCCGATTCCTGTTGATTATGTTAATACTGTTTTTTTATTTTTTTTCTGTTCTCATTTATGGTGCAATTAATAAATTTTCTAACTTTTGACTAATTTTTCTTATATGCGAGTGGAACTGAACTTACTTTACTATTTACATCTTTCAATGTTTGTATTGTACTCTCGTCGGACTGAGAGTCCTTTTGTACATTGATTAAATAAATATCTATCTATCTATCTATCTCTTCGTCTCATACCCGCCCCTTTTCATTGCCACTTCCTCGCAAAACCAACCCTTGAAGCCTTTCGTGTCTCCCCCACCCCTTCAAAAAGCCCCGCTCTCCTCTTTCTCTCTGTTCCCTCCCGCCCTCTCTAATTCCACCCCCTCATTCACGCCTCACCCCTCTTTTTTCTCTCACAACCCTCTGGCCTCCTCTTAATATAACCAAGCCCCCTTCTCTCCCCCTCTCTCTCTCAAGTCCTCATTACCGCACCACTCACATTCATCCATCCGTGTATATATTCATGCGTATATTGTGAATGTATTCGTACACTTGAGAACGCACACTACATGTATACTAGTGCCGTAGAAAGCCTTCTCTACTGACATTTATTTGACTGAAATTCTGTTCCGAATCCAACTCATTCCTAACTATCCTATTAATCCTTATTTGCTAAATTGTCTTTTGAGGAAAATAATGGTGTATTCAAACAGCTACTCACTAGCTTGAATGTAAGTACATTCATACATTTACGTACGATGTAAGTACATCATTTATATCGCTCATACTGTGCTCAAGAAGATAGGATTACAAACCAGGAAACAGTATGTGAAAACATTCGTATGGAGCGTGTCACTCACGAGATCGGAAGCTGGATCTGGTCAGATTCTCGAATCTGCTGTTGAATCGAAAATGCGGTGTTGGAGGAGGATACTGGAGATAAAATGGACGGACAAAAGAAGAAATGATGAGGTTTACAGAAGAATAGAAGAGGAAAAGACGGTATGGAACACAGAGAACTGAAGAGCAAGATATATTGGACTCACCATGAGACACAATGGATTTGTGAAGAACATAATTGAAGGCAGAATAGGGGGAAAAGTCCCCTGAAGTAGACCCAGGAATAGGTTCATGGAACAAAGAAAGAGGAAAATTCATAGGAAGAGATGCCAGGAGGTCAAGGAACTAGCATTAGATAGGGAAGGGTGGATGACTGCAGTCAACCAATCTTAGGATTGAACGACCAGTGAAAAAAAATGTATCGCTCAAACAGAAAGAGAAATATATGGATAGGTAAAACATGCAAATGACGAACATATGTAATAGTTGTGTGAAGATGGAATGGCGGCCTACTTCAAGTGGAAAATATCCTACTAGACGGGTAATTGAACTGCGAACCTTTCAATCCTTAGACGGAATAATTAAATCATATTTGTGTTACCTGCTTGTTACACGATTGACCATTGTTGATATCTTTCTACGAGTACGTTTGTAACCAACCGATTGACTTTGGGGTATTTTTTTACTAAATTTAATGAATAATGGTCAGTTGTGTAACAAGCAAATGAAACATATATAGTTGAATTTTTTCATTCTCCTGTCGATGTTCTCAGGAAGAAGAACGAAACGTTGAGGGAATAAGAGAAAATTACGCAGCAGGAATACCGGGAAATGGTTGGTAGAGATAATACACATCGCTGCAAAAGCATGGAAACAGTATTGCATGTGTGTAAATATATTAATTATGTGCCTTTGAACGATTGTTGAAGTACACTGTAGATTCAGGCTTCATTTCGCGGAGGTTAATGGTATTCAAACGTAAAGAATAAAATGATGAACTTTTCCACAGAATTTGATTTTGGATAGAACCATCCAAAATAAAGTTATGTGGAAAAGTACAAAATTGTATTCTTTAAGTATGAATTTTTTAAATCGTTGGAAGGACGTGGAATTTCAGTTTGTAGAAGCAATGTATGAACTTTAGTGTGTATATAATTATGTTGTTATAATGAAAGAGTCGCAAGTAGGTCATTGGCCTGGTGGTAACGATAAAAGCAGCCAAGTAAAAAGAATAAACCTTGATAAACTTCTACTTCTTTAACTCTATTTTTAAAAATAATTTAGTTTTTTGGGAAGGGCTGAAATAGTTTTTTTCTGGTAGGTAGTTCCAGTCCCGTATGGTACTATCAAGAAGGAGAACTGTGTTACATTTGTCCTTTGTGATCGGCACTTCATCTTGAACTGGTGATCTTTTTTCCCCACAAAGTTTGTCTTTACTATGTCCTTCCCAAATTCAACCCATGCTTTTTCATCCATCACTATTTAATGCGCTATATTTTGCTCACTATTTATTTTGTACGTGTGCATGTATTGGAATAAATGTTATTCTCACCCTCCGTCATTCCGTCTCTCTCTCTGTCAATGTAGCGCCTCATCTCGTCCCACTACCTCCGCAACTACACCCCCTTATCCTGCTTTCAACCCCCCCGCGCCGCCATCTAACCCTCGCCCCCGCATTCGCTCCTCATCACCCTCCCCCGCCCCCCCCCCATCTCAACTCCCTTTTTACTTCCCGCCTTCGGAGGCGTTGAAGTGCTTAACGAGGCGTCGGCACGAAACGAAATGGGGATGTTGTTTGGTTGGTGGTGGGTGGGTGGGTGGGAGGAGGATGAGGGGGCGGTAACGAGAGGGTTGGGAGGCTGTGGGGGTTGGTGGGGGTGGGGGGGAAATGCGAGGGTGGTTTGTTTGAGAGGGGGATGGTGGTGGTGGTCGATCGGGAAGGTGGGGGTGGGGAAGGTGGAGGAATGGAAAAAAATCGGGGTGTGGTGATATATATAGTGAGCGTTGGTTGGGAAGGAATTGTCTCCCTCTCTACGTAGATTGCGGCGTTGAAAGGGGTGGAAGGAAGCTAGAGCGATGGATTATTCCGGGGTATGCTGTTTGGTATTCCGATGCGGCGCTGTATGGATATACGCGTACGTATGAGTGCGTGGTTTTGAAGGAAGAGGGCTCGGAGTGGCGAAGTCGGTCGTGGTTTGGGATAAGTGACGGCGAAGTCGGAACTATTTTCGGAATTGTTAGATTGCGTGATGAACTTTTTGGTTAAATCTGATAGTTTCAGACGCGACTGCTATATAGACGTGACTATTACCCACAGTCATGCATAAAATTTGTGATTATCTACACAGTATTGCTATCTGCAACCTGTTACTCCCACATGAGGAATCTCCTGGCAGATTCTAAAACTTAAACAGCACCCAAAATTCGCTCCCTCTCTCTGCGTATATGTTGCGTTTATGTAAAAAATCATTGCGCGTGTTAATGAATGTTTTTCGGTCTGTTTGGTATTCCGATGCGGCGGGATTAGTGAATTTCTTGGGAGAAAATCATCTAAGGACTCAATAAGTTACTCGATGGAGTTTGTTGCCGATTTTAGGAATTTTGATTATAGTTATCGTTCGAGTAAATCTGAAATTGTCAGCGTTACTCTTCGGGCTTAGAGTATGTATTCCTTATTTGCTGTTTTAAGACTGCCGTTGGTGAATGTAGAACGCAACTGTTTGGTTAAATCTGGTAATTTCAGACGCGACTGCTTTATGTGACGGATACCAATAGTCATGCCCAAAATTTGTAATTATCTGCACTATATTGCCATCATCAACCTGTTACTCCTACATGAGGAATCTCCTGACAGGATCAGAAGCTTCAACCATACCGCAAAAGTCTCTCTCTCACTGCATATATTTTGCAATGGGTGGTTGAAGATTAAGACTCTGCCAGAAGGTGCCTTATCCCGTTGAAACTAGTTGCAAAAAGTGTGGATAAGTCTATTTAATGCATTATTGAACAACTTTCTTCTTTTTAGCTGATGTAAAAAGTTTAACTGCCGGTGACTTACTGGTTTTGAATGTGTTTTATGTTTATTTCGCTGCAGATTTATTAATCTCAGTGTGTATTGCTCTAAATGGTTTAACAGAGTCAGTATTTCAAGATTGTTCGGCTGACCGTAGTGTGATTGATTGGAGCTGATAGTTACCGTTGCTTGAGTGGCGAATGGATTTGTTACAAACATTGAGATGGATGGAGAGGGCGTTTGCTATGATGGCTATGCAAGAAGCTGAAGTCGGTACACCATCTTCGTTATCCCTCATTTCCCTGTAACGCTAGTGGGCTAACGCAATAATTTTGCAACTTTACTATGTTTTCCATCGATAATTTACCTATAAATCAGCCTGCACTTATTTCTTAAACGTGTAGTTTTCTTACATATATTATTTATTTATTTAATTTAACCCTTTGAGTGCGGCATGACGTGATATCACGTCAAGGGAACCGTGAGTGTTCCAGCTTTCTCTAGGGGGCCTAGTAAAGTTCCCTGGAGAAAGCTAGAAATCTCACGGCACCCTTGCCGTGATATCACGTCATGCCGCACACAAAGGGTTAATAGTCATCCGCATTCCCGATGAAAACTATTGTAAAATCTAGTAGAAACCAAAGCATTCAGCAGCCAATGTATGTTGTAATAGTTACTTGCCTTAACTCTCAAACAGATTGTTGTTATTAAAATGTATGGTTGAAGGCGTAACTTTGTGGAAGGTTTTCGCGGACATGACGAAAAACTTTTTTTAGCAAATTCCGCACTTAATATTTTATTTCCGACCTAGGTTTCGACTGCACAACTGTGATTATCAAGGCCTTATACTTGCTAATGATTGTAGTGTAGTTGAAACCTAGTCGGAAATAAAATTTTAAGTGTGGAATTTACTAAGAAATTTTTTTCGTCATCAGATTGTTGATATTCTTGCTTAAATCCGCCTTAAAACCTTAGGCCTTAAATTCGTCCATTCCGTCGCGGTGTCCATAGGAAATTTTAGGAGAGAGCAGGGTTAAACAATATGGTTGTTACTTCGGTTGTTGGACTTGAGTTCGATGACGTAATTCCCTTTCCATATACCTCAATGGACACAATCGTTAGTTCTGATGACATTGCTTTTTTTGGACGAAAACCCTGTGAATTATTACTCGTAAAGCTTCATTTGTTTACATCTGATTTTTATAGATGGTGCTGAAGATTATCAGGCGCTGAATTTTGCAATCCATTGATAATATAACTGGTTTGGCGAATTTGTTCTCCATGAAAGGATGGCGGGAGGCGATGTTGATAGAAAGTTAGGAAATATCTTGCCTCTTCTTCCTTGCCCCTCCTTCCTTTAGTTTATTGTTGAGTTACTCAATATGCTGGCGGAGATCCGATGATCGAACATTTTCTACCCCTATCGCTCGCTAGGATCCTAGACGTACTATCCCTTCCTCCCCTCTATCTCTATCCCTGATACCCTCGTATCGACTTCTCATCGGCTGGTTGGGGAGGTTCAGGGACCTCTGCTCCACAAAGAGGTAAGGTATGACTGAGATGGGGAAGGGATGAACAGATGTTGGAGACAGTCACAGCTCAAGGGGGCGGTGGGAGCAGTCTGGCTTTGTTCCTCCCGCATAGGTAGTAACTACACCCGCCCTTCGTCCCCCTCCTTATACGCGCGCATTATTTTTTTCGGTTCATTAAAAGCGTTGAAGGTGTCGGTGTTGGAAGAGGGCGTTTTTACGCTTTCACTCTGGATGGTCGTGTGAGAGGACGGTGGGTGGCGTGGGGGGGGGGATGGGGAGGAGTGAGGTGGGAAATGGAGACCCGGGCAAAAAAAAACGAAAGAACCGTTCCCCGCCCGTCGCCTGGAGACGGGTTGGAGGACAAAATAATGAGATAAACGTCTGGTGTGTTTGCACTTTGCCGTGTCATTTGCGCTGCGCGCCTATGTGCCCACCAGTTTATCCTTTGTGCGTTGGATTGCACCATGAATTTTTTAAAATTACCTGTTTTGAGACTCTTTTACGCTAAAAGAGTAGGAACCAACTTGTTTTTATTTTGTTTTTAAGAAGTTACGTTACGGTTTGAACTGCAACCGTAGCAATTCGAGAGAGAGATGGAAGAATGTCTACGTTTCCTCATTATTGTAAATTAAATTCATGGTTTATTTTCTTCGGTTTTTCCCCGTTTCAGGTGAGGTTTTCATATTGGTTAACGCTTCAGAAGGAATACGAAAATGTTTTTGGTATATTGGTCGCATTGCGTCCTTGGTTGCATCTCTCAAAGGAATGATCGAGCACAATTTCTTTTGGCTTGGAATAAAGGATACCGGACTGTATGTGATGCAGAAATAACTTTAGCCCATTTACTATCTCTGACCGATTCTTCGGTTACTTTCCGGTTTGAGGTGAGGTTTTTGTATTGGTTAGCGATCCAGTTGGTATACGAATATATTTTTGGCAAATTAGTCGCTTAGCGTACACGGTTGCATCTCTCAAAGGAATGACTGAACACGAATTCTTTTGGCTTCATATTGGGAATACTGAAATGCGGAAAAAAATTAGCTCATTTACTATGTCTTAAAGATTCTCTGGTGCATTAATATTTTGGCATCGGAGAGGCATAATCGGATACGGAAAACATCGGAAAAGCTGAACAGAGAACCATAGATCCCTTCGAGGTCCTGTTATTGGAGACATGTGATGTATAAATGGTGGATTGATAAAATAAAAATTGAAGACGTGTGCAAACAAAGATGAAGAAGGAAGTCATACACGGGGTTGTAAGGCAAATTAGGACCAGATGGATTGGACACACCCAGGAACGATGTATTTGTCAAGAGCATATCCGAGAGAAAAATGGAAAGTAAGATTCAACGGTTAAGACAAATGGCTATAGGCAGTACCAGTACGTGACATATACAGTACAGTACAGTACATGTACCAAAGAGAGAGGTGTAGGTGAAAAAAGAAACGCCAGGATGTAATAGAGCTATGTGTATGGAAGAATAGATTGCTTCAGTTCATCAATCTTACATTTAAAACTATGATGATAATAGGATTTTGGTGAGAATGAGTTCAAATATTCCTTATCGCTCAATAATTCGCTTGCTAATTATTGCATTGTACTCATATCAGCCTCTATCTATCCCGCTTTAATCATGATTTTATTGTTTGAATATTTTTGTTATTTTTTGTTTAAACGATATATTCTGAGTGCCATTGCCTCGCACATAATCACAATTGCGACCTCTCGTAGCGAAAGCTTTCTTGATCGGTTGATTTGAGCTAAACTTCTGTTTCTCTTGTCCCGTAAATTGTTGCTGCATATCTTAGCGATTCGGATACCATCAATCGAATGTGGACTCCAGTCGTGAACATGTCTGAAGCGAACCCGAAAGACTTCTTGAATTGGCCCAATCGCGTCCGTTTTGTGTTTTTTTCTACATCCCTCGACTCCGAATGTTTTTAATAAATCCTCGCCCGCGGAAAACAAATGCTACCTTCAGAGAGATCTCTAAAAATCACTCAATCATTCCCTGTTTCATCGGTCGCTTAATTTACGGTTCATTAGGTTTCGTATCCCGCGCCGTAATGAGGACTGCCCCCGACTGTGAGCGAAGGGACATTCCCTTCCATCCAAATGTTTTTTTTTTGCCATAGCTGCCCCGTCGCGATAAATCGCGCGCCCTGGGTCACGCTGGAAATAAAGCAGGGAGAGTCCACTTCGGGAAGGGAGTTTTATGGCCGGGTGCCTGTCGCGCAGTCATTTACGTAGGGGGAACCCCGGAGTTTATCATCGAAGATTGGAATGTTCGATCATAACTTTAAAAAGGTGACGCAGTTGTAAGAAAATCCAAGCATTGCTATATGCTTGACGGAGCTAGATAAGACGTTCAGATTTTTTTTCTTTGAGTTGTTATGGTTTAAGCATTGTTGTTCATGAAGGTATTGTTTTCTGGAAAAGGAATGTAGTATATGTTTGGATTCATTTTCATTCCGGTCGCGGTGGTGTAGGAAGGACATAGGACATCTATGAACTCGGAGTTCCTAGGATAATAAGGAATAAGATTGATTGAACAAAATATTTATCTGAAGCTGAGGAATGTTATATGTAAGGGGAACCCTGGATTGTATCATCGAAGATTGGAATGTTCGATATTAACTTTAAAAAGGTGACGTAGTTGCTAGAAAATCCAAGTATTGCTATATGCTTGACGGAGCTAGATAAGACGTTCAGATTTTTTTCTTTGAGTTGTTATGGTTTAAGGATTGTTGTTCATGAAGGTATTGTTTTCTGGAAAGGGAATGTAGTATGTGTTTGAATTCATTTTCATTTCGGTCGCGGTGGTGTAGAAATGACATCTATGAACTCGGAGTTCATAGGTTTATAAGGAATAAGATTGATTGAACAAAATATTTATCTGAAGCTGAGTAATGTTATATGTAAGGGGAACCCTGGATTGTATCGTCGAAGATTGGAATGTTCGATATTAACTTTAAAAAGGTGACGCAGTTGCTAGAAAATCCAAGCATTGCTGGATGTTTGGCGGAGGTTCAGATAAGACGTTCTTTGTGAATTTTTCCCGTTGGGTTGTTATGGTTGAAGCATTGTTGCTCATGAAGATACAGTTTCTGTAAAGGGAAGGTAGTATGTGTTCGAATTCATTTTCATAACGGTGGTGTAGAAGCGTCTTCTATGAACTCGAAGTTCCTAGGCATATAATGAATGGGAGAGATTGAATAAAATATTAATCTCAAGCTGAGGAATGTTACATGTAAGGGGAACCCCGGATTGTATCATCGAAGATTGGAATGTTCGATCATAACTTTAAAAAAAGGTGACGCAGTTGTAATAAAATCCAAGCATTGCTAGTTTTTTGACGGAGTTGGAGATAAGACGTATGTTAGTTCGCAGGTTTCCGCGGCGAAACTGTTGTGCTGAATGACAACTGACGCGGATGCAACCCGAGAAATGTTGAAATCATAAGACGTATGTTTTAATTTTTTTCCGTTGAGTTGTTATTGTTGAAGCATTGCTGTTCGTGAATTTATATATTCTGCACAGGGAGTTTAGTGAGCGTTTGCGTTCATTTTCATTTCAGTGGTGTAGAAACAACTTCTATGAACTCGAAGTTCATCGGTACCTATGTAACGAATGGTAGTGATTGAACAAATTATTAATTTGAAACAGAGGAATGGTATGTGTAAGGGGAACCCTGGATTTTATGATCGAAGATTTGATGTTCGATCGTAACTTTAAAAAGGGGACGCTGTTGTAAGAGAATCCAAGCATTGCTAGATGTTTTGGCATAGTTGCAGATAAGACGTTATTTTTGAAATTTTTACGGTTGAGTTGTTATGGTTGAAGCACTGTTGTTCATGAAGATAATGTTTCTGGAAAGTTAATGTAGTATGTGTTTGGATTCATTTTCATTACGGTAGTGTTGAAACGACTTCTATGAACTCGAAGTTATAATGAAAGGCTACGATCAAGCCAGAAAACTGAATTTTATCAACTTAAGCCTTTCCGTGGGCTAAGTGTCAAATGTAACATATTACCTACATGTTTTCAAATGGCGAAAATGTGTAGCACGCAATAGTAAACAACTATTCATCTTGTGATTACTAAATTTCTTAAAATTACTTTTTATAGCTTTGCGATAATATCTTTCTAACATAAATTGCAGTGATTTGTACTAATGATCGTGTATTAGAAGAAAATAGATATCTAATGAATATGTAATAATCCAAAGTCACTATATCAGGAGGCAGACACCGTCTTTCACAGTCTTCCCGACGTGAGGGAAGGAAAGGTCACCGCTTTAATTTTGTCCTGATTTTTGCACCTCGTTGGATATCCTCTTCTCGCACGGAAAATTGCCCGGAACCGAATTTTCCGCGTGCGAAGTCGGCGGATATTTCGCCCTCCACTCCCTGCCTCAATCGTACCTTTAATGCTTTTACTACGCTCCGTCCTCTTTATGTTCCTCTCCCTTAAACTTCCTCGTAATCCCACACGCCCACGCATCTTTAAGCGCTCGCGCGCGGGTAAGAATTTCGGGAGGTTTTTCGGTCCTGACGCGGGGAAGGAATGAGAGAAGTAGGGAAACGGAGAGAGAGAGAGGGGGAGTCGTAATCTCTTGTGTTCCCCACCAGACCAGAAGTTTTTTTTCCTCTTCTTCTCACGACTTCCCCAAGTGGTTGGTTTTCTCTCTCTCTCTCTCTCTCTCTCTCTCTCTCTCTCTCTGTCTGTTCCTCTATCCCCCCCCCTCTCTCTCTCTCTCCTTTCGTCTCTGTTCTTATATGTGTGTGTGTGTGTTCGCTCGAATCTGACCTTGCCTCACCTCCTTTTTTTTCTTTCTTTTTTTTCTCTTTTTTTTTATAGGGGTGGGAGTGGAAGTTAGAGGAGAAGGAGTAGGAGGCCTTCTTCTGCGCTTCTCAAAGGAGGAGGAGACTTTCTCAGGAGGAGGAGTAGAAGGGGTGGGAGAGGAGAGAAAGGAAGGAAAAGGAAGGAGGAGGAGAGGATAGAGGATTCCGGATGGAGACCGCGTCTTCAGTATCAGAGGAGGTAAGTCCCCCCCCCCGTTCTTCGTCTCAACAACTTATCCCCCGCTCCCTCTGCATTTCCCCGTTCCCATAACCTGTCCGCTACTACCCTCCTCCTCTGCTGTTTCATATATATATATAGCAAACAGAGGAGGAGGAGATATAGATATATATATATGCGTATTTCCCAGTGTATTCGCCTGTGTCGCGATTGTTTCTTTTTTATTAATTTAGTATTCTTTTATCGCGCGTTTTTGCGACCGGCTATTTAGCGCTCCCTTTCCGTGAATCTTTTCCCTAGGTTTACGTGTCTCCCTGACTTAAAGGAGTTCCTAACTTCCGCGAGAGAGAAAAAATTGAGTCAACTCGGAAAGGAAACGTTTTGGTGTTCCCCGGGGGACAGAATTAAATTGTTCAAAGCGGTCTTCACGTCGTTTGCTTATGTCGAATGAGCACTGGATAGAATTGCCACCTCTGTAATTGTGCGGCATGGCCTTAGCTGCCTGTTCATCCAGTACAAATCCTACCTACGATGAGCACGCTTTTCCCCATTGCCCTCATGTATACCTGCTTTGTCACATTTTCCGGAGTATTTCGCGGTAGTCGTAGTTTTGATTTCTTGAGTTGAAAAACTAGAAAGAAAAGTTAAACGGTCAACGTGTGATGTTGTCGTTTCTTCGCCCGATCGTGCAGTCAGTGACTGACTGACAGTTTACTGCCATTGAATTTTAATACACACAATAATAAATGGTTTCCGTAATATGATAAATCTCATAGTTCTGCGAAGAAGTTGAGCTTTGAGCATTGTGTCCTCAAAGAGCTTTTTCTTGTTTGTAACGAATTACCTCAAGTGTGTATTGTAATTTTTTTCCTAAATAGTCATATACATATAAAAACCTGCCATAGGAATCCGTTTTGCGTCTAAAATATTTAGAATGGATTTACTGTTAGATTGTGTGTCAAGCTATGCAGGAAAGGAACCTCAGCCGGAATTTGCGTAGTCTAGGTATTATAGCGGTATGCGTAAGTACGTCGCAGATTCATGCATTGACTGAAGTAGGACCCTGTATGACCTCAGAAGAAATGAAGCCGCACAGAGGCTTAGGACGTTTCCGAATTCGGCAAATCGAGCAATCTTCCCTTGATACTTAGAGCTCATTGGACGGAGATGACGTCAAATTCACGTGACCGCTGACGCCTTATTGCCTAGAGACATAGTCAAGAAACCGTGTAAATGAAAAAGTAGTCTTGCTATGATCACTATGTGCTAAGTTAGAATTCCAGGTGTGATAATATGGGTGTCCATGGAAAATAGAAGCGAGGAAACTTTCAAGTGGATATTATTTGACCATAACTGCGTATATTTATGTGATATTTATTAATTTTTTTCGGAAAAATTGATGATTTCACTACATATAAAGGCTTTTCAAATTTGGATATACTGGTGAAGTATTTAGTAGCTAATAATTCAGTGAATAATTCTAAACATTGCAGATATTCCATACTTATTTACTTTATTGAACCTTCAAATTCTGTTTCCTTGCTCTGGAAGGAAAAAATGCCTTAGCTGGCGACTGAATCTTTTTCCAAGGCTCGTTGTATCCCATGTCCATGTCAGTCAGGTCCAAGTGAACAATCACTTAGACCTGAGGAAGCCTGCGGAATAGCCGGAAAAAAGTCAGATGAAATCCCGGAAAACCGAAGATTCTACCAAAAATACCTATTTGAAAACGAAAAACTCTGCAAATTCCACTCAAAGAAAATTTAATGCAAACCCGCGTTTCTACACATTATGCCATCTTCACCTGAAGATGACATAATGTGTTGAAACCCGGGTGGTGCATTAAATTTTCTCTAAGTGGAATTTGCATAGTTTTTCTTTTCCAACATGGAAAAATTTCACATCGTTCACCCCTGAAACCGTACGGTTTGTCAAAAATACCTAATTACCCACGAATTCTTAGGTATGGAATCTTAGAAAATTGATATTCATTCGCCAAGTATTACTCGCGGTTTATCTCTTCGGCGTGTTTAAAATCTGCAACACATCGCCATTATCTTCCGAGTCCGTCTCGTGCTCTCGTTCTCGCTGTCTTTCAATCTCTTCTCGCTCTCTCACTCCTTTTTCAATCTTTCCCGCTTCGTTTGCTCTGCCGCTCCCTTTAAAGACAGCACCTTTCCATCTTCGTCCACTTCGTCACCTCCCTCTTGCGTGGGAAAACACTAAATGGCTGTTTCTATTTCATTTTTTTTCTTCCTTTCTCTCTTCTCTCAAGAGCGTGCGTGCGACCACGCGCCCTCGCCTCTTAAAGCGGTGGAAAGGAAAAGTGGCGGAGAAGGCAGGAATTTGAGAATCTTTCTGCGGCGTTTCTTGTTTAGACGACGGTAATGGAGCCTTTTGGAAAGCACTGTTGCCAAACTTATACTCCGTGTGCCCATTTCTAGGAAACGTAGACGCCTTACTACACCTATATCTGCCTGTATCCGACTCTGCGCGAAATTAGTCAAATGATTAAGATTTGGAAGACTCCAAAATTTTGCCTGGAGTTTAATGCATACTGCAATGTTAATGATTTTGCTGCTATTGGCAACATCGCCATGGAAACGTAGACAACCAGCTCCAAAACGGCGTTGAAACAAACAAGTTATGCAAAATTCCATGCATTGCGGGTGACTCCGTTAGGTATAATCCGTGGCTTGTCCTCGGTGACTCAAAATCAGTTAAACAAGTTAGTTTAGAGAGTAATATTTGTGAGTGTGTGGTAGATTCCATGATGTGGAATTAATACACTGCCTTGCATTGTTAATATTTCTGCTACTATTGGCAACTTCGCTCAGTGAATTTGCGAATTTATCCTTGGCTAGTTCCGGGTGACTTAAAATCAGTGGAACAGGTTAGTTTAGAGAGTAATATTTGTGAGTGTGTGGAAGATTCCATGATGTGGAATCAATACACTGCCTTAACTAAACTTTTCTAGACATACGGAAGAGAATAGCGCTAGCTGAGGCGTTTAGTAATAAAAGGGAGCTGATGACGGGGACATTAGGCAAGGATGTGAAGTAGAGACTGGTGAAGAGTTTGATATGGAGAGCGTAGCGTTGTATGGCAGGACAGGAACGTGGACCCTCAGAAAGGATGACGAGATGCAAGTACTCATGACTGCAAGTATTCGAGATGTGGGTGTGGAGAAGGATGGAGAAGGTGAGGTGGACGGAGAGGAAGACTGACGAGGAAGTGCTTGAGATGATGGGCGGGGAAAGGAAACTTTGAATGAAATTCGAGATCGGCTGAGTAGGTGGCTGGAGGATGTAATAAGGGTGAAGCATGTGATAGAGTGAAGAATGTTGTGCAAGCGAGGAAGAAGGAGAAAAGGTTTCATGGACGAGGTGAAGAAGGGTAGATCGTATGTTGATGCGAAAAAGGACATACCAGAGCGAGATAGGCCCCCGAATGTGTAGAAAACCGGGAGGAGATTCTCTGACATTCAATAAAACCTACCTTAACCGGTAGAGCACTTTAAAAAAAAACTCTATTCTATCTCACCGTCGGGGTTGGAACCCAGGCCATTTTGAGGTTTCGAATCCATCCGCACGCCAGTCCTATCCCCCACTTACGTTCCTTCTTTCAGCAACTCTTCGATACGTCCCGTTTCGCTCGTTCGCGGCTTTTTAGCCCCGTTCCGTCCCCATTCATTTAAAACCTCTATACCTCCGTCTCTCTCCCTTCACTTCTCGTGTCTCGCCGCTCGCTTCCTCTCCTACAAATCCTTGGGCTGGGTCGGTTCGGTTTTTCGGAGACTGGGACTCTTTGGCGGGTGCGGGGGGGGTGCGGGAAAGGAGTTGGGGAGGGGAGCCGACGACGGCCGGCAGCGCGCCGCTGGAAGAGGCAGTGGAGTCGACGTGGCAACGTCGCATCGGGCGAGAGGGAAGGAGTATGAGGAGGAGGGAAAAAAAAGAGAGGAGAGGTTGGGTAGGAGAGAAAGGAAAACGTTTTGGAGGAGCATCGAGGCTTTGGGAGGGAAGATAGAGGGAGTGGCTGGCGGGAGGACGGGGGGCGGAAGGGAAGCGAGGAGGGGGAGGGGCAGCGGCGGCGGGCCGTGAGGACGTCGGCCCACGAGGGAGGCTGTGGGAGAATTCTCCTCCTCAGCTCAGAGGGGTGCCTGTTGGATGGGGGGGAGGGAGTGGGGAAGGAATGTACCCGTGGGGATATCTATAGGGTGGGGGGGGAGGGTGTCAAGGGAGCAGGGGCCGGGGGGGGGAGGGGTCGGGTGTGGAAAAGGTATTGCCCCGAGGGTTAGAGGGGGATGGGGATAGTGAGGATGCTGGAGAAGAGGGGATGACCATCTTTCCCGTGTTGTACTGGATTTTTGGAAGATGATGCTCCATAAGGAGATTCCACCAAAAGTGTTTTGAATGTCATTTTAATCATATCCGTATTAATTTGCATAGAACCTTAACCTCCTAAGTCCCGAGAAATATCCAGCATTATTTTTGGAAAATTCTTCATACTTACGTCTTGCGTTGTAAGCCATGTTTGCAGAGTTAACATCTCTGCCACTTAAGATTCTTAATGATGTTGCCACTTATCAGCAAGTGGCATTGCCAATATTTTGCGTTGCTGAGCGGGAAAAAATTCAAACGTCTGTGTATTTTATACAATACGCCAAGGACCGAGGAGGTTAAAATGTACCTTGAATATGTAGTGTGACTTATTATGTATTTGCACCTGAAGAAACCTGGGCCGTGCCAATAAAATTCAAGTGGAGTTTAAGTCATTTAATTTGGTCCATAGTGGATAACTTCCACCAAGCTTGCAACCGTTTCCCTTGTAAACTTCATTTTATTTCACCTCTTATGAGATCTAGATTTACGAGGGCTGTCATAGCAAGGCCTCATTCAACTGTATCCGGCGAATTATTATTCATTCGAAGTCGGCAGTCTTTCGAGCCGGCCGCCGCAACAGAGGCTTTCATGGAGGAACCATTACTTTTCGTGCCTAGTTAGAGAATTATGGAAAAAAGGTTAAATACATGATAGAAAACTTGGTGCAATATTAGCCCACAGTCCTTTGTGAGAATCTTCAGCTTGATAATGTGAACAAAACACATCTTTTTAGCCTAATTGTTTTGAAAATATGCTAGTCTACCGGCGAGAAGAATATGAACAAACATGGGTATGAAGGATATGTACCAGTTTCTTATATTCATGCTTATGTCTGATATTATTGCTTTCTCCAGGGACGGTTTTTCGCAAACATGAGGCTTCTTTTTGGCTGAGGGAATCAAATATCTTTTAATGCTTGTAGAAGATACATGGAGCCATTAGCAACTCACCAGGCAGCTGAACTTAAAAGCCTCCTCAGTTGCAACGAAACAAATCTTAGGTCGAAATTGACATGCCTACGCAAGGAGTATAGCAGACTCAATATGAGAGGACATCTCAAATCTGAAGATCTTCGCAAGATCTCCCTCCTCTTTCTGACTTCTCATTCATCTGGACCTGATAATTTCAGTATTACTTTGCGAAAACATTTATTTTGGAAAGGAGAGAGATTCTGGACGATGGCTACCCGATAGGAGTGCTTTTTCTATGAGTTGAACCGTAAAGAATGGCACCTACGTATGTGTTCTCGGTTTGGATTTGATTTTTGGGGAGGCGACCGACAGCTTAGGTCATTTGCGGCTTAGGGGACAAGCAAGGGAGGAAGAGTGGATAGAAACCCGGTGTTGGCATAGGCCAGCTCTTAACGAAAGGCACCAAGGGGACCGCGGTTTAACGTCACTTCTGACAGACGGAGTACTGTACTTGCGGTGTCTTCCACAAGATACTCGAGTAGAGATCGGGCTTCCAATAGAAAACATCCTCCTCTGCAGGGATTTGAACCCTGGCTGCCCGTATGGATAGCCAGTACTCTAGCCACCACACCAACCCGATCCCCCCTATGTGTTCCTTACGTTAAGGTGGGACAGATAGGGAAAAAAATGGCATTCGAATAATTTCACGCTGAAGGGCGATGCGCGTAAAGCCTCGTGTTTGTATGGAGGAGGGTGGGGGGTGGTGTCTGGAGAAGGGGTTTAGTTTTGGAGGCTTGCTGGTTGGAGGGGAGGGATAGCCAGGCGCGTGGGGAACGCTTAACCCAGACAGCCAAGGGAGGGGAAAGGGAGCGAGCGTGGGAGGGGGAGAAGGGATTTGCGCTTCCCGAGATTCCATCGGAAATTTCGTCGTATTTTTTTTCTTCCATCCCCCCCTCCCCCCAAACCCCTCCACTTCTTCGCCTCCCAGCATTTTTCCCCGTTCCCAACTCCCTTAACACACTCCTCGCTCCGAAGACACAGCCTCCTTCCTTCTCCTCCTGCGTGGAGGATTCCCTCACGACTAATTCACTCCCTTTCCTTCACGTGCAACTCCTCTCCTGTATTTCAAAATATTGGTTCGGGCGGCTGAAGAAATTAGATGTTTCGATTGAGATTACAAAGGGCTTACAGGTGGGATGGAGAGACTACACCAGAAAAGAAGTTAAAGTGCAGTTTATACGTAGTACAGTTTGCCCACAGTATGCGTCGTTTCGATGTACGTCTGATTCGATGTTACGTCCATGTTGACAAGGGTCTTCGGAAAAGTTTTCCCTGTTTAATGCAAATAAAGTTGACCGTATGAGTAATATACTTGCATTTTTTGATCACTGCGACGTAATCATTCTATCAGAGATAGCTATTTTTTCCTGGATAAAATCAACAAAAAACAAATTTAAAAATCAACGCCTTGATTTATTGCGGGATTAATGTG
Organism: Ceriagrion tenellum; assembly: GCA_963169105.1. Lineage (NCBI taxonomy): Eukaryota > Metazoa > Arthropoda > Insecta > Odonata > Coenagrionidae > Ceriagrion > Ceriagrion tenellum. The sequence goes on along the minus strand of OY720642.1, from coordinate 71,474,535 downwards.
GTCACGAATAACTTGATTCGTTTTACGCTGTTACGACTTGCGTCACTCTTCTTCAACACGCATCTCCGACGTAAATCGAGGACTTACTGCATACCAATATAGTTCGCTCCTAATTTAGTTGGAAGTATGGGGAGTTCAGTTTCCTGCGTTAAATCTCTAAATGACCAAAGATGCGATGTTGCCAATAGTTACCCGAGAATTTATTTCGAGCCCTGTTGTACAGGTACTAACTGAACATCTAGTAATCATCGAACATTTAGGTATTGTTCCTTGAAATTAATTACTTTGACACATCGCCGTGTTGGAAATTTTTGCTTATGCGGCCTATGGATGTGTACTTTGACAACCAGTGAGTAAGTATGGCAACAGCGATTTCCCTAAGTCCCATTCTGTCCGCTAAACGTAGGACACACTATAGAAGAAAGATTTCCGTTTTCCCATTTCTCCCCTAATTCGTGGGAGCTTCTGCATCTCCGTTTATGAAATACAGCGCTGGCGATCCTTCAGGGATATGTGGCACGGGGTGATTACCCTCAAGGCACGTAACACTCGTCCCAGTTCAAGGTCGGTCCCCGCGGGCCCCCTCCGTAGACCCTGGGCGCGAACCAAAAGCAGTCACAGTTCGATGCTTAAAAGATGGAGCATTTACGTCCACGAAATTCCGTGCATGCCACTTCATGGGTGTGCGGCACGGGATGGTTCCACACCAGGAATGTAACACTTGTCCCGGCTGTGGGGCAAATCCCGCCATCTCCTCTGCCCGCCAAGCGAGAACCAAAAGCAATCAGCGGAACAACGAACGGTTAAATTTATTAATTTATCTATTTGTTCCTCTTATTAGCGCATACCATTGTTGGGAAAGTTACCAAAAAATTTAACTGATTAAATTGAAAATTAATCTCGGTAAAAAGTAAAAAGTTACCTTTCTGAAAAAGTAACAGATTAAAGCTATAGTTAAAAAAAGTAACTTTCACTTTAAAAGTTATTTTTTCAGTTAATTTTGAGAAACTTTAAAAAATTAACTTTTAAAAGCTATTTTTCGCAACTGCGAATAAATTAATACAAACTTCAAATGAAGGAAAAAATTATTTAACTTTTACTTTCATTGTCATTAAGTTATTATTAGTTTAACATTATTAGATACCGTTTTATGTTCACCTTTGTCTGTTGGGGAAACTTTGCGCCCAAATTCGAACAATTCGACTTTCGCCAAAAATTAAAAGAAAAAAATTAACTGTAGTTAGTTTTGTTTCAGTTGATGCATAACTTTAACGATAAAAAGTTAAAAGTTAACTCTTCCAAAAAGGGAACAATTCGACATTCGCGAAAAAATTTAACGAAAAAAATTAACTGTAGTTAGTTTTGTTTCAGTTGATGCATAATTTTAACGATAAAAATTTAAAAGTTAACTCTTCCAAAAAGGGAACAATTCGACATTCGCCAAAAAATTTAACGAAAAAAATTAACTGTAGTTAGTTTTGTTTCAGTTGATGCATAATTTTAACTATAAAAAGTTAAAAGTTAACTCTTCCAAAAAGGGAACAATTCGACATTCGCCAAAAATTTAACGAAAACAATTAAATGTAGTTAGTTTTGTTTCAGTTGATGCATAATTTTAACTATAAAAAGTTAAAAGTTAACTCTTCCAAAAAGGGAACAATTCGACATTCGCCAAAAATTTAACGAAAAAAATTAACTGTAGTTAGTTTTGTTTCAGTTGATGCATAATTTTAACGATAAAAAGTTAAAAGTTAACTCTTCCCAGAAAGGAACGGTCAAGTAAAATAGTGACCTACAGTTTTGACGATTAATTTTAATCGTTAATTTTTTAAATCGATAATCCCAACTATGGCACTTGCACGTAAAGGTAAATTTTACAACATTTCAAAACGAGGGACATAGGTTCCCCCGAAGATAACATCCTGTTTGGGGTTAACCGACTCTTCTTCTTTTAACATAATTACATCAGTATAGAAAACAACAGAAAACATTCACGGTGCCGCAAATTACAAATAACTTCACAACAGTTTTTAGTTTTCCAATTTTAAATACAAAAAATATAAACAATACGAACATGAAAATGAAAAAAACCTTGATTATGACGGAACACACAACAATATGTGATTAGGATCACTGGAATTTACAGAGATGTTATAGTTTTCTAAGTACATGACGCATAAATAATGCAACATGAACCTTTTTGCTGGAAATGAATCTAATGTGAATTAATAAAATTGTTGTTTAACATGCTAACATACACTGACATGGCTCCTGCCACTGATTAGGACTGCCAGTGTTACTTATTTGTGCATATTACGAGATATTGCGAAAGTCATCACACAAATGCCATGCCTACACTGTGGGTGGTGTATACGTAAAATATTCTGATATTATAATAATATGAAAACTATTTTTTCGCTTTTATGGGCAAATCTGTTCATGTGCAATCGTTTTGTATCGACATATGTGTCTCTGTCGATATATGTGATACTTTTTATTTGGCAACATCCATTGTAGAAAGATGAAACCTACGCAGCTCTGTTCAAATAACATCGAGTTGTTTTGATGCATGAGGGAATAACCACAAGTCTTAGGTTTCAATTAGAAATAATTAACCAAGAAACCAAATCTCCCTTTTATGAGCAAATCTGTTTATATACGATCGTTTTGTATCGATATATGTGTCACTTTCGATATATGTGATACTTTTCATATGATAACATCCGTTGTAAAAATATGAAACCTATTATAGGGCGTTTATACGCAGATCTGTTCAAATTAAATCGAATTGTTATGATGTATGAGGACATAACCACAAGTCTTGGGTTTCAGTCAGCAATAAATTACCAAGAAACCAAATCGGTGACATTCATTGTTTTCAAGTTTGTCTGTACATGTAACTGATATGCACAAGTAATTACGAAGAAACCAAATCGGTGACATTCGTTTTTTTCACGTTTGTCTGTACACGTAACTGACATGCACAAGTATCCGGAGTTTCACGCGAATCTGTCCGTAAACGCCAATCTTTCCTGCCGCGCTAAACGGAAGTGCCACTTATACGCGCGGAGACGGCCGCGGAAAGCGTCAGTGGGCATATAGACCAATCCACTGGATTCTCGAGCTCACGAACCCGCATCAGACTTTTCCCCCGGTAAAAACCTCACCCGCCGACCGCCCTTCCACGCCTCTTCACTCCTCTTGTCCGTACGTGTTTTCATTCTCTTTAATTTGCTCTTCATTTGGCACCATCCTCCACCCGCCCGCCCACCCCCTCGTTTAAAAACTCCTCTTTTCGCGACGAGAAAAAAACCTGGGAGGCGTAGAGAGAGCGGGGAGGGAATTAATGTGAAGAAATGAGGAGTTATGGTCTCTTTCCTCCTCGCGAAGAGAAAAAAAATGACCCCGCTTAAGAGATTAGACTAATGAACCTTGATGGCTGAACGGTGTAGTGAATAAATGAATGGGACGACTCCAACCGGTAAAGGAAGCTGGTTCCTCCGAGAGGAGGAGGTGTGCGTAGGGGAGGGCAAGAGGAGGAGTCCTCTTTGGACGGAGAGGAAGGTGATGGGAGGGGGCGGGTGTCTCGGAAGGTTGCGGGAAGGGAGAAAAAAGAATGACCAAAAAAAAACAGTTCAAGCCTCCCTCTCCTCTCAGTCTTATCCCTCGTTTTCTCTTATTCTTCTCTTTTTTTTCGTCCTCGGATTTTTTTTCGGGTGGGCAGTGTGTTGTTCTTGCATGAGAGTTGTTGGAGAAGAGGGAAATTGAGAGGAGTTAAGGTGATGGCTGTAAGGGAAAGGTTGAAGGCATATATATATTTTTTCTCGGCGATATGCGGAGAGGGTTTGGTGGTGGAATCTCATGCCGGTTGCACGCGCAGCATCCCGCGCCTGCACCACCCTACGCCTGAACTTCACTGCGTATGCTCCATTGCCTACACTACCCTGACCCAATGCTAACTACGCATACGCAAACCCATAAATAAACGTGAAGATAAATTGTTGCGGTCTTCGCATTGGCAGGGTATCGCTTTTCCATCATTCCATTCCATTCATTTATTTTCATCTTGTATTCTTGGATAACACACTTGCATGCTGATGTGTAAATGGACCGGGATACATATGTTTCAGAATCTGACACAGAGACAGGTTTGTTACAGGCTCCCAATATTGCGAAGTTAGACGAGGGGATGGGATATCAGTTACAGTCTCTGTGTGCACGGAGCCCGTGATTTCTTAAGATGAAGGGTTTTGAAGGAGATATTGGACGTTCAGCCTCCTCGCCCTTTTCTATTTTTCTTTGCATGCTGATGTGTAAATGGACCGGGATACATTTGTTTCAGAATCTGACACAGAGACAGGTTTGTTACAGGCTCCCAATATTGCGAAGTTAGACGAGGGGATGGGATATCAGTTACCGTCTCTGTGTGCACGGAGCCCGTGATTTCTTAAGATGAAGGGTTTTGAAGGAGATACCAATTGGACGTTCAGCCTCCTCACCCCTTTCTATTTTTCTCGGCCAAACCCCCTCGTTTGTTTGAGCGCGTGAGCTCGCTTTTGTGTGCATTTGTCCGTCTCGGATCTCCTCCTCTCGTTTCGTCCGGCCCCGCTAACAGCGGAGGAAAAGAAACGGGGGGAGGGCGAGGTATAGTCGACTTCGCCGGTACCATGGGAGAGGCGGTGTGGCGGAGGGGGGAATAGGTGGTACCTCTTCTTCCCGTGAGAGAGATTTTTGGCTCAATGTTACGAAATCCAGTCGCACGGTCAAGAATTTGACCCCGCGTGACTGGACTCTCGATGGACGTGAAGGTTTTTGGGTTGTTTTGAGTGTGGGCGGGGGGGAGAAACCTGAGAAAGAAGGAAGTGTACAAGGTAGGCAGAGATGTGGTATGAGAGGCGGGGCCGGCACAGCTGTCCGTCTGCCTGCCTCATCCTCTCCTGGAGATTCTCACCGTTTTACAGTCTCCGAGATCCGGAACCTGAGTTGTAAGATAGCGGGAAGAGATGTATCCCTCCTCAATATGCAATTTTATCCTTTCCTGCTTACCTGGGATAACTGTAAAAATAAGTCGAGAAAGTGCTCGTATCAACTCATGGTTAAAACTATGTATTTGCATACGACAAATCTTGGAAGCATTCATGCAGTACGATTTGTCTCGCGTGTACAACCGAGTAGTTGAAATTCGTTTGTGGTTTGGGCTCATTTTTCCTATCGAATAGAGCGCTCCCGTGTTTTCGCCAATGATTAGAAATTTCTAATTGCCTTGCAATACGCGGAAATCCACGGTAAAATCCCCAATCGACCCTGAGAAATGGAACGTGCATGCATTCCAGAGAGGGCTTATTTAAAATGAATGAGGAATATCTATACCTAGTTCTCGTCTAAAAATTAACATTTCGAACTTTTTATCTTTTCTCAAATTTTGTAATAATAAATCGTAATGTCACCGCAGTATTTTTTTATGGTTCAAGAAAAAACTTTCCTTTAAACCATAAAAAGTATTTATTTTATTTTTCGGCAAATGTTACGGAAATAATCGCGGTAATGGGGCTGAAATTTTGGTGTATTTGGACGGCTGTGATATTTTATCTTAAAATGAGACTGAATTCGTTGAATTCTAGGTGAAATGATATTTCGCTCATACTACCTTAAGTTGCTAAGCGGCCCAGGTGTTTGCTTGGCAGGCTTTTTAATTATTCTTTCATTTCTCACATCTCTATTTTATTACCCCAGCCACCACACCACCACCTTTTGGAACTTATTTCAAATAGCGTCAATAAAACTTTGGAACTTCCTCCCTATTTCCTTGAAATAAAGTTCTACAGCTATATCATTAAAATCCATATGATACGAATATCTCATGGAACAATAGATCATTTGCAATTGGGCATTTGATTACGTCACATAAATATTGTTTACTGATAAAAAACCAATATGAAAAAATGTGCACTAAAACTAATCAAAATCACTTATGTGATCGGGATGATTATGAATGATGTGAGACAAATATGCATGTTAAATGGAATGATAAATACTGGCGTATAATTTTTGCTCCTAATTTATGTAACAAATTTTGTAAAACCGAGCATAGTTTTCACACTCTATGTACTTGGTTTACAGGGCATGGCATAGACCATTAAAACTTGTATTAGATTGGATTGGATTTTTGGGGAGGCGACCGACAGCTAAGGTCATGTTCTCCATAAGGGATAGGTAAGGGAGGAAGGGTGGATCCGGCGTTGGCATTAGCATGCTCTTATCGAAAGGCGCCAAGGGGACCACGGTTTAACGTGTCATCCGACAGACGGAGTACTGCACTTGAAGTGCCCTCCACAAGACGCTCAAGTAGGGATCGGGTTTCCACTGAAATACATCCTCCTCTGCAGGGATTTGAACCCTGGCCGTCCGAATGGTTAGCCAGCACTCTAGCCACCACACTAACCCGATCCCCCTGTGCCAAATTGAAGACAACTTCACTAAATCAAGATGAAATAATTCTAATTGAAATGGTTTGCGAACGACTATATATATAGGGCAAAATGCTTTGCTTATGTAGGCATTGAAACCGTTCTTGGACAATGAACATTGCAATAGATAAAATATCCTTTTAGTCAACTCATAGAAAGATATTAGTTATTTCAGTAGCATGTTTTAAAGCACTATTAATTGAAGTCTGAGCTTAAGGTGCATCCTGGCGGCTACATTGGTGTGAAAATAGAGGTTGCAATTCTACAATAAGACCCATTCTTTGAAATTTTTTAGAAATATTGTATTCGTTAAGGTAGGTTTTGTTGAATATCAGAAAATGTCCCACCGGTTTTCTATATTTTCAGGGGCCTATCTCTCTCTATTGTTTCCTTTTTCGCCCCAGTACACATTCTCCCTCTGCAGGGATTTGAACCCTGGCCGTCCGTATGGTTAGCCATCCCTCTAGCAACCACACCAATCTGATTCCCTTAAAACTTGTATCTATCTGTCTATCACTTTGCGCCTTATTCCTTCGCCGTTCGTTGCGTCCGAATCGATCTCCCTTGAATTTCCGCCGCGACCACGTACAGCCGTCGACCTTGCGGTGTGTCGTGGCTCGCGCCTAATCGTCGAGACTTGGCAAAAAAACGGCGCATGGACACTTGCGTGTGCGCGTCTCTGCTTATATATATATACATACACGCGTGTGGTTTGTATACAATCGCGTGCCTTTGAGACGGCACGCTCCTCTCGCGACACCATCACCAAGGCGACCTCGGAACGTCCTCCATTCCTCCCCCCCACTGCCCCTCACCGCAACATCGCGTGGCTATAGATGTCGCTGCGTCACCGATGATGCTGCGGACTGCTTGGAATGCAGCGGAAAAGCAGACCACTGGTTAAGTGCATTTTGACAACCGATGAATGAAAAATTATCTTTCTTATCTACTCTATACGGCGCGTTTCACTTTTCGGCTGTCATTCCCGTGAAACATCCCAGCCGCTCGAGAAGAACTACATTGGTCGTTCAATTTCCTTAGATTTGTTGACTGCAGCCCTCCACACTTTCCTATTTATAACTTTAGTTCCCTTATCTCCTATTATCTCTTCCAATGAACTTTCCTCTGTATTTGGTCCATGAACATATTCCTGGGTCTTCCTCTGGGGGCTTTTCCCTCTATTTTATCTTCCATTATGTTCCTCACAAACCAACTGTGACTTAGGGTGTGTCCACTCCATCTGGTTTTTCTTTTTTGTATGGTGTTCCATGTGGTCTTTCTTCTTCTACTCTCCTGTACACTTCATCATTTCTTATTTTGCCCGTCCGTTTTATCTTCAGCATTCTCCTCCAGCACCAGGTTTCATAAGGCTTCTACTCTGTACTGGTCGGCTTTTCCAATGGTCCATGCTTTTGATACAGGGCTTTTTTTTCACATTAATTGAAGTGCAAATGGGAGAACGAGAGTTGGGTGGCGGCGAATAGAAGTAATTTAAATGTCAATGTTAAATTGACAGTGAGATACCGCGCAAAAATGCTTTCTATCTTTGTTGATTACAGCGAAAAAAAGGTTCCTCTGCTGTATATTTGGTGTGAATGCAGTGTTGATTCACCTAATAAGAGCGTTCTCTCCCCCTCTGCTTGGTTATGACAGAACTGAACTCGTTCTGAATCCTGAACTCTTGAGGCCCTACCAGTCACCTTCGTGAATCCAGTAAGTTTAATTTGTTCTCAGTATTTGAATGAATTTTCTCAAGAAAGCGCACTACTCATGTTTCACTTGGTGTCTTGTTGACGAGCGCTGTATAATGTCTGTGTGCGTGATTACATCCATTGAGGAACACAGTGCATGGAAAAATATGAGTTTCCCTGCTGATATTTAATTTGTTTTCGGCGCTCAAAATCCTATGGCCGAACTTTAAGTTAACGCCATTCTCTTAATACCAAACATTCCGATTTTGATATAAGTTATCAAAAGTATTTGTATAACATAACAGAGGAAATAACTGAGTTTTTTGAAATATTGAGATTTACTTCAGTTAAAGGTTGTAAACCTCCGCTGATTTCGAAACTAACGGTTCGATTGTGGCTTAAGTTATACCGTTGTAGTTGTTATCTACATCTTTAATACCGTGCAAGCCACCATTAGAGTATGTGTCACGGGGTGATTCCACACCAGGCATGCAGCACTAATCCCAGTTTAAATCAGAACCGCGCTCGTTCCCACGGATGCCCGGCACAGGCCAAAAGTAGTCAGGAAAACAATGCTGAGTCAGACCAGAAACTAGGATAGTGATACGTATAAGGACAAGTTACCATGCAGTACACTACTCAAGATACAACTACTGGTTAGTATTATTAATGCAACAGATAAGTAGCACTACTATGTACTGAATAATGCAAGAGTATATCATGCCAGAGATTAAATTCGAGGTTAGTAGCTAATAATCATGTTACGATATTTAGAACTACTGAAGAAACCTATTTAACCTACTCAGTATCCTAGAACTGACTCATCGCAAATATTATGGTCCCTTATTGTACGTGGAAAAAATGACATTTTCAATCTATCGGTTATAGTTCTCTTTTCGTCATTGAAGATGAATTTCCACGACGTCTCGCCTGATTTCTCCAAATTGCTCTCTTCTTGAGATAAATATTTTCCCCCTAATAGGTTATCGTTTTTCGGAGCGTTGTCAAATTAGTCTTTAGATTATTTTACTAGACGAGCCAATTCGAGTGGGAGCTCGCGTTATTTTATTTCCCCATCGCCCTCCGTCCCTGTGAGAGATTGGAGGGAGTACGGAACATAAACGGCCGTATTCATAGATTATAAGGTTATTCCGGGGTGAGGAGGTTTATCTTAGTCCGATCTAAGTGCATTTTAAAACGGTACTAAAAGTTGGTATTCATAGCTCGAGCTGAGGGCTGAAATCAACCGTATGAACTAACACCTGTAAATGTCAAAGGACGCTACTACGAATGGAAAAACGAAATATTACCGACTGCAAACTCACTACACGAAATGTAAACTAGGAAGACGTAACTATTAAAGTGAAAGAATTAATTATGCAAATTATGATACCGAGTAATAAAGCTATTCAAAGCGTATGCCTAACTTCTAGTGGATAAAATTTAATACTAACCCGTTGTCCCTAACTAACAAATAACAACGTTAATGAACTACATACCCTGAGAACAACAGTGCTATGAGTCTGCTGCCTACAAATGTACTCACCAACGTAAGAATTAACCTAAACTACAAAGCCAAAAATATTCCTATCGCCAAACTATCTATTAATACTACTCCTACAAGTAGACGGGGCATAAGTCGGTCAGCGCTAAAATGGCACTATGAATACGGGTTTAACCGAATCACCGGTCTAACTTCTTGAAGCCAGTCTTAGACTTTGACTAGTGCAACTATGAATACGGCCGAAAGAGTTTTAGGGGAGTGCTGTTTCTTTGGGGGGGGGGGGTAGGGGAGAAAGGTCGCTCGGGTGGTGTAGGAAGAGTTGAGGTGGGGTGGGGGGAGGAATGCGGAGGCGCTGAGCTGGCCGGAGAGTGCCCCCGGGGGCGGAGGGTGTGGAAGATACGAGAGGGAAGGGGGACGGTGTGGGTTAAGAACACCAGGGGTCAGGCGGCAGCCAGGAGATTAAGAGGCCTCCTCCTCAAGTGGGGGGTGGGAGGTGGTGAGCCGGAGGGATACAGGTAAGAAGGGGTGCGGCTTGCACAAGACCAATGGGGGGGGGGATAGAAGGGGTATCCACACGGGAAGAAAGAGGGGTTATATCGAGTGCCAGTCAGAATGGGATCGTTGACCTGTTATCGGATCGAAGCCCCCTGTACACGGTATATCTTCTTATGATTATTTTTCCTTTTGCCTCTCCTCCTTCCCACTTTTAAGCCTTTCCTTTCACGTCCTCGTTCCTCGACAGTATCCCCTCCTACTCTCCCTCTATCTTATCAGCTCCTACATAAGTTCATATCAACGTTCTGTCTCGTTTTTCGCCAGGCTTTCCCCGTTTTAAACTTGTGGAGAATCGCCGCTCCGCCGGGTTTATTGTGAACGTATCCTGGTCGTTGTGTGTCTATTTGATTTGTGCTCGTGGGGAGACATAATTTTTGAGAACATGAAAATTTATTGAAAAAAAAGAGTACGAGTTGGAAAAAAATAACTTTGCGGAATGAAAGTACGTCAGGACTATCTGTGATTGGAGAAATGACTGTTATGGACCCGAAGGTATTTAAAAAAATAATACAAATTGGAGTGAAACAGGACTTTGCGGATTTAAAGTACGTCAGGACTGTCCGTGGTATGGAAAATGACTGTCGATTTCTTTTGACTTGACATGACTTTGCGGAATAAAAGTACGTCAGGACTGTCTGTGATTGGAGAAATGACTGTTATGAACCCGAAGATATTTTGAAAAAAAGAGTACAAATTGGAAAAAAGCAAGACTGTGCGGAATGAAACTATGTCAGCACTGTCCGTGGTTGGGGAAATGACTGTCCATTTCATTTGACTCGACTCTTCGAATTATTATGTCTTGCCTTGGCGTTTGAGTAGAAAATCCTCGTTTTATACCGTGCAAAATATTTTAGGGGTTTCGATTTACGTTCTTTAGTTGCGATATTTTTTAATTTGAGTTTCAGCATAAATTATTCCCAATTTAGGAGTGATTTATTCGCCATACGTCAAACTCTTTGGTTAAGATATTTTTACACATTGTTGTGGGGATCCCCTGGAGGAGTAGAAGTTTCTGAACTTTTTTTTAATCTATCATTTCAACCAATGCTGAGTGATGTAGATGAGTCTGCGCTGTTAGATTAAGTGGTAATATGCTAGGGTATTCATATGAACAATACTGTCTGTGTAATCTTTGATCCAAGAGAGAATTTTTCGATCTAATTAAGTAATTGTAAATGATAAGTATAACTTGGTTTTACCATATAGATTTATAGACGACCTAGGTTTCGATGAAGCTCGCCATCATCAGGATGATGAGGCACGTGATGATGACGAGCTTCGTCGAAACCTTGGTCGTCTTGTTATTGTAAATCTATGTGGTGAAACATCTATACTTACCATTTACAATGCTAAGCAAATTCCACGAAGTCACGCCCGAGACCACGGAATAATTAAATAATGATTTTTCTTAGATTTTTTCTAAAATAGAACGGTTTCGTGCAAATGTGGATAGAGCTCCTGTGGGCTTGCGCATATAATGGATCGAATATACTGGAATTAGTTTCTGTTAATAACAATTTTAGCCTCAAGTATGAGGCATGACCTAGTATCGTGTTTCTACATCATGAATGCTTACGGGATTGCTTCCGCGTTGTGTCAATTTTTGACGACAGTTTCGCGAGCGTTCCAGCTCGCTCCTTCAGGTCAAAGTGTGATGAAGTCTTCGACCTGAGGAAGCGAGCTGGAACGCTCGCGAAACTGTCGTAAAAAAATGATACGACGCGGAAGCAATTCCGCAAGCCTTCATGATTCAAGACCACTCCGCGGAAGCTTTCACAACAACAAATCAATCGTGTTTTTACGTTCAGTCGCTAATGAGTATCTTGTTTATTAATGATATAATAAACCTCAAATTTAGCTCCGTTCCTAAGGATACGCACCCTAAAGCGAGCTCATCATTCTTACTTGTTGTGGAATCAGAGTTTGCGAGCAATGAATAATTATGGGCGATGCCAGGGGACGCCGTCGCTGGTATGAGTTCAAAGCGGAATAATCAGCATTTGTTGAGCGCTCTCGTTTTCCGGTGAGGTTGACTGTGAGAACACGACGCAACTGCCTTTGTGGCCTGCCCACCTTTCTCCAAATCTCTCTTTCAATCTGTCTTTCGCCCTTTGCTGCGGCGCGGTTTACTTTCGTTTTATGTTCTCCTGTTAGCGGTCCATCGTATCCAGGTTACGCATTGTATCGGACGCGGATATCGCGGGCGTTGCGCCCGTGGGGCGGTTTCTTTCATTCGCCGCCTGGTCGTCTTGCGTAATTGGACCGTGATTCTCTCGATATTACGTCTGCGCGCTGGGTGGATCCGCAGAATTTTCATGATATTTTACTGTCGTACCTGAATGTTTCTTTCTATCTATGCTGTAGATTGTTCCCGTTGAGTTTTCTCGGAAAGGAATAAACAATTGATATTGTTGTAAAGTATTAAGAGATCCTCCAAATGTGTCCTTCTGTATGTTTATACTATGTGGCGTCCATTGTTAAAACTTGGAAAGGCTGTGGTGAAATCAATACCCCGGCTAAAATCTCACTGAAATTCTGCTCTATAAAGTATCAACGTAAGTTCATCGGACATTCTAAGCCTATACATTGGTTAATTTTGCGTGTTTCTCAGGAATTTTTAGCCTGTAAATCGGTTTCCGAGTAAAAGTAATTCTGTTGTTGATGTTGTACTATTATTTTCGGCTTTGGAGCTAAGAACTCGTATTTTAAGAAATAATTAAGATAAGTATTTACAAATATGCTACAATGTTATGTCAGTCACGCGATACAAAAAAATTCCTAGCCTATATTACATGAATGTGAGTAATTAAAAGGGCTTAAAAATTACCGCTCCACCGAATCCAATGCTTCTCCTCAGGTGGAATGAGAGTGGCAAGTTTATTGCTCAAATTGCTTGCGGTATGCTAATTTCTTCGTAAATAAAAGTCGTAAATGGCTCTCTAAATCCGTTTGTAGACCTTATTAAAAGTTTCCGCCAGTCGCTTGCTGAAGAGGTTAGGTGCCAGTGTTTACAGACAGATACCAATCTGGCTCAATGCAAACGCGTAAAAAATTCATCGTGTGTTTAACCCGCCGCAATATCTTGCAAGAGATACTTGTGGAAGTAACTTGTCAGGGTATGCCCGTCATTATGGATGAAAAAACTTAAAAAAGACTCCAATAGTCGTAAGGTTACGGACCTTTGGGGCCCGAAAGCTTTTATAATTTAGCCATTGATCCTTTAAGATTCCAAGGAACGTGAGTGTCAAATGGCAAATTGCACAGTTTAGTCTTGGAAATGACGCTCATGGGTTGAAACGGCTGTATAGCTGTTAAGTCGTGTGTTTTCTTATAACTTATACAATTTCCACCAGGTAAATCATGCAACGTTAGGTTATATCCGCAATAATTACCTGAAACCGACAAAAGGGAAAAATAAGAGACATACGGTGTTGAGCAAATAGTTGGAAAATTTTCATTTTCCCTCGCAACACTAGTAACTTCAGGAAAAAACAGTGCGAAACACTGGAAACTTCAGTCAATATACGATTCCTAGCGGTCCTTTCCCACGTTCCGATTTCTTTTACCCGCTCCCTCCTCTTGTCGTGGTTATTGTTCTTACATCCATTGCCACACCCCTCCGTGGTGAAATTTTGTTGTGTTAAGCAAATTCGATTTAATAAAAACTTGATTTGTGCGTTACAGTATTTTTTTATCGATTTAAGCGCAATCGGGAAGCCTAGAGAACCCTTTATTCACGATGTATTAATTACTTTCTGTAGCCATGTTTACGAATCATCAAGGCGTTATCATGCATCAGCTACAATGCGAGTTGTTTCTCATCACGTCTTGAGCCGGAACAAGTCGTAAAATCTATCGCAAAATTTATTTTCTCCGTGTGTCTTTGGCTTCACCGCCTTGATATTATTGGACGATCTACAGCCCCTCCCCCCCCTTACCGCTCCGCTATGCAGCAGCATGCAGGGAAAAATATGGGGGTCATATTTTTTCCGCATGGAAGAGTGGGAGGAGGCCTTGAATAATAGCAACAGCAAACCGAATGTATTTGTGTGTTATGTGTTTTCGGCTGCTGAAGGGGGAAGGGACGTATTGAGGGGGAGGACGGGTCGAAGGATGCTGGGTCTGAGGGGGGTGAAGCGGGGTTTGGGGGGTTGGGAAATATGCAGGAGTCGGCGGGGGTGGGGGATTGTCGTGGAGGTATCAGGTCGATGGACGGGGGGAGTTCCGAGGGGCAGTGGAGGGAGGTGGTTTGTCGGTGGATGGTGCGTGGGTTGGTCCGTATGGGAAGGAAAGGACATTAGGATATCGAGGGAAGGCCTGTGGGACCGGCTGTTCAATAAGCGAGAGGTTTCCTCTCTTCTCTCTGTATGCGAGCGCGAGGAAAATGAAAACGGTCGTTAGAACCAGTGGGGGAATGCGGGGGGCTTGTGCGGGGGAAATGTGCTGGAGGCAGGTGATGCAGCCCTCCTCCCATCTCGGCCCCAAACTCTGCTTGCTGTTCCTCCTACTCCTCTCCCTCCATAAACCGCCATCTCTTCCTTCCCTCCGTTTCCCCTCCCCCCTCTACTCGTTCCCTCATACCCTTAAAACGTGGGGTGGAATCCCTGGAATTTTATTATTTTATTCAACCCCTCCGAGAAAATATAAGTCCACCCTCCATAACCCAGTTGTGTGTAAAGCCAATGTCTCGGGGACATAAGTTTTGGCTAAATATTTTTTTGGCCGAAGATTTCATAACAGTTTGGCTGAAACTTGACGAAATATTTTTACATTTTTTTCGCCGAATCATTTAAGTATTGACAAAAAGTATTATCAGAGTTTTTTTTTCAAAAATTTGATGACTCATTTGGCCAAACAACCGGCAATTGTTTTAGACAATTTTTTTGACAAATATTTGGCTAAGCGGCAAGGGAAAATTTGTTTCCACTGGTTCTAGTGTCTTGTGTCAAGGAAAATCAGAAGATGTAAATTGATTCCTCGTTGATAATTAGTCAACCGATCAATTTCTTGGACTAAAATTCTTTTTTCTTCAAATTTTGTCTGTCGCACCTGTTCAAACAGTTGGGTAAAATATTTCTCGCAAGTTTTAAGATGGGATGTGAGTTTATCAATGTTGAATATGTCCAAAGCTACTTATACCTTGTTGGTTACGATCCAGGCAAAGGTTGCTTGAAAAATTTAGGTATCGCTATTCGGTTGATAGATGGCATATATTTATTTTTAACCCGGCTGCACGTCTCTAGAACTGACATTTGAGACCAAACAGGAAGGCAAAGATCCGAAAATTCGTTCTCTCCACGCGCCAAATGTGGATATAGCCTAAACAACGTAGCATTGAGACACTCAATGAATATTCCAATTATAAATTATAGTATTAACGGTTTACCTTTTTGTTTCTCTCCTTCTTCCTGTACGTTTTCGCCATCGTTGGTGCCCTAATACCGCATGTCACACGCTTCGATGGCGTCTCGCAGGAATTTATGTGGACGTAGATGCACCCTGCAATCAACGGCCACTTCTTACAAAAAACAGGGTTAGTGAGTGAATCCATTGAGGCATTGATATATTTATAAGGTTCTACGGCGTTTTTATATTAGAAGTGGTAATTCTGGAATATTTCAGTCCCCGCCTCCTCCCTTTACTCTACGTAAAACCAGTATACCCTTAGCCCGAATCAAATTTGACGATGTTTTAACGATGTTTTTGTATGTAGGACCAAAAGTGTAAAATTTATTACCCCATTCATGTATTGATTCTAAATCTGTAAAAAAAGTATCAAAAAATGTAGTCTTGGCTTTTCGCCAAAGAGAGTGTAGGGGAAATATTATTAAAAATGTGTTTGAAATTACTCTATGAACTGTCAGTTTGTAGCTTCTTAAGGTACGCACTTACATTGTTAAGTAATTGTCTTAGTCTCACTACACGAGTTATATGTATGTTTAAGTGTATGTATAAAATGTTGTCCTTTGATGGTAGCCTTAAACAGGTTCTCCTGCAAGGCTACCTAAAGTTACTCGAAACTAATCATAGTGAATGTAATTTGTGTTGGAGTAATGAAAAATATTATTATCATTATTAATCCATCAAAATTCATCCCTTTGCTCGTTTTCCCATCCATTCTGCGAAGTTGGTGTGCCAACAACCCCTGCCACGCGCTTTTTTGGTGTTTCCCTGGATAATGTGTATATGTAGAACCGTCAACGACTTTTCCTTCCGATGAAACATTCCCGTCTCCCTCTCGCTGTTCAACCTTCATCCGCAAACTTGGCTGGTTCTCCTCCTTTGACATTGTCTTCGTGTTCCTCCGCCCTTCCATGCATACGGCGCCAAGTCCAAAAAGTCCCCTTATCTAGAATGCGCAGCCCGTTTCCTCCAGTCCGAACATGTGTAAGCTATCAGGGTACAGTAATTCAGGGAAAGCATGGAAATATTCGGTAGCCTGACAGATCGTTTTCTCATGGAAAGAGATTAAGCGAGCACGAGCGATTAATTCTTGGCCCAGGTTTAAGTTATTGGAGCGAAATATATCCCCAGTCATAAGGGAGACCATATTCGCATTTTACGTTATGATTTCCGCCCATGTAGGATGGATGGTGTAACTGTCAAGGATGATGTAAATCATCATTGGTCGATCAATCCTAAGATTGGTTGACTGCAGCCATCCACCCTTCCCTGTTTAGTGCAAGTTCCCTTACCTCCTGGTATCTCTTCCTATGTAATTTCCTCTTTATTTGGTCCATGAATTTATTTCTCGGTCTTTCTCTGGGGTCTTTTCCCTCTATTTTGCCTTTATTTATGTTCTTCACAAATCCATTGTGTCTCAAGGTGTGTTCAACCCATCTTGTTCTTCTTTTCTACATGGTGTTCCATATGGTCCTTTCCTCTTCTACTCTTCTGTACACTTCATCATTTCTTATTTTGTCCATCTATTTTATCTTATGCATCCTCCTACAGCACCAGGTTTCGAAGCATTATGTATAAGGGGATGATGTTAATACAAATGGTGGAGGAATACACTTCATATGGCTTAAATTCTAGATAATGAAATAAAAATATCTATTTAGGTCTTTATCATGTCTCATTTTTTAAACGCGGTATTTTTAAAGCTTCATCATAACGGAATATTTTTGTGATTCTAGAGAAAAAAATTGTGAAAACTGATTTATTTAAAAAAAAGTGGAGAAAACATGAAAGCTACACATGTTAATTTTTTGAGAGAATTAGGTTAGAAAAAAAGTGTTTAGCTAAAATTCCAAGCAAGATACTGTGAGCGTATGCGTGCACATTTAATAAAGCTGAATTTATCTCAACAGGTTGTTTGCTGTGAATCTCAGGTAGTCTTAAACACCATCGATTCCCCTTTTTTACCAGTGTTCACAATGAGTAATTCTGCTCGAGGCAATGAATGTATGTAATCCTGTTATGTGATAGTTACTTCATTAGTTAATGTGGAGCAAATGAGCCTAAATCTGGACTGGTGACGATCTGTTTATCTAAGTGATAAAATGACGTGATGAGATGATATTTGGGAGGTAATGAATGACATGCATTCCTCTATATTTCATCTGTGTTCTGCTGTGAGTATCCATTGCATGTGGTTGATTACTGTGCGGAAAATATAAGATTTGTCATATGGTGAGAGGTCCTCCCTAGTATTTGGTTCAAGCTTTTGCTGGTTTTTTTCTGATGTGTTTACAGAAATTTTCCTCCCGTCCTCATCATATACCATAAAACAGTAACTAAAACATCGTAATTGTTATAAAGGAAAACCCATATGTTGAAATATTTAACGCTGATCTAATCATCTTATGAGGTCCTTAATGGTTATTTTATTCGGCTAATTTCTGTTGATTTCTGCGCGACAATTGATGGCATAGGCATTTGTAAGGACCAATTCATTCGATACGTCCTCCACTCAAGGTTAGTTACGCATAATTTATGGTATCGGATGAGGTCGTTAAAGAAGGAATTACGTTGGGGTAGGCTAAGATGCTCTTAAGTGATTGTTTTTCACTGGAGGTAATTTTTATTCGTTATTTTATTGATTTAGATGAACTTTTATCTCCTCTAATAATTTAATGTGGGCCGTTATCATTGCTGCCTACAATTAACGTCCTTAATTGGTGTCATTACTCTTCGGTCTAATGACGACGTAGAATTAAATTAAGAAAGTTTCCGAATACTGCGAGGGGGGATGGACGATTATGCGCCACTTGCCTGTCCGGGTGGATATAATATTGATATCCATCAGGCCCCATTAGTCGGTCCCGGAGATAAAATTAGCTAGGTGTGTTCCCTACATGGTTTCCCACCCATAAAAATGTGACTTCCGACTGCCATACCGATTGTTTCTACATTTACTTCTCGCCCCTGGGATCGTACGATATACGTTCCCGTAATTTTTAAGGTTTATTTATTTATTTATTTTATTTTATTTAATCCTCACTACCCCGAATACAGCACAAAGGGCCAATTTACGTCGGGTGAATAACAGTAACAACGGACGAGACACAAACACCCATGTCCTGGGCAGAAAATATTTTACCCAGGCGGGACTCGAACCCGCGACCCTCGGGTTGGGAGGCGAGGACTTTACCCCGCCGCCACCGGGGCCGTTTGTGTGTCTACGTAAAATGAAGACTTGAAACGATCTCATAGAATTATTGAGCGTTTTTCGAAATTTTCCTCCTGAAGAAGAGTTCGATTGATCAGGTGTTCTTGAAATGTGGCTCTGGAGTAAGTAACGAGAGGAAATGCCATATTGTAGGATACCAGGAGAGGTAGAATTGCAGGTATACGGGGCTTAGGTTGAAAAAATTTGGCCTTTTGCAACGTATGATGATATCAGTAATTTTCCAATGTGGAGATGGGAACCGTTAGACAAGAGGAATTTTTTAGTTTGGGGTGGAGCCGCATACATTTGTTTAGGACCATAATGTCCATAAAAACTGAAATGAGATAAATTCAAAGGTTGAAGTTTCCAAAACTGTGCAGTTCAAAACGTAATAATATTTACACAACGTATACTTCAACATTACCTTCATAACGTACCTGTTTTAAACATTCCCAGTATTTTCTTCATATGGCAGCTGTAACTATTAATTTTAGAGCTCCACCAGGAACGCCATCGCCAGTGAATAGCGTCACACATTCACGTATTCAAATTGTTTGACACACCACCGAAAAAGACCCAACTTTCGTCACACTTAATTCGAAGCGTTACAATTCTGTCTAGCGCAGCAACTAAATGGAAAAGACTCTTATAAAGCAATTATTTCAAAGATTTTGAAAAGTAAAAAATTTGACTCGCTCGTCCAGGGAAGGTTAGAAAAAAATCAGTCTCGTGAGATTCGCTGTTTTCGTTGTCTCCTAACACGCTCTCGTAGTCTCTCGGGGACCGAATCTTTCGTTGCGTGACACCTTGGGATCGTTCCATTTCGCCCCATTCACGGCGATGCTGTTTTTTTTCATCCCTCCCGGTCTAATCAGTGACCCTCCCTCTTTGTTTTTTTATGCTGCACTCTGCAGTCTCTCTCTTCTTTATGCTGTGTGCACCTCGCCCAACCTTTTCATTTTCCCTTCTCTCTCCACTCCTCCCTCCTCCCCCACCCATATCATTAGGGATATACACTTTGCCCCCATATCACTCTCCCCCCCCCCCTCTGTATGTGCTCCTCAGAGTTATATTCCCCTACCCTCATTCGTCGCCTCCACCCAATGACGCCACATACGTAATTAGCTCATTCCCCCTCTTCCGTTCGTCACTTTTCCCACGTATCCTCTCTCTCGCAGACACGTCCGTGATTCTTTAATTTTTTTCTCTCTTCCTCACCCGTATATACACTTTTTCTCCTCCATTCTTTTCCACCCACCCACCTGTCAGCTTGACGCTTTTTAGATTCACGCCCACTCGGCCCCTCCTTCGCCAGTCGGGGCCCTTGCCTCGCCGCATTACATGTCTCCGTTTCCTGTTTCGTCTTCCCCCTCGGTTGATAGTCGTGTGGCCCTCTTTCGTGTCTAGTTTTTCAATACTTACGTTCTATCCGAGGGGTATGCAACTCTGAGAAATGGTGTACGCTTGTTGAGAAAAGGTCGCGGAATGGACAGAAATGGCTAGAAACGGACAGAAATGGATAGAAATGGACAGAAATAATAATGACAATTTCTTTAACCTTTATAGGTTTCCCCAATTACTGATGTTTTAAAATATCATTTGACGAACATAAACACCATGTCCTGGGCAGTGATTAATCGACCCAGGTGGGACTCAAACCTGCGACCCTCGGGTTAGAAGGCGAGGACTTTACACCGCCGCCACTGGGGCCGACAGAGAAATGGACAAAAATGGTTAGAAATGGACAGCAACGGTTAGAAATTGACATAAATAGATAGAAATTTGTCAGAAATGGATAGAAATCGTCAGAAATGGATAGAAATGGACAGAAATTGATAGAAATGGTCGGAAATGGACAGAAATGGATGGAAATGGATAGAAATGGACAGAAATAATAATGACAATTTCTTTAACCTTTATAGGTTTCCCCAATTACCAGTGTTTTAAAATATCATTTGACGAACATAAACACCATGTCCTGGGCAGTGAATAATCAACCCAGGCGGGACTCAAATCTGCGACCCTCGGGTTAGAAGGCGTGGACTTTACACCGCCGCCACTGGGGACGACAGAGAAATGGACAGAAATGGTTGGAAATGGACAGAAATGGTTAGAAATTGACAGAAATGGACAGCAATGGTTAGAAATTGACATAAATAGATATAAATTGACAGGAATGGATAGAAATGGTTAGAAATGGACAGAAATTGATAGAAATGGTCGGAAATGGACAGAAATGGATGGAGAGGGTTATAAATGGATAGAAATGGCTGAAATGGAAATGCGGTGTACGCTTGTTTTTGAAGTTGCGTTCCCCTCGGTTCTACCATAGTATTTTAGCTCTTATAAACAACTCGCGGTCCAGATAGCTACGTTAAACCTGTAACAGTCGTTTATTTCTTTATAATTTTACACTCGTTTTCTCATTTTTTTATGTTTGGTAATACACACTTTCTTTAACGCCGTCTCACATTCAACTCACTCACTCAAAACCGTCTCGCCCTTCTTTTTCCTTTCACACAATTTCACTACCACTCCCTTTTACCTCCTGGATCGACACGCTCCCCACCCGTTCTCCCACTATTTTAAACAAACTCCTCGTTGCCATGGCATTGTTAAAACTACTAGGGCTGCCAACGCAAGAGTGATGGATATGATACCCATTACAGACCCCTGTTAAAGTGTTCGTTTGGTGACGTAGCATTTACTTTTATCCTTTCTGATGTAGAAAAAATTAATGGTGTTTGTCTATTGCTCCATCACGCATAAAATACGGGACCGAATGTTCTGAAATTTGACATGTAGGTAGAAAATATAACTGGTTGTAACATAGGCTATATTAAAATGCCCTCAGGTCCCCCGAACCTTGCTGGTCCATGCTAAGCATTGGGTTTGGTGCAGTGGTTTATTTTTTTTCTTTTTTAAAGTTCTTTCACTCAAGATAGAGGGCTGGGATTTCTTTTATCCTCATTTCCTCATATTTTTATTTATCCTGGGTTAGATGGGACAGAACCGTCCCCTCTTCCCCCAACCCAGTTTATATATATAACCCAGTTTATGGTAGGAGCCCCTAGAGACTCGGAGGCTGCACGCTAGGCAGAGGTTGCTTGAGATATTCAGAAGTGATATTTTTCAGAGCGACACAAAGAATATTATCATGACTCCTCACTAGTCATTTATATAATAACAATTATAAAATCAAAATATTTTATATTTAGCTATTAATTTGCATTAATCTGGTTAATTTATTCACCGATCAATTTTATCTTCGTAATTGCATTCAATTCCGCCTTAATTTACGGAGAAATTGTTTTAATGTTGAGAAATCGGCAATTTATCAGCGCATTTTGCCATGTTCGGGGACAAAAAAATTAGCGATGCACTGTTGCAGTGCGCCCGACGTGTAATGAGATTTATTCACCTATTAGCTATAGAAGTTACTTCTAGTTATTGTTACGTATAACGATGCGAT
Organism: Ceriagrion tenellum; assembly: GCA_963169105.1. NCBI lineage: Eukaryota > Metazoa > Arthropoda > Insecta > Odonata > Coenagrionidae > Ceriagrion > Ceriagrion tenellum. The sequence goes on along the minus strand of OY720642.1, from coordinate 71,452,232 downwards.
ACGTCAAATGTATTTTTAAATAAAAATTTCTTGCGGACGGGGCAATGAGAAGTCATACCACAACATATTCCGTGATTCAACTGTTTTTTCGTAGTATCATCTCACATGGGTTATGACCCAGATGGGTCCCCACGACAACATAGTTGCCACGGTGCGTGTTTTAACTGGTCTTATGATCTACTATGCTAGGCGTATTCAAGTGTTTCCGTCGCTAGATTTACTCGTGTTTAGAGTTACCTCGGAATGCATTTTAGTAGTGGGGATGAGGTGTCTACAGAGCCCCTGCCACTTCCCCGTTTCCGTCCTATTCGGAATATTTCGCACCTAAATCTCTTCTCTTCTTCCCGTAGTGTTACGTCGCTACTTCCTGCTCGTGCAGAATTTTCTCTTTTCATTTCTCCTGCCTTGTTTGCTCCTACATTACCTCTCCACTTTGCGCTACTAGTTCTGCCTCATTCATCGTCGAGCTTCTCGGGTCTAAAAAATTTGACGGCCCGTCATGCAAACGATGATTTTCATCTGTGACCCTCAAGCGGTTGGTTAGAATAGTATAGAATACGTTTTATTATGCTGTGGGTTTCCCCATAAGAGCAAAATAGGAAATACACACCAAATTCTGTTTTTAACGAAAGAAAGAACAAAAAATATACCTGGCCAAAATCTCCCAGTGATGGAAAAGAAAAATTTATCTGCCACATATAATTAAATTAGCCACAGAAAATTATTGATGACAGATAATAATCTAAATAAAAAATGGAAAATTCAGTATCAATCAGGAAGAGATGATGAACAAGCAATAATTTGTCAGATCATTATGTGAAACACACAATTCTATAATTGGATACAAATTTTAGTTATAGACATAAATGCTCATTACTGTAATAATTAAATAGTTTTTCCTTAAAAATGGACAGAAAATAGGTTGACTCTTTAGAGTTATCTTACGCCTTCAAGTTGGCGAACCGTAAAATTCTATTGTGTATATGGAATCCAACATCTATGCTCTATTAAATACAGCGTAATGAGTGGCCAGCACTTCTGCTGAAGTGATGGTATGTTGCCTTTAATTTCATGCTTTGCTGACATCGTGTTCAGGGTTATACCCTCTGTTTTTCATGCTTAGCAATGGAATGTGGAGGAAAACCAAACCAGTGAACGCAGATGTTTACCACTTCCATCCTTGTTATTAATTTCAATCTGTAGTAAGTTTGAAATTCTTATATCGACATCAGAATTGAGAATTATAAATATGATGATATTCGTATGGCTTTTGACTCTCAGCCAGTGATATTCGCCTGCCTGTCATAAATCCCTCCCTTGGGATATTTCCAAATGTTCCATAGTCCCATTGCCAAAAGTAACTTTAGAATCAATTTTATTTGTAGGCTCAACTTTAGGAAATACACTCATCACGAAGATAAACAATATCGGTGTATCTCCACTCTTTTTATTGTCGACGACCTAAACAGTTTCGATGTAATGCATCATTATCCAGGTCTTTTAAGGTCAAAGGTCAAAGGGATGACCTTTGATAATGATGTACATCACCGAAATTGGTCAGATCAGCGACGTAATTCTATATCCTTGGTTCCGTGCCCTTTTCTTGCGAATATATAGCTGTTCTGTGCTATGCGTTGTGCAGTAATTTTGTTTTTTTTTGGAAGCTTCTTATTTTGAGTAAGGGAAAACACCGGCCGATGCATTACATTTTGCTCTTAAACATGAGGTATTTCTAGGCATCCCTGTATGGTCGAATGATGTTTGCTGTGTTTTAAACGTTTAGGCCTTTGCTTGGTGTACACGCATGATGCGGGCACGATGACGTTAACAATTTGAGTGCGGTGTGACGTGATATCACGTCATGTCATGTCATGTTAAGTCACGTCATGGTTGTCTTTACGCTGGTGCTGATGACGTTATATCACGTCAAGGGTAATGTGAGTGTTCCTGCTTTCACTCGGGAACTTTCACTAGGCCCCCTAGTGAAACCTGAAAGGGAAAGTGCCCATGACGTCATACCACGTCATCAGCACCAGAGTAAAGACAACCATGACGTGATATCACGTCATGCCCTACTCAAATGGTTAAAAATGACTTCCTGCTCCGCCACGCGGTCTTTGCGACGGACCTTATCGTCGACCTCGACCATCGACCTCATATCCCTTGAGGTAGCTAGCCCAAGATATCTTCTCTATCAAGATTCAAAGTAATTGGTCTCATTTACCGAATAAGTATCTCCTCTCCAAAGATACTAAATATCCGTCTTTTACGGCCCTAGTCTTCGTGATGTTTGCCAAAATAAAAAAGCTGTTTTCCATGGGGCGTGTTACGCGTATGCGCTCAAGAGAGACTTAATTTTTTTATCATAAATCCGTTTGCTGGGGCCGCACAAAATGGGTCCCCGTAAGAAAATAATGTTTGGATTGATTGTTAACTTTCAAAATTATGAACTATAGTGCGGCCGGTCAGTAGGTGCCATTACCCACCCGCGGTGAGGGGTCGCCTCCGAGGCTCGGACTTGGAGTTGGGGTCCGACTAAATGAGGGTCGACCCTTCCACGGGGCCTCGAGAGCAGATATAATTTTATACGGCTCCAACAAACGGGTTTAAACCATTTTTTTAATGTGGAAAAATGACGCCGATATCGTAACATAAATTCAACAGCCTGTACCTTTTTTGTTTTTTCAGCTGTTTAAAAATGAATTAAATACTCACCTTGTTAATTTCTTCAGAATTTTAAAAGATAACGTACTGTTTTGAAGGCATTTTCACCGTTCGACGAGAGAAAGATGAGTGTACTTAAATGATATTTTCTGTTTTTATTATTGGTTGTTCAATCCTAAGATTGGTTGACTGCAGCCTACCACCCTACCCTATCTAATGCGAATTCCCTTACCTCCTGGTATCTCTTTCGATGTACTTCCTTCTTTTTTTTTTTGGTCCATTAACTTATTCCTGGGTCTTCCTCTGGGGACTCTTCTCTCGGTTATAGGCATAATAATTTGATTACTGAGAATGTCTGTTTTGCAGAATTGTAATTTTGCGCCATAAATATCAATTTTTACCTCATGGCTCCTGATGTTTTTTATTTTTTTAGTTTTTGTAAGTTTATTGTTCAGCCAACATGATAGACATAATACTAGGGTACACTCATACCCAGTCAAATCCTTAATAAGGTATCAAATTCAAGGCTGGCTGAATAGTATCTAAAATTTTACACGATAATTGTGTTGATAACAATAAGTGATCATTTTTTTCTTAGGAGCTATTTTTACAATTTTGATAACATTGGCAGTATATTCTAAGAAACTTTTCCTTTGATAAGTTCATATTTAGCTCTTTACAATATGTATGGTGAGAAGCACATATTCTCTTCAATTGTGCCTTCTTACATAATTAGTCTTTATATCTTCTATGTAAAAAGTCCTTTTTTGCTTCCCTTTCTTTGTTGGGACTATGAAATTTAATTTACAAACCAGTTGGTTAAATAAAAATAATAAAAGCGAATCTGGCTATTCTATTACGACTAGTGAGTAACTCGCTCAATCCGCCTCCCGCCCTAACGCCGATTACTATAGCTTTTTCGTCTCTGTTCTGTCTTTTGCCTTTTCGCATCCACCTCTCGCGCCCCTTAAACGCTCTCTTATTTATATTTCCTCCTCCTCGACGGGAGGAGGCTAGTCTCTTTCCTCCCTCCACCCCGCCTCCTTTATGGCCCCCGCCTCCTCCTCCTCCCTCTCCCACCTCCTTCCTCTCATAAAAGTCTCAGACCTACCTCCCTTGCTTCCTTCCCCATTTGCTCCTTCGGGATAGGTGGGGCCCTGTGAGTCTCTCCTCCGCTTTTATCGCTTTATGTCCCGCTCACCCTCGCATGCTTAGCTTCCCTGGGCGTCGCCCCGCTTTCGGGGCCGGGGAAATATCCAGGGCGCGGATTGTTCCTGGTTAAAAATAATTGGTTGCATGTCACCCCTCTCCCCCCCCCCCACTCCTTCCCGCCCTCTCTTGCCCTCGCCTCGGAATCCATTGCACCGTCTTGTCGCGTCTCCTCCTCTCCAGTTGTGCATGTTATCTGTCCTCCTCCCTTCAACCTCCTTCTCTTAACTCCCAAGCTATGCGCGCTGGCGTGAGTATAGGACAACGAAGGCTTGTCATCATTATACATATGCGTGTCCTTATTTGTTTATTTTTGACGAGACGAACTTCTTTCGAGTGTGACCGTATAGTGGGGGCCTTTCATTTCACTCGTCTTGTGCCGTGCGTATCGGTGGGAGTGGCAACTTTAGCACTCATTATGTGTCTCGGATCCTTTTCATTTTTTTCCTGCCGAGTAATCGCGGTTGTGTTCCTGGTGATGTTTATGGAATGGTCCTCGCTGCGATGTCGGGCATTAATCAGGATGAACTTTCGAAAAATGGAACCGCTCTTCCGTCCAGTGCTGGCATGTTGCATTCTTATTTACCTTCTACGGTCGCCAGGAAATTCCATATCGGATTTCATCTTTTTTTCTGCCTGTATCATCTCCCCTAATTTCTCCATATATGCTGTAAATTTCATGCAGGGTATGCTGCTTCTCGTGTTTGGGGTGCTTGATGACTAAGAAATGAAGACGTTATCGATGGCTGGTCATCTATTTGCGTATCTTCTTACCATTTAAGGAGGCTAATGGCCTGTTCCTGGGACATTTAGTTGTGAGATACATGAAGTTAAGGAGATCATAAAAATATTCGCGTTTCGGGAACACGTAAACTTATCTTTTAATAGCTAATGGCTTTGGATATGTTTCCTACTCTTCCACCGCTGAATAAAATTTATGTAGCTTTATCCTTTGTAGAATACCTAATGCATCTTTTAATTTGTCAGCAAGAGTAAACAAATTCATCTTCCAAAACATGATTACTCATTTACCAAAACATTATGCTTCCAGAAGGTTCGATGCCGGTTCGCTTTCTTGGCTACTTTTGGAACTCTCAACTCCTGTCCCTAGATCATAAGACCATTTATTAAACCATTTAATGTTTAGAGCAAGACTGGGTTTAAAGAAGAACTATACCATGATCTTATTCATCTCTTGAAGTTCTCTTTATCTTCAATTCAAGTCCTTAATCTAGTCCACCCAAATATGATTTCATTTTCAAGTATATTTTTTTAGATTATGCTATGAATTGGTATTCCTTGAGAGGCAGGTTATTTGGTGACTAGATGGCAGTTTCAAGAAAGATTGACTGCCTACTTGCGGGTGAAGTAAATGAAAGTGGTTTGCGAGCGGGTTTACTTTCACCTGAACTAAAACTGCCGCTCCCGGAAAATATGGTTCTCATAAAATTACTCTGACCGTGCAAAGCTGGGCGTTTCCAGGGTGACATCATCCCGCTTTAAACCCAGTACCCTCCACCCATTGGGCTCAAACTCTGTGCCGATGTAGCCCATACTACTGGAAACATTTCGTGTTTTAGCGTTCCCTTGTCCTATAGCAGGGTCTGAAAAAATGAGCCATGTCCCAATTCTCTCCTCCTAATCTCCCACAACAGTTTCGCCTCCTCATCCAACTCGCCGAAGACTTTTTCCCTCGAATTCATTTACGCCCATATCACCTTCTCCGTTGTCCTCCGAGCCCACATCTCTTACGCCTGCCTCCTATTCTCGAAGCAGAATCACCGTTTCTGCTACACACACCGCTTATTTCAACCGAGCATTCGTTTTATCTCTCTTCATCCCAGCCATGAAGTTAATGCTATTTCTACATCATCCCTCTATCGTGGCCGACATCATGGTTTTATCTCTCATTATCCTTTCTTTCTACCAACTCTGCCCCCTCCTAATCTCATCCAGCAGGTTTCTCTACACTTCCTCATTCCATTTCGTTCAGCGCTCTTTCCTCCTCCTCCTTCTCGACCACATCTCAACTGCCAGAACCCTTTTCTCGCTCTCTATCCTTCGATTCCATGTCTCAGCACCTCACAACGTTACACTCCGTATAGACACCTCTCCAGGATTTCTAGCCTTGTTTCCTTCTTTTGTTCATGAGGAATATGACTTATCATTTATGTAATTTAGCTTAATCTTCTCATATAAAATCGATATGATCAATTCTTGAAATGTGATTTCATTTCTGTACATTGCAATGTTGAATGAGACAGGTATTCCATGTCAGATTCGTATTGTCATACTGTTTGATCTTGTGTCTATTTCTTTATATTCCATTGTGCTTATTGCGTAATGGTTAAGTAGTGCCACTGGTTATGTACACTGCCTGTTTCAATTTTTCAATGCTAATTTTGATCTTAAATCTATGTATTGTTACCCTGATTTTCACATGGTATGTATTACCTTATTTATTGATTACTGTTGGTTTATATGTGGTGCTCCTTAATGAAATTAGTATGTATTCCTGTCACCATTGACCCCATTTGTTGTGGTATATAAGTATGTTTAAATATTCCACGGGACTTAAAGGCCCAGAGCAATTAAGATTCAATTCGATTCAGTTTTATTGCATCCAGTGCTTAACTTTCCAATATCATTACTCTTCTAGTACAGCTTGATAAACTATTGTAGTCATGGCTTCCGCGATGGTGGTCTTAGTACTTGATGGCTTTCGGTGTAGCTTCCAGAGAGAATCGCACCTGATGATCTCTGCATTATTTCGGGATTTCTTCAGCATAAATTGTTTTTGGAACAACAGTATCTCTGGCATTACCAGCGTCTTCAGGTCGATGTCCTACTGACTGAAGAAAACGTTGTCCTTAAAACAACGCAGATGTTCAAAATGTTCAGATGTGCAGATGTTCAGATGTTTAAAAATGCAGAGATCATCATTCCAGCTCCGCGGAAACATGAGTTACAACGAGAGTCGCCCCTGACCGATTTTATCGAGAGCATTTCATACCTGAAGCAGCGTGCTGGAACGCTCGCAAAATTGTCGTCTTTAAAAATTACTCCACGCAGAGGTTAACCCGAAAGCAGTCAAATAACTGATGAACAATTACCGGTGAATATGTATTTGAATGATGAAGATTTTTAGGGTTATGGTATTTATCTGTGACGGAATTTAGATGACGCATCCTCCATCGTTGCCTAGGTGATAGATTCTAATCAATCGGTTGGCCCCGGTGGCGACAGGGTAAAGTCCTCGCCTGCTAAACCGAGGTTCGCGGGTTCGAGTCCCGCCTTGGTAGATTATTCACTGCCCAGGACATGGGTATATGTGTTCGTCATAGACATATTAAAACACTTGTAATTGGGGAAAACCTGTAAGTGTTAAAGAAATTATTATTATTATTATCAACACCATGCGCTGGGAAAATATCATTGAAGAAGAAACACCAAATCGCTATACCAAATTGCTTTTCTTCCCCGATTCGGTGGCAGAGGAAGTGTCCTGTCGTAAACTGCTTATCGCCTGAGCGTTCGTTGACTTCAGCGGTCGGGAAAAAAAAGTCCGGAAACGCTTATAATTGTGCCCGGCAGATTCGACCGCGAGCATTCAAACGATGTCGGATTCTTCCTCCCTCTCGCGCCCAACTCTTGACCGCAAGTACTACCGCAGTGTTTTGTTCTTTTTCCGTCAACTCTCCCTCTCCACCCCCCCCCCCCCAAGCCAAGCCCCGACAAAACCGACCGTCGCGTTCCTCCCATCTCATTCCTCCCTTTGGTCATCATCTCCTCCTCTCTCCGTATCCATCCTCTCATTCACTCATCGCCGGTGACTTTGGCATGCTGCTGCGTCCGTGTCACTTTGTGTGTAATGCATCCTTGGGTCAATTATCCGGCCGACAGTGATTTGTTGCAGCTCCGCCGCGCGGTCACCGCAGAGCGCTTCGCTTTTGAGGTCGCAGTTTGATGAGTCGCATATATGAGGGGTGTGTGGGGCCGGGGGGTGGAAGGACGCGTGGGATAGGGAGAGAAGGGATAGTAGGGATAGGGGCGAAGGTGGGGGGGAGGGAGGGAAGAGAGGGAGAGAGAAAGGGGACTTTTAATCGGAATGAGGATGTGTGCAAGAGAGAGAGAGAGAGAGAGAGAGAGAGAGAGAGAGAGAGGTTGTTGGAATGGGAAAAGCATTCGAATGGCGTGCATCTGTGTGTGCGTCGGAACGTTTTGAGTGCTGAATGCTGGGGAGGAGGGAGGGTTGGGAGGGAGGGGGATCATGCGAGTTGGAAAGAGTGAGGGAGCGAGTGAGAATCGGTGCTTTCTGGCCGGCTGGGTGGGGGAGGGGGTAGGGATTTGTTTGTTTTTAGCGAGGAGGGAAGAGTAGGAGTTTGAGGATGAAGCTTATATTACGTCCATTTAATTGCCGGTTTGATTTAATTAATTGGACGTTTGAGGTGGCGTAATGAGGGATGATTGATGATGCACGAGGCGGTCCAAAGCCGGTCCTCCACCTCCTCTTCCTCCTCCTCCTCCCGCCTGAATCGCGAACACGTCCACGGTCCGAATGGGAATGTGTTTTTGCGCGTGTGTCTGATCATGTGGATTCCCTCGCGTTTCCGCGCGCTTTCATGCGTCAGCGCGGGGCGTTTCCGAGCGTTCCTGTGCGCGGTGGGGTTTTGCAGTTTTCGGGGAGTCTCTCTCGCCCCACTGTTTCCGTGGTTTCGCGCGGGGGTTCCGCGTTTGTTTTGTTTTTGTGCGCGACAGTTTTTCGGCAGCACGGCGTGGAGCGCACGTCCCGTTGCCGTTTCGGTGCCGGTCAACGCGCGATTGTTTCCTGGAGTCCTCGCGTAAAATTGAAAGGCGCGACTTTTGCGAGGCCGCGGATTTTGACCTTTCGTCTGTCTCTTGTCTTATTTTTCGCGCGCGTGATGACTGCAAATCATAGCTTTCGATCGCTCTATGCTTTGTTGTCTCAGCCATTTTGGCGAAGTAACCTTATTAATTATCCCCCCTTGGTCGATTCTCTATTTCTTCAACTGGATGGTGTACTGTTGTTTTCAAAAGTTTGTCGCCCGAATTGAGTATGTGCTACCTCGTATTTGAGCTTCCCTTGAGTGTCTCAACCTAGGAATTCATCGCATTCGTATTTCTCGTTAAGTTAATTGGTTTTTTATTTCAAGCCGATCTTTGTGTTGTCATTTTCGAAAATTGACACTCAATTTTAAAGGCGCGAATTTTTCATGGCCTCGGGCTTTGATCTTTCGTCCATCGTTACGGTCTTGAGGACTGCAAACGTATTTCGTGCCTTATGTTTTTCTTTCATTTTTTTTTTTTCATGGCCCCGGGCTTCGATCTTTCGTCCATCGTTACGGTCTTGAGGACTGCAAACGTATTTCGTGCCTTATGTTTTTCGAGCATTTTGGAGAATAATTGCCGTGTTATCTTCGCATTTGCATTACTCCTCTTCGACCTGTCCGTTATATATTTCTCTAACATAAGTCTATTTTGTTTATTTATTGTACAACTACATTACGATATTTGTCCTTCCTGACTGATGTACCCCTCACAGTAGTCCCCACCCGGAGATCCGATTGGGGGACTATTTTACTGGCAGGAACGCCATCGTGTCTGATATATAATGCAGGACTGCATCTTCTAGGGAGACTAATGTGGTGATTTTCCGGAGAAAACGGGGAAACTTTCCCCGTTGCGTTCCACATCTTAGTACCCCGGCCGAATTCGTGAACCGACCCGAAGGTGTGGCTGTTGATACCGGTGTCCGATACTCTTGATGCTCTGCTGCCAATTTCGTCTGCTGAGACTTCTGCCTTTAATTAGTGGGGTGAAATTCGGGTAGCGTGTAAACGTTGGTCTGCCAGCTGGGAAAATATTTATATGTTGACTGGTCTCGAACTTGCAACCCTCAGAACTGAAGTCGAACACGCTACCTCTAAATTACGATATTTATGGCTAATTATTTGAAGGCAATGCTAATGCTTTATTGCGTAGGTTTTATGAGAGGAAAGTGTCATTTTCATTCTTAATTGTTGAATGAACTCTTGATAATGGCTTTGGGGACGTAAACGAATATAACTTTGGTCTATAAGTTCATAGAAGCGGAGAGTTTGATCACGAATACTCAGTATAATGATAAATTATCCTATTCATCCTGCCTCGGATAATTGAAGTGGTCGGCAAGATCAAATGCGATTTCCATTCATGTGTATTGTCTCTGAATTTAATTAGCTATCACGACCCATGTCTGATATCATGGAGGAAGGCTGGCACATCCGACAAATTTTTATTCTGTTAAACCTTACGTTTCGTAATTTCTTCTCATTTCAATCACACTAATGGTCCACACGACAAAGGCAGATTGTGGTGTCGCATTAAGCGACCTCCTAGGGAATAGCTAACTTATATGGTTGATGCTAACTAGCTCAATGCTATCTTGTGCCATTTTCTTGTTTTTCCGCTAAAAATTGTGTTTAAGGTAGTTTGAGAGAGATAGTTTCCTAGTCATAATGGAGAACATATTCGAATTATACGTTTTTATTTTAGAACCTGTGGTAAGCATGAATTAAATACTGCAATAGTTATAGTGCAGTAGTACTTGTATATGATTGAAACTCTTGGTTATCGAATAGAAATGTCCACATAAGTCTTTCATTTCACTCGTTATTTTCACGAGGTATTATTATTACTTTCGCGGTCCATGTTCCGCAAGCAGTAATGGTTTTTTTTTGGATAACCCGCGTCAAGATTTAAAAAAGCCAACGTTTCTTCTCCTGTGCCGGAGACCTCATCAGGGCTGAATGACCTAATTGCCTTTATTGTGCATCAATTTATATCGTCACGGTGGTGCAAGAGGGGGAGGGGGTGGGTGTTGGTGGAGAGTCTTCTGGGCGTCGCTCTTCTTTCTAGAAATTACTGGAAGCCATGATTCACTTATTTTTTGTCCCTGGTCTCTATTGAAATTCTTGTTATGCTTTTTAATTTCTAATGCCTCCCGGAAGATTCTCGCCTTGAAATGTTTTTCTCTGGCGAGAATTTTTGAGTTCGTGACGTCAATGGTGTGCACTAAGGCGGCATGTTCTGCAACTGCTGATTTATCTGCGTCGCCCAGTCGAATTGCCGCACTGTGGGCAATTCGACTGGGCTTATACTTATATGGGTTGGGATTATACACCATTGACTTCACGAACCCAAAAATTCTCGAGGTATGTTCACAACTCCTTGCAACGGAAGGTTTTTTTTACGAATCTTAAAAAAATTATTGCGGTGACAATATGATTTATTTTCAAAAATAGTCAAGAAAACATACTAACACTGTCATCAGTGTATTATTTTATGAGATCTAGGTGTTAGAAATGCCTCATTTTTAAAATAAGGTCTCTCTGAAGTATATACACGTACCATTTTCCTAGCAAAATGGCTGGATTTATTGGTCCAAAATCCAGGAAAGTAGTTCGGTAAGGAAGTGATATTTTTCTATTTGGGAAGAGTATGATATCTTTCATTAAAATGAGACCAACTTCATTGATTTCTAGGTGAAATTATATTTCACTCAAAATATTTAAAGTTTATTATGGAATTGTCTACTTAATGCTTCGGGTAATGTAGCCATTGATTTACGGTGCTAATTTAAATTAATGAGTTACGTAAATGAGTTTTTTTCATTGTGTCTATGTTAAGCATAGAATCTAACCATTCATCTATCCAGTAATGAGATGACAAGTTCTCCATTTTATGGGGGTTATAAGGGAACTGATGTATTCGCGGGAAACGTTTTCCAATACATGTATCATTTGATGGGTGGAAAGCTTGAATAATTTAATGGAACACTGCACTGTGGATTATTTAGCTGGGGATTAATCTTATAAGCGATTTATGGAGAGAGAGAAAAAGTAGATTCTTGCGCAATATAATTTCGCTCATCGTTGGTCATTTACGAGCTAGACTTAAATTAGTGTGTATCGCGTTCAATATTTTGCATTCACCGACGCAAAATCCTCTTTCATAATTGGTGACTGGTATTGCGTCTGGGATTTGTTAACTAATTTTTTTTTGTTTCGCCGCTTGTTTGTCATCTTTCGTAAATATTTATACGTCTCATGTATGTGGGCGTGTAAACATGTGGAAATCAATTTGAATGAAATGCAATTCATTTGTGATGGATACTTCCACTCGCTAGTAAAATTCGCGAGATAGTAGCGAAAAACCACTTGGGTAATTTAATTGACGATAAACCGATGGTTCTTGTTTTTCGAAGAGGTTTGCGGGGAAAATAAAACTCGAAACCGATGGAATGCAAACAAATCTGATTGAAATGGGGAATCCGCGGGGGAGTCTCTCTCTTTTTTTTTGGTTTCGGGTTATTTTTCTGTCTCTCGCGATTTTTACTCACCGCTATTCGCGAATTTCCGAAAGTCTCATTTCGTCGCTTTATGAGGCCCGAGTCACGTGACCGCGTCGCTCATTCAGTCGACCCTTTGTGACAAGTGTTTTTTGGGGGAGCTTTTATTTCGTGCGTGGAAGAGAATGTTAGGTTTATTACATTTGAGAAAAATGTGATATGTTGTGACATTCATTCATTGGCTGTTCAATCCTAAGATTGGTTGGCTGCAGCCCTCCACCCTTCCCTATCTAATGCTAGTTCTCTTACCTCCTGGTATCTCTTCCTATGTAATTTCCTTTTTATTTGGTCCATGAACTTATTCCTGGGTCTTCATCTGGAGACCTTTCCATCCATTTTACCTTCAATTATGTTCTTCACAAACCCATTGTGTCTCAGGGTGTGTCCAATCCATCTGGTCCTTCTTTTTTCTGTGGTGTAGCATATGGTCCTTTCCTCTTCTAGTCTTCTTTACGCTTTATCATTTCTTATTTTGTCTGTCCATTTTATCTTCAACATCCTCCCCCAGTACCAGGTTTCGAAGTCTTCTAGTCTTGTGTTGTGACATGTGCACCATAGAATTAATATGCCAGACTTATCATGGCTTATGAATGGTGCTTGGACGAGAAGTTGAGAAGAATTGAAGTAATCCCTACAGAGAGACAGTTGAGAACAACAGAAATTCCGGCGTTCAGAAAGGTCATGGGTATTGGGTAGAAAAAGAAGCTTTGAGTTTAACTGTGAAACAATAATTAATGAGATCGTCGAGTAGTCACGAAAGCGAGGAAGATCCTGGGTTGCGCTAGTCGGTAGAACGGATAATAGACTTTCCTGCATTGCAAGAGATTATTTGCAATTTGAGACTGTTTTCCATGGATGACTTAATAGAAATCAGCATGCAGTTACGTCTTAAATATGCATTCTCCTTATTTGTTATATAAAACTATAATGATCAGCATTCCTGGTGAAAACTATTGTAAAATCGAGTAGGAACCGTAGCACTAAGCAGCCAAGATATGTGTCAATATTTACTCGCCTCAACTTTCAAACACATGGCTGATTCATTCCGTCGTGATATTCATAGGAAAGCAAGGAGGGAGCAGGGTTGAACAATGTGGGTGTTTTTTTGGTTGTCAGGCTTCAGTTTGATGAAGTAGTGCCCTCTGCATGTACCTCAATGTGTTGGACACATTGCCACAGTTGTTAGAATTTCATGACAAGTCGTTGAAAACTTTTTAAGAACGTTAAGAAACGATAAAATATTTTCCCTGAAAGAGTCTATTTCTAATATGGATTATTATTTATGTTTTAAATCCCTGTTCTACTCGCTCTCCTCCAGGCCGTAGTATTTGCTTGAGCAATTGAGAATGGATATCTTTCAGAGCGACACGGAGAACATCATATTAGAACCACATTATATTTCCAGGTCCGACAGAATCGATAAATTAAGAGAGATATTTTGCCGAACGGATAGGTTTGGGAATTCGTTTTTCCCCCGAACAATTAAGGACTTTAATAAATGCTAGGCGGAACTTTTATTTTATTTTATTTTTTGTTGTTGACGGCTGGTGTCCTAACACCCCCCGCCACACGTCTTTTGAGGCGGCTTGCGGGGTATTATGTAGATGTAGCTGTAGATTCGTCTTGGACTAGCGTCACTAACAGCCTCTTTGCGCCGTCATCTTACATTGGTGACTCTGTCAGGAACGTTTGTGCGGAGGTAAAACGGGCGGCCGAGTGAAGGAGATAGGGTTGCAGATTGGCTGGTGAGGTGAGGATGGAGAATTTGATTGTCTAACGAAGGAGGGAGTAAAAGGGGACTAGGGACGAATGTAGAGGTGGGGGAAGAGAGGGAGAGAGAGAGAGATGTGTATAGAGAGAGGGAAGACGAGCTCATTCTCTGATTGGCTAACCAGCTTATCCCCTGATTGCTCTTTGTGAGTTACCCGCTTCCGTAAGAACTACGGCTTGGGGTGGGTGGGAGGATGAGAGTTAGCTTGTTAAGGGGAAAGCGAATGAGAAGACATTGCTTGGGGACACTCCCGAGTGAAAAAGGTCTGCCTCACGAAATTTTCGATCGCTTTATGATTTTCTTTCATCGTCAGCGTTTCGCGAAAAACGTCTTACCGACCAACAAACCCCTCAAAACGCATTCCCAGCGCCCCCTTCTTTCCCTCTTGCAAACTAACATCCTCTTTCCCCCCCCCGTCTATAACCTCCTTTTAAACCCTATCTCTTGTCTTCCTCATCCTTCTCCGCCCTAATATTCTCTCTTTCTCCCTGCCCCGCCCTTCTCCCTTTCGCTCGATTGGCTGAGGGGCAAATTTAGCTTATAAACCCTAATTGAGTCCTCTCCACTATCTCCTTTCTCTCTCCTAAAGCGTCTCTCTGCCTCTAAATATGTGTATATATATGTTTAATGTGATCCTATCCACTATATATGTACATATACAGTGGATAGTGTAGTAGTGGATATATATTTATATCCCTCTCTCTCTCTTCTCTCCCTCCCTGCCATACCCCTTTCACCCATCTTCCTCAAAAGGAGTTGTGGAAGAGGATGCTTCTCTCTCTGTCCCTATATCCCCTTCATAATCCAGCATCCTGAATCATTACCCATTTTAATGCTACAAAGCAACATGGGGAGGGTGGCTTAAAAAGGGGGTGGAGGAGGCAAATATGGGGGAAGGGGGCGGTGGTGTGGGGCGTACGCGTTGGAGGAGATTAGCGAGGATTGTTTTCGGGCATAATGAGATGGGGCGGGGGTTGGCGGCTGATCAGGGCGCGAGAAGCTCCGAATTAGTCATTTTTTTTTTTACAACCCTCGCGTTTTTATTTCGTTCCTCCCGCTAATATACCATCATCCGTTCCGAATTATACCGCACAAACCGCGCGCGAGGTCATATCGGTTAGTCAATGGTTAATGATTGGTTAGTAATTGAAAAAACATGTCTCTATGTTTTTATATTCAATTAAAGTGCGCCAAAATGGTGGAGGCTAGAAAATTTAGAAACGCAATTGAAATACACGCGTATTTTGAGTTGTGATTTTCTTCCGCTGAGGAAGGGTTCTCACCCGAAAGCTTACGAGAGCAGTGGACACCGGTGTCGCCATGGATCGCCTTTCTGTGAGTTTCCACTGATATACCTATCTATCCATCCCCAACCTCAACGCCTTGTTGCTAGCTTATATTTCTAAATTTATTTCCTTTTTCTGTAATATATTTATATATATATATATTTGTGTGTGTGGTACATGGTTCATTTTACATTACATTTTACATTACATGGTACATTTTATTGTACAAACGAATGCATGAACTCTTACATGGGAAAAATTGTATCGTGTTATGCGGCAAATTGTATGATTGTCTGAATGACTGAACGGTAAATAGAACCTTACCTAATTCCATTCATTTTCTTGTACATTCTCTGATACATTCGTTTAAGCAGTTAAGTGTTACGTGTGAAGCGGTCTTTAAAGTAATAAACGATTACAATATGCGAAAAGAGTGGCGGATTGAAAGCATATTTTATTTGTTAATCACTTGAGCGGTCCTTCAACAAATTTTGAATGTATATTCATACGGTCATGCCTATCACGACGTTTCTTTCGGGGAGGAAGCAGACGGAAAGATTAATTCTTGGAGATAGGCCTGTAAATCATAATTCTGTATTAATAATACCCTTCCTACTACCTTATCATTGTATGTTTTTTGTGCTTCGGTTACATTATTACATTGCTTCATCTGTTCTACACTCTCCTGTTCTAAAGGCATCTAATATTTCTTCTCTAATGAATATCTTCCACTATATTTAATAAAGTTTTTTCGGTCCATCCCAACCTCTCGCGCCATTTGTCCCTCTCTCATAAATATGGTTCGTTTTTGCATTTTGTCTGCATAGTCAAATGTACGAAGCACGCTCCTTTCATACATATCCTTTACCGGAACACCCAATTCCCATTCTTTCATCTCACTCATATTAGATCCACACTGTTACATCTAATGTATCACAAACTCTTTTCTGATCTCAAAATAATAACAAATGAAAATAAATTAGGGAGGAATTTGACCGTCCAGAGATCACGAGAGGTATTTTGTTCTGGCCGGAAATAGGGGCTAGAGAAATAATTCTGTACTTCTCTGATACAAAGGTCGTTCTTCTCGTACGCAGAAGTGACGTTACTTCGCTGTAATTGGACGACGACTCACATCCTCCTATCGACGCTTTTGTGGTCTCCCTCTTTTTCATCTCCGAAACCCATATTATTATAATCCATTATTTTTATCATAACCAATATTTACATACAGGGCGAGTGTTTCCCATAGATTAACCCAATTCGACCCTAGCCTACTTCACATCCCCCAAGCGCGTACCAACCTTTTCTTAAACTCTTTCCTTATCACCGCTTCTAAGTTTTGGAATTCATTCCCTTCTCATAATAAATCCTCCTTTTCACTGGATTCATTTTAAAATAAACTTTACTTAACCTTATAACTGATCTTGTTGAGTTGACTAATGTGAAGTTGTTTAAATCTTTTTGTTGTATTGTTCAATTTTGATTTTTCTAAATTATTGTACTATTATTTGAGTATAATTGAAATTGTAACACAGTTTTTAGCTCTAATGGCTTATTCCAGAGCATTTGTAAATTATTCATTCATTCAATCAATCCCAAGATCACCAAAATGTTATATTTTTGATACCCCATCGTCGTTCATTCTCCGCGCGTGTGCAAGCCGCATAAATTGTCTAGATTTCACTTTTGTACAGTTTTCAATTCATCTCTTCTCTACACATTTGTCTCCTATACCATAATATTCATCTGTTCTCTGTACCTGTGTCGTAATATTTGTCTTTATGATGATTCTTTCTGCTCTGTCACCGTTCTCCATACTCGTGGACAGTCCCAAATATCTTTTTCTTCCTCTTTTGCTCGAAATTGGTCAATCGCCTCTTTTTAATTGGACATTAGTCCTGATAGTTGGAGGTGTTACCAACCTTTTTATATAATTTTTGGTTTTCCATCATTTTTTCCATTTCTGATATTTGAATGAGTGTTACCAACCCATTTAGGTTTAGAGGAGGGTGGTAGCTCCAAAAATGTGGCAAATATTCTTCATAATATTTTTATCTTTCATCTTAACGGAAGTTTTTCATCTCTTTTTTTTAAGTAGGAATAGTTTTTATTTATCTATGTTTCAGCAAACATAACATTCGAACGCACAGATGTTTTCCGAATAGGAGTAGTAGTAGTGTAGTAGGAGTGTAGTAGGAGTGTAGTTTGTAGATCTAGATATTTTCACCCCCTTCTCCCGAAGGGTTGGAGGGGTTGCTTGGCGGTGGTAATTGTAATTACGGTCAATTTACTCCCCCGTTATTCTACCCCCATCCTCTCCATGGTTGCGCGACTGCAGGGACGCCGGAACTGTGGAGATTCTCATTGCGTTCGCGACGTTAAAGTATTTTGCACCTGCAGGAGAATTGCTCTTTCGGAACGCTTCCAATTTACGCGGAGGGAGAGCAGGGAAGGGGTTAGTGGCAGTTTTCTCGCTAGCAGTGAATGTCATGCGCCCCTTAACGGCCTTTTTTTCGGAAACGCCGGTCTTAAAGTCGTTACTGGGTTGTCTCAGGTGCGGCGTGATCATTTAAGTCTTATTATACTGCGAGATTTAAGGGGGGCAATTAATGTCGTATAAATATGCGTCTTTATGATAGGTACCCGCTCTGGAGCTGGCAGCTCGCTTACTTCTGCCTCCCCCTCGGGTGTATAAAGACTAACTTGAGAATTAAAATTGTCCTCCGGGTAACAGCTTTGGAAAACTTTGTCGGAGTTTCTTTCTTTAAATACAAGCTGTGCTGCCTGGCCTCCCTGTTATTCCTGCTGCAAAAGACACATAAGAGACATACCATCTGTCCCGTTGAATACGTACCTGCACGCTTATTTTTTGATCAATGGACACGATCAAGAAGGTCGGATGTGTAGGCGTTGTGTTCATGTCGTGAAAGGAACCACTTATACTGTCTTTGTTTTTTTATCTGTATCTTAATTAAGCGCTCAAGACTTCATATTTGGCTCATTTTGTCCGATGAGCTATTATGGGATCAGGTAAAATCACAAGTGAACTTCTTGGTAATAGTTTAAGAGACCAGTAACTGTTTTTTGACGAAATTTCTGAGATTTTAAAATTTTTTTGTGAATTTTTCGTTCAAGATTAATATGCCTTTGTACTGAAACGTAATCCATTGCTGTGTTGGTGACTTTTAACTGAATGAATGGTATTGCAGTTCAGGATCTCGACTGTCAAATTACTTTTAGTAGCCGCATGGGACATTATTTATATTAGCCTGTGTTGTATGAATGAGTCAATTATGTAGACACGTGAGTTGTTTCAACATTTGCCATTCAGGCAATCGTAATTTATAATGTGTTCTCCGTGAAGCACTTTATTTTCTCTTTGTCTTTGAAGTTCTGATGCTGAAATTTGCGAATGATATCTCATTTATTAGCTGGACGGAGGGGAAGACTAACGAGGAAGTGCTTGAGATGGTGGGTGAGGAAAGGAAACTTCTGAATGAAATTCGAGATCGGCAGAGTAGGTGGCTGGAGGATGTAAATAAGGGGCGAGGGGTCGCTCAAGAATGTGATAGAGAATGCTGGGCAGGCGGGGAAGAGGAAGATGGAGAATAGGTTTCATGGACAGGATGAAGAAGGGCAGATCTTATGCTGAGCCGAAAAAGGATATACTAGAGAGAGATATGCCCCGGATAGTGTAGAAAACCGGTGGGTGATTCTCTGATATTCAGCAAAACCCACCTTATCCGGTTATTACTTTTAAAAAAATCTAATTTATTGACGTCTTTTCATCAGTTTCAACAAGAATGTTAATCGGCTAATTTTTATAAGGGGTTGCTACACATTGGGTTTGATTCGTGTCAATCGTACAAACATGAATGTATATTGCTCGCTGTACCTTCCTTTCATGCAGTGCGTCTCTCTCCCACTGCAGCTTTTTTTCATCTCATTTATTGGCGTCTTTTCATCAGTTTCAACAAAAATGTCAATCGGCTTATTTTTATAAGAGGTTGCTACACATTGGGTTTGATTCGTGTAAATCATACGCATGCACGAATTAATGTATATTGCTCGCTGTACATTCCTTTCATGCAGTGCGTCTCTCTCCCACTGCAGTTTTTTTTGTTCCCCGACCCGAGCCATGCGCCTTTAGTGCCGCGCCTCTCTCAGGGTCGTCCTTTGCCGGCCTTTTAAATGTTGGCGTGCTCATTGTGCAGCGTGTCGTATTTCGCCCTTCGCGTTTGGGCGCCTCTACCTCTTCCTATTCCTCCCTCAGTGTGTGTACTGTATTCCCCTTACCCAACCTCCCCAGCGTGCGACTACATTCCCCCTTCTCCCGTTCCGTCCCACCTTCTTCTCCCTCCCTCTTTTAAGCCCTCTCTACTCCTCCCTCCATTAACCCTCTTCCCCCCCCCCCTGTGCCTCCTCCACATGCCCGGCCCTTGCTCTTCGTCCCTCCCTCTTTCTGTGTGTCTCTTCCTTTTAACTTTTGCGCGCGCGGGGATATTCATTGCTCTGAATGTCCCCTTAATTAGCTCATTAGTTCCCTGAATTGATAAACACCCTCGCTCGCACGAAGGATCGCAAACAGTCCCATTTGCGCCGTCGGTCTCTTCTCATCCCCTCTCCCGAGCGTACTACAACCCTCCGTCTCCTCTCTATCGTTTCCCTTACGCTTCCCCTCCGTCTCTCTTTGGTTTCTCTATCTTTTCTTCCATGTTTCTCCTCTATTTCTCGCTCGTTTAGAAAAAATGTAGAAAACCGAGAGGTGATCCTCTTTTTCTTTTGTTTCTCTCTCGTTCACCTTATTTCCCCCATCGCGTCTCTTTTGTGTTTCCCTTCCGTTTCCGCTTCATATCTCTCTCGTATCCCTTCACTATCTCTTTCCCATTCGAGCAGTCCGCAACGCCTAATTCATTTTTCTGTCCTCTTTCTCTCTCATCTATCTTCGCTGCATTCCCTCTTTCGTGTTCATAGAATTCCCCAGCTGTTACCTCCCTTCATTACTCATCTGCACCCAGAAGACTCTCTTGTCTAGATTTTCCGCCAGATGGCATTTATGCATCCTGGACGTTAACGGCGTATTTCGTGTACGCTTTACTTATCTGTTGTTATCACTTTACGCAATCCTTATTCGCTCTAACTCAAATTTTAAAGGCTGCAATTAAATGATTATTAAATACTATCGCGGACCATTATTTTCTTGAATCGGAGGTGGTAAGTGAACGCTAATTTTATCGTTTATAGTATCATTATTAAGTATAGCCCAGGTGAACATTTTTTGAGTGGTGTGCCCACGACGCCTACTTGTCGTCATGATGGAACGCTAGTTGGATCGCTGCCGTTATTAATTCTGACTAATTCCACTGCAAATATCCCTTGAATGTGATTCAATAAAAACCCTATTTCCTGTTTGAATAGAATAGAATTTTATTGTACATTTGCAATAGGAATTTTACATTTCCAGTGGTAAACGGAGTTTACCCAGGCACATAAAAATCGTAAACAAAGAAACTAGACAGCAGGAAAAATAAATCATGTAATCAGTTATTGAAATAAGTTATTACATATAACTATCTTTGTCTTCATATGGCGCAAATCCTCTCTTGAAACACGTCAAGATTTACAAGAAATTCATTGTGTACTTCACAAGGCAAATTGTTCCAGTCACAAATGGTAGTCGCCATAAAGGAGTTTCTTGCTCTGTTGGAGGCAGAGAAGATTGCTCTCACCTTGTACTGATGGTCATGAGGACCGTAGTAATTCGCTTTCTCTAACTGGACCCTTAGACTATAGTATGTTGCCATGGATTTTGATGTATTTATAGGTCATACGAATCTTATATCGTTTCATTCGCAATGTCTGTTCTCGCCTAGATGTTCTGAGATGAATTTGAGAATGAAAATATCTGTATTATTTGGAGACAAATGGATTTTTGTCCACTTCTTCATTCCTGCTTACATAGCCATCACGCTATTCCCTTTGGGAGAAGGCAAAGTCAAAAACTTTATTATTGCCGTTAGGCCTTGGAAACTGGCTATCTAATATCCATTCCCTCCATGTTGCCCTATCCTTGCTTACGTCTTTCGCATTTATTTCAAATTATGTGCAATGCGTCTTTTTGATTTTTCCTCTCATTAATTGTCCTGATAATCCTTCTCATAAGATTCGTCAATATGGATATTTCCCCTAAATAATATTTGATATGGTGTTAATGCTGATGTAGAGTATTGGGGTGGCTTGGATCGGTTTAGGATTAGAATCCGTCGTGGTATGTGGCCTAAAGTTTTGCGTTAAAAGTGATTAGCCACAATCCTGCTCTATCTTCCACGCTCTGAGTCTATCAATTATGTCGTTTTGTATAGTGTTATCTGATTTCAATTATGGATTTGTGAATAACATTAACTGAAGGCAAAATAGAGGGAGAATTCCCCAGAGGAAGACCCAGAAATAAGTTCACAGACAAAATGAAGAGGAAAGAACGTAGGAAGAGATACCAGGAGGTGAAGGACTTAGCATTATACAGGAAAGGGAGGCGGGCTGCAGTCAACCAATCTTATGGTTGAACAACCAATTAATAAATAGTTTTTTTACAGTAATCTCTAAATATGCGTCTCATACTTGTCTATTTCGTCCCTTCAGTCAATTATTTCATTTCTTACATGTCCATACTCGTTTTTAAAAATTGATTCCATCACCGGTTTTCCCCCAATATTCATGAATGAGAACTCATTGTTCACCTTCTGTTTAATGCCTTTATTCTCCCGATGAGTGGTTTTTTTTCTGCGCGTGGTCGAGACTCAATGAATATTTGATTGGAGTTATTTCGCCGACTAAATTTGGAGATGCTCCGTTGAAAATGATGGGGTATCCTCTCTCTCTCTCGCTAAAGCTTTATTTGGTCCCGTGCTCCTGCGCGTGAGAACGCTCTTATGAGTCGCAGATGATCATAAATAAAAAAAAACGCACGGATCCACTGCTTCTGAACCAGGAGATGGCTTCCGAATTCTCCGACTCCCATGCATTTTTTTACGCATCAAGTTTTTTTTTTATAATTCACTCTCCCGCATGGCATTCGGACTTATCTCGAATTTCAGTAGTTATGTCTCTTCATGATCAATTTTAGCGTCGCTTCATAAAACGACGGATGGCATCCTAATTAAGGAGGCTACTCGATGGCCAACTTCATGCGGATAATGGAGGTGCTCAATTCGCATTAAAAATCCGTGATAAATATTATATATGTATATATATATATATATATATATATATATATATATATATATATATATATATATATCTCTAAATACGGACGGAACCACGGTCCATGGTTCGATTCCCGGTCCAGTCGAATTTTTTCTGCTTGGAATCGGCCATCTTTACATCTTCACACCACCATTGTGTTCGTAAATTTTATGTGTTCCTATCCACTTTCTTTCTACCTTTCTGTATGAACATTTATGTGTGTGTATGTATATAGTGTGTGTGTCTGTGTATATATATATATATATATTTATTTATATTTGTCCGAGAGCCCTATTGTTCGCAATTGAAGTGGCAGCAATCAGCTGGCCCGAGCAATGTTTGCGGCCTTCCTTTAATTAACATTGTTAAAACCGAAGTCACTAATGAACTTAGATGGTGCCCGCGAGTTTTATGGATGACCGTGGTTACGTGTCGAGTGATTTCACAAATTGATATGATTGCACAGCATTTGCCACTGGGTTAAGTAAATATCTTCGACTTCCTATAATTGGATCCCTGACCTATCCCGTGGTGCAATTAGTTACTTATGCCGGGCACCATGGCTTGAGCGGCCTTCTCTGGAACATGAATGACGTTCGTGATGGATTAGATTCGTAAGTGGAGTCTAAAATCGAAATATTTCGAGTGAAATTCCAGTGAACATTTTGGTATTACCCTAGATAATTTTATAACCAGTTCGGGTGGACAGACCTTAGCTCGGTACACTCACAATAATAATGATTATTAAAATTATTATATAATCCTATTTAATTCAATAGCATAATCTTTTTATATGAAATCATGCATGAAAAAATGTCATTAATAATGGGTGAAATAGGTTTTTCTCGAAAATAATAAGTTGCATACTTATACACCTACTTTTAAGATAAAGCGTAAAACGCCTGGGCCGAATTTTCTATTTATAGCCATTCCTCTGGTTGCCTAAGAAATATGCTATTGTTGAAATCAGAGAAAAATTTGCGATTTTGTCATTGAAAACGTAGTTTTTAAGCGGAAACGAAGTGTAAAACAAAATTGATTGCAGGAATTAAATACTTCATTCCTTCCGCCATCGGATAGTGAGAATTGAAACCCTTCATCTTGATTAAAAGTAAGTTAAAAAAGCCGAAAATAGAAACCTCTGCGTCGATCTCGAGTGAAATGGGGCATTTTTGGAGACCTTGGGGCCTTTGCTGCCCTGAGGCCTTCAGTCAAAAGGATTTATTGTACCCGAAAACCCCTACATATTGACTTTCAGGAAAATTGGTTCGGTAGTCGTAGAATTGGGTTATTTGGTCCGTCGACGGCAAGGATCATTTGCAACGTTTCGGTAGTTCTCGATAAAATATTTACATACCTGAATAAATATAAGCATATTATATACAAGAATTTACCGTTTAATAGTATGAAATAGATTGTGTTGCTATAATATTCTTCCATTATTTTTTGAAAATATTTTGAGTCCATACAATTTTTCGCTCATGTTTTGGTGCATATTAATTCAAAGAAGTTGAACTTCTATTGACGACCTCATAATACATGATTCTTTTATTTCGCTAATTTTTCTCTCTGAAAAATTGTAGTTTTTATTATTTTGGCCAAATAAGTTTACGCATATCACTTACGAGTAGTTTTATTTGAGAATAACCCCTTACTCCACTTGCGAAACTTTCTACTGATATCCAAAGTAGAATTAAATGCGTAGATTTCTCGTCATATTTATACCATTAGGCCCCGACGTGGGGGAAATTCTAAGTTCTGCTCTATACTGCCGTAATTAGAGTGTCTGGCGAGCGAGAAACGTGTATTGGTTGGTTCATGTGTGAGAAAATATGCAACTGGTACCATTAATTTGATCCCAATGCAGGTGGGTGATTGTTGACACCTGGAGCTACCTGAAATGAAGCCTAGGGCTTTTGAGGATGATTTAGTTTGCTGATATTTTTGTGCGTTGCGAGTATATTGGTGAACCACTTGGCAAATTAGAGTCGTTTTCCATTATCCCTAACTGTCGGGTGGCGCGAAGTGAAATACGTTAGCCAGGTGAACGCCCTAGTTTCCGATCGCCGTAACTCCGATCAATATAGCATTTTAAATGCTATATTTATAATTATAAAGCTGTAATTCTAACTCCTTATCCTCCTCTCACCGTTCTAATATTTAAAATGGAAAAATAGTACCTTTGGAGAAAAATCTTTGATATATTCTATTATGTATTCCGAACAAATATTTTCAAGTTTTTTTTTCAAATTTCAAAATTTTTATTTATCCTGTCATGTTTTCTTTTTGTACCCGACGATGTAGTAAATCGGTTATACAAAATTTATGACAGTAAATTTATATTTCTTACGCATATCCTCATTACATAATGAGGATTTACGTAATTACCTAGATACGGATATCCTCATTATATAAAACGCGTTATACAAATACAATATGGTAGTAAAGTAGACAAGTTTAACAAATATTTTTTCGACACGTAAATTAGACAAGTTTAACAACTTTTTCAATTAAAATATTTATTAAACTTGTCTACTTTACTACCACATTTCATTTGTATAACGCGTTTTATATAATTAGGATATCCGTATACATGTAATTACGCAAATCCTCATTAATGTAATGAGGATATGCGTAAGTAATATAAATTTACTGCCATAAATTTTGTACAACCAAATTTCTACATCGTCAGGAACAAAATACATACATACCCATCACGCCGTTCCCTTCCCGGGTATGCACTGTCAAAATATTTCACTCATTAATACATAATTGTGCACCTAACTCTGCTTCAATAATTTCCTCCATACTGACCTATCCTAGCAAACCTCTTGTGCCTAATTTACCCCATACACTGTTTCATACACGCCCTCCTGTTTTTAAAACTCATAATATTCCTCCTCCTAAGAATTTCTCAGGTACAAAATGATTATTATTATTGTTTTACAATTATTTTTATTAGTTATTTTGGCAACGCTTTGTTTTTACGGAGAATTTTTTCATTTTCAAGCACGATAATCCGTGGGTATTGTATGCCTTCCGTACAATTCGCATAAAAATTTTTTTTAAAACAGGCTTACACACTGTGGTAGCAGTTGCCCCCTTTAATTGCCCAAACGCACTGTTTTACTCCTGATATAAAGAAATGTTCATCGGCAGGCCTCTTTTCCCAGCCAGTACTTAGCGTAGCCCCCTTGAAACGGAATCCTGGCCACGTCACTGTCCTGGGCCGCCGAAGAAAGCCGTGTTCGCGGCGTATCGCTCTTTCCCCCCCGGGAGCTCTCTCGTGCACTTCCACCCCAGTCATCTCGCTGCGAAGAAACCCTCCCATCCCCGCTTACTTTCTCTCCTCGGAGCAACACACTCGTTCCTGCAGCCACCGCCTTTTGCATCCCACCGAACCACAGCCCCTCCTTCTACAGGCCCCTAGCCTTATCTCCTCTTTTTCCCTCAAACCCCTTTTCATCCGGCCCCTTCACCTTCCGGTAGGGACTTCTTTTTCTTCCCCCCCCCCTGCACTCTCGTCTTAACTAGACGTCTGCCTCCCTACGCCCAGACCCTCTCTGCCTTCCGACCCTCATTCTTCCCCCGTTCCACCTCCACCCCCTCCCTCCCTCTATAAACCCCTCCCTGTCAACTCCCCCACCTCCACCCTCCCCGCCGCCCACACCCTTTCCTTCACAACAGGGCACAAACCCACTGCAAACGAGGTCTCGGGCTAATTAATGCTCAGCTCTTAGTGCTCCATTGATTTTCCTCACTAATTGCCCTTCCGTCGCTGTCTTTACCCGCGAGGTAGAAAGGGGGTGGGAGTGTGGGGAGGGGAGGGACGGTATGGCTGGTTGGAGGGATGCGAGGTGAGTGGAAGGGGCTGTATAGCTTGCGGAAATTCCGCTTTCAAAAGAGCGATAGGGTGGGCGGGGGGAGGGGTAGGCATGTTGGAGGAGTAACAGCCAATGAGGTCGATCCACCCCCCCCCCCCGTACCCGAGATTTTGTAATCCAAGTAATCAATCAAGAAAAATAGTCCGGGAAGCGGGGTTTTTGGTGTGAGCGCGTGGGTAGCGGAGGGTTTTAGCGTAGTAGTCAGGGTGGAAAAGCTTGCTGTTCATCTGTGCCGTGAGGAATTGCTTGCCGGGCTGGGATGAGGTAGGGTTAGCGGTGTGAGGCCCGAGTTAGTTTTGTGTAACTCGTTACCGGTTTTAATTTGAAGGCACACTCCTGTGCCAGCAACACATGCACTTATTATTCCGCCTCGCGATACATGGGTCCCTCTCCCTCTCTCTTATTACCCCGTGGTACATGGATTCGTTAAAGCCGCGGTTGTAATGGCATTTTTGCTAATGCAACATAATTTTCAAGAGGAATTTGAACTGTCCCTCGTTAGCCTCCTCCGAGTCATGTATCCCTAGGGTCCCTATTAGCGTGTATTTTTTTTTCTCCAGGTGCGTAGGTAGGTGTCTCTTGTGTTGAGTGTATAGGGGAGGTTTGCGTGGGATCATAAAATGTTTCTAACTATGCCCGTTCTGCCTTTATCTGAAATACCGACTATTTGTGGATGTATGGATCCCAATTTCCTGCTATCTACAAGTAATCTTTCTCTCTAATAAATGGTAAGAAATAATATTTCGCACTCACTACGGATTTCCTGTTTCAAAACCTAAACTTCCTTATTATTATTCTGAGTTTATAATGAGGGTATGCGTGAGATCTCATCATTACGTTGTGATCCGTTGGATGTCTTCCTAGTTAGCCTTGCTATACCCTCTATGATCACATCATCTCAATCATCAGAGTGATCCAGGCTGACTAGTAAGGGGAAGAAGACGATGTAAAATTCCAAGGTGTAGAAATAATGTGTATCAGTTATCCACAATAAATTCCGCCTTAAGAATATAGAATGGTATCCCGAACAATATTATTCAATCAATCAATGCAAGTAAATTAAAATAGGAAGTGTCATCCTTCTTGTATAAAAAAGATTATTGTAGCGCAGTCATTTCATTGGTTACTTGATTTTTCTGGTAAATTTCTATAAAGATCCCTTAATGTTACTACTTAATGTTACTAATATGCATTATACTAAGTGTAAATGTTATTGTATTAATGTATGTATGATTTTTCATATCTGTGAGTTCCCCTGTTCCACATGATTATTGAATGTACATATGTATTTGTAAACTGTAGGGTCCTGAAAAAAAATTTTTTTTTATTGCCACTGAGTTTCTTTTGATAAAATGTACTATGTTCCAAAGGATGCGAAATCCTTGAACAATAAATATTATTATTATATTATGAAATTAGCAGTTGTGCTTTTCAAAATTCACTTTCTCTCTTAAGACCGGTGATGATTGATGTGGTGTTCATGTATCGACAAGACTAATTCCTCAGTGCTTTACCACCGCTAGTGATGACCGAATTCCATGTGACGGTTAATCCGACACCAACATCCTCCTCTTCGCTGTGGGGATAGTAAAATAGCTGTTTAACTTGGAGTGACTCTCATGTAAGTAGTATCAATGCATTAATTTGAGCATTCTTTTAGGTCAAATGAATCAATTTTCACAAAGGAAATGGTTGCAGGCTTTACTTTATGGAAGTCATCCATTAAGAACCATATAAAATAACGTTGTTAACTCCACTAGAGGTTTATTAGAAGGACCGTCCTACTAATATTAATTTATTAATATCGTTGGAGATATGGTTGCGAGATAAATATTTCCAAACTATTAAAATAATCCCTTAATGCTTCTTATAAATTGAGCATTGGTTATACATGTGTATAAAATGTGATGCTCTGGGATATTTATGGATTTGGAGTGCATATAAAAATCTTTTTACTAGGCATCTTAAAGGGCAGTAGGCATCGTTTCAGTCCGGTTATTCCTCTCACTATCAGTTTAATAACTGTCTAAGGTAGCCTGTTTGAGTTGTAAATTTGAAAATCGACGTCAATAACGCTTTGATAAGGATCATATAGAACTTATCTCATTAACATAATGTTATTAGGCTAGTATTTCTCTATATTCAGTTGCCTATAACTTTCTAGTTGCAAGTTGTTGTGGACTTTATGCAATTTAGCAGGGCTTTCCGAAAACAATTGATGCTCATGAAGCGTCTCCGTAACTTCGCCACGATTTCGAAGCATCCGAAAGGGAGACAACGGTTAGGTATCTAGTTAGCGGCGTCAGTATTCCACCCCCTCCATTATCCTCGCCTATAACCGTTCGTAAATCTAGGCGTCCCTCTCTTCTCACACCTTGGATGTCTCTCATTTGCATTCCAGTCAATTAAATCCGCGCAAATGTAGCCGTTAACTGAACTCTCCCAGGTTTAAAACAGAAATGAAGCAAGTTCGGTTTCACTTTCTTCGTCACTTCGACCTCTTGGGTCCACGTTCGTGTATCACGTGACCTCTTCTCGAGAGCCAGCACAATCTCATTATTGCTCACTTAACCCTTTCATTCCTGTTGTAGAGTACACTGTACGTAATATATGCTTCTAAATTTGAGCGAAATGTACTCCAAAGTCTCACATATTTTGTAAAAAAAAGTGGAGAGTTCACTTGTGCATAAACAGAGGGTACGATTTTTTTTGCAAAGTTCCACCATTATTTATAGAATCAAGCTATGAAATAATGTACTATTGTTCAGCTACTGCTGCCTATATGTATCACTAGAATGATCACCAATAATTTGAGAAAGCAGCGGAGTAAATCCCTCAAACCTGAATTATTTGAGGAGTGAATTTCTTTTTCTAGAATGATCACCAACAATTTTGAGAAAGCAGAGGAGTAAATCCCTCAAACCTGAATTATTTGAGGAGTGAATTTCTTTTTCTTTTCATATTTGCGTCATATGATCTCTCTAGAAGGTTTACAGGAATTTTGATACATTTTCGATCATAAATCACCAAGTTAGAGGTTGTACAGTATTCTATGCATACGGAGTCACGTGTTGCGTATTTTTTGGATGCTTGAAGATGGAAACAAATTGTATCAAAAACGGATAATCATTTATGATCGAAAATGTATCAAAATTCCTGTAAACTTTCTAGAGAGATCATATGACTCAAATATGAAAAGAAAAAGAAATTCACTCCTCAAATAATTCAGGTTTGAGGGATTTACTCCTCTGCTTTCTCAATTTTGTTTTATCTTACGCCCCACTATACGTTGGCGACTTTTCATCCATAATCTTCTGAACTTCATGCAAAAAACTTAGCGATTCCATTTAATGTAACTTTTACTACGGATAAATACAAAGATGCGTAATTTTACAAGGAAGAGAACAACTTTATGTGAAGTCTATTCGTTAGCTCAACAGGGTGTTAGCCAGGTAATGATGACGTTTGGACGCCGAATGGTCCATCGTCTTTCGCCCTCTGAAATTTATTTTATTTTGGTGGTATTATTTTGGATGAAATCTTTTTGTCTGTAATTGTGGCTAGTTACGTCAACTTTAAAGAAAGAAACTTTGAAATGACACCTCAGTTATATATAACTTTTTTAATCGAAAAAAATGTTCAACCCCGCCACCCGGAACTTGAACGGTAAAAAGAAGGCTTTGGGAATTTGATAACTGTGTGGGCAATTCAAAATCTCGTTCTTTTAACTTCACGATGATGTTTTACAATATCTTGCCGGGTATTGTTGAATGTAGTGGCTAGTTACATTGAATTTTGTGTCACTTGATATGTCCCTCAAACAGTCTTTAGTGAAGATGTCCTATCGGAAGATAAGTCTGATGAAAGTAATGCAAGACTGAAAGTTATGAAAAATTGTATTAAAAGCTATATTTGGATCGTCCTTTAATATGGTAGTGAAGTCTGAACAAAGACACCATCAGGGCTAAATCAATTTGATACAACGGTGATGTGTGCCATCGAAAAATGAGGAAGATTAACTGGACGGAGTCACTCACTTATGAAGTCTTGCGAATAGTTGGAGAGGAAAGAAGTAAGGTAAAAACTCTGCGGAGAAGAGACAAACCTATTGCACACATGTTGCGACACTATCTTCAGTCTCGAACAATTGATATGGGAGAAATGAATTGGAAGGGAAACACAGGAAGGCAAAGATTGGAATACATTCGAAAACTCCTCACGATTTGACCTTTGAAAATTCTTAGACCCCACTTAAGTATATTTATGCAACGGAAATTATCGTCCATGTTGTAATATAAATGATGCATAAATTACATTTTAAAAATTTCGTCTCAATTAAAGCGTTGTAATGACTTGGGTTTACGTCGTGGATTTCTAAATTTTAGCGAAGTACTTTGTCTTTTATTCGGAATTATGCCGTGATATAAAATGGAAACCATTATTATAATATAAATGGTATGTTTTCGCTTTATGGAAAAAATATTTTTATGCATCAACGGAGTATTTCGAAATATATGTCACGTGGCATATGGACACATGTTTAAGTGGCAATAAATGGTCTAGGATACCAAATCAGTATTCGGTAATCAGTGCCATCTTTTTTGCTATTATCGATTCATATTACTTATGACTTCGCGCATGAAAAGTGTTTCGCTAAATTTGTACATGAACGAAAATCTCTCCCAACCACCTTGAGACTCATTCGTTATAGTCGATTGATCCTGAGCCCAATAATGGGTGGATGATTGTGATGACACCTCAGAAGAAACGGTCCGATTCAATCTATTCCCCGTGCGACCACTTGGGATTGCCCGTGCTCGTTCACAGGTCACATGCGTACCCATCTACGCAGGGAAGCGAACACGATCGCCTTTTCTCTCTCTCTCTCTCTCTTCTTCCCGTGCCCCTCCCTTCAAGCCATTCTCACACTTCTCCACCTATCTCCTCCCCCCGCCACGCCCCCTCCACATCTCTCATCTCCTCACCCCACTCGGCCCTCAAAGCGCGGAAGAACGTGCGTGAGCTTGCCAAAGGGAGCATTATCTAATTGATCAACTCATTGCGCAGGCGCAAAGGAGGCAGTCTTAAGAAGAGAGTGAGTGAGGTGATTTTCATTGGCAAGGTGGCGTTGAGATGGGGGGGGGGAGGGGATAAAAAGACTAGCCTCGCGCACTCCCATCTCTTATAAATAGCGTTTTACGGTCGCCTTTTCCGAAGTGTGCGAGGGAGTGAGGCGAGGCGGAGTGAGATGGTGGGCGCGCTCTTTTGCTCGCTCCTCGCTCCTCCTCCTCGCTAACGAACCCGGGGCTGCATAACGGCGGCTCTTGATGAGCGGCGGCAGGACACGGCCGGGGGTGGGTCTTTTCGAAAGCGGAAGGGGTGGCGGCGTCAGCAGTAGCATGTGTGCGAGATGTATAGAGAGAGAGGAGCAGAAAGTTATAGCAAAAGCAAAAGATCCTGGGGCACTACTGCGCGGCGGAGGGGAAAGGTAAAGTGGAGGCAGTGGAGTGAACGGACGGAGGGGAAGGTAGAGAAGGGGAAGGCTGAGAACGAGAGTGAGAACTACTTTGCAAGGAGTGGTAGTACGAATAAAATGCAGCAAACCGGGCGCCTGGTATCCGTGACAGATGGAATTTACCGAGGCCCTAAGGTTGGCAACAACTAGAAAAGGTCGCTCAATGACGCTCCTCAATTTACAACCTTCCTCCCCTAGTCAGGCAGGTTTTTAAAAGGTCTGGGGTCCATGTCCCAAAATCGTCCACGGCGCAGCGCCAGGTTCTTTTGCGACTGCTGTATAGAAAGAGGAGTAGAAAGTTACGGGAACGAGGCTGTACGGCTGGAGGCATAAAGGGGGAGAGGAGACGCCGTCATTCAGGGCATTATCGAAATTGTTCGCTTCATCTCCGTCGTTTGTTATTCTTCGCGCTCTACGCATGAGCTTGCGAATACTTTGTCTCAGAGGGAGACGATATTTTTACGAATTTCCAATCATTGCATTGACAAATGATCTGGTGCGAAGTCACTCGCACGGTGCATATACACCAAGGGTTGATTTTTCTGATGAAAAAATCATTTGACTTGCCCGGGATTCAAACCCGGATCTCACCCTTACCAAGATTTCCAAATATCAGCCCCCTTAATTAACTGCTTTCCGGGATTTTTTACGAAAAATACCAGCCTTTTACTTCGGAAATGGTACGTGTATGCACTCAAGAGATAGCTGCATTATTTTTGAAATGAGGAATTTCTAACAACTAGATCTCGTAAAAAGAATTAACGTAGTGTATTGAGTATAGGCTCTCAACTTTTTTAAAAGATTCTTTAACACACCGCATTATTTTTTCAAAATAAATTTTAAAAACCTCTGATGTGAACGGATTTCGAACGTAACGCGGAAAAAAATAAATCAAATTAAGGACTTACATAGAAAAAATATTTCTAATTACCGATATTTTCAGTCTTTGATAAGTATATTTTGCACCATTATTAAAATATTCACCTAATGTTTCATAAGGCAGCTGCAAAAAAATTATACTCAAATATGGTCTCTCTAATGACTCGGGAAATATCTTGCTCAGACCACTCTGCGTATTTTTATTTAATTACTTAGAATTTCAATCATATAGATATATTTTATTGCACTATTGAAAAGTTTTCTTCTTTACAACCTATAACTGCTGAAATTATGACGTATTATTCGAACATGTTCTCCATTATGACCAGGGAACTATTTCGCACAAACTGCCTTAAGGTCGTACGAGCGAGATAGTTTCCTAGTCATAGTAGAGACCATATTCGCATTATACGTTTTAATTTCACCTGCTGTGAGACGCGGTATGCATGAAACTCCATCAAAACGGAAGGTTTATTGTGATCCCGAAGAATTTACTGCAGTAAAAATGTGATTAATTTTCAAAAATAGTTGAGAAAACACACAAACTACACTCTGTTGATTTTTTTGACGAGGTCTTGGTGTAGGGAATACCTCATTTTTAATATGAGGTCCCTCTGGAGTGCATACACTTACCATTTCCCATATAAAAGGCCTGGTATTTTCTGGAAAAGATCTCGGAAAGTAATGCGGTAAGGGGTTGAATTTTTTACGTCAATGGAAGGGTGATATATTTTTCTTTAAAATGAGACCAAATTCATTGATCTCTAGGTAAAACAATATTTTGCTCAAACTACCTTAAGAAGGAGAAAGACGGCTACGAAAGACCTTGACGAGGGGCTCTCAGGGTGGACCGTAGGGATGATACGGTGAATGAAGAGACGCGGAGGCATTGCCGATCTCCTGCATTTTTTTGTGGGGCAAATTGAGATCAAGGGTCACTCAATACTGACCTCTCTTTCTGTTTTTGGGGAGGTCAAGTAGGATGAATCGACGGGGAAATGCGACGGAGGGCGGTTCTGTTGAGTGGACCGCAGCGAGGAGTAAGAAAATGACGAGAACAGAGGATTATACCATGAGTCCACCCTTCCTTTCTTTTCTGGAGTAATTGAGATCAAGGCTGTCCCCTGTTACTTCATACTCGAGTAAAAATGATTTTCTGTGGAGTGAGGTAGGAAGGTGAACTCGGCTAAAGACGTCGACGAAGACCTGTTTGGTATTAGGGCTGACTGAGAAGATGGGCAATGAGGCCGTAGGTTTAAGTGGCTTCTCGTTTTTTTCTCCGGAGAAATTGCGATCAAGGGTGCTCCTTTCACTTTCATGCTTAAAGAGGGTGTATCGCCCAACCGGGAGCGAGAGACTCCCTCAATTGAGTTTTCAAATGCTTGATTCCAGTCTTAGCTTATCAAGACGGCTGACCGGATCTTCTTCTCGGGATGTGAGGGTTCTCATATTTATAATTTAGTGATGTGTTGAGTTGATTGGGTTAATTTTTTCGTTAACACACGTTTCATTTCAATTCCGATTGACGTGCTGAGCTTTGCCTTGTTTCATCACGTGGCGATATCCAATTCTCGGGTTAAATACCTAATTATTTACAAATGAAAAAACGACTTCGTTTTCTTCAACTGATTTAATTTTTTGGTACGACATGTTTCGACACATAGAGGTCATTTTCAAGTACTTGTACTTGACCTCTATGTGTCGAAACATGTCGTACCAAAAAAATAAATCAGTGGAAGAAAACGAAGTCGTTTTTTCATTTGTGAATATCAACTTCCACATAGTTGAGCCTGATACCATTGAACCTAATTATTTTTTCGTATCTACCAAATTTGAAACAAATATCAAGTTAGTATTGTAGAACG
Organism: Ceriagrion tenellum; assembly: GCA_963169105.1. Lineage (NCBI taxonomy): Eukaryota > Metazoa > Arthropoda > Insecta > Odonata > Coenagrionidae > Ceriagrion > Ceriagrion tenellum. Next base: position 71,417,504 of record OY720642.1, on the reverse strand, counting down.
AGCTTAAAAAGCCCCATAAATGTACCAAGCTAGTCCAGGAGTTCTCAAATTGGGTGCTACTACCCCCGTGGGGGGCGTTGCCTAATTCTAGGTGGGCGAAAAGAAACGAGGAGGCGATAGGTAGGTGCTGAAGGCAGGGTCATTGCCGAATGATACCATTCATACATGTCTTGGGATGAACAAACTCTGTATCTATTGGATTTGAAATAAGCATTAATTCAGTTGGTATTATTCAAGCTTTATTTTTATAAACGTCCTGATTTGCTCATACTGACGATGGTTTTAAATCTTGCGGTTGGGGGCATTGGGCTTAGGTTTGTCGAACCAAGGGGTGGTGTCTCGATGAAATTTTGGGAACATCGTGCTATGAACCACTTGATAGACTTCTGTAGATTTTCAGCTGCAAAATATTGAGCAGATGAAAAAAATAAGCTTTGAAGCTGCCCGATTCACCTTCCAAAATACGTTTTGTGGCAATGAATCATTTGTGAATATGGCGTTCTGTGTCATTGCATCAATGGAAATTATATTTGAATTTCGTATGGTCACTTTATCAAGCATTGTTGTCCCATGTTGGTAGTAAGGTATGCCCTGGATCCTCTCTTATATGATGGATGTGAAAATCGTTGATTGCGTTGGCTCGAAGAAAAAAGGAGGCGTAGATAGGTCTGTAATGTGAAGAGATCTAAACTCCTAAAAATCATCAACCGGCTGTATTTGTACCCCCTGGTTTCAGTCAGTGCCCAATGTCGAGAAAAATAGTATTTTGCTGGTCATACTGCAAACATCGCGTAGAATAGTTCAGCTATAATTACTGCTAGTCTCTTTATCAGCTTCTGGATATTGTATCCATAATGTGAAGCCAGTTAGAAATTTGTTTTCACATTTATTCACTTTTAAGCCATTTTGACTATGCAGTGACATATAATTAATAACACCACTACCGGACGTTAAGTTCATAGACCTTTCCCATTATTTTCTCTGGTGTAATAATTTTTTAAAAATATAGGAAACATGAAAAATTATTTATTTGCTGCGAGGGAAGAAAAAAATATGGCTCTCACTTTTCAAAGTATTTTCTCCGAGTAATCCAAGTAAATGTGAAGGGCTGAATCGATCTTTGAGTGAAATCTACATTTTATTGGGAACTTTTTTAGTAAGCCTTTTGAAGCTAACCTATTGAGCAGGTGATAGTTTCGCTATTGCGATTTTGTTATTTCATCTTATAAGTACACAATACTATTCTATATTTAACTAAAAAGTCTTTAATTTTGTAAATAATTGGTAGGCATGCCTTTACTTTTTCCTCTACCCGCCTCGATGCGTGGTTTCTCGTTCGATGACGTGCGAGCCTCGTGTCATTTCCTCCCCCGGGTCCAATTGAGTGAAATGGTTTTATTTTGCTCTCAGATTTATGGCGCGATTTTTATTAGGGTCAGTTTTTGCCGCCAGGCTCTAATTGTGATGCCGTAATGGACCGTCTGAACTTAACAGCGCCTTCCTGCACGAGATACCTCCCCGCATCCAAACTCCCATTGACGTCGTCGCTGTGTATAGCACTGGAGATGTTTACGTGCTCGAAGTTTCGTGTGGGGCTTTTTTTTGTTTCATATGGCCTCCCGAATTGCAACTAAGTTTCGTTACATTGAAGCCATTCGGCTGCGGCCGGCGTACAGAAAAAAAACAAAAGAAACTAGTTTCTTTCGCTCAAGTTCCGGTTTCTCATTTTCCTGTCATTTCGGGCTAATGAGGTGTCCGGCGAGAACTTATTCTTTCGCGACCCTCATCTCGAGAAATTTATCTGAGGCCTTGTATTTAGCGGGAACGCCGTGGAGATCGAACACACCGTTACTTGAGGGCCGGTTCCATATTTTAAGACCTCATTTGCATGTTAATGCGGTGGCGGTGTGGGGTTACACGATTGAACGAGGTCGTTAGGATATGTAGGATGTTCCATTTTGTTTTTTTTTTTTAAATCACGCGTAGTCCACTGCGAAGTTTCGATTAGTGCCAAAAGGAAGCTGTGATTTGCCACTTACCACCTCAATTGTTTTCCCCCACCCTTTGGGGAAGACGGTTGACTTCCATTCATTCATTGACACCTAGTGTAGTATAGAATTTCCAAATTGGAATCACTGCGCCAATTTCAATTAATAATAGTTTTAATGCGCGCAGAATTTTTTCTTTTTTTATCACACACACAATTGTTCTCTAGGTTTGGTTTCGGGGTGATCAATTGAATGGACGACGTTTTTCAGGTCTATTTCTGCATTTTCAGTGCTATGATATACCCGTCGACAAGTGGTGATTAGGTCGATTATTTGCAGAATCACCACCCAGAAATAGTATGTGGATTAATAATAGTTTCCTTCAGTTTTTCTATCGCCGAATGTCATTTCCAATTGAAAACAAACAAAATATTTTTATTTAATTGGAATGCTATGACCCAATACGCCATTTTGTCATCCCATGTGTGGCTTAAGTATAAGATTTTGTTATTCCATAAGATTGTATTTACTGGATGGAATGAATTTTAAAAGTAAATATATTGACGTTCTCTCTCGACTGATTCTTCCTGAATTAGGATTTCCTTACTTACACTGTGTAATGAAAGGCAGTTATATTTTCCGAGGAAGAATGAAAGATGCTGTGTGCATTCATATAGCCAATGGGAGTTCATAACACTTTGGTATGGCTGATTTATGGTAGTTCGAGGGAGTTAGTTCCCTAGTCGTAATAGAGACCATATTCGAATGATACGATTAAATTTCACCAGCTGTAGGACGCATGAATGAAATCTTGGATTGTAAATGGTGTTATTACATAGCTTTACATGACATAAATTGTAAGTAATACAATGAAAATTTATAAATAAATCTTTAACTTGACTCATTTTTTTCGCGCAGTGCGTTTGAAACTCCTTCAAAACGGAAGGGTTTTTTCGAGCCCGAAGAATATACTGCGGTGACGATTAAATTTTCAAAAATTGTTGAGAAAACATACCAACTACACGTTATTTTTTTACGACATCAAATTCTTAGAAATACCTCAATTTGTAAATAATGTCTCTGTGGAGTTCATACACGTACCATATCCAATGTATAAGGGCTGGTATTTTTTGGCAAATATCTCCGAAAATAATGTGGTAAAGGGTTGACTTTTTGGTGTCATTAGAAATGTGAGATATTTTTCTTTAAAATGAGACCAAATTCATTAATTCTAGGTGCAATGATATTTCGCCAAAACCACCTGAATCGATTTTCCGTTCATTACGTTTGCGAATGTATTAATGCTCTGTGTATGGATTGTGGTCTTTCAATTTCCTGCCTTACCAGCTATGCTATGGTATAGTCATGTGTATGTGTTTACTTTATTCCCTTCTCTGGTCTAGTCAGATACGAGGAAATGTTCTAGAAAAAATCGCTAGGATGAATTCCCTTCAAGTGTCGAGTCTTGAACTGGGTTGTCTCATTGGTTTTGTCTCTGCAAAAAGCGGAGGACTTGAAAATATCTGGTAGCCAGCAAAAAAAAGATTGGTAACGCTTGAATGGGCACAGCTGTGATTGAGAGGAATACACTTCTTGACTTAATTTGAAATTGTAAAAGTCATGTGGACTCGTGCATTGAAAAAGATGGGTTGATTGTTCGCTCGCCGTAATAATGCCCTCAACTTCTCAGTTTAAGAGGAAGTTTTGTATGAACCTGCGATCTTAATGGTTTATCGTTGGATGACTTGCTCATAGCTAAATGAGTGACTGTTAGTGCGTTAAATCGCCTGTGAAAGCTAGCCATCAGTAAGATAGTATTCTTTTTTGAAGATGTTGGAAACGAGATTGAGAAACAAATGCTCCGTGAGTATGACTTTAAGAATCGTCATTTGAGCGGATAACTTACAATCCACTGTCGTTCTTTTCCTCATCCAGTTTTCCCGATTTCCTCGCCATGGTATCCAGGGGCTCTACCATTCTTCGCGGACATCACTGCCTTAGTGAGTTCGTCTATAGTGAATGGTGGGTCTTCGGCGCCTGTGGATTCTTCTTCTGTAGATCTTCAGGATCTTGCATGTTCTGCGTTTTCCCTTCCAAGTTGTCGTCTGGTAATTGGGTGTTTAGTGGGAGGTCTACGGTTTCCTGGAACCTATTTGATCATTAATATACAAGAGGAATAATAAGGGACCGATGACACTTCCCTGGGGCACACCCGATGTGACTTTAACTGTATCTGAACTAACGCCATCTAGGACTACCCTCTCTTCCCATTTATCAAAGAAATATTTAATCCATCATATTTTATCGTGGTGTATTCCAATGGCTTTTAGCTTAACTCACATCTGACCTAATGGCTGAGTAATGACCCCAATTACTACGGATATTAATCTGTAAAATCCTGTTTCATAAGGCAGCTGATGTTTCTTTGGTGTAGCTTTATAGTCGGTGCGCCTCGGCCTCCCCTCCATTTTTCAGTACACTTCAATGATGCCCTCAGTCACCATTTACTCTCGTATATTACCCCCATTGTCGTTCATGGATGGTATCGTAACACCCCCTGCTACAAACCCTATCGGCGGCTCGCCAGGTGGCATGTAGTCGTCTTGTGAAAGCTTCCGCGGAGTGGTCTAGAATCATGAGGGCTTTCGAGATAGCTTCCGCGTTGTGTCATTTTGTGACGACAGTTTCGCGAGCGTTCCAGCTCGCTTCGACCTGAAGAAGCGAGCTAGAACGCCCGCGAAACTGTCGTCACAAAACAACAAAACGCGGAATCTATCCCGAAAGCCATCATGATTCAGTGTGTAGACGTGGAGGTGTAGATGTTTTAAAACCCATAAAAATGTTACGTTCTGCTTGCCAGAGCTCAGGCGTTCATCGCAATTGAGGTAACAGGGTGCTGTGAATCCTGTCCACGTTTCATACTAATTTTAATTGTACCAATGTCAAGTATACCCATAAGGAGCGCCCAAGTGTTCCCCACTCAAATTTAATGCAGTGCCAGTCCTTGGGAGAAGTTAAGTAAGGGCTGACCAAATAATTGGTCCCTCGCAGGACGGTGCCCTCTTTTTGGTCCAGTATCGCCCATTCCCCTCTTACCATTGTTAATGTATTCATCTCTCCCTCCCATCTTCATCTCCCTCTCCCTTTTGTCCGCTAATTCTCCTCCTGTCTCCTTCGCAGTGTTCTTCTTCTTCCCGTCTTTTCTTCCGCATTGCTCCTTCTCTATCCTATTCGTCGCTTCACACTTCACATCCCAGATTCATCGTCCTTTCCCCCCTTCTACCATTCCCACTCGAGCTTTTCCCCTTGGTATGTCATCTGGAGTTCGTTAGCCCCGTCCAATGAAGGCGGTATGCGGCAGAAGTTGTCTTCTAATTGGACTGCCCTCGGGCACCCGAAATCATCTCAGACAACGGGGTGAAGTGAAACGGGCGGCGGAGGGGGAGAGACGGTGTGGGAGGGGGGGACAAGCGTATGGTGGAGGAAAAAGGGGGGGGGTTTCTCCCCTGGGTGTTGGGGGCGCGGGATGGGTGGATGTTTTGCGGGGGGCCTGAGACGAGAGCATCTCATTGGGTGCGGTGGGCGTGTATGGCCGCGAACAGGGTGTGTGTGGAGGTGGACTGCTGTGGAGAAGTAAGAGTGAACTATATTGCTGAGATGTTATGGAGGAAATATGCGAGAGTAATGGAAATATTGGGAAATTAGGAGACTACATCTACTACAGTTATTCATATGGACAATAGATAAAAATATCAAAAGTTAGGGAAAACAGAAAAAATGATAAAGATTACTGAAAACAATAATGTTGTCCGGCGTATAAATAATGGGGCGCATGGTTGTGATTTTTAAAGAAATGAAGAAATGGATAGGGAGTAAAAGATCAAGTGTGATGGAAGAAATACTGCAGACATCAAGCGGAGAATAGCCTAAGATAAGTAGGCGTTTATGGGAAAAAGACAACTGCTGTGCTCAAAGAAGATAGGACTAAAAACCAGGAAACAGTGTGTAAAAATATTCATGTGGAGCGTAGCACTCTATGGATCGGAAGCATGGAATACCAGAAGAGTGGACCAGAAAAGAATAGAAGCCTTCGAAAACTGGTGCTGGAATGCTGAAGATAAAATGGAAGGACGAAATAAGAATTGATGAAGTGTACAGAAGAGTAGAAGAGGAAAGGACCATATGGAACACCATAAAGAAAAGAAGAAACAGATGGATCGGACGCACCTTGAGACTCAATGGGTTTGTAAAGAACATAATTGAAGGTAAAATGGAGGGAAAAGTCCCCAGAGGAAGACCTAGGAATAATTTCATAGACCAAATAAAAAGAGAAAGGGATGTAGGAAGGATACGACGAGGTAAGGGAAGTAGTATTAGATAGGGAAGGGTGGAGGGTTGCAGTCAACTAATCTTAGGGTTGAAGGACCAGTGATGATCAGGAGACTATACACGCCGGTATGAAATGTATACGTAATGGATAAGCAATTTCATTCAATAAACGTATAAAATTCTTGCTTTCGGGGAGTGTAGCGTGGAATTTTTCCGTGATAAATGACATAATATAGTGCAATTTACCTCAGACAGATAAGCTCGTAAGACACTACCTGGGTTTCGCTACTTTTCACCATTTTCAGAAGATGAAATAAAACATCAAAGCCTGGGTCGCTCATTGAAGTTCCATCTGTCTGTGGAAAAGTTTTTTTTTGCACCAGCGCTTACTTACTGGTAATTTTATCAGTGTTTTTTTTCCAAAGTAGTCGCAGAGAACCAGTTACGGCGTATATAAATATATGAGCCAAATAGTTTTATCTACATATCCATGATTTGTATGTATTTTTTTATAATAAAATTAATTTCGCTACAAATTGAATACCTTTTTAAAAGTGTTGATGACGGAGTCGAATGCTCTTGCCGCTCAGACTACTGTTTTATAATCGGCTCATTAATGTCGCGGATGGTATGTGGTAATAGAGAGGAGGGAAGCATTCAATAACAAAGTAACGCGTGAGTGCCGACTGCGATTCTCTATGCCGGCTACTGCACTACTTAGCCCGCTGCTCAATCCAGGCCTTCAGTCGCTGTTGTGAATCAGATATATATTTTTTTTTTCGCAGCACCCTTCACATTCCCAACCTTCAATTACGCTTGAAAATTATTTGTAGTCAAAGTTAAAAATGTTTTCGTGTCTGCTTGTTTGTTGCTTGTTTATCTTTTCCCGTGTCGGCTCCCTTCCCTTTGGACAGTCAATATCTCGCCCCTCGCTTACGGGCTAATGGAGTGGAGGAGAGTAAGATAGCTGATTAAGGCCGCTCGGTTAAGGCGTAACACGTTATTTGCATTATTATATGAAGGCGTTTGCCTTGTAGCTCCCCCGATAGACAATCGCCGTCGTAAAACCTGCTTATTTTTAGCCCGTCTCGCTGCGAAACTAGGGCTCTTGAAATGAAGGTGCCGCCGTTCTCGGTTAAATGCCGTGGTTTGCGTCCGTCGCCCTTTTTAATTTCCTTGTCAATTACGTTTTCTAGTAATTGAAACGTCAAATCGCTCCATGCTGTGGTAAACGATAGGATTTTGTGACCGCCCGTACTTATTGTCAGTTGGAACCAAGAAAGATTGATCCCAGATCGGTCTCGGTCATTGGAGACTTATTACCGAGTCGCGTTCAGCTGGAATGCGCCGTGTGTTCACAATGTCGCTGGTTGGTGGGTATTGCTGCCTGTCGTATTCCGGCGTATGTGGCTTAGGCCGTGTCCCAATTCGTTAAGCATTAGGGAGGATGCGGTTAGCTAGCTAAATATTAAGATGCCTTTCGCTAAGGGAGCTTGATTTGGGACATCCTTTGCTAGTGTTGCCGTCTACCTAGCTTGAAACGAATGAAAAACATATGAGTAATTAATAAAGGACAATGAAACAAATGAAACCTGAAATAAAGACATTTTTGACGCCTGTGGCTACCTTCGTATGCGTTGTGAGATTTGGAAAGTGAAATTACATTTTTTCATCCATTTCGTTGTCTGGAGATTCGTTAGTTTTTAGTTTTCGGCGTATTTGAGTTTGTGTAGGTGTTCTGGGATTTAAATTCGTTTTATTTAAGTGTACTAAGTAAAATTTTTCTTTTGTATTCGGGTGTTGGTTTGCGAAATTCTAGAGAATTCTTTCACAACAGACAAATACTTGCCATGTTTGCCACTTTTCAACTACTTCCTTGGGTACGAGCGGTGCGAGTTTCCTTGTACGACGCATGCTGCGCTTTGCATGACGGGAAATTCAATATGGAGGCGGATTTAGGATAAACTCCATCTACCCTAAATTTCACCCCCGAGAAAGGCACCTAAATCCGCTCCCCCATGATGCCTAACGAATTGGGACACACTTCAAGATGGCGTTCTCCCTAAATCTGCCGATTTAGCTGCCGAAATGGCGAATTGGGACACAGCTTTATTCATTTTTCCATAGTTAAAACATTATGAAAAATCAATTTCTTGACTCCCACTTAAGATTGTCTGGGTTGGCTCGAGTCGATTGCATTCATTTTTTTCCAGTAATTGTTGATATTGTGCCCGTTGAACTTAAATATATGTGCCTCAAATGAGTTCGTGAACTTTTTAAATTCTTGCCGTGCTAAGTAAATGATGTCTTCCGTGGCCTGAATTCCCTTTCTTATAATGTTGTTATCGTAGATGTATAATTTATCATACCAACTGGTATTTTCACGTCTTAGACGTCGCTAAAACCTTGATGAGATGAAAAGCTACGTTGTTCGTACCAGATTTGGCTGAATTCCATCTTCCTCATTGCTCCTTACGTATTTTCTCCCTCTCTTCTCGAATGATAACTCGGAGAAACTGAGAGGCTGAGATGAAAACGCAGTATGTTTTGCGCCCAGTATATCTTATGTAGGCATCAGCTTTCTTCGTCAGTACATTTTAAGATATATATACATATACATTTGTCTTTGTCATATATTTTCGTCTTATTACGTGATAACAGTGAATGTTTACAGTAGGTCTGTATTCTCTGTGAGATTAGTTTCTCAGCTATCCACGGTTACTGCCTTATTGTGGTCACTGTCGATCCTGTAAACGATTTAAATTTCCAGACATTGTATGTAACAAATGATGTGGTACGAAGTCACTCACACGGGTGCATATACACCAGGAAGCACGACCCCGTCTCATGTGCTACAATGTAGACTTGAGGCCTGAACATCTAGTTCGCATAAACCCCCTTCGAAATTCGACTGGAAGGAAGATGGCTTGGTGGTGTAACTGGGTAACACACCTGACCGGCAATTGGGAGATCCGGGTTTGAATCCCGTTCAAGTCAAATGATTTTTTCAAAGCGAATTTCAACCCCGGTGATCACTTTTTAGTTTTTAAAGGTATATTTTATTGGAAAGCACTATTTCCCACAGGTGTTTCGAATTCATTTCGCTCTACTTTTCATACTCAACTTCTTTTGAAGCCCGAGAGGCTATTTGCGGGAACGGGGTGACAAACATTATATATCTTTCTTAACGGATGTACGGCAGCGCCACTATGTATTAATCTGTTGGGAATCTCTCTTTGCTTCACAAATGGTTGTGTGATGTGACCGGAGAAATTATTCGATTTTCATATTGGTAGTGTATTATTGGTCTCATTTTTCTGCAAATTCTGTTCTAAGTTGGAATTCTTAGATAGATTAGCGCACATCCGTGACGGTAACATTTAACTGATGTGATCTAAGCTTGCATTACAATTGGGCCCAACTCAGTAAAAGCGATCAAGAACTTCTGCATCTTCCAATGTAATTTATCGCCTTTCTGCGGGTTTTATCATTGAGGTCGAAATCATCCCCTGTTATCGTAGGAACAGGTACGTTTCAAAGTTTTGTGATTTGTATTCTTCTCCGCTGACAGCTCATATCCAATTAAGTTCCTGAAAAAAAATGACGCTCTAGAACAACGAATGGCTCCTCCAGGTCGTTCGTCCTTCTCAAATCCCGTCATTTTTTTTTGTCTCTCGAGCTGAAATATATACGGACTTCAAAGTCATCTAACAAGTTTTATAAAGAGATCAAAATCAAACCGCTATAGACTGGTTACGTGTATATTTCGCTCTCTCTTTTTTATCAGTTTTCCCCTGTCACCCGGAGTTGGTAATTGACGACTTTCGCACGCATTTTTCTTGCTTTCAATTTTCATTTGCGAACGTCCTTGACAGAGTGACTGTATTGACAGTCTTTATCTTGACGAGTACCTATTTCAAAAGCTTAACACTTATTTCTAGCATGGAAGCTTTAATTTCTATTTTTGTACATAGTGATGTGTGATAACTTGTTTGCTCTTCAGTTTTCATTTGATTTTGCATTTCAAGTTTCACTGATAACAATAAATTTTTACAGTAAGTCATACTCTCTGTGAGATGAGTTTCTCAGCTATCCACGGTTACTGCCATGTTGTGGTTTTTTTTCAAACATGATAGCGGAACCTTTCGCTCGTATTTAGTATCCTGTTGTGTTCGCGAAAATTGATTTTGCTTGGTTGGGAATCGTAAAAATTATGTTCGAAATAATTTGAGTTTTGATTGTATAAAAAAGTAGCAATTGACGATGTAGATTTAGAAGATCCACAGCACAGAATTCTTCATGTTAGATACATTTTTTTATCAAGGCTGTAGCTCTTCTTAATCTTCATCATCTGTTCTCTACTTTTTTATAAAATTTAAACACACATTCTTTCGAAAAATATTTTTTAGTTGTTCTTTAGGAATATCAAAATTATATAGAATTTCATCAATTGTTTTTAAAAGTGCGACAAGATTCGCCACCACATATTGTGGTGACTAATTATGTCAATTATTACCGCTGTAAACCAGTGACCGGAGTGTGCTGTCCATGTTGTTTATTGTTTATGGCTTAGCCTTTAATGGAATTACCTGGTGCCACGTCATGTATAATACCTGTTCTTGTTTTTTGCGTTTTTTCAAAAAGTTTCTCTGCAGGTGTAGTATGAACTTAGTCCCAGAATTTTGTTGAATATGTATGACATATTAAGTAGTGTGAAAGGAAGTGATTTATTATCTGAATGTCTATAGGTCTTGACTATTTTAGTGCAAAATGATTCTCGAGAATTTGAATTTTCGTCGTGTTTCATGCAGCATATTTACCTTTAATATAGGTCCTTCTACAACAACATCGTCATTATGAATAAATAAAAAGAGTTTCCAATGGCCGTAAAAATTGGCACCCCTCGTCAATTAAATCCAACAATTGTTGTGTTGGTTTGTGGGAAAGGGTATTCCCCAACAGAGACCAACCAAAACCTCTCAACCAGAATACCCTCCTATGGTGGTTTACGGGAATGTTACTTCCTCGCCAGTGACTACTACAGTTACACACACTCAACCCAATTAGAATCCTTTGCAAGGGCTAATGGGACCCCGCTAAGGATGCCTGGGTTATAACCTGGGATCCTTCACAGGGCTAATGGGACCCTACTTAGGATGTCTGGTTATGGACATAATCGCACTCACTAGCACTCAAAATCACTCACACAAACAAATGGGCCCAATTTCTGCGAAAAACTCGCTCAAAAAGAGCGTAGTCAAAAAACACACACAGGAACGAACGAGGGTGAGCGTCGGATACGTGTATTTCGGCCACAAGGTGGCCCTCTTGAGCGAGCTGAAGGGAAAGCACTTGCAACACGAGGCTGTATGTGAATTAAGGGGGGATTGAATTTTTACGGCCATTGGAGACTTTTTATTTTTTTATCTAAAGAAGCCGTTTAGCTCAATTTCCCTTGATTTAATCATCGTGATGGTATGTATATGATTTAGATATCTAATGATGCTCGACTTGAATCTGTGGACTTAAATATTTGGAAAATTATTGAATTTTCAAATGATTCACGCACATGAAGGCAACTATCGTTTCGACGAAATTTTTTAATTACGAAAAGACATATCCTCAGATCAAGGTGATGAATGTCCTCATGTGCCGACGTGCCCCAAGAAAATCTACGTCAATTTTAATTGTTTAAGCCATGGAATTCAACCCCAGTTTCGTTGCTTGTTAATAATTGTGCCTGACGTCCATTCGTTTTCTAAGATATGTCTGAAATTCATGAGGATTTCCCAAGGATGTTCACGAGGCTCCCCATCGCCATCGCCTCCTCAAGACCTAGCTTACTTTCGTTTAATTTGTAAAACTGAATGTGAAGATAACTTTGGATCTGACGTTTACTTTCGTTCATGGAACTGGATTCTTTCCACTGGCGAGTCACTCCTCGCGAGTGTCTCGCTGGCGTTTTAATTTTACGGTGCACTCCTTCGTTTTTACGATCTTCTTGAACACGTATCCCCTTTCGCGCGACCTCACTCGTGGGCGTAATTTCTTCGCTCTTCTTTCCCGTTTTGTCGGCCATCTCTTTCTTTCCATCTCTCTCTCTCTATCCGTTTTTCCGTGTCCAGCTTGATCGCTGTGAGCTGAACGCGCGTGAGCCGATGAAAGAAATTGCGGAAAATTAAGGCATTGACCCCCGGTTGACAGGAACGTATTTAGTTATGGTTGAATTGGAAGTAAAGAAGGTGGAATCTATCTCATACTCTGTTATCTCCTCTCCATCAACGCTGTTATGGTTAGGTGCGCAGGAATAACCGTACTTAAAGTGTACAATTATGTACTTTTCCACAGAATTTTATTGTGATTGGTACGACGCGTCTCACCGACTTACGGCATCATCCGGTATAAAATTCAGGCATCAAAATTAAAAACTCATGCCTGAATTTTGTACCTAATAATGTCGCAAGTCGGTGAAACGCGTCGTATCATCCAAAATGAAATTCTGTGGAAAAGGACAAAATTGTATTCTATAAGTATGGGTGCTATAAACTACCACGAAGTGAAGCCTGAATCTGTAGAGTGTACTCAGTACTAAGTTGGCCAGCGATCCTCGAACTACTGTGAATTGCGATAAAGATTTCGTGTTTATGTTTATGTTAGATGGGCCGGTTCGTTTACCGACTCTATTTAGGGCTGAAGAAGACAATCTTTTTGTATAATTTAACCGCATTGTTAATAACGACCGGCTCATCATCCAATCACCAATCACGTATTTCTTCCTCCACATCGAGTTCCACAAATTATTTGAATTCTCACGGAAAAAAAACTGAGAAGTTCTTTTTATGATAGGATTATTATTTAACTACAATATGTTGTCACGATGAATTAATGCCGTAATATTTCTTGACATATTTCTCCTTGGTAATATTTCTTTCGGCCGAGATTTACAGCCCCCTTATACGAGGGAATAAGGATAGAACAAATATTTAGGCAAAATGACTAGCGACAGATTGGTATCGTAACAGGTGAAACTACCCGCAGGTACGTCGCGTCAGTCGGCCAAGAAGAAGGTGGTGCGACAGCGGTCTGGAGAAGGCTGTAATTGATGATGAAACTGGCCGGAGGAACCTCCTCCTATGAAGGAAGAGGAAGGAGGAGACTCCTAGTCTCCATCCGATGATTGTGTTATTTTCCTCTTCACTTCGTCCATTTTGAATATTTGGAATAAGTAATCTCTTTTGGTCCCCAGACGTCATACTCGTTTCCCGTTTTTATATCTTGAGTGCCCAGCCGATGTCCTCAGGGTAGTGGGGAGGAGTGGGGGGGGGGGGGTAAGGGGATTGCAGATTGGCCTCCACAATTCCTCCCCCCCCCAACATGTCTCCCTTTCTCTACTTCACCCTTATACCCTATTCTCCATCCCACTTCCTTTATATTTGCCCCCGTCCCTCCCCCACTGCAGCACGCCCATCTTATTTCATTCTTTTTCAGCGGGAGGAAGAGGAGGGGGGGGGGCATGTAGGGAGTTAGGAGGAGAAGTAAAGTAGGAGTCCTCGCATATTTCGAAATATTCCATTTCCTTCTAGATGTCCTTCCCTCTCTTATTTTTTTTGCGTGACGTGGATATTGGTCCATATCCGCCCACTTCAAAATTCATGATGTTTACAGTGGGTAGTCCATTTTCTTCCCTCCCCCCTCCCCCCGTTTCCACATCACTTCCCCTTGGTCCATTCTTTTCCTTTCCTGGCGGCGTATCTCTCCGATCCGAGGGCACTTTCGTCTTTCGTTTCATTTTGTTTCACCCAACCCCCCCTTTGCCTCCTCTCCCCATATCTCTCTCCTACGTCCATCGGCCGTGCATATGTCCGCCCGAGCACTAATTCCCTGTTATATAATTTAAGTCATCTAAGTTTATGCGGAGCACAGTGCATTTGCGAGGAGAAGGAAAAGCATGCGAATGATTTTGTTTATCTGAAAGTGTACCAGATATCTCCTTTTTATTATATGCATTAGTGGACTCGGAGAAAAGATCTTTACCCTGGATACGTGGCTAGCTGTTCCGGCATGCGTTTCAATGCCTTTTCTAAATAAATACAATATTCTATTGCTGAAATAGTGCTCCAATTTAAGATTTTCGGGCTTAAAAATGCTTTCGAGCTTAAAAATAGAATTTAATGAAAAACGTAGCGTATACGAATATGGAATGCAATAATTCAAGAAATAAGCAACCAAAAGGTCCACTGCACCAAATCTTGTTCTACGTATAAATGAATTTCGTACCTTTTAACTCAAATGATGTCTCACTGATATGATTCTGATGCACGCGATATCATGTCTCACTGATACGATTCTGATGCGCGTGAATGAGCAACTAGTAAACGATCTGCTTCGTTTCTTGCATGACGTTCCTCACTCGTTTGAAAAGCTCGCGTTCCAACAGTCGTTTGTTGAAACGACTCGCGCTCCACCTATTGTACAGTAGATTTAATGATTCAGAAATCTTTGCGGGTGCGCGCACAACAACTCACCAAAGTTTCATCGTAATCTGATGAATGGTATTGGAACGCATAGATGAGGAACAAACAAATATTGATTTTTATATATTAGACTGTAGACGATTGTGTTTGGCGATAAGTGTGATTATCGCGGATGTAATTGCTTTTACGTGGGCCAATCTGGCCGGTAATTTAAGAATGGCTGAACATTGAAAAAGTTATTTACGAATCATGATTATAACTCTGTGTTTGCAAAATCATCTGCTCGAATCGAATCACTCCTCTAGTTTCAATACTTCTAGTATATATCTCCGTGCAGATATCTGCAATGCTCTGTATGATTATAACTCTGTGTTTGCAAAATCATCTGCTCGAATCGAATCACTCCTCTAGTTTCAATACTTCTAGTTTATATCTCCGTGCAGATATCTGCAATGCTCTATATTATTTGTTGCCCATACTATCACCTCCTAACGTCTCAGTGGCTCTGGAGAACTAATGCGGTATTTATCAAGCATCTTTATTTGTATCAACTTCCATTATTGTGTCGATACCTATACTTTTATCAATTTAAAGACTATGAAGGATAAATATATTAAAAGAACGTGCCTTAACCGGCTGATTACGCTAATATTATTGATATGGTGGAATTTATAATGAGCACCTCACTTCACCCGAATCGTTAAGAGATTTTTCTATGACGAGAGTACCGTACACAGTCAAATGATGGTCTTCACATCACATTGAGTATCAATTTTGAACGTTAATTTTATGAATTATTTTTATGCCATTTCCGCTGAAAGCACTATGCGTAACGTCAAGAGGCTTTCTTTCGTAATATATTGGGGCTAATTTTCTTTCTCTTCATTTTATTATTTTCTTCATTTATATTTTCTTCATTCAATGAAGAATTCTTCATTCAGTCAATGAATTGTCTTCATTTATATTTTATTTATTTAATGAATTCAGTACAGTGAAGACCATAATTTTCTTCGTTCTTATTATAATGGCTATTTACTTCATGGTTTTACAATCCTTCAAATGTTGCGATTGTAGATAATTTTCCTTACGAGGCCATTTTCGCGAATTTTTGTTTTCGCTTGTCATGGATATTGCCCAAATAGGTACTTATTTCTCTTATTGGACTGTCCTGAAGGCAATTAGATGATTTTCTAGGTTGTTAAAATTTCTTCTTCATTTGTGAAATTTTACCTAGCCGTTAAATAACGTCACTTTTCGTCTTATTTCAGGTACGTACGCGATGAGCTCGCATGCTTGCAGTTTGGTGCTGATGTAACGGCTGTATGTTTCGCATTTCGATGGTTCTTGGAGTCATGAGGTAAGGCCCAGTCCAATTTATATTGTTAGACCACTTTGAGAGAGGTTCGTGTAAGTTCCTCGAAGAAGCTTACTGCGTCTCCGTTTATTCTGGTCCTCGCAATTATGGGAGGACTGAATTGTGCTCTATTAGGCATTAGGAAATTGCAGAATTTCTATTCTTTATTTTAGTATGTATTGTTTCTTAAAATAATGCAGTGCTTAGGTGGAAAAAGAGATGGATGCGTTGTTAGGTAGGCCCCAGAACTAATTCAGAAATTTGCTACATTACATTCAAATCTATCTCAACTTTATAATTACCCTTCATGAATAAAAATAATCATATCGTTCGGTTCTCTTCTTAAATGCGTAGGAAATGCCAATTATTTATTTTCGACAAAATAAAATATTGTGAAATACCTCACGTTGTAGCCTGTAACATTTGAATACACTTTCGCCAAGTTGGAATATCGAGGGGAACTTTGATAATATATCCCTAATAGTGTAAAAACTAGCTATCTTAATTTGTGTATATGCAATGTAGTGCTTAGATAGAGAAAGAAATGGGGTAGTTCGATAGGGCCCAGCACAAATCCAGAGGATTTATAAACAATATACGCAACATGCCTACTGATTCGATCCTATCTTGTGTATCCATCCCCAATCCCTGCAATCAAAGAATCAAAACCGATTTAAAATTTATTTACAACATTCTGAACTCAAATATTGATGGTCCTGAATTGCTTTCCTCCATTAATTTCCGAGTTCCTTGTCGATCCACACGTACGCACTTATTACTCCATATGCCTATCCCTAGACTATCCCTTATCAAGCGTTCCCTTCACTACCGCCTCTCCTCACTTCTCAATTCTCTGCCTGATAACATTGATCCCATTTTGCTCTCTTCCAACTCATTCATCAATCTTGCCATGTCCCATTTCTCGGGAAATAACTAAACCGCTCCCTCTTTCCTCCCTTTCCACCTTTGCTTTATGGCTTTGTTTGCATTATTTTATCATGTACTCTTTGTTTTGTTTGTTTGTCGACGTCTACATTACGTGTTTATTGTTACTGCGACAATGTAAACTGGCAGAAATGCTGTATGTGAGCAATTACTTAAATAAATAAATAAATAAATTCCATTCAAACCTACCTCTAAATGACAATTACCGTAATATGTATGAAATACCCAATCATATCATATTATTCCATCGGTTCTCTTTTTAAATATTTGGAAAATACCAATTATTTACTTTCAAGAAAATAAAATCTTGTAAAATCGCCGACGTTATAGCCTGTAGCATTTGAAAACATTTTCACCAAGTTGAAATATCCGAGGGAACTTTAGATGGTGAATGAAATTAGGTCGTTATATAGGGCCCATCGCAAATCCAGAGCATTGCTGTATCTATTAAAACCCTCCTCAACATGATGATTAGCATAATACACATAAAATAATCATGTCATTTGGTTCCATCAGTACCACCTATGTCTCCTTCGTATATCGTTTTCATTTGGCAGTTGAGTCGAAATGTGTCGAATTTTTTGTCTCTCCTTCTTCGAAGAGTTTTAATTATGCTAAGGAAACGGTTGTCGGTGGAAAGTATCCATCTCGGAAGAATTGAAATAACTTTGTCTACTTCACTTGTATGATTTTATTGGTAAGACCCAGGTTTCCTCACATGGTGTCATTTTCAGGTGGAAATACAATGGTTTCAGTATATGTGACCGGGTAGGGGAAATACCAATTATTTACCTTTGACAAAATAAAATATTGTGAAATCCCCGACGTTATAGCCTGTATAGCCTTTCACTTCTGACATATCGTATGAAACACACATACAAAACATATGCAGCACAGCATTTAAGAAACTAGGTTTTGTTAAGCGTATAATATGAAAGTCATCGGATGAAAAACTAAATGAGAGATGCTACTTCACTCTGGTTAGGTCACACCTTGAATACGCCACGAGCTTTTGGGATCCTGGTGATTAAGGTTTAACCAAAAAAAGTAATAAAAGGCAAAGAAAAGCAGAACGCTACGTTAAACACTGCTTCGAGCGAACATTTAGTGTCTCACAGCTTTTAGAGGGATTAAGGTTCCCGGGAGCCCCTAGAGACTCGGAGGCTACGCGCTAGGCTTAGACTGCTTGAGAAATTCAGAAATGGTGTGTTTCAGAGGGACAGAGAATATTATCATGACGCCTCACCACATCTTTAGGACTGACAGAAGCGATAAAATAAGAGAGATACACTGCCGAACAGATTGGCTCAAGAACTCGTTCTTTCCATACACAATAAGCGACCACAATAGAAACTGAGCTCTAATAAATACACTCCTATAATACACGTCACCTTTTCTCCTCCAAAAACCTAATTCTTTACATCGTTACACGGCTAGTGACCTAGCACCCCCTGCTACCCGCCCAGGCGGCGGCTGGCAGGGTAGTATGTAGATGTATTCTGTGAATACACTTCCACCAAGTTGAAATATCGGAGCGAACTTTGATAATCAATCCCATCTTGTGTAGAAACTATAGCTTTCCTCGTATGTGTGTATATTTATATAAATAGGATTCCAATTACGTTCAACATGCAGGTGGAGCTTGTCAATTAGAGCGTGTGTTGAGGAGGAAGAGGTAGGGCTATGAAGGAGGAGAGAGTGAACAGCGCGCTTGATGAAGGAGACCTTCTTTTTGAACTGGTTTGGTTTACGAGATTCGGTGCTTTCTTTTTTTTCCCTCGCTCTCAGTTACTTGGCGACGCGATGACCCATTGCATTGCACGCAAACTGAACCAATCAAGCGAGCGTCGTGGCCACGCATGCGTAGACGGAAACAAGGAAATAAAGCGGTTGCTTTTTTTTTATACCTCCTCCCCAACTGGTTGTCCCGCCACACGTTCTTCTTCTCCTCCTGTGCCGATCCGGCTCAATGAAGAGGGTGGTCGCGGTGGATTTTAACTTTTAACGAAGCCCATAGCTCAGGGAACGTCGCAGTGCAGTCATCCACCCGCGGGGAGGCGTTAAAAATGATCGTCGTTATGTTGGCCAATCAGGGCGTGTCTCTCTTTTCCCCCCTCCCCCCTTTCCGATGCCTCCCTTGTTTGAGGAAATGATGGTTTCGGAAATGGATTGCGGGGATCGAGACATTCAATTAAAACTTCTCCTATCCCCGGTTTGTTGAGGTCCGGCCATCGAGAATACGTCGAGTTTTCGTTAACTTCACGTTCTAGCTGCTAGTTTGGGTTTTTGATATTATATTGGACATTTTGGTTTGTTAAAACGTGAGCTTTATTGTTGGTAGAAGGAATTAATTTGGCTCTTTATTGGGAGGAAATATCTGTTTAAAGAGCGTAAAAGTTTGCATGAAAATTCAAAACTAATATTGTTGAAAGGAAAAAAAATAGTATCTACGCTAAACATTTTTCATTTTTTGCTGAGTATTTGGTTACTAGAGGAAGTAATGAGGCGTAATTGGTCGCTCGAGACTGATAAAGGGAAGGATGTAGGGCAAGCGGGGAAGGGGAAGAATGAGAATTGGTTTCATTGACGGAATGAAGAGGTGTAGATCGTTTGCAGATGCGAAAAAGGAAATACTAGAAATAGTTTGACCCCTGAAAGTGTAGAAAGCTGGGAAGAGATTCTTGGAATTTCATGAAAACATACCTTTTACCGGTAGGATACTTTTAAATAAGTACTGGACAATAAGATGCGATACGATATTTAGAATGCGAATCCAAATGGTGCTTAAAATGCGTGTAGAGTCACATTTCAGAGGTCATTTGTTCATTTTGTCCGGATAGTGTTATATTTACCAAGTTCGTGTGATATAGGGACGGGATTAAGAAGGGTAGATCGTATGCAGAGGCGAAAAAGGAAATATTAGAAGTAGTTAGTCCCCTGAAAGTGTAGAAAACGGGGAGGAGATTCTCTAAATCCGTCAAAACCTACCTTTTACCGGTGGAATTCTTTAAAAAAGTACTCGGTAATGAGAAATGGTACGATATTTATAATGCATATCGAAATTGTGCTTGCTATGCGTGTGTAGAGTCGCAATTAGAAGGTCACCCTGCTAAAAAATTCCTTAGAAGCTGCTCTGTAGAACGTAAGGAATTCTACAGAAATTGACTCTTTTTCTTCAGAACTAGTTCCTTTTCTAAGTATCCGACGGAACATGAGAGCCTGACTCTACAGAACATTTGTTCTGTAGAGTCAGGCTAGTTCTGTAGTCAGAGTCAGTCAGTACAGAACTTATGTTCTGTAGAGTTATTTTCTGCAGAGCCAAATAACTCCTTATTAGCTGTTCTGTAGAACTTCAGCAATTCTACAGAAATATACGGAAATACGGAAACTCTGCAGAATGTCGTGGGGAATTCTGCAGAACGTCGTAGGGAATTCCGCAGAACGTCCTAAGGTATTCAGCAGAACGTCCTAAGGTATTCTGCAGAATGTCCTAAGGTATTCTGCAGAACGTCGTGTGGAATTCCGTAAAATGGCGTTTCAATACTTTAAGGAATATCTACAGAACTTTTTAAGAAATTCTGTAGACGTATTTATGAGGAAACTATACAGAATTTTTTAGCCGGGCAGTTGTTTATTTTTTCCAGAGTAGTGTTGAATTTTCCCCGTCAATGCGATACGGGCTTTGATCGGGGGCACCTGTTTGCGCGATTTCGGTTTTGAATTGCGCCCTCGTCGAAGCTGTTGAGTTTCCTTTCCCTTCCCAAGAATCCACGTCTTGAGACGGCGAAGAAAAGCGAGGTAAGACTCGCCGAGGGAAAGATCCTTTAAATAAGGGGAGGAGACGGGGGGAGAAAAACACTCGAGCGGTCGAGATTAGATGCGCATCTCGGACGCTCCGAATTTCAAATCGTCTTTATCCGGGTGAGTGGTTGGGAGTGAGGGGGGGGGATAACAGAGGGAGGGAGGCGGAAAGAAAAGCTCCCTAATTTGGCGACCGGCTAGCTATTCCAGGACTGGAACGGCGGTGTGCATAAGTGATGGGAGTGCTTACGGGAGTCGTCTTAAGGGGGCAATGCTGATGGAATAAGAGTGAGTTCTGGAGAAACGGACGTATCTCTTCCTCCATACGGAACTCCACGATTTATTCGAATCCTCATTTATGCAAAAGACTGGGAAGCTGTAGTTTGACAGTATTGTTAAGCCACGGTATGTTATACAAAGTATTCAGGCCTGCCGCGATGACGGCGGTGAAATTTAATGAAATTGCCGTGAGAAAAGCCGACGGTCCGTGGTTCGATTCACGGTCCGGGCCGATTTATTCTCACGGCTATTTCACGATATGTCACTAAGGAAATGGTTGCATGCTTTACTTTGTGGAAGTTATCCATAATTAACCAAATAAAAATGACTTTGTTAACTCCACTAGAGGTATATTAGCACGACCCAGGTTTCCATACTTCGTGTCATCCTCAGATCACCATTGTCGAATTCAGACCTGAAGATGACACGAAGTGTCGAAACGTGGGTCGTGCTAATAAACCTCTGGTGGAGTTAACAAAGTCATTTTTAATTTGGTTCCCGATATGTTATCACGATGAGTTAAAGGTGCAAATTTTCACTTCGGTACGCCGTTGAAAACCAAGTCAGTCCGACAGTCAATCGATCACTTTTCCGGTGACGACATTTTTCGTAAACAAACAAACAACTACGACTGTAACTAAGGTGCTATTATCGATAATGGCGATTAGGACACCAAATTAGTGTGGTTAATCTGAGTTTTCGAGCTTTATAGTACATTAGGTCGGACGATAGAGAATTTAAATTTATTACGCTTCTAGCACAATATTTTCGAAGTCGTATTATATTATTTCGTGTTTATTATCATAATTTTTTATTGTGAAATAAACTTCTCATCCGTGAAGTCCACATTGATTCCGGTATTTCTCATGATTAGCCGGGAAAATCTTTTCTTTTCTCATTATTGTTCAGTTAACGAATTATTCTCGAAGATCAGGCTAAGCCCAATGAATTCCTTCGTGTACCGCGGCCGAAAACGCTTCCACACACGTCTACACACTTTTATTTTACGACTCTGCTTTCCCACTTAGAGAAAATCTGTTGGCGCTGGCTTCTGGAATAAGGATTAATATTTACAATAAGTGTCGTAACTTTTCGCCTTTTGCTTTCTACCTAGCTTTTTCGACCGCGGAAGAAACGTGATTTCGAATTTATCGACGTCTACGCACTTTTATTTGACGACTCTGCTTTCCCACTTAGAGAAAATCTGTTGGCGCTGGCTTCTGGAATTAGGATTAATATTTACAATAAGTGTCGTAACTTTTCGCCTTTTGCTTTCTGCCTAGCTTTTTCGACCGCGGAAGAAACGCGATTTCAAATTTATCGAAAATCAGGTGATCGCCATGACGCGTACTATGCGACGTATATTTCTTAAAATATTTGCACTTTTTCTAAATGGAAAACCCACACTTTGATGGAGGATCATCTTAACGTTAATAATGGCGCTTTATAACGTCGCAATGAACATTCTCCTGAACCCCTGCTACGCATTTCTAAACTGTATAGTCAGTGGCACCACATCTCCATTACTTGTTGTCTCTTTTGCTCTGCTGCTGTTATGTTCATTTTCAATTTTTATGTAAGCCGATCCCGATCAGGGTTTGATAAACCATCGGCAACGACATTCGATTTCGTACCCTTGATACGAATGCTAGCCATCACTCTAATCATTCGCCCTCCGACCATTTTCATTCCACTCCCAATGTACTGTGGACTCCTTCCTGTGGTTTTTGTCCGACTCTTGCGCGATACTCATGGAATTGCTCTAATTCTAATCTGTTATTTCATTGGCATCTATTTTCTTCGTCATCAATTCGTGCATGTGACGTCTGGAAATTTTATTCCCGTTTTATAAGCGTGCGTTCATCCCCATTGTTAGTTTCTAATTAATTTCCATTTAGATATATGTTTCGCTTCTGGAGGTAACTGAACGGAGGCCCAGGAGCGGTTTGAATGGTGAATAATTATCTTTAATGCTGTCTCGCCCTAGCCATTCCTTTTCCCTCCCTCCACAAGTTTGAATTGTGAGCTGGACCGAAAGATTGATTAATAACGGAGCC
Source organism: Ceriagrion tenellum (assembly GCA_963169105.1). Taxonomy (NCBI): domain Eukaryota; kingdom Metazoa; phylum Arthropoda; class Insecta; order Odonata; family Coenagrionidae; genus Ceriagrion; species Ceriagrion tenellum. The sequence continues at coordinate 71,394,277 of OY720642.1, read as the reverse complement.
ATTCGCTTCCCCTCCGCCGCACTGCCCGCCATCATAAATCACTGATATGTATTGAATACCGTGGCTACCGCCCCGGTCACGATGCGAAAGGTTTTTTGAATGGTCTTCTATCCGGCTCGGAGTTAAGGGGTTACAATTGGCGTGGTGGCGGCGATCGTGAGAAATTGAAACGTTGAGATTTCACCGTTGTGTCATATTTGAAAGCTCGTGACAGCAATAGACATGCTGGCAAAGGTGGCTCCAGTAAGTAGAAGATGGAACGGAGGACGGAGTAAAGAATGGATGTATGGGCAGACCAAGTTGAGAGAAGAGATTGAGAGTAATTTTTAGCCATTTCATTGCCTTGGACTGATATCAGGTGGCATTCACATCGTGCGCCAAATATTGACGGACGTAAGAAATTGAGTTGATCTACATTTTATGGATGGATTATTCACTATTTTTTTAAAATACGGCTCTATTATTTTTTATTTTTAACTGTTGTTTCGTGCGTGTTGGGTCTCCGTTGAAATTTTTCTCCGCCAGCGTAATTTCAATAGCTTCTCTTGTGGGTCTCTCCCAGAATTGGTCTCCAAATAATCTTTGCCTTTTCCCATCGGATGGCATGGTCGTTGGTGATGGTCCTGGAGACGATTCAGCCATCGAAGCGTCGGCATATATGGAGTCTTTCACCTGGTGGACTTCCCCAATAGAGCTACTCAACAACTTTCGCCGGGAAAGCCGTGATGAGAGACACTGCTCTAGGATAGTAAGTAAAGAACTGGCGAAGAGTATAGTATAGTTTCTGCGTTGTATGATGCAGAAACAAGTGCTCTTTGTGAAAAGGAAAAGGAAAAGGTGTATGTAGTATGTATTTGATGGGTGAGTGTGAAGGAGAATGAGCGATGGATGGAGGAAATGGAACGAGGAATTGCTCAGAATTGCGGTTAAGGAGTGGAGACTGTCGGAGGAGATGAGGTGGAGGCAGAGTTGCTGAAATGATGGGGTAGTGAGAGTTGCTAACATGCTTACAGCCTTGATAGAGAGCAGGATATTGGCCTAGGGAGGAGGAGGAAGTTAATAGACTTCATGGGTGGTATTCGAAGATTTAAGACGAATGCCGAGCTGGTGCAAGAAATCGTGTTTGTGATTTTGATTTTAATTTGAAAGAATAGTTCATTATCGGCCGTTCAATCTTAAGATTGGTTAACTACAGCCCCCCACGCATCCCTGTCCAATGCTAGTTGGATCCCTAACTTTATTCTCTTCTATCTACTTCTTTCCTATTTATGTGGTCCATAAACTTACTCCTCTGTCCTCCACTTGTGTCTTTTTCCTTATTTTTCCTTCAGTTATATTCTTCACTAATTCATTGTGTCTTAGGGTGGTGTCCAATCCATCGGAATCTTCTTTTCTGCATAGTGGTCCTTTCCTCTTCTACTGCGACTACTAGCGGGGTAAAGTCATCTCCTGCTAAGCGGAGGATCGCGGGTTCGAATCCGGCCTGGGTAGAATTGTACTGTCCTGGACGTGGGTGTTTGCTGTGTTCGTGAAATGAGTTTTAATCGTAAATTGTTAGAGAGGCGTTCACAGACCTAAATTCGCTCTTAATGGAGACTAATTGTTATTATTTTAGAATAAAATTTATTTCAAGAACCTAGTCCTTTGGACTCCAGGTTCAACATGATTACATTTTAAGAAATAGACCCACTCTCCCAGTTACTTTGGCATAAATTACAGAAAAAAATATAAAATTTGAGAACGTTAACACTGTGGAGAAAAGACCGAATTAAAAACAACAGAATGGCAAGATAGAAAAAATAATAGTTTCACTCTCTCAGGTGCTACATTTCAGAGAAACAGAAATAATAATTATATCGGGCAGTATATGTATAACCAGTATGCATGTATGCCAATGCACTTTGGAACTCGCTTGAGGTGGACGGTTGCCCAGGGTACCAAAAATAACAACCCACGTCACCTACCTCCATCGCTTCAACCTCTATCCCACGAAGCAGTACTTTACTGATGGATTATTTTATTAAAAATTTTTTATTACTTAAAAGGTTCAAGTACAATTTTTCTCTGAATCTGCCGTTAGGGGCGAGCCTTATTTCCAAAGGTAATGTGTTCCATAATTGTAAAGGTAATATATTGTTTATGCGACAAATTTCGGATATATCCGACCAAATATTTGGGGTGTGTGTATGGTATGTATACATATATATATATATAATCGTTCGTTCATTCACTCAGACCGCTCAGCGGCAAATACTCACATAAACATTTATGTGAGTGTGTGTGTGTGTGTGTATATATATATATATATATATATATATATATATATATATATATATATATATATATATATATATATATAACTACACTTAGGATCACTCACGTGACGAATATATGAACAGTTTGCCAGAGAGAGGCAGACGCTAAACACAGAAAAACAGAAAAAAATGAACACACAGAGTTTCTTAATATTTCGGTGCCACTAGCACCTTGTTCACAAGTTCGTAGAAGGTGCTAGTGGCACCGAAATATTAAGAAACTCTGTGTGTTCATTTTTTTCTGTATTTCTGTGTTTAGCGTCTGCCTCTCTCTGGCAAACTGTTCATATATATATATGTCCAACCGACGAAAAACACGTGTAGTGCACAAATATTGTAAAAAAATGTCACAGGCGTGACTGGCAGACACACATAGAAAACACAAAAAAGAAAAACTCACAGATATTATATATTTCGGCGGACACAACCGCCTTCGTCAGAAATTAGGAGGTACTCTAGGACGTAGGACGAAGGCGGTTGTGTCCGCCGAAATATATAATATCTGTGAGTTTTTCTTTTTTGTGTTTTCTATGTGTGTCTGCCAGTCACGCCTGTGACATTTTTTACAATAAATAAATAAATAAATAAATAAATAAATAAATAAATAAATAAATATATATATATATATATATATATTTTTTTTTTTCTTAATATAAAAAGACAGTCTTCTTCGGTCTTGTGAACAAGGTGCTAGTGGCACCGAAATATTAAGAAACTCAGTAAGTGTGTTCATTTTTTTCTGTTTTTCTGTGTTTAGCGTCTGCCTCTCTCTGGCAAACTTCATATATTCGTCACGTGAGTGATCCTAAGTGTAGTTATATATATATATATATATATATATATATATATATATATATATATATATATATATATATATATATACAGAAAAAAATGAACACACTTACTGAGTTTCTTAATATTTCGGTGCCACTAGCACCTTGTTCACAAGACCGAAGAAGACTGTCTTTTTATATTAAGAAAAAAAAAAAAAAAAAAAAAAAATATATATATATATATATATATATATATATATATATATATATATATATATATATATATATATATATATATATATATATATATATATATATATATATATATATATATATATATATATATATAGGACCGCTGCAGCAAAAGTGCTGAGTCGCGGTGAGGAGCGAGAGGAGAAAAGATTGAGAGAGATAAAGAGAGGAGGGATGCGTATAAAAAGGAGCAACAAATGAAAAACAGGCTTGAAAGTGGCCGTTCCGGGCTGGTTGTCGGGCAAACTGGTCTGTCCTCCCACCCCTCCTCCCCCGCTCAACCTCCCCCCTCCCTACCACCTCCTCATCTTCCTCTTCCCCCTTTCATTCTCCGCGTCTCTCTTCTCTGCCCTTTCCTTTCCTCCTCCTCGCCGTCTCTGGTACGCTCGCCACCGCAACCACCACATCATGCTTCCCACCCCTACCTCCCACTCCTCCGGTGGTGTCCCTCACCTTTCCGGGGTTAATTAGGAAGATGGAGGGCGGAGAGAGAAGAGGTGATGTGAGAAGGCGCTGGGTTCGAGGGCAGACTGGAGGAGATAGAGATGGTCGTCTTTCCCTTAAGGAGGGCGTGGTGTGTCGGCTTAAGCATGGGGGGGATGGATGGTCGCGCTTTAAAGACACTCGCCATGCGTTTCGTTACGGTGCTGGGTGTCGGGGTATTGCGCGGCGATGGGGTGGCAGGGTCGGAAGAAAGTTGACCCTTATAGAGGGGTGCATTGTTGGAGGTGTTTATGTGCACGGTACGTGGGTGGTATTGTTCAAGGGTGTTGATGAATTTGGTGAACCGTTGTGGGAAAAAAATGACCTCCCTGAGGAATCATGCGGCGTGCTATGCCTCGGAAGACAGATTTTTGTTTTGAACTGTTGTTGCGGGCTTCTAAATTCACGTTACCCTCGTACCTACCTATCCATCACGCCGTTTTCTTTCGGTTTTGCTGAGGCAAAGAACTTGATCATCAATAGAACATATGTGACTTTACAATTTATTTAGAAGTAACCGACCGAATTCGGCTGTCAAACTATCTTCAGCTAAATAAATTGTGCTAGTCAAAAACGTTTTGTTGAGCATCCTCTACCGTCCTTCTACGTCCACGTCCCTCTACCTAGGGAAAGCTTACCTTTTCCATAACGTGCAAAGAAGTTGGTTATTCTTGTTAAGAGTTCTTTCGGCTATATTACACTCATGTATCTCTTTAGACAGACCGTTTTATTTCTTCCAACCCTGGGTTTCGACTATTCCACAGTCATTACCTAGGTCCCATTGCACCGTCATAATCAAGCACCTTGATAATGACTGTATAATAGACGAAACCCTGGGTCGGAAGAAATAAAACTTTCTGGGGATTATGACAAAGTGTAATTATTTCCAAACTATTAGAATGTAATTTATTTCACCCAAATAAATATACACATATTTTTACAAATAAAAAATGGAGGTGAATTTAGGCACCCAAGAAGAAATGCTTTCTTGTTTTGGTGTTCCTATTCCTTGAATAAATTGGCTGTAGTTCAGCAGCTAGCGTTCACAAAAATAATTATAAAATGAATTATGGCTTTTATGTATCATAAATGTGTTCTATTATTACAGTTTTGAGTTGGAATTAGTATTAAGCACAAGATTCACACAATACAATAAAGTTAGTACAGATAAAATACAAGAATCGATGAATTTGGTGAACTGGTGTGGGACATCATAACCTTCGTGAGGAATCATGCGACGTGAAATGCCTCGGAAGATGGATTTTTGGACGCATTTGGGTTGTACGCATCTTCAGAGAGGCAGCATTTTTCTTGCAGGTGATCATGCAGAAGTTTTCTTGTGATTGATGAATTTGGTTAATCGGTGTGGGAAATTATAACCTCTGTGAGGAATCATGCGGCCTGAAAAGCCTCGGAAGACGGATTTTTGGGCATATTTGGGTCGGAATCAAGTTCATTTAAAGGAAAAACTCTGCAGATGTACGTCCAATCCGATGAACGGGATTCTGTTTATCAGTGTGCTCTTCAAAGGGCACCTTGTACTATCAAGCTCGGGGTTTGAATGAAGGTCTCTCCGTAGCGCTGGGATTTGGCTCCGGGATCTCAGAAGAGGAATCCCGGTCTGTAGCCCCCGCACTGAGCGGTCTCCCTGCAATTTAAACTCGCCTCTTTATTTTCTATACTAATGGCCAGTTGCAGAAACGACTCATGCCTATGTATTCTATAAATTTATGGGACCAATATGCCTTGGAAACCATTAAATAAGTGTTGCAGAAACATTCCTAAACTTCATTGGTTTCATAACTTATGGCATGTTGTTATTAGTTCCATAAGTAGCCAAGATGACGGATGCGCAATGAACCGCTTGGAGACATAATTACTTGATAAACGAGTTATTTTGAGACTTGTGACCAGTTAATTTACTCTAACTGACTAATTATTATCTGCATTAGTAATTATTCATAAGCTATGCTTTCGTAAATTTTTTCTGGCGGTGGAAGATAGATCAAATATTCGGAGCTTTTAACTAATAGTAAATTAGTTCAGTAACTTGTAGATGTGTTCGAGCAACCCGAATATATTTATGAGATCTATACCTTTATGGATCCCATAACTATTGATTCTATCGCTAAATGTTCTTGCAATCGGCCATAGGAGTTTCGTTCAAACCAAGGTCAAAATAATTGGGTATCATGACAAATTTGGAATTCATTCTACCTTTTCTTCCTTGATTTTGTATCTAAGTTTATTTTTTTCTATTTAATGATATTTTTTCTAGTTAGTGGGTTTTGTGGGTGTCTTTTTTTCCCTGTCGGTGCCAATTATGCAGGGCCTCCTCCACTGATATCAGTCTCTCTCGCAGGCCTTGAGAGGATAAGTTTTCCCCTAAAAGTTGAGGAAAAGGTTGAAACGGCGATAAAGTCTCCGGCCGAGAAGATCTGGTTTCCCGGACGATTTATTGCGGAGAGATCATTATCAGCTTTCTCTCAACCTTTTGTTTCCCTCGGATCGGCTCTTATTCCTGGACAACACCTGTCTTTCAAATCATTTCGCCATGCTCAGGAGAGCCCCTCTAACTTCGTGGGGGTTCGTCGACCCGGACGTAAATGGATTATGAATGGAAATTAAGTTTTCTCTCGGGTGGGTTGGTGGGAGATGAGGTGAGGTCAGTGTGGCATTGTTCTGGGGCGTGGCGTCAGTCAGGGTCATTGGCGCCTTTGGAACGGGTCGGGATGAGTCGAGGGAAGCGACGAGGCCGGAGATGACAGAAAGACAAACAACTTGATCCGTAGGAAGGCGGAGGCGCAGAAGGGGGAGCGTCGAGGCAAATACGGCTTGAGTAAAGGACTGGTTCGAGATTTAGGTGCTTAGCTTAACGCTTTCCTTTAGTCATATTTTATTGTAACTTTGACCACATCACAGAGATAGAACACGAAAACACGACCCGGGTTTCAATACTACAAACTGCAAGTGACTATGAACACTAAAATACGCTTTATTTTTGACCTCCTGAAATGGGATCGGATAAGTAGCTCACATGCCCGCTTACACTGGTTGAAATATAAACAACGTCGCCTGTATCACCTCACTTTCGTTACTTTTAAGATACTATCCTCTGGTAATCAACCTTATCCGTTCGAAAGATTCACTTGGAAAAAGAAATAATCATTCAATATCTACCAGGAATCACTATGTTGACATTCATATCCCCCAGCACAGAACTCCTCACTTCAATGTTTCTCTAATGGTGATCGCTGCTAGAATATGGAAATCATTACCATCGGAAATAGGAAACTTACAATCAATACGTGTGTGTTTAAGTCAAAAATGCATAGCCTACTTCTTAATGATGCATGGAATTTCCCTGTATAACTGATCACGCTGATCTATTAATTTTCGTGAAGTGGAAAAGAATGTATGTATTTTATTTTGTTCTTTGTCATACTTTCGAAATGTGCTGCCTATTATAGTTATGAATGTAATAATATGTACGTGAGAAGGATGTTTTCAACATGCATGATATGTATATACGTTGTGATGCTGAAAACCGGCCAATTCACTCTTAATGGGATTTAAATGTAAATTTTTTGTAATTTTTACTTTTTATTGCTTTATTTTTTACTTTTCTTATTTTTGTAATATATCCCAATGTAATATCCATGTAAAATATCTCATGGGCCAGAAAGGCCCACGATAATATATGAATTGAATTAGTATCTTCATTAGGTAGAGTCATCACCCGGGTCGTGTTTTTCTTTTATCTCTGTGGTGTAGTAACAGTCACATTAAAATGGGGCAATGGAAATAACTACAAAGTTGCCAAAGATGTTGCTTTTTTTGTCCTTGTCTGTATTTGCGTTAGAGTTTTTATCGCTTAGAAATTCATCTCTAAATAATGAAAACATCCCTTATTAAAGTGGTTTGAGCGAAACATCATTTCACCCAAACATGCATGAGTTTAGTCTCATTTTTAATTTAAATGTCTCACTCTTCCAATGATATCAAAATATCAGCCCTTAACCGAACTATTTTCCGAGATTTTCGACGGAAAATGCCAAACCTTTTTTAAAGAAAATGGTACGCATATGCAATCCAGAATTTATTTTTTTTTAAATGAGGAGTTTCTAACTCCTAGATCTCGTTTAAAAATTAACAATGTGTCATTTAGTACATCATCTAATGGCAATGACCCAAGTTTCCGATTCTCTCGGCGCCTTTTTCCATTTATGGGTATTATTTTCAAGAAATAACTCTCTGGAATCGTCAGATTTTCTGAACGTCTTCCTCTTTTCTCTCTACGGGTTCCATCGCGGGCGACGCGACGAAACGAACTGTTCCAAGCTGTCATTTTTCTCTAACCACTCATCTATATGCAGTGTACGTTGAATTGTGTCCCTGAATTCGCTATACTCCTTTCATTCTGTTTCTTTCGCTCTAATACCACCTAATGATGCTTTCGTCCATCGCTTTTTGTTTATAATAATAATAATAAACTCGTTTATTGCTCTAGGAGTGAACTCCTTTGGAACATAGAAATGAAATACAGTGGTGTGCAAGACAATTAATATGTAAATAAGCCAATCAGGAAATAAAAAAGGGGAGTTATCATATAAATTGCTTACAATAGACATATACAACATTATCATTTAGCAATGTAGAAAAAGAACTGAATTTCTTCTTCTAACAGAAAAACGAACATTAAACATATGAATAAACAAATAACACAACTTTTAAAAAGAAAATTTAGCTTAACAAATGAAAAGAAAAAAAAAGGAACTGAATTGCTTCTTCTTACGCAACAATGGACATTAATCACATCAATGAACTGATAAATGAGTTACATGGTCAGAATTCATGGTCAGCATTCCGGAAAGTAAGTGTGTGATAATCTTTCTCTTAAACATTACCAGTGATGCACTGTCTTTTACCAGTTTAGGCAAGTCATTCCACAGCTTTGAGGCAACAACTGTAAACGATTTCTAGACTGTAGCTGTCCGGAACTGGGGGGGGAACTTATGTAATATTTTGTTCGTTTTTCAGTGCTACTTTAGTAACTTGTTCTTTGCTTTCTTGTTTTATAGTTAATTTGATTGTTTATTACTACTATTATTTGTCCAATGTAATAGTCTCTGATCTGTGCATGTTTGAGATGCATTAATTTCCTAGGCGATGATAGTGTTACGCGTCGACGTCATCTCTGTGCTTTTCTTCGTTCTGAGCGCCGTTCACATCCGTCGCATGCATTTGTATAATTAACTCATCCCTCTTTTTATTTCAAGTGCAATGCCCTTGCGTCTTGTGTTATACCCCACGCGGCATTATAAATTCAGAGCATGTGCGTGCAAGGTTTTTTATATGCATCTCGAGTAACGAAGCATCGGGTTAAGGGACTTAAAGCGGTGCCCATCACTTGTATTTTTTCCGTATTTTTCTTTTCTTTCCCTTTCTATCTCTCTCTCTCTCTCTCAACGAATGATTTCTTTCCGGGCTAAAGTTTAATGGCCAAAAGGTGGGTGAAATTTCTTTCGTCTGGACTGCCCGCAGAAAGTACACGGCGGCATGTTGAATTAATTGGATACGTTCGCAGGGGTTCCTTTGATTGCCAGTCAAACTCGATTTAATAGACTGCTTTCGATTCTGCCAAAGTTCATTTTGCGCAAATTATTATTACTAAGGCGTCATCGCACGTGTACTTCATTGTTTGTATCTTTTTCGAGCGTTAGGTGCATCTACGATGCATGTTCCATAAGGACCTTACCGTCTATCATACTCAAATGCAAAATTTTCAGTGCTTGCTTGCAAAGGATGCCCTTTTTGCATACGGAGCTGAGTAGAACGAAATTTTCGGCATTACTTCCGGTCAATTTTAGGAAGAATGAATAGTTTGAGCTGTTAGTTGTTCGTTAAAGATTTTAATTTATGTAACGAGAACTGAAGATAAAGGGAAAATAGAAATATTATATTCTGACTATTATAAATTTTCTTTTTAACGGCAGCAAAATTTACGCTAATGTAGAAACTGTTACATAGTGTTTTTGATCGCCAGGTCGACCGCAGCGGGTGACATTTGATTGCGATGAGCTCTCTTAAATCATTGTTGTAAGATTAAAGTTTCTGCTTGTAGGGTTTTGTGGTGAAAATATTACTATTCGAACATAGCTGCTAGTCATAGCTGCTAGCTGTTTTCAGTAACTTAACGATATGTTGATTACTTGCGAGAACATGGATGGATCAGGCTAATAGTACCATCAGGAAGAGATGCAATGTTTGAGTGGGCCAACTCCATTATTTTATTTCATAGGTAACAGTTGTAAAGGATGGCTAGATACGAATTTTTTTAGTGCTGAAGGATCAAGTCCAAACTTCTAATATTTGCCTCTTCATGGCAGCAGGTCTCGAAACAACTGATTACAGCTGATTTTGGCTGATAGACAACGAATGACAGCTGATTCATGTAAATGCACCGAGATTGAGTCTCCTCCAATGGACTTGACAGAACAATATGCCTTTCGTAACGAACTATTAATAGTGGCCTAAAGTATTTTAAAATGGTGAACAGCGCTTCGTATTTTATTGTATTACTTTATTGAACAATATAATAAAAAAATATTGCTGTAGTGGGTCAGAGTAAGCTTTGTTTGTGGTATTTAAATATCTTAATGTTGTATATTATCTTTTTTCGAGCGTTTAGGTGAAATTGAATACGTTAGTTATCGATTGCTTAACGTATCGGAATATACTGTATTCCATATTCAGGGCTCGTAAACAGATATTTTCGAAATAATTTCGAAAGGTCACATATTTTTGGAGCCTAAATCCATTTTACTTGCTCACCGCTTATCATACACGTATATAATTCATACATTGGCATTCAAACATCCGTAAAGTTTATTTCGGCAAACATTGTTAAGAAGTAAATACTTAGTTAATTACACACATTAATGAAACAAAAACCCGGCCGTTGTTTCGGCGCATATGCACCATTTTCGTGTTGCATATGTAACTTGAAAATGGTGCATGTGCAATCGACCGTAATTTTGGCTCACATGCACCATTTTCAAGGTACATATGCACCTCCTGGAAAATGGTGCATATGCGCCAATATCATGGTCGGTTTGTTTGTTAATAAATATGTGGAATTGACTAAGTATTTTGTTTCTTAACCATGTTTGAAGCAAGTAATTTCCACCAAGTGACGCCTGAGTCCTTACATTTATATTTCGGGACGTTGGCATAGGAAAACTAACGTTTTAAATTTGACCCAAATCCTTGAAATAAGCGAATAATTGTTATTTAATGACGGAGGTCAACATAAGGAGCATTGCTATCTTAAGGTAGTTTGAGAGAAATATAATTTCACCAAGAAATGAATGAACTTGGTCTCATTTTAAAGAGAAATAGCTCACCTTTCCAATGGGACCAAAAATTTATCCCCTTACCGCACTTCTTTCCAAGATATTTGCCAAAAAATCCCAGTCTTGTTATATGAGAAATAGTTCGTGTGTGAACTCCAGGGAGAGGTCATTTAAAAAATGAGTAGTATCTAGCTTCTAAATCTCGTCAAAAAATAAATAGCGTGTACTTTATATGTTTTTTCATTTATATTTGAAAATTAATCATATTGTCACCGCAGTGAATTCTTCGAGATCACAAAAAACCTTCCTTTTTGAAGGAGTTTCAAACGTACTGCGCGAAAAAAATGAGTCAAGTTCAAGATTTCAATTAATTACTCACAATTTCTGTCATGTAAAACTATATTATTGTACTATTAATAATGCAATATTTAATTCATGTGTCCTGCAGCTGGTGAAATTAAAAAGTATAATTCGAATATGGTCTCTATTATGATTAGGGAACTATCTCGCCCAATCTTCCTTGATATTGCAACAATGTTGCTGGTCCGTACCTCAACCCGACCCCTTCAGTCATAAGTAATCATAGAGGTGACTCAGGGTGTGGTGCGGATGCAAATGACCTCCGGATTCGTCCGTTGGACAGGCGGAATCCTGAGCGTGGAATGAAGAGACGTCGGAACACGCCCTTTGGAATGCGCGACTGTTGTCCTTCTTTTCCTTAAGGGAGTGCGTGGGTGATGTGGGAGAGGGTGGCTTGAAGAGTGTTTCCAGAGTCCAAGGAGGCGTAACGGTGGCGACGGTGTAAGGCGAGAGATTTCTTTGAGTGGAAAAATGGGGTGCTTTTTTAAGGGGTGGGGTTTACGTCGTGGAACGATTTGTGCTCTTACAACAGGGCGTGGGAGGAAGAGTGAGAAAGCATTGCGGTTTAGCTGAGATGGGACTAATGTGGGTGGTCGGTGCGCGCGGGTGATTCAAGTGTCAACGCGTGATTCTTCAACAGTCGTGGACTTTTATTTTATTTCTATTCTATAATAAGTGGGGCAAATGGCCACGTTAGGATTAAATACCGTTAATAGGGACTTAATTATTATTTACTACTAGCGGAAGATACCCGTTGAAATCCAATGGGTATGAAAGACATTGAATATGAAAAATAGGCAACTTCCACTGTGATAAAATTTATTCCGACCGGTTTCTCTTTTTACAGCATCTTCAGGTGAGAAATATCAGGTTTTAGAAAGATCAGGTGAAGATCAAGGTAGGAAATATCAGGTGTAAGAAATATCATACTAACTACTGCTACTACTACACCTGATATTCTTATCTAAGATGCTGTAAAATGCGAAACCGGTCAGAGTAAATTTGATCACTGTGGAAGTTGCCTATTTTTCATACTCAGTGATGTTCCGTTTCCATTTCATCAAGCCTGAAACCATAGAGTGTATATAAAGATATCGAACTTATAAGAAAACGGCAAAGCCTGAAGAATACTAAAGAAGACATTCCTCTTGCTTTATAAGATATTTTCGGAAGGTTACTCTTTTTTCTATTAGGCCTGTTGGTGGATACATTATTATTGGACTCTCCAAATGAAAGCCAGCAACTTGAAGCGTCTGTTCTTGTGACTAATTTATTGTCATAGAAATCAGATATGTCAAGCCCGGAAACCGGGGAAATGACATTGGGAAGCGTGTCTTGCAGAATCCTGCTCCCTTCGCGCGTGCCGCTCTATTGGAGCTTCGTTAGATCGTTGGTGGGCATGTCTTTGAGCATCCACGTCTAATATTTGTCTTTTTTTCTCGCAAAGAAGACATTCCTCTTGCTTTAAAAGATTTTTTCGATAGGTTACTCTTTTTCTATTAGGCGTGAAGATGGATATATTGAGTCCAAGGAGTGTAAACACAGCGGCGAGTGAGAGTCTCGAATAGGCACCTCGATGATTGAGTGAATGTAAGTTAAATGCACTGTGGCACTTTTTAACATATATTAATAACTCGTAACTTTTATGATGTAGGAATTGATCTAAAAACAGTTCGTAATCGTAATTAGAGGCACTAGGTTTATTACAATTGAGTACTAAACGATAATAAACTACGCTGTGTTTGTTATAGAAACTGAGGCATTATTATCCTTGGGGGGCCCTGAGGGCTTTTTTAATATAGCCTTCGTTACAACGAGATATATTTTCTGTCTAAATGTCAAAGTTTGGCTCAATCGGTCCAGTAGTTTTTTCGTGATGGAGCAACAGACGGACACCATTACATATTTATATATTAGTGAGGATTACTGAGAGGCGTGAGAGGCGAGAAGTTCTAATCCGGGTGAAGACCCTTAGAGGACACGATCATCTACATTTGCATAATACCTCACAAGTCAACTCAAGAATGTGTGGTAGCGGGTAAGTTGTCACCAACATGCTACTGTACACCAGTATTGTAAATGAGGTTGCCACTATTAGTGAAATGGAAAAAAAAGTTAATACTTGGCAGGAGGTGACATTTCTTCGGCATGCGTTGCACAATGGTCGTGCCATCTATGCGAGAGAAACTATTTGTACTAAGAATGTGTAGCTCTCGGGTTTCCAACCGGGTGATGGTGGTTTTTAGCACCGACGTTTCGAAGGCTTATTCTGTCATTGTCCTCAGGGTGATAGATATAGGGTCTCATTACCACCCTGAGGACGATGGCAGACTACGTCTTTGAAACGTCGTTGCCAAAAACCACCATAATCCGGATGGAAACCCGAGAGCTTCACTTTCTATGAATTCGCCGGGAAAGCCTTAAATTTTATATTTGTACAAATGTAATTTGAAACTGCGCAAACGGACATAGATACGAGGAAAAGCGGAAACATGCTCTGCGTGGTGTTTGTACTAGGTAGTACATGGGGATAGAAGTCTAAGGTAGTGAATCTAATTATTGGCTACAGTGTCTATGGACAGACTTTGTTAAAAATCTCATCTCTACCAGGGAGGAATTATACTTCGGGGGGAAATTCAGAGGGTTTCAGTCCTTATCCCTGTAAGTTTTAGGACGAAATGGGATCACTATTCAGTGAATTAAATTACTTGTATATTTTATGTATGGTATATCTTTCGAAGGAGGTATGATATTCTGAAAGGGCAAATTGATCAGAGAAGATTGAGAACCACTGATCTGAACCCATAACGTGTACTTTATTTTGGGTGACTGAATGTTGTGTAGCTCCGTTGGCGGTTCTGGAAAAGGAACCTCTTCTTCCGTAGTCCAACTGTTTTCTTGGTGAAATTTGGACTGACACTTGAAAAACGACTCTGAGGATTGAAAACTGATTGAATATTGATCATGGAGAATTGTCGAGTGCGTCGTCATTCGTCATGTGGGGGATAGATTTTCAGTTTCGGCTCCAGACAGATCGATCGATTGATTTAAGCTGTCGTTGCTTCTGGCGCCGACTCTAGCTTAAAAGATTTGGAGCTGAGACCGTTAGTTTGCTCTGAATATTGGGGATTCCTTGAATGGTTCGTAACTGATTGTGAATGAGGGCTTAACCCATAAAAATGTACCATGAAATCGTATGACGGAGTTCTTACTTATTGGAATATATCCATTCCTGTAACTAGTATACAACTTTGTGTTTTCATTTGGTTTATTGGACTGAATCCCCGAATCCTTTTCTCTCATTAAAAGCGACGGAATCTACTTTGTTTAATTGATTCCTATGCCCATCATGATGGCATAATAGCCGAAAGCGGTTGTGCTCAATCGAATTTTTCAGTGGAAAACACAAATTTGTGCCCTTATTTCAGATGACGTGAAAAAATCTGAAAATGCAAACGAATTTACGAAGAAATATCATAAAATATTACTTCATGTGAACTAAATATTGTAGTACAATGTGCGAAATCTGATTTTATATATATTTTTTGGCCGTTTTGTTAAATATTATGTCGGATTCTGTGATAATATACATGGTCATTTATGCATTTATACATATCTTGCTATTTTAATATTTGTTTGACTCTAAAGATATTTATTATCTTATATGTTCCTAAGGGACCCACTTGTCCCGTAATTATAAATTTAATTTTCTATTTCTATTCTATTTTTATTTCAATTATGATATACCATACCGAACTGCCATAGACACTGACAAATTAGTTTCCCGATTGGTTGGGGGGTCTTGCTGACAGATTACGATTTCGCAATGACTCTGCTTTTAATTCTGGTGGAGACCGCAATTTATAATTTGAGTTGAGATTAATTGGATGCATATCTATGCATGTAAACGATTGAAACAAACATGCCTAGCGTAATTTTTTAGGGTATAATTTTCGTCAAGGTGGAAACGAGAGCCTGTTGCTATCGATGCATTTAAATGATTGAAACAAACGTGCTTAGCGTAATTCGTAGGTTATTATTTTCGACAAAGTGGAAACGAGAGCCTGTTGCATGCTTCAAATCAAGCTCTTGAGTTTGCTGTCATTTATCGTAAGAAGACCTCACACCCATTGGTATAATCTTGGTGAAAGTTCTTTCAACGGGGTATAATCCTTAGATTTCTCTGTGTCGCTCTTGTCGTATATTGTTCTGAGCCATAAATTATAGCAAACGTTGTCGTGAGAACGCGCAGGATTTATTAATTTTATTTTGGCTTTGCAAGAGTGCATGTCCCCATGTTTCCTTTGAACTTGTTGGGTATACCTTCGCCAGCTCCGAGGTGTCTCTTGCCAGATGCACCGTAGTCTTGATACACGAGTGTAACATGATCCTGCCTCTCTTCGCGGAAGAACTGGCTGTAGGGACGTGATGTATCCTTCGGCGCAAGTGAGCACGCGATTTTTTTTCCCTCCTGAAGAATCGGTGCCAAGTATCATTGTCACGGATTGTCCGGTCGTTTTGGCGTTAATTTACGAGGATCTAGATTTTGGTCCCGCCTCGGGTGCCGACTGCCTTTCATCGAGCAAGTCTTCCCATATTCATTGTTTTAATCGATGCTAGCAAACTCGAATAACGTTTTTGTTACAGTGATCGTAATGTAGAGGTTAAAAAAATGCAATTATGCACAGAAATAAATTTTACTGCTACCTAGGTTATTTTTCTGAGTGAGCAGAAATGGAATGCGGCACACACACAAACCAACCGGAGGTAAATGGTATGCCACCATTTTTTGGCGTAAATTCCAAATATCGTCGAATGCTACTAGTGTATTTATTGCACTGTGCATTACCAGTCCACGCATGATGATGATGTAAAAATATCGATGCCTAGGTCGCAGTAAAATTTATTTCTGTGGATAATTGCAATATTTTCATTTCTGCATCATGCACAAATTCCACTCAATATCGCAAGAATATTCGAATTTCATGCAGTGAGTTTAATTTAATGCACAGACAGCCCTCGACGATGTTTGGTATTTACGCTTAACAAATGGCGGCAAACCATTTACCTCCGGTTAGTTTTAGTGCCGCATTCCATTTCTGCGAATTACTCGGTACAAAACTTCAGTATCGAGAGATCCGGATTCGAGTCCCGGTATAGACTAATGATTTTTTTCCCTTTGTATATTGGCACAAAGACGCACTTGCGGTTGTCACTGTGTCATATTGCGGCCAATTCAGGGTATCTTTAAATGAAAACAAAAATATATTATTTCCTACAAAGCCTTATATATTTCTGCTATTCTCCGAAATAAATTCTTCGATTATGGATTGTAAATAATTACCTAATTCCTCCCTTTTTTCCAAATATATTATCTCACAGTCCACTTTATGATGTGAAAAAATACTTTAAGATGGAGTTTGTAAGTTGATAGGCTCGGAGGGATGCTAACTTTGTAGATTTTCTTAGGTCAGTTTCGTGTCCCGGTATAGACTAATGATTTTCCCCTTTGAAAATTGGCATACAGACGCACATGCGGTTGTCTCCGTATTATATCGCGGCCCATTCTGGGTGTCTTTAAATGACAAAAAAACATTTCCAACAAAGCCTTCAATATTTCTCGAATTCTCCGAAATAAATTCTTTGATAGTGGAATGAAAAAAATTACCGAATTCCTTATGCATTTTTTTTCCAAATTTTTTCTCACAGGCCACTTTAAGGTGTGAAAAATATTTTAAGATGGAGTTTGTTGTTGTTGATAGGCTCGAAGATATGCTAACTCCTGTAGATTTTCTTAGGTCAGATTCGTGTACATGCCGTTGTCAATGTTTTATATCGCGGCCAGATCAGGATATCTTCAAATGAAAAAGAAATATTTTTTCCAACAGAGCCTGTAATATTTCTCGAATTCTCCCAGAATTTCTCGAATTCGACTGGTTCTTCGATGGTGGATTGACAATATACAATTTACTAAATTTCGCACGTATTTTTTCCAAATTTTTATACTCGCAGTCCACTTAGTGGTGTGAAAAATACTTTAATATGGAGTTTGGAAGTTGACAGGATCGAAGAGACGCTAACTCCTGTAGAATTTCCTTGGGTCTTTTCAAATTGCGTAGTTAATACGCTTCCACTTCCATCTTATTTATCACTTAAGGTTTAGTATGTATGAAGCTTTTCCCCCCATTTTTCCATGCTTGCGCTGGGGTTTATTCACTAACTGGTGCCCGAAGCCCTACAAAACCTTCCACCTAACTTAATTTTGCGTAATCCTCCTTGCACTCAAATGCCTTCGTGCGGAATTTATTTTCGTTTACGTAAATAATGTGCTGAGCATTCCTCTTTGTCCCTGGGCAGGTTTCATCGCGCTCAGTGTTATTGTTCTCGCCACAAACCGTAAGTTTGATGGAAAATTTTGAGTTTTTTTGCCAATGAATAGTTTACTCCACTCCCTCATGTCCATGATTTTATGGGGTGGTGTATTCTTGCTTCTCACGCTCATCAAATTTCAGTGAGACAATGTTAAATCATGGAATATTTTAGATCCATAAATTTCAAAAGAATTTTGAAAATATGGAACTTTTTCCCTCAATTTTTGAATGCTTGTCTTGTTGAAATTGAGGGGGAGGAGGAAAAATGTTCCTCACCTCTTGCATCTCAAATTCCAGTTTTATTAACTACAAACAAACAAAACAGTTAAGTTAGTTTGGGATATATACATCTACATCTACATACTACCCCGCAAGCCGCCTCAAAAGGCGTGTGGCGGGTGGTGTTAGGACACCAGCCGTTAAAAAAAATAAAAAAATCAAAGTTAGTCAAAATCAAAGTCAAAAAATCAATATAGTTCCTTAGTCATAATGGAGATCATATTCAAATTATATTATTTAATTTCAGCAGCTGTTAGAAGCACTAATTATGCATTGCATTATTATTGGCGCAATAATTTACCTTTATACGACTGAAATTATAAGTAATTAAATAGAAATATCCATATAATCCTTTAATTTGACTCATTTTATTCTCGCGGTACGTTTAAAACTCCTCCTCCTCCAACGTTTTAAACTCCTCCTAAACGGAAGGGTTTTTAAGAGCCTGAAAAAATTACTGCAGTAACAATTGGATGTATTTTCCAAATTTGTCAAGGAAACATGCAAACTAAACACCAGGGTTGAAATTCGCTATGAGAAAATCATTTGACTTGACCGGGATTTTTTCATAGCGAATCTCAACCCTGGTGTATATGCACCCGTGCGAGTGACATCGTACCACATCATTTGTTAAATGCAATGTTTGGAAATATGCAAACTAAACGTTAATTTTTTGACGTCATCTAGATGTTGGAAATTCCTCATCTTTTCGATTAGTTCTCTATGTTTTGATTCATTCTATGATTCATTTTTAATATTCGTTTCAACGAGCATGTATCTCCCTATTACGCAAAGCTGGATTGGTTAAAATTGAATCAGAGAAGAACAATTCAAAAGGCCTTAATGTTGTTCAAAGTACTAAACTCGAAACCCCCTTCTTATTTATATGAAAACTTGATATTTAATTCCCAAACTAACAAGAGATCGACCCGTATAACAAAAACATTTTACATCCCCAAATACCGCACAATAAAATATGAAAATACTTTCCATATCCCATCCTGTAAATTATGGAACTCGTTGCCTGATAGTGTTAAATCTTCTAGGAATGTCACTCAATTTAAAAGAAGTATGGCTGACTTTTTGTCTCCTTAATGTTCTCTCGCCAATATATGAGATGACAAAATTATATGAGATGACGTTGTTACTTGTTCATTATAATCATTTGCTGTTTTCTTTGTACACTTTTGTTTACCTTGCTCATTCTGTCTGTCTGACTTGAAAGTCATGACATGAAGTCTGCTGACTTGAAAGTTGTTTGTTCGTTTTCCTATATTTGTAAGGCTTTGTATTTGTTTTGTTTTGTATTCCACTCCTCATGAAGGCATGTAAAAAATTCTGTGTCCCAAGGGACTTTGTCCCAGGACAATAAAATTGTTTTCTATTCTATTCTATGTTTTGCATACACTTACAATTTCTAATGTAAAAGCTTTGGAAGGGTGAAACATTTTCTTTAAAATGAGGCCGAGTTCATTGATTTCTCGGTGAAATGATATTTCGCTCGCACTACCATTAAACGTACGTAGATGTGATGCATTCAATAAGCCGCGCCGAAGTTTTTATCGTCGCCAGGATCGATCAATTTAAAATGCCAACATTTTTTATTGACTGTGGGAACAGCACCAATTTTTTCTCGACTCTTCATGATTACCGAGACTGCCCCGTGGCCATTGAATTTTTCCTATTGACCGGAAAAATCGGGCAAAACAAAATATCGGTCGAGAGGTACATTTCCTGCCGCTATTTCCTCACAACCTGCGCTTTTTTCCGAGAAAACTAGGGATTTTTCCCGGGAAAAAAAGGGAAAACAACCTCGTTGAATAGGAAATACCTCGTGAGGAAAGCGTTGTGCCATCGATTTCGTCTTCACTGTAACGGAAAAAGGACGTCCATTCGAAGGCCTTTTTCGTGCCAGATATTATCTGGACAGATGTTCTTTTGATATCATCTGGATCTAAACGACCGACCGTTGGGGAGTAGGTAAGCCTACTTGGGGGAGGAAGGAGATCGCCCGTCGGAGACCCGTTGTCTGTCCGCCTGGGAGACGTCCCGTGTGGAACGCCGATGCCTCCGCCTCCCTATTCTGCCTTTCTTTATCTCGCGAGAGGAATCCTCTTCCTCCGTATCACGTGCGTACGGCCGTTCCCGTCCGTGTCGTGGGGGATTCCCTCCTTGGCTGTTCCCTCGTCTCAGAACCCCCGAGACGAGGAAGGCTATGGGGAAAAAGAGCCGGAGGGAGCTGTGCGAGGCAAGCAGGGACCGTTGCTGAATTTACCCACGCATGTAAAACTCGGCGTCAGAGGAGAGCTTTGCTAAGTTCCTCCCGCTGAGGAAAATACTTATGATATAAATCTCTCTTATTGTATACCTGGTAATCTTTGGGTTCTGCGAGTATTTGGTGTATTATTTTTGCGACGGTTTCGCCGTGCTGTGCTGCCGGCTTCGTCGGGCTTTTTAAACAACAACAATGGTCTTCTTTTTTATAAATAAACGAATTCGGCAGTTCGGAAAGACCATTGCTGTTTAAAAAGCCCGACGAAGCCGGCCGCAGAGCACGGCGAAACTGTAGCAAAAATAACACCAAAAATACTCACAGAACCCAAAGATTACCAGATATACATCATGAGCTGCGGAAATCTACAAAATAAGTTATCTCTTATTGTTGCCATTTATCAGGTTTTTTTTTAAGTATTCTACCGGTTAAGGTAGGTTTTGCTGTATGTCAGAGAATCTCCTGTCTGTCCTCTTCCCATTCAGGGGCCTATCTCCCACAGATTTAAAAAAAATTGAAAAAATTATCAGGTTAAATACTATTTATTGAGAAAACCTCGTAGCGTAATCACTAGAGAGTGAAGAACACACTCTCTTTTGTTTATTTTAAGCTGTATGCTTTTTTTAATTGTCGTAACTTATATTTCAATCGTTTGCCACAAACAATTAAATGTAAAAAGCATGTAAAAATCTTTTCATAAGGCCGCTTAAAGCGGTACATTTTCATGTGCAAACGAGTGTCCGAACTCTTGCATGGGGAAATTTGTTCCGTGCAAAGCGGCAAATTTTATGATTGTCTGAATGACTTAACGGTAAATAGAACCTGCTCTAATTCCATTCAGTTTCTTGTACATTCAACGGTACATTCGTTTGTACGATAAAATGTACCGTGTAAAGCGGTCATTACATAGGTTAAGCTTTCACTGTTGATGTCAAACTATTTAGTTTATGAAAATTGCTAGGAATCGTTGTAACCACCTTTTGGGAATCCTTGAAATTTACAAATATAATTCTTGTAATAATTTCTAAGCTTTTATATCTCTAGTTTGCGTCAATGTTTGCCACAATCAGTTGAATCTACAAATCGTATTAAATCTTTTTTAATCTGGTTAAACTCCGGTTTTTTTACAACAAATAAATGCAAACATTTTAGCAAATCGTTGTAACCTCCTTTCGGAAATTTTGCATTGAAAATATTTTCTGCATTAATCTGCATTTCATTTTGTTACATTTCTAGTGATTATCTTGTTATGTATATGTTGCTTATTTGTCTTGAAGGTGCCACTGACAACAGGCAAAGTCTATAGGGGTCACTTAAAGCTCCTGCAAATTATTTTTCCAATGTCATTATTTAATTCTTGATCATGTCATGGGGCAATAAAGTATTACTATGAAAGCTTAGCGCGGTTTTTGTAGGCTTGGTACCAGAGATAACATTCCCAAGTTTTCAATTTCATATTAGTTTCTTTTTGTTGCCTATTTATTCTGAATTTTCTCCAAAAAACTGCTGAAATTGGGTGTTAAAAAGGAAACTTCTTTTCTCATTTCACGTATTAATGCAATTTATACAGTTTAGTAAATATTTTAATAATTGTCAAGTGCCGTACGTTTTTCCACTTTCTTTATGCTACCCGCTACCGTGTTAGAATTCACTTTTATCCTTGATGATGTCGGAAAGTCTCTGTCAAATTTAATTATAATACATATTGAGTA
Source organism: Ceriagrion tenellum (assembly GCA_963169105.1). Lineage (NCBI taxonomy): Eukaryota > Metazoa > Arthropoda > Insecta > Odonata > Coenagrionidae > Ceriagrion > Ceriagrion tenellum. Next base: position 71,372,105 of record OY720642.1, on the reverse strand, counting down.
AGTATTTCATAATATTCTGAGTATAGTGTGCAGAAATGTCCATTGATATATAAATTACCCAGAGAATAATCGGTCTTTCTTGTCTCTTTCGTCATAAATTTTACTAGATTTTCAAATATACTGTAGTAGCCTGTGTTTTACCTCAATTACAATGTAGAAAGAGGTTCCCACCCTGATCCTTCTACATCATACTTTATGAATACATTATCAGCTACAGTCGCATGAGCAATGAATTACTGAAGCGGTGAGTTAAATTTTAATAGTTCATCGGATTAATTGTTGTGAACTATGTTTAACCACCATTGAATTGTGGTAAGATTTTCATTTTCAGATATTTGAGTTCATTCCTCGATTGAGATGACTTCAAGTCTATTTCGAGCGAAGGGAGGAAATTAAATTAAAATGATTTTCATGTTAGGTAGCATTTTGATTTTTTAAAAAAGGAGCATTTGCCTCTAGTTTCCCTAGTTTCTCGCAGAAATATTTGCATGATAGTTATGGATTCGCCCCGATAAAAAAATTGTCTAAAAGCGGGAAAAGGACGTTTGAGATTTTTTTCCTTGTTTTTTTTCTTTTTAATTCTTTTAAAATACTTTCTTCCGAACCCACTTAGTCGGCGATGTTCCGAGAATTACACTATTCGTCCCAAGATGTTTTCCGTTCGCCGAGACTCGTCGCGCTCTCCTCTCTGTATCTCTTTCCCGCTACCAGTCATCCCTTAAAAGGGCTCGAACACTCATCTGATTTTGAAAGTAGGAGGTAGAGTGGGTGGGGAGAAGAGACATTTTCCATCCCTTAACGCATCCACAGGGTACATCTCACCCTCCCAAACATCCTCCCCCCCCCAATTTTACACTGTGTGTACGTACGTCTTCCACCCCCCCCCCCGCCAAGCCCCTCTCCCTCCACAACCAAGCTCTTCATACCCTTTTATGCGACTGCTTTTCTCGACTCACCACTCCCTCTCCGAATCGATCGTCGCCGCGGTGATAATCTATGGCACACACTTCAATCGTTCACCACAATCGCCATCACGAGATGGGAAATTTTTAATGGAAATGGAGGGAGAGAGAGAGAGAGAGAGAGATTTTTTTCCATCCACCCTCCTTAAAAAAAAAAAAATAGAAAACTCCACACACACACACACGGCGGTTCGTTCGTGATTTTGTTTTCCATGTTTTTTTTCAATTTTTTTTGTACTCGTCACCTCGACGTGGAGTGAAAAAATTTCGCAGTCCGTTTTTTAAATTTTTTTGCGGTTTCTCTCTTTTTCACTACCTCGCCCATTTTAGGGGGAGTGTATTTCTGTGTGTGTATGTGTGCGGGCAAAGTATGGATTCCCAGCATCACACCCATCACGTTTAGAGAGAGCACAAAGAGGCATGAGTGTCTCTGATACATCGATCGGTGAAAAACCACTCTCCTCTCCTCCACTGCTCCAATGCCTGGCTTGCTTCCCTCACTCTCATTCTCTCTATCACTCCCCTTGTGATTTCTCCCCCCTCACCCCCCCTGCTTCCCCACAATCCAGTCGTCACGGTTCGAGACGCTGGGTTGGCTTCCGATGTGTACGACGAAGCCGAGCCGGGGGAATGCGAGGGGGGAGCGGCTAGGCCGGGGAGATCCACAGGCCTTAAGAGGACGGATTCAGAGGGTTGTGTCGGGAGGAGTAAAGATACAGACGGGGAGGAGCGGGGAAAGATTCGCAGATGTGAATGGCGGAAGGTGTTGAGGGAGTTAAAAAGGGGGAGAGGTTGGTATGTACTCCAGGAACCCGAGGCGGTGAAGTGGACGAGGAAGAAAGATGTTTATTATTCGAGCGAACCCTGGAGTGTATTCGGGTTATCCCCTCAATTTTCTCTCCTCCTCGCGAACCATATCAAACGCATCCGAGTATCTCGCCTGTTGGAGCGTTTTACTTTCCGCATGGGTGTTATCTCAGGTTTATAGTGGATGTTATATTGTTGCAAAGAGCCATTGAGGTAGATCGAGAAGGAAAAACGTCATCAGACTGTTGCCTGGCAACCCTAAAGTATAACCATATTGTTTATCCCTCCTCTTTCCTTACATTCCTTTCGATAACACGACGGAATAGACGAACGAGCGAGTGTAAAGCAAGAATTTCCTCTGTTCGAAATTAAAGGAAATATTGAAATAAAATAATTGGGTAACAATAATGTAAAACGCTGAGGAAACCCGAAAATCGTAAGAAGAAGATCATATGTGCAACCATTGAATTTCTTCGGAGCGAGGAAGTTATTGCTTTCGTAACAACATGCACAGCTAAGTACACGATCTAATGCCTGCGGTAACGAACGTAATCGCTGAAGCTTAATGGAGCGTCATTCAATTTCATGCCAAAGTGTATCCATCTTCGATGATTTTTAGCCAAGTAAATTTTTCAGAATCGTTATTGTGTGGCTGAGCAATAATTTAGGGCTTCTTGTGGCAGCAATAGTAATTACCTCTTCCATTACTGTGTATGCGGTCAACCAGCGGCCGCCTGAAACAAGCACCAAACCGAAATGATGATATGAAATCCGAATATTCTTGCGAAATTGTGTGGAACTTATGCATGATGCATAAATGATGATGATGTAAAAACATCAAAACCTGGGTCGTAGTAAAATTTATACTGTGGAAAATTGCAAAGTTTTCGTTTGTGCATAAAACTGATGATGATATGGCCGAGGTTTAGTTCAGGTTAAATAAGTTTACGACTGATAGTGAGTATATGTTGTGGTAAAGGTATGAGTTAAAGAATGGCATTGAGAACGTGATATTAATTTTTAGCTCTTGGGGCATGATAAATGGTATCGTTCTTAAAATCATCTAAATTAAATTGACTCAACTGTATCAGGCGATACATGATGAAACTCCTAAATGATTGAACCCAAAGGTAAGGTTTTGCCGATATTTATTTGGTCCAACCAGTTGGTGATGATATCTCGTACGGAAACCAGTCGCACCAAATCTATGGAACTTGGCACGTGCATTCCTTTTTTTGTTCTTTCCGTGAGAAAATTGAGCATCAATACCTGACAGATCGACAGAAACCACTGACGACATCGCTCACCCACTTTTACGTCATTCACAGTCTGGCGAAGATCGTCACTTTTTTGTTTTTCTGCAGCAGACGCCACACACTTCGTGTTGAATTTCTTCATTAATAATGCTTCACCCATCAACCAAACGCGCCTAATTATGCCCTTGTCGTTTACCGGAAAGCGTCCATTTCTCTTCGTGCGGAGGATTCATGCAAAGAATAACCTGTGATGCGATATGCGCGCTCACCCATTATCGTCTGCGTTTAGGAAAAACAAAATTCCGGGAAGACGTTTTGCAAAATGCATCCCTTGTTAGACGAGCGGGTCGCATGCGTCATGAGCCACCGCGGTTCGGAATATGGGAAGGATTCTTCCCCCGTTTATCCTTCACGTCGGGGCAAGTGGCAAATGGAACGTTGCACATGAGAGTTCGATAGTAGAGTTATGAATGGTGTGGCGGTGCTTGCAGGGTACCGGGGATATTGCATCGGGGTGAAGACTGCTTAAGGAGATTCCACCGAGAAACGAAGTAAATGCCATTTTCATGAAAGTTTCAAAATAAGCCCTTCTTATTGCACTCTATCGATTGCCGTTGAAAAAAATTAGGCTTTCCACGCTATATTTCTCGGAAATCGCATTTAAAAATGAGAGAATTTCTATAGGATCTTACGGCAATGCTTGCCTATGAGTAGAAGAAATGCAGATTACTATTCGAATATAAATGTCGTTTTGGCAAAAAACTGATATAAGGTGCGCCACAGTATAAGAATCATGATAATATTTAAAAAATATACCCTTACCACGTTGGTTTAAATGATATTAGCATATTTTTAGCAGAAACCGAGATCAAAATATGCTACTGATGAGTTTTAAAAATTGTTTCTCACTTTTAAGTGCTTCGATACAACTTATTCACAGTTTTTAAGTACTTGTTTAAATACTATAGGTGACTACGTAAGGTAATGTTTTTTTAATCGACTGCTTAAAACACTTAAGAAGATGGATTTTTCACCGGCTTTTGACGCACCGAGCGGCAGAGGAACCTCCTTAAGATGGTTGGAGAGATTTTCGTCCATGTACAGATTTGCGTGAAAGTTTTCATAGGGGTAGGAGTGGCTGTATTGTTTTTCTCGTTTCTTTGATATTTCTCTCTCTCTCCCCGTCGTGTGCTCTCTGACATGAAGTTCCTTCATGGCATCTTGAGGGGCACTCTCCGCACCTTTATCCCTCTTCCACTCTTTCCACTTCGTGTTCCTCCTCGTACCACACGTAATAGCTGTCGTATTAACATCCCCAAATTTCGTCTTTCAATATCCCAGCGTTCCCTATTCTACCGCATTCCAAAAACTTTTAACTCCCTGGCTTCGCGTTCACCCTCCTTTGACCTCTTCTCTCCACCCTCCGCTTTCAAATCCTTCCTTTCAAACCAGGTCAGCAAATTATCCACATCTACCCTGTTAACTTATCGCTGAGTCCCCGTCCACGTTCTTCTGTATGTATTCCCTTTTCTGTTATTATTTTTATATTTTGTTAATGCTTATAATTTTTTTGTTATTTGGTCATCCAATGTTAAAAGCCTTAGTGCCGTTTTTTGGACGCTTTCAAATAAAAAAATAAATAAATTGGGTTTGGCTGATGTGTCTAATCTCATTGCTCTACTCTTTCTCGTACTATAAACAATGTTTTTCACGGGGAATGAACTTGCACAATTTAAAACTGCACGACTTTCTCAATCTAGCGTGCAATAATTATTGAATTAGAGCAGGGGATTATTTTGTAGATTTTCGCAGCTCATGCTGTATAACTGGTAATTTTTTGGGTTTCTGCGAGTACTCCGCAGAGTATAAAAATATTACCAGATATAGAGCAGGGGCTATTTTTCAATCTCACATTCTTTCATGTGTTCTTGAAATTCACCGCTTTAAACGATGCAGTGTGATATGCGTCCGTACGCATTTGTACTTCAGATTGTGCAATTAAGTGTTCAATGTAAAACGGGCTTTAGAATTGGTTTTGTAGACGGGACAAAGAAGGGTCGGACATGTGCTTAAATGGAGAAAGATATTGTCTGCTGAGAGTGGTCCCTGCACATGAGGATTTTTCATTCACTTACTTTCAAAACTGTCTTTTATTATTTTATTAGTATTTTACTTTGTGGCCTTCATTGGACCACTTCAGTCATCTACGGGAACTCTCCTGTTTTCTGTTAGCTCAGTTTTTCTTCATTCGCTTGGATCGTAATTTTCTCTCTTCATCTGGGATCGCCCTTCCTATTCTCTGTTTGTTAATCTTGGTTTGTACTCTGGTCTGTTTGACCTTGAGTTTCATGGCTGTGTCTCTTTTTTCTTTCAAATATTCTATGGTAATGTGTAATTCACTCATATCTTCCTAAATCTCTGCAATCCATATGCTGGTCTTACTGTTCCATAGTTTTTCCTGTAATGTTTTTGCTTATTCTGTTTTTATATTCCGGTGTTCTGATTGGGTGTCCAATGAATGAGATTCGTGTCATTCTCATTATTTCTATCTCAAAACTACCTTTTTAATAAGAATAATTTAATTCATCTCAGGTATTACAGAGTAGTGCTAGTTGAGTAACCTCTTAAGGATGAGCCTGTATTGGGGCTGCTATCAGATAGTCCATGCAATAAAAGCTATAGCAACTAGAAGCACGTGTTTTAAATTATCAGTGGATTAACTTGATTATTGTAATCTATCTGCAGCTTTACCCTTTTCGTGCTGAAATGTGCGATTTTTAAATTTGAGCCCTATCCATCCGTTTGTGGAATAAGGTGGTGTGAAAGGAAGGGGGCGCTGTGTTGGCTCGAAGGTGAGGATTGCGTCCGATCTGGTGGCTGACTGGGAAATAAAAAAGCAGAGGGCTCTCATTTCAACTCCACCCTAGTCCCGCCCGGTGCAACGCCCACTCTACCCCTATTCCCTACTCACTCCCTACCTTCCCTGACCCCATCCAGCCTTCTTAATAGGTAGTTTGCCTTTTTCCTCGCGTCTCTTCTAAAACTCCCGCAGCGCGCTCGGCCATGCGTGACCGGGCCCGTCGGTCGGCCGGAGAATGAGTGCCGGTGTATGCCGGGGTAGGGCAGCCGATGAGATGTGTGGGGGGGAGGGGTAGGGAGGCTTGCGTCGGCAAGGCGGCGTGGTAATGAGCAAAGTGCCGCTAAGAACGGCCATGTGCCGTTTGTTCCCCATGAATGTGCCCCCCCCCCCCACCTCACACACCTCATCCGATTCCCCCCCGCCCCACCCCCAGAGCCCTGCCCTGCTTATCAACCTCCCGTTCCGCTCCTTCCAACCCGATCACTTCCCGCTCTCCCGCCTCCCGATCCTCAACCTTCTCTCCCGCCCTTATCGCCTCATTGAAGCCTCGCATGCCGTCTCATTCTCCCGCCGAGCTTCGTCTCGCTCCAGTCCGCTGGTCTCCTCCGACTGCCGACAGGTCCGGTTCGGTCCGCGATCCCCTTTTGTGAGGATGAATGCGATACGCCTCTCCGTGCCGGGACGGTGTTTGACTCGCGCGCCCTGAAAGGCTCCGCATATCTTGAGGTGTTCCCTATGTGCCCATTTACGTGCTCGTCTTTCAATTGAGTATCAATGGGTATCTTTTTTCGCGTAGGGCTGGGAGAAAATTACCAATCGTCATCGTAATTGTGTAAACAATTACACAAGGCTGCAAATTTTTCGATTTCGAATGCTATTTTGATGCGAAGTGCCATTTTCGATGTAATTTTGTGCGCTGAATCCCAATCTGCTCTCGAAAATTATCTATCACGTCAAGGTCTTTAAATTTCCTTCCCTTTTAGGGCCAAAATGGCAATTTTCAGGTCTTTTTGAGCTTGAATACCTCATAAAACAAAGGTGATAGAGTTATCCTGGAAACGGATTCCCAGTCTGCGTTAAAAATTTATAGAATGCATCTATGACGCCTAGAAAAGCTATTGTTTCCGTAACCTGCATCTTATATTTCAAATTTGTGCACTCGAATTCGTAGATAGTTGAATTATAATTAAGTAGTTGATAATTGCAAAGTTAATACTGGTTATGGTAACAGTAGTTTTTATAGGTTCTAAAGATGTATTTTATACATTTCTACCGCAGATTTCTAATCCGTTTGCAGTACTAATCTATCACTAAATTACTTCTGAGAGAGCTCTTTGCAACAAAAAAGCGGTCGGAAACTTAAAATTTGCAGGTTTGTGTTATCATTATTTTTAAACTCGTGAAGAATGCCATATTAGGAACTTTTTGCGACCCGACAACGTAGTGAAAACGATATTGGAAGTAGAGAGGCTATTTTAGTGAAAATTATATATTGGTATATTTTTTTGCAGATTTGACTCAGCGGAGACTTAGAGGTTTGCTCGCAGCCAGTATGAAGAATTGAAATGAATTATTTCGCTTTTATAAGAAAAATTGCGCCCATTTGATCTAATTATTACTGAATAAATAGGTATGTCAAGTATGAAAAGGCTTCGTGTTGAATTGGCCTTGAAATGCCGTATGTATAAAATGCAATTATTTCACTTTTATCAGTGGATAGGTATCGCTAATAAGAACAAGTTTTGGACCAATCTGTGTGTAGACAAAAATCGCTTCCGCCTCATTATCAAGAGTACGATTAACTTGCCCTTACAAGGAATGAGGAAAGGAAAGGAGGAGGATATTTTCCGCGCATAAAGGGTACCCGAACCGCAAGAAAACGACGATGGAGGAAGAAAAACCTTCCTTTACCTTCGACCGAGCCGTGCGCACGCATTACGACCGTCAATTCCGATATAGCCATCAAAATTAATAAGCCTCCCGACAGCGTGCGTGGAATGGATTGGAAAGAAGAAGAGCGGGAGGTGGTGGGAAGAGGTCATGGAGAGGGGGGTGGAGGCGGGATGGCCACAAGGGAGGGGGTAGAGGAAGGGGTTGAAGATGCAGCGGGGGCGGGGGAATGAAGGGGGGAAGAAGTGCGGACTGGAGGAGGGTCTAGAGTTGTCCAATAAATTATCCCGCGAAACAATTTCTGCCCGCCCCCTTGCTATATTGTTCCTCCCACCGCCAGCCTCCGGACCCTGGGAAATCAGGGGAGGGATGAAAGCCAGCATCCCATCCCTGTACCTCTCTCTCCATTCTTAGCGGATGAACAAGGGCGAGCGAAATTCGTATTACACGCAATACTCCCCCTTTTTACGATCTCGCAAAGGAACGCATTTAATAAGCCCCGCATGGGTACGTGGGGGAGGTGGTGTGGGAATTTTGAGGCGAGACTGCGAAAAAGAACGAGCGAAAAAATTTTGCGGCGAACTCTTTTTGAGCCTTTGCCGAGAAAGAGATGGGACGGTTTGTGTGTGCGTGTGTAAACCAAAAGAAATCTCAGAAGGCGTGATGGTCCGGTTAATAGGGAGTCTGAGGGAGGGAGGATGGGGAGGAGTAGTTTGGGAGTATAGGAAATGAGAAGCTCTCTACTTCTCGCGGCACCGGATTCCTAATATCCTTGGGCTGAGGGAGATTTGGATTGCAGTTCGTGAAGTTTTCCCCGGGACTACGGATGTGAATCATCGGACGGATATAAGGCAGGCTCGTTGGTGTGGTGGGGATGCGATTGCACTCGTTCCAATGTCATTAGAAGATGAGCAAGTGATAGCTATTTAGGTACGTGTCATGAAGTATCATAATGCGTTTTATATTTCCATGTATTAATATACCTTTTTCGGCCATTCTGGGGCCTATTCTATAATCTTAGAAATATTTTTAGCGCCTCATTTTCTATCCTGGGCGCTTCAGATCTCTTAAATCTCCGAGAGCGGTACATAATACCTTGAAATTACGAAATACGGTGAAGCATGGAGTAAAAAAAAGGAATGTGAAAACCAAATGTAACATAATATGTAAATATTATATTTACGTCTACACCTACATACTATCCTGCAAGCCGCCACATGGGTGTGTGGCAAGTGGTGTTAGGACACCAGCCAGTTAGAGATGTAAATATAAGGTTTTGATTGGTGAAATGGTGACGTGAATTGTGGGAGTGTATCGAGTGGAGCTGTTTTTAATGTGGTCGCTTATTTTACGCGGAAAGAACGAGTTTTTGTACCTATCTGTTTGGCGATGTATCTCTCATATTTTATCGCTTCTGTCAGACCTAGAGGCGTCACGATAATATCCTCTTTATCGCTCTGAAACACAACGGTTTTGAATTTCTCAATTTGAAACACTATCTGCTCGCTCGTAGCAGTTTTTAACAAAGCGCGCAGCTTACTTTGTACTTCACTTTACGCGCATGGTAGACCTGTCAGGTCATTGCGCGTTCCTAAAAGTAAATTTTTGACTGCGCGTTCCGAAGGGATAAAGAGTGTTTTTGTGTGATATACGCGGCATTAATTGATTTAATTACATAAAGTGTTTTAGCATCTAATAAATGTATAAGAAAATAACATGATTTTCTTTCTATTCCAGGTGAGTTCCACCATGATGAATTAACGAGGACCTAGGTATACGATGATTATGATAATGTGAGTAGAATTTCAAGTTTTTTTTTTAGGTGGAATTTTGTGGAATTTCACTAATTAAGTTGGACACGATATTTCTATTTGCATACTCATTTTAGCATTGCGAATATTGTTGGAGAAAAATTTTCCTAATTATGAGTTAGTAACGAGAAGGTTTGTTTAACCCTTCGAGTGCGGCATGACGTGATGTCACGTCATGATTTTTTCACGCTGGTGCTGATGACGTGATATCACGTCATCAGTACCAGCGCAAAGACAACCACGACGTGATATCACGTCATGTCGCACTCAAAGGGTTAAATCGATTCAAATTGAACTATATTGCTTTTATGTCTTCGGTGATTTTCTCTAAACGTATATGTGTGGAATTGATTTTGGGAAATGGAATCGAGCTACAATATTTTATCACAGAAGTATTGGAAAGCGACACTGATTTGTACCAATTCATCGATCCCCGCCTTTGGTGTTGATTTGATTTTTTTCATTCCCTTCCTGTCTCGCGTGAAGTATTTCATGCAAGCATTTTAATGACCTTGGTGCGCGGATTAAAGCCGGGAAAGATAGTTGGAAAGCAATTCAATCTCGCGGAATGACATATCCGTCAAGGAAATACACGCTCCGCTCGTCCCATAAACTTCAAACCGGGGCAATTGATGGATGACTGAATCCGCGGAGACAAATGGAATTATAAAGGAGGGAACGTGCGAAAGGTTAGTGAGTGATTCAAAACTGTTTCATTCCCAGCGCCAGTCTTCGTGAAGGCTGTTGTTTTCCCTGCTGGTGTACAGCGAGCAGACAATCGAACCTCCGTGTGCTCCTTAGCCCATAGCTGCATTGGCATCCGTCGGCAGAAATTCTCGTCTCTAACATTCCCGATGTGGACGTTGACTAATACCTTATGTAACATAGATTGGTGTTGTTTCCGCGTCACCCCTTCAAAACGCCCCTTCCGCAATTGATTGTCACGTCACGGCTGGGATTCACGATGGATGAATCCAGTGCCCAGTCTTTGCAAATGTGCTATCGTTTCCAAAAGTCTGAGTGCATCCACTTTGCCCCATTCTAGTGTTTGAGCGGTGGGGAAAATTTTGAAATTAGGCACTACTTGCGGACTGCGTCTTTTGCTGGGCTAGCTTCACTTGTCGTGAGACGACGGTGGGGAATGAGTTACCGACGGAAGGATCGACGGGGGCGGAGTAAAACACGAGAGAGGAAAGCCCCATCGGAATGCACCGAGGGTTATTCGCACAGGGTGTCCCATAAATGTCACGCCACAGTGACACTGGAGCTAGGGCAGCCTAAGAGGAACCGAACCAGCCTAATATGACCTCAGTAAAAGTTGCACGGTTTTCGAGATATTGCCAAATTAAATCTTTTTCAAAAATTTCACTTTTTTTACATATCTAGTCCCAGAATTCACTTGAATAGCTCTCAATTTGGCTCTCTGATGGGGTTACTGCCACAAATTAACAAACAAAGTACTCTATCCATCCCATTTTTTGAAAGCCGATAAAGTTAGACAGGTATAGCGGCTTTCGCGTTTCTTTTGTTTGTTCGGACCCCATGACCCCCCTCCCTCTCGGGCCTCTGTTCCAGGTAGAAGTCGGCACATGAGTCACAGTTGGAAGATTAAAAGAGCGGCCCTAATGAGAACGTTAAATTATCCGATTGAATTCTGGGACTAGAAATGTAAAAAGAGTGAAATTTTTGAAAAAGCTCTAATTTGGCAATATCTCGAAAACCGTGCAATTTTTACTGAGGTCATATTAGGCTGGTTCGTTTCCTCTTAGGCTGCCCTAGCCCCAGTGTCACTGTGGCGTGACATTTATGGGACACCCTGTATATCCTCGACCATTGTGGAATATTCACCACAGTCTCACGTGAACAACAATTAACTACGTCTATTTATGATTCATCTGAAAAGACTTTTTTCGAAGTGGGGCCAAGGACTGGGCGAACTAAAAGTGGAAATTTAGGCAACACGTAGCCTAGGCAACTATTCCAAACATTCAAATCCATAATATGTATTCATGACCTAGTACGTAACATATTATAATTATTGCCACCCGTATGTTGTTGTGACCCAAAAAAAACCATAGAAAAATATACGCTGCTTCCGCATCGAATAGGATCGTTTTTTCCCCAATGTTCTTGTTATGCTGCTGCTTGTTTCTCTTATTTTGAACAAATATTTTTATTTGTTTTACGATTGTTATCCCTTTAATGGTTGCTGTGGGTCCACGCTTATCTGTAATTGCGTTGAAGAGAATATACTAAGTTGTCCGAGTTGAATCTCCATTTTTCAGCAAACTCCCCTGCCAAATTTGAAGGTTTTTCTTCGGTTAATCTTGTGTTTTCGTGATCGAAGGAAGGATGTAAGATGAAGTATGCGAGAACCCTGACCCATTGAGATGCCCCTTCGACTCGGAAAAATCTTCTCGTGTCGCTGGTGGAGACAAAATGCAAGGACGAGCCCAAATCAAATTGGAAACTGCTCCATTTGACCCTAGGTTTCCCAATCAAAACTCGGTATAGTTACAAGAGTTACGTTGACTTTCACCGGTGCAGCTAACTAAAAGGAGAGGGATATGAGCCTTGCAATCACTTCAAGAAGGTGTACCGAACAACTAGCCCTGCTGCCTGGGTTGAGAAGTGGGATACATGAATAGAGGAAGGCCCATTCCCGGGAAGAATTTGAATTCTTTGCTTAGTGATTTGTAGTATGCCCTTTCCCCTAATGTTCCTGTTACGCTGCTCCTCGTTTCACGTATTTTGAACAAATATTTTGATAGTAACTTAAATAAAACTTTGTATACTCCGCTATAGGTTTCGACACTTCGTGTCATCTTCAGCTAACCTGAAGATGACACGAAGTGTCGAAACCCGGGTCGTGTTATTAAACCTATTGTGGAGTATACAAGGTTTTGAAGGATCTCAGGTTTTCCCGGCGTATCTGATGGATAAAGGTTTCTCGGGTTTTCCACCGGGTGAGCAGGTCCATGGGGCCCAACGTTTCGGAGAACGACTTGTCCTCCATCATCAGGAGGGGGTATCGGAAGCTGATACCCCCCTGATGATGGAGGACAAGTCGTTCTCCGAAACGTTGGGCCCCATGGACCTGCTCACCCGGTGGAAAACCCGAGAAACCTTTATCCATACAAGGTTTTATTTAACTTACTGACAATTACTTTCACAAAGTCAAGCCTGGAACCATTTCTTTTGTGAAATATTTTTATTTTTGCCGTATTATTTTTTAAACACAACTCCCCATCCACCCTCTCAAACTGATTAGGTCCGTCCCGTCCACACACGTTGCCGCTCGCGAGATCGGGCGATGCCTCACGTTTTGAGAGCGGGGGGGAGCAGGGCGACGTGCCGAAGAATTCTCTCCGTGGCCCTCATAAGAGGAGATGTGAGCTGTATAGAGGTGTGTGGCGGACGTAGAGGAAGAGATGGTTCGGGAGGGGTTTAGGGGGGGGAAGGATGGGATGGCGAAGGGCGTGTCCTGTAGGGAGGGGGAAGGAGAGGAGGAGAAGGTCGGTCTGGACTTGAGGGGAAGCGGGGGGAGGAGGGGGAATGGAATTGGCGGCGGCGTAGAAGGCAATTAAAAAGGGGTGGCTGTGGGTGGAGGAAGGCGGACGGTGTAGGGCAGGGGTTGGGTGAGCGTGTGTGTGGAGCAGGAGTGGCCGGATAATGAGGGGAGTGGAGTGTAGGAGGTGGTGGGCAGAGGTAGAGTCAGGCGGGTGGGCTCCGGGCGGTCGGCTTTACCGTAATGGGAGAGTGATGGGAGGAACGGGGAAGGAGGTGGCGTCTGGGAAGGTGAGGAGTGGGAGGGGCTGCTAGAGGTAAGGGAATTAAATTTCATTGTTTAGGGGGGGGACGGCCATAAGTGACGTCATTCTGATTTTTTCCCATTCATCCTCCCACCCTCTGTTTCTAGTGTCGCTAACCGCCGCACGTCGGATGATTTCCTATTCTCGCCTCATCTAAAAATTCCGCAAACAAATAAATCGAGTATATATTGAATGAATAGAGTAAACTTTGTATTCCACAGAATTTAATAACTTGCGACCATGGTTTCGACGATTAACGTCATCATCAGGTGTTATTGTCGAAGCCTTGGTCGCAAGTTATTAAATTCTGTGGAAAAACAAAGTTTACACTATTCATTCAAATTCTTTAGTAAATTCCTTAAAGTATCGCCGGAAACCACCAACTTTATCGAGTACATACGGCAGTTAAGGCTTTTCGGGCTCTCTTCCACGTATTTCTATGTCGTAGACGAGTTCCTGCATACTACCGTGCGAGCCGCTGCATTCGCGTGTGGCAGGGAGTGTTAGGTGACCAGCCGTGTAAAGATGTAAGGTTTTAGGAGGTGAAATGGTGACGTGTATCATGGGAGAGTATTTAGTGGATCTCAGTCTTTATTGGGGATGCTTATAGTGCGCAAAAAGAACGAGTTTTTGTACCTATATGTTCGGCAGTGATTCTCTCTTATCTTGTCGAATCTGTCAGGCCTAGAGATGAAGTGAGGAGTCATGATAATATTCTCTGTGTCGCTCTATAACACACCAGTTCAGAATTTCTCAAGCAACCTAAGCCTAGCGTGTCGCTCTAGGGTCTCTAGGGTCCGAGTCTCTAGGGGCTCCCATCTTAATCCCTCTAAAAGTTGTGAGACACTATATGTTCGCTCGTAGCAGTTTTTAACGAAGCGTGCTGCTTTTCTTTGTATTTTATAATTTTTTTGTTTAAATATTTATGACCAGGGTCCTAAATACTCGCGGCATATTCGAGATGTGGCCTAACCAGGGCAACAGCTTTCGAGACAGTTTCGACAGCATTGCGGCTGTCTTCTTCAGATCAGAAGTGAAGATACATGTGATTGTGTCCGTCTTATATACGGGCCGTTTTCCCCATAAAAAAACAGGAAACAGCGCAAATTTACTCTGACCGAACATGCCTGGAGTGGACCTTTCCACCACATGAAATTTGAAGATGCAAAATTAATTGCAAAAGAGAACATCAGGGAGGCCCTTGAAATTGTAAAAACACCAATCGAGATGATGGTTACGCCATCTCCAATGCCTGGAAGAGAGTTTTCATAAAGAAGAAGAGAGTAACCATTCCGAAGAAAAGAGTAACCACCCCGACTGCGCACCTGACTGAATTGGTGGGAAAAATGGCCCTTATGCGAATTTCCACAGAGAAAAAAATCATCCGTCTTGACCGGGATTTGAACCCGGATCCCTCGATTTCCGGCCGAGTGCTCTAGCCAGTTAAGATACCGAGGCGTTCTCTTCCCCTGTGGACTTTTGTGACCTTTACGGGACTAGATATCTGGGCCGGAAATCGAGGGATCCGGGTTCAAATCCCGGTCGAGACGGATGATTTTTTCTCTGTGGAAATTCGCACATGTGTGCATTGCGGGTGACACCGTAAAAGTGGAACTCCGTGGCTAGTCCCGGATAGCTTGAAAATTTGTCAATAGCCCTTATATAAGATGGACACAATGACATTCATCCTCACTTTTGACCTGAAGAATACAGCGGCTATGCTGTCGAAACTGTCGTCTACGACAGTGGAAATACGCGGAAAAGAACCCGAAAAGCCTTCAGTGCCATCTGAACGACTCCGCGGAAACCTTCGAGTTCAAAGCGAGTACATTTTCGAAAGACCGTATGATTTACCGGTGAATGATATTGATGCAGTCCTCTCGGTTGTGCACTGCGATTGGTTTGTCATTTTGAAATCGTTGAGTATAATTGATTGCCCCCGAAATAGAAGTGTGTGCAGTGTCCACTCGGTCAAATCAATATTAATATCCCTCGCAACTTTTGATCTCCTTTAATGGACATTTCTTCTAATTTAACTTTCTGACCGATTTTCCTTACATTCTTGGAATTTTCTGCATTCCCTTTTTGGACTCTTTTCAAGACATTTTTATCGTTTAGCTGCACGGGATTTGGGCATGGCTGACCCGTGACTCTCAAGTATATATGGGATTTAAGCTATTGGGTATTAATTGAAATCAAATATATGTGTGCTATGTCCACTCGGTCTAGTCAAAATTCATATCCTTCGCAAATTTTGGACTCCTGTAACAGACATTTCTTCTAGTTTTACTTTCAGACCGATTTTCCTTACGTACTTTGACTTTTCTGAATTCTCTGTTTGGACTCTTTTCAAGACATTTTTATCGTTTAGCTACTCGGGATTTGGGCATGGCTGACCCGTGACTCTCAAGTATATATGGGAATTAAGCGTTTTTTAAAAGTTTTATTTCATGATTTTAATGCGATCTTTACCGTGGGCAGGATGCCAGTCGAAGGTTCCCCCCTCATTCCCCGGTCGACTCACTGGTGCATCGTCTCCCTGTCGGCGGGACATGCGAAATGGTCGGTGAAGTCTTACAGTGCGGATTTGTACTCGGCCACTGCAGTGGAGAGGGGTTTTCTTGGTGAAGGAGGAGGAGAGCAGAGGAGGGTAGGATTGAGTAAGGAGAGGTGGAAGACACCCCAGGTGGATGTGGTTTAGAATAATGTTGTCTTTCCCCTGCCGGGTAATTGGACGGAGCGAGTTGGATAGTGTGCTATCGAGTTTAGAGATTGCTCTGGACGAGGCATGGGGGGGGGGAGGGGGCACCTAGGCTCGTCTGGACCGTCTCTCGTGACGCTGGAGACGGAGGAGGCTCTGGGTGGGTGCTCTCGTGGGCGGGCTGTGAGTGCCCTTCCCATTTCCACTTGTCCCCCCCCCCCCCACCTTTCCCTCGAGATCTGCCGCGATGAAGCGTCTTATTAAAATGGAAGCTCGAGTGGTCTCCTCAATTTCTAGGTGGTTTGTTGTCTTCTTACATGTATACATATATATATGTATTCCCCACGGTTTAATTGGCCGTCGATGGTGTTCGAACGTCGTGGGGGCACCCCCTTTTGCAGTTAGTTGGCACATTTACATTTCTTCCGACATCGTGCTCGAGTCTGATGGAGTGGGGTTAGCCCCGCCGTTTGTTGGTTTTTTGGCCATCGTTATCCAGCATCCAAGGACTTCGCCACACTTGAGTCGTCCTTGATCGGAAGTTTATCGGAAAACAATTAAGACTTGCTTATGAATCAGTCCCATATGCTGTCGTTTTATATATATAACAGACAAGAACAATGAATAAGAAACTTATACAAAAGAAGGAAAGAAAGAAACTTGGAACATGAAAAAGGGGAAAATACACTTAATGAAGGTATGAATGTTAAAAGTAATTTTAAATTTTACTTTTGTGGTCCTGCTAAGCCGTAAAGTCCAAGAGATTCACAATTTTCTATAAGTTCTATGAGTTATATATAATGAGCTATAATAATAATAATAATTTATTTCTTCCAAAAGACAAATTGATTCATACATTTCATTGACATGAAAGGAAGTTAGGTGCCCTACTAGGCATCAGGCCTGTTTTTAGGGTACCGTCAGCATTTTTTCACATGCATTGCCCAGATAAACATAAAAATACAATATACACATTAAAAATCATGACATAAACATATATAGTAAAAATTACTTTTTTAACACAAAAGCAAACTATATATAAAATATATATTATTTTGATCGCATGCCTCTCCAGTTACCTTGATTTGAACCCTAATTACCTTAGGTTTTGCAATGCTTTACTGGTCAATGTTTTACACTTGTCAAATACTATGATATAAAGTTTCAAAAAATGCAATTTTATGGCTTAATCCAGAATCGTTAACGTATTTTTTGACTGGTGACGTTATTTGAAGAAATTGTGACTATATTGTTGTTTATTGATACGAATGTTACTCCAGGTAACAATATAAATATATTATTTAATGAAGAATGGGCGCACTGTGCCCATAAAGCGAGATGAACAAGGCAGTACTTGGTGTAGTGAGTGAGGAGAGAAAAGTTTTGATAAACAAGGAAGTACTTGGAATAGTAGTAAGTGAGACTGTTGGAGGAATAGGTAGAAGGCACAGTGTGTGATTGGAAGAGTTAATATGGAGGCGAAGGGTTCCTGAAGTTTGCAATGGAGGGGAGGATGTGGGGTGAGCGGTATTAGGGAAAAAAGAGAATAGAGTTCATTGATAGGGTGGTGAAAGATAGGGCGTTTGCTTGGGTGAAGAAAGACGTAAATAGATTTAAGTGTGCACCCGTACAGACCTAGTGGATTTTTGATATCCTCGCGAGTTTTCAATCGGGTTAGGTAATTGTTGTCCGATGTGTCAACTGCTACCTCCGCCTTCCTCCTCAGAGCATGTCTTTCTTCTTCAGACTTCATCTTATTTCTTCATCAATACAGTACTGCTTCCCTGACGTCGTCACGGACAAGCCCGCGTATAGGCATATTGAGGTACGAATGATACATCATGCCGTTTTCTTTTTCAGTTCGGCGATTTCTCTGTTGAAATACAATAATTTTAAAAGTTTCAACATTTATTATGATGATGTTCTCATGAAATAAACAACTCGAAAACGACGTCATTAACGTCACTAAAAAGGTCAGCCGATAGCGGCGCAGATCGGAAAATCAGTTTGTTTACTTGTTTCGAGGCTACCTGTATGATCTACGGATCTTGGGAGAGCTGGGCGTGGTTATCCGGAACGATTAATAGTGACTAACCAACCACTGGAGTAATAATAGAGAAATATTGAGGTAGTGTTCCGAGAGTATTATGATTTCCTTGTTTATTGGTTTATATTATAAGGTTCCCTTGATCAATGGAAGTGTTTACTCTGCATCCGCATTCATCTATCCAGATATTGGTTTTCTGTAGCGGTCCATTCAACTCTCTCTACCGCCAACCGCTTCCTCGGACTCAATTACTTACTTTGACGCCCTTCATAACTTGCCTGGTTAATTCTTTTTTTGGTCTTCGAGTGTAAAGCTTCCCATTTGTTTTTCCTGGTTGTATTTTTTACAGTGGACTGCCGCGTCGCAAAATGTGTCCAGAAAGTTTGTCTCTCCGTATATGCCGAGCATTCGTTATACTCCTTTTCCCTCCAAATTAGGGTTATTTTTCAGTGCTCATTAGTAGCTTTACCTTAATGAAACGCACTGGCCTGGTTATAAAGAATACATTACCGTTACTGTGCTGTTTCTTCCTATTGACGCGCAATCTTCATTGTAATTTTTTGTGCTCTGAATATACTCGCCCTAGCCTTTGTATGCAAATAAATACATTAAACCTGATTTGGCCGTGCGTGCGCGCCTCTGCGGGTAATGGAATTTAATACAGAACCGGAGTCATGACGCCCCTGATATACGTTTCAATATCATTGCCCGCGTTATGATGACAGTTTAATAACGTTTTCCCAGTTTTTCTCCTCGCCTGATTTAATCGAGTGTAATGATGACAAAAAAAGAGGAAGGGAATAGGTATTTTTTTTGTATTTAAGCGGAGACTATGATGTTCTGCGCGAATGAACGCCTATAATATTCTTCCGCCCTTCCCATTTCCCCTTTTGCATCCCGACCATCCATCGCCCCGAGTGCTCATAACAATTTATATATTTTTTTCAACCATCCCCTTAGATTTCCTTTTATGTTCGATATCACGGATGAATCGATGTGGGTTTATTTTTTGCCCTGTTCCATTCGTTTCACACGCCGCCTATTACCTTACCCTCCCCCCACCCCCTCCGGAGATCATAATATGCGGCACAGGGTCGGTTGATGTAGGGGAGGGAGAGGAGTATTGCGGCTGGGAAAAGTGCATTTTTAAAAAGGCGAGGGCGTTCCGATCGGGACATCGAGGTAGGCGGAATGGAAAAGTGTAAGGGGGGTTGGGAGACGCCGGCAAAAAAAAGGGAAAAGAGGAAGGTGGTGCACTCTTTTAATAAGTTTTGAAAGGAGCAAGCGGGAAGAAAAAAGAGGAGGAAGGAGATTGGAATGGATCGTGTTTCTTTTCCGATATCCTCCCCATGTTACACTGGCGATTAGGTTCCAGCAGTCGGGAGAGTGTCTTTTTTTCTACTTCTTCTTATTTTTGCCTCTCTTCCTTATTCGCCAGGCCTTTTGTTGCGTGCTCGTGAGCACCGATTGAACCTTGTAGTGCTTCCCCGCGAGTGATTCGGTGGCGATATCACCTCCTCTTCCCTCCCTTTTGGATAAGCTGCCGCATAGACTGCATATGCCCTGTACAACGGCCTTGTTGGTGTTAGGGTCAACGAATTGGTTTTATTAATTCACTAGGGAGCTATACTGCCTGGCCGTCTACGGCAACGCTCATTTCCGACTGTATTAGCTGCGCTCACTCCACCGGCAATAATCCTATCGAAGATGAAAGTATTACTTTTATCATGCCTAACATTACTACCCTGCGAGCCGCCGCATGGGCGTGTGGCAGGGGGTGTTAGAATACGAGCCGCATTAAGATGTAAGGGATATGGTTTTGGGAAGTGAAATGGTGACGTGTTTTATGGGAGTGCATTTTGTGGAGCTCAGTTTTTATTGTGATTGCTTATTGCGCGCGGAAAGGACGAATTTTTTTACTGATCTGTTCGGCAATATATCTCTCTTATTTTATCGCTTCTGTCAGACCTGGATATGTAGTGAGGCGTCATGATAATATTCTCTGAGTCTCTCTGAAACACACCATTTCTGAATTTATAAAGCAAACTAAGCCAAGCGTTTAGCCTCCGAGTCTCTAGGGACTCCCACCTTAATCCCTCTAAAAAGGTATTCAGACAATATATGTTCGCTCGTAGCAGTTTTTAACGAATCGGGCAGCTGTACTTTGTATGTTATTAGTTTTTTTCTCTAAGTTTTGCTTTGATTTGCTTACATTAGTTTACTTTGCTGAGATTTCTCAGGTTACCGCAGAAATTAGTCAGTTTGGACTAGAATGGAAATTCAGCCTATTTATTAAAACACACACGGTTCATATTTTAGTACAACCGTATGTGTGAACTCTTTCATGAGGATAACTATACTGTGTAAAGCGGTTATATTGTATGATTGTCTGAATGACTGAACGGGAAATTAGAACCTGCTCTAATTCCTTAGATTAAATCGAACCTGCTCCTGGTAACGACGGTGTAAGAGGAATATAATCATTACCCAATTATTGAATCTGTAACTTCAGAATAAAATAATAATATATGTAAATAAGAGGTTGTAATGGGGAATGAACTGCCTTTTTTGATATCACAGGAATTATCAGAATTGTGTTGTTTTATTCCGGTCTTTGAATGACAATCAACGGAAAAATATTAGTGTGTGAGCGATGATAGAAATATGCCTGTTAAATTCTTGCAATTTCCCCATTTATTCGTAATCGGGCATTCCCCTCACTCTCAGTCGGTGAAAGTCATACTCGCAAATTACATTTTTTGGATGTTACTATTATGAACGAGATGTACAACCATTGTTGTCTCGATTTTCGTAAACATGCCGATGCAATCATTTACCGTAGCATGTCCTGTGGAAGGCAACGGGGAAACCACCACATTATTCTCCATAGAAGATGCCGACTTTCATTCTACATAAAGAAGAAAGTATATAGGAAGAGATACGAGGAGGCAAGGGAATTGGCATTAGATTGGGAAGAGTAGAGGGCTGCAGTCAACCAATCTTAGGACTGAACAACCAATGAATGAACACTGTACTTGGGCAATTTAATCCTTCACAATTCTAATATATTCTCGTGAAAAATCATTCACGCGAAAGATTTTTCCCCATAAATGACTCTTAGGATTGAACAACCAATGAATGAACACTGTACTTGGGCAATTTTAGTCCTTCACAATTCTAATATATTCTCGTGAGAAATCATTCATGCGAAAGATTTTTCCCCATAAATGATAGTGTTTTGATAGTTTTGGTCAATTGCGTCTGAAATCATTCGCATATTTTCCCGTCGCTCATCATAGTTCCGAAAGTCGTTTGCCCTTTGCTCAAAATGCGTCCGTTAATTATTCTCGAGTTTCCTGATGATACTCGCTCTCAGCCGATTGTATTTCGATCTCACCGCAGCTCCGGAACCGAAAGCGAAGATTGCGGGTACTCCCACATTTCCGAAAGTGTCTTCCCTCAGAGATACGGGTAATTGGGCACCCTTTTAAAAATTATACCGTGCGCGTTCGGGATACATAAAAAAAATCAGAGATAACTAACCCTTTCTCCCCCTCTCTCAGCCCACAGTTTGGCATCAAGATACTGCCAATCACCTTCCTCCCTTATCTTCAACTTCCCCTTCCGAACGAGGGAGTGTATACATATTTTTTCTTCCGAATGCCGTCCAAAAAAATCGAAGGGGGAGGAAGGAGTCCGTGTATTTATACATGCATGCATCTGGCCTCAAACGTCTTTTAAAGAGGCGTCTGGCAGTGGGTGGGGGGGTGAGGGAGCGACGATCGGTCCGCGGAATTGTGGGACGGGGGGATGAAAGTGTTGAGGAGGTTGGGGTTGAGTGGTCTGGAGGGGGATGAAGGAGAAGGGTTTCAGTTGTCCGAGTGGTGAGAAGTAGACGGGGTGAGGGAAAAGGGTAGGTTTGGTTCGTTTTTTTCCCCTTATTTTAAAGGGGTGAGGAGTGAGGGACGGCATAGGGGTTCTTTGATCAGCGACCGAGCCGTGGGGAAGGGGGTGGGGCAGGGGGTGGCGTGGGCGGTTGGTGGTCTGAAGGGGGAGTCTGGGAGGGTGGAGGAAGAGGGAGGGAAGGAAGGGGTGGTGTAGCGTAGTGGCAATACTAAGGGGACCCGCACCGCGAAGAGTGTTCGGGAGAAGAATGCTTGGAGGGGCCAAAAGGGGCTCGGATATCAGGGGATGAAAGGGGTGGGGCAGGAAGGAAGACGAGGTCTGATTTTTTTCTGGGGGATGAATGGCCATTTGCGGGTGGGTTTTCCGGGGAAGGATGAGATTGGCAAAGATGAGACATTTTTTCGTCATTTTTGGAGTTTTTGAGCGAAGTACTCACATATCCGCTAAGGCTAATCCGGCGTTAATTTTTTCAATGGAGCTGGCCTTATCACTTCCCTTCCAAGCAACGCTCTTTGGCCCAATGAAGTTAAACGTATCATACGATACGTTACATAATATCATATTTATCTTTACTGATATTGCCTGGATTTTGTACCTGGTGATGCCAAAAGTCGGTCAAACGCGTCGTGCAATCCAACATAAAATTGTGTGGAAAAGTACAAAATTGTATTCTTCAAGTATGGATTCGATAAACTTCCACGAAGTGAAGCCTGAATCTGTAGTATATGAAAATTTTCTGACCTCCGAGTGGATTAATAAAGGTTTTGAGGAGGAGGATTGTGTGTTGAAAGTGAGTTTAGGAGTTGAAATTGATGAGGGCGTTGCTCTATATTAAAATCGTAGTGGCAATCGGGAGGGCAAGGGGGGGGGGTTTTGAAAATCAGTTTTTTTCTTGTATTGTTGAGGCAACGGGCGTTTAGTCGGAGGAGCGCTGGCGGGGAAATCTTGTGGTTTGGCTTCGGATGTTGGACCTACGGTTTAGAGGTGGAAGAAAGGGAGTTGGGAGATCGTAAGAGATGTGGAGCTAATGAGGAAGAAGGTAAGGCGGGAGTAGGGAGGATGATTTTGGTTAACATGATACAGGAGGGTCACTGGTGGGCGTGACCGGGCGAATGAAGATAATATGATCCCGCAGTAACTGAATCGTTATAATTAAAAGAAAACTTAGTTTGATTCCACCAATTTATTTTAAGGTACTACTAGTTTCGCCTCAGCGGCGATATAAGGCCAGTTCCATTCCACAAATAAACGCCGGACTAGTTTTAGCATACATGGGAGAAATCAGCGCCAAAATTTATGATATACTGTGGATAGAAATACATAAAATTCTGTCATGCTACGAGTACACCAAGAATTGCAGGTAATACTTGTTTAAGGTACTAGTAGTTTCGACTTCAGGTACCTGAAGATAACGCCTCTGGGTCGAATAAATGCATAATAAACTGGTGGAATCAAACAAAACTTATTCCAAACTTGTCCGGAACCTACGCTACGCTGCACGGGGACGACGTAAGCCAGTACGGGACTAATCATTGTTGAACAGAATATTAGTACAATACTAAGAGACAAGAGAAGAGAGCTTGCATTATTTCCATCACAGTCGGGGTTCGAACCAAAACCCTCGGGATGGAAAGCCGATACTCTACAAGCAAACCTGTTGCTTTATTCTGTATGGCCGCGGAATATCCGCGCCCCGACAGATGCACAATTTCGACGTTATGTCTCCGAAAACTCGAACAGGGTCATTCAAAAGTGGAGGGTTTTATCGGTCGCATACACGGATTTTCCGAGGCTCGACCGACTCGAGTCCGTACTGAATAAGGCCCCTTGATCCCATGGGAAGTGTGTTGTTTGAGGGGGTTGTACTGGTGAGGGTGAAAGAAAGGGTAGTTGATGTGTACGTGTATATATATATATTTTTTTTTTCCTCCTCTTCTTCAAGGGGTTGTTGGAGCTGCAGTGTAAAAGAAAAGGGGAGGAAAAGGTGGCGTGGTAGTAAAAATAAAATGAGGAAAAAATTTGAAAAAAAAATTCCGAGGGGTATGAAAAAGAAATTTTTTGAAGAGATCGATGTGGTGTTCAAGTCCTGATGCTTGAGAAAAAAAAGTGAGGGTTTGTGAGCGTCGGGAAGCGCCGACGACGACGCGAGGGGGAAGTAAGAGGAGGAAGGAAAGCAGCAGGAAGGAAGGAAGACGGTGGAGGGGGGGGAGGGGGTGGATATTTCAAAGAAGCTCTTTAGGAAATATCGATCTTATTGAGTGAAGTGGTCGGCGGGAAAGCGTCGCCTCCTCATGCCATCTCTTGCGCCCCCCAACCCCTGCGCCTCCCCGCCACTCCTTTCTCCTCCTCCCGCTCCCCTATTCTCTCGCTGCTTTAATAGTAATAACTTTATTATGATCTAACGATCCAAACAGACAAAAGAATTAGTAACAATAGACCAGATATAATACTGATTAGTAAGAAAAATAGAACTTATGTAGTAGATATTGCAGTGCCACTTTCCCATAACGTTGAAAAACTAATAGCTGAAAAAATCAACAAGTGTTAGCCATAGAAATAAAAAGAAATGGAATATTATCAAGGTTAATATAGGGCCTATCGTCATCTCTGCTACCGGTATAGTCCCAAAAAAATTCAAAATAGTTTCAAAATACTGAGCTTGAATCCAAATACATACATTAAATTAAAAAAGGCCATAATTATCTCAACACGTCACATCACGAGAAAATTTCTCAACTACGCAGAACAGTAAAGAGTTACTTTGGTAAAAACCGTACTCTTTACTTAAATCTCAGCGAACACTGAAGACAACTAAATAAAAAAAGGTTAATAATAATAATTTAATTCATTTAAGGTATTATGGAGTAGTACAAGATAAGTAACCTCTTAAGAATGAGCCTGTATTGGGGCTACTGCCAAATACTCCATGAAAAAGCAATAGCAACAAACAAAATTGATTAAAATTTTTAATCAAATGTTTAGCAATGCAGTGAAGAATTATAAACTAATACAGAAAATGACTCAAAGATATGTGGAGTGATATACAGTAGTTACAAAAATGAGACACATAAATACATGATCAGGTATACTTACTGTAACAATGGTATTACAATAACGCTTCATTTTTACATTTAATGCAATAAATACTACATTAAAATTACAGAACAGAACCTCGATGTTTTTTATAAGTAATGACTAGTTTTTTTATTTCCTTAAGAAATGTTCGTGTTTTTTTCTTCCTTGATGTGTGTCGGGAGGACAAAAAATATTTTTCATGATATATGTACGAAAGATCTTTGAAATAAAGTCAAATTAAGCTGGGGTAAAGAAACAGTATTTCTTTCACGCAAGCTGAGGACTTGTGTTGTGGGTAGAAAATTCGCTTCGTCGCCACTTCTTGAATAAAAATTCTTTAAGACTTTATAAAAATACATATATCTGAGGAATACATATATAAGGAAGTGTGGGAGGATTTTTTTCCCACCCCCTCCTGTCCCACACCATCATCCCTCTCCACTGAAAACTCTCTTCGTATCGTCCTCATCCTTCCAATACGTTTCTCTCCCTCTTCCTCCCCTCCCTGCAACGCTACCACCACTTGCACCGTCTTTTTTTGCTTCTTTTGTTCACATCCTCCTCACTCAACCCTCCCACACCCCCTCTTCCAAGTACATCGTGTCCCCCCCCCCTTCCGTGATATAGTGTATATGCACTTTGAGTCCTTTTCCTTCCTTTCCGAAGACCGTTTTGAGGTTGGGCGAATAAAGAAAAAAAATATGAGCACGAGAGGTAAGGCTTTAAAAGGCGCGTAAATAATACGATTGGATATATTTTTTTCCTTCCATCCCTACCCTTTCCCGTCCATCTCTTCTCAAATCTTGGCATCCCTTCCGCAATTTCTTCCTCTATTGGTCCTGCTGCGCTGTGTAGGAAATAGTTTTCCATTCGCCGTATAATTTTGTTGGCTTGTAATAGAATCCTTACTAATATATAAAAATGTAATGGTGTCTGTCTGTTTGTTGCACCATCACGCTGAAACTACTGGACCGATTGAGCTGAAATTTGGCATGTAAATGGTAAATATATATGTTCGTAGCGTTGGCTATATGAAAAAGCCCTCAGGGCCCCCAAAGGCCCCCCTGTTGGTCCTTGCTAAGGATTGGGTTCGGTGCAGTGGTTTCATTTTTTGCTTTTTAAAAGTGCTTTCACTCAAGATAGAGGGCTGGGATTTGTTAAATGGGGTGGCTGGATAAATTAAGTTTCTAATTCTTTCAATCGATTTTCTTTTACGCTTCGTATTTGAGTGAATATCATGTTTTTAGCTGAAAAATCAACATTTTTCTTTGAAATCAACAATAGCATATGTGGACCCCAGAAGTCAAGGGGTCTAAGTGTCATTTTTGAAATAAATTAGT
This sequence comes from Ceriagrion tenellum, assembly GCA_963169105.1. Classification (NCBI taxonomy): domain Eukaryota; kingdom Metazoa; phylum Arthropoda; class Insecta; order Odonata; family Coenagrionidae; genus Ceriagrion; species Ceriagrion tenellum. The sequence continues at coordinate 71,345,638 of OY720642.1, read as the reverse complement.
TAGGTACAGGAATGGGATGTGAAAATATTAATCTTTTAGGTGGTAAAGGGATCCAAGTTATTTTCTTGACAGGTGCTGCTATCAAGGGTAATGCTTCTTAACTACTTAGTGGGTTGTACCAAACATTTTCAACTTTGACTAAAGTTTTCTCTAAACAATGGTTTTGTTACTTAGACCCCTTGACTTCTGGGGTCCTCATATATCCTATACAACCAGAGATGTGATCCTGAAGTGATCACGCTGACAAAGTTTCAGGATTTGTGGTTTTCTTATAAATTAAGTTCAATTTTTTTCGCACCCGTTGGATTTCAGCGGGTACCTTCCGCTAGTAGCTTATAAATATATTCATATGCGTTGTAACTTACGCAAAAGTGTGCTCAATGTGTGCTCAATAGTTTGAAATACATAGACGTCATGAGTACTAGCGGAAGTCACTCGTTGAAACTCAACGGGTGCTTTCCGCTGGTAGAATATAATTTATTTCACCCAAATAAATATACACATATTTAAATCAATAAAAAATGGGGTAAAATTAGGCACCCCAGAAGAAATTCTTTCTTGTTTTGGAGTTGCCATTCCTTGAATAAACTGGCTGTAGTTCAGCAGCTAGCATTCATCAAAGATTATTGTAAAACAAATTCTAGCTTTTTATGTAACAAATGTTTTCTATTGTTACAGTTTTCAGTTGGAATTAACATGGAGTACAAGGATCACACGATACAACAAAATAAGTACACGTATGAGGCAAGAATCACACCGTGGTTTTTAGCAGATCTTCCTTACGACGTTTTTCTCTGAGAACCAAATTTTCAATTTTCTGAGGAAAGTAGTTTTATTCGTAATTGATGAAATCTCATTTGGAATTTTTTGTTGATAAATCGAAGGGACATTGAAATCATAAGCCGTGTCCCAAATCATTAGGCATTAGGGAGGATGCGGTTAGCTACCTAAATATTTAGATGTCTTTCGCTAAGGGAGCTTGATTTGGGACATCCTTCGCTAGTGTTGCCGTCTACCGAGCTGGAAGAGAATGAAAAACATATGAGTAATTAATAAAGGACAATGAAACAAATGAAACTTGAAATTAAGACATTTTTGACGCCTTTGGCTACCTTCGGGTGCGTTGTGAGATTTGGAAAGTGAAATCACATTTTTTCATCCATTTCGTTGTCTGGAGATTCGTTAGTTTTTAGTTTTCGGGATAATTAAGTTTGTGTAGGTGTTCTGGGATTTAAATTCGTTTTATTTAAGTGTACTAAGTAAAATTTTTCTTTTGTAGTCGGGTGTTGGTTTGCGAAATTCTAGAGAATTATTTCAATTATAGACAAAATACTTGCCGGCCATGTTTGCCACTTTTCAACTACTTCCTTGTGTACGAGTTTCCTTGTACGACGCATGCAGCGCTTTGCATGACGGGAAATTCAATATGGAGGCGGATTTAGGATAAACTCCATCTACCCTAAATTTCACCCCCGAGAAAGGCACCTAAATTCGCTCCCCCATGATGCCTAACGAATTGGGACTCACTTCAAGATGGCGTCCTCCCTAAATCTGCCGATTTAGCTGCCTAAATGGCGAATTGGGACACAGCTCTAGAAATGTTTGTTGGGTTTAATACTGGGTTTAGGTGTAGTATAATAATAAGCACTTCTTAATCTAATACAGTAAGGACACGGTTTACAATTTTTGACCTCCTCGATTATAAAAAATTCGCAACTTTTTATACAAATAGAGATGACGAAGAGTCAATACTTTTAGTCTTTTATATAAAGGGAGTGAAGATTCTCTGGTGCAAGTTCTCAAAATAACACGTAACATTTTATTTTGTACAGTACGAACTGGTTAAATATAAGAGAAGTACGAATATGTTATATGGAGATACGTCTGTGTAAATATTACACCGCGAGTCGGTTTTAATGCATTCCGCTGTCACAGGCCTAACCACGTGAAACAAAATCATGATTAGTAAACGCAATTCCTTAGTATTGTCCTCACTGTAATTTATTACCGGTGATGGTTTCAGAATTTCATTCGCTCACCTTGATAAAGGCGATGAATGTCTTTGTTGAGGAGCTAAAGTTGTCTAGTTGATGTGTATATAATACTGAGCAACCTTTTTTATGAATTGAGACGGTGTGTATGAAGGCAGATCTAGTTTTCTCCACTTGGATTGAATGGGAGGGCGTGGGAATGATTTTTGTGCTTTTTATATATGTTTAAATAGATAGGAGGAATTGCTATGTAAATCAAATTTATATATCAATGGATCAACTGTTTTTTTCAACAAAAGCAAGATGCACGAACCCAGCATTTTCATAATCCTATTTCCATATAAATGTTATTTCTGAAGGATGAATTGCTGTATAAATCAAGTTTATGCACTCTGGGATAGACTTCAACATAGGGATAGATAGAGATCTACAAAAACGCGGTACATAATCCCAGGCTTTTAAAAATCCTATTTCCATATATATTATATTGTTTGAGCTATCTTGTTGCTAACTATCCCTACCGATGCTACAGCGAATATTGTAATAACATCTTGTCTGTCAGTTGTAGAACGTGCATATTTATTTCCTGAACAAAAAAGTTTGGTTTTCTGTTGAAGGCTTCCGCGAGGCATTGATAGAGGTTGATTCCTTCTTTCGGGTTTTCCGCCGCGTTGGTTCATGTTGAGGACAATATTTCGCCGGATGCCCTGCTGGCTTCCTCAGGTTACTCAGGGTTACATGGACCTGAGGAAGCCAGCAGGACAGCCGGCGAAATATTGTCCTCAACATGAACCAACGCGGCGGAAAACCCAAAAGAAGGAATCTACCAAGTTTGGTTTTGTTTGTCTAAATGATTTTTCTTGTATCACGGTGATGAATGGACGCTTAAATTTCATGATCGGTGGTGTTTCTTGTAACTATTGTGGCATTATATTTTGTATATGATCGTGTTCCCCTTGATTGATCCCTCTGTATTGAAGTATTTCAGTTTCTTCTTGTTTTAATTGTACCCTTTTTTTGCACTGTATCGTTCTTATGGAGAAATATCACGTAAGGTACTACCGCCTTTCGTAAGTCATTAGTGCGTGCACACATCTCGCAGCATTCCTTGACGTTTTATAAGGTAGCTCTTTTTTTTAATTCGGTTCGTTTACTGAGATAAGTCGTTTCTTCTTATGGACCCAATTAAATTCCTTGATCAAAATATTGCCATTTTTCACCGCTCGTGAGTGATTCACGTTAACATGACTGTTGGTTTCAATTTAATTCCTAACTTCTTCCCGTCGTTGTGTTTTGTGACTGCGCGTCCTCTGTGTCTGACGATGTTTGGATGCAGAAAAAAATGAGCAGCCACAGCCAGTACTTGTTAAACGCAAGAAAATTGAGTGGTGGGTATCAATCACGCCGTGTCCGGATCTACTGTCACACGGGAAGCCGTGTTTGCCCTTTAGCCGACCCTTAAAAATATAATTGGGACTAGTCTCATCCCCGAAAAAGGGAGGGAGGCGTTTTAAAAAAGACTGTCTCGTGCGTCATCGGAATCTTAATAATTGGCGATGTCCGATTTTATCCCCCCTTCCTCCGAGGTTTTATTGAGGGGTCCCAAGCATTTCAAGAATACCGAAGTTAATCAGTCGTAAAATTACTCAGGCATTCATTCACGTATCACGATTTTTTTATTGCCCTCCGAAACTTTCGGCCTTCAATAGGCGTGATTGCGGTCAGGGTCTTCGAATACCTGCTATTTGGATCCCTGGGAGATAAATTGGTTCATTAGTGTCGTCCCGCCACAGGACGGGATTGGGGGCGTGCACGAGAAAGTTAGTAGTCCCCTGCGTTGCTTGTCTTGATGTCTAAAAGGCCCGTAAGAATGGGAGATATTTTTTCTATGACTGCTGTATTTTGTTTTCATTTGCATTTTTTTGTGTTGGTGCGTAATCATTTTGAGATTTTCCGAATGCGATGTTCCTAAGGTATGGAAATATACCGGAATTGAGGCACGTCGTGAACTTATTTGTGGCTGGAATGACCAGAAGATCTTCTTTCTTCCTTCGAAGTAATGGCCGTCGATGTTTGTGACTCATCTTAATTTGGTTTATTCCCTTCTTGTTGTCATGAGAACCTTAAAAGTGAATAAGATCCCACTCACATGAGGTGAAGATATAAGTTTAAATGTTAAGATTTTTAAGAATAAAACTCGATCTTTGTGAAATTTGTGGTACTCCGCAGCAATTTTATTAACTTGAAACTTTACTGACCACAAAATATTTCAAATTTGAACACAACCCGGGTTTCGATGGCTAAGTATCACCGTCAGGTGGTAATACAGGTATCTCACTTCCTTAAATACTACCAGTCGTGGGAAAGGGGGAAATATTTGTGTGAGAGGACATATTAGGGAGCAGGGTAAGGTTATACAATGGCGGATAGGATAAGGGAATTGTGAGGAAGCAAACATTCATTTACAAGATTTAGCATCTGGGTCACCGCATCTTTTCAAAATTACGAGCCGTCGTTCAGCATTTAGCTCACGTTAATTATCCGTTAAGGTAGTGCGAGCGAAATAGTTCCCTAATCATAATAGAGACCATATTCGATATATACGTTTTCATTTCACCAACTTTGAGACACACGAATTAAATATTGCATTATAAATGGTGCCATAATATAGTTTTGCATGACAGAAATTTTAAGTCACCAAAGGAAAATATATAAATAAGTCTTTAACTTAACTCATTTTTTTCACGCGGCACGTTTGAAACTTCATTAAAACGGAAGGTTTATTGTGATCCCGATCCCGAAGCCCTATTAGGCTTCGATTTATTCCAATCGATAGCTTTACATGGTATTATATGAGATAAATGAAAAATTTTTGTGTGGACCTTTTTTCTTTGGTTCATTAAAAAATGAAATAAGTGAGCAACAAGATTGATTCTTTCACTTATATGAGGCTTTATGTTTGAAGAATCTCATTCTTGCAATCGATTTTTCCCTACCTACCGTAGAAATGAAATTTTTAAACTTTTATCTGGGGCTTTAGAAATTTTTTCACTTTCGTTGCTATGAATATATTTCTCCATTGTCGCCCGGCCGAGTGTCGATTCGAGGTTTGGAACTCAGCGAGGCGGACCAGTTTCAGGGGAGAGTTAGATTTGGGTCGATTTGGGGTAAAATCGGAAAAATTACAAAAGTCGATTAGGCTTCGAGATATTGCAATCTATAGCTTTACATATATGAGTTAGGTATTCTAAGTGCATGTTATTTGGTCTTCTTTATACCATTTTTCGCACTGCTAATTACCTACTGGGTATAATTTCTTCAACTTTTTCCTGGCCTCTACCGTAGCTTTGATGACCAGTTTCAACCAACCAAACTTCACGATATTGTAGTTTTCGTTAAAAAAACATGCAGTCCATGTAGAAGATTGGAAGAGAAGAATTGAATATGAAAATTAGAATATTAAAAATTTCGATTCCGATCGAATTTATATAGTAAAATTCTTCATGTGAGCTCTTAATAAGTATGCTGTACTGAAATGAAATATCTAACGTAGAAGAGCGTCTTATATGCCGTCGAATGAAGTTATGATCATCTTCCAGTGGTTCCACGTTCGTTTCGGTATACTGATTACAGTATTTTGAAAAGTCGTTATTAACCGGATGACATACAATATAAGTTTGTACTAGAACTGTCTGGTATCCATATCTCATGGGGCGCGTATTTTATTTTCGAGAATTATACTTTTCTTTGCTTGCATGTAGCACGCAGACTTGAGAGCTTTCATTATTTTTTTCCTTATTTAAAGAGTATCATCATATAACACTTCCCACCCCTGCTTGCAAATTGCAAACACCCATTTACTCGTTTTTAATATAAGGTCTCTCGGGAGTGCATACACGTACCATTTCCCATATTAAAGGGCATGATATTTTTTGACAAATATGTCGGAAAGTAATGTGGTCAGGGGTTGAATTTCTTATTTCTATGGAGGGGTGATATAATTTTCTTTATAATGAGATCAATTTCATTGATTTCTAGGTAAAAGGATATTTCGCTGAAACTACCTTAAATGCAACACATTCACTTTAAAATCACTACCGTGGTTACAAGATAAAAGATTTCTGGCAAAGTTGCTCTTTCCGTCATGATTGTTCCTAAATTCACTGAGGTGTTCTTTTGTCCTTGTCCAGAAGCTTCTCGAAGTCTGTCCCACGTAGACTAAACCGTCTCACGAGGGAGAATAACCCTTTTTCTCTTCTGGTAGTATATAAGGGAATGCGATATTTTTATAATCACCCGAAGATGATGCTTAGCCGTCGAAACTCAGGTCGTGTTGAAGTTTGAGATATTCTGTGGTCTGTAAAAGTTTGAAGTAATTGATTTATAAGAGAGTTGTTCCTACTTAAAAAGGCTTTTTCTACATTTTTTCTCTCTCGCCACGACCTTCTCAGCTTTCCAACCGGCTCCACCTCCTCCTCTGTCCTACGTCTATCTTGTTTATTTTCCCTGCGACACCCACTCCTATTTAACGATGTTCAACACTTCCCTGTTCGATTTCCTCTGCGTTTATCTTACTCTTTCCATCCTTCTCTCACTTCCAACGTCTCAAACGTCTCACCATTATCATGCTCTTTTTTTAGATGTCTACATTAGCAGTGAGTGTCGTCACGGAACGTATATTTACGAGCTACAGTTTCAAGCTCATCTTTCTGGGAACGCTATATCATGTAACTTAAAACTTTATATGAACTTATATGCCTCTGACAATGACTATTCAACATGCTTTTGAGAGTTAACTCATGATTTATCGTCTCCATCCTCATTCGCGTATCCCCACTCGCGTATCCCCCCTCATTCGGACTCGCGTATCCTCACTCAAATATCTCAGCTGCTGGTAGAAACATTGCCATGTGGTTATTGTCTCAAGGCTGCGAAAACGAGATTAATTATATGCGCTATTTTAAGGAGCGAAAGTGCTCACAAAACTGCAAGATAGAGCCCACAAATAGTTATGATTTAGGCGATAAAAATTTCTTCAACCATCATTGGGTCAAACTTTGTCCTCCGTGACAAGACTATGCATCGAGATAATTTGAAAAGGTGCTCCTGTAAACAATTTTGAGTAAATCGGGGCTAGCCTCGGATTATCTTTACTGGGTCACCCGCAGTGCTCTTACGTGCGAAATTTTACAGAGGAAAAATCATCCGCCTTCATCGGAACTCGAAACCGGTTTCCTCGATTCCTGCCCAGTGCTAAAGCCAGTTGAGCTACTGAGATGTCCTCTTACTGTGTGGATTTTTGTAAGATTTAAGGGCTAAGATATATCTACCTTAGTCTTCTAATATATCTATGTATATATTAGAAGGTAGAATAGAAGATATATCTATCTAGATATCTATGTAAGTCTTTAACTTGACTCATTTCTTTCGAGCTGTAGGTTTAAAACACCTACAAAACAGAAGGTTTTTTGCGATTTAGAAAAAATTACTGCGCTGACAATATGATTTATTCTTAAAAATTGATGAGAAAACGAACGAAATACTCTTTTTAATTTTTTGACGAGATCTAGGTGTTAGAAATTCCTCATTTTTTTAAGTTACGTCTCTCTGGATTCCATGTATTTTTCGTCAAAAAATCTCGGAATGTTGTTCGGTAAGGGGCTGATATTTTGGTTTACCTGGAAAGGTGAGATATTTTACTTTAAAATGTTGCCAAATTCATTGATTTCTTGGTGAAATGATATTTCGCTCAAACGACCTTAAGGTGGGGATAATAGTGTCAACCATCTCGGGGCTGACCCGCGTCTGTCCTTTCATTCGTTCCTCCATTCATCTCGTTTTCATTCGTCCCTCGTCCATAGTTACGGCTTTTCCCACCCCCATCTCCTTACGCCTCTTACCCCAAACGGATGGGAAATCAACTCCGTCCAGTTCTAATTGGCGCCGTCCCAGAGCATCTCCTCATTCCGCGCGTGGTACGATCACACACGTTGCAAGATCACTTCCTCCTCTCTCCTGTACTCCCTTGCAATCTCTCTTCTCTATCAACCTGATTGCATCTCCCATTCTCACATCGTTCCGTGAACAGAGCGGTTACGTTTTCGGATACACCATCCGTCCTTAACGGTAGATTGATCGAGATATCATCACTTGGCATAAAATTCATTGAATCCTGGCCTCTTTGCAAGGAAAATGACTACGCAGGCCTCCGCGGTTTCGATTAAACTCAAACATTTTCGGGTTCTTCGGGCGTTTCAGGAGTTCCGTGCGCTGCCGTTTCGCACCCAGCCACGTAATTAATTTTGGAGAGACAAATCCATCGCCTAGGAAAATAAGTACCTCTCTTGGCTGATACATTAGGCGATCGAAATCGCTAAGAATATCATTAACGTCAACTGGGGAAGTGGCTACCCGCATTCCTTGTTGTTCGAAGGTTTTAAAAAATAGTTTTGACTCTAAACCAACTAATTATATTGTTATGCCTGAATAAAACTCTGTTAAGAGCCCGGGGGCAGGAGGAGAGGGGAGCACCCGGCCTCATCTGACCCAAGTAAAATAAAAAAGTAGGGATGAGTCGATTCCGCTTTTTTTCGATTCCGGTTCCAATTCTTCCAAATCGCTTCCCGATTCCGATTCCATCGATTCCTATTCCTAATAACTGGTGGCATATTGATATACCAGTAGCATACGACTATTATTTAAATTCAAGTATTGGCTAAAATAAAAAAAACTAAGACAATTAAGTCGCTCGAAAAGTATATTTATTAACAAATAGAAAATATATCCTCTGTATATTGAGGTAATTAAAAAGGACAAATTGATAGCCCATACTCAAAATTACTGAGACAAATATGATGTCATAAATGAAATTTGATTTGAATATTTATCCATCTGGAATCGATGGAATCGGAATCGACTTTAGGCGATCGATTCTCGATACCGATTCAAATCCTGAGAATCCGAGGAATCGAGAAGCGACTTTTGGATTCGACTCATGCTTGTAAAAAAGCAAGCCAAGTCAAGCAAGCCAAGGTATGATTTTTTTTCGATAACTACACAGGTATCACCTCCTATATGAACGAAGCTACATTTTCTTAATTTTACTGCGGGAATAACATAAAGTTATGCCGCGTCCTTGCCGCTTCTTAGGTCTTTCCCCCAACCGCCAGAGACCTCATCTTGCCTCTACTGCTCATTTCCTACACTCAACCGGTTCCCCCATACTCGAAAAATTTTTCTCGCTCACTTCCACCCCTCCATTCCACCCTCCCTCCCGCCAACTCCCACCCCCAATCCCGCTCTATCTCCCCGCGAGCACTCGTGTGAGTGAGATGGCTCAAAAAACATCCCCTCTCGTCTGGTAGAGAAGGAGGAGGGGGTTGTGGTAGGAGGTGGAGAGATAGAGAGGCTGGTGCTTTCATTCTGTACAAGGTGGACGGCGGTGTTGGGGACGGTGGTTGGCGGGAGACGAGGCGGTAGACGCCGGTGTGGTGTACTCGCGACCCTCCGGAAAAAATTCCACCTCCCCGCAGCCGCACTCATTGGTTAGGATGAGCCTCTTCTTTCCTCGTGTATGTGTGTCTCCTTGCTTGCCTTGCCACAGCCGCTTGACCTTCTGGCCTTCTGCCTCTTGGGTGTAATACCCTCTCTCTCTCTCCCACCTTTCCCCTTTCACTCTCTTTCTCCCTCGGCCACCCTCCCCATTATTTATTCCTCGGTATCTCTCTCTCCCGGCGTGCCACTCTCCGCAAAGCTTTTGCAATCTCTCTTGGTTTCCTCAATCCTCCCCGTTGGAGCCTAGGAGCCCATGAAGTCGGGAGTAGTTTTCCGATCACGTGTCCCCTTGAGTAAGCGTAATATTCTCTCTTGCCATTATGAAATTATCTTGTCTTGATTGTTATCGTGGAACATTTGGGTGAGAAACTGTAAGGGTATTTCCTGGATCGAAGGGAATCGACTCAAAAATTGGAAATTTGGTCAGACCGCATCCGATTTTTCGGGTTGGTCCAGCTATGTGTTTTAGCGTTATCCGCCGATGGTCAATGTGAGGCTCTATGAATGAATGAATAATTTATTAATTGTCCTGGGGATATACCCCTTAAGAACAAAAGCAATTTACATTTTTTTGAGCAACATAAGGAGCAAAATCAACAATTTGGACAGTAACATAATGAAAAAATTAAGTATGAATTAATACCATTTTACAATGCTGAATGCAAAGTTTTTTGGAAATCATATCATGTAACAAATTCATCTGCATACATTTCTGGATTTACATTAATTACAACAATATGCAAAATAATAACAACATTTAGTGGTCAGAAAGTAACATATTATAATATTTCATCTTAAAACTAGCAACAGGAGAACAATTTTTTATGTTTTTGGGCAGGGTGTTCCAGAGATGACACACCGTGACCAAGAAAGAATTTTGGAACTTCGTTGTGCGGTGACTAGGAAAGTAAAGATACTCAGAATCACATCTAGTGCACATATCCCTAGTGGAAGGTTTCACGGAAAACATGTCGAATAAATATTCAGGGGATTATTCTTGAAATAAGCAATACAAGTAGAATCGCTCTACTATGCGCCGCTCAATGCAATCAATCACATTTCGTGTTCATGAATAACATTTTCCCTCTGCTTCCCACTACATAGGCAACAGGATTATTACTAGGAAATTATTAGGATTTAAAGGCAACGATATCGATAAAAAAACTCCAGTTTGCACAAAATGCCGACGTGTTGTTATTTCACAGCAACGTAGAATTTAATCCTATGGGCGCTACTCCGTCTGTTATTGAAGCGGGAAAAGCTGGTCTTCTTCCCAAATGACCAAATCTTACAAATCCCAATTTCGCCACCATGATGCAGCATCATGCTCCGCATCCAGCTCATTTCGCATTTCCCAAACGGATGTACGGTTGGAGCGTGAATAAGGAGGTCGTTTTAGGGGTTAAAGTGAGCTGTGGAGTTATCGAAAAAGATAACTGGAGAACGAGAGGCGGGGAGATGGACGTGACTCGAGCTAATGATTGTGAAGAGCGGAGGCGTGAAATCTTCCGCGAAAACGTGGGCAGACTCACGAGTCACGACTACCTCGTCAGGCCTGAGAGAAGGGAGGAGATTGGTGCACACGAGAGTCAAAAACCGCACGTCCTTGTTATTTGGAATGTGAAGCAATTTGTTGGGTGACCATCGGTGGGAGGGAGCTGATATGTGACCAATTAAATTTGACGGATGGATTTATCGCCGTGCTTGGACAATTTTATTGACTAGATTTGAGATATAACGAGAAACTTGCTCATTTATTGGGCAACCTATTATATACAGGTTTTATTAATCCCTAACTGGATTGTCAGATTTTAGTACGACCGTACTTCGGTTTAAAACCAGTCCTTAGATCACAGAATTAATCCTGATGCGTTTATATGAATGGAAATCTTTATGTTCCTCATGAAGACGTATTCTTTTATAATTATTTTTGCGTATTTTGAAGACTGAATAGTCGGCCTATTAAATTGAGGAGAAAGCTGTGGCTCTATATAGTGTCAATTTGCCGAGCAACTTGTTTAGTTTGATATTTGGTTTATTTAACTCTGGCTGATTAAAAAAAATAAATCTTGTCTTTATCAAATTATATCTATAGTAGAAAGGGATATTATAATTTTAAATTTAATTAAGGGTTATTGCTCTGTTGCCGCAAGGAGCTTGGTATACCGTGCGCTGAGAGTGATACACGTTTTAGAATTACTGGTTAATTTAGCGGCATTTTTTTCGGTCACAATTGGTATTTTTTTACGCCTTGATAAAAAGCTATATAATCGGAAATTCAATTTTTTTAAAACCTCATCTTATGTGTCCAAAATTGGCGTTGATTCGACCGCAGATGAAGGTGCGATATGACTTCACCGCCGTGGTTTTTATGCGAAAGTTGATAGGCATTCAGGTGAGGTCATATCATCATAGTGGGGGATTGTTGGATCTTTAAATTGAAAAATTCGATGCGGGTTTAACAAAAAAACAGTTAGGTGAGGGATAAGGAAGTTTAGGCAAGCTGTAATGTAATGCCGGGTACTATGAGGACTAAGAGTACCTTTTTATATAATGGTGGCGGGATGCGTTCTCATGCGCTCGAATCACTTAAGTCTCACGGGATTCCAACTTAATAATCGGCTCGTTCATTTATTTCTCCCATTCAATATTGCTGACGCGGTCAATCAGGGGATAAAATGCAAATGCCCCTGGGTTTTTTTTCAAAAAAATCCCAAAAAAACCTGCTCGGCCAGCGGAGATGGGAAAAAAATTCGGATTCCCTCCTTAGCGTACTTGCGCTAGTGGCTCGGTCGTATCCCCGAGATTGAATTTCAAATCCTTTTCCTCGGGAGTTGTTCTTACCCGCTCGGCTCGGCTTCCGTCTTATCCAGCGGGGAGTATCCAGCGAGGATTTCAATAATACTTTGGTCGCTCTGCAGCAATGGATAGGTACGGTATGTTTGTGTGTGTGTACGTGTATACTACACATACACACTGGGTCCTCTCCGTGCCATTTGTGTAAGCAAACGGTCCCCAGCTTTCTCGTAAACATGGTGGAGGTTTTTTTTCTTCTATTTCCCTTCGCTACCCCCTCCTGAACCCACCCCTCTCCTCGAGTCTAGACCCGCATACCACGCAAACGCCTGACGTAGAAATTCGGTGTGTGTGCATGAAGGAGGAAATGCACTCGGAGGTACATGGCAGAATGGAAGTGGAGAGTAGTATTTGGAGTGGATCCGGGAGGATTAAGTGAACGCACGTCCCTTTTTCGATTTCCGGTCAGAATATTCTGCTGTCCCATCGGGGAATTCGGCGGCAAAAGGAGTCATTCTCCAGGCGGATCTCGAATTTGAGGTGGAGGAGGAGGAAGGAAGGTAGGAAGTAAAAGCGGATGCTATAGGCGCCTCTTGTGTTGTGCTGACGGGGTTGGAGTATAGACGACGTCCGACTGAGCCAAGCCATCCCGGCAGACGGATGGAATGCCTCGGGTACATGGGACGAGTGACAGGTCCCAAACACAGCAGACGATCGACTTTCTGGAATCAAAAAAAGAAAATATCTAATGTTGTGAAGTATCAAATGATGTAGTTGTATCTTTATATCATGAGCTTGTTTGTGGAAGTTCTGACTTCATTATATGTAATACTTCGCACTTTACCTTGAATAATCGTAAGTTGTTTATTATTTGCATAGTACAATTTCCATGTAAAAATTAATGTTTCCACCAACCATTCGTCTTTGCCATTCATACTTTTTATATTTTTATTTTTGTTCACTAACTCGCATCACTAAGTATACTATGTTTTTGTTGTTAAGGGGCATGACCCCGGAACAATCAATAAATATTAAATAAATAAATAACGGACCAAGGTTCTGAGAATTATGCGAACTTCATTATTTTGTTTCCTTTGAATTTTTTAAAATTGATGAATTTGAACCCAAGGAAGGTTAGTTAGTATAGTGGTCAAGAAATGAAATAGAATGTCTCATTTTTTATGTTTTGTCTCGGAAATGACAGCTATTTAGCGTCTTGAAAGACACCTGAATGCTCTGTTTGGATTTAGGTCAATCCGGTGATTGCCAGCGAAGGAAATGATGCGCTTTCCATCCAAAAAGGAGTATCTTATCTCTTACAGTGGATGCATTCGCTGGGGATTATTTGAAAATTTTATGTTAACAAAATTTTATGGTAATATTAATGTTAGTTTTGCACATTAGGTACAAATCACCCCAATAACCATAGCATCCAATTCGATGACTTACTATAGCTTTTTCAGTCATAATACTCGCTGAAAAGAAAGAGTTTTTAACACCGGAAATATCGTACCTATATATATACGAATATATCTGAACTCGAACCGTTCTGAAAATTCGAAGCGAGCTGACTCAGATCGCCTGGTTTTTAAGTCGCATTCAGAGTGAACAACATTGCCCAATTTGAGATATAATTGCGATGTGGTACGGTATCATCAACGTCACTTCACTCGCCATGACCGCACTCTTGTTTCAACTGGTTGCAACACCCGATTTGAATAATAACGGTTATATTTTGTTCCCCTATTGCAAGCAATAGAAATAACGAGGAGCGCCACTGACCCGCTGGTTCAGATCGATCTGAAATCTCAGACTGACTGAGAAAGTGGGCCGAGTCAGGTCGATCCCACTAGCCCGCTGCGTTCACCATTCCGAGCTGATCCGGTCAGATCGATTGGTGAACGTAGTAAATGACTTAGCCGGGAATCCTCTTTTGGCCTGACCTATTAATATCATTGTGATTGCGAATTTATTGCTAAATGCGCAATAGACAATATTAGCTAAGCATTGACGAGCTCGGGTGCAAAGATGTTCACCAAATGGATTGAATTTCACCGTGAAAGATATTAGACTTGACCGGGGTGCGAACGTGGATCTCGCCACTGCGGTAATTGGGAAATTCGGTTTCGAATCCCGGTCAAACCGGATAATTTTTTTCTCGCTTACTCAAATCCGTTTGTTGCACAATTTCCCGTGACTCATATAATTTCTTTCGTCTGTTTTTATTCGTTTCTTTTTGTTACTGTGATAATTTCTAATGTAAGGATGTTTAAAAAACCCCAGGACGTCAGCGTTACTTTGCAGACACCGTGGATCCTGTATTCCCTGCCCCGTTTTTCTTTTATTGTCGCCCTGTCGGACTAGATTAAAGGAGAGGGGTGAGTAGGTGGTAGGTAAAAAGGCGGATAGGGATGGTGGGAAGATGGGAAATTTCGGTCGAGGATAGAGGCGTGGGATCCCTGCAATGAAGAGCGAAGGAACTGGAGAATGGGAAGGGAAATCCAGGGGTGGTGGCGATGTGAGGGGGTTTTGTAAGGGCGTCGAAAAACCGGATGTGAATCAGACGAATCTTGTGTTGCGGGGAAGCGCCAAGATTGGGCGTGCACCGTGGGTAGGGGTGGGTAGTGGGACAGGCGGAGGAGTGTGAAAGGTATCCTGGGTAGAGAAGGAACATTTGAGGCGAAGGGGAGAGGGGACTGAGGTGAGGAATGGGCGGTGCCCCACATATATAGATAGAGAGACTTGAATATACGTGCGTGAAGAACTCCCACATACGTTCCAGGCTTTGCTCAGTGAACGATTTTGGGACATAGGCTTCGCAACCTTCAAATAAGGGCTGAGATGGGTAGAGGGCGGTACCCCACATATGAAGAAAGAAAGTCGTGAACGTATGTGTGTGAATATCTCTCGCATGTGTTCCAGGCTTTGCTCAGCGAACGATTTTGGGACATAGGCTTCGCAACCTTCAAATAAGGGCTGAGATGGGTAGAGGGCGGTACCCCACGTATAGAGAAAGAAAGTCGTGAACGTATGTGTGTGAATATCTCTCGCATGTGTTCCAGGCTTTGCTCATCGAACGATTTTGGGACATAGGCTTCGCAACCTTCAAATAAGGGCTGAGATGGGTAGAGGGCGGTACCCCACATATGAAGAAAGAAAGTCGTGAACGTATGTGTGTGAATATCTCTCGCATGTGTTCCAGGCTTTGCTCAGCGAACGATTTTGGGACATAGGCTTCGCAACCTTCAAATAAGGGCTGAGATGGGTAGAGGGCGGTACCCCACGTATAGAGAAAGAAAGTCGTGAACGTATGTGTGTGAATATCTCTCGCATGTGTTCCAGGCTTTGCTCATCGAACGATTTTGGGACATAGGCTTCGCAACCTTCAAAAAATGGCTGAGATGGGTAGAGGGCGGTACCCCACATATATAGATAGAGAGACGTGAATATACGTGCGTGATGAACTCCCACATACGTTCCAGGCTTTGCTCAGCGAACGATTTTGGGACACTGGTCGCGGAACTTTCATAAACGGCTGGGGTGGAGAAAAGTGCGGAACGTATAGAGAAACTATATATATATATATGTTTGTCAATAACTCTCGCATGTGTTCCTGGCGTTGCTCAGTGAACGGTTTTGGGACATAATGCTCGCGGCGTATTCGAGGTGTGGCCTAACCAGAGCGAAGTAGCATCTCTCTTTTATGTTTTCATCCGCGTGTGATGCGGTGGGCGGGGTAAGGGATGAGATGTGCTGAAGGAAAAGAAAGACTTGTCAATGAAGAGAAGAGAGAGGGAGAGGAAGGTTTAAATGTACCGGATAGGTTTGCTGGGAGTGGCTCCTCATCGTGCTTGATTCATTATTTTTTGCATCACGAGCTGTGGGTGAATAAAAACGTATTTCGTGACGGGCGGTTAGAAGGGGGGAGGTTTTCCCTTCTTCCGAGGCGGGTGATGGTGGGTGTTGGGGGACGGAGGGAGGGGGGGGAAGGCCGGGCGAGGGTGGGTTGGGTCCGGGCCGAGGTGACGTAATGCGTGAGAAGCGGGGAATGCGAATTTCTTTCCCTATCGAGTTCATTTTACGCTCATTCTCTTTTACATTCTCCTCTCTCCGTGTTTTCTCCATCATTTCCCCCCGCGCTCTCATCCGAATGGAAAGTTTAAAGTGGCCTTTTTTTTTAAATCTCAACAGCTCCACCTTTATCTTCCTCCTATTATTACGTGTTTACGTCCTCATTGTTGTTTCACCGTGGCGTTTTTTGACGCGAAAATTTACTAAACTGTCATCTTCCGCGTGGATTTTTCTCACGCGAATGGACTGTGGCTGTTTTTTTTTGTGTGTTCGCTCGTGTGGCGTTCTGTCCGTCTCTTGGTTTCTTTTATTTAAGGTTCTTTGGTCGAGGTCTGCGGTAATCGGGGAAAAATGGAAAAAGTACGTTTTTTACTGTTTTTCAGGTGAGGATAATTGAGAGATAATCATGGGGGTACCTTGGCAAGGCTCGAACTCGCGAGCTCTGGATAGCGAGGATTAAACCCGCCGCCAACGACGACGCAAAGTGACAGTACTCCTTAAAATTTCAGGAAAGATCTTACTAGACCATGTAAGGAACGACGCTATAGATGGAGAACGTCTGATCGAAAATTCTGTTGATTGGGTTCGCTGTAAAAAGATGAGTGGAAACACCACTTATATTGGATTGATAACAATGGAACTGAATAGACTTGTCTAAGTCGGACTTGTCTAAGTCGGCAATCAAAGTGTCAAAATTTGACAAATTATGGAGGGCGTCAAAGTATAAAATTAAGTTGGAATGAATGCGTTGTTTGGAGTGTATCGTGGAGGGCTGCTGCAAAGCAATCTTCGGGATGATGACATGATGAAACGAAGCGTAGGAACACACAGAATACGTGAATCATTTATTCAAGGGGCAGCAAGGAGAAAGCATAGACTTCTGACGTAACATCGCCGGACTAAGAACGAAAGGAAGAACTTAGGGACAAACTAGACTTAGCGTAAAAGCACTGACCGCTGGGATAGTAAAGTGGACGGCAGAAGAAGAGGTTACGCTGGCTCGTAGCGGCTGGAAAAGAATATCGGAGACCCTATTTATCTAGCAAACCAATTCTAATCGGTGCTTAATGTAGTTTGAGCGAGATAGTTTCCTAGTCATAATGGAGACCATATTCGAATTATTACGTTGTAATTTTAGCTGCTATAGGACATATGAATTAAATAATGTAATATTAGTAGTGGAATAATGTGCTTTTTCATGACAGAACTTTTAAATAACTTAATAATGAAATGTGCATGTATCTTCAACTTGATTTTGAATAATGTACTGTCGTGACAATGTGAATTGTTTTTAAAAATATTTAAAAATTGAATTTAATTTTAATTTCAAAAATAGATTAAATATACAGATTACGTCCTGTCAATTTTTTGACGAGATCTAGATATTATAAATTATTTTTCTCAGTCAGGTCTCTCAGGAGTGCATAACCCCAATGTAATAGAGCAGGTATTTTTCGTCAAAAATCTCAGGAAGTAATTTGGTGAGGGGCTGACATTTGTATATATGGAGAGATATGATATTTTTCTTTAAAATGAAATCAAATTCATTTATTTATAGGTTAGAGAGAGAATAAGAGATAAAAGAATAATTTTTTGCTCCAGTTTTGGTGCAATGTTGTGTACAAATATCAATGAGCTTAGGCAGCCTCAAAGGTAGACCTGTGTGGAGAGTGCCTTCCATAAATAAATTCTTTGCTGGATTTAAACAAAAATACTTTCAAATGCATATATATTAGTAACAAGGAAGCAACGCGACTTGATATTTCGCTATAACTTCCTTAGCAATCCCGAGTACGGACCACAATGACTTCGCGCGAGTACGCACCTGGGTCCCCATGGACCCAGACTTTTTAAATCGATTTCTAGTCACAATATTTACTACCCTAGTAAGAGATGAATGATTATAGAATGAGGATAATAATTTAGACAAAAAGTAAATATATATTTATCGGAAATGAATGGTGTGAGCGGTAGAGGTAGACCGAGAAAGTTGTGATTTAATATGGTTGAGAAAATTGTTAGGAGGAGGAGTACTAGGAGCCTTAAAAACAGAAGGACGTGTATGAAGCAGTTTATGGGGGTAAATGAGGCAAAAGAGGTTTGCAAGGATAGGTCATTGTGTGGGGGTATGGTAGTGAAACATGGGTATGTCAGGATAGACGTAAGAGTAGACTAAACGCCGTGGGTATAAGTTACCTGAGGAGTGTTTGCGGCAAAAGTAGGATGGATAGGGTCAGGAATGAGTGGGTAATAAATGAATGCGGTTTAGATGCTCCAGTAATGGACTTATATGAAAGGAGAGTGCTTCGTTGGTTTGGCCATGTTGAGAGAATGGATGAGAGTCGAATAACGAAACGGATATAGATATGAGTGAAGTGAATGGTGCGAGAGATAAAGGTAGGCCGAGAAGGTTGTGGTTGAATGTGGTTGAGAAAATTCTTAGGAGGAATATTGGGAGTTTTAAAAACACGAGGGCGTGTATGAAGCAGTGTATGGAGGTAAATGAGGCAAAAGAGGTTTGCAAGGATAGGTCAGTATGGAGGAAATAATTGAAGCAGAGTTAGGTGTAGAAATAAGCATTTATGAGTGAAACTTTGTGTCTCTGCCTACCCGGGAAGGGAACGGCCTGATTAGTATGTATGTATGTGTTTCTCGAGTCTCCGGAGACTTAAGGTCTGTACTCCCGAGTGTTGAACGCGGAGGAGTCTTGAACTCGAGTCCACCTCCTCCTGAAAGAAAAATACCCCAAGATTTCGCCGTGCTTGGGATATTATGGCGTTTGTGCGTGTGTACATTTTTTTCTTGATTACGCAAAGCAGCGTTCTCGACCGCGCACCACGCACATTCTTAACGCTCCGCCTCGTTAGCGGCTTATCCCACCCGTCCCTCAACCCCTTCTTGTCCCCTCTCCTCACTTCAATTCCTCCTCCGTACAGTGGTGGGCCCGCTCGTGCGGTTGATTTAGTGAGGCGTTAAAATGCCCACTTCATGACACCTTCGGTCTCATTAGGGACGATGACAATGAGATATGATGAAAGAATGGAAGGAAACCTACCTCCCCATCTTTTTCCCCCATGGGTTTCTCCCTCCCCTCTCCGTCTCCCACGGCAACCGTTTCCTCCTCCTCCACCTAGCCACCAACACCGCCTCCTCCTCCTCCTCCAACCCGTCCCCCCCCCTCTGCGTCGCCCACTCTTTCTCCAATCGGATTGCGACCGCCATTGCATCGGGGGGTTTGGTTCCCTGCTCCCTCCGCTGTGAGCCGGAGTAGCGGCCGACTGATGAGCCTGTTTCCGCGGCCGCGTAAGGACTTGGCTCCGGCCCTAACGAGGAGAAGAGAAAACCTCTCTCTCTTTCCCCTTCATGCTTGTGAGCCTCTCGTGTGGGTTTTGGCCGGGAGTGATATATGGGAACAACTGCGCGGGAGACTGGGGTATTGTGCGCCCGATGTTGTACTTTGCGTTGCGTTTTTTTTCCCTTACTTTCGCTCATTTTTTTTTAAAGCTAATGGGACGCCATTTGCTCTCGCGAAACGAAGTGCGGCCTTATCATACTTTTGAGTTTATGTCCTTGTTCTGAGTCAGATGTTGTCTGTTGGAAAATAACTCCAATGAGGCTCATTCTATATTAATGTAAATTATCTTTTTTGCGAGATTCCTATATCTACTATCAACACTTTTGCTCCCTTTTGGGGTAGGCGTTGTCAATAAGGCAAAATTCATGGTAATGCAGCCTTTAAACTTAGTCCGCTCTGTTAACCCTTTGAGCGCGGCATGACGTGGTATCACGTCATATTGTCTTTACGCTGGTGCTGATGACGTTATATCACGGCACCCTTGACGTGATATCACGTCATCAGCACCGGCGTAAAGACAACATCGACGTAATATCACGTCATGCCGTACTAAAGGGTTAATTTTCACCGTAAAACCCTTTCCATGCTCACTTCTTTTGTTTTAGTAGCACTCGTACGTTGGTTCGTCCGGGTCTTTCTGTCCGTAAGACTCCTAAAAAAATTTCTTTAAAAAATATCTTCTTCGCATTTATCCAAAATTTATCGGCCAACCCCTTCTTCATACACCATGTCACAAGCGAGTAGCCCGGAGGAATTAGATAAAAATACAATATAGGCATCTTAGCACCTATTTTTTTAAGATATTAGTAAACTACTGCCATAATTGTAGTCAAATTGCGGTCTTTCCTTACACATGGCGCTGCAGTTGGCTCTTAAGACTGGATAAATGTAGCCATTAAAAATATAATCGCTGAATAATTCGCATAAAATATATTTTGGTTTTCAGTAGGCAGTCCGCGTAATCAGCGGGAGCAGGATTTTTCAAATTGAAAAAATAAAAATGTCTAATTTATTATTTGTGTTGACTCACGTAGTCGAGCCAGACCTTAACCCTCAATCACTCTGAGTGACCTAGAGGTAACATATAGAAGGATTTTTTGTCTCTGATTATGTTTATTTGCGTCTATATGCATTTGTGACATAAATGTTACAGTTTAACAACGAATATATCTCTCATTCGTATATTTTAGTCCCTAATTCTCACACGAGTGGGGTAACATGTGAAATGACAGCACATGGTGGACGAAAAAATCAGTGTATAGAGGGTTATGGAATGATGGACTTGCCCCGTTGTTAACCGACTCCTTCATTGGTTGTTGAATCCTAAGATTGGTTGACTGAAGTCCTCCACTCTTCCTTGTCTAATGCTGGTTCCCTTACCTCCTGGTATCTCTTCCTACGTACTTCCATCTTTATTCTATTAACTTATTTGTGGGCTTTCCTATGGGGACTTTTCCATCAATTTCTCCTTCAGTTATATTCCTCACAACCTATTGTGTCTCAGGATGTGTCCAATCCATCTTGTTCTTCTTTTTTCTATTGTATTCTTTATGGTTCTCTCCTTTTCTACTCTTCTATACACTTCATCATTTCTTATTTTGTCCATCCATTTGATCTTCAGCATCCTCCTCCAGCTCCAAGTTTCGAAGGCTTGTAGTCTTTTATGGTCAGCTTTTCCAATGGTCCATGCTTCTGATCCATATAGTGCCACGCTCCACAGGAATGGTTTCAAGTGCTGTTTCCTAGTCATTAAACGGCTATCAAAAAAATTCACCCGCCATGTTTTAAATTTTCAAATGGTTAAGCATGGCATAAGTGCTGGTGAAGGATACTGTCTCTTGGTTGTGGCTTCTTTGAGGTCCTCTTCTCCCTTGGGTTGCCATCTTTGATGGACCGCAAGGGCTTAAGATCTAGTTTCATTGTATCCACGAAAAAATTGCCATGAGAGTTTAGAAGCCTGGATAGCGTAGTGGTCTGCGCATTGGTCAATTGAAATTCAAAAGTGCGCGGTTCGATTCCCGGTCCAGGCCTAATTTTTCTCTTGGCAATTTCTTCAAGGAAATTCAACTGCCATGTTTAAAAATTTCTGACTATCAATTATCAAAATGTTTACAGGGGTCATCTTTCGATGTGGTTCCCTATATCGCCTGCGACGCAATCAGTGCGTTATCCACAGGTGTTCCAGGTCTCCTCGCGAGGTCTAAAAACCCCACACCAGGTCTGCAAGCCTTCGCTAATAGCCTAGTGGGAAGTAGTGGGATAAGGTAAAGGGAAGGGAAGGTTAGCGAACCACAACCCCTGCGAGGCCGACAACATGAGGCGGATTGACGTCAAAAGGACGACAATGGGCCACCGCCTCTCCGCAATGCTCGTATCTGTTGGGTTACCCCAACAGCGTAAGACGAGCCCCAGTCAGTCTCGCTTTTGGGAAAACTTGCCTCACATCTAATGAAAACCGGAGGAGCCCGTTGCCCAAAAAGTGGGGATTAGGTATCCCCCGACTCCCGTTTACGGGTAGATGCCGTGCGGTCTGCCGCAGTACGTCATCAAATCAGGGACCACCGGACCCATGGAGGGTCAATTCGGACCAATTCTGGTCGAAGCGTGGGTAGTTCCATCATCTCAATAATCCTCGTCCACCCATTGCGTTATCCACAGCGCTCGTCCGTCCATTCTTTCCCTCGATACGCGCCGTGTCTATAGTTCTGCATTGTCGGCGGGAGGTTGGGAGGAAGGGGGGCGGCCGCTTCTGGCGGAGGAGGTGGGTGGCGTTAGGCGGGTGATGCGAGCGTGGGGCCCCGCGTGGGAAGCTCCCTCTCGCCTCGGCTAACGAAGTCTTTTCCCCGGCTGTGTGCATTGCGGGGGGGGGGGGGGAAGGGAGCGGTGCGGGAAAGGAGGGGAATCTCTTTTCTTCTCCTCTCTTTCTATTTCCCTTTCCTCCCACCCTCCTCACTCTCTCACGCACACATGCTGTCTCAATTATGCGCGCCTCAAACCAACGCCTCCCACTCCTCTCCTCTTCCCTTCACTTCCCTCTCTCACCCCCTTTCTCCCGCCCCTTACCTTTCCTTTTCTTCCTCCCTATCTCTCCCACCCGCCCAACTTTCTTCCCTTCCCCTAGAGCAGCTCTATAAGGATCCTTTGGAACCATTGAGTGCTGTGATGCCCGCGTTATTTTGCGATGATGTGCATTTTTTATAGATTTTAGGAGGAAGGATTGGCTGACAAGCTGTAATGTGCAGCTTAGCAGGACCAAAAATGGGCCTATTATTAATTTTAATGAGTGTTTTTAAACCTTCTTTCATATTTTATATATTTCATGACATTTGAAAAGGGTTTCTAATGACTGTATTATAAAAATTCCTTAGTTATTTCGATGTGAGTATCCCTATTTATATTTGTATTTATAATTTGTAAACATTGTCAAATTGAATGTAAGCAATAAAATCTTAATGATGCATTAAAGTAATAAAAAAATATGGTGAAGTGGATTTGGTGATTGGTTTTTTTTTGGGTTGATTGTAGAGCTGTGCGAATGCTTCGATATCGATTCGAATCGACTCGAATCAGGCTAAATCGATTCGATTCGCCTGCGAATCGGGATGCTTCGTAACCGAATGATTCGAAATATTCGAATCTGATAGATTCGTCTTCGAATCGTTGCATGCATTCAAACATGGCGCTCATTCCAAAAATGGTGCGCCGTCCGTTTAGACGATGTTTTCCTCACGCGAAACCAATAATTTAAACGACCACATGTTATTCTCTGCTATTCATTGTGCCACTATAGATGTATAAGCTAATTTAAGGCCATGAAATATTGTGAAAATCTTTATTACTTTAACTGCGCTTAAGATTTTGCATTTTATTTAGATTCGAATTCGATTCGCTAGCGAATTTTTTAGGGTGATTCCATTCGCTACCAAAATTAAAAAAAAATTTCGTTCTGATTCAATTCGAAATATCTCTTGGGAGATTCGATTCGGTTCGATTCGGTTCGATTCGAAATGAAAATCCCTGATTCGCACAGCACTAGTTGATTGTATACTATTGCTATGCGAATCAGGGATTTTCATTTCGAATCTAACCGAATCGGATCTCCCAAAAAAAAAAAAATTCGAATCCCATTTAGACGAATTTTTTATTTATTTTGGTAGCTAGTCAAATCACTAAACAAAATAAGGTTGCGAATCAAATTCGTAACTAAATAAAATGAAAAAGGTTAAGCAGAGTGAAATGAATAAATATTTTCACAATATTTCAGGGTGTTACTTAAGCTTATACATCTACAGTAGCTCAAAGCAGTTGTCTTTTTCCCATGAACGCCTTCTTAGCTTGGGCTACTCTCTGCTTGATGTCCGTTGTACTTCTTCCGTCTCACGTGGTGGTGCTTCCGAGAGAGGTGAAGGAATCAACTTGCTCTAATTTCTCTCCTCTTAGGGTGACTTCTGCCTTCCGCATACTAGGATTCTAGCCTTCGTCTTATTAATTTTCATGTTGTTTAAGACAACCCTTATAAATTTAAAATAATCGTGACCTCACGGAGGAGATCCTAGACACCCACTTCGTTAATCGATTAAAGAAGAGTACCCCCCCTTAAACGTCCTACACAGTACCTGAGTGTCTCAAGATTTAGACTGCGATGCTTTGAGTCGCGCTCCATCATATGTGTCCGCGTCTACGCTCCTCGGACGAGCTCACTCTTGCTGTCACTT
The DNA here is from genome assembly GCA_963169105.1 of Ceriagrion tenellum. NCBI lineage: Eukaryota > Metazoa > Arthropoda > Insecta > Odonata > Coenagrionidae > Ceriagrion > Ceriagrion tenellum. Next base: position 71,321,156 of record OY720642.1, on the reverse strand, counting down.
CCATGGAGGGCCCTTGAGGGCTCTCTTCCCTCCACCCAGATAAATCCTACTTCGTCTTCCCACAGTTCCCCTCTTCCAACACTCCCTCTTCCTCCGCAGATTCTCCCATGCAGCGCCACAAAAGCCTCCTTTATTCTATTTCTTTACGTCATGGTTCCTCACCCGCTTTCTTTACCCTATCCTCTCAACGTCTCTCAGTTCCACTCCAGCGTATCAGTCTCCCCAGGCCTCCGTGATTGGCGGTGTGAAGTCTTCGCTCGCTGGTCCTAGGGTCTTGAGTTCGCGTCCCGAATAGGTGGTTTTGATGCCACGAAGAACCTGGATATTTGCGCAAATTTTTGAATGGAAGGAAGGAACTTACACGTCTAATTTATCTCTCAGGAAAGACGCCATTATTTTTATCCTCCTTTTTTTCAGTATTTTACCGTTTAAGGTAGGTTTTGTTGAATGTCAGAGGATCTCCTCCCGGTTTCTACACTTTCAGGGGCCTATCTCGCTCTAGTTCATCCTATTTTACCTCAACATACTGTCTACCCTCCTTCATCCCGTCCATGAAACCTATTCTCTTTCTTCCTTTCCCCGCTTGCCCAACATCCTTCCCTTTATCACACTCTTGAGCAACCCATTGCCCCTTATTACTTCGTCCAGCCACCTACTCTGTCGATCTCGAATTTCATTACGAAGTTTCCATTCTTCTGTCACCATCTCTAGCGCTTCCTCGTTAGTCTTCCTATCCCGCCTTCGGTTCTATTATTTAAAAGCCGTGATAATTATCTCATGCACATCACTCACTAATTTTATCGCTTGGTAAAACCGATTCAGGAATCTATAGTCGTCACATATGGTCCGCAGGCGATATTATTAGAGTGGAAATTATCTAGTGATGGTGGAGCCTGCGACACTTATAAGAAATCGTAGAAGCGGTTCCTATTTTTGCATGTGATATTTATCTTGAGTTGGAATCGTTCTTATGAGGCCGTGCGATATTGCATTATGCAGTGCATCGTGTGCGAGAACTAGTTATTCATAACACAGAGCAATGCAAGGCCGTGCAAAAATGACGGAGAGATAGATATTGAGCTCCTAGGGTTCCGAGACCAGCCTTAGTATTTCATTGTAAGAGTCTCCCACAAGTGCACATTAATGCGAATTGATAAAGATTTTATGGTACAATTAAGTGATACTTTAATTTGTGTGACTTGCAGGATTAGTATGTGTCAGTTTTGGGTCGGCACATGTTCCTGAACGTTTGGGTCGAAGAAAAACCTCATTTACGTGTCGAACTTCGATTCGATATGCTCTAACTCGGTACTTCATAATGAAAAAGTAACTGTACACCATTTGCTTAACCCGCATTCAAAAATACCTCAATGTTATCCCAGTTTCAGTCTCTTAAATTTTATATCTGTTCCAGTTTAAGGGATTCGGAATACTTTGATTTCAACAGATTCGGGCGAGATATCGTGGAAGTTCGTCATATTATAACAGAAACAAGTATTGCACTTTTCCACAATATTTAATGAGTGCGACGCGTTTCAGCCCACAGAGCCATCATCAGGTACAGGTCTTGTACCTGAAGATTGCTCTGTGAGCTGATGGCTATTTCCAACACCTATGAAGAGCTGAAACGCGTCGTACTCATTAAAATATCCTGTGGAAAAGGTCTATTGTTGTTTATGTTATAATGTGAATCGTAATATAGTAACCCTCGCTGTAAGTTTACTGAATCGTTAAGTAAAATACAGTCCGAATATCCGCTTCGTATAAAAGTGTAGCGAGCCAAGACAAGGCATTGTACAGAAGTCAGCGCTCTCTCAGGTTGAATATCTTTACCCGTTCATCGTACCGTTGAAATCAAGCGAACTATCGCGTTTTCAATTCACGTCCCATTGCTCGTGGCGGGATTGATTCGTGTGAGACTCATCAATCGCCACCAACTTCGTTTACAGCTGCTCCTCGGCCCGTTGCCCTTATATATTCCGCACGAAATCTGAAGGAACGTACTCCGATCGCAATTCACGATGTGTCCTTCAGGACTCATCAGAAAACAGGTTTCGAACCTCGACCTTTACACCCTCCTCTTTGTTTTCGAATGAGGTTCGGAATGAGGTCGTTCGCCACAGAACGGCATGAAATGACTCATTTTTCGGACAAGCGATTAATTAATGGCGATATACGCACCAAAATAAACTCCATCCCCCTCCATCACACGCCTTAATCCCTCAATAATGCCACCGAACCAACCCCCAATCCGAGATAATATTCTCCCCACACGGTGGATGCAATAATGGGCCTCAAACAAACGGAACTCGCGCAATTAAGTCGGATTAATGGCCGGCGCGATTATTAAACCACGTGTGTGCCCCAACCATCGGGTCCCCGATCCGACAATTAAAACTACTGGACCGGAAAGAATCACATAATTACGCACATGAGCTCACCCACTAAACCAAGGGACTTTCCCACATCGTCGAATAACAATGGGTTCCTCAAAATGAGAAATAAAAGAAGCTATCTCAAGAAAACACACACAAACACCCACTGTCCTCACAAAGGCTTCGCTTTGAAGACCGGATGGAGAGCCTTAAGGAAAGAAATTGGATGGGGGAGTTGTGGCTGACCCTCGTCCACCATTCCCGAGTACTGCAACGCCGTAATATTTCCTGTCCTTCAACTGCTGGCCGCTGAGCTTAAGTTAGTTTGAGCGGAATATAATATCACCTTGATATCAATGAAAGTGGTCTCATTTTTGAGAAGAATATCACACCCTCCCAAGGATACTGTCAATCAAATTATGTCAGGAGTCCTCGTAGACTTCATACAAAATAATTAGTGTTGTACTAACTTGATTAACTGTAGTAACTTGAAAGAAAAATTTCACTCGACATCTTAGGCCAAAGGGCTGGTCAGCGTTGATTTCTCGCTCAAAGCAGAGTGAGCGAGATAGTTCCCTTGCCATAATGGAGACCACATTAAATTTATGCGTTGTAATTTCCGCCCCTTGGTGAATTATTTTCCGAGATTTTTGACGAAAAATTCCAGCCAATTAATGTGTGAAATGGTACGTGGATGCCTTCCAGAGAAACCTTATTTAAAAAATGGGAATTTTCAACTCCTAGATCTCGTCAAAAACTCAGTTGTGTGTTGTTTGTATGTTTTCTCGAATATTTTTGGAAATAAATCACATTGTAACCGCAGTCTTTTTTTCAGATTCGCGAAAAACCTTCCTTTGAGATGAATTTGAACGTACCCTGTGACAAAATGAATCAAATTGATGACTATTGTGGATTTTTTTATTTAATTACTTTGAATTTCAGTCGTGTAGTAAAGTATGTAATACCACTGTAACCGGCCGATTTTTGAGGACTGATTTTTCCCCCGCAAGCACTTTAAATTTAAGCTCCATTCAGGGGTCACCACCTCAAGCGGCCATTATTTCCTGTGTCCTGTGCTGGCCGCCTGATACAGGTTTTACTGTACGCAGTGAAACCTGAACAGGCAACCACCTCCCTTGAACGGTCACCTCTGTGGTGGCCGATTTTTCGGTAATGACTTTCCCATGTAGCCAATGTAAATTTTACCTCCATTAAGAGGACATGTCCTCAAGCGGCTAATATTTCATGGGTCCGATGGTGACCGCTTAATATAGGCTTCACCGTATTCTCTATTCTCAGGTAGGTAATAGGGGTAGAGTGAGTGGGAACAAGTGTTTAGCGAGGAAGCAGGGCTGATGCGGGTAATCCCGAAAAGAACGGTACATCTCTAGTATGGACTGCGAATGTTTTTATAATTTTACATTTCTGTTGTTCATAATCTTTGCTCATTTGCTTTTCTAGTTGTCCAGTTTTCACTGTGATATATTCCTAAAGGAATTGGCATTGTAGGGATCGAGTAGGTGTGGTGGCTAGAGCACTGGCTAACCATACAGGCGGCCAGGGTTCAAATCCCTGCAGAGGACGATGTTTTTCAGAGGGAACCCGATCCCTACTTGAGTGAGGTCTATTATCTTCATATCTTGAGTTAGGTCCTGAGTCTTGTGGAGGGCACTTCAAGTACAGTACTCCGTCTGTCGGATGAGACGTTAAGCCGTGGTCCCCTTGGCGCCTTTCGTTAAGAGCAGGCTAATGCTGACGCCGGGTTTCTATCCACCCTTCCTCCCTTACCTATTCCCTATGGCGCAAATGAGCTTAGCTGTCGGTCGCCTCCCCAAAAAAATCCAATTCTCATTGCTTTTTGAAAAATTTAGTTCAGTATTTTTCTTACCTTACATCTACATCTACGTCATACCCTGCAAGCCACCCAAAGGGTGTGTGGCAGGGGGTGCTTCCACACCAGGGATGCATGGATGATACGGTAGAACAGCGAATTTACATTGAAACCCGCGTACCACACATGCAAAGCGCCAATTAATAATCTAATAACCAAGAAACGTTCTATCGTCAATCGTTCCAACATGCAAGGGATACACAGACTACTACTATATATTCAAAGTATCATCTACATGTAATATTCATGCTGGGTGTGAGAAATACTTGAGTCCGATTGTTTTTTAACGCCCGCTAACGAGCAATGATGCTTAAATCGGAGGGGGCGGTGACCTTTGTAACAGGAGACGCTAAACTGTCTCTCTCGCTCTCGGTTATAAAACAAGACGCCGAAGGAGAAGTTGTCGGTGTGGTGGAATTCATGAAAAAAAGAAAAAGAAAAAAAAAGGAACACGCCAATCGAACCGATTGCGGTTGAGTTCCATTTTCAGTTCATCTTTTCTCTCTCTTGGCTCTCGTTATTTTTTTAAATTTTTTTTTAAATTCCCTGTCGTTCCTGTCTCTGGCTCGCCAAAGCTCCTGTTTTAATAGCTTCCTCTCATGAGAAGTCTTGTTCGGTTTCTTTTTTCCCTTTTCTCTACCCCCCCCCCCACCCTCTTCCTCCCTGTTATTTCCTTTCCAACGATTTTTTGTTTATATCGCCTAATTAAGTCGAACGTTTCTCCTCCGTATCTTGGAAGGAAAGGGAATGGGAGGTCTCGGAGGGGAAGGATGTCGAGGAGGGGGGGGGAAGCGATCGTGGGTGGGGAGGCTTGAAAGGGGGCGGGGGGAAGGGTTGGTGGGGAGGAGGAGGAAGTATGTGAGAAATGAATCAACAATGGAAGGAGTTGATATTTCAAGGACAATGTTCTATGGGACATAAGATCACATATGAAAGACAGCATGGTACCATACATAAGGAAGTAAATTTTTATATATTACAAAAATAAAAATTAGGAAAACTATATAAGCAACCTTTCTACATCTTCACCTACATACTACCCTGCGAGTTGCATCATGAGCGTGTGGCAGGGGTCGTTATGACACCAGCCGTGTAAAGATGTAAGGATTGGATTGGATTTTTGGGGAGGCGACCGACAGCTAAGGTCATTTGCGCCATAGGGGATAGGTAAGGAAGGAAGGATGGATAGAAACCCGGCGTTGGCATTAGCCTGCTCTTGACGAAAGGCGCCAAGGGGACCATGGTTTAACGTCTCATCCGACCGACGGAGTACTGTACTTAAAAGGCCTCCACAAGACACTCAAGTGGGGATCAGGTTTCCGCTGCAAATTGCAGCAATTTGAACCCAGGTCGGCCGTATGGTTATCCAGTACTCTAGCCTCCACACCAACCCGATCCCCAAGATGTAAGGGATATGTATTTGGGAGGAGAAATTGTAACGTGAATTATGGGAGTGCATTTAGTTTACCTCAATTTCTATAGTGGTCGCAGTATGGGATATTTAGAGAGAATGCTGTTGCCAAACTTCCATAATTTGGCCAAAGTGCCCACCCGTAGACAACCATTTCCAACATCGCGTTAAGTGAAATAAAGTAACTTCAAGGAATAATACCTTCATGCCGGAAGATTCCATGAAGTGTAGGTGGTATACTACATACATGACGCAACAGATTTAACGAACAAAATAGTAGAATACAAAGAAAAGCTGCGCGCTTCGTTAAAAGCTGCTACGAGCGAACTTAATGTGTTTCACAACTTTCCGAGTGGTGACAGAGGTGGTTCGGAGGTAAAATGGTGACCTTTATTACGGAAGTGTATTTACTGAAGCTCAGTTTTTATTGTGGTCGCTTATTTTGCGCGGAAAGAACGATTTTTTTTACCTCTCTGTTCGGCAATGTATCTCTCTTACTTTATCGCTTCTGTCATGAGATGTTAGTGAGGTATCATGATTATATTCTATGTGTCGCTCTGACACCAGTTCTGAATGTCTGAAGAAAGCTAAGCCTAGCGCTTAGTCTCCGAGTCTCTAGGGGCTCCCACCTTAATCCCTATTAAAGTCATGAAACACTGTATGTTCGCAGTTAGAAGTTCAGTCATATAAAAGTAATTAATTGCGCCGTTATTAATGTAATATTAAATTTATACTTGCTACAGATGCTGAAATTAAAACATCTAATTAAAGTATCTTCTCCATACTGATAAGGGAAATATCTCGTTGAAACTACCTTTATAATGACGATGATCATTATGGAAATGTCCCACCATACCAGTCTTGGTGTTATATCCGATATCAAGAGGAATTGGCCGTTTCACTTTTGGATTTTTTAGAGATTGGGGGATGTTGCAGTACGTCTCTTGCTCATCCGTGCTCGACGGCACGTTCTCCTGAGGTTTTCCTTGAGGAAAGTCTACCTCTGGCGGTTGGGCGGCGTCAATGACCATAATGCGTGGTCATAACCTTTGTCCCATCTCACTCCCCTTTACCACCAACCTCCCCAACCATTACCATTTTCGTGGCGGCGGAGAAAAACATCAGTTGTAAGTGATGATTTGAATACGCCGAACAGGTTCCGCCTGGCAGATCATGGGGATTGAGGGGTCTAGTATACCGGGAGAGGGAGGAGAGATTTCCAGCATGTTGCAGGAAGTATTTTAATTACAACAATGCGAAAGAGTGCAGTAGGGAGAGGAAATAAGAATCTCGAAAATCATTCTCTAATGCCTAGTAACCTTGAATAGATACTTCAAATGTATACCATTGACTATCAATTTTAAACACCATGTGAAAGACCACAGTGGGTGTTATAATCCGAAAAACAGAGAAACGTTATCAGGCAATGTAAATTGAATAATCCTACCGTTTATGTATATTTTTTCAAGATTCTTGATTTGTGGTCAGTTAATATATCTCTCAATGCCGATGTTCCGTCAAATTTCAGTCATCGTTGATATCAGTAAAATTGAGACATCAGAGTACATGTCGACTCTTAAGCAGGAAAGAAATTAATTGAACCACTTCCTCTGTGATGTATTGCCGTCGTCTATCAAAGGCTGTGTTATGAAGTACATATTCCAGTGTAGGAAAGAAAAAGAAGAGTTTTGGACCACAAGTGCTGCTGAAATTATAACGTATAATAATTTAAATATGGTCTCTGTACTTACATACTTGTACTTATTAGTAAAATGTATAGATAAAGGCTGTAGTAATGTGTATAGATAACTATAATGCTAAGTATAAAATGAAGGGACGAAATATTAAGTATTGAATTGTAAATTCCTTTGTCAAATTGTCATTAGTTCAGATTAGTTCCGTTAAATCTGTTGGCATTTTCAAGGCATTGAAATCAGTAACATCGGAGATTCAAACAATGCATATACATTGAAGAAGAAATATAATATACGTTAGTTTATGCTTCATTTCTTTACTACTTAGAGCTGACATCTACTTTTGATGGCTTAGTTTGACTGATTTCAATGCCCTAAAGATGGCAACAAGTTTGAAGAAACGTCAGCATTGAGAAGTATGTTTATTGACTACATCTCAAGAATCTTGCCGCCATAGGGTGAGTAATTTTAGCCTGATATGACGAGGTGTGGTGGAAGAAGAGCTTATCGAATTTTTCTACAAAACCTTGGCAACGGAGAAGAACATTCGCAAGTGACGATTTGAATATGCCGAACAGGTTCCGCCTGGCAGATCAAGGAGGGTTGAGGGGGGTGGTAAACCATGGGGGGAGAGAGTTCCAGCGTGTTGCAGGAAGTGTTTTAATAATAACAAAACGAAAGAGCGCGGGAGAGGGGAAAAATAATCAGTGGTACGCATCCAATTAGCGAGTCGTTTCGGACGTCTAAATAAGGGCTGCATAAGATTTCTCGACTTTTTGAAACAAAAGAACAAGGAAAACCCAGGAATCTTATTTTGTTTTCCTTTTTTAATATGATATACATTTTATTTCTGCTTTATTTTCAGGGCCGAAACTTCTGTCTTCGCGTGTTTCGGAACGTGATTATCATTTTTTCCTCGGCGGCGACTCAGTGCTTCCCTTTAGCGGCGATAATTACTCTACTTGGCGATAATTAGAATGCATGTATAATACTTTTTTTAAATTTCATTTTCGCCGCCGCGATGAAGATAATTTTGTGTAGGTATTTTTGGACTCGGTGGAATTCGTCCGAAAAATAATAAATCGATGAAAATTTGCAAGGCTGCTCACCCCTGCGTGTATTATATATATATATATATATAAAATATATGTGTGTATATATATATATATATATATATATATTTATATATATATATATATATATATATATATATATATATATATATATATATATATATATATATATATATATATATATATATATATAATGTGTGTGTGTTTATGTATTTTTTACGTAGACTGGGGAAACGAAAAAAAAATTCGGTGGTGGTCATAGCTCGCGCGCACTCTTATTTTTATGTTTTTTTGTTCATAATTAAGCCGTCTCTCCAATTAAAGTATGTTTTAGGGCCTTTTTTATATAGTTTTTTTTTTCGAGCGATGATTTCTATTTCCCAACTCTTCCAATTAATTTCAAAACGAATGTTTTATGTGGGGGGTGGTTCTCAGTGGGTGTCTGTTGAGTTGGGTGGTTTTGAAATGGCCGTGCGGGTCGGTTTGGGTTATTTTCCTGTGGGGACACGTAGGCACGGAATGAGTTGTCAGAAAAAGGGTGAGTGGGTGGCAGAGGGCAGCTTAACAGGTTGAGCGCCTCCCTCTCCTTCGCTCGGCTTATAAACTTTAGGGGAGGGGGCATTTGCGGGGGAAAGGGTTGTCCCAGGGATATAAATGAAAAAAGGGGGGAAGTGGGGGTGTGGAAAAAATTTATACATGTATAAAAAAAAAAGAACCAACTTCGACTCCACAAATTGTTTTCGACCATTTCGCCGAAAACGCCCGGGAATTGCTTCTCTATCCTTTCCTTTCGTCCCACCTCCCCTTCCTGTGCGATTCCTCCCCTCCCCTTCACACACCCAGGGTTCCACCCTCCCATAGTTTCCGCACACGGCCTCGATTCTCGACTCGTATACCCCTGTTACCACTCCTGGAAGAAAACCTTCCTGCCTTATCGCCAAGACACAAACAGGCGCACAAACACAACTTTGCGATAACGCCTCCTCCTTTTACCTCTCATCTTTTCTTCCTCCTCCTCACATTTCTCTTTCGTTTCTCTTTCATCTTCGCCTTCCTCCTCCCTTCTCCATTCCTCCTATCGTCCGAAAGCGTCCTGTTGCGGACACTTGTCCTTCCACCCCCTCATCGTATCCCTTCATCTCCATCCACTTCTTCATCTCCGCCTCTACTTATTTGCTACCAATTCCCTCCTCTCAACGCGAGAGAAACACTTCTCTGAAGCATGCCTATTAATTCGTAGGATATGACCATAAATGTTGTAACATAAATGATGCAAGACTCATGTTGGTAGGTAGGATTTGTTTTATGAGGTGCTTCGACGGCTACGGTCATTCGCACCTTCCTCTATTTTATATTTTTCTAAAAAATACTTTTATTGAAAAATACATTTTAGCAAGTCTTTATACGATGTTAGTATATATTGGAAAGGAACGTCATAATTTATTAAAAAGCTTAGAGATGTGTAGGAAACTTATAACGGTGTCTATGTGCTTAGGGTTGTCGTCTAAAACCTGTTTGATGTCTTCTGGGATGTTTAGCATTCCTCGTACTGCTCTGTATTTATCACATCCCGTCAAGATGTGCTGTACACTGAGGGATGTGTCCTAAGCCTCACAGCGGGGTGGGATTTTATCCTCTGTGAATAGATATGAGTGTGTTAGAAGGCAGTGCCCTATCCTTAACCGCGTAATGGCGACCTCTTCTGCGCTGTAAGAATCATGTTTTTTTTTGTTTTTTCTGGATTAAATCTTATGTATTTGTTTGCTCACAGCATTTTTTAACAAAGCGCGCAGCTTCATTAAATGTAACAGAGGTCAGAATGAATGCATATTATCATTCTTCGCAATACTTCACACAAATTGTATTAATCCAGCCGATTTGGACGTTACATCGTCATATTGAGCCGTGTAAAGAAATCATGTGGTTAGAACTAAGAGTTTATGGTGTCCAAGAGACTAACCGTAAATATCCACATTGTATGGGTCTTGAAAACATCACCTAATTGATTAAGCCAGTTAAGCTGCCTAGGCATTGACATAAAGCCTTCGCTGAAGAATTATATTTTAAACTTTTGTTCCCGGTTAAAGCATTGCTATGACTTGGGTTTACGGCGCAGATTTCAAAATTTAAGCGAAAATCGTGTGGGAATAGATGTTATTTACCCGGCACAATACCTGTGCTACTTATTAGGAACCGTTTTAATATCATGAAAAGCATGTTTTCGCGTTTAAGAGAATGCATACATACATACCAATCACGCCGTTCCCTTCCGGGTAGGCACAGACACAGAGTTTCACTCATAAAGACGTATTTCTACACCTAACTCTGCTTCAATTATTTCCTCCATACTGACCTATCCTTGCAAACCTCTTTTGCCTCATTTACCCCCATACACTGCTTCATACACGCCCTCCTGTTTTTAAGACTCCTAATATTCCTCCTCCTTAGAATTTCCTGAACCACATTCAATCACAACTTTCTCGGCCTACCTCTATCTCTCGCTCCATTCATTTGACTCATATATCTGTTTCGTTATTCGACTCTCATCCATTCTCTCAACATGGACAAACCAACAAAGTACACTCCTCTCATATATGTCCATTACTGGAGCATCTAACCCACATTAATTTATTACCCACTCATTCCTGGCCCTATCCATCCTACTTTTGCCGCAAACACTCCTCAGATAACTCGTACCCACGGCGTTTAGTCTACTCTTATGTCTATCCTGACATACCCATGTTTCACTGCCATACTAAGAGAAAATCTCTATGTATGTCATCGAATTGTTGCGAATTATATGTCAGGTGCCATAGGGCTACGTGTTATAATGGCATTAAATTTCCAAAAAAACCAAATCGGTTACAGGGAATGTTTTTCGCTTTTATCAATAGATATTACGAATTATCACACGTATGCAAAGTTTTACGCAAATCTGTTTGCAAACGAAAATCTCCCCAACCACTTTAATGAGATATATTCCCCTAATCATAAAAGTGACCGTAGTCAAATAAGCTAAAGCAACAATTGCAATGCAATTAAGCTTTATCAACAATCAGTATCACTGGAGAAAAAATGGTGTCATTAATGACCCTAAAACTTCGCTTTCGATTGCTGAAATTCCTATGAATTAACTGAAATACACATGTATGAGGTTGTAACTTGACATATTTGAAATCATGGAGTCATTGTAAGGGTGGGGTTTTTTAAAATGAGGCAAAATTCTGAGGCATTTCTAGGTGCAATGATATATTGCTTAAACTACCTTAAAATGACTTGGTAGTGTTGCTGGCGTACACACCTGACTAGCTATAGGGAAATTCTGGTTCGTTTCCTAATCCAGTCATATGTTATTTTTGTGGAAAATTTCATTGATATGGTGTACATCGATAGGTCCATTCCGATGCTCCCCACAAATGCACTCAGCCTTTTCGTACTTCGACTACGCTAGTCATCCCCGTCTTGCCCAATATCATCTCTCCTTCTCTCAGGTTTTATCACCACTACCTTTTTAATTAGAAATGTTCCCATGTTCGTAATATAGGCCACATTCAAATAAGCTTAAGCAACAGTTGCATTGCAATTAAGCTTAATCGATTGTCAGAATCAAGAAAGAAAAACATGTGACATTAGTGACGCTAAAAATTAGTTTTCAGTTACTGAAATTATCATAAATTAACTGAATGCACATGTATGAGGTTGTAACTTGACTTCTTTGGAATCTTGGCAACTTTGAAAGGGTTTTTTTAAATGAGGCAAAATTCTTCGATTTCTTGGTAAGATAATTATTCGCTGAAGCTCCATCAATACAGCTTCGTGGTGTAACTGACTAAAAAGCCAGTCCGGCTGTCGGGAGGTGCGGGTTCGTTTCCTGGTCCACTTAAATGATCTTTTTTGTGGCGAATTCCATTATTATGGTGTACATCGATAGGTCCATTCCGATGCTCCCCACAAATACACCTCAGCCTTCCCTCAATTCGACAACGCTACTCATCCCCGCCCTGTCCAATATCATCTCTCCTTCTTTCAGGTTTCAACGCCCCTACCACTTTAATTAGAAATGTTCTCGCATTCGTAATATAGGCCAAATTCAAATAAGCTTAAACAACAATTGCAGTGCAATTAAGCTTAATCGACTGTCAGAATTAAGGAAGAAAAACGTGTGACAAAAATGACGCTAAAACTTAGTTTTCAGTCTCTGAAAATCTCATAAATTAACTTAGTTCTCATGTATGAGGTTGTAACTTGACATCTTTAGAATCTGGGTTTGTTTGTAAGGGTGGGATTTTTTTAATGACGCAAAATTCTTCGATTTCTTTGCGAAATAATTATTCGCTGAAGCAACCACTAAATGACTTTGTGGTGTAACTGACTGAAACACCATTTCGGCTGTCGGGAGGTGCGGGTTGGTTTCCTGGTCCAGTCGAATGGTCTTTTGTGTGGAATTTCGTTATTATGGTGTACACCGATGGGTCCATTCCGATGCTCCCCACAAACACGCTCAGCCTTCCCTCAATTCGACAACGCTACTCATCCCCGCCTCGTCCAATATCATCTCTCCTTCTCTCAGGCTTCATCACCTCTCCTATCGCACTCCCTTCCCCACTCGATCTAACCCCACCGATGCATCGCCCAAAACCAATTCTGTCCGCCCCCTCCCGCCCTCGCTTTCTCTCTCCCTTCCCCCTTATCCCTCTCTTCCCCCTCCCGCAACTCCCGCACAGCATCTCACCTTCCTTTCGCATCGCACCCTTGGGAACGTGGGAAACGGGGCCGTCTGAAGATTGGCCACCTTGAATTGGGCCGGTTGAGGGGGCTTTCAATGCTTCTCCCCTCCATTCTCCCATCCCCTCCCCCTTTCCATATCCTCAGCACACCACCCCCTCCCCTTCTTTCATCCCCCCTCACCCTTCAGCCGTCCTTTTTATTATGTTCCTTTTACCTCCTCACTTCCCCAAAACGTTGTTCCTAAGGTATGCTTCCAGTCTTTTCACCAATCACCTGTTCCCTTTCTTCGCCTGGTGAATTCCCTTGCCTTCCAAACTCCTCCTCTTCTTTACTTAACATTTCATGCCTCTGCAAGGTTTTAACGGGAACAGCAAAAGGCTTTTGCCGTTTTCTAGTTACATATACTCATATTCCTGTAACTCTTCTTTTGCGTCCTGACCATTTCTTTCTACTGCAGATGCGCTGGCTATTTTTTTGCAATGTATTGCAATAATATCCAAGTATGGAATAATTTTTATTTGCATTATTTGCAAATATTTTTCATTTTTTTTGCAAAACTAGCATAATTTGTAGCAATTTTTGTAAATGTTGGCCCGAAAAAATAGGACAATGAAAATCGCATTCCCATTTAGTTTTTAACTTCAAGTTTTCTTGAGAATTTCCAACGGGTCAGTTGTCCAAAATTTGGCAGTTACAGCCTATCTGGATTGGTGGGTAACCCGAGATGACTTCTTCGGCCTGGTTCGCTGGGAAGGAAGCAAATCATTCGTTATAAATTCAAGTTGAATAGTTCATCATCGCTGATTGATTAGTGGAATGGGCGTTGAAATTTTTCATGAAATTCCCGTGTAAAATGTGCCAAATATTTGTAAAAACTAAGAGAAACGTTATATTACGTTTCCAGCATTCTCTGGGTATTGCTACCTTATTACACGTGCGGTGAAGTCTTCTCGAGTTTCCAGCCGAGCCAGGTAGCCTGTCGCTGCCAACTGACCCGTGATGAAATTGCCCTGATCACGATGGCAGAGAAAGTCATCGAAAAGTTGGCAGCAATGGCCTTCCTGACCCGGCTGGAAACCTGAAAAGACTTCATCTGTCATGTTCGACAGGAAAAAAAACAAATCCTTCGCAATATTACGTCGTTAGCTCTCATATGTGATAAATACCAAACTTTCATCATAACGCATTCATTCTGTATTCCATGCTAGTATTTTATCTGTCATAGCTTCGTAATCTTAGTCAGCAATCTTAGTTTCGCTATTTTTTTCACTGAGTGTGGCTTTAATATGCTATTTTTAATAGCATATTAAAGCCACACTCAGTGAAAAAAAAGCTCACACTCAAAATTTAATATTTATTTTTATTGGAAACTTTGATATGGGACTTAAGGAATCATGAGAAATGGGGGTGAAAAGTTGCTCGGTGTGGGTCCTTTCTAATCGCCGCTTCGAGAAATGAGATGACTCACCTCCCAGTCGGTCTTGACCATTGAATTGGTTGCAGAGGGCACTCGTTATTGTGACCTATGCAGTGATGTGATGTAACGAAGTAATAGTAATCGAATTACTTGTAGCGATTACATTTTTGGTAAGTTTTACCTGTAAACGATACCTTTTTAAAAAGTAATTGTCACTGATAATCTACTTCAAAGCTCGTGCGAGTAATCGTTACATTTGATTAATCGTTACATTTGTATAATCGAAAGTGAAAATTTGAATTCCTCGCGCGCGGAACGCATCGAGAGGCAGTTTTAAGTACATTGTCAAAAGGAGGAAGTTTTCCCAGCTTATGATGAAGTGAATCAGTACTTGCTTTGTACTTCAACAGCTTCCAATTCTAAAAAGAGAATTTATCAAAGCAAACGTTTTCCGTTCGTCTAGTGCTCCTGTGGAGCGGCTTTTTAGTTTGAGCAAAGACGTTTTGGCCCCAAGGAGGGGCAACCTATCAGATGAATGTTTTAAAATGCAATTATTTTGCAAAGTAAATTCAAATATTTAAAAATTGATGTTTTTACCTTAAATATATTAATCATAATGTGTGTTCTATTAATTTGCATGATGTTGATTTTAGAATACATCCTTTTTCACAGGGGTTTTTCACACGCCTAAACTGCCTAAATACAACATTTTAATTGTTCCTTAATGCTAAGGCATTGGAGAATAGTTAAAATGTTGGTTTGCATGTTAGTGCTCCATGTTTGAGAAAATATTGACTGCGATTGCGTCATTTACAGGAGCAAAATAAAAAGTCATCGTAATTGTAATCCCACTGATAACTTTTTCAAAGAGTAATTTGTGATTGTAATTAATTATGCTAGAAACCATTACGTGGGCGTGGCCTGTCCGCCATCTTTGTTAACCCCGATTTTCCTTTAGCGCTTAGGTACTGGCTGACGCCATAATTTTGAAAAATTTTCAACGTTTTCCATCGAAAAATTGCTGTAGGTCACTTTATATTGACTTCTTTATTGTGCTTTCTTCTTACATGTGCATTTTTTATTGATTGAAATTCATAATAATCTCTGTCACAGGTGAAAACTATGGAAAAATCAAGTAGAGTCCATAGCACGTAATAAACAGTATATGTTTTAAGACTTACGTGCCTTGAGACGGCCTTCATGGTGGATGTTTATGCTTTCATTTGACCGATTGGTATCTATTTTAATCACAGTATAATGTTTCCTCTTCACGCTATCGCCTCTCCCGCTTTCGAAAGGTGCGTTGTGTTTTTTTTTAAACATGATTTGGAATGTATATATCACTTGTATGAGTGGAGACTAGTGAGGCAGCAAAAGGGTAAATCTTATTTCGTGGTCATCAATCCATCTGGAAATATGCACTTAGCGTTACCAAGCGGTAATTAATTTACTTTCTAACGTGGCGTCTGCGTGACGGACGAACGCACGAGCACTCGAGGAGATACTGCAGCCTAGCCTGGCAATTAATATGGTTGACTGCGTTAGATTTTCCGGGTGACTTGTGACACTGTCTATTAACTTAAAGTCCGCGAATTGCCCCAGGATACACAGGCTGTCCCTTGCTCGGCGCAGACAAGCGAGGCCCCTTCCTCCCATGACTCTCCTTCAACTCGACAAACATCACAGACTCCGCCATGGTGGGGTGCATCTGTTCCTCGGGAGAGCCCCGGCGAACGCATTGTTGTTACGGAAACGTATTGTTGCTTCGCTCGGGGCATGCGCAATTGACGGAAGCGCCGAGGCCAATTAATTAGCAAGGCCAAATGAAATTCCGCTTTTAATGACATTCATGAATAATTTTTGCTTTCTTGGAGAGATTGCGGGAAGGGGTTTTTTTTAAGGCTTTAATTAAAAAACTCGGGGCGTCCATACGTTCCCTCCCTGCTCCCTCTTCAGCGAATAGAATTGCTATGCGGAGCATTAAAGCATAAGCTGTTTCATCAACGGGAAAAAATCCTCATTTATTGGGGACGGTAATTGTTTTTGTAATAGGCCAATGCATTCTTTTATCTAGCTCCAACGTTATTGTATATACAAGTGAGCCTTCTGGTGACTTTTTCGATGCCAAACCTTATAAATGTATGATTGCAGGTAATTTGCATAATTTCTTTTTGGCCATGCAGTGGGTTGGGGACTGCCAATCATTCAACGGAGCTGTATTGTCTGTTGAATTATGAATTGATAAATTTTTAACGCCGTTATCTGAGGAGTGTTTGCGGCAAAAGTAGGATGGATAGGGTCAGGAATGAATGGGTAATAAATGAATGTGGGTTAGATGCTCCAGCAATGGACATCTATGAAAGAAGTGTGCTTCGTTGGTTTGGCCATGACATGAGAGAATGGATGAGAGTCGAATAACGAAACAGAAATATACGAGTCAAATGAATGGTGCGAGAGGTAGAGGTAGGCCGAGAAAGTTGTGGTTGAATGTGGTTCAGGAAATTCTTAGGAGGAATATTAGGAGTCTTAAAAACATGAGGGCGTGCATGAAGCAGTGTATGGGGGTAACCGAGGCGAAAGAGGTTTGCAGGGATAGGTCAGTATGGTGGAAATTATTGAATCAGAGTTAGGTGTACAAATATGTATTTATGAGTGAAAATGTTTGACTGTGCCTACCCCGGAAGGGACCGGCGTGATTGGTATGAATTAGGGTGGACCGAAAAATATGAAAGTGTCCAAATCGAATCGTAATAGCGCGGAAAAGTTGCCACTCGTCACCCTGATCACAAAGAAAAAAACATTTTTGGAGTCGGACCATATCCTCTGGTTGCACATCTCGTTCAAAGTTTCAAAACATCGTAAAAAATGTGACTTTTTTCGGGATTTTTAAAAATGAGTTTAAGTGATTGGGTTGCGTTTAAAATCGGTATGTGGCCTCTTCCAAAGATTCTTTGTCTTAAAAAATATATATAATTCCCCTTCCTTCCTCCTTTAAGAGGAGGAGGAATCGCTCATCGCGTTCAAATTATTGATAAATCGTAAAAAACATGGTTACATTTTTTACGATTTTTCGAAACTTCGAACGAGATGTGCGACCGGAAGATATGGTCCGATTTCAAAAATGGTTTTGTCTTTGTGATCAGGGTGACGAGTAGCAACTTTTCCGCGCTATTACGATTCGATTTGAACACTTTCGTGTTTTTCGGCCCACCCTAGTATACATGTATGTATAAAAATGGTATTGTCAATTTTTTTATAATCTACTTAAAACTCCATCCGGCACGTATCGTAGTTAGCGTCAGCTTCATTACGCTAATAGATCGTGTCTTACCGAACGAGCGGCCAGGTTTGAAATCCCTGCAGAGGAGGGTGTTTTTGAGAGGAGACCAGATCCCCACTTCTGTGTCTTGCGGAGGGCACTTCATGTACAGTACTCCCGTCTGTCGGATGAGACATTAAACCGTGGTTCCCTTGACGACTTTCTTTAAGAGCAGGGTAATGCCGACGCCGGGTTTCTTTCCACCCTTCCTCCCATACCTGTACCTTATGGCGTAAATGATCTTATCTGTCGGTCGCCTTCCCACAAACGAGTCCTGTCATTTATTTTGTGTTAATATATTCCTAATCTAATTATTTCGACGTTCATATTAGGTAAGTTCATATTAACCCTTCAAAACTTGTGCCATGTGAGGTCCAACTTGTTTTTACATTTCCTCTCCTACCGAACTTCATTAAAGTGGGGGGAATATTAATTTGCATTTTCTGAATGTAAAAAATCTAATTTTTTTTTAAGTACATGAAAGACCTGTCAGGTCCTCATGCGTTCCTAAGTTACTTTTTGATTGCACGTTCTGGAGGGTTAAATGAGTGTTTTTGTGTGATATATGCAACATATTTTGGTTTCATTACATTAAATGTTTAACTTTCAAATAAATATATGATTTAATAATATAATTTTCTTCCTATTCCAGGTGAGTTCCACTGTGATGACGTTACGAGTACCTAGACATTCGATGATTTTGATAATGTGAGTAGAATTTTAAGTGATTCTGTAGAATTGCCATTAATCAATGCGCATAGATAGATTCTGAAGTTTCGATCGGGATTTTGTGGAACCGAAACATCGGTGATTAGTCACAGATTTGTGCGAATCCCACGTGCACAGTATTTGTTACGACCCTGATTTTGCTTGTTACAGCATCATGAGGTATGTATATCAAGCGTACAGCGTATTATGTAGAGAGAAGATAAAGATAAAGATAAAGAAATGTTTATTGTTCTTGGACCACTTGGTCCACTAAGAACATACAAAAGATGAACATTAGTATCAGAGCTCGATTACACAGAAAAATTGGAAACATGCAACAAATGATATAATAGTGGTAACAAAAAATACAAGTATATTGGTGAAATTAATACAGAGGCATATTAGTAAATTAAATTTTATCCTGCAATAGCATTTTATTAAATAATATGTTTTTGAAAGCCAACAGTGAACTAGAGTTTTTGATTAATGCAGGAATACTATTCCATAACCTTGTCCCTAAAACAGAAAAGGATTTATTTAAGGACAGAGAGAAGGTGGAAGTACCTGGTAGGAATTAGCTTTGGTATGTGATATATCAGTGACGCATTGATTAAAATGAATGTTACTCATGTGTGAAATGAACATCATTAATGGAGGTAAATTTCTCGGGATTACATCCGGGTCAAAGGAGTTATCTCCGACATTTTTCGGCAGCTTACTCGGCTACCGTCTTCAGGGATGAGGTGGCAATGGCAGGGAATCGGCCGAAATATATATACGAGTCCGGTTCATTCTATCCGGTACATTCAATATCATTAATAGTTTTACCTGAACTCTATTATTCAACATGCTACGGTAGATCAGATAATAAGGACAAAATACGGGAAATTGATTGTAGAACAGAATGGAGTAAAATGACGTTTTCCCCGCGATCGATAAGAAACCATATTAGCTGCGTTAAGACTTTGAAGTAGGTTAGTTAACAGGTAGTGTAGCTGATTAATTCGTATACCCCCTAATGCAGGTTTTTAAATCGGCCGAGTAGTGCTAACACCATGTTATGCATGTTTCCAGGATGACCCTTGTGTCACGTTTGCATTATTGCATTATAGATTACTGTAGTGGTTTCTGTAGAATTTGTAGCAAACCGATAGTGTGGTGCTTGTTGGTCAAAGTAAATTTCTTCACTGTAGTTCATGTTTTTGAGAATTCACCCCCTGCCAAATACCCTTGTGGTGGCTTGCAGGGTAATAAGTAGATGTATTCACTGCGTCATAAATCTCCTTGGTTGCTTTAATTAGGAGTTAAACTTCAATTTTTGACTTAAAACGTCACCAGTCTATGTTGCGTCAAGCTTTTTTACCAAGTCCTACTAAGCACTTTATATCTAAGGCACCTTGCAGGGGATGTGTTAGTTGGAGGAGAGAAAAATATATTTATCCTTACTAATATATAAAAATGTAATGGTGTCTGTCTATTGTTCCATCACGCAAAAATTACTGGACCGTTAGAGCTGAAATTTGACATGCAGATAGAAAATATATCTGGTTGTAACTTAGGCTATATTAAAAAGCCCTCAGGGCCCCCGAAGGCCTCCCCTGGCGGTCCATGCTAAGCATTGGGTCCGGTGCAGTGGTTTCATTTTTTTGCTTTTTAAAAGTAATTTCACTCAAGATAGAGCGCTGGGATTTGTTAAATGGTATGGCTGAATGAATGAAGTTTTTAATTCTATCAATCGCTTTTCTTTTACGCTTCGTATTTCTGTGAAAATCATGTTTTTACCTGAAAAATTCACATTTTTTTCTGAAATCAACAATAGCATATTTCCTTGACAACCAGACATTTGATTTTCAAAGGATATTCACGCCTCTAGCATTTAAATATCACATTTTCTTGCAGGCCTACGATAGGACGTAGAAAGAAAATCTGTATAAGAAGGGCCCGGAGCCCCATGATAGTTTGCTTCGGTGGGTAATCGATAACTTCAATGCATATTTACCACAAGTATGCTCTTCAACGTCTATTCTCAAAGGGGCTCTCATATGGGCACTGCATGTATATGAGAGAACACTTACGTAGTAAACGATACTCACTAAGGAATTAAATAGACTACAGGCTTTGTGATTTTCTTATAAAATAAGTTCAATTTTTTTCCTACCCGTTGAATTTCAACGGCTACCTTCCGCTAGTAGAAGATAAAGCGATCCACAGATTTTACGACAGTCGCTTTAATTTGCAAGTTTTTCGATATTGGGCGCTCCGCTGGCCTCATGGACCATTACGTTTCGAGAGATTGAGTGTGTTGCCGAAGAAATTTCGCTTTTTGACCTTTCCCGATATGAACCTCTCCCACCGCCCCGCACTTTCTCGTCGATTTCTCTTCACTTGTTTCTCCATTCCAAACTGCCCTTCCCCTCCCCATTCAATCACTCCTTTTCCCGCTCCCCCTCACCCACCTTCATTCCCCGTCCATCAGTTACTTCTTTCACTCCTTCTCCCCGTTTTCCCCCATTCCCAATATCGTTTCAATTTCTCAATTTCCTTGAACACGAATTTTAGCTCAGGCTAATCCGTATCATGCCACCCACTCCCCACCCTCCCCTCTCTCAGTACATACATCTCATCTCCCAGTATTTCCCTCCTCCTCCCCTCCTCCCCCTTTTGCTTGTCGATTTCCTCTCCATAAACTTTTCCTACGCGGATTCAATATATCCACTCATGCCTTCGTTTCCCCTCATACTCCATCACCACTGTCTTCTCTCTATCTCTCTCCCCTTCCCTCTCGAATATTCTTCCCCTATTCCACGCTCATCCCTTCCTCCCTCGTAAAAAATGTATTCTCATCCTTCAAATATGTATCATTTTGAAAGTATGTCTGTGTTTTTTTACCGTGCGAACCGTACCGAACATCTTAAAATTTCACTTTTACGCCGACGGTGGCCCTGGGAATGGTTTTAGGGCGCTGTCGGCTACGTAACTTTGTTGAATCGATTATTAACCATTACTTATCTTATGAATATAGGAATACTTCTTAATTTTCCACGCTTATTCCAAACGGATTTTAGTTTTTTTGGAAATTTCGTGAAGGCTCCAAAGTTAGATTTTCGTGGATTTTTCAAATTAAGTTATTAACTGTGGAAAAGTAAAAGGCTTATTTTCAATATAGATTCGAATAATGTGAGAACGAAGGCTATTCGCGGTGCTCTACGTTGATCTTCATTTTTCGGGATTCACCGCTTATTTTGTTGGATAGTGACAACAGTTTCGCTGACAATACTGTCAGTGTCTTCAGGTCGAAGATGGCTGTTCAAGAGTTTGGCCCTCATAATATAGGACCTATTTCCCGCCAATTTTAGGAAATAGGTCCCATATTATGAGGCCCAAACTCATGAACCGGCATCTTCGACCTGAAGACACTGACTGTAGTGTCAGCGAAACTGTTATCACTATCCAACAAAATAAGCGGTAGATACCGGAAAAATGAAGGAGATCAACGTAGATTCAAATAATTTTAAGAACCAGATGGATTGGACACGCCCTGAGACACAAGTGGGTTTGTGAAGAACATAATTGAAGGTAAAATTGTGGGAAAAGTCCCCAGGGGAAGACCCGGGGATAAGTTCATGGACCAAATAAAGAGGAAAGTACATAGGAAACGAAACCAGGTAGTAAGAGAATTTGAACTAGGTAGAAAAGGGTGGAGGGCAGGAGTCAACCAATCTTAGGATTGAACAACCAATGATTATTAAGACACAGCTGATTTTTTCCGTTAAAAATAAATTCACGAAGGGGAAACAATCTTTTGTGTGCTTTATAAGTAGAAAACTTAGTATCGAACACTTTCAGTGTACTTTCTTATGGTATATGAGTATAGAATCACAGCTCTGTTTTTTATCCTCAATCCAAGATGCTCCTTTTTCAGTCGTGTCCCCCCATCCCTCTCCCTCCACC
The DNA here is from genome assembly GCA_963169105.1 of Ceriagrion tenellum. Lineage (NCBI taxonomy): Eukaryota > Metazoa > Arthropoda > Insecta > Odonata > Coenagrionidae > Ceriagrion > Ceriagrion tenellum. The sequence goes on along the minus strand of OY720642.1, from coordinate 71,298,589 downwards.
AGTTCCTTTCTTCTCCGGCTTCTAGCATTCCCCTCTATTACGCCTTGTGTTCCATTTTGATTGGAAGTTGTTCGCTTTCATTTCGTTGCCTTCGGATCAAAACGCTGTCAGGATGTGGGAGCATGTCGAATTTATTCGATCTTTCTCCCCTATCCCCCCCTTCCGGGATAAAAATAACTCCTCTATGATTGGAGGGTCGTGTATTATTGAGCTTGGTGGTTAGCTGTGTCAGTGGTAGTGATCAAGGATTCCAGGAGAAATGTTGGCGGTGTTAGATCACGGTGGATTCTCACTGTTCCAGAGTCTGAGTTTAATTAAAGAGATGCTGATAAAATATCTGAGTTGGGTCTTAGTGCCGTGTATTTCTGGGCCACGGTGTTTCCTTTAATGAGCACGATCTTTAGCCAAGTGATGCATTCCCAAGTTTTCGTCTATCATACAGTGTGTGAATATTCTGTATGAAATTGGAATTACTGCTAAAATCACGGGTGGACTTCGTAATTATCCATTGAAATGAAGCATTATCAGGGTGGCGATCGTCAGGGAAAACCCGGAGTTGTCAGGGAATTTTGAATTTCTGGAAAAGTCGGGGAATTCTCGTTACAGTCAGGGAAAAGCTGGGATAGGAATCCTCGTTATTTTTCTATCATTATGTTCATCGGCCAGTCTTTCCCGCCCTTCATTTCACCAACTTAAACTAACGTCCGTCGCTGACGTGCGTGGAATAGGCCCCATCAATCCGTGGAGTATTCAGATGTGAACCTTACTAGTTGTGAATTTTAGTTATTTAGTAGTTAATCAGACGTAAAATGTATCAGTTATGTGTATCCCTATTGCGATATTTGCCTAGTAGTGTTAAAATTCATGGTCGCAATGTATTACGCTCATCACAAGGAATCCGAGGCTATGTTGTTCGGAAAATTTTACCTCGCTTTTTTAAATCCTTTGAGTGCGGCATGACGTGTTATCACGTCATTGTTGGTTTTATGCTGGTGCTGAAGACGTCATATCACGTCATGGGCACTGTGAGTGTTCCAGCTTTCATTATGGGGCCTATTGAAAGTTTCTTAGTGATAGCTGGAACACTCACGGTACCCTTGACGTGATATAACGTCATCAGCACCAGCTCAAAGAAAACCATGACGTGATATGACGTCATGCCGCACTCAAAGGGTTGACTTCCGAAACTCAGGACGAAAGGTAGCAGGAGCACACTAGCTTATAGTAAATATATGCTTTCAGTTCTAAAAATACGAGACGATGATTAGAAAATATAGAAAACTTAATCCAGCAGAAAAAATGTTCCAATAATAGGTGACCATTTGGCGATCGGTCAGCGATCGCTAAGTGGTCACCTATTATTCGTCACTCGTCATCGCCGAAACCTTCCGTCATTGAAAAGAAAATTATAGAAATAATTTCTCACTTTGAACATTCTCTACCTTTTTTTATGTTAACCGACCATGGTTTCGACATACAATGTCATTTTCAAGGCTTGAAATGCATTAAACTTGATTGCATGAAAATGCTTGACATGCTTGAAAAGGCTTGAAACCTTGAAAATGACATTGCATGTCGAAACCTTTGTCGGCGAAAATATAAAAGTGTGGAATGTACAAGGCGAGATATTATTTCATGTGTCGTGTTTCCACAAAGTTAAGCCTGAAACTGTAACTTATATTCGAAGAAAATTATAGAATTAAATTCGATCACATCGCTGCTGTAACTTCCTTCTTTCAGGCTTCAGGACGTCCTTGTCTGTTCCTCCCCGACTTTCAAAGTTGGGCGAAGCTCGTCCATCTCCCGGGATGGTGGACGCGTAGCATTTCCTCCTTGGTACGTCCATCTTTTCCCGCTCCCCTTTTTATCGCCTCCCTCTCCTCCCCGCCCCCCTGTCATCCCCTTCCCCGCCACTCACGTCCACCCTCCCCCCCCACCCATCGTCACCCTCCTCTCTTCCCCAGATTACCCCACCGCGCGATTTTTTATTCATTATTCAATTTTCTCTCTCCATCCGTTGTGTTCCTTTCTGACCAGACGCCATCCTTCTGTCCCCTCCTTTCTCGCCCCCCCACTCCCTCCCCAATCCACCCCTCTGACCTCCCTCCAGTCCTCTATGTCTTCTTCTCCCCTTTCCTCCTCATCCACACTTGGTGGAGGGATGCACTCTCTGTCCGTCCGTCAAAGCCCAGCCACCCACTTCCATCTCGGTGGCGTCGCTTCACTTCGAGCCGCCCGCGGGGAGCGGTCTGTCATTTCCCACCCTTCCTTTTTTGGTTAATACATAATACTCACTGAGCCAAGAACAAACATATTATGAAAACCATCGGTCCAAATTACTTAGAATAAAATCTTGGAGTGCATAATTGCAATCCATATGGGAAGAACTTGAGGCTGGAATCAAAGCAAGTCTGATAAAGTTGGTTAGATTCGCGGATGATCGGTCGTTGGTTTGTGGATCTTCGAAGGGAGTGCAAGCTTTGGTAGATGCTTGAGAAATGCAGTGCGGAATAATGGGAATGAAGATAAACCATAGGAATACAAAAGCAATGAGATTCTTTAAGACAAAGAAAGCGAGGCTGGTCATTAAAGTGGGAGGACACAAACTCGAGCAAGTAGATCAATTTAATTACTTAGGTAGTACGTTAGAAGAAAACGGACGTCGTAGAAAAGTCTTACAAGGAACAGAATAGCGCTAGGTAAGGAGTCATTTAGTAATAGAAGGGAGCTGATGACGGGGACACTGGGTAAGGATGTGAATAGCAGGCTGGTAAAGAGCTTGATATGGAGCGTAGCGTTATGTGGGGACGTGTGTGTGGGGAGAAACGTGGACCCTCAGAAAGGAGGACGATAAAAGGCTGCAGGCATTTGAGATGTGGGTGTGGAGGATGGAGATGGTGAGGTGAACGGAGAGAAAGACTAACGAAGAGGTGCTTAAGATGGTGGGCGAGGATAGGAAACTTCTGAATGAAATCCGGGATAGGCAGGGTAGATGGCTGAAGGATGTAATAAAGGGCGATGGGTTACTTAAGAATGTGATGGAAGGAAGGATGTTGAGAAAGCGGAGAATGGGAAGAAAGAGAATTGGTTTCATGGATGGGATGGAGAAGGTTAGATCGTATGCTGAGGCGAAAAAGGATATACTAGAATGAGATAGGCCCCTGAAAGTGATTCGAGAGAATCTATAACATTCAGCAAAACCTATCTTTACCTATAGAATCCTAAAAGAAGAAGAATTGTTATCCATAAATTGTTCTAAGTATTTTGGTTTTGATGATGCTATGCTGTTTATGCTAGGTCCAAAAATTGTTGCTGTTTGTATGCGAATACGGTGCCTAGAGAGACAAATCTAGTTGTAGATATGTTTGATATATAGAATTCGTCCTCCATTTTTAAATTTAAGATCATTATTTTTCTTGAAAAGTAAGGTACATGAAAATGATAAATTGAAAATAGGGAATGATAAATTATCATGCGAATTGGTTGAATATATATGAGTCAAATGACCACATTTTTACGCCCCCTAAACCATAGCTGCCCAGGGCCGCATAAAGCATAGTTGCCTGGGGCCCCTCAAGGAATAGTTGCCCTGGGCCCTGCAAGAAGTTACCCTGGGCCGAGTGAACCCTAGTGGCGGACCTGTCGAGATCTGTATCTGTTATACATTTCCTGAAGAATGGAGGTCGTAGTTGGTCGGCTCACCCTGAAATGTAGTGGAATTGAGGAGCTTGATATGTGCTTCCTGCAAAAATAGGAAGAGTTTGATTTAGAAAGTTGAGCCATGGAAGAATATGGTGCGTCAGTAATGTATATATTTCGAAGTGTGTTCTTCGTTGGTTTTTCCGCTTAGAGTGAATGGATAGCTCATCTTCATGAGGATGAGAAATTCTCGTGATTGTTTCCGCTTGGCTCATTTGATGTTCGGTCGAAAGATCGGGAAAAAAACCGGTCGCTTCAAAATTTTTCCATCATTCAAATTTCGTCGAACTCTTTGATTGCTCTACGACTGTGTTCTCAATTGAATTGAAGTGTGCCCACCTTGTTCCGAAATCGAGAGCGAAGTCGAATCCATCTTCCTGGAGGAAATCGCTCACTGTTCCCAAACCGTCATGTTTTTCACTCCTAGCGATCCCCACCCATGTACATTACCCTGGTCCATGCGACGAACAAGCACTGCAGGGGCCACTATCGCCGATTGGGTCCGGCATGGTAGAACACGAGACCATGGGACAAGGCCGATGCTTCTCGCTGTCTACCCTTTCTCTTACTTTACCCCGTTGCCTTTCACCTGCCACCCACCAGTTTTACAATGGACGACCGAAGTCCTATTGTCATCTTCTGCCATGCCATTGGCAAGTCCCGTCTCTCCAGCAACCCTACTGACGAACTTAGCTGTCTCTTTTTACCCCTCTCACTAATTTTCCTATTCCCCTCTTCATCGCAACCTTATTTTTGCCTGTGCCTAAAAACACCCTCTCTCTCTTTAACTATACTTCTTGCTTCTCTTAACTTGTGGAGGAAATTCTGATATATCTTGTACGAATCTGTGTCTCGGGCTGGAGCGATATATGCTATGCGAATACATAAAATTGAACTGTATCAGGCTGGACTTGGTGGAATTTGTCTATATTCATGCTGAATAAAATACTCTTGGTAATCATCCACAGATTAATTTACTGGCACGATGCGTTTCACCATACTGTAGCTGGATCATTTACAACACAGAGTGATAAAACGCGTCCTGCTAGTAAATAAATCTGTGGAATATTACCAATTGTTTTTATTCTGGGTGGCTATGCGTGTACATTATGCTCATCATTTCGTTCTGTTGTCATGTTGTGTGTGAGATGTTCTCAAATGGAGAAACCCTGCCCTCTCACTTGCTCTATTTTTCGGAAATACGCCTTGGTGACTTGGGTTTAACGTCCCATCTGACGGACGGAGTGCTATACATGAATTTCTTACCTCACGGCCGCTCAAACGGGGATTGGATAACCTCCGAAAAAACTTCCCCCGCAGCCCATCCCGAACCTAAGCCTTCTGCGTGAAAAACCAGCTCGCTAGCCACCGCGGTAATCAAGCTGTTACTATCTCTGAAAACCACCCGTTTCATTATTGAAGTAAACCAGGAATAATACATCCACTTGAGTTTATCGTTGTTTGGAGAAACCTAGGGCTGGAATAACCTCGATCTTAAGGAGACCTGACCGGGTTTACATCGTAACCGTCGGACGGGATACTGTTAGTGAAATTCTCGTCTTACGGCAACCCGAATAGGCACCGTTATAAAGCGATGATAAGCCGAAGTTAAGAAAACGTTCTTGGTAAAAAGAGACAACTAATTTATTCAAAGAAGGAAGTAATGCAGACTAGGAAACAGGATTTGAAAGTATTTGTGTGGAGCTTGGCACTCTATGGATCGGAAGCACGGACCGTTGGAAAAGCAGACCAGTAAAGACTGTAAGCCTTCGAAACCTGATGCTAGAGAAGGATGCTAAGGATAAAATAAATGGAAAAAATCAGAAATGATGAAGTGTACAGAAAAATAGAAGAGGGTAGGACCATACAGAAAAGAAGAACCAGATGGAATGGACTCACTCTGAGGTATATACAATAGGTTTGTGAAGAGCATGATTGAAGGAAAAATAGAGGGAGAAGTCTCTGGAGAAAGACTCAGGAGTGAGTTAATGTGGATCAGATAGAGAGTAAAGTGTACATAAGAAGAACTACCAGGAAGTGAGGCTACTAGCATTAGATAGGGAAGGGTTGAGGGCCGAAGTAAACCAACCTTTAGATTGAACGATAAGTGATGGAAGTCCGAAAAAATTTCCTCCACCACCTGACTCGAACCCAGGCCGTTGGTGTGAGAATCCGGCTCTCTAGCCGCCGCGATAATCCGGTTACTACGCCCTCAAAAATCCTCCCGATTTACTCCATCTTACCCCACCGTGCATTCTACCCAGCATACTCCAGCGCCCCCTCCCCTCCTCTTCCCCTCCCATTCCACCTCCCTACACCTTCTCCTAGGCACGCACACCACTCTTACCCATAAACTCCCCCTTGCAATTTCTCCGTTTTTTTTTATTTCCCCGTGGCACCGGCGGGTCAAGTGATGAGATCGCCCCATCCTCCGTCTCTCCGTCTCCGCCCCTCCCGTGTCCACTCCCCCCCCACTCTCCCAGTTTTATTTTCCCACCCCCCGCCCTCATCGTTCTTTTTGAGATTGGCGACGGAAGAGGGGGAGGAGGGTCTGTAGTTCCGGGGAGATGAAGTATGGTGGCCGGCGTATGTGTTGGTGAAGATGTGGAATTGGTATGATTTTTGGGTGCAGTGGACAGGGTACGGCGACTGTGTGCGCGTGTAGGAAGGAAGATGAAAGGGGCTGGAAAAGGGGGAAGGTTTGCAGCTCTGCGTTCATGTGTAGGGGTGCCGACATCTCCTTTTCCCCGAACTCATCCTTTATATTCGTAATATGAGAATATTATTCTTTAATTATAGCGATGATTTTCTATGTTAACCCAACAACGAAGGGAAGACAGGGAGAGGCTCAGAAACGTGGTCGAAACGAAATGAAAGTGCGCGTAGGCTAATGGTCCTCTCATACGAGCAATAATTGTGCATGCAAACCAACATCTCCTTTTCTCCGATCACGTCCTTAATATTCGTAATATGTTAATATTACTCTCTTATACGATAAATAATTGTCTGTGTCAACCTAATAGAGAGGGTAGCCAGATAGAGGCCCAGAAACGTGGTCGATACGAAATGAAAGTGAGCGTAAGCTAATGGTTCTCTTATGCGAGCAATATAAGTTCATCTAAACCCAATTTAAAGGATAGCCAGAGAGCGGCTCAGAAACGTGGTCGATACAAAAGGAAGATGATCGTAGGCTGAGAAATGTGATTGTAGAAATGGGTGAAAATTATTGGCTATTTGGAGAGGAAGTCAAATCAGGTTGTCTATTTGCATATAAATTCGCGTACGTCACCTATCTATAGGTTCTTTCGATATTGATGAGACTCCACATCTACAATGTTTTAGTATCGAGATATCCTTGTGGACTACATCTCAGCATTGGGTCCAGTCTTCGAGAATATTCATTGAGGGATTGAGTTTGATCCAGAAAAAGATTTTTCGGGCCAAATAATGAAAATCGTGAGAATCAACGAGGAATATAATACGTGTAGAACTCAGTGGCGGCTGAGTGGTATCCCTCCTATCGTCGGTATTGAAAAATTGCCACAGATCGATTAAATGGACTCAGATTAATTAAAAAATTACCATTCGGCTGCCTCCACGGAATCACCCAGTACTCCTGCCTACTCCTATTTCTATCTCCCGAACAGTTATCTTCGCGACCGGTCGAATACTTACCAGTAGAATACCCCATGTTAGTGCTGACTTCTTATTGAAAAGCGCGGACGGGTAAATGAACCCTGTTGAATGTAACACCCTCATTTTTATACAAAAATGTAGGAAAACAAATGTGGATGACCTTTTCCTAGGCAAGGAAAGCAAAGCTGGCCTGAAGATTAGGAGCGTGCAAAATGAATCGAGGAGAACGATTTTATTATTTGGGTAGTAACATGGGTGGTAATGGGTGCAGTTGGAAAGAATTAGGAAGAAAAATTACGCTGTTAAAGGATGGGTCTAACAGTTGGAGGAAGCTGGCGCGGGGAACCTTAGGTAGGATGTAAAGAAGAGGCTGAGAGGCTTTTCTTGAAGACTGGACCCGATCCCGAGACGTAGTCCATTAGGATATCTTGATACAATCTATAACATTGTAGATGTTGAGTCCCGTAAATATCTTAACCGGTTCAAATGTGATTCCAAATTGAATCACGTCACTATCCTGCGTCGAGTGTCGATTTTTTCATATGTATTTCATGTAGAAGGTGATGTAATCTACGTTAGGTGAAAATATGTGGTGAGATAAAATAAATTTATGAAAGTCATTTGAAAAAATCGACGCTCGATGCAGGAAAGCGACGTGATTCCATTTGGAATCACAGGCCCGGATAGCGTTTAGAACTTATATAGAGGTGAATATCACGCTGGTATATGCAACCAGACCAATATGACCTTACTTCCTCTCCAACCGGCCAACAATCGTTTCACCATTCGCTACAGTCACATTTCTCATCCTGTGCTCATCTTCATTTAGTATCGACCACGTTTCTTAGCCACTCTGTGGCGAGCGCAAAAACGTGGACTCGAGAGAATACTACAGGAGAATTGGCCATAAACTTTTGAGGTGAGGGTGTAGAGGATGATGACGGAAGTGAGTCGGACGGAATGGAAGACTAGCTAGGATCTTTGTGGTATGGTGGGTGATGAGTGGAGTATAGGGGCCATTTAAGTATTACGTAAGACGTTTTTGGGGTGGAGGTGTTGGGATCATCTTAATTTGTCTCATGAAGGGGCACGGGATCTGGAACCTATTTACGTAAGATTTTTGTCCATCTCGAAACATTGTATTGTCTCCAAATATCCTGTGTTGTTTTCCAAATATCCTGCGATTGTTCACAACGTCATCATCTGTGGTACTGTTTCTCTCTTAATTTTATTTAATGTGGTACTCCAACACTGCATAATTATACGATATTGAGTGCTCAAAGCTGTGCGATGGCTTCTATGGAGATATGAAACTGCAGAAAGCGAGCATTTAACGAAGAGTTGATATCTAATGTCTTACGTAAGACTGAGAGGGAGGGGGGGTTGGGAAACTCTTACATTGTCTTACATAAAGAGAGGGGGAGATCAAGAATTGCATAAATTGTTTTTTGTAATGCTTGAACGGCCCCTTACGTGAAGAAATAAGGAGGAGTCCGGGTAGGAACTTGTAATGAGGGGCGTAGGATTGCATATGGCCGTGATAGAGGGGGGAGTTGTTGAGCAAACGGGAAAGGGGAAGGAAGAGAATATATTTTATGGAAGAGAGATGGAGAGAGGCCGGACGTATGTCGAGATGAAGAAAGAAATCGTGTTAGGGAGTTTCGGGAGGCCGGCGCTTGTAAAAATCTTGAGGATTTTTACTCTCTTCCATTTAAACCTACCTTAACCGGTAGATTACCCTAATAAAAAAATTCTCATTTCCAGTGGAGAGGAGTGTTTGGTAGCCCCAGTACGGGGGGGGGACAGGGATAGGGGCGAAGGTCTGGCCGGTCGACTGATTGGGGAGGGAGCTCTGAGGGTGGGTGGGGGGGGTCCGAGGGTGGAGGCCAGTGGGGGTAAGTGCCTGGGGTGGAGTAGGGTGGGGGTTGTTCCGGTGTGGGGGGAGGGGTTTGCTGGGTGATATCGCGGAAGGCCCGCAAGCGGTATATGCCCTGTGTGTGATCGATTTCGCCGGCGGCGAGCGACGTTGGCGGGCTCCGAAGTGCCGGGGAGTTTGCACTGATGTGGATAGCGGAACCCTTCTCCCACTCACAATCTCCGAGCCCTCCACGTTTAAACCTTTCTCCCTTACGCCTTTACCCTTTCCGCGTTCCCCACGATGAGCCACGATAGCTACTCGCCATGCTGAGTCTTCGACAGAAGTTCAAAACTCTCGAGTTCCACATAGCGAACATTATTTTTACCCTTCATTACTATGTATTTCACAACTTTTATGTGCAATGAGGTGGTAGCTCTTAGATACTCGGAGGCTACATGCTAGGCTTAGTTTGTTAGACAAATTCAGAATTGGTGTAAATAAAAGAGTACCTTTGTTAACTCGGTGGTTTGTTTCCATAGTCATATTTAATATAACTTTTACTAAACCACGAAAGTTTGTGGTTTAGTAAAAGTTACCACTAATATGACTACAGAACTGGTGAAAATCAGAGCGACACGTTTCTCTCTTCACCTCAGAATACATGCTATCTCGCTTCATCCCGTGCGTAAAACCTTTTTTCTTTCTTCCTGTTCATCGCTTACTCAATATCTTTCTCTCGATCATGGCTTTCAGCAACTCTTCTCCCTCATTTCCTTTCTTAGCCACCTACTCTGCCTCCTGATTTCATCCAGTAGTTTCCTCGCCCACCTTTTCTTTCGTATGTCTTCCTCAACACACACTCTTCTTTCTCTGTTCTACCCCACACTCACATCTCAAGGCTACTATGCAACCTACTTTAGATGTACTGAAAGTAATCTATTACGTACAGAGTGGCGAGATTTTAGTGTCGATGTTGTACGACTTCTGGATCGTGAAAAAAACAGCGTTGCATGAAGACGTGAAATAAATAGTTAGACTGTCCAAAAACCTACTAATCTGCTGGAAAATAACTCGCATAAATTATCTCAATATTATTAATCAATCGGTTATTATAGATTTTAATGGAAGTAAATCATCTCCCTTAGATTCATCGACCCAATAATCTCTTCACCTCAGCATACGTCTTATCTCACTTCTCAAGGGTCTGCAACCTAATTTTGATGAGCGAAAAGTAGTCCATTATATATGAAGTGGCGAGATTTAAGTGTCGAAGTTGTTCGGCTTCTGGTTTGCGAAAAATAACACAGCGTTGTGTAAAGACGTTTAAAGATACAATTACAGTTTCGGGCGTATCATTCAAATCATTTTGGAGTTTTCGGTCGTCTTCTTCAGTATGACGGCATCGTAAAGAATCCAAGAATCTGCTTTTTCAGTCATCTTCTATCCAGGGCCCAAAACCTGTTTGTATATTTATTCTACTTTCATCTACATCTACATAATACCCTGCGAGCCGCCGCATGGGCGTGTAGCAGGGGGTTTTAGGACACCAGCCGTGTGAAGATGTAAGGTTTTTGGAGGTGAAATGGAGGCGTGTATTATGGGAGTGTATTTAGTGGAGCTCAGTTTGTATTGTGGTCGCTTATTGTGCGCGGGAAGAAGGAGTTTCTGCACCTATCTGTTCAGCAATGTACCTCTCTTATTTAATCGCTACCGTCAGACCTAGAGATGCAGTGAGCGTCATGATAATATTTTCTGTGTCACTCTGAAACACATGAGTTCTGAATAACTCAGGCAAGCTAAGCCTAGCGTGTAACCTCTGAGTCTTTAGGGACTCTCACCTTATTCCCCGTAAAAATTGTCACTTGAGATACTATATGTTCGCTCATAGCAGTTTTTAACTAAATTTTCCGCTTTTCTTGGTATTCTATCAATTTTTTGGTTAAGTCTTCATGGCCAGGGTCACAAATCCTCGCGATGTATTTGAGGTGTGGCCTAACCAGAGCGAAGTAGCATCTCTCTTAGACTTTTTCATCCGAGGACCTTCCTATTATACGCTTAACAAAACCTAGTTTCTTTTATGCTGTGCAGCATATATTTTGTATGTGTTCTCCCTCATAATATCAGATATTAAGGTAATGCCAAGATATTTTCTGAGTTATAAGGAAATGTTTGGTGTAAACAATTTCGTCGGATCGCAGCCAGAAATGGGCATGAGGATGGGAAATCTCCCCATCCATGCTGTTTACAAAACTTTTACGCCGTGGCGTAAATAGGGATGGGGTAAGCCTGCTATCAAACGGCGAACTTTCTACTGTAGGATGAGTTATTCCAAGGTTAGAGAGCTAGTGGCGTTAATGGGATATGAACCACGCCCGCCCTCCCGAAGCACACATCCCCCCATTCTCACGCCCACCTTCGATCACCTATGTTGCATTTCTGAGTGCCCATTCGAACCTCGTGTCTCTCGTCGCGATGGGCTCATCCCTAACTGCAAACCGTGCACCACCGCCCCTTCAAAACGGACCAATTTCGAACCTCGATGCTCGACAGCGTCACCCCCCCTCATCAGACCCTCCCCCTCAAAAAGCCGCCTTTGACCGAAGGATGAAGCTTGTTCGCAGAAATTAAATTTCCGTCGCCACAATCGGCCAGAAGCGGGCGACGTTGCGTTTTTTTTTCTTCTTTTCAAGCACTCGACGTATTCCTGCATGTGCGGGTTAATTGAACGGGAACTGCCGAATATTGGAAATGGGCAGCGCCTTTAATCTACTCTTTGATTCGTGTATGATCGGCGGATAGGATATATTGGATATTCGGATGCGTAGGGGAATTTTTCCGATGTGCCAATTTTTCGACCTCGTCGTACAATTGCACCGCTTTAACTTCTTGGAGCCTGGGGAATGCGTTGCCTTTCAAAATCTCTGTCGCGTCAATCCCAAAGCATTGACCACATTTAAGTGACTGCGCAGCGCTATGTAAAATTGATGTTAGAATTTACTCCTAGATTTTGGTTTTTGGAAGCTCTAAATGCAAAGGCAGCGTTGTACCATAAGGATTGGATTGGATATTTGGGGAGGCGACCGATAGCTAAGGTCATCTGCGCCATAGGGGATAGGAAAGGGAGGAAGGGTGGATAGAAACCCGGCGTCGGCATTAGCCTGCTCTTAACGAAAGGCGCCAAGGGGACCACGGCTTAATGTCTCACTCGATAGACGGAGTACTCTACTTGAAGTGCCCTCCACAAGACAGTCAAGTAGGGATCGGGTTTCCTCTGAAATACATCCTCCTCTGCAGGGATTTGAACCCTGGTCGCCCGTGTGGTAGGCGAGTACTCTAGCCTCCACACCAACCCGATCCCCCGTGTGGTACCATAAAACCTATGAGTCAAAGCTAACAACTTTTTCTTAAGGCATTTCGACATTCTCCTCTAAGGCGATTCTTATGTTACAAGGCTGGAGTGTTATTAACTTGCATACTACAAGTGGCGACTTTTTTCTAAAGGTGTTTTTTCCGCACTAAATGATCACGATTAAGGGAACATCATTTGGTATCCCATCTCCTGATTGGTAGATTTCGGCCTTTACCAATCTTCCCTCCTTCAGGGTCATCTTCAAAGTTGTACGTGTCTGAACTCAGTAAAAACGCGTGCTCCTGACCCTTTATAGCCAGAGGCCGAGCTTCTATCGGATTTTGATTTTTCTTCTGGCGAATTCTTGAAGAAATCACGCGAGATGAGCAAATTTTCACCTGTATACTTCGTTGAAAACCTCGTTTTCGCTGCTCCGTCGGTCGTTCTTTTTTTTGGTGACGGCATTTTTCGTAAATATGCAAACAACTACAGCTGTAACCAAGAGCTATTCTCGATAATGGCGATTAATAGACCGAAATGGTTACGTTTGTTTAAAAATGTGTTACGCTTTTGGCACAATACTTTCAAAGTTGCATTATATTCGTAGGTGTATATTATGATATTTTATTGTTGTGAAATTAACTTCTAATCCGTGAAGTCCCATTCGATTGTGGCGTTTCTCATGATTTGGCCGGAGAATTTATTCTGGGCAAAAAAATTGTTCTTTTGACGACTTATTCTCGGAGATCAGACCTATCCCAATGAAATATTTGTAGCGAAGCGGGCTGTATACCGCGGCCGTAAACGCTTTCACAGACGTCTTAGTGCTTTTGTTTTACGTCTATGCTTTTCTTGTTAAAAAACCCGTTAAATCTGACGTCTGGAGTAAGGATTGACATGTATTGTGCCTTTTCACCTTTTGCTTTCTGCATAACTTTTTCGCCCGAGGAAGAAACCGGTGATCTCCATGACGCGTACGACATTTATTTTTGGAAAATCTTTGCACTTAATGTAAATGGGAATCCTTCCTCTCTATGGAGGATCATCAAAATGTTGAAAATGTTGTATTATAACATCATTCTGAGGAAATTCGAGCAATGCAATTTCACATGATATGGTACGAAGTCTCTCTCAGGTGTGCGATAACGCCAAAGATTGTAATTCGCTATGATTTCATTTCTGTGAAGTCATTTGACTTGACCAAGATTCGAACCCGGATCTCCCAATTGCCGATCAGGTGTGTTATCCAGTTTCACCAACAAGCCATCTCCCTTCAAGGTGAATTTCGAGTGGCGAAATTTCGAGTGACTTGACCCGCAATCGAACCCGGTCAAGTCAAATGATTTTTTTCATGGCGAATTTCTACCCTTGGTGTCATTCTGAGCATTATCCTGAACCCTCGCATCGTATTTTACTCTGTGCCCTCGTTGGCGCTGTTTTTCGGGGCGGGTAGTGAGGGGGTGGACGAAGATCTCTCAGGCATCGGCATAAGCCGAAACTAAAAGGGCGTTGTCGATCGAGGTACAAAGGCCCCCTGAACCCGTCATTTTATTGTGTCTCAACAAGTTAGTCGGAGTAATTTTTTTTCATGATACTTTTTACAAATATACTTGTAATTAGCAAAATCTTCTCGGGTTTGGCTCTGATTCAGTCTTAGCCCTGATGACGATGAGAGAGTTTCTCGTCGAAACGTTGGCCTTTAATAGCCTTACCCGGTTCCAAACCCAATAAGCTCAAAGCCGGCCTCGGTGGCGTCGGGGTGAAGTCTTCGCCTTCTAATCCGAAGGTCGCGGGTTCGAGTCCCGCCTGGGTAGGATATTTACACCTACCTGGACATGGTTGTGTGTGTTCGTCCATGTATTACATATCTAGTAATTGGCTTCGGCTGTTAGATATATAGAAATTATTATTATTATAAGATTTTTGCTTGCTTGCCGGACGATTCTGTTGGCCCGTATGTCCCGATAGGTTGCTGGAATATGTTGCTGGATAGGTTGGCCCGGAATCCCGATAGGTTGCTGAGCCTATCATCAGGTTTTCCAGGGATCGGACTAACAGAACTTGACACGCATCCATGCCCTAGGTGGTGAAAAACTCACCCAGGCGGGACTCGAACCCGCGACCCTCGGTTTAGCAGGCGAGGACTTGACCCCGCCGCCACCGGGGCCGGTTAATATTTTACTAATATTATTCGCCGGGAAAGCCTACGATCTTTTATCATACTTGCAATTATTACTCGTTGGAGAGTGTAAGGTATAGGGAAAGAAGTGTGGTGGTCAAGCACGGACATGGGAGATGCCTTGGGTGTGAGGACCAGTCCTGTGTGGTCAGAAGCGAAATGGAGAAGGCTTGTGAGGGGTCAGCGGACAGAGTCCCCCATCTTGATCGGAAGCTGCGATGGAAATACGAAAAAAAAATTGGTCGGGGAGAGTGGAAGAGAGGAGAGCGAGGTAGGTTGGGGAGATTGACACAGGCTATTTATATTCCCTCTATGTATCTATACACACACGGACGCACACACTTGCCGACCGATTGATTAAAAAATAACATTATGAAGATGAGCGTTTGAACCCCTATCTTCTCCCTCTTTCAACCACCCTCTTGTTATGTATGCGCACTTTCGGAACAGTGTGGGTGGATGATGGGAAAAAAAGGGCGGACGATGGCGACGGAGAGGGATGGCGAAGGGATCTTCTTTTTTTCCTCCTCCTCTTCCTCCGGGGTGAAAGTGGTGGTGCTTACTGCGGCCAGGCTTGTGGGGAGGGTTGGTGCCGTGTGGGGAACGGAGGAGTGGACAGGGGTGCGTTCCTGGAGTCCACGGGCGATCGCGGAGGAAGACGAGGAGAGACCGACGCAGTGGGAGGCGGTGGTGAGTTAGGACGCGTGGGTGGGATGGATTCGCTGATATATTTTCACTCCAGTGTGGTCGGAAAGGAAATATGTTTTTTTTAAGGTGTACATTCGAGGATCCGAACGTATTTTTGATTTGAGCGTATGTGATTTTTTTATCCGTTGCAGTACTGATTGCCCCCCCTGGCAAAATGCCGTCCTATTTCCCATTCTTTTAGTAACGTCTCGTAGAAAGTCGCTTCCGATTGGATGTGTTTGCTGGAATATTTCCTCACAAGTGTGGTGGGAAAGAAAAGATGTTTCTTCAACGAGTTTGATCGAGACTTCGAATAGATAAAAGAGTTGAGGCGAATCTGGCCTCATGTCAAACTAATTGAAGAAGTGGTGAAAAACGAAATATAACTTCATTCGATTAATTTTTTTTATCCGATGCAATGTTGATGGTCACCCTGGCAAATTGGTGCCTTATTCCCCATTCGTTTAGTTGCGTCTCTTAGTCAGTCGATTTCACACACTAACTTCCCCTCAAAAGATCTCTGAAAATTTTTTAGTTTTTTCGTGAGAATATCCAGCTACCCAACGTTTGAGTACAATTAATTGATGTTAAGAATGAAACTACTTGGTTTTTTCCACCAATATATTTAACCATAAATCAACCGGTTTCGTCCTTTTCAGGCCATTCTATATTATGCACGGGGAGAGACTACTTAATGACATAATCCCTTCAACCGCCTCACCCTTGTTCTCTGTGCCAGTACCCTCACCTCCATCCCCGTAGTCCTTGAACCTGGCGTCACCACCTGTTTGTTCCTTCCCTTGCAGTTTGCCCAATCACCTCTCATTCCCCCCCTTCCCACCCCTCCTTATTTCAACCACTTCCCCTCTCCTTGAGATGCAGTATATAAGCTGTGCTGTCTTTTGGGTATTTTTATTCTGAAATCTTGATAATGGCCTGAAAAGGCCGAAACCGGTTGATTTATGGTTAAATATATTGGTGGAAAAAACCAAGTGGTTTCATTCTTAACATGAATCGGAATTTCCACAAAGTGAATTCGCCAACCATTGATTTTATTTACAATTAATTGCTATAGTCATAATTTGTATATCCTTTTTTTCTTCTCGTGTGGAAACTTGTAAACTTTGGAAATCAGAGGGCTCTGATTTTTCCTCGGTCTGGGATTCAGTGCCAAACATGTTGGTTTGACGTAGTATCTAATTTTTTTCCTATCGGGTAGGACTGCAATGTATATTGGATGGAATTGCATTTTTAGAATAAATCATTCCGAGGAATGGTTTTACGTAGAATTTTGAATCACGACTTCTTCCTTAAGTCGTCACATTGCAGGAGTTTCGCTGAAGTCTGTATGCATCCAATGGTTATTTAATGAAGAAATTTCTATATAAAAATGAATATATTACTGTACAGAATGGCACGTTATTTGGATCTGGAGTGTTATTTTTAAGTACTACTCGGGATGTCAATAAAGATATGAAGAAAATTCGTTTTGCCAATAGTGGGATACCTCATGTAGAAGAGTATGGAATTGAAGATTGACTGGTCAAGGATTCTGCGGACGGTGGGGATGAGAGGGAAATTGCCCGGCGGATGGGAGAGCAGTCAATTCCCCCCCCCCCCTCCCACCCCCAAATGGTCTCCCACCACAAGACCGGGGATGGTTTTTCGCGTGAAGGATACGGAAAAAAAACAAGAGGGCGGAAGGAATTGGGGTTGGCCGGGAAATTGGAAGGGGTCTTCCCTGGACGACGCGAAGGATCAGTATGAGTGACTTGCGTAAATATTTTAAGTGTAAACGGGGGAATATGCTTCTTTTTTTTTCCTCCTCTTGTTTTTTTTCCCCGCCCCGACTTCGAATTCCTGGGCAAAAATGGTCGAGGTCTTTTCTCCAGTGTATCATTCCAGGGGAGTGTATCGAACGTGGATTGGAATCGGTTGGATCGGGAAAGCTGCGCGATTCGTCAAAAACTGCTACGGCCGAACAGAAAGCGTTACACGGATTTTGAACGATTTAGGGTGGGAGCCGCTAGAGACTCGGAGGCTACGTGCTAGGCTAAGATTGCTTGAGCAATTGAGAATGGATATCTTTCAGAGCGACACGGAGGACATCATATTAGAACCACATTATATTTCCAGGTCCGACAGAATCGATAAATTAAGAGGAATATTTTGCCGAACGGATAGATATGGGAATTCGTTTTTCCCCCAAACAATTAAGGACTTAAATATATGCTAGGCGGAAAATTTTTTTTTTATTTTAATTTTAATTTTTTTTTTAACGCCTGGTGTCCTAACACCCCCCGCCACACGCCTTTTGAGGTGGCCCTCGGGGTAGTATGTAGATGTAGATGTAGATACTCGGTGAATATATGCGTGTTGGTGTGTTCGGGAAAAATTGCCGTCTACTCCACCCCCCTCCCACCACCTTTAACGTTCAGGTTTGTCTGTCCCCCCTGCCCCCCAACCGCTCGCTCTTTTTACCCCTCGACGTCACTCATTCCGTTCCTGGAGGCTGTTTATCTCCAATAGGAGTAATTCCAATTTAACGGAAAAGTGTGCGGGAGGTAGGAGTAGGGGTGGGAGGGTCAAAGGGAAAAAGGAGGAGAATGGGGTTTTTATTTATGAATAATACCTTCCGAAAATTAAAGAACGTGCCGAAGCGGTCATTTCGTGAACCTTTTTAGATGTTTGTCTGCTCTCGTGTGTGTGTGTTGTTGGGGTCCCGGAGTCCAATTTATTTCCGGGGATATTTACTCGGAGCGTGGAGTTCGTACGGGGGACGGTTCATGAATATTGTTGGGAAAAGTAGTGGCCAGCGATGAAGTTGTTCCCTCCCTCTCCTCCATACACCCCCTTTACCGTGGCAAATTGTCTTTACTCCTCTCTTTTTTTTTAGTGTTTTTTTAACCGCTGGGTGCATGATGGCGTTTGCTCAGCCTCCATTCTTTTATTGACTGGAGGACCTTGTGTTATTGATGGATATCCCATCTAAGAATTCCTCTTATGTCTTCTTCTCCTAAATGACTACAGTCCCACGTTGAGTGCTGGCTTGATGGTGTAGAGGACGGGTAAACCTACTCCGTTTTATGAGTCGGTTTAACTGGCTTTGTTTTCTCCCTCGTTCTTAATTACCGCTTCGCGTTTTGATCGCCTCATCGATAATGAAGTGGAACGCCATGAATGAAGTGGGTAGTGAGACCTCAAGAATGCGCTGCCAAATGAGCTAATGAATATCGTTCGCTATTACGCGCTGGAAAGCCATACTTGACGGAATCAGCCTTGGTAAAATAATTTCACTCGATCGAGATGATAATGAACACACTGGTAATGAACGCGCAGACAAGGCTGCAAAGGAAGCACTACAGATGCCAGAAACTGTGTGGAACATGGTGACTGCGGAGGACCTAAAGGACCTGCGGAGGACCTATGTTTCGAAGCGTTATTTTAGACAAATGGCAAGAATCGTGGCATGGGAGTAATAGCAATAAGCTCCGGACTGTGAAACCGGTAGTATCAGTGTGGCCCTCTTCCGTCAGGAATACCTGTATGGAAGAAGTCGAAGTCACACGCCTGAGGATAGGGCACACTGCCCTGATCCACTCATGCCTCTTCACTGAAGAGAAGACACAACCTTGGTGTGATGAGTGCGACTCCCCTCTGAGTGTGCGACACATCCTGACGGAGTGTGATAAATACCGGTCTTCTCGAGATAAACGCAAGGTCAACGGTACCTTAGGACACATCCTAGGTGACTCTCCCGATTGCCTCACCCGAGTAATTGCGTTTTTATAAGAAATCTACGTTTTTAATAAATTATAAATTTTTTATATGTATATGCGTATTATACAACGTTATGCAAATTTTATCTCACGTTATTACTAAAACGATTTAGCTTCAATTACATAAACCTGGTATTACCTATGGACGAGAGTGGTGCGAAATGACCGCAGTAGTCGACGCACCCTTAAACAATAATTCTTCTACTACTACTCGAGATTCGAACCCAGTTCTCCGTATTGCCGTTTAGTCAGGTGTCTTAAATACGCGCCGAATTCGGGCTTGAATTAAATTGGTTTTCGCAGCTGGCAAATCCCCCTAGAAATCGGGGATTCCGAGTTATTTGTGCAGCTAATTCTTTTCCAGAACGATCCGATATCCAAAACACCTCGCAAGTTCGACCTCGTCGTTGCCAAAGGCATGTCCGGACTTGATCCCGGGTCCTTCGCTAAGGGGTCCAATCCACTGAACACTTGAGCCACCAAGTTAGAACAGAATATATAAAGCTTTTGAATAATGTTGCCCATGTGTAAGATTTTTTAATGCTTCATGTGGAAAGATAGACATTATATTTCCAGATGTTAGACAATTCCATTCCTATTCTCCTTGATTTTGTGCTCCTCGTTGGTCTAAGAAAATACTTAATAACTAATTGTGCCCATTGTTGAAGTATATTCGTGGAACTTGACTCTCATTTATCGGTAAATTTCTTGGATTCTCGTTTGAATAGGTTAATTATATTTGTCGGTCATAGAAATATTCCGTCGCGTTCGTTAGTTGTGGTACTAGTTTGGCCTTGCCTCTTTGTATTGAAAAACGTTACCCCTCACTGGGAGTGTGCATTGACGTTTCCTTGAGATTAAAAAAGACTTGCCCCCTTTTATCTCTCCTCGTTGGATGTTTCTCATACATTTATAAATCGTATTAAGATTAATGTTTGTTGAAGAACCACGAATTCGTTGGGGTGCCCCAGAGTCTCCCATGAACTAAGTAGCATTTGAGAAATCGTCATGTACACAGCCTGCTGTCGTAGTCACATGAGTGTTAGAAATAGTCTCTTCCGTTTTAGATATCGCCTTTCCTTAGAAACTTCCTGCCCCGTCATCCAATTTCTCAATTTTCAAATGCCTACGGAATATCCTTTTGTCCCTGCTTGCTTGTATTTTATTTCACCATTCTCTTGATTCTAATTTATGTAATCTAGTTATTGATATTAAAATGTTAAATTCTTCGAGATCTCTCGTCGGTATTTTTAAAATTTTGAACTCAATTCACAGTCCAAACCAACGATACTCAGGTCCCCTCCGCGATAAATACATTTCAGGGATACATTTATTTTGATTTATTTGACGCGAATCAAACCACTAATTTTCCTTGTGGAGTACTTGCGTTCACCTCTAGTTTTACCGAATCAATCGCGATTCTTGATGAGAGAACGCATGCAATGCATGAATGGTACACTTTATCATACTGTCATGTTCTCGATGAAGGATATGAACATTTCAACGGGCAATAAAACACCACAAATACGTCTGTTGACTATACCTTCGTAATGTGACAGTGGAGTATGAGTGCATCAAATGACAGAGGTAGGAAATTTACCAAATAGAATCAAGAAGGACACGTGTACAGAATGCGATCAAATCGGCGGTAACAGTGTAGGACGCCGGTAACTTAATTTTACCACAAAATCATATTTCAAAATATGATACCATTTAGGTAATAATGAAACGGTATTATCGTTTTAAACAGCAGGAAGGGTTAAAACGAGAAAGTCGTGGGTGAATGTCGTGGGAGATGCTCTTTAGTGAAGAAATATTTGGAGTCCAAGGAATGGGAAGTCTTGTGTGAAGAAATGCTTGACTGTAACCGAATCATCGGAGATTTTTATTTTTTTATTTTTATTTTATCCTCACTATCCCGAATACAGCACAAAGGGCCAATTTACGTCGGGTGAATAACAGTATCAACAGACGAGACACAAACACCCATGTCCTGGGCAGAAAATATTTTACCCAGGCGGGACTCGAACCCGCGACCCTCGGGTTGGCAGGCGAGGACTTTACCCCGCCGCCACCGGGGCCGACAAAAAAATTTTCGGTACCGGGAATCGAATATAATAATCGAATATAATAGATATGCGAAGATACGGTAGTTTGGAGAAAGTTATCGAGGCAGATACAGCTTTAACGGCCTATTATTCAGAGAATTAAACATTTTTTAATTTGCCTACTCCAGAAGGAAACGACTCTATCGCATTGTATGTATACATCTCCAGAAATGAGTACTGATTACTAAATTTCAAGAGCACCTGATGAGTGAATAAATAAAGCCTAAATCCAGCCGAGAACAATATCCCCAACGGAAGGAGTGAACAAGGCTCACGATATTGGAACTCCGAAAGGTAACGGGGTTAATTTTACATACATATTTTATATTGTACGCATATATGCACTATTTTTTAGTGAAATGACATGTTTTGAATTAACATAACATCGTCAACCACGGTGGATAGAAATGTTTTCTCTGATAACTTGTACCATCCATTGACGGAACTACTTCATTTTTATCATTTTTTTCCGAAGAAATTCTTCGCAGACTGCCGGCAAAAATGGGCCCAGCGGCTAAAATCTCACGGGCGGGCATCCATCTTGCGATCCGATCGCCGTCGGTGAGCGCCGATTCCGTGCTAATACGGAAACGAATTGGTCGCAAAAATCTCTGCCGATGCAACCGACCCACGCTGGTGATTTGTTATGATCCCATCTTCAGCCTTCAATCAGGTTTTTCCTCCCTCGTGGGTGTCTGTCTGTCTGCCAGCCGTCTTTCCCGATCCGTTTGTTTTCTCCGGGGTGAAATAATTCTTGCCTCTCTCCTCCTTTCCGCGGAATGCACGATTTTTCCCACCGCCCCCGATCCCGTGTTCCCTTAGGGAGTCGGAGGTTGCGCGGAGAGGAGGGAGCGGCGCCGTCGACGACTACTGCCAGGACCCGTCGGATGTGGCCGCATTGAGACGCTATAAATCTCCCATCGCGTCCCCCAACCACCCCCCAACCGCCGCCCCATGCATGCGTTGTATATATCCTCCCCTCGCTTTATCTCGCCGTTTTCCATGACACGACCGGCGATCCCACCCCCCAGATATGCGTAACACACGACCAAGTTCCTACGGAACGTTCCGTTACTTCTCTCGCGGAAAACCTCTCGTTCTGCCCCTATTTCTAACTCCAGTTCCCTGGCCATCCTATCAGGCAGTAGCGATTCCGTGGCTCCCCAATCGTCGGAGTTTTCCTATCTACCAGGGAATGGGTTTTAACAATTAGCAGCGTCGTGAATAGGAATGGAGGCGACCGTGGACTACTTGTCTCTTTCTGATTCCCTCTTGCGATTAGGAAATATCTAAAGTATCCGAATTTTTCGACGAATAATAATGAAAACATATTGCAACATTAACTATCTTGAAAACTATTGATAAATTCCGTGTTAGTTGGATTTACTCATCAGAATTAGAGTACATCCTTCCGTTTTCTGCTAAATGTTTTGTAGCGTTTCAATTTTCCCGGAACACTGAGAAATTTGTGTCTTATATCCTTGACCACAAATTTCCAGGTGGCTAAACGGAAGGATGTTCTCCGTGACCCCACCCATGAAGAGTAAAACCGTGATGCGTGAAATCGACCACATAATGGGTGTCCAGTGGAATCGGTCCATCTTCAAGATGTCTTCAGTCTTTCTGAGGAGAAATTTGGACGTGTGACTAATTAGGACCCATCCTCAAAAACTTTTTCCTTTGTTTTTAAAAATTCGAGAAATTATCCTTTAATTTGCTCGTTTTTACTGCTAACTCAACTAATTCTCTCCGTGTATTAATGTCATTCTTTTAGCGAATGAAGAGTGCGCATCGGGTATTATATACTCGTGCATAATGAGAAATTTATATCTATCTTTAAGAATTAGAACAATTTTTACGACTCAAATACAGGCGACTATAATTTTCTCTGGCTTCTTCCATTTTCTTCGAATCTCCCCAGCAAAACCTGCTTTTCAAGTCTTATTATGATAATTTATTACTTACTTACTCTTACTCCTGTGGCCACACAAACCAGAGATGGTTTTTATCTTCGCCAACAATTCGCCTCCACTCTTGTCAATCTTCGGCAGTCTCCATCCCTGCTCCTGGTCTTCTCAGGTCCTCTCGCTCCTGGTCTCCCCATCGTAGTCTGGGTCTTCCCAAAGGCCTTCTCCCGTCAATTTTACCGTTCCAGATTTGTTTAACCATACTATTGTTGTCCTTCTTAATATGTGGCCCAGCCATCTTACACGTTTGCTGTTTAAAATGGTTATTATATCCGGATCGGCATAACATTTTCTCAGTTCTGTTTTTTCTTATCCTCCAAACCTCTCCTTCACGAATTGCTCCAAAAATCTTCCTAAGGACATCATTTTCGAAAGTCATGTGTTTTTTTCTGAGGACTTCGTTGGGGACCATACTTCAGATTCGTCGAGTATTATGTAATGCTGTAATAGGGTCTCATAGATCCTTTTTCTCTTTTTTTTTTTTGCTTCTTAGTAGTTTTTTTAGGCTCCGATAACACCTGTCTTCCGCTTTTAGCCTGTATTGAATTTCTGTCTCTTCTTTGCTGTTGTTAACTATCTTTTGATGATAATTTATTCCAAGTTATACTTTACCTTGTTTACATAACCATTGAGGATACGAAGACTTGATATAGAGTGGATATATTGGTAAGTAACGCATATGAAATGACATCAATGGACCCTTGCGCTTTTGGTAACAAAGAAGCAAAGAGCACTGAAGTTACCGATTGTCTCCCGTAAGTTTTGAGATGGATGTGAAGTTGTCATTAATCCGTGCCGGAAAAGGTGAAACGAGCAATCGTGTGAATTGGAGAAAGTGGTGTTCGATCATTTGGACCACCGGCGTGGATATTCGTGATATTCTCTCAGTTCCCTCTGCTTTTTCTCCCATCATTCCTCACGCTCTCCTCGCGCTAAACGCCCCTTCATAAATCTCGCTAGCGTCTCTTCCGGCTTTTCATTCAGCGCAACGCTTGCCTTTTTCATCCGTGGTCGTCTTTGGAAACTGTGTCTCAGTCACCAAAGAAGTTGGTTTTCATCCTTTTTATGTAACTTTCGGAACTAATTGAATTAGTCAAAAAGTTATTTAAATAACAGAACTCACTGATATAATATAGAACGATTCGCTATTATTTTGAAATTAATTAAGATCTTCGTCAACGTTTCTTGTTAATTCCAACTAATTTTAGGCCTCTCTCGGGGCTGAAAAAAAATCTAACCTGTTTGAAGCCTCAATTGGTGGTTAAGTTTTATGTCTATCCTTGGTATCATCATGAAGTAAGGTATATTTCGATTGTTAAGAATTATTTCAATCAATCGGAGCTAAGATAATCGCAAGTTGTTCGTGTTTGTAAATTCTATTGAAGCATAATTAATTTTTATTTTAAGTATTTTATCAGCTGATCGGTAGGTTCTTTTATCCATGTCTGTTTTCATTCCTATAGATGGCCCGCCATTCGATCCTAATTCTATTCCTCATATCGTCTTCCTCTTCTTATTTCATCCAGAATTCCTATCCTCTTTCTTCCTCTTCCACGCTTCCCCAGTGTTCGTCCCTCTATAAACCTCTTCAGCATTCCCTCTCCTTTCAATGCGCCCTCCATCCTCAATATCAACCATTCATTGTTCGTTCAATCCTAAGATTGGTTGCCTGCAGCCCTCCACCATTCCCCATCTAATGCTAGTTTCTTTATCTCCTGTTATCCATTTCTATGTACTTTCCTCTTTATTTGCTCTATGAACTTAGTCTTGGGTCTTCCTATGAGGACTTTCCTCTATTTTGCCTTCAATTATGTTCTTCAAAATCCATTCTGTCTCAAGGTGTGTTCAATCCATCTGGTTTTTTTTTCTGTATGGTGTTTCTCGTGGTCTTTTCCTCCTCTACTCTTCTGTACACTTCATTATTTCGTATTTTGTCCGTCCACTTTATCTTCAGCATTCTCCTCCAGCACCAGGTTTCGAAGTCTTCTAGTCTTTTCTGGTCAGTTTTTCCAATGGTCCATTCTTCCGACCCATAGAAAGCTAGGTACGCTCTACACGAAGGGTTTTCACATACTGTTTCCTGGTATGTAGTCCTATCGTCTTTGAGCACAGCAGTTGTCTTTTTCCCATGAACGCCGTCTTAGCTTGGGCTATTCTCCCATTGATGTCCGTTGTACTTCTTCCGTCTTACGCGATAGTGCTTCCGAGATAGGTGAAGGAATCCACTTGCTCTAATTTCTCTCCTCTCAGGGTGACTTTTACATTCACATTCTCTCTTCCTTTAGGTTTTTGGTCTCCGTCTTACCAATTATTAACATGGGACGTTAAAAGCGAGTTGATTAATTGGGGACGATTTAAACATTTCAATTCGATTCGAAGTGAGAAGGCGACGTTTCGCTCATATCTTTAAGAGTACCCTCGCATCGCGTGTAGTGCAGGTTAGTTTGTGCTTTGGATTCGTAGGCAATTGCCTCCCTCACATGGGATGGTCATCTTTTTTCTTCTTTCCCCTCTCCGTTAATTCTCCGCGGCATTCGTCCGCTGAGCTCCTTCATCGCCCCGGGTAATATCCGCCGCAATCATCAACATCATTGCCGTCTGCACGTGAGGAAATCGCATCCTCTCGTTGAGCCGATCGCACTTCAACCCTCTTCCTCCAACGAAGTTAATTTTAAAACTTCCCCATGTGCATTCGGCCGCAAGGACGGCGTAGTTTATATCGCTCATCTTCTCTCCCGGATCGCCATAAAAGCCACCAGAATCCTAATCGCTCATGCACCTCCTCATCCTCATCTCCCCATCCGCTGTGAAATTGAAACGTGCCTATTGGCTTGCTGCACGCGTTTGATATCATATCTGCGCCTCAGACACTTCCGGTGCTCCGATGCACCGACGATCGTTAGCAATTTTTCTAGTTGCGTGGACACTCATAGTCATCAATTTCGAATATCTATATCCATAAGTCAGGGTAGATGCAGGCATTTATATCTTGGAAAATGAGAAACTTCCCTGGAAATTCTTTTCCAGGAAAGAATCTGGCTAATTTCCAATCATTACATCGACAAATGATGTGGTACGTAGTCACTCGCATGGGTGCATGTACACAAAGGGCTGAAATTCGCAATGAAAAGTATCATTTGACTTGTCCGGGATTCGAACCCGGATCTCCCAATTGCCGCTCAAGGAATTCGTCTATTTTCTTCGTTACATATACGACAATGTTGGGTTCATCCGGCTGACCGGCAATGGGTAGATCCGGGTTCGAATCCCGGTCAAGTCATGATTTTTTCATGGCGAATTTCAACCCTTGGTGAAAAATATGGTTGCTTCAATTGCGGAGGAGTATAATTTTAGGCACAATTGCATTTTGAAGAGGTGCCATTCGAAGGATTAGCATACGTTTACTATTTTTGAGCGTGCAATTAGTTTGAAATCGCCCTAGATCCGATCAATGTTCGTGGAACGCTTGAAGCAATGGCTCCCAATCGTAGCGTTTGTCAGATCCTCACACGTATTGCATTTGTCATTTCACTGTCGATAATCCTAGATTTATTATGGGTGCGGGGGTTCATGATATGCTCCGCGATTCCGGAGGCACGTGAAGGGCGCTGGAATACCATTTCGTTCATTGGTCACGCATGGAGATATTTTTCGATTTCAAATTTTGGTCATCTTCGCGCCCCGCGGGGAAGCCCGCGGTGTAATGACCCCTTGGGACGGCGCGCCGCGGCGGGGCTTGCATCGCTTATTCTCCGCCGTGGACCCCTCCGTCATTTTCGCTCCCCAGCTTGGCTTCTTCCCCTTTCCCTTGATTTTTCCGCTTGTATTTTCTCCATCTTACTTCATATATGCCCCGTCATGCATTATTTACGAAGTCAACGCCGTGGTTTTTGCAGGAAACCAACGTATTCGCGTATGCATCGTATTTAAGTGTCCGCGCATCCTCTCGCCGCGAGGATGCTCGCATTCGCTCGCCGCCGCGAATAGCTAAATTTTGTCTCTCATCTGTCTCCTTCCTCCCCTCTCTCTTTCTGCCTTCCTGTATCGCTATCTCTCTCACTCGTTCTTTCCCGAACATTTCTCGGCGGTCGTGCATAAAAGTGAAAGAGTAAAATTAATGGTTGAAGGCGTAACTGTGTGGAAGGTTACCGCAGACATGACGAAAAACTTTCTTAGTAAATTCCACACTTTAAATTTTAGTACCGACCTAGGTTTCGATTGCCCAGCAATCATTTTCAAATTTCAGAGAAACAATTGCACTTTTCCACAAAATTGTTTTAATGCGTACAACGCGTTTCGGCTCACAGAGCCATCATCAGGTACAAGACGGTACGGCTCTGTGAGCCGAAACGCGTAGTACGCATTAAAACAATTTTGTGGAAAAGTGCAATTGTTTCTCTTAAATTATGAATAACTTCCACGATATCTCGCCTGAATCTGTTGAATTTATCATTTTCAAAGGTTAACCTTTGCAGGCGTAACATAGTGAAAGAGGCTTATATTTAGGTGGAAGGAGAGAGTTTTGTATATTGGATTTTTGGGGAGGCGACCGACAGCTAAGGTCATTTGCGCCATAGGGGATTGGTAAGGGAGGAAGGGTGGATGGAAACCCGGCTTCGGTATTAGCCTGCTCTTAACGAAAGGCGCCAAGGGGTCACGGTTTAACGTCTCATCCAACCGACGGAGTACTGTACTTGAAGTACCCTCCACAAGACACTCAAGTAGGGATCGGGTCTCCTCTGAAAAACATCCTCCTCTGCAGGGGATTGAACCCCGGCCGTCCGTATGGTTATCCAGTACTCTAACCACCACGCCAACCCGATCACCGGGTTTTGTATATAATTTACGGATGGGCGGGATTGGTTTGGTTCTTGTCAACGAGGAATGTTTTTCGGAGTAAAAGGAATTATTATTATTATTATTTGTGTTTAATGATCCTGGGTTGGATGAGACGGAACCGTCCTCTCGTCCCCCAACCCAGTACATGCACAAACACCCATGTCCTGGGCATATAATATTCTACCCAGGCGGGACTCGAACCCGTGACCCTCGGGTTAGCAGGAGAGGACTTTACTCCGCTGCCACCGGGGCCGACCAATAGGTAGGAATAGGTAGAGATGCAGAAGAAGAAGAAGTAGGAGGAGGAAGAGGTGGTGGAAGCTGGGAAAAGGAAATGAAAGAAGGACGAGGACCTCAATCCTTACCCCCGACATTTCGTTCGAGTCATGACGCGTGTGGTTTTCATATACGTGCGTTCTTTTTTTTTAAATAAACGGGCGTGCAAGCGAGCGAGCGGCAGCGGGGGCGGGGGGCGGGGAGGGAAAGCTTTGGCGAGGCCTCCCTCTGCTCGTTTCGTGGAGCGGGGGGGTTGGGAAAGGGGAAAGAGTCAGTCCCCTCAAATGAAGCCGTATTTCCCCATAAATGTTGTGCGGAACAGCTGCACCCGCACCCTTCTTCCTCACCACTACTTCCTTCCCCGCCTCTTCCGCCGCCGCACCCGCCCCCCGCGCCCCCTCCACTCCCACACCCCCACGCTAGCGCCTGTCGCAGTCGTGGGAGGAGCTCTGTCCGTGTTTCAGTCGGTTGTGTATGCATAGTATTCGAACGGCGCGCACGAGAGAGGAGCCAACAGGAGGAGGAGATGGCCTTCCTGGCAGTCCGGGGCTATTTTCTCTCGGAACTCCTCAATTAGCCGCAGTGATTGGTCTCTTTGCCATTTACACGCGTAGAGATACACGGCACGCCCCACTTCCACCCTCCCCTACCCTGCACTTCCTCACGTGGAAGCCGTTTCCTTTTGACTCACCAAGACCCCTCCCCTGTATTCTCCTCTTTTTGTGTCTCCGTATAAATTTAGGCGAGCGTGGACGTATACATCAGGGTTTCTGCAAGCTTGGACATGCTATACAGCCTAGACGGGTCAATGAAATCTAAAATGGGCCTGAAAAACCTGGGAAAGTAATGGGAAATTAGAAATAAGCCTGAAATTTTCATACCTTCGTCAAAAACTATTTATTTTTCATTTAGAGGGCTGTGTTCGTCTCTTTTAAATTTAGGCAAGCCTAGACGTATACATCAGGGTTTCTGCAGGTTTGGACTTGGTATATAGCCTAGGAGAGGGTCAATAAAATCGAAAATGGGTCTGAAAACCTGGGAAAGAAATGGGAAATTGGAAATAAGCCCGGAAATTTTCATTCCTCCATCAATAACTATTTATTTTTCATTTAGGGGGCTGTGTTTGTCTCTTTTTGTGTCTCCGTATAAATTCTAGGCAAACGTGGACCTATACATCAGGGTTTCTGCAGGTTTGGGCTTGCTATACAGCCTAGAAGGGTCAGTAAAATCGAAAATGGGCATGAAAAACTTGGGAAAGTAATGGGAAATTAGAAATAAGCCTGGAAATTTTCATTCATTCGTCAAAAACTATATTTTTATCATTAATGGGGCTCTGTACGTCTTTTCTTGTGTCTCCGTATAAATTTTGGCGAGCGTGGACGCATACATCAGGGTTTCTGCTGATTTGGACTTGCTATATAGCCTAGGAGGGTCAATAAAATCGAAAATGGGCCTGAAAACCTGGGATAGTAATGGGAAATTAGAAATGAGCCCGGAAATTTTTATTCATTCGTCAAAACCAAATTGTTATCATTAAGTTGGCCGCATACCTCTGCTTAAAATGCCCTTTTAGTTTTGTCTCCCGGTGCGTGTGTTCCCACCGGAGTTGGCTCCATCCCCAGCATCTCTATGGCTCCTTCTTGAAATCCCATTTCGAATTTTTATTCCCATCTTGGAAGACTATCCCCTTACCTTTGAATATTCTGTCCTTTTAACAGGTTAAATGGCAAAAATACTTTCTCAATGCAGTGGTCGATGTTGATAAGCTCCCTAAACGTTGACGGTCCTTGCGTTTCCATCTTCTTGCGCTATTTTTATATTTTTGCGTAGTCTATTTACCGTTTTTTGTTCTTCTCTTCCTCTCGGAAATCAGGTCATGGGATTATCTGGCGTCGGATCAGGCGACTCGCGCTTTTGGGCTTCATCGACCCTTTCGTACTGACTAACAGCGATGCGTTGCAGTAGAGCCGTTGTTTTGTCAGATCCCCTCAAGTCTCCAGAGACATCCCTATTCCGGAGATTGAATCAACTTAGGGTTCGCGACGTAACAAAAATGGCTCGATTTTTTATAGCAAAAGAAGATTTATCCATACAATATTTTTAATGTGATACTTTGCCTGATTATTAAACTGATAAGAATAAAATTATAGCAAAGTCAACAAATATATTATTTTTTTACGACCTAGGTTTCGCTTGTTATATGTCATCATCATTAGTCGTTTAATCCTAGGATTGGTTGACTGCAGCCCTCCAATCATCCCTATCAAATACTAGTACCCTTGCCCCCTGGTATCTCTTCCTATGTACTTTCCTCTTTATTTGGTGCATTAACCAATTCCTGGACTTCTTCTAGGGACTTTTCCCTCCATTTTACCCTCAATTATGTTCCTCAGAAACCTTTTGTGTCTCAAGATGTATCCAATCCATCTGGATCTTTTTTTCTGTATGGTATTCCATATGATTTTTTCCTTATCGACTCTTCTGTACACATCATCAATTCTTATTTTGTCCGCCCATTTTTCTTCAGCATCCACCTCCAGTGCCAGGTTTCAACGTATTCTAGTCTATGGGTGTAACAACCTAAACATAGGTCGTAATTAATTTTGTACTCGTGGAATTTACTCTATGCTCGTGGATTCGTGGATTTTGCTTTTTTTATTTATCAGTAACGTTTCGGTTCCACAAAGTATCTCCCGAATCTTCATAATTTGTCTAATTAATGGAGTCAATGTTAATCATGTCCCGCCTATTTTTTTTACGAGGAGAGCATCTGTTTAGCTATTTTCTATCCATCACAACGGAGCCGTGAATGAAGCGGAGATTATCATTTGTAATTCATTGCATCAAATCTCTTCTAAGATTTTCACGTCAGTCCCTCAGGCATCCTCGTGCGTGAATGTTTGTTATTTGGCGTTCTTTGTCCGATGAACATGTTTGGAGTAATCCGAATTAAAAGAATATGTGTTGAAGTTCTGCTTCTCCCGCACTTTATGGGCCTGCCGGTTCCTGTAACAATCTTTACTCGGCTTATATTCTTAGACGATTCTTTGGAGAGAGTATTGCTTAGCTCCTCAGTGATGATTGTACCATTTGGCTTTGGATTTTGTTATTTAATTTCACGAATCAAAAGTGTTGTTATTCCACCTGCTAATTTTATTTTGGATAATGAAAGTGTCCATCTCGAGATATATTTTCATGTGTTACTCAGGCCACTGATATTTTGTCAAGTCAAAACTAGATGCCTAATTAAACGTCAACGTAATCCTCAGGTATGTTAGAATCTT
Organism: Ceriagrion tenellum; assembly: GCA_963169105.1. Classification (NCBI taxonomy): domain Eukaryota; kingdom Metazoa; phylum Arthropoda; class Insecta; order Odonata; family Coenagrionidae; genus Ceriagrion; species Ceriagrion tenellum. The sequence continues at coordinate 71,266,928 of OY720642.1, read as the reverse complement.
TTACTCAGTTATCGGGCCTAACGCAAACTGACGGCTGGGGTGATTTTGTTGTATTTTTGATTTCGAAACTCGGAAGGTTCCGACCACCAACACCCACCTACCCATGCGCGAAGGAAATTCGTGTATTTTTCCCCGTAAATAGCTCCATCTTCTTTTCGCTCACAGCCAAATAGCCCGGATATAACGTGTCAGTCAATATATCTTTTGTTCAACCGGGGAAAAAAAAGGCACGTTATCGATTTTCTTGTCACCATATTTGATATCTTTTCATACGTTTTTTTTTACACTCGTTTCTCAAAGAGACGTGTTGAGTTCGCTGGTTTCCGTTATTTCCCGGGAAATATCCGTTAACTTTCACCAGCCATGTGAATTATTTAACCGTTTAACGTGTCTGTTTTCGCGAAAGCTGTTTTTCGCTCCGTGAGGAGGGAAAATTCATCTTCTACGCCATTTCGTCGTTTATTCCAATGGGCTGGCAATGAGCTAAACTAGAATTAAGCATTGTAATGGCCGGTTGCAAGTACATTTAGTTATGGAATCAATAGTTATGAGACCCATGACGTTATAGATCCCATAAATATATTCGGGTTGCAGGAACAACCTACTAGTTAATTTATTCACCAATAGTTAATAGCTTCGAATATTCGATCTAATCTTCCACCGCCGGATAAAATTTACGAAAACTTAGCGTATGAAAGCTAATGCGGATAATAATTAGTCAGTAAGAGTAAACAAATTGGTAACCTGCCTCAAAACAACTCTTTTATCCAGTAATTAAGTCCCCAAGCGATTCACTGCGCATCCGCCTTCTTGGCCTCTTGTGGAAGTCATAAGTTATGAAACCAATAAAGTTATCGAATGTTTATGCAACACTTATTGAATGGTTGTTTTGGCTTATGGATCCCATAACTTTACAGAATACGTATCAAATCGTAAGTCGAGATGTGCAATGGTTATTAATGCAACATCAATCGTCAAATATTAATAGCGAGTCTAATGCGAGAAATTTCGTTTCGTTTCGAGAAACGAGAGTTACCGCGAAACACTTATTTTAAGATTGTTACATTTATTTTATGTGCATTGCTTGAAATTTCGAAAAAAATGATCCTCGTGATACAGTCAGTACATTTTTCTCCGAATTTATGAAAAATCCTTTATTTAAAGCGAAGGATAAACGAAATTTTGTCAACCCAAAAGCGCAATAAAATCTTGGAAGGCTTTGATAACGATTAAGAGTCCATCTTTTTCGGTGCGAAACTCTGCATTATGCATTTCGAATCGCTCGCTTTTCAATGCAAAGGTGAGAGCCTTAGTTCAAACGAATTAACTTTTGTTTCCCTGAATATTTTTCTCGAAACATATCGCGCAGCACCGAGGTATCCGATTTAAAAACTTAATCATTATTTTTGTCCTTTCAAATTCTTCCACGCCACAGGAAATGGCACATCCCGCCTTAAAACGCGCGGAATATTCGTTTAGACGAAGTTGAAGGTTGTTCGTTTAAATGTATATCTACTTCGCATTTCTTAACGCATATTGCTGCGTGGTAAAAAATGTCCCTGCTCGGGACATAACAGGAATTCGTATAGTGGGAACTGTCATACGCTCCGGGTCGCAATCTAAAAAAATCGTACATATTCCTTTGGCTTTAAGCCTTCCATGTTTCTCCCTCGCCTTCTAACTTGTATATAATGCATGACGCACAGCGTACGTGACACATTTCTGCATTTTTTTATCCCACGTTAACTCTGACTTAGTGCCCGAGTCAGAAAAAAAAGAGAGTAGTGAACCTTAACGTTCCTTGCATCTCGGGGGTTTTAAATTTATTCGTTCCTTCCCTGCTCCACGGATATTCCTGTAACCTCTTTCCTTCCCTCCCCCAATTTCCCATTAATACCCCCGACGTATACGTTCCCATTATATTTTACTTCGCGATCTCCCGTCGTACGTTCGTATTATTTTTATCTGCCGATAAAGTGCGTGGATCGTTGATCGTTTTGTCTTAGATGTGCTCGCAGCTGTTCCTCCCTTTTCCATCGTCCTCCTCGCTTAAATTTCCCTGATTTCAAATAGTCCGACTAACGTATAATATTCGTGAATGTTTGAGGATATGTGCGCGTGTATATAACCTCTTGGTGCCAGCCTGGAACATTCATTTTCATTCACACCGTCTTTAAACGTCACGCAGCTGTTGCGTCTACGGGGGTATCTGCGGGTGTGTAATATATTTGTATGCGTATTTTTTCCTACTTCTCTCGCCCAGAATTTCTCTCGACAACCGCGTAAACCAATACGGTCGTTGATTTTTTCCCCCCTTTCTCACTCTCATTAATTGACATTTCGTTCGCTGGGCTTGGCGTGGTGTGTGTTCGTTGGGCACACTGTGGTGTGGGCGATGCGCGGATTGCGACGAAATCTACATCTACATCTACGTGATACCCTGCGAGCCTCCACGAGGGTGTGTGGCAGGGGGTGAAGATCACCAAACATGCACTATTGACATGCAAGTAGGATATTTAAGGGAGACATGCTAGAGAACAGGGTCACATACAGCTAGATGGTTAGTATCTACATAATAAGAAAGGGATTATTGGCTGTTATTACATGCATCATTCACTACAGACTACTCTAACTATATTTCACCTACCTATCCCTTTGCTACGCTGCCTATTGTTCTCTATTATGGTACGCGGGAAAAATGACATTTTAAATCTATCGTTACGACAATCTATCTCTCTAATCTTGTTAATATGATCAAACCTAGCATAATACGCAGGGTTTCTTAATATATATCTAACGTCATCTGTGAACAAATCGGTTTCGAATTTACTTAAAAGGTTTAACCTAAATTTTTACCTGCGTTCTGATAGTAATTCCCATCCTAGTTCTTCTATTAAACTCGTAACACTAATACAATTATCATAACGGCCTTCAACAAACCTAGCGGATCTCCTTTGCACGCGCTCTAATTCTTTTATCATACCTTCCTCGTACGGATCCCGTATACTAGCGGCATATTCTAAATGAGGCCTGACAAGTGAATCTAGGTGACGTGCGGGTGGCACTCTTGGCGTAAAAATGAACAAATTTTAAATACAGTAAGTCCTCGATTTACGTCGGAGATGCGCGTTGAAGAAGAGCGACGTGAGTCGGAACAACGTAAAACGGATCCAGATATTCGTGACCGCTTCAATCCCAAGATAAATCAAGGCGTTAATTTCAAAATTCGTTTTTGTGAATTTATCTAGGGAGAAAATAGATATTTCAGATAGGATGATCATGTCTCGGTTATCAAATGAAATTAATTAGGGGAACATTAGGGAAATATTGTGTTAAACAGGGAAAAATCCTCCGACGACCCTTGTCCGCATTGACGTATCATCGAGTCAGACGTAAACGATACGACGCATACCGAGGACTTACTGTACAATTTAATTATAAAAACAGCAAAAGTAGTGTATCGAGAGCTAAAAGCTACAACCAATTATAAGTAGCGATTTACGGAATCTTTTAATTTTTGGAATTATTTGCTGAAAATTAGCCAACGAACGAAGTAAATATTGATTGGATATTTCATTCTTTTGCTCAGTCTGTATAATTTGTTCTTACATTTGTCAATGAAAGAATTAAAATTATCATTTTTACTCAAATTCATTTTCAAAATATGCCTAATGAGTCAGATTTTCTTTCTTACTTTAGCGCTACAGCCCTCCATGGATTTTGGTTTCTTCAACAGTTAACCCCCATCGTCCTCTATCTATAACAGCCTGTATTCACTGGGGAAATATTAATTCTTTTTAATTCCTATGTGACGTCGTCTTTCCTAGTTTTCTACTTGTTTAGTAATTCTCTCTCCCAGACTAAAGGTATTAAAAATTAAAGGAACGCTCTTTATCTCCTCACGATTCACCAGGTCGGACAATCAACACACAGCCATTTATTTTATTTAAAAGAATTATTAAAAAGTGGAGCATTCCACGACAAGTTATGGGTATTATCTGAAGAACTTTAAACTAACTTTAAATTTTCTCGATTTCTTCTAATGAGACTAGCATATAGGATTCGTGAATGTTTGAGGATCAACAAATTTTAAATACTCTTTAATTGTAAGAACAGCAAAAATAATATCTCGAGAGCTTAAAGTTGCATTCAATCATGGGTTACGATTTTCGAAAGTATTTATTCTTTGAATTATCTGAGGGAATGGAATTTATTTTATTTCCTTCACCTTAATTATTATTCAACCTTAATTAAAACACTTCAATTAATATTCAACTTCTTGCTACTCCTCGTACATTTTCCAGAACATCCGTTTGAGATCCAGATATGTCGATTAGTCTTTGATTGTGTCTGTAATGATTTTTCTATTAAAAATGCTGGAAAAGTAGAATTTTAATTTAGTATCTCAATTTGTGAGTGATATAAATACGATTTTTTTCTCACAGATTTAATATGCGAGCTCTGTTTGAAATAGGTTTGATGCGTAGGTACTGTTTATTTCCTGTATGACGTGTGGGTATTGATGGACGACACCGATTGGCTCTAGGCGTAACCGTTTCCGTAGCGTAAAAGTGTGATTGTAATGAAGAATTCTCGGGTTTCCAGCCGGGTAATGGTGTAAAAACTGCACCGACGTTTCGATGACGTAGTCTGCCATCGTCTTTGCAGTTTAACACCATTACCCGGCTGGAAACCCGAGAAATATTCATTCTAAGCATTCGCCGCGAAAGACTCAGATCCTAGAGTAAAATTTTAATTTTGCGTCTCAATTAGTAATAAATATAAATATAGCTTTTCTTGCAGATTAATGGGGAAATTCTGTCTGAAATAGGTTTGATGCGTAGGTACTGTTTATTTCCTGTAAGATGTGTGGCTATTGATTGACCACACCGATTGGCTCAAGGCGTAACCGTTTCCGTAGCGTAAAAGTATAATTTTAATGAAGAATTCTTGGGTTTCCAGCCGGATAATGGTGTTAAACTGCACCGACGTTTCGATAACGTAGTCTGCCATCGTCTTTGCAGTTGAACACCATTACCCGGCTGGAAACCCGAGAAATATTCATTCTAAGCATTCGCCGCGAAAGACTCAGATCCTAGAGTAAAATTTTAATTTTGCGTCTCAATTAGTAATAAATATAAATATAGCTTTTCTTGCAGATTAATGGGGAAATTCTGTCTGAAATAGGTTTGATGCGTAGGTACTGTTTATTTCCTGTAGGACGTGAGGCAGTTGACTGACCACTCCGGGTGGCTCAAACCGTACCCCGCGCCATTGGCAAAGGTGAGGTTGTGGATCGTGGTTGAGTTGGAAGTTTTATTGGTCTCTTCTCGGTCGAGATTTCTTCCTTTCGTTCCTCCCCCACGCCCTCCGCCCTCAAACTGTCTGCCTGTGTGTCGTGTGCGAGAAAAATGGGTGGAAGGAAGAGAGAGGGCGACAGTGTTGGCATGTTATTTTTATTTTTTTAAAAATAAGACGTTAAACCCGTGAATAATAAATAACGCGGAACAAGCCCCGTCTCCTCTTCCCCGCCAAAACTCCGTTCGGACATCCTATACCCACGCCTTAACGAAGCCATTTCTTCCTTCTCTCCCGCCATTCGTTTTTTTTATCTTTTTTTGTGTGTATATAAGTGTGTGTGTGTGTGTGCCGGGATCGTGTTTGTGGAGCTTTTATTTCCCTCACCTTTCAACTTATTACTACGCCTCGTATATTTTCCATAACGTCCGTTTGCGATCCAGACTGTTCCAAAGGGACATGTCTTTCCGTCTTCCGCCCTGCTCGTTCCTCCTCCTCTCCCCGCTCCCTGCCTCCACACCCCCCGCCCAAACGGGCTCCCAGTCTCCCCACTTCTCGCCAGTTTTCCCCTCCCATTCTCGAATTTTCGTCTTTCCCCTGCTCCATTTCTCTTCCTCCTCCGTGTTATGTCTTCTTCTCCTCGACCTTTTCCAGTCGCCGCTCTCTATCTCTTTATCCCTTCCCAAGTCCGCTTTTTTCCTTTATTTCCCCTTCTCCTTCCCTTCGCTTAGCCCTGTGGAGCATCGCGGGGTATCCACTAGCGCTACGTCGATCATGAGTGATTCGTTCATTTAGAACGATTCATATGCATGGACCAATTGAATTGAATCACGTTCTCCGCTCAAATGGTTCGTAATGAATCAAATCAGGCTGTTCTCGTTCATAGGTCGAGTGGAGTGGATTGTGAAGAATCACACGATTCATGAGTGATCGAGAACAACTTGATTTGGTTCAACCTGAACCAAAACACGCTGTTCGTGAGTGGAGAGCAACGTGGTTGAGACAAATCACATTCCAAGCATTCCATAGCCTTTTGGTCACATATAGCATTTACTGGTAAAAACTGAGGAATAATTTTATGTAGGTGATCATATGAAGTTGATTCATTATAACACCGAACACAACCATTTGCACCCAAACATCGAAAGTACATAAGATTCTTAATGTAGTATAATCTCCAATCGCCATGGCAGTATGGGCGAGGTTTTAGGCTCACAACTCCAGGCATCATGATTTAAGCTGTTTTAAGGATAGGCACTTTCAGGTTCTTCAAGTCTCCCAATATTTCGACGATAAAACTAAATTAACCTGAAAAACAGATTTCATATTAACGCAATATCTCCGTGTAGACAGCTTCCCAATGGTACAAATTGGTTGGATTTGATTCTTCGACTTAGTTTGGTTCCTCGCTGATATTTGATTCTTTGCAGTGAAATCATTCATCGTCGTTTACTCACTCTACGCAGTCATTTGGTTTTTCTATGGTTCATTTCGTTCATTATGAATGATTTAAAAGAACAAGTCATTGCCATGAATCAAATCGCATGAATCGAATCTTAGAAATGAACCAAAATTCCCACCTCTAGTATCCACTGCAGTGTGCAGAGTTCGTGAGATGTAGCTGTGGGTTGATGAACCACCGGTGTAGGCTTGTCTTATGAAGTCATCGCCCAAATTAAAGCTTTCGAATCTGCTCTGCCTTCAAGTGTCTAAAGAGCTTAAGCAAAAACAGTGAGTCACTCCCTGGTCTCTGCTTTCAGTTTCAATGAAACCTGTATTAAGCGGCCACCAGACTAGCCCATGAGGTTGTGGCCGCTCTAAGAGGTGACCGCTGATGGCAGGGAAAATTTGCATTGCTTATCATCATTGGTCGTTCTATCCAAAGATTGGTTTGACTGCAGCCCTCCACCCTTCCCTATCTAATGCTAGTTCCCTTACCTCCTGGTATCTCTTCCTATGTTCTTTTCTCTTTATCTGGTGCATGAACTTATTCCTGGACCTCCTTCTGGGGACTTTTCTCCCTATTTGGCCTTCAATTATGTTTGAATTTCTACAGAGAAAAAAATCATCCGCCTTGACCGGAATAATCCCGGTCAAGGCGGATGATTTTTTCTCTGTGGAAATTCGCACATTTGTGCATTGCGGGTGACTCCGTAAAAGTGGAACTCCGTGGCTAGTCCCGGATAGCTTAAAATTTGTTCAATTATGTTCATCACAAACCCATTGTTTTCGGGGAGTGTCCAATCCATTTGGTTCTTCTTTTCTGTGTGATGCTCCGTATGGTCCTTTCCTCTTCTACTCTTCTGTACACTTCGTCATTTTATATTTACTTTACGCGGACGACTGCAAAATTTTCAGGCAGGTTGATAGCCCCTCCGATTCCATTGCCCTTCAATCTGCCCTCTCCTTCGTTCACGCCTGGTGCTCCCTTTGGCAGCTTCGTATTAACCCCTCGAAATCTGCTGTTATGACCTCCTCCTTGAAACGCAAAATCCTATCATATTCTTACACTCTATCACAGAACCCGATCCCTTATGTCAGTTCCCACTGTGATCTAGGCATAGTGTTTGACTCAAGACTTAACTTTCAAGAGCATATTAATAACATTACGAGGAAGGCAATGTCAGTTGTTGGCCTTCTTTACCGCCACACCGACATTCATGATCCCATTGCTCTCCGGACGGTATTCTTTGGCTGTGTCCTCCCCATTTTAGAATACTGTGCCCCAATTTGGTTAACCGCCTGCCCAACAACCTTGAAACTACTTAATCGACCTATTAACTTCTTTCTCGCCGTTTCCCGTCATCGAATTTCTTCCTTCAGAAATTGTACTCAAGAACTTATCATGTCGTCACTTGGAATCCCCCACTTCTCTCTCCCGTCATGTGCTCTCTGACATGAAGTTCCTTCATTGCATCTGGAGGGGCTCTCTCCGCACCAATATCCTTCTTCCTCCCTTCCCACTTCAAGTTCCTCCCCGTACCGCACGTAATGGCTGTCTTATTAACATCCCCAAATTTCGTCTTTCAATATCCCAGCGTTCCCTATTCTACCGCATTCCAAAAACTTTTAACTCCCTGGCTTCGCTTTCACCCTCCCTGGACCTCCTCTCGTCACCCTCCGCTTTCAAATCCTTCCTTACTAACCAGGTCTGCAAATTAGTCCCACCTCCCCTGTCAACATATCGCCAAGTCCCGGTCCAATTTGTCATGTTCTTTTGTATCTATTCCATTTTATGTTATTATATCTGTTAGTATTTTATATTTTGTTAATGCTTATAATTTATTTGTTTGGTGGTCATCCGATTTTAAAAGCCTAAGTGCCGTTTTTGGGACTTTTTCAAATAAATAAATATTTTGTCCGTCAATTATATCATTAGCATCCTATTCCAGCACCAGGATTCGATGGCTCCTAGTCTTTTCTGGTCAGCTTTTCCATGGTCCATACTTACGATCCATAGGATGGCACTCTCCACACAAATGTTTGTTATAATGTTTCCTGGTTGGTAGTCCTATCTTCTTTTGAGCACAGCAATTGTCCCATGAACGCCTTTTTAGCTTGGGATATTCTCTGTTTGATGTTCGTTGTACTTCTTCCGTCCCACGTGATGGTGCTTCCGAGATAAACGAAGGAATCTACTTGCTTAAGATGACTTCTTCATTCAGCTTCTCTATTCCGCGTACTAGTGTCTTCGTCTTACCCATTATTACCATGGGTCATTAAAAGCTAGTTGATTAATCGGGGATGAATTTAGAATTTCAATTCAATTCTATTTGTAAATACTATTTTAAACGCATTTTCCTCAATCTCTTATTGAACGCCTTGCAATTTTAAGTTTAATTTGCGTTAGAAATACCTCGGAAAAGTAACATATCGTTGCATATTACGTATAGAGAACATATTTTTCTTTATCCAGTTCTAATATGTGCAGTTCTCGTTAGATTCTGCTTGCATTACCAGTTTTGATTGATGGAGTTCGTTCGTGAAAAAAACTGGGCAAATTCCATTACCCTGTGGTACGCCATGACGAAGACATGAAAAAACGGAACCGTTACCCCGCCACAGGGTCTCGACGTATCTTCCATTTCCATTCCTCAGTTCTGCCCTGCTTTTCTTATTTCACATCACTCTCGCAACGTATTCCTCTTCTTCCTTTTCCTCCTCCTTCCTCTCCTTTTCTCTCCCTTCTCCCTCTCGCCTTTCCCTCCTCCTCCCGTAGTCCTTTTCCGCTTCTCATCAAGCAGCGAGGGAAGTCGGGGAGTGTAGCAGCTGGCGCTATTCGTCATGCTAGTTCTATTTCAGGCCGGAGTGAGGCGGTTTGGTCGATATCCAAAGTATCGAAATTTCGTAAAAGTGGAATGAGATCGTGGGCCCCTCCCCTCCCCTTCTCAACCCATTCCCTCCCTCGCGTTCAAACCGAGCCTCTCCCCACCCTCCCCCCGTCCATACTTCCCTTCTTCCTCCTCCCCCCCTCCCCCGTGGCTGCGGATTTTCAATGGTTTTTAACCGGAAAACGATTTGGAATACGTTTTTCCATCATGCCCCGACGGTTTTTAAGTGTTTCCTTGGAAACTGAGTGGGTGAACGTGTAATGGGAGAAAGATGTTGCCGTTATTGAACCCGTGCTAGCGCGCGAGTTTGATTAAGTTGAGCCACATTCATCATGACGGCGTTTTTTTCGCCTCTCTCTCTCTCTTCCGAGTGCTCTTGCATTTTTACGATTTTCGTCTGCTCGGTTATGATGAGACATGGTATGAATGCTGCAGGCTGCCTTAGGACGCTTCCATACCACTGCGTATCTCATGAAAAAGGAAATGGATCTTGGAGTTTGGGGCATTACGATATTCTCTGCGGACTGTTATTTCTAATTCACAAATGTCTCCGTCATTCCTTTAAGATTATATATTTAGCATATATAATACTAACATACCCTAGATATTCTCATTACCTTTACAGGATACCTTATATAACTTACTAGTTTTGTCCAGTATCCGTTGCAATGCCTCAGTTTCTTCCTATGTAGGCACATATACATACAGGATGCAAAGCAGACACATTTACATGTCCAGAATAAATGATAGACAATGATTTTTTTTGTTTTCCAATGAATTCCTCATACCTGCACAAGAATTCGTAACGCACAAATGATGGCATGAGTCTCCATTCCCTGCCAATGCTGCGGTTTCCAAGTAAGTAAAATATTCTATTGTTGAAGTAGTGCAAAAATTATAAGATTTTAGAGCTTAAAAATCCAATGTTTAGGAAAAAAGCGAAGCGTGAACGAAAATGGAATGCAAGTATTCATAAAAAACCAAACAAAGAGACCACTGGACCAAACCTTATTCTACTTACAAATAAATTACGTACCTGTTAAGACAAATTATGTCTCATTGACACGATTCTGATGCAGGTGATCGAGCAACTCGTAAACGATCTGCTTCATTGCTTGCTTGTCGTTCCTCGCTTGTTTGTGAAGCTCGCGTGCCAACGCTCAATTGTTGAAACCACTCGCGCTCTACCTATTGTACAATGGATTTAATAATTCAGAAACCTTCGCGGGCGCGCGCACGACAACTCACCAGAGTTTCATCGTAATCTGATGAATGGTATTGGAAAGCGTAGAAGTCGAACAAACAAATGTTCATTTTTATATATTTGATTATTAGCTTTCCATTCGTTCCTTTCGCAACATTAGAGCGCACTTGCTTTCCATTCGTTTCGGAGTCCGCTCATTAGGAAGCGCCCTTCAAAGTAGATCGTTTCTAGCATAAGCCAGTAACGAGCAACTTCGGTGGCAGTTAAGTCTACGTTTGTATTTTACTCTAAAATAAAGGTTTTTACCTTTTAATTACTTCTTCGCTTTTGAATAACCTGATTGCAAGTTGCCTAATCGAAACAATTGCCCATTTTACATCTTCCGTCATAATTATTCAGCAAGCATTTTGGAGCAAACATTCTTTTCCTAATAGCTTTTACGCCACATCTTCATTTAAACGCCAGAACGCAAATTCAGTCGTACAGTCTCCACTTTTCCAAACTTCTTACCCCGCGTAACAACAATAACGGAATGTAAAATGGTGTTTATGTAATAAATTAATACAACACATCAAAGGGTTTACTTTCAGTTTCAAAAACAACAGCTCAGAACGGATGTAAAAACATAACTGTTTATCCGCGGTTTGAACAAAATGTGCCATTCGAGCACACAATTGTATAGAGTCGATCTCCATTGGTCTGCTGGTAGCTCTGGCGCTTGCTCTTAATGTTAGTTTCTTCAATTTTTGATTTTTGAAGCAGGGACTTGAGCGTATTGCTGCTTTGGTTTCATTGTCTTTCCCTCATGACGAAACACGTATTCAGAACTCTCCACGGAAAAATCAATCACACCAACCACTCCGCCACCCACGTTCTGGCCATCTCACTCTTGCTTGACTTCTAATTCGCTGTGCATAAATCAGGTGTTGCTAGATCTCGGTCACCTGCAACTTTGCATATGCTATTCCACAATCCTCCTACCCTACGGCTCAAAACTAACATATCTATAAAACAAATCCTATAAACATTGACTCATTCGCTACATCTAGAGTCTGCGCACAGCCATCGCCCAAATACTGTTGTGTGTGGGTCAGAGTTGATGTGCGCTTGAAGACAAAAGAAATTCGATTGTCGCATCCGCAATGGTTGTGTTTGTGTTGATTTTTAGGAAGTGCGTCAAGCATTTAAAATAAACCTGAATAGTTCCTCAATGATGGAGATTTGGCGTTTTTGAATGTGCAGACACGTAATGGGAGCGAATTCGGAAACTATGAAGAGAAGTAACGGCCGTGACTTTTGACGATGCCATTCGCGAGCGCAGATGTGCCTCAATTTGCGCTAGTCTCAACGCCTGGTATTGTAAGCTCCCATATTTTCTGCCCGATGAAATCTTGTATATCTTTAATCACTTTGTAGCTGATAGTTTTCCAGGTTTTCCGTCATTAGTCGTCGAGTCCGATCTTCCGACCTGAAGACGTCAGCAGGATGGGCGACGAAACCGTCGTGGAACAGATTGAGTCGATCAATCATGTGTCTTTTTAATTGGATGGCATACCTGTTACTTTTTTGCCGGAGGTGTTGCCGATGTCATGATAACACTGGAAATAATTTCGGCTTTGGGTGGGCGTAGTTGAACGCCACTTCTTATTATGTCATTCTGATCATCAATTTTGAAAATAATTACCAAATGTTTGGTTTATATTCGAACGGCAAACATATTTCATTCCTTGGATCGACCTTGCTGATTTAAGGTTTCCATCTTCGCTAAATGTTTCGTCATTAATATTAGCTCCTATGGGTTTTATTGATGGATAAAATTGAGCATGAAAATAAAATAAAGTGTATTACCCTAATATGCTAGGCACATTAAAAATATAGGGTGTAAGGCAGTGCTTGTATTTCGAGATATTAGTGAAGTCAATCGGGAAATAAGGGGTATCATTACTCCATCTTCTGATGCATCAGTCTGTATTGAAAAGGTAGATTCGCTAGGTTAAAAGACTCTTCGGAATAAGAAGTTGACGTACAAGAGAATTACTTCGTATTTCACTGTCAAAAATCCTCTCAGATGTCGTGAATAGAAAACATTCAATGGAAGCGCAATTCAAAGTATTAATGACGTCATGTATTTGAAGGAGCTGCGTGTAATTCCAGTATTTAATAAATTATGGTCCACTTTTTGAGTAAATGTTGTGAAAATCTCTTATAGCAAGGCTTCTCTGCTTCAGTAAAAGAGCTCTTATCGTCGAGAAACATATTTTTGATCTTTATTTAGTGAAGACGTAATTGAATCACGTTTATGCACGGAATATCGAATTACCTTTTTTCACCAGTATTACTATTGAAATCATTTTTCGCATTATTCGTATACAATTCAATTTTTTATGGCCAAAATCTCGCGAATCTTTGTCTGCTTGCGAATTGATTGACGTAATCTGAATTCATTGGGGAAGATTGATTGCGGTGACACTCTTAAAGCCCTGACGAATGTAAATCGTGGCGATTTCATTCCCGTTTTAGTATATCCTCCCAATTATAAAGCAGCTCCAATTTCAACTAGACTTCCCCTGACCCCGAGCCGATGTCACAATACGGGAAGGTTGCTTGGATGCAAATGTGTGATTGGCTCCGTCTATATGAATATAAATCCATACTTCTTGCGCTCACTGAGTGAATAACGCTGTCGGTGAAAACAAATAGTTCCTTCTGCCTGCCTTCTGATAGGTTCCAGTTGTATTGTGACAATGACAATAACTCCGAAAATCCCATGTCCTCTATCACTCATCAAATCCCAGGTATATCTAACGTTTCATTCGATCCTTTGTATCCTCGTGGCTCTAGAGCTACTCGAAATAGTATCACGATATTTTTCGAAATTTTACGTTTCAATTCATAATCAGTTACTTTTATGGAGGTGATATCTTTGAAGATTTGGGTTTTTACATTCCGCACGAATCGAAACTGATAGTTACTTGGGTGCTCGATCGCAAACTCTTGACAGAATATCCTCCGCTATATGAGTGCACTTGTAGATTTGGATGTTCCGAAACGTTTCTCTAATTTTTCCCTGAATCCACTACGTGTTCTTCGTGTACGTAAAGCCCTGAGAGCCGGCCGTTGCACGTGTGGCGTAGAATGCCAGGACAACGTGAAAAAGCGGTGTGGATATAAAAATGGGATAAGGGATGAAAATCGATGGTTTGTTAAGTGTCCTTCGGTAGAATCAGGGTTTCATTCTACTCTTATTGACGTTACATGGTGGCCTAACATGTTAGGGCACAGGCTGTACAAAAGAAAGTGTAGAAGAAAAGAATTTTCAGGATCAAACGCGATGATTATAGAAGTTTGCTTTGGCAGAATCAAGTGTTTCATCTGCACTAATAGTAGTCGTGAACAAGTCCCGGAAAGGAAGAATTCGTAAACTTTTGTGTTTTACTGTGCGTATCTCTCATGATATCGCGTTTATTCTTTTATTTACAGGGTACATTGCGAATATGCCTCAGCCAGTTTACATTGAAAAGAAAAAAATGAAGAACGTAAAAGCAGCACTAATGAATCGACCCTCATACTCATACTTATAGGATTAATTTTGTCTAATATGTTTTCAGCATCCACTCATAAATGATCTTAGAGATTTGGGAAACGATTCAGAAAGTTCATCCAATCTTTTATACCCTTGTTGAGAATTGGGTACTTGTCAGCGTTGTTATTTCGTGTTCTTAATTTGATTGTATTAGGGTCTTTGGACCAGTCTACAGATGTAGTAACTGTTAAGCATCCACGGGGTAAATTTCCTTGCATTCTCCCATTGACTCTCTGTTCCATTGTGCTGAAAATGAATGAAATAGAGACACGGGGAAGGTTTTTGGAGGGTGAAATATCCCACTTCTCCCGAAAGTTCGCAAACATTTATCGAAAAAAAATTAATACCTTCGTCCTTCGTCACGAAACAACGCGTAAGCACCACTTATCACGCAACTGAAGCGTTCATTCCAGTCCCGGGTTTGACTGAAAATCCGAGGACCGTGCAATCGCGTTGTGTGCGAATTTATGTGTACTGTTATTCTCAAACACGCTTGAGTGGAGATTGCGAAACGTGTAATCCACCCTTTGTTTGATAAAACACCCTCGCATAGCGACGGAATCCGAAGCGAGATAATCAAATCATTGCGACCCATTTGAGATCGGAATTTTTGTAACCGGCCATCGATTTTTCTCTGTTTTTATTTCGTTTTTGTAAACGTTCTCGCACAATTTAATGAATATGATTCCATCCATGTGAATTCTATTCCCAGAACAGTTAAAAGGTTTTCTTTCATTTTGCGCCAGGTAGATCGCTGCACGGATTATTATTTCTGCGACTTTCTTTCAATCATTTTCTCCGGTCCAAGGGTATGCAGACCAGTAGGATTCTGAAAGAGGAGTCTTAAGGTAATTGAGAGTACCTACATAAACGTCATCCCTTCATCTTTCTTTTGTCGGTCCCGGTGGTGGCGGGGTAAAGTCCTCGCCTGCTAACCCGAGGGTCGCGGGTTCGAGTCCCGCCTGGGTGGAATATTATCTGCCCAGGACATGGGTGTGTGTGACTCATCCGTTGTTACTGTTGTTCACCCGTCGTAAAATGGCCTAACGTGCTGTATTCGGGGCAGTGAAAGTAAAGAAATAAATAAATAAATATTGTAAATTTCTTAGCTATTTCAATGTCTTATCTGATGAGTCTCTGAGAGTATCACTTTTCCTTCGTCCATTGGTTCTCAATCCTAAGATTGATTGACTGCAGCCCTCCACCCTTCCATATCTAATGCTCGTTCCCTTTCCTCCTGGTATCTCTTCCTATGTACTTTCTCTTTATTTGGTCCATGAACTTATTCCTGGATCTTCCTCTGGGGACATTTCCCTCTATTGTGCCTTCAATTATGTTCTTCACTAACCCGTTGTGTCTCAGGGAGTGTCCTATCCATTTGGTTCTTCTTTTCTGTATGGTGTTCCGTATGGTCCTTTCCTCTTTTACTCTTCTGTCCACTTCATCATTTCTTATTTTTTCCGTACATTTTATCATCAGCATTCTCCTCCAGCACCAGGTTTCAAAAGCTTCTAGTCTTTTCTGGTCTCCTTTTCCAATGGTCCATGCTTCCGATCCTTAGAGTGCAACGCTCCTCACGAAAGTTTTCACTTTTCCTTGGAAATTAATTTTGAGCACTCTATAACCGGAATTATGTGTTCAACCGGCCAAAACCTTCGAAACAAACTTGCTACCGAAAGATGCTTGCTATAATGCCGGTGAAACTATTCCTAAACAAGGTGATATCTACCACGTGGAAAGAATCCAGGAATACCAACTGCTTTTTCTAGACCCCTCCGCGGGTCAAGGGTTTTGTCAAGGGTTGGAAAATTCAAATCGGGCAAGTTTCAGCACGGCCTTGATTTTCTTGATTATAATGATAACTCGTACCTTTTTGATTACACATATCTTTATTTGGAACGACCCTGGTTTCGACGTTCGACATCATCTTCAGGCAAAGTTGACCCTGAAGATGACGTTGAAAGTCGATACCCGGACCGTTCCAAATAAATATATGTCGAATCACAATGTTGCGAGTCATCATTATAATGTTAGCAAATTCCACCAAGTTACGCCTGAAACTACTAATTAAAACAGTGATATTACAATGTTTGCTTCATGCTTCTATCATTTGCTGAAATTGGAACGTAAAATTCGGATATGGTCTCCATTGTGTGTAGTGAAAAATCTCGCTGTAACCTCCTTAACATGTAATGCACCCTAGAACCATGAATGAAAAACTTTGCAATTTTCCTTAACGTAAATTTTACTACGACCCAGGTTTCGATGTATTTACATCATCATCAGGTGATGATGTACATAGATCGAAATCAGATGATGCAAATACATCGAAACCTGGGGCGTAGTAAAATTTATATTGCAGAAAATTGCAAAGTTCTTCATTTATCCATCATGCATAAGTTCCACACAATTTCGCGAGAATCTTCGGATTTTATAATGCACCCTTGTCCTCCCACCCTTCATTTTCCCAATTCCCTCCCTCCTCCATGGCTAGTGTCCTAAAAGCCTTTGCCACATGCATCTGCGGCGGCTCGCTCGGCATTATGTAGATGAAAGGTTCTCTTTTCTCCCCGTCCGCTGGTCTCTTTCCTGCCGCGTTTTCGCCACAGAAATTTCGGTGGCCGCATATAGCTCTCAAGTGGCGGGCTAATCGTGTGGGGGGAATGGGGGTGGGGGTGGGGGGGGACATAATTCGTGCAATAACCCGTGCGCGCAAATTGATTCGCGTGTGCTGGATGGTCGGGTGGGGGGGAACGAGGGTTTTCTGCGAGTGGTATGGGGGTCCGTGTTGGCACACACACCCCCCTCCCTTTCCCTTGAATACATCCTTTCCGTCGGACATTCTGGAACCCCCCCCCCCAGAAACGACTCTCCCGAACACAACCGGGGGGGGGGGAGTTTACTCCGCGCCCCCCCTTATCTCCCCAGTCCGCTGTGTGCCCTCCGGCCGTCGTTCGCATCGTCCCTTTTGTGTCCACTTGCGGGGCGACATTTTTTTTCCTTGGCCTCTGCCTAGCCTACTACTCTCCGACGTCTCCACCAACTCCTCGTACCCCCCCCCCCCCAGTATCCCCCCTCCGGTGCAGCTAACTGGGCCTATGGGAGGAGAGAGTTGAGAGGGGGGGAAGGGTTTGTGCACGCTGTTGGGATATGAAGGTTAGGACCATTTCCCCTATTACATCATGCTCCCGTACCCTATTCCCACTCCAATTATCCGGCTTCCTTCATCTGCATTCGGTCATTCTCTTCCGTCTACATCTCCTCGCCTGCGTCCGTCAAATCTATCAGTGCATCTCTTCCTATGAGAGATTTAACAGATTAGCTATTAAGATTACATCATTTACAGTACATAAATCTCCTGGACCACCAAAGCTATAGGCTTGTCTAGAGGTGCAATTTTAAATGCCATAATATTAGTACAACATTTTGGATAGTTTTAAATCGATGAGCTATTAAGATTACATCATTAATTACATCATTTAAAGTACATAAACCTCCTGGTCCTCCGAAGCCAGAGGCTTTTCTAGAGGTGCAGTTTTAAATACCATAATATTGGTACCACATTTAGGATATTTTTGAAGAGAATATAAATTAATATTTCAAATGGGATTTAGTTGACTGTTTTCTCATCTCAAAAACGTTTAAATTTTACAAATTGCTCTGATATACACATAAAATGACATTAAAGTCAGTGGAGCATTAAAATGACTGTAAAATACATGTTAAATAATAAATAACAATATAATAAAATTAAAACATAAAAATGCTGTATTTTGCCATCGTCAGTAAAAATCATTTGTTATCAAAAAAACAAACAAAAACAAAAAAAAATTGTTATCAGTTAACATTCAGAGCAGTAGTCCATTCTCTTCCGTCTACATCTCCTCGCCTGCGTTCGTCAAATCTATCAGTGCATCTCTTCCTATGAGGGATTCAACAGATGATCTATTAAGATTATATCATTAATTACATCATTTACAGTACATAAACCTCCTGGTTCACCAAAGCTAAAGGCTTGTCTAGAGGTGCAATTTTAAATGCCATAATATTAGTTCAACATTTTGGATAGTTTTAAATCGATATAAATTAATATTTCAAATAGGATTTAGTTGACTGGTTTCTCATCTCAAAAACATTTAAATTTTAAAAATTACTCTGATATACACATAAAATGATAGTGCAATATCTGTTAAATAATAAATGACAATATAATAACATTACAACATAAAAATACCGTATTTTGCCATCATCAGTAAAAATCAATTTGAGTTAACATTCAGAGTAGCATAAATTTATGTTTCAAGTTTACAAGAGAGTAAAAGCAGTACTCGCATGTGAATAAATAATTTAACAATGTTTATAACATATCTCAATTGTGTACATAAAATGGACAGTAAAATTTATTTTTAAATAGATTAATGGATAGATATTTAATTGCTCAATTTTAGGTTTACAAAATTGAATTTAAAAAACAATAAGCTTGAGGTAGCTTCTGGGACTTCCAGTGGGAATCTACCATCATGCTATGTGCACAACACTCTTTAAAGACAGTACATATTAAAAGAATGAATGATATAAAGTACAACTAGTCATCAAATTTAGGTGAAATGTGCAAGATTTTAGAATTAAACAATGAATAACTTTTTTTAAATTCAAAATAAGATGTAAGCTTTTTTACAAATTTGAAGACAAAATAAACAATTATTTATTTTTCCTTTTTCTTTTCTTTTACCAAAAAAATGAGTATACTTTTGAGAGCAAGCAGCCATTCTTTGAGTTTTTTTTAAGTATGTAAACTCATTTTCATGACCTTTTCGGGTAGTTGGTAACATTGTATTGTTTCGGTCCAATGTGAACATAACGTCTTTTAAATAAAGATAGGCGGGCCTTTTGTAGAGGTAACAGCACATTTCTACGGCCATCTCCAATATGTGGTTTATCAAACTAGGTAGAAGTGTTGTCTTTTCTCATGAAGAACGTTCGTAGTACCTTATAAATGTATAAATGTCTTAGAGGAAGCACCTTTAGGCTGCAAAATTAGGGAAAAACTGGAATAACCCTCTTTGGTTTGAATTATGAAACATCAGTATGTAAAAAATACTGCTGCTTCTGTTGTTTTCTGAAGGTGCTATTTAAGCACGTTAAAAATTGCAATGTAATTGATAAAATCATGTGCATTGTAATGTGACTTATTTCTATTGTATATACTTAATTTCAAATAATACTTCCCGTGTATCTCTTATTCCCACCTCTTTCCCTCTCCCTCTTTCTCTCCAGCCCCGCCTCACTTCGAAAATGCGTTTGTAATCCTATCTTTTCTTTGCGATTTCCTGGTGCCAGAGTAGAAACTTTTTCAAGTATTAGCTAGCACTTTTAACCTGTGTTTATTTATTTAAACTCACAACCCCGAAAACAGCACTACAAAGGCCTTTTAAATCGGGTGTTTTAACATCAACAAGAGACGAACACACACACCCATGTCCTGGGCAGATCAATTAGGTATGTATTCTGAAGATACCTGCTAAACTGAGTGGAATTTAAGCTTGAGGTTAGAAAAACGCTAAACCGTCTATGGACGGAATTATGAAATAGCATGAAAAAAATACTGCTACTATATTAGTTTTTTAAAAGTGCTGTTTAGCATTTTTTTTTATTTTATGTAAAGATTTATTTTGAAATGTGACGTATTTGTATTATATATATATATATATATATATATATATATATATATATATATATATATATATATATATATATATATATATATATACACACACTTTATTTTAAAATAATGCTTTTCATTATGATCTTTACACGAGGTTTCTTGATCAATATCTTCATGACGTACCTTTTTTTTAACTTTTCCAATTTTTTCTTCATATGACAGCTGAAACTATTTATTTCAGAGCTTCACCAGGCACGTCATCGTCAGTGAATAGCGTCACACATTCATCTATTCAATTTGTTTGACAAACCGCCGAAAGAGACGCAACTTTCCACACACTTAATCCGAAGCGTTAAAATTCTGTGTAGCGCAGCAACTAAATGGAAAAGCCTCTTAAAAAGCAGATATTTCAATTATTATGAAAACAACAAATTAGAGTCGCTCGTCCATGGAGGGTTAAATAATATATTTGACTGTATAGGCCGCTTTACTCAGCACATTTTTTTGTACAAACGAAAGTATGAACCCTTGAATGGGGAGAATTATACCATGTGAAGCGACAAATTGTATTATTGTCTGAATGACTAAACGGGAAATAGAACCTGCTCTATTTCCATTCATTTTCTTGTACATTATACGACACAATCGCTTGTACAATAAAATGTACCGTGTAAAGCGGCCTTATGAAGTGTAACTTGATGGAAACATTTCGTTGTATCAATGAAGATAACTCGGAAATGGCTGCGGGTGAGGTTTTCCGTGGCCGACGTTTCGTCAAGCCCCGAGGGCGATGAGCGAGTGGCTTGTCGTAACGTCGGCAATGGAAAGCCTAACCCAGTGTCATACCCGAGAAATCTTCGTTAATGTCATCCACCAGGAAAGCCTACGATACTTCATCATCCCGTGGTATTATTGAAATCGAATTGTTAATACCTGTGAAATTTCACCAAATATAATTAAAATTTTATTCTTTTAATGAATTAATCGCGGTACCTCCCGATATTTTCTGTGGAATCTTGCTCTCTTCTCTCAAATCTCATATTGGCTCAGTTAATTTTCTAAAGCCCTTATCTACTGGCTAAGCGATGTAGTTTCACTAAATTTTATATTGAAAATGGAATTTTTTTATTAGATAAGTCCCGGCAGTTTACGATGTTTTCTGTGGAAACTTGTGGTCGGTCTTCTCAGGCGAGTCTCAGGTCTCCTGCCGGCTTAGCTAATTTCCCGATGCCCAAACCTTTTTGGACTGTCCAAAATAATAATTGGAGTGATGATGTCGAATATACTGACTGCATTTTTTTAAACCAGGTTTATTTAGTGGCAAAAGCTGGGATGCAAGGAACTGGGATGTTGTAATTAGCGTGGTGTCGACTGGGAGCACCAAAGAGTGAACGTTTTAAACTTACCTCTTTGCGATGGAGTGATTAATTCTCTGGCAGTTCTGTACACTCGTCACCCACGCAGTGATCGAAATTTTGGTGAAAATTTTCCGCCAATCAGCGCCGGGATATGAATCCATGCCCTGAGGGCTAATAGCCAGCTCTCGACATTATTCTGCACAACCCTCATCCCCTTCCGCTTCCGACAATGTGGTAAGAGATTGCGCTGTATATTGCTTTTCGATATCCTGTGTCATTTCTGTATTCAACGATTGGGATCAATGGCTTGTAGTGATCCCCAATATTTTTTTATTTGTCTACAACTTAGTCTTCCTTTCCTCATATCACACCCTTACTGTTAGAAAATTGTTAATCATTTACATTCTTACAGCTTTTCACCAGGTTTGGATTGAAGTAGCCATGAAATAACCATTTTGCTAGGACAAATTTGATTATTGCGGTTCACGTGTTGTGAAACAAAAAGTGTTTCACACCTTTTATAGGGGTTAAGGTGGGAGCCCCTACCGACTCGGAGTCTACACGCTAGGCGTAGTTTGCTTGAGAAATCCAGAACTGGTGTGTTTCGGAGCGACACAGAGAATATTATCATGACGCCTCACTACATCTCCAGGTCTGACAGAAGCGATGAAATAAGAGAGATACATTGCCGAACGGATAGGTACAAAAACTCGTTCTTTCCGCGCACAATAAGCGATCAAAAAAAATTGTCTCCAATAAATTCACTCCTATAATACACGTCACCATTTCCCCTCCCAAAACCTAACATCTTTACTCGGCTGGTGTCCTAACATCCCCAGCCACACGCCCATGCGGCGGCTCGCACGGTAGTTCGTAGATGTGGATGTCGAATTTTTATTGTGCCTGATGATTTCCTAACGGGTAAAACCGATAGTACTGAGTTATTTCTAGATTTTGTGGAATCTACTAGGTCACTATAATTTTTATCATCACAAATCGATTCCAGCTAGTGTCGCAAAACAATATTAATTTTTTGAGTGCCAAGTTGATTCAAGGCATCCGAGCGTATCATAAGGCATGTGTATTCTGAGGGGGTATCGGGTTGGTGTGGTGGTTAGAGTACTCGCGTACCACACGGGCGGCCAGGGTTCAAATCCCTGCAGTGGCGGTTGTTTTTCAGAGGAACCCGATCCCTACTTGAGTGTCTTGTGGAGGGCACTTCAAGTGGAGTACTCCTTCTGTCGGATGAGACCTTAAGCCGTGGTCCCCTTGGCGCCTTTCGTTAAGAGCAGGCTAATGCTGACGCCGGGTTTCTATCCACCCTTCCTCCCTTACCTATCCCCTATGGCGCAAATGAACTTAGCCGTCGGTCGCCTCCCCAAATATCCAATCCGTGTATTCTCAGTAATTGGGATATTAATGGTCGAATCCATATTTTTTCTCGTATCAATGAACGCCAAACCCACGCACCATACGAGAAGCGTGCTTCACGTTGAGAGGCGCTGAATTGAAGCATCGAAACTGGGAATGAATTTGGGAACACACTGTGTGAAAGCCTGGTAATTTTTAATCATTGTTTAATGCTAAGTTTTCTTGGTGTAAGTGGAACAGGAATGAGAGGGGCGATTCACTTTGGTACGGGCCCGGTAAGCTAGCCACCACACTGAACCAGAAAACCCTATTCTCTTTCTATCCATGTCATTTCGAGCACTATCCGTTCCATTCCCTCCCTGCCCTATCAAGCTTTCCATTACATCCCAGCGACCGTCGAAATTCGACCCTATCCCCGAACCCGCAAACCCCCCCCCCCACCTATTTCGATCTCAATACCCCCTCCCCCTGCCAACCATCTCCCTAATTCTCTCCTCTCCCTACTCACCCCCTCCCCTATATTCCTAAACTTCCCGCCCCTCTCCAACTACCAGTCCACGATCAACTTTCCACCCCTCCGGCCCCTCCCCTATCCCTTTATGCAGAACAATGAATGGGAGGGCCTCCGGGGGAAGAAGAATGGCTTTCCCAGAGGGCGAGAGAGGGAAAGGGCGGTTTGGCGGGGGATGTAGGGACATGCACAGAGGGGGGGAGAGGGTGTGTGGCGGGTGGAGGCGGCTATAGTGAGTGAGTGAGGGGGATTGCTTGAACAAGAGTGTGGGGGTAGGCTCTCTTGCTGCAGTGGTTGCCCTGGACGTCTGGTTGAGTCAGGGGGTGGGTGCGTTTTGTGTGTTGCAGGGGATGTGGGAGGCGGAGGGGCGGGGGGGGGGTGTGTGGGGGAGAGAGAGGAAAGGGTGGATGCTTTGCACAACCCACCCACTCACCCCTTTCGCCTTGTGGCACGTCGTCCTTCCCCCCGCCATTTCCCTTTCCTTCCTTCCCACGATATCTCAACCCCCTTCCCCCAAAACCCTTTTGCATATCTGCCATTCGCCCACGTCACTAGGCGGCGTTCTGAACCGGGGGGGGAGGGGGGGGCACTGGTTGGCCTACATGATTCAAACTGCATTTTCATCCTTATCCGTGTCTCTCCCTCGACCCGTTCATCCATCTCCGTGCATGTGCCCTTCCCGTTTATCTCCTATTCCCAACATCTCCGTCAACCCTCCTCTCTCCATCCCCGCATCACTTCGATAATTCATTTGTAATCCCATCTTTTCTTCGCGATTTCCTGGTGACAGAGTAAGAAAATTTTCGAGTGTTTGTTTGCGTGCATAGAGTTAGAAATTTAATCCGAATATTCCTGCTGAATTGAGTGAAATTTTAACTTTACGTTACAAAAATACGAAATTTTCCAATTTGTAAGTCACTATATAACCCATCGTATAAATCTGTTACATCTATATCTATATCTACATGTACATAATACCCCGCGAACCGCCGCATTGGCGTGTGGCAGGGGGAGTTAGGTCACCAGCCGTGTTACTTTTTGGAGATGAAATGACATGAATTATAGGAGTGTATTTAGTGAGCTTAATTTTTATTATGATCGCTTATTGTTCGTGGAAAGAATGAGTTCTTGTACCTATCTGTTCGGTAGTGTATCTCTCTTATTTTATCGCTTCTGTCAGACCTAGAGGTGTAGTGAGGACTCATGATAATATTCACTGTGTCGCTCTGAAAAATATCAGTTCTGAATTTATCAAGCAGCCTAAGCCTAGCGTGCAGCCTCCGAGTCGGTAGGGGCTCCCATCTTAATCCCTCTAAAAGTTGTGTAACACTATATGTCCGTTCTTGGAATTTGTTTAACGAATCGTGCTGCTTTTCTTTGTACTTCGTTAATTTTTTTGGTTAAATCTTTATGACTAGGGTCCCAAATGCTCGCGGCGTATTCGAGGTGTGGCCTAACCAGAGCAAAGTAGCATCTCTCTTTTACTTTTTCATCCAAGGACCTTCCCATTATACGCTTAACAAAACCTAGTTTCTTTAATGCTGTGCCGCATAGGTTTTGTATGTGTTCCCCACGATATCTCTGAAGTTTAGGTAATTCCGAGATATTTTACCGTATTTGAAGATTGTATGTCTACTCCACCCAAAGTATAGGTATGGCATTTTTGTGATGATTTTTTTTGTATTAATGTGAATTGTGATGCGAAGGTGACGTATGTCTCTCCATCCCTGTCTCACTTCGATAATTCATTTGAAATCCCATCTTATTCTTGGCGATTTTCTGGTGACGGTGAAGAAAATTTTTCGAGTGTTTGCTTGTACTGAGCTACTGTCTGAGTTAGAAGTGTAATCCGAAGATTCCCGCAAAAATTGAGTGGAATTTAAACTTGACGTCAGAAAAATGCGCAAATGTCCGCAGTATTCACAGTGAATTTCCATTGATTTATTGCGAACGAAATATCATTTCACCGGGAAATAAATGAAGTTGGTCTCGTTTTAAAGAAAAATACCACCCCCTTCCGATGATATCGCAATATTAGCCCCTTACCGAACTACTTTCTGAGATATTTAACGAACAATACCTGACCTTTTACTTGGGAAATGATACGTGTATGCACTACAGAGAGATATTATCTTTTAAAAATACGGATTATCTAACCCCTGGATCTCGTCAAAAAATGGTGTGTAATTCATGCCTTTTATGAGCTATTTTTTTAAATAATTCATATTATCACCGCCGTAATTTTTTCAGGATCACAAGAAACCTTCCTCTGTGAAGGAGTATTAAATTTACCGCGAGAAAAAAAGAGTCAATTTAAGGACTGATCTGGTTCATTTTATTTAATTAGTGAGAAAATTCAGTCATATATCAAGTATATAATTGCGCCAGTAATAATTCAATATTTTTTTCATGCTTCATACAGCTGCAGAAATTACAACGTATAATTCTAATATGGTCTCCATTATGATTCGGGTTCTACCTCTCTCAAACTACCTTAATAGAAGCAATAACATTAACGATTCTTTATTATGCGGAATCTCATATCGTTATTTGCGATTTTCTCAGTCTCCATTAGCTCAAGCACTTTTTTCTCTGTAGGCTGGTGAGATGAAAGCGCTACGGAAAGTCGCGGGTAAATCAATACTGGACAGAGAACGAATCGAAAATATAGGCAAAAACTTGCGAAGTAGAGTAAGCATCAGCGAGTTGGCCAATCTGCCTAGCATTTAGTAGAGGACAGAATTCCCAATTTGTAACTATTCCTATATCTTATTTATTCTGTTTTAGTCCGTCTTATCATTACTTCCTCTCATTCTCAAGAGTTATATTAAAGATACGTCGTTTTTCGTAAGCTAGTATCATTTTTTGCATTCTTCTCTCTCTTCTTTTCCCTCAAACTCTGTGTGAGATACGAAACGTGATGATTTACCGTTAAAATGAGCAGAGGAAGGCCTAAAAAGTTAGAGCGTGACAACCTTACATAGGAATAAGTATGGAAGGCCGAAGGACGAAGAAAGAGTAGGCATTCAGCCTAGTATGTAGTAGAGGACAGGATTAGCTGTACATAACTATTCTTCTAACCCTCTCCTTCACTCCGTTATTGTCCATCTTTTCATTACTTCCTCTCATTCTGAAGAGTTACATTAACGATACTTCGTTTTGCGTAAGCTAGTATAATTTTTTGCATTCTTCTCTCTCTTCTTGTCCCTCAAACTCTGTATAAGTTACGAAACGTGATGATTTACCGTTAAAATGCGCACATGAAGGCCTAAAAAGTTATAGCGTGGCAACCTTACATAGGAATAAGTATGGAAGGCCGAAGGACGAAGAAAGAGGAGGCATTCTGCCTAGTATGTAGTAGAGGACAGGATTAGCTACACATAACTATCCTTCTATCCATCCATTTTACTCCGTTTTTGCCCGAATTTTCATTACTTCCTCTCATTCTTAACAGTTGAATTAACGGTACTTCGTTTTCCGTGAGCTCGGATCATTATTTTAATTCTTCTCATTCTTCTTGTCATTCAAACACTGTATGAGATATGAAACGTGATGAGTTACCGTTGAAATGAATATAGGAAGGCCTAAAGCAATTTGGCGTGATGACCTTACATTGTTGTGAGTATGGAAGGACGAAGGAAGAGTAGACAGTCTGCCTAGTATCTAGTAGAGAACAGGATTCGCTATACATTCTTTTATATATCTTCTTTACTCCGTTTTTCTTCGTCTTTTCATTATTTTCCCTCGTTCCTCTGCGCACACGAATGCCTAAAACGGCCGGAGCACGCGTCCAAGTGATGGTAAAGCGTTTTGCTATCTTATCCTATTATCCTCCTTCATTCTCTTGCCCCGCGTCAGTATACTTTGATGCCTAAGGTTTTTATCCCCAATGGTTATCTCCCTCCCACTTTAATTTTTTTGTCTCCACTCATGTCCCCACCCCCTGCCATCATCCGCGCGTACATACAATGTGTGCCTCTGCGCCGTCCTCGACGAAGGAAAAAGGGATTTTTACCCCTCCCCCACTTCCCCACCCGCTCAGCCGCTCTCAAATGTTATTCAAATTTCTCGCCTCCCATAGATAAGCGGAAGCGTCTCGTGACTGGAATTAATTTAATTTAATCTGCCGCCCAGATCCAAGGGATTAGGCGAACTTATCATGATATTAAACGTTTTTACGCGTGTGAATTTAGTTGGAAACGTCCTCCTGCTTTAAAACCGCCTAGTATGTGTGTGTGTGTGTGTAGGCTATGATTTTGGTCCAGGGCTTAAAATATTTTCCCCTTTCCCTCTCATCCCTCTCATTCTTTCTGTTTGAACAGTCCAGGAAGTGTTTTGCCAAACCTCAGTCCTGGCAGAAGCTTTCAAGGTGTTACGTATTAGTTCCTGCTTGAAGCTTCGGTGTGCTATTACAGTCGTGCGCTGTGTTTTAATAATTATTTCAATTTATGTTTCAATTTGAAAGTATTATTTTGACCTGGAGTCGGTGTTTTAGCACCTCAAAGCGGTTCGGCTAATCATTTTTGCCCATCCATAAATATAAAGCTCTCGGAATATTTTTTTTAACGAATGAGATAGCTCGAACACATCCCTACAATGATCAAAAGGTCAAAATTAATTTTTGCTTTCCAAAAGAATGATTGATGCAGTTTCTCCACATTCGACGTGATGAATTGCATCAAATGGTTCAATGCCTAACTTTCTCAGTGCCCGACACGTTTACTCTATGCCGTCTAAATATGAATAGTATAATGTTTGCAGCGTCTTCAGTTATGGATAAATCAATTTGACGGCGTTACTCATCCCGCCACTCCAATGAAATTGCCATCACCGGCAAGAAAGCTATGTTGCTCATTCTACTGAATTCATTTTCATGAGCCAGACCGAAAAATGCATATTATTACCGTGTTTTCTAATGAAAATGCCTATACTCCTTGCGTTGTGGAAATTTCCGCATCTTTGAACCGTGTGGCCGTGGGTGTGTTATTGTTTAATGTTGGTACTCTTTATTTAGTTTCGATAACAGATTGCTCTACGTTAGTCCAGTATGTTCTGTTATGAGTTGTTTCCTTATGCCCGGAAGTGTATACTATTTTCTCTATCTTCAATCCCTCCCTTGATCACTGTTCTGGATTTACTCCCTCCTCTTCCGCTTTATAATCTCTTTCGCGGCCTTCCTTGCGTTGAAAGCGATGCATAATAGTTAAGGAAGCCGTAAGAAAGTTCAGGCTAGAGTAGGGTTTTGTCAAGTTAAATACGGAGATCCCCGGAAGTGGAGAAATTCCTCGAAACTTGACCTCTCCATTCTGGAATGGCACTGGAAGGAAAACCATCCATTCGTGCCAATTTGATTTATTTAGGATCGCTTCCATTCCCTCTGTAATAAATCTTATGAGTTGGTGAGGCTGGAAGAATTCATATTTTGTTCCTCCTTTTGAGTATGTAACTAGAGGTTAAGAGTGAATTCGTCGGTATGTGGAGATTCTGACCGTTGGTAGAAGCGCCTGCCCCTCTGGGGTTGTTCTGAAGATAGTGGGTAGTGGAAGATTTGGGGTAAGAGTTCTAGCTCGTGCAAACTATCTGAGACTACACCTATTATGTGAAACTAGCTTCATTTCTTCACCTTATTTATTTAAGTATTCTACCGGTGAACGTAGGTTTTGTTGAATGTCTGAGAATCTCCTCCCGCTTTTCTACATCTCAGGGGCCTATCTCAGTTTACTATATCCTTTTTCGCCTCAGCATACGATCTACCTTTCTTCATCCCGTCCATGAAACCTATTCTCTTTCTTCCTCCTCTCCGCTTGCTCAACATCCTTCCCTATGTCACACTTTTGAGCCACCCGTTGCCCTTTACATCCTTCAGCCATCTACCCTGCCTATCCCGGATTTCATTCAGAAGTTTCCTTTCCTCGCCCAGCATCTGAAGCAGTTCCTCGTTAGTCCCCCTTTCCGTCCACCATTTAATTTACGTTGCATTCCCTAATCTTTTCCTCTCTGGGTACCTCTTTCCTTCTTCATAAACTTCTCTACCTTCCTTGCCCCATGAATTCCTGTCTTTTTTATGCAGTTTTTCAAAATTCCTTCAAATGCAAATTGTTCTAGGAATTAGGGCAGAATTCATCGAAGGGAAAATTATGTGTTAAATCTTTTTCTTTAGTTCAGAGTAAGCCTTCTCATTCAATAAGCCCAATATCTTTTGCTAGAGAGAAACTATCGCGGAGGAAACGATCACAGGCTTAAGATCACGGAAATAGGTTGGGGAAACAGTAGATTTAAATGATGATTTTCCTTGTGAAATTATTGCCCATACTATTAGCAATAGATCATTCTGTGGTATTCCCATCATTGCTAGGAATACTAGGTTTTTACTTGTTTGTAATAATATACCACTATTGCTAACAACTTGCCCCGCTTGCAATGTCTCGTATGATTGTGTTTACTGGAGGAACTCATCTGCATCTTCATCTACATAATACCCTTCGAGGTGAAGAGTGAATGCGTCGGTATGAGGAGATTCTGACTGTTGGTAGGAGCGCCTTTTCCTGTGAGGTTGTTCTGAAGATAGTGGGTAGTGGAAGATTTGGGGTAAGAGTTCTAGGATTCCTTATCCAAGGCTCTTCTCGTGCAAACTGTCTGAGATTACACCCATTAAGTGATAAGCCTATTTCCCGGCCGTGTTTTTCTCGTTTAAGTATCAGTTCTGAATTTCTCAAGCAACCTAAGCCTAGCGTGTATCCTCTGAGTCTCTAGGGGCTCCCACCTTAATCCTTCTAAAAGGTGTGATACACTATATGTACTCTCGTAGCGGTTTTTAACGAAGCGCTCTGCTTTCCTTTGTATTTTATTAATTTTTTTGGTTAAATCTTTATGACCAGGATCGCAAATGCTCGCGGCGTATTCGTGGTGTGGCCGTACCAGAGCTTAATCTATCGTAGTATAATAACCTGTGAGCTGCGCGTTCTCCAACGTTATACTTTACCAGTATCTGGCTTGATCGTTAGTTATTGTAGCTGCTAAATGGTCTGATTGCGCTTAGTAACCTAATGAACATGCTTTCTTAGCCTAAAATATTCTTTCGAGTTGGCGTCTTCTTTTCGGGTTTCGCTGCATCTCTCTTCGGCAATCACCTTCTTGCAGTTTGCCTGGTTCATTTCGCTCTTTCTTCCTCCTCCTCTCTCTCTCTCTTTCGTTTCCATTCCTCGTATCCCTTGTGCTGCTATCCCGATTCCTCTCCTAAACCAATCCTCCCTGTATCGACCCCGTCGCCACCCAATTCAAATTGAGACAATCAATCTATTCCCCTCGGCCGATTCGGTTAAACCTCCTCCCCGCTCCCGACTCCCTTTCCGTGACCCCATCTGTGCTGCCACCACCCTGTAACACACCGCAGTCCAACCCGGCCCTGTTTTCCCCGAGCCCTCCTGGTTCCGTCAGTGTTTCGCCCTGCACCCATCAATCCGCCACTCCTCGCCGCTCCCGCTCATCGCGTCCCTGCTTAACAATCTATTTCTATGAGAGTCCGAGGGAGTGGTTTCACGTGTATGCAGATGGTGTGGGCTTCAGACTCGCAAGGGATCGCCCGTTCGGAAAATATCTGGCTGTGGCGATAGCTTAGTCGCTGCCCCGATGGTATGTTATTTTTTTCCTCCCGGCATCTCGCTGTATCGGAATCGTTACTGCGATCGGGGGATCATGTTGGAGCTGTGATTGTACGAGGGTTAATCCCAAAAATAAAATCTCCTGTTTTATATAAATTGAAATATTCGTTTATTTTATATAATATTTACATCATTTTAAAGGTTAAACATTTGTTACAACATATACACATTGTCATGTTGGTATATTGAAAATTTTAAGAACTAGTTGAATATTTCGTCTTTAACTTGTTTTTTTTGGAGAGTTTTAAGGTAGTCCGGATCACGGTAAGTGAGTTAAGGAATGGTAATTCGCAGAAAAATCTCCAATACCGCCGGAAATCGAACAACAACGCTCGAGATAGGAAGTCGGTGATACGAGGGTAATCCGAAAAATAAGGTCTCCAATTTTGCATAAATTTATTTATCTATTTCTCCTCCCAAAACCTTATCCCTTACATATTTACGCGGCTGGTGATCTAACACCCCCTGCCACACGGCCATGCGGCGGCTCGCAGGGTAATGTGTAGATGTAGATGTAGAATACTTGAGATGGTTTGAGCGAAGTTTGTTTGTGCCCATATTTTGCATGAAATAAAAAGAAAGGGCATTTAACTTCCAGCAACATTAATTTGCATTTAAGAAAACTCATAACCGAGATATTTGTGTGGGGTCTTTTGCTTTATGGAGGTGAGACATGGACACTTGGCATGAATGGAAGAAAGAGAATAGAGGCCTTTTAGATGTGGTGCTACCGGAGAATCCTCGAAATATCTTGGATGGAGAGAGTGACTAATGAAGAGGTACTACGGAGAGCTGATGAATTCGTCTGATTTCTCAATTCATCCATCTGAAGTCGTGGATCAAAACGTTTTCCATTAATAATGTTTGGTGCGAACTCCAGGTTCGTACTTCTTCTGATTTACAACTCGTCGTATTGATAATTTATACGTGAAACAACGTGAAGTTTTCTTACAAGGTAAATGTAAGCTAATGTCAAGCTTTTATGTACCTGATTGTTTTGGTGATGCTGTTACTTAGTTTTTGTATTCGGGACTCTACGATGTAGGGTCTACAATTATTCGTCAGTGATGTGTTCCTTCTAGGAAGTTCGTATTCCAAAGTTTTTTCTGCATTCTGGAAAGCACACATACCACCTATCCATTTCCAGATGCTCAGTTGTTTTTTTTACTCGCTCTGTCTCCCGTAATAGCGACAGCTCGATCTCCACTATTGTCGTCCGTTCTTTAAGTCATTTCCGTTCAGATGAGGTCATTTTTTTGTGATTCGTACGGGTTTCATTCTTTCAATTTGTCTGGAGGTAGGTCGTTCTTTTTTTTCCTCTCGTAATTTTTCGTCCCCACAATAGGTCGATAGGTCGGGGGGTTGAGTCCCGTAATGGTCTCTTTTTAATCATAGCCATCGGGGGGAGGGGGAAGAGATGGGGGTATATTGTGGTGCTTCGTCGGAACGTTGGTCGGGATTGTTTCTCCGCACTCATCATCTCTTTCCATTCATCGCCGTTCGGACTAAGACCTAATTAACGCTCGATTACTAGCCAATGTCGAGTATTACAGCCGAGGGCAGTCGCAATAAAAAAAGGAAGCCTGGTCTCTGCCAATCGCCCTTATCGTCGCATTCCCTCCACATTCCTCCTTTTCTTCCACCCTTATGCGTACTTCCTCCTCCAATCCACTCAGTATTTTTTCTAACCTCTTCCGTCTCCATCACTTTTTTGCCTTATATATCTCTCCTTTCTCTCCTCTGTGAGTGACAAGTTTACTCACAGTTTTAAAATTGTGTAACCTGAGTTTGAAGAAAAGATGTTGTGTCAAAAAATAGGAAAAAGATTTCAATCGTACATAAAAAAATTAAAGGTCATCGTTTTCAGCGTTTATCGATGGTAAACTATTGTGCAAATTACTGATCTTGTTCAAAAATGTGTAGCCTGAGTTGGTAGAAAAGAAGCAGTAAGTCAAAAAATGGGAATTCAGTGTCACAAAAAAGTTTTTAGCGTTGATCGAGGGTAAACTATTGTGCAAATTACTAATCTTATTTAGTATTATGCGTAAAAAAACTGCCCATTTTTCCAGCTCCCAATCGATCGAATGCAGTGTGTTTAGTGCTTCATTGCAAGGAAATTATGGAAGTGGGTCCAATTTTCTGCGATTTCTTAGTAGCCGTAGACTTTTTGAAGTCTGATTTGAAATTTCAAAACAAAATCTTAAACGGTTTTGATAGAAATAAACTACACTTAAAAATATGGGGTCCCAACCATCCTATACCACTGTTGGTGACGTCCGTCAGTCACCATTAAGCCGAAGATTGTTTTGAGGCTATTCTCTTGTTGTCCGCTGCCCTCGCCGCCAACAGATTCATTTCTACATACAGTTTTTTGTAAAAAAATGAAAAAAGGTGGACTAGACTGAGTCTTATTCCTACTCCTTCAAATTGTTGTGTGGAAAATACTAAGCTGTCCTTTTAATTAATTTCGACTTTCGAATCAAATATTTAGTCTTGGATATCTCTTCAACGTTTTTATATCTCCGCGTAATTTTTATTATCTCACACCGATATAGGTGTCTGCAGTACCATTCATCATTTTGAAATTGATATTGTATTGTGGAAACTTAAGCCGGTGCGAGATAATAAAATTTTTGTGGAAATATAGCCAAGTTCTCTTGTTTTGAGGTCATGAAATCTGCAACAAATTTCCGCAATATATTGCCTGATTCCATTTGAGATTTGGGTGTGGAGAAAGATGGAGGAGAGGTGGACGGAGAGGAGGACTAAGGAGGAAGTGATTGAGATGGTGGGCGAAGAAAGGAAACTTCGGAATTAAATTCGAGATCGGCAGAGTAGGTGGCTGGAGGATGTAATGAAAGACGATGGGTTGGTCATGAATGTGATAGAGGGAAGGATGTTGGGCAAGCGGGGATGGGAAAGAAAGAGAATAGATTTCATGTTCAGGATGAAGAAGGGTAGATCGTATGCTGAGGCGAAAAAGGATATGCTAGAGCGAGATAGGCCCCTGAAAATGTAGAAAACCGGGAGGAGATCCTCTGACATTCAGCAAAACTTATATTAACCGGTAGTATACTTAAAAGCGCTTAATGTTTTATTGTGTCTTTCCTCCATACGTTCATTCATTCACTGGTCGTTCAATCCTAAGATTGGTTGCCTGCAGCCCTCCACCCTTCCCTGTCTATTGTTAGCGCCCTTACCTCCTGGTATCTTTCCGTATATACTGACCAATATATGTGACCCATGAACTTATTCCTGGGTCTTCCTCTGGGGACTTTCCCCTCAATATGTATCCATGCTTAAATAAGTGTATATAATTCTTGCAGAAACCTTATGAATAAATTTAATAATGTTCAGACGCTGAGCGAGTTTTACAATATCGCCTGATTTGTTAAACTTCATCTTAATCGTTGATATTTTCGTTTTTTTTCCTCCGGTCATTCGTCCCTCATCCTCGGCACCATTCGTCCAATCTCCCACTCTATCCTCACTCCCTGTTTTGTGTCCTTTCGCCCTCTCTCTTCCCTCCTCCTGACAACCATCCACTCTCCTCTCATGGTTACGCATGACGCCGGGGTCTCCGCGGCATTAACCTGCCCCACCCCCCCTTCCCGCCTCCCCATGAAATCCCTTGCAATTCCATTTCGTACCTCGCTCCGCAAACACACACACACACACACACACACATACTCACATCTTCTGGCCGCGCCTCTCTCGTCTCCCCCCTCCCCCACCGTCTCCCACACCCCCCGCCCCGCCCACCACCTCCCTCCCGCCATTAAAACGACCCCTTTCCCCACTTCCCCTCCTTCCCACGCTTTGCAAATCCATTGTTTTCCTCCTCCCTCTCCCCTCTTGCTCTCCTCCCCCCCACCCACCGCTCTACCCCGCCCTTTCTTTTCAGGCCGCCTTGTTCTCCATTTCCCCCCCCCCCCCAAACCCCCACGTTCCCCCCCACACCCCCAACATTTCCCTACTTACCATCAACCTCTCCCTCTCACTCCCTTCCTCTCCTCCCCTTTTCCATCCAAACCCCGGACTCATTGGAACGGGGGCAACCTTGATTAGGCTTCTGGTTAATTAATAACCCCCTCCGCACCCCCCTCTTGTGCCCTCCCCCCCGCCCACTGGGCTTTCAACCCCCCCTCTTTTCCCATCCTTCTCGATTGACTCTCCTCTCCTCCGCGCTGCGCGTGAAACTCTTCTCTCCATTTCTCTCTCTCTCTCTCTACACTTCGTCTTTCTTCCCATCTCTCCTTTCTTCTCCGTGCGCAGCTCTGGTTCGTCAAATCGGGCTTCCTTTTCTCCTCTCATTCCGTCTCTTTCGTGACTTTCTATGAAGGGGATCGGGTTGGTTTGGTGGCTGGAGTACTGGCCAACCATACGGGTTGCAAGGGTTCAAATCCTTGCGGATAGGTCTCATACCGTCTCTTTGGTGGCTTCTATGAAGGGGATCGGGTTGGTTTTGTGGCTGAAGTACTGGCTAACCATACGTGTGGCCAGGGTTCAATTCCTTGCAGATAGGTTTAGATCGGGGATGATACTATCTCCTATAGGCATAAGGCCCAGTCTTTTTGCCAGAGAAGTTTCTTCATCTCGGCTTACGTTATACCTCTCTCCATTCTATCCATAAAGTATACTCTTTAACTTTACCCGCTTAGTCAACACCCTTCACTCTATCAATCGACTCTCTCTCCTCCGCGCTTCTCTTCTGCTGCCGCGTGAAACTCTTCTATCCCTCTCTCTCTCTCTCTACACTTCGTCTTTCTTCCCATCTCTCCTTTCTTCTCCGTACGCAGCTCTGGTTCGTCAAATCGGGCTTCCTTTTCTCCTCTCATTCCGTCTCTTTCGTGACTTCTATGAAGGGGATCGGGTTGGTTTGGTGCATGGAGTACTGGCCAACCAAACGGGGGTTCAGGGTTCAAATCCTTGCAGATAGGTTAAGATCGGAGATGATATTATCTCCTGTGGGCATAAGGTTCAGTCTTTTTGTCGGAGAAGTTTCTTCAACTTTAAAGTATACTCTTTAACTTTACCCGCTTACGCAACACCCTTCACTCTATCACGTTGGAGATCGGGTTTTGTTCGGGCTAACCCTACGGGTACTAGATTTCAAAGCAATACTAGGCTATGTACATACTAGGGTTCAAATCCCTGCCGAGGAGGATATCTTTCAGAAGAAATCCGATCATTATTTGACTGTCTTGTGGAAGGCTCTTCATGTACAGTACTCCGTCTGTCGGATGAGATGTTAAACCGTGGTCCCCTTGGCGCCTTTAGTTAATATCAGGCTAATTCCGACGTCAGGTTTCTATCCATCCTATCCTCCCTTACCTGTCCCTTACGGCGCAAATGAACTTAAATGTCTGTCGCCTCCCTAAAATCCAATCCAACTATCTGTTTAAATTTAAGGCAATCTGCTTTAATTATTGAAACATCTTATAGTAGGAACGTTATAATTCGCATTTTTGCTAATTCTTGGTGTATTTTAGTGAGGATCCGTTCTTTCCTTCTAAGGAAGTGAACGCTTACTTATTCTGGGTACTACTACACAGTTTTTCTAGGTATACTTTTAATACTTACTCACTGTTTTACCACTGTTTAAGTCTCGTAGTAAGTCTTTCGGTTATCTAGACCTACGTCTTGCTTCGCAGAATGATTATATCACCCTCAGTCTCTTCCCCTGAAAGTCTTTCGCTAAGAAAGAAAAAGGGTTTTCTTGAAGAAATCCTATTGCAACTCCAGTTAAAACAATTTTTTGGAGACTGTTTTGATCGGTTCACCCTAGACTTAATATAGCGGACCTTAACCCCGACGCCAGTCGCCGTATCTCGCATCGATCGCCGGACGTTGATTTTTTTCTATAATACCGACTCAGTGCAGGTAGGAGAGAGTGCTCAGAGACGTTTTGAATTGCTTATCGTGGAATGGGAACATTATCCATTCATTTCTACGTTATCTCGGTTTCATCTCTTTCCTCTACTTGTGATTTTGATTTTCTTCTTTCCGCTTACCGTATCCTTCTTCCTCTGGGATTTCACTTGCATCAAAGAAAGATGTAATTTTAAGATATTTCTTGTCAGTTTTCTGTCAAAGCATTATTGTGATTGAACTCCTTTGATATCTGCCTTTCTGTGCACTAACCAATCCCATTGTGGACCACCGAGATAAGTTCAGGGTGCGGTAGCATAATTTTGCTGATTTGAAGGGCCAATAAAACAAAAGATGTAATAGGTACCGTTTATATTATTTTCCGCCACATTCTGCAACATGCATTTCAAGCATTAAAGTGTTGTGCATGTCAAGGTAAATATGTTGGACTAACTTGTTTCGTCACAGGATCGTATTTGAACCTCGCTTCCTGGCGCCAAATTCAAATCAGCATATTATGCTTCCGCTGGTATAATTAGGTATCAAGAGACTATCCATCTATCTCCTGTAGCAATATCTTACTTATATGTCAAGAATAATAAAATTAGGAGAATACAAGACTCTCATGAGAGGATATAAAGGCAGTTGTCACGTATGGGTCAAAGATGTGGGTCCTTTCGAAGAAGTATGAGGAAATACTTTGGAGATTAGAAAGACAATTTGTGAGGAGCATTCAAGGTGCAGTTAGAGGGGGACAGCTGTGGAGAATCAGAATGAAGTGTGAGATAAATGATACATTAGGAGGTGAAGATATATTGAGGTTCTCCAAGTCGCTGGGACACACAGAAAGAATGTATGAACACAGAATGCCCAAACGATTGCTATATAGCAAGGTGGAAGGGGTCAGGAATAGAGAAACACCGCAGAAACTGTGTCTGCAGGATGTCGAGGAAGATTTCAGGGCAATAAGAGTTGTGAGATGGAAGGAGAAGGCCAGATATAGATTGGAAAGTAGGCATTTAACGGAGGGAGCAAGGCCCACCCTGGGCTGTAGAGCTGTTGATGTTGTTGAATATCTTGAGCGAATTCACGTGCATTATAACACCAAACACCTACAACGTCCCAAGCCAGCTTAGTGCCTCGATGATGGAGCAATGGGGTACTTCGACTTTTTTTTATTCAGGGCGCCAGGTAATTTTGGAAAAATTACCACCGAAGTCCACAGGACACTAAGGCTGATAAAAAGACTTAAATTCAACGTAATTATCACACAATAACCTTATAATTCTCCAAAATTCTCTCAGAGTCAAAAGAAGTCTCATCAGAGCAATGACGATAATTACTCCCATAACCACTTGCTTATAAGCAACCTAAGTGATGTCCCAAAGTCCCTAAGCCTCACAACCTAAGTCCCTAAGTTATGTGAAATGTAACCCAGCCAAGGCCTTCACAAATTTTATCTGTTGAATTGAATGTAAAATTAAAATGTAATAATAATTGTAGCAGCATTCTAATGGTAGTTAATGAATTGGTAGCCCAGTATAGTGTCGGAACATGTATTTTGTGCCGATTTTGAGGACGGCACATTCAAAACTTCCGGTACTTGAGATCTGAGTGTTTCGTGGCCGTGGTGGGCAGAGGACTCAATACAAGTAAGGACTCAAGGAGTTGAGTAAATAAGCTCGGAAGTGAACTTCAACATGTGTGGTAAATGGTTAGAATTTATTCCAACCATGGCGATGAAATTTTAAAGACACGGGAAGAAAGATACACCGCGGAAGCGGTGTCTGCAGGATGTTGAGGAAGATCTGAGGGCAATGGGAGTTATAAGATGAAAGGAGTAGGCCTGAAATACATCGGAATGGAGGCATTTAACGGAGGGAGCAAAGTCCTGCCCGGGCTTAAGAGATGATGATGATGAATATCTTAAGGGGATTCACGTGCGTGCTAATGAATTGGCAGCCGAGTATAGTGTCGGAATACGGTTTTCTTCCCCTGTGAGACTGAAATACTAATAACGACTCAAGGAGTTTTGTAAATAAACTTTGAAGTGTACTTCAAAATGAGTGGTTAAAGCGTTACATGCTTTCTGGCTCAACTATGTAGAAGTTGATTTTTACAAATGAGAGTATAACTTAGTTTTCTTCCACTGATTTATTTTCTTGGTATAACATGTTTTGTCGGTTTTGTTTGTTATATAGAGAGAGGAAAAGGATTGGTGCTTTGTTTTATTGATCTGTAAAAGGCTTTTGATCGGGTTGAATGGAATAAAATGTTCGAAATTCTAAAAGAGAAGGGGTTGGTATGGAAGGAGAGAAAACTTATTAGAGGATTATACATGAGGCAAAAAGCTGCATTAAAAATAAATGAGGATATGACAGAATGGGTGGATCTTGGTAGAGGAGGAAGGCAGGGATGCTGTCTGACGCCAACCTTGTTCAATATATATGTTGAGGACATGATCCATAAATCTTTTGATGGGATAGAGGAAGGAGTCAGCATTGGAGGTAGGAAGATAAGAAGTATAAGATTCGCAGATGACATGGTAA
The DNA here is from genome assembly GCA_963169105.1 of Ceriagrion tenellum. Taxonomy (NCBI): domain Eukaryota; kingdom Metazoa; phylum Arthropoda; class Insecta; order Odonata; family Coenagrionidae; genus Ceriagrion; species Ceriagrion tenellum. The sequence goes on along the minus strand of OY720642.1, from coordinate 71,227,526 downwards.
TATTAGCAGATGATATGCAATCACTTCAATGGTTGATAAAGGTTTTGGAAGAAGGGATGAAGGAATATGGGATGAAGATTAACCTAGGAAAGACAAAGGTGATGCCAGTAAACTGTGAAAATTATACGAGTGTGAAAATAAATGAAGGTGTAATAGGAAAAGTGAAAAGCTACCGGTACCTAGGAACGATGGTGACAGACGACTGGAGAAGTATTGCAGAAATAAAAGCAAGGATGGCAATGGCAAAAGAGGCCTTCAGCCAGAAGAAAAACTTGCTATGCAATAAAAGTCTGGATCTGGAGCTGAGAAAGAGACTAGCTAAATGTTATTCATGGAGAGTTTTCATGTATGGATGTGAAGCGTGGATATTAGGTAAGAGGGAAAGGAATAGAATAGAAGCTTATTAAATGTGGATGTGGAGAAGGATGGAAAAAGTAAGATGGGTAGATAATGAAGAGGTTTTGAGCAAAGTTAAAGAAGGAAGATCGCTCCTAAAGGAAATAAGGAAAAGGAAAGGAAACTGGTTGGGCCATGTGACGAGAGGGAAAAGTATTATAACTGTGGAACTTGAAGGTTCAATTGAAGGAAATAAAAAGAGAGGAAGGAGAAGAATTAAATCGGTGGATCAGGTGAAGAACATCAGCTATGATGAAGCAAAGAAGGAAGCTCGGGACAGAAGCAGATGGAGACAGCAGTGGTGTACGGGACCTGCCAGCAGGCAGAACACCAGATGATGATGAACATGTTTTGGCACAACGGTGTCGAAACATGTTGTACCTGAGGATGACACCGTTGTGTCGAAACATGTTGTACCTAGAAAATTAATAATTGGAAGCAAACCAAGTTATTTCTTCATTTGTGAGTGGATAATGGTTGGAATTGACTCCCAACCACGGCGATGAAATTTTATTGATTCCTCTTCGATTCGAATGGACTCTTCCTATTGTCTCAATTGATGACTTTCCTTTCTCCAGCCAAATGCTTCGCACTGTTATGAAGCTCTAGATTAATCGCCTTTTGTTACAACGTATTTTTTTCCTGGAGGAATCCATACGGCCCGTAATGAGAAATCCGACGTTTGTGGCGGATGCAGTCCGTAATAAGAGTAAGAGAAAGAGAGTAATTGAAAGAAGTTTATGTTACTCAGGGAAAAGCAATTACATATCCCCTCTCCTCCTCGAAAGCTTCGACGAATTTTTTTTTTTAAAGTAATGAAATTCTTCACAATGCCCGAGAAAAGACCTGTACAATAAAGATCATAACAACAAGGAAGGAAAAAAACAACGAAAGGGGAGAATAGCGCACACGGACACACTTTGCCCGTCCACAAAGAGCACAAAGTACAGCACAACGGGGACAGCAGTAACGTGCCGATGTCTACTCGGCCATTGTAATTGGGAAAAAGTTAATTTGCCCCCGAGTTTTGTGTGTCTATATGTATGTATACATATAAATATATATCCAAGGAGAAATAGTGCGTCCGTATCAAAGAAACAATGGGCGAACGTTGTCGTGGCAGCCAAATTGTTTAAGCTAGAATGCATTCAGCGCCTCTCGTGTGGCGGTCTCTGCTTTCGCTCGTTCCCGGTCGCTTTGCGAAACCCCTTCCCCCTCTAACGGTCCCACACTCTTTTACCCTGTGAAATAAACCCTGATTCCCCCTCCCTCGTCACCCCCTCCTACTCCTGTCCCTCCCACCCTCTCTCTAGGGTTTAGGGAAACTGCAAACAATGGAGGGAAATCAACAAACCTTTGGAAAAAAAAATTTGAGGACACTGGGGGAAGGAGTGAGGGAGTCGCGTACGAAGGAGGTGGAGGAGGGGAAACGGGGGGGGGAGGAGCCAGGGTGGAAAGGAGGAGGAGGGTGTGGTGTGAGTAAGGAGACATTTTTCACCTGCGGGAAACTTGAGGGCAGGGTGTACACATGCACACGAAAAAAATATGGCGAGGGAAATTAAGTTTGTGGAGGACGGAATAAAAAGAAAGGCATTGTCGGGAGTGCGCGCTGTGGTGCTTGGTGGGAGGGAAGGGGATGAAGGGGTGGGGGGAAAGGAGGAGAAACGCAGGGGGGAGGGGGGGTGAGGGAAAAAAATATCGACGTAATTGGAAGGAAGAGAAAAATAACGTTAATTTTTTTTACTCTTCTTTCACGTCCCTTCGCAAACATGCAAGCGCGGGAGGAGATGGAATTGATTGGAGTGGAAGGTGATGGAAGAGTGTAGATAGTCAATTTTTTAAGGTAATTTCATGAAGATGTCGCCACGCGCTTAATATTCGACGAATTTGATCTAATTGTTGGGAATGAGATATCAAATTTCTAATGCTTGTAAAATATCCGACCCTTCTCGCTCAACTTGTCTAGGTATCTGCCCTCAGTACGTAGATAGCGCTTCTCTCGTCCGGTAGCGCACAGTAGTCCTCTTCGGAGAATCGCTTTGAAAATATTAGGAAATTAATCATTGGTCGTTCTATCCTAAGATTGGTTGGCTGCAGCCTTCCACCCTTCCCTATCTAATTCTAGTTTCCTAACCTCCTGATATCTCCTCCTATGTACTTTCCTCTTTATTTGGTCCATTAACTTGTTCCTGAGTCTTCCTCTGGGGAATTTTCCCTCTATTTTACCTTCAAATATGCTCTTCACAAACCCATTGTGTCTCAGAGTGTCTCCAATCGAATTTGTTATTTTTTCAATGGTGTTCCATATGGTCCTTTCCTCTTCTACTTTTTTATTCACTTCATCATTTCTTATTTTGTCCTTCTATTGTATCTTCAGCATCCTCTTCCAGCACCATGTTTAAAAGACTACTATTCTTTTCTGGCCAGCTTTTTCTATGGTCCATGATTCCGATCCATATAGTGCTACGCTCGACACGATTGTTTTCACATACCGGTTCCTGGTTTTATCTTCTTTGAGCAGAGCAGTTGTCTTTTTCCCATGAACGCCTTCTTAGCTTGGAACATTCTCTGATTGATATCCGTTGTACTTCTACCGTCTCAAGTGATGGTACTTCCGAGATAGGTGAAGGAATCCACTTGCTCTAATTTCTCTCCTCTCAGGATGACTTCTACACTCAATTTTTCTCTTCCGCTTTCTAGGAGTTTAGTCTTCGTCTTATTTATTTTCATGTTGTATTCTGGGAAAACTTGGTCCATTAAGTTTAGTGACCTTTGTAGATAATCGTGATTTCCAGCGATGACTGCGATATCATCTGCGAAGTGGAGCATGTTTATTTCTTCTACGTTTGTCTTTAATCCGCTCAGTCCAATATATTGTGCTTCTCCTATGGCCTACACCAAGTACATGTTGAACATTGCCGGTGACAGGTTGCATCCTTATCTTACTCTTTTGATTCTTATCACTTTAAATTTTGAAGTGAAATTCAAATATGTTGTTTATTTATATGTTTATCATTACAATCCCGAAAACTGCACATTAGAGGTCTTTCACATCTGGAGATTAACATTCGCAACAGACGAAACACTTTTTCTAAGGAAATATCTTGTTCGCATTAATTTAACGACTTCGTAGAAGTGATAATGGCGGAGGCTAAGGATTGGAGGGTTGGTGACGGTGGGAAGGAGAAGGCTGTTTGGAATAATCCAGAGAGAATAGCGATAAAGAAGCGTGTAGAGCATGTGGTTCGGAGGAAGCGGTCAGAAGAACGGATATTTAAAGAACTTTCGAATGGATGTTTATACCTTATTTTTTTAAATATAAACGCCCGGATCCAGCTGGCCTGGTTGGTGGTGGGTTTTTGGGCGTAAAATATTTGGTCCCGGGATTCCTTTATTACCCTCGTTTTCGAACATTTTTGAAGATGCGAAGTTTGGATGCGGGTGTAAGAAATAGATTGGAAGATGAGCCTGCTAACTGCTGGACCGATGTGGAGGACATGGTCCGAGAAAAGGGCAGTTTTTCCCCAGAACTGGGTCATTAAGTATCCCTTTTTCCGTGACTAATCCAGAATCGGAATGCGCTCTTTTGAGGTAAACTCTTGTCCCTGGAGCTTCCTAGTGGCTCTGCTTGTGTTTATTGAATTTCAATGCAGTTCAAAATTTCCAATCAGATCCATTCTAGCTAAAGAACTCAGTAGCGTGATAAATTCTTTCGTCTTAATAGTTAGAATGGAGGCTAGGTCTCGGTTTTATGTCGGAGGAATGGAATGAGATCAAGGAAGTGCAATGGGTGTGGTCCTTCTTCAGAGATTTTGTTGTAGTATTTGGAAAATGATGCTCAAACGATATCGTACTGTCTACCAAATTTCTTTCAAACTCTTACAACACGTGTTTCAACTGTCTAGCAGTTATCATCAGGTGACGTCAGGTGACATCAGTCACCTGATGATGACTGCTAGACAGTTGAAACACGTGTTGTAAGAGTTTGAAATAAATTTGGTAGACAGTACGATATCGTTTGAGTATCATTGTTCAATATGCTGTCCTGCAACATCTCGCCTGGGAAAGTGGAGTTTATTAGTATTTGGAGTGTCAATAATACTGTGCCACTGTTTCCTGTCTTTTGATATCCCTTTGTCTATTAATAGTCATTTATTTTTAAATATTCCAAGAGTGTTTTAGTTTGGAAACTAACATAGCGTGTTGATGTTCTGAAGAAAGGGTAAAAAAGACTGCGAAGTGGTAAATTAATTGTATTCCTTGTAGTTAGTTAGTTGTATTAATGCTGGCAATTGATTCGCACCTTTCTTCTCCGAAATTTTTACTCTCACCATACTGCACACCTACAACTGCATCAGCTCTTATAGGTCCTCTTTTAGTTGGATCCGTCCGCTAATATTTTGTGGATTTAAGTTAGGTCTGGACCGTCAGAAAGGAGGACGAGAATAGGCTTCAGGCATTTTAGAAGTGGGTGCGGAGATGGACGGAGAAGGTGAGGTGGACGGAGTGGAAGACTAACGAGGAAGTGCTTGAGATGGTGGACGAGGATTGGAAACTTCTGAATAAAATTCGAGATCGGCAGAGTAGGAGGCTGGAGGATGTGAAAAGGGGCGATGAGGATCTCAAGAGTGTGATAGAAGGAAGGATGTTGAGCAAGTGGAGAGAGGTAAGAAAGGGAATATGTTTCATGGACGGTATTTAAAAGGGTAGATCGTATACTGAGGCGATACTAGGCACCTGGATAAGGATATACTAGAGCGAGATAGGCCCCTGAAAGTGTAGACAACTGGGAGGAGATTCTCTGACATTCAACTAAACCTAACTTGACCGGCACAATACTTTTAAAAAAAGTAAGATCCTCAGCTAGAATGTGCGTTTTAGCTTTAGTAGTTGTTTCTCCCATCCAAGTCTACCTATATCTCCAAATGATTCTGCCCGTTCTTATTTGGGTAAATTCCTTGATTTCGCTATTCCGGAAGGGGATATAGTTCTCCAGTCGCTCGTTCACCGGAGTCCTTGGGTTGTTCACCGCCGCTCTGCCGTACGAATTGTAGTTCTCGCTGTGAATTGTATTGGAACGCCAGCGTCCGAATAGAGTGGAAACGAGGGGCACGCAACTTCAAAATCAAGTGTACACCGCATTTCCATTTCAGCCATTTCTAACCATTTCCATCAATATCTGTCCATTTCCGATCATTTCTATCCATTTCTGTCCATTATTTTCCATTTCTGTCCACTTCTAACATTTTCTGTCCATTTCTATCCATTTATAACAATTTCTATCCATTCCTAACCATTTCTGTTCGTTTCTATCCATTTCTATCCCTCTCTCCATTTCTGTCCATTCGTATCCATTTCTAACCATTTCTGTCCATTTCTAACCATTTCTGTCCATTTCTAGCCATTTCTGACCATTTCTAACCATTTCTGTCCATTTCTAACCATTTCTGTCCATTTCTAACCATTTCTGACCATTTCTAACCATTTCTGTCCATTTCTAACCATTTCTGTCCATTTCTAACCATTTCTGTCCATTTCTAACCATTTCTGTCCATTTCTAACCATTTCTGTCCATTTCTAACCATTTCTGTCCATTTCTAACCATTTCTGTCCATTTCTAGCCATTTCTGACCATTTCTGTCCATTTCTAACCATTTCTGTCCATTTCTAACCATTACTGTCCATTTCTAACCATTTCTGTCCATTTCTAACCATTTCTGACCATTTCTAACCATTTCTGACCATTTCTAACCATTTCTGTCCATTTCTAACCATTTCTGTCCATTTCTAATCATTTCTGTCCATTTCTAACCATTTCTGACCATTTCTGTCCATCTCTAACCATTTCTGACCATTTCTAACCATTTCTGACCATTTCTAACCATTTCTGACCATTTCTAACCATTTCTGTCCATTTCGAACCATTTCTGTCCCTTTCTGTCTATTTCGCGACCCTTTCTCAACAAGCGTACACCATCCCTCAGAGTTGCATACACCTCGAGTGGAAACAATGTCCGACGGCCATCTAATTTCGCGAAATTTAATTCCCCCCCCCCCCCCTTACCGTTTATTTTTTTTGGAATATGTATTTCCGTAGCATTCCGCTTTCGCGCCATTACTCCACTGTCCAACCATTACTTTCCTCTGATCGCTCCCCTCTTCCCTCGCATCTTCAATCGCCCGCCCGACATTTTACCACCCGTTCCGTCGCCTCCTTTCTCACCCTCTTCCTCCCAATTTCCCAGTCACCGCCTCCTCTCAACGCCTCCCCGAGCCGATGTCCATCGAAAAAGCTCTTCCCTCTCCTCTCCCCCTCGACCACCCCCTCGCCATTCCCAGTCTCCTCCCTCTCCCCCCCCCCCACCACCCACCCGCCAACCCTCATTCCCTTTGCGTCACTTGCAAAAAACCGTTCTCGTGTACACATAAAAAAAAGGAGAAAATCTGGGGTGGAGGGGAGGTTGATGTGATAGGGGTGGAAAGAGAGAGATGGGGATGGGGGTGTCGGATAAAAGGAGTGTGTGAGAGTTTTGCGGGGAGGGGAGAGTGGTGGGGGGAAAGGGGCTTTTATTTTTATAACAGAAAAGGGTTGGAACGCAAATTAATGGGAGCGGGAGTGAAATAGGGGGGGTTGGGGTGGGTCGGTTATGGGGGGGGGAGGATGAGGAGGGAGAGGAAGAGGAGGAGGAGGAGGGAGGATGAATAGGGGAGGGAGGTCAGAGGAGGAGGAAGAAAAGGATTTTTGCGAAAGGCTTATGCGGTCGAGGATAAGGCCCTTTTTCGGTTTGGACGGGAGAATAGGGTATCAGAATAGGGTAGGGCAGTCGCAAAAGAACCTGGCGCTGCGACGTGGACGATTTTTGGACATGGGCCTCAGAACTTTTAAAACACTGCCTGGCGGGGGAGGAAGGTTGTGAGTTGTGGAGCGTCAGTGAGCAAAACCTTTTCTAGTTGCTGCTAACCTTAGCGCCTCGGTGGGTCGGGATGGGAGTGGGTCGGTTATGGGGGGAGGATGAGGAGGGAGAGGAAGAGGAGGAGGGAGGTCAGAGGAGGGGGAAGAAAAGGATTTTTACGAAAGGCTTATGCGGTCGAGGATAAGGCCCTTTTTCGGTTTGGACGGGAGAATAGGGTATCAGAATAGGGTAGGGCTGTCGCAAAAGAACCTGGCGCTGCGACGAGGAGGATTTTTGGACATAGACCTCAGAACTTTTCAAACCCTGCCTGGCGGTTAGAACTTCCTCATTTTTAAAATAATGTGCCTATCTCTTGAGTGCATACACGTATTATTTTCGAAGTAAAGGGCTGGTATTTGTCGTAAAAAAATCCCGGAAAGTAGTTTATTAAGGGGGCTTATATTTTGGAATCTTTGTAAGGATGAGATCCGGGTTCGAATCCCGGTCAAGTCAAATGATTTTTTCGTCAGAAAAATCAACCCTTGGTGTATATGCACCCGTGCGAGTGACTTTGCACCACATCATTTATCAATGCAATGATTGGAAACTCGTAAAAATATCTTCTCCTTCAGAGACACAGCATTCGCAAGCTCATGCGTAATGCGCGAAGAATAACAAATGACGGAGATGAAGCGAACAATCCCGATAATGCCCCGAATCACGTCGTCTCCTCTCCCCCTTTATGCCTTCCTCCGTACAGATTCGTTCCCGTCACTTTCTGCTCCTCTCTCTATGCAGCAGTCGCAAAAGAACCTGGCGCTGCGCCGTGGACGATTTTGAGACATGGACCCCAGACCTTTTAAAAACCTGCCTGACTAGGGGAGGAAGGTTGTAAATTGTGGAGCGTCATTGAGCGACCTTTTCTAGTTGCTGCCAACCTTGTAGCCTCGGTGAATTCCATGAGTCACAGCTACCAGGCGCCCGGTTTGTTGCATTTTATTCGTACTACCACTCCTTGCACGTGACAAGGAAGTGCACGGGTAAAGCATTGCATTGATGAAGCAAAACCACTTGTGTATTAGCCTTGTGTGTTTGTGTGCCTCATGCAAAGTAGTTTGGCTCCCCTGCCCTTGTTCTAAGCCTTCCCCGTCTCTACCTACCCCTCCGTCCGTTCACTTCACTCCCTCTACTTTACCTTTCCCCTCCGCTGCACAGAAATGCGCCTGGATCTTTTGTATTTGCTATAAAGTTCCGCGGAGAGGGTTGGAAGGGGAAACTTTTGGACCCTTCCCGTCCTCAGAATGGGAGAGTTTTGTAATGTGGGAGAGCCTGTGAGCGGTACCATATTCGAATTTCTATATCGCGTTCTCATATAATTTTTTTACCTCAAAATGCACGATTCGTCGTATTTCTCGAAACGTCGCGCGATCCAGCATCGTATTCTCAAATGTCCAAAAATACGATGTCGCCTTACCGTATAAATCTTGATTATTAAAGGCTCAATGCACCCTTTTATACGATACGATTGAAAGTCCCACCTCAAATCTTATTTTGCATCTTCGCATATTGCTTCATACAACAGGATGTGATATCACTGATGGCATAAGATCGCAAATTGCTAGGCATTGCAAAAAAAATCGCCAGTTATCACATATTGCGTAGTATTGCTAGGTGATATGTCTTGTGCCTCGCTGAAGAGGTGGGGTGGATATTGGTGCTTTCAATCGAATGAAGGGAGACAGAAGAGTAGACGTATTATTAGGACTACAATTTATAAACCGATATTTTTATGAAAGAAGCGCGATAAATAAGATTTCCTTCATTCAAGTCTATTATTAACTGGCCTGACCATAGATTTTCCTGTTTTCTGATAGAGTGTACGAAATATATTTAAAGTACATGTAAGAGTGTTCGTATTTCGCAAAATATCGCGCGATATGGCATCGTATTCGCAAGTTTTTGGTGTCGCTTTACCATCTAAATCTCGATTATAAAAAGCGCAATGCACCTTTATGTATCGTATGATTGAATTTCCTGCCTCAAATCTTATTCTGCTTCTTCGCATATTGCTTCATACAACAGAATGTGATATCATACATTGCGTGGTATTGCTAGGTGATATGTATCGTATTGTCTCGTGCTTCGCTGATGAGGTGGAGGGTGGATATGGGTGTTTTCAACGGTATGAAGGGAGACAATTAAGGAGAAATATTAATCAGGTACCCACTGTTAAAAAATAGATATATTTGTGAAATAAGCGCTGCAAATAAGAATTCCTTCATTCAAATCTACTGTTAGCAGGTCTAACCATAGATTTTAATGGTTTCTGGTAGAGTATCTGAAGTATATTTAAAATACCTATACATGGTATTAATGCATTTTTTCGTATATTTTGAGAGGTGGTAGTAACTACTCTTAAATACTGGGCTGAAAGACGATTTGTTGCGGATATGAGCACTGTCGTTGCTATGGTTGCTATGTTGCAAGGGCAGAGGGATGTATTGCCATTGACGGACGTCACACAGAGCCTCTGCAATGAACATGTGTCCATACAATTATTTGGTGGAACACTGGTCAATGAATTGAGTATCGCAGTGTGTTAATTGCAATGTTGTACTGGCCAAGAAAGGGAGTGGAGATGCCTAGAGATGGGCCATTCTGAATATTACCGCATTCCTAATATTATTGAATGACCGTGGAATTTTTCGTGATTTACCGCAGGTCTTGAATATTACCGTAATTTTCGGTAATATTCACATCTGTCTCAGATATTTCTCATACCGTTATATTAAAAACGTAAGTCTATATACATTAACTACAATCTTAATTATTAATAAAAGCTCGTCCAACTCATTTGTGGAATATTTTCACTTATGGAATATTTGTGAGGATATCATTTTCAATGGTTTGGACGAAAATTTCTCATGCTAGAAAAAGAACGCCGAATTGCGCGTGGGCTGTCGTGTTTTTTTTTAGTTTTTCTTTATTTATAATGCATTAACGTAGCAATAAAATGGTTTGGATGCCCCTAACTCGTTGGCATTGCCATTGGCTTTCCTATTAAACTCTCTAATAGGTGTTAATTGCAGAAAATTAAAATTTATCGTATTACCACGGCTATGTACCTCAAGCGAAAATTACGGTTATTCACCCAACTCTCGAGATGTAGAGTAAGGGTCAGGGATTTGGAGAAATGTAAAAGGGTGTGGAATGGGGAGTAAATGGTTCGCTCGGCCATATCATTTCTCACCCCCTGCCTCCCATTCCTCGTATTCGGAATGCGAAGGAATCCCGGCCAAGTTCCGGCTGGAAATCCCGGGTTTGTTTTTTTTCTTGCATAAAACTCGACTCGGGTGGAGGAGAGATGTTTGCATCGGATTCAGTGTTTTCAAGTGCCTTTGAGGGCCGGAGGGAGGGACGGAAGAGAAGCTCGCGACGCTGTTGTTTGTGGGTGGAAGAAGATCGTTGAGTTTCGGAGAGAGAATTGGGTGTTAATATGGTCGGAGAGCTCTTGTCTCAATGGCGTGGCCATGCGGAAGGGTTCTTAATGTCGCCGGATGAGAGAAAGAAGGAAAATATATGCATTCTCGAACGTTTTTTGCGCTTTATATGGTAGCTCTCGCCGTTTCCTTTGTCCAGTAAACTGGACAAATTGGAGGAGATAAGAAGACACCAGAAAAATGGACTCGTTTTAAGGTAGTTTGAGCGAAATATCATTTTACTTAGAAGTCAATGAATTTGTTCTCATTTTAAAGAAATATATCTCACCCTTGTAATGACACCAGAAATTCAACTCCTTACTACATTACTTTCGGAGATATTTGCCAAAAAATACCAGCCCTTTTACATGGAAAATGGTACGTCAATGCACTCCAGAGAGGCCTTATATTAAAAATTAGGTATTTCTAACACTTAGACGTTGTTAAAAACCTATAAGCGTGTAGTTTGTATGTTTTCTCAACTATATTTGAAAGTAAATCATATTATCACCGCAGTAGGTTCTTGGGTATCACAAAAGCCTTCCGTTTTGAAGGTGTTTCAAACGCACCACAAAAAAAATGAGTCAAGTTAAAGACGTATTTAGATAATTTCATTTAATTAATTACAATTTCTGTCATATAAAACTGTATTATAGCCCCATTAATAATTCAATATTTAATTGATCTGTCTTACAGCTGGTGAAATTAAAACATGTAATTCGAAGATGGTCTCTATTATGACTAGGGAACTATCTCGCCCGGACTACCTTAAATGATATTCTATTTGACAAAGCATCCCCACTGCTAGAAGCCTCCCAGTCATTAACAAATGAGAAATTTTAACTCGGATATGATAAGTTTTGGAAGATGGACTCACTCTTTGTGACTCCCTCCACTGTTACGCTTCCCTGGTCATTAGGGATAAGAGTTTTTCAACAATCCCGCTATGTGAATGAATGAATGGTTTATTGATGCTCTGGGAAACCCATAAGAGCAAAAAAGAAAAACATAAGTACAGAAAACATTCTGCTCAAAATACAATAATTATGAAATAAGCATAGCATAAACGCAAGAGCAATTGAGAACAAAGGTTCTAACAAAAATGAAATTAATCAACACAAAGATTCTTACATTTCAAAACAACAGTGCTACTGTTTTAAATATTCTTACAATTTCCCCTTAAAAGATTCCGGAGTGGAGGAGCATTTTATTGAGGGGGGTAATGAATTCCAAAACTTGAATGCTATAATCGGGAAGGAATTTAGGTATTGGTTGGTACGGGCTTGGGGTATGTGGAGAAGCTTTAGGTCTGCCCGAGTTCTTCTGACGGAAACAGCAGTTCTGAGGGTAAATAGGTTGTAGAGGTATTCAGGCATATGAGTATGAAAGAGGGAGAACAGAAAACACCCCAGGAAGAAGTTCCTTCGGGAGCCAAAAGGCAGCCACTTCAAGGCAGCAAAGTAGTCAGAAACATGGTCATCTCTGCGAAGATCGAATATAAATCTAAGGCAGCTGTTAATTAATCGCTGGATACGTATTTCGAGAACATTTGTTAAATCGATATACACTAGTATACAATAATCTATAATTGGAAAAATCAATGAGGTTACAAGTGAAATTCTTGTGTGAACAGGTAAATTTTTCTTTTGAAGCTTCAGTAAATAGAGAATAGTGTGCTCTGCTGTGGAAGTTTTGAAAGGTGAACACATATACAGTGACTAAACCTCACTGCTTACGCTACCCTAGTCATTATAGATAAGCATTTGAACCCCGCTGTGTCTTATTCACCTACCCATCAACCTCATATCTCTCTTCCCAGAATACATCTAACTCCTCCCCCGTCATACCACCATCCTCCCCTAATCCTTCATCTCTCCGCCCTTCTTTTTTCACTGGCTACGATTTTAATGCTTGTACCTGAAGATTACGCAGTAGCGTTGAAACTAGTTGTACCAATAAAGAACTCTGTGGATTTAAACATATTTAGTATTGTCATTATTTATTTATCCAAAATAACCATTTGACAAAATAACTATTCCATCTCACTGATATTTTAAGCCAAGTAAAGTGGGTGGTTTTTACATTTGGGAAATGAAATGACCCAAGTATGATGCCGCCTACCTTGGCATGCTGGAAGTTGGCAGATGATGCCGTCGGAATAGAATCATGTAAACGACGCGGACCTTTGTTGCAAATTTTCTGATACACTTGGTAATGGCATCCTTTTGTAAAATGCTTTGGCTATTAATCCCTTAATCGATGCAACGTAATGTGACTAGGGCCTTGTCGCCAGAAACATGAGTCCTTTCTTTTGGCCATTCTAATTGAGGGAATATTCTCCTGGAAAAGTGCTCTTTTGTCGACATTTTACATTAAGCGTTAGCGCTGAAATCTCCATTTGAGGAAGACCAGCGCAGCCGATAATGCTATGATATCCTTTGTCGATTTCTTTCGTATATGCCTTTATTTTAGTTGTAGTTTGTAAAGTTGCTACAAATACTCATTAATATCTAAAGTTAAATCATGTGAATCATAATTAACCCTCGTTATTCTTTTTTTCAGGTGAGTGATCGTCCTGCATGGCTTCAATTCTAGACCGGTTGAAACTGAGATATTGGTGAGTCGAAGTTGTACGTCTTCAATGACTTCAGGAGGTGTTGATTTTATGAACTTTCATGAGGTTTATTACTATAAATTGCACCGCAAAGCCCATACTGAGCTCCACTAAGTACATTCCAATGATACACGTCACCATTTGACCTCCCAGAACCTTATCCCTTGCATCTTTACACGGCTGGTGTCCTAACACGCCCATGCGGCGGCTTGCAGGGTAGAATTTTGATGTAAATCAGTGTAATCCAAACTTTTTCGAGCCACCGCCCCCTTTTTTCCACAAAACATTACCCAGCGCCCCCAACCATAAGCTAAGTCATGAACTACATAACCAAAGCAAGATGTTTATAAAAATTAAGCTAAAACAATTGCGATTTTACTATTGTTTATTTAAAATCTAACAGAGAGATGGTTTACTCGTCCCCGGACATGTGTATTTGGTATGGGCCCATCCTTCAGAGCACCCTTGCAGCCCCCTAAGATGAAAGCACCGCCCTCCAGGGGGCGGTAGCGCCCACTTTGGGAACCACTGATGTAGATCCCCTGCCACTCACCCTTCAGTTGGCTTGCAGGATATTTTACAGATGTCGAGGGATTAGCCTCCTGGATTCATTCATGTATGTGAATTTGGGGCACTTGAGATAGAAAAAGAAACAGTCTTCCTCAGATTGCATCTCTCGGCTATCTTGCGAAAATACCCCCGGGAGTCAGGCTCCGAAAGGTATGAATGTGTACGAGTCGCTTTCATGGCGCACGATCCTGTAAGTTTATTTTTTCAGGCCCTCATCTTTCTTTTCCCGCTCGCCGTTTCTCGGGAGGATGTCGATCGCCCTCGTAAATGATTGAAGCGTGCGGCCTCTCCCCCCCGTTGCCGTGGTGCGTCGTAGGATGCCCGTCGCCTTGGAGATGACGTTGAATTCCGACGGATTCGTCCCAATTCCTTACACTTATTCAGCATCTCCCCCCTCCTCCCCCTTTCCTGGAGTATGCTTGCGCGGCTTCGTCGTGACTAGGGCGCGTCAGTTTTATGCCTAAATAATGAATGTCGTGTCTAGGCGTGCGCTCCAATGCACGAGACTCGTCTCATCTCTGTTCCCAGAGCACCAAGTGCGTCCAGACGAGTTGTATTATAAGCGAAGAGGAAGTAATGCTACTGACTGGTTGTAATGATAATGCCGAGTCTGTACGATAGGAATGGTGGGTGGGGATACTACTGAGCAGGAGCTGGGGTAGAATAATAATAGATTTTACCCAATAGGGTTTTATTATTTATTTGCTTGATATGTTTTTATTATTAATAATTAGTTATAGTTACATACATACATGCATACCAATCACGCCGTTCCCTTCCGGGACTGGCAGAGTCACTAAGTTTCACTCATAAATACATATTTGTACACCTAACTCTGCTTCAATAATTTCTTCCATACTGATCTATCCTTGCAAACCACTTTTACCTCATGTACCCCCATACACTGCTTCATACATGCCCTACTGTTTTTAAAACTCCTAATATTCCTCCTCCTAAGAATTTCCTCAACCACATTCAACCACAACTTTCTCGGCCTACCTCTAACTCTCGCACCATTCATTTCACTCTTATATATCTGTTCCGTTATTCGACTCTCATCCATTCTCTCAACATGGCCAAACCAACGACGCACATTCCTTCCATATATGTCCATAACTGGAGCATCTAACCCACATTCATTTATTACCCACTCATTCCTGACCCTATCAATCCTACTCTTGCCACAAACACTCCTCAGATTACTCGTACCCACAGCGTTCAGTCTGCTCCTATGTTTATTCTGACATACCCATGTTTCACGGTAGAATGCTCTTAATTATAGTTAAGGGAGGTTTAAAAGGATGTGGGAAAACTCTTCTAGAATTATACGTTTTTAGGGTCATATAAGTATACAGTCATCCTCTTCCTCCGATTACCGAACGCCTCTTTCGCTGGCAAAATTTTCCTCATAATATCTTTGCAACTTTGTCCATTTTGCCTCGGAAATTTCTCTTGATTAATGTGTGCTTTTGCGAAACGACTTGTTTTCTGTTTCCGATATCTCTTATTGGAACATTTCGTTTGAAAACTCGGCGTTCTACTCCATCTTTGTTTTCCATGACTGAATGACTAGATAAATAACTATATACTCTTACTTGACTGTGGTTTTTACGTGACATATTTGTTTTACAATGTACGCTTAAAACGTCCTCACAACTGTCGGTTTTTAATAGATTATTTAAAAAGCTGTACGGTGGGAAAAAATTATATTGAAATTGTATTTGAAAATGCATTCGCTTTATATTATTCATCTCTGGTGAAAAAAGACGAGCCGATTTCTATGGGACCCGGCTTCTTTTTTTGCTAATATTTTAAAGGTAGTGCGATGAGTGTCTGAAATTTTGATATGTATGGAGCATCCTTCCTGTGCACAATTTGGATCTCCTTGACATTTGGTTCTCAATCTTTCCTGTGCTCAATTCCCGCCTAATACTATGGTTTACAGTATCATTTCCTCTCCCCAAGAGATCCTGACCCAAAGGCCGCATCTAAAATAATCTGTTCATATTCAAGATTCGATTTTAATCTCTGGCATTCTATATACTTCATTCAACGCCCCAAAATAAATTCTAATAAATTAAATAGTCTAAGGTAGATCACGTTTGACTTTAGAATGGTCTCAATGGTGTCAACAGACTGAAATACTTCCGGGAGAAAAATCAACACTGATGTTGAAATATATGATTTATTTTTCTTTGCGAACCAGAGGTACGTATTCGTTCAATTTTATGCCTGGTGATATCGCATTGAAACTTCCTTATCTTTTAAGTTGTGTCGTTCTGTTATATCGGGTTGATAATTTTTCTACACTGGATGAGGAGTTTGACTCTTCTCCATTAGTCCAGACAATAGTTTCACCCTACTGTGGAAGTTAATTATGTTTGCTGGAAATTCACCGCCTTGTGACAACGGTTAAAGTATTTAAGTTGTTTCTGCATAAAACATTGCACATTGTCTTGAACTAATTACTCAAAATCCTATCAGGAATTTTTTATCACTCATTAGGATTGTATGCTGAAATTATTTCACGCAGTGGAAGGGTTAATATATGGATTAATTACGCTGCGTGTTAAACGGCTAGAAAGAAAGGTACTTTATCCAGAAATGAATAATTTGCAATTATATGTAGAAATTAATTTTACTGCGACCTAGGTTTCGATGTTTTTACATCATCATCAGATTTGATGTTTTTAAATCATCATCATCAGGTTTTACCGTCACCTGCTGATGATGTAAAATCATTGAAACCAACGGGTTTGGTGTTTCTAAATCACCACTATAAGGTTTTACATCACCTGATGATGATGTCAAATCATTGAAACCAAGGTTGCAGTAAAATTTATTTCTGTGGATAATTGCAAATTTTTCATTTCTGCATCATGCATAACTTCCACTCAATATCGCAGGAATCTTTGGATTTTATAGAGATACTTTAATTTACTGTCATATGGAATCGATAGTGAATTCTGCATTAATCATTGCAGATTGTCATTCTTTTAAACGTGTAATGGCAGCCATTGAGATTTGGCACTCATGGAAATGTGGCCCAAAATTAGTGGCGCAGTGAATGGGGTAAGACGTTAATTAAACGGCGTGTAAAACGGGCAGAAAAAGAGACACTTCGCGTCAAGCTGTTGGATTTCTCGAAGATGTCTCCGCGGAGCGTTGCTGGATGTTCCTGACGGATCGCAGTCTACCAACCCCTGTCGTAGGTTATGCATGCACGCATGTGAGTAAACTTGGCACAAGGAAGGAAAAAAGGTCCCTCTCTCTCTCTCTATCCGAAGACCTCCCTTCATTCCTCCTCGCAATGGCCACGTTGCCCACGCCCGCGGAGGAAGGAGGAGGAGGTTAAGGGACAGGTGAGGCTCAAGGAAGGAGGCCTCACTCTCTCTCCCTCTTGAAGAAGACGAAGCAGAAGAGTCGGAGGTTGGTTGTTGCCAAGTCAGCCCCGGTGAGCAGAAGAGCGGGCGGCCGAAGCAGCAACGTCCGTGTCAGCGGGTGGGGGAGGCTGGCCGCGGCGGGGGAGGGGGGTGAGATGTGCCGCGGTGTGGGAGGCGGCCGTCGGCGGCTTCGGTGGTCGTTTCAACCGCCGCCGACGCGGCCAACATCCACCCCGTCCTTGGGCCGTCCTCCGCCGCTACACCCTCCCCCATGCCCTCCCCACTCGCCCACCAATCCTTCTACCGAACTCCCTACCCCCGCCCACCCACCCTCCTCTCTCTTCTCCCCCCCACCTCATCGTGGGTCCACCTCCTCCACAGCCTACCGCAACTGTACCGAAATGACCAGCGGCTCTCTCAAGACCGGCCAGTGTAAAACGCACCAGCCAACGGGGAATTCCAACTGCTCTCTGGAGTTGCGCGGGGTAAAAGACAACGAGTAGCGGCTCCTTGCTATACCAGTTTGGTTTTACTCACATTGGACGGTAATTAATCATCGAAGAGCCAATGATTCAGCGGCGGAGTGTGATATTTTACGGGAAAGAGGCTCGAAAATCACAAAACGCGATGAAGTTTTTCACAGAAATCGATCAATTACTCAGAATTCAAATTGTCTTGCTGTTTATTTCCCTCCAGATTCTTATTAGGGCCTAAGTGAGACGACGATTTGGATGTAACGACTATAGTGTATTGAAATGACCTCTAGTTTTCGAATCACTTACAGCTTTGTAGTGTGATCTTTTTGGGGATAAGGCTAGAAATCTAGACCCTATGATGAAGTTTTTTGAAGAAACCGTTTTATCTATTAGATTCGAAAACATTTTGCTCTTTGTCTCCTCCACTAATGTTCAATTTCAGGAACGACACATGCATATTCTATAAAGTTGTGTGATCCATAAGCCATAGCGCCCATTCAATAGTTGATGAAACATTCAATAAATGTATTGGTTTCATAATTTATTGCATGGAGTTCCATAAGTATGGCGGTCCAAAGATGGCGGATGCGCGATGAACCGCTTGGAGGCTTAATTAATTGATAAAAGAGTTGTTTAGTGACCAATGACCAGTTAGTTTACTATTACTGACTAATTAATATCTCCATTGATGATTATTCATTTGCAAAAATTTCATTAATTTTATCCGGCGGTAGAAGATTAGATCAAATATTCGAAACTATTGTCTATTGGTAAATAAGTTTCGTAACCAGTAGATGTGTTTACTGTTACTCGAATATTTTTATGAGATATATAACTTTATAGATCTCATAGCTATTGATCCCATTACTAAATGCTCTCGCAACCGGCGATAAGTGATCGAAGGTGTTGAAATGCTACGAAAATTTCAATCTAGCCCCTTTTAATTCAACCCCTTTATGACACTGAGGGATTAAATTTTCTCCATGCATACCTTACATAAACCGAATCAGTAACTGTACTGTTTCGCATCAGAGCCAATGTAATATTGCACCTTTCACGTACTTCGTTCATCAGTCTCTGGGAAGTTGGTATTGAGGCATCGACTGCCAACTCGTACAAAATTCGGTTGACTCAAATTGGCAAAACTGAAAAGGTTGCCGCCGACCAAAACGCGATGAAATGACTGGCGTTTCTCTTTCCCTCCCTCAACACTCAAACTCCTAGCCGACGGGGAATTCCATCGCCTTTTTCCCGAGCGAAAGGCAAAAATACTCGAATAGCGGCTCATTAGCTCGGCCGTGTCGGCTTTATTCATATCGGCAAATAATTTAGCATCAAAGTAGGCGTGACTCCGGCCTTGATACGATGTGGTAACCGTTGTGCTCTTTCGCGCTGTAGTCCGCCGACATGCTGTTTGGGTTCGCAATGGGAATCCGAGCGACCCAGCCGTGGAGAAATCCGTGGCGCCTTGTTACGGCGGAGACGAAAGAGCTACCGCCTGCGGAAACTGTGGCAAAATGACGGCTGGCTTACCTTCTTCTAAGGCGGGCCGGCGTAATACGCACTCTTTTCTCTGACGGGGAATCCCGATGTCTTTTTCTTGAGCACCAGGTATATGTACTGGTATAGTGTCTCATTAGCCCAGTTTGCTGCGTCGGTTTCACCCGTATTGGCCAATAATTTAAGCTTAATGTCAATGTAGCACAGACGTGCCCTGCTAAAAAATTCTGTATAGTTTCCTTATAAATACTTCTACAGAATTTCTTTAAAAGTTCTGTAGATATTCGTTAAAGTATTGAAACGCCATTTTACGGATTTCCCTACGACGTTCTGCAGAATACCTTAGGATGTCCTGCAGAATACCTTCGGACGTTCTGCAGAATTCCTTAGGACGTTCTGCGGAATTCCCTACGACTCTCCATATAGGTCCTTAGAAAAGGAACTGGGTCAACGGAAACTTCACATATTTCCGTAGAGTTGCTGAAGTTCTACAGAACAGCTTGTAAGGAGTCATTTTTCTCTGCAGAAAATAACTCTACGGAGCATATGTTCTGTAGAGTCAAGCTCTCATTTTCCGTACAAATCCTTAGAAAAGGGACTAGTTCTGAAGAAAAAGAGTCAATTTCTGTCGAATTCCTTACGTTCTACAGAACAGCTCCTAATGGATCTTTTAGCAGGGTGAATGTTGCGGCGTTGGCTTTGATACGAATGTTTTATGCGGTCGGGGGGAATCGATCGATATTTTATGTATCCACATTGCCTATTTCAACAGCCCCCCCCCCTGGTGAAATAGGCAATGTGGATACACTGGCGTATATTGTTGATACATATGGGCGTGAATAATTTGTATCAAACTGTCCTGAGACGTTCATACTAATAATACGGGTAGTTCTTAATTTCTCAAGCAAGCGTGTAGCCTACCTAAGCCTAGCGTGTAGCCACCGAGTCTGTAGGGGCTCCCACCTTAATCCCTTTAAAAGTTGAGAGACACTATATGCTCGTTGGTAGCAGTAGCTCGTCTTCTACCGGATCATCATCTACAGGCGACATGCAAAAGGGTAGGGCATAGGTTGAGATGAAGAAAGAAATACAAGAGGTAGGTAGAGGTAGGTACAAGAGGCTGACTTGCAAATCTCAGGAGAAGTTTTACTCCCACTAAAACCTATCTTAACCGGAAGATTGACTTAATAAATAAATTATAATTATTCCGTCTGGCTAGCCTGCACAGCCTTAAACGGCCAGGTGTCATGAAATGATAGTATTAGCGCACAAAATTTCGTCGGAAAGGGCTCTTCGCATCAAAAAAGCATTCGAGACCCTAACATTTTGTGGGCTTTTGTCTTTCTTATTTGACGATTTTTCCGCGTTTGCTAAGGCTGTTTTCGAACTTGGCAAACGCATAGTTAACTTGCTATCAAGTTATCTTGATTTCCAAGCAAGCAAAGTGAAATCCTTACTTGACACTTTCGTAGCCGTTCTACGACGGAAGAGACATCATGCGTCCTTCATCTCGTAAAACATACTAAAAGTGCCATCCGTATCCATAATTTTTGTGGGTAATTGAAGTCTATCACTTCTTTAAAATGCTTCCTATCATTATGCGATAAATTAAAAGGGAATGTTATTTTTTAAATCTTTTTTGCTTGCGAATTAATAATTCTTATATATCATAACATGGTGAATAACGATTATGCTTCCATTGCTTGGGGCGGTTAAGGTGAACGTCATATCGCCCACTATATTTCACCACAGTCAACGTCTTTATGTACAAAAAGGCATTATAATATTTTTTTGCCTATATGAAAAAACACGTAACCATATATTATTGTATTACTCTCCGAACAAACTACTTATGGATTTCGACTGTTGACTGATAAAATACGCGCGTTGTAACTAACACAATTAAGTTGAAAACAATATATTTACTCTAATGGTTTATTGTCCCCCTTCTTAGATGAATGAAGTGAAAACTTCTCCAATGCTCCGAATTATTAACAATTATGATGTTCGTTAGCTAAAACTAATTCTGCCAAAGATATTATGGCTACCTGAGAGTACTTTCCATCGGACCATAATGCTTTCAACGAGATCATTTTTTTCCTTCCAGAGCAAGGAAAGCAGAATTTGTTGGTTCAATAAAGTAAACAAGGACGGACATCTACAATGTATGGAATTATTCACAGAACTATTAGGTACCAAATCTTTTATCAGTATATTCTTATTTGAAAAGCCTTTGAATATAGCGAATTCATCAATTTTTCCGAAAAAAATTAATAAATATCTCACAAATATACGTAATTATGATTAAATAGTATCCATTTTTTTTTTTGAAGAAAGTTTCTTCACTTCTATTTTCCATGCAAGCCCATATTATCACACCCCGAGTTCTAACTTAAAACATAGTAAGCATAACATGTCTGATTTTTCATTTACTAGGTATCTTGACTAGGTATCTAGACAATATGGCGTCTGCGGTCACTTAAATTTGACGTCATATCCGCCCGATGAGTTGTAGGTTCCAAGGGAAGATTGCTTGATTTGCCAAGTTCGAAAACGTCCTAAGTCTGCGGTCTCGAGGAACCGTGAGCGCGGACCAAAATCTGCTCCTGGATGACTTGCTGGAAAAATCGAGCGGACACACTCAAATATTTCGGGTGGGAAAGTCAAAGAGTGGGGGTTGAAGGGGGGGGGAGAGGGGGAGAGAGGGTTAAGGGAGGAAGGCTATGGTCGACAGAAGCTCTGAAGGGGAACGGTGGGGGGGGGGGGCGTGGGGTTGGGTGGGGGAGTTGAGGGAGGATTACATCACCATACTGAAATAAATGAGCGAGCGAGGGTGATTGCTATGTTTATGCTCATAGGTGGGCAGAATACTTCATCACGGGCTTTTATATTCATCATCATAACTGGTCAAAGCATTCGGCAGCGGCCAAATCACCGTCCGAAGAACCCCCCTTGTCGTTATGATACGAGGGGGATGTATTGCGAATATTTTCGATTGCCGTGCTTTCCCATTGATATTCAGATCTCATATTTAAAATCCCACGACATGCCATATTATTTTCATCCGTGGTCAAACGATAAGGCTAGGTTTTATAGGAACAGGCAAAGCCCGACAGTGAACGCTACACAGGGCCGTAGATATACCTTGATGATTGCTCATGGTCTTTGTTCTTCTGGTATGTTTTGTTTGGCTAATACTTCTTATGAACGTGTTGGTAGACGTAGATTGTTGTTAAATAAGGGGTTGATTAATTTGATAACAAGTATATCTTTGTGGTGATTTCTTCTTTGTTCATCAAATATGGCAGCACCTCCTTCTTTAAATTTGTTAGGTGAAATTAGTCTTTGTAATAGTTTGATTTCTTGAAGTTGGTTGTCAATTCTTGGTCTATCTTTTCTTTCCTTTTTTAGAGCTGGTTATACTGAATATTTATGTTCTTATTCACAGCATGGTAAGATTTTTTCTTGTTTATGTAGTCTTAGATCTGGTTATTATCGGGAGTATCTTTTGTTGTTTTTACACTGGTTGTCTATTAACTTATATATTTTAAATGTTAATTTGTTATTTTCTTTGTTTTAATCTTAAGTAGTTTATTTAAAAATAGCGATTTGTTAGCTACACCAGGGGGGAAGTAGGGGATCAATTCATCCCCTTTCGCCTGAGATTCTTTTTGCCGGCACATCATGGGTCAACGAAAACAACAGTCTTACGGCTATTAGTTCTTAAATTCTTCTCTTATTCCTTCTTCATATTATTAAATTAGTTCTTAAACTCTTGGGTTCTACATGTAGGTATCAGGCATTCGGAACCCTGTTCGTGAGATGAAACCAAAGAAATTAATTGCACACAATGAAAAGTTGCAATCCTCGGTAAAAACTGCTACGAGAAGTAGTGTACTACGCTCTGATGAACAACTGTTGTCGTTAATTTTATATTCATTGTTCTAACAAGATGCTGGAAAGATGAGAGATGTAGCTGTATGTATCATTTGTGAGTGTGAACAAAGACATCACGGAATCAGAAGTTAGTTCATGTTCGTTACCGAATTACATTAGTAAATAACTGTTTTTTTCATCTCAACGTACAGTCAGATTCAAATGTATTGTAAAGAATCGAGCGGCGCCACTTACGCTTCTCAAGGAAATCGAGTTTCACTTACGGCGCTGCTATTCTTTGCTATGCAACGCTATCTATTCAGCTGTTTATTTCTACGTATTTAAATTGTAACAGTTGAGCAATTGCTTGTTTTGTGCTAACTTGTTATTACATAATATGATCAGCTCGAATAACAATGACATGCTGCGACGTATTGATTAATTGAAATACCAAACTTTATTATTAAACACAGATCGTTCCTGGCATACAATATACCTACGGCAAATACTACGTAATATATTAATTGAGAGTAACAGCTGTGATTAATAAATAATAATTATCCATGCCCAAATCGTAAATCCAAACCAAAACGAAAGTGTAATAACAAATTAGCACAAAACTGGAAATTGGTCAACTATTATCATTTGAATACGTGCAAATAAACAGATGAATAGATAGCGTTGCGTAGCAAAGAATAACAGCGCCGTAAGTGAAACTCAATTTCCTTGAGAAGCTTAAGTGGCCGCTCGATTCTTTGCAATACATTTGAATCCGACTGTACGTCCTACCTTTCTTCATGTCGCCTTTAGATGATGATCCGGTAGAATCCTGTTAATTTACTGGAGCCGATAACCAACCCTCCGGTCATTAATCCGTGTGCGGTGTGTGATCCGGATTCGACCCAGGTCCATCTTTGTACACCCCATCCGAGGAAGAGATGAGCTCTTTAAGCGATGAGACATTAACACGATCGCCTATTAATATCGCCGCCACGAGCCGCGTTGAGCGTGGTCCTCGGGAGTTCCGTCCTCGTGTTTTCATTCCATCTGTTGTTTATTCCGCGTCCCTCCCTATTATCGGATTATCCCGCAATAATGTCGAGGGGTACTTTATCGTTTTTATATTTCGGGGAGGAGGAAGAGAGGAGCAGATAGAGAGAGAGAGAGAAGTTTTCGAAGTTGGATATGAACTCGTGCGTGCTTGCTTTATGTTTGTGTGCGTGTTTTGAGTTTTCAGCTGCAAGAGTTAATGATCCGCCCTTCGGCCATATTTCTTTTTTTTTCCTTCTTTCCGTAGTTTTTTTTTTGTTTCCAACGCACATCCCGCCTTTATATCCCCTCGCCCCTGGTCCGTCCCGTATCCACATTCCTCCCATTTCTCTCGCTGTTGATTTAACTTGAAATTGGCCCCGGTCCCATTGATTGTCCATTAATAACTTTATTTATTTTGGCGCGCGAGGGAGAGGGAGAGAAACGCGGGAGAGTTTTGGGGTGGGAAGATTTTCGGGAGCTTTGGGGGGGGGTTTTGAGTTAGAGGTTTTTTTAGGGAACGCTGGTGAGGGCGCCTGGGCTGGGGAAGATGTGGGCGATATGTAGACAGTTCTGGCGGGGGAATGGGGGATAAAAGATAGATAGGGAAGGGTTTTAAAAAAAAGGAGCTTCGGAGAGTC
Organism: Ceriagrion tenellum; assembly: GCA_963169105.1. Classification (NCBI taxonomy): domain Eukaryota; kingdom Metazoa; phylum Arthropoda; class Insecta; order Odonata; family Coenagrionidae; genus Ceriagrion; species Ceriagrion tenellum. The sequence goes on along the minus strand of OY720642.1, from coordinate 71,202,669 downwards.
CGGTGATCGATGTTTTGGAAAACGTCAACACTCGGCGTCGTAGGGATTAAAACTCGCGTGGAGCGCGGCTACCGAAATTTCGGCAGCATTTCGCATTGTTAAGGGGAGAGTGTATCATTCGGAAAAGCTTTTTTTTTGTTCTTTTAATTGTTTTTTGAATTATAAGGGGTGAGGAGTCGGGGGAGGATTCGCTTTGATCGCTCGTTTCTCATTTTTTTTATTTACTACCCCCCCCTTTCTCTCTCATCTTCATTGTTTTTGTTATTATTTTTCCGTATTTAATTTTTGCCGTGCACGACGGATTTTCCCGGCGACAAGTGTGTTGCCACCATTAGGTTACGATTGGGGATTACATTTGACGATGGGTGGAGAAATTTATAGAGAGTGGCCTGAAATCTGTTTCCGCGTTTGGCCCTTTCCTTGTTTATGATTTTATTCAGCTTTCATTCCTACGGATTTTAATCGGAAAGCACCTTAATAGCTGCAACCGAGGGGTATGCAACTCTGAGAAATGGTGTACGCTTGCTGAGAAATGGTCGCGAAATGGATGGAAATGGACAGAAATGGACAGAAATACACGGAAATGGTTATAAATGGACAGAAATGGATAATAATGGGCAGAAATTGTTTTCCATTTTTTTTATTTATTCTCACAACCCCGAAAACAGCACAACAAAAGCCTTTTACATCGGGTGTTTTAACGTTAGCAATAGACGAACACATACACCCATGTCCTGGGCAGGTAATATTCTACCCAGGCGGGACTCGAACCCGCGACCCTCGGGTTAGCAGGCGAGGACTTTACCCCACTGCCAGCGGGGCCAACAATGGATAGAAATGGTCGGAAATTGACAGAAATGGATGGAAATGGACAGAAATGGCTGAAATGGAAATGCGGTGTACACTTGTTTTTTGAAGTATCGTACCCCTCGGCTGCCACGGACTAATACCAGTGTGGAGAGCACTTTTCTTTAGAGATATCGCTATCGAGAGTGGATAGTAACGGGAATGTGCGGATATTCTCACGTCCCGAAAACCAGCCTAATTTCACGAACATTATTGCTTTAAATTTGGATTAAAATATATATAATTTTTTCCAGTTAATTTTTTCCGCCAGCTGTGGTTTTAATTGGCCCTTTGCGTTTCGTGTGTGTGAAAGACACCTCATTGAAGTTTATTAAGTCGTGTCAAAACCAGTTCAAACTCGCCAAATATGTTCTTAAAATGTAAATTCTAGCTTGAAAATTTTACGAGATTTCGTTTCATTCGCTGAGTGTTTATCCTCTATGCCGTGACATTTCATATGCGCGTATAAAAAATTTTACGGGTTCCTGTGTTCATTCGCTTAGGGTTAACACCGGTTTTATGAGGCCTGATTACTCATTCAGTGGTGTTATACACGGTGTGGACAAATTGTCCCATGGACAACTTTCTTGTCAACGAATTGAAAGGCTGATTATGCTTATCAGTACGATTTTTCGATTTAGGTCGGCTTAGATTGAAGATAATAAAATCTACTGTAGGCGTAAGGCCCAATCTCCTTCTTAGAGTTCTTTCTCCAGCTCGACCTACGTTCTACCTCTCTCCATCCTACTGATAACATATACTCGTACTTTCCCCGCTTACCCAACACACTTCCCTCTATTACAACGGGGATCGGGTTGGTGTGGTGGCAAGAGTACTGGCTAACCATACGGTTGGCCAGGGTTCAAATCCCTGCGGAGGATGTTTTTCAGAGAAAACCCGTGTCTTGTGGAGAGCACTTCAAGTGCAGTACACCGTCTGTCGGATAAGGCGTTAAACCGTGGCTCCCTCGGCGCCTTCCGTTAAGACCAGACTAATGCCGACGCCGCGTAAATCTCCACACTTCCTCTCTTACCTGTCCCGTATGGCGCAAATGACCTTAGCTGTCGGTCGCCTCCCCAAATATCCAATCCAATCCTAAATTAGTTTGCTGTATTTAATTATATGGTTGGGCTGTTACTGAAAGATTGCCCAAAGGCGGCTCAAGCTTGAACTTCACCGCAGGATTTATAAAAAATTCCACTTGAGAATCCAGGCGAGAACGACGTCAACTAGCGCTTAACCCTAGCTGTTACAAGAATTAGTAATTGTGCTTGTATTGGTAATACTATTCGATTATCAACTTTTTTAAATATAAATATTCCGTTTTCTAAGTCGTTTTCCGGTATTATGTTAGAATCAAATTCAGTGTGATTTAAGTCTGAATATTCATAACTTCAGTAACATTTATGGCCTACCGTTTTTAATGTAATTCAGGGCTCACTTACTTCATCTATTAAATATAATAGTCGTAGTGATAGTATAGCAATTATGATTAAGAGGAATACTGGTGGGTTGGTGTGGTGGCTTGAATTCTGGCTAATCATACGGACGGCCAGGGTTCAAATGCCTTCAGAGGAGGGATGTTTTTCAGAGGAAACCTGATCCCTACTTGAGTGTCTTGTGGAGGGCACTTCAAGTACAGTACTCCGTCTGTCGGATGAGACGTTAAACCGCGATCCCCTTGACCATTTTCGTTAAGAGCATGCTAATGCCGACGCCGGGTTTCTGTCCACCCTTCCTTACCTGTCCCTTATGGAGCAAATGACCTAAGCTGTCGGTCGCCTCCCCAAAAATCCAATCCAACGAATACTGGTAGAATAGTTCAAGCTGTTTCAATCTTTTGCCCCTCTAATAGATTTCGAGTCAATTGCTCATTTCAACATAACAAAGTTATTACATAACCAACTATTACTGCAATGATCATGAAATTATTATAATATGATCATGAAAATAAATTGTCCGGATTTGATAGTGTTGATCTATACATATATTTCATGCAGAGAGCTAGAAAGAAAGTGGATTGGAACACATTAAAGGTATTTATTTACTTCTTATCCGTTGTTACATCTTTCCGCAAGTTGTTTTATCGCGGTCTCTTGGCCCGCGTATAGAGTTCCTTTTGATTAATGCTTATGTATGAAGGAATTGATTCAGTCAACGGAACGCAGGTTCTGTCTGCGGGATTTCAAGTTAAATAGAAGACACACGTGCCCCGTCTAGACGATGATGCTATAGTTGAGAGAGGCTGCTTTGGTCCAGACGGTGGTCTATAAATACCCAGCAGTGGGCATCGTGGAAGGGTAAGGGGGTGGAGTTACAAACATTCAGAACATAAACAGGGTATTATTTTCAGAGATCAGCTGTCCAATTTGAACGGCTCAAAACCTTATAAATAGATATCCTGCGCACATTCTCTCGTTCATTGTCTTTCGTCTCGGAAGTTAGGGTAAACAGCGACCAGAAATATAATCTGCTGATAGGTTCAATTTATTTACCTGCTACTTTTATCATGCTGCGCTCAATGTTTTAAAAAAACTAGTGTTTAAGCAGATTTTAAAATTGGTATGTTGTTAAATATTTTCTTTCAGATGATTTAATGGTTACATTTACAAAACCACAACTTAAAAAACACACATGACCCGGGTTTCAACGCTTGAGCGTCATCTTCAGGTCTAGATGACGCCTGAAGTAGACCTGAAGATGACGCTCAAACGTTGAAACCCGGGTCGTGTGTGTTTTTTAAGTTGTGGTTTTGTAAATGTAACCATTAAATCATCTGAAAGAAAAAATGGAATACCACAAAGTTACCAAAGAACTTGTATTATTTATTGTTAAATATTGCCACTATCCCAATGACGGGATGCTTTTTGAAATCATTGTGTTTCGAGTACAGTTTTAGAACATTCACATCAGTATCAATTAAAAATGCATGTTAATTTCATATTTTTCGCTTACAGTCCTCTTATCTTTTGCAAAGTAAAATAAAATGTTTTCGTCTTAGGAACTCTGGAGAAATGTCTTCAGCAGGGAAATTAACAACAGTATGAACAGTAGCGAAATACGCTCAGTATTTTCTTGTTATTTGCCCTTGCACATCACATTATGTACTACCTTGTTCTAAAGGAGTTCACTCCTAGAATAATACAATAAATTTATTATTATTATTATTAAAAAATCAGGGTTAAAACTGCTTTTAAACTTTTTATGTTGTAATATATTGCCACCATGCTAATAACGGGAATATTTTTGCAATCATAATGTTTCGAGTTCAACTTCAGAATATTCACATCAGTATCAATGATAAATGCATGTAAATTTAAATTTTTTTCGCTTCCAGTCCTCGTTTCTTTTCAAAGTTAAATCAAATGCAATGGTCTTAGGACTGTAGAGAACTGTCATCAGAAAGACAATTAATAACAGTATGAACAGTAGCGAAGTAGTTGGTTTTCTATGTTCTCCGACTACCCCTTGTGAATACATGCATCATTCTAATTTCTAACGCTAGTCTATACATGATGTATTTAGATGTGTTACGGTAGAATCGGTGAGTTTAATAGAGTAAATAAAGAAAGCACTATGCTAATCTCTGTGGGTTATAGCTAAGAATTAGGCTGTTTTTATTAACTATTCTCTACCGTAAGGGGGGTTACGAAAAACACGAAACACCTACAGCCGTAGAACCTGTGTTATTTAATACTGTAATATAAAATACCCGGTTGGTGTTTAAATTTGTATTTGGAGTATTAAAACAATGATGAGCTTGAATTAGGAGACTTGAATCACATTTGATCCACGAAAGCTTTTACTGTCAGCTTATAAGATTTGCTTGCATCGGTGATTTTAGAATAAATATTCGTTGATTGCAAATGCCATTTTGGAAAGGGGGGGGCATGTTTCCAATATTAAATAGGATTGTTATGAATCCAACTGAAGCTAACAATTTTTTTCTACTCCAATAAGTTTTTCCGCCTATCGAGAGTGGCCATTACAAGATGCTTAGCAACGTTAGATAGTATATGTGTAGAAGGATATCTCGCGTTTGTTGTAGGTGGCGTAGGTGGCGTAGGTGAAGAGAAGAGGGGAAGTTTACAAGATTTCCCTGCTTCAGTGATTTTTAGATCACTTGTTCTTCGTTGATTGCAAATGCCATTTCGGATAGGGGGATGCATATTTCCAGTGTTGAATACGATTGTTAAGATACCAAACGAATAGAAGGTGAAAGGACCATGTGGAACACGATAGAAAAAACAAGATGGATTGGACACATCCCGAGACACAATGGGTTTTTGAAGAACATATTTGAAAGCAAAATAGAGGGAAAAGTCCCCGAATAAAGACCCAGGAATAAGTTCTGGGACTAAATAAAGAGGAGAATACATATGAAGAGATACGAGGAAGTAAGGGAACTAGCGTTAGACAGGTAAGGGTGGAGGGCTGCAGTCAACCAATCTTAGGATTGCTCGACCAATAAATAAAAAAAAGATAGCAACTGTTGTAGACACATTTTAAGACTCCAATCAGTTTTTCCGGCTTTAAAGAGTGGTTATTACAAGATGTTTAGAAACGGTGGATAGTATTTGTGTAGAAGGATACCTCGCGTTGCTTGTAGGTGGCGTGGGAACCCAAGGGGAAGGTGTTGCGCTGCCGTTCGGCGGGACCCGAGTTCCAATTCGGTTGATTACTCCGGACAGTCTGAGGCAAACGGAGGCTGTGTGCTTTTCTGAGTGCCAGATCCAGCTGGGGAAGCCGAGAGCGGATCTCCGGGCCCCTCCCCCTTCTACTCACTCCCCGCCCCCCACCCTTCATCCCCGCATCCACTGCGTGATTACACCAGCCGTCGGGGTTAATGCGAAATGACCTGTGGGCACTACTCGCTCACTTCACAGGCCAACCCTCGGGATTACGATCGGTCAATTAAAATTGGATTTTAGTTTACTCTTTCGCGTGCTGTCGGGATGAGAGATGAGGCAAAAACTAAGGAAGAGCGATTTTGAAATTACGATAAGAAGATAGGAGTGATTAGGCTGCAGAGAAAAATGTCAAGACTGGCTCTGACCCGGCAATATAGAATTTGCAAAAATAGCTATCCAGTTGACTAATATGAGGCTTAAAGTTTACTTCCCTGAAGGTAATTTCCGCTAGTTTCTATGGAAGAATAGATTCAGCGAGGATTATATTTTTATGTGATAAATGAAATATTTTTGTCATTTTGAACCGATTTATCACACTCTATTACATCCTTACCGATAGATTTTTTAGTTAATTTCCGCGAATTTTCTTACCAGAAGACGAAATAAATACCTGACTGATACGTAGAGGTGATGCTGAAATGAGTTGAGGCAAAAACTAAGGAAGAGAGATTTTGAAATAACGACAATATAAGAGTGATTGGGCTACAGAGAAAAATGTCGAGACTGGCTATGACCCGGCATAATAGAGTTTACAAAAATAGCAATCCCGTTGACTAATGTGGAGATTTAATATTTACTTCCCAAAAGGTTAATTTTCCACAAAATATATATTACTTTCTTACGACCCGGTTTCATTGCTGCGAGACGACATTAGGTACAGAGCTTGTACCTTAAGCTTTGTTAACCGTGAAAATTTGCACGGTATTAATTGACCGTGAAACATTGCACGGTAAACTTTAAAGCAAGTTGTACCTCTACTGGATCTGACACTCAGAAAAGCACAAGGTACCACAAGCTCTGTACCTGATGATGCCGCGCAGCGATGGAACCCGGCTTGTAAGAAAGTAATAAATATTTAGTGGAAAACTAAGTAATTCATCTATTTATCATGACGGAATTCGACCAAGTCACTGCCGATGCCATTAATTCCCAAAAGGTAATTTCCACTGGGTTCTATATAACAATAGAATGAACAAGGATCATTTTTCGTGATCAATGAAATATTTTTATCATTTTGAACCGAACTATCTCACATTATTAAATCCCTACTGATGTATTTTTTAAGTTTTTTTCCTCGAATCTTCGTACCAGAAGACGAGATAAATACCTGACTGATACATCCACTCGATGCTAAAAAAGTTGTATGCCGCTATAGCTTTTTATGTTTAATACCAGCCACACATCATAACCAGCGGTGGTACATACCTCAATTGTCTTTTAACCATATGCTATTCCTACCTCTGTTCCCTAAGTTAACCTTTCTTGGAGATTTTTATGTAGATTACATTCTTGGTCCGCTATATTAATTGTTCTCACTCCGTCCTCAGTCCTGCCACACGCCAATGCGGCGGCTCTCTGGGTAGTATTTACATACATACATACCAATCACGTCGTTCCCTTCCGGAGTAGGCAGAGTCACGAAGTTTCACTCATAAATGCATATTTGCACACATAACTCTGCTTCAATAATTTCCACCTTACTGACCTATCCTTGCAAAACTCTTTTGCTTCATTTACCCCATACGCTGCTTCATACACGCCCTCATGTTTATAAGACTCCTAACATTCCTCCTCATAAGAATTTCCTCAACCACATTAAACCACAACTTTCTCGGCCTACCTCTACCTCTCGCACCGTTCATTTCCCTCTTATATATCTGTTTCGTAATTCGGCTCTCATCCATTCTCTCAACATAGCCAAACCAAAACTATTTTGCTTCATTGACCCCATACGCTGCTTCATACACGCCCTCATGTTTTTAAGACTCCTAACATTCCTCCTCATAAGAATTTCCTCAACCACATTAAACCACAACTTTCTCGGCCTACCTCTACCTCTCGCACCGTTCATTTCCCTCTTATATATCTGTTTCGTAATTCGGCTCTCATCCATTCTTTCAACATAGCCAAACCAACGAAGCACACTCCTTTCATATATGTCCATTACTGGAGAATCTAAACCACATTCATTTATTACCCCCTCATTCCTGACCCTATCCATCCTACTATTGCCGCGAGCACTCCTCAGATAGGTAGTACGTAGATGTAGATATAATACGCCGGTCGATTTTACTCGCCATTAAAATTTGACGCTAAGCGGCTTTCTGCGACTAACTTGGGTTTCGCTCGCCGCGCTTCGCTTTCGGGCGTTCCTCTCGTTTCGACCGGGTCTCGCGCGCATCATCGGCCGCTGCGGCCACGGCGGCTCCATCGGACACCCATCCCTCCCCCCCCGCTCCTCCGTGTACGGTTTTCTTTTTCGGGGGCGCACTCTAATTTTTAAGAGACTCTCCCCCGATGCACTCAATCCCTCCCAAGCTCAATCCACTCCTTCCCCCATCCACTCCTTCCCCCGTCTCCATCACCATCCCCCGAAAGCCTCAATCCAAAACCAACCCCCACGTCCCCTGCTCGACGTCATCCCCCGTCCTCCCTCCCCCTCCCGCCCGCACGAAAAGGAAGGACGCCGGACAATGTATTTTTCATGGGTTGGCGGGAGTGCTCCAGCTTAAAGGGAGTAGTGAGTGCATCAGCGGAGCGGGCCCGGAGATAATCGAATGAAGGCGGCATGAATGGTCGTTCGGGGGAGGGGGGGGGCGTTTCTGCAGGGGGAGGCTTTGGGGGTAGAGGTTTGAGTGGACGGAGAGGAGAGATCGGATAAAAGTGTGAGCATGCGGGGAGGGAAAGGGGGTGGTTGGGGGTGGGGATTGGTTGCGTGAAATAGGAATGGTGGCGGGGCGAAGTGATGAGGGGGTGGGTTGGTGGCAGGGGGTCCTCCCTCGGAAGAGGGGAATTCCACTGATTGGGGCTGAGTGGCTCTCGCTTGCCCCTTAGCCGCGGTGGGCGATCCCGGCGGTGGGCGCGCGCGGGGCCGCTCGGCTGCAGCGGAGGGCTGGAAGAGGACGTCGGTCGCGCATAAGTTGAGGATGGGTGGGCAAGGGTAGTAACGACAGTGGTGCACCCTCATTTTAAGGGGGGGGGGAGGTCTGTGTACCCCGCCCAAAACTCTTCCGTCGGCGTCTACTCGATTCTATTCTACGACTCTGCTTTACAATTTGAAAGTACAGTAGAACGTCGATAAAATCCGGATCAGTTGTTGCCGGACCCAGTCCAGGATTATCAAAAAGTCAGGATTTTCGAACAGAACCAATAAAAAGGATGTATGATGCCTTAAACATAAAGAAACTTTGCTAAAAACCATAAAACAGTAATTTACTTTAGTACCGTAGTTAAACAATTAGATCAGATAAATAAAACCATTAATTAATATGAACTTATTTCGTAGTATAATAATGAAATACATTGCAATGCGTCTTTCATCAACGCTTTTGACAAATAAGTACTGTATTTTATTCACTTCAACTTATTTTTCGCCGAATGTTAATCCGTATTATCGACGGTCCGGATTTTTGACATCCGGATTATTGAAGCTCTACTGTAGGTATATCTATTTGCGCAGGCCTCGGGAATAAGGATTAACACTTTCGCTGCGCTGACGTCAATTGACGTCTTTTCAGAACTTTAGACAAGAACTCTAGACAAGACTAGAGGTAACATCTAGAAGAGTCTATTTTCTATCTATGATTTGGTTTCTTTACGTCTATATGCCTTTGTGACATCAATTGTATAGCATCGCAGCGAAAATATCTCTCATTCGTAACTTTTAGTTCTTGATTCTCCCACGGTCGGGTTACATGTGAAATGACTGCACATGGTGGACGAAAAAATCAGTGCATTGAGGGCTAAGTATTCCTGTCAACTCTGCCGTACGAAATTATGGCTTTATTAACGAACATTTGGGTACACATCGTCTGAATTTGTACATTTGCAGCGCTGGGCGTTTACATGTGGCTCTGCTGCCAAAGATCAACGCTGATAGATGACGAATGCCGACTCAAGTTCCGGTTGACATCCAATCGCGAGGCAAAATCGCGATTGTGGATCCATTTCAAATTCAACGTTTTCAAATTGACGTCAATTGACGTCTTTTCAGAACTTTCTAGGCCTGGAAATGATACCTGTGCGTTGAAACCGGTACTTTGTCCCGAATAAAAACTGCGAAAATTGTACATTTTCTTAACGTGCAACAAAGTACGTATTATATTGCCATGTAGAATTTAACCACTTCTAAACCCACCGTAGCATTTAGACAACTCTTTCAATAGGTTTGATAATTAAGCCTACCTATGACTGGATAAAGGGGATTTTTTAAACTGAGGAGATAAACAGAAATGCTTATAAATGCCGTGAACTCCGGAATGTTAAGAATGAAGTTGGGAATAAAAAATGTGTCATGTTAGAATGAAGGGTTCTCGGGTGTCCAGCCGGGTAATGGTGTTAAACTACACCGACGTTTCGATGATGTAGTCTGCCATCGTCCTCAGGGTGAATGATTTTTCGCCAGAATGGTCCCATAATGTTTCCCGAACATTTATTGGAAAGGGTAACTGTATGTTGAAATCGGCCGTTCGTTCCGAATAAAAACTGCGAAAATTGTACATTTGCTTAACATGCTGCATACTGCATTGTCATGTAGAATTTTATCCACTTCTAAACCCACCCTAGCATCTGTTAATAATTTTAATAACTAAGCCGAGGAGGACCGGAGAAAGGGAATATTTTGAAACTGAGGAGAGAAACTGAAATGGTTATAAATGCCGTGAACTCTGGCTCACCTTTTAGCAGTTCGTTTTGAAAGTATTACGTTGCCAGGGATTTTTCAGCGTTCCGTGTAGCTCCCACGATTTGTTGCGCGCTCTTGTGTATATGAGTGTCCTCGCGACTATCTCTCATTCCAATATTTTTCTCCCAATACCCACGCGTTAATATGTTATTTCATCAGAGTTGTGTTTTTCTCTCAAATGAGCCTTTCGATATGGGTGTATATGTGCGGAAAATTGTTTTGGATATGTTAAATTATCGTTTAATTTCCCCGAGTCTCGTGTATTTTGAAGCTCAGCGTGTAAGTTCGGCGGGATTATTTTGCGGATTTCGATCTCGTGTTTAAAAATTAGTTCAAATAACATAACGCGCTAATTAGCGTTTTAGGTTTCCTTCTGTAATTGATAAGAATGAGAGATAATTTTGGAGATTAATTCCGAAACAGGTGTTTTTGCTGGAATGTGCTCGGTAATGGCAAGGAAAGTACTGTTGATAAAAGTGGAAAAAATGCTGTATCTTCAACTTTGAAAGCAACATTAAATTTATTCGTCTGACTCAAGTAGGAATGTTCAGGGGTCATTTGTACATCCTCATTAATTTTCAGCTGGTTGCGTAATTGATAAATCCCTAAAATTTGTACCAAATATGTTTATGATGTTCAGAGTTTTAATACCATCGAACGTCGAACATACAAGGTATTTTAAGTAAGCGTTTCCAATTAGTTGCTTGACTATTTTGCCGTACCGTATATGGTGCTCCAAATAGTTGGTCGTTTATTGAGGATTCAAAAAAGAAAATTTTCTTATCTATTCTCTGCGTAGAAAACTTGGAATGTTTGTTGAGTATCATGGCAAAAATCAGATGAATTACTTATGGCTTTGTGTGCATAAACCTCAGGTATTTCACGTCAGTCGCTCAGAACTTAGTTCATCCTTAGGCTGGTTCATCCAAGCATGCTTATCTTTGGTTAAAAATGTTCTCTACTGGTAAGATTAAGTATGCGACTTCAGGCTTCTATTGCTGTAATTAACTGTTGTTCATGCTAAGAAAGAAACTATTTGTTTTCCTTGGTAAGAAGCGTACCGGACACGGCAACGTAGCGGAACTCTAGACAAGACTAGAGGTAACATCTAGAAGAGTCTATTTTCCATCTATGATTTGGTTTCTTTACGTCTATATGCCTTTGTGACATCAATTGTATAGCATCGCAGCGAAAATATCTCTCATTCGTAACTTTTAGTTCCTGATTCTCCCACGGTCGGGTTACATGTGAAATGACTGCACATGGTGGACGAAAATCAGTGTATTGAGGGCTAAGTATTCCTGTCAACTCTGCCGTACGAAATTATGGCTTTATTAACGGACATTTGGGTACACATCGTCTGAATTTGTACATTTGCAGCGCTGGGCGTTTACATGTGGCTCTGCTGCCAAAGATCAACGCTGATAGATGACGAATGCCGACTCAAGTTCCGGTTGACATCCAATCGCGAGGCAAAATCGCGATTGTGGATCCATTTCAAATTCAACGTTTTCAAATTGACGTCAATGGTACACTCTGGCATAATGCTCTCGATCCGTCACCTGGCAGAGATCTGGATTGAAATTTGTTCTGAACTCATTTCTTCCGACCTATCATCTCCTCGATCGTCTTCCCATGTCTCGTGGTGGAGGTGGATAAAAATGCAAACGTAATGGTGGTTCGGTGGGGAGGAATGTGAGGTGGAGGGTCTGGCGAAGAGCCCTTGCGGAGGTGAGGTGAGAAGGAGTCAAGAGATAAGGAGGTCAACCCTTAGTGTGTGTGTGTGTGTTGAGTGTGCGAAGCGAAGGAAGAGGTGGGAGGAGTCGAAGGCGTGTCCTTCCCAACGTGCATCGCGTCCCGTGCGTTGATTGATGCGCGTGACGTCACGAGTTCACGGCCACACGCGGTATCTTGACCCACACCACGCGCTCGCTTACGCCCCTCATCTCCCACCCCACCTACTCTCCTCCCCTCTTATCCCTCCCCCTTCGCAACACCCATCCCTCCTCAATCACACACCTCCGTCCTTCCTTCACTTCCCCTCCCGTCTCTTAAGGTAGTCCGAGGTAGATAGTTCCCTAGTCATAATAGAGACCATAATTCGAATTATACGTTTTAATTACACCAGCCGTAGGACACATCAATTAAATATTGCATTATTAATGGTGCAATAATATAGTTTTATATGACAGAAATTGTAAGTAATTAAATGAAAATATCCAAATAAGTCTTTAACTTGACTCATTTATTCGCGCGGTGCGTTTCAAACTCCTTCAAAATGGAAGGTTGTTGATCCCGAAGAATTTACTGCGGTGACAATATGATCAATTTTCAAATATAGTTGAGAAAATATACAAACTGTACGCTGTTAGTTTTTTTACGACATCTAAGTGTTAGAAATACCTATTTTGAAAATATTGTCTCTCTGGAGTGCATGCACGTACCATTTTCAGTGTAAAAGGGCTGGTATTTTTTGACAAATATCTCGGAAGTAATGTGGTAAGGGGTTGAATTTTTGGTGTCATTAGAAGGGTGAGATATTTTGCTTTAAAATGAGACCACATTAATTGATTTCTAAGTAAAATGATATTTCGATCAAACTACCTTAACTTCCCTAAACTTCCCTTGCATCCGTCCCGATGCTTCTGTCCGTGGTCAAATTTCCTCCTACTCACCTTCCTGTACTCAAAGAAGTTAGAACTACAAACCAGGAAATAGTATGTTAAAACATTCGTGTGGATCGTGGCACTCTATGGATCGGAAGCATGGACCAGCGGAAAAGCTGACCATAAAAAAATTGAAGCCTTCGAAACCTGGCGTTGAAAGATGATGCTGATGATGAAATGGACGGACAAAATAAGAAAATCATTCGAAAGGCGACAAAGATTCGTTTGTATTCTTTTATACTTACCAACTTAAAATCATCATCTTCGTCCTTCGAGCCTTTTTACCTCCTAATGTCACAGAGATGTTTCCTTCCATTTCCAACTTTATCGAGCTCAACAACTCCACTCAAACTACTGCACTTTCTTCTTTTTTCTCCTCCTCCATGTGTCAAACGATGACAACATATTCTCGTATTCCGTTCTGAGCGTCCATGTTTCTGCCCCCAAGCAAGGCCACTGCTGGGATTTTTGCATATTCCGTGATGCCGTAGCTCCATTCCGTTCCTTTCTTGATCGTATTAATTTTCCATTTCTATTTTCATCCTGTCCATAAAATCTATTTCCCTTCCATGCTTACCCAACATCCTCTCTTCTTCCTCGGCATTCAACATCCCTTCGAGCCTTAGTACCTCATCTTAATGTCACTGAGTAGTTTCCTTCTATTACCAATTTTATCCAGCTCAAGTACTCCACTCAAACAACTGCACGTTCTCCATTTTCCTCCTCCCCGTATGTCTAACAATGACAGCCTATTCTCGTCTTCCGTTCAAGAGTCCACGTTTCTGCCCCTTCCAACGCAACTGCTGGGATTATTGCATATATTCCCCGATTACGTAGCTCCATTTCGTTCCTTTCTTTTGACGTATTAATTTTCAGTTTTTGTCTTCATCCTTTCCATATAATCTATTCTCCTTCTTTCTCTTCTTAGCTTACCATACATCTTTCCTTCTTCTTCGGCCTTCAGCACCCCTTCGAGCATTTTTACCTCCTCCTAATGTTACAGAGAAGTTTCCTTCTATTACCAACTTTATCGAGCTTAAGTACTTCACTCAAACAACTGTACTTTCTCCTTTTTCCTCCCCCTCCATTTTTCAAACGATGACAACATATTCTCGTATTCCGTTCTGAGCGTCCACGTTTCTGCCCCAACCAACGCTACTGTTAAGATTATTGCATATTCCGTGATTCCATAGCTCCATTCCGTTCCTTTCTTTGTCATATTCATTTTCCATTTCTATCTTCATCCTGTCCATAAAAACTATTTCCCTTCCATGCTTACCCAACATCCTTTCTACTTCCTAGGCATTCAGCATCCCTTCGAGTCTTATTACCTCCTCTCAATGTCACAGAGATGTTTCCTTCCATTTCCCACTTTATCGAGCTCAAGTACCTACTCCTCTCAAACAACAGCAATTTCTCCATTTTCCTCCTCCCTCATATGCGGAACAATGAAAGCCTATTCTCGTATTCCGTTCCAAGAGTCCACGTTTCCTCCCCTTCCAATGCAACAGCTGGGATTATTGCATATATTCCGTGAATGCATAGCTCCATTCCGTTCCTTTCTTCGCCGTATTGATTTTCCATTTCTATCTTTATTCGGTCCATAAAATATATTTCCCTCCAGTGCTAACCATACATCTTTCCTTCTTCCTCGGCATTTAGCATCCCTTCGATCATTATTACCTCCTCCTAACCTTCCAGAGAAGTTTCCTTTCATTACCAACTTTATCAAGCTCAAGTGCTCCGCTCAGACAACCGCACTTTCTCCATTTTTCTCCTCCATGTGTAAAACGATGACAGCCAATTCTCGTATTCCGTTCTGAGAGTCCACGTTTCTGCCCCAACCAACGCTACTAATGGGATTATTGCATATGTGATTTCCCAGCTCCGTTCCGTTTCTTTCTTCGCTTATCCTGTCTCTCTCCCCCTTTCGTCCTGCCCGACTCACCGCCGACCTTCCTCCCTCTGTATCCATTAGGTATGCCGTTGATGCCATCCTCTTTCGCCGGCCCACCCGAACGCCGACGTTGCCTCGCGGATTCCCCCGCCTCACCCTCTCCCCCCTCCCCGTCCAACCCCCCCCCCCCCCCCACCGTCCCACCCCCTTCTTCTTCGCAGCTTCGCGATCCACCCTTCCTTCCTCCCTACCACCCGCTCCCCTTTCTCCCTCTCCCCATTCTACCATTCTCACCTCCATGAGTTGCATTCTCATCCATCTTTGTTTCACATACCGAGTGTTCTCGATGTACTCTCGAAGTCCCTCTTCGACCCAGCAGTTATTCCGTGATTCGGATCTATAAGGTTCGGCCTTCATTTTTTCAAAATAAGTAATACACGAAGGCGACACGGTATCGCCAAATCGTATGAATTTATAACATCTGTAGTAGATGTTTCGTCCTGTATGTATATGAATGCAAGCAAACAATATTGAAGCCACATTTGCGGGTAAAGATCGAAGTATTCATCCATTATTTTCAGGCCGACATGCGTGATTTACGCTGTAAAATACTACATTAATATTGGCAGTAAAATTATTGGCTAAAAATAGTACCATTGGCTGAAAAACCTGTGGTCAATATGTTTACCATCGCGTCATGTCAATAATTTACCATCGTGTTTTGACTCGAATGAGTCGCCTCGCGTGTGTGTCTGTTGCAGTGTTGAAATTTATTATATGTTATCTCTGAAACTTTTTTGGTGTGTAGAATTTTATGGTTTCTAGTTATTTCAAAAGCCAACGGTATGCGTGTTTGGTTACAGTTACTGGTAAAACATTTTTGTATTATCTTACTAAGCATTTACTCTCCGAATGTTGCTTTTCTGCAGCTCCCAAACTTATTGTAGATTCAATTAATTTGCAGTTTTCCTGTACATAAGTCCTTGTTTTGCAATTGTCCATGATTCTTTATTTTAGGAGGGGAATACTAGTGCTCTTTTAGAGTACGTTTCATCTCCTATCCAGGATATGCCTTCGGGTCATCTTCGACTTGAAGATGCCTCCGGCGGAGAGAGATGGGAGGAGAAAATTTTTAATATTGCTACCTCGCGAGAAGATGGTACCATTGAGAGCAGGCTACAGATTACTTCAATATATTTTTCACCCTGTATTTTTTACAAGGTGTTTCCATTAGTATCTATTTGTATATCACCATCATTAGTCGTTCAATCCTAAGATTGGTTGACAGCAGCCCTTCACCCTTCCCTATCTACCGCTAGTTCCCTTACCTCCTGGTATCTCTTCCAATGTACTTTCCTCTTTATTTGGTCCATGAACTTATTCCTGGTTCTTCCTCTGGGGACTTTTCCCTTTATTTTACCTTCAATTTTGTTCTTCACAAACCCATTGTGTCTCAGGTTGTGTTCAATCCATCTGGTTCTTCTTTTCTCTTTAGTGTTACATATGGTCCTTTCCTCTTCTACTCTTCTTTACCCTTCATTATTTCTTATTTTTCCCGTCCATTCGATCTTCAGCATCCTCCTCCAGAACCAGGTTCCGAAGGCTTCTTGTCTATTCTGATCTTCCTCTGGGTACTTTGACCTCTATTTTGCCTTCAATTATCTACATCTACATACTATTCCGCGAGCCGCGGCATGGGCGGTGGCAGGGGGTGGTAGGTCACCAGCCGTGTAAAGGTGTAAGTTTTTTGGAGATGAAATGGTGACATGAATTATAGGAATGTATTTAGTGAGCTTAATTTTCATTATGATCGCTTATTGTTCGCGGAAAGAAGGAGTTCTTCTGCCTATCTGTTTGGCAGTGTATCTCTCTTATTTTATCGCATCTGTCAGACCTAGGAATGTGGTGAGGCATCATGATAATATTATCTGGTTCGCTTTGAAACACGCCAGTTCTGAATATCTCAAGCAGCCTAAGCCTAGCGTGCAGCCTCCGAGTCTCTAGGGGCTCCCACCTCAATCCCTTTAACAGTTTTGTGACATATGTTCGTTCGTATTAGTTTTTAGCGAAGCGTGCTGCTTTTCTTTGTATTTTGTTAATTTATTTGGTTAAATTATGTTCTTCACTAATCCATCGTGTATCAGGTTATGTCCAAGCCATCTTGATCTTCCATTTTATGCTCAGCATCCTCATCCAGCACCAAGTTTTGAAGGGTTCTAGTCTTTTCTGTTCAGCTTTTCCAATGGTCTCTGCTTCCGATTCACAGAGTGCTACGCTCCACACGAATGTTTTTCACGTATTGCTTTTTATATTTGCATATGATAAGTTCTAATAACATTTAATACATTTCCGGGTTTAAAAAACAATTTTTCTATTGACTAAAAAATGCGGCTTCACTCAATCCCGAATGAGATAAGCTAGTATTTTCATCGTCTTCTTATCGCACCGTCTGTATTTTACATGCATTTATGCGAATGCTTTCATCTTGTGCTAGCGTGTGACAAGAGGTCATGTGGAAGAGGGCTGTGAGACATTTTTCTGAATGGCGAGCCATCTATCAATTTTCATTTTTAAGTCCCGCTTTTATTTCCCTTGTCACCCGTCAATTCTTTCCTCCCCCGCCTGCCCTCCCTTCCACCTTCACCCCCCCCTCTCCAATCCGCGACCTCCCTGAGACGTCAGTTCTGCCGTCGGCGAAGGAGACACGATGTCGCTTGTGGTTACCCATATTCCATAACCTTGTGGTTCTATGTAAGTGGCTGAGCGCGTGTGACTGTTGTGGTGTTGAAACGTTATTTATCGTCCTCGTGAATAATACTGTTATCTGCTGCAGAATAATTGCGGTCGACAGTAATTTTTTTCTCCTCCTTCTCGCCGCACTGTGCAATATCGTATTGGGGAAACCTCTTCGCACACCCTTTATATATAAATTAGCGTCTTACTTTATGCGTTTTTGTTGTGAGCGTAAGGGAATTCGCACTTTCATGCATGCTTTTATTGATTGAAGTTGCGATAAATGCAGATGAGCGGAAAGGTATCGGTCGCATCCAATGCCTGGTCCACCTTTTCTCCTAATTTCTGTTGCGTCTTTTACTGTACAAATAGTAATTTTTATCGGTTTTACCATTGCGGCGTTGCCCTCATTGGTCGTTCAATCCTAGGATTGGTTGACTGCTAATAGCCTTGTAGGATTAGTAACCTCGTTGTCACTAGTGGCTCCCACCTTAATCCCTCTAAAAGTTGTGAAACACTACAGTCTTTAACGAAGTGTACAGCTTTTCTTTGTATTATATTAGCTTTTTTTGCTAAATCTTTGTGACCAGGGTCCCTAAACGCTCGAGGGATATTTGAGGTGTGGCCTAACCAGAGTAAAGTGGCATCCCTCTTTTACTTTTTCATCCGAGGACATTCCTATAATACGCTTAACAAAGCCTCGTTTCTTTAATGCTGTGTCGCTTATGTTTTGTATGTGTGCTCCTCACGATATATCAGGAGTTCAGGTAATTTCGAGATATTTACCTGTCTGGGAATGTGAAGATTTTGTGCTTACTCAACCCAAAGTGTAGGTATGGCATATGTTCTGCTTCTTCTTCTGGCTTCTGCTGAAAGAGAACTGAGGAGCATTTACTAAGATTGAAGTACATAGTTCATTAAGGGGCAGATGTTTCAGTATCTTTGAAAGGGTGAGATTTTTTTCTTTAAAACGAGACTAATTTCATTGATTTGTCGGTGAAATGATATTTCGCTCAAACTACTTATGTAATAATATGTTTTGTAGCCCATTTTTGCCAGGTCACCTTTCGAAGGAAGCGGTGAGATTTCCCACTTCGTATACCGGCACTTCCTTCTCCTCTTTGCCTGCCGTCCCAGCTGTTTTCCGTGGGCTCGCGTTTAATCCGTTGCGACAAGTGCCATGCGTTACGTTCCCCTATGGGAGGCTGGATAATAAGGCGAGCCTCTTGCCTTATTCGCCGTAATTGGAGAGCAGGGGCGGTCTTTTAAAACCCAGAGCGTCCGTATTTTCTTCTGGCTGGCTGGGACTGAGTGAGCGTACTTGCTCGTAGGTTACACGGAGTGCGTGCTGCTTGCGTGCGCGAGTGTATCACGCCGTGGAACTCAATAGCCTCCTCTCCATTGCTTTATTATTATGGCATTTCCTCTTTTTAAATTTTTTATTTCCCGAAAAAAGATGATAATCTCCCCGGGCGCAAGATCTAATGAGACCTCATGCTGGGTCGCGGGCGCGTCTTCGCTGATTATGAGATTTACGGCCCTGTCGTGATATATTCCCCCCGACTCCCCCTTTTTTGTGGGAATAGAATTAGATCCTGGTTTCATAAACGCATCTCCATTCACGGGGACCTTAATGAATTTTATCATAAATCTTTTTCTCCTGTCCTCTCCACAGTCGTGTGCACTGCGCGGGGTGCAATGGAGAATGCTAGCGAATTTTGCTTCTTTGTTGTTTTCTTTCCGTAATTTAGTTACAATATCTGGTAGATAATTCATGTTCAATGGCCATTCGTATCTGTCATGGCAGGCATTTTTTTTCGATAGTATCGTTAATCTCTACTCGACACAACAAACACCAATTGGTATGCAAATATTCAAATGTGTTACATGGAATAAATCTGGGAGTGTATAAGTAATTAGAAAGATTTTTAAGGTGATAATATTTTGATCAGAGATAAAAATATTATCGAAAAAATCTCTCTAATTACTGTTTACACCTTATATTTGCATATTTTTGCACTCAATTGAATTTGAATGTGCCACTAGTGTTGTTTTTAATTCTCTATGGATAGGAGTGCAGTTTATTGAATCCATCCGAGCTGTACATTACAGTAATGATTCTTAATAAGGTTAAATATAAACATCTTAGTATGGCCCAAGTTCTATATACTGTTGTTGTTCACTGAATCGTGTATACGTATAGGGTTCTGTGTCATCTACACAGTTTTGTGTTTTGCGCAGGGTGCAATGAGGTTGCTGTCGGATTTTGCTTCTTTGTTGTTTATATCTGTAATTTTGTTACAATCTCTGCTTGATAATTAATCCCCAATCATGGGAATTTGTTTCCGTCATGTCAGGCGTGGTTTTTTTCGATAGTATCGTTAATCTCTACTTGAACCAACAAGAACCCAATGGTATACAAATATTTGTGTTATGTGTTAAATAGAATAAACATGGAAGTATTAGACAGATTTTTTAGGGGAGAATGTTTAAATCAGAGATGAAAAAATCCCTCTAATAATTGTTTGCGCTGGTATATTTGCATTCAATTGCATTTGAATTTGCCACGAATGTTGTTTTTAATGTTCAATGGATAGGAGTGCGGTTTATTGAATCTATCCGAGCTGTACATTAGAGCAATTATTCTTAATTAGGTTAAATATTTACATCTTAGAGCTGCACAAGTTCTACATGCACCACTGAATAGTGTATATTTATAGAATTCTCCTACCTCCGATGATGAACGCCGATACATTTTTTCCTCTTAATGTGCTGGGTTAATTAATTAATTGATGTCTTGAATTTTAACCTTCCTCTGTGCCTGGCCCAATCCCTCATCCAAAAGTGACAGGAACCATTTAATTGAAGATAAATCAACTGCAGCGTCGGGCCTCGCAACTCCAAATTGGAACAGTTTAACGCCTTGGCTATCTCTAATGAGGGACCGAGTCGTTGGGAAGAGCTTCTCGCAGAGTTCTTTTGGTGATACTATCTATTACGTTTTGATGAATGGTGAGTCGCCTCTGATGGATTAGTTCTCCCACAGCCTATATCCCTCTCTCCTTTTCCTCAATTCATTTCCTTTGTTTAATCAGTTGTCCGTCGGAAAGTTCTACTTATTACTTTTCACTTACAACATTCACTGATAGGTGCGTGATCAAAATTGCCTGCTTCACTTTTGTGCCTAAACACGCACACAAACATAAAGCAAGCACGCACGAGTTCATATCCAACTTCGAAAACTTCTCTCTATCTGCTCCCCTCTTCCTCCTCCCCGAAATATAAAAACGATAAAGTACGCCTCGACATTATTGCGGGATAATCCGATAATAGGGAGGGACGCGGAATAAACAACAGATGGAATGAAAACACGAGGACGGCACTCCCGAGGACCACGCTCAACGCGGCTCGTGGCGGCGATATTAATAGGCGATCGTGTTAATGTCTCATCGCTTAAAGAGCTCATCTCTTCCTCGGATGGGGTGTACAAAGATGGACCTGGGTCGAATCCGGATCACACACCGCACACGGATTAATTACCGGAGGGTTGGTTATCGGCTCCAGTAAATTAACAGGATTCTACCAGATCATCATCTAAAGACGACATGAAGAAAGGTAGGACGTACAGTCGGATTCAAATGTATTGCAAAGAATCGAGCACTTACGCTTCTCAAGGAAATTGAGTTTCACTTACGGCGCTGTTATTCTTTGCTACGCAACGCTATCTATTCATCTGTTTATTTGCACGTATTCAAATGATAATAGTTGACCAATTTCCTGTTTTGTGCTAATTTGTTATTACACTTTCGTTTTGGTTTGGATTTACGATTTGGGCATGGATAATTATTATTTATTAATCACAGCTGTTACTCTAAATTAATATATTACGTAGTATTTGCCGTAGGTTTATTGTATGCCAGGAACGATCTGTGTTTAATAATAAAGTTTGGTATTTCAATTAATCAATACGTCGCAGCATGTCACTGTTATTCGAGCTGATCATATTATGTAATAACAAGTTAGCACAAAACAAGCAATTGCTCAACTGTTACAATTTAAATACGTACAAATAAACAGCTGAATAGATAGCGTTGCGTAGCTAAGAATAACAGCGCTGTAAGTGAAACTCGATTTCCTTGAGAAGCGTAAGTGGCGCCGCTCGATTCTTTGCAATACATTTGAATCCGACTGTACATTACTGTTTAGCATCGTATATTTTTTTTTTATGTAGTGATCCCGTGCATGAACATCGATGTTTTGAATAGGGTAAGAGGGAGTCATTGGTTCCAAGGATAATGTCATCGGCGAGTTTTTCTCTGTACCTAAACCCTCGATAGCGTGTTATCTTCGTATATATCGAGAGATGGTTCATCTATTTTCCTCAACACATTATTCTCGCTCATCATTATTTAGAAAATATTTGCAAACTGAGAGCTTACTCGTGCGATTTTGTCCGTCCTCATACCGTAGACGTTCATAGGATCTTTTTTTTTGTACGGTAGGCAATCACGCCGTCGCCTTGAAATACCATAGTTCTGATATTAGGAAATATAATCTTTATAGGGAATATTAATAGGATGAATAAGAGGACGAATATGAAGGAAGAAAGATCATGTATAAAGGATTTTTTTAGTGTACATGATGTAAAGGAGGCATGTAGTGTGCCGAAGTGTGTAGGAAATCATTAAACAAGAGTCAGCTGTACAGGCCTGACACTGAGAGTTCAACCATATTGACCGTGCGTACTCTGAAAGCAAACGGAGTGAATTATGTATTTAGGACTTCCAGAATGGCCCAAGGCTAATGAAATCGCGGAAATTATGACTGTTAACAACTAAGTAACTGATATATTTTTTATAATCGGTTCTTTGACGTTATGCGACGGTATTCGATACCTAACTACCATTGCTCTCTTTTCATCCTAAGTCTTCTGATGACTGCTTTTCTCTGATTGCCTATTCTATCCCTTTCCTCCTACTAATTCTGGGCCTTCCTCTTTTTCTTCCTAGTGGATTGCAAGTTAAAATTTGCGTAGGTAATCTTTCGTTCGTCATACGTTTTGGGTGACTCCCAATATAGTGTTAATTCTCTCAGTCGTGATTCTTTCCCGTCATGATATCCCCGCAGATCGTTTCCAGTAACCCATCTGTGTAACATTCAGCATTTGTTTTGTCTTCTCCTCTGTCTCATCTGCCATATCTCCCTTCCATATGCGATAATGCTTCTTGCAATTGAATTCAAAAAGTACCTTTTTTGTTTGCTCTGGATATACTTTGTCCCATAAATTCTATTCAACATGCATATTACTATTTTTCTTTGTGATTTCTTCCTTTTATTGCCTAGAAATAAATTATCTTCTTACAACTAAATAAAAATTCCTTTTTTGTTTGCTACGGATATACTTGGATCTCATAAAACGCTATTCAACGTGGATATTACCCTTTTTACTAGTAAATATCTCCCTTTTGTTGCTAAGTAACTAATTATCAAACTAATAAACGAATAACGAATAAACGACGAGTAATTAATAGCAAATATAGCTTTAGCAAAGTAAAAAATAGAATTCAGACTGATGATCACCGTTAGATGTGAGAAGAATCAGGACGGAGTTAGATGCAGTATGATTGGAAAGGATTCGTTTTATTATTTAGTTTTCATCCATAATTTACGTAACTATGCGCCCGAAGAACATACCTTTCATGCTTCTCTGTCGAAACATCCAACCGGCACACTTTTTTAACTTAATTTACCTTTGGCAACTTACCTTCTTCACGTTTTCTCCAAAATCCTCCCTTGTAACGGAGACATGATGAGATATACACTCGAGAAATCAGTGATAAAGGAAAAATTACGTGGGAAAGATTACCGTGGAAGACTAACGGCAGAATATTCAGTAAATTTCGAGGAAATTTCAAAAAATTAAGGGAAAATACGGAGGTTTGCGGCACAATTTAATGGGCTCCAGAGATGCAGCAAATTAATCTGCGGTATGAGAGGTCCATCAATAGTAATCACGATTGATGATGAGTTTCCCATACTTTTACCGTTCTTGCACTCTAGACGCTATCATGATAATGAGCATTAATTAACAAATAGCTCATTTACGTGTCCTGTTTCTAAACCCGTTGCTCGCGCGACAGGAAATGAGATTTTTCCCCCATTCATGTGACGTGGCGTTCTCTGCTGCCATGCCCTGTGTGGAAATTGCTGGTAAGACAATGGGGATCGTATTGCACCTATTCGGAGAGGCGGATAGCTTGCGTGTGTGGGTTAGATATGTAGGTCAGGAGATGTGTGGTCGTATTGATTGCCACGGAATTGGATTTAAAAGTCTAAACGAATAAAGGCGAACGAGATGAATAAAAAAAATGCGCGGGGCACTTTCCTAAACACGAACTGCTAGTGGTATATATATATTTTTATTCAATTTTTTTTTCGCTGTGATTTTTTTCCGCATCCCCGAGAATGGGTTGTAACGAGCCAATGTCTTTCAGCTTTGCTCGTCGAATGCCCTGGGAGAGATATTTTACTTGATTAAAAAGTGATTCGAATGAGGGAGCGGGGGGGGGGGGATGGAGGAGAGAATTTTTTTATGTTTTTAATTTTTATTTATCGCGCGTCACAAGGCTCGATATCTCGACCCAGCCGTGATGTGTGCGATCTATCTCTCTCGCCGGGGAAAAAATCGCTGATGCATGTCTCGCAATTTTCCCCGCGTCAGTTTTCGATTAAAAATTTTCTAATTCTTTCTCGCGTTTGAAAACATCGGCCTTATCGCATCCGTTCCGATGATAGATATCGCACCCGGTGAAAAGCGAGCCCACCCCTCGTCCATTCGATTGCTATATATTCGTCTTTCGTGAGAATTTTTTTCTCTCCCTGTGGAAGGGGAATGGACGATACCCAAACGACGTTTTAACATTGTATTGCCCGAATTTGATATATATTTCGATAAGAATCTTTCCTGAAATATCAGAAGGCTTTTTTTTTCATGAGTATCCCAGCCAGAGGCAATCTATGTTTCGACCCTTTTATGTCAGTCGCCTCTTAAAATGCGATCTTTTGTCGCGTCAATTACCGAATGCCTGCTATCTGCTACTCGAGCCGTGATAAAGATACATTTTTGAGATAACAGTGACAGGCATCATGGAGTAAAGTGGGATAATTCCAAATTTTTATGACAATCAACGTGTAGGGCAGTGGCTATTTTTCGTCGACCTGCTGAAATCCTTTCGCCACCGAATAACTAAGACAAAATGCTTTAGGACCCATGGGAGTGTCATTATTTAAGGACAGATAAATCTTTTGGGAAGTGCCACTGTAAAATAAATGTATGTCACAGGCTCTTTCAAATGCACTTTCCAGTAAACTATATCCTCGACAAATTGAAAATTCCCCATTGGTCATCTTTATCTACTTATTACCTTGCAAGCCACCGCAAGGGTGTTTTGCCGGGGGTGACTTATCACCAATATGAACTAGAGTGAAGAAGTTTACTTTCACCAACAAAAACCACACTATCGGTATACTACAAATGGTACAGAAACTATTAAAATGATCCATAATTTAACTATGAGAACGTGACACAAGAGTCATGCAGGGAACATGCAAAACATGGTGTTAGCACTACATGGCAGATTTAGAAACATACATTAGGGTGGATATTAATTGATCAGCTACACTACTTGTCAACTAACCTAATTAAAAGTCTAAACGGAGCCATTATGGTCTTTTATCTATCGCAGGAAAAACGACATTTTGAACATATCTGCTCTACAGTCTACTTCCCTTATTTTAATTCTCACGATCTGATATACTGTAGTATGTTAGAGTTCGTTTGATATGATTAGCAGCTTAGTAACCATGAAATGGGTCGACTCTAAAGTCCAAAGCATAATCTCTCTAAAATCCAAGCGTACTCGATGAGTTAGGTTTGGCGCGTATTGCAAGTTTATGGTCTCATTTTCTTGTCACCTGCACGTTTTAATCAACGACCCAATTTTTAGCATTCCTCGCGTTAATTAACTTATCGCTAAATAGTTGACACTAGTCACGAAGAAGAATCAGCACCGCGAATGGGAGGCCTTGCTTGTTATACCTTGGTAGATTTTTACTTCATTTCCTTTGACCTGACTGTAACATGCTGTGCGAAGTGAGTCTTTCCCTCGTCTTAAACCTCCGCTTCATTCAAAGTTCATTGGTTGCTGATTACGGTCCTTATAAGGGGACGCAGGATCTTAGCAGCGGTCAACACCTCACGTTTCTTGGCGCTGACCTGGATTTAAAGCACTGGCCTTATTAATGGCGTTGCATTGTTTCGTGGTGCGTCAGGTACTCGCATACGAGAGGTTGAAGGAGGTGCAGACGCCATCGGGATGTGGAGAACCAAGGGAATAGGGAATTTTGTTGAAGTTATCGCTTCTGCATGCGTTTTCCCAGCGGTGATTAGCGTGGTACATGACGTACTTCAACTATGTTATCGACCTACGAGCTTCTTTGTTTTACCTATGAATCGCGAGTGTAAAACAAGTGAATTTCAGTGGTAGATTTGGTCAATGACTATGGAGGTTAATTTGATTTTTAACTCCAACTGTATTGTCTACCCTCAGACCTGGCTGCTCGGAGTTGGTGGAGCACTGTGAATACTACTTTAGTGTACATTCCGAAGATTATTGCGAAATTGAGAGAGAATTCGTATGTACATAATGAAGAAATATAACGTGGAATATTCCACATAACTAATATTTAGTTCCGACACGGTTTTCAATGTTAATACAGCATCCTCAGATGGCACCTGATGATGATGTGTTGGTATTGTAATCTGGGAAATTACCTTTGTTATTTTGTCTTACCATCATGGATATAGAATATTTCCACATACCTACGCCTGAAAGTCTTTCATGTGAGTGTATCATCTATGAAATGAATGTTGTAAACTAAGATGAAAAGGAAAAGGAGTTTCCATGCTATTTTTACGGTAATTTAGCCTTGAAAGTGGAGATTATGACATTGGCGCTTTTGGAGATGGAGCAGATTACATGGGAAAAACATCAATTCGAACGATAAATTATATTCAACAAGTATATTTAAATTGTTTATAAGAAACCATTGTCCTGGGAAATAGAATATAAATAATAGCATAGACAATTTACCAACTATTTTTTTTTAAATTTGATCAGCGAGTCACTACTGTAACTGAAGTCAAAATGTAGTAGTTCCTTGCAAATGGCCCTACAGTCGCCTCCTATGACTGAACAAATCTACATCTGCGTACTACCCGGCGAGCCACCGCGCGGGAGTGTGGCAGGGCGTTTTAGGACACCAGCCGTGTAAAAATGTAAGGTTTTGAGAAGTGAAATGGTGACGTTTATTATGGGAGTGTATTCAGTGGAGCAGTTTTTATTGTGGTCGCTTATTGTGCGCGGAAAGAACGAGTTTTTGTACCAATTCTTTCGGCAATGTATGTCGCTTATTTGGTCGCTTCTGTCAGACCTAGAAGTGTAGTGAGTCGTCATAATAATGTTCTCTGTGTCGCTCTGAAACTAACCAGTTCTGAATTTCACAAGAAATCTAAGCCTAGCGTGTGACCTCCGAGTCATTAAAATTGGTATTGAAAAGGATAAACGTGGAATTATATGCGTATTTCGTCCGTAAATTTTGGTTTACAATGGGTAGCCCATTTTGTCATTGAAAGCAGTTTTTTTAATGAATTGTAAAATATGTATAACGCAGTATTTGTCGTGACTCACATTGTCAAGCAATTGCCGCCTTAAGAGAGAGGAGGAAATATTTCGACAAAGTCGTGAGAACCCAGCAAAGTTGGTATCGATCATTTGAAGTTTTTTTTCCGGTGGGTTTACTAGCGAGGAGAAAGTGGACTTTGGCGTGGTCGGTACAACCGATCGGCTCCCCACAAAATCGACCAACTTTTTCAACCTGTAGGAAAGGAGAGTAGGCATTTGTACAAGGGTTTGAGTCGGGTGGGAAAAAATGATTGGTGGGGAAGAGGAGAGAGGAGGTGTGTTTTGCTGTTGTGTTGTTCCAGAGGGGCGAGAGAGAGAGAGAGGGGGGGAAAAATTGTAGGGTGTGAGTGGAGGGAATGCTATGTAATTTAGGCCCACCTCAGGCTTCTCTCCGTCTTCCCCTTCCATCGTATTTCCCCCTCCCACAATTCCTCGGAAAACACCACCTTCTCCTAGCCTTCCCACCCCTCAACCCCCTCGAGTCCTCAACGTTCCTCCCGCCTCACCCATCCCTCCCTCGCCGCCTCCTTCCACCCCACCCACCCACTCTCTGTAATTACAGGGAAGGTGCGTGGCTATAGAGTCGACCGCGAGATGCTAAGGAAGGGAGAAAGGGGGGGAGGAGGATGTTAGTGGGATGAGTTTGTGGCCGGGGTACCGGGGTAGGGGTGGGAATATGTACTGCGAGTGGGAGGGGATGTGAAACGTATTGTGTTCCTAGACTGTTGTTGATTTGATCTAATAATATAGTCGTAATGGGCCTTGCTCATTTCGGCTTCGCTTCTTAAATATTCTGCATGAATATTACGTATAATATGTACATACATACAAAGGAAGCGGCAGTGGGCTTTTCTCCGTGGAAGATATCCGTCACGAAAGAATTCAAATTATTTCATCAACTCCACTTTTTAGATGTCATGATTATATTGACACGGCCTGGGTTTCGACGCTTTGTGTCAGGGTCGTTCGATTCGATATGGGAATATGTACTGAGAGTGGGAGAGGGTTTGAAATGTATTGTGTTCCTAGACTGTTGTTTTGATATTATAATATTGTCGTAATGGGCCTTGCTTATTTCGGCTTCACTTCGTAGATATTCTACGTGAATCTTTTGTACATACAAAGGAAGCGGCAGTGGGCTTTACTCCGTGGAAGATATCCATCACGAAATAATTAAAATTACTTCATCCACTCCACTTTTTAGATGTCATGATTATATTAACACGGCCTGGGTTTCGACACTTTGTGTCTGGATCCTTTGATTCGATATGGGAATATATTTTTGATCTAATCATCTACCGCCGGATAAAGTTTATTACAGTATAGCCTATGAATAGTTGCTAATGCACATAATAATTCGTTAGTGAGAGTAAACAAATGGTAATTTGTCTCGAAACAACTCTTTTATCAAGTAATTATGTATCCAAGCGGCTCATTGCGCATCCGCCATCTTGGCTACTTATGGAGTCCATAACTCCATGCTATAAGTTATGAAACCAATGCAGTTTAGGAATGTTTCTGCAACACTTATTGAATGGTTGCCATGACGTCTGGGCCCCTTAACGTCATGGAATAGATATATCGTTCCTGCAACTGGTCAAAAGTGACTGAAAAATATATTTTCCTGTTTTTGGGATATTACTCTTCAAATTCGAGTTGCTTTGAAACTTTGCAACTTTGAAACGGGCTGTTAGAGGTAGGGCTTGGAGTGAAATAGACGAATGTAAGGTTTCCTTCCTTTGTAGTGATCGGAGAGTGGAGGCATCGACAGCAAACAGTTGAAGGTTCTGTTATTTCTGGGGGAGAGGGAGTGGTTAGACGTGGGGGCGGTGATGAAAATGGTTCGACGGGTAGTCAATTGGCCATATTTTGGCGAAATTGCGGCCGCAAGAATCGAACTTACCCTTTTACGTTCAGTTTCGCAGAGAAAAGGTTTGGAAATTAGAGGCTCCTCGTGGATTTCTGTTCGTGACGGAACCGGCCACAAATGGGAGGAAGAAGGTGTGACCCATAATGAAACGGCATAGGGAGAAGTGACGTTGGAAGTATGGGGAGGTTGAGAGGGCGGAAACCGTGACTGAACAGACATGGTTGGGTGTGGTTTCAGCGGAATACCGCTTTAGTACGAAGGGGAAGATGCATTGGAATAAATCCTTGAAAGAAATAATGCATTCCGTTGGTTTTTAGTTTTCACATGCAGTATACATATTAATTGTGCTTCATCGACTCATTATTAACAAGCTTCTTGCTTGGAGTATTGTAGCTAACTATGGTGGCATACATTCCAAATCTATGAAAAGGATTGTTTTGCCACGTAGGCTTGTTCACAAAAAATGGAAACGAAAAACAATGGAAAAAAATGGAAAAAATGTATTCCTTTGGTTCAGAGACGTCACATTCAATATATCTTTCTTGTGCTTCATTGACTCGATATTTACAAGCTTCGTGCTTGGAGTATTGTAGCTTACTATGGTGGCATAACTTCCAAATATATGTAAAGGATTGTTTTGCTATGTTGTCTTGAGCTCAAAAAAATGGACTTGTTATTAACTTTTCTGGTCATGACCAATTAGTCACATGACCACTGCTCCTGTCGATTTTCTTTTACTAATGTGTTACATGGCATAACTATGAGCGTTCCTACCCGTCTTATTGCGAATATTTGCGTAGTTTTAAAAGTTTAAATAATAGTGAGCACGGCTAGTTTTAGGGAGGGGGACCCCCGATGCGTGGGTCGAAGAGAGATGGGTTTTCATGGCCGGCAATGGGTTTTCAAGTCTGAGGAAGGGTTGGGGATTAGGACCGTCCCCGAGGTTGGCCCCATCCAACTTGAGACTACCTGAGATGTGGCCCCAGAAAATCGGTTTTAACCGAATATTCAGCAAATTCTGGGATATATTATCGAACTCCTTCGACAGAAGTGGCGAAATCATCTGAGTACATGCATTAATTAGTGTCAATATTCCGATGAGTTTCATTAACCTATCACCGAATCCATTTAAACTTATCCCTACGACTTAAGGCGACGCGTCACACCTGCTCGACCGGTCGAATTTGTGATGATTTCCGACCCCAGATTTTTTGTTAAAGTCTTACGTTATAACCTTGAAATTTTTATAGTATAAAGAATAGACCTTTGCCAAGAGAGACTCGTACTTGAAATATGAAAAATTGATCCCGGAGCATAATTTAACCATCGGGAAAACGGCAAGATGTAGGGTCTATTTTTACAAAAACTGTTATTATTATTGACATATCTGAAACTAATGGAGATGTATCAAACCCTCTTCTATCGGAATGCTAAGTAACAACCGTCACGGTTGTAAGATAGAATCTGTAATTGGTATCTTTCGACAAGCTACCTGAATGGTTTTCGGCCATAATGTGCTCGGACCGTGACGCAATTAGTTCAGTCTTCTTCACTGATCTTATATCAGCTCTGCCTGTACTTACGCGCCGGAGCCTTGGCTACAACTTACCGACGATTGTTGCCTTGTGCGAGAGTTATTCTGGTGTAAGAGACCCCTGGAGCCAAAACGCCTCGATCGGGTGTGAGTGACGCCATCTTGTGAATTTTCGACAGAACTTTTCCTTACCGAAAGGTATGATGCGTCCTCTTAATAGCCACGTGATTTTGAGGAAGATTTAGTTTGTTAACGACGTAGATGAAAATTGTATTACTGTCTAATCTCCCTCTCACTTGCATTTAAGCTACCCATAATGCAATTTGGGCATTGATTTCATTTGCTCGAAGATCCTCCGTATGGACGTGCGTTAACTGTTGAATATAACTGTTATTCGTCACTAAGTGAATTGGTTGTTAATTTTCATTTCAAATGGATATTAAGTCTATCATTTTTTTATTCCTCTCTAGTCCTTGCGAAAGGCCTGCGCCGTCATTCTGCATTGTAAATTTTTTGTCACCCCATGTGTTCGTCCTCTCGTGTCTTTAAAAGTTAAATGTCTCTCTCTCTCTTAATTCAAATATCATTTAACTGAATTTTCAGAATGATGACTTAAGAATGTCTACTTTTTCTTCATTTGAGATCTTAGTTGTAAATTGAGTATTTCTTGTGCATCACCAAAAAACAAATGACTCGCACATTTCACGGCTTTATAAAGGAATCCTTTATACTTTTTATTTCGTCATCTGAACGCTAATTTGAGTCATCCCTTGCATATCGCGAAGTATTCTGTTACGGGGATTCTAATTACTGACGCGTCTTGTGTGATCCTGCACCTCTAAGCAATCACGGGAACAATCGGAGGGGGGGAGTGGTTGTCAGATGCGTATAAATTCCTTCGCGCATTATTTTGCCCGAATGGAACCAGACGCTGATGTAATCCTCTCCAGCTGTAATTAATTTCTCATTCACCTTCCTCCTTCCGACCCCTCCCTCAGTACCCTCCCTCTCTCTCCCTCTGTCTCCTCTTGCCGACTCCTTTTCTTTGTCACATCGTATCTAGGCGTTTCTCAACTTGTAAAGAGGGAACAGTGTGGGGGTGTGGGCTTCTCTCCTTCTCAAGGGAAAAGGTTTGTTTAGTGGGTGGGGAGAATTTCCGCGCGCGCTCAACCCTCCCTCCCTCGGTCAAGGGGTTGGGGAGAATGGCGATTGAAAAGCTGCGGGGGTGTGGGGTTCAACCCCCGCAGAAAGCAGGGCTTCCCTCCCCCGAACATATATATATATATATATATATGGCGGTTCGGAGTCCTGGGACCGTGAATGGAAATGCTACCCCCCCCCCACGCCCCCTTCTCCAATCCTCCCCCTTTTAGATGGCTTGTGGGGTTTTGTGGAGGGTGGTCCGGACGGGGGAGGGTGACTGAGGGGTTGAGGAGGAAGGGTGGGTCAACGAATGGCAGGGTGGGGGAGGAAGGGGGGGGGGAGGGTGAAGGGAAATTGCCTTCATTTCGAGAGCTTTTGTTCGATAGCTGGCGCGGGAGTAGATCAAAGCGAAAATTTCGCCGTGAATCGCGCAGTGTGTGACTGTGGCCTTTTACATGTTCGATTGCCGCCTCCACCTCTGCTCCTCTCCGCCTCCATCACTATTCCCTGCTTTCTTTTCCGCGTTTCTCTCAATGTTAGCTTGTCTTTTCTCTTTTCCTACATTCCTCCTGTGCCCTTACTTGGTCTTCTCCGCCACCCATGGAGACTATTCGTGTCAATCGGCGTTTTGCAGACTCATTATTCATTCATCTCCTAGGATATGGAATAGACTGCCGGACGAAACAGTCTCAAGCTAGATAAAAAATTTACGATTAGTAAACAAAAAAAATGTATAATGCTCCCCAGGAAGAGTTTAATTCGATATTCCATTCTTGCCTGAGTATTTTTAGCGTAATTATTGACAACTACTCTCGAAATGGCGTACATGTATGTCGAGAAGGCCTTATTTTCTTATTTTCAGTTCGTTGGGTGAAAGCGGTGATAAATAAATAAATAAACGGCACTTGCCGGCTGTGACGCTTAATATTTTAGCTCTTTAATGGTCTTCCATCCAGCCATCGTTGGTGAAAATAGGGCAGCCTAACTCTGAAGTATGCGTTTTATTGACAGACATCGCGTTTTTACTATAATTTTTACTTCAAATCAGGATAGGAAATCGGTAATGTACACACGCAAACATTGTATCGTTGTATAGGTGTAGAGAAAATCGCTGTAGTGGAAGCCAGTTTTTTAAAGTCTAACGCCGAGAATTAAACTTATTTGGTAGTGAAATAATAGAAAACTACAGTGGCTTAAATACATATGTTAATTTTTTATCTAATTTTTACTAAAAATTGCAATGAAAAAGGATAAGTAACGTATATTTTTCAATAGAACGCACACTTATCTACATCTACATAATACTCTGCGAGACACCGCATGGGCGTGTGGCAGGAGGTGTTAGGTCACCAGCCGTGTAAGGATGTAAGTTTTTGGGAAATGAAATGGTGACATGTATTATAGGAGTATATTTAGTGGAGTCAAATTATATTTTAATAAAATTATATTTTATATTATTTTTAATAAATTATATTTTATAAATTAATATTGTGCTCGCTTATTTTGCGCGGAAAGAACGAGTTTTTGTACCTATCTGTTCGGCAGTGTATCTCTCTTATTTTATCGCATCTGTCAGACTTAGAGATGTAGTGTGGAGTCATGACAATATACTCTATGTCGCACTAAAACACACAAGTTCTGAATTTCTCAAGCAACCTAAGCCAAGCATGTAGCCTCCGAGTATCCAGGGGCTCCCACCTTAATCCCTCTAAAAGTTGTAAGACACAATATGTACGCTCGTAGCAGTTTTTGACGAAGCGCACTGCTTTTCTTTGTATTTTGTTAAATTTTTTGGTTAAATCTTCATGGCCAGGGCCCCAGTTGCTCTCGGCGTATTCGAGGTGTGGCCTAACCAGAGCGAAGTAGCATCTCTGTTTTTACTTTTTCATCCGAGAACCTTCCTATTATACGCTTAGCAAAACCTAGTTTCTTTGATGCTTTGCCGCATATGTGCTGTATGTGTGTTCCCCACGATATATCTGAAGTTAAGGTAATTCCAAGATAGATTCATTCCAAGGTTCTTGAGCCTATTCTATGTTCTTCAAAAGCGATGGCTGAGTTAAAGACGTTTAAAGAGTTAACGCAAGGTTTACAAAGTGCAGTCTTTCATTTTATAATGCATTTCCTCGAAGTAGGAACTTCAAAATTCAATTTCATTTGACAATGACTACCCACCGCGAAAGGGAAGGGCGTGATTGGTGTGCTGGTACGTTCGCATGCATTTTTTAATGTAAATGCTCGTGCCATTCCCCCCTTTCGAGAAAGCTTCCATGTCTCCGCATCTTTCTCCTCTCTCCCCTCTTGTGTTATTCCAGTAGGGCACCCCACCTTCTCCACTTTTATCTTTTAATCGGATACCGAATCGCTCCCGCTCCTCATGTTCTGCCCACCCATTTCTCCCACCCTCCACAAGCGATCTCCTCTCCAAGGCTACCCCGTCTTCTTCGTTGAACACTCCTCCCCTCCTTCCGAACACCCTCACACCACCTCCCTCGAAAAAGGCGACCGATATGTATCGCCGCCCGTGTGGAACTGGCACGCGATGAAGTGAGACCCTTACTAAAAAAAACAAAAAAAATCCTCCCCCCCCCCGCATACGATTAAACGCCCCCTATTCATCCTTCCCTCTCCCTTCCTCTTCTAATCTTGCTGACCAATGGCACGGCGCATGCGCACCATCCTCATTTTTTGTTTTTATTTATTTTTTTTAAATTTATGCGCCCTCTCGTGTGCGTGATTCAAAAGGTTGAGGTGTGAGTATCGTGACCGATTCTGTTGTCGTGTCGGCGTGAGAGGTTGAGGTGATGGTGTATTTTTTTTCCTCCGTGAGAAGGTGGGGGGGATGGTGAATGAGGGATGCAGAAGGGTTGCCGGGAAAGGTCTCAAGACGACGCCTGCGAAAGGGGTAGGGATGTGTTGGTTCGGATGGGAAGGAAAGGGTGATAGCCGGAGTGGGCGCGTGAAGAAAGCTCGTGGATTGTTCTCGGAGTGATGGTAATCCTGTCGTGTGAAAGACGAACCTTACCCCTCGGCATCGAGATGAGAGGCCGATTGACTTTGAAAATTAATGCCTGGGTCTGTGTGCATGCTAAGATAATGTACTATCATCATTGGTCATTCAGTCCTAAGATTGGTTGACTACAGCCTTCCACCCTTCCCTATCTAATGATAGTTCCCTTACCTTCTTCTATCTCTTCCTTTGTACTTTCCTCTTTATTTGGTCCATGAACTTACTCCTTGGTCTTCCTTTTGGGACATTTCCCTCTATTTTACCTACAACTATCGGCCCCGGTGGCGGCGGGGTTAAGTCTCGCCTGCTAACTCCACTTGTAGATTATCCACTGCCCAGGACATGAATGTTTGTGTGTGTTAAATGAGTTAATTGTAAGAGACGACTGTACAGTCCTCAATTCGCTCACAATAAAGACAAAGACAAGCTATGTTCCTCACGAACCCATTTTGTCTCAGGGTGTGTCCAATCCATTTTGTTTTTTTCTGTATGGTGTCCCTAATAATGATAGTGTCTTTTGCGTTACTACTGTATTCCTCCTGTTTTAAATACATCTCCTTGCTTGCTGTAATTGTCTGTGTAATATAAGCAACATTAATTGATTAAATTGCATTTAATGTTTAACTATTTAATAAATTTATCGTAAAGTAACATAATTTTCTTTCTATTCCAGGTGAGTTCCACTGTGATGACGTTACGAGGACCTAGTCATTCGATGATTGTGGTATTGTAAGTAGAATTGCAAGTGATTTGGTATGTTTGCCATTTATGAATGAACATGTTAAGGTGTTAAATACAACACAAAACGGATCTGTTAATTATACCTTAGTGATCATCAGCATTAGTCGTTCAATCCTAAGACTGGTTTACTGCATTCCTCTATCCTTCCCTATCTGATGCCAATTCCCTTGCCTCCTAGTATCTCTTCCTGTGTACTCTCCTCTTTATTTGGTACATGAACTTATTCCTGGGTCATCCTCTGGGGGCTTTTTCCTCTCTTTTACCTTCAAGTATGTTCTTCACGAACCCATTTTCTAAGTGTGTTTCCTACTCATCTGATTATTCTTTTCTCTGTGGCGTTCCAAATGGTCCTATCCTCTTCTACTCTTCTGTACACTTCATCATTTCTTATTTTGTCCGTCCCTTTTATCTTCAACATTCTCCTCCAGCACCAGTTTTTGAAGGCCTCTAGTCTTTCCTGGTCAGGTTTTCTAATGGTCCATGCTTCCGATCCATACAGTGCTGCGCTCTTCACGAATGTTTTCACATACTGTATTTCATTCATGTTGTTCCTTATCCGCAAAACTTCATATTTACGGTATACTTACCGTAGATATCGCTTTGACGCTTAGTGTGCTTAGATGTGTGTGTGTAATTTGTGGATGCTCAAGTGAGCTTCACGCTTACCCCTGAGATTGTAGGTACCATTACTTATATTTCCAGTCGCGATTGCATTTGAGTTGAGGTTCTTTTGAAATCATTTCGTTCCCTCATTTCGTCTCAACGAAGACCTCAATGATGATATTCCGAGTCCCTTCAAGGCGATTGTGAAAGTTTCTACTCGTCCTACCGGTAGAGTTCGCGTCCATTGTTTCAAAAGGGCAGCCAGCGGTTGGATTAGCCGGTTTAGCAGATTAATTCTAAATGATGAGACGACCTGGGTGGGCTTTCAGGGGGTTCCCCAAGGCCTTTGGGGCCTTCCCTCCCTCCCCTCGCGCAATAAGTAGTAGATTCACGCACACGGACGCATAACCCGTCCCCATTACCTCCTCCCAACTAGTCGTATTACTCAATTAGGCCACTCTTTTCTCCCCGGGGATACGGTTTGTGTGGACTTCTTCTTTTTTCCCCGTCTCCCGTCTTGACTTTTCTTTCCCCCCATCCCCACACGAGTCTGAACTTGTCTCTCATTCCCTTTTCAACCGACTAGTTCTCGTTTCGGGACCTTCTATCGTCGTTCCTCTCTCAACCCCCTCAAGACTTGTATTATGTTCCCCGCCTCGCGTTCTCCTCTCGTCTTTAGCCTCCTCCTTATGTTTCTTTGAATTTATTTTCGACTCCGGAGGAGGATTGTCACTCACCGCCGTTGGACGGTTGGGTCGGCGAGGGCGGTGGGAGGAAAGAGGGGCGTAGAATGGGGGAGGCAGACCACTGGGACGGGGGGGGGGGGCTCTGACGGGCGGCCAGTCGACTGCAGCAGTGGCAGAGTAGGCGAAGGAGGGAACCGGAGTGGGGTGGATGGAAGAAAGGGACCATTAATCATGTCTCACAGCCCCGACCCAACATCCATCAACTTCATTGTCACGACGCTAATTAATTTAAGCAGTTCCCTTTCAATTTGAGCTCTCTTTCCGTATTTTCATACCTGTTCCTGCTTGTCCCGCTAATGACTTGCGAGGTGAGGGTTTGAACCGCAAGTAAGTAAGGACCAGAAGGAGGAGAGTCGATTCCTTCGAAGACCCCGCCCCCTTTTTCTATACTGCCCCTTTACTCCCTTCGGTCGTATCCCATCCTATAACCTGTCGCTGTCCTTCTTTCCGTCTTCCTTCCCATTCTTATCCTCCCTCTCTCCCCAAGTCTCCTTTTTCCATCTCCGTCTCTTTCTTGGTTGGTTCTTTGGGTTAGCGACCGACGACGGAGTCCATTTGCCATACCTGTACTATGGGTGGAGTAAACATAAAATATTCGGATACAGTGAAACAACTTGGAATTACCTTAGTTTCTGATATGTCGTGGGAAAAACTCTTACAAAACATATGCGGCACGGGATTATAGAAACTAGGATCTGTTAAGCGTATAATAGGAAGGTCCTCGGATGTAAAAGTCAAAGAGAGACGCTACTTCGCCCTGGTTAGGCCACACCTCGAATACGCCGCGGGCATATATGAACCCTGGTCATAAAGATTTAGCCAAAGAATGAATAAAATACAAGGAAAGGAACGCGCTGCGTTAAAAACTGCTACGAGCGAACATATTGTATCTCACAACTTTTAGAGGGATATATGTGGGAGCCCCTAGATATTTATTTATTTAAAAAAATTGTTCACATACAGCAATAGCGCCAATTTATAGTAAACATATAACAAAAAACAAGAAAGAGGACAAAAACACAATAACAGCATAACAATAAGCAACGAGAGCCCAACATGGAAAGGGGAAATATTTAATTTGTTGACAGGTGGGATACCGCTTGGGTGGTGAAATAGTTACATGGTAAATAAAAAGGATCGATAGTGTGGGGGAGCGACTTTAGAAGGGATGGGAGGCGAAATAAAGGTGAGGGCTTGGTGAGAGATATCCTTGGAATAGGCAGATGGAGTAGAGTATGGGTGCGGGTGGATCGAGTTGGTATCCTGAATGAAGAGAGGAAGCAGTTCAGAGCAATCAGTGGTCGAGTTAAGGGTATTGTGGAGGAGTTTTAAATCCATTTTAAGTCTGTGGTTTTCGAGGTTAGAAATGGAAAGAGAGGAGAGCACAGCGTTTGAGGACATATTACGGAAATGTGGGACTCTGTGCTTGACTATTTTGGCGAAGAAGTGAGAGATGCAATCGAGGGATTTTAGATTTGTCGGGGCTGACATAGACCAAATTGGGGAACAATATGATACTATGGGAAGGACAATTGTTGAGTAGTAGGAATGGAGTGCTATTGGATCTTTAATTTCTGTGAAGCGGTAAAGAAAGCGTAATAGGGACATCGCTTTATTTTTTACAGTCTGAATGTGGTCGGAGTAATTTAGCTTTTGATCGGTTAAAACGCCTACGTCTTTCATGGTTGTCACTTTGTTTAAGGGAGTTGAGTTAATTCGGAGGCTACTTGCTAGGCTTAGGTTTGC
The DNA here is from genome assembly GCA_963169105.1 of Ceriagrion tenellum. NCBI lineage: Eukaryota > Metazoa > Arthropoda > Insecta > Odonata > Coenagrionidae > Ceriagrion > Ceriagrion tenellum. The sequence continues at coordinate 71,163,797 of OY720642.1, read as the reverse complement.
CAGAGAAATTCTGAACTGATGTGTTTCAGAGTGACCCGGAAAATATTATCATGACCCCTCACTACATTTATAGGTCTGACAGAGGTGATAAAATAAGCGAGATACATCGCCGAACAGATAGGTACAAAACCTCGTTCTTTCCGCGCACAATAAGCAACCACAATGAAAACTGAGCTCCTCTAAATACACTCCTATAATACACGTCACCATTTCACCTCACAATACCTCTCTACACGGCTGGTGTCGAAACACCCCCTGCCACACGGCCATGCGGCGGTTCGCAGGGTAGATGTAGATTTGTGTCCATGAAGGAAACGTCGACCAGTCGGTGAGGGAGGTATCATGAGGGAGAGAAACCCGGCGTCCGTGTTGGTCAGCTCTTCAGGATAGGTGTCAAGAGGCCCTCAGAATTACATCCCATTCGATACACGGAGCATTCTGAAGACTCAGGCGATGTTTATGGAACCGAAACATCACTGATAAATTAAAAAATAGAGCAAAATCCACGAGTATAATATTATTTATATTGTATGTATAGATTTTGATCGAATTTTTGAGATATCAGTTCACTTGGAATGTTCTCCACGTAGAGCTCAAGTAGCGATCGAGATCCTAGCGTAGGTCTTCGCTATGGATTAATCTGAAACTTGGTTTTTATATGTATCAACTCTTTACCAACATCACCGAGAGGTCCACAGTTCTGCGATTAATCCGACGGGCCATGGACTACTCCTGGGTCCGGTTTTATGATCTCTTTGAATATATTCTTGTCAAGGAAAAGAAGTTAATACGTTCTCTCATCGTTAAGGGTCGCGTCAAATAATTAATCGACCGTCTGATGTGTAGCTTGAAAACCCAACTCGCTCTTAATTTCAGGTCAACGTTAAGGTTGAAATCCTGCCGTTAACGTTCACAGAGAATTGTTTTGGTGGGCTGGTCTAGACATTATCAACAATTATCTCTGCCAGCGTTTTGCTGTCTAATTTCTGCATAATAAGGGCTTAAGATTAAGCGGTTGACGTGAGCTCGTGCTCAGAGCAAGGGTATGTTGATTGGGTTGATTTCGTAGGGAATAGGTTTATGTACGTGATGAAGAAAGGTATATCGCATGCTGAGGCGAAAAAGAAAACACTGAAGGTAGATAGGACCCTGACAGTGTTGAAAACTGGGAGGAGATTCTTTGACTTTAACAAAACCAACATTTAACTGATTAAATTTCAATATTACTCGGTACTTTTCACAGATATTTATTCTTAGTCAACCGGTTTCGTCGCATAGGCGACATCTTCAGGTGGGACGAAACTAGGCGACGAATCCGGTAAAAGAAGTATAAAAATCTGTGAAAAAGCACCGAGTAATTTTGAAATTTATTCTGAATACATTTTCACAAAGTGAAGCCTGTCACCATCGAATCTATCTTTAAATGGTAGAATACTTTTTAAAAAATGTACCCTTTCCCTGGTCAAGGTTCTGCTGTGATGGAATCCCTGATCCCTGTTGATCCCCTAGTTAGTATTTCAGTCGCCGTATAAATGGTATCATAATCTCTTTCCAGTGTTTTCTCCTCTGCGTAGTATACTCAAAGCCCTTTCTTTCTAAATGAATATTACTTGGCTGTGTTGTTCACGGATTCGGCTTACGAGTTTCACCTCGATTAGATCCTGGCGGAGTAATGAATTTATGTATCATTTCGCGAGTCTCACGAAACCGGTTTTTATATCTCTCTTACTTTCCCTCGTCTACTCCGCCATATCTTTTTTTTTAAAGCCTTCTTTCCTCCTCTCGGACTCGGCAAGTGCAGTGTTCACCCTATCACAAATTTATAGAACGGAATATCCGTAAACGTCATTCGCACCGGATTTTGAAAGGGATGTTTTATGCATGCGTGCTTTCGACCCCGCGGATCCATTCTTCCGACTCGCGGGATTGATGGTATTTGACCCCGATCCCGAAGTCTCCGCCGTCACAATCAGACGGTCCAATAAATAACGCTGAGCTGTGTAAATTACGATCACACTCGATGTCTTGCTAGGAAAATTTTCAGGTCTGCGTTCGCGGTTCTGTGGATTGCGTGATGTAATTTTTTTTTCAAATGTTTTTTTCGAAATTATTGTCGTTCCCGACTAGTTAAATCAATGTCACCTTTTCGAATATCTGCAATGATGGTGTCTTTTGTAGTAAACATGGTTGAGGTTTTCCAGTCCACCGTTGATTTCCGTTCCGTTTCGGTGTTCTTTGGAATTGAGGCCGATTATAGAAATACGAAAGAGGTAACACATGTTGATGGAAAGAGTGCAGAGGTTTTACGAGTGGTTTAATTATTCGGCGGAGGTAACTGAGGATATTTACGCTGCTTGGGGACATTGCCTGCTCTTGACGAAAAGAATCAAGGGGGCCGTAGTATGCATACGTAGATGGAGTACGACGCTTTTTAACAGCGCTACACATTTCACCCAAGTTGGGATAGGCCCCTGAGAAGTATCTCCGACAGTGAATACTCTCTGACGCCGGCGGCATTTTAACTCGAGGTCTTCAGCACTGAAAGCTAGTAATATTCAAGCTACCTCTCTGACGCGATGCTCACGTCACCGCTCCTTAAAAGTAGGAATAATCAATTCTCACTAACAAACCGTGGGGATGATGCATTGATATTTATCATTTTTAAGTATTCTAACGGTTAAAGTTTGTATTGCTGAATGCCAGAGATTCTCTTCTCGATTATATTCTCTAATGGTTGTGTTTGAACCGCTCGAGATGATTCCGTACACATAACTAAGGGGTCACGAGGAACAATCACGAAGGACTCAAGATTTTGGCGTACTTGAAACGTTTGTAAAATTCTCACACAGACTTCCCAATCGAATTTGTTTCGCGGTAATCTTGTTAAATGATTTTATTTGCCGATTGACGACACAATAAACAACATATTAATCATTTAATGTACCCATCCGAGTGAGTAAAACTTACCATAATCTCCAACCGCTCGTTGTTGTACCACGTGACTCCTTAGTTACGTGATCGAGATTATCTCGAGCGGTTTAAACACAACCCCCCAGGGGCCTCTCTCCCTCAAGCATATCCTTTTTCGCCTCTGCACACCCTTCTTCTTCCCGTCCATGAAACCTATTCTCTTTATTCCCCTTTCCCGTTTGCCCAACACCCTTCCCTCCATCACATTCTTGAGCAACCCGTCGCCCTTTATTACATCCTTCAGCCATCTGCCCTGCCTATCCCGGCTTTTCTTTCCTCGCCCACCATCTTATGCACTTCCTCGTTAGTCTTCCTTTCCGTCTACCTCACCTTCTCCATCCTCCTCCAAACCCACATCTCAAATGCCTGTAGCCTATTCACGGTTGCGGAAATTGTAGAATCAAATCATTCGTACTCCTTCATATAAAATGATGAAGGATTATTTTACTGCGGAAAAAATTGAAAATCTTTCGAGTATTGCTTGCACTACTTTTATAAAACACAGCAAGATTGTAATCTCTTTAGGGGTTTCTTTGCTTAATTCTTCTCTTCCACGAGAGGGCAATACTTTCGCTCACCGCCATTGACGTTTACTGATCTTGGTGGTGGTTTCACGTGTATTTTAAGGAATTTTCCTACATAAATATGATAACTGATAAATTTGTGGTGCCACATTTGTTTATTTGTAACGATCCAGGTTTCGACGTTCAACGTCATCGTCGGGTAACGACTCTATGACGTCCGTCAATATACGTGCTCAGTCATGAAGGTCTTTTCCTTATGATGACGTTGTACGTCGAATCCTGGGTCGTTCCAAATGATGATATGCGGAATTACAAAGTCACCAGTTAACATTATTTATTGTTCTTTTCCTAGTGCTGTTCTCCTCATTACACAAAAACTGGGATCAGGATTTATCTTAAATGTTTACGCCATGATTATCTGGATTCAAACATTGACTCCCGGGGTAGGAAGCCAGTATTCTAGCAACTTTTTAACCCTATATTTGATGGTTACTACGCATATCTTGCGAAAGCTGGTCAAGAGAGGAATGTTTTGAAATCATAGGAGAGGCGCATTAACCGATGCTAAGTGTATGCATGGTGTCGAGGTATTTAATTCGGGAACAGATCTAGTTTCGAGAAAGCAACGCTTATGTAGACTTCCCATTCCTGGAGGATCACAGGCTAGACTTTTCAGACGCCTACCTTTCTTCTAGTAAAATCCCAATGATGATGTTGAGATCGGAACATAATTGATAGATCCCGTTGGGTATGGCGTAGTGAATCCAAGTCTGCATCACGTTTATCTCCAAGAGGAACATTTCCTTCGTTGAGTCACGTTTGAGTTGAGTTGAGTGAGAACGTTGAGTCAAATGTAAGTTTTAATGTTCCTTCATCTCCGTGAACAGTTAAAACTCGGAAAATACCTTCTGCTGCATCGTGGAAAATTAACCCAAAGTTGCCATCGATTTATGTACTCATTCTGTTTTGGTATTATATCTTGACCCTCGGGTTTCCTTGGCGTAAAAAAATAATGATCCATCCTCTTCCAGCTTAACGACGGCTATACCGTGAGCACACTTAATGCCTCCTAGAAGTTATCAGCGTGGTAAATCGTTTTCTTCTCTATTATCATGCCCTCCTTCCCTTTATAAGCCAACGCTAATGGAAAAATACGTCGGTGATAATCCTGCCGGTCTACTCTAACGTATTTTCAGCACTTAAGCTCTTTCCGTTCCGGAGTCATTAGCTGATAAGGTATTAATGAGTCAACATTTAAACAAATTAGCGTCGGCCGACTGTTTTATTGCCGGGGAGGAATACTATCACGATAAAGGAAGTACGTTCAGTAACCAGGCCAGGCGTTAGTATTATGTTATCACTTTGCATATTTTTATCTCATTTATCCATTAGCAATACCTTCGCGTAAAGGAATGATATATCTCAGAAGTAATGGCTCCTTGTGCTTCGCACGTTATCTTATGTACGGGTCAACAAACTGCAAAGGGGCTATGTTTTCGAGGAAGCCTAGCATTGACTAACAGGTTGAGAGGGGAATGCGTTAGTAATTAGTTTTTCTAATTATAAAAAATAGTAGACGTGGGTTTTCATTTTTTTGTTGCCACGTATTGAATGAACGATGCAAAAACTATAGCACTGTTTTTACTGTTAGCTTGTTTATCCTTAATCTACGCGCTTATTGTCAATATTAAGCCCGTTTTACACGGGACACGAAACTGCTTAATTTGAAACTACTTTTTTTTCTCAGTCTGCCGTGCAATAGTCGTTAAACTTGAGCCGAGGCTATTTTGCCATCTCGCGTCTATGGATTTTTAAATTCACAGCCTTACACGACGCAGTTTGAAATGCGCGTTCGTACATACATCAGATTGTGCATTTACATTCCCCGTGTAATACGGGTTTTGTGGTATATTGAAGTTAAATATCCATGGTAACGTTGTTGGTTTTTCTTAGCGAAAAGGTGTAATGAAAATAACAGTAGTCAGTATTTAGTTTTCTTGCATGCGTTCATGCATTCACCGCTTTAAACGACGCAGTTTGAGATGTGCGATCGTACATGCATCAGATTGTGCATTAACGTTCCCCGTGTTAAACGGGCTTTGTGGTATATTGAAGTTAAATATCCATGGTAACGCTGTTGGTTTTTCTTAGCGAAAAGGTGTAATGAAAAAACAGTAGTCAGTATTTATTTTTCGTGCATGCGTTCATGCATTCACCGCTTTAAACGACGCAGTTTGAGATGCGCGATCGTACATGCATCAGATTGTGCATTTACGTTCCCCGTGTTAAACGGGCTTTGTGGTATATTGAAGTTAAATATCCATGGTAACGCTGTTGGTTTTTCTTAGCAGAAAGGTGTATTAAAAAAACACTAGTCACTTCTGAATAAAAAGCACTTGGTAATCTCACACATATTTATTTGCTGGCACGACACGTTTCACCACACTCTGGATCGTACATGCATCAGATTGTGCATTTACGTTCCCCGTGTTAAACAGGCTTTGTGGTATATTGAAGTTAAATATCCATGGTAACGCTGTTGGTTTTTCTTAGCAGAAAGGTGTATTAAAAAAACACTAGTCACTTCTGAATAAAAAGCACTTGGTAATCTCAAACATATTTATTTGCTGGCACGACACGTTTCACCACACTCTGGATCGTACATGCATCAGATTGTGCATTTACGTTCCCCGTGTTAAACAGGCTTTGTGGTATATTGAAGTTAAATATCCATGGTAACGCTGTTGGTTTTTCTTAGCAGAAAGGTGTATCAAAAAAACACTAGTCACTTCTGAATAAAAAACACTTGGTAATCTCACACATATTTATTTGCTGGCACGGCACGTTTCACCACACACTGGTATAATCTTGTGGGCGGGTTACCTAGTGTTTATTATTCAGCATGACTATAGACAACTTCCACCAAGTACAGCATGATACTATTAAATTTACAAGCCAGCACTTATTTTTTGATACACCAACCCATGCTCGTCGAGAGTACTATTGTTTTCCGGGATGAAAAAATAAAATTCGTCTTTTTTTATTCTTCAGTCGGTATATGAATAAAATAATGCAGTGGGAAAATACTGCGTGTGTTCACGTGATGATGACTTCAGTAAAACCCGACGATGACGACTTCGCGCTGGAATTTCGCGGGAGAAATTACTCGATGCTCCAAGAATCTCACTCGTTAATGGTGGGAGTGTTTGGCGACCAGTTGTCATTTGATACGTGGGGATGAGTCCGTGACACGCCCTTTCAGTTTCTGTGAACCGGCGCGAGTTTTAATGTTTTTTTTTCCCCTCCCTCGAGTAAAGTGCAGTTCTAAATCTGAACCCCCCCTCCCTCCTCCTCCGTAGCCTCTAAGGAACTCATTTCCTATTATTTTTTCCGTCTTTGTGAGGGAGGCTTTCGTGCTCACCACTCTCCTTCCTGCGATCAACATCCCCCGCCGCTCGAAGGGGGGGGGAGGGGGCGTTTGATGGCATGCGATAAAAATTAATGGCATCCTCTTTGGATCTCGCGCACAAATTTGAAGCTTTAGTAAAATGGGGAGGGGTTTGAGTGGGTTGGGGGTAGGGGGGGTAAACCGCCCACGCCCCCCCCCCCGCTACACATGTCATAAGTTGCCTCCCTTCGTCCACTCCTGTTACGTTTTTACACATCCCTCTCTCAGACCCTGAGTTCCATTCCCCCTACCTTTCTCTCTTACCCCTCCCTCCCCCCCCCCGAGAACCCCTCGGTCCCCCATTTATGGTCATCTTGATACGGAACTCATTTCCTCCACATCCAATTCCCTTCAGCCCTCAAAACCCACCCTGCCACACTTCCCCGACGAGCAGCCGGCCGGCCGGCTAGTCCGTCGGCTCCCGAGTGCCTCCGCTCACGTCCGATCTCTTTCCGTTCATTGCCATTCAACCCCTCCGAACGGGAAAAAGTACATTCTCTCTCGTTCACATCCAAGGAGCTGTAGTCAAATCTTCCATGTTATGTAACAGCTTGTCTGCTAACCCTGACGCCAACTCCAAATATGATTTTAATTTTTAAAAATAATCACGTGTGCGCTTCGTTGGTTTGGCCATGTTGAGAGAATGGATGAGAGTCGAATAACGAAACATATATATGAGAGTGAAATGAATGGTGCGAGAGGGAGAGGTAGGCCGAGAAAGTTGTGGTTGAAGGATTTCTTAGGAGGAATATTAGGAGTCTTAAAAACAGGAGGGCATGTATGAGAATAATAATAATAAACTCGTTTATTGTTCTAGGAGTGAACTCCTTTGGAACATAGAAATGATATACAGTGGTGTGCAAGACAATTAATATGGGAATAAGCCAATCAGGAAACAAAAAAGGGGAGTTGTCATATGAATTGATAACAATAGACATATACAACATTATCATTAAGCAATGTGGAAAAAGAACTGAATTTCTTCTTCTAACAGAAAAACGAACATTAAACATATCAATTAACAAATAACACAACTTTTAAAAAGGAAATTTAGCTTAACAATGAAAAGGAAAAAAAAATCACATCAATGAACTGATGAAATCATCAATGGACATTAATCACATCAACGAACTGATAAATGAGTTACATGGTCTGCATTCATGGTTAGCATTCCAGAAAGTAAGTGTATGATAATCTTTCTCTTAAATATTACCAGTGATGCACTGTCTTTTACCAGTTTAGGCAAGTCATTCCACAGCTTAGAGGCAACAACTGTAAACGATTTCTGGACTGTGGCTGTCCGGAACTGGGGGTGATACAAAAAACAGGGGTCTTGTCTAGTAACAACATTAGTGTATTTACTACGTAGTGTATTAGTGTATGAAGCATTGTATGGGGGTAAATGAGGCAAAAGTGGTTTGCAAGTATAGGTCAGTGTGGAGGAAATTATTGAAGCAGAGTTAGGTGTAGAAATATGTATTTATGAGTGAAACTTTTTGACTGTGCCTACCCCGGAAGGGATCGGCGTGATGGGTATGTATGTAATAATCACGTTATAATAATAATAATACGATTAGTAATGGATTCATTTCTCCACAATTACGTGTAATACAGTGTACTTCATTTACAAATTTTTTATGGAGCTTTAGGCAGCCTCAAAGGTCACAGATCTGTGGGGAGGCTGCCTTCAATACATGAAATGCATAGTTGCTGAGTAACAAAACTTTTTATACAGAGCATATATAATAAATTAACATAAAACAATTTAATTTTGCGCCAATGATAAAGAGAAAACCAACTAAATTCAGACTATATCATCGAGCTTGTTTCATGATATACAAGTTTCTAACATCAGAACAAATTATTAATAAAAAACATCAATGCTATCATGTGCCAATATCCATGCCTTTGAAAATGTCAAAAATTTGCTCTCGTTCCTTATGCTTTTAATGTAATGCGGTGAGGCATTAAATATTTTTGGTCCCAAATCTACCAATTTATCTATTTTTATTTTCTTATTGTTTATTTATTTACTTTAACTTTACAGTTATGTATAAATACCCTTTCATTATTATTATTTCATATGTGTATCTTTCACTGTATAATGTTGGTTTTACATTAGCTTAATCTGTCTGTAGATTTGCGCAGGTTTTTCTCACTCCCCTTCATGTGTGGGTGTTTTTCTACGGTGGGTTTTTTCGTCAAGGATATCACCTCCTTTCTTCCTTACGTTTTTCCCACAAATGTATACATCTTTCTTCACACTTATTTCATGTATTTTCTGACGAGCGGTTATATTGAAGAAGGGAATGCATTAGTCTCAATCTCGCCCCGATAAAGACGCCTTATTTTCATCATTATTATTAGGGAATGTCTCGGGATTCACGTGGTGAAAAGATAATCATGAGAATAAATTTGGATAAATAGACTTCGGAACAGGCATATTTTAAATGTATTTTTCCCCGTGATCGATAAGAGACGACAGTGGCGGCCAATGAGACTTCGAAGTAGCTTAGTCGACAGGTCAGGTGGCTGATTAGTTGATTTGCTCCCTAATGCCCGCTATTTAATCTGCCGCGTAGTACTAATGTCACGTTACGCATGATCCTTACATGAATCTTGTATCTCTTTTACGTAGTTGCATTATATATTGATTCAATGGTTTCTGTAGCATTGGTAGGATACCGATAGGGTAGTGCATGTTTGTGAAAGTCACATGTACAATTTGGTGCATATTGGCGATAACTCACCGCCTGCCAAACACCCTTGAGGTGGCTTGCATGACGTGTGAATGGGTGGAAACGTTTAGAGTTCAGAATTTTGCAATAAAATCTTGTACGCACAGCACAGTTGGCTCGGAAAGTGGATATCAGTTACCGTATCGATTTATACTTGCAATTATCCGCAGTTGTGCTTAGAAACTTTGAGGTGCTTCCGCTGCTAAGTTTATTTCACACCCTCTAACCTAGAACCATAAACTTATGACAATGGCAACATGCACCCATTACCTTTTGTGCATTTGTTCGGCATGTTACTATCCTGACTGCCGCCGCCACTAGATTTAAGAAAATGCTTCCTTACTTGTAGGTATGGGTTACCTGCAATAAGCAGGCTCCTTGTGGTGGAACGCCTTATTTGCTTGATCTATTCTGCTAACAGCATCCTTCTTACTTCTTCCAAAGCTGGTAATCCTGCTTCACGAATTCAAAAATCGTTCCTATTGAGCGACTTAGTGCTGCCCAAGTTTAATAATGGTGTTTCTGTCCTTTTACCTCTTCGTAGTTGAAGGTATAATAGAGGTAATTGTCTTCGGAGTAGGACCCAGGAATTGCTTCATGGACCAAACAAAGATGAATAACTACCAGGAAGATGAAAACGAAACTTCTCATGAGTGCGGTTCCGTGAAAAATAGAATAATAGGATTATTATTTCCCCATTAACATTTGGTATGTTGGCCTGAAATGTACAGAATGGCGTAAGAAGAAAGGACCATATGGAACACCATACAGGAAAGAATAAGATGGATTGGACACACCCTGAGACACAAAGGGTTTGTGAAGAACATAATTGAGAGGTAAAATAGAGGAAAAGGTTCCCAGAGGAAGACCCAGGAATAAGTTCATGGACCAAATAAAGAAGAAAGTACATAGGAAGAGATACCAGGAAGTAAATGCACTAGCATTTGATAGTGTGGATTAGAGTGGAGGACTGCAGTCAACGAATGCTGGGATCGAACGACCAGTGATGATGCTTCCAAACCTGAGGCTAAGAAAATAAAGCAAACACGACAACCCGCACGCGTTGGGCCACGCACTCCTCGTTTTGTTGACTTTTTTCGTCGAATCGCATCCATTCACGAGAGAGGCACCCGAAATTGACCGTGGGTGTATGTGTGTGCCCAGCGTCTTGTTGGGGATCGGGACTCCTCAGGAAGTAGGCGTGTGTGTTGGCCGTTGACGGGGACCGTTCCTCTTTTTTTTCCATTTTTTTTTTCATTTTTTCTTTTTTTTTCATTTTTTCCACATGTGGGACGGCGACAGTGTCATCGGCTCGTGAACGCCTGCGTTGGGCGTGAGGTGGTTGGGGGACGGTGTTAGAGACGAGGCCGAAGGTGTGAAGAAGATTTTGATTTGAGGCCGACTGGAGGGTGAGAGCGGGAGGGAAATCGGGAGGGCGGCTGGTGCTGCGGGTGAAAGGGGGTGGGGAGGATGGTGTGAGAGGATTGGGCAAAGCGGTCGGAGGTGGGCCGTTGGACAATGTATCTCATTAAGGCGCCAGCTTTTGGACTCTCCCGCCTATACCATTCCCCTCTCCATTCCTCCCAACATCTAACCCTCATTCCACCTCCCCCTCAGTTCCCTCCCTCATCCCCCTTTCCTCAAACTCTCTAACCTCCACAAATGCTGTGACCTCTCATATTCCCCCCGGTTCCCTCCCGCGCCAGCGTTTTCTACGGTCTCTTCCTTGGCCGAGCAATTTCTCTAACGGTCGAGTTCGTTAGAGAATGCGGAGTTTTGTCATCAACTTCTTTTTTAGCGCTATTGTGGTCATCATATTTGTGTCTTGAATGTGCACCGTGGGTAGGGCTGGTGTGTGACGGATTGTAGCTTGACAGTCCCTGTTGTCATGTCTTCAAAGTTCCAGTAACATCGCCAAAAATGTGTTTCAATCTAGGTTGTTATATACGGAAGGGAAAAGCGCTGGCTAAAAAGGCGTTTAGTAATAGCTGATGACGGGGACCTTGGGTAAGGATGTGAAGAAGAAGCTGGTGAAGCGTTTGATATGGCCCCGATGTCGGCGGGGTAATGTCCTCGCCTGCTAACCCGAGGGTCCAGGGTCCCGCCTGGACCCTCGGTAGGTGACTCGGTAGGTAGACCCTCGGTGGACCCTGGGTAGAATATTATCTGCCCTGGACATGGGTTTTTTGTGTCTCGTCTGTTGTTACTGTTATTTTCCCGACGTAAATAGGCCCATTGTGCTGTATTCGGGATAGTGAAGATAAATAAATAAATAACATAAATATGGAGCGTAGCGTTGTATTGGGCAGAAACGTGGACCCTCAGAAAGGAAGGTGAAAATGGGCTGTAGACATTCGAGATATGGGTGTGGAGAAGGAAGGAGAAGGTGGACGGAAAGGAAAACTGACGAGGAAGTGCTTGAGATGGTGGGCGAGGAAAGGAAACTTCTTAATGAAATTCCAGATCGGCAGAGTAGGTGGCTGGATGATGTTATAAGGGGCGATGGGTTGCTCAAGTGTGTGATAGAGGGAAGGATGTTGGGCAAGCCGGGAAGGGGAAGAAAGAGGATAGGTTTCATGGACAGGATGAAGAAGGGTAGATGATATGTTGAGGAGAAAAAGGATACGCTAGATCGAGATTGGCCCCTGAAAGTGTAGAAAACCGGGAGGAAATTCTCTGACATTCAACAATTCCTACCTTTGCCAGTAGAATACTTTTTTAATAATGTCCATACTGGCTGTAGTTGCGTATTCCGATCTTTTTGCCCGTTTACAGGCATGGGATGGACACTGCTCCGATACGAGAAAAATCTCGAGACGGACACAGCTCCGGAGTAAAACTGCTCCGGAACTGCGCGCGAGTTCAAAGCGAGGGTCATTGGGAGCACACAACTCCGGAACGACGGGAGTGACAAACCTCCACCGGCAAGTAGCTGCGGAAGATGGAATCGATGATTTTCCTGGAGTTGTGATTTCACAGATCTCTTGAGAGTACCGAGTCGTGATGTTAAGGCCACTGTGACAAAATCACAGCTGCTGAAGTTACAGTTTATATCTCACATGGGATTGATTTTTGCTCTTTCCATTGGGTAAACTTTCATTTATTTACATTGTGTCACGTTTTGACATAACTTTTTCCTCGTTCTAACCTGTTGTTGAAATATTGGCTTGCCTAATGTTGTCGCCTTTAATGGACTTTCCAGTCTACAGCTTAATTTATCCTCATTAGCATCATTGGAACCTCACATTTTTGACAAAAACTGTCAGTTTCAGTCAGCCAGTTGTTATTTCAGTTAATGCCTCAATGCTTGGTAGCTTCGATGTCGAAGCGATGCCTGTATTTGTACTCGTAACTCACTCTTTAAGAGGGAATGAAGCTTTCTGCCTGGGTAAACTTCTATCAGGGTTAGATAAAATTTTTCCCCTTTATATTATTCTTGAAACTTATTTCTTCTGTTTAGCTTATGTGGCATTTGTCATTTTAATCCCATTTTGTAATCAATCCTGAACCTGAATCGATTTTATGCGTTATTCCAAGATAAAGGTAGTATGCGAATCTATCGCATAGTCTCCGTGAGGTGATTTATTTTCCTTTGAATGAAAATGGTATTAGTTTCCCAAATGAACTGCCTGGCGGATGTAGAAAAATTCGATGGCATGAAACAAGAGGCAAATTTTGTCCACGTTAGAATTCGATCGATAAGTTATTTATCGTCGATATCACAAGATCGTGCGATACAATGGACCTTCCAATAATGGATGACTTACTCTCGTCAACGGGGAGTAAATCTGGAGCTTGTTCCATTATCTATCTGCTTTTATTATCCTTTATCGTCACCCTTTTTTTTACTTAAGTCATCAAAACTCCATATCCGCTCAAAATTATATCAGTTCTGGTGCATCAACGAGTTTCCCCCAAAAGGCATTACCGTAGATGCAATCGTGGTTTATATCCTTGCTAGACAGCATTTTTTTTAAAGACTATAGAGACTCCAATTACATTTTACCCTCCCAAACCACTCCTATCGTAGGTGGCTTCCATTTCTCCGCCCCGTCCCCACCCTACCCGCCCATCAGTTTCATTTTTTAAATATTTTTTTTAATTCCACAGCACAAATTGACCAAAATTTAATTCTTGCAATTAGTGATATTGCACCGATAACTAGCGGGAGGTAGGGTAGTTTTCCTTTTATTATTTAATTTATTATCCCGTATAAGAAATCTGAGAAAATTTTCAAAACAACCACTGGGACTCTCGGGAAGCTTTTGTGAGGAACTAATATCGCGACCTCCCCCACCTCTAACCCTCGCCGCCCTTCCCCACCTTTTATGTGCAGGGAGCATAAAATTAAAGCTCCCAAGCAAAGCCTATTTTCTGTTTGGCCGAGTTTTAATGGTCACGCATGTAATATGAGAAAAAGAATGGGAAAAACGGAGTAAAAAAGTTTAAAAAAATAAAAAGAACACGGTAGGTATAACGCGGGACGTTGGGGGGAGGGGGAGGTGGGATGGGGAATTGAAGTGGAAAGGTGGTATATTTTTCCAAACCCCCGTCCTCTCTCACCCCCCTTTCCTATCCTTCTCCGCTTCTCTGCCCATCCCCCCGTGCGAACACTCCCGCGCTCATAGTCGGCGGGGTTGACGGCTAATAACACGATAAATAAGCGATAACGTCGCACGTAGGTGTTGGCTCGTTCACCGCTTTTGTGGTGGCGCTTTCCTCCGCACCCCCCTCCATCCACCACTCCCCCTTATCTCTTTCAACATCTGCGCCATTGCTTGGTGGGGGCCACTTCCCCACCCCCGCTCGTTGTGCTGTGCCTGTTGTGAATCCTGCTGTAGAGACGTGTGGGGTCCGTTTTGTTTTTCCCGCGGAAAAAGGGACCTTTTGGCTGCCTGGAGAGGGGGAATAATTCCGGCAAAATTCGGGAGTTATTATTATTTTTTTTTTTGGGTCCCGGACGATTCTGCTGGCTCGTATGTCCCTGGAATCCCGATAGGCTGCTAAGCCTGTCATCAGGTTTTCCAGGGACCGGGTCAATGGAACTTGACGTACAGTCACTTCATAAAGTATCGCGACACACTACGCTAGCGGTTCGTATAGGTCGGATGTCGTAGCTCGAAATAAGTTGGCTATCCTGAACTATCTCTGGTGGCAATGTCCCTCTTGACTTACAATAAATATCATACTGTACCTGGAAATGCTCATAGTCAACTGAGATGGCTCAGGATAGCCAACGTACTTCCAGCTTCGAAAGCCGACAAATATGTAATTTGTATACAAACCGGTAGCATAGTGTGTAGCGATACTTTATGAAGTGACTGTACATTCATGCCCTGGGTAGTGAAAAACCCACCCAGGGCAGGATTCGAACCCACGACCTTCAGTTTAGCAGGCGAGGACTTTACCCCATCGCCATCCTATTTGGTGGCTATGTAATTTGGTTATATTATCCCAGCGAGATGTGTGCGGAAATAAAAGAGCTACAGTTTTCCCGGCGAATCTGGTTCGGAAAGATTTCTCGGGATTCCCGCGGGTTTAGAGCCTCCATGTCTGCCTCTCTTTCGGAGAAGGAATTGTTGACCTTCTTCAGTGCTTCTTAGTTCCGTATTCTCAAATTTAACCGCCTTTAATACCCAGAATTTACGATCAATTGTCTCTCGTTTGCTTCCGCCGTTGTCTGAATAGGTATAACATGGGCAGAAAAAGAGCCTCCATTCTGGTGGAATACCTTAGAAACCTATGTACGGGGATCTTTCTAGCGATTTTCTGGAATCACGCACCAGCGCGTGATTATTTGCTCTCGGGAAAGATTCAATGAGCTGCGCAGTCGATGATTTTGTGACATTTGCTACGGAACTTTCATAGTCCTGCGAATCTGGAGAGGACGGGTGTTCAGTGTGGAGCCCCAGTCGGATATCTTTTCCAAGTACCGCCGTTTACACTGTTAAAAATTCCTTGCGATGCGCAATGGGCGATTTGGGGACGTGGGCCATGGAGCATTCATAGTCTTGCGAAACCGGGGAGGAAGGGTGTTCAGTGTGGAGCGTCAATCGGAAAGCTTTTCCAATTACTGCCATATGTACTACTAATTAACCCTTGCGCTGTGCGTTCGAGGATTAGGGGATATATACTACGGAGCTTTTATAGTTCTGACAATCCAGGGAGGAAGGGTGTTTAGTGTGGAGCGTCAGTCAGAAATATTTTCCAATCACTGCTAGCACAATCTCGTCGGGAGGTGGGACGGCTCTACAGTGCCCATGTGTACCATTTCGAATAGTCTTGCAATGAGACCTCACCATAGGATCTTGGGGAAAGTTTTCGCGATTTTGACCACTTGCCTTACGTTTGTGGCCTCTTGTCGTTTGCGCGAATTAGCTTGGTTCGTCTGCCTCACTCTCGTCTCCTTTCCTTCCCCTCAGTTATTTTTCTTCACCCCCTCCGCGCATATTTCCCCTCATTAACCCACAGGTCTGCAACAAAACTTTGGGCGAATCAATATAAAGAGGGTGCGAGTTAAAGTAGACTAATGTCCTCGAATGGAATAATGGAGTTGAGGCGTATATTACGAATAGTTTCCGCGCGTTTTAAGGTAGTTTGAGCGAAATATCATTTTACCTAGAAATCAATGAATTTGGTCTCATTATAAAGAAAAATATATCACCCTTCCATTGACACCAAAAATTCAACCCCTTACCTCATATTTTCCGAGATACTTGCCGAAAAATATCAGCCGTTTACATGGGAAATGGTAAGTGTATGCACTCCAGAGAGACCTTATTTTTAAAAAATATTAGGAGGAAATTTGACCGCGGACAGAAGCATCGGGACGGATGCAAGGGAAGTTTAGGGAAGTTAAGGTAGTTTGAGCGAAATATCATTTTACTTAGAAATCAATTAATTTGGTCTCATTTTAAAGGAAAATACCTCACCATTCTAATGAAACCAAAAATTCAACCCCTTACCTCATATTGTCCGAGATACTTGCCAAAAAATATCAGCCCTTTTACATGGAAAATGGTACGTGTATACACTCCAGAGAGACCTTATTTAAAAAATGAGGGATTTCTAACACCTAGATCTCGTCAAAAAATCAACAGTGTGTAGTTTTTACTTTTTTTGAAAATTAATCATATTGTCACCGCAGTAAATTATTCGGGATCACAATAAACCTTCCGTTTTGATGGAGTTTCAGTCGTACCGCGTGAAAAAAATGAGTCAAGTTAAAGATTTATTTAGATATTTTCATTTGATTACTTACAATTTCTGTCATGTGAAACTATATTATTGCACCATTAATAATGCAATATTTAATTGTGTGTGCGTCAATGTGTCCCACAGGTGGTGTAATTAAAACTTATAATTCGAATATGGCATCTACTATGATTAGGGAACCATCTCGCTCGCTCTACCTTAAATCGGGCCGGCAACGCGGGAGTATCGAGATATTCTCAGGAACTTTGTACCGCCCATTCATTTGATCTCTTTCTGTGAAATACCCTTCAAACAGCATCAGGGTGTGTTGCTAAGAATGATTCCACACTTAGCTTTATACGCTCGACCTAGTTCTCGGTCGAACTTCGCGTGCTGCCTTGGCCCGCAGGCGATGAGCCAAAGCAGTCCAAACAACAGTGTATGGAAAACCAGAAAAAGTTATCGGAAATGAATACAAGCGATGACTGAAACGATATGTATGTATAATTTATTATGGAGTTTTATTATTTAAACTAATTAACTCAACACACTGGCACAGATTAAAATAAAAAGATATTTAATTCATACCACCAAGGGATCTGGTTGGTGCCTGTTTTAAGTTGGAATTCCAAGTGTTGTGTAAATAAAATTGCCCTCCACGTAAACTCAATTGTTTTTCTTTTCTTAATAAAAATTAGCATTTGGATAATTAATTTAATTCTTCAACGTTTATGCTACGTAATAATTTAATGGATCCGCGTGGAAATAATTATTGCCTAAACATATTCTAGCATAATATCATGTGCAGGGTATTTCTAGTGGTCTTAGGTGTGAGAAATAATGATAATTAATGTAACACTTGAACGGAGTCTAGTCCACCTATAATTTATGCCCTCGTTTCAATTTGAACAGACTATGCGTAAATTTTTCGTTTCGTAAACGTTTCGGGAAATTTATGGGGATATCGCCACTCGCGGTCATTGAACACTCATCTATCCCATTCAATCTTCTGTCGTGTGTCATTTTTTGCCAGCTGCTTTCCTGGTTGTGATTACGGCATTGACCGAATCGCCAGCATCTACATCTACATCTACGTGATACCCTGCGAGCTACCACGAGGGTGTGTGGCAGGGGGTGAAGATCACCAAACATTAACCATTGACATGCAAGTAGGATATTTAAGGAAGATATGCTAGGTAATAGGGTCACATGGAGCTAGATGGTTAGTATCTACATAATAAGAAAGGGATTATTGGTTGTTATTACATGCATCATGCACTACAGACTACTCTAACTATATTTCACCTACCTATCTCTTTGCTACGCTGCCTATTGTTCTCTCTATTGTATAGTACGCGGGAAAAATGACATTTTAAATCTATCGGTACGACAATCTATCTCTCTAATCTTGTTAATATGATCAAACCTAGCATAATACGCAGGGGTTCTCAATATATATCTAACGTCATCTGTGAACAACTCGGTTTCGAATTTACTTAAAAGGTTTAACCTAAATTTTAACCTCCGTTCTGATAGTAATTCCCATCCTAGTTCTTCTATTAAGCTCGTAACACTGAAACAATTATCATAACGGCCTTTAACAAACCTAGCAGATCTCCTTTGCACGCGCTCTAATTCTTTAATCATACCTTCCTCGTACGGATCCCATATACTAGCGGCATATTCTAAATGAGGCCTGACAAGTGTAAAATAGCTTCTTTCTCGTACTCTCTCATCGCATTTGCCTAGAACCCTTTTTACGAATCCTAATCTACGGTTTGCTACACTAGTTATTTCCCTGATGTGTTTCCCCCATTCGCTGGAAATAAAGAAAGCCGATTGGCGTTCGTGGCTGCTCTCGGGGTTACTCTTAGTGCGGTGCACCATTTTTGTTGGGGGTGACTTCGAAAACTCTTTTCGCCAAGGGGTTTGAAGCCTTTCGGGTCTTCTGGTTTGTTCAAACTGTTTATATTGATAATGACGCTATAGACGTCGACACCGGTAGACAGCGTTAAAACATTGAAACTGTACATCGTTATTAAATTTATTTATTTCGAATATTGGACTAAGCAGGTTACCGTGATATTTGTTAGCTACAATTATGGTGCGGTAAATGTATAATTTAGCAGTAACTTAAATAAAACTTATTATACTCCACTATAGGTTTAATAACACGACCCGGGTTTCGACACTTCGTGTCATCTTCAGGTGCAAATACAACATATGTCACTCAATATATACAGGTTCGTGGTAGGGGAGGGGAAGGAATCTGGGAGAGGAGGGATGAGGGGATGCGGTAGCCGGGCGTGGGGGGGGGGGGGGGGAATGCTTGGCGGTGGGAAAGGGTTAGGGGGTGGAGAGGGGAAAAAATTATTTGTTTACTTTGTAAATGTGATCATGGCTCCTCACCATATACCCAAACCATACCTTCCACAGTGTACATTGTAGTTGACTTTCCCGAAACACAAACTATGATTTTTTCCCTTCTCCACCCCCTAACCCTTTCCCACCTCCAAGCATTCCCCCTCCCCGCCCCCAACGCCCGATTTCCACACCCCCTCACCCCTCCTCTCCCAGATTCCTTCCCCTCCCCTACCACGAACCTGTATGTATAGAGTGACAGATGTTGTATTTGCACCTGATGATGACACGAAGCGTCGAAACCCGGGTCGTGTTATTAAACCTATAGTGGAGTATACAAAGTTTTATTTAAGTTACTATGAATTACTTCCACAAATTCAAGCCTGGAACCATTTCCTTTGTGTATTATTTCGCATTTAGAAGAAAATCTGTACGTATTTAGTAAATTCAGTAGTTTAAGCCTTAACTTTGTAAAAATTTTCCATAATGCTCAGGAATCAACAAGACTTTGTAAGTTTTTCGTAGAATATTTATCGGACGACCTGTTTCGTCGAATAGTCGAAATCATCATGTGATCCTCCCCATCGAATAGTCGACATCATCATTTCGTCTGTAGTCGACCTGATGATGTTGACTATTCGATTCGATAAATATTATACGTAAAACTCACATGTTTTGTTCATTCCTGTGCGTGTTTAATAAATTATCTCGTAATATATGTCATTTACCATAGGGCCACGTATTAAAGTAGCATTAAATTGTCAAAAAAATAATTAAATCGGGGTGTTGTAATTTTTTTGTCTTTAATATATATTGATATCTTTAATGAGAACACGTAATGCCAAGTTACACGCGAATATGGGCATAAACCAAAATCGCTACCGACCTCCTAAACACGGAAAAATGAGTGCGTTTGTTGCATCTCATTACCGACGCCAAAGCGTAACCACGGCACGTCGCACGCCCAGTGTCATGTGTGGATGAGGACGACTGGTGTAGGAGATTGGGGGAGCGGGGGTGGCGCTGCGCCACCCTCCGCCTGTCGCGTCGTCGCCATAGCACTCTCCCAAAGCAGCGCAATATCCCTTTCCACTCCCCCCGCCTAACCCTTTCGCTACCCCCTCCACCTCCCCAGTGGAAGAGATTATTGCGAGAGCCAATATCGTGTGCCCAGTAAGCGTGTCTTGCCGTGAAAATGATTTCGCCCCAACTGCCGTCGCTGACGCAGTGGAACCGTGTTTAAGTGTTTTTTTTTTATCCTGAAGGGATCGCGTTTATTAAAAAGCACAAGCAAACTCGTTTATTATTAATAAGTTTGCGAAATTAAAGTTGAAAAATTGAGCAAATTTCTTGGATTTTTCAAGGATTTGACCGTTAATTTTCGTTGTATAGAGTCATGCGAACCGGCATGGGTAATGTTCGTAAATTTACGAATAGATAATTTGCTTATGTGTACCTTAACGTTTTTTTATCGAAGGTAATTTAACTAGGGATGTTGAGTTTTAGGTGAATTTCGCGTATAAAATGTTCCCTCGCTGAGGCATGAAATGATTATGACTTCGCTATGGCAATATTTGGAAATGTTTGAGCTGTTTTTAGCTTGAGATTCGGTAGTTAAATCGCATGTGGTATACGTATTTCGCCTGAATTACTGCACCAGACTATTTTTGTGCAAATAATCTAAGTTGTCAAGATGTGGCGGTTTTATCTTTCCAGCTTCCTTGTTCCTCTGTATAATCGATGTTTCATTTAAAACGTATCTATACCAGGTGACATGTTATGATGGCTATCACCTTATTTACTTGATGGAAATCCCTTCGTAACTTGGTTTCATTTCATCAGGATCAATTACATGGCCGAATTGAGATATGCTTTAGTCAGCCGTAGTGTCGCACGGGCCAATTTTTGAAATTTTGTCCTCCGAAAGCGAAGCTGGTCAGAAACTTGAGCAAGTAGAGCATTTGATTCCGTAGGCAGTGCGCTAAAAAAATAGTATTGAAGCTAAGACGTAAGGAAGAGAATAGTATTAGCTAAGGAGGCGTTCAGTAATAGAAAAGGGAGCTGATGACGGGAACATTGGGTAAGGACGTGAAGAAGAGGCTGGTGAAGAGCTTCATATGGAGCGTAGCGTTGCATGGGGCAGAAACGTGGACCCTCAGGAAGGAGGACGAGAATAGGCTGCAGGCATTTGAGATGTGGGTGTGGAGAAGGATGGAGAAGGTGAGGTGGACGGAAAGGAAGACCAACGAGGAGGTGCTCGAGATGGTCAGTGAGGATAGGAAACTTCTGAAAGAAATACGGGATAGGCAGGGTAAATGGCTGAAGGATGTAATGAAGGGTGATGGGTTTCTGTAGAGTGTAATTGAGGGAAGGATGTTGGACAAGCGGGAAAGGGGAAGAAAGGGAAAGAAATAGGTCTCATGGAAGGGATGGAGATGGGTATATCGTATGCTTTGGCGAAAAAGGCAGTACTAGATCCAGATAGGCCCCTGAAAGTGCAGAAAACCGGAAGGAGATTCTCGGACATTCAAAAAACCCTACCTTTACCGGTAGAATACTTTAAGGAAAAGCGCTTTATGTTTTATTCTGTCTTTCCTCAGTATGTTCATTCATTAATTGGTCGTTCAATCCTAAGATTGGTTGACTGCAGCCCTCCACCCTTCTCTTTCTAATGTTAGTTCCCTTACCTCCTCTTATCTTTCCTTATGTGCTGTCTTATTCATTTGATCTGTGAACTTATTCCATGGTCTTCCTCTGGGGACTTTCCCCTCTCTATGTATCCATGCTTAAAAAAAGTGTATATAATTCTTGCAGCAACCTTATGAATAAATTTAATAATGTTTAGACGCAGAGCGAGTTTAACCACAAATATTTATTTCAACTGGACGCGGAATGAAAGAGAAATATATAAATCATGCTTTATAAATCCCTTGACGACGAAGACTACTTGAAAAAAATAATCCGAGCACTGCGGTAGTGCGGGGCACGGAGTTCTCACCGTTCGTGCCTCACATCGACCAATTTGAAATCACCTAACAGCTCACTTCATTGTTTCTCCGTCCTCCCACTCATTTTCAGTACCAAGTCAAGCTCCTTTTTTTCCTCCCCTCACACAAAATAGTGTAGCTGGAGGGGCATTTTCGCATCCGGAGCTAATTTCTTTATATCCTCTTCGTCCCGCAGGGGTGAAAAATCTCTCAATCCCATTCTCTCCGCGTTTGCCAGCCGCCGTTCCCCGGGTCGTGAAAGGGCCATCGTTGGCTTCTTTCAGCCGCTCCCGGCGCGGGCGACCGACGGGAGGCAGATCCTCATCTGGAGGCATTGTGGGGGGGGGGGGGAGGGGCATGCCACGATGCCACCGTGCTGTGCGGTCCTTTCATACGCCACGATACGCTCCTTTAATAGTTCAAGGGTTCAGGCCTTCTTCCTCTCCTCCTGCTTTTGGTACGTACGTTTTCATTCACTGCCGTCATCAATCATCTTCACGGGCGCTCGCACACGGAGATGGACCCCGAGGAGCGCACCATCCCTTCGTGGGGGTGACCAGAAGGAACCAGAGGCTGTCTCGGTCTTTCCTCCCATCTCTCCCTCTTTTATTCTTTCATTCTTCCATGGACCATTTGAATGCCCCTCAACTTCTCTCGCATCCAACCAACCAGCCACCCACTCTCTCTCTCTCGTCCAGCAAAGCAGCATCTTCTTCTCACCTCGATTTTTTTCTCCATTCCACCCGGGGAGATGTGCGGTCCATTGTTGTGCGTGTCGCCATCAAAGACGTTTGGGAGACGCTGTCTTAGAATCGCGGCGGTGAGACCCGGCTTCCCACTCCGCCTCATGACGATCGTTCGCCTTGTAATCGAGATACGATGGATCAATCAAAAAGAATTTTGTCTCGTAATGAATTCCTGTTTAGACTGTTTATTTACGACTGGCTGTGCCCGTCATGCGTCGCAATGCGTATTTTACTTTCTAAATAGGCACACATATACAAAGCAGACATATTTGCGTGTACAAAGTGAATGAAAGACAATGGTTTTTTTGTTTATTCAGTGAAATTTGAAAAAAAATATTCAATTGCTTTGGGAGGTACAATATTTTTGGTCTTACTGCCCTCTGCGAAAATAAAATAAAATTTTCGGCAGTCCCTTTCGCATGCACGCGACTTATAATTGACCGTGTGAAAAACATAGATTTTCCAGATTTAATTCTAACACTTGAAGCGATTGACCTTGTGCCATGTGGTACGATCTGCTTCGTTGCCTGCTTGTCGCTCCTCGCTTGTTTGAGAAGCTCGCGTGCCAACACTCATTTGTTTGAGCGACTCGCGCTCCACCTATTACACTATGGATTTAATAATTCAAAGTCTTTTGCGGGCGCGCGCACAACAACTCACCAAAGTTTCATCGTAATCTGATTTATGGTATTGGAACGCATAGAAGAAGAGCAAACAAATATTCTTTATTATATCTTAGATTGGGCTTTGACTGAGGTAAATTCAAGGGCTCATGTCTCTGCCAGTAGGTGGTTGGAGGATGCAATAAGGGGCGATGGCTTGCTCCTTGGGATGGGATCTTTAAATAACCTGCGTTTGACTGGTTTCGTTGAATTTTTGGACCCCTCCAGAAAATAGATCGTCATGAAACTTGGTTAGAAGATTGAGTGTCGTGTTACTACCGACCACAAATCATAAATCATTAGAGAGCGTACGAGATCATCAGCGACAAAACCATTGAAAAGCCTCATTGTTAATTCTCATTTCCAGCTATCATTTGGCCTTAAACCCGCTCTGGAAAATATTCTTTTTAAATATGACCATCCTGCTGTCAAGTGCCCTAATTCATCTATCTTTAATAAATAGCTTACCGTAGTTTGTCTGGTTTCGTTAAATTTTTTGACCCCACCAGAAAATAGATCGTCTCGAAACTTGGTTATTAGTTGAGTGTTATTTTTCTACCGAAGGTCTGTTAATGTTATCTCCCGCCATGTAAGAGACCAGGGCAACTGACGTATAATTTTCCCTCCATCTTGATTTTCCGAGCAATTGCTTTAAGTATCTCTTCTTTTTATTCCCGTCGTGGCGTCGTCCGGATGGTTGGAAGGTATATCTACATTTACATCTACGTGATACCCTGCGAGCCACCACGAGGGTGGGTGGCAGGGAGTGAAGATCACCAAACATGCACTATTGCCATGCAAGTAGGATATATAAGGGAGATATGCTAGATAATAGGGTCACATGGAGCTAGATGGTTAGTATCTACATAATACGGAAGGGATTATTGGTAGTTATTACATGCATCATGCACTACAGACTACTCTAACTATATTTCATCTACCTATCCCTTTGCTACGCTGCCTATTGTTCTCTCTTATAGTACGAGGGAAAAATGACATTTTAAATCTATGGGTACGACAATCTATCTCTCTAATCTTGTTAATATGATCAAACCTAGCATAATACGCAGGGGTTCTCAATGTATATCTAACGTCATCTGTGAACAACTCTGTTTCGAATTTACTTAAAAGGTTTAACCTAAATTTTAACCTCCGTTCTGATAGTAATTCCCATCCTAGTTCTTCTATTAAGCTCGTAACACTTCTACAATTATCATAACGGCCTTTAACAAACCTAGCGGATCTCCTTTGCACACGCTCTAATTCTTTTATCAAACCTTCCTCGTACGGATCCCATATACTAGCGGCATATTCTAAATGAGGCCTGACAAGTGTAAAATAGCTTCTTTCTCGTACTCTCTCATCGCATTTGCCTAGAACCCTTTTTTGGATAGGATATTTGCCATACCGTACGCCAGGCCATTTTAATACCTATTCAGCTCTTCTTCCCATGCTTTCTTATTTCCTGCGAAAAAAATGCATGTGGTGCAAAAATGGAATTTTTTTTCCCGAATGCGTGGCGACGTGTATCTATATACCTGCAAGTGCTCTTGTTCATCATTCGTCCTCATCATGCTTTACTTTTATGTTCCGTTGCGGTTGTAACTACATCCGTCACTATGCAAGCGCATGCGAAAGCACTTTGTACACGCCGAGGAGTGAATTAGTTCGTCTTGGAAACAAAAGCTCATCTAATTCTCATTCTTCCATTTCTCTCAGCCCAAAGCATACCATGTATAGGTCACCGGTCTTCGAACGTTCCTGCTATATAAACACATTGATTTAAATCTACATCTACGTCATACCCTGCAAGCCACCCAAAGGGTGTGTGGCAGGGGGTGCTTCCACACCAGGCATGCATGAATGATACGGTAGAACACCGAAATTACATTGAAACCCGCATACCACACATGCAAAGCGCCAATTAAAAATCTTATACCCAAGAAACATTCTATCGTCAATCGTTCCAACATGCAAGGGATACAAAGACTACTACTACAGATTCAAAATATCATGCACAAATAAGAACATCAATATTTACATCATGCATAAAGAAGAGAGTAGAGAATATAATGAGAAAGATTTACTGTCTGCCTATTGTCACTACTCGAACTATTCATGACGACGATCACAGCTGTTATGGTCCCGAATGGTACGCGGCTTAAATGACATTTTATACCTGTCGGTTCTACAATGTAGCTCTCTAATTTTATTGGCGCGATCTAATCTGCCGTAGTACGAGGGGGTTAATAGTATGTTTTTTACGTCGTCAGAGAAATGATTTTCTTGAAATTTAGTTAGAAGGTTAAGCCTATAATTTAATCTACGCTGTGATAGCGATTCCCATCCTAATTCTTCTAACAGTCCAGACACACTAGCCAACTTATCGTAGCATCGTTTCACAAACCTAGCTCCTCTTCGCTGTACGCGATCTAACTCTGATATCAACCCCGTTTCGTATGGATCCCATACACTAACAGCATATTCCAGATGAGGCCTAACGATTGAAAAATAACAAATAAATAAGTATTGCTATGTGATATTAATTGTGTAAGCAGGGCCGCCCCTAGGTCTTGCGGGGCCCTTAGCTCCTATGCTTTTTGGGGCCCCAAGAAACCACTATTTGTGCGGCCCTGGGCTACTATGTTTTATATACATATATATTCGTTTTTTTACTACGACGTTTTCCGGTGCCCAACCGCCATTGCTCTATATTCATCCACAGGCCTTCTGGCGACTGCCTTTCTCTTATTACCTTTTCTACGCCTTCTCTCAAACTAATTCTGGGCCTTCCTCTTGTTTTTCTACCTTGTGGATTCCACACTAAATTTTCCTTAGGTAATCTCTCGTTCTTCATGCACTGTATGTGACCATACTACGTTGTGTGGGTGACACCCATTATCTTTCTTATTCTCTCATTCGTGATTCTTTCCCGCCTGGATATATCCGAAAGTAAGGTTTTCTATGGAAAGCTTTAGTTTTCGGGCCGTAAAAATATTGTTATTTGAGCCCAAAGTCTTAAAACCAATTTTTCAGTTGATTTTTTTAAAATTCACCTTATTCATTATTTTTATATGGTCCTTACTTTTGATTGAAGAGTGATAAATTTTTAATTCCGAAGAAATGGTACGAGTCGTATGTAGCTCACAAAAGTCAGTATCTAGATACTAAGAGCGACGATTAATGTATATGTTGACCATAAACGGATATGATAATGTGGCGGTCTAACCAAATTTTTATCGTTACAGTTTTCCATCTTGTGATTACCGAGTACCTCCATAAATTTCTAAATTGCCTTCCAGCACTCCTTAAAAATTAAAAAAAAAACAATATCAAAGGTTACAAACGAAATTAAACAATTCATCTATAAAGCTGAATCTTTAATAGTGATGTATGATCTGTATATATGTTGTAAAATGTATGTAATCATTTTTCATACTATTTATATAAATATTTTAATTTATAGTCAGGGTATATAACTTAAACATTTTAATGGTTTGTCTGAATTGCGTTGTTTATGTATGTAATTATCTATATTGGCTCCTCCAGACAAACGTTTGGCTTTGGAGGACTAGGATTTTTATAAACTAAACATAATAGCAAAAATTAAAAGATTCTCCAATGGCCGTAAAATTATAAATATAAAGGAATATGTTACACATAAAAATAATAGAATTATTATGTGAGATGAGCAAGTTGAGCGATTCATTTCCTTGTTGCAAAAAAAGGGCATCAATCACGTTCACCAATACGCCTTCTACTTTTTTTACGGCCATTGGAGAATCTTTTAATTTTTGCTGTCTTGAGAGGCCGTAGAGCTCATTTTCCTTTGATATAAACATTATATTTAAAAAAAAATGCAGTACCCTCGGAGGCGCGGGACACGGAACTATTTCTCCGCTTACCCGGCCCTAAAGGAAGTACACGGCATGGGTGTCATTAAATACAGATAAAAGTAGAGCCGATAAAAGTAGAGCGTATTGGTGAATGTGATTGGCGCCATTTTTTTTTCTACAAGGAAATGAATCGTTCAGCATGCTCATCTCACATAATAATTCTATTATTTTTATGTGTAACGTATTCCTTTATATTTTAAAATTATTACCAACTTGCATTTTTAAAATCTTCAGGGGAGGTAGCGATTATTCAAATTTAAAAAAAAACATTACTTATAATTTACGTTCAATGGTTATGTAGAGTATAAATGTGCGATCAACGTGAAAGTTACATTTCAACATTTTGAATTATTCAGAACGACTAGTTATCATTTATTTATTCATCATGTTGAAGCATAATGTCTCATTATTATGCATCAGACTTAGAAGTGCGTCGTGTTTAACGATCCGGGCGAAAAGTTTTAATTTTGTATTCGTGTAAAGTTTAACAAATTACAAAATTCCTCCAGCTATACTTAACAAAAAAGCTGCGCGCTATGGTTACGGCTGAAACTTTGTGAAATTGTGATAATAACCATGAAAACTTTAATTTAAAAACTTGGTGTTCCGCGAAGTATATTCATTACTTCTACTAGTTCCGTACTGTAACATCTTTAGGAAATTAAATAATATCCGTAGTTATAGTGAAAGGAATTTAAGTAATTTCCGGAAGTTCCTACAGTGTTGCGGAACTAGATTGGGCAATAAACACACAAATTCTGTAGAACGCGAAGTATTTAACTTGAAGTTTTCTTCATCCAAATTTCAAGCTGCATGAGTTTGACATGTGCGTGCTAACAACGCAGTATTCTGATGTAAATGAGAATTCGAATCTAAAATGTGGCCAATCTAAATGATCCAAAATGTGGCAAATTGAAATATTTACTGTAGGAGTTCAACTGTTATGTAAACAATAGAAGATCCTGTATGTTCCAATTCCCAATCAAGGGCCGTATTCAGTAAGGGCTCGAAATTATCGAACCTCAGAAATCCGTGGATGTGACTTCACAGCCGCCCGACATATTTTCGACATTGAAATTATCGAACCTCAGAAATCCGTGGGTGTGACTTCACAGCCCCCCGACATATTTTCCTCTTTTGAAAGTACACTGCTTCATACACACGCCCTCCTGTTTTTAAGACTTAATATTCCTCCTCCTAAAAATTTCCTCAACCCCAACCACAACTTTCTCAGCCTACCTCTACCTCTCACACCATTTCACTCTTATATATGTTTCGTTATTCGACTCTCATCCATTCTCTCAACGTGGCCAAACCAACGAAGCACACTCCTTTCATATATGTCCATTACTGGAGCATCTAACCTGCTTCCCTTTATTGCCCAGTCTTTCCTGACCCCATCCATCGGTTCTGTAGTACATTTCCTTTAATCTTATCCATGTGATCGTTTCTGCCATAATATTTTGGCTATAGCAAAATGTGTTGGGAACCTTATGAGGATCCACAACTTTGGCAGAGCATTCTAAGTATCATTGTGTTTGTGCATTTAGCAGTGCTTGAATATTGAAGTTTGTTTTCGCGTATTGCAGTCGATACATCGCAGTATGCATAGCTCGGTGCAATCCGTCGACTCGTCCATAATGACCTCCTCCCGTTCTTCATTTTCCCCCGTCTTTCCCACTCGTACTCCTCCCTCCCTTTCCTCTCCTTTCAACTTCCCTTCCTCCCTCGCCCCTTTTCATGCAGCCCGACACTCACACAAACCCAATTCTGCCCCGTTCCCTCCCTCCCTCCTCCCCCAGTTCCCCCATACCCTTAACCCTCCGGGCCTGTTCGCCCACCGGACTCTCCTCTCCTCCATCCCGACAATTCTTCATTTGCCTATTTCATTTGTCATTTGTCCGGTATTGTCGTCCTCCGACGGGGCCGGTAATTCGGGGTTTTGTAAATATGTGAGTTCCCCCCCGCCCCTCTCTCCTTCTTCGCGCCTTTTGGGTCCCCTTTTAGCTCCCCCCCTCCTCTTCCCTCCCTCTCCGCCTCCTCCCCTCCGTTCCTCTCCGTCCAACCTCCCAGCCAGCGGGTATACCTCTCCTCTCCTACCCCTCTCATCCTCCGCGCCTTTCTTGCTTGCCTTCCCTCCCTTTGAGGATTCCTCATCTTGTATTCCCGCCTCGGATACCTCTCCTGTCCACACACAACCTATCTCTTCCTCTTGCTTCTCCTTCTCTTCTTCACCCCTCGTCCTGCTCCCGGAATGCAGCCCCTTTTTCCGTCACTCACACTGCGTTGCGCGCACGTAACAGTCATTGGTGGACGCGTTTGATAATCGGTGCCGCCCTGCTGAACATTTCCGTACAAATTTATCAGTACAACTCTAGGAAATCTACAGAAATAGTCATGTTTATTCATTCATAGTTCCAAATGTAGGTAGTTCCGTGGAGCATCGATGTAATATTCTGTAGAAGTAATATCGGTGCTGATTTTGAGTCACCCGGGACCAGCCCCGGATTTAACTTTTACGGAATCACCCGCAATGAACAATTGTGCGAAATTCCACAGGGAAAAAAATCATCCGCCCGGTCCCGTCCCGTTAAGGTCACTAAAATCCACAGGGGAAGAGGACGCTTCGGTGGCTTAACTGGCTAAAACACTCGGCCGGAAATCGAGGGATCCGGGTTCGTATCCCGGTCAAGGCGGATGATTTTTCATCTGTGGAATTTCGTAATATCGGTAGTCAATTTGAGGTCGTGAAGAACGTATCTGAAGGTGAATAGAGTGAAAAGTCCACAGAGGAAGAGTCAGGAGTTAGTTAATGGACCTGATAAAGAGGAGAGTACTTGGGAGGAGATACCAGGAGGTAAGGGAACTAACATTAGATAGGGAAGGGTGGAGGGCTGCAGTCAACTAATCTCAGGGTTAAACGACCGACGAAAATGGTAATCTGAGGTTATTTATTTGCGAGCTATCTTCGGCAAGGAGGAGTTTATCGAAGGCAGTTGTAATGGTCATTTTCTAACGCCATTTCATGGATTTCTCCATCACTAACTCAGTAAGGTTAATTATTAATGAATTAGCTAACTTTAACCGGATAATATTAATCTATGGTTTCCCCGTTCAACATCTCATGATATTTCTTCTGAATATGGTGACAAATTTGTGCAGTGTGTTCTAAGAAATTTTGCAGAATTGCTGCTTAATTTTTACAGAAATTCCTCATTGGCTTACTCATTTCGGCGTTGCGATTGTGAGGTCCACTTTTGAGTTCCAGTCATGTGATATTTTATGGGTATCTAAGTTATTTCTCACGCCCTGGTTACATGCAATTTAAGGTTGGTTGTATTCAAAGAATCGAGGCCAGGCTTGATGGTGAAAGAGTTTTCGGGGCTAGTTTTCCGGGATGTCCTCCGCGTCCATTCATTTTCGTACGGCAAGTTCACCGGCGTCATGCCTCACTCGAAGGGTGAAAATTCACACAGTATTTAATTGTTCAGCTAAGTTACTAGTTACCATCGTAGGTTGCTCGAGTTATGGTTGTGTTGATGAGGAGAGGAAACTTTCAAATGGAATTCGAGATCGACTGAGTAGGTGGCTGGGGGATGTAATGAGGGGAGAGGGGTTGCTCAAGAACGTGAAAGAGGGAAGGGTGTTGGGCTAGCGGGGAAGAGGAAGAAAGAGAATGAGTTTCATGGACGGGATGAAGAAGGGTAGGTCGTATATCGAGGCGAAATAGGATATCCTAGAGTGAGATAGGCCAGGGAAAGTGTAAAAAAACCGACAGGAGATTCTCTGACATTCAGCAAAACCTACCTTAACCGGTAGATTAATTTATAATAAGGGTGTTTACTTCGCAGCCGATAGTCGAACTCGGGAGTCCTTTCGCGGGAATCCGGTACTCCCAACCACCGCGTTAACCTCCTCAGTCCCGAGATATATCCAGCGTTATTTTCGGTAAATTCTTCGTACTTACGTTTGTCGTTGTAAGCCATGTTTGGAGAGTTAATATCTCTGTGAATCAAGGTTCTTAATGATGCTGCCACTTATCAGCAAGCGCTGAACTAGTGGCGTTACCAATATTTTGCGTTGCTGAGCGGGAAAAAATTCAAATGTCTGTGTATTGTGCATAATACGCCAGGACCGAGGAGGTTAATCCGATCCCCGCTCCTAATTCGCCATTCCGACCCCTCTCCCCGTATTTTGCCCCTCCCCTCTCCGTTCGTCGCCGTTCAACCCCCCCCCCCTCAACCACCCCTCCAACAGCTTTGCTCCTCCAATTGTCGGGCGCGGACCAGTCGTCGCATTTAAGCGGAGATTTCCCCGGAGGTCCCGCCCGCCTCGATTAGGGACTGTTCCGCACTCATTTGAGAGTCCGGCCGGCGAAACGAGTCGAGGCTAGAGGTTTACAAGGGAAGGTGTTTTTGGCGGGAGAGGGTAGCAAGCGCTGGACAGAGATGGTGAGCGTGATGATGGAATCGGGGTGGAATTAGGATCGACTAAGGAGTTGGGAAAGAAGAAAGGGAGGGAGGATGAGGTGGGCTCATTAAATACAATCTGGCGACTTCGTCGTGGACATTCAGATCAAAGGCTGCTTTGCGTTGGAGGGAGGAACGGGTGGCGGACTTGGAGGATTTGGAGAATCTCGGGTTGTTTGCGAATCTTTTCGGGTGTCCTCCGGATCTGAGCATTTGTTCGTGTAACCGGCCACCCTGACTGTGTGTCGAAGGAAATTTAGATTTTTGCGTTTGATCGTTTGGTTTTCTTGGGCATGTTCAATGGACCCAACCGTTGTAAACCATCCATTCTAGGTTTTTAAAATAAAATCAGATCGGAAAGCATTAGGGAACTCACGTGCACTCGAATGAGGTTGAATGGAAAGATGGCGCAGGCGAAACGTTCGGTAAACTGCCGGCAGGTGGCGGTCTGTGGGTGCCCAACAATCTGGGTCGAATGCTTTGTGTACAGCTATCGAATTCGTTCCAAATAAGTGTCTTTTAAACGTAATCCTATTACCGCAGAGCAATATAAAGGTTTGCATTGTCCAGGTACCTTACCTTGATATCAACACGGAAACAAATTTCCCGGATGCGGTTTTCGACGCTCATTTGTCGCAACTCTACTACCGATCTTCGTGCGCGCCGGATTGCGCAGACTGGTGCGCAGGAACTGTAAGAAATGGGAAGGAAATGCAATTTTGATTGCGTAGCAGCGCCTTATAAGCAATCGAACTTAAGCGATCGGTTTATCATTCCCCACGCTATCGCTGTTGACCGTGGATTTTAGTGTCTCAAATTCCTAATGCTATGGGTAATCGGCTTACGCACGGGGAGAATACGTTTTTCTCTGGATAGCTGTTGTGGTGTTCCCTAGGTCCCCTCAAGATAAACATTAAACTGTATCTCTTCCGTATGATTAGGTGATCTGTATAGATAGTTTTGGAACCACCATGCATCAATTGAGAAGTTGAATGATAGCAGCCAAGCAAATCACGCAAAATTTTTCCCGTGGAGTGTAGTAGAGCCTATCCTATTCAAAATGAGACAGCCATTTTTCTTTATTATTAAAATCTAACATGTTGTCTGTTAACCTCTTTCTGCAAACCTTAATGAAAAATGATTATTTATTTGTGATTATGTATCTTAACTTTTCTTATAGTTTCTTTCCTCTAATTCCAGGTGCGGTAGCGTGGCGTCGTACGCTCTTCGCTTCTTCCGAGGGATTCCAGTTTCATCTCCAAGAGTAAGTACCACGACGAAAAACCGGTCCCCTACTTTGTTCTAATGCACCTAATGGCTCGCTTTATCTGTTGGTTTGCATAAAATTTATCCATTAGTGAAGGGCTCAATGTTTAAGTGGTTCAAATCCATCTAAGAGAATTTTTAGGATGATGTCTTTAAAGCTTCGCGTAATGCCACCCGTTTATCAGCTAACTAGGATGCGTTCGATGACTTCTGCCATAAAAAATATTCAAACAGTAATTAATTCGAAATGTAATTAATATTTTAACTTCGAACTTTTCTCTCTTGCGATAAAAGTGTACGGACTTCACCTAGCCGTCATACATAACTGTAAGTTAAGAAGTGAAAAGTGGACATGGCCCACCCTTACACTGTTCTCTCTATCTAACTGCATCAAATTAAGAAATAACACTTTGTTTCGTCAATCGTGAATGATAAAGGCCAAATCATCATATTTCTACGGAATTCCCTTCAATCTCTCATAAGTAATAAACAAGATAAAAATTTGTTACTTCCACAATTTATTGAACGCTAGCGACCGGTTTCGGCTGTCACGCCATCATCAGGTTTTTTTTTGTTTTTTTTTTTTCCAAAACGTTTTATCTTGTTTATTATGAGGTCCTTCCACCACTTGAAAGCTTCAAGTTTCCATTTTCTTTCATAATTACTCATTTGGTTCCACTGGGGTAAAAGTATGCATTTGTGTCCGCTGGTACACACATTATTCTCACGCCCAGGCGGATGAATATGATAATTTTGCCATTTTTGTGAAAATAATGGTATGGTATGTTGTTTATTCTTTTACGAGGCTGGTCTTCATTCATTTTTTTGTACTTTATTCTGAACCAAACCTATTTTCCTAGTTTACGTCTTTCCAATTGTTGGAATGTAATAGCTGGAAGGCTTGGAAAGTTATCTGCGCTACTTTTGAAAAACCAATTAGCGGTGTAAGAATGAGGTTCCTAATCCCTCTTTGGTTATCGGGCTGCATTGCAATCAAACTTGGGTTTACTAATTGGTTTTGGCGGAGTTGTAACATATCGCCACTTCGTGTAATTTCGGGAATGCCGTGCGAAGCTCGTTCGCTATGATCAGGATGGGAAAGTATGTTGTTTCCTACACTTTTTGCTGTGATTTAGTGGACAAAAGAAGACTAGACAAAACAAAACGAACGTAAACTAAAAAAATGAACGAGATTGATATATCACTCCGTAAAGAAGTGGATTTCTCGCTATAAATATGGCTGACTCTTCATTTAATCTCATCCCTTTAGAAAAAAATCTCCACACTTGCTCGCGGAGCTAGTGAAAAGTCTTGTGGTGAGGCTTAGGTGTTAGGTGAGGCTTGAGATGAGGTGAGGTGAAAAGGCTTAATTCTAGATACAAATTTACCTTGCTACGAAGGCTGTTTGACATTGAATCAGACGTGTTATCTGAACTACAGCTGCTCATGAATGTGTATTTGGGCGTATGTGTATTACTTTCGTTGCCCGTTGGCGATCGTCAATTGTCTCCCTGGCGGCCTACATCGATGCTGGCGAGTTCGCAAGCTTCATTCTCGACAAAATGGCGGCCGCCGCTGAGCTCATGTTCCAGGCTTACAATTCTTTCGCTCAGTGAGTATTGATGTTATTTATTTGTTCTCGTTTTGAAAATGCGTGAGCTATGTGAGAGCGTGGCCTTAAAAAATATTCGTGGGCATTGAATGCAAATTTGCGTCGTAAGTGCGAAATCTCATCCTGATTTTAATGCACATTTTTTCCCTATTTCTCATCGACCACTGAAAAATGTAAGGTCCTCGATAATCGGTTTCAGGTAAATAATGTTTCCTTAGTCACTATCGTCACTATTTACACGTTCCAGTTTCCTTTCCATTCCTGTCCTATGACGCGTCCTGCGCATGCGCTCTAATCTATTCCGGGTCTCGCCACCCGGAATAGATTAGAGCGCATGCGCAGGACGCGTCATAGGACAGGAATGGAAAGGAAACTGGAACGTGTAAATAGTGACTTATGGCCTGTGGCAGGAACGACACATACGTATTCTATGAAGTTATGCGACCCATAAGCCATGACAACCACTGAATAAGTGCTGCAGACACGTTCGTTAAATGTATTGGTTACTTATGGCATGGAGTTAAGAGTTCCGTAAGTAGCCAAGATGGCGGATGCGCTATGAACCGCTATGAGACTTAATTACTTGATAAAATAGTTGTTTTGACAGAAACGACCAGTTAATTTACTCTTCCCGACTAATTATTATGTGCTTCAGCAATTGTTTATGGGCTGAAATTTCATAAATTTTATCCGGCGGTAGAAAATTGGATCAAATATTCCAATGTAATAACTACTGATAATAATAAGTTATGTGACTAATAGATGTGTTTACTGCTACCTCATTGTTGGACCTGTTTACTGGATCTCATAACTATCGATTCCATATCTAAATGTTCTTGAATCGGCCCTCATTCTATTATTAAGTATTTGAAATTGCCACAGATGTCGATTTCTGAGAAAAATTAGGATAATGGACTCGCCAGCTATGATAAACATAGAGAGGGGAGACAACGTTTATTCGACGGGCCACCAAAGTTAAAGAGATTTGTCCCCCTGGTCACGTCCGTAATGAGTGGACGTCTTTTACGTGGAATACGGCTCGAGTTTTCTACACCCATCCTCCCCCACATATCCATGAGGAACGTTCCTGCTCCGAATGTTTTGATTCTTATCCCATTGTTGCTGTATCTGTCTGCTGACCGTTCGGTGCCTCGCCGGCCTTGCCGCAGCGGCGCCAGTGACATGGGCGGGTTTCTTCTCTCGCCCTTCCGATAGGCGCGGGGGAGCGATCGTAATTGGCCGGGTTCGCCTTGCGTGGAATTCGTGCTCTTGTGTCGGTGAGGCAGAATGCGATCATATCGTGGAATTATAAAGGGGTTTTAAGTGGCTGACAAATTTGCATTTTGACAGTGATGAAAGTGGCTTGGCTATCGATTTAGAATATCAATTGCAGCAATAAGGGAGAGCTAGGTCTTCGCCCCTTTATCATAGCCTTTTTTTTATTCTGCTTGGAGTGCGTCTCCTAAAACTTTGGGCTGTTAGGATTCCTCGTGCTGTTATTTTCCCTTATTATAAATATGACTTTGACTATGCTCTGGTCAGTCCACAGGTCAATTTATTGCACAATCCTGATTTCGATGCCCGGCATCATCTACTGGTGGTCACGGTCAGTGAGCACCTGATGATGATGCCAGGCATCCGGATGATGTACTATCCGGTTTGTAAAGGTTATCTTCACTAATTATCATGGAACTCCACAAAGTTAAACCGAGTTCTGTGTCATTTATTAGTTATTTTCTCCACATTTTGGGCCTTCCCTGTTGCCATCGTTTTATTTTAAAGCAAATAAACTCCTAACAATCTCATGTTGCAAAATAATTTTATTTTTCTCATATTCACAAAATTAATAATATCTTTACGCTATGCAATTTTTTGTTAATCTAACCCATGTTAAACTCCACTTTCTCCGGCGAGATGTTGTGGAACAGCATGTTGAACAATGAAGCTCAGATGATATCGTACTGTCTACCAAATTTATTTCAAACTCTTACTACACGTGTTCCAACTGTCTTGCAGTCATCATCGTCGTAGCAGTCAGTCTTGCCTGATGATGACTGCTAGACAGTTGAAACGCGTGTAGTAAGAGTTTGAAATAAATTTGGTAGACAGTACAATATCATTTGAGCTTCATTGTTTAACCCATGTTGATTTTAGGGTGATCAGTTCTTTCTACAGTAAAATGTCCGAGCACTGTTTATTCGCCTTGTATATTATCTACACTTCCTTGAAGTGTATATCAGCGTTAACAATTCTTGACTCCAAGAAGAATAATATTTATATGTTATCGTATTGTCTGTAGGGTGATGATTGTACCAAATAGCAAAGATTCTCAGCCGCACAGTCTTCAGGACATTTAATGTAGCTTAAGTGTATTCGCAGCCTATATGCTAAGCGGTTTGGCATTGGTACAGCTTTATATGATACACCCTGTTTTATTATCTTTTGTTAAATATTTCCTAAAAATTTAACTGAGACTGAAGAATTGAATACGTTCTCCCAGTAATTACGCTGACGTAAACTAACCGACAGTTTGGTATGAGAAGTAAATTTTAACTCACAGTTCGCATAATGTGATCGGAAAGGGTTTAATATTGGGTCAAAGTTAACCAGGTTTTATAAAATTGAGTTTATTGACGATGCGCGTTGTAGAAGTTAGAAGAACGTTGTAGAAGAGTGCAATAGTCGAATTTAAACTAAAGTTCTTCAACGATGTGAAGCCTGTGATACAGTAAAGTATACTCGAAAGTACAAGTCTTCATTGAAAGTGGTTAGAATTTTAAAATAAACCGGTCATTCCCAGAAGATTCTATTAATACTTGAAACGTTTATGTTCGTCTTAAAATATAAAAGCGTCTCTTATTCCCTCCTGCAGATTTGCATTCCAAAATAAAAGCAGCTTTGATTCTTTTTTTCGCGTCAACTAAGAGGATGAGATGAACGAACTTTTAGCATCACTGGATCGAATCTTGTGAATCTATTTTTTTTTCGGCCGCCATATAATGTTAAACAGGCGCCGTCACGACTTAATCCCGTGGCATTTATAGAACTCCTTTCATAAGAAACTACTGCTTTTGAGACTGCTTTTGACATGTTTATCGGGTGACTAAAGTGCCTCCCTTGAAAGTGTTTGGCTTTATGCCCGTTCTGTCTGAGTGTCTTTAAATGTTTTTCATTACAAACCTTCCTCTTTTCAGATCGCTTTCACCCTCGTTTTCTCTTTCAATCTAGAAATAATTTATAACGGTCGCGTAATCAAAATTGTGAGATTTCATTAGCGTTTGAAATGCATCTCTATGAAAATGTGAGTTGTATTTCCAATACTTTTTATGAAATCCAGTTTCTTTTGCAACATGTGGCTAAATCTTTACAGATGAGTAATGCAGTTTAAATAAGTCCAGGTTTACCTTAGTCAAGGTTAGTATTTTAGTATTCATTCTTGCAAATGAGGTGAGTGGACAAGTAGAATTATTTATTTTTCCATATTTAGATACTCCCGTTTTTTTTTTGTTTTTCTAAAATTTGTTTTCAAGGTGAATTTTCCTCGAGGCACTACCTACCTATGTAAGTTCACGGTTACGTCTGGAGATAGTGTCATGAAATACTTCAGTTCTCGGCTGTGAAGTGCATTATCTTGAGATCTTTGTCGATTTGGTAGGCATTAGTTTGAGCAAATATCACAATAACTTTGGAAGATTGGAGACGGATGCAATCTTATCAACTGATAGATGAGATATTTTCCGTGTGAGGAGCTTAAATTCATTGCGGGAAGGGTCATTTTGTAATGAGGAGATCAAATTGATATTAATTTCTTAACGCTTTAAATATGTATGTATCATTAAACTTCCTATTCTTTGTATTGTGTAATCCTCTATATATTTTTTTTCTGGTTGACAAGTCAACTGTATCGATTCACTGCATAAAATTCAATACTTAACCTTATTTAGTTACATCTGTTAACCGTCCGCACTCGCCTATAAGTGCTTTTTTACTTTATTTTTAAATGTAATTATTTTGTTTAATTATTATTCTTTCTCAACTATTGTGATAATTTGTCTTTGTGATTTGTAATTGCCTCATGGGCCAGAGGCCCACGGAAATAAACGAAATAATTATTATAATAATAATCGGGAAAATTATTGCTCATCCACCGCATTGCATAATTTTTTCCTAGCCCTATTTTACACAGGAATGCCTGTATTCCCTCGTTCTTCTTCCTTTGTTCCCCTAGTCTCGCTTTTCCCTATTTCTTCGTCGCTCTCTATTTCTCACTCATTCGCCCACGAGAACGAGTAACACTAGCGCCAGTAACATCGGCTGCCACTCAGCGAACACAGGAGGGAGGGAGAGGGAGGAAGGGATATTGAATTCCATTCTCCATCTCTCTCTCTCTCTCTTTTCCATTTTACGATCGGCAGACATCGTCGCCTCGCGCGTTTTTCCTCTTTTGTTTTTCTTGTTGCCATTTTGATTAGCAGCACTCTAAAATTTTAGACCACCATTCCCTTCTCCCCTCTCTCTTACCACCCGCCCAACTCTGGCAGGCATTTCCATGTCGAGTTCCATTCGCGACGCTTCTCACACTCCACGCCTCCTCCCCTCCAGCGAGTCTCTGACACACACCCCAACCTTCTCCATGACCCCTTACTCTCTCACTCTTCCCTCCCCTGTTCCTCCCCCTCCCACCTCTCCACCCTCACACCTCCCCCAACATCGACCTCCTCCCCCACCTTCGTCCATGATAGCCCGATGATACTGGGTTTGAATCTCGGGGAATATGCGATTTTTTAATAGTGTTCTAACGGTTACGGTAGGTTTTATTGAATGTCAGAGAATCTCCTCCCGGTAATCTACACTTTCATGGGCCTATCTCGCGCTAGTTTATTCTTTTTCGCCTCGGCATACGGTCTACCCGTCTTCATCCTGTCCATGAAACCTATTTTTTTTTAATTTAAATTTTTGTACGTACTTAACACTTCTTTGTATATACTTACTACTTCTTAGTATATACTTATTATTTCTTAGTATATACTTAGTACTTCCTAGTATGTACTAAGTACTTCTTAGTATATACGTTTCACTTCATATTGCATACTACACTTTCATGGTCCTATCTCGCTCTAGTTTATCCTCTTTCTCCTCGGCATACGATCTACCCGTCTTCATCCTGTCCGTGAAACCTATTCTCTTCCTTCCTCTTCCCCTTGCTTCTTCCTCTTCCCCGCTTGCCCAGCATCCTTCACTCTATCACTTTCTTGAGCAATCTCTCGCACCTAATTACATCCTCCAGACACCTACTCTGCCGATCTCGAGTTTAATTCAGAAGCCGGAGACAGTGCCTTATATTTAATTCAGAAGTTTAGACCAACAATAATCACGCAAAAAAGTTGGCGATTTGGCTAACGTTTATACGGCGACTGAAATATTAGCGTGGGGATCAAAGGGGATTAGGAACTCCATCGCAGCGAAACATTGAAGCGTAGGAGGGTACATTTTTCCACCAGTATTCCGCCAGTTTTCCACCAGTAAAAGGAAGATTTTTTCTGAGTGTCAGAGAATTGCCTCCTGGTTTTCTACACTTTCATGGATCTATCTCGGTCTAGTATATCCTTTTTCGTAGGTCGTATGCTGACGCGAAAAAGGAATAAGTAATGAGAAGCTCAAAAAATCTGGAAAATGGTCCTGCTCGCGGCCTGTAAATTCGTTTCAAAATACAGTCTCCGACTTGGCTTGGTTGAATTCCATCATATTGAGGTTGAAGTGAACACAACAATACTCAGCGCGACATGCTTTTACGTATATTCTGCAAATTCGTTCGAAATACAGTTTTAATTATATTTTTTTATTATAAGTAAACAAACACGGTCCCTCGATGCCATATGGCTTGTCAGAAGGATCCAACACATATACATACAATGCGGCGAATAAAAAAAATGGTGTATACAAAAAACACAAAAAAAAAGAGTTACAGCAATTTATAATGTTACAACTTGAGAACATTGAACATAGCCAGATTTAGGCATTCCACATTTTTGAATACACAGGTATTCATGCCAAATATATAGAACATAATCAATCAAAAATGTTTAATTTCATAAAGTAACCATGCATGTACCTTTTTCTTTACTTCTGCCATACCTTTAAGATCATCAAGGTGTTTTGGCATGCAATTAAAAGTGTGTGGTACATAGTATTTTGCTAACCTTTTACCATATGAATTGCAATGTCTGTACGTTTTCAATACAGGGGAATTTCTTTTTGACATGCAATATGTGTTTCTGTCGTAGTTTCTGGCGTGGGTTGGTAGATTTCCGTCATATTGAGGTTGAAGTAAACCCTGCAATACGAAATACAACGTGCATGTACGTAGTGTGCTGGAAATTTGTCTCAAAATCTCAAAGTCTCCGACTTAGTTTGGTAAAATTCCATCATAAAAATGGTGAAGTAAATACTGCGATTCCCAGTACAGCATGCATATAAGTAGTATGCATGATAAACGTGATTGAAGTACCCTTTATTATCAATTTATATGTATTTTTATACCGCTCCTCGTTTAGATCACAATGATTTGTTGCATGATTAGTTATACGGTGATGGAACTGAGGATATTGTTTTTCTTTCCTGCTATATGGGGTCATCGCTCGCCGCGAATAAGTTTTACTATTATCCTGTGATATATTTGTTTCTAATACATCTATGTCCTACGTAATACCCTGCGAGCCACCACGAGGGTGTGTGGCAGGGGGTGAAGATCACCAAACATGCACTATTGCCATGCAAGTAGGATATTTAAGGGAGATATGCTAGATAATAGGGTCACATGGAGCTAGATGGTTAGTATCTACATAATAATGAAGGGATAATTGGTTGTTATTACATGCATCATGCACTACAGACTACTCTAACTATATTTCATCTACCTATCCCTTTGCTACGCTGCCTATTGTTCTCTCTTATAGTACGAGGGAAAAATGACATTTTAAATCTATCGGTACGACAATCTATCTCTTTAATCTTGTTAAATTATTTTGATTTGGTCTAACTTTGAAAATCTT
Source organism: Ceriagrion tenellum (assembly GCA_963169105.1). Classification (NCBI taxonomy): domain Eukaryota; kingdom Metazoa; phylum Arthropoda; class Insecta; order Odonata; family Coenagrionidae; genus Ceriagrion; species Ceriagrion tenellum. The sequence continues at coordinate 71,121,872 of OY720642.1, read as the reverse complement.
TCCATTTTGGTATCATTTAACATTCCATTGCTCGGCGACTTATTATGTGTCACATAATGTGTTCACCAATGTATTTTTCTTATATTTCCTCGATAGTTTATTATTATTACGTTATAGCTTCGAACTTTTAATAACGATATCTGATAATTCAAATTTATTTTTACTTTCATGCACTTCATCGTTATGTCGTTTTAGACGCACGATATTTGTCGCACGATGGTGGAACCTACGATAATGTTTTTCTTACCTGCTGTATTGGGCCATCGCTCACCGCGAATTAGTTTTGTCATATGGCGTGATTTTATTTGTTGGTATTAACTGCTATTGGTTGGATTGGATTGGATACTAGGGGAGGCGACCAACAGCTAGGGTCATTTGCGCCATAGGGGACAGGTAAGGGAGGAAGGAAAGAAACCCGGCGTCGGCGTTAGCCTGCTCTTAACGAAAGGCGCCAAGGGGTCACGGTTTAACGTCTCATCCAACCGACGGAGTACTCTACTTGAAGTGCCCTCCACAAGACACTAAAGTAGGGATCGAGTTTTCTCTGAAAAATATCTTCCTCTGCAGGGATTTGAACCCCAACAGTACGTATGTTTAGCCTGTACTCTAGCCTCCTCATCAACCCGATCCTCCTGCTTTTGGTCCTTTAGAACGTACGTATAAGAGCAATGACTTCATTTTCTGCTTCTACATATCATGCTTTGTTCCTTTCTCACGTGCCATTTCTCCTTTCCCCCTCTCTGTTATCCTTCTTTCTCCCTCTTCATCTCCAAACCTCCCCTATCCCTACCGAGCTCTCCTCTTTGCCATCCTCTCTTCCCCATCCTCTCCTCCCCCTCTTCTGCTCCCATCCTACCTCCCTCCCTTCCTCTGTACCGTGCCCCGCCCCCCCCCGCCAGCCGCCGCTCAACCTCCCCCGCCTCCCCCTCACCTCCCCCGAGCACCCGAGCGACACCCCCTCCGGTGCGGGATTCCCACCCCTTCATTTAGCGGTAATTCTTCCTTCACCTCCGCCATTATTCACCCTCGCCTCCGACCGGCCACCCCCACCCATCCTCTTCCCCTCCCGACTCAACCCCCGCTCCTCCCCCTTTCCTCGTTCCTACCTCCTCCCTCGCTTCTTCTAACCTCCCTTGCTCTTCCTCTCTGGCCGGCTTCATAGATCGGCGGCAGCGGGGATCACGATGGATTCCGCCGCGGACGGTAGCGGTGGACCCTTCATAGGTCGGCGGCGAGAAAACAAATGAAAGGTGGTAGGCGTACAACATTGACACTGCAGTATTTGCATGTCAATGTTGTACGTCAATGGATAACTAATATTTTGCATTAATATATGCCAATTGGCGGATTAAAGCCACACTCTGGTTAACGCTAGTAGATTAATGATGCTATATAACCTTAAGGAAGGCTATTTCCGTTGGATACCAGATCATATTTTCGCTAGCCATTATAAATTATACTCTTACCATCTTAAATATATCGTAAACATTATGCGCATTGCTTATAGAATCTTTTACTGAAACTGAAGGGCTCTCTAACCATCCAAAGAGGATTCATTTTTGAAAGGCAGTGGGTTTTCCCGCTTCTCGACCAGCTTCCGCCGCCACAGAATGCAGTCCAGATTCAGCCGAGAAAAGAGTCCAGATTCGGCGGCGAGAAAACAAATGAAAGGCGGTAGGCGTACAATAACATTGTCACTGCAGTATTTGCATGTCATCGGAAAAACCAACATTTTTTGACTCATGAAAATGATTCGTGCAATTTAATGAGTGAATTGGTTAAAGATAAGTAAGTAATTATTTATTAATGCTTATTTGATGACAGTAGTTTCACTATGACCATATTCGTCAAGCCAACGTGTAACGCCTCAATCTGAAATACATGTTTATTGAAATGAGTGGAGAAAAAGCCTCGCCACTCAGTTCAAGAATTATATTGTGCTTGGTCCTTACATTGGAGCGAGTGACATATGTAATTTGGTTGTTGTTTAACTCATTAGGCAATGCCGTATCAGCATTTATGCGTGATCATCTCCACTGTCCGAACATGCAATAAACAATAGCCACAACCTGAACATTTTCTCCCCGTGGTTGCAGCATCAAGAATGGATAACTAATATTTTGCCTTAATATTTGCCAATTGGCTGATTTAAGCCACTCTCTGGTTAACGCTAGGAGATTAATGAGGCTATATAACCTTAAGGAAGGCTATTTTCGTTGGATATCACACCATATTTTCTAAAGCCATTATTAATTAAAAGTCTAAACATCTTAAATATATCGTAAACATTATGCACATCGCTTATAGAATCTTTTACTGAAACAGAAGGACTCGCTAATCATCCAAAGAGGATTCATTTTTGAAAGGCAGTGGGTCTTCCCGCGTCTCGGCCAGCTTCCGCCGCCACATAATTCAGTCCAGATTCAGCCAGGCTGAATATTTGCGGCTCCCGCTAGCCATCATAGCACAGCTCATCGGTCTGACGTCATGATTTCTTAAGAAGTGTCCTCATTGGCTGAGTACCACCACTTCCGCCGCCGACCTATGAAGCCTCTCTCTCCTTCTCCACATCTCCAAACGCCCCGCTTCCTCCGCTGACGTAGCGAAACTTGATGGCACTCGCTGGCGAATAGAATGACGGATGGATGGATATTTTGGGCGGCGACCGACGGCTAAGGTTACTGCACTTACGCCATAGGGTATAGGTAAGGGAGGAAGGGTGCATAGACACCCGGCGTCGGCATTAGCCTACTCTTAACGAAAGGCGCCAAAGGGACCACGGCTTAACGTCTCATCCGACAGACGGAAGCCCCGTTCACAACAACTTAACTTGATTTAACTTGGCTTAACACACAAAATGCGAGTATTTGGATATTTCTTCCTTCCACAAAGCCTCCTCATACAACACAAACAGCGTAACCAAGGTATCCTATATCGATAGTAGCAATCGATTACTTCCGCACTATCCATAGAAAACCAGGCCTTGCTATTGGCTAGAATTAAGAGAAAGTTGAGAAATACTCAACTCCAAAAGTACGCCAAGTCGAGTTAAGCCACTTTAAGTTGTTGTGAACCAGTGTTTTGCTTTCTCACGGACTCAACTCCTAAGTCGCGCCAAGTTAGCCAAGTTAAGTCAGGTTGTTGTGAACGGGGCTGGAGTACTGTACTTGAAGTGCCCTCCACAAGACACTCAAGTAGGGATCGGGTTCCTCTAAAAAACATCCGCCACTGGAGGGATTTTAACCCTGGCCGCCCGTGTGGTAGGCAAGTACTCTAACCACCACACCAACCCGATCCCCGAATAGTATGATGCGGGAGAGAGGATGGCATGAAAGATGTGATAGACTAAGTGCCCGAGTCTTTTTCCAGAGGTTCCTCCGGGTGCACGATAATACTTTCGGTGTGTTTGGCCTCGTTATAACGAAAGATATGTCATATCTCCAATGAAAAGACATCAGCCGCCTAACATTGTACTTTAGGAGGTATTTAAAAACGAGATTCTAGCAGTTTTCAATGGGAAATGGGAGGGAAACGCATAGATCTTGGCAGATATATCACAGGCAGCAGTTTCAATGGTTTCTTAACATTTTTTTAAGTAAATAAAACTCTCACCCGTCTAATTTTGATAGAATCGATCAAAAACATCTTCGTTTGTGAAGGCGTTTTCGGCTTAAAGCGTGTAGAAAATGAACAGAAATAAAATTTTATACGTAATTTACACTTCCTAGTATATACTTAGTACCTCTTAGTACATCCTTAGTACTTCTCAGGGTATACTTGAGACTTCTAAGTATCTACTTAGTACTTCTTAGTATATACTTAGAATTTCTTAGTATGTACTTAATACTTCCTTGTATGTACGTAGTACTTCTTAGTATATACGTTGTGCATCATATCGCATACTTAGTACTTCTTTCTGTTGCTTAAATTTAAAAAATAAGGCTTGAATGTGGTATCTATTTAGTATGGCTCGGACGAAATCTCGCTCAGGCCTTCTTAATCTGTGGTTATCCCAGTAATGCCGGTTGTGGGAACGGGACTTGACTACGCCTTTGTTCGTCGGACTCTGGCTCCCTCTTCTTCCACCGTGCCTTCCCCCCCCTGTCCTGAAACGCTCCCTCCTTTCGATCCTCCCCGAGGGCAATGCTGCCCTCACCCAGCCACCCCTTCCATATTCATCGGAGCATTCCGATGCTTCCTCGCATCGATTACGAGGGGAAGGATCGAGGCGCAATGCTTGAGACTGGTGTGTCTGCGTCATATTGTTGACCGAAACGAGTGCTTTTCTGGGTGTGTACTGGCCTCCGTTCACGAGAAACGAGAACTCATCCTGCTTGTGTGATGTACTTTGTGATTTTAGCGGTTACTTTACGTTACGATCATTTGGTTGCAAAATTAAAATTTTATAGCACAGTTCTGAAGTATGTTTTGATCGACACCCTCCGTCTTCCTTCAATGTAAAATTCACTGTAATTTTTTTATTTTATTGCGGCTTAACCGCCTTATTCGAAATAAGAGTGATTCATAATAATCGCTATATCGTATTCTGAAGATGTCAGTTTTCCTGCCAATATTCTTGATTTTTTATCCATTCTTAAAGTATACAATTTTGAACTTTTTCACAGAATTTAATTCTTGTAAAAAGTATGGATACTATAAACTTCCGTGATGAAGCCTGAATCTGTAGGGTGTATTTTGTTTGTTTGTTGAATTTTTTTCTATTTTTCTAGTGAAATTTAATTTTTTTTAATGTTGAATTTATCGTAAGTTTCTACATTTTTATTTAGTTAAAATTTGAATACAGTAAATATAACACGTTTCATTGGTAACTTTTGTGTTGTAGTATGTTTTTCTCAACAAATTTAATGATGTATCAACTTGCCCCAGGCGGGGGTAGGCTGAGACACTGTGCACATCATTGAAAAAATACGAATGTTTAGTCAGTGGTTAAATTATAGCCCAGAAAATAATAATCTATGCATTAAAAATGCTTCAAGCTCACATTCAGTCGTGAGTATGATCAAGTAGATATATTCTAAAAAATATTTAAAAATTATAAACCTAAAACAGTATCAACTAGTCCCGCTCTCCCCTATTACTTTTTTGTATACTTGTGTTTGCCACGCTTGTGACGTATTTTTACATCTTTATAAATCTACATCCACGGAATACCGTGCAAGCCACCACTAGGATGTGTGGCACGGGTTGATTCCACACCAGACATGCAGCACTCATCTCAGTTTAAATCAGAACCGCGCACGTTTCCCCGGAAGTCAGGCGCAGGCCAAAAGCAGCCAGGACAACGGTACGCAGTCAGGCTAGAAACTAGGAGAGTGATACGTAGAAGAACGTGCTACCATGCAGTACACTACTCAAGATACAACTACTGGTTAGTATTATTAATGTGACAAATGAATAGCACCACAAGTTACTAAAACATGCAAGGGTATATTATGCCGGAGATTCCATGCGAGGTTAGTGGCTAATAATCATGTTAAGATATTTAGCACTACTGAAAAAAGCTATTTAACCTAGTGAGTATCCTAGATCTGTTCTATTGCAACTATTATATTTAATATATATGTGATATAAGTAAAATGCATGGATATACTGGTTATATAATGATACACAAAGGTTTTTTTTAAGTAAAATAACTACTCCTAAAATGCAAAAATGAGTGAAATGGCAAACGTTTTCATTTTACCCCCAAACCCCCCCCACTGCAGGCCATTTCATCGAATCGTAGATGTAGATGTAAATGCAGGATGTCGTCATATTTTCCTCCCTCCTCCTCTCGTTCCCTCTTTCTCTCGTTCCTTCTTCCTCTCTCTGCTTTCCCCTCTTTCCTTCCCCTATCCCATCCTTCGCTCTCACGCCTTATGCCTCAGGGGTCTTGGCCATTAGCTTTATTAACGTTCCACCCTCTGCCATTCCGTTCTCCTCCTTCGCCCGCCCCTTTCTCGCCCCTCGCATCCCTTATTTTTTTTGCTTTCTTCAATTTTCCCTTCGTCCCTCTCTCTCTTCTCGCTGTGTCTTCCCCTCGCTTTTATCCTTCAATTTTTTTATTCGCCTCCAGCTCATCCCTTTTCGCCGACTTTCGTCATTTTTATTACGCAGACGTTATTATCGCCATCTCTTTCACTTCGTCTCCCTCTTGTATCTTTCTCCTCTTCCTCCCCCTCCCGTATATAACCCTCTCTTGTTCTCCCTCTCTTGTTCACCCGAGCCTGTGTGAAACCTGCCTTTATTTAAACCACTTTACGGGAAGCGTATTTTTTTTCAACTCTCTCTATAAACTTTTATTTCGCAAGCTTCAGCCCATCATTCAAGTCCCCCCTTTTTTTAAATACTCTTTAAAAAGCTCGAGATAATTCTATTCTGTCATTTCTTCTGGTTGAAATCTCATGATTCCCGCGGTTGTTGCTGAAGTTTAAATTAATTATTTAAAAATAAAAATGGAGTTATCAAATCAAAAGAGTCCTCTGCCGTTTCTGTGTATTGTACTCCTTCTACCGATGTTCTGGCTTAATTATGTTTTGGAAAAATCATTATCGCGAAGTTAATGTGAAATTTGGCTTTTCGTTGGTGGACGTGTCTTGGTCCAAATGTGAGATGCGTCGTGTATGTGTCCCCATTTTTCCGAAACAATACCTCTTAACTATTGCTCTACTTGGCTCTAATGATCATCATTTGTCTTCTTTATATTCAACAGTCCGATTAGCCGGGTAGTAATGTTTGCTTTTTCAAAGCATGCCTCTTTGTTTCTTGTATAACAATTGTGGTGACGGTTTCTAATGAAATTGCCTGCTTGTAAAAATTATCCACAGTGTTATTAATTAGACGGAGACGAACAGTCTTATCATCTTGGTTTCTCAGTACATATTGTTTTTCGAGATTTTATTATTGTGGCTGGCCCCACTTCAAGGTATTCCGTCTGCATAACTCGTCGTTGCGTCATTTTTCGTGCCTTATCAGTTATTTGTTTGGGTGAGGGTTTAAATGCGTATAATATTTTGACATAGATATATACAAGAGGAAATATGGCCAATTTTTATTGCTATCGCTCTTCGGAGTGTCGTTTATAATTGTGTCTATCATTTGGCAGAACTTTTGCTGGAAAAAGTGGTGAACGTTAAGCACTAGCGTATTAATCGTGGAATGACCGTGACTCATCCACTCAAGGAATCGTACGGTGATGTACGAATGTATTGTTACCGGACTCGTTTTTCTTTAGGATCACAAAAAACCTTCCGTTGTGAAGTAGTTTTAAACGTACCGCGTAAAAAAATGAGTAAAGTTAAATATATGTGGGTATTTTTATAAAATTACTTAGAATTCCACCTATGTAAAAGTTATTTTTGCAACATTAGTAATGGAATATTTAATTCATGCTCCCTGTACTTGCTGAAATTAAAAAGTACCACTCGAATATGGTCTCCATTGTGACTAGAGAACTATTTCGCTCAAACTACCTTAAACCAGTGCGGTCTTCAAGTTTTTTCTCTAATTTTATGCCCACGGTTCAATCTACCGTAATATTTAGATGGAACCCTGCCCTTTTTGAGGCCCAACTTTTTTACACATGTTATGCATCGGATTGTAATTGAGAACTGTCCACTAGTTCCAGAATTCAAATCCATAATTTCCATTAGAAATGTGAGCATCACGGAGTAGAAATGTAGATTGTAATGTATTCCTGTGTTAACTGCCTTTTCCGGCATTTATAATTGTGGTAATCTTCGTAGTTTATCTTTAAAAAAGTTTCTGGTGATTTTTCTATGCAAAAATTTCGTTTCCGCAGGTCTAGTGCTTCGCAATCGGTGTAATAATTGCATTGGGAACAGTACGGCCAGAGGCTTTTCTGGAAGCATCCAGGTCTTTATACCCTTATATGTCCTTATATGGAGTCACAAGTAATGTTTACAACTTTTCTGGAGTCGAAAAGTCTAAACGAATCGTAAAGCCGCTTAGTAATGTCTGTCAGCTCAAAAAATTCACAGCATGACCTCTATTATATAGGGAAATATATGCGGATCTTGGTGCCCATGTCACCCATTCATTTGCATTCAGGATTTGAACTCCGCCAAAAATTAGACCCACTATGGCGGATTACATTGGACGAGTGCGTGTCAAGTCAAAGTAAAAAATACGTTTATTCCACACCAAACAAATACAAATATAACAAAAACAAAAACTCTCGACCTGGGTATAAGGACCTTGGGAAGCACCAGCTCATGGTGGCGCCGCGTTGCGGATTTTCTGGTCGTCTGTTCCTTGCTGCTCTCCCCGTCCCAAACATTCACTATTCCGATCGCCTTCCTATATCCTACTCCATAGCCGGAACTATAGCTACCTGGCTAAAATGACCCCATCCGTGAGAATTCTTGCCCAGGTACTGTCGGATGGAGCCTACCATGCCTCCCCTAGGCTGTGGACAGACCTGTCGGCTCCCCCCCCCCCTCCTCCCCCCAGAAGTTCCCTATCCGCGCGTCCCACCGTTGCTCCCGGGTATGAACCGTTCGCTTCCCATCCAGATCTCTTTCGTCCGGGCGTTCTCTCTCACCTCGCCTCATTCCTTCCCCTTTGACCGGAACGGGGCGGGAGAGGGTTCAGGGCGAAGGATGGAGGGAGATGTTTTTTTTAGTTCCTCTTGCGCGCATTCCACGAGCGGGCCTTCTTCTCCTCCGCCATTGGCTCCAGTTGAGGGAAGGAATGTCGAGGAGGTGGTGGGGATTCTGTTTCAGCAGGGAGAGACGGGGCGGGGTCCAGGAATTATTTGTGTGACAGCGTTTACCTCGCAATCTATTTAACATGTATTTGTCATTTTGAGAAGGTGAAGTACCGTTGCTGGTAAAGAACTCATTCATTGGTCGTTCAATTACAAGAATGGTTGACTGCAGCTGTCTATGCTAGTTTTCTTTCCTCCTAGTGTGTCATCTTATATACTATCCTATATATTCGCCATTTGTAATAATGATCCCTTCGCCTACCTCTTGGGACTTTTGAATTGGATTTTGGGGAGGCGACCGACAGCTAAGGTCATTTGCGCCACAGGGGGCTGGTAAGGGAGGAAGGGTGGATAGAAACCCGGCGCCGGCATTACCCTGCTCTTAACGAAAGGCGCCAGGTAAATCACGGTTTAACGTCACATTCGACAGGTGGAGTACTGTACTTAAAGTGCCCTCCACAAGACACTCAAGCAGGGTTCGGATTTCCTCTGAAAAACATATTCTTCTGCAGGGATTTGAACCCTGGCCTCATGTATGGTTAGCCAGTACTTTGGCTAACACACCAACCCGATCCCCCTCCTGGGAATTTTCCCTGTATTTTTGAATACTGGGCTATATTTTCTTGGGGGGGGGGGGTAATGTGGTGGTTTCCCGTTGCCTTCCTCGGTCTATTCCTTGAAATTCACTCTCGCCCTAATTCGTGGCTTTTGATACCGGAACGATATTCTGGATCTGCGCTATCAGTGCCTTCTGCTGCGACTGCTTCCTCTCAGCAGTAGGGTTAGTTCGCTTAGCTTGTAGAAGTTGATTTCCGCTGTCGGGAAAATGTTGCCCGTCGCTTAGTATCGTCACACCAATGCCACATGCCTCTGGGACCTCCTACTTTTCCTTCTCCGGCGTCTTTGGCTGAGTAGGCGGGTCGGTTGAGGGTGGAGGAAGGAATGTCAAGAAGGCGGTCAAAAAGGCGGTGGGGTGGGATTCAGTTTTAGTGGTGAGCCGTGAGGAGGCGACGGGTGTCTAGTAGGTCTGGCTGGGGTCGACTTCTTCTTAAAACCGAACCAATTTGTTCCCCTCCAACTCATTCATCATTGGTCGTTCAATCCTAAGATTGGTTGACTGCAGCCCTCCAATCTTCCATAGCTAATGCTATAGTTTCCTTACCTCATTCCTATGTACTTTTCTCTTTATTTGGGGCCCATGAACCTATTCCTGGGCCTTCCTCTGGGGACTCTGCCCCCAGTTTTACCTTCAATGGTGTTCTTCACAAATCCATTGTGTCTCAGGGTGTATCCAATCCATCTGGTTCTTCTTATCTCTATGGTGTTTCTCGTGGTCCTTTCCTCTTCTACTATTTGGTACACCTCATCATTTCTTTTTTTTCAGTCCATTTTTATCTTCAGCATCCTCCTACAGCACCAGGTTTCGAAGGCTTCTATTCTTTTCTGTTCAGCTTTTCCAATGGTCCATGCTTCCGATCCATAGAGTGCTACGCTATACACGAATGTTTTCTCATACTGTTTCCTGGTTTGTAGTCTTATCTTCTTTCAGCACAGCAGTCGTCCTTTTCCCATGAACGCCTTCTTAGATTGGGCTGTTCTCCGCTTGATGTCCGTTGCACTTCTTCCGTCCCACGTGATGGTGCTTCCGAGATAGGTGAAGGAATCCACTTGCTCCATAATTTCTTTCCTCTGAGGTTGACTTCCAAATTCAGATTCTCTCTTCCGCATTCTAGGATTGTCGTCTCGTCTTACTTATTTCAATGTTGTATTCTTGGAGAAATTGGTGCATTACGTTTAGCGGTCGCATTACTGATGCAGATCCATCTGCTCCCGTGTTGTGTTCGACTATGTTTTTTCCTTGCGGTCGACTTTATTCTTGCGAAGCACGCTCACGGGGCTCTTCGTTATAATTGCACTGAAACATAGAATCTTCTAATACCAAATTTTTTAAATTCCATCGAAACCTATCTACATCTACTCGATGCCCTGCAAGTCACCACAAGGATGTTTGGCAGGGGGTTACTTATCACCTACATGGACTCGAGTGAAGAAATTTACTTTTACCATCAAGCACCACACTATCGGTTTGATATAAATGCTAAAGAAACTACTAAGATAATCAATAATGAAATTGTTAACGTGACACTAGGGTTATGCAGGGAACATGCTGATCATGGTGTTAGCCCTACTTGGAAGATTCAGAAATATGCATTAGGGGACATATGAATTAATCATCTACACTACTTGTCAGCTAACATACTTCTAAGTCTTAACGCAGCCATTATGATCGATCGCGGGAAAACATCTCTGGTTATCTACCGAATTCGTTTCGTCTAACGATGCTCAAATTTTTGTGTATGTTTAGTTTTCATGAGACTCCGACTAAATTATTTACTGACAACGGAGTAAGCTATCTCACACGTGTATATTAATCTTCCATTGAAGTGTTTTAGTTTTGAATGCCGTCGAACACGCTATTGATTTTAATTTTTCTACCAATATTAGACCAAGATATATATTTTTCAGTAGTTTTATATTTGGCCAGTCTGATGATGCATCAAGCTATGCAGCTCATGTCGTTTAGGGTGTGTTTAAAGTGCGATTTAATTGACATTGCTTACTGTTTATTCATTTCCCGTGTTTTCTGTTCTGTAATTAATACGTGTCTTGAGTTAAATCACTTTCATCTCACTCCATACTATAAACAGTTGTCTGTGTAGGAAAACTTATCACACAGTATTCAAAAGTCTGTAGAAAATGCTAGAATTTCGTTTTTTTGCCTCGATTAAATAGTTTTCGTTAAAGGTACTTCATGATTCTTGACATTAATGAAACTTCTTGGGATATCTGTTCAGTTACGTCACAAATTAAATCAATGTACTTTGGTTCACTGTTCGCCTGCCGGCGTTGGAAATTCTTCCTCCTTTAGTCTTCAGCGTAGTGTACAAGTATTTTTGCATCTTTTTGTTCTCTCCGAGTAAAAGTATAACAGAGAGAAGATATATCTTGGTCCCGCTTTGATGGAACTTATTGGCATTCCTCGTGTACTGCGGCCCGTGGATGCTTCCCGGATATTCGATGGTCTCTTTATTTTTGCCTTGTAAAAGATCCTGATCCGCCCTTGAATCTCAAAACAGGGGAGGGCAGATTGGCATTAGCGCTAGCCTTTGGGAGAGAGGATTTGCTCCCGGTAAACGGTTATTGCTGTTAGAATTCCCCTTGGATGGGGCGGGGTGGTGTATCTCACCTAAACCGGAATGTTCCCTTCATTACATACGAGCCGGAAATGGGACATTCTCGTATTGGAAAACCTACCTCCGCCGGAAATTGAACTCGCACTCAGTGAGGATAGCCCGTCAAGCTAACCGCTCCATCGTGCCTATTGGCGTGGGGCCGTGTTCAACGTAAGGGTAATGATTTCGGAAGAATCCCTTTTCCCTCCCGGAAGGGCTCGAAGCAAGGAAAGGTTCCGAATTACGGAGTCCGTATATCCGAATTTTTGTCATGTCACTCTGCTGAGAGTCAAGTTTGATCTCGCCGGCCGATATTTATAACCTGAACGTATGTTTCAATGGTTTTTTTTGCCATGAAGTATTACCCTCGAACACTTAATGGTAATTGTTTGAGGATTTAGTTTGCTACATCTATTCAACTATGAAAGAATTTCCTTGAAAAAAATTAACAAAACAGTCACAAGGCATATCCATGGTAATTTTCGCTACACATTGATGATGATGGTAATGTAGATGACACATTGTTTTATATAATCCGTTTGTTTAATAAGCAATTTAAATCTACCACCGCGGCTTAAACAGTTGGTTAAAAAATCATAACTCAAGATACAGGATTAACAATGAATTAGTTGATCAAAAAACTAGTCTCATCTCAGTTTTTTCTTAGATGCTACCTAAAGCTTTCCCACTTTATGTATACCAAGAAACGGTTATTAGAGAATTGTATTCTGGAAAGTAAATAATAAATAGCTATCGTTATTAAAAAAATATAAAAAAAATTTGTTTCAAAAAGCTGCATAATCAAGTAGGAGCATAAATTACATTGATTGTATTGTAGGTGATTATGTTTTTATCCGTTAATTAATTAAACACCTCCAAAGATTACCATTCGACTCAAACAGTAGGTTTAACAAATCATTCCCCAAGATACAGAATTAACAGCGAACTAGTTGATCAAAAAACTAGTCGGAACTCATTTTTTTCGTAGAGGCAACCGAAAGCTTTTCTATTTTATGTATACTAAGAAACGGTCATTTGAAAATTGTATTCTGGAAACTAAATAAATTATTTTAATCATTATTTACAAAAATGAAAACTCAAGTTTCGAAAAGTTGCGTAATCAAGTAGGAGAATCAATTTCATTGATTTTAATGTAGATTATTTATTATTTCATATTATCTGTTTATTAATTATACACTTCAAAAATGCGAATTCGGCTTAAGCAGTAGGTTTAACAAATAATACCCCAAGATACATAGTAAACGACGAACTAGTCGTTTAAAAAACAAGTTTCAGATCATCGAGCACGTTGATGCTTCGTGTGCCATTTAGAGGGCACTCAGTTGATCAGTGTTTTATATGCTAATGTAAGAGACAGGAAATATCTGTTTCAGAGGTAAAAGAAGTAGGACATAGGGAATTTAAGATGAGAGACCGGCGGTAGGTATGTTATCTCTTGGTCACAGATAGGCATTCACGTTTCCCATTGACTTAATCATCATATTGCAACCAATTCAAAAACAGAATACCAACTTTTATCTCGCTTGAGTATGTAAATGTAACATGCGTATTGCATTGTGTCCCTTAATTTTTGTTTTTTGAAATTCTCGTTGGATTGACGTGTAATGTGAGATAACTTACGCCTCAAATAAAGGACGTGACACTTCATCTCATACTGCACCTTTTTGATTTTCTAGTCTCGTTATTGCGGAATGAATTCCAATGCTCCTCTGGCCACGTACTCATGTATCATTGATGATAACATAGTGTATTAATCCAGATAATTTTTTTCCAAAATATAAAAACTATTTTTGGATACTGTGAGCCGGTGGGAAACTCAGGTTATAGTATTCCTTGTGAAATTTCATCCTTCTGATGTATGTGTATCAATTCCTATATTCATTTGGAAAGAGATTAGACTATATGTTACCATTAATGTTCAGTTTTTGCCCTCGTGTCTTAAACGAGGTAATTGTTGCATCGTAAACGGTTTATGTGCAGTTCATTCATGTTATTTTTAATATTGTAGCAGGAGGAACCGGCGCACTATATGACAGGTGTCCAAGATGACTAATTTCTGTATTATAGGTAAACCTTGCTCTATATTAGAGTATGTCTTAGAGTATTTTTAGAGTTATATATAAACTATATTAGAGTATTATATATGTATATTAGAGTATGTTAGTATATAGTCCATGTGGTTGCTTTTTATATTTGTGCATGATTGAACTTTTTTAGTTGAGTTATGATTATAATTCTGGAATTGGGATAGGTTTTCTGCATTTGATACTAGAGCATCCAAAATCAGAAACTTTGATATTTGTCGGCCCCGGTGTCGGTGGGGTAAAGTCCTCGCCTGCTAACCCGAGGGTCGCGGGTTCGAGTCCCGCCTGGGTAGAATATTATCTGCCCAGGACATGGATGTCTGTGTCTCGTCCGTTGTTGCTGTTGTTCACCCGACGTAAAATGGCCAAATGTGCTGTATTCGGGGCAGTGAAAATAAATAAATAAATAGATAAATAAATAAATAAGCAACACTTGCACTTATACACTGGATATTTTAATGAGTACGACGCGTTTCAGTTAGCCACCATCAGGTACAAGACCTTTTATATCAGACATCAGGCGAAGAGCCATGAACAGGTATCCAGCCATTGTACCCCTGATAATGGCTCTGTGAGCTGAAACGCGTCTTACTCATTAAAATATCCTGTGGAAAATTGTAATTGTTGTTCCTGTTGTAATATGACGAACTTCCACGACATCTCGCCTGATTCTGATGAAATCACTTGAGCATCTAATTAGTCAGTTGAACTTAAAAGCTTTACTTAATGCCCCTTTTGTTTCTTTTACCCTGCACCGTTTGTTGCGCGACTGTCATACTTTTCTCTACTGTCTTTGCAACTCTCCCGTTGTCGCCCTTGTTCGACTCATCAGACGTAACAATGGGCACAGAGACCGTGCGTCTTTATATCCACGCGGAATGCGTATTCTATTCAGACTCTTAGGGGTCAAATGAAATCACGGATATTTCGCGGCAAGTGTAACTCGCTTTTGAGCATTCATCCCCTCGTTTGATTGCTTTTGATAGATGGCTAATTTGATGGACGGCCGCGTTGATTCGTACCTTTGTCGCTCGCACATAATGATTGTGGTGTGCAATCTGGATGGGCTTAATTTATTACCGTCCATTGTTACTCTATGGCGTGGGTGACAGCGAGCAGTATGGCGAAGGGAATGACATGCCAGAGAAAAATTCTTTCGTTTCTCCTTTATGAATAAGGTCTTGATGCCATTTATATCCTCGGGTGAATATCTGAAGTCAGTGTGTTTCACAAGCTCTTGGTTAAGTGACTCTTTTACGAATTTTTGTCTGTATTCCTTTCCACCCCGAGGCATTTTTTGTGAATTTCATAATTTTACTATAGTATCGCAGGATGTTTTGGGCTATATTTTTAAGGAAAAATAACAAAAAAAAACATTTTAATCTCAGATTTCTCAAAAAAGGAACTAGCACCGTAAGCTAGCATCACTAGCGCTATAGAGCTCGCTTGTACTGGAAAATATTTAATACCGAACCCGCACGATAGTGTGAGCTTCGCTGGAAAGGGTTGCCAGAGGTGTAGAGCATGTTGTAGTGAAGGAATACATTTATTCATTCTCCAGTTCATTCGGCGGCAGTTAGTCCATTCTTGGCTCGCGCGACTGCCTGTCGTGAATTACGAGCATTCATCATTTATTGTCAGGAGTATGAAATGTTCTTTGTATCATCGTTTTATGGTCGAATCGCATCGGTCTCTTTCACTCTCTCGTTCCGTAGATCCAATTGCTTCGTATCATTCGTATGCGCCGGAAAAGCAAACATGCAATGCTCGGAGGCTTTCTTGCATTTTTTTTCTCATTGCGGGCAGTGAACGTAACCATGGCGACGACGTCGTGGGCCCGAAGGAACAATTTCTCACCGTTAAGAAGAGTGCTCAGAAATTTATGAATTTTTGACGCTCACCTGCTGACAATCTCACATAGTGTTAGAGCGAATGCAGCTCTTTCTCTTGTGCAAATGCGCGAATCAATATTAATGCTTATTTCTGAGAAAGAAGTAGTTCCGGATGCCAGTTTTACGAGTCCTCCCAGTATACCACCTTGCAATGTTTGCCTTACATATGTGAGAAATGCGTTGCTCTGAAATGTTTCCAACATGCGTTCATATTGCATTGCGACTGCCCCTTTTCGACTTGAACTTCATCCCAGCCGCACCGCTGGCGCGGAATGTTTTATGATGTCGTTCATCGAAGAGTTTGAATGATTTATCTTATCTAAGTAAAGTCTGACTGAGACCCAATCCACATTGTCATTTTGTTACGCTTGTACACCAGTTCAAACTTTACGTTTATAATCAATTATAACGTTATCGACCAATATAATATGATATTTAGATTCTTGAATACTTGGTCATTAATATACTTAACTCACAGCTAACGTTTCGCCAAATATCTTGGCATCCTCAGCGCTTTGCAGCTCGAAACAAAGTGACTACAGCCTGATATTCATATAAATATTAGCCTAAAAGTTTAGGAATCGAAAATTTACCTGCCATTGAGCTTAATGTTGAACAATAACAAAGTATAAGTAATGGTAGTGGGCGTGACTTCGTGGAAATCCTTCATAGTAGGAGCGTCTGAAGAAATTACAACTTGGCTGTTTCCACATGAGGTTTTATTTTTACCGACCATAGTTTCGTTACAAAGTAACATTATCAAGGTAAAAAATGTTTTTTTTTAATTTGAAATTTTTTTACCTATATAATGTTACTCTGTAACGAAACCATAGTCGGTAAAAATAAAACCTCATGTGGAAACAGCCAAGTTGTAATTTCTTCAGACGCTCCTACAATGACAAAGTAAATAACAACTACAAACAGTAAATAAATGTGTAAACAACCATGTAGAATGCGTGATAAGTTTGGTACTTTTTTTAAAGACTTACAAAAATCGCATTATTTGCGATTTGCGAATGGAATAGACGTTATAATGGGAAAGAGATATCATTCTTAATCGAAATGAATTTTCTGAAATATTTGATGGGCGCTAAATAAATGTGCTGAATGGTTTATTTGCCTGACAGGATCCAATTTAATCGGAATGTGGATTTTTCTCCATCTGGGTCTTTGGAACGCATGGTGAGTTTCTACTTTTTAAAGAGTTCCAAAAGTCGTATTAGTTGCGCATTGCATTGTTATAAATGGAGTTTCCACTAATGAGGCTGTGAACACCAAGATGAACAAACGCGGCAAGAGCCCGAAAATGATCGAGTCAATGAGACTGTGTTTTTCGAAGGCGCGTTACTTGACTCATTCTTCCTGAATGAACGGATGAATTATTTTTTTCTCTCTCTCTCTCTCTCTCTCTACGGCCACCAGGTTTTAATTAATGGGGATGAGAGAAGACGGAGAAAATGTGCAATCGCATCTTCCAATAGAATTCGATGCTGTCGAAAACTCATCGGTCGGAATGTGTTGGAATAATTTTGGCATTAATTACTCAGATATTTCGTCCTACTGCGCTGTGCCCTATATGCCATTCCAGCGCGTGCCCGTTCACCCTTACCAGCTTGTACAACACTTGATTTGCCAGCTCTCCTCACTATGTAAACGCTCTTTTGTTAGTTTCCTACAATTGCAGATCATTAAACGCTCCCCGGAGTCGCAAAAATAGATAAAAAGAGCTCTGGGCTTTTTGCAGACACTCGCACCTTAAGGAAGGTGCCTTTGATTTTTTCGCTGGCGTTTAGTTAAATTAATGAGTGACAAAAATGCGCGACAGAAATGTATTCCTTGGACAAACCTTTTTGCATTAATTTATATGTTGAAACACCCATACGAAAACTTAATTCCTCCTCCCCTGTGTTGTTTCTCTCGCGTTTATATAAAAATTTGTGTGTTCCTTTTTTAAAACTTTTTTTTCATCCCATTAACCGTTGAAATGAGAACTTTTAATGAACGGAAAAGTGCAAAAGCGATTTCGAACTCGATGTCGGGAGAGTTAAAAATAGGGCCGTCCCCTTTTCGTCGTATCTGTCCTGCCTACTGCTGCTCACGCCTTTAGAAGTTTTTTTGTTTTTTTTTCTATCACGCGGGGGAGTTCGTTATGCTCATCTTGTGCGAGAGACACCGTAGTTTCGCGAGTATTTATATATATCTCTCTCTCCGAAGGACGTCCCATCCCATGATGTGACACGCCCTTTTTTTTCTGTGCGCGCGATATATTTATTGAAAGTCCAGGCGTGTTTTCGGGGGCATAATAGTACGAGCATATTTTTATACCCGGCGCTACGCAGGCGGGATTGAGTGGAAAAACAACGCCTCAGCCTTTAATGATCTACTCCCTGGCGAGCCGTTGAAAAATATCGTTTCGCTAAATAAGCGACGATTTTGCGAAACGCCTTCACGGGACATCTCTCATCGGCACGACTTAATAAAAGGCCACCGGAGAATGAGAGGGAGAGCAGGTTGGACCCGGGGAAGGAGTCAGGAGGGGCGATATTTGTTGGAGTTTTCTCTCTAATGAAGGAATAATATTTTTAAAAAGTTCCACCATCAAGACAGTGGATCTTTCGCGGGAGAGGGGGTGGAAATTAAAAAGGAAGTGACGTCATTTAGAGAAATGACGCTGGTGAATAAGGTGGGTCGAGGCGAATGCGTACGGAAACAAATGAGATTGAGTGGAAAGGAAGTTTGTTATGCTAATGGAGGAGGTTATCAAGTGATGAGTTTAAAGCCAGAAGCTATTACCGCAACCTGCAACTCTCGCTGTGCCAAGGACGTACTGAGAACAGCGTGTGGCTCCTATTGGTCGATGTTACATTTTATACATTTTTAGCAATGGTATTATTGCGCTGTGGTATCAGGTTAAACCTAAGGATATTCCTGACTTAAACTCTTCCTTTATGCCACTATTCACAGGTAGATAACATCTCGAAGTTTATGAAGGAACTGAATAATTTGTGTCTTAGGCATTATTTTGAAGTATTAACGGTAAATTGACATTATCTTTCTGGTATATATTATTGTTTTTATGATGATAGTATCTCTGGAGCCGCAAAAAATTTATCTTATGCTTTGCAGGTAATACGTAGGTAGCTTTTCTTCTAGCCATGGTATTTTATTGTACTCATTGCTTTATAAATAGCTTTAGAAATAGTATTACGATGTTTTCTTTAAGCCATGGACTCTCTTCGAAAATAATTTTTTTGATTCAGGAATAATTACTGACCAGGCAGAGAAAAATCAGAGACGTAAACCACCCATAAACATACCGATTTCTCAGTTTCATAAATTGAAGTATTTGTATTTAAAGTTTTTTTAAGCACTTTGTGTTGCACCTCTGCAACGAACACCATGCAATGATGACACCCAGTGTTTTTATTTCCACTGATTTTATTATTATTTGATGATTTTGTCATCAAAGCATAAATAAATACCAGTTAAGTAAAGAGAAATAAGAGAGATACATTGCCGAACAGATAGGTGCAAAAACTCGTTCTTTCCGCGCACAATGTGCGACTACAGTAACACCTGAGCTCTACTAAATACACTCCCATGATACACGTCGTCATTTCACCTCCTAAAACCTAACATCTTTACACGGCTGGTGTCCAAACACCCCCTGCTACTCGCCCATTTGGCGGCTCGCAGGGTAGTATGTAGATGTTGCTTAGTGTGGACTCACCTCGGAGGTGGCTTGAGCAGTTATTCGTGTCTGTAGATGAAAGTGCTTCACGTCTTCTGAAGGAAAGGCAGGATCGTTGAGCGGCGGGAATTTCCTTACAACGATAGGACCCTTCATATGTAAAATCTATGGAAAATTCGCTCTTTTTCGTGAAAACTACCGTAATTGGTGTAACCATTATATTAACAGCAATAGGCTTGGCATTCTCCTACATCATTTGATTCGTGAGCACATTCTTAAGTGTACATTCCTTTAGGAGAGGTGTAAAAAATGAACGACACAGTTCTATTATATGTTGGTTATAAGGTTTTTTTTTTTGGTTTTCTATGTATATTTCTTGTCTTTTCATTGTTTTGGCGAAGATTATCCTCGCTGAAATTATTTATAGTATTATTCTTTTTGTGATTATAGTGATTTTATCGGAGGTATACTCGTTATGTAAGGTCCTTGCATGGTAACCCAGGGTCGCGGGTTCGAGTCCCGCCTGGGTGGATTTTTCTCCGTCCAGAATATTGTTGTGTGACGTAAAATGAGTTAATTGTGAGAGAGGGCTCAACAGTCTTAATATCGCTCAATTAATACGACATTATTGTTTCCCAGTTCCTTTTAAATATAGCTGATTAGTGGAAATTCAAATAATTGGATGCAGACAAACTTAAAATGGTGAGTTTAGTTTTGTTGTTGCCAATTGGCGCATACTCCTCTTGCAATGTACTCAATTTCAGTACATTCTGTTGAATTTCTGTAACATTGTGAACCTGTGTGACGGTCGGTACTTGCTTGGTGTGGAGACACTTCCTGCCACGCTTCTTCTAGGAGAGTTCCTCGTAGAGGTAGGTGACTTGCTTGTTACTTTCGTTTTTACCATCAAAAGGCGATTCTCTAAATGGTATTTCTATGTTTTCTTGGCTGGCGTCCCAACTCCCCCGCCACAGGCCCCCGCTAGTTAGTGTTAGGTGTGTAGATGTAGGGAATGGGCGTACGAATGCGAGGGAGAGGAGATAACGAGGAAGGGCGCAAAGAGGAGAGAGATAAAGAGAGTGGGAGGCGGGTGCGAATGGAGAGTTGCATGTATTGCGGATAAGAAGAGGGACGGAACGAGGGAGGGGGGCGGGGCCGGGAGAGAATTATATTCAGGGCCGCAGCCTTAATGAGTCCCTTGGCACCTCTGCCTGCTACAATAGTTTGCGCCGCTTATCCCATTGTCGAAGGTGGGTGTGTGGAGGAGGGAGAGTGTATAAAAAAATTGTAGCGCTCCAACCCCCCTCCTCCCTCGTTTCTCCCTCCCCTCCTTTCATCCCTCCGGCCACACCCCGCCCTCCTTACACCCCCCTCTCATCACCCAACTCTATCTCTTCTTCTCTTCTCCCTCGCAACGGGCTCCTCTTCCTCCCTCTCGTCGCAGAATCCATTCGGCTCCAAGCGCTCCTCCGTCTCTCGCCGTGCTGTTTGTCGGCCGAGACGATTTCGCCGTCTCTCGCTGAAGGCTCGTTCTGAAGGCCCGTTCGCGGTGAACATCGAGAACATTGCAAAACATTTCAGACGCGGGCATAGAAGTTCTGTCATCAGACCTTGACAACGTTCATTCGTGGTTTCAGGAGTGGGAGCTAGAATTTAAACTTTAGTAAATGCACCACAGTTCACATAAGTATATCACCCATTAGAGTCCTATTTCACGTCTATTATTCTTCCTATTCTCTCCCACTGTTCTCCTATATTGTCGATGTCAGCCCCAACTAATGTTTAATCCTTGCAAAATGTCACTGACTTCTTCGCACATATTGTTAACAGTAGAGTGACATATTTCCGCAACCAACACTCTGATGATGTCTTGTCCTCACTCTCCGTTAATAATATTGATAATATCTCCCTTAAAACTTATCTGAAACTTATCCGTAGCACACTGAACTCGACCATTGACTGCCCCGACCTTGTTTCCTTGATAAATTTCAGAATGCCCACCGACACACCAGGACTCACTCGTTGCTCCATATACCTAATCCCAGATTAACACTCATCAAGCGCTCCTTCGTTTTTCGCCTGTCTTCTCTTGTTTATTCCGTTCCGGAGTACATCGGCCCGTTGACCTCATCTCCCTACGTCGTCGCTAACCTAGCCGTTTGTCATTCCCAAAAAAAGTAATTTTCACTATCACCCAAGTTGGATTATTCTTTTTATCTACTTCTTGACATGTTTTTACGTTTGTCCCTTTTTGTTTGTTATACGTTCACTATAAAACGGCTTCATGCTGTACGTGATCTATTTGTCAAATAAATAAATAATTCTCTAAATGAAAGTTGTTTGTTTGTTTTCCTTTTTTGTAAGGCTTTGTATTTTGTCTTTGTATTCCACTCCTCATGAAGGCATGTAAACAAATCCAATGTCCTAAGGGACTTTGTCCCAAGACAATAAAATTGTTTTCTATTAAATGCGGTGATCGAGAAAGCATGGTAGGGCAGAATGTGCAGCACCAGAATTACCCGGTGCTTTGTTTGACAAGCCGCGCGTTCTTTGATGCGTATTTATAAAACACTCCTGTTTGGTGGCCTTGGAAAAAATTCCCTCGGGGAAATCTTCGTCGCCCGCATGTAAATATTGCATTTAGTGGCCGTAAAGTGATTTATTTCCACTCACCCTCCTTCCTTCCGTATGCTGGATATTCCTATTTAGAAAGGTTACGAATTATTATTTTGATATTTTTCTCAACTAAAATAAAAAATTACAGTATACAGCTGGTAATCGAGTTCGACTCTTTCATCGTATGCGATGACACCCTTTACACCGTACGGTTCTAAGCGTATTGGACTCGGCTCGGCTCGATATTCAGCCCTGAAGTAAGACTCGTGTAAAAGGGTCTTGGCTCCCAGCGCCTTCGTCTCCCCGTGGCAGGAAACGAGAGTGCTTGCTGTTGTCCGAGACGATTTCGCTCCCACTCTGTAACCCACTGCATTTCCGCGGCAGCTGCTCGTCTCCGCGATCGCCTTATCTCCCTCACTCTCTCTACGAACACGGAACACTTCGTTGTTCGAAATGCTCCGGTTCGGACGTTTAAATCCTTTCTCAATCCGTGGACGCTTTTATTGTCGTTTCGAATCACTTGAGCCAAGTCCCCGACGCTGGATTCTGTTCCATCGAAACTGTCGACCCTCTGTGAGGCATGCATAAAACGCCGATCAAATGAAGATGATCGCTTCGTCACCGGATTGGTTTATGGCTTCTCCCTTATTCAGCATCTTTCCGCGATTCGTTCAGGTACTGGAGACGGTTTGAGAAAATTCGTATTAAGGCGATCTTTTATCCTTACAAACTTTTTTGTTAAAAAAAACCGCTAATATTGATATGCCGTGTTCTTTGTAACCAATTACTCGCAGTGGTCTGCAGAGACGTATCAGATGTGTGATCCAACCATTAATATCCCGACATCTTAGTTTCAAAATTTGAAGTAATTATATTTGTGATTCGGAATTTTTCAAACTCTTAGTCGAGCACCTGTGCGACAAACTCTCGATTACTCAAGTAGAAATTTCTATTATCACACCCAGTGTTTAATTTCCACTAATTGGATTTATATTTGATGATTTCATCATCAAAGAAAAAGAATTTCCAATCTTAAGCGGTTTGCCCCTTGTGTTTATTGTTGTGCGATGCGTTTGAGTTATTTTATTTATATCTATTTATATTCACAACCCCGAAAACAGCACAACAAAGGCCTTTCACATCGGTTGTGTTAACAATAACAATAAACGAACACACACACCCATGTCCTGGGCAGATAATATTCTACCCAGGCGGGACTCGAACCCGGGACCCTCGGGTTAGCAGGCGAGGACTTTACCCCACCGTTGAATGTTCTTGAGAATTCTTGGCAACATTGACTCTTGTCACATTTTTTTATATTGTCTGGTAATTTGTTCCAAAAACTGCATCATTTTACCAGAAATGATCTTTCATAAGTTACCTTGTGGTGGGACGGTGTGAATAAATTTTCGGTTACACGCGTGGTTTTCTCTTTAATATCTTTGTTACGAATTATATCTTATACATAGAAAGTGAGGTTAGTACTGAACGAGCCGAGTCCCGGATCACCTACAACTCTGACCGACCTGATCAGTTAACGGAAAGCAACTACAGCGAGAAGGTGCCGAACAACGTGTGATATTGTGTGTAGATGTGAGGGAGGTAAGGCATTCCGAGGAAAAAGTCGAACCAGAACGAGAGGATAGGGGGGAGGAAGAAGGAGAGAAAAGGAATCCGAAGAAGGGTCGAGCGGAGGGAGAGATAAAGGAATGGGGGTTTTGGGGGGGGTGTGAGCGGGACTGGGCCGGAGGGACGGGCGGCTGAGGGAATAATAGGCGCGGGGATGAGGAGGAGTGGGGTAAAGGTGAACTTGAATAGGCCTCAAACTAACCCCAAGGTCTTAGAATCGGACGGGTGGGAGAATGAGGCGAGAGAGAGGCATGAGGTAGGGTCACACGCTGTGGGAAGACGTGGGAGAGACGCGAGGAGTGTAAGAAGTGACTGAGTGGCCAGGTAAAGCAAAAGGGAAAGCGATAAGACGGGAACATTCAGGCGGGCAGCTGTTTAAGGGGCGTGGAGATGTGACGATGCGGGCGCAGCGACCAAGAATCAAGAGTATCACCATATAGCATCCGTGCTCCGGGGAGAATCAGCTGCTCGATTCCCACGGCATCATCGACATCCTAGCTTCGTAAAGATAGGCTTAAAATGCCCACATGCTGCCCATAACACCCTTGTATCTTTCTACATCTACATCTACGTACTACCCGGCGAGCCACCACGAGTTTGTGTGGTAGAGGGTGAAGATCACCAAACATTCACTATTGACATGCAACAAGGATATTTAATGAAGGTATGGTAGATGATAGGGTCACATGGTTAGTATCTACATAATAAGAAAGGGATTATTGGTTGTTATTACATGCATCATGCACTACAGACTACTCTAACTATATTTCACCTACCTATCTCTTTGCTACGCTGCCTATTGTTCTCTCTATTGTATAGTACGCGGGAAAAATGACATTTTAAATCTATCGGTACGACAATCTATCTCTCTAATCTTGTTAATATGATCAAACCTAGCATAATACGCAGGGGTTCTCAATATATATCTAACGTCATCTGTGAACAACTCGGTTTCGAATTTACTTAAAAGGTTTAACCTAAATTTTAACCTGCGTTCTGATAGCAATTCCCATCCTAGTTCTTCTATTAAGCTCGTAACACTGAAACAATTATCATAACGGCCTTTAACAAACCTAGCAGATCTCCTTTGCACGCGCTCTAATTCTTTTATCATACCTTCCTCGTACGGATCATGGAGCGTGGCGTTGTACGGGGCGGAGACGTGGTCATTGTGGAGGGAGGATTTACGTAGACTCGAGGCGTTTGTGATGTGAGTTTGGAGAAGGATGGAGAAGGTGAGCTGGGTGGCGAGAAGGACAGACTAGAGTACGTATTGGATTGGGTCGGAGAGGAAAAAAACTAGTGGTGGAGGTTCAGAGGAGGCAGAAGAAATGGACGGAGGACGTATTGAAAAAATAAGAATGATGAAGAGAATAATAGAGGGGAAAACAGTGGGGAAGAGGAAGGAAGAGGATATGAATTCTGAACGAAATAAGTAGAGAGAGACTATATGAGAAGTTTAAGAGGGATCTAATGGCTGTTTATCCGTAGGAGCCCTAGCGAAACGTTGTACGAGTAGGGCAAAAACTGTCCAAAAACCTACCAATCAGCAGGTTGAATTCTCAGATAATGAAATGAATCGATACTTGCTCGCGCACAGAGGACGCTGGAAACCTGCTGGCTGTATCGCTCTCAAACACTCGAGCTCTTAATTTCTCCCCAGCAATCTAAGCCTTACATGTAGCCTCCGAGTCTCTAGGGGCACCCACCTTAATCCCTCTAAAAGTTGTGAGTCACTGTATGTTCGCTCTCAGTAGATTTTAACGAAGCGTGCGTAACTTTTCTTTGTTTTTGAATATTTTTTTTGTTAAATCTTTATGACCAGGATCCCAAATGTTCGCGGCGTAGTCGAGGTGTTGCCTAACCAGAGCAAAGTAGCATCTTTCTTTTACTTTTTATCTGAGGACCTTCCTTTTATATGCTTAACAAACCTAGTTTCTATAATGTTGTGCCGCATTTGTATCTGTGTTCCCCATGATATATCAGAAGTTATGGTAATTCCAAGATATTTTACTGTATCTGAAGATTTTGTTTACCACTCCCACAGTATAGGTATGGCATTTGTGTGATGACTTTCGCTGGAATTGAACTGTGGTACATTAGCTGATATTTAATTCTAACCCCGCACTCCTGGCACCACGAATGAACGTAGTTAAGGTGAGATGATAGAGCTTCAAAGTCCGCGTTATCGCTTATTTCATGGTAGATTACTGTATCGTCTGCAAATAATCTTAATTTACTTCTAACTCGATAACTTCGGTCATTAATCTAAATAATGAATAAAAGAGGGCCAATAACGTTGCCTTGAGAAACACCGGGTGTGTCTTCGTCCATATTAGAGCTAAAACCATCAATTACTACTTTTTGTTCACTGAGAAAGTCTCTTATCCAATTATATTACAATCCAATATTAAGCTGAAGTGCAAAATTTACTTAACCTAGAGGAAGATAAGGTTTCATAGAACTGATCTATCGTGATTATTATGGTCCCTTATTGTACGTGTAAAAGATAACATTTTAAAACTAGCAATAATTGAAAACTGGAATTGCAGTGAGCATAGAGCGTAACGTTGCGTTTTTCCTCTAGTATTGGTAACATTGCACTTGCGGCCTGAAGGAGATTTACGTAGGAAACAAATCTTCATTTTGTATGCTGAATGTGTGGCGTCCTAGTTCTATTTTATCTTTTCTCTTCTTGCTGTTTTCCCTCCTCTCCTGGTTTCCGTCCTCATTCCACGCGCCCATCACGGCAGATTCTTTCGTTATCTCCGCGTTCTTGTCCGTTCATTCCGTCTTCCTTTTCCCTCGCCGTGCCTTTTGTCAGCCTTTTACGTTACGTCTCTCCGCTCCTCAGTTCCCTTATCACCTCCTTCCATCTTCCCTCATCATCCGTGAGATCCGCCCTTTATCCTGGACCCTCCGTCCACGAATGAGTCTCCTTCCCCTCCTTGACCCCCTCCTCGCTCTCTCCTTGTCATTTTTTATTCTTATTTACGTCCTCCTTTCGAGCTTCTTATCGCTCTCCTTCCATCTCCCTTTATCTCACTTATCCCATTCTTCTTCCCGGTTGCGCTTATACCGAATGTCACTCGCTCGTTACCTTAGTTTACCCTCCCTACGACTATTTGTCCGTTTTTCTCCGGTCCCGTGCCCCTCTCCGGTGAAAGTCAGGCACGCAGCCCACTCTGGTACATGCTTGTACGTTTCTCATAAGGGCTCGGATCAGCGTTGGCGGCTTCAGAAGGGAGTGGCGATCCGAAATTAGCATCCTAGACTCTTTTTCGCCCGTCAAAAGATTTGAAATACTCCTCCTCGCCCTCGGTAAAACAATATTTCGCACCCCTTTAAGTTATGTCCCGTACCGCTTAAAGTATTCATTTATTTCAGATATAAAGTGGGCTGACCACAACCTATTTGTACAGTCAGTTTTTAATGATATATGAACAGAAATGAAACATATGGAAATGGAAAAATATAACAACGCATGAATGATAAAATTGCCGTATTTATTGAGTGATATTAGGATTTACAAGCCCTCTCTTACATATAACTCATATTACATCACACTTACAACCATGTCCTGGGTGGAGAAAAATCCACCCAGGCGGGAGTCGACCCTGACTACCCTGAGTATGCAGGAGAAGGACATAACTCCGCCGCCACCGGGGGCGACAAATTCGTATGAACCTGGAAAATTAGTGCCTACCCTCAGTGTAAAAAAAAGCTAAGAAGGATTCTCGCTCCATCCAGGAGGCTTTCTTGCACCCCGGGTTGGAATACCCTGATCTACGTAATACCCTGCAAGCCACCTCAATGCTGTGAGGCAGTGAGTGATCCTACAAAGGCCATATCCTGCAAACTTTTATGAAACTTCGGAGTAGATGTAATTCATCAAATAAAATTTGTCATCTCTCCCACCTTTTAAGAGCAAACATTCATCAAAGAATGTAGTAAGAATTTAGTTTTTCCACTTTTGCACTTTCTTGGGTATCCAGAATGGGGTAAAATGCAGGTATACAAATTTTTTTAGTTTTTCCTAGAAGGAGCTATATTTTCTGGCTCTTTTGAAGCGACAATGGTCTTTCTTCGAAGCAACAACCGTTCTTTCGTATCTCTTTCACTGGCGTAGGTTTCCATTAACCATGGGAGCCTTATTTTTTCTGACCACCGCCGTTGCTGGCTTCTTTCTTCTCCCTGTCCGGCCGTCCTCTACTCCATTGAGCTTTGCCCTCTCGCTGTACCCATTCCTCCCTCCTCCTACCTCTTCCTCTCCTCCCGCGCTGGCCTCTTCCTATCTCTTTCCTCCTCTCGTCGGGTCATCAATCCCAACCATTGACAAATTACGGCCGCAGGTTTGGAAATCCGCGTTTGATGACTCGATCGCGCAGTCTTTTCAAATCCCATTGAACGCGTAACCCTTTTACGGACGATCACGGAGACCCACGGAGCTACTTGTGGCAATCGGTGAATCGGCGTGAATGGTCACGTGTGTGTTTGTGTGTGGATGCTTTCACCATTGCGTTGCGTTTCTCAGGCGGGTCGAAGAGGCTGTCGGACTTGTTCCTCTGAGCGTTCTCGATGATCGTTGGGCTTCGTCGGAGACGGTGCGTGGATCCGTAAAAACCTCTCGATTATCGCCGGGAATGGGCGTTTTGGGGTAGCTTGAGCGAGAATTTTTCCCTGTCTTGATAGACTCCGTTTTCTGAATTTTCGAATTCGATTGTAATATCAAAATGTGTCAATAAGCATGAAATAAATCCTGGTAATATTTTCGCTGCTATGACTTGGTATAATATTATTATTTTATTTCACACTCCTGATTATACAATATATTTTTTATAAAATCTTACGTGTGAAATTAGCAGTCAGGATAACAGTGCGCTGTCCGACCAGGAACTAAGACAGTTAGTACGTGAACGAACATGCTACCATCAGTACACTACTTAAGATACAACGACTGATAATAATTACTTCGACAGATAAATAGTTCTCCAAGGTACTAAATCATATATATATATATATATATATATATATATATATATATATATATATATATATATATATATATATATATATATATATATATATATATATATATATATATATATATATATATATATATATATATATATATATATATATATATATATATATATATATATAAGTTTGCCAGAGGAAGGCAGACGACAAACACAGAAAACAAAAAAATGGTGAACACACAAAGTTTCTTGATATTTCGGTGCCACTAGCACCTTGGTCGCAAGAGCGAAGACTATATATATATATATATATATATATATATATATATATATATATATATATATAAATATATATATAAATATATGCACAGATGTGCAGGATGACGGACTCTTGTTGAAGGATGATGTTGGGTTGCAAGTCTTGTATCTGAGGGTATACAAACTGCTCCAACATTTCCAGATACACGGACCCATTCACTGAGTTTTCCGCAAAGAAGAATGGTCCAACAATTCTGTTTTGCATTAGCCCACACCAGGCGTTCAGTTTTGGGCTATCACGAACATGTTCAATGATAGCGTGCGGATGTTACGAGCCCCAAATCCGAACATTATGCCGATTAACTGTTCCTCATACATGAAAGGTTGCCTCATCTGAGAATAAACATCTTTCCAGGAAGCTGGCATTCATGTCAATACGCTGCAGCACATCCTCAGCAAATTGTTGTCGGCATGGTTTGTCGTTCGGCATCAGATGTTGCTGATATTGCTCTTTGTAAGCATACAAACAAAAACGCTGGTGTACTTCACGATGCTATGTTGCTCTGGGTACATTAAGTTGCCTACATGCCAGCCGAATTGTCTTTCGTGGGCTTCTGAGGAACGCATGTCTGATGTCCTCCACTGTCTCTTCCGAAACACTACGACGTGCACCGCCAGAATGTTTCAGAACACTTCCAGTTGCTAGTAACTTACGATACCATCCCTTAAGTGTTTTCACATCAGGTGAATCACATCCATTAATTTAACCATCAATTAGGTGTATTAAGCTGCAGCGTCTTCAAAACTCCTGTCTGCGTTTTGTTCTCAACATCCGCTATGATGAACAAGTCACGCCTTATTACGAAAAAATTAAATGGCTGAAATTGGATAAACGCCGAAAATTGCAAAAGGCTTTATACGTGTTCAAGGTCCTGAAATCCAAAAACCCCACCTATTTGTATGAAAATTTTATATGTAATGTAGATACAGGAAAAAAATCAACTCGTGTCACTGAGTTATTTTTAGTCCCTAAATTCCATACCTTATTATTTGAGCACTCTTTCCTAATTTCCTCCTGCAAGTTATGGAATTGTTTACCTGTAAATGTTAGAACCTCTATGACAATTTCGATGTTCAAGAGAAACATGACTGATTACCTATGTAAAATTGCTTAGTTTTTTGTAATCTTTTATGTTATGGCATGTATTTATTTCTTTTCTATGTTCCAGGGGACTTAAAGTCCCAGAACAATAAAGACTATTTACTATTCTATTCTATCCATACAACCCACGATAATTTCTGGTAGTCGGCGATTTTGTTTCTGCAAACCACACTACTGCTTGCGCACGCTGCTGTGGAGTCGCCATTTTCACTTCATGTGATCATGCTGCACTCTGGTGACAGTAGTTGGTACGTCTGACGCGGGAATATAAATTCTTTGAGATTTTCTGGTATATGGTATAATTTCATTATCATATCTACAGTAGTTTTTTTTCTCGAGGCCTTTGAAATGCGGGAGGTTTGAAAGGGACACCCTGTATTTTAACAATGTTCAATCTTGCACCGCGTGTGATTCTCAACCTATTCTTCGCCTGCTTTCCCTCTCCATATTTTTCCTCCTTATATCCCTTCACCCACATCATCTCTCCTCTCCACGTTCTTTCTCATCCTCCTCGTCCGTAGTTTGCACTCCGCCTCCTCCCCAAAAGTTGATGCCACCTCCTCTGCCCTCGCCCCCCGTCCCCACGCCGCCCCCACCCTTCTTCTCGCCCCTCTTCTGCCATGCAGCCTATGACGTACATCAATTTGCGAGGCAGCGGAGGAATTTTCCCTCCCACACACCCCCCCCCGCACAACCCAACTACCACTGCTCACAAAACGCCCGACGTGATGGAGCGTTGGGTTTTTGGTAGTGATTGGGAGTGCGGGGGGCGGGCTGGGAGGGGGGGAAGGCTTGGGGTAGAGGGCGCGAGGGGAGTCTTCCTCATGGGCAGGGACGTCTTGTTTGCGCGATTACGAATCGAAAATCGTAACGAGGCAGTTCGCTCGTTATAAAAGAAGTGTGTTCCTTCCTCCCTCCTCATGCCTCTTCCACCCGAAAAAAAAGTATATCCTCCCGCATTTCCCCGCCAAACCTCTCCTACACCTCTTCCCCTTCCCCTCCCACGTCCCCTTTCGTGCCTCCTCCGCCCTCCTGCCTCCCTCCCCCCTTCTCTTTCTCTCTCTCTCCTCAGCCCCTCCCCTTTTTCCCTCCTTCGTCCCTTAAAGGCATTCCCCTTTTTACGATGATTCGGTTATGCGTGTGTACCCACCTGCCTCCCCGGCGCGGCAAATAAGTTGCCATCGGCATCTTTTTATGTTATTTCGCGTTATCCGCCCGGGGAAATGCCGGGGCGGTTCGTGGGAGTAGTAACGGCCGGCCCTTTTCCACGGAAGTGTACCGTTAAATTACGTTCCAACCCGTTCTCCTGCATATGCACGATCACCGACTCAATTTTAGCATGTTGAGATATATTGTGCGTATTGAACACACATGCGAGAACATACGCAAATTCGAGTTAATTCATGTTTGATAATTTCCCTACCTTGTTGTCGCGATCGTCATGGAGAGGATGGTTAAATCATCTTTTCTTGATCTCTGTATATTTTTTGCCATGTCAAAAAATTTTCATTCGAATTATTTTATTTCCACTCTGCAATAAAATGTATTGAAGATCAATTTCTATGAACTTTTTAATGAATTAGTTAGTTTGAATGTGACTTATAGATTTATCTGACCAAAATGATAGAAGTCTACCCATGAAAACTATTATAATTTGGATTAACACTTGTTGAATTACTTGCCAATCCGTTTTCCAGCATATGCACACACACCAACTCAATTTTAGCATGTTGAGATATATTGTACGAATTAAAAGTACGTGCAAGAACGTTCGAAAATTAGAGAAAAACCACATTTCATAATTTTTCCTACCTTGTTGTCGCGATCATCATGAAGAGGTTGGGGTAGTTTCATAATCCCTTCTTGTTCTCTGTATTTTTTGCGATGTCAAAAAATTTACATTCAGATAGTTTTGTTTCCGTTTTGCAATAAAACGTACTTAAGTCCTGTTTTTTAAAGAACATTTTAACGAATCAGTTA
This sequence comes from Ceriagrion tenellum, assembly GCA_963169105.1. Lineage (NCBI taxonomy): Eukaryota > Metazoa > Arthropoda > Insecta > Odonata > Coenagrionidae > Ceriagrion > Ceriagrion tenellum. The sequence goes on along the minus strand of OY720642.1, from coordinate 71,089,599 downwards.
TTTTAAATGTGATTTATAGATATATCTGGCCAAAATGATGGAATTATATCTATGAAAACTACCAGAATCTAGCTCTATTCTTGTTAGCCACCTACTGTTCCCACTCCTGTCCATTATCTTATGATATTATAACTTGATACAGGTTAGGGTACTAATAAAAACTTTACATAATGAAATTTAATGCGTATATATATATATATATATATATATATATATATATATATATATATATATATATATATATATATATATAAACTTCGTCACAGGGTGACACTAAACATAAAACATAAAAAAGCAAACTCACGAGTTTAAAATTTTCGGTGGGTCGCCCGCACCTTCGTCAGTGATAGAATGAATAGTGATAGAATATAGAATATATATATATATATATATATATATATATATATATATATATATATGTATGTGTGTGTGTATATATATATATATATATATATATATATATATATATATATATAGTACTAATACACACGCACACATTATAAAAAATTTTTGATCTTGTTCATCGCTGAAGAAGTACATCTTACGACCATAAGTCTTTCCGTGTTACCTCTTGCGAGGTATGGAATCAATTGTCAGAATACGTAAAAAATCTGAAAATAAAAATAAATTTAAATATGAATATCTACGTGATACCCTGCGAGCCACCACGTGGGTGCGTGGCAGGGGGTGAAGATCACCAAACATGCACTATTGCCATTCAAGTAGGATATTTAATGGAGACATGCTAGAGAACAGGGTCACATGCAGCTGGATGGTTAGTATCTGCATAATAAGAAAGGGATTATTGGTTGTTATTACATGCATCATGCACTACAGACTACTCTTACTATATTTCACCTACCTATCCCTTTACTACGCTGCCTATTGTTCTCTCATATGGTACGCGGGAACAAATGAAAATATGATAGGAATATAATGAAATATTACCTCAAGTGAAAGTAAGTGAACTAATATCACAAGTGAACTAATTATTGTGCTACACTGTACAACTTCTGTTGTTTCTAATGTATTTTTATAGTTTTGCCGTTTTGTCAAATATTATGTAGGATTCTGTGATATTAATACACCAAGTTTATCTTGCTATTGTAATATTTTTATTTGACTCTTAAGGTTGTATAATCATATATGTTCCTACGGGATACACTTCTCCCGGAATAATGAATTTAATTTTCTATTCTATTCTATTCTATTCCATTTTCAGATAATTGAGCGGAATGACTGCCCTATTTATTGGGTGATAATTTCAATGGTATTAATGTCTTTCTAGCTGAAAATGAAAATATTAGTATGATTTGATTCATTTGCAAAAGGTCTTCTTCGATTGACTCCAAAAGTTGCGGCTGGTGATATTTATAACGAAGGAAGTCGGGCGCCACTTTTGAGTCGGCCGCTCTGAGCGTGCCTCAAGATAATTGGATTTCTTGCATCAGGACGTGTGGCCCATAGCCTGCCTCTATCCAAATGCTCTCATGGCATGCATGAATTACTCAGCAGCGAATCAAATTAGTCCATCCAACACTGCAGCTCGGTTTATCACCTACTAAGCGTTGCGCCGGCCAATAAAGCCATTACTTGAATGCTGCGAACCTGAATGTAATCGTCCGTTTATGTTGACATTTTCTCTCGAAGGCGGAAGGAATCCCCTCGAGTAAGCTCGTCTTCTTGGAGCTATTAAGCGGAGTCGTTCATTCGCCAGTTTTTGTTACTCTCTCTTCCATTTGCGCTAAAATTTCCTTAACGTTTATTATCTATCGCCACCTGTGCAGGCCTCGTCTTTGTTATTTGATCTCATGATTCGATTGTTGTTTTTTATCCCTCGTGTTTCATGATCTCAAACGTACGTATAACTCCACTACGCATGATTGATTCCTCTCGGTTGTTGGCATCTGGCTATCGAGGATGAATGTTCATTAATTTGTGCCCATTTGCACCATTCCTCTTCACAGCATAAAATGTCTCTTTCTCTCGTGAATTTCGTCGGGATCTGTATCTCTTAGCCATTTTATCCTCATAACAGTTCTACATCTACTTAAGCTGTGTCCCTATTCGACATTTAGGCAGCTAAATCGGCAGATTTAGGGAGGACGCCATCTTGAAGTGTGTCCCAATTCGTTAGGCATCATGGGGGAGCGGATTTTGGTGTCTTTCTCGGGGGTGAAATTTAGGGTAGATGGAGTTTATCCTAAATCCGCCTCCATATTGAATTTCCCATCATGCAAAGCGCTGCATGCGTCGTACAAGGAAAATCGTACACAAGGAAGTAGTTGAAAAGTGGCAAACATGGCCGGCAAGTATTTTGTCTGTAAGTGAAAGAATTCTCTAATATTTCGCAACCCAACGCCCGACTTCAATAGAAAAATTCTACTAAGTACACTTAAATAAAAAACGAATTTAAATCCCAGAACACCTACACAAACTTAAATACCCCGAAAACTAAAAACTAACGAATCTCCAAATAACTAAATGGATGAAAATAATGTTATTTCACTTTCCAAATCTCACAACGCGTACGAAGGTAGCCAAAGGCGCCAAAAATGTCTCAATTTCAGGTTTCATTTGGTCCTTAATTAACAAATCACATGTTTTTCATTCGTTTTCAGCTCGGTGGACGGGAACACTAGCGAAGGATGTCCCAAATCAAGCTCCCTTAGCGAAAGGCCTCATATTTAGGTAGCTAACCGCATCCTCCCTGATGCCTAACGAATTGGGACACGGCTTTAATTCCCTGCAAGCCACCACAAGGGTGTTTCGTAGGGGGTGACTTATCACCAATGTGGACTACAGTGAAGAAATTTACTTTCACCGACATGCACTACACTATGGGTATACTACTAATGCTACAGTAACTACTAAAATAATCTATAATGTAGCTACGTAAACGTGACACAAGAGTCATTCAGGGAACATTCTAAACATGGTGTTAGCACTACTCGGCAGATTTACGAGGGTAAGTCAATAAATAAGTCTCAAACGTCAGCATTTCATCATCAGCATCAGTCGTAAACATTTCCCTGGGAACGCTTGGAACATCCACCGTACAGTCCCGAGTTAGCCCTCAGTGATTTTCATATGTTCGAACCCTAAAAAATCATTTGAGTGGCCGACGTTTTGAAAATGATGATGCCGTGGTTCAAGAGTTTACTCGTTGGCTGCGACAGCAGACAAAAGACTTCTTTGCTGCCGGCTATCAAGGACATGTAAAGAGATGGGATGAGTGTCTGCATTTACCGGGTGAATATATAGAAAAGTAAAATAAATTCATGAAAGTCACTTTGATTTGCGATTTTCCACAGAGAAAAAGTCATCCGCCTTGACCGGGATTCGAACCCGGATCTCTCGATTTTCGGCCGAGTGCTTTAGCCAGTTAACCTACCGAGGCGTCTTCTTTCCCTGTGGATTTTTATGACCTTTACGGGACTAGATGTTCTCGACTGCCGGACATACAATGTAACAACCAGTCGCACTGAGCGCTTAGCGCCACTGCCCACGAGGAAAGATCGAACTTTGAACACAGAGAGGCGTTCACTCTTATTTGTGGCTTTACTCCGTGGCTAGTCCCGGATAGATTAAAATTTGTCACTTTGATTATTAATGCTTCTATCCATCTTTGCGAGTTATTTATTGACTTACCCTCGTAGATACATGCATTAGGGGGAATATGAATTAATTAGCTACTCTCCCCGTTAACTAACCTATTTCAAAGTCTCAGCGTAGCCATAATAGTCTCTTGTCGATCGCGGGAAGAATGAAATTTTAAACCTTTCTGTTCCACAACCTATTTCCCTAATTTTATTCTCATGATCTGATCTACCGTAGTATGTTGGAGTTTGTGAGGTACTGAAAAATTTTAAAACCCTTTCAAAACAGATGAAACTATACATCAGATGTTCCTTTCCCCATCTATTCTTCTAGCCTTTGATCCGAGTCCGAGCTTTTGGTCTCCATAGAGGAATGCAGCCGCACTACTTAAAGCCGTGTCCCAATTCGTTAGGCATTAGGGAGGATGCGGTTAGCTAGCTAAATATTTAGATGCCTTTTGCTAAGGGACCTTGATTTGGGACATCCTTTGCTAGTGTTGCCGTCTACCGAGCTGGAAACGAATGAAAAACATATGAGTAATTAATAAAGGACTGAATGAAACAAATGAAACCTGAAATAAAGACATTTTTTACGCCTGTGGCTACCTTCGGGTGCGTTGTGAGATTTGGAAAGTGAAATAACATTTTTTCATCCATTTCGTTGTCTGGAGATTCGTTAAGTTTTTAGTTTTTGGGGCATGTAAGTTTGTGTAGGTGTTCTGGGATTTAAATTCGTTTTATTTAAGTGTACTAAATAAACTTTTCTTTTGTAGTCGGGTGTTGGTTTGCGAAATTCTAGAGAATTCTTTCACAACATACAAAATACTTGCCATGTTTGCCACTTTTCAACTACTTCCTTGGGTACGAGCGGTGCGAGTTTCCTTGTACGACGCATGCTGCACTTTGCATGACGGGAAATTCAATATGGAGGCGGATTTAGGATAAACTCCATCTACCCTAAATTTCACCCCCGAGAAAGGCACCTAAATCCGCTCCCCCATGATGCCTAACGAATTGGGACACACTTCAAGATGGCGTCCTCCCTAAATCTGCCGATTTAGCTGCCTAAATGGCGAATTGGGACACAGCTTAAGACATCATCGCCTATTCTCTTCCGCCAGATCTATTATCTTTCCCCGCTGAAAATGATCCTCACCTACAACCGCAAACCTTTTAGCCGATAAACCCTTGATTGGAATAGTCGTTCCATCGGGTAACTTACCCCTTGGTTAACGTTTTAATCATCTTTGCAATATCTTCTCCGACGCCGCGATCTCGAGGGCGAATTTAGTTATTCAATTGTCCGATACCGGACAAGCGCCCGGAGATACTGAGGCCTGATCCGTTGCAGAAGGAAAGTGGGGAAAAAGCGATGACTCATTCATTCTGGACAGCGGTGGACTCAATCATCTTATCTTTCATTTCCAGCCTTTTCTCTTTTTCTCATTACCGAGCGGGCATTTCCGCCCTTCAGGTCCCACTCTCCCGCCGCGACACTCATTTAACTTTTCCGATCAAGACATTGATTCGTTTGCCATTGTCGCTCCTCTTCATCCGACGAATCAGTTTAAAGCTTGCGTTCGCGTCAGTATAGTTCGCATTCGGATAAAGGAAAGTGCTTGTTTGATTTCTCGCGTGTCATGGGCTATAATTAGTCCAAGGAAAGAATTGTTATCAATGATTGAGCTCTACATTCAAGGTGGTAATCCTAAGTTTTAACACTCATGGATATTCTTGTGTATAGAAAATATTAGTACATGGATAAAATTGATTAATTTAGCTCTGATGAGAGTGTTGAAAGAAATAAATGAGCTCGCGAATATTTTCTGTCACGTAGTTGCAAGCAAGGTGTCAACGAATAACACACATTAGTTGATTTTTTCGCCATTCTTTTGCGTACAAAATTACTTTAATTACTTATACAATAAAGCAGTGCTCAGTGAAACCTTTTTATACGTACGGTATTCGCATCCGGAACTGAGTTGAATCCAACTCTGCTTGGAAGGACCCTCTCACGTGCCCTGTGACACGTGACCCTGAACACCAGCCGTGTAAATATGTAAGGGATAAGGTTTTGGGAGGTAAAATGGTGACTTGTATTATGAGAGTGCATTGGGTGGAGCTCAGTAATTATTATGGTCTCTTATTGTGTGCGGAAAGAACGAGTTTTTGTATCTATCTGTTCGGTTATGTGTCTCTCTTATTTTATCGCGTCTGTCTGACCTAGAGATGTAGTGAGGCGTCATCATAATATTCTCTGTGTCGCTCTGAAACACATAAGTTCTGAATTTCTCGAGCAGTTTCTAATTGTCTGCTCTCTGCCTCCTGGGGGGTTGTGTTTGAACCATTCGAGATTATCTTGTGCACGTAACCAAGGAGTCATGTGGTACAACAGCGAACGATTGGAGATTTAGGTGAGTATAAACCACTCGGATGGGTAACTTAAGCATCATATATTTTGTTTATTACGTTTTTCATCACGATATTTGACTCGATTAACGATATACCTGGAGAAAAACTCGATCAGGAATACCATGTTAGATTTATAGGAGTGGTTATATATTTAATATCAGCATCTCAAAAACTTCGTTGTTGTACCACGTGATTCTTTAGTTTGTAATCGACATTATGTCCAGCGTTTCAAACCCCCCCCCCCCCCTGGAAAAAATTCCTGATCATTGTTGATGCATTGCCTCGATCGACATATGTGTAAAAATCCATTAATAATACGGTTAAAAGCCAGTTTGGGTTTTCTTTTGAGGGCAACACCCTTGATACGATAAAAACCTCCGTTTTTTATTTCGTTTGTTGCCTTTTGACGAATCTATCTCTTCTTTCTATCCGCTCTCAACAATCGGGGAAGTATTTAGCACATCCGAGTTCCTTCGAAATTTTTCGTCCCTTCTCTCCTTCCATTAGACCGTCAATCGCATGTCTTGTCTGGGTGTGTTCGAGGTTTTTATTGTTCTTTCTTTTCCTTTGTGCGTGCCACCAACTTACTCCGGGGACCCCTTTCTCTCCTCGGAGGAGAGATTTCTTCTCTCGGATTTCTTTCTACACCTCCAGGCGTAATGGGCAATGTGCGAAGAAATTAAGTCGTCGATCGAGGAGTTCTTGAAGAACACCCCAGCCTGACTCTTCCGCGTCTCCCTCTCCTTTATCTGCGACTCCTCCCCACTCGAATGGCTTCTCCGCACGGGAAAATTAATGCGGTCGTAATTCCGCGCGATAGCGTTACGATAGCCCCGCGATTTTTACTACTGCTCTCTTCAGCTCGCTAATGGGATGGATGGAGAATTGCACGGTGGGGAATGTGCATATGATCAATGGAAAAAAATACAAAGTTCTTCTTTATTTGGCCACTCTGAGACATCATCGCGTTTGCTGACCGAGATTCTGTATTCAGTCTTGTTGAAACGACCACTGGCTCCGACCTGAACGACGAAATCGCGAAACCTTTTTTTTTACCACGATCATTGTAGTTTTTTTCCTGCATACTGATTTAGGGTGGCCGAATGGTTTTTTTTTCGCGTTAATTTTTGTATGTAAAAGAAAGGTAGTCGGTTTGTCAAACGTGCCTACATCTACATCTACTTATTACCATGCAAGCCACCACAGTGGTGTTTCGCAGGGGGTGACTTATTACCAACTTGAACTACAGTGAAGAAATTTACTTTCAACAGCAAGAAATACACTATCGGTATACTACAAATGCTACAGAAACTACTAAAATTACCTATAATGGATCAATAAAAACGTGACTCAAGAGTCGTGCAGGGAACATGCAAAACATGGTGTTAGCACTACTCGGCAGATTTAGAAACCTGCATTAGTGATTATTATATGATTTGATCAGCTAGACTGTCTGTGAACTAACCGTCTTCAGTCTCAACGCAGCCATTATGGCATTTTATTGATCGCGGGAAAACCAACGATATGTTAAACTTTTCTATTCTACAACGTTTCTCTTATTTTACCCTTATGATCTGATATACCGTAGTATATTGGAGTTCGTAAGATATTGAAAACTTCGTCTGAAAATAAATCGTCTTTAAATATACATAGAAGATTGAGTCTAATTTTCAATCGCCTGCCTGAATGCGATTCCTATCCAAGTCCCTGCATTCATGCATGTTCCCAATCCTAGAACCACTTGGTATATCCCTCTGCCGTCATCCCAGGAGGCGCAGAATTCAATCATGTCTCTAGAAATGTTGTAAAAAAGAGTTGATCTTGGTTTTCCTTGATTGTTTCCTTTTAATGTTTCGCTTCAAGGGGGAACAAATTCTCCTTTTCATTAGTTGCCTCGGTTTCTTTTCCGCCTTCATTCCCCTTCCTCGCGAAATGAGGATCCGCTTCCTGAGCTTATCATCGCGAGTGGTCGTTTGGTAAGTGAAGTCACCGTAAAGGAGAGATGACCTCATCACACAATGGGAGCGACCCCTGAAACATTGCATTGTGTTCCCTCATCTGTCGGAAGGATCTCTTGTTTTCTTCAACCCCCTCACACCCCACCCCTCTTCAGGCCATCGCTCTCGAGACATTATACCTTGTAGCGCCTGGTCATCAATTGTTTCACCCATCTTTTTTAATTTATAGTGCCAGGAAGTGTGCATAAAAGGAAATTTTATTTTACTTCTTGGGTGCCGGGGTAATCCGTCAGAATCGAGGCCTAGTGTTGACGAGGCGAGAAGGGTCTCTATTTTTTGGAGTGATAGGAAGGAAATAGATGAACAAACGAGAGGATGCAACCTCTCACCAGCACTCTTCAACATTTACTTGGAGGAGGCCATAAGAGAAGCACTAGAAATTCTACCGAGCGGAATAAAGATGAGCGGAGAACAAATAAATATGCTCCGATTCGTACATCTACATCTACGTCATACCCTGCAAGCCACCCAAAGGGTGTGTGGCAGGGGGTGCTTTCGCACCAGGCATGCATGAATGATAGGGTAGAACACCGACATTACACTAAAACCCGCGCACCACACATGCAAAGCGCCAATTAAAAATCTAATACCCAAGAAACATTCAATCTTCAATCGTTCCAACATGCAAGGGATACAAAGACTACTACTACAGATTAAAAATATCATGCATAAATAAGAACACCAATATTTACATCATGCCTAAATAAGAGAGCAGAATATATAATGAGAAAGATTTACTGCCTGCCTATGTCAATACTCGAACTATTCATGACGACGATCACAGCTGTTATGGTCCCGAATGGTACGCGGAAAAAATGACATTTTATACCTATCGGTTCTACAATCTAGCTCTCTAATTTTATTGGCGCGATCTAATCTGCCGTAGTACGAAGGGGTTAATAGTATATTTGTTACGTCGTCAGTAAAATGATTTTCCTGAAATTATTTAGGAGGTTAAACCTATAATTCAATCTACGCTGTGATAGCGATTCCCATCCTAATTCTTCTAACAGTCCAGACACACTAGCCAACTTATCGTAGCATCAATCGTATATAATATCGCAGTCATAGCTGGAAATCGCGACAGCCTTCAACGATCACAAAACTTAATGGACGAAGTTATCCCAGATTACATTCTGAAAATAATTTTGACGAAGACTAAAATCCTAGTTTGCGGAAGAGAGAAGCTGAATGCAGAAGTCACCCTGAGAGGAGAGACATTAGAGCAAGTGGATTCCTTCTCCTATTTCGGAATAACCATCACGTGGGACGGAAGAAGTACAGCGGACATTAAGCGGAGAATAAACCAAGCTAATAAGGCGCTCATGGGAAAAAAGCAACAGCTGTGCTCAAAGAAGGTAGGACAACAAACTAGGATACAGTATGGGAAAAATACGTGTGGAGTGTAGCACTCTATGGATCGGAAGCATTGGCCATTGGAAAAGCTGACCAGAAAAGACTAAAATCCTTCGAAACCTGGTGCTGGAGGAATGCTAAAAAGAGAATGAGCGGACAAAATAAGAAATGATGCAGTGTAGAGAATTGTAGAAGGGAAAAGCACCATATGGAACATGATAGAGAAAAGAAGAGCAAGATGGATTGGACACACCCCGAGACTCAATGGATTTGTGAAGAACATAATTCAAGGTAAAATAGAGGGAAATGCCCCCAGAGGAAGTCCCAGGTATAAGTTCATGGACCAAATAAAGATGTAAGTACATAGGAAGAGATAGCAGGGGATAAGGAAACTAGCATTAGATAGGGAAGGTTGGAGGGCTGCAGTAAACTAATTTTAGGATTGGACGACCAATGATTTTTTGATTAAACGAATTCTATTTCCTCATGCTGAAGAAATTGTCTCACACAATCTCAATGGTAGTGAAGAGTGTATAGTTTTAGTTTTCGTTTTGCGATCAAATATACCGCATCGCCGTATCATAGCATTTTTGGGTTGTCAAGTTTTGTATTAAACGTGTGAAATAATCCTATTTTGTATCCTCGACCTCAAAACTGAGAGCTTAACCGCCGACTTCATTTAAAAAATGCGGCGAAGCTGCCGGAGTAATAGTCGTGCTTATCCAAGCGATGGGCCTTCCATCATCCCATTCTTTTAGCCTGAACCCGTCGATTTATTTATGGTAATGATCATTGGACCGGATTTTTCCTTGCATATCGTTTCAAGGGAATCGTTTCACCTGTGAAAGACCCATTGGCCCTCCACGAAAGCCATTTTCCGGTTATCGCCTTCGCTTTTTTTCCCTCCCAAATTATCTGCCACCTTTTATCCGTCTTGCGACGCGTGGAGGAAACATTTAAATGGCGCTGCATTAACGAACCTAAGCTTTGCCAAGTGAAAAGTATTAAGGTTCCCGATGAAATATGGAAGGGATATGCTATTTCACTCCAGAAAGGCCACTCCTGGAACACGCCGCGGGTATTCGGGGCCTTGCACTGGAAGATTTTATTCGCGAATTATGCGAAATGCGAAGGAAAGCCGTACGCTTGGTTAAAAATTACTACGAGCAAACTGTATGTGTTATAGTGCTGGTGAAATGGCCAGGGAGCCGCCAGGGGCTCGTAGGCTTTACGCTAAGCTTATAGTTCTTAAAAAATTAAGTTCAGGCCAGTTTCAGTGCGAATGGAGGAGATAATTTTAACCCTTCGCTATATCGTTACAACCATGTGAGGTACCACAATGGTGTTTGGCCGGGGGTGACTTATCACCTGCATGAACTATAGTGAAGAAATTAACTTTCTCCAACATGCACCACACTATAAGTATGCTATAAATGCTACAGAAATTACTAAAATAATCTATCATATAGATATATAAACGTGACACTGGAATCATGAAGGAAACATGCAAAGCATGGTGTTAGCTGTACTCTGCAGATTTAGAAATATGCATTAAGGAGCATATGTATAAATCAGCTGCACTACCTGTCAACTAACCTACTTCTAAGTCTTGATGCAGCCATTATGATCTCTTATGGATCGCGGGATAAACGAAATTTTAAACCTTTCTGTTCTAAAATCTACTTCCCTTATTTTATTCTCATGATCTGATCTACCACGTGATAGAAGTGACAAAACAAGCGAGATACCCTGCTGAACTGACAGGTACAAACATGTCTTCCTTCCAGGCACATTGTAATGGTAATTACAAAAACAGTGCGTTACATTCATATGGGACACATTTTGTGTGTAATTTGGTAACATTCTATAAACATTCTTTCTCCTTATCCCATTGCTTCCATGGCTCGTGTCCCAACATCCCATGCCACACGTCTCTCGGGTCTCTTTGGGTAGTAGGTAGATGTAGATGGACTCATAAATACTTAAATTTTCGCCGTTTTGAGTCCTTAAAAAATATAGTTCCGCTTTACCTCCACAGAGTGTTATATGCCTTTTTTTATTATCATCCAAGGGTGAAATCTGTTGAATTAAAATACGCACGTGTTAGATCAGAGATCACCAAACTTTTTTGCTCAGTGGGCCGGATAACTGACAAAATGACAATCGTCGGCCGCATAATCATGTACAATATGTACAATACTTGCGAGCCAGAACGAAGCCTCTATCCAGCAAATTCGAGTACCATCAGCGAGACTGATAAATTGGCGTCGCGGGGCCGTAGTTCGGTGACCCCTGTGTTAGATGACAAGGGTATATTTTCGAAGCGTCGAGTAGAATGAAGAAAGAACACAGCCGTTTATGGAAACTAGTATATTTAACAGAATGTGTCGAAAGTGCCTTATCACAATGCGGGCCAGCGTCTGCTGTGGTGATATCGCAATTAGAGGTTTGTACAGTTTGTTGCAAAAAAACACCGACTACGGAGGTGAGGTAGTACATTGAAATATGTTGATCATTTTTTCAATAAGATACCAATGTCCGGAAATGATGCGTTTTCACACTATGACTAGTTAATGATGTCTCAAGATCAGTGTTAGTTCGAAGGATTTGAAGACTCATTACTTGACAACACCTCACAGGTACGAACCCGTGGTACGTGAGAGAATGACGAGTCGATGGATTGGCAGAGGAGGACCAGTCGCATGGCCTCCGAGATCACCTGATCTTAACCCTCTCGACTACTTTTTGTGGGATGACATGAAACAGTCTGTTTATCAGACCCCAGTAGAGTCACGTACGGATCTTATAGCCCGAATCCGCGCTGATGCAGAAATATTTCAAACTAGGTCAGGCGTAGTTGAACGTGTGCGCCTATCACTGCACCTCCGATGTACGCCCTGCAATGAGATGGAAGGTGGATATTTTGAGAACTTAATGTGACTGTGGTAGTGTTGTCAAGTATTCAAACGGAACTCTTAGCTACTCATAGTGTGAAAACGCATTATTTAAGGACATTGGTATCGAATTAAAAAATGATCAACATCTTTCAATGTACTACCTCACCTCCGTTGTCTGTGTTTTTTTGCAACACCCTGTATACATGAATTGTGATCAAATAGTCCTTCACTATTAGACGTCCAAGGCTGACGGACACTTCGTTGAGCGATCGCATAGATATCCTTCCACTCTTTGTTACAAGTTAGTGTATGGGATCCATACGAAACGGGGTTGATATCAGAGTTAGATCGAGTACAGCGAAGAGGAGCTAGGTTTGTGGAACGATGCTACGATAAGTTGGCTAGTGTGTCTGGACTGTTAGAAGAATTAGGATGGGAATCGCTATCACAGCGTAGATTAAATTATAGGCTTAACCTCCTAAATAAATTTCAGGAAAATCATTTCACTGACGACGTAAAAAACATACTATTAACCCCCTCGTACTACGGCAGATTAGATCGCGCCAATAAAATTAGAGAGCTAGATTGTAGAACCGATAGGTATAAAATGTCATTTAAGCCGCGTACCATTCGGAACCATAACAGCTGTGATCGTCGTCATGAATAGTTCGAATTGTGACAATAGGCAGACAGTAAATCTTTCTCATTATATTCTCTACTCTCTTCTTTATGCATGATGTAAATATTGATGTTCTTATTTGTGCATGATATTTTGAATCTGTAGTAGTAGTCTTTGTATCCCTTGCATGTTGGAACGATTGAAGATATAATGTTTCTTGGGTATTAGATTTTTAATTGGCGCTTTGCATGTGTGGTACGCGGGTTTCAATGTAATTTCGGTGTTCTACCATATCATTCATGCATGCCTGGTGTGGAAGCACCCCTTGCCACACACCCTTTGGGTGGATTGCAGGGTATGACGTAGATGTAGATGTACAAATTGAACTCAATTTTCCCTAAAGAGCTCCCTCCAACACACGCACCAGACTTACGGATGCGGACTTGTCATCGTGAGAAAAGGTCTTGTGGAAACTTATCATAGAGGCGGAGAAAGGCATTCTTGGGCTCGTCGGTGTCTTCTCAGTGCCTGTCATCAGTTAATGTCGAGCGTAATTCGTTTTGGATCCGAAGTGGTCAGCGAACTTCTTTCGGGACGCTTCAAGTGGTGATCAGGCTTGTGGCCTCCCGATAACGAAAATTCATTTCAGGCTTTTTATATAGGTCTTGGCGGAAGCATTATTATCTGCTCTTAAGGTTGAGTTTGGAGCCTTAAATTACTACTTCGTGGTCCGCAGTGGGTATCCTTCTGGACAGGCGAGTTTGATTTCAATATTTCTACGTGATACGTTATTTCTCACGTCGTATTACCTCCTGTTAATTTGTGCTTTCGTGACTCTGTTTTCGTATAATTTTCTCTTGCCAGTTTTTTCCCGATGATATTTTATAATTTGTTTAACCACGAGTTCGGATTATAACTAAATCATCAATAATTTGGCGTATTCGAAGTGTGGCCAAACCAGAGCGAAGTAGCATCTCTCTTTGGCTTTTTCATTCGTGGACCTTCCCATTATACGCTTAACAAAACCTAGTTTCTTCAATGCTGTGCCGCTTATGTTTTTGTATGTGTTCCCAACGATATATCAGATTTTAAGGTTATTCCAAGATATTTTACTGTATCTGAAGGTTTTATTTACTCCACCCTCAGTATAGGTCGGCCCCAGTGGCGGCGGGGTAAAGTCCTCGCCTGCTACCCTGAGGGTCGCGGGTTTGAGTCCCGCCTGGGTAGAATATTTTCTGCCCAGGACATGGGTGTTTGTGTCTCGTCCGTTGTTACTGTTATCCACCCGGCGTAAATTGGCACATTGTGCTGTATTCGGGATAGTGAAGATAAATTAATAAATATATATGTGGACCCCAGAAGTCAAGGGGTCTAAGTGACATTTTCGAAAAAAGTTAAACTTGGAAGTTAGATGCAGGAATGGGATGTGAAAATATAAATCTTTTAGGTGGTAAAGGGATCCAAGTGATTTTCTTGACAGTTTGCGCTATCTAGGGTAATGCCTCTTAACTACTTAGTGGGTTGTACCAAACATTTCCAACTTTGACTTAAGTTTTCTCTAAACAATGGTTTTGTTACTTAGACCCCTTGACTTCTGGGGTCCTCATATATATATGGCATTTGCGTAGTGAGACTGTGAGATGCCTTATTCATCTCCTGTTCGTCACTCGTCCATATTAGCCTCGGGCTTTTCCTCAGCTCTCTGCTCACTTGATAAGATTTGACCCCTTCCACCCCTCCCCAACTAGACATCGACCTTACACTTCGACAGCCAAACGCCTACCCCCCTCTCCTCCCGCCCCGTTCACCAAAACGTTGGTGTATATTCCTCTTCTGCACCTCTCACACTTTCCACCTTTTTCCAGTGCCTCTCCGGACAGTGTTGCCAGACGCATAGCCTCTTTGCCTCCTCCTCCTCACCCCCTCAGTTTTTTAACATCCTCCTCCCACTCTCTTATCCCCCCTCCCTCTCCCTCCTCCCAAGGCGGGGAGAAGGCTAAGGCACCCACCTATTACCCCCCCCCTACCCGCCAGCCCTTCGAGACGACCTTAAGACTGTTTACCTCCCTCTCCCACCTCTCCAACCTCTCCTCCCTTACATATCTTCCATACCCTTTCCCCTCCCATCCTGCCCACCCCACCGCACCTCACCCCCGCCTATGCCTCCCACCCCTACCTCCACCCAACCTCACCGCTCCCCCCCTACCCCCCCTTGTCCAGTATTTTTATCGCTTAAAACTTTTTTTCTCTTCATTTTATTTTTACTTCGCTGCAGCTCTTAAACCGGTTGGGAGTTCAGACTGCGTGGGGGTTTGTTCCTCTTCTCCTGGCGGACACCTGCCCTGCCCACTCCAAACCGACTGAATCCCCCCTCCCCCTCTCTTTCTTTCTTTATTTCTTTCTTTCTCTCTCTCTCTCTCTCCCCCTACTCCTATCCCCCGCCCTCCTCACCCAATTCCTCCTTCGTTTTTCTCTCGTGTGCTTTCGCCTTTTCTTTAAGGTAGTTTCAGCGGGATACTTACCTATCTTTAAGGTAGTTTAAGCGGGATAATGGACACCATATCAGAATTATGTATACGATTTTTCAGCAGAAACATTAGAAATAATTACTGAAATAGTGCATTATTTATAGTTCAATGATACACCTACTTTATGTGACTGAAATTCTAGTTAATAATATAAAGTTATTTTCCTGGAGCTTTTAGGTCATTAATTCGTGTTTAATCTGTTCCTATTTTGCCAATGTTTCGCATATTTATTATGCTTCATCAGGGCTCAGAGATATCCTTTTGAATGGCACACCTGAAAAAATCTCTGAGACTGATGAAGCATTATAAATATGCGACACGTTGGCAAAAGAGGAACAGATAAAACATGGATTTATGACCTAAAAGCTCCAGGAAAATAACTTTATATTAATTGAAAAAAGAGGTCACGAAAAAGAATCATCTAGATATTCTAGTTAGTCGAATAATAATATCCACTTTCGCCCTTTCTTTAAGGTAGTTTGAGCAGGATTCTTCCCTTGTCACAATGGACACCATATTCGAATTATGCGTTTTTTTCAGCAGAAGCAATAGAAATCATTACTAAATTGGTGCATTACTAATAGTTCAATAATTCACCTGCTTTATGTGATTGAAACTCTAGTTCATCGAATAAAAATATCCACTTTCGCCCTTTCTAAAAGGTAGTTTGAGCGGGATACTTCCCTAGTCATAATGGACACCATATTCGAATTATGTATACGATTTTTTCAGCAGAAACATTAGAAATCATTACTGAAATAGTGCATTATTTATAGTTCAATGATACACCTACTTTATGTGACTGAAATTCTAGTTAATAATATAAAGTTATTTTCCTGGAGCTTTTAGGTCATTAATTCGTGTTTAATCTGTTCCTATTTTGCCAATGTTTCGCATATTTATTATGCTTCATCAGGGCTCAGAGATATCCTTTTGAATGACACACCTGAAAAAATCTCTGAGACTGATGAAGCATTATAAATATGCGACACGTTGGCAAAAGAGGAACAGATAAAACATGGATTTATGACCTAAAAGCTCCAGGAAAATACCTTTATATTAATTGAAAAAAGAGGTCACGAAAAAGAATCATCTAGATATTCTAGTTAATCGAATAATAATATCCACTTTCGCCCTTTCTTTAAGGTAGTTTGAGCGGGATTCTTCCCTTGTCACAATGGATACCATATTCGAATTATGCGTTTTTTTCAGCAGAAGCAATAGAAATCATTACTAAAATGTGCATTACTAATCGTTCAATAATTCACCTGCTTTATGTGACTGAAACTCTAGTTAATCGAATAAAAATATCCACTTTCGCCCTTTCTAAAAGGTAGTTTGAGCGGGATACTTCCCTAGTCATAATGGACACCGTATTCGAATTATGTAAACGATTTTTACAGCAGAAACATTAGAAATCTTTACTAAAATAGTGCATTATTTATAGTTCAATAATACACCTACTTGATGTGACTAAAATTCAAGTTAATCGAATAAACATATCCACACATCGAGCTTTAACTTGACTCATTTTTTTCGCGCGGTACTTCTAAATTTCCCTCGCAACGAAAGGTTTTTTTTTTGAGATTATCAAAACATTACTGTGGTGAAAATATGGTTTATTTTAAAAAATATTCGAGAAAATATACAAACAACTATATCTTATTTTTATGACTAGGTATACGTGTTAGAAATGCCTCATTTTTAAAAATAAGGTCTCTCGAAGTGCATTCACTTACCATTTCCCAAGTAAAAGGGCTGGTAAGTTTCGTAAAAATCTCTAGAAGTATTTCGGTTATGGGCTGGTATTTTGGTATCTTTTGAAGGGTGAGGTATTAGTCTTTTTAATGAGTCCAAATTCATTGATTTTAGCTGAAATGATATTTCGCTCAAGCTTACTTAACTCCTTCCTTGAGGCTTTCCTCCGCCGCCCAGTTCCGTACCTAAACCTCTGCCTTCCGACCCGCTGTCGAATGTCGCGTGGAACAGTTTGCGTATTTTCGGAGGGGAAAGATCCTTTTTTTTAGCTGTATGGACGTGAGATGATGTAGAATTGTATCAGCGAAGGTAGTCCATCCACAATAGGTTGAGAGTGTTAGCTCTTATGGATACTATTTGTCTGGGTGAATCTCCATAATGCCGGAGATGCGACGTTGCCGTTAGTAGCAGAATAATTCACTCACTACTATTACTGAATACTTTCTGCCTACCTAGAAGTCTTTAAAATGCAAATATCATTATCTGAAGGAACTCCATTAAAATTCGTATTGATTTGAAAATGGATGCTTCTCTGGCTTTTAGGTTAGCCCAAGGCGCATAGGTTTGGCAACAGTGTTTTCCATGCCGGAGAGGCGACGTTGCCGTTTGTTGTAGAATAATTCACTTACTCCTATGACTGTATTTCTAATACCCTCCTCGAAGTCTACAATATGCGAATATAATTCCCTGAAGAATCTCAATTGAAAATTCGAACGGTGCCAAAAATCGTTGGCTCTGAGGTTTTTAGGTGGACACTAGGAGCGTAAGTTTTGCAACAGTGTTTTCCATTTAGCCCATACCGTCAGCTAAGTGTGGACCATTCTGTAGTACTCTCTTTTCTGTCGCCCAATTTCCTTGATTCTTCACCTTCCCCCTTCATCACTTCATTCCCCTTCCATAACGATCGTCTTTATATTTCGGTGTCACTTATTGCTTCAATATCCTCATATCGTTTCGGTATCTCCTGCTTTTCCCTCCCCCGAGAAGCTGTCCTGACCGGTCTCGTTGACTCACAGGTTGTTCCGCGTGCGTCAACTGTGGATGGCGTTATTGCCCAAAGATACCATATTTGATCTAGTCCGTAGGAATGACGAATAAAAAAATCTCTTTGAGGAGTGTAATTGTTTGGAATTGAATCCGTTTATAGGTTTTTATTGGATCGTTGACCATGTGCATTCCCTTGCCTAATTCGCGTTGAATATCAATTGTAACACATTCAAGCATTCATTCAATGATTCGTAATTCAATCTTTACCCATTCTGTAAACGATGGTAGGAATATTTCAGGTTTACCTTCATGGATAGCTAAAGTTACTCCCCGATTAAACCGAAGATATTATGTTGTGAGTGTTCTCTGTTGGATAAATTGTACATTGTTATTGTTATTATTAATTTCGCGGAATCGCACTCGCAGATTTTTAGAGATATTTTATCTCCACGTGCTGTTAATCATAGCAGCGAGTTAATGCATCTGAAAAATCTACAGAATGAAATAAGTGTTTTATATCTTACCTGCTGATGATTTTTTAGTGTTTTTTCCTAAATTCTCTCGGAGTCTCGTATTGTAGCTTGGTCTTTCAGTTGCCGATAGTGTGGCTCAGTGAAATGATTTTAATTAATTAAAACTTGGTGATTTCTCTATCCCAAATATTTCAGTTGTTTGCATGGCTAATTAGAGGATCTTGTCGCATTAACGAATGAAACTACTAATTGTAGAGAACGACTGTTTTGCGTGCATTACGATATATAATCACTGCTCCAAATCGGTGTCGCACGTTGTGTGATTTTATGTAGAAATAAAGAAATTTCAATTATTCACAGAGATAAATATAATATGTACATATATAGTTTTAAATCTCGAGGGGTGCGGGTTCCAGTCCCGCTTGGGTAGAATGTTATCTGCTCAGGACATGGCTGTGTGTGTTCGTCTATAGTTAATGTGAAAACACCCGATGTAAAAGGCCTTTGTTGTGCTGTTTTCGGGGTTGTGAGTATAAATTTAAAAAAATAAATAAATGTGATTTATTTATTTTTATTTCTGCATCATGCATATTTTCAACTCAGCATCGTAAGAATCTTTGAATTTTATATTTTGTATGATTTTAAGTGTGATGCTGAGATCAGTTCGCCGTTTTCTCCGTAAATTTGGACTCCAAAAAGCTATCCCTTTTGAAAGGTCTGGAATCCACCATTAAATAATCATTTGGCATGCATGAAATGTTTGCTTGGATCTTCCCAAGTTTTTCTAAATGAGCTTGTTACGCGACGAAGTTTTCTTAGGTCCGCGCGAATTCATAAGGGAGATTCCGCGAAGATTAATTATTTACTGAAGACGGCTTTTTGTCAGTCTATCAGTAAAGCGCGGTTGTAGAAAGCCTAGTTACGGCTAAAGTCACGGTTACGAAGTGAATTCTTATGTGTATATGCGAGTCTGGACGTAATTTTGGCCGTCACCAGACGTTGTGCTCCCGGCTCTTAATTGGTTACAGCGACCCAACTAACCCGTAGTAATTCTTTAGGTGTAATAATTGAGGTCTGAATCGGTGGAGCCAATAAAGTTACAAGGGCTATACTTAAGCCTCTCTGTCTCTCTCTCTTGTTATTTGTATGAAAATGTTCCACGTATCCCGTCGCCTGGGACCGTAAAACACATCAACGAACCAACGTTCAATCCCTAATTATTTTTTTGCTTTACGACCTGGATTTTGATTATTTTTGCAACTTATTTCCCTCGCCTTATTATAACAAATTATTTCAGTTATGCACCGGTAGTCCCTTTGGCGCGCTCTTATAATTAAGAATGGTATAATCAGACGAATGGAAACGGCAGACGAACAGACAGGACGTTTCTGCCCTTTGGGATTCAACATTCTGGACTCATAAAAACTGCACACCGCCTCGTTACCCGACTGACTATTGCAAGGAAATCATTATTATTCTCTTTCGTCCTCTGGAGGGAGGACTTCTCTCGTCATTAGGGCGATCCTATCTCGTTCCCTTTCCTCTTATCCACCGCCATCAATTTGGTTTAAAATAATTTGAATAATTAAAACCTTTCGGCTCGTGACTTCTGAGGAATTTATGTTTTTTTTTCCTCCTGCCGCTCCCTTTGATGGTCTTTCCCGTGGTGGTAGGTGAGACAGAGAGAGTGAGTCTCCAGGAGAGGAAGGAGAAAGAAAAGGGAGATTCCTTTCTTGTTAAAATGGTTATAAACGACCTTCGCCCTTTTCCCCCCCGTTCTGCCGCTGCGTGAACTAGGGGGGACCCAGGGAGGAGGCTAATTTCTCGCTCACTTGTTGGCTATCATGCGAAGCAATTGTTGCGTCACGCGCCCACGCTCGATCCTCAACACAGCGCTGAGCGGGAACTCTCGACCCGAGCCAACTTCTAAGGTTCTTTCCGTCTGAGTTTAAAGGCCGTAACCTATTAAAATAAGTGACTTAAGGTAGTTTGAGCAAGATGTCTATTCACCTAGAAATCAATGAATTTTGCGTCATTTTGAAGAATAATATCAGCCCCTTACCACACCACGCGGAACAGCATTAAAGAAACTATGTTTTGATAAGCGTGTAATTGGCCGGTCCTCGGATGAAAAAGTCAAAGCGAGATGCTACTTTGCTCTGGTTAGGCAACACCTTAAATTCGCCGCTAGCATTTGGGACCCTGGTCATAAAGATTTTACCAAAAAAATTAATTATATACCAAGAAAATCAGCACGCTTCGTTAAAAACTGCTACGAGCGAATATATAGTGTTTCGCTACTTATGGAGGGGAACGTTTGGCTGAGGGGTGAGTTATAATCAAAATGCTCTATAATATACATGTAACTTACACCAAACATGCACTACAGGTATGCTACCAATGCTACAAAAACTACTGAATTTATGTGTAATGTAACTACCTAAACGAGGTAGTAGAGTCCTGCAGGGATCTTGCGAAAAGTGATGCTAGTACTACGTGGCAGATTAAAAAACAAGCATTATGAAGCTA
Source organism: Ceriagrion tenellum (assembly GCA_963169105.1). Lineage (NCBI taxonomy): Eukaryota > Metazoa > Arthropoda > Insecta > Odonata > Coenagrionidae > Ceriagrion > Ceriagrion tenellum. The sequence continues at coordinate 71,068,423 of OY720642.1, read as the reverse complement.
ATAAACTGATCAGCTACGATGCTTTTCAATTAGCCGACTTCAAAATCTCATTGGCCGCCATTATGTTTATCGAAATTTATGAAAATATACATTTTAAACCTGCCTGTTATGCAGTGTATTTCCCTAATTTTACTGTCAGGATCTACCGTAGTGTGTTGGGGTTCGTAAGATATTAATAACTTCGTTGGAACATAAATTGATTTTGAATGTATATAAAAGATTAAGTATAGTTTTTAATCGGCGATCTGATAGCGTGTCCTATCCCAGTTGGTACTAGGTGTCGAAGTTGTGGGTTTTAAATACTCCATCTTTCCGGTCAGATCAGCGCAGTGGTTCGCACGGTAAGAAGTTGATGTAGATTATTTTAGTAGTTTATGTAGCATTTGTAGTATACCGATGATGTGGTGCTTGTTGCTGAAAGTAAATTTCTTCACTGTAATTCATGTTGGTGATAAGTCACCCCTGCCAAACATTCTTGTGGTGGCTTTCTCGGTAGTTAGTGGATGTAGATGTATATTTCCAGCAGCTCCACCATTCGCGACTGACTGCCAACTTACCCAACTAACCTCATTGGCGTCAGTCTTCTGCGTTTTTGCTCACCTTGACAAATATGTATACAACGAACGGACCCAAACGATTTTAAGGTAGTCCGAGCGAGATATTTCCCTAGTCATAATAGAGACCATTTTCGAATTATACGTTTTAATTTCACCAGCTGTAGGGCACATCAATTAAATATTGCATTATTAATGGTGCAATAATTTAGTTTTATATGACAGAAGTGGTAAGTAATTAAATGAAAATATCTAAATTTAACTTGACTCATTTTTTTTTTCGCGCGGTGCGTTTGAAACTTCTTAAAACGGAAGGTTTCTTGTATTACCCAAGAACCTATAGCGGTGAAAATATGATTAATTTTCAAAATTAGTAGAGAAAACATACAAACTACACGCTGTTAGTTTCTTTACGACATCTAAGTGTTGGAAATTCCTCATTTTGTAAATGATCTCTCTCTATGGAGTTCATACACGTACCATTTCCCATGTAATAGGGCTGGTATTTCTTGCCAAATATCTCGGAAAGTAATTTGGTAAGGGGTTGAATTTTTGGTGTCATTAGAAGGGTGAGATATTTTTATTTAAATGAGATTAAATTCATTGATTTACAGGTGAAATATATTCCGCTCAAACTACCTTAAGGTAGTCCGAGCGAGATAGTTTCCTAGTCATAATAGAAACCATATTCAAATTATACGTTTTAACTACACCAGCTGTAGGACATATCAGTTAAATATTGCATCATTAATGGTGCAATTATATAGTTTTATATGACAGAAATGTTAAGTATTTAACTGAAAATATCTAAATAAGTCTTTAACTTGACTCATTTTTTTCGCACGGTGCGTTTGAAACTCCTTCAAAACGGAAGGTTTTTTGTGATACCCAAGAACCTACTGCGGTGACAACATGATTAATTTCAAAAATAGGTGAGAAAATATACAAAATACACAGTTTTTTTACGACATCTAATTGTAAGTGTTAGAAATTCCATATTTTGTAAATTATCTGTCTCTGGAGTTCATGCAAATACCATTTCCCATGTAAAAGGGCGGGGATTTTTTGGCAAATATCTCCGAAATTAATGTGGTAAGGAGTTGAATTTTTGGTGTCATTAGAAGGGTGAGATATTTTTCTTTGAAATGGGATCTAATTCATTGATATATAGGTGAAATGATATTCCTCTAAAACTACCTTAAGTTACGCCCTAATGTTCAGCGTGAACTGCCCCTCAAGCTTCGGGCAGTCATCCGTCCGGATGGGGCAGAAGCTTCTTCCTTAAAGACGGCGAATGGGCTGCTAGTGATAATTAGCGACGCCTTTGACCTTTCTATTTTTCCCCACTTTTTTGTCATGCTATAGTGGACGGCCAATTCCGTTTTAAAGGAAAAAAAAACTTGAACTCGCTCAGGCGAATTTATTGCTTCCGTTGTAGGAGCCCGGGTAGACAGAGAGGAGGGGGTGGATGTTTCCGGCATTTTTTGGGTGTGAAAGTGTGTCCTCTCCTTTATAGCCCGAAAGAGGAGGAGGGAAACAAAAGAACGAGGCATTAAAAATGGACGCCTACTTCTTTCGCAGTCGCGGGGACCTAGTTAGTCGTGCTGTGTTGTTTTGACGCCTTGGGACCTGGGAGAAAATTACTTCACCCTTAATTTTATAACGCGCAGTTGTTGCTTTCAAGATCCGCTTGCTCCTCCCCCTATTCCTTCCCCCCTCCCTTGCCTCCCCCCCAATCTATTTCCGTATCTAAGATGATCTACGAATGAAAGCGCTCCCCTCACCCTATAAATGTCTCGGGTCCCTAATTTATAACATCCCTGTCGGTACTACTCCGGAATTAATTAATTAAATGTTTATGCGCATTTGTTGGGACGCGAGCAATTATGGTCTCTGATAAAAGTGGATATCGTAACTTCGAGCCTGTTTTGTGTGCACGGGGCGGCGCGCAAAGGTCGTGATAAATTTTGAGTCGCTCCCCCTAATGATCTCTCGGTCCTTTACCCTTGCTCATTCTCGTGAATTTCCGCCTTTGGTCCGTGGTCTTGCTGAAGCTGCTACTTCAAACATTTAAACGTTAGGAAGGAAAAGAGGGAATCGGGTAGGTTTTCAAGGAATTTTGGAGCGGTGTGGCTACCATGGACTTCTCTGAAACTTATTTTTGAGCTCAAATCGCCGATTCAGAGGAAAGAATCCGACGATATTGAGGTAACTTGTGAATGATTCTCTATTTTTGATACAGCCTGTGCATGGGATAATAGGGAATACCAGTATTGTTCGCGCAGTAGGTGTCAATCCAAGGAGCAATTTCGACCCTTCACGCTCTGTATTTTGGGGGAAATATGGTGATTTATGTAACGGAATCCGGCTTAAATATCTGGATACCGTCTTAATGAGGAAGTCACAGAGGGAAATAACGCCGAATATTCCACTATTATAATATGTTTATTGATGTTACTGGTAAAAATACCATTGCAGTGAAAAGTGAAATTATTTACGAATATTACTATTCATTTTCCGTCCTTCTTACCTCCTAATAAAATAGCAAGATATTAGAAGGAATGATTTCTTTGTCACCAATCTCTATGGAGAGTCGTCCGCAATCAACGAATTTCTGTGGTGAAATATTCTTTCGCCGATTACTCCTCGAAGTAAACGTCTTCTCTGTATCTTGCGTGTGGAAATTAATTTTAGTGGCGGATATTCCGACGAAAAATACGCTCACATGTCGTTGAAATTTTCGGTCGCGAGACAAACTTCTCAAACTATTGAAAAGTTCTGATTCAAATCTTTGGAAATAAGGGTGTTGTTTCAAAACCATGCGTTTGTTGTATCAGGCCAGCGAAATATTCTGCTCTGTCTCTTTTATACATTTGTTTCTTTTTGTCACATGGGTGCATTGTTGTGGGGAAAGTTGTTTTTTACGATAAAATATGCGCCTGTAACCTGGAATTTGGTCGCAATGCTCGAAGAGATTTGCAGTGTTCTTTCAACTTTTGCACTCTTATTGAAGTAAAGGGACTGTATTCGACTGGACACAATGCTGAATAAACTTGTCCTTGAGGTTGAAACGGTTCCACATACATATGGAGGCTTACTGCAACATTTTAGGACGGTTTTGTTGAAAAATTATTCTTCTGATTCGCACTTAAGATGTATTCAACACAATGTGATATTTTACCTGTGTTTAATTTCATCAATGCAATGAGGGAAGGTCTATTTTTAAAAATAAGCGGGTGAACTTGAATGTGGTGGCAATGCGCGGAGAAATTTGCTGTATCCTTTCAATTTTTGGACTTTTATTGGGATTAAGGGAATGTATTCGATTGGGTACAATGCTGAATATCCTTTTCCCTGTGATTGAAACGATTCCCTACGTATCTGGAGGATTATTGCTACATTTATTTTGGGTTTTGTTTCAAATTTATTGTTTTTCTGAAGTGCACCAGTGATATATTTAACGCTTCGTGCCTTTTTACCTGTGTTTTAATTTATCAAATGGGTGCAATGTAATGGAAAAAGTTGTATTTTTCGTTATCAGCTGGTGATCTAGAATATGGTGGCAATACAAGAAGAAATTTGGAGTGTTCTTTCAATTTATTGAAATAAAGAGAGTGTATTAGGCACGATCTTTGAATATCCTTGCATTTGTGTTTGACACGATTCCTGAAGTGTAGTTAGAATAACTGCAAGATTAATCTGGAATTGGTGGCAATGTACGCAATGTACGAAGAAATTTGCAGTGTTCATTCAATTTATTGAGATAAAGAGAGTGTATTAGGCACGATCTTGAGTATCCTTGCATTTGTGTTTGACACGATTCCTCAGGTGTAGTTAGAATAACTGCAAGATTAATCTGGAATTGGTGGCAATGTACGAAGAAATTTGCATGTTCTTTGAATTTATTGAGATAAAGAGAGTGTATTAGGCACGATCTTGAATATCCTTGCATTTGTGTTTGACACGATTCCTGAAGTGCAGTTAGAATAACTGCAAGATTAATCTGGAATTGGTGGCAATGTACGCAATGTACGAAGAAATTTGCAGTGTTCATTCAATTTATTGAGATAAAGAGAGTGTATTAGGCACGATCTTGAGTATCCTTGCATTTGTGTTTGACACGATTCCTCAGGTGTAGTTAGAATAACTGCAAGATTAATCTGGAATTGGTGGCAATGTACGAAGAAATTTGCATGTTCTTCGAATTTATTGAGATAAAGAGAGTGTATTAGGCACGATCTTGAATATCCTTGCATTTGTGTTTGACACGATTCCTGAAGTGCAGTTAGAATAACTGCAAGATTAATCTGGAATTGGTGGCAATGTACGCAATGTACGAAGAAATTTGCAGTGTTCATTCAATTTATTGAGATAAAGAGAGTGTATTAGGCACGATCTTGAGTATCCTTGCATTTGTGTTTGACACGATTCCTCAGGTGTAGTTAGAATAACTGCAAGATTAATCTGGAATTGGTGGCAATGTACGAAGAAATTTGCATGTTCTTTGAATTTATTGAGATAAAGAGAGTGTATTAGGCACGATCTTGAATATCCTTGCATTTGTGTTTGACACGATTCCTGAAGTGTAGTTAGAATAACTGCAAGATTAATCTGGAATTTGGTGGCAATGTACGAAGAAATTTGCTGTGTTCATTCAATATTTGCTCTTTTATTGAGATAAAGAGAATGAACTCGACTGGGCAAAATGCCGAATATCCTAGTCTTTTGTGTTCGACACGAATCTTCACGTCTCTTGAGAATCACTGCAAGATTTTAGGAGTCGTTGATAACCGCGAGGATTCCTTTTTCGAAGGCATGTGCCCGATCCCTGAAAAAAAAGTCGCATGATCTCTCCTCCCTCTTACAAACAGTAAGAGTACTTAAGGGGCGCGAGTTTGTGATTTTCTTATTTTCGTCCGCTGAAAGACGGAGCGTCCTATTTCAAGACGCCGTGTATATTTATTTATTTATTTTTTGCCCCGCCGACCCCGCTCAGCGATCTTCCCTCTCCTCCCCAGTCATTGTCGGATCTCTTCATCCCTAATGACCTGTTGCTGCGCCTCGGATTCTTTGGACTTCTTTAAGGATCACGTTTCCCTTTCAACAGGTTTCACCCCGGCTCCTTCTTCTTCTATTCTCTCTCGCCGCCTTCCCCTACGTGGACCCCTCCCTCCCGACCCCCCTCTCCCGACATCCTCCCCCCTTCCACACGCCTCTCCACCCCCGCGCGCCATTCTTTCCCACACCCTCCCACACCCCCGCACAGATTTATGCGCTCAGCGCTGCATCCTCTCTTGTTTGTATGTGAGGCGTCTTCAGTGCCGCCGCGGACAAGGTTTTCAAATTAATAATAAATAATGATAAAGGACCCCCGCGCTGTACATTGGAGACGGATGGGAAAGTTATTCAACAATAAATGACCTTTTAATATCTAATAATAGTGTTCTCGATCTCTGGGGACATTGAAAATGAAGCTAACATTTAACAAAAGAGTTTTCGAAGTCACCCCCAACAAAAATGGTGCACCGCACTAAGAGTAACCCCGAGAGCAGCCACGAACGCCAATCGGCTTTCTTTATTTCCAGCGAATGGGGGAAACACATCAGGGAAATAACTAGTGTAGCAAACCGTAGATTAGGATTCGTAAAAACGGTTCTAGGCATATGCGATGAGAGAGTACGAGAAAGAAGCTATTTTACACTTGTCAGGCCTCATTTAGAATATGCCGCTAGTATATGGGATCCGTACGAGGAAGGTATGATTAAAGAATTAGAGCGCGTTCAAAGGAGATCTGCTAGGTTTGTTAAAGGCCGTTATGATATTTGTAGAAGTGTTACGAGCTTAATAGAAGAACTAGGATGGGAATTACTATCAGAACGCAGGTTAAAATTTAGGTTAAACCTTTTAAGTAAATTCGAAACAGAGTTGTTCACAGATGACGTTAGATATATATTGAGAACCCCTGCGTATTATGCTAGGTTTGATCATATTAACAAGATTAGAGAGAAAGATTGTCGTACCGATAGATTTAAAATGTCATTTTTCCCTCGTACTATAAGAGAGAACAATAGGCCGCGTAGCAAAGGGATAGGTAGGTGAAATATAGTAAGAGTAGTCTGTAGTGCATGATACATGTAATTACAACCAATAACCCCTTCCTTATTATGTAGATACTAACCATCTAGCTCCATGTGACCCTATTATCTAGCATATCTCCCTTAAATATCCTACTTGCATGTCAATAGTGCATGTTTGGTGATCATCACCCCCTGCCTCACACCCTCGTGGTGGCTCGCAGGGTATCACGTAGATGTAGATGTAGTGTAGTATTACCGAAACTTGTGCAGAAGTCTTTGTTCGCCATCTTAGCAATCTGCTTATAGAGCGGCATCGTCAGTATAATACAGAATTTGTATTTCCTGACTTTCCATTCTATAACCTCTTCTGTTTTTATCCTCTTTAATTAACTCTTCCGCAACTATGTTTAATGATTGGTCTCTAGAGGTTCCAAACTTTCATATTAAAATAAAAGAACTGTCAAAACTTATCCATGGTAAATTTATGACCGTAACCAATGGCTCCATGAGCATTATGGGTCCTTTTTGAATAATTGTATTTTAGATAGTAAATGACTTCTTCACCTTTTTGGGAGCGAGGTAAAAGTTTGACCCGGGGTTCGGGTTGGTAGGGTTTCTAGAGTACTTGCTACCCACGCGGATGGCCAGGGTTCAAATTCCTGCAGAGGAGGATGTTTTTGAGAGGAAACCCGATCCCTACTTGAGTGTCTTGTGGAGGGCACTTCAAGTACAGTACTCTGTCTGTTGGATGAGACGTTAAACTGTGGTTAAACTCGACTTGGCGTACTTTTGGAGTTGAGCATTTCTCAACTTTCTCTTAATTCTAGCCAATAGCAAGGCCTGGTTTTCTATGGATAGTGCGGAAGTAATCGATTGCTACTATCGATATAGGATACCTTGGTTACGCTGTTTGTGTTGTATGAGGAGGCTTTGAGGAAGGAAGAAATATCCAAATACTCGTATTTTGTGTGTTAAGCCAAGTTAAATCAAGTTAAGTTGTTGTGAACGGGGCTTCCGTCTGTCGGATGAGACGTTATGCCGTGGTCCCCTTGGCGTCTTTCGGTAAGAGAAGGCTAATGCCGACGCCAGGTTTCTATCCACCCTTCCTTATCTGTCCCCTATGGCGCAAATGACTTTAGCCGTCGGTCGCCTCCCCAAATATCGAATCCAATCCAACTATGTTTAATTATTGGGCTCTAGAAGTTCAAAACTTTCATATTCTAACAAAAGAACTGTTCAAACTTATCCATGGTAAATTTATGAACGTAACCAATGGCTCAAGGAGCATTATGGGTCCTTTTGGAACAATTGTATTTTAGGTAGTAAATGATTTCTTCACTTCATTGGGGGCGAGGTAAAATTTTGACCCCCTCGGCGGTTACCGAAATGTTGGTTGCCAGGCACGTTCGTTCCAGCGGTTATTCTGTCTTCCTCTTATTTACTCTTTGGGAACCACGTTTCTTCCTTCTTTCTGGCCCTTTCTACCACCTACCTCTCTCCCACCCACTCCCCCACACCTCACCGTTCCTCTCCCACTCTCCCTTCAAGCCTTTGATCTTTGCCGGTGACTCCTTCCTTTGACCATTTCTTTTTCGTTATTATTTTATTTTTATCGTCATTCTTTTTTTTAAGCCGCGGACGTTCGCCGCCTTCCTGGCAGCCACTTCTTGCCACCAATCGAGAAGGGGAAGATCCCTCATTAGCCGCGATCGCGTAATCGCTAGATCTCAAGGCCATTTCACCTCTCGCCGAATCTTTTGTTTTATCTTTTTATTTAAATGACGATTATTTTTCCTTGTTCGAATGGAATCTGTTCATTACTCTGGGGAAGCGAAGCTTGAAGTCGTATGGGAATGTCAGTTGAAGGCACCGTGATGGCGCTGGCGAAATTCTCTGTTATTGAAAACAAATCGTGGCGTAACTGAGCGTAGCAATTTTTTTTCGTGTATGAATTTTGACCATTCCCTGGTGGTGTAATTTCATTTTCTGGTGCCTATAAAGTACAAAAGAACCGTTTGTGTGCAACCGAATGGATAATTGTTTTTAATGAGGCAAGTTTTCATTGTTTAGTACTTGCTAGAGAGTCTGTTTAATGGATTGATTCACTGTCAGAAAAAAGGGATACCAACATACGTTTCTCGGATATCATTTTATATGCGCAGGAGGCGTCAGATATCCCTGCTCTATGCGTGGTATCACTTGACAGGTTTAAAAAATGCCAATAATTTATGGTATTTGGTGATTTCATTTGAATGGATTATTTGGTTTTGATTTTATTGTTTTTCCCCTTCATTATTTTGCCTGGTCATCTTTTTGGAGTGTCGGGCGGTTTGTCACGAAAGCATGCCGCCGAAAAGTTAAGGTTTACTGCACTACGAAGCCTTGTTTATAATTACGCTTGCTTTGCCCCGTCAAAACGCTACGTGATGGATAACCCGGAGAATCACGTCAAGGAACCGTATATTTTCCTGTAATCCGACTTGTATTTTCTTGTTTAATTGGTATGTTTTATCCTAATTCGTCGAAATGATAAGCATTTTAGCCTAGGTCATTCGCAAAATGGCACTGAACGAGTAAGTATAATTCTTTCCGTGGAAATATATGGACAGTAAATAATCGACAAGTGTGATAATGTCCAACCATTCCGATGCCGTTTTCGATGTTTCGACCTTCTTCAAGTGCCTTCACATTTTTTAATGGAAATAACTGACGGTGTACGAATAGGTGTATAAAATACGATCGTTTAAAGCTTTGCTATCTTGTGCATCACTCAACTGCGACAAATTGATTTTACGTGTAGACCAGTGGAAGTAGAGGAAGGGGATAGGAATTCTGGACGTGTAATAAGGAGAGAGAGACGGTTTTGGGAATTCAAGAGAGATTTAATGGCGGGTCATCCATCTGAGGGGAAACGGAAGGATTTTCCCAAAATTAGTACGTGGGGATAAGTATTGTCCAAAAACCTTAAAATGTGATGGTCGAATACTCGAATGGATCCCATTCTTGCAACTGCTGAAATACTGGGAGTATTTAATACAAAACTAGCAAGCAACTGAGAGTAAAACTATTGCAGTTATCTACCGTGAAATAAGCTAAGATGCGGACTTAAAAGTTCTGCCTTAACAATGTTCATTCTTGGTTAAAATTAAATCTTAGGAAATGCAACACAGTTCACTTCCTGCGAAAGTCATTACAGAAATGCCATACCTACACTGTGGGTGGAGTAAACAAAATTTTCAGATACACTGAAATATCTTGGAATAACATTAACATCTGATATATCGAGGGGAACACGCATGCAAAACATATGCGGCACATTATTAAAGGAAACTAGGTTTTGTTAAGAGCATAATAGGAAGGTCCTTGGATGAAAAAGTCAAAGAGAGATGCTATTTTTCTCTGGTTAGGCAACACCTCGAAAAAACCGACGCCAACATTTGGGACCCTGGTCATAAAGATTTTACCAAAAAATGAATAAAATACAAAGAAAAGCTGCATGCTTCGTGAAAACTGCTACGAGCAAACATATAGTGTCTCACAACTTATAGAGGGATTAAGGTGGGAGCCCCTAGAGACTCAGAGGCTACGTGCCAGATTTGGGTTGCTTGAGAAATTCAGAACTGGTGTGTTTCAGAGCGACGCAGAGAATATTTTCATGACGCCTCACTACATCTCTAGGTCTAACCGAAGCGATGAAATGAGAGGGATACATTTCCGAACAGACAGGTACAAAAACTCGTTCTTTCCGCGCCTAACAAGCGACCACAATAAAAACTGAGCTCCTCTAAGTACACTCCCATAATACTTGCCACCATTTTACCTCCTAAAACCTAACATATTTACACGGCTGGTGACCCAACACCCCCTGCTACACGCCCACGCGGGTGGTATGTAGATGCAGATGTAACAAACTGCATGCTGGCCTAAAAATGTCAAAATACTGGAAGTGCGGAACTAATGAGGTGTCGAAAAAGAGTATTTTTTTCCCACCTGGCATTGATGTGGTTCTCGGGGACGATTTTTGTTCATAAATATCCAGCTGTTACCCAATTCTGCTTTCTCCATTTTTTTTTCGCCTCTATTCAGAGTCTGCAATGTTCCCTTTCGGATCCCGAGCCATTCTTCCCTTTTCCTCATTAATTGTTTCGCACCCGGCGCGATCTGTGGCCGAGTGAGAGAGGGAGGCGACCAAATTATTAATGAGACGGGCTTTCCCCAGCCTCCCTCGATTCCTGGTCCGTGCTCCGTGATTGATTTCCTCGCATTTGGTGGTCGGGGCTCCCGATGAACCCTTCGCCGTCCCCTCCCGAAATGAAATGCATCCATGGCGACGACGGGAATTTAATCGCAGTTCGGCGGCGGGAATGAGTCGCCTCCTGCGGTTAATATACTTATCTCCTTAAGCGTGATTTAATCCCTCTCTCGGGCCTGAATTTGATGCGGTGGTGGCGACCGTCGCCTCGCTTTTATGTACGAACGAAATTCCGGCGCCATATATCCGTTTTGTATCCGTCGCGATGGTCCCCAACGCCCGCGTGGAGTCTTTTCACAAAACGCTTTCCCGATGGCTCCGTAGATTCGTCCTTTCGCGAACACATCTCTCCCTTATTCAAAACTTGGACCGTCCGTTTCTAGCGTCCATGTTGACTATCAGTATGCAGTAGTCCAGGGGATAGAATAGACAACAATTTTATTGTCCTGGGACAAAGTCCCTTAATCAATTTACATGCCTTCATGAGGAATATAATGCAATGAAAAAATAATATAATCTGTGGTTATTTGGAAAGTAAGTCTTACAAAAAAAAGAAAACAAAGAAACAACTTTCAAGTCAGCAAAGAAAAAACATCAAATGAGCGAAGTTAATGCATAACAGTCTTAATATCAATAATCTAAACAATATGTAAAACAAAAATTTACAATATGTAATACGATAAAATAAATGAAAAAGCAAACGAACAGATATTTTATAGGACAGAAAAACAGCAAATGATTATAGTTAACAAGTAACAATATCATCTCATATAATTTGCTCTTCTCATATAAAGTAGAGAGAACGTTAGAGAGACAATAGGTCAGCCATACTCCTTTTAAATTGTGAGACGTTTCTAGAAAATTTGAAAAGGGGATCAGTATTTCACCTCGTTTTTAGTAACTGACTTTCTTGTGTAAGAAAAAGGATATGCTAGAGCGAGATAGGCCCCTGAAAGTGTGGAAAACTGGGAGGAAATTCTCTGGCATTCTAACCGATAGAATACTATATGAACTAATTTCTTCTCTCTGTTCACTATACTGTCTTTATGGGAAAAGGCATGCATTCTATCACCGATTTCCTAGTTTTCTTTCTCTATCAGTCCCCGGTACGAACTTCCTAAAAAGGGTAGATCGTATGCTGAGGCGAAAAAGTAAGTACTTAGAGGTAGATGGGACCCTGAAAGTGTAGAAAACCGGGAGAAGATTCTCTAACATTCAACAAATTATACCTTAACCGGTAGAATATTTAAAAAGACTGTTACTGCGGGAATCTATTCTCATGTTCTCTATCCTCCACGTCGGCCTGATCCACGAAATGTGGTTTTCGTGGGTTAAAGGATGGATATAGATCACAGTTCCTAGCGATGAATTCAGTTGTCTCATTCGGAGCGAGAAGGGATTCAAAATTCTTACCCTTTCCATACCCTGTCACCCCTATCTTTGTCCCCCGACCGGTCCACCCTTCCTTCGTCCCTCACCTATTTACATCTTCCTGCATCCCCCTTTGGAAATTGCGGTAAACAATGAGGATTCAATCCCCAAGCCGACCCCGCTACCCGTTCACTCTTCCACTGCGAATATTCGTGCGACGGCAGGAAGGAAGGAATCCATGGAATTCCCACTCGCCAACTGAGCGCGCTACGTCATGCGAGCTTATTGTTGCAGCCGCCATTGCTCTTCCGCTGAGAGGGGCTGGGGGAGGGAGGGGAAAGGGGCAGGGAGGACTGGTGTATGCGGGGGGGGGGGATGAGGAGGGATGCTCTTAGGACGCAGGGGTTGATGTGGGGAAAATTGAAATAAAAAAAAGGGTCGGAAAGAGAGTTGAATATGTGAGGGTACGAAATTAAGAGGGGATATGTGGGAAGGGGATGGAAGACGTATGTATACTTTGGAAAACCAGGGTGTCCAACAATCGGCACTAAAATAAAACGGCGTTCTTCGTTCGGAAATGCCTACCTTTGGAATAATGATGTAGAAAAAGTACTAACGTTTTGTTGCTAATTCTAGTTATTGGAAAATAAACCCAAAATTTAAAAAAAGTAACACACATACTCGATTATGTGCGACGTGGTTCATTCTACAAAAAATGTGGATTCGTCAGCAGAAAAAAACCAAGGTACTGATGTCATCTTCGTAGTGTCCTTTTAGGCACCTCAAGAGCTTGTGTTAAGGGATGTGTATTCAAGTACATGCTCTGCAATATAGCCTATAAAAGAACATGAATCTACGCTTTTTTCTTCATTGAATGATTCATGCCAGGGGGTGTAATTAATTGTGCGAATTTACACTATGTTGTATAAAGTGTGAGTTGTAACGTGCTTTGTAAGTACATAGATGTGATACATGAGTTTTAAATCAGGAAACAGTACGTGAAAACATTCGTGTTAAGCGCAGCATTCTATGTATCGGATGCGAGGACCATTGGTATAGTTGACCAGAACTGACTAGAAGCCTTCGAAACATGGCGCTGGAGGAGGTTGCTGAAGATAAAGTGGACGGGCAAAATAAGAAGTGTACAGAAGGGTAGAATTATGAGGTGTGCAGAAGAGTAGAACAGGACTGGACCATATGAAACGCCATACAGAAAACAAGAACCAGATGGATTGGACACACCTTGAGACACATTGGGTTTGTGAGGAACGTAGTTGAAAACAAATAAGAGGGAGAAGTCCCCAGAGGAAGACCCAGGATTAATTTAATGGACCAAATGAAGAGAAAAGTACATAGGGAGAGATACCAGGAAGTAAGGGAACTTGCATTATATAGGGAAGGGTGGAGTGGCGCAGTCAACCAATCTTAGGATTGAACGACCAATGAAAGAATGCCAGTTATTGGAAAATAATCCTAAAAATTAAAAAAAAACAACACACTTACTCGTTCAACTACGACTTGATTCATTCTACAATACAAAGTTGATTCGACCGCATGAAAAACCAAAGCAATTTTCAAATTAAAAACTACGGAACTTGCGGCACAGTAACTTTAACGGGGTCACACAACAACCGAAGTGTTCACACAATGGTGAAATTAACAGTGGAAAGGTCATTCGCCTGGACTGAGTGGAGAAATATTTGGACTGGGAATCGAACCCAGATCCCTCTATTTCACGCCGAGTGCTCTACCTACGTATCTCATCTATGTACTAATTACATCTAAGACTATGTACCGATTGAAGCACTTCAGGCATCTGCTCCCAATTTCACTTCACCAGAAGCTGGTTCAAACTCTGGTATTCCCATATTTTGACTATTATTCAATCATTTTCTCAGATGTTAACTCAGAACTGTGCATTAAGCTGCAGCGTCTTCAAAACTCCTGTTTGCGTTTTGTTTTCAACATCCGCTATGATGAACACGTCACGCCTTATTACGAAAAAATTATATGGCTGAAATTGGATAAACGCCGAAAACTGCAAAAGGCTTTATACGTGTTCAAGGTCCTGAAATCCAAATACCCCACCTATTTGTATGAAAATTTTATATGTAATATAGATACAGGAAAAAGATCAACTCGTGTCACTGAGTTATTTTTAGTCCCTAAATTCCATACCCTATTATTTGAACACTCTTTCCTAATTTCCTCCTGCAAGTTATGGAATTGTTTACCTGTAAATGTTAGAACCTCTATGACAATTTCAATGTTCAAGAGAAACATGACTGATTACCTAGGTAAAATTGCTTAGTTTTTTGTAATCTTTTATGTTATGGCATGTATTTATTTATTTTCTATGTTCCAGGGGACTTAAAGTCCCAGAACAATAAACACTATTTTCTATTCTATTCTATTCTACGTAAGCTACCCAGGCGTCCTCTTAATTCGCACAGCGACGAAACCTGGGTCGTGAAAATTGAAAGCTCATGTGGAAATTACAAAGTGTTTCCATCTGTAATCATTGTGCAAAATGTGTGGTATCATTTTTTTTTTTGGAAAAACAATCAGTGGATTGAAATGGTGCCAAGGTGTGGGAAGAATAGAGATGTAAGACTCTCTTAAGTGGTGTGAGGGGTTGTAAGGAAGAGGACCAGGGGAGTTGGGGGAAATCGGTTTTTTCTTCCTTCATTTCGAGAGGAGATTTGGGCAGTTCGGTACACACGCACTCCCGACGCGCATGTGCGAAGAAGGGGGAAGACGGCGAGGGGGAATGTGTACGTGTGGGTCGCTTCTCGGCAAATTACGCCCCCACTCGAGATGGCAATAACTTATCCCTTTTCGTTCATCTTTTAATTGGTTCGGACGCTCATCGTAATATGAGGAGGGCGTGGGTGTTTTTTTTTTGGTGGGGGCTGGAATGAAGGCTAGAGGGGTGGGTGGCGGGGGGTTCCAACATGGAGTGCGAATGAGGATAGGGCGGTGGTGTGGATGAAGAAAGGGTTCCACCCCCCTCCTCTGTCCTGGCGGTCCATCCCTTACCCTTTTCCCGAATCCTAAAAACCCCCATCGTCCCCTCCCACGGATACCCTAAGCGTATATTTCGTATCTCCTCACATTTCTCGCCCTCCCTCCTCACACTCTTCCGCCGAATTCGGACATTCCCTCTCTCTCTCTCACTATTCTCAGTAGCTCCATTGTTGCGAGCCGGGATCGTCCCCAACAATGCTATCCCCTCCCCAACAATGCTTTCCCCTCCCCGACCGTCCGACTAGGGTTGCCGAACTCGGGCGAAGAGTTGATTGCAGGATTTTTTCTTCATTCCCAGGATTTTAGAAATTCCAGGGTATTCTTTTTCTGCAGAGCAAGGACATCATTTTCAACACCGCACCGTGGAATGCAAGTTTTCCGCATTTATGGATGGAAAATTTGATCACACTGAAAACCAGCCCCTACTTAGCTCGATGTAGTATTTTGAGTTAATGAATGCGATTTATTCCAAATAATTATTCTACATCTGCATACTACCATACTAGCCGCCTCATGGGCAAGTGGTAGGAGGTGTTAGGACACCAGCCGTGTGAAAATGTAAGGTATTGAGAGGTAAAATGGTGAATTGTATTATGGGAGTGTATTAAGTGGAGACTAGTTTTCATTGTGGTCGTTTATTGTGCGCGGAAAGATCGAGTTTTTGCTCATATCTGTTCGGCAATGTATCTTATTTTATCGCTTCTGTCAGACCTTGAGATGTAGTGAGGCGTCATGATAATATTCTCTGTGTCGCTCTGAAACACACCAGTTCTGAATTTCTCAAGCAACCCAAGCCTAGCGTGTAGCCTTCGAGTCTCTAGGGGCTACCACCTTAATCCCTCTAAAAGTTATGAGACACCCTATGTTCGCTCGGAGCAGTTTTTAACGAAGCGGGCAGCTTTTCTTTGTATTTTAATTATCTTTTGGTTAAATTATGTCTGTAACATCTGACCGGCAATTAAAGAAACCGGGTTCGTACACCGGTCTAGTCCAAAAGTATTATCATGGCGCATATCATCCCTCGATTACTATTTCATCCGTAATTATTGCTGTAACTAGTAGCAGGAAGAAAACGACTCAATCCGGGTGATTTAGCAAGAGAGGGACATTCCTACGTTGTACTCTGGCTTCTCATTTATGTTCTCAAATCCCTTTCTTTAATTCCTCGATCCCCATATTCTTCTTCTTCGTTGTACACCCCTTAAGGGCTTGTGGGAACCCCGTGACGAAAAGTTTCCTGGGGTAGGGACGTATCGTTTTTTTTTATTTACGACGTCATTGGTCAGTTGGTTCCCCTGGCAACGGCGCGGTAAGTATAACAATCGCTGGCACCTTATGGGTGGAATTTTTAGCTCAAGGACGTAGGCGTTCGTTTTGGACGTTTATAAGGGTGGGAATTTTCGTGTCCGGATTAAGTGTTTTAACTCGCGGGCTATTTACTGGCCTTGATGTGTATTTCATAAAGGGAGGGAGATCGGCCTGTTTTCCGATTACGATGGAGATTTTTTTGGAATCGCGCTCTGCGTTAGAATTGTTGTACAGCTGGACTCGGGGAACTAATGTGGATGTATTTTGTTGTTATTCTTCTGTTGTATAACCCTAAAGTAATGGGCTTCATTAAAATGCACCCCAACATAATAATTCGAGCTTTGTTTTTCAACTTGTGGACGTATTTTTTAAACTCCGTTCTTGTTCCCGCAGCTGCGAACATTCTCGAAAAAATTCCGAATAATTAAATCGAGGTTGCATTTAATGCTGATCATCTTCGGCGAAAGAATTGCGGAATTTTGTTGAATTTTTCGTGCCTAATTTTTGTGTCTTTTAACACGCCTCTAATTATGGAATCACCACGGTGGACCTTGTACCGCTGGATATGTTTTTTCCTCGACAACCGCGTCTATTTTCCTGCGTTGATTATTTTTTGCAGGTATTGCCCGAAAAATGTTCCGACCCATGCTAATTTTTAATGACTGCTTGTAGCATCGTTGTTATCGCCTCATTTTATTATTTCGCTGGCCTATCAAACTAATATTCATTTTTATACCCGGGAATACGACTCGGTAATCAAATGAGGGTTATTTTATGTGTACCTTTAATGTGTACGTGTTATATTTTTGTAGTGTTTCCTGATACGGTCTTTGTTTTAATGCATTTAATTCGGCGTATCATGCCGGCGTCTGGTATTTTCCGTGTAATTTTCATGCAGCATTTGTATATATAGGAATTGGAGGCAAACGCTAGCTTTTGTATTCCAAGTGGCTTGTGGTTAGTTATTAATTTTGTCTGACGCAAAATAAGACATTTGCAAGAAGATTCCAGCAGTAATGTGCGATATTTTGATTATTATGATTCAGTAATAATCAATTTACATTTCAATAAATCAGCAATTTTCCACGGATAAATACAAATCTTTAATTACTACCCAGTTTACTCCGGTTATTCCTGTAAACATTCACAGAGGGTGCGTTTGTGTTTATAATCCAGGCATCCTTAACTTAATAGATAAGTCGTCATCGATTTTGTTTACATCAGTAATGTTGTGTATTTCATTTTTGGCCCCATGAAACTGATCTTCTGAGATTTCCTTATTTTTATTCATTCCCTCTCTTTAGCCCTGTTAAGAATCCCATTTCGGGTTGAATGTGTGTCTTTGAGTGGTCACTGTCGAGGAATTTACATTCCCGTAAACCACCACAGTGGGGATATCTGGTGAAGATGTTGTGGTTGGTCGCTGACGTTTCCGTTAAACCAACACAGCAAATATTTTACTTTTCGTTCTTTTGACGAGTGGTTCCAATAATTACGGCCATCCGAGAATTTTTTTACCTAAATTTGTTACATTACTACCCAGGGTTGAGTGTTATTGCATCATCTCCAGAAAATGTATCTGCCTCGTCATCGGGTCTGAAGATGATGCAAAAAGTCGGAAACCTATGTGGTTATCAAAGATTTGATTTTGTGCGGGAAATTTTGAATCTTCCTCTTCCTCATTGATCGTTCAATCCAAGGATTGGTTGACTGCACTCCTCCACTCTTCCCTGCTTGTTCCCTTTCCTTCTGGTATCTCTTCCTATGTACTTTAATGTTTATCTGGTCCATGAACTTATTCCTGATTCTTCCTCTGGGGACTTTTCCAACTGTTTTACCTTCAATTATGTTCTTCACAAACCCATTGTGTCTGAGGGTGTGTCCAATCCACCTGGTTCTTATTTTCAGAATGATGTTCCATATGTTCCTCTCCTCTTTTACTCTTCTGTACACTTCATCATTTCTAATTTTTTTCATCCATTTCACCTTCTGCATCCTCCTCCAGCACCAAGTTACGATGGCTTTTAGTCTGTTCTGGTCAGCTAAAGGTGTTCTGAATCTCACTTCAATAAAAATGAGTCATTATTATCCATTCGGAGCCATTATGAAGTGAGGTGAAATTCGCTGTTCAAGCTATACTTTAGTAGTTTTTTTTCGATTCCTACACGTTTCCCGACGCTCTTTCCATCTCTTAGTCCAGCCAACTCGATTATCGGAATCATGCATAGAATCTTATCCGCTTCATCGGCGATTGGTTTCCTGGCGAAACATTTTGTCATAACTGTTCTGTTTTGACGTTCGTACAGATCCAGCGAATGCCTTTTGCACGTCTCTCGTAATTTCCATTCCAGTTCATAAAGCAAGCTTGGGTTTTACATTTTCAGGAGTCGAAGGTTCACTATTTTAATCGAAGGGACCGATTAGATACGTCAAATATATTTATCTAATAATTCGTCAAGGGTGAAGCACGCTCCCCCTTGGTTTTTTGTTTATGATTGAATTGGATAGCATCGACGGACGATGAGGGAAACGCTATATTTCCGTGCGTTTCCATCAAGGTTTGCCGTTGCAAAGGAAAGGTTCTTTAAAGTTGTGTTTGTAGCTGCGTGCATTGTGATTGAAGCTTGCCAATACTATATTTGTCTATAAATTCAAGTTGCGTCTTTTCCTACAAAAGTAAGCTTGCTGCTACTATTTTTGCGTGTACATTTTGTGTGTACATATTTCCAACGAAAATACTTTTTCATTATATTATTAGCTGATGGGTTTTCTTTATTTTTGGGATTTTTCCGGAAATGCAGGTGGTGTGTACGATATCAGAAATACAAATGCATTAGGATGACCAAATAGGTTATTAAATGTATTTATTATGTACAAATTAGTCTTCCGGCGATGATCGCGATTAGCTTTTACAGAGTCAGGTCTGCGAATCTTATGCAAAATATGTTGTGGTCATTTTCATTTCAATTACATTTTATACGTTATCATTTAAACTTGTTATGATTCGATCAACCCAGTGCTTATTCAAGTCGACTGAATACTTAATTCATTCCCTCACTCCCTTTTTTATTTTAAAGTACATATGTCCAAAGACGCACAGCAAAATTATTCATTCAGCACAGCAAAAATTACATCATATTTATAGCATTATTTTTCATACAAACTGATAGTGACTTAATCTGGATGTTTTATTTTCGATTTCATGTCTTTGAAATGCTTCACTCTGCTACTTGGGAGCATTGATTAACACTACCCGAATTTGGCCCATACATTTTGTATCCACATAATCCCAAGGCGTGGTGTATAATGTCACAATTTCTGGAGACTACTTCGGTTCACATTTTCAAATCATCTCTTACAAACTCAAAAGTATAAAGATTGGAGAAATGTCGTGACCTCTTTCAACCGTATACCCCTCTCAGATTCCGCATACTCTTCAGCACTAGAGTAGGGTGTACTACATTTGGTGTATATTTGTGCTTTCTCAGGTTTACTCAAGGTTCACTGCAATTCAGTGAAGTGGAGAGGAGTTCAATTTTGTGCCCCGCAATTTTTGTTCCCTTAAACAAGCATTTATTCCTTGAAGGACTGCCCTTACTACCAACCACTCTCCTTCCAGTATTTGTCCGCCTTTAAGTTGTTTAATGCGCCCTTTCATCTTTGAAAAACGTCCGCCGAAGTCGTCGCTGAAATCCGAAATAGGACGTGATTTGATTCTACTCACCTCTTATTTTGTCCAATGTCGACCCGGAGGTAGTTTGAGCGAGATAGTTCTAGAAACATGATGGAGACCATGTTCGAAGTATACGTTTTAATTTTAGCAGCTTCGGGAAACGTGAATTAAATACTACATTGTTAATAGTGCAATAATATACTTTTATATGACTGAAATTCAAGGTGATCAATTAAAAATATCCTCATAAGTCTTTAACTTGACTCATTTTTTTCAAGCGGTTCATTTGACACTCCTTCGAAACGGAAGGTTTTTTGTGATCCAGAAGTATTTACTGCGGTGACAACATGATTTATTTTCAAAAATATTTCAGAAAACACCCAAACTTAACACAGTTAATTTTTGGACGAGATCTAGGTGTTAGGAATGCCACATTTTTTAGATAAGATCTCTCTGGAGTGCATACCCGCACCATTTCCCATGTAAAATGGCTGGTGTCATTTGGCAAATATCTATGAAAGTAATGCGGTAAGCGGATGAATTTTTGGTGTTATCGGAAGGGTATGATATTTTTCTTTAAAATGAGGGATCAAATTCATTGACTTCTTGGTGAAATGATATTCCGCCCAAACTACTTTAATTTAGTGTGCCCTTAAGGATCAGATAAATGTTGCCTTTCTTTCAGAAATATAACAGCTAAGGAGGAGAATAGGCTGCAGACATTTGAGATGTGGGTGTGTAGAAGGATGGAGAAGCTGAGGTGGACGGAGAGGAAGGCTAACGAGGAAGTGCTTGAGATGGTGGGCGAGGAAAGTAAACTTTTGAATGAAATCCGAGATAGGCAGGGTAGATGGCTGAAGTATGTAATAAAGGGTGATGGGTTGCTCAAGAGTGTGATTGAGGGAAGGATGCTGGGCAAGCGGGGAATGGGAAGAAAGAGGATAGGTTTCATGGACGGGATGAAGAAGGGTAGATCGCATGCTGAGGCGGAAAAAGGATATATTAGAGCAAGATAGGCTCCTGAAAGTGCCGAAAACCGAGAGGAGATTCTCTAAAATTCAACAAAACCTACCTTTACCGGTAGAATACTCAAATAATAATAATACATGAAAATCGGCGTGTGTTGCTCTCTCGGTGCTTGTCGGTCGATCGTTTTATAATGGCGAACTTTAGTAAGTCCATCACAGGCCTCTCCTGCTTTCTGATCTCTAACCGCTCATCCTCCGTCAGGCATCCTGCTGTATCCCCTTCGCACAGCCTATTGCTCTTCTGCGCCCCCCGTTCCCACCCCTTCCCTCCCTCTTATCCGCAGCGAATGCCTCCGCTTCCTCGGGGCGCTATCAGATCATCCCTCCAACGTTCGGCCACCCCATACTCTCTCCGACGCGGACGTTTCCCCATTGTGTTCGCATAACTCCCCTTACCACTCTCCCCCGTTCTCTCACCGCCGGGGTAAAACCCCTTTCAGTCTTCCCATTCTCCCATGCCCTCGTCCGCCAGGGTCCAAACCCTTCCCTCCCCTCTACAGGCCCCTTGCATCCCTCTTCAATTTTTTTTTAATACCAACCCACCCCGAGTCTACCGCCCTTCTCCAATGCCTCGCTATCCTTTCCCCTCATACCCCCAAAACGCTATGCGTACCCTTTATTCACGATCTCCGACCCCGCCTACAGATTCTCCTCCTTTTCCTCCCGTTTCCCCTACCTCTCTCGTACCCCCCTCTACTCACCTCC
Organism: Ceriagrion tenellum; assembly: GCA_963169105.1. Lineage (NCBI taxonomy): Eukaryota > Metazoa > Arthropoda > Insecta > Odonata > Coenagrionidae > Ceriagrion > Ceriagrion tenellum. Next base: position 71,046,428 of record OY720642.1, on the reverse strand, counting down.
CCCTCTCCCCCGCCCCACGTACCCCCTGCCCTCGACCTCTCTTCGAAATTAGTCTCCGAGAAACAATTTGTTCGAACTAATTAGCGTCCCGGTATGTTCAAACCTCTCCCTTCCTGTTCTTTCTCCTCCTTCTCTCCCCCTACTCTTCCCATCCACTATTCTTCTCCTCCTCCCTTATTCCCCCCCCCTGCCCTCCCCCCAATATTTCCCACCCAATCCCCCACCACCCCAATGTTTTTCTGCGTGGAGTTTTTTCACCCGTGAGGCCGAGTCTGGCCCCCTAGCATCCGAGCCCCTTGCCCGCAGAAACTGAAATTTTGGGTAGCTTTATAACCCTCGCCGTTTTATTTGTTCGTTATTTTTGTCGGGAATAAAACGGAAAAAAATCCTCATTTTTTCCTCATTGTTTTCAATATATTAATATTTATTCACATTCTCCTCTGTTTGTTTTCCTGTTTTCTAAATATTATTTTCGTTCCCCGAAAGAAGATGGTGGAAACATAATAAGGGACGTAAGATTACTTCATTTCCTCTCGAATGTTTCGCTTTTATTCCGTGTTATTTGATAGAATTTCCAGCCAGGATCGTGCCCTTTTAACCCTTTCTCTCCACCTCTCTTCTTCTCTCGTCGCCCTCCTTTCGTTATTCCACTTTTATAGGTAGGGACGTGAAAGGGGGCCCTTGTGTTGGTTGATATTAAAGTGGAATTAAGTTTAAACTCGATGTCCCGCACCGTTTCTCATATTTGCCTCATAATCGTAGGCCTCTGGATGATGCGGGGATGATGGCTTATTCTCTTGCCTGCCGAAGGATTTTTTTTTAGTAGTTGAAGGTCGCACTTAACTCGTGCAGCAGTAGGTAACAGTTGCATTCTCATCCTGTCCAATTTCGTATTTTCCTTTTACCTATGTGTCTGGGTTCCAACAGATACGCGACGGTTTCATCTACACCTACATAATGCCCCGCGAGCCGCCGCATGGGCGTGTGGCAGGGTATGGTAGGTCACCAGCCGTGTAAAAATGTAAGGTTTTGGGAGGTGAAATGGTGACGTGTATTATGGAAGTGTATTTTGTGGAGCTCAGTTTTTATTGTGTTCGCTTATTGTTCGCGGAAAGAACGAGTTATTGTACCTATCTGTTCGGCAGTGTATCTCTCTTATTTTATCGCATCTGTCAGACCTAGACATGTAGTGAGGCGTCACGATAATATTCTCTGTGTCGCTCTGAAACACACCAGTTCTGAATATCTCAAGCAACCTAAGCCTAGCGTGTAGCCTCTGAGTCTCTAGGGACTCCCACCTTAATTCCTCTAAAAGTGGTGAGGCTCTATATGTACGCTCGTAGCAGTTTTTAATGAAGCGTATTGCTTTCCTCTGTATTTTATTAATTTTTTTGGTTAAATCTATTTGACCAGGGTCCCAAATGCTCGCGGCATATTCGGAGTGTGGCCCAACCAGAACGAAGTTGTATCCCTCTCCTTTTCATCCGAGGACCTTCCTATCATACGTTTAACAAAACCTAGTTTCTTTAATGCTGCGCCGCATATACACACATATCTATCGCATTGCCTCATAACTCTTTTATTGTTGTGGTAGCGAACCTTGGTGGCAGTCGCCTGCGTGAAGTTTGGGAGGGACGGGTTCCCTTGGAAGGAGTCGACGAAGGTGTGGCGGGGAGAGGACAGATCATTTTGGATAACGCTGCCATCATGGTTGCATTTGAGGTTTTTTGAGCGAGAATTTTATTCCCCAGTCAAAATAGAGACCATATTTGAAATAATGTCTTTCTTCAACAGCTGTAGGAAGCATGAAGCAAGTATTGTAATTTTAATGGTGTAATAGTATACTTTTTAAAGACAAATTATCAGTAATTAAATTGATATATCTATGTACGTCTTTAACTTGATTCAATTTTTTTCCCGCGGTACGTTCGTAACACCTTTCATATGGAAGGTTATTTTGAGATTCTGAAAAGAATTACTTCGATGTTTGATTTATTTGTACAAATAGATGACAAAAAGTACAAAGTACAATCTGTCAAATTTTTCACGATATCTAGGTGTAATAAATTCCTCATTTATTAAGAAAAAGTATCCCTGGAGGATATTCGCGTACTAAATCCCTTGAAAAACTACAGGTATTTTTTGGTAAATATCTCGAGAAGTTGTGAGGTAATAGTTGTGGGGTACATAGGTTTTTTTGGAAGGGTGAAATATTATTAAATTGGGACCAAATTCATTATATTCTAAGTCACATGAAATTTGCTCACACTACCATTACTCAGGAAAGTGCGAGCTATGCGTCTGACTACTATCTTTACGTTCCAAACAAAGCTATATCAAAATACACATATATTGTATGCTACCATTGGTGAGGCCAATATAAAAAATTGCACATCGATGGAGCAAAGACTTCCGCAGTGGCCTGTAAACCTGCTGGAGCTACATTCGAAGCAGCTGCGTTGGTCAAATTTCATTGACAACAGTTTCTCCTAAGTTACAGGAGCCATCTTCGGGTAGAAGTGAAGCCTTCGACCTGTAGTCGCCTCATGTGATGGAGGAGAAACTGTTGTCAATGAACTTTGACCAACGCAGCTGCTCCGGATGAAGCGCCAGCAATTGCACAAAGAGCTAGAAAAGTGATTTGGTTAATAGATTGGGCATTTTGAAGTTGGCAATGGAGGTTTTCGACCCTACTAATGTAGTCGAGACTACATTCATCTACGCCTACTTATCACCCTGCAAGCCACCAACTTGGCGTTTGGCCTCAGAACCTTAACGTCTCTTTAACTAGCCTAGTCCGAGAAGAAAATTAGCCACTAAATAATGAGCAGACAAAAAATGTCCGCATTTACCCGTAGGCATGACAAACTCTTGATCTGACCCAATCTTTTTGTCAAAGGCAGATGATTTCTCTGTGGTCATAAAGAAATCATTTGACTTGACCGGGATGCAAAGGCCGGTTCTCCCAAAGGCCGGTAAGGTGTGTTAGTGGGGTTTGCGCGGAGTAATTACCCTGCCGTGAGTAATAATTGTCACATGCTACTCCTCCCCGTCCCATGCCACCTTCCTTCAAGGTGAATTTCGACGGGGGCAACCAAAACCTTAGTGTCTCTTTAACTAGCCTAATTCGAGGGGAAAATTAGCCACTAAATAATGAGTAGACACAGAAAATATCCACATTTTCCCCTAGAAATGACAAACTCTTAAGCCGACCCATTCTTTTTGTCAAAGGCATGTGATTTCCCTCTGTATTATGAGGGCATATGTCCATCCAAATTATGACGGGGTCGTAATTTCTTGTGGCGTCTTGATGCACGGACACTTCGCTCCCAGTTTTGTTCACGTGAACATAAGGCGATGTGCATTGCGTCCATATTGCCCCGCGGAGCAATTACACTGCCGTGAGTAATCATTGTCCCGTGCTACTCCTCCCCGGCCCATGCGTTTCGTTTTTGTTTTTTCGTCGAAAATGTTTTCCTGATTAATTAACATCCCAATTTCTGTCTCCCGTCGTCCTGGATCTCCACCTGATTGCTGCATGATTGATCAAGGCGCCTGTAGAAGGGATTCCGTGCTCTCATATCAATCAGACTGTTAATCAGTCAATACAGCGTGGTAATATTTCCCCCCTTACTTAATCCTCCCAACGGACGCCCTCTGCCTTTCTCCGGCGCCGCACCGGGGCTTCTCCAGTCCTCCCACGTTTGTTCTAGTCGCTAATTTACCTAATTAGAATAAATTTCGCCACTCTTTCAGCACACTCTCCAATATCTGTAGACCCTGCTTCATTCCACGCTTGGCCGATAGTCATGATGATTTTATTCAATTATAGTTTGCCCTGCTGCTAACCATTTAAACTACTGATTTTCGGCATACTATTTTCCCATCTTCTTACATAAATAATTCATGTTAACTACCTTGTAAAGATAACTTTTTTCATCGGTCGCTCAATTGGTAAGATTGGTTGAATGCAGACCTCCACCCTTTCCTATATAATGCTAGCTCCCTTACCTCCTGGTATCTCTTCCTACGTTCTTTCCTCGTTATTTGGTTCATGAACGTATTCCTGGGTCTTCCTCTGGAGACTTTTCACTCTATTTTGACTTCAATTATGTTCTTCAAAAACCCATTGTGTCTCAGGGTGTGTCCAATCCATCTAGGGGGATGAAAGGTTGCGAATACCAGAATGGGGAGGTTGTGGGAGGGGGGCGAGGAGGAGTCGGTAGGAAAGGAGGGCAAGAGAAAAGAGGCAAAGAGGGAAGGAAGGCATTATCACCACCTGATGATGTAGCCTATGCGACGAAACCGGTCGACTAAGAATAAAACACTGTGAAAAGTACCAAGTAATTATGACATTTATTGTGAAATTTATTCTGAAATTTTGCCTTAGAAATGCATTGAAAAATGTTTGGAAATGAATCATAAGAAAACAAAAGTAATGAGATTCTCTAGAACAAAGAATGCTGGTGATTGAAGTTGGAGGACAAACTCGAGCAAATAGATCATTTTAATTATTTGGGTTGTACGCTGTAAGAAAATGAACATAGTAGCAAAGACATACGGAAGAGAATAGCGCTAGCTAGGGGGCGTTTAGTAGTTTAAGGGAGCTGATGATGGGAACATTGGAGTAAGGATGTGAAGAAATGGCCGGTGAAGAGCTTAATGTGGAGCGTAGAGTTGTATGAGGCGGAAGCGTGGACCCTGAGAAAGGAAATAATACAAGGAAGGAATACAAGAATAGGCTGCAGGCATTTGAGATATGAGTGTGGAGAAGGATGGAGAAGGTGAGTTGGAGGGAGAGGAAGACTAACGAGGAAGTGCTCGATATGGTGGGCTAGGAAAGGAAACTTCTGAACAAAATCTGGGTTAGGCAGAGTAGGTGGCCGGAGAAAGTAGTAATAAGGATGTAAGTAGGATGGGTTACTCAAGATTGTGATAGAGGGAAGGATGTTGGGCAAGCGAGGAAGAGGAAGGAGGATAGGTTTCATTGACAGGATGAAGAAGGGTAGATCGTATGTTGAGGCGAAAATGGATATATTAGAGCGAGATAGGCTCCTGAATGTGTAGAAAACTGGGAGGAGATTCTCTAAAATTCAACAAAACTTACCTTTACCGGTAAAATACTGATATAATTATAATAATATCAGGAAATCGGCGTGATCAGTGTTTGTCAGTCGGTCGTTTTATAATGGCGAGTTTTAGTAAGTCCTTCACAGGTCTCTCCTGCTTTCTAATCTCTAACCGCTCGTCCTCCTTCAGGCATCCCGCTCTATCCACTTCGCATATTGTACTGCAAAATGATATAGTAGAGCGAGATAGGCTCTTGAAAGTGTAGAAAAGTGAGAGGAGATTCTCTGGCATTCGACAATACCTACCTTTACCGGTAGAATACTTAAATAATAATAATTATTATTATTTAGAGGCTAATTTAGAATTTAGAGAATAATTTAGAAAATTTAGAGGCTAAATACAATGAAAAAATACAGAAATATATTCCTCTGGCTGAAGAAATAAAAGAAATATGGAACCAAAAAACAGTTAAAATTGTACCAATAATAATATCCGCGACTGCTGTAATACCAAAAAGCTTGCACAAAAGCTTGGAAACAATAGGATTAGAAAATCATTTGTACATGAAAATTCAAAAAACCCCAATAATTCACACTTGCTGCATAGTACGAAGATTTTTAAATGAACATTAAAACAGTACTTGAGCCTAATCCCTTTGGTGCCTTGCACCCGGGATAGGTGAATGTTTCCCAGCCCTTAAAAAGGCTGAGAAGTGAAGAATTCATAATAATAATAATTCTGAAATTTATTTACTCATCTGTTGCTAGGCGCGTTGCCAAACTGTGGTGGAACTTCTTTTCCTTCATCTTCATACACACAGAAACTGATAAGTATTCGTTACATCCTTGCAACCTCTCTCGTCGCTTTCGTGTTCTCTCCTTTTCGACCGGCCGCATACGCGCATGGAGAAGTTCTTCCCCAGTCGTGCGCCTTGTCGCTCAAAACTAATCATCCCGAATCGGTTTTCCCCCTAATTTAAAAGTTCCTCCTCACTCCTCCCTCCACCCCTGCTCCCTTTTCATTAACAGTTATGACGTCACTTCTCCCTCCCCTCCCTTGCCCTCCTCCCCCACCACCCTCATCTCCTCATTCTCGTATTCGTTCTCCTACATCCATCACTTCTCCACCCTGGGTACGCGGAATGATGATAAAAACATGCTGTTGCCAGTCGTATTTTAATTTCTTTCCCATTCGCGGCGGCCTCGTCTCTCCTCCTCCTCCTCCTCCTCCTATCTCTCCCGAAAAACCGTGAGGGACTTGTTCTTTTTAATTATTTTACAAACTTGCTAATGATTGCGTTTTTTCGACTCTTTGTTTTCTCTGCTCTTTCCATTTTCATTTTTTCAATGGCGTTATTTTTTTCCGCGTGCATTAACTAGGTCTGTCTTTTTATTTGGGAGGAGTTGGCGCGTAGGAGGCTGGTCGAGTTCCAGATGTATGGAGCTTGTTTTTTTCTTTTCCGAGGGGTAGAGTGGGTGAGTTGGGTGGCTCGCGAGGCAAAGGAGGGAAGAGTTTAGAGACGGATTTCGAGAGATACGCCGACTAGCCGAGTTACGGAGTCAAGCGCTAGTTCACTTATGTGCGAAAGTTTCACTGAGGACAAAATCATCCACCTGTGGTCTCAAAACCTCACCGTTTGGCTTTTAAGCAACTATTGACGATGGCTGCTGGGCCCTGTTGACGGAGGGGTAAAGTCATCGACTGCTATTCCTGGGGTCCCGGGTTCAAATCCCGCGGTGGTGAGTTTTTCACCACCCAGGACTCGGCTTTTCACCGTCCAGGGCATGTCTGTATGTCAAGTTCTGTCGGTCCGGTCCCTGGAAAATCTGATGACGGGCTTAGCAGCCTATTGGGATTCCAGGGACATACGGGCCAGTAGAGTCCTCTGTAACTGCACAAATAGATGGCACCCGATTAGAGTTTCGGTCAAGGCGGATGATATTTCCTCCGTGAAACTGTTGCACTTACGGGTACTAGCGAGTGAAACCCTGTAGGTAATTACACAGGCCAACAAAGGTATGCTTTTTCGACCCCATGGGCCCTGTTTAAGGTAATTTTGAGCGCTGAATCCAAATCTACCCACCAAAATTGCCTTCACGTCCGGATTTCGCGATATTCTAACGTTAGCGGGTCAAAATTTCAATTTTTAGGTCATTTTGAGCTGACTATCTCAGAAACCAAAGGTGACAGAGTAATTTTGCAAAAGAATCCGTAGTCTGCGTTAAAAAACATATAGAATACAACTGTGACGCCTAGAAAAGCTATGGTTTCCATAAACTATATCTTATATTACAAATTTGTGAACTCAAAGTTATAGTATAGTTGAATTATAATGAAGTTGTTGATATATGCAAAGTTAATACAGGCTATTGTTACAATATTTTTTCAAGAATTCATGGATGTATTCCATGCAATCCACCTACTCTGCCGATCTCAAATTTCACTCGGAAATTTAAACCAACAATAGTAGCGTAAAAGGTTTGTCTTGAGTTACTCAAATTCTCTGTAATTAGATAATGTATGTACATTTACGGTGCATTAATGTGACACATTTTTACTCATTGCGCTGCAAACGCCTTTACAATAGAAAAGTTTTTTTGCAACTGTTTAAATATATCTGCGTTGGGTAATTGATTTATATATAAAAATGCTTGATTTATCTATGGTTTATAAACTGTCTACTGTTCAATTTTTGACCAGTTCCATAGGGTGTATTTTTCTTATTTTTAAACAGCGTATCTGTGGAGTGCATACGCGTACAGCGTCTCAGGAATAGTGGCTGACATTTATTGCGAAATCTATCGTAAGTGAATGATATGCTGATAACATTAGAAAGATGAAACCGCCTCTTTTATGACGAATTGTGTGACGGATGTAACCGCTTCTTTTATGGCGATGGCAAAATTCATTGAATATTTATGTGAAGTTCAAAAATATCGCACAAACTACCTCGAAATGCCATTTAATTCGGAATATCCTGCACGGCCGATATTTGAACTCTCCATTATGGTCCAAAATCAAATTTCGTGAAACAGTAGCGGCGTAATTCATTCTCTCAGTTCCTTAAATCCGAATCATTTAATGACGGCGAGTAATTTGCTACCATACTCCCTGATCTCTCTCTGAAGCTACATTTAGTCCACTCACGCTCAACGTGGTAATCAGCGCTAACAAGCTGTTGTGGCCATGTGCTCTTCGATCTTTAGCCGGATTAAATGGGAAATTAGCGTCGGTGGGCTCATCCAGTATACTCAGCTGTAGGAGGACCCCGCGGAATCGAAGGATTACTCTGTTGCGCTAAAAAATAAATCCCCCTTAATCCATCGTTCACTATTCTCTCTAATGTGCCCGTTAAACATTCGGATATTCGCGGTTTTTAATTTTGCGTTCTCTCTAAAGGTGCTCAGTCATAGTTTCTTCCAATGCCCCGATATTTTCGTTTGTACTGCACAATAATGCTACAGGGTGGCGATGGTCGAGGGAAAACCGGGAATTGTCAATTTTGAATTTCTGGAAAAGTCAGGGTATTATGTAACAGTCAGGGAGAAACTAGAATAGGAATCCTCCTTATTTTTCTACCATTACGTTTATCGGCCTGTGTTTCCCGCCCTTTATTTCACCAACTAAAACTAATTTCCGTCGCTGATGTGCAGGGAATAAGCACCATCAATTCGTGGAGTACTCATTTGGGAATCTTATTAGTTGTGAATCTTATTTATTTAGTTGTGAATCAGACGTACAATGTATCCATTTAAAATCAATGGTTGGCAAATTCACTTTGTGGAAATTACGATTCATGTTAAGAATGAAACCACTTGGTTTTTTTCCACCAATATATTTAAACCACAAATCTACCGGTTTCGGCCTTTTCAGGCCATTATCAAGATTCTGTAATCTTAAATTTATTGGTTTAAATATATTGGTGGAAAAAAACCAAGTGGTTTCATTCTTAACATGAATCGTAATTTCCACAAAGTGAATTCGCCAACCATTGATTTTAAAGGGATACATTGTACGTCTGATTCACAACTAAATAAATAAGATTCACAACTAATAAGATTTCCCAATGAGTACTCCACGAATTGATGGTGCTTATTCCCTGCACATCAGCGACGGAAATTAGTTTTAGTTGGTGAAATAAAGGGCGGGAAACACAGGCCGATAAACGTAATGGTAGAAAAATAAGGAGGATTCCTATTCCAGTTTCTCCCTGACTGTTACATAATAACAAACGATGAAATAAAAACGCGAGGCAACATTTTTCGAACAACATAGCCTCTGATTCCTTGTGATGAGCGTAATACATTGTGATCATGATTTTTAACACAACTGGACAAATATCGCAATAAGGATATACAAAAGGGATACATTCATGTTAAGAATGAAACCACTTGGTTTTTTTCCCCCAATATATTTAAACCTTATAAACCTTATTTAAAATAAATTGGTGGAAAAAAACCAAGTGGTTTCATTCTTAACATGAATGTATCCCTTTTGTATATCCTTATTGCGATATTTGTCCAGTTGTGTTAAAAATCATGATCACAATGTATTACGCTCATCACAAGGAATCAGAGGCTATGTTGTTCGAAAAATGTTGCCTCGCGTTTTTATTTCCACTTCCGAAACTCAGGTCGAGAGGTAGCCGGAGCACACTAGTTTATAGAAAAAACATGCTTGTAGTTCTAAAAATACGAGACGAGGATTAGAATATGTAGAAAATTTATAGCTGCCGTAAAGACTTTAATTCAGCAGAAAAAGTATTACAATAATAGATTACCTCTTAGCGATCGGTCAGGGAAATTGGTAAATCCAACAGGGAAAAGTCAAGGAAAGGTCAGGGAATCTGAAAATTGGATATCAGTAGTCACCCTGACGCTAGTTTGAGTGGAAAGAGTTCGGTAGCAATTTCCTTCGTCGCCTGGGTTTAGAACTTGGGTGCGTCGGATTGGAAGCTAGAACTATAACAACACGGCAACCCTTACTCTCCAATGTTCGTCCTCGATGCAATTTTCCTGTGCTGTTCCTTGAAATGATTTCATTCTGCCGCGCAGAGCCGTTCCTAGAAGTAGATAACCTGGACCTAAGCTAATGGATGCCGGTCTTCGACTTATTGACGAGTCTGAAAAGCAAACAGAGAGCATGAAAATGGGCAAATATATTTATCTATAGACTGTGTTTCCATCCAAAATGACCTTTTTCTATTTCTGGGACAAGTTATTGCCGCTCAAGATTCAATAGCTTTCAGGACATGAGGCCGTTGAAGGGAACACGCTGAATTTGTGCCACAATTTACGATTGAAATAAATCCTTCTCACAAGACTATATAATATTGTAATTGATCATCAAAAACACTTTTCTTCTTGCCTCTCTAAGGATGAAGGAATCATAAGAGGGTTGTATGGTGGGCGAGGAAAGGAAACATCTATGTGAAATTCGAGATCGGCAGAGAAGGTGGCTGGAGGGAGTGATAAAGGGCGAGGGATTGCTCAAGAATGTGATAAGAGGGAAGGATTCTGGGCAAACGGGGAAGAGGAAGAAGGTGATTAGGTTCCATGGACTTATTGAGGAAGAGAGGAATGTATGCTGTGGTGAAAATGGATATACTAGAGCGAGATAGGCCCCTGAAAGTGTAGATCACCGGGAGGAGATTCTCTGGCATTCAACCAAACCTACCTTAACCGAATAGTAGAATACTTATAACAATAACTTGGCCGAAAACGTCCTTTTAGTTTTGGTTTCTTCCGCTGGATACGAGAGATCTTTGCTTTCCCATCCATTTCCCGCCGCAAAGTAACAGACCTAAGGGCTCGTACGCGTCAATGGTTCACGAGAATGCTCTTATTTACGTTGAAATACTCAATTTTCAACATTTAGATGATCCCCCACAGAGAATAAAGATTCCTATTTACTATTAGTTCAAAGGTTTAAAGAAATATCCGTCAAGACGATCACCTAATTTTCGACAAATTCACGTTACAAATACGCGTTACGTTTCGATAAATTCCGTAGTCGAAAAAGTTACGTATGAATGAAAATGCGAAAAGATATTACCCATATTTTGAGTATTAATCCTTACTTTAGAGGCCTGGACAAACAGATTTAATTTAATTTGCCAAGCAGAATCGTAAAATAAAGGCGTGTAGACGTCTGTGGAAGCGTTTTTGGCCATGGTATACCGCCCCCTTAAAATGAATGAAAAACAAGTGCTTGGTTATTATTCCGCTCTTTATTTAAAGCAACACGACCCAGGTTTCGGCATATCATGCCATCATCAGTTAAGAGCATGTTTGCTGGGCTAGTGTTCGGCATGATATGCCGAAACCTAGGTCTTGTTGCTTTAAATTAAGTGTGGAACCATAACTAAGTTTTTCATTCATTATGAAGGAGTTCCATCGAGTGACGCGTGAGACCGTGTCATATCTTCAAAGCCCGCTTAAAGATAAAAATGGCTAAAATATATAATGCCCCCATGACGGTAAGTGAAACTAAAATGCTAAGGGAATCGTTACGTAACCCTGGTGTAGCCCTCAAATTAACGCGCGGTTTAAAAAATTCTCTTTCTGCCAAAGCATTGGTTGTTAAGCGTAGTCAAATACAGAGTTGCCCGCTCTTGAAAAATTGGTTGAGCCAGTATTGGTGGAAGGTTTCTCTCCGCGGACTTTTTTGCTTCACCTGTGTCTGCTCTTGCCTTGCTCGTGAATCCTCGCCTGCCCACAAGGATACTACTATCCACTCCTCTTGTGCATTCAAGAAGCGTAGCCAGGGCCCTGTCATCAGCCCGGAAGCGGTTGCCATGGCTACCTTTTGCTCACCTCTCGAAGCCGGAGATGAGCCGGGTGCCCGTCCCAATATTTTTGCGCATTTTTGAGCGCCGAGCTCAATTGTTTTGTCAGTTTTCTCGTGTATCATCAGAGGGCGATGTGATGAGTTTGGCGTACCCACATTTTTTTTCGCTTTTTTCCCCATCTCTCGTTTCTTACCGGGAAATGTTTAATATTTTGTTTGGCCTCCGGCTGTTTTCCCCTCTTTTTCGTCATTTGCACACCGCTGCGTGCTTATCTCGATTTCGCATTTATCGCTCCCTCTTCGTTTTCATCTTTGATTCGGACTCTATCCGAATGATCGACATCTTTCCTCTCTCTTTGTTATTAACCTGTGAGTATATTGGAAGGGGCCTGTAGACTGTTTAAATATTTGCGCTCCTCCACAGGTTTCCCTAAAGACATGAGAATACTTCACTGTGGAATAATCAATCGTCTTTATCGGAACTCGAACCGGGATCCATCGACATCACGCCCGAGTGTCCGAGATATGCTCGAAAGTGAACGGAAGGAACAATAGTGCTGATGATTCTAGTGCTAGTAGGGGTATCGGGTTGGTGTGGTGGCTAGAGTACTCGGCTACCACACGGGCGACCAAGGTTCAAATCCCTGCAGAGGCAGATGTTTTTCAGAGGAAACCCGGTACCTACTTGAGTGTCTTGTGGAGGGCACTTTAAGTGAAGTACTCCTCCTGTCGGAAGAGACGCTAAACCGTGGTCCCCTTGGCGCCTTTCGTTATGAGTAGGCTAATGACGACGCCGGGTTTCTATCCACCCTTCCTCCCTTACCTGTCCTCTATGGCGCAAATAACCTTAGCCGTCGGTCGCCTACCCAAATATCCAATCTAGTGCTAGTAGTCAGAACAGGCTGCCGTAAGTCAGTATGGCATGTTTTTAACTTGAAAAAGGGAAAGAAAATGATTCTGTGTTCCTTTTTACACGATCTGTTGTAAAAGTTGTAAACCTCGGCGAGTTCCGAATACAGCGATGCGATATAAGTTTGAGTAATACTGTTGTAATCACAATGACGCCTACTCAATGATTGTATATAGTAGGTGCTCTTTTTCGTGGCCATATATAGAAAAACCATCGCAAGTACATCTACGTAATACATCTTCGTAATACATTACGAGCCACCACGAGGATGTGTGGCAGGGCATGTACTAGTATCGTCAAAATTGTTCTCTCCAGGTGTTAAAAAAAAAAACATTTTTTGTCTATTTGATCTGATTTTTGCCTTCATGTAGGCTGCTTTAAATGACCCAAGAATTTTATACCATTCCCACACGCCGTAGGTACGATAGACACGTTGTTTTAAGACGATTAAAACATTTGAATGGCTGTATTTTACAATTCAGATCTTGAAAATGTCTCTTTCTGCGCAATATTGATCCAATTAAAAATCCCATTACACTGTAATTACTTTTAATTGATAAAACAAGCGTTTCACGCTTCAAGTAAGTGAAACACGTTTACCTGCTAATGGGTTTGCTTGGGGTCAGCTTGAAAAAAAATCAACTCTCCAGGTATTCCACTCTTACGTTTGTTTACAGAGCCGTCACATTTGCCTCGCTAATTTTTGTATCCCTGCTAATTCTGGAGCTAATCGAAAAATTTGCCCCCTGCTTCAGTGCAATGGAATGGAATTCGGCCGAATCCTTGCTTTTTTAATCACTTTACCTAAAGTTGGTATATTGTTTGCGAAGGGAAGATTAATTATTCGAAGTAGTGTGACGTGAGGTATCATAATGATGGCAAATGAAGAAAACATGCCTCTTGTGGAAGAATTTAAACTACAAGTATTCATTGAGACTATTGCTCAATATCATCATCGGTTGTTCAATCCTAAGATTGGTTGACTGCAGTCCTCCTCCCTCCCTTCCCTACCCATTGCTTGTTCCATCATCTCCTGTTAACTCTTCCTATGTGCTTACCTCTTTATTCCGTCCATTAAATCATTCCTGGGTCTTCCTCTGGGGACATTTCCCTCTTTTTTTGCCTTCAATTATGTTCATCACAAACTCATTGTGTCTCGGGGTGTGCCCAATCCATTTTGCTCTTCTGTTATCTATCGTTCTCCATATGGTCCTTTCCTCTTCTACTCTTCTGTACACTTCATCATTTCTTATTTTGTCCGTCCATTTTATCTTCAGTATCCTCCTCCATCACCAGGTTTCGAAGGCTTCTATTCTTTTCTGGTCTACTCTTCCATTGATCAATACTTCTGATCCATAGATTGCTACGCTCCACACGAACATTTGCACAAACTGTTTCCTGGTTTGTAGTCCTATCTTCTTCGAACACAGCAGTTGTCTTTTCACATGAACGCCTTCTTAGCTTGGGCTATTCTCCGCTCAATCGGTCTTTCAATATAGCAATCAATTGTAACTTTCTCGACCAAGATTATGTATTGATTCTTGAATAATAGTATTCTTGTATAATAGTATTCTTGAATAATAGTAAGAAGAATAATAAGCTTCTTGAATATTTGGTCATTATTATGTGTAAAAGGTGTTAGTTATTAATTTTATCTCTATTTATTTATTTGCAAAATTTGTAAATGATTGATGTTAATTTAATTGTTGGTTGTTAACATATTTTTTATACTTTTTTGAGTTGTTATTAAATTTTGTTATTGTTCAATATTAAGCTCAGTGGTGGGTAAATTTTTGATTCCTCAACTTTGGTGGTAAAAAATGTATAATTACCTTGCAGTATGTCTCTTTGTTTTGTGTTGCAAAGCCCTGAGGATGCTAATTTATTTGGCGAAACGTTGTCTGTGAGTTAAATACATGAATTACTAAGTATTCAGGAATATTATTGTTAAATATGGGGATTTGAAAAACATTTACTACAGACAAACAGCGGAACATAAAATTGGCATTGTTGATCTAATACCCTACCTTTAAAGAATTTTTTCCGGTTTGTGATGATTGTCACAATCTTTCCAGTTGTTCTTGAGCAATCACCGGTTTTTATCACCGGTATTAATAAATTGGCAAAATTTTATTAAGCTTTTGTATACTCGGTGATATATTGTAGTTTCTCCACTAACTCTGGATATATGTCCTTGATGTATGTTTAAAAAAAATTTAACGAAAGCAAACAAAATTTATCAGAATTTATCTTTTCAAATTGTGTCTGATAGCTTTTTTTTTAAGTTTAAATCACTATTAGTAAACCTTTTACTCATGTGAGGGTATGGCAAAGTTTTATTATCGTGTGTATTCCGAAATTTCTCGTACATGATTGAGTAGTTTCAATATGGTAAATGCTCATACTGAACGCAAGCAGTACAATCAGTTTCTGTTTGTTCCAAAGGCAATCACATCGTTCGTCGCCCAGCTTCCTGCCTTCGTCCTAAAATATCTTCCTTTACCCGGCAACGGTTTCCACGGGGCCTTTGGGCTGTCTTGGAGAGCAACTCGGGGACAATCATAAGGAGTGATCGACTCCTACCGAATAGATGCTCCTGTTCGACCGAGTCCGGATGAATTTTGTGCGATTCCATCATCTTGTGCCCACGTACCCCTGAACTGTAACACCCCAGGAGTTAGTATTTCATCAGATGCTTATTCAAATCGAAAGGGCGGACGAATCCAAGGGCCGGATTGATCGGAAGATTGATTTCCTTCGGAAAGGACGCGTTTTCTGGGGGGAATTTAGGCTGATTCGCAAGTGACCGGAACAATATGCCGTTCAATCTATCACGCGCATTGAAGTGGTTTTCTTCCGCTCTGAAAGACGTCGCACAAGACGAGAAACGTTGTGTAAATCATTTGGTCCCGATTGGCCATTTTCGTTTCCCGCCTCTTACATCCATAGCGTATGCCGTTATGTTTCTTTCTCCGTCCGGCTTTTTTTTGGGTATGGTACAACCTTTCTTGCTAAAGTCTCTTTCTGTGACACTTTTTTTTCTAATTGTCTGCTCCACAATCTTTGTGCCAGTTATGTTGCCGTAGGAGCTGAGTGAGAGAATTGTTGTTGCGGTGGCTTATTGGCAGTCAATTTACAATTCCGGTTAAATACGCAAATAATATCAATCTGACAGTAAAATCGATACTGATTGATTTTCATGTTCATTTATGTTCATACTTACCCTTCAGGCCTTTCTCGTTCGGAGTTGGCTGATGGCCGGTTGCAGGAGTATTTAGTTGAGGAATCCATGATGTTATATTCTTTATATACATATTCGGGTTGCAGAAACACATGCACTAGCTACAAAACTTAATTTCCAGTAGTTCATAGCTTCGAATATTCGATCTAATCTTCCACCGCCGGCTAAAATTTACGAAAGTTTAGCCTACGAATTTGCTAATGCATATAAGAATTAGTCAGTAAGAGTAAATTGACTGGTCATTTGACTCAAAAAAACTCTTTTATCGAGGAATCAAGCCTCCAATCGGTTCACCGCTCATCCGCCATCTTGGAAACTTATGGAACTCATTATTACTTTGTGCCATAATTTATGATACCAATAAATTCATCGAATGTTTGTTGAACGTTGTACTCATTCGTCTCTATTTGCAGCTGTTATTTTCATCTCGTTATAGAAGCTGCTCTTCATCAGTGCGATATCCAAAATACGACATCAGTGCTATTCAGTTTTGTGTTTAGTTTGGGAAATCAGTATTTTTAGCTTATGGGCTTTGAACAGATAATTGAAGGTATGTAAAACTTTGCACCCTTAGACGTCACTTCGTGGAAGCATTTTTTATTATAATCCAAATTGAAAATGATTATTAATTATGGAAAGGTACGAAATATGTTTTCAATATGGATTCTGATTAGAAAGGATGTTATTTTTTATCCTATGCATTGTGGTCACTATTTCATTCTCCCCTCCCCCCAGTGAATTTCAACGAAATCCCTCAGGAGGAAGAGAATATGGAGTCTGAATCCACATTAAAACAATCCTTGTACTTTTCCACAACTATTTATTAACGGACTTTGCAACAATTGCATCTGAAGATGCAGCAAGCTGCGAAACGCGTAGTACGTTAATAAATAGTTGTGGAAGATACAAGGATTGTTTTAATATGGATTCAGACACCATATTCTGTTCCTCTTGAAGGATTTTGATGAAATTCACGGGGGGGGGGATGAAATAGTGACCACAATGCATGGGATTAAAAAATAACATCCTTTCTAATTAGAATCCATATTAAAAATATATTTCGACACTTTTCCATAGTTAATAATTATTTTCAATATGGATTAAATTATAAAATACTTCCTCGAAGTGACGCCTGAAGTTTAAAATATGGAGTCGCTATTTTGTCACATGTCACAGCCCTAGTTGTGGCTGCGACAAAGATACATGTTCAAGGCATGAAGAGATGCTCGGCCTCCCCAGATTGCTTTGCCGGTTCACGCGTCCCTTCGCAGACCACGCGAATCATGGATCCCTGTCGATCAATTTAAGTCCGTTCCTTTCGGTTGGGATTCATTCCCTTGTTAATCCATCACCGAATTCGGTCTGCCGCTCGTGACACCCTTGTGCCGGCGACGCGTTTAAGTTTGCTCGACCTTCCAGACTCGATGACCTGGGGTTGTCTGCCGCTTGAATTCTTTTGCGTTCCGGTAGTTTATTCGTCGTGGGATGGATACCTCTTTAGAATTTCGGCATCATCTAAGAGTGAGGAGTCAGTGTGTTTTTTCGATTGAATTCGTCGTTTCTGGCTCAGTTTTCTGTATATTAATGATTGCTAATTAATAATGATAAAGAAAAGCTGCACAGTTGGTTAAAAACTGCCATTTGTGAACATATCATGATCCACAACTTTTAAGAGGGATTAATGTGGGAGCCCCTAGAGACTCGGAGGCTACAAGCTAGGCTTAGCTTGCTTGAGAAATTCAGAACTGGTGTGTTTCAGAGCGACACAGAGAATATTATCATGACGCCTCGCTACATCTTTAGGTCTTACAGAAGCGATTTAATAAGAGAGATAAATTATCGCACAGATAAGTACAAGAACTCTTTCTTTCCGCGCACCGACCGCAATAAAAACTGAGCACCACTAATCACACTCCCATATTAGACCTTAACTCTAACCTAACATCTTTACTTGGCTGGTGTCCTAGCACCCCCTTCTACATACCCATGCCGGGGCTCGCCGGGTAGTTTGTAGATGTAATAGTGCAAAAGTGTTACGAGTGTGGTATAATAATGATAACTGGTGTCTTTGTCATCCCACGCACCTTTTTTGAAACGACCCAGTTTTCGACATTCAGCGTCATCGTATGGTAAAGATTCCTCAGACATCCATCAATACATATAGACAGGTTTGGGCGGGGAGGTCGCCTGAACACCCTTACCTTACTATTCTGATATGTGAACTGTTTCGTCGCATGAGTTCCATTTTCTGGTTAAATCGTGTATCATCAGTTCATAGGCAGGCATACGATTGGCATCATCAGGCTAGGGATCTTGTGGTCGTGGGCGACATCGTCTGTTCATCTGGTGATGTTACCTATGTAATGAAATCGGTCGTACGTGAAAATTTTAATCAGTGAAAGCTGAGATTGAGGAAGGTTTGGTGGATGGAGGTCCGCGCGTGTGAAAATACAAGAAATTTTACTCTAATCACTTCGAGGGAGCGGTATACCTTGGCTCCAATGCCCTTTGTACTTTTGGCTTTTGCCGAAGCCTAGGAGAGATCTTCGCCTTCTTCTACTATACCCTCCCCGGACAACAGCGCCGCCGATGGCGCAGTGGAAGATGCGAAAAGTTACGACGTATTGTAAATATTAATCCTTATTCCAGAGGCCCGCGCAAACAGATTTACTTAAATTGGCAAAGCAGAGTCGTACAATTAAAGTGCGCGTACGTCTGCAAAAGCGCTTTCACCCGTATCATATGCTCCCCTTTAAACCTACCTTAACTTAGGTATATATTGCCATTGTAATAAGTTTGAATTTTTAATTGATTTAAATGTAATTTTTATAAGATGAGACGATTCCTGTCCCGCATAATAAATTGTCGTTTGCTCGTCCTGAATATTAATTTATTATCGACGATCTGGGCTTTTATTGCGTAATTATGGTTAATCTTCGATGATTTGAGGCGTTGTTCGAGAATTTATTGGATCGCTTGCGTGTACATACATTTGAATACGTTTGCCACGCGGTGTTGGGATATCATGGCATCGACCTTCGGCGGTGGGACATCCTTTACACGCGTCGAGACGTGAGACGCAAGGGAAACGACTTGAGAAGACCCCACGTCTCATCTTTGACGTCGTGACCTGAGGTTTTAAGCGTTTCATCCGTGGTGGACCTTTGAGGGGTGTGCGTCCTATTTTTTTTCAAAGGCAAAGCGCCGCGCATTGTGTTTTCAGTGAGCCTGTGTCAACAGCATGCTGTTTGTAGGTATTGCACAGCTCGGGAAATTCCTTCGAGATCTGTAAACAAGCGAGTTTTACGCGAATAAGGTCGGCGGCTTCAATCTTTTTCTCATTTGTTTTCTTGTGCGACGCTTTACGCTAATGGCTTCATTTAATGTATTCCGACTTAGTATTCCGGTCTCATTTCGATATCTTTTGAGGAATGGTGGTTCGAAGTTGGGGAATGGCAGCCTCTGTGCTTATAACTTTATCATTTCTTTGTCTCTATCGTCCAATTCCCATTAATTGTTTGTGGAGGAAATTGTCGGAGTTACTTTATACCGGAGATGATGAGGAAGTTTTATTGTGTGGCATGTTTTTTTATATATGTACGTGTTCAAAACACTTAATGCTGCTTTCAGTTAAAATATAGTGCACATTGTCAGAAAATATGATGATAAAGAGCGTATTTTTTCCGTATACTATACACTTTTCATGTTATTTGCCAAATATTTTTCCTTACGATATGTTTAACTGACTATATTAAGAGATTGAGAAACCATATTCGGGAAGTCCACCGGGTGAGAGACACCATAGGTGCCGAGGTTTCGATGGTCGAGTCGTCCATCGTCTTCAGGTCAGAATGAATATGAATACTCTGCCCTGAAGACGATGGACGACTGGGCGTCGAAACGTCAGCACCTATGGAGTCTCTCATCCTGTGGACTTACCGAATAGTTTCTCAAAATCTCACGCAGGGAAAGCCTCAGATCTTACTTTGTATTAAGAAGTATTAGGGCATCTCCTAACGCTAATAACTACCTTAACTCGTTTGCACTTCTACTTTTATAAATGTTCTAATCTCTTTCCTTTCCTCTCCTTCTCTCTCGCAGGCGTCTAAACCCACTCAGCGAAGCTGGCCGCCTCAACTATGAACCCCCACTACCACCCCTACACGGAACTAACCTCGCCACACTCTCCGCCTCCACCCCAACCACCGCCCCCGCAGTCGTCACAGCAACAGCCCTCGCAACAGCAGCAGCAGCAGGGC
Source organism: Ceriagrion tenellum (assembly GCA_963169105.1). NCBI lineage: Eukaryota > Metazoa > Arthropoda > Insecta > Odonata > Coenagrionidae > Ceriagrion > Ceriagrion tenellum. Next base: position 71,026,159 of record OY720642.1, on the reverse strand, counting down.
CAGCAGCAGCCCCAAGGGGGCAGTGGCCCCCCGCAAGGGCAGCAGAGCTCGGGTCAAGTCCAGTCTCAAGGGGGACCCCCTGGCGGGCCCCAGGACAACAACAACTACCACCACGGAGGCCCGATGGGCGGCGGCGGCGGCATGATGAGCAACGGGCACATAGCCCAGGGGGGCGGCGGGGGCGGAGGAGGAGGGCCCAACTCGGGGGCCTCGACCCCCGTCGGGGGACCCGTGGGTCCGCAGGGCCCCGGCTCCGGCGGCAGCATGACCCAGCAGCCGCAGGGCGGGCCGTCCCCGCAGCACCACCAGCAGATGATGATGGAACAGCAGATGCACCACTCCCAGCAGCAGCACCATATGCACCAGCAGCAGCAACAGCAGCACCACATGCACCAGATGCACCATATGCACCAGCAGGCGCACCCGCAGCAGCAGCACCAAGGTGGCCCCCCTTACCACCACCCGCACCAGCAGTCTCCCCACCAGCAGCATCATCAACAACAACAGCAGCATCACCACCACCTGAACAACAGCAACGCCAACAACAACAATAACAACAATAACAATGGGACGCCAAACAATAACAACAACAACAATATGGTTGGCGGAGGCGGCGGTGGCATGATGGGCGGTACTGGAGGTGGAATGATGACTGGAGGCGGTGGTTGCGGTGGCACCGGAGGCATGATGGGCTTGAGTCCGCCCCCGCACCACGGCGGGCACCAAATGCACCATCACCACCACCACCATCACGTGCACCCACACCAGCACCACCCACACCAGGGCCCGCCGCTCTCGCACCAGGGCGGCCCCGGTCAGCACCAGCAGCAGCACCAACACCAGCACCAGCACCACCAGGGAATGCACCCCTCGACCCAGCACCACATGGGCGGCGGGGGTCAGCAGCACATGCAGCCGCAACAGCCGCAGCAGCACCCGATGGCTGGAATGCAAGGTGCGTCGGACGATCGACGCAGCTCCCGAATCGATTTGCTCCAAACAAATGATCTTATGAAATTGGGTAAAACTCGTCTAAATCATTTCCCTGGAATTACTGCTACTTTTAGTACTTAATGTTAATGCTGCTATAATTTGTTGGCTTTCATTTATGCATACAAGTATGGGGTGCCGATATTCTTACTGTGTAAAGGTATCAGGCCTTGCTTTTTCGAAATCACTCAATATTGTGAAAGAAAGACTTGGCATATCTTTTCAAAACCACTTCGTAATGCATGTCTTATGTTATGCCCCCTATTTTAAAGTTTTTTTGCTTATAATTACTCATATATATATTGTTGATATACCTTAATTTTATATACTTTAGTTAATTTTACTTCATGAGTTATTGTGAGAACATTTCTTTGCCTAGTTTTCCCAGTTAGAATCATACGTTTTTTGAAGTGAAATATTCCGACTCTCGTTAAGTAGTGACGGATACAATGAGTCCATTATTTCGAATTTGCTAGCCCAATCTTTAGGATGGACTTTCTCAGCTTCTTTCCCGTTCCGTGGATTGTCTGTTTTTGTTAATTGGTCGTTTCCAGGAACAGTGATGAACCTGCTTTCATCCATAACACCTTAATTTCGTTGCCCACTCGCTGAAAGTCACCAGCTCGTTCTCTTTAGTAACTTAGTGGAGACCAATTAATGAGAATATTGACAGTAATGCTGCTTCGTTGAAAGTAAATGTAAAGATCTCGGTAAATATGAATTATAAATTGCGCTTTTTTCGTCTTGATAAATGGGTTTGGTATAATTAATTTTTTTGTACGCGTCAGAATTTTTTTATCATGTGGCAAATTATTACTTTTCCATGCCTCATTGAGTCCTTTAAACAGAAAGGTATTTCAGTTTTCTCTGCCTATGTTGTTCGTAAAAGCCAACATTCTGCGCGGCATAGTTATCAATTATCTTTTTTTAATTAAGCTTTTGGTCACCTTGAGTTGATTAGTTCTTTATGGAAATGTGGCTCTGTGTTGATCTGGCGAAACTTATTAGATCTGTCGCGTGTTTATCATTTTGCTTTTTGTTTAAACCAATCTGCTTATTCCGTTCACCGTTTCTGATTCTTTCGTTCCTCCGATGATCCCCCCCCCCCCAAATCGTCCGCAGGCATGGTCGGAGGCGGTCCTGGAGGCGGCGGAGGCAACGTCGGTGGCGGAGGCCTCGGGGGCCCCGGCGGAGGGCCCGGGGGCCCCACGGTCAAAGTGTGCGCCGGTTGCGGCGGGAAGATAGTCGAGCGGTTCCTGCTCCACGCGCTCGACCGCTACTGGCACAACGCCTGTCTCAAGTGCACATGCTGCGGGGCGACTCTGGCGGACATCGGCGGCTCGTGCTTCACTAAGGCTGGGATGATCCTGTGCAAGCAGGACTACCTTAGGTGAGTGCACATTCCCTCCGGATTTGAAATCGTCAACCACCTGGGTTCACTTTGGGAGGAACCTGTGCTTCGAAGGACCGTTATTCTTAAGATTCATTTAATTTGCAGAAACGAGTGAATTTTGGCTGAGTGCTGCCTTACATGTTTTCGAACTTCACGTAAACTGGCTTAGCCCTAATTGGTCACACTTCGTTAGAATTCCGTAACGGTCACTCTGGGTTAAATTCACCCTTTTTATCCTGTAGAAATCACCTTATGAACGGTGGTGCGATGTTGCCAATAGTAGCTGGTGAATGGACATATGCAGTCTAATTGTGCATCAAGGAGCCTTCTTATTTGCAAATTATATACCCTAAAGTAACTTACTTAAGGGGGATGTGTACCTCGGCCGTTAACTCCCAATTAATAATGGCTTCTGCCGTTGAATATGTGAGATATCCGCCTAGCCCACCATTATGCGCCCCAGTCAACAGCGCCAACGATGGCTCAGTAGATATGCGTTGCAACGGTTCAGGAGAATGTTCACTGTTATGTTATAATACACAGTTGTCAACAATTGGATAATCCTTCACAGAGATACAGAATTCCCATTCACAACAATTGCAAAGATTTTAAGAAAGATACGTCGTTCGCGTAACGGCGATAACTTGACGTTTGACAAATTAACGTTTCTTCCGCGGTCGAAATAGAGACGTATAAAACAAAAAGCAAAATGTTACAACACTTATTTTAAGTATTAATTCTTTCTTACTCTGGAGGTCTGTGCAAACAGATATGCTTCAACTTGTGTAGCAAAACCGCAAAATAATAGGGCGTTGACGTCTGTGGAAGCGTTTTCGGCGGTAATAAAGACGTTCTAGAGTGTGCTCCACATTATGTTGACAGCTTTGACCCCCATGGAGAACACGGTCGACAAACTTACGATCTGCGCGCAGACGTATCACGGCATTGTAAATTCTTGCCTCCTCAGCCTAGAGGCCAGCACGCAGATCGTAAGTTTGGCAACATCGCTCTCCATGAGGGTCAAAGCTGTCAACATAATGTGGAACACACCATAGAACGTCTTTATCCCATCTCTTTTTACTGATTTGTTTTACGGGTCCGTAGTCTTTTTTTTCGATTGGTAACGTAGTCTCCATTGCCACTCGTCCGTTAGGTGGCGTGCATGGCAATATGTAGATTCACATTTCCCCTCAGCCGTTCGGTGAAATCTTCCCGCCCCTGGAATTCCTCCCTCAGGCTCTCCAGGAATCGCCGATTTGCATCCCGCCTTTCCTCCTTTATAAAACCTTTTCTTCCCTCTGTCTCCGGTGATTTTCAAATTTTACGCCTTCTCTTCCACTTCCACTGCTTCCCATTTCTTTTGTGGATTTCTTCTCCGCTTCCTCTCCCTCCCCCACCTTTTCCGGTTTCGGAATTATCAACCTGCAGGCGCGATAATCTAATATCCTTCGACTGGGGGATCTTAAATGGGTTGTGACAGCAGTGATCCTGGGCAAAGGTGGGAGGAGTTGGGGCGTTAGGATTGGGCTTTTGAGAGGGGTGCGAGACATCGTGAGATGGACTAGAGCAGGGGACCGGAAGGACTCGGTGAGCTTCTAGTCGCTGCATCATCATCATTGGTCGTTCAATCCTAAGATTGGTAGACTGCAGCCCTCCGTCCTTCCCTATCCAATGCTAGTTCATTTACCTCCTGCGGGGCGATTATGTAACTGTGAGAGCGATGACGGAGGGTGATAGCTATCACGGCCTCCTAGGACGCTCGGCGTCATCGAGCGATCATGTAAAGCACCGTCATAGCACCGTGATAGCACGTATGACGGTCATGGGCTTCCTTTAGGTTGGTAGCAATAGAAAATCTGAACAGCCAATGAAAATCATCGACACATTCCAAGCGAACAATTGCGGCGTGTCGAGCGGCTGAAACGATGTCGGCGGCACTAGAGTTTAAGTTCTCCGCATTATTCATTTTTGAATGTTTAGGAATTAAATAGTGTGTTGAATATGTTATAACGTACCTAACACATTATATCGAGCTATCTAATTATAGTGGAAGTGAAAATCATGTTGTTATCGTAATGATTTCGTTTGTAATAAAAGGTTACCTATGTCTTGCAAATGCATCGCAGATTTGTTATGAGTTCAAACCTCTCCGTCGCATTATTAATTTCATTGAAAAGTACTTCAATGCACATTAAACGGTATTAGTTCCGTTTACGTTTATGTATGAGATGACGTGCTGGTTATTCGTTGCACCTAAGGTACCTAGGTATTAACATAATGCCAACTTGTATAATTTTTTAAGTTCCTTTCTATATTGGAACTCTTTCGAAATTGTCATATATATGAGCCATCAAATAATTCGCAGAGTTATTCAAGTGTGCCTTTGAAAGTATTAGTCGAGTGGGCTGTGCAACTGAACGGCAGCTGAAGTTTCATATGTCCACCTACAGTACATTGCCACAGTAGAGTGCGTAAATTGCATATGATTATGACAGCAAATCCTAAAACGACCCGAACACTTTATCGTCGCAACTCTTACCGTCATTCACGGTTGTCTTAGCAAACAAATATATAAAGAGCGAAACTAACGCACGTCAATTAACATACCGTCTTTTTTTCTACATTCATGGCTGTCTCACTGTCTAGGTAACTCAAGTTACAATAATGAGAATTGTGAATTGTTAAAAATAAAATTTTTTATAATTAATATTAAATTCGTGTGCGAGAAAAATTCTATAATGCTTTAAACAGTGAAAATATGATTAAATAATCGAATTAATTTTTTTAAAGGACTAACCAATTTATTCTCCTGTAATAATTAATCGTAGTGCTTTATGAAAGTCATTCATAAACTCAAAGTTAGTTAATTGGGCATGGACTACTGTAATTAAATTTTTATTCTACGTATTCGCACATATATCCGATACCTTATAACGCATATCACCCCTATCACCATCAATTTCGAGCGTGATACGCTATGACGGCGTGAAGGTGATAAAAATTGCTATCACGGATATATAATCGCTGCTATCACCCTCCGTCATACGTATGACGTTGCCCTTGGCAACGACGTTGCTCTCACCCTTCTTACAGTTACTTAATCACCCCCCTGGTGTCTCTTCCTTTCCTCTTTCCTATACTTTCCTCTTCATTTGGTCCATGAACTTGTTTTTCATCTTCTGTGTTATTCTTCGTTTTCGTGAGCGCTCCAAAAACTAAAAATCATGTACGATGTAAATTCGCTCCTCAATCGTTTTGTAAACTGTTTGATTAGTATTGTATTATCTTTCATTCTCTCAATTCGAGAATTGATTGTAATCAAAATCGTTTAGTTTAAATTTAAAGTGCCCATTAATCCGAACGGATTATAAAATATGCGTGTGAAACCTCCAGTTATAGGTTATAAAATTTCCAGAAAGGACTAAAATTCATATCACGCCATTCCCTTGAATGATAGGCTCAGCCAAGGAACTTTTTGTGCCAGTTCAGTGCGTGTAAATGACTTTGAAAAATTTCAATAATAAATTTTTTTTTTAATTTTCTCCTCTGCTAAATTGAGTTGTTATGCTGTCGTCTGGGAGACAGTGACATCATTGGGTTAAGGCTGTCTCTTTTTCCTCGAAACAGGCTGACTCAGCTTTTTTGTGTTTTCGGAAACGTTAAACTCGGAAAGGAGAGTTTATGCGTTTGTTAGAAGACGGGGTAAATTCTCGGAGCGTCGAGTACAACGAAGATGGAACACATGCATTTCGGGAAACTAGCGTATTTAATAGAATATAACGAATGAGCCTTTCCATTCTTAATCCTCGACAGTACATTTTCCTTCTTTTTATGATGCTCCCTAAAATTAACTTTATAAAGTTTACCTAAAGTTTTATACTTGGTGTTATGTGGAGGGGCCAAAATCCGCATGTGGCTCGCGAGGCGCGGTTTGCTCGCCCAGTGCTTTAGACGAACTATATGGTAATGTGACTATTTGTTCAGTAAGGCCAATTTTTTTCGGTTTACATGTTCACTCCACTGCTTGAAAAGTTGTTCGACAAGGGGCTGTTATGTTGGTATCTTTGGAAGCGTGAGATATTTTTCTTTAAAATGAGACCAAATGTCCAATGAGACCAAATGTGGTGAAATGACATTCCAACACGTGTCACCAGACTGTTTATAAGCCTCAACAGCCTTAAAATTAACCTCGCGACGCCTACTCCTCTTTGTATAAATAATCTCGGCGGGAAAGAAAAATCGCAAAATTTCTTGAGAAGGAAATCAACGATGTTCACGACTCACTCAAAATGGTATATATATATATATATATATATATATATATATATATATATATATATATATATATACTCACATAAATATTTATACAGAAAGGTAGAAAGAAAGTGGATAGGAACACATAAAATAAACGAACATATATATATATATATATGTACATAAACCGGCATCAAAGTCCTTCACAATTAGACCTCCAAGGCGGACGAACACTTCTGTAAACGATCGGATCCCTCCGCTCGTTATTACTTATGGAACTAAATTTAACTTAAAGAGCTCCTTCCAACACGTGTCACCAGACTGTTTATAAGCCTCAACAGCCTTAAAATTAACCTCGCGACGCCTACTCCTCTTTGTATAAATAATCTCGGCGGGAAAGAAAAATCGCAAAATTTCTTGAGAAGGAAATCAACGATGTTCACGACTCACTCAAAATGGTTGAAGTACCGAGGAATTTGATTCCCATGGCGTGTGTATTTTTTTAGGGCTGCAATTCGGAATGCGGGGATCTTTTCGATGCCGATTGAATTCAAGACCGTGAGCGCCATTTATGATAATGCTCCCTCTTGCCGATGGGAGTGCGAATGATCCTGGATTCGCGAGTGAGGGGTCGGAGAGGATTCTTTCAAGTTGAGGAAACATTTCGCTCCACCCCTTCCTGCCACGCCCCCCTCCCCCTCTCCTTCCCTCTTAAGACTTCCTTTCCTCGTCTCCGTTCGCCCGCTTTGCCCGGGGGATGAATACACTTGGCTGTTCTGAGGCGGGTGTTATTCACCCCGCGACGCCCCTCCTTCCAATTTCCGGGTTCTCTTCCCTTTACAACAAGCCCTTCCTTTCCCCCCCCCACCTTTTCCGTGTATATTTGCCCTACGCCGAATGTAATGTGCTTTTGCTTGTTTGCATTTTACTGTTTGTCGGCGTGTGCGTTACGCACGGGGTTCAGGCAGCCAATCATTCGAATTGAAAGACTATATGAAGGATGTTTTTGTAAGCCGGAAGGTTCTCCTTAGTTGAGTATTTAATGTACCGGGATTCACCGTTATTGTTAGAAGTGAACAGTATTGGGGCATTTTTAAAATGAATCCTTGTGTTGTTTTTTTTCTGCTAATATTTCAATATTAATGGTTGAAGCCGTAACTTTGTGGAACTATTCGCAGACATGACGATAAAACTATATTTGTATTTCCCACACTTTAAATGTTTATCGCCGACCCAGGTTTCGACTGCACAGCAATCGTTATCAAGTTCATCATTTTTTCGTCATGTCTGATATTCGTTTGTCGGATTTTTCATCTCCCAGACAATGTGACATTGTGGTGGCCGGGTTAAGTTACGTTTAAGAATAAGTTGCTGATATTTTTCGAGTATTCGTGGTCGTACTTATAACAGTTTCTAGGCTAATACTGAACCAAGTTTTCGCTCGCGTTTTTAACTTTTTTTCCATGATTAATGTATTTCCATAATAATGTGCCGAATCGGGGTTGACCGATTCGACACATTCGAAGAACGCGCCGGAGCTGTAGGCCAGGTTCGGCGCGTTAACAAGAGGAGGCGCGGAAAGCAGTTCGTCGTCCAGGGATTGTAGCGTACCCACCAAGGCGAAAGGGAGCAGAAAGTGACGAGGCTCGAATGGAGAAGGATCTCCTTTGACTTGTACATTTTGTTGAAATTATAAATATGGTTTCTGAAAGAAACATTGGTGCTCCTTACTTTCCCGTCCTCACGTCACAATAATTGAACACGGAAAGTAATGGTGCCGGCATAAAAGACTTTGTTGCAGCGGCCAAGTTGCAAGGCTGCCGGCTTTTCGAATGAAGAATAATTCGCCGGATATAGTTCATTGAGGCCTTGCTATGACAGCTCTCGTAAACCTAGATCTCGTAAGAGGCGAAATAAAATAAAATTGCGCAAAAAATGCATTATTGTTGAAAATGATGTATGTCGTGATGACAAATTTAATGTTCTTCCTACCTGGATTGACGTTTAACTACACTGAAAGAAACGGTCGGCTGCAGAAATCCGAGAATTGGTTGTCGTAACCAACTTCGTTGGATACTGGGGCGCCATCCAATTAGTTGGCTCACGCAGCCATTTTAAATAGACACGTCGGAAATTGCTTCACCGACCAACTCTCTTGGTTCCGCTGCCAACGTAGTTGGGTCTCACATCCAACCGTAGTGGAAGTAGCGAGTGATCGTTATGCTGTCAAGACTATGCACTCTCTACAGTTCTTGCTTGACTTGTATTGAATATCAGGTGCAATCTTAACATTAACAATCATAACATAATCAATATTTTAACAAAAAGTTAAACCATAAGACAGAAACATGAATATTACAACAAAATTGATTTGATTGATCTTGATTGCCATGCTTACGTTTAAATTTATCAATGAGACAGTTCAGGCCCAATACGCTAAGTAATTCACTTGTCTGGTCATCCATGTAGCCCTCCAACAAAGATTCAATATTCAAAAAACCTCTTCAGTATTCGATGAAGGCCGATACAATATTCCACACACACACACGCGATCCACAATAACAGCAACTCGCACGAACACGGGGTGTGCCGGAAGTGAAAATGTCGAAGTAGCCCAGGTTGCCAGGAACGAACGAGTTAGCGAATTTATCAGTAGAGCGCTCTGAAGTAGAAGCTTAGTCCGGCTGAGAATCGCATTGGTTGTGCGATCCAACTATTGGTAAAGAGGCTTCTCGAGTGAGGTGTATGAACCAACACGGTGGTTCGCCGACCAAGTAGCGACTATCCAATTAAATTGGTTGGTACGTCCAATCATCTTGACCATCGTATCGATAGCAGTTGATATTCAATCCAACTTTTTCTTATCCAACAAAAATTGGATGCTTCACCCAACCTATTTTTTGAATGTACATAAGGAGCACCAGGGAGATGGGGACTCGTGTTACCCTGGGAAGGATGGTGCGCTGTAGTCAACTAATCTTTGGATTGAACGACCGATGACAATGATGGCTCTGTAGAGGACGAGATTATGTCATGTGCGTCGCTCAGTTTTCTTAATCGTTCTCTTATTCCCTCCTCTAGTTCTTCCCATGCCTACCTTATCATTTCCTCAGCAAAAATGTTGAATAGCAATGGCGACAACGGTACCCTTGCCTCACCACGCGACCAATAGTTGCCCACCCCGATTTAACGTCAGCCACCCACACCTGTGCCTTTTGCACCATATATAAGTTTCGGATTATGTTCTGTCTCGCCAATCTATTCCTATTATCCCGAGTATCTGCGTTAGTTCATTCTAATTTACCCTGTTAAAAGTTTTTTTAAATCAATTCCTTCAATTTCATAATTTCTTCAAAATATTTCTTCAAAAAATTTCAAAATCAAAATCAAAATTCAGTCATGCGAAAACGTCCTGATTATACTCTAGGTTTCTTTCTAATAGTGTTCATATCACCCCCATCTTCCTACACGGGATATTCGGAAACGATACAATGTTTTAAGATGGATAAAATCTTGCGTAAATTGGTTCCAGACTCCATATCCTCCATCCCCCTGCATAAGACAGTAAGATGATTCCAATTCGGCCCCGGTGGCGGCGGGGTAAAGTCCTCGCCTGCCAACCCGAGGGTCGCGGGTTCGAGTCCCGCCTGGGTAAAATATTTTCTGCCCAGGACATGGGTGTTTGTGTCTCGTACGTTGTTACTGTTATTCACCCGACGTAAACTGGCCGATTGTGCTGTATTCGGGGTAGTAAAGATAAATAAAATAAATAAAATAAAATAAAATAAAACTCCTCCCACCCCAAAAAACGTCTTACGTAATACTTGAATGGCCACCCTGCTAAAGCATTCTGTTTAGTTTCTTTATAAATACTTCCACAGAATTTCTTAAAAAGTTCTGTAGGTATTCCTTAAAGTATTGAAACGCCATTTTACGGAATTCCCTGCGACGTTCTGCAGAATACCTTAGGATGTTCTGCAGAATACCTTAGGACGTTCTGCGAAATTTTTTTGGACGTTCTGCGAAATTTTTAGGACGTTCTGCAGAATTCCCTACGACGTTCTACAGAAGCCCTTTGACGCTCTGTAGAACTCCTTACAAGCTCATGGAAATATATTTCCGTAGAGTTGCTGAGGTTCTACAGAACAGCTTGTAAGGAGTTATTTTGCTCTGCAGAAAATAACTCTTCAGAACATATGTTCTGTAGAGTCAGTCTCTCATGTTCCGTACAGATCCTTGGAAAAGGAACTAGTTCTGAAGCAAGAGAGTTAATTTCTGTAGAATTCATCTACATGTACATCTACGTGATTCCCTGCGAGCCACCACGAGGGTGTGTGGCAGGGGGTGAAGATCACCAAACATGCACTATTGACATGCAAGTAGGATATTTAAGGGAGATATGCTAGATAGTAGGGTCATATGGAGCTAGATGGTTAGTATCTACATAATAAGGAAGGGATTATTGGTTGTAATTACATGCATCATGCACTACAGACTACTCTAACTATATTTCACCTACCTATCCCTTTGCTACGCTGTCTATTGATCTCTTTTATAGTACGAGGGAAAAATGACATTTTAAATCTATCTAAATTCCTTACGTTCTACAGAACAGCTTCTAAGGAATTTTTTAGCAGGGCACTAAGGGGGGAGGGTAGGTAAGCTAACCCCCCCCCCCCCTACTTTTCCCAATCCCCTTTCCCGCTATCGTTTCCCCTCCTCCCCTCGTTACTCATACTCTTCCGTCTCACCCCTTAATACCCCTTTACCTCCCCCACCCCCACTCTCCTTACAATGCACTCCTTGGTCCCAAAACTCGACTCCCTCCCCCATAACACCCTTCCGCCCCCCCTCCTCCGTCTCTATTGATTGCACACAGGGTTACAGGAGTGGGAGTTGAAAGCAGCTCCAGGTTCGGGTGCGGAGTGTAATGCCCCGTTCATGCCACGGACGCCGTAGCGTAAAGGAGTGAGCGGGAAATGCCGAGTACACGTTCGTTCATATACGTCTGCAAGTTAGCCACCACATTAATGCAAGATCCTTGAACACATTTTCGTTAGCAATATTATGAAATTCCTGGATAATCGTAACTTCTCACATAGCAGTCAGCATGGCTACCGTAAAGGCAGGTCCTGCGAAAAACAGCTTGCGCGCTTCCCTCATGATATCCTAAAATCAGGTGACTCGAAAAAGTAAGTCGACTCGATATTCCTTGATTTCAAGAAGGCATTCGACAAGTTTCTTCACAAAAACTCATATACAAAATTGCATTCACGCGGAGTTATAGAAATATAGTGATTTGGATTAGGGATTTTCTCAGTGATCGAAAACAAAAAGTAGCTATTGATGGTTTTAGCTAAGATAAGGTCGAAGTCACATCCGGTGTTCCTCAAGGTATTGTGATCGGCCCTCTTTGATTAATTATTCATAGTAATTACCCAAGTTCTCCAGTTAGCAGTAAATTAAGATTATTTGTAGACGATACAGTTATCTACCGTGAAATAAGCGAAGACGCGGACTTGGAAGCTCTGTCATCGGACACTAACAACGTTAATTCGTGGTGCCAGGAGTGGAGGTTAGAATTAAATATCAGTAAATGCGCCACAGGTCACTTCCTGCGAAAGTCATCAAACAAATTCCATACCTATACTGTGCGTGGAGTAAACATTCAATCTTCAGATACATTAAAATATCTTGAATTACCGTAACTTCTGATATAGCGTGGGGAACACACAAAATGTATGCGGTACAGCATTAAAGAAACTAGATTTTATTAAGCTTATAATAGGAAGGTCCTCGGATGAAAATGTACAAGAGAAATGCTACTTCGCTCTGGTTATGCCACATCTCGAATACGCAGCGAGCATTTGGGACCCTGGTCATAAAGATTTAACAAAAAAAATGAGTGAAATACTAAGAAAAGCAGCACGATTCGTTAAAAGCTGCTACGAGCGAATATAAAGTGTCTCGTAACTTTTAGAGGTATTAATGTGGGAGCCCCTAGAGACTTGGAGGCTACACGCTAGGCTTAGCTTGTTTGAGAAATTTAGATATGGAGTGTTTCAGAGCGACACAGAGGATATATCTCGTCTCGCCTCGCTACATCTCTAGGTCTGATAGAAGCGATAAACAAGAGAGATACCTGTACATTGCCAAACAGGTACAAAAACTCGTTCCTTCTCCGTACAATACGCGACCACAATAAAAACTGAGTTCCACTAAATACACCTTCATAATACACGTCACCATTTCAGCTCCCAAAATCTTACATCATTACACAGCTGGTTACCAGCCACACGCCCATGCGGCGAATCGCAGGTTAGTGTTTAGATGTAGATGTAGATACATCCCATGCCGTACACCTCGTCCTACTCCTTCCCCTTTCCACAGCCACGGGAAAGCGTCCGTGGAGGAGAGCGGAGGGGAAGAAGTACGAAAAAAAAATCAAGGGAAGAATGAGAAAACCCTCCCTCGCGCCACTAACGTCACCCCGCGGGGGGTCCACGCTACGAACTCGCTCTCATTGACAGCTCTTTAATTGGAGCCGCCATTTGCGTCTCCGTCATTTATGTTCCATCTTCGTCTTTTTTTTCGCTCTCGCCATTTTATTTTCTAAATTTTGGCGAGACCTTTCATTACTCGCGCTCTTGCCGTTGTGTGAGGAGGTGGGGAGTTTTTAGTGAGCGAAGAAATGAGCGGAGAATGCAGAGGTGGGTGTAGAGAAAAGAGGGACGCAGTTTGAATAAAAAAAAGACGAACCGCTCTGTTTAGGGGTAGTGGTTGGTGGCGATGGGGTGGGGAGAGTGAATTTTGAAGGTGGGCGGGAAGGAAGCTCTTCTTTTTTTAAAAAAAAACTTATAGATGCGTCAAAAGATCCCTCGAGAAGGAATGAATCTAAAAATATAAGGCGTAGCGTATTAACAAGGCGGTTTTTTTAAAATCTCTCCCGTCTCATTTTCTTAATTCGTGTACATGCGCCATTCGCGTTCATCGCTGTGTCTGTTTCTCCCCCCCCCGCTCTCCTCACTCCCCGTCTCCGTTAATGTTAAGCTATCGCGTTTCTTCTCCGTCACCTTTTTTTTCGCGAAGTTTTGTCGGACCCCCCTTTAGTGTGGGATGCGCGACCCGTGAAAATAATTTTCTTCCGTCAATCTCCTGTTCTGCTACCCGTTAAGTCGCACAAAAGGGGCTCGCGTCTTTTGATTGCTTTCTGTCGCCCGCGAAATGAAGGCGGTCCATCTCCTCGGAGTAATGAGCGTGTATTGCGGTTACGGGTGACGTGGCAGAGCCCAGTGGGTGCAAGGTTACGCGTCCCTTCCGTGGATTCGGGTTCATATCTGGGGACGGGGATACTGGATGCGTCCAGGTAAACAGCTCTTCACCTAACTCGTAACTCTAAATTTGAGATGGGAAAACCCGTTCATTTTTGTGAACTCGTTCACTCTGGACCGGTCCTTTTTGGGACTCGTTCTTTTTCACTCGTTCGCCATTTCTTATTTTATTCGTGGTCATCTATTTTATTTTGTTCTTGGTGATTTCAGAATGTGAGGAATACTTAGAAATACTTGGCACTCCGTAGTGTCGGCGTTTAAGTATGCTGTGTGAACTGAGATGGATGGTAATATTACCAACTTTTTCATTTTTCCGTAAACAGGGTTCATTTGTTTAAAAAATAGCTGCTATTTAGACCGCTAGCATTAGCAGATGAATTTTTGGGGTGTTATACAGAACATCATATCTCTTAAAGATAAGAGCGAAAGTTATGACGGACCGAAAAGAACGAAGGACCGATGGAACCCACGAACCTAAGGGAACGAAGGACCGAAAGGATCGATGGACCGAAAGGAACGACAAACCGAAAAGAACGAATGATCTAATGGAACTAAGGACCGAAAGGACCCACGGACCGAAAGGATCAGTCGACTGAAAGGGACGATGAACCGATAGGACCGAAGGACCCAATGGAACGTTCGTTCCACAGGCGTCGGTCCTCAGTCCTTCCGTTCAATCCATGGACCCGTTCCTTCGGATCCGTTCGTTCGCGAAGGACACACCTCTACGCTGAATATTTATCTGCGGCCGTAAATTTCCTGTCATTTAGTTACCGTCGGCTTTATGTTTCCGGCTTTGTGATTTGCCTCTTCCTTTATCATAGGCATCGAATTCATTTCGTGTGATCAGTAAAAAAAAAATTATTTCCTGTTTTGTACTCTTCATTTAAATAACCAATAATATTCTCTGTAGGCTTTTGTCGAACTGTTCTAATTGCACTCGTGTTCTGGTATATTTTCCTTAGAAGAGAAAGAGAAAAATGGATCCAAAGACTTAAACGAACGGTTAGAAGGGGATCAGCTTGGTGTGGTGACTAGAGTACTCGCCTACCACACGGGCTGCCAGGGTTCAAATCCCTGCAGAATCTGTTGTTTTTCAGAGGGAACCTGGTCCCTACTTGAGTGTCTTGTGGAGGGCATTTCAAGTACAGTCCTCCGTCTGTCGGATTAGACGTTAAACCGTGGTACCCTTGTCTTCGTTCGTTAAGAGTAGGCTAATGCCGACGCCGGGTTTCCATCCACCCTTACTCCCTTACCTATCCCCTATGGCGCAAATAACCTTAGTCGTCGGTCACCTCCCCAAATATCCAATCCAATCCAGGAAAACTTTCTTTTATGCGTATTTCATTTTCCTCTCCCATCATCTTAGGTCATTCGACGCTAAGATTTCGTGATTGCAGCCTTCCATTCTATTCTTTCCCGTGCCTTATGCTCTTGTCGAACAATCTTCGAATTGATTACTGCTCGTAATGAGAAATAACATCTACGTATCATTTCCGTTTCCTCATTCTTACCTATCCTTTCAAATGTGTGACAAATCACTCTTCTGATGTTGATGAGTTAATGAGAAATTGTATCGCTGCGTTGATGCCAAAAATGACTCATCCCTAGACATTTTTCACTGGTTCTTAGAAGTATGGTCTAAATTTATAAAAAAAACCTATTTGGAAATTATCTACAAAAATTAAATTAATTAATATATTCAGTCAGCTAGTTTTATTTGATCTTGTCTTTCTTAATGCTGATTTCGAGTCGTTTTCGAAGCCGTACTATGGAAATTACTGTCTAGAGGAAAGATCGAGACTGAAGTGTGTAAATTTCATCTCAAGTGTGAGTGCCATGTACGATGTAATGTTCTGGTAATGATTCTCGCAACGGCCATCACTTTTGCCGACTTGCGTTCTTTCATGTTTGATGCTGTTACATTCCTACGGTAATCGATGCGTAATTAGCCTAATGTACGTAAGCTCTATCGGAATAGCGAAATCCCTTGTTGAATGCGTTTTCCAGAAATCACCCTTATTTCACGAAGGCTAACTGATAACGTAGGAAGAACAAGCACCTATCGAAATGCCTTGGTCTCGCAGACTAATCTTGAGTCCAAATCTCTCAAGCCTGTAATGAGTAACATTGTTTCGTGATAGCATCAGGAGCTCCTTAAGAATGAATTACCATTGGTTCTACCGGATAGCGTCAATTAACCAAATGATTGAGTGCCTGAACTTTTTATAGCAAATGATTTTTAATCCGCGGATTAGTTAACTCATTTATAAAACTCCCCGTCCAAAATCTTGTTCACATAATTCACCATTACGAGAATTAAATGGGTGTTTTCTCCCATATTGTCTGTTTTTTAGGCAGATATTTGATAGCAGTCTGTTGGCCATTCATCTTTAAATAGTCCTGGAAGTGGAAAGCCGAAGGATTAAGGTTATTCAATTACACTCCTCTAATTTTCCTTCGGTGCTCAACGATTCTTCGTATTCGCTTTCCTTATGATTCCTCCTGAGTATTTTCTGTATGAATCTGTCTCTTGTGTTTGTGGAATTTGCCTCTATTTCATCTAGGCCTCTATAGGCCCAGGGTTCCCCAGGCATGTGCTTAACGAGTCCGTCATAATGTTTGCTAGACGTGACCAAGTGAATTTCGTTAGACCTCTAGGCTTTCCTGACATCTAGCGTTATTAGCAGAAATTGAGGAATTATGAAGTACAGCGGGACAATGTCTTGAAAATAAGGAAATTCCTCGTGTCCTCAAGTCAGGTGCATAACTTAAGTTCACTAATTATTACTTAAGCTCACGCCGCAGGATTACCACTTCCGCCCTGGTTTGCAAGCTCTCGCTTATACCCGGGGCAAGGAAGAGGTGGGAGGATAGGATTGGAAGGGAAGGTTAGCAAAATCACAGCCCCTTCGAGGCCGACACCATTGAGGCGGATTGAGGTCAAAAGGACCTCAAGGGTCTCCGCCTCCCCGAAGTGCTCGTATTAGTTTGGTCACCCCAAACAACTGAGACGAGTGGTCGTCGGTCTCACTTTCGCGAAAGACCTACCGCACATCTTTGTGGACCGAGAAATTATTTGGGATTAGGTATCTCTCTGGCTCACTTTACGGGTTGACGCCGTGAGGTCTGCCGAAGTACGTCCTCGAGTCGGGGACCACCGGACCCATGGCGGGTCAATTCGGACAAATTCTGGTCAAAGCGTGGGTACAGCCCTTCTCTCAGTAGTTCTCGTCAACCCCTTCCCTCTTCCCTGTTCGGACAATCCGCGCGAGGCAGAACTGCCGACCTGTAAAATCATTACAATGGTGGCGAGCTGTTACTCCACATAGAGCATTGTCTTTAACGGCCATACTCCAGAGTTGTAATTAAAACTGTGCGAGCAGTTTTTTCCATGGCATGTGGGTTTCCTCGTTTATTAGGTTTGGCTTTGTTTATCGTAAGGTTCGGTTTTATCCTCCCTAAAAGGGGTGGGGGAAGGCATTTGCGTTGATAAGACGGTGGAGCGTTTGAAAAAGGTCCTCAGCCAATTAATTTTTCCGCTAAGTCCCAGGTTCCCATGGGTCCGAGCGACCGTTTTTTTTTCGTTGCGTCGTGGTTTAATTGGCTGAGATGAAGGACCGTCCGCAACAAATGCTCTGTACGAATCCTTCCTTTTCATGTCCTTAAAAGTTGTCGCGCGGCGAGGCTATATATGGAATTCCACCTTCATTATTTCCGTATTTCTCGGAGAATATGGCGAAAAATCCCCGTCAAACGAACCGTTTAGCATATCAGGACGCCGCCAGCCTATTAACCATCGACTCAATTATCTTCCCGCAAAAACCCCCCCCAGCGGCCGACCAAATCACGGAATTCTCTTCGGTGAGCTTTTTTTTGCCTCCTTCGCCATATATCATCTAATACATCCCCAACATTTAATGAGCAAGCAAGAGAATAGGAAGAAAAAGAGGGGTGGGGGGAGAAGAGTCACAATGCTTTCCTAAAATGGACTCAACTGTAAGGGGTCTTTAAGGGTGTGTTTGTGTGTGTGTTCTGGTCGGAGGATGAGAGGAGAAAAGGAATGGGGATGAAGAAGATGGGGCAAGAAGGGGGTTGAAAATAAGAAAAGTAAAAGAGTAAATGTGGAAAAAAACAGTGGAAGAGACGAGAAAAATGACCAAAGATCCTTCAAGATTCTTTTTTTTTTTAATTGGACATTCATCGGCTGGCGTTTCGATTCGCCCTCTAATTAATAGGTTCCTCCCGTCTTCCTATCCCAGTGGCGCGCCCTGCCCCCCATTACTGACGGCCGTTCGTCTCATTTACTTCTCTATCGTCACCAGCATCCTTTTACCCACGGGGTATAGGGAACAGGAGGGCGGACGCCATGTTAAATATTTGAGGCGGTATTGTAAGCAAGGAATCGGTTACAAAAAAGTCTGCTACGTGACGCCACCGTAGAGCCTGATGTCATGCTCAGCGTAATCCACAGCCGTAATGGTAAACTACCGATGAAGTACATCGCGCTAGACTTGAGAATAATCGTGTCATAACTATAATAGTTACACGTGACCTCACTACGTACTCACATCTTTCAGAGGTCAGGCCACCAGAAAGACCAATTTTATTCTTTGTCAGAATATTTTGACGTATATCTTCGGGCATGTTACATTTTAGTCTTCCTACAAGTTTGCCCCTCGGGTTTTCTTTTTCCTTACTCGACTCTATCTCCGTAAGCGCATCCTTCTCAGTTTGCTGAAACTTAGCACATACATTCCTGAGAGCAGACTGTGGCAGCTCAGCGTGGCGTAAACAGCTCGTTGCTGTGTGGCATATACAACGCATTGCACTGAATACAGTATTTATACCTTCATTGTTGAATTTACTTGAGTTGCTTTTGCAATGGCCGAAGAGATTCCTAGTCCTTTGTATGACTAACAGTGCCACGCCTCCCTATAGATAGGAACGCAAGGAGAGGGATACCATTTATAAAGTAGGTAGTTGACGCAGCGTAATATTTTCCGAGTTAAGCCAAAATAATTGTAACTGATAACCAAATATCAGGCCAAAAAACAACCACCAACCTACGCACTACGGAATGTGTAACCGAAATACATATTTTACTACTAGAACCCCAAGGACAATGGTTTTGAGTATGAAAGTCTCTATACTACTTGCTTTTATCCCTCCGCGCCGTTCCCACAAAGCCCCCTCATTCGACACACTCCTCTTATATACTCGCGGCCTCGGGAATCCTTGTCCTTTTAAAAGTACCAGTTCCTGTCGCGCAGTCTCTGTCCACCTCCCGAGTCTGCCGTACCCCGCGCCTTCCCCTCCACAGCCCTTGCGTTGGCCAGTCGCTCCCGACCACCCCCCTCCCCCTCCACACCCCTTCTTCCCCGCCCTCTCTTCCTTAACCCACGAACGTCCACCCTTATATCTCCCGCTAACTCTCCCAATTTACCAAGGAATCCACTCGGCTAGCCATCCGTCCTCTTTCATCCCTCCTCCCATCGGCCCCATCTCCCTCCTCCACCTCCGCCAGCATCTTCCTCCCCCCTCCCACTGATACAATGTGCGCTGCTGCGCCTCCCATCCCTTATTCCTTGAATCTCCTTCCTCATTACTCCATCTCTCTCCACTTCTTCTTCCTTCTTCCCCTTTATCTCCCATTTCGATGTCCACATCTCTCCCGCTTTCTTGGTCATATTTCTTCGTGGAAGCTCAAGCGTGTGGAATTGAATCTTCTAACGGTCGCATGTGAATAGGGCTTCAGTGCACAAAAGACAGAAGCCGTTCAAAGTTTCACTTAATTTTTTAATGAACTTTAATATCAATATGCATTGAAAAGCTGACCAGAAAAGACTAGATGCCTTCGAAACCTGGTGCTAAAGGAGGATGCTTAAGATAAAATGGACGGTCATAATAAGAAATCATGAAGTTTGCAGTTTAGTAGAGATGGAATGGTATATATGAAATACCATGCAGAAAAGAAGAACCAGATGGATTGGACACACGCTGAGACACAATGGATATGTGAAGAACATAATTGAAGGCAAAATAGAGGGAAAAGTCTTTAGAGGAAGACCAAGGCATAAGTTCATGGACCAAATAAAGAGAAAAGTACATAAGAAGAGATACCAGGAGGTAAGGGAATTAGCATTAGATAGGGAAGGGTGGAGGGCTGCAGTAAATCAATCTTAGAATTGAACGACCAATGAATGAACAATGTCCACATCTTTCCCGCTTGATTGGAAATATTTCTTCGTGGAAACTGGGCGTGTGGAATTGAATCTTCTAACGGACACATGTGAATAGTGCACAACAGACAGAATCTGTTCAAAGTTTCACTTAATTTTTTTATGAACTATAAAAATCAAACGTCTTTATTGGGGGCGAGATTGAGACTGAGGCAATAACTTTGCCTTCTTTCATCTATCAGTATAGATGATGAGGTACTATTACATATCATTTATCTTTTGTTCACGAATTGTCAGTCAAGTCTGTGAGAGAGAAATGATCCGTGAAAGTATATGACGATGTCTACTGCTGGATGGAAATATCTTTGAAATTTAACGAGTTGTTTTTTTTATTTTGTGCCACGATATGATTTCTCAAAGTTGATCCTTACTCTATCAAATCCTCTAGCGTCCTTTTGGCACTTTATTTGGGAATCTGCTCCCTGGGAAAATTTCCTTACTTTTTTGTATTCACCGACCCAGGTTTCAGCACAGAGTGACATCCTCAAGGTTTTCAATGTCGTGGGTGACTGGGTACGTTTTATGAATATGTTTTCGGGAGAGAGAGAGAGTTGTTAGGGAAACAAGAGAGGGTTGGGGTAAGGATGGTTGCAGGAGAGGTCCTAATGGCGCTGGATAAGTTTTGTGGATTCAAGAGGTCAGATGAAGTCTGGAAAACTGTTAGAAGGACGAATTCCTCGGGACTGGATGGGTGGCCGGCCGAGGAATTTGGGGTAGACGCATGTTTGAGATCGAGAAATTAATAGGGAATATGGTTTGAAATTAAATTTGCTAGACTGTAATTTCAGAACCTTCTGAAAAGTTAGAGAAAAAATTTCTATCAATCAAATCTATACCAACTGCACAAGAGAGAATCATTCAATATGCGAATATTACTGCTTAACGTAACTTAAATCAATTTACCCCATGTTCGAAATATTTCGCTACTATGCCTAGAAGTGGGTCCACTGAGCTTAAGCTTGGCTATTGAGTTCTACTTAAATCTCACGCACTAAATGTGGAAAGCTCTATTAATTTGTGGTATCAGACGTGACTTGTTTGAACCGATTCATATTTGAAATGAGACTTGGTGATTCCTTGGATGAAGTTTGACGGTCTTTGGCTTCACGACCTGTGTCGTGTATTTTTAAAAAATAAAACCTCGTGTGATTAGCGATGGCTAAACACCAATTTTGTTTAATTTCAAGAGCGCTCCACATTATTACTGCTTGCCTCTAGATTGATAATTCTCCATCTCCGTTTAATAATCTTCGCCCCATCTTATTTACTACGTTCACCAATTGAATTCAGATCGATCTCAACTCGGACCGATCTGAAAATTCCATGCGAGCCAACACAGTTCGCCGGGTTTACCTACACGGAGTGAAAATATCGATAGTGAACAATCGAATATATCAGTTGAAGCACGATTGACCCGGTGCGTAAACAAGTGCAGAGTTGGAAATTTTCAGTCGCATTCCGAGTGATATAAAATTGGCCAATTAGAGTTAGTATTGCGATGTGCTACAGTATCATCAACGTCACTGCACTCGCCATGACTACTCTTGATACAACTGGTTCAACACACGCCTTGAATGATATTTTTAATAACGTTTATATTTTGTTTCCGTATGACAAGCAAAAGAATAATGAGGAGCGCCACAGACTCGCTGGTTCAGATCCATTTGAAATATGACTAGCTGAGAACGCGGGCCGAGTTAGCCCGCTTCTCAGGTCGATCCCACTAGTCCGTTGCGTTTACCATATCGAGCTAATCCGTTTACAACACACGCCTTGAATGGTGACGTTTATATTTTGTTTCCCTATGACAAACAAAGGAATAACGTTGAGCGCCACAGACCCGCTGGTTAAGATCGATCTGAAATATCAGACTGGCTGAGAAAGTTGGCTGAGTCAGCCCGCTTCTCAGATCGATCCCACTAGTCCGTTGCGTTTACCATACCCAGCTGATCCGTTTACAACACACGCCTTGAATGATCACGTTTATATTTTGTTTCCCTATGACAACCAAAAGTATAAGAATAACGTGGAGCGCCACATACCCCCAAGTACAGATCGATCTGAAACCTCAGACTGGATGAGAAAGCGGGCCGAATCAGCCCGCATCTCAGATCGATTTTCCACTAGTCCGTTGCGCTTACCATACCGATATTTGATCCGGTCAGATCGGTCCCACTGGTCCGTTGCGTTTATCATACCGAGCTGATCCGGTCCGATCGGTCTGAGATCGATGGGTAAACGTAGTGTGAGTGTCTCTCTTGCTATAGTCTCTCCCGTTTATACTAATCTCTGCCTTTCTCGTTCTACCCTTGCCTTTTGCTCTGCCTCCTTTCCCTATTACACTGAGAGACATCTGCTGCCTTCCACGAGAGTCGAATATAAATTCGTCTCCCATTCGACGACGCATTTCGTGGATGTTGGGAGGGAGAGGAGAGGGAGGGGAGGTTGGTTTAAGGGGGGTGAGGTCGAATCGGGGGAAAGTCAATCGTAGCAGAATGGTTTAGGGGGTGGGAGCGGGCGGAGGATGGGGGTTTGAGAGAGAGAGATATCGGGAGGGGGCGAACTCGGTGCCTGGCTAATTGGCGGCGATGTAACTCGATCATCAAAAGCGTCCACTTTGGGGATATCAGAGGTAAAGGGACATGTGTGATCCTCCCTTCGTCCCCCGCCCCCACTGTGTCCCAAAACCCCTCTCTGCCTCCTCACGTGATCTCCTTCGCCCCTCGTCCCCACTCCTTTCCTCTACCTCCACCTAGGATACGGGTTGGTGAAGGTGGCTGGAGGAATACTGCCTCTACGACTGAGAGTGGCTCATTCATTCATTGGCCGTTCAATTGGTCGTAAGATTGGTTGACTGTAGCCCTCCACCCTTCCCTATCTGATGCTAGTTCCCTTACATCCTGGTATCTCTTCCAATGTACTTTCCTCTTTATTTGGTCCGTGAACTTATTCCTGGGTCTTCCTCTGGGGACTTTTCGCTCTACCAGAACCGAAAGTAAAAGGGTGTTTTCGGCTGAGGTATACTGACCCCTTAAAACGGCGTTGAAGTCAGACTTTAGATGATTCATGCCCTTGATTATGGGTGAATTGCTCCTGGTTGATAATGAAATTTGAATGTAAAATGTGGCTCGCGTACACAAATGATGTCGAACGCAGTGCTAGACTTTGGTGAAACATGAAATTTTCTTCCATCACCATTTCATTCATTGGTTGTTCAATCCTAAGATTGGTTGACTGCAGCCCTCCACCCTTCCCTATCTAATGCTAGTTTCCTTACCTCCTGGTATATCTTCCTTTGTACTGTCCTCTTTATTTGGTTCATTGCTTTTTCCTGCGTCTTCCTTTGGGGACATTTCCCACTATTTTGCCTTCAGTTATGTTCTTCACGAACTCATTGTGTCTCAGAGTGTGTCCTATTAATCTGGTTCTTCTTTCCTGTGTGGTGTTCCATATGGTCCTTTCCTCTTCTACTCTTCTGTACAGGTCATAATTTCTTATTTTGTCCGTCTATTTAATCTTCAATATCCGCCTCCAAATTTCGAAGGCTTTTAGACTGTCCATGTCATCTTTTCCAACGGTTCATGCCGGATGAACCTGTGAATCCTGCGTGCATGATCCATAGAGTGCTACGCGTCACACGAATGTTTTCACTTACATTTTTTTATAACTACCAGAGTTCCAAATGCAGACGTTACAAGTACAGAAATGAGTAATCACAAAGCTACCAGTAATCATATTTTCATGCTAACAAATTCCGCTAACTTACGCCTGAAACCACCAGTTATGCGAGTAACTCGTTGCTTTTCGCCTTGTCCAAATGGCTGTAACCAAGCGTTCGCATCCTTATCGTAAGAAGCTTGGACTTCAATCTTTTTAGTATCGCTCCTTGGAATTATTGATTTTGGTTATTTTCAGCACACGTTGCAATTCTCTAATCAGATAAGACTCAGCAGATGAAGTTGTTAACGTTTACCCAAAATTGTTTTTATTTATTTTTTCTATTTATCTTTGTTATCCCGAGTACAGCCCAATGGGCCAATTTATGTCGGGTAAATAACAGTAATAACGGGCGAGACACAAACACCCACGTCCTGGGCAGAAAGTATTCTACCCAGGCGGGACTCGAACCCTCGACCCTCTGGTTAGCAGGCGAGGACTTTACCCCGCCGCCTCCGGGGCCGACAAATTACAGCGATGGAATACGTTTTAGCCACGAGAATGTTATGTACAGCGCTGTACCTTCACTTGATGTCAAATTGAAGCATTTGATCAATTTTTTCGTCAAATATTGTGACTGTGGGATATCGGTTTATGTAAACTCCCGGCATTCAAAAGTGTAAGTCTTCAATTCAATGAAATGGTCGGGCATTCTTTTATCGTCCTATTGCCTTGCTCTTCCTTGCTTCTCTCTTTGATTTACTAGTTTACCTCTGAAGTCAGCTTCAGAAAAGAGTGGAGGATTGGGGTGGGGAAGTAGGGAAAAGTTGGTGCGTATTGTAAGGTCTATTTTTTTTACTTCAACTTTTTATCTTGACTTGAGGAGTCGGAGGAGGGTAAGGGACAGGGAAGGAGGAAGCGGTTTAGCCGGTTGTGGTGCCGGTCTCGTTGAGGTAGGGTTCATTTTTTTTCATTTTCCGCTTCTTTTATGGCGTGCGCTCAAGAAAAATCGTGACAATATTTCTGTTTCGATGTGGAATTTCTGTTTCTTTGTGTTTTTTCTCTTTTTTTGAATCCTTACCTTCTCTCTCTCTCTCTCCCCTTCGCTAAAGTGTCTCAATTAAGTTTTCCCAGAATATGTTCTTCTGGAAGATGCTATTGAGTGCTTTCTATCATTGGTGTGTGAGTGTGTCTGTCATGTTTCTCTATTTTTGGCGACCTGTTTATGTCTTTGACTCGGTTTTTATGTTTGCTATTTCCTGTGGTTTTTTAAAAATTCTATGAAATTGCCGAGGGAATGTTCCCAGGTTAAATGCGTTAACGTTCATTTTGTCGTAAACTATGTCTCTTATTCAATGCATTCAGCTCCTGCTAGTTATATGCCGGTCTGAGGGAGAAATTCATATGAATGTGCTTTTCAAATTTCTTCTATCAGGCATTTGGAAATGAAACCTGCTTTTCTCGGTGTAAATTTTATTGTTGTCTAAAATTGCCGGGTTTAGAGTTCGGTATGTGATAGCTTTCCTCTGGAATCGTATTTAATTGATTGAATAGTTAGATGAGATGAGATTTTTAATCAGTACAAACCTGTTTTGATCGGTAGAAAACCATATATTGATGACTATAGAAGGTTTATGGTTTTCTCGTTGGATTATTTGATTCAAGATTTCTCGGGTCTCACACTTGATAATGTTGTTGAATGCAACCAACGTTTCGATAGCAGACGTAGCCGTCTTCATCAGGATAGTTTGAGCGGGGGCAGGGATAGTGGCGTTGATGATGGCCGAGTCTTCTGTCGAAACGATGGGTGGTATTCAGCAGCAATCATCATCATTGGTCTTTCAGTCTTAAGATTGGTTGACTGAAGCCCACCACTCTTCCCTATCTGATGCTAGTTCCCTTTCCTCATGGTATCTCTTCCTATGTACTTTCCTCTTTATTTGGTCCATGAACTTATTCCTGGGTCTTCCTCTGGGGACTTTTCCCTCTATTTTACCTTTAATTATTCTCTTCACAAACTCTCGTGTCTCAGGGTGTGTCCAATCCATCTGGTTCTTCTTTCCTGTATGGTGTTTCATATGATCCTTTCCTCTTCTACTCTTTTGTACACTTCATCATTTCTTATTTTTTCCGCCCATTTTATCTTCAGCATCCTCCTCCAGCACCAGGTATCGAATGCTTCTAATCTGTTCTGGTCATCTTTTCCAGTGGTCCTTACTTCCGATCCATTGAGTGCTACGCTCCACACGAATGTTTTCACATACTGTATCCTGCTACAATATCCGTTGTGAAATACGAGAACTTTTTTACTCAAATTGGATAACTGCTATGCATCCTAGGAGATGAATACTATAGCTGTGCAGAAGCGACATTTTCCTGTTTAGTGTCCACCAATCGGGATAACCGAGAGAATTCGTGTCTTCGTTTTAGCTTTCTGTCTTAGGGGCTTCAAGTATTCAAGTTCAAGTATTACGTAAGGCGATTTATGCCATTTTTTACCCCTTCCCCTCCCCCTATGTAAGGCAAAATAAAATTTTCCCAACACCCCCCTCCCCTCCGTCTTACGTAAGACGTTAGCTATTTGAATCTACTCTTCGTGAAATGCTCGCTTTGGTTGAACATGTAAAAAATGTAGCTAGCCAGTTAGGCGACAGAATAGGAACATTGGTGTAGTGGTGAGAGTACAGAAAATACGCGCTATTGACGAGCGGATGCCCCATGTCACTGCTAAATTTCATTCGAAAACGGTGTAATGTTTCAAGGACAAAAATCTTACGTCAATTGGTTTCATACCCCCTGGCCCCCTACATAAGACAATGTAAGATGATCTAAACCCCCCCCCCCTCACCCCCAAAAATGTCTTACGTAATTCTTGAACGGCCCCTTAGCTTCTGTCATATCTTCGTTTTCCCTCCGCCCCCTCCCCCGATCCCCTCCCCTTCAGCACCTCGCTCCCGGGGGCTGAGGAGACCGAGCGCCTTCCGAGGAGTACCCACCCTGCCCTCCCCCCCCGTCTTATTACACGCCACCTCCTCTCCAGATAATGTATTCTCCGTCGCCTATCTCTTCAACCTTCCTCCACTCTTCCCCCTCATTATCTCGTACACTTCCTTCCACTCTCCACTTCAAATCCCCTTAAGGCTGCCCACCTGCCCCCCGTCACTTGTCATTAATAATCGAACGCCCATTTCTCTTCTCTCCTCTTCCTCCTCCACCGCCATCTTCACTTACTTCAGGCATTCCCCCCGCGGCTGCCGCCTTCTCTTCACGGGTATTCCGAAAGGTTCCGTCTGCGGGGTGGGTAGTTCCAGGATCAATCCCTTTTGCACGCCGGTTGCATCATCATCTACATGGTACCCCGAAATTCACCTCGAGGGTGTGCAATGGTGGTGAATTTTCTTCAAAAATATTCTTATTTCGAGTAAACGCAATTTTTTGTATCCATACCTTGGAATCACCTTAACTTCTGATACATCGTGGGGAACAGGTGTACTATACATTTTCCGCTCAGCATTACAGAAGCTAGGTTTTGTTAAGGGTATAATACGAAGGTTCTCGGATGAAAAAGTAAAAGAGAGATGCTACTTCGCTCTGGTTAGGCCACTTCTCGAGTAAGCCGATAGCATTTGGAAACCTGGTCGTAAAGATTTAACCAAAAAAAATTAATGAAATACAAAGAAAAGCAGCACGCTTCGTTAAAAAATGCTATGGAGCAACATATAGTATCTCACAACTTTTAGAGGGATTAAGGTGGGAGCCCCTAGAGACTCGGAGGCTACACGCTAAGATTAGGTTGCTTGAGGAATCCAGAAGTGGTGTGTTTCAGAGCGGCATGGAGAATATTATGATTACGCCTCACTCCATCTCTAGGTCTGACAGAAGCGATAAAATAATAGAGGTACATTGCCGATCAGTTAGGTACAGAAACTCGTTCTTTCTGCGTACAATGAGCGACCACAGTAAAAACTGAGCTCCACTCAATTAACTCACTTCACCATTTCACCTCCCAAAACCTTATATCTTATTGGTAGGAGCGTCTGAAGAAATTACAATTTGGCTGTTTCCACATGAGGTTTTATTGTTACCGACCATGGTTTCGTTTCAATGTAACATTATCAAGGTAACAAGGTGACAAGGTTACAGAGTAACATTATCAAGGTCACCTTGATAATGTTACTCTGTAACGAAATCTTGGTCGGTAACAATAAAACCTCATGAGGAAACAGCCAAGTTGTAATTTCTTCAGACGCTCCTACAATGAATGATTTCCAGGAAGTCACGCCCGCTACCATTACTTATATCTTATACCTACGGTTGGTGAACTAACACACCCTGCCACGCGTCCATGTGGCGGCTAAAAGGGTAGTACATATGTAAATAGACAGACAGATTCCCATCTCGCCATTTGCTTTTTGGCTCGGGATAGCCAATGACATCATTTATTGCCGTCAACCCTGGAAAACTTGCTTCCTCTTTAACAATTGTCTTCATGATACCCTGTCCTTATTATCCACTTGTGTTTTGTTTCGAAGGCTTCCGCTGTTGTTGTGATTCGAAACTATTCGTGTTCTTC
Source organism: Ceriagrion tenellum (assembly GCA_963169105.1). NCBI lineage: Eukaryota > Metazoa > Arthropoda > Insecta > Odonata > Coenagrionidae > Ceriagrion > Ceriagrion tenellum. Next base: position 70,997,719 of record OY720642.1, on the reverse strand, counting down.
CCGCATTCCAGCATATTGTTGGAAAAACGTTTCGGCGACATTCCAGTTGGTGTCATAAGGTCTCGGACCTGATAATGTCGACTGGAATGCCGGCGAAACGGTAGTCCGACAATAGGCTGAAAGGCCGGAAGAACCCGGACAAATCTGAATCACTTTCGTTTTTCGTAAGGTGAAAGAAAGAAGAGGCATCGATCATTGCTGTATTGGCCCGTAATCGTCGGAGCAAAAAATTAATTTTAAACGTGTTGGTCCTACTACCTGTCTCCCTTGTGTCTCGCATGCGGCCCACCCTAACATGCATCTATGCAGTGTAATATTCGGGCTGCGAGAAGTAAATCAGGACTGTAAATGCTAAATTTAGCGATGTTGTTTGATTATTTAAATTTTTTCGCATTGCTCGGGAGATTAAAGTTAATTAGCCGGCATCCTGCAAATATGCACCATATCTTAGTTATTCCCAGATATAGGTTATTTCTTACGTAATTTTGTACAGAAAAATGTATTTTTCCCGTTCAATTTGATGGCCTTGATTCCATAATTTGATATTCATGGTGTAATTGACCTTAGTTGGTCGCAATTTGTTAAATGCTTCTTATTCGTTCGAGGAAAGGTCAGCTGGAAGCTTGCTTAAGTGGTTTTTAATTAGAACTTGCCGTTTATGGAGGTCTCAAACTCTTTCTTCACGCTATTCTAACCAGCCACTAATTATTAATTATTTGGCAACTTATCGTGATTTATTTTAAGATCAGGATATGGTGATTTCGCGGTCCATGATTTCCCAAAATAATTGAGTTCATCATTCCTGCGTGACTAATTAGCGTCTCAAGACCGTTTACTTACCCGTAATGTTGATTTTTTATCTTATTTATTTCTCAATCTGGAGGAATGATTAACATTCGAATGCAGGTTAACTTCACCGTTGCTGTATTCCGAGATATCAACTCCTCAATGGTGGAAATGAATGGAATCGATGAAGTAATATCATTACAACAGTGTGTCCAGCGAGTGGTGAATAATGTGGGAGTGGTACAAAAATTGATTGCGGAAATTATATGGCGATTCGGGACTGGATTTCCTCGATTCTAGTGCAAGTGAATAGTACACAAAGGGTTGAAATTCGCCTAGAAAAAAATCATTTGACTTGACCGGGATGCGAACCCAGACCTCCCAATTGCCGGTCAGGTGTGATAAGCACCACCAAGCTAAGACACCAAGTGCTAGTGATTTCGTGCCACATCATTTGTCATTTCAATGATTAGAAACGAGTGAATTGTGTTGATTGGCGGCAGTAGGTGTTACCTATTGTTTTCCGCCTGTAGAATTCCTCATAAACTCTTGGGTTTTTGGGTTCGACAGAATAGACTGATTTGCACTTGCTCGTGTGCGGCATAATCGATGAGCTGATTCCTAATTCTTCTGGATCAGTAAGGACCTCGCTGAAACCTTATGGAAAAATGTTACGGTGAAATTGGCTGAACCTTCGGGATATAATAGTTCTTAGGAGTAGATCGAAAGTCTCAGTGTGGGTTAAGTCGTAATTAAAAAAAATTAATTAAAAATTCTTATTTTCAAGTTAGAGGTCTTCGATGTGATATTTTTTTTGCATTCCTCAAGGTATTCCTGGGCTCTAAGGAGCAAGTTTTCCTCACGGGTACCTTGCATTTGATGCCAGAGGTACCCGTATGCGAGTGCTAAGCGCCACAGTCCACGGGGTAAAGCCCAACTTAAAACAGAAAGGGGTTTACTTGGGACATTTTCAAAAAACCACGGAACTAACCGCACAGTTACTTCAACGGAGTCACCCGCTAGTGATCACACAATTGTGTGAAATTCACTGTGGGAAAATAATTCGTCTGGACTACTAGCACCTGGTTAGAGCACTCGGTGCGAAGTCGACCGTTCCATGTGGGCCTTCTTTTCTTGATAGTTCTCCTTATGGTTTTCTATTATCCTAATCTTCTGTATGCTACCTCGTTTTTGATCTTATACATCTACATATATGTTCTTCAGCATCCGCCTCACACACCAAGTTTTGAAAGCCTTAACTCTCTCCCAAGCCAGCTATCGAATGGTCTTTGTCTCTATGCGCTATCCTCCGCAAATTTATGCACTTTCGATCATCATAACTGCTTCATTGTTCCAATTTCATGAGAAGTTTTATGAGTTATCGGTAGCAAAACGAGTAATTCGCCGGAATTCTGTCGATTCAATTTTTCAAGGTGCCCCGAATTGATGATGAATCATTTATTTTAGTGTATAAAATCCGAAAAAAAATTGTAGTGAAACATGGCTATGTCAGGATAGACATAAGAGTAGACTAAACGCCGTGGGTAGGAGTTATCTGAGGAGTGTTTGCGGCAAAAGTAGGATGGATAGGGTCAGGAATGAGTGGGTAATAAATGAATGTGGGTTGGATGCTCGAGTAATGGACATATGTGAAAGGAGTGTGCTTCGTTGGTTTGGCCATGTTGAGAGAATGGATGAGAGTCGAATAACGAAACAGATATATGAGAGTGAAATGAATGGTGCGAGAGGTAGAGGCAGGACGAGAAGTTTTGGTTGAATGTGGTTGAGGAAATTCTTAGGAGGAGGAATATTAAGAGTCTTTAAAACAGGAAGGCGCGTATGAAGCAGCGTAAAATGAAGCAAAATTGGTTTGCAAGGATAGGTCAGTATGGAGGAAATAATTGAAGCAGAGTTAGGTGTACAAATATGTTTTTATGAGTGAAACTTGGTGACTCTGACTATCCCGGAAGGGAACGGCGTGATTGGTATGTATGTATTTATAAAATCCGAATATTCCTGCGATATTGAGTGGAATTTATGCGTGTTGCAGAAATGAAAAATTTGCCAGTGTCCTCAGAAATACATTTTACTTACAATTACCACCCGATGATGATGTAAAAACATTGAAACGTAGGTGGCAGTAAAATTTATTTCCATGGATGATTGCAAATTTTTCATTTATGCATCATTTACTTTAGTGCTCTACCAAAGACATGGAAAAATCAGCCCCCTGATTTCTTGTTAGCACTTTTGCATGGGTTGCGAGTGTATTTATACACTTTGCGCAATGAAAGCTTAGGTATGTTACGGGCGAAAATTAAATTGATCAGATATCAGTTTTCACATCTACACTGTGTCACTTGTTGGCATATTTCTGCATTCCTCGCGTCAGCCAGATATAAGTTGCGTTTATCTAGTCTTTATACTTGCCATGTGTGCGATGTTAGATTGAAATAACCTATGCAAATTAATGCTCAAGTGAATTTAGAGTGGAAATGGAGAGTTAGATTAGGAAACAGACCTTATTTATATTTTAATCGACTATTCCAGGAGTGAATTATATGGAGTTCTCGTGTAAAGAGTGGGCAGGCATCTCAAAGAGACAATTTACCTCTTATCCGACCTAACTCAAAATATCAATTAGAGAACGTGTTAGTAAACTGGGTGGATTGTTTCGTAAATGAGACGACAATATGACTCTTATTGCTCGATTTACGTCCTTGGTTCAGATTTTTGTGAATTCTTTCCTTGCTAGGAGGTGAAAATCGCGTGAGCTTATTTTTTTGTAGAATTATCTAATGCCACATCATTATAAATGCATTCTCCTGTGTTTATGTGCTACTTTTATTTTTTATTTTATCTCACTACCCAGTATACAGCACATTTGGCCAATGAATATCGGGTGAATAACAACGACAACTTACGAACGCAAACACCCATGCCTTGTGTGGTGATTATTCCACTCAAGTGCGATTCGAACCCACGACCCTCGGTTTAGCAGGCAAGGACTCTACCCCGGGACCAGGGCCGGGGTGTTCTTCACATTTATATTCTTTAGACGTATCCCAAGGTCGATTTCGTCTCATTTTTGGCGGAACAGTTCAGTTTTAAATAGCAAACGTCCTTTAGTACAAATCACCTTACAGTTGAGTTAATCTCCTTCGTGTTTTCTTTATTTCCTACGTGAGAAGTAGCTTGTTTGGAGTGTACACATTATGGGTGTGGAATTTTTTGAGCCCATAGTTTTTTTGCCGCAAGACTCCGTCAAACGATTTATCTCTCAATATAATATTATCGTTTTTAATTCCACGTTTGTGCCGCAGGATATTTAAATATTTTTGTATACATTTTTATCCTTTCTGTCGTATTTTGAACCTCAACACCTGGCTTGATTATCAGTTATTATCAGTTATCATTTTGATGTAACTAGCGGCTACTAGTTAATGCTTTTAACGACTGTTTACACTTCATCTAATAAATTAGAGGATTAACTTCATATTTGTAAAATTTTGGACCTAGTTGAGGTATCATAATGACAACGAAATTAGAGTTTGAGACCCGGAACGAATTGTTTAAAAAAATCTCCGTAATGAGCTCTCCCTCATTATATTTAGAGTTTTCTCAGTTTTTTTTTAAATTTTAACTTAAAATATATATTCGCCGGTGAGTCAGACCTTTTGTATTCGACTCTTTGTGTACCATCCCGTACAATCCTTATATTTGTACGTCAATTGGTAAAGTGTGGACTCTTTCAAAGAAAAGCGCTTTATGATTACATGGAATGATTTACTCTGACGTATTTTATTAAGATTTCTCAAGGCCAGAGGATTAGAAATAAAAAATGACAAATCATAAAAGATATTTGATGCTGGTCTTTTAACGGGTAATTCTAAATCACTGATCGCCAGTTGCAGGAACGAAACATATGTATTCCATAAAGTTATAGGACCCATAATCCATGGCAACCATTGAATAAATGTTGTAGAATCACCCGATAAATGGATTGGTTTCATAACTTATGGCAAGATGTTATGAGTCACATAATTAGCCTGGACGGCGGATGCGCAATGAACCGCTCGGAGACTATTAACTTGATCCTCTCTCTAACCTCTGTCTTTGGAGTATGACTTTAGCCTCTTGTTAAGATAAGGTTTTCCCTCCCTTGTGAAGATCGAATTATCCCCGGCGATATTGTATCCATGGTTGTGTATTCACAGTCTCGCGAAACGGTTTACGAATTATTTTGCAATTTTTTGCCTAAAACAAACGAAGTATCTTGTCAATTTTTTGCACCAAAAACGGTAAAAAATTGTTGAGTAAATGGAATGTATAGCTAGTGTAAACAGTTATCATTATACCCGGCCAATTCGTTATTTGTTAGATCTTCTCTATCAATGACCAGTTGAAGGAATGACACGTATAAGCCGCGAGCGTGTGGGACCCTGATCATAAAGATTAAACCAAAAAAATTAACAATTTACAAAGAAAAGCAGCACGCTTCGATAAAAAAACTGCTGCGAACGAATATATAGTGTTACACAACTGTTAGAGGGATTAAGGTTGGAGCCCTTAGAGACTCGGAGGCTGCACGCTAGGCTTAGGCTGCTTGATAAATTTAGAACTGATATTTTTCAGAGCGACACTGAGAATATTATCATGAAGCCTCAATACATTTCTAGGTCTGACAGAAGCGATAAAATAAGAGAGATACTCTGCCGAACAGAAAGGTACAAAAACTCGTTCTTTCCGTGCTCAATAAGCGATCACAATAGAAACTGAGCTCCTCCAAACACACTCTCATAGGACGTGTCACTATTTCACCTCCAAAAATTTTACATCTTTATACGGCTGGTGACCTACCATCCTCTGCCACACGCCCAGGCGGCGGCTCGCGGTGTAGTATGTGGATGTAGATGCAGATATGAATTCTAAAAGTAATGGGACCCAGAAGCTACTACAAGCATTAAATAAATGTTGCAGAAACATTCGATAAATGGATTGGTTTCATAATTTATGGCAAGGAGTTATGAGTTAAATAAGTAGCCAAGATGGCGGATGCTCAATGAACCGCTTGGAGAATTATTAACCTGATTAAAGAGTTGTTTTGAGACAAGTGACTAGTTAATTTACTGTTACTGACTAATTATTGTACGCATTTATTGTGTTCCTGCAACCCGAATATTTAATGAGATCTATAGCTTTATGGATCTCATTACTATTGATTCCATATCAAAATATTCATGCAACCGGCCAAAAGAATGCCTGAAACCCTTCTTAATTTAAAGAAATATATGTTAAGAAACCGTCACCCTAATTGCCTGTGCACTCTTAAAATTAACTACGATATGAATGAATAACATTTGTCGTTTCAAAGGAATAAAAATACGAGTTATCATTATCGCGAGTGTTGGAAATGCGAGAAAAATTGGTTATATTCAATCATTGCAGAGTCACACAATGCTGAAGTTCAATTATTTATCGTATTGTTCAAAATTCCGCGGAGAGGTGGGAAACAAATGAAATTCGGGATTGAAAATCAACGCATTCATCACCGCCAGTTATCATTTTACCGATTCATTTAATCAACTGACGATTTACAAATGAGAATTAAAACAGAATAAGCTGATTAACTTGAGTAACTTGGGAATCAAAAGCGTTATTCATGCATTTCCATTCGCGAATTTTTTTTCGAGGGAGATAATCGAGGTTTCCCAATTAAGCTGGCAAGTACCTTAATTACGTGATTAGTAGTCGGAACGTTTATTTGAACGCGTAGTTTATTTGAAGAAGTAGTTTATTTGAACGCGTAAATACTTTCATAAAGAGGTAGTTCCAAAGGGGAAGCCTGGGGAACTTTAACGGGAGTGAAAGAAAATAAATCAGAGCCGTATTCACGAAAAACAATCGCGAAATTTCTCGAAAATCCGCTCGGATTTATAAATGCCATTAATCGTCCAATAAATCATGGGATTTTTCCTTCAACGCAAACTCGAATGCAAGAAAGAGACGTTTTTTATTCGTTATGGAGCGTGTTGATTTTAATTTCCACGTCGTACCGTATAAATGCTACATACTCCCCAATTTATTGTTGTCGTTTTAAAGTTGTATCATATGTTTAATTAAAGATGTACTTACAATTAACTTGTTTGCGCGTAACGATGTGGTGGCTAATATTTAAACCAAATACTCAGACTCCCTAAATGATACATTTCGGCTGGAGTAGGTATCGGAAGACTGATAAACTAGTTGCCAATTCCTCGTCCGTTATAAAAAAATCAGTTTACTCAGTCCTAATTAAAGGATACCTTTTAGTGATAAGTACCTATATACTTTTATCTGAATATTGAATTTTACATTAACCATGTGAAAAGTAAATCATGCAATTTATTGGCTTCGAGTATTATTTTTTTATTGATACGGCCACAGCGATAGCACAAAGTTTACTAAAGCGCAGGATGACTGTTGATTTAGCAATTCGATCGCTGGAGAATTAATTAGCATAATTGCGTTATTAATAAATAAAATCAAAAGAGATCTACAGTTTCAATCCTCATAATCAAATGATCATTAAAACGATGGATGTCGCTCCCGCCCTCATTTAGAAGTCCTTACCAACACGGGATAGCTTGGTGCTTTAATTAGTGACGAGACCAGAGAACTGCATTTTTTACGCGTCGTTTCTGAGCATGTGTTAGTTATGTAGGTTCCACATGTATACTGAACTTATTCTGGAATGTAATCAGTATGCGAAATGCAAAAGACTGATTCCTCTTTATTTTTGTGGTGAACATCACTTTATCTCGGATGCTCTGTGGACTTCGCTGCAGTAGTTTTAATTTTTTTTTATGAAATCAAAACTTCTTACTTAAATCATGTTACTTTAGAGTGACTTATCTCGCGATTTTTGATAGTAATAATAATTATTGTTAATTCAATTTAATTTCAATTCATTTATTATCGTGGGCCTTCTGGCCCATGAGATATTTTACATGGTTATTACATAAGTGAGAAAAGAATGATAAAATAAATAAAGGAATCGAGAAGAAATGAAGTGGTTATTACAAAAAATAATATACATTTCAATCCCATTAAATGTTAATTCGCCGGTTTTAAGTTTCATAATGTATAGTGTATACATATTAGGAATGTTTAAAACCTCCCTGTTCGGTACATGTTATTACACACACGACCAAAATTGAGATTTCAGTTCGAAAATGTAGCAAAGAACAAAATTAAACATATACATTCTTTCCCACTTCACGTAAGTTAATAAAGCAGCGTTATCACTTATGCAGGGAACTGCCATGCGTCATTTAGAAGTAACTTGTACACTTTTGATTTGAACACACGTATTGATTGAGTTTCTTATTTCTAATGGTAATGAGTTCCATATTTTGGTAGCTGTCACTATAAAAGATTTATTGAGGTGAGGAGTTCTGTGCTAGGGGGTATGAATGTCAACATAGTGATTTCTGGTAGATATTGAGTGGGTATTTCTTTTCCAAGTGAATCTTTGGAACAGATAAGATGGTATAAGATGGGGATAAAATAGGCTGGGATGGGTTTATTTGACATTAAGCAGAATACACTGCAATTGTCATCGATAAAACTATAAAATGGAAAAAAACACAGAAAATAAAACACAGGAAATAGGAAACTAAAATTTGAGGTTAGAGGTATCACTCTTGACAAATTCATGTAAAGAAAAAAATGCTTCAGTCAAAAGCCAATGGTCAATTTCAACCTAGATGGGCTTACAAGCCTAGCCTCTTGGGGCAGAATATTCATTCATAATGCATGTAGATGCCCTTTGCTTGTCGCGTATGATTTTTCATTATTGCCATATTTGCATTCCTTATCTTAACTGGATTTTTGCTAATGTATTATTTATTGGCATAGTTAGATAAAAATTGATTCTTCTTTATTAAGGTCTATTCCACCGGGTTAACAAGTCTCTCGACGTTGCGGAGAACCATCTCCGTCCCATCTCCATCCTTAGGGGTTCTGAAATCAGGTTTAGGGTTTCTGATTCCTCTTAACTTTAATGTTGAACATGTCGTCTGTTTTAAGGGGGATCGGACTGGTGTGGTGACTAGAGTACTGGATAACCTTACAGGCGGTCATGGTTCAAATCCCTGCAGAGGAGGATATTTTTCAGAGGAATCCCGATCCTTACTTGAGTGCCTTGTGGGGGCACTTCAAGTACAGTACTCCGTCTTTTGGATGAGATGTTAAACCGTCTTCCGATTGGCGCCTTTCGTTAAGAGCGGGCTAATTTCGACGCCGGGTTTCCATCCACCTTTCCTCACCCGTCTTCTATGTCGCAAATGACCTTAGCCGTCGGTCGCCTCCCCAAATATCCAATCCAATCTGTTTTTAATTTGTCTATGTCTATGACTTGGATGAATCTCACTTGTAGGGCTACTTTTTTTAAGTTCTATGTATTGCTTGCTAAAATACTTTTTGACTATATGGTCTACTGCCCTTAGACTTAGCTTTGATTGATGTTGTGACCTTGTTGTGTAGCCAAGCCGTCTTGATGATACAAGTGTTATGTGATGATATTTATTTCAAAGCTATTTTTTGAAAATTTGATAAAAGGGATCTTAAATATTTCAGAAAACTTTAGAATAAATAATTTTACACATGAGCACTGACATAACTTAAGGATTCTACGTGCAGACGTCCTTAAATGTTGCTGTCTTTTATATAATTCTGTTGAGGCGTTTTCTCCTACGCTCGCGCCGAGCAGTCTCATTTCAAAATGTGTACTTCAATATAAATTATTCAGAGTATACGCGACTGTTATCATCGCTGCACTGTGTTTTCCTGCGGAGAGTTGGATGCATAAGCACCCACTCCGCCTTCGTTGCCATTCGTATGCAACGTGACCCGGCCGAATTAATCGATTGGGTATCACCGCAACGGAATACAAGGCAAGGAAACGCATTCTTATCTTAATAGATCTAACTGATGTGGTAACGTGTCCAGCTGAATCTTTCCCCTCGCCCATTTTCAGTCTCTTTGGTGGGGAAAAAAACCGACTCGCACACTGTACTCTGCATCTCTTTTACTTAAAGGCATCCTACCCCAGTTGGAACCTCCTTGATTTTTTTCCCGAAGGTCAAGTAAGAACGCGAAAAAAATACGAAAAAAATAAAACGATCGGGACTTCCTCTTCGATAGTCCTAATGGAATGGACTTTCCCGTCCACTTCTTCGGGGTCCGGGCGACAGCTATTACCTAGGAATGTCCCTCGGTCGTAGGTACAAGCGACGCGTATCCATTCGTTTTATTCCGTCTGCATATATATTTGCGTTCGCGAGGGTCTGGGAGATAGAATCTTAGGCTTCAAGGTGGGATTCAAAACATCCTTCGCTCTTGCTCTCGCCTTCCATCGAGTTGAACGCAGAAATTGCGTTGAGGTGGGGAGGGGAGCCAGTTCGTAAGCGTAAAATATCTTTTTATCCAACTGGGATTGATGCAACAATGAGAGTCTTAGATACTATAATGAGGGAGTAGGTTTGCCGAGCTCCATTTTCCAGCCATGTTCTTCCATCTCCAACGATCCCTTGCCTTTTAATTATTTTGCGTCTCTTTAATGCTATCTTGTAGCCATTTTTGGCTGGATACTTGGGTGATCATTTTCCGCTTCTCATTGATTTTCGGGTTTACGATTTGCTTCGTTTTTATCAAAGGCTAAATTTTCATCAACGCACATTCACGCCTGGGCGTCACTCTCATTGCATTGACATGGGTGTTATCATTTCGTTAGTAGATCCGCGAAGGCATTGAGTGGAGTAAAAGGAGATACTTCTTGTAGAAAGATGTGTTGATTTTCAGTTGTTAATGTTTTGCGTAGAATTCCGAGTTTTACGGTAAAGCGGCCGATGCAGTCATGATTTATCCTGATTTTTTGAAATAATTATGAACATCATCATTGGTCATTCAATCCTAAGATTTGTTGACTGCAGCCCTCCGCCCTTCCCTAACTAGTGCTAGTTCCCTTACCTCCTGGTATCTCTTCCTATGTACTTTCCTCTTCGTTTGGTCCATGAACTTATTCCTGGATCTTCCTCTGGGGACTTTCCCTCTATTTTGCCTTCAATTTTTTTCTTCACTTACCCATTGTTTTCCAGGGTTTGTCCAATCCATCGTGTCTTTCTTTCTGTATGGTCTTCCACATGGCCCTATGAAAGCTCTATCATGACCTCACCTCACCGGTAGATTATTAGCAATGATATTAAATTGCAATTTTAGTCACTTCCTGGCAAACCCATCGAGGTGCTACAAGAAAAAAATTCTCTACCAAGCCTGTCCAAGCTGTGCATTTATAGAAACTGTAAAGTGGCTCCCCAATGATGAGTGCAATCGGACAGTCAACATAATTTTTCCAGCGAGACAAAGGGTACGAGGGTACGGCCCAGCTACTTTCGCATTGGTGAGACCACAAGAAATTTATCGGCCGTGAGAATTATAGACAATTTCAAACGCTGCTTTCTACCTCGCATAAATTGCTCAGCCTTGTGTCATTCTTAGGCCGGGTTATTCCGATTCGTCCCTCTCCTCCCCCCACTACCCTCTTTCCTCCCCCTCGAAAACCACCCGCTCTCTCACAAGGGGGAATACTTAGAATTTACAACCACACCCGGGACCTCTCTCCATCACCCCTCCCCACACATCCAGTCGCTTGACCCCGCGTTTTTCCTCCCTCCCCCACCCACCCACCCACCCTCCCTCCTGGCCGAGACGTCACATCCTCCCCTCTTACCTCCCCCCCCCCAACGCCCCCCTCACCATCCCCACGACAGTTCGGTATGTTCCGCTGTCTCCCGAAGCCTCGCGATTTCTTTCCCAACCGTTGGTAGGTACGCACCGTCGCTATGCGCCGTGTAACCGTCCCATGTTCTCCCTCTCTCTTCTCCCTCCCGACAATCCTCCACTCCCCTCCCCCCAGCTTCCCCAAGACGCCCCCATCGCCCTCCCCCCCTCCTTACCGTACCCACCGTATCTTACCCTCCGAGCAAAGTATACATACATGTATGTTACTCTTCTCCCATCCACCCGACAACCACCGCCTCCTCCCGGCTCCACCGTTTGTTCATGCATTCCTCTCTCTGGTTCTCCCTCCTCTCCGGTCACATCCCGGCCATCTCGACCGGGATATGAGAGAGGGGCGTGTCGGAGAAAAGAATAGCAAGCAGAAGGTGAGAGATGGAGGGCGAAGGAGGAAGTGGAAGCGATCAAAACAGAGCGAACAAGCAGTGGGAGAAAGAGACAGAGAACCGGTGGATGGAGTGGTTTAGCTGGCGTCAACGCCCTCTGACGATGACCATAAGAATTGGATGGGAAACTGAAATGAGAATCATAAACTGCGCCCAGGTTTCTCAACCAAGGCACGACCAGTTTAGCCGAGGTGGTGACTAAGAAAGAAAAACTGTAGCTTTGTGAATCCACCTTACTTTATGGAGATAAGACCCTGGTTCGACGTTCAACGTCTTCTGGTTCGTCGACGACTGAACCATTTCACGTCGTAATCCCGGTCGATTCTAAATGAAGTACAGCGGTATGACTAAGTTGTAGTTTTTCATTCGAGCACACATCAATTCCACTCAGACATTTCGTTTCAAAGAGCGTCTTTTAAAAAATCCTCTCTTTAACTTGCATTGTTCTTAACTCCGTTCATTTCGTCCTATATCTCTTTCTCTTTCCTCCCTCTTTGCCGCTTTCTTAACATTCTTTCTTTAATAATGGTCGTCAACATCATATCACCTCTGATTTCTTATCCGCAGCGTTTTTTTGTACCGGACATCATACCTATCCAATTTGAAGAGGCAATTAATGCTACGAAAAATATTTATTTCGTTGATGTGCTCTGTTACTTTATTCCGAAAAAGCTCGCCTTTTTAACGAAAGGAGAACCAGTTGTAATATTTCAAATACATATATATAATGCGACAAATTTTGATCTTTCACATAATTTATATCGCTTTAAAATGCATTTCAACGACGTAAGACTTGGGAAACTGTCGCCTTCATGCATTTCTCAGTGGAAAGATCAGTTCTTTTGTCACGCATAAGTTCCGACTGGCAGTCCTGAGACGAAGTTATTAATTCTTATCTTTTATCGATAGGATACTAGTGGATTACAGTATTGATAAATTCTGTTCTAACTTGTCAAAACCGTAAATCGCGCGTGTGTAATGCAAGGTACGTGATGTATTTCGGACATGGTGCCAAATGTATTTGAACAATGTTAATGCGCTCTCCGACTTTTAAACTCATTGCCGGTAATTGAGAAACTAAGAGATTGTCTGGAATATAATCAGACATTGAAAACAGAATAAATTTAAATAACAACATAAAACAAATATAAGATGAAGGAAAAGAGAGGCCACTTTCAATTTTGCATGTCTTTATTCGTGTCGGATTGCCAGGCATAATGCTAATTACCTGGTCTTGGCATGTAGCCTGGAGAATATGGAGAAAACTGTGATGATCGTCTCGTGTATCTTTTTTTCCGTTTAATTAAACGGAAGTCATGCCAATGTCATTCAAGAGGGAAGTTTTAGATGACAATAAAGTAATAAATGACTCATTATCAATTTGGAAGTGCAGTTGATATTTTCTTGCAGGCTTCGGATCAAATATTTCTCTAAGAAACCTATTTATGTATCTCTTTAGTTTGTGTTTCTAAGTCTAGTTTTTTGCTTCATTTAACTTTTTTATTTGACTATTTTATACTACTATTTGTACTATTTTATAGGACATGTTGTATCTTTTGGAAAGCTAAATTGGCCAAATGATGTACGTGAATCTTAAGTTCCACCCTTATAATGCACAAGGGCTTACAATTCAGCCGAAAAAGCAAATCTTAAGAGCCTGGTTACATTTAATATGAACCTGATCATGTCCATGAACCGAATGAAGCGTGCCCCATCAAAAATTCACCCTTTGGTCACAACGACCATTCAACTGGACACAACAACACCAATTGCTGTGTTCCGATGCGAAATGATTGGGATTAAAATCGACTTACTCTCAAGTAAAGGTAAAGCATCATAATGCCGTTTACACGAGGTACTGTATTCACTAACCTCATCTATATATGGATGTGAATTGAAAACTACGTCGTACAAAGCGGCGAATTCCTTGAATTCATGTTGAAACGAAGAAGGGAATGCTAGTGGTACTCATAGATAGTTCTCTGCAAGTGCAAAAATCTGGTATATATTCTCTGACTTACGATGAAGTCTACCTGTTACCGGAAGAATACTTAAATGAATTAATGACGCACACATGCGTAAATGACAAATGGAAAAATAGCCCGTGCTATATTTCCACGCCCGAGTTTTCGTGATTTTTTCTGCATGAAATTGCGCAGTTAGGTGCCTTTTTTAGAACGGGCAATAACTCGATGAACTGGCCTTTTTTTTCTACAGACAAAAAGGTATAGCTTCACACGGACGTGCATCGTTCAGCGATTTTGATACAGAGGCGTAGGTATACATCAATACTGGGGCATAACGCCGGACTTCTCGCGGGAAACAACGAAGGAATTACATGCGCGTACGTGGTGGCCCCACGTGACGCGGGCTTTAAGGGGGCGTAGGTAAGAGAGCCAGTAGGTGCGTGTGTGATATGCCTGTGCGTGCGACTGTTTGTCCTAGTGGGATGAGGAGAGGGTGGGGGGTGGGCGGTAGGGCGGGAAGTGGGGGGGGGGGTAGGGTCGAAATGGTGAGCACGTGACCCCAGAAGAATGCCGTCCCTGACCAATCCCCTCTTCCCCCCCCTTTTTACTCCCGGACCACGTGACCCGTGCCTCCCCCCCCGCCCCTCACCTTTCCTTCCCCTCCGTTCCTTCCCCCCCTTCCTTCACCCCCACCTTCTCCGTTTTATAAACATCTTTTCTTCTTCTCCTTCCTCCATCTCCTTACGCATCTTTCCTCCTGCCCACCCAGTCTACCTCCCAACCCACCCACCCATCTTTTTCCTTGGCTCTCTTCCGTTCCTTCGAGACCGAATGCATCGGGTGACCGGTCCATCTTCGTTTCTCGATCTTCTCGTCGACTTGCTGTAGTTCGAGCGAGATTTTTCTCTATGGTGTTCTCATTTTAATTATATAATTTCAACCATGCTGCTCTGAGGTGCATGAAGTGATTGTTTTTTTTTGTAAAATTATGGTTGACGTTTACTAGAACGCAGGTTAAAATTTAGGTTAAACCTTTTAAGTAAATTCGAAACCGATTTGTTCACAGATGACGTTAGATATATATTAAGAACCCCTGCGTATTATGCTAGGTTTGATCATATTAACAAATTTAGAGAGATGGATTGTCGTGCCGATAGATTTAAAATGTCATTTTTCCCGCGTATTATAAGAGAGAACAATAGGCAGCGTAGCAAAGGGATAGGTAGATGAAATATAGTAAGAGTAGTGTGTAGTGCATGATGCATGTAATAACAACCAATAATCCCTTCCTTATTATGTAGATACTAACCATGTGACCCTTTTATCTAGCATGCCTTCATTAAATATCCTAGTTGCATGTCAATAGTGCATGTTTGGTGATCTTCACCCCCTGCCACACACCCTCGTGTTGGCTCGCAGGGTATTGCGTAGATATAGATGTATTACTCCCAAACAATATACATGAAAGGTAGGAAGGTAGGAAGAAGAAAGTAGAAGAAGGTAGGAAGCGCTAGGTAACCTATTAGGAGAGAATGACATAAAGTGTTTACCATGGTCGGTGTTTATTAAAACTTGTGTGAAAATTATCCACCTATTGAGTTTTCTTCTTACCAGTATGGATATGGAATATTTCCACCAAGTTACTCCAGCTCTTCTTTCTCCAACTCTTACATACCTGTATCGAGGTTACCATCAAATAAGGAAATACGTAAATGAACATACATTGTGATTTCCATGAATAAATACACCAACATTAAAAAAAAATTCCTTAACAAAATATGTCTTCAGTATTTTGATAGTTAAATAGCCATTATCTTACATTTTAAAAAAATGAGGTTAGGTGTGATGTATTTTTGCAGGTAGAAGGTAGTAAATTGTACGATTTGTGCACAATGTATGAAAAAACTTCGCCTGGACAAGGACAATTTGGGTCTGGGGCAAGGGTTGCAAAATTGTTCGTAGGTTCCACAAGCGTGGTCTACTTGAAACCGGTATTTTTGCTCCACACCTCAAGAAGATAAGTGTAAGGACTTTATATACATACAAATGCCTAAGTGGGAGCAATTTTAAATGTTTAAACAGCAAAGAGAAAGATTCGTAACTCTTTTTTTTAATGATCACCATGGTAAACCTTTTTTGTAGGATGATAGTTGGTTTTATTGCATTAAAATATGTAGGCTCCTCCCCTTGCAAGTATACCATAATTCAAACTAGAGTTTACTAGCGCGTTTTAAAATACCCTCAAACCTTCTAATGGGCATTCGTTGCGAAGAAGATGAAAATGATGATGAAGATATGGTTGACTACTCGATTTTATTCCTAGCTGCTATATCTTAACGCGTAAATTTATGTGATGCGTGAGCGTTAAATCATTCATGTCGGCCATCTTATTTTGTGTTTTGACGTCATCGAATAATCCAGGATGGCTGTTCAGCATACTCGTTCAACTTTCCTGTCTCGAATGTCACATAGTCCTTTCGGATGTATCGTATACTTTCTGATTTTTGAAGAAATGGTTTGTTTGCGGATTTTGTTGCCAGACGTAAAAGCCCTCATCCAAAGGGGACATTTTTTGTATTAGGAGCATTAATGATGACGTCGTCAAATTATCGAGGATGTCTGTTCAGCATTCTCGTTCAACTTTGCTCTCTCGAATGGCACCTGGTCCTGTAGGATATATCGTAAAATTTCTGATTTTTGAAGAAATGGTTTGTTTGCGGAATTTTATTGCCGGACGTGGAAGCCCCCCTCCAAAGGGGATTTTTTCCAGTATTTGAACCATGTGTGGAGGAAACCCGGCGTCGGCAGTTACTTTTTTAACGGAAAGATTTATGGATCTGCTGTACTGTACTTCAATTTGCTTTCAAGTGGGTATTGGGATTCCACTTGAAAATCTACCTTATTATCTCCGCTCTGTGAATACTGACGCGGGAGGAACTCGACAATGGTGAAGGTAGACAAATGTCACTTTTGAAAAATTATTAAGTGACGGTTTTACGTCTTTAATACTATCTAGCACAATTCCGTGCATTCCGAGCTACTGAATGAATGCAACGACTGCAAATGTGATTTGAAAATTAGTTGTCGCAGTCACTTTAGTGAACAGTTCCAAGCTTTAAGTATGCTAAGAATCGTTCTCGGTTGATTAACGCAGTCCCAGCTCCAAATTGCAGTTTCTGTGGCAACTTTGGCGTTTAGTACTGTGGAGAGCAATGTCAATGTTCATGTATGGCTTTCGCTGATATTGTGTGAAGGTCATGTGCGAGTTGATGTACATCATTTTGTCATAATATTTTTCTTGACTCTTACGGATGTCGAATTTCCGGAGTCTGTTTTTGACTTCTTGATTTTCTAAATAGTGATATCTCCATTGATTTTTAACCTAGGATATGGCGAGGTAAAGTTTATTTAGGTTCATTGTTAGTTTCAAAATACTTTAATATAGAATTTTTCATTTAATTTTGATGGGATAGTTGACTACCACGAACATTTGATAGTAATAATTTTTGTTTTGTCCGCGTAAATTTTCGGTTTTGTGATTAAAAATTTTCCTCTGTGTAAGTTGAATAATCATTGTTTACCGTCCAACAAATTAATCTGAATTGTTTTTCGCTTGGCTTCATCGACTCTTCGCCGTCTTGCACTGGATCCGCTGGCTGCGTTGAAATAAAAGATGTCGCGTCGTTAATGAAATGCCTTCGTTTAAAGTATTTCCGAGTACGTCGTTATAGCTTCATATTCATTCATATTTCTGCTTGAATATGTTCCTTTCTGTCATATTTTCACGAAAATATTTAAACTTTTTCTGCCTATGATTCTGGGCATGTTTTTTTAAATTTTTATCCGAAAGCAATGTGACATCTTTGGACTATTACCTAATTGAGTAGATAGCATTATCAGGCATTGCTCTATCACAGGAGAATAAATCGTTTAGTGAGGTCACTTTGGTGTGCGGTACTAATGAACTATTCAACGCCCAAAGAGGAATTTAAACCCGTGCCGAAAGTAAGGTGTATATACCTCGCTTTTGTGAGCATCCATTACGTCCAATTTGCCGGCGTGCCTGCCAGTGGCTCAGCATTTTCATTTCATTCATGTTTCATTTAATCCATTCGTAAATCCGATGAATTTGTTTGATGATGCATTCTTCTTCTCCTCGTCTTCTGATTGGTAATTTTAAGATAAGTTAATATATTCATTGAAAACAATTAGGTTAATACTTGAGAGGAGTGTCATTTCCCTCATGATTGCTGACGCATTACGCTTGTGAATTGACATAAGTTGCCATTGCCACCGTCGGCTCATATGTTAGTCGAAGAATTTCTTTCTATTAGAGAGCGGTAGATGACCGCATATTGTTTCTATCCAGCTTATAGTATCTATAATAATAATATATAATCTATAATAATTTATTGCCCCTTGACATGATTAAGAAATACATAATGATATAGCTATTTGCCTGTTCCCTATGGCATTTGCCTGTTGTCGGGGGCACCTTCAAGACAATACACATGACAATTATCCCTACAAATGTAACAGTATGTAAATTAATACAGAAAATATATTAGGTACGAGATTTCCCAAAAGAGGTTACAGCGATTTGCTAAAGTCTATGTTCTACTTTGTTTGATGCCAACAACCATAGCTTAACGAGCTTAAGGAAGACCTTATATGATTTGCAGATTAAAATTGTTTGTGGCAAACGATTGACACAAGTTATAAATATAACAGATTATAAAATATTGCAAGACTTTCATTTATAAATACAAGGATTCCCAAAAGGTGGTGGCAACGATTTATAGAAATTTTATTTCTCTAAATTGTTTGAAGTCAACAGCCGAAGCTTAACCTGTTTAAGGAAAGATTTTGCATGCTTTTTAGATTTGATTGCTTGTCAAACGAAAAGCGATCGGGCCCCATACAAATAAAAAATCATTTATACAGTGTCAGGTTTCCAATGGAGTTAATCCCTGATAACCTCCTATTTTTTCTGTATTGTTTTAATATCATACTCGGCAGAGTTCATAGTCATCACAGGCATCATGGCCCGGACCACCTTTGGTTTTTGATTTTCCTCTCTTAAAATCACATATCCTTTTCTATCTCTTGCCATGATATACAGCGTATGGTTTAAGAATTTCTTGATGATTCTTAAGATTCCTGCTGTAGGTCCTCCGTTTTCAATGTCCTTCAGTGCTCCCGCTGCCAATGATCCCGGCTTGTAATATTTCGGTTTCTAGAGCTGAGCTCTCCGGATTGTCGTCTAACTCAAGGCTATAATTTTCTCTCATAAGCGTGTATTTTTTAAACACCCCATTTTTATTCACGAGATCTACTATAAATAGATTCTATTAAGCTCTCACTGATGTGCTTTGAGGTTTATGATTGATGTACTCGTTTCGCTCCAAGTTCTAGGTTATATTTAGTGTTGCATTGCATATTGACATATTTCTACTATCATGTAATTTAGTAGCGTAGAAATGCATTCCTCTGTCATAAATTTATATAAGTTAATCCTCTCGCTAGACTCTGCTTATTTCAGCGTATTGTGACTTTCTTTTTGTTCTATTACGAGATAATTTTATATGTATTTTTTTGTGATTGGATTTAGTGTCGTGTCTCATTGTTTAATTGGTAGCCCTGCCTAACTATTCTTTGTGTAATGCTTATAAAAACTTAGGCATGTTGCATAATTGTGTAATATTGACCAAAATTTTATTTTTTTAAATCTTTTCTTTTTTCGTTTAAGCTCGATAAGGCTCTGTTCTTTGATTCTTGCACAACAGTGTTTGTGTATGCTGTATGATCTAAAACGCAAGTGTAGTGTAATTTTCTTTTCACCCGAGCCACCAAAATCTCTCTGCTTGCTTCATAATGATTCACACAATCACAGCATCATCTTGACTCGTCCACCCAATGCTTGATTTTACCCTCGTGTCCCCATCCGGGAGTGGCAATCTCTTGCGAGCCCACTGACGGCGGGGTCCAAATCGTGACTCCTCGCCGCCTGACGGTCGTCATCTTTTCTCGCCCGCTCCCGCCTTCCACACCCCCTCGTCTACCCGGCACAGCATTCCGCGGGTCGGAGAATCGCATTAACTGTCTCGTATAAAACTCTTTTTGCCCCTTTGACCGTTTGTCCATGCGTGCACGCGTTTCTCCGCCTTGCATATGGGGTGGGAAGGGCCGGCCATAATGGCGACCGACTTGTTCCCAGTCTTTATTGAAGTCCATTGCGTGAGTCCCTGGTGGCTGTAGTGTGTGCGGTTTAACTCTGCAAACCTGTTTCCCCGCCTCGGACTCTTTTACATCGGAATTTCCCTCCCTTGTGCATTTCACCTTTCCCTCCGTCCCCCCTTGCGCCCAACTGCCTCTTCGGAAAGTCCGAAATGACAAATAAAAAGCTGGTCTGCTGCATGTCTTATTCAGGAGCACAGGAATGTATTCCGATGTGAGCAAAAAAAGTACTTCCCCATCTTGCTATCGTTTCCTTCTCGTCCGCAATGCGCGATATTAAGTTGATTTAAAATAACTTTACTTTTATGCTAAAAAAATATCGTTGGGCGTTATCCAGTTTGAATTTTCCATTTTCAACGTATAATTTTATCAGTAGGATGACCTCTCAAAAGGAGCTTCACCCACCATGGCAAGTGATTAAGTGATCCTCAAGGTTTCTCGAGGACTCAATAGTTAAGATTTCTCATTAGGAAAAGGCTGAGTAGGTTTACTTGTGTTTTTAATATTCTCGGTGAGTTCAGGCGTGAGTTCGCGGGAATGTATCATGGTGCAAAGAACACTTTGTATTTTTCAATAGTTTAAAATAAAGTTACTCTGTAAATTGAGCAAAATTTTCACAATTAATTGTGGGGAACACTTTGTATTTTTTCACATTTGAAAGTAAATTTCCACAGTAAATTGGGCAAAATATCTGCAATAAATTGTTTGGAACAATTTGTGATTTTCCACAATTTAAAGTACTATCCACAGTAAATTGTTTAACATTTCCACAGTAAATCGTGGAGAACACTTTGTAGTGTTCCACAATTTAAAATAAATTTCCCCAGTAAATTGCGCAAAATTTCCACAATAAATTATGCAAAATTTCCAAAATAAATTGTGCAGAACACTTCGTATTTTTCAACAATTCAATAAAATTTCCACAATAAATTGTGCATAATTTCCACAATATTTTCTATAGTATACTTTGTATTTTTCTATAGTTTCAAGTAAATTTACGCGATAAATTGTGGCTGAGTGGATCATTGGTGCAGGCAAAAATGGAGAGGCAATACTGAATACCATCATGGATAAGAGTGTGTTGGGTAGGCGGGGAGGATTATAGTGTCTGTTTTCACATTTTTATAAAGAGTGGCAGGATGTTTGGCGGCGTTTGGGAAGGAAGTTGAGCTAAGAGGGTGGATATTACTCTTTTGGAAAGATCTGTTGCAGTTGTCTGAGCTCCATGCAGAATTGTTTGAGCCCTTTCCTGGCAGCATTGACATTTTTTAAAGAAGGTACAGAAAATTTATTTTCGACTAATTGATTTATTTGTAATTTTTTCTACCCATTTTTTTATTTTGTATTTTGGCTGGATTTGTTGGTGATTTTTTTTCAATAAATGTTCCCGCCTGGAAAATAATGAACTTGTTACCATCTTGTGTAATGATAAAAAATTAAAACTACCTTAGTCTTTAGGCTGAATCTCAGCGTACGTTTCATCATCAGCAGCTGTAATCGTTTCGAAGATATGTTTACTCCAATTCTCAACTCCTTCAACTCCTATCATCTATCCGCTTCATTTATGCTTGATTTTTTGCCTTGAATCCCTTCATCATGTACGTAATTAATTTTATTTTTGACCTCCTTTCTTTATTCTTCTTTTTTTCTCGTGCGTAGTTGTTTTCAGTACGATATGTTTTCGCAATGTGTGTCCAATATGTCTCTCTTCTTCATCTCGGGTTTTCTTTATATTTCCTCTTTCTCTGTCCCTTCTTTGGACTTCTTTCGCAGTAGTTCCTCTCACCGTCCAATTGTTCTTCATCATTCCGCATCTGCATTACTTCCAATCTCAACTACTAGTCATAAATATTCGGATATATTTTAACAGTCTGACTGCTTTCGTGCCAATAGGTCGTTGTTAGCCGCTCATCTTGAATTCATTCTCTCCGTGGCTATACTTCTTTTTATTTGACATTTTCTTTTGGAAAGCATTATAACCCTCATTATCATTATTGTGCAGGCTACAAAAGGTTTGCCCTTGGAAATGAAAGCCTTTCATCGAGCGACATGGAATGTATTAATATCTGCTTTAATAATGCCGTGATTGTATCAAAGATGATATTTCGCAATTTTTTGAAAATATAAGTGGCCGACATGGAAAATGTTAAAAAGCATCAATTCGCTCCCACGTTCGTTCCACCTATTTAGACTCAGTGTACGAAAAAAACCATGGTCTGATAAAAAGCTAATAATAGTGGCGTAATGAGATGGACTTGGATTGCCTTTTTAAGCTGTTAAAACTTCAGCCAGACTTGAATTGTTCCCCGAAGTTTTATTTTGATTTTATATTCCGCGTGCTCATGATATTATAAATGGGGCAATGCGATGGATAACGAATTTTTGGGAAAAAAAAGATACACCTTCAGACAAAAACGGTAAAACGACCGAAGCAAATAGTCCATTTTGCGTCATAATAATGGAGTATAATTGACCGAAAATGCAAGTTTGATTCTTGGTAGTCGCTATTATCTCACCGAGTTGAATAGATGCTGCAAATTCGATAGCTTGGACGGATATGGGGGAGGGAGGGAGGAAGGCAGAAGGCTACATTAAACGTGGCTTCAAAATCGTTGCCACAAGTTAATGTATTGGATGCAGTTTAATCATCATCGTCAAAAGTAATTAATCCACTCTGACGAAAGATAATTTAATTCCGTGAGGGGGGGGGGGAACATTAAAGCATCAGCCGCGGCACAAAATGCTTTGGCGTTGAGTGGGTCCCGTGCTCATATCGCTTGCATTAGCGCAAAATTCAAACTGGGAAAGCTCTGCTCTGCAGTGTTTTGTATTCGCTAAATG
Source organism: Ceriagrion tenellum (assembly GCA_963169105.1). Taxonomy (NCBI): domain Eukaryota; kingdom Metazoa; phylum Arthropoda; class Insecta; order Odonata; family Coenagrionidae; genus Ceriagrion; species Ceriagrion tenellum. The sequence goes on along the minus strand of OY720642.1, from coordinate 70,974,663 downwards.
GCCTACGCCTCCCCACTCCTCCCCCGCCCCCGCCGTATTCCCCGTCAACCCCCTCCGTCCATTTCCGTAAAGAGCTTTTTGATCGCGTAAAATAATTTTTTTATTCACTTTGTTCATTGTTTCTTTGTGAAAGCCTCTTGCACATTTTAGCAGCTACTTTCGTCGGCCCGAGCTATTAGGGAGCCTTTTATGCCATAATTCAGTAATATAAATGAGAATGCGTGCTTTTTGCGTCCTAAAATCCATGCTCGTACCTGCTCCATTTAATCTGAGAGCGCTGTTCGTTTTTGGCATTTGAAATGATGAGAGAGCATTTGAATAGAAAGACTTTGCGTCGATGGCGCCTTTTTGTACTCGGTTAAATATCCTGTAATTTATTTTCCCTCCAATATCGACGATCGCTGCCAGCGATTAAGCAGATGGATTAATTAATCGCTCAAACATCAAGTAACCCTTGATTTCAGGCGTGTTTCTTTTAAAAATACCCGAGGGAATTAGGAAGTAATCGTTATGAAACACATGATGATGAACAATAATAAACACCAACATTTTTTTAAAATGAAAGTTTTTTGCAAAACAACTTATTTTTTGCGAGCCAATGATGAAAGATAAAAACGATGAAACTTGAGTTAGTGACAGTGAAGGATGGAATAATAGGTTTATTATTTCCCCATTGGTATTTGGTATGTTGGCATGAAATGTAAAGAAGAGGAGAAGAGGAGAGGACCATAATGAAAACCATACGGAAAAGAAGAACGAGATTGATTGGACACACCTTGAGACGCAGTGGGTTTGAGAAGAAGGTATTTGAAGGGAAAATAGGGGGCAAAGTCCCCAGAGGAAGACCCAGGAATAAGTTAATGGCCCAAGTGAAGAGGAAAGTAGATAAGAAGAGATACCAGAAGGTAAGGGAAGTAGCATTTGATAGGGAAGGGTGGAGGGCTGCAGTCAACCAATCATGGGATTGAGCAACTAATGAATGAACATTGGGTTATGATTCAGTTATCGAATTTGGGGTATAAGCTATCATTCTGCCCTTTGATCATAGTGTCTTTATAAGACCTAGAGCCTCTCTTTTCAAATAAAAGTGGTCCATTTCCATAGCAGTAGTAATGCTTGAAATATGCTATGAGGTCGAATTATCCCCGGAGATATTGTATCCATGGTTGTATATTCACAGTCTCGCAAAACGATTTACGTATCATTTTGCAATTTTTTGCGTAATACAATGCATCTTGTTAATATTTATCACCAAAAATGGTTTAAAAAAAGAGTTGTGTGTAGGGATAGTATAGCTAGTGTAATCAGTTATCATTTTACCCAGCGAATTCGTTATTCGTTAGATCCTTTCTATCAATGACCAGCTGTAGGAATAACTTATATGGATTCTAAAAGTAATGGGACCCAGAAGCCATTACAATCATTCAATGAATGTTGCAGAAACAGATAAATTTATTGGTTTCATAATGCGCAATGAACCGCTTGAAGACTTGATTACTTGATAAATTAGTTGTTTTGAGACAGATGACAAGCTTCTATACTCTGACTGACTAATATTTTTTTGCGTTAGAAATGATTTATCAGCTAAATATAATAAGTTTTATCCAGCGGTAGAAGATTAGATCAAATATTTGAGCTGTTGACTATTGGTAAATAAGCTACGTGACTTGTAGATGTGTTCCTGCAACCCGAATATTTATATATAGGTCTATAGGTTCTAGTATCTCATAATTATTGACTGCATAACTGAATGTTCTTGCAACCGGCCATAAGCCGTGCATTTGTCGGTAACTATCATTTCATTGGCGCCTCACAAGTAGAAAGCAATGTAAGGTAGTTATATAGCTAATATATGTGTTCCTGCAACCGGAATATTTTTATGAGATCTATAACTTCATGGATCTCCTAACTATTGATTCCATAACTAAATGTTCTTGCCACCGGCCATGAGCCGTGCAATCGTCAGAAACTTGATCATTTCACTAGTGGAAAGCAAGTGTTCTGAACGAAGGAGCTCCAATTCTCACATTCAGCAAAGCGCCGTCGCTGCCGCGTCTGTCGTCCGACCGCACTCGTCTCGACCTCCTCCGCCCGCCAAATCCGCCTCCCGCCTTTTTTTGTCCCCTGTCCTTCCCTCCCTCCCTCGCGCCTCATCCCACCGTCGAATGGATTCGCGTCAAATGCGCCGGTTCCCATGTATAGTCCCCGCACGCCCGTCCAATTCGACGCTGCACTTTGAGAGCGAGAGAGCTGGTGGAGGCTGGGGGGGGATGGCGACCGTGGGAGGATTTCGGACAGCGGGGGAGATGTACTCAGATGGAGAGAGGAAGAGGTAGGACGGGAGAGAGAGGCCTGAAGGAAGCGATTTCCGCATGGAGGGGGAGGATGTGGTTGTGGAGGGAGGGACGTGAAAGGGGCGAGGTTTGAGGTGGGGAGGGACAGGGTGAGTGACGGAGCGCTTAATCGAACGGGTCCTTTCGACCACACCCTCTCTCTCCCTCTCATCCCCATCTGCATCCTTCACAACCAGGGCTCACCCCGACTGTGTTTTTTTCCCCATCCAGTCCGATACCGATACTTCACATGCCGATACTCTTCACTTGCCTTCATTGGTGCTCTTCTCCTTTCGTTTCAACCCTTGAGTTGGTTGGCAACAGACTTCCATTCATCTCTCTTCTCGGCTTTCCGTTTCAGGTCGTAATATATGTTCTGCATTGCATATATTTCATAATTTGGCTCATGTAGTCTGGTCGGGGTCTTCCTCTGCAATTTGTACCCTCAATTTTCTCCCTCCTTCAGTTATTCTTTTGACTTGAGTATCGTGCCGTAGTAAATGTCCAATAGGTTTAGCTCTTCTTTCTTTAATGATTCTCATTATTCTTCCCCTTTCCTCTTGAGATCTTTCAAAGATTTCTTTATTTGTTTTCCTTTCTGTCCAGCTTACATTCAGCATCCTTCTGTAACACTATGCTTCAAAGGATAACCGTCTTTTCATTTCACTTTCCCCTACTGTCCACGATTCGCTTCCACATAGCGTGACACTACATTGGTGATGAACACCGCTGAATTCTTCACAATTGGCAATATTGAAAGATATCTGAATTTGTCTTCTTTTTTTAAATAATTATTGCAATGTGTGCTTCTATTTTTATTTTATTTTAAAGAAAATAGTCCACATTTTGCGACATTGCCAATTGATAGTGTACTTTATGGACCAAATAAATCTTACTTGGTGTTATTTAGGTAAACCACTTCAGGTGACCTGAAGAACACACGAAGTGTCGAAACCCGGGTCGTGCTAATAAGCCTCAAGTGGAGTTGGCGAAGTCCATAATGGATAGCTTCCTCCCCGCAGGGTTTTAAAAGTTCTGAGGTCCATGTCCAAAAATCGTCCAGGGCGCAGCGCCAGATTTTTTTGCGACTGCTATAAAGCGGCCTAAGTCCTGACGTATTCCGCAAGCACGAGCATAAGAGGTTAACTTAAAATACCTTATCGGAGGATATCGTGAATAATGAACGGTGAGTTCGGGCGATGAGTATCGTGCGCTCGCTACTTGCAGCGTTCTCTTCTCCCTCTCTTCTCTTTCCTCATCCCGCTGACCCCTTCAATCCTGTCCAATTCGCCTCCCGTACCCTGCACCCTCGCCGTGTGAAACCCCGCCTCCCACTGTTACTCTCTGCCCACCCCCGCGCCCCACACCCGCGCGTCTAATGGGCCGGCTCATCCACCGCCGCGCCGGGCCAGTGTCGCGCTGTCTCGTTCAATGACGCCAGGCGTCCGTTCCCGCCTGTCTTCGCTAACACCTTCCACTTTTCCCAGTTGCTCCTGTCTCTCCTCCCCCGTATCTCTCTTTACTCCGTCCTCTGTATAGGAAAAGCAAAAGATCCTGGCGCACTTCTGCGCGGGAGTGAAGCGAACGGACGTAGGGGAAGGTAGAGAGGGGGACGGCTGAGAACGAGGCAGGGAAAGCAAACTACTTTGCCAGGCACACAAACACAAAGCTAATATACAAGTGGTTTTGCTTCATCAGTGCCATGCTTTACCCATGCACTTCCTTGGCACCATGTGCAAGGAATTGTAGTACGAATAAAATGCAGCAAAACGGGCGCCAGGTAGCTGTGACTCATGGAACTTACCGGGGTGCTAAGGTAAGCTAAGCAGCAACTGGAAAAGGTTCGCTCACTGACGCTCCACAATTTAAAACCTTCATCCCCCGCCAGGCAGGGTTTTAAAAGTTTTGTGGTCCATGTCCCAAAATCGTCCACGGCGCAGCGCCAGGTTCTTTTGCGACTGCTGCATAGAGAGAGGAGCAGAAAGTGACTGGAACGAATCTGTACGGAGGAAGGCATAAAGGGGGAGAGGAGACGACGTGATTCGGGGCATCATCGGGATTGTTCGCTTCAGCTCCGTCATTTGTTATTCTTCGCGCATTACGCATGAGCTTGCGAATGCTGTGTCTCTGAGGGAGAAGATATTTTTACGAATTTCCAATCATTGCATTGACAAATGATGTGGTGCAAAGTCACTCGCACGGGTGCATATACACCAACGGTTGATTTTTCTGATGAAAAAATCATTTGACTTGACCGGGATTCGAACCCGGATCTCACCCTTACAAAGATTCCAAAATATCAGCCCCCTTAATTAACTACTTCTGTCCTCCTATGGACCTCAACAAGTTCTGAGGTCCATGTCCCAAAATCGTCCACGACACAGCGCCAGGATCTTTTGCGACTACTATAAACTCCTATCGCATAGATATTTTATATCTCCGGTTCCTCTCCCTCTACGTCTCCGTGTCTGGGTGCTCTCCGCAATGGTCGCGGGCTTATCCTCCCTCAGGATCACCACTCGCTCGCTTCCTTTCTCCCTCTTGTTATTGCCTTTGCCTCTCTGCATTATCCTTTCTTTAAGCCTCTCTTTTATAAGCGTCACGAAGAAGATTCATGCGGAGAGTTGGAGTGGAAAGAAATATGATGAAAATTCTGTGAGGAACAAGATGCGAACTCCGTCACAATCATTGGTCGTGCAATCCTTAGATTGGTTGACTGTAGCACTCCACCCTCCCCCATCTACTGCTTTTTCCCTTACTTCCTGGTATCTTTTCCTATGTACTGTCTTCTGTATTTGGTCCATGAACTAATTTCTGGGTCTTCCTCTGGGGAATTTCCATGTATTTTACCTTCAATAATGTTCTTCGCAAACTCATTGTATCTCAGGGTGTCATATCCTACTGGTTCTTCTTTTCTGTATGGTGTTCCATATGGTCCTTTCCTCTTCTACTCTTCTGTACACTTCCTCATTTCTTATTTTGTCCGTTCATTTTATCTTCAGCATCCTCCAGCACCAGGTTTCGAAGACTTCTAGTCTTTTCTGGTCAGCTTTTCTAATGGTCCATGTTTCCGATCCATAGAGTGCTTCGCTCCACGCGGATGTTTTCACATACTGTTTCCTGGTTTGTAGTCCTATCCTCTTTGAGCGTAGCAGTTGCCTTTTTCTCATGAACGCCTTCTTAGCTTGGTCTATTCTCCGCTTGGTGTCCGTTGTACTTCTTCCGCCCCACGCGATCGTACTTCCGAGATAGTTGAAAGAATCCACTTGCTCTAATTTCTCTCCTCTCAGGGTGACTTCTGCATTCAGATTCTCTCTTCCGCATACTGGGAGGCGAAATTACTGAGAGCATTTTGCAGCACAATAGCCTGTTGGCAACTGCATTGGAGGGATGTTAAAAAATGGGAGATTCACAGGGTGAGAACGAGGTTGGAATACATGAGGCAAATTATGAAGGATGTCAAAGAGAAAAATTGTGTCGGAGAGAATATCTTAGCTGGTGTAGGGCTGGAGTGTAGGGCAACTGTATGCGTAACTTCAGATTGCTGAATGATAATGATGTGGATCAGAAATTTCGTTTATTTTCCTCACGTAATTTTGTTCTTATCCATTGATCTAAGTGTTTCGTGGCATGTGCAGTTAAAGGCATGAAACGACTTGATAGAAAATGCATCCTCCAGCTTCGTCTTGGGTGTGTCAGAATGTCAGCGGTTGTATCTTTCCCATTGGAAAATAGATGAATAATTAAGTAGTCCGTCAAGCTTGCCAAATGATGCTTATCCATTAGTTATCTCTGAGAAAGTCGAATGAGTAGTTTTATCGACATGACCGAAAAAAAATATTTCTTCAGGAAAGTATTAATTGCCTTCGTTGGATTGGTATTGAGCTTAGCGTTACTTTTATAATTAAAGTAATAGGAAATTCCGAACTATGTCGAACACTTGAATGTTTACAATTTTTAATATCATAACTTGTTTTTTAACCGACAATTTTCAAATGAGTGTTGGCGTTTGCGCGAAAACGTTGCGAATGAACGAATTGTTAAGTGAAGTACTTTTTGCCCTCGTTGGAGTGTGATTGAGCTGAGCGTTTCTTTTATAATTAACAGAATAGGTAATTTCTAATTTTTTTCAACACTTGAATGTTCACATTTTATCACATACCTTGTTATTTTTGCCGAAATTTTTCAAATATGTGTTTGCGCGCAATTGTTGCGAACTCGGATGCCAATTCATTGAAACTGCAGTTTTTTATCTCTAAAACGGAATTGTTTCATAAAAAACGTGTCATGCATTCCTGGGATGAAAATATGTTGGAATCAGTACATTTATGCACAAGTTCACGGGCAACCTTTTGAATGCCTCGTGCTTATTTGATGGAAAACAGTGAGCTATTAAGAATCCAGAAAAAAAGAAAAGCATTCATCCAGATATTCCATTAACGTGTGAAATTGACATTGGGATTAAGGTTCTTAAGGTTCCTCTCGAGGGGGAGAAAAAAATCTTTTCCCTTTTTTCGGTCTCCTTTTCCCCCCCTCAGCAAGCGAAGAAAATAATCACCGGCGGGCGTGGTGGTGCGGGGGGGGGGGGGGCCTCAACATCGTCTGAAGCGGGCCGGGAAGCTTTCGGAGCGTCGGCGACGGCGGGAGGACTCATGCGGAAGTAACAAGTTATAACAGAGTCCGATTGCCTCGGAGGAAAAAAAATATATACACGAAAGCCTTGCATATCCTTCCAAGGGTCGGGGTTTTATGTGTGTGGGTGTGGAGGAAAAAGTTCCATCCCTCAATGGGAAAAAAATTGAGGAGCTGGGATGAATAAAAAGAAATTCTGAGAAGCTAGAGGAAAAGTGAAGGGGCCGAATATATATATATATATATTTTTTTTTTTCATTCGTTCACCTGTGAAATTTATTTTCAACTCCTCCCCTTTTTCTTCTTCTCCATCTCTCTCGTAATTCTTTTTATTCCTCCATTTTTTTTCCGCAGTTATGAAATAAAAATAGAAAGACTACCGTAAAAATGGAGAAAATCTTTTTTTAAGATTCTATCTCTCCCCTTCTTCAGTTTCTCCTTTTTCCCGGTTTATCCCCCTCCCCGCGCATTCAATAGATCCACTCCTTCCTTACAAGTCGGAGCTTTGCTTCTCACAGCTTCCCGAATCCTGGCCTATCATATCTCTTCCCTCTCGTTTATCGAGTCAGGCCAAGACTTCCGTCTATTCCCCGTTTTACTCGTGCTTGCGGTGAGCCCCGGCAACCGTTTCTTTGTTGCTTTTTTATGCTAATTTAAGGTAGTTTGAGCGATATAGTTCCCTAATCATAATGGAGACCATATTCGAAGAATACGTTTTAATTTCAGCAACTGTCGGAAGCATGAAGTAAACAGTGTGATATTAATTGTGACATACTTTTGTACGACTTAAATTCAAAGTGATGAAATGCAATAACCATATGTGTCGTTAACTTGACTTATTTTTTCGCGCGGTACGTTTGCAACTCCTTCGCAAGGGAAGGTTTTTTTATAAAAAAATTACTGCGGTGAAAATAAGATTTGCCTATTTAAAAAAATGGTCGAGAGAACATATAAACTACACGATGTTTGTTTTTTGACAACATCTAGCTGTTAGAGATTCGCGAATCAGGTTTGAAATCGCTTTATTCCTCCTTTATTCCACGCTTATCGGTACGGTATGGAACAGGTAGATATTCGGGCATTTGACTCAGAAAGTTATTCTAATGAGAAACTTATATCAGGGACTGATTCTTCATAGGAAATCCAAATCTCTCATGAAATGAATGCTCCTATCTATTTTGGAAACTGAGTGATTGGCAATTACGTTATTCATATTGCGTCAAATGTTAAACTGAGATGGCTTGACATTCATTGAGCTTGAAAAAAGCATTTCAATTACTCAAAAACGTTTAAAAAAATCATTAATCCTCGTTCTGGAATCAGTGAATGTTACAAAACAATATTTATTGTACGGAACACGTGTTATGACTTACCTACATCGAATGGAATTACTTACGAAACTGCTTCGATACTTTCGTTACCAACGGAGGTAATCTGGTTACCCCAAAGGAATTTTCTTCTTGCAAATTATCGAAATTGAAACTAATTTTAGTCGCAATTAGGTTCGCATATCGTCCAAGAACAATTACTAGGAAGCATTGCATCACCAAAAAAATCACAAGTTATGCGATTGATAATGTTACCTGGGGTAATCTCGTTACCCCCTTTGGCAGTCTGAGGGTTAACTCTGTTGCTTTAAGTATATTTCCCGGCCTATGAGACGCACCGGCGCACAGGACGCACTGTTATTTGTGAGGTTGGATTTTACGATAAATACGCGTATAATACTCGCTGTGATTTATCAGGTCGGAATTTACGAAAAATACTTCGATCAGACAATTTATTCATTTTATTTTATTTATTTATTTTATTTATTTTCACTGCCCCGAATACAGCACATCAGGCCATTTTACGTCGGGTGAATAACAGTAATAACGGACGAGACACAGACACCCATGTCCTGGGCAGATAATATTCTACCCAGGCGGGACTGGTACCCGCGACCCTCGGGTTAACAGGCGAGGACTTTACCCCGCCGCCACCGGGGCCGACAAGAGAGGATCAAAGGATTTTAATGATAATACTTTATACAAAGAAAACGGAATTGTCACATTGAAAAATTGCAAATATGTCAGCGATTATTGTTCGTAGAATCCCAGAAATTCGTCATCACTTTTGCTATAATCATATACGCAGTTATTATCACTTGAGTAGTCTATTTCCCCATACACAATGTTATCTTCACATTTATCTAGCGCACTGCTAATTCCACACTTTTTAAAAGACTTATGTTATATAATAAATTTTTCTGGCTTCACTTGGTGGAACAACATTGCGATGATTTTAAATGAATTCGCTTTATAATATTTTAGGTATTTATTACCTTGATAATGACTTAAGTCGAAACCTAGGTCGGAGTAATAGATACCTTGTGGAATATTACAAAGTGAATTCATTTAAAATAATCGACTTTATGTTACTCTCCCTTTTAACTTTCTGCCAGGACTTTTTCACCCACTCACAAATTTTTATCAACTGTTATTATCAACATTTTTAATGAAGGCAACAATTTTCTTGGCCTGATGCGGGAAAAAATATTTAATATTATCTTTTCCGGCGAATCAGCTCGCGTCTTAGAGGACGGAGTTCGGCCCGTTAGACGCAGGCTGATTTTAGAGCACATTTTGGAGTTTAAAAAGTGCCTCTTTTGGGCCGGAAATACGGTGAATGGGGGAACTTTCATGCTTTGATCACACCCAATCTTACAGGTCACCGGCGCATATCGCACCCAAATCATTCCAGCGCCCTTCCCGATGGAGTCCAGCACGTCGAAACCCCTTCAAAACTTACGCCATTCTCATCGTTCCTATACTCCTTAAGGAGCTGCGAATGAAATGAAGAAAAAAAAGAGGAGGCCGCTTGAAGATCTCTTAAAGGAGAGGTCGAAGGCACTTCTTCGGTTTTATGGGCGTCGTCGAGTGAGGGATATTGTAGGGGAAGCATGGGGAGCTAAAGGAGGGGGGCGGGTTTTGCTGCGGAATGGGGAAAGGAGGAGTATTTACCAACGTGGAAAGTCTTCTTTTTCAAGTCTTGAGAGAATAAAAAAGTGGAGAAACGGCGTGTTTGGTTGGAAAAAAGTTTCAACGTCGGCTATCACAGACTGGGTTTGGTTTTTTTGTGAAAAATAAAGAGTACGGTTGAGTCATCCTCCTCCCTTTTAAGTTCCTCTGGCATTCATTTTACCTCCTCGATCGACACCTTCATCTTCCAAATAATTCGTTTTTGGCCCCCAGCGGACGATTCCTCACCCTTCAGATCCTATTGTATTATCTTCTCTAGGTATTCAGACCAAGGTCGCTCATTTCCCTAGCTTCTCGCTCAACCCGAGATTTCGGTATAAAATTGATTCTCATTCCGGGAGTCGGAAAAGTAGCGTAATTTTATTTAGTAAGGTACATGTATCATACCATTTTAAAATTGGCATAACATACGCAAGTTTTTGAAGTTACTATCTCATTTACTTTCTAGTATTTTTTTCACGGCAGGCGGTTAAAGTCGAAGTTGTTTTTTTTTGCTGCTAAGTGAAGTCAAGATTAATGCAGTATTTTTCCTCATTTTACATTAGTTATCAATAAAATAACCCTTTTGTCAGTTTAATAACCGATTGATGATATCGTACAATTAAAAATACTTAATTTGAGAGCTATTAAAGTGAATTCTGGGACTAGAAATGTAAAAAAAGTGAAATTTTTGAAAAAGCTTTAATTTGGCAATATCTCGAAAACCGTGCAACTTTTACTGAGGTCATATTAGGCTGGTTCGGTTCCTCTTAGGCTGCCCTAGCTCCAGTTTCACTGTGGCGTGACATTTATGGGACACCCTGCATATATTCACAAAGATGGAGGGTGGGTACTGCATGAGTGGTTGGGGTAGGGGCATAGAGGGTGTGATTGAATAGGAGTAGGGAATGTGTTGAAGGTCGGGATGATGAGGAAGTGCTTTATAAAGGCGGGACAGTTAAATGATAAAGTTTGGACAGATTAAAAGGTACGATTTCATTTAGCAATTTCGGTCCCAAAGCCTTATATGCTGATATTATCTCCAAGTTTTCTATGGGCTCGCCACTGGGAGAATGTCAGCTTTACCCTTGAAAATGACACGAGAGTGTCGAAACCGGCAGAGTTCCTAAATGAATAAAGTGTGAAAAATACAACGTTCAAGAATTATTTAATAAGTCACTTTTTCACAAAGTATCTCCTGACTCGATCCAGTTTATCCTGGGCAATCCTCAGATAGGCTCAATTCGATTTTAAATATACCCACTATGAATTGAATTTACCCAGAAAAGGTGGCTTCATGCAATCAACGATATCGTTGATTGCATGAAGCCACCGGTGATAGGGTCTTTGTTTGTGGATGACTTCGCGATATTCTGCAGGTCATCTTATCTTACCTCTGCTGCTAGACTCACCCAACTTACGCTGAATAAATTGGAGAAGTGGACCCAAAGGAGCGGATTTAAAATCTCCTCGGAAAAAACAAAATGCATTCACTTTCACCGGATTAGGGGGCTACACATCCCTCCGCCGCTACATTTAGGAGGGAAAAACATTCCATTTGTGGACTCCAACAAATTCCTGGGACTTGTATTTGACTATCGCCTCAACTGGAAGGAACAAATTAGTGTCCTGAAAAGAAAATGTACAAATGCGTTAAATATTCTGAAATATCTAAGTCACTCATCCTGGGGAGCTGACCGCAATACGCTTCTCTTACTATACCGGACGCTGATACGGTCAAAGCTAGACTACGGTTGTTTTGTGTATTCCTCCGGTCGGGAGTCATACTTGCGCCCACTGACATCGGTTCACAATGCTGGAATACGGTTAGCCACCGGGGCGTTCCGTACGAGTCCAGTGCAAAGCATCTATGCGGATGCAGGAGAACCGCCCTTGTCCCATCGGAGAAACATGCTTATGTGCGGCTATGTAGCAAAAATTTTATCTATGAGGACTCACCCTTGTTTTAACCTTGTTTTTAAACCCCGCTACTTAGAACTTTTTAACCGTCGAACCAGAGCCACTAGGCCTGCAAGCATACGATTCAACAGTTTTATATCCGAGCATCGAATCACGCTTCCTGAAGTATATCCTTCTGGCTTTCCCAAACATCCGCCATGGGAAACTCCCGCTCCTAAAATCAACATGGGACTCACTCAGCGCAAGAAAGCTCTAACCACTACTCTGGAATACCAGCGTCAGTTTTATCTATATCTTCACTGCAACCCCGGTATCGTGCCAGTTTTTACAGATGGCTCTAAGTCTGACGCTGCCTGTGCATGTGCAGTTGTCTCATCCCACCATGGAGCCATCAGTGCGAGGTTAAATCCGCTGTGTAGTGTTTACACAGCGGAACTCCTCGCAATAAAAATGGCCCTAGGAGAGATAGAAGGGAACAGTGGCTCCTTCGTCATATGCTCGGACTCTCTTAGCGCCCTGAACTCCATCTCTAACTTTTCTTCAATGCACCCAATCATTCAAGATATACAAACTGCTTTGATATCCCTTAGCAGGAGGGGAATATCTGTATCATTCCTTTGGGTCCCAGGGCATGTGGGTATCCCTGGAAATGAAAGAGCGGACGCTTTGGCGAAGGAGGCACTTGACTTGGAGGAAATAACTCTGACGCTGGTACCATACGAGGACCTTAAGTCTTTCTTGAGAAATGTAGCCCTAGAAGAGTGGAAAGATATATGGAGGAACGTTGAAAATAATAAACTGCGCGTGGTGAAATCGGTAGTGTCAGCGTGGCCCACATCCGTCAGGAAGAGTCGCCGGGAGGAAGTGGTCATCACACGTTTGAGGATAGGGCATTGCCCTTTGACTCACTCCTTTCTCTTCACCGAGGAGAAACGACCACCTCGCTGTGATGACTGCGACTGCCCTCTCAGCGTTCGGCATATCCTGACGGAGTGTGACAAATACCGATACTTGCGTAGCAAGCTGCAGTTAGCGGGAGACATAAAGTCGATCCTAGGCGATGACTCAGATGTTCTCAACCGCGTTTTATCATTTTTAAATGAAACTGGCCTTTTTCGCAGTATTTTAAGGATGTAAAACCGATTTTAATTTTGACTAAGAGTACATATTAAGAATTTTATTTTAATACCAATATATGTAACATATATATATATTTTTTTTTTTTTTTAATATAAACATGACGTGTAGTGGTGCAAAATGACCATGTTGTCGACGCACCCTATAAACCAAATACTACTACTACTAGGTAAGAGAAAAGAGTAATGATTACTTATTTTAATGGCCTTATAATATATTCTGTAGCCGCCATAACCTTCATCTACATACTACCCTGCGAGCCGCCGCATTGCCGTGTGGGAGGGTGGTTATGACACCAACCGTGAAAAGATGTGAGGGATAAGGTTTTAATACTAAGGTAATTTTAATAATAAGGTAATAAAGAGGAGACTAAAATCATATTTCTGTTAAAAACTGAAATAAAATGTAATGGTATAATTATTTACTAAGTCTCATGAATAAAAAATAGCTCTCTCTCTCTCGTTGAACTCTGTACTGAATACGTATCATGAATTAGCGTCTTTAAATTGTACAAATTCTGAAGATTCCGACGATATTCTGTGGAACCGAAAAACTTCGGAAACGAGCTAATTCCGCAAGTACAAATTAATTACGGCCTAGGTTTCGCTCATTACAGCACCATCACCTGATTTGTATACACTTGCGGAATTTGCTCGTTTTCGGATTGGTCAGTTGTCTTAAAAATTGGTCAAAAGTTTTAGAATAATATAAAAGATGATCGTGAAAATTAATTATATCGATAGTGAGCTACTCCAAAATAGAGCCCAAATTTTTTTTATACCTATTCAAAAACAAATGTATACATTAATCGATCATTTAGTCACGTTATTATTAATATAAATAAAAGTTTGGCTGAGAATGTCCTTTTTATTCTGTCTTGTTTTGTCAGATTCTATTGAAGTGTTTGGAATCGACTCCGCTGAATGTATGAGAAAAATTATGATCCACGCTTTGCATGAGAAATTATTCCCAGTTAAACGCAAAGTAACCACGATTTTAAATTAAAGGAATGCGGGATATTCGGAGAAGGGAGTGTTTTCTGGAAAATGTAGATGAACTGAATTATTAAGGGGACACTGTTTGATTCCCGGAAGTGAAACCCTCGGTGGACTTGGGTTTAAAAAAAATCCGGTCGAGCCATCTTTTTTCTCAACTTTTTTTATGGATTCATTTCACTACCTCGATCACTACAACCTACCCCTTTTTCAAAAGAATCCAATTTTTTTCTCGCGGAACACCCACCGCATATCTCTCCCCCAACGTCTCCCGACACGTCTGAATGTCCTCACCCCTCCCGTCCTCCTCGGTGTTCCTTACCTCTCTCTCATTTCCCCTGTCCCACCGCGGTCCTTCCTTAAGGTATCATAGCCCTCCCTCCCATATTCCCTTTTTAACCCCATACCCTCTAACCCTCAACTTTCACATCCACCCCCCTACTTCCACCCCCGTTCGGTCCTCTCTTATTCCGTCGCCTTCTCTTTTTTTATCACTTTTATTTCCCCCTGCCTTCGGTGAACACACCCCCTTCTCTTCCAAAGCCCTCCCTCCCCTAACCCTTCCTCAACGTCGTGTCTTCCCGTCCCAGCCCTTTCATCTTCCGGTGGGGTCCGCTAGAGGGATCCACTTGTTGGAATTCCTCCGGTCTCCACCGCTACCTCCTCCTCCTCTCGGTTCTTCTCTGTGCGCCGTCTCCTCATCCTCCCGACTATTTTCCCTGCCGCCTCCCTCGCCCCCCCCCACCCCGTACCCCCCGCCTCTCAACCTTGCCGCCCTCCGCAGTCGCACCTCCTTCGGCAACCTCTTCCTCCTCTCCTCCAAGCGTTTAAGCTCCCCACCAACTCCGCCGCTATCATCCCTCCCCCTGCCGCTACATTCTCCCACCCCCCGCCTCCCCACTCCTCCGTCTTACCGCCCTCTGGGGGCCACTGACGGGGTAATCTGTTGCTCCTTTCCGCCCCTGCCCAGGAGTGAAGATCCCTGTACCCTCCTTCCCCCGTCTTCTTCTCTCACCGCCGCTTTGCTGGTCCATATCTCTCGCCTCTCCCCCTCTCTCCTCCTATTATATATATATCCCTCCCTTCCCCGTGTGTCTTCTTTTTGCCGTTCTCTCAATCTCTTAAACGTTTTTTTCCCTCGCCTCCCGCTCACACCCACCTCCTCCCCCCTGCGCCTTCTTTTAACTGCTCGTGTCACCGTCTATACGGTCCAGATTCTTTTATCCGGGCATTACGCCCTTTCCACTTCGTCTCCACAGTTGGTTTTTTCCGGGGCTGGTGAATCTGCCGTTTGCCGTCCCGAAATCATTTGGGTGGGCAATCGTAACTCACCACGCGGTCGGTGGTTACGCGTTATAGAACTCATCCAGCAATGCCCCCGTCCTGTCTCCCCGGCGACCTTTTGTTTGTTTCAGGAAATCAGATGGTTACTTCAACCCCGGGAGGCATGAAAAGGGATTTGGATCGTGGTATTCTTATAGTGGAGGTTTTGCCATTTTGGAGTGTTAGTTTTTAAAAACTAATGAAATATTTTTAATAATATTTTTGATTGGAATGGTGGTGGCGAGACGATTGAACGTTTTTAATAAATCATCGAACCCTCGCCCATCTAATAGAAGCGATAACATAAGAGAGACACATTTCTGTACAGATAGGTGCAAAAACTCGTTCTTTCCGCGCACAATGAGCGACCACAATAAAAACTGAGCTCCACTAAATACACTTGGCATATGCATTTCACCTCCAAAAACTTTTATTTCTTCAGTAATAGACGAAAAATTGCATCATTCCGATTTGTTCTTTGGCGATTGCCTGCTATTTTGATCCTTCCTTAAAGCTATTAGTGAGCATTAGTTTTATAAGCAAACCGACACTGTTATAGTCTGCGTAGCATTATTACCAACTTCGCGTTTTTATTAAGTTGATTGTACGAAGAACGGAGATAGATGTGTAAGGACTATGTTTTTTATGACCTTTCAGGCCAGACAGCATTCCTCATCCCGTTCTGTTATCTTAAATGGATCTGGCTCTGTTAACTTGAAATACTTGGGGAGCAGTTGCCTATTTCCATCTAACTAAACCGATTCATTTACTCTGCATATAAAATTAGATTATTTTTTCCTGAATTTGGTTTGTAACCCGTCTCTATAGTCTTCCCATTTCTACTCTCGCAGGTTTCTCTTTGCAGTGATTATATAACGTTTGTCTATATCCAGTTGTAGTTCACACTGACTTCAAAAGTAGCAACTGAAATTGTACTCTTATCAGTGGATTGAAGATCGTAATTTTGAGCATGGTGTAAAATACTTGAATTATGAATGGATACCTTTCTTTCACTGTGTAATTATAATTGTTATATTGTTGTAATTATATGTTTTATTCTCTTTACAGGTGAGTTGTTTAGTTGTGTCATTGGTGCTGCCCAACGGAACCTGTGATTGTGAGTGTTTAAGATTTTTACCGTCCTATGCAAGATTGCAGCCATTCCGGCCTAGATTAAATTAAAACATGTTTTTAGTCCTTTTTTTAAGTACTCGATGGGTTATGGTAGCTTATGTAGAATTCCAGAGAATCTCTTCTCGGTTTTCTACACTTTCAGGGGCATAGCTTGCTCTAGTGTATCGTTTTTCGCCTCTGCATACGATCTACCCTTCTTCATCCTGTCCATGAAACCTATTCTCTTTCTTCCTCTTCCCCGCTTGCGCAACATACTTCCCTCTATCACATTCTTGAGCAATCCACCGCCCCTTATTACATCCTCCAGCCACCTACTCTGCCGATCTCGAATTTCATTTCGAAATTTCTCTTTAGTCCTTTAACTGCTTAAAAATTGCATGAATTACTTGGAAAATTGTTTCATGCTTAGATTTCTCGGGTTGAGTGACTAGATATACTTCTATGATCATAAAAAAATGGGTCTTGATGGGAGTGTTCCTGAGAATAGTGCATAATCTTCTGATGCTTAAATGAGGACGGCTCCCTGAAAATTCACCTGTGTGTGAAGGTTCCTCAAGTGTAGTTTCCATTTAGTCGTAGAGTGGATGAAGATATTGGTACACATCCGTTAGGCGCGAGGGGTACGCCTTCGAGAGAAGCATCTGCGTGAACTATATTGCCTTGAAAGGATCCTTTGTTGTTTCCCATGGTCCTCGCCTCGTGAAGGGCATTGCATTGTTGTCTCGCTACGCCATATTACCCGGCCCAGCATCCACCCGCGCTGTATCTGTCAAGTACCCGAAACTTCCTTTCCTCCGTTTCTGTCGAGTGTTTGCACTTCAGTCTTATCCCAATTTGTCTGTTAATTTATGGATCTCCCGTCTGTACCAAGTATTGCGAATGACACAATATGGCGAAGCATGTAGGTGTAAACATACGGGCACAAAGACTACATTATGACTCTAAATCTACTAACTACATCGTGCTTTGAAATATCTGGTTTTCAGTGATTACTACCCTAGCAGAAGAATGCCAATTTCTTTCTGATCATCGTAAAATTTTTCCGACACCATGGCTGCTATTCTGAATGTAATAGCGTTAACGCTATCTGCCAGAAATAGGTTTCGATATATCGCATGTTATTCTTCGAAAAAAAAGCGTAGTGATAACTATTTCTGGCAGATAGCGTTAATCCTATTTCATTCAGAATAGCAGCCCATGTTTATTCATAGCTGAGATTCATAAACCTTCCTCCATGAATAGAATTATCTATTTCCTGTTAAGTCAAAATTGCATCTCTCCGAATCGTTGCATGTATGATGTTCTGATGTGAATATACGTTATATGTTGTCCTTCCTGAGCGTTATGCTTTTGCCCTTCGACCTTCCCGATACAACGTGATTCCACACTAAAAGAAACCCTTGATTCTGTAATCTGACTTGAAATTAGTCTTGGGACCGATCATCGTCACGATCGAGATGACACGAGTCGCTAGGCATGCTGACACAAAAAGCCCATAATTTAGCCTTTAAAGTATAGCCGTGGTCCATTCGATTTGTTAAGATTAGAAATATGGCCTTAGTGAATAAACACTTTTAGAATCAGCGGCTTTGTAGATTTTGGGTTATTTACTAGATCCTATTCTTATGGGCGATCTAGATATTTCGTAAATTGCCATGGGTTTAGGATATTAGAAGAGAACTATCGTTTCTATTTCCTAAGTGGAAGACTGTGAACTAGTAGAAATTTTTCCTTTCTATTGGTATTTCTCATATTAGGCATGGTACTTTGATGTTTATTAGGAAGCATTTCAAACATTTGAAACGTATGTTTTCGCATTTGCGAGAAAATTTGTGCGTGTATACATTTGTCATTAATTTTATTTCGAAATAAACGTCAACTGCCTCTAGGCTACGTGTAAAAATAGCGTTGAATTGCCGAGAAACGGAATCGGTGACGTCCAATTGTTTTCGATTTTATCTATGTATATTGGACTAAAAACGACTCGTATGCAATGTTGTGCGAACATCTGTGCATAAACGAAAATGGAATCGGTGACGTGCAATTTTTTTTTTTTAAATATTTCCATTTCTTTGTGTCTTGTCAGCTCTCGCTGTCTCTTGGTGATTATAGACCTAATGTAATTATTAAGTCTTAGACGTGGATAGAAGTAGGGTAAGGAATATTGAAATAAATCTGTAAATTTTACTAACAACTACTCGTATGCAAAGTTTTGCGAATATCTGTGCGTAAACGAAAATCGAATCGGTGACATGCTCTTTTTTTCGCTTTACATACCCATTTATTTGTCTGTCTTGTCAGTTATCGCTCTGTCGTGGTAATTATACCTAATACAGTTATCTAGTCTTGGACGTGCATAGAAATAGGATAAGGAATATTGAAATAAATCTATTAATTTTACCCATAACTACTCGTATGCAAAGTTTAGTGCGTATCTGTACATAAACGAAAATCGCTCCGGCCACCTCAGGTCCCGGATGAGGAGACTCGCTGATGTTGGAGTACGCAGGCGCACCGCTTACTCACCCCGGGGTTTGAGTGTGGGAGGAAGAAGTGAGGGAATGGGGGGGGGGGGGCAGCGGGAGTGTTCTCCTCCCCCCCGCCTCGCATCGCCCGCATCTGCCATCGAGGTCGCCCGGTCTTTGAAAAACGGCGGAGCGGAGCACTCGCCCCCCGAGTAGTGTGGCTGGTGGGTCTTATCGCCTGACAGCTGTCCTCGGGAGTGGACGTCTTAATGGGTTATAGCGCACCACGCCTATTTAGCAGATGCAAAACTGAATTCATTATCAACCTTGAAATTAATTGCGGGATGGGAAATTACGAGAGGAGGGGAGAAGAAGGGTATGGAGAGGCGCAAAGGCGGGCGGCTGCAGGGAGAGAGAGGGCACACACAAGTCTTTTGACTCATCTTCCTGCGGTGCACCGCCTCGTCATGCCGGGGCGCTTTATTAATTTCGCAGAAATTTCCTTCCTTCCTCCCTGTAAAATTGCTACTTGCAGGAGCGTTATCCTCCCTCGGGAAGATGTGAATGCTCCCCTTAAGGTAGCGACGTAATTCTACTTTTTTCTATTTTACACGTCTATTAGCTGATAGGCTGTCTCGTGGTAATTATAGACCCAATGCAATTATCAAGTCTCAGACGTGTATAGAAGTGGGGTCGGGAATATTGAAATCAGTTTCAGGAAATTAAGAAGCTGATTTGCAAGATCGAATCTACGCCATCAATCGCCCTGATACTGAAACAGTCTTGACCTAGGCCGTGCGATATGGTTTTTCTACCCAATCTCTCAAGCAATTTTATCTCTTCTGTATTACTACTTCTACTTGCAGCAGCGTCCTCCTCCCGCGGGAAGATGCGAAAGTTCCGCTTAAGGTAGGTGGCGACGTAATCCTGCTTCTTTTCCATTTTACGCGACTATTAGCTGCTAGGCTGTCTCGTGGTAATTTTAGACCTAATGCAGTTATCAAGTCTTGTACGTGCATAGATTTAGGTTAAGGAATATTGAAATCAGTTTCAGGAAATTAAGGAGCTGACTTGCAAGATCGAATCTACACCATCAGTCGCCCCGATACTAGAACAGTCGTGAATTAGGCCTTGCGAATTGCTTTCTGTACCAAATCTCTCAAGTAATTTTTTATCTCTTTTGCGTTTATTAGAACGTGGAAGTAGCTGATGGACGATGAAACTTAACAGTTGTGGAGAATTAGAGCGATATATGAGTAGTTTTTTTCCTGCTCCTTTTTCTCTCTTTTATAATTATTTATTTATTACATTGGCATTGCAATTAGAAATTGTCTGGCGGCAATATAACATTAGTTTAGGTGGAATTAATAATAATGAAGTTTAAAAAAAGTACGTCTGCCTACATAAAACATCAATCACTCCCCTCGTTTTTTATGTGTAACTTGTTTTCAAAATGTTATACATAATGACTAGATGTACATCATGTATCAAGTGTTGTAACGTCCATTTAATAGCTGCAGAGTCATTTTTAGAGCTACTTTGTGTCTGTCTCTCCTAAAAGCAATAATCTGATGCAAGAAAATATCCCCTTTCTCACTAATCGCAATTTTTCCCGTCTCATATTCTGAGGACCATGATTCAGGTAGGGACGCTTTCTCTCTCCTCACCCTCGGCTTCAGTCCCTGGCCCTCCCTCCTGCTACCCTTTCCACCCCCCGCACTCCCTCGCTTCTCCTGTGAGTCCCAAAACTCCTGTCATTCCATCGGACCCCTATTAAGGACGCGCGAAATTAACCCCGCGCAGCCATTAATCAAAACGATGCGCGATTATCATTAATTCCCCCGAAATTCCATGCATAAATATGCGCGCGGAGCGTCGGTAGAGCGCAGCTTCGTGTCTCCTCTCCCTTTCCTCCCCTCGTCAGGCAAAAGCTCCCCCGAGTCCTTCTAACCCACAGTGGCAATCAAGGTATGTCCAGCTAACGGAGCTTATATTAGAGGGAGAACGGGCGGCGTTTCGTGCGGAGGGTGGAGGAAACAAGTGAAGGGGGGCGGTGTACAAGGCGCACCGGCGGGGGATGGGGGATGAAGCGGAGTGGAGACGCAAAGATAGGGGGGTGTGGCGCGGGAGGGAACGTCGCGCGGCGAGGCCTTTGCTTTGGGTAGGTTTTAGCATGGGGGGGTTAGATGGGACAGCGTGTAGTGTTGGGGGCGTGGCGCTTTTCGGAGACGGCGGTCCCATTAGATCGCGAAATTAAAATTGGAGGACCCAGGCAGAGCGACCGCATTTAACCTCGCGTGCTAAGCCCTTCCACCTAACCCCCTCATCTCCCTTCAACCTATCTCCCCGTTTTTTTGCCATCGCCTGCCTTAACTTCCTCTCTCCATCTCTTCCTCCATTGCCTATTTCCTTCCTTTCCTCCTCCCCCTATCTCCAATCTCCTCTCATTACTCCATATAAGCTCTTACTTCATAGACTTGTAAGGCGACAAACGTTGCATTCATGCTATCTTTTTCCCATCAAGAATATAGTGTCTAAATCAGGGGTGGCCAACCGAAATGATCTTGCGGGCCACTTTGGAAATGCATCATAACTCCGTGGGCCTCATATAAAATTATATATCCCCATATTAGATTTAGACCCACTATAGACATTTTTTGGAGTGAAAAATTGAAACATAATAAGTTATTATTATTGTTTTAAAGTTATTGTATTAAAATGCGACGAATCTCGCGGGCAGAAAACATGTTCAAAGCGAGCCGCGGGTTGGCCACCCCTGGTCTAAATGAATGCGTCAAAATCCGTGGTCACAATATCTTGAAAATTAAGTAATGTTGCTAGCAATTGGGTGTTTTCGTTGTTACAGCTTCATCGTGTCCTTAACTGCGGAATACTTGGATCTAAGTATTTCCAATCGTTGCATTAACAAATGATGTGGTACGAAGTCACTCGCACGGTTGCAATGTACACTAACAAGGGGAGTGTCAGATAGCCGGGTCTCAGATTTTATTCAAACTTAGTAGTTGTACAGACCGCTGTCTGTGATTTATGAAACACCCCACATATAGGGTTATATAACCAACAGTTTAAACGAAAATGGCCTTTAAAAATTTCAAAATTCCCTTTGTACGGGCCACCCACATAACTGACAAGCTACGAAAAATTTGAATATTATTAAGAATTATGCTTGAATTGTAAAAATATGAAGACAATGTTATAAAATAATTATAGAAAATGGAAATCATGTGCATGAAGGAATCATGGAAATACGTCGTGAAAAGATAAGGAAGTGACATAATTATAAGGCTGCCGTCGACCGAAAAAAAAAAGAGACTAAGCCTGACGTCGTGTATGCAAATGAAAAATTTGCCTCGCGCAAAAATAGTATTTCGAGTAAAAATAAAAAAATCTTGAGCGCATTTTAGGATGCCGCGAAAGAAAAACTAAAAAAACAGCGGAAGAAACATACCCCGTATTGGAATCGAATCCGTGTCTCTAGACCAGAGACGAGCACGTCAGCCACCCGTCCAGCTTGTCAGTTATGTGGGTGGCCCGTCTGAAGGGAATTTTGAAATTTTTAAAGGCCTTTTTTGTTTAAACTATTGGTTATATAACCCTATATGTGGGGTGATTCATGAACCACATACAGCGGTCTATACAACTACTAAGTTTGGATAAAATCTGAGACCCGGCTATCTGACACTCCCCTTCTAAGGGTTAAAATTCGCCATGGAAAAATCATTTGACTTGACCGGGATTCGAACCCGAATCTCCCAATTTCCGGCCGGGTGTGTGTTGGCCAGTTACAGAATAACAAAGTTACCCCCTTGAAATTCGCATTGAAGTAAGATGGCTTGGTGGTGTAACTGGCTAATACACCTGACCGGCGATTGGGAGATCCTGGTTCGAATCCCATTTCAAGTCAAGTCATATTCTGGCGAATTTCAACCCTTATTGGATCTAAGCACTCCAAATGGAGCACAATTAATTACGAATCCTCTTCCTCAAATCCCGCAACTTTCACCTTCATTCATATTGAAAGGTTTGGAAATTTGAATGATCGAAATGGAAGTATTCACCAACCTTGAGATATCCGTCAGAAGGGAGAATGTCATTCTTCAAGTTAAGCCCTTAGAAGAAAACTTACAGAGACTTGCTTAAGTTGTCGCAATCCGTATAACTAAATTTATTCATTCCAAGTTTAGCACGGTATCCTTGTAGGAAGCTGGGTTCGAACCCACGACCTCTGGATTGCCACACAGATACGTCACCTCTTCTTATTTCGTCCAGAATCATCTCGAATCAATTACTCTTACTCCCAGGGCCGTTTATATCCAAGTTGATACTTAGCCGCACCAGCATATCCCCTCCATTTCCTTCGGTCCATTGCATCCTCCTCTGTAGCTCTAACCCTCTCCATACCTATCATTACTTGGTTCCACTATCTCTGTCGTGGTCTTCCCCGGGGTCGTCTTCCTTCTGGATTTCCTCTCAAAACCTCCTTCATCACACATCCATCCTCTTTTCTTAATTAACAAGGATCCTGCCAATCTCATTCTTCTGCATTTGATCTCACTTATGATGTCGGCATTCTCGTAATGGTCCTTTATTTCCATATTGTATATGCTTTCTTCTCCACCTTCCTTGTTCTTTCTTAGGCCCGTGGATCTTTTGTATCATCTTGTTTTCAAATACTATCAATTTTTAATCCTCTTTCTTGTTCAGTTTCCATGTTTCGGATCCATAGAGCAATTCTGGGCTGATTATTGTTTTGTACAATTTAATTTTTGTTTTATACGATAGGGATTTCGAAGATAGGAGTCTGTGGCAATTATGTAAGAATCTATTGGAAAGATTTAATCTGGTTTGTATCTCTGGTTCTTCTCTGTTGTCATTTGATATAATGACTCTTTAGTATGTAAAATAGTCTTCTTTTTCAACATTTCGAAGTAACCTTTGAAAAATAAAACGTAGCATTTTTCCTTGAGAATGATATTGTTCTCCTCCCATTCTCTAACGTTCGTCGTCTCTCTCCCGTAGAGTTTTATAATCCACCTCTTCTCCCAGTTTCATCATGCCTCGCTTTTCATCTGTTCCAATTTTTTTCCCCGCGTTTCCTTTCTTTCATTTTTCCCATCGCCGTGCCCCATTCATTTCCATACCTCACTCGTTTCTCTCCCTCTCTCTTCCTCTACATTCTCTCTCTCCATCTCATTTTCGTCCGTCATTTTTTTTATAGTGGCATGGGGGAGTGAACAAAGGTGTCGGTCATCGGGGAAGAGTGTGTAGAG
Source organism: Ceriagrion tenellum (assembly GCA_963169105.1). Taxonomy (NCBI): domain Eukaryota; kingdom Metazoa; phylum Arthropoda; class Insecta; order Odonata; family Coenagrionidae; genus Ceriagrion; species Ceriagrion tenellum. Next base: position 70,950,434 of record OY720642.1, on the reverse strand, counting down.
GACGGAGGCGGTCGGAAAGGGTGGGGAACGGAGGCGGGGGGAAGGCTGAGGGGAGTTGGGAGGTGGGTAGGTAGTTATTGGAACTGCTCGTGATGTGCCTGTGATGGGGAATCGAGCGTTTTACTTCGGACAGAGTGAATGGACGCTGTTGATTTTCTCGTAGGTCCGCGGTCATCGCGGTGAAAAGGGTTCTAATATTACTGGTGGGGGGGTGGGTGGTCTGGTCGGAATTTTTCGCGTTTTAAACCCTTCAGCTCTTTTCTTTTTTCAATTTTTTTTCATAATCACGAAAAAAAGAGAGGCACAAAAAAGCACAATCCCTCCGCCTCGTCCATATATAGCCGGGGCGTCATAAAAATTGCCTTGAAAACCTGATGCCTCGTCTTTCTCTCGTCCTCCCTCTCCCTGTGCTAAAGCGGCCGTTTAATTAACGCCAAGAACTTGAATTTGTCAGCGTATGAATGAAGGTATTATTGGTACTTGGGGAGAGGCTTTATGCTGATCTCAAAAGCAGGTTATTGCCTCTGGAGCTATGGAAATTTTCTAGTAATGAATTCGCTTCTTGAAATTGCTTGTCCTGTGCTTCTGTGGAAATATTCATGTCATAAATTGCGTTGGCCACCATTGTGTGTGTATATATCCATATTTTGAAAGGATCAAGCGAGGAAATTATATCTCAAGGCATAATTTCAGAATTTGAGCATCGCCATGTTTTAGTCAGTACTAAGAATCTTAGGTTACGTCTTAAACTTATTGTTCAGGATGTGGCCGCCTCTCACTGACTGGCATCCTGAACTCCAACCTGTTATTAAACGAAGCTCTTTTTTATTAAATGATTATGATTAGAATTATCTTGCCCTCCACTATTTCCTCAGCTTAGTAAACACTTCGGGTCATACGGAGTACTTGTCGGTGCAAATGTTTTCTTGTAATGCGTAATTCTCTGAGACACGTAGTTCCAGTGATTTAATGATGAGCTTGCAATATTTTAGGATTTGTGAAAAGGTGCTATTGATTTATGAACAGGTAGAGAAAATAAGTTTTCCCTGGATTTGGGAGAATTCTCCTATTTGTTTGATTTTTTTACTGTAATTCGGGACGTAATTCCAACGCTTTATACAAATGAACTTCGTAATCCAAGGTTTGATCCGTTCAAATTATGATATCGCCATTTGAGGGCGCCCGAAATCAGATTATTAATGGAGATTTCGTTTTCCATTCTTTGACTAAAGTGCATCCTCTTGTATGCTACATTTCTTTTCTAGTTATACGCGACGTACTGACGTACTTGTAATAATCGATACACATGGATTTCGTAATCTTACTTTTTAACCATTTTAATAGTGATGCCATTCTTGAAGGACATCTGGAATCAGATTATTTTTCTCAATCTATTACTATCAGGAACAGTTTTACGACTCTTGCGGAAGCAATCATTTTCGTGACCACACACTTTCCTGTCCAAACTTTTGGGATCGATCAGAGCATGCCTCAAGTCTTTTTCTCGCCGCCGTCCACGACAATTTCCACCGCTTCCAAAAGTTATCCCCATCGTAAAGGCTGGGGGGGGAGAGAGGGACATTTCATCTCCTCACATCGTAGCATGCGGAAAGGTAAAGTTGAATAAAATGGAATACATGAAAAAAAGAATGGAAAATTCGCGACGTGGCCTTCATTTGTGGCCGCCTCGTGAAACGCGTGGTATTTTCACTCCTCCTCTAACCTCCCCCACAGAAAGATGGCGGCGCCACGCAATCTAACGGCTCCCGGAGACAGGGTAACTGGTGCGAACCACCTGACATCCAATTTTGGTGCGTCCCTGTTTCTTTTTCCAGGCCGCCCCTTACCCTACTCCACTCCACCACTCCCCCCAGCGCTCAATCTCACTTCCTCATCTTCTTTGTGTCCCGCTTTCCCTGCGAAAGCCGTCATTCTCTTAACCCTGGGCCCCATGCAACTCCCATTTCCCTTCCGTGGACAATTCTTCACTAGCAACGCCCCATACTCAACAATACTCTCCTCACGCCTTAACCCCTCCCCTTTCTCCCCCCTGCTCTTGATAGACCCCTTCATTACCGGTGCGCCAACTGTGAAAATTGAATGATTTTTTTTTCAACCACGTCTTCAGAGGAAAAAAAAAGTATTCCACCCTCCGAGGAGACGCGTGGGCGATGGCCACATGTCCTCCTTTCCATCATTTCTTTTTATGTTCTCTATAAGAAAAGGGAAAAACCTGAGTTATGAGGAATTAATGGCTGAGCATTGAAGGATCCTTTATTTTGCTCGTATAAGAGTCCGGGATTCTGCTCTCGTACGTGGTAGGCGTATCCCTTATGCTTTGCAGTCACTCACCTTCGTCCCTCATACATCATTGCGATGAGTCCTACATTGCAACCATGGTGACAATACTGAATCGTAGATTTCCTAGGTGTTGATCTGAGTATAGTTGATGTCTTCCTTGTTGGCTCTCCCCATGGCTCTAGAAATATCTGACCTTGCGAGAAAGCGAGAATGGAGACATCATAGCGGTAGCGATTTCGGTGCGAAATGTTAGTGATTATTAGGTCATAAGTCGTGTGAAGTTCACATTTATTTAGAATTTATTTGTGTCCAGTAATTTTTTCGCCGAAGCAGGGTTTTATGTGGGACCTCTTTAGTTTAACTGCCCGTTCTTAATTGCTACTGCTTTACCTATCTGCAATATCTTCACTTAATGTGTTAGCAACTGCGTAGTTGGTTACGGCCAAAATAGTTGCTTAAGAATATTTATATTGACAAATTTCATTGAATTTGTTTTCGAATTTTTACGCAGTCATATTTTAGTATAATATATATTCTCCACCTGCCATCACAGTCTTAACCTTTGTCTCTCAATTTCTGCCTCTATGTTTGGATATTTGAAGAGTTCCTCTCGAATACTTTCCTTTCCCATCTTTCAAGTAGATCTTCTTCTGCATTGGTTATGGTCCACTTTTTCTGAACCATACATAACCACAGGTATAATCACAGTTAGTTACTCGCTCTCTTATTCCTGAGACTAAACATTCTTCCTCTTCAGTGTGTCTTCAACTTCATTTACCAATGAGTTTCTCGATCCACCCTTTCCTCTCCAACCTTTCACTTCTCAATCGATACCTCTGCTTTTTATTCAGCTCAGATCCATTCTCTCAGTATGGCCAAGCAAACGAAGCACTCTTTCATACCTGACACTGGGTTACGCAACCACATTTTTCATGGTTCACTCATTCCCCTATCTATCCTATTTCTGCCGCAAACAATTCTCTGAAACCCCATATCCACTGCATTTGACCGACCTGCACTTGTGCTTATCCGGAAACACCCAAGTTTTTAGTGCGAAATAAATAGAACTAGAGGAGTACTCTTAAGTACCCTGCGATTTTCGTTTCCGTAGACAAAAACCTATTCCTACATCTACATCTACGTACTACCCTGCGAGCCACCACGAGGGTGTGTGGCAGGGGGTGAAGTTCACCAAACATGCACTATTGACATGCAGGTAGGATATTTAATGAAGGCATGCTAAATAATAGGGTCACATGGTTAGTGTCTACATAATAAGAAAGGGGTTATTGGTTTTTATTACATGCATCATGCACTACTGACCACTCCAACTAGATTTCACCTACCTATCCCTTTGCTACGCTGCCTATTCTTCTCTATTATAGTACGCGGGAAAAATGACATTTAAAATCGGTACGACAAGCTATCTCTCTAATCTTGTTAATATGATCAAACCTAGCATAATACGCAGGGGTTCTCAATATATATCTAACGTTATCTGTGAACAAATCGGTTTGGAATTTACTTAAAGGTTTAACCTAAACTTTAACCTGCGTTCTGATAGTAATTCCCATCCTATTTCTTCTATTAAGCTCGTAACACTTATACAATTATCATAACAGCCTTTAACAAACCTAGCGGATCTCCTTTGCACGCGCTCTAATTCTTTTATCATACCTTCCTCGTACGGATCCCATATACTAGCGGCATATTCTAAATATGTTGTGCGCAATAACCACGACTTCCCTTCAGACGTTTGCACGCCTTATTACCTCTTAATATGTCTTCCCATCTTTTGGAAACATTCGGCCAAGATACATAAAATGGCTCCCTCGTTCAATTTTTTCATCACTTGCGCTCATCACTCTATTATTCCTCCCACCCTACCCGTCAAACAATAACTTTTGTCTCCTTCGTTATTCTTCTCTAATCAATTCTACCAGTGTGATGATAGGTGCGTGGCTTGATCCTATCACACCCTTGTCCATTACTGTCGCATCCCTTTCGCTTTTTTTTCGTGGCCCACTCCTGTATCCCCATATCAGGAAAACAAGGTCCAAATGGATAGACCACGCTTGGAGACAAAAAGAATAAGTCAATGTCATAATAGATGGGAAAATAAAATGGAAAAATCCCAAGAACAAGACCGAGGGCAAACACAGTATATTTGAAGCCCCTAATGCATGTTCTAGCGAAATACAGTAATGCTTAAGGCTGGGACACAATCAACGTGTATGTGTAACGTGAGCCGTTAACGGGAATACGCTAAAAGATGGCCGACGGGAAAGTATAGCGAACGAACACAATCAACGTGTACGGGGAGTACGTGTACGCGAGAGATGGGCAACTTTCATCTCTTCCCGTGTCCCGTACACGGAAAACCAATCAGAATAGTCCTGAGAATCCGGGAATGGGAGCCATCTATCGGCAGATATATCCAACTGTTGAAGGTTGCTCTTGGCGAAGACAACTTATTTACTTTCACACTTGTTTACACCGTGATCTCTTAGCTGCGCCTGCGTTATTTAATTGTTACTCCGGGCCGTGTTAATGTCGATTGTGACCGCTGACTTGCGTTTCCCGTCTCCCGTTGTCCCGTTAACGTCTCGCGTCACACGTACACGTTGATTGTGTCCCAGTCTTTAGGCTGGTAAAACTGTGAGCCTGATAGGTGTGGAACATGATAATCTGAGGCCATGCAGATGGCATTTTTATAGAATTTTGCGCAGTTTAACGGCTCAGAGACGTGGAACGTTGAAAAGCTGGACTAGAAAAGGATAGACTCAGGAAAGTCTGAAAAGGTGGCGGATAATAGAGGCTGGCTTTGGAAAGGTGGGGCCGAAGACTGACGCAAACGGTCAAATGGACGTTAAAGATCGAAAACGAGAAACTGTACACAAGCCTAAGGGGTTGACGGGAACTACTGAGAGAAGGGTTGTACCCACGCTTTGACCAGAATTGGTCCGAATTGACCCTTCGTGCCCGACTCGAGGACGTACTCCGGCAGACCGCACGGCGTCAACCCGGAAAGGGAGCCAGAGAGATACCTAATCCCAAAGAATTGGGCAACGGGCTCTCTCGGTCCACAAAGTTGTGCGGTAGGTCTTTCGCGAAAGCGAGACCGACGGCTACTCGTCTCAGTTGTTTGGGGTGACCAAACTAATACGAGCACTTCGGGGAGGCGGAGGCCCTTGAGGTCCTTTTGACCTCAATCCGCCTCATTGGTGTCGGCCTCGAAGGGGCTGAGGTTTAGCTAACCTTCCCTTCCCATCCTTTCCTCCCACCTCCTCCTTGCCCCGGGTATAAGCGAGAGCTTGCAAACCAGGGTGAAAGTTGTTATCCTGCGGCGTGAGCCGAAACACCTGTACACAAGCCAAGGAAAGCCGAAAACCCGCTTGGGGTGCAATCAGAAAAAACACATCCCAATATTTTTACTTGCGAAATACAATAATGTTTAAGCTGGTTGAACCTCGAGCCTGATAAATGTTGGAGATAGTTTTGCGCTATTTGATAGATCAGAGACGTGGAACATAGGAAAGCTGATCTAAATAATTGACTCACGAAAATCTGTACTGGAGGCGGGTGTCGAAGATCAAATGGGCGCTGTCCGGGAACGAGATATACTTGTTTACTTGAGGCCATTTTTTTTCCTTTTTTTCCGTTGGTTTTTTTCAACACTGGCTGTCCTCAGCACTCCTTATCCGCGTCCTCTGTTGTCAAGTTGACTCATCACGACTCCCATCGCTGGCTCTTGAGATGAGCAGCTCTTGCATTTGCCTACGCCTCCGCCACCTCCTGCAAAACTCCTTCGTCCTACCCTCCACTTCACGTCTTTTCCCCTGACTTTATTGTCCTTCGTTACTGCGCATTTAAACTCCTTAACCCCTCCCCTTTTCCGAGTATATTTTTGCGCTTGTCGCTCCACCTTGCTTTCGCATCTCCCTCCCCCCCGCCCCCCCGCACCAACCCATTCCCCCTTATGGTTTCCTTTCAATTCGTCCTCCCATGTTTGTAACGTGTCGTCTCGCCCCGCAACCAGCTGACTCCCACATTAGTTCTCTCAATGACCGTCGGAGGGAAGAGGGGACAAGCCAGTCATTACGCTCCGTCTTCCTTCTGCTGTCTTGCGTTCGCCGGACACCCTTCCGCTGCAATTTTAGGCGTTGTCCCCCCTTCTGTCCTCCTCTCGTTCTCACAGGGAACTTGAATAAGCCTTAAATCGTCCTGTGAACCCCTTATAACGATGATGAGTCGGAACTTTTAGTTATAAGCTTCATAATCATTTGATTTTCTGAGACTATGTGAACATTTTTTATTACCTTGTTACTTGTTTAGAGTATTTAAATTTTATGAATGTTAAAAAATGAAATAAAACTCGGTTCAACTTTCTTGAGTTCCATGCTAATCAGTAAAAATAACTTGTACACTCTTCTAGGTCTGTTCACCGATCACTTTGTTCTGTGAACTGACCTGTGGAGCGATTTGGAGCTCCAAATTATGTACTCGCGAAAGTTATGTTTACTGTTAAAGTTATTTTTACTGATTTTATGCATCTTGATATGTGTTACAAATAAAATAACTGATTGCTTATACTCTTAATATGATGTAGTCAGTAGCTGTAAGCGATGTTTAGTGCTTAAAATTGACGTTACCTAGTGGAATTTGATGCATGAAGAAATGAAGATACTTGGTGAAATGATTATTGCTGTAGCTATGTAGAAAAGACCTAGCTAGAGCTATGCGAATACGTTAGAGTCGAGATTAGAGATTGGAAATATCTGACTAATTCATCGAATGGATCATTCTTATTTCCGAATGAAAACTGAAATTGACATAAGATTAACGAGTTAATTAGTTATCGCCGCTCATCGACGGAGAAAGACAGTAATAACTCTATAAAGAATGATTATAATGTTTTTAAAATTGGTCAAATCCTAGCTTTGGAATCTCGATATTCTCATGCTATTTTATTAGTACATTAGTATATTTTTTCTGCTTCCAAGTATGCATATACCACTAATTTATCTCATTCTGAGACTACGTATTCATGTTGCAATTTTATAGATAGCATACGTCGAGTTGCTTCTTCCGTTAATAAATGTTCTGTCACACTAAAGTTAGAGAATATGAATACTTCCTTTAAATCTCCCAGTGGCTGAAATCGTTCTTTGAGTCGTAGCTTTTTGCCTCTTAAGGCTCAGGCTATGTTGCATTCGTTGATCTTGAGAAAGCATTCGATAATTTTGTATGGCCAAAAATGTTTAGGATTTTGGAAAAAGTTGGACTTAAATACAACGATAGAAAATTATATTTAAAACATACCAAAATGAAACAGCCTTAATTAGAAATAAGAATGAAGAAGATACAGCTATAATAAGGAAAGGAGTTAGACAAGGCTGTCCTCTATCACCAATAATTTTCAATGCATACATCCAAGAAGCAATCGATAAAGTAAGGGAAAATGTTGATGTAGGAATCAAAGTAAATGGGAAGAAAATAGATATGTTACGATATGCTGATGATATTACCATAGTTACAGAAAAGAAAGAAGATTTAGAAATTATACTTAACGAGATGGAAATAATTCTTAGAGACCAATATGGAATGGGGATAAATAAGCAAAAGACTAAAGTGATGGTATGCGGTGCTCAAGACTGCTGTGAACCTGTAAGGATAAGAGTAAATGATGAAGAACTAGGACAGGTTACAGAATGCAGCTACTTGGGCAGTAAGATATCAGAAGTTGGAAGGAGTAAACGAGAAATTGAGAATAGAATACAACTAGCAAAAATAGCTTATAATGATAAAAAGACTTTACAGACTTGTAAAAATGTTAGTTTGGAAGTAAGAAAGAGGGTTATGAAAGCTTATGTTTGGAGTGTGGCCCTTTACGGGTGTGAAAGTTGGACTATCGGGAAACATGAAAAGAGCAGATTAGAGGCCCTAGAAATGTGGTGCTATCGAAGGATGCAGAAAATCAGCTGGCGAGACAGAATCACCAATGAGGAAGTGCTGAGAAGAGTACAAGAAAATAGAAGTCTCTGGAGACAGATACAGACAAGGGGACTTAAACTAACAGGTCACATTCTACGATGAAATGATTTTATAAAATTAATAGCTGAAGGTTTTATTGAGGGGAAAAATCGTAGAGGACGTCCTAGATTAAGCTATATGAAGCAGATCATCAATGATTCTGGATGCGTCTCATATGGTGAAATGAAGAGGAAAGCTGAGCAAAGAGCGGAATGGCGTGATATTGCCAACCAACCCATGGGTTGATAACCGAAGAAGAAGGCTCAGTCAGGTGTGTTTTGGTTTTACTTTGCAATTTAAATGTTTCAACCATTTGTAAACAAACTTGCACGACAACGCGAGGAGGAAATTGCAGTATTTTCTTTTATTTGCCGCAATGAGCGACTCCATTTCTCCGTAATTCTTAGCCCTCCGAAGGTTACGCCATGGCAGACTTTCTCATAGATGAGACGGAGATGTATCACCTGTGATGGGAACTTAATAAGCAGGTCACCTCATGAGTGCTCATAACAGACGAGACGAGCATTAGGCAGGTGGCAGAAACCGCGGACAAAAAAAGCTCTTAAAAATCGAACTCAGAGAAGGACAGTTCTTCTTCTTCATCTTCCGAGCCACTTTGCCGGCTTCTCGTTTAAGTCGCCGCCATTATAAGCGGACTCACTCAATTTTCCTTAATATAGCACTTAGCCGACACCCTCGTGGAATCGATAAATCAATCATGCCCGGCCCCCATCGGACCCCGGGGACGGACTTTTCCTAAAAATACAGGGCGGAGCGAGGGTAGGTTTTTTTTTTATTTTTCGTTTCCGTGCATTTCCTTTCACCTCTGCTTTAATTTTCTTCACTCGCACCTCGGATACGACCGTCCTCCGGCCTTTTCCCTTCATCCCTATTCCCTCCCCCTTGAAAAGCACTCAATTTTTTTATTGTTCCCCGCTGGCCCTTTTGCTCTGTATTTTTTCATTAATGGCCCGAATCCCTCCTCTCTGTCTCTTCCCCTTTCCTCCACCCTTTGTTCCGCCCGCCCCGCAAGAGGGCACAGTTCCACTCAAGTCTTACCTCTTCCTCTTCTTCCAATTGGCCGGTTTATGGATTAAAAGAAAAAAAAATTAGCGCCAAATTAACGTCTGCGTGGAAGCAGTGCGAAGTTCCTGCGCCGTGCGTGTGTTGGAAAACAGGGTAAATTCTCGAAGCGTCGAGTTTACTGAAGATAGAACACAGGCATTTTGGGATACGAGTGTATTTAACAGAATATAGCAAAAACGCCTGATCACACGTTCCCCGTGTCAATGCGGGCCAACGTCTGCTGTGGCGATATTGGTATATAAATGCATGGACAGGCATCAAATGATTGGATACTTGGGGAGGCGACCGACGGCTAAGGTCATTTGCGCCATAGAGGATAGGTAAGGGAGAAAGGGTGGATAGATAACCCGGCGTCGGCGCCAAGAGGACCACGGTTTAGCGTCTCATCCGACAGACGGAGTACTGCACTTAAACGCCCTCCACAAATAGTCAAGTAGGGATCGGGTTTCCTCTGAAAAACATCCTCCACTGCAGCGATCTGAACCCTGGCCGTCCGTGTGGTTAGTCAGTACTCTAGCCACCACACCAACCCGATCCCCGACAGGCATCAAATAGTCCTTCACAATTGGACGTCCAAGGCGGACGGACACACTTTAGTAAACGATCTAATAGGTATCCTTCCGCTCTTTATTACGCACGGAACTCCATTTAACCTAAAACTCTTCTTCCAACACGTGCAGATGCGGCGTTTAAGGTTTTTTCGAAACGTGAAAACGCCTGTTAATTTATGGTAAAAATTTGCGCTCAATTAACTCCAGCGTTGACTTGGCGCCCAGTTTCAGTACGGCACTTCCAGCGGCGGCGTTTACCAAGCAAACTTAAAGTGAATTCCCTTTGAAATTATGGATAAAACAACGAAAAATTAACGTCAGCATTGACTTAGTGCTACTTTTCAGTGTCTTGCTTGTAGTGGTGGTGTTTGCGTAACATTTTAACGTGGAATCTTCTTTAATTACAAAGAAATTTTGGTTCATTTCAACGTCCTTATTGAATTGGTTAAAGTTTCCATTGGAGTACTGGCCAAGGTGGCGTTTACGGATCAGCTTAGCATGAAACTCGTTTTAAGTTACTGATTAGGTTTTAGCACTGGATGATTATATAGTAGTGAAATCGGCGGAAAGTTTTCTAAGAGCGCAGTGTTTAATTTGTGTTTCCTTGTGTTTTCCCCGCATTCGTTTTAGTGATCGTTTGCATCGTCGGAGGATAACGTAAATCAGAGATTGAAAACCCGTTCGCTGATTATTACTTCTTGGTAAACACCTATCGAAGTATTTATGGAAGACACTGACGGTAAACCTGATGAAGTTATTTGGCTGGTATCGTGTGTCACTTTCAGATTAATCAAGGCAAAAGAACTTATGACAGTATTAGTGCATTGTTTTCGATAGTTTCGATGTGATTATATGCTTGGGTTTTTCAACATTATGTAAATGGTTCATTCTGGCTGTAAATGAATTCTCATATTTTTTGTAGATTGCTAAAGGACAAATTCAATCTTGTTCTCAACTATTACGAGGATGATGTTTGCCTATCATCACAAGTCATCAGTTGCAACCCGTTGCCGCCCAGCTGAAATTTTTTTCATGAACCCTTTCAAGTCATTAAGTTATTACCGCGTTATGATTTCGAGTTAATTTTACGTTAATTTTTTTCTTGCGCTGGCTTATTCTCTTAAATTTCCTCTTTTGTTTTACATTCTCTGCAAATCCTTATCTCTCTCTCTCTCCCCCCGCCCTCCTGCGCCCCTAATCTCCATCTCTTGCCGTAATCCTTTTCGGAGGGCTAATCCTGATTCCTTCCTGCGCGGACCCCTTTACCCAATCTCCAATCAGTTTCAACCCCCTTTTCTTTTCCGCCCGCTCTTTCTCCCCTTTCCATGTTACCCCCTACCAATCCTGTCTAATCCATCTCCCTATCCGCTCTCCCACCCCTCTTATCCCTCTCTACCTTTCCCTCCGTACCCCTTCCTCTTTGGCTGGGTGGTTGTTTCGGTAGGCGAAGAATAACTGAGGTAATATGTGTCTCTAGGGATAATGTAATAGATATAAATGAATGTTTGTCTGTTCGTCCTCTATGCGTTTCAATACCAGTCATCAGATTGCGATGAAACTTTGGTGAGTTGTTGTGCGCGCGCCCGCGAAGTTTTCTGAGTTATTCTATCCATTGTACAATAGGTGGAGCGGGAGTCGTTTCAGCAAATGAGTGTTGGCTCGCGAGCTTATCAAACAAATGAGGAACGACAAGCAAGCAACGAATCGGATCGTTTACGAGTTGCTCAGTCATGTGCATCAGAATCTTATCAGTGAGGCATAATATCGCGTGCGTCGAGACATAATTTGTGTTATAAGGTACGGTATTATTTTTATATTGGATGAGTTTTGGTGCAGCGGTCTCTTTGTTTGTTTTTTTTAAATTCTTGCATTCGATTTTCGTACACTCTTCGCAATTTCCTAAGATTGGTTTTTTAAGCTCGAAAATCTTAAATGTTTGCACAACTTCAGCAATAGAATATTTTGTTTAATTGGATAGCGTTCAGCATAGGCATGAAATGGAAATTCATGCCATCATTTGTGCGTTAAAAATACCTGTGTAGGTATATTCAATGAATTCATTGAACTGGGTCTCAAATTCACTTAGTCTTTAAACCCAGAAAAGATATGTGGGCCAATCCACGTGGGCCACAAAAGTATGGAAATCAATGGGGACTTCAGGATAGAGTATTTTATTATGCGAATTTAGTGTATGATAAAATGCACTGAAATACAATGAGGCTTCGAGGTAAATTATGGACTATAAAAGTGGACGATTGAAGGACTTTCAACGTGATTTTCAGTGATGGTCCGAAAATTAATTAGTAGAAATCCGAATTTTTTCCCGAATAATTCAAATGATGCCATTTTACAGTCGATATTTGTCGAGGCTTATTTGGCGCCACGTTCACGAGTTTTTGGAGGCCTAGTAGCGCTGTATGGTGCAGAAACGTGGACACTCAGAAAGGAGGATGAGAAATGGCTGCAGGCATTTGAGACGTGGTTGTGGAGAAGGATGGAGAAGGTTATGTGGACGGAGAGGAAGACTAACGAGGAAGTGCTTGAGATGGCGACGAGGAAAGAAAACTTCTAAATAAAATTCGAGATCTGCAGAGTAGGTGGCTGAAGGATCTAATAAGGGGCGATGGGTTGCTCAAGAATGTGATAGAGGGAAGGATGCTGGGCAAGCGGGGAAGAGGAAGAAAGGGAATAGGTTTCATGAAGGGATGAAGAAGGGTAGATCGTATGCAGAGGCGAAAAAGGATGTACTAGAGGGAGGAAGGGCCCCTGAAAGTGTAGAAAACCGGGAGGAGATTCTCTGATATTTAAAAAAATCTTAACTTAACCGGTAGAGTACTAGCATAAAATCCTGCCTGGTGCTCTAGTATAAAATGCCTCGGAATTATAGATCTTCGACAATGACGAAATTTTGACGATTTTTTTGAGATCGAAAATTTCAGATGCTGCCATTTAAAAATTTAGAGTTTTCGCTAGTTGCACTTCATCCGTCCTATCGCGTCACTCTTCCCCCACGTTTCCTCCTTACCCGAATGTCTATCCGTCCTCCCTCATTTTCCATTCATTCCTGCCCGCCACGTAACCTTTCCTCCCCTTCCGTCTCTCCCCACGCAGCCAATCCAGCCCCATCTTCCGCTCCGTTTATCTCATTCTCTCTGAATCCTTCCCTACCCTTTCTGCCAACCCACCCACCCTCCCCTCCCCTCTCTTCATAACGTCCCAAGAATCCCCAGCAAAACCATTCCACCCTCTCTCCCCAATTCCCAATTATAGGGAGCCGCTTTCATTTCCCGGGCACATCGGCAACACCGCACGGGTGGGGTCTTGCCCTGTCAAATGTACTTTTTTTGTGCTAATTGTTTGTGGGGAAGGGTGAGCCGGGGGGCCAGTGTTTGGAGGGGTGTATTGAAGGGGTGGCAACACCGCTCGCGTTCCTTTGGAGAGGGGGTGGTTATTTGTAACAGATCTGGTGGTGGTGGCTGTGTTGCTTTTGTGACTGGCTATGTGCGAGAGGAATGAAGGCTGGTCAGTTTGGTGAATAGAGGTGAGGTGTCCGCCATGTTGGTGGTTGCATGGTTTTTACTTACATACCAATCACGCCGTTCCCTTCCGGGGTGGGCACAGTCACAACGTTTCACTCATAAATACATATTTGTGCACCTAACTCTGCTTCAATAATTTCCTCCATACTGGCCTATCCTTGCAAACCTCTATTGCCACATCAACCCCCATACACGCCCTCCTGTTTTGAAGACTCCTAATATTCCTCCTCCTAAGAATTTCCTCAACCACATTCAACCAAAACTTCTCGGCCTGCCTCTACCTCTCGCACCGTTCATTTCCCTCTTATATATCTGTTTCGTTATTCCACTCTCATCCATTCTCTCAACATGGCCAAACCAACGTAGCACACTCCTTTCACATATGTCCATTACTGGAGCATATAACCCACATTCTTCCTTTATTACCCACTCATTCCTGACCCTATCCATCCTATTTTTTCCGCAAACACTCCTCAGAGAACTAATACCCACGGTGTTTAGTCTACTCTTATGTGTATCCTGACATACCCATACAGTTTCACTACCATACAACAAAGTGGGGAGAAGTACACATTTGTACACGGCGATTTTCGCTCACGAGGAAAATAACAACAGTGGTATAATAATTATAATTTATTGCCCTGTGACATGATCAAGAATTACATAATCAGTGTGTCCATTGACCTGGAAAATCGGGAATTATCATGAAATACCATGGAAAACACTGACGGTAAACCTGATGAAGTTATTTGGCTGGCATCGTGTATCACTTTCAGATTAATTAAGGCAAAAGAACTTATGACAGTATTAGTGCATTGTTTTCGATAGTTTCGATATAATTATATGCCTGTGGTTTTCAAAATTATGTAAATGGTACATTCTGGATATAAATGAAATCTCATTTTTTTAGATTGCTAAGGGACAAATTCAATCTTATTCTTAATTATTACGAGGATGATGTTTGCCTATCATCGCAAATTCATCAGTTGTAACCCGTTTCCGCCCAGTTGAAATTTTTTTCATGAACCCTTTCAAGTCATTACGTTATTTCCGCGTTATGATTTGCCCCGGGAAATACCATGAGTTTAGGTAGCATATATCTTACGTATATTTATACAGCCATTTTCTCTCATTACTGCAGTTATTTAAAAAAAATGTTCAATGAACATTTTTTGTAAATAGTCAGTTCGTTCAGTGAACAGTTTACTAGTGCATGTTTTTTTAAATTTATTTATTTATTTAATTTTAAGTTCACCCAACATGAAAACACAATAACAGGGTAAACTATTTTCACAATTAATTATAATAACAAAAATAATACAAAATGTTTCGTAATCCTTAGTCGTTAAGCGTCATATTTTCCTCTAACGATATCGTACTGTCTACCAAATTTATTTCAAACTCTTACAACACGTGTTTCAACTGTCTAGCAGTCATCATCAGGTAAGATTGCTAGACAGTAAGGTGATGACTGCTAGGCAGTTGAAACACGTGTTGTAAGAGTTTGAAATATATTTGGTAGACAGTACGATATCGTTTGAGTATCGTTGTTCAATATGCTGTTCTACAACATCTCGCCGGAGAAAGTGGAGTTAAGTCATATTTTCCGTTATATGTTTAGAATAGTGCATTATTATTGTAACATATGCTATACCTATCATGGAAATATTTGCTTTTCTTGGTTGAAATGCTTATATTGCCGGGAGATTATGTCCTTTAATCGAGTTTTTATTTCGTGCATGTACGCGCGATCTCACGATTTGTAGTCGTGGCGGTTTAATTTGTGTAATTTATGAAATTATTACCCTACTATGAGACGAGGGGTTAGGTGGAAGATGCTACTCAAAGAGTACCAGTACCACTCGTTAGTGGGCCATCCACACTGGTCCTTTCTGTCGACTAAAATCAGGGTGTCCACCGACCGGGAAAAATCAGGAATTATTCGTGGATTTCCTGGTTTTAGTCGGGAATTTTAATGAATATCATTTCAAGACAACAGTATCCTTATTCTGTAATTAAAATAGAAAACGATGATCTCTATCGTCTCAGGCTTAACTTTGTGGAAGTTCATTTTATCGTAAATGAAAAATGAAGAACTTTGTAATATTCCACCAATTTAAAATTTAAAAAAAAATTTTAAAAAATTTTAAAAAATTTAAATTGGTGGAATATTACAAAGTTTTTCATTTTTCATTTACAAGAAAACGATGACTAAAATATATCTGTTATTGGATAATTGTACATGATGTGATGGATTTACCGTTGGTGTGAATAAATAAATCAAAGACGAAAACTTAGTGGAGAAAGTGAATTTTAAAAAGTAAAGAGGAAAACTTCGAGTGAGCCTACTTCTGGTTTTGTCTTCTTAAAACCAATATAATACCTATCAGCAATAAAACTACAAGTTTGATTACATTATTTTAAAACCTATTTTTTGTTAAATTATTTGTAGTTAATTACATTATTCTTGGGTTGGGGTTCTTTATTCTTACTTGTGGGTTTGGCTGGAAAAATCCATATTCTACATAAAATTTAAAAAACATCACTTTGGCTCATATAAAAACCGTGAAATTATAATCTTGAATTTTGTATAAATTTAGCCTTGAAAAACTTGAATTATGCTTGAATTTAATGTTTTGACTTTAGTGGACACCCTGATAATCACATCGCAAAAATGTTTGCAGAATCTTTAGGTGACCCCTAAGGCATTTGCCTGTTGTCGGGGGCACCTTCAAGACAAGGATGCAATACATGTAACAAAATAATCACTACAGATGTAACAGTATGATAATTAATACAGAAAATATATTATATGCGAGATTTCTGAAAGGAGGTTTCAACGATTTGCTGAAGCGCTTGCGATAATTTTTTTGAAGTCGACAATCAGAACTTAACCAGCTTAAGAAAGATTTATATGATTTATTGATTTGATTGGTTGTCGCAAATACATGTTACAAAATAATCACTACAGATGTAACAGGAAAATTAATACAGAAAATATATTACTTACGAGATTTCTGAAAGGAGGTTTCAACGATTTGCTGATGCGTTTGCACTAATTTTTTTGAAGTCGACAATCAGAACTTAACCAGCTTAAGAAAGATTTATATGATTTATTGATTTTATTGGTTGTCGCAAACAATTGACACAAAATAGATATAACTGCCTAGAAATTATTGCAAGAATTTCACAAGCATTCCCAGGAAAACAAGTATCCCTAAAGGTGGTTACAGCGATTCCTTGGAATTTTTATATACCTACTACATTTTCAACAGCCAAAGCTTAATTTAAGAAAAGATTTTACATTCTTTGTACATTTAATTGTTCGTGGAAAGCAATTAAGTTTGGGCCCAACATTAATAAAACAGTTGATACAATGTTACGTTTGGCTTTGGCAAAACATATAACAGGTTGGATAGTAAGTCGTTGGCATGAGGTTTTCCAAGAAATCAATAGAGGCATCTATTTCCTATTCTTTTCTTGGAAATGATAAAGCTTACTTAACCGAGATACCTCTATTCTTTTCTTGGTTTTTCACATCAATGATTTTCGTCTCGTTCAGAGAGCTATAAGTTTCTCTGAAGTTCCTACATGGCGTGGCAGGTTCTCAATAAATTTATCCACCTTTCCTCTCGCTAGTTATCGAACAATAGATAATATGTTCGTCGAATAAAGCTTACTTAACCGAGATACTCAATTCTTTTCTTGGTTTTTCACATCAATGATTTTCGTCTCGTTCAGAGAGGTATAAGTGTTCAGAGAGGAACAATAGATGATATGTTCGTCGAAGAATCTTCAGTAGGATATAGATTCGTTTCCGTATTTATGTCGCTCTGCCGCTGAGTGTTTCGTCAATCGAAGACCCTGTTTTCCTGGTAGCGGCAGGCCATTGATTGAAAATTAAGACGATGGTAAGCCGTGATGTGTTCGTACCTGAGAATTTCAATTGTGTTTTGTGGAGTAGCTATTGGGAAATGGATGTAGGCAAGGAGGAATTGCAATAGGCTGCATTTTTTCGAAAGAGACGGTTGTAACGATGAAGGGACAGGTAGGGATCTTCTTGTTCCTCTTCCTAAATGCCATATGATTCCTTCCTCGTTCAATCGATTTTCAATCGCACTGCTCGGCAGATTTAGAAACATGCATCAGGGAGCACGTCAATAAATGAGCTAATCTACCTGTCAACTAACCTACTCCTAAGTCTCAATAGCAGCCATTATGGTCTCTTTTCGATCGCGGGAAAAACGACATTTTAAACCTGTCTGGTCTACCGTAGTTTGCCTGTTTTCATAAGGTATTGAAAACTTCGTCGGAAAATTAATGAGTTTTAAATTTACATAAAAGATTGAGTCTAATTTTCAATCGACGCACTGATAGCGATTCCCATCCAAGTTGTATTAAGAGGTCCGCAGCACTAACGGGACTATCATAACGACATTTTACGTATTTTGCTGATCTTCTATGCACGCGTACTAACTCTGTTTTCAAGCCTACCTCATGAGGATCCCAAATAGTGGCAGCGTATTCTAAGTGAGGTCTAACAAGGGAGAAATAGCTGATTTCTCTAACTTAACCATCGCTCTTTCCCAGCACTCTTTTAACAAATCCCAATTTGCGATCAGCTTGACCAGTTATTTCCCATAGTACGTGCTACAGCTTTTAGTGACGTACGTTCCCTTAGAGATTTTTTCCGAATGTTGCATGTACCTCGGTCCAAACGGATTTTGTCAACATTTATGCCATCCTCCGTTGCGAATTTCCATATTCGTGTATCGTGGTTCGAAGAAGTTGCTCAGACTTAACTTTGCGCAAAAAAATGTGGACACTCGTTCAGTTCGGGGGGATGGGAAGCGATGCTGTGGGAATTCGGGAGAGGGAAAGCGGTGGGCATAAAAATGGTTCGGGAGGACTAATGTTTTATTTAATAAACGTTATTTAATTACTTTATAATAGACTCGGATTTTTTTACGCGTCCCATAAAACAGCGCGGGGATTAAGGGAGCTTAAGTTTTTTTTTGGTGCGTGCGAGCGTCGCTTCGCGCATTTTATCCGCGAATTTAATCCATTTCCCCCCCACTCGGTTAAGTAAACTTTTCCGTCGCCGAATGAGGTTGGCCATGGTGGAAGAGGAGTAAGATGTATCCGTTTTATTCCCTCCAATTTCGAGAGTGGTGGATGCTTTGTAGGTGTGAGGGGGGAGTAAAAATTTAATTTACGCAATGCTACTCCCATTTGTTTATGGACGGCACGCCGCGATATAGACTTTTTTGGCATTCCTGATGCGTAGCACGAGTATCGGATTGCTCACCGTCGATTTATCCGGAACCATCTCAAATCTGGAGAATATTCCATCTACATTTACATTCACGTAAAACCTTGCTAACGAAGCGTATGGCTGGGGGTGTCAGGACACCATCCGTGCCAAGGTGTAAGGGATAAAGTTTTGGAGGTGACGAGTATTACGGGAGTGTATTTAGTGGAACTCAGTGTTCGCTTATTGTGCGCGGAAAGAACGAGTTTTTGTACGTACCTGTTCGGCAAACTCTTATTTGATCGCTTCTGTCAGACCTAGGGATGTAGTGTGGCGTCATGATAATCTATGTCGCTCTGAAACACACTAGTTCTGAATTTCATTAGCATGCTAAGCCTAGCGTGTAGCCTCCGAGTCTCTAGGGGCTCCAACCTTAAACCCTCCAAAAGTTGTGACACACTATATGTTCGCTCGTAGCAGCTTTTAACGAAGCGTGCTGTATTTCTTTGTGTTTTATGAAGAGTATAATCTATTGAAATGTCTGTTATCGCGTGGCACGTAGGTTATTACTGGCATATCGCCCTGTAATGTCAACCGCACTGTTATTCCATGATGACAAATTGTTACATTTTTCTCTTTACACTAGATTTCAGAATTAAATGGTAGGCAGTACTACATGATTGGTAGAACGTAACTGTGTACGTACGTACGTACGTTGTGCGTAAATTCTTTGTACCTGATGATGGCTCGACAGCTGAAACGCGTTGTACCATAGACATTAAGTCTGTGGAAGAAGTGCTAGGTACTTAATGTTTCATTATGATTGGTAGACTTGGGTACCACAGAAAGTGATGTGCACAGTCTAAAATGAGGGAACCGTGTGAGCCACCTATAATATCATATTCTTCTAAGGACCTCAAAAGTGGGGGATATCCCATTGCTCGCATTGAGATATCATTAAATTCGTCCGGTGGATCTTGACAACATATCCCTCTGAGTTCGTGAAAGCCATTGAGAGCGGAATCCTTTTTCGACCGTTTGGCAGAGGCAAGGGAGAGGGAGGAGGGACGAAAGGAAAGGGGGGAATGCTTGAGAAATCTCGTCCATTCAGTTAAGCGTGGTGCTCATTCATTTATTCCGCTTTGTGCATTGGTGCGCGGGTGTCGTCCCACGCATCGCCCTCTATTCACGTTTCTCTCCCTCTCTCTCTCTTTCCCGAGTCATTGTTGGCTACGCGTGTAGATTGATGACCGTCAACAATTGTTAAAGCGGGGGCTTCCCATTTGTTATCGTGCGTGCCTACATCCTCCCTTTCACCGGGCGTCATCGGTTGAAACGTTAGCTGCAGAAGGCGGAAAACTTGTCTCATATATATCCCTTTCTCTCGTCCCGCGTCGAATAGTTAGTGCGTCGTCGAAGTTGGAAATTAATAGTTAGTGCTGTTCGGGTGTTCTACGTTCAGTTGTTTTCTTCCCGCGAACGATGAATGACAGTAATGGCAACAATTGAGACTTTCAACAACACTGTAAAATATTATTTTCCCCAAAATTTGTTGAAAATAAGCGAGATTTCCTAAACTGAAGCAAATCTGAAAAGCAAATTTAGTAAGCTTAATATTTCATGCAAGGAAAACTTTTTGAAATTCAGTAATTCTAGAATAGTATGGAATGTATAGCAAGAATAGTATCCAATCACCTTAAGTCGATTATTTCTTCAATTTTATCGTATCGAGAGCTCGATTCATACCATGAATGTTGATGCGTCGACAGTTGTACGAATCGTTGAATCATCGATTAGTATCGAATCACCTTAAGTCTATTATTTATTCAATTGAATCGTATAAAGAGATTGATTGATACCGTGAATGTTGATGCATCGATAGTTGTACGTATCGGTGAATCTTCGATTACAATCGAATCACATTAAGTCGATTATTTCATTAATTTTGTCAACTCGAGAGATCGATTAATACCTTCAATGTTAGTGTAGAGATAGTTTTACGTATCGGTGAGTCATCAATTAGTATTCATTCACCTTAAGTCGACTATTTCTCCTCACGCATCAATTCGATCGTAACGTGTAATATCGATGCGGTTTCGGCTCGTCGTCGTGAAGAGTCCTTTAAGAATTTGGTACGAACCGAAGAGGACGAGAATAGGCTTAAGGCATTTGAGAATTGGGTGTGGAGAAGGATGGAGAAGGTGAGGTGGACGGAAAGGAAGACTAACGAGGAAGTGCTTGAGATGGCGGGCGAGGAAAGGAAACTTATGAATGAAATTCGAGATCGGCAGAGTAGGTGGCTGGAGGATGTAATAAGGGGCGAGGGGTTGCTCAAGAAGGTGATAGAAGTGAAGGATGTTGGGCAAGCGGGGATGAGGATGAAAGATAATATGACTCATGGACAGGATGGAGAAGGGTAGATCGTTTTCTGAGGCGAAAAAGGATATATTAGAGGTTGATTGCCCTCTGAAAGTGTAGAGAACCGGGAGGAGATTCTCTGACATTCAACAAAACCTACCTTTAGTTAGAATTCAACAAAACCTACCTTTAGGTAGAATACATAAATAATAATACGAACTAAATGCATAAGGGGATGAAGATAGGGGGTGAACGTGAAGGAAGGCGCTTGATATGGAGCGTAGCGTTGTATGTGGCAGAAACGTGGATCCTGAGAAAGGAGGACGAGAGTAGGCTGCTGGCATTTGAGATGTGGGTTTGGAGAAGGATGGAGAAAGTGAGGTGGACGGAAAGGAAGACTAACGAGGAAGTGCTTGAGATAATGGGCGAGGAAAGGAAATTTAGGAATGATATTCGAGATCGGTAGAGTAGGTGGCTGAAGGATGTAATAAAGGGCGATGGGTTGCTCAAGAGTGTGATAGAGGGAAAGATGTTGGGCAAGCGGTGAAGAGGAAGAAAGATAATATGATGGATGGACAGGATAGAGAAGGGCAGATGGTATGCTGAGGCGAATAAGGATATACTAGAGCGAGATCGGCCCTTGAAATTGTAGAAAAACGGGAGGAGATTCTCTAAAATTCAACAAAACCTACCTTAACAGGTAGGATACTGAAAAAATACCTACTGTAATTCAATGTAATTAAATAAATCTGTGTATTTCCTTGAAACTGTGTTCTGTATTATATAGAGAACCGCAGAGATGTACCAACTGGAAGCCCAGCGAAGCAGGTTGTCTTCATCTAGTCATGTCAAAATTGTAAAGTTTTTAGAAATTTGAAATCCTCTAAGCTGGATATAATAGCTTACTGCTACTACTAATAGGGGTTGCCGGGACCTATTGAGGAGTGGGTTGTACTCACACATTTGACCAAAATTGGTCCGTTTTGACCCTCCATTGGGTCCGGTGATCCTCACTCCAATGACGTAAGTCGGCAGACCGCACGGCGGCAACCCAAAAAGCGAATCAGAGGGATACCTAATCCCAATTATTTGGGCAACAGGCTCTCTCGGTACGCAGAGATGTGCGGTAGGCTCTAGCGAAAGCGGAGCCGACGGTTACTCGTCTCAGTTATTTGGGGGAACCAAACTAAAACGAGCACTTCGGGGAGGCGGAGGCCCTTGAGGTCCTTTTGACCTCAATCCGCCTCATTGGTGTCGGTCTCGAAGGGGCAGGGGTTTCGCTAACCTTCCCTACCCATCCTTTCCTTCCACCTCTTCCATATCCTCGGAGATAAGCGAGAGCTTCAGTCCGGGGGTGGAAGTTGTAATCCTGCGGCGTGAGCCGAACCGCTTGCTACTACTAATGCCTAGGATGTAATAAAGGTTGATGGGATGCTGAAGAGTGTATAGAGGGAAGGATTTTGGGCAAGTGGGGTAGGGGAAGAATGAGAATAGGTTTCATGGACGGGTTGAATAAGGCTAGATCGTATATTGAGGCGAAAAAGAATATACTAGTGCGAGATCGGCCCTTGAAATTGTAGAAAACTGGGAGGAGATTCTCTGACATTCAACAAAACCTACCTTTACCGGTAGCATACTTAAATAAAAATAAGAACCTAATGCAAAAGGGGATGAAGATAGGGGGTGAACGTGAAGGAAGGCGTTGTCGCGTACAGAAACGGGGTTGAGAGTTTGAATGGATGGATGTGTGGAATTGGGTTTTCGGGAGGTGTGGATGCCGGGGTAGCAGCGGCCCTGGGTGCAGGGGAAGCGAGGAGGGAGTTTAAGAGTGCATCCAGGGTATGGAAAGGGAGGAATGAAATAAAAAAACCGGAGCAAGGGGTGGTTGGCGGAGGGGGTGACCACGCGTCGTCGTCGCCTGCTCCTCTCCTCCGTGGGGACGGGGGGAAGGGGGTAGCCCTCCCCTTCACTTGCCCGGTTCCCCGGAGCCAGCGGCATTCCAGACCCGTGTCCCCGGAAACGAGGTTCGGAATCCTCCATTACTCAAGGGAGCATGTGGGAGTCGGTCCTTTTCCCCCGCGGAGGGAGGGAGGGGCGGTCAGGGTAAGGAGAGATTGGAAGGGTAAACGAGGAGGGGGTAGAAGGTTGGCTCCAGATGTGTTAAGAGGCAGAGGGGTGGATAGGGGAGGGCAGTTGTATGTTCAGGGGTGGGAGATGTGTGGTGGGCGAAGGGGTGGTGGACTGAGGGAAAAAAGTTTTTTTTTCAGGCTGGGATGGGTTTTGTGGTAAAAGGTTGCGAGATGTGTGCGCTTGGGTGTGACAGGGTTGCCATTTCCGCGATATCGACGTGAAATTCCCTTTTTTTGTTATTTTTTTGACATTTCGCACCCATGAGGCAGATATCCCCTCAGTGTCATAACCTTGCACTTTTCAGAGGATAATATTCCCTGAGGTTGACAATACTTGCCAATCAATGGTAGGTGAGGTGTTTCTTTTAGTAAAATTAGACGTGATGGAGAATCATTTGGTAGCCTTACCTCTATCATGTGCAGTAACTCCACCTAATCAATTTTAGATGTCGTTTCTTCGTATGATTACATCATTTGTTATAATCTTATAGCGTTTCTAAGCTTATAGAAGGATTAAGGTTGGAGCCCTTAGAGACTCGGAGGCTACACCCTAAGCTTAGCTTGCTTGAGGAAATCAGAACAGGTGTTTCAGAGCGATACAGAGAATATTATCATGTGACCTGACTACATCTCTTGGTCTGATAGAAGCTATTAAATATGAGAGATACAATTTGGAACAGTTAGGTATAAAAACTCGTTCTTTCCGCGCACAGTAAGCGATCTCAAAAAATACTAAACTCTACAAAAATCACTACCGTAATACACGTCACCATTTCACCTCCCACAACCTTATCCCTTACATCTTTACGCGGCTGGTGTAACACCCCCAGCCACACGCTCAAGCGGCGGCTCGCAGGAAAGTATGTAGATTAAAACGATTATGAAAACTCGTAACTTTACCGCTGTGCGTTGTTATGGGTACCTGACCGGTTCCGTAGGTTTTTCATCATTATGATACGTAGAACTACTTTCGGTCTTACAAAAAATGAATGAGTGTTCTTTATCCTCATTTACGCATTGATTTTGTTTCCGACAAGCGCATATTTTTTATGAGTTAGAACGGGTTTTTACGGGGACGACAGCAGCTTAAATTCCATTCGCTGTTAAGGAGGGGTGGAAATGAATATAAGGATATAATCGGTCGAATAGTGGGCATCATCAGGTCGCTATTCGCCGGAACCGGTCGTCCAATGAATATCCTCCGTAAAACTTACAAAGTTTTGTCGATTCCTAAGCATTATGGAAAAGTTTTATAAAGTTAAGGCTGAAAATATTGAAGGGTTGGGTTGTTTGAGGAACGGAAGGCGGTATAGGGGAACGGTACCGACGGAATACACCTAACCTGGACGTGTGGTCCAAGAGAAATACCAAGATCCCTCTGCTTGAAATGCTGCCCATACGGCGCCAGCGATTAGGGATCAATATCATGCCTAACATTCTGTGAATTTGCGGTGGGGATTCGGTGGTTTCCTGATTCCCATGGTACATGCTGTCACCCGGGGAAAGAGTCGAGGTTTCCAAGGAAGAAAGAATTTCTAGTGATTTCCCTTTCCCTACTCGGATACAAAGCGTAGAGAGCTAGAGCATTTCTTTGTCCGTCGAAAGGAGTTTTTAAAATGTCGAACCGTTGGCGCCTTGATTTCAGAGAGAAGCGAATGCTGACCCTCCTTCCTTCATTCCTTAAAAAATCTCTCCTTAACAGTATACCCACCAATTTTCAATAGTGAAATAGGACAAAAGCTACTGGTCGCCACTGGTAATAAAAATCTGATATGAGATGGTACCTAATCTCGACCGTGTAGATGGAGAAGATGGACAATAACGCAACACTAAACGCGAAATGTTTACGTACTGTTACAGGTTACGGTTCTGTTTGAACACTAAAGTTGTTTTTTTCATCATGAAGGTCCATTTTCTCTCATCTTTCCATTGTTGCAAGTAATGTAATGGTCCACGTCTCAAAGTCATCATCATTGGTCGTTCAATCCTAAGATTGGTTGACTGTAGCCCTCCACCAAACCTAACTACTGCTTGTTTTCTTACATCTTGGTGTCTCTATGTAATTTCTTCTTTATTTGGTCCATGAAGTTATTCCCCGGTCTTCATCTGGGGACTTGTCCCTCTATTTTGCCTTCAATTATGATCTTCACCATCATTGTGTCTCAGGGTGTGTCCAATTCATCTGGTTCTTCTTTTCTGTATGGTGTTCCATATGGTCCTTTTCTCTTCTACTCTTCTGTACACTGCATCATTTCTTATTTTTTCCGTCCTTTTGATCTTTAGCGTCTTCCTCCAGCACCACTTTTTGAACACTTATAGTCTGCTCTGGTCAGCTTTTCTAATAGTCCTTGCTTCCGATCTATTCAGTGCTACGCTCCACACGAATGTTTTCCAAACTGTTTCAAAGTCATTCATCTCGCAGATTGTTTTTAGGCACTGCTTCCTTGTTGGCAATCCTGTTTCCTATAACTCTACAGCTCTTTTGTCGCCATGAAACCAAGAGGTGTGGAAATAAAAAAATAATGTGTACCGCTTGGGTTAATAGAATATATATTTATTATGCTCTGGGAATCTCCCTTGGATCAAAGCTATAACAAAAAAATGAAATTCTTTGTTCAGCAAAATGTACAATACAAATTGGACAGAATTTATGCGGTTGATAGTTCTGATACAACATACGATTTTTATGAACAAAAAAATATGAATGCAATATGTGAATACATGGAATTAGATACAATGATTTGATACAAGACAAAAGAGGATAGATAAGGAAACAGTATTACAATTTGCAGGCTGTAATTTTTTTAATACATTAAGTTGTATTTTGCTCTTCATTGAGTAGTCATGAATAACATATTTTTTAATGTATGCATGGAACTCACTTATGGGTAAGGTGGGGTTAAGGGTAAGGTGTAGACAACGCCGTTTACGTATCTCGAAGTTGGCAACAGTGTTGCGTCAGGTCCTTTTCCATAGGGGATGAGAATGTTTTGGATTCGGGAGGGATGCGTAGGAAATGGGAGGGGATGGGCGCGGGATGAGGGGTTGGGTTGGCGGGGAAGGGGAGGGTTGAAAGAGGGGGAGGGAGCTGTGACAGCGTTGCCAGGGAAGAGGAGGGAGGGGAGATGGAATAAGAGGCGTGGAATCCTCCCGTGTTTGTGTAGAGGTGGGAGGGTAGGGAAGGGGTAGGTGGAGGGGGAATGATGAATGATATAGGGAGGGCAGATGTAATGAAACCTTAGACTTCTTTTTTTTTCTTATATATTCGCGGGGAGGAAAATAGGGAAGGAGGGCATTTATTAATGATAGCAGTTGGGTCTGATATGGCCATGGTTTCCTTCACCCACGTGCCATCGTGTGTGTGTGTTTATCCCCGCTTTGCTTATTTCTTTCCTATCTCGCGCATTCGTCGTGGCCACATTATGCATATTTCATTTTTATCATACATGTCGTGTCGTCTCATGTTTTCCGACGTTTCTCATAGCAAATAGATTCGTTTTTCAAGGGGTGTTGAATATATTGATTTAACGTTGTATATTATATGTGTACCCATTTCTTCCCAGCGTTGCGAAAACGCAGCATTAGTTTTGAAGACGTAAATATGCAGTGTAAAATGTTTGGGTCTTAGAAATTAATGACTTTTGCACAGTAGAAAACTTATTTGGCATTTTAAGTTTACATCGCTAACTCTGTCTAATTTTTTTCTACGATTTTTCAAAGAAGTCTACACCAAGCAAATTTCACGGGACGAAAATGAAATTTAGTTTCTTTGGAGCCAGTCGGCCGATTTACATAACGCAACATTTCGTTTGTAACAATTTAATCATTTAATAGGAAATTACATATCTTTCGAGGATCAAGTTGGTGTGGTGGTTAGAGCACTCGCCTACCACACGGGCGGCCAGGGTTCAAATCCCTGCAGTGGCGGATGTTTTTCAGAGGAACCCGATCCCTACTTGAGTGTCTTGTGGAGGGCACTTCAAGGGGAGTACTCCGTTTGTCGGATGAGACGTTAAGCCGTGGTCCCCTTGGCGCCTTTCGTTAAGAGCAGGCTAATGCCGACGCCGGGTTTCTATCCAACCTTCCTCCCCTACCTATGCCCTAGGGCGCAAATGACCTTAGCCGTCGGTCGCCTCCCCAAAAATCCAATCCAATCCTACATATCTTTCACAATGGTGAAATCAATCATTTATTTATTCAGGAATACGGGCAGCTACCCATTAATACAAACTTTTTAAATAATAATTACTTTTCTTTAATATTATTCATACATGAAAATTTTTATACAAAAATCAAAAGTGATAAAATTACAACAGTTGTAAGTTTTTCTTCTTGATGATATCTTCAATATATTTTTAAAACCTATTACGAAGTATTATTTTTAATCTTCCAAAACAATGTTGCGTTTTTGCAACGTTGTTTAGAAGGGGTGTTACTTTGTTTCGGGCTCATCTGCAACCGACCGCCGGAACCGTTCCTAACTGGTGAAACACCACAAATTATTGTCCATTATGAAAATGAATCTGTCGCGCAACTGTAGAAGACACTTCCTTGAATCCTTTTCACCCCTGTGCCGTCCCCACGTGCATTTGCTGAATCGGGCGATTTCTTTGACCTTGAGACATCATCATCTCTCCTCTCCCCATGCACCCAATCTCAACAACCCTACTTCACCACCCCCCCACACCACCATATTTGTAACCCTGCGCATCATTCCCCTCCGTTTACCTCACGTCTCCCTCCTTCCCTCTCAATCCCTTGTCTAACCTCCCTCCCCCAACGCTCCACGTCTCATCTCGCTGTCCCTGGAGAGTCCCGGGTTCTTCTCGGTGCGCGCTCTCTGGGTCGACGCCGTCTGCGCAGGCGCGCGCGCCGACGATCAACATTGTGATGGTCGGTGTGATTTTTTTCTACACTCAGATGGGCGTGAAAATTTGAATGCGTGTTAGATTCTGTGCGAGGGGTACTCAACTTCAAAAACAAGTGTACACAGAATTTCCATTTCAGCCAATTTCTATCCATTTCTAACCATTTCCATCCATTTCCGTCCATTATTGTCCATTTCTGTCCATTTCTAACCATTTCCGTCCATTTCTAACCATTTCTGTCAATTTCTAACCATTTATGTCAATTTCTAACTATTTGTGTCCATTTCTATCCATTTCTCTGTCGGCCCCGGTGGCGGCGGGCAAAGTCCTCGCCTTCTAACCTGAGGGTCACGGGTTCGAGTCCCACCTGGGTAGAATAATCACTGCCCAGGTCATGGGTGTTTATGTTCGTTAAATGATATATTAAAACACTGGTAATTGGGGTAACCTGTAAGTGTTAAATAAATTATTTTTATTATTCCTATCCAATTCTGTCCATTTCTGTCCATTTCGCGACCATTTCTCAACAAGTGTACACCATTTCTCAGAGTTGCATACCCCGCGATTCGGTGATATCTATGGAAAACAGTGAAAAACTTGTCTTCCGATTTGTTTTTTGTCTGCTATTCAATGTTAATTCGTAGCCCTGTGGCACGTTATACGTTGTACCCGGCGGCCGAGCTCCGTTTGACAGGAAAGTTTGTGTTCAAATAATGATACAGTCGTAAACGCTGTATTAAAACAAACGTATGCACCCATAGATAAAAAATTATTGTAGAATGTACTGTTAAAATATTTCGAGTTTTAGTGAAACCCCACTTAACGACCTCTCCTATCAAGCGACCACCCCTCTCAACGATAATTTTAGCGGAACCGTCGGTGGTCGCTTAATTCAATATTCACTGTATTTGTACATCAAATTAATATGCATTGAAATTTTCCAGGAACAACTAAATTATGAGGAAATACACGCAATCTGTATAGATTTTAACAAACCGTCGCTTCAGGAATGATTCCATTTATTTCAAATCGGCCGCCCGTTCACTCGCAGAATATGTGCTCCAAGAAACTGAACCCCTGTCGAACGACCACCCCTCTTCACGATTATTTTTCAGCTGAACCGTCGGTGGTCTCACAATGGAAGTTTCACTGTATGAAGAAAATCAAATTTATCGATGTCTTCGTCATCGTCGTTATTCACTGGTGTAACATTATTATTAGGGTTGAAATAATTAAATACTTTCTGTACTACCTTAAGTGTGCGGCGAGTATTTTGTGGTGGTTAATGAACTTTTATGCCGTTTCACGTTTTGACTTCGGAAAATGCTACGCACAACATCGAAACACACTTACAGAAATAGCACGTTTAATCGTAATTGTTAAATGCTTTCCCCTTTCTTTATCCATGTAGCCAATGTTTCTAATTTGACTACTTAAAGTATTTTTTCAACAGATTCAGGCAAGATATTGTGGAAGTTGGTCGTATTAAAACAGGAACAACAAATTCACTATTCCACAAGGTGTTTTAATGCGTACGACGCGTATCAGCTCACAGAGCTATCATCCACCTGATATACCTGACCTGTCTTGTACCTTATGATGGCTCATGTAATGTGTGGAATGTACAGTCAGTGAAATTTACTGGTCAGGTGCATCAGGTCCTGTACCTGATCATGGTTCTGTGAGCTAAAACGCGTCGTACGCATGAAAATAGCTTATGGAATAGTGCAATTGTTGTTTGTTTTAATTTAATGTATGTTTTACTACAGTGAAATAAGTTAAAAATTGGAGTTTATGGCCTCACTCTTTTAAAAGTACCTCTTGGAAAAGAATTAAAATAACCACCTAAAATTATACTTTATTGCCGGAGAGAATTTCATGTTTGCTTTAGCGCGTGATATCACAATTTATGAAGAGGCGAAAAAGGATAAACTAGAGGAAGATAGGCCCCTGAATGTGTGGAAAACCGGGAGGAGGTTCTCTGACATTCAACAAAACCCACCTATGTCGGTAGAGTACATTATAAAAAATCACAATTCTCAGTTATCTAAGAAATAAACCCATGTAATCAAAGACATTTTGCGATCCAATTGTTCAACTGTCGCTCCTCCAGTTGGTTCGAGAACGCGGAAACATTTTTTTTTCTTGGTTTCGTGGCGCTGGTTTGAAGACACACGTGTAATCTGTGGGAGAGTGGAGGGGAGGGGGGTCAGGAGAAATCGTTTTGAAAATGCTTTAACCGCGCATTTTGTGGCCAGAATAGGTCTTTGTGGTGGGAAAAATTGGGGACTCCTTTCCAATTGCCCGGATAGTCGGATGAAACAATTTTTGGACCGGGAGAGAGCCAGCATCCCTGGGAACCACTCTAATTAGAATTCGTGGAATTCGGGTACGCCAATGTCGGCCTTTGTACGGTCTCTCTCTCTCTCTGCAGGAGGAAGTGCATGCCAAGTTGCTGATTTGCCGAAAGAAATTGGAGCGGCCTTGTTTCTAGCGCTGGCAGCACTTTAGACAATTTCCAAAGGAGTTAATCCGTCATTCCATTGTTTTCAGATGTACCCTTCCCTTGGAAATACTCCCATTAGTGGAGAGGGTCTCAATTCGCGGATTCCCTTTGAATCTCTATGAATTCCAATTAGATATAAATTCGGCGAATGCCATAATGAGGCCCAAATATTTGCAAGGTATTCTCTGACAGATATAAAGCGAAATGTTTTCGGAATTGCTTACAATTGTGGACCTTGGGGCCTTGTTTTCTGGAAAGGAATTTCGCAATTGATATTGGCCTTTAGTTCCTAATCAGTTTTATTCCTCTCTTCATTCTAGAGAACATAAGCAATAATTGGATCATGCGTTATAATAATCACATTTAACATTTGTGTCACTTAATTTCGTTTCCTGTATTTTCTGCCTCTAGTTTTTGGATCAGTATGTGATTAACGTTATCTTTAAAATTTTTGTACGTTTTCGCGCCAAAATCATGCTCAGGCGCTAAAATATTCATTATTTCTTTTGTTTCTTCTGTTAAATAAATACTTCAGAATCTAGGATTTCTAAAACTATTTAGGATTTAGGAGGACTAGAATTTTTCAAAGCACGCGAATTTTCTTTCCATTGAAAAGTTTCGTAGTGATTTTTCGATTTTTTCCTCGAATAGATAATCTAGTTCCTAGGCAATAGCATTATTTTTAGCACTCCTGTTTACTAGAGACAATCTACACCTACATACGGCCAACTATACAGTTTCGATGTGAACGCAATTCTTATAAAAATATATTTTCTACCTATCCAAATGACAATTTTTAATTGTCAAAAAGTCATTTGCTGACTACGGCATGAAGCTACGAGTCAAAACATTACTGCGTATACAGAATTGCTGTCCGAAACACAAAATGTGTTCGTAATATTTCTCCAGCGTACATTATGCTTTCAACGTCTGATTAAACTTTGAAATAAAATAAGATAATGGTCTCTCTTATGGCATGAGAAAAATTACGATCGGAATGCTTTGAGGAATGATAACGAGCCAACCTGAGGGGTTGGGTTTCCCAAAAATGTGCCTCGCACTTTCCGGAAAGGCCGAATGGAGAAGGAGAAACGTAAGATACGCCAGCCCTAACCTCTGGAGACGTTTATAACGTGTGCGGATAGGATGGGCGGAGTCGGAGGGTTAGAGACCTTGCGCCGCACGCGGTTCGATGCGGTTTTGTTTTTTCCCCGCGCGCGGAGGGAGAGAGATGGAGAGTAGGAAAAAAAATGTGAAGGGAAGGGGGCGATAACTGTGGGCGGGGAATTGTGGGAAGTGTGTGGGGTGGGAGGGAGGGAGAGGGGAAGGGGGAGGGATAGCGCGTGTGTGGGGAGGAGGGCGGGAATAGTGGGGGGGAGGTTTAAGAGGAAGGGATGCGCGAAGGTTGGACGTGTGTAATGGGAAGATATACGAGGGGGCGGGGGGGGGGGTTCCCAGAGGTGTCGAGGTTCCGTGGGATGGGGAGTCTCCTTCACGGGAATGCAACCCCGCCCCCTTTAAATCGCCTCTATCACCCTCAAAGTGGGAGGAGTTGAAGAGGAAAGGTCCAGGGAGGGGAAGGAGTTGGGGTATAAACGCCGGATGATATTAGTGGAGCATCGGTAATTGTTCACGCGCATATCGGAGAAGGAAAAATTGATAAAAAGAGAAGTTTCAGGCTTGATGTAGTGGAAGGATTCCATCATTAAGAATGAAAGTAGTGCGAATTTCCACTTAGATAAATTTTACTCTAGTAAGTGCCAGTAAAATTTATCCAAGTAAAAATTTGCATTAGTTTCATTCTTTATGAGGAAAAATTGAGTCGAAATCGTCGAGCCGGTTGGAAAGGACCATCAAACTGAAGCCTGACAACCGAATTTACAACCATATTATTTATAACCCTGCTCTCCCTGATTTCCCTTGCATTGCACGACGGAATGGAGGAATTAGCGGATCTAAAGCCAAAATATCGACCTTGTGTTTGAAATTTAAGTCAATTAACTCTTGTAACATATATTGGCTGTTTGTGTTCCATTTCTGCTCGATTTTGTTGTATTTTTCATCGGGAATGCCGATTTTTATTAATTTAAATGAATAAAAAATATATCTAAGGATAATCCACATTAAGAAGTAAGTGTATGCTGATTTCTAGTAAGCTATGCGTGGGGAACATAGTTAAATTGCAAAATTAGTGCGTTTGCCCGAAAGTGCTGTAGGAAAATGAGAGCAACGATTATGCTGGACTGGGCAGAGGGCAGTGGGTCATCAAACTGAATCCTGACAACCGAAATATCAACCCTATTGCTTAACCCTTCTCTCCCCTTACTCTCCAAGGGATAGCACGACGGAATGGACGACTTAGCATATGTAAAAGAAGAATATCAACGATCTGTTTGAAATTTATGACAGCAAATACTTGAAACATTTATTGGCTGCGTAATGCTATGGATTCTACTCGATTTGTAAATCATTTCAATCGGGAATGCGGATAATTATTTATTTAAATAAATAAACAATATGTTAGGAGAATGCTCATTAAAAAAGTTATTGCATGCTGATATCTAACAGGTTGATGGGTGGAAAACAGTAAAATTTCGAGCGGAGTAATTGCAGTAATTCATTAATGCATGAAATACATTTGCGAAAGTTACTTTCGCAGTATAGTGTTCATTGGTGATAAATCACCCCCTGCCAAACAAGCTTGAGTTGGCTTGAAGCGTAATATGTAGCCGTAGTGTTCACCGTTATATGCACATGGTTCGTTTCTGAAAAATTGTGTGAAATATTGTGAAAGTGTAAAGCTGAAAGGAGTCATGGAGAAATAGTGCTAGAACGCAGAGGGTATTAGAGGCGGAGTTGGGGAGGCTAAAGCATTTCAGGGATTGGATATAGTAGGAGGGTTGTCCACATGGGAAGTCAGGGGTGGGGGAAAGGCCGCATGATGTGTAGATGGAAATTCCAGATAGATGGTTAGAAAACCGCCTCCCATTCTCAATCACGCAACACTATGCCGCACTTGAAAGGAATGCCTCGCCCGAAATGAGCATTCATCGGAAAGACATGTCGGAATCGGTTTGGCGAATGACTTAATGAAATCGTTTGTCTATGAATCCTATCCTTTCGTTGGTTTGTGCTTCCTTGTTGCGTGGTTTTATCCCTTTTTCGATTCTCCCGATTTGTTTCCGCGGTGCGGACTCCCGACGTCCGCACCCGCCGCGCCCCGCGATGAGACCGAGCAATCGGATCGAGATTCTTCCGACAACCCAATGACGCTCACCCGTCCCGTGGCGTATTGTGCGTTCCACATTGAAGGAAGTTTGAGCGAATTATCATTTCACCTAGAAACCAATGAAATTGGTCTCATTTTAATGAAAAATATCTCGCCATTCTAATCACTCAAAATATTCAACGCATTACCACATTCCTTTCGGAGATATTTGCCTGAAAATACCAGCCCTTTTACATGGGAAATGGTACGTGTATGCACTCCAGAGAGACATTATTTGCAAAATGAGGGATTGATAACACTTAGATGTCGTAAAATAACTAACAGCGAGTAATTTGTATGTTTTCTCAACTATTTTTGACAATGAATCATATTGTCACCGAAATAGATTCCTGGGTATCACAAAGAAATCTTCCGTTTTGATGGAGTTTCAAACGCACCGCGAGAAAAAATTAAGTTAAAGACTTATTTAGATATTTTCATTTGATTAATTACCATTTCTGTCATATAAAACTGTATAATTGCACCATCAATTATGCTATAGGTATTTCATTCATCTGTCCTACAGCTGGGGACATTAAAACGTATATGTAATTCGAATATGGTCTCTATTATGACTATGGAACTAACTCGCTTGGACTACCTAAATCGACAGCGTGGTCCGTGCGGAAAACGCTGTTGCCCAACTTACTCACTACGTTACCTCTAGGCAACGTAGTCTAGGGAACGTAGTTATCTATTCCCTACGTAAAGCACGTATTTCCTCACCCAAGCCGAATCTGACTATATTCAAACGATTTTTCTTGTCCATATGACCTAAAGTGTTTAATTTATTACCTGTTTAATGTTTTAATTAAAAAATCCTAAACACAACAATGAAAAATATACAAACTTGGTTGTTTACTTAAAGAGAGCCTGGAGGATGTTTTCTTGTGACTGTAATATTATTTGATACGTGTACTTCAGTTTTAAAATTCTGTAGTTCCTTAAAATATGTGTGCATAACCCATTCTGTAAACGATAGTTGCCATAATTCTGGTTTACCTTCATGACCACCCGAAGTTACTCCTCGATTTAGTCTAAGATATTTTGTTGTTAGCGTTCTCTGTCGGAGTAATAAAACATTATTATTATTATTTCCAACGCCGCGTTAAGGTTAAGTAAGTTACTTTGGGGGATAGCACTTGTGCATAGCAGGACTTCTCATGTGTAGTTTGTACATTGAATGTCACTATGTCAATTTTTCCGATACTGTTGGCAACGTTGCACCTACTGCCTGATGAAGATGCACATTGTAAATGAATCTACTTAGGAGTCCGTTTTGTCAACTAAATGTGGAATGCCCTACATATTGGTGAGAGAAGAGGTAGGGTAATGGGCGACAAATCTTCTCTTAACCTCTGAAAAAATTACTGATACTCATATAATCGCCCGAAATATATTTGTAACTTTGTTTTTAATTTTTTGTTAATTTTGACATATGCGTAAAGAAAGAACCCATTGTAACATTTCAACTATGTACAGTGGTCTATCTTTGACGATGAAGTTTTTACATAGAAACCAGTCAGCATAAAAAATAATTTTTGCAGTATTGCCAAGTGCTTCGATGAATTATCAAAAAAATTTCGGAAATACAAGACCTTATCCCACATCACCTGATCCATTGAAAATTTTCTGAATCCTACCTTCTTTCAGTTCTTGTTTTAACCATTGGCTCCTTTATTAATGTATCTGTTATCCCTGAGTGATCAGTAGGAAATATATGAGTAAACGTTTAGTGGAGTAGAGTTTCGATTTCCGATGTTATTGCCAGATGGAGCTCTAAATTTACGAGTTTGATTTGTTTTTACCGCTGGGAGAATCTAAGTTTTAAATGTGTGGTGTTATAAAGATCGCGAGCAGCTAATGTTAGACGATTAATTTAGGATTGAGCTTAATCATAATAATAATCCGTACATTACTCCACAATTTAAGTATGTAAAAGTTTTTTTTTCAGTTTTTCTGGAACTTTAAGCAGTCTCAAAGGTCACAAACCTTTCGGGAGGTGCCTTTCGATAGCTTCAAGCATTGCCGTTTGCTAAATTAAGACAAATATTGTAATGCATACATATCTTACTGCATAATAGCATTTCATTTGCACCGCAAAAAAACAATAATATACCAAATACAAATTTTTCTCATAAGGCTTACAATTGCGTTCAGTGATATAATACGATAATACTGTAATGCGTCGTAAGATAGCATACCTTGGGATTTATTATAAGGCAAAATATTTTAATGCCAGATATAAATATTATTGTCGGTCAAATCTTCGCAATCTTTAGTTGAAAGCTTCAATCAGGAAGAGGAGAAACCCTGCAAAGATACGCACATTATTTTAAACAACTGTTTTGTTAAGTCGTCACTGGGCGCACATTATCCAACACATGCTGAAACTGAAAAAAACAGCGCTTATAGTCTATTGATTTGGTAATTTTAATATTTTTAGATTCTCGTTCAGCCTATTACCGCAAGGCGGAATTTTTTACCGTCACTACAATTCTGTTGGAACGAGTTATCCTTAGTAAATGTAAAATTTATGAACAAGTCTGTTTTTACTGATATTATTTCCGTTGACTTTTTAACAATATATGCATCATATTATCCAACACATGTTGAATGAAGTAGAAAAACAGTGCTTATAATTTACTGATGTGGCAAATATATTTTCTTTAGAATCTCGCACAGCCTATTACCTCTAGGCTGAATTTTTTTACCGTCGCTACAATTCTGTTGGAACGAGTGAACCATAATTCACGTAAAATTTATGAACGAATCCGTTTATCGTGACATCATTTTTGTGAATTGTTTTTGTTAAATGCGTCTTTTTCTCGTAGTTTCTGAGGAAAAAAATGAGACATCGCTTCGTGGAATTGAAGAACGGAGACGAGAGACAGTAAAGCTGTCCTTTCTCAACCCCTGCGTCTTTTCTGTGAATGTGAAATGAAGCATGTTTCCTCAGCTGTCCATTCGACCTCCGCAGAAATCTTAATGGCTTGCCGTATACATGTCCGCGCCTGTAATTTGCTCGCGTTCGATGCCTCCCGGCGGGTATATAAGTGATTCAATTGTTTGAGGAAGGATCTGATATTCCGTGTTCCATTCAGCTGTGCTATATTGCCACGGAGCTAGAAGGTAGTCAAGCGATGCTCGCTTGAGAAGAAGTAATCAGTTTATAATTGGAGATGGAGGGGCCCGCTCTGTGTGATGTATTGGGGCTGCGAAATTGCTTTTGCCAAGGTCAATTTACAAGATGATCCAATCGGCTCTTTGGAAATCGACTTGAAAGGGGGGGAAGGTTGAAAGGAAAGTAGTTTGCCGAAATTGTTCCGTTCCCAAATAAATCCACTTCGATTAAAGCGAAATTTACGGGTTTCCTCTGCTATTAAATTGTTGCTCGGTCGTTATATATTTTTCTTTAGGCAGTTATAATGCTAATCCTTCTTGAGGATAATTCTGTTATGACACTGTTGCTCAGCCAGAAGGGGGGCAAAAATCAAAGGAAATAGACTTCGCCTTCTCACGGAAACGTAAAAGTTTTTATGGTGTTTCTTTCTCTTCCGACCCAAGTCTTCGTGAACCTTAATCATGGGTGACATTGAAGCCTACATCTTCGCATTTTTAGTTCCTTTTTGACCTTCTGGGTAGCGTAAAATACCGTCCATTCATTGATTATGTTGTGTTGAGGACGTATTTAATAGGAATAGAAGATCTACTGTCTTTCGCCATCGTCTTTTGTGGTGTCTTTTGTTTGATTCACACCGAATATGCTTTAACTTACTTCTTCGCAGCTATATTCTAAACGGAAAAGTCGCTGCCTTTACGTATTAATTAAGGTAGTTGAGCGATATAATTCCCTCGTCAAAATGGAGACCATATTTGAAATTTACCTGTTTTATATAAGCAGCTTAAGGATTTGAATTGAAAAATAAGTTTATTGCTTTTGGGCCATTTGTCCTCAAAGAACAAAATCAATTTACATCCAATACAAAAGTCTGGAAAATACCTGAATATAATTTTTCACTGTGAGCGAAGACTCAAAACATAAAATAACAATAAAAATATTAAAGGTTATTGCCATGGTAATAATCAATAAAATAGCAGCATGCTACATTTATATAATCGATAAATTACAAATAATAATATTCAAGGCATTGGCGTTCAAGAAATAATATTAACAATAGGTTCATAATGTATGAATTATTAGAACAGTTTAAAATTATACAAGGACAATTAAAACAATAGATGAGATACGAGGAAAAACAAAGCCTTTGTACACATGAAAAATGGCTCATAATGAGTTGCTAAGTAATAGACATTTTGTATCTTTGTTTTGAAACTTGGAAGGACAATTTAAGGAAGCATGAATTTAATACAGCATTTTTCATTGTTCAATAGTACACTTTCAAGCGACTGAAATGCTCGGTGATAAAATAAAAATATCCTCATAAGTCTTTGATTTGACTCATTTTTTTCACGCGGTACGCTCAAAACTCCTTCACAACGGAAGGCTTTTTGCGATTCTGAAATACTGCGGTGACCATATGATTTATTTTCACAAATAGTGGTGAAAACATGCAAACTACCATCATTCAATTTTTTTGCGAGACCTATGTGCTAGGAATGCATCATTTTTTTTTAAATAAGGCCTGTCTGGAGTGCATACACCTACCGTTTCCCATGCAATAGGGGTGGTATTTTTCGTCAAAAATATCGGAAAGTATTTCAGTAAGGGGCTGATATTTTGATATCTTTGTAAGAGTAAGTTATTTTTCCTTAAAATGAGACCAAATTCATTGATATCTAGGTGAAATGATATTTCGCTCAAACTACCGTAAAGACCACATTTCTCTCCAGAACGTTCTCGGGTGTGATGTTTGTGTGGTGCCATGTGTGTTTGTGCGTATGTGTTGGGAGTGATTTTTCGAGGCCGTGACTTCGTGGAATTCCATTGCAAAGTCGATAGAAATTCCAATAAAATTTTTCAGTGGTACTGTGAATACCTTTTTACTGCTTCAAATTGTTTTTCTTCGCGTTAGCGTCAACTGGTGAAGATGCTACTGTACAACAGGGAATGCAAAGTTTATTTTTGAATTTTTTTAAATTTTAGGTCGACCTTATCCCGACGAGATGTGATGGAATGGTATTTTCGGAATCAATTCAGCAGCTATAGTTCTGTCCATTTTACTGCACGTAAGCGACACGTGTATGATGACAATAATCCAGCCGTTTTTTCCCATCTGCCTTCTCAATTTCTCCAAAATTCCTACCCTTTACATTGATTATTACGGATAATACCCGCAAAAAAGTACCGTCACGTGGAGCCTAAGAAGTACAATGGACATCAAGCGGAAAGTAGCCCAAGCTAAGAAGGCATTCATGGGAAAATGACTACTGCTGTGCTCAAAGAAAATAGGACTACACACCAGGAAACAGTATGTCAAAACATTCGTGGGGAACGTAGCACTCTACGGATCGAAACCATGGACCATTGGAAAAGCTGACTGGAAAAGACTGGAAGCCTTCGAAACATGGTGCTGGAGGATGCTGAAGATAAAACGGGCGGACAGAATTAGAAATGATGAAGTGTATGGAAGAGTAGAAGAGAAAAGGACCATATGGAACACCATATAGAAAAGAAAAACCAGATGGATTGGACACACCTTGAGACACAATAGAGTTGTAATGAGTGTAATGGAAGGTAAAATAGAGGGAAAAATCCGCAGAGGAAGTCCCAGGAATGAGTTCATGGGCAAAATAAAGAGGAAAGTACATAGGAAGAGACACCAGGAGGTAAGGGAACTAGCGTTAGATAGGGAAGAGTGGAGGGCTGCAGTCAACCAATCTTAGGATTGAACGACCAATGATGGCCCTCAAGAAACCGCAATGGTGTATTGTACCTGGTGATTGCTGTGCATTGCGACAGAGTACGTCTCGTTTATGTAAAATGAAGTGGACAGTACTGCATTTATTGATTTTCATGCTTCAATTTTGCGCGTACTTGGTCCAATCTTACCTTGCCACAGCAATTCCGTGGGGCTATTGCTCTCCACGGCGCTTCAGTGCATGTGTTCCTCCCTTCTACTCTCCTGTTGTGTCTTCCATCCCGCGCCCCGTGCTCCTTCCCCTCGCTCCCGCACCCCGCCTTCCTGCTCCACACCCTCCCCTTCGCCTCCCTCCCACCACCCCGCTCCAACTCGCACTCCCTCCCACCCCCACCCCTCCCGTCTACAAGCTTCAAAGCCATAATATATCCCCCTTTGAAGTCTCTGCAAATTAGAACCTATATGAGCGGTTTTAGACGTTAATTAAAGCTTTACAACGCCATAGTCGAAAAGGCTTGTGTGTGTGTGTCTGTTCTTGTATATGTGCTTGTGTGTGTGTGTGTTTTGTGGGTGTTTCTGGTCTGGAGAGATGGATCGAGGGAGTGGGATGGGGTTTTGAGGGTTTTGGGGAAGGGTAAGGTAGGTGGGGGGGGGAGGGTAGGGTTCGGTGAGTGTTTTAAGGGGAAGGGTACGGCGAGGTTTTTTCGGCGGTGGGAGTGTGGGAGGAGGAGGAGGAGTGGGATGGAACGGGGTAGGAGGGGGTGGTTTTTCGGGAGAGGGAGGCGTCGGTGGAGGGGCAGGGGGATGGCGGTGGAGAGAAGCAATATGAGCGGCCTGTGAAAGGGGTGCGTGTGGGCGGGGGGAGGGGGATGGAGACTAAGGAGAAATTAAAAGGGACGCGAAGGGGGTGAGGTGTGTCGGGGGAGGTTTGGGGGTGATGGAAGGAGGCGATGTGAAAGAGGGGGGTGACAGTTGGAAGAGTATGAGGTGCCTTTCCTATCGGATGGAAGAAATGGAAATAAGTACTATATGTATATGGATATATATCAGTCATTACTATTTGCAGCAATCATCTAGATCTATTACAATTCAACACTTCAATGTAGTGATATCAACTTGAAATTATAAAAAATGAAATTGAAATGAAAAAATGAAAAAAAATGAAAAAAATGAAAAAATGAAAAAAAAATGAAAAAAATGAAACGATGTTAATATTTCAAAAAAATATGGCAAAGTGTACATTCTCTAGTTTTAGGCTTCACTTCGTGGAAGTTAACAGTATCCATATTTGAAGAATACAAATTTTGTACTTTTCCACGGAATTTATTTAGCGTGGTACGACGCGTTTCACCGACTTGCGGCATCGTAACTTGCGGCACCGACTTGCGCAAACGCGTCGTACCACACTAAATAAATTCTGTGGAAAAGTGCAAAATTTGTATTCTTTAAATATGTCAAAGTGTCATTATTGAACGTACTTTGCGTAATGCTACTGAAAAGAACATGCAGTGTAACCAAGTTACAAAATTGTTATTCGGGGAAAGGAAGGAGGCTAAGTGGAAGAGACAGTTGGTGGAGCAGAGGGAAGCCTTTCCTATCGGATGGAAAAAATGGAAATAAGTACTATGTATGGTAATATATTCCATCATTACTATTAGCAGCAATCATGGAGGTCTATTACAATTCAGCACTTCATTGTAGTTATATCAACTTGAAATTATAAAAAAAAGAAATTTTAAAACGATGTTTATATTGCAAAAAAATATGGCAAAGTGTCATTATTAAACGTACTTTGCGTAATGCTACGGAAGAGAACATACATTGTAACTAAGTAACAAAATAGTTATTCGGGAAAAGGAAGGGGGCGATGTGAAGGAGACGGTAGAACATAGAGATGCCTTTCCTATCGGATGGGAGAAATGGAAACAAATACTATGCATGTACGTGTATCAATCATTACTATTTGCAGCAATCATATAGGTATATTACAATGAAACCCTTCAATTAAGTAATATCAGCTTGAAAATTACAATAAAAGTGATTTAAAAACTATATTTAAATTGCTAAAACAAAGTTCCATTATAAAATTTCTTTATCTAATGCAACTGAAGGAAGCATACAATGTACAAGGAAAATAATTATTATAATAGTATATATATAATTGTTGTTCAAGAACTTCGTATCCTTCGGAACATGATGCAGTTTATCAAAAGTTACTCTGTGGGAAAAGAAAAATATTCAGGAGGTATACGGGGAAAGGTAAGGGGCCATGTGAAAGAGACAGTTCGGAGAGGAGAGAGATATCTTTCCTATCGGATGGAGGAAATGGAAAGAAATATATATATAATTTACTATAGAATTATATATATATATATATATATATATATATATATATATATATATATATATATATATATATATATATATATATATATATATATATATATATATATATATATCTCTCTCTGTGACTGAGGAAGGGCTAACACCCGAAACGTTTTTCTGTAAGACTTTATTACATTGTGTGTGTGTGTATGTGTGTTATTATTTGCGGCAATTATGTAGGCATATTACAATACAACCCCTGGGTGTAATAACTTCAGCTTAAATATATGCTAAAAGAAATTAAAAACATTATTTGAATTGGAACAAAACTATGGCAAGGTTATTGGTATTGCACCCAGATCCTACCTATTCCATAGTTTTTTTGTGGGCGATAAATTTCATCTGTGTAGCCAAATGCTTTGAAAATGTCGTCATCAATGGTCGTTCAATCCTAAGATTGGTTGACTGCAGCCCTCCACCCTTCCCTATCTAATGCAAAGTCCCCTACTTCCTCTTAGCTCTTCCTATGTACTTTCCTCTTTATTTGGTCCATGAACATATTCCTCTGGGGACTTTTCTTTCTTTTTGCCTCAGTTTTGTTCTTCACAAACCCATAGTGCCTGAGAGTGGGTCCAATCGATCTGGTTCTTATTCTCTGTATAGTGTTCCAAACTGTTTGGTGTTGAAAATGCATTTCGTTGAAATCAACAGCAATAATATTTAATAATAGTAATTTTATATTATTCCGACAGAGAATGCTTACAGCATAATATCATTGATTTAATGGGGGAGTAGCTTATTTAGCTATGAAGGTAAACCTGAATTATGGCTACATCAATTACAGAATGGGTTATGCACACATATAAAGAAAATACAGCATTTGGAAGTGACAGTACATGTGTTAAATAATAAGATTACAGTTTTAAGAAAACCTCCTCTGGACTTTATTTAGTAAAATATCAAGATCGTTATATTCCATCCAAGTTCTGGTTTAGTTAGTAGTTATGAGTATCTATGCCGCACAGACTATTTATTTACGTCTATGGGAAAAGCTGGAAATATCGCCCATTCTCAGGTGAGCTTAGCTTGCGTGGAGGCAGTCAAGCCGCGGAAATGCACGTTACAGGGGAAGAGGGGAGGCGGGAGATGGGTCGGAGAAGGGCGAAGGTTTTGTAGGGGAGGGGTCTGAAGAAACGGAGCTGGCAGCCATGGACATAAGGCGTGGGAACGGGTTGGATATTGTTGCCGGATAAGAGGAGAGTGGGAAGTGAGGGGAGAATGGGGTGAACGGAGAAAATAGAAGGGGTTCTGGGGGGGGGGGGGAGGGGTAGAATATTGCGGATCCGTTAGAGAGAGGAGCAGTGTTAGTGAGGCTCCGGGATTAAGGAGATACAGATTCTAAAGGGTTATTGATTGACCTGCATGTTTTGTCCGACGTATTTATCTTCCGCCACGGAACGCCAGCTATTTTCAATAAAGCTGCGGGGATGAGGAGGTTGGGGAGCCAGGAGGTATTGGGGGAGGATTCTGGTCGCGAGAAGCGTCTCCGGTGAGTGGAAAGGGAGCTAGTTGTTGAGGAGACGGACGAGGAATCGGTAGCAGAGGCGAAGAGTTGTAGGGATCGGATGGGGAAATGGGGGAGAACCGATGGGCATAGGAACGAAGAGAATTGAGAATCGAAAAGTCTTTATTGTTCTGGGACTTTAAGTCCCCCGGAACATTGAAACATAATTACATGCCACAACAAATAGGGTCTATGGTAACAGAAATACTTACTGATTTCGTTATGGAGCACCGCATATAAACCAGCAATTATCAATGAATAAGTTAATACATTTTTCAAGTGTTCTACCGGTTTTATTGAATGTCAGAGAATCTCCTCCCAATTTCTACACTTTCAGGGGACTATGTCACTCTAGTATATCCTTTTTCGCTTTAGCATACGATCTACCCTTCTTTATCCCGTTCATAAAACCTATTCTCCTTCTTCCTCTTCCCCGCTTGCCCATATCCTCTCCTCTATCACATTCTTCAGAAATCACTCGCCCCTTATTACATCCTCCAGCCACCTACTCTGCCGATCTCGAATTTCGTATTGAAATTTTCCTTTTCTTAGCCCATCATCTCCAGCACTCCCTCCTCAGTCTTCCTGTCGGTCCACCTAATCTTCTCCATCCTTCTCCACGCCCACATC
Source organism: Ceriagrion tenellum (assembly GCA_963169105.1). Taxonomy (NCBI): domain Eukaryota; kingdom Metazoa; phylum Arthropoda; class Insecta; order Odonata; family Coenagrionidae; genus Ceriagrion; species Ceriagrion tenellum. Next base: position 70,906,203 of record OY720642.1, on the reverse strand, counting down.
TCAAATGCCTGCAGTCTATTCTCGTCCTCCTCTGTGAGGGTCCACGTTTCTACCTCATACAACTTTCTACCTCAGCCTCTTCTTCACATTTTTACCCAATGTTCCCGTCATCAGCTCCCTTATATTGCTAAACGCCTCCTTAGCTAGCACTACTGTCTTCCGTATGTATTTGCCACTATGTCCGCTTCATTCTTGCGGACTACCTAAGTAATTATAATACTCTACTTGCTCGAGTTTGTCCTCTCCAACTTTAATCACCGACCTCGCTTTCTATGTCCTAGAGAATCTCATTACATTTTTTTTCTTATGGTATAACATGTGAAAATTAGGGTAGCAGTACACAGGTTTAAGATCTAACATTAGGGGTTGAGAAATTAATACTGACAGCATAGATAAACTATGGCATTACTCACACATCATGTATTTAGCATGATGGAATATAAAGTAATAGACACAGCATCAAACAGTATAATAATACGACAGAACGTGACGGATCTCATACAACATTGAAATGCACAGATATGAATTCACATTTCAAGGATTGATCATATCGATTTGATATGAAAAGATTAAGCTAAGTTATATGAATGATCAGTCATATTTCTCTTGAAAATTGAAATTGTAGAAGAGGTTCTAACATTTTCATGTAAACAATTCCCTAGCTTGCAGGGATCGTGTTTTAGAATTTGGTCTGAAGAAGACGTGTAGGAGAGTTGAAACATATAACGGAATTGTAGGCATTGGAGATGGAGGTCGGTGAGGAAAGAGAAGAGCTATGGACGAGTGGAGAGGTCGTAGGAAGGGTAGGAGAAACGTTTTTTCTGCGCGCAAAAGTTATTAATTATAGGAGGAATGGTATCGGAAGAATGTGCATTTGTGGAGGTCGATGAAAGTGGACTTTGGGTGCGTGAGGAGAAGATTAAGCGTGAGGTACATAAATGATCAGTCATATTTGTGGGCCCCAGAAGTCAAGGGTTCTAAGTGACATTAAAAAAAGTAAGTTAGGTACAGGATTGGGATGTAAAAATATAAATCTTTTAGGTGGTAAAGGGATCCAAGTGATTTTCTTGACAGGTGATGCTATCTAGGGTAACGCCCTTTAACTACTTAGTGAGTTGTACCAAACCTACCAAACATTTTAAACTTTGACTTTAGTTTTCTCAAAACAACGAATTTGTTACTTAGACCCCTTGACTTCTGGGGTCCTCATTTCTCTTCAGCATCGAAATTGCGAAGTCCTTGGGACGAATCCGGGTGACAAGTCGTGTGGGGTTTTTGCGGCGTAGAGATTTCAGCGCAGTTTCCTCGTTACCCCGACTATGTGAGGCCGAGCCTTCGCTCTCGACTCTGAACACTTGTTAGGGTGAGGATTCTTGTTCGCGTGTGAGTGCGTTGGGTGCATCGATTGGATGTCTTCGTGGACCGCTGAGAGGGGGGGGGGGCGCGAGGAAGGGGGGAGAAAGACTTTCCGGATGCGAAATGCTTTCGTTGGAATCCTTCATATTTCTCGCCGTCGCCATGTTTGAAATGTTTGTTCATTCGGAATTTCCGATACCAATTTCGTAAATCCGATTCGGGGGGTTCATTTCAGCGCTGCACCGGATAGTGGTAACATCCTAACGCTCTCGAAAATTGTGTAGGTGCATACATTTCGTGCCAGTGTTTTTTTTAAATATATAACGTGGTGGGAATAGATTTAATCTATCCTATTTTAAATGGAATTTCGTGGAATTTTCCAAGTTGCTGCATCAAAATTTAGCCATTTTCGATCTTTGAAAGTACGTAGGCCTCCCTGAGGAGGCCGCTAGATGAGTGCCTCGAAAGTAACGTGGCTGTCTGGGCTAGGCCAGTAATTTTCATTTTGGGTTACACGATGGTTGAGGGTAATAATGTGCTAATTGACGCAAATATGATGTTTGTTTTACACGTATTAATGCCGTGGCCATACTAATAGACAATGCACAATAGTAATTAGCTATGGGAGCTACCTTGAAGCATATGGGAATGTAGGCTTTAGCTACTCAGTTAACAATGTTTTTGTATTTTACCGGTTACGGTAGTTTTTGTTGAATGTCAGAGAATCTCCTCCCGATTCTAATAACTTTCAGGGGCTTATATCGCTCTAGTATGTCCTTTTTCGCCTCAGAATACGTTCTACCCTACTTCATCCTCTCTATGAAACGTATTCTGTTTCTTCCTCCTCCCCGCTTGCCCAACAATCTCCCCTCTATCGCATTATTGAGCAAATCTACAACATTTGGATCCGTATTTACCTGGGATAAAACGGAATCTGGTAAATGTGGTCTGGGATTACAATTGTTGTCATTGTTTTCTCTATATATTACTAAGAAGTAATAGATTATCTTATGCTGTAATCATAAGGTTTAAGTTTCAAGTAGGTAATTTAAATGTAGTGTATTCTGCCTTCAACAGCAGAAACTATAATTGTACTCTTGTATCAGTGAATTGGAGGTCGTTATTTTGAGGATGGTATACAATTCTTGAATTATGTATAATAATAATAATAATGTTTATTCTTCCTAACACGTTTCATTACAAATATTTCTTCTATATTAAGGAAGTAATATAGCCTATAAGGCATTGAGCCTGTGTTTAGGCTAATTTCAAAATCATTAATGCGGAAAAGAACACATCAAACCATGATTAACAAAATATGAAAAATATACAAACAAAATAGGTGCGTAAAAAAAGAAATATTACCATTGTACTGGCTTAAGAACTTACAAAAATAAGGCAATTGTTCTACAAATACAATTGAAAATACAACATACTTATTATATACTAAATTTACTGGCCCTTTGCAATGAGGTTTCTATATCATCAAATGTCAACAACCATTTTAGAATCAGTCTTTGATACCTGTTGAAATAAGTAGATTCTTTGACATTATTTGGCAGGAGATTATACAATTTGGGCCCCATATACAGAAAACATCTTTTATACCTTGTAAGATTAGGTTTGGGTGTAGGGATGGGATATACATACTTTTATACATTGTGAGATATGGTTTGGGTGTAGGGATAGGTATAAAGATGGACTGTAACCACTACGTAAATAAAATATTTTCAGTACTTTATAGCAGTACAAGTACCTCAGTGGGAGTATTTTTAATTCATTTAACAGAGGACGGTAGTTTTCATAGCGATTTTTTTGTAATATAAGTCTTATTATTTTTTTCTGTATGAAATAGGTTGACTTAAAAGTGCTGTAATAAGCTCCGCCCCAACCGTAAGTCCATATTCCAGCTTTGAGTGCACTAAGGCATAGTAAATCATTTTACGAACAGAAAGCGGGCATTTGTTACGTACATAATAAAATTTTTATGAGACTACTCTTTAAGTAAGTACATACATTTGAAATTTGCTCATCACGTTTCAAGCGATAATCTAAGGTTACTCCCAGGCATTTAACTTCTTTTGACGTTATAATGACAGGGCAAAAACAAAGATCACTTGAACAGTCCGAGGTGTGATACAGTAAATTTATATCAAGATTACAACAGTCACATAAATCATAAAACATACATCGCGTTTTTCTTTCATTCAATTCCAAGCCATTATAATTAAACCAGCCTCGTAGACTGGATAAGTCAAGCTGCATTGCATTAACAACTCCATCCCAAGTAAAATTTATATAATTCAAAGCCAGCAAATCTGGGAAAGTTGTTACCTTACCTTTTAATTCATGGCCACTTAAATCATTAATATAAATAAGAACAAAATCGGGCCCAAAACAGAACCCTGAAGTACACCAGTGTTAATGCTGCTAAAAGCACTGTAGAAATTTTTTACCTTTACACACTGACTACGACTAGTCAAGTAGCTCTGGAACCAGTCACGAGCTATGCCTCTTACGACAGCATTTTCTAATTTCTGTAGCAGTATTTTGTGGTCTTAAGAATCGAAGGCTTTTTTTAATGTCAATAAAAATAGTTCCGACTCGTTTCTTGGCATTGACACCTTCGTAGACATCGGTCATATAATTCATCAATGCACATTCGGTGCTTTTACCACTTAAAAAACCAAACTGATTTGCCCTAAAGATAATGGATACCTTTCGTTAATTGTGCAATATTTTTGTTATATTTTTGTAATTAGATGTTTTTTTTCTCCTTACAGGTGAGTTATGTAGCTGTTATGTCATTAGTGATGTCCATCGGAATCTGTGATTGTGAGTTTTTAAGATTTTTATCATCCCATTCAAGATTTCAGCCATTGGATTTGGCCTAGAGCAAATTGAAACATGTTAATAGTTCTTTTTGTAAAGTATTCTACTGGTCGAGGTAGGTTCTGCTTAATGCCAGGGAATCTACTCCTGGTTTTCTACACTTTCAGGGGTTTATCTCGCTGTAGTACGTCCTTTTTTGCCCATGCATACGATCTACCCTTCTTCATCCTGTCCATGAAACCTGTTCCCTTTCTTCCTCTTCCTCGCTTTCCCAACATCCTTCTCTCTATCACATTCTTGAACAATCCATCTCCCCTTATTACAGCCTCCAGCCACCTGCTCCCCCGATCTCGAATTTCATTCTGAAGTTTGTAAACAAAGTGTTTAAGTGAAATTTAAAATGTATGTATTAAATTTATTTCCGTTAAGTCCATGTTTAATAAATGACCAATTCGAATATCATTGCCTGTTGATCGCCAAGATATTTGAAAGTAAATCTGTAGTACTCGTAAAGGGCGCTATTTAGCCGAGTTAGGAAGCGGTATGCAATGACGCAGCTTTGGCAATAGCGACTTACGCAGCGGCTGGCGGATTTAACGATCTCAAGAAGAAATTCCACCAACATACCTCGGGAATATCATCCATTCACTGGACTAAAATATCGATAACCAAGCAAATTCAGGCACATTTAATTAGCTCTTACTATGAAAAATCTTGGATCCCCAAATCCCAGACTCATTTTAGTGCGTGGGTACTCGTATTTTTCGTGGGGAAATAAAACAAAATACTCCTTGCTTGCAGTGCGCATGCCAGTAGGTTGGCTTATCCGTCCAATGTAACCCTTCCTCTATCAATCTGCCCGCTTATCCTCAATGGAACAACTGGTCTCAGATGTCGGTCACCTCCCAAGTTAACCGACCGACCTTCAAGTCTTTTAGATTCCTATATTCTCTGTCAATTGTCTCTCTGTAAGTATCCGCCGATAACGGGTGAAAAATTCGGCTAGTGAGAGCGAGATGATTTCAGATGTCTTAAAACCTGCTTTACATGAAATCTTCATATTTCACGCCTTGATAGTGCATTGGAACTACATTGAGCACATCATCTTTGAGAGAAGACTCGATATAGTTAAGGAAAAGGTTATCTGGATGGTAGGAATTGAGGAAATCGAGTTATTTTCTTGGTTAAAGTGTAACCTTATCTTCTTCGAGGACCTAGGTCGTACGTAGATACATGTATCTTACTAAATAAAATCACGCTACTTTTCCTACTCATACCATTTTAAAATCGGCATAACATACGCAAGTTTTTGAAGTTACTATCTCATTTACTTTCTAGTATTTTTTTTCACGGTAGGCGGTTAAAGTCGAAGTTGTTTTTTTTTGCTGCTAAGTTAAGTCAAGATAAATGCAGTATTTTTCCTCATTTTACATTAGTTATCAATAAAATAACCCTTTTGTCAGCTTAATAACCGATTGATGATATCGTACAATTAAAAAAACTTAATTTGAGGGCTATTCAAGTGAATCCTGGGACTAGAAATGGAAATAAAGTGAAATTTTTGAAAAAGCTTTAATTTGGCAATATCTCGAAAACCGTGCAACTTTTACTAAGGTCATATTAGGCTGGTTCGGTTCCTCTTAGGCTGCCCTAGCTCCAGTGTTACTGTGGCGTGACATTTATGGGGCACCCTGTATATCGGTAGAGATTGAGGCATTTGAGATGAGGGTGTGGAGAAGGATGGAGAAGGTGAGGTGGACGGAAGGGAAGACTGACGAGGAAGTGCTTGAGATGGTGGGCGAGGAAAGGAAACTTATGAATGAAAATCGAGATGGGCAGAGTAGGTGGCTGAAGGATGTAATAAAGGGCATTGGGTTGCTCAAGAGTGTGATGTAGGGAAGGCTTGTCGGGCAAACGGGTAAGGGGAAGAAAGAGAAAAGTTTGCATGGACGGGATGAAGAATGGTAGATGGTATGCTGAGGCGAAAAATGATATACTGGAGTATGGAAAGTGTAGAAAACGGGGCCATATTCTCCCACACGAAAGCTTGGCACTAGAAGGACCATACTAGAAGGTACAGTAGAGGGGAGAAACCAGAGGTGCAGACCTACACTGGACCACATGGGACAGTTGATGAAGGAACTAGGTTGCCAATCGTACAGAGAAGTGAAAAGATTGGCCCAAGATCGGATAAAGTGGAAGACTGCTGCGGACCAATCTTAGGATTGTAACCTGAGAAGAGAAAACGGAGAATATCCTCTGAAATTCAACGAAACGTACCTTTCCCGGTAGGATACTTAAATAATTATAATATGGGAGCAAAGAATGAGACACCGCGGGGAAGAGGGGTGTGTCTTGAGATCCCCTGGGGTTGGAGGCTGAGGAAGAACGAAGGATCGGAAGGACACGGGGACAACAACAGTGGGTTTTGAGAGGAGGAGCGGAGAAGCTACGGCGGAGGGAGGAGGGCTAAAGGACGGGTGATAGAAGTAAGGCCGGGCATATAATCAGTGTCTGGAAGATTAAACGCCAGGTAATTTGTGCCGGTCCGCCTTGTGCCCTGTTGCCAGGCGAGCATTTTGTAGGGCGGGGAGGAGAGGGTGGGTGTGGATGGAATGACAAGGGAGTGGGAGGAAAGTGGGGGCGGGGGAGGGTGGATATGGTGGGGGCGGAAGGAGGGAGGCTGTTCTATGCGCTTGCTCTGGCGGCCGTGAGAGGGGGCGGGTTGTGCGGGGGGGTGGAGAGAATGCTTTGGCGGGGACGTCGAAGGGGGGAACCCGGGGAGGGGTTGAGTCCGCTCGGCGCGTTAATTGGCGGTCAGAGACTAATTACTGCGGGTAGGGGCGGGGGGCGGAATGAGGGGCGTTGGGAAAGATGAGACTGTATGATGTGGGGAGTGGGGGAGGATGCTGGGAGGTTGCTGGGAACACCCCTGTGTGCTCGCGGAGGGAGGGACGCTGATGGTTTCGTAGCGAGGACGTGGTGTGATGGGCTGCGTGGGAGAGAATGCTTTGGGTGGCGGGGAGGGAGGGTGGCCTTTCCTTGACGGCGGTTCGCGGCGTTTACTTGCGTCGACCTCAAGATTGGTGTTAACACAAGTGTCACATTCCATCCTCCGGAGGTATGCCATCACTGGTGTACTTGTGATGGCACGCCGTCAATATATTCCATGATTCAAATCTAGGTTTAATGTTGGATGGTGCAACTTGGATGACAACCGTGCCCCAAATCTCTACAAAATACAGCGGTTGATAGTTACTAAAATGACTATCCTTCGGCGTAACTTGGTGAGATTGACTCATGATGACAGAATCTAGAAGCTGCTTTAAAAAACCCACGGAAACTATTGCTCACTTGCTGCCGCCGGTTTCACCCGTTTCGGTGCAAATTAATTACAAAATTTGTTGTACCTACCTAATGATATCTTATCGGGTGCAGCCAGCTGTGCTTGGTGGTTAAAATTTTTGTGGGGTTTTTATGAAAGTGACTTTTGCTTTCTGTTATTGTTAATTACGTAAGAAATTTTAATAATTACTTATGATTTTGCTCTTCCAAGTGCTATGTTTTTTCGCTTGTAGGATTATGCTTATGGTTATTTCAAACATTGACCGTCATGCAGTCTCACTCGCCATTCACTTTATGTTTTTAAGGTAATCTACCGGTTTAGATAGGTTAAAATAGTTGCGAGTGAAAACATTTGGGATTTTCACCTCAGTAGGGCACTGACTGAGCTTGAGGTGGAGCGTAGCGTTATATGGAGCTGAAATGTGGACTCTCAGAAAGGAGGACGAGAATAGACTGCAGGCATTTGAGGTGTGGGTGTGGAGAAGGATGGAGTAGGTGAGGTGGACGGAAAGGAAGACTAACAAGGAAGTGCTTGAGATGGTGGGCGAGGAAAGGAAACTTTTGAATGAAATCCGAGATAGGCTGGGTAGATGGCTGAAGGATATAATAAAGGGTGATGGGTTGCTGAAGAGTGTGGTAGAGGGAAGGATGCTGGGCAAGCGGGGAAGGGGAAGAAAGAGAATAGGGTTCATGGACGGAATGAAGGAGGGTAGATCTTATGCAGAGGCGAAAAAGGATATACTAGAGGGAAATAGGTTCCTGAATGTGTAGAAAACCGAGAGGAGATTCTCTGTTTATCAACAAAACCTACCTTTACCTGTAGAATAAATTAAAAAAGGGCACTGCCTAATTACTTAATTCCCTTTATCGCCGCAGTATACGCTCTACTCTTGACCATTTAAGTATATAGAAATGGCGCTAGCTATGGTGGCCGGTGATAAAAGCTGTAATGTGGACGTGGCCTGTCTGCCATCTTTGTTAACCCCGATTTTCCTTTAGCGCCTACGGACTGACGATCTAATTTTGCTATGTTTTTCACCGATAACTTACTAGAAATCGGCATGTAATTACTACTTAAATATGGATTCTCCTTGCATATTTTTTATTTATTTAAATTATTAATAATCCTAATTCTCTTTGAAAACTATGGTAAAATCAAGTGGTATCCATTGCGGTAAGTAACAATTATTAGTTTCAAGAGTAACTTGACTTTAATTTCTACCAGAAGGTGGATGTCATTGCTTTTTTTAAGAATTCTACCGGTTAAGGCAGGTTTCGTTGAATGTCAGAGAAAATCCTCCCGGTTCTCTACACTTTCAGGGGCCAATCTACCTCTAGCCTTCGACAAGGTTCCTCACAAGAAACTCAAACGTAAATTGCAATCATGCGGAGTTAATAGAAAAATAGTGAATTGGATGTGGGACTTTCTCAGTGATCGAAAACAAAAAGTAGTTATTGATGGTTTTAGCTCTGATATAATCGAAGTTACATCCGGTGTTCCTCAAGGAAGTGTGATCGGCCCTCTTTTATTCATTATTTATATTAATGATCTAACTTCTAGAGTTAGCAGTAAAGATTATTTGCAGACGATACAGTTATCTACCGTGAAATGAGCGAAGACGCGGACTTTGAAGCTCTCTCATCGGACCCTAACAAGGTTCGTTCGTGGTGACACGATTCGGCCTAGAATTAAATCATAGTAAATGCATAACAGTTCTCCTCCTGCGAAAGTTTTCATGCAAAGGCCTACACTATTCTGCGAGTGGAGTGAACATAAAATCTTCCGATACGGTAAAATATCTTGGAATCACCTTAACTTTTGATATATCGTGGGGATCACACATATGAAACATATGCGTCACAGTATTAGAGACACTAGGTTTTGTTAAACGTATAATAGGAAGATCATCGAATGATAAAGTGAAAGATGGATACTACTTCGCTCTGGATAGGCCACACCTCGAAAACGCCGCGAGCATTTGGGACCCTGGCCAAAAAGATTTAACCAAAAAAATTAGTAAAATACAAAGGAATGCAGCGCAGCGTTTCATTAAAAACTGCTACGAGCCTACATACAGTGTCTCACAGCTTTTAGAGGGATTAATGTGGGAGCCCCTAGAGACTCGAAGGCTACACACTAGGATTAGGTTGCTTGAGAAATTCAGAACTGATATTTTTCAGAGCAACACAGAGAATATTATCATGACTCCTCGCTACATCTCTAGGTCTGACAGACGCGATAAAGTAAGAGAGATACACTGCCAAACAGTTAGTTGCAAAAACTAGTTATTTCCACGCACAATAAGTGACCACAATAAAAACTGAGCTCTACAAAATACACTCCTATAATACATGTCACCATTTTATCTCCCAAAAACTTACATCTTTACACGGCTGATGAACTTACTCCCCCTGCCACTCGCCCATGCGGCGGCTCGCGGGGTATTATGTAGATGTAGAACTATTATATCCTTTTTGCCTCAGCATACAATCTACTCTTCTGCATCCTGTCCATGAAACCTATTCTCTTTCTTCCTCTTTCTTCTTGCATGCGCTATTTCGACCATTCCGTCCTTCTATCTAAAGGAAAGAGCAGGGATAACCAATGTGGTTGATGTTTCCGATGTCATGCTACAGTTTGATGACGTAATTCCCTCTCCGTTTAGCTCAATGGGGGCGACTGCTGGACACTTCGATTGTTGCCCAACTGACGTCACTTCGACCGCCTCCAATCTTGGCAAAGATTTGGTCCAAAGTTTTCTTCCTCAGCGGGAGTAATTCTTTATGTCGACCAGAGAAAGATTGCCTTGTTTCCTTCCTATCTGAAGTTTCGTTTTCGATATCGTTTCATCCTCAATATATATCTCCATTGGTCCGTTCTCTTCATATTATTCTTTTTCATGGTTCCATGTCTTCTTTGCCCCATGTCTCAATTTATTTTGTGTAGCTTTGAAGATGAATGGGCGTCACAGATGGCGTAATATATTTTAAGTCAGTGTTGGGCTCCACTGAGTTCGCGACCAATTATTTTTACTAAGCTCATCACATTTTTTTATTTATCTGTTTAACATATCTTCTTCATCTTTGGAGTACCACACCTGAAGGTTGGTAGATTCAAAAGTTCAAGAATGCTCTTAGTGGAAGGTCGACATTGTAGTGAATCAAACTTTGTCATGTTTCGGCAGTTACGCCATCATCAGGTAGGCCTGTTATAGGTACATCAGGTTCTATCGGTTGTACTCTTAATATTAAAACTGTGGAAGACACAAAGTTCGTTTTACTACAACCACACCTGAACTTGAATATATGCGTGAAACTAAATAGTGAACGAGCAGTAATTATTTATAAATTATTCATAAAGTAATTTGTTTCTTCAGTCTCCTGATTTGAATTCTAAGTTAGATTTCACATGTAATTGCCGCGCACTCCGGTAAGCCTTGACGCCATTATCGTTGTTGGTCACTGAATCGAGAATTCTTTCGCGATTCATGTCGATGATTGGTCTGGTAATTAAAAAAAACTCAACTTGTAATTTCAACAGATTCAGGCGAGATATCGTGGAAGTTAGTCATGTTAAAACAGAAACAACAACTGCACTAAGCCACAAGGTATTTTTATGCGTGCGACGCGTTTCAGCTCACAGAGCCATCATCTGGTACAAGACATATTTGGTAGAGAGCGCATCACATTTATACATTTTAAAAGTTTGAGAAGGGGGCGGGGTGAGGAATAGAAATAAGGTGGGGAAGTGGCGGGTAAACGGAATACTACTTCCACTTCTACTCTAAAACGTCTACTTCTTGTCTCCGCCGTAGCGGCGTGTTTTACCATTCAAAGAATTTCGAAATGCTCGAGCACCGAATATGGAATTTCAAAACGTGTGGAGAGAAACTTGAATTTTTAAGCGTCCGACAAAACCTCGAAATGGAACCTCTTATATTGGTGAGCCTAGATTCACATTGTTAACGTTTGATCATTATCTTTAGAGAATGCTAACCTGCTCTTTTACGGTCACATTATTCCTAGAATGGTAAAAACCCATTCCGGTTGCTTGAGCGATCGAATCATGATCGAATACCTCGTGAGTCTGTGCGTAACTCTCTATTTAAGACCTCATTTTTATTACCGAGGACGTTAATCGTTTATGGGAAGATGGTTTGTCCCCTGAGGTAATGGACGACCGTTTACATATCCACCCGAATAACGCGCCTTTCTCGCTCGTAAGTATTTAAAGATGGGAAGGCTGATACGGTGTCTTTTTCACTTTTCCCTTTTTTGTCACCAGATGTCGGATGGACCGTGCACGCCTCTCTCCTTTCTCCCGCTTTAAAGAGATCTCGGTTTCAACGCCGCCCCTCCCCCCTCTGTATCCGCAGCATCTCGTCGTTTGTCCTTTTTGGTCCAATCCCTCTTGTCTCCTATACTCCTCTCACTCTTATGCAATGTCCTGGTGCCTCCCCTTTTGTGCAGCATTGCTCTCTCATTAGCTTCTCATAACCACGTCTTCATTTATTCATGAAGAGCGTAAATTGCTTTGCGTGTGTGTTCACAGGTAAATTCCCCCGCGTTTTTTCCCCTCCCGAACTCGACTCCCTTGGCGGGGATTATATCACTCTTAGGGCTTTGGGGACTGGATCTTCCTTTCCCTCACACAAAGAACAAGGGGAGGGCAGAGATTTTCGTGTTTTTTTCGTACCTTTCTCGCGTCATCCTAGTTTTCGTCGAAGCCCTCTGCTTTTTTGCCGGAATACCTCCTCCGCGGACTCCTCAATCCCTTTACGAGTTCTTTATTCAAGCGGCAGTGAGTCCCCTTCTTTTTTTGAGGCCGTTCGTTTAAATATATGAGCGTATCAGAGTAATTAGGAGGTGTCATGTCGCCTGACAAAACGGTGATGAATTATTGGGCTGTTCTCGGAATATTGAACAACAAGCTATCAAGGCAAACATAATTACATGGGTATGTATAATTGGAATGCTGAGCTCTTCCGTCATATACCTGACAGCATGCTCATCTTGCTATCCAAGAGGAAATGTCCTTTAATTAGGTATTAGTTTTGGTGTAGGCGACCTTTGCCATTTTCCCGCGAGCACAAAGGGATCAATATTACATTCTTATATCCATTTTTAACAGGATCGATAATTATGGGTGTTTCGATACTCACGCTGTAGTGCGTTTTTAGTGCAAAATTCTATCGTGGCGTGACATCCAATGGGGGTCGTCAAAGATGTCGAAAATTTATGCTATTCATTGATGATGTGGAAAAACTTGCCGTACCGCGAAGCTGTCTCGTTCATCATCATTGGTCTTTCAGTTCTAAGATTGGTTGACTGCAGCCCTCCTCCCTTCCCTATCTAATGATAGTTCCCTTACCTCCTGGTATCTCTTCCTATGTATTGTCTTCCTTATTTTATGCATGAACTTATTCCTGGATCTTACTCTGAGGACTTTTCCCCCATATTTTTTCTTCAATTATGTTCTTCACAAACGCATTGTGTCTCAGGGTGTGTCCAATCCATCTGATACTTCTTTTTTATATGGCGTTTGGTCCTTTGCTATTCTACTCTTCTATACATTACATCATGTACATTACATTCTGTCCGTCCATTTTATCTTCAGCATCCTCCTCTGGGTTTCGAAGGCTTCTAGTCTGTTCTAGTCAGCTCTGGTATACGCTGTCTCGTTTTAGTTATTATTTTCCCGCAAAACCAAGCCCATTTAAAAGGGAAAACTGGTTGCTGAATTGCTAAGTTCCCAGGATCTATTAGAACTATTGCAGCATTTTCGGATTCCACAGTGATTATAATTGAAAAGAGTTTTTTATGCTGAGATGGCCTTCAATTTTTTCGTCCAGCTTTACTGATCGACGTCATTTATAACGTCGAATTTGGCCATGAAGATTAAATTTAGCTGGCAAACTGCCATGCGGCTATCCTACGATAATATGGCTCCCGGCTTTTTCACCGTAATTATTGAATCTACAGCGAACAATTATTTCTTTAGCTATAATGTTTACATCCAATAAAAACCATAAGTTACCGAATGTAAAATATCCCTGTTGGGGAATATAAACGTGCACACTCCGCTTACGTATAACTGATTTCGATAAATCAACCCGTAAGAATGATTTATTCGATTACACCCGCATTTTTTTAAAGGGTGCGACGATCGCTAGCTGTCGCCGAGTCTTTTCGTTTATCGCATTTCATTTTTTTTCCCTGCGTGACAGATCGCTCTTTGCGAGAGAGTTGGAGGAGAGATTAGCCGTTTCATTTTTTTGGGGGGGCGTGTGTTTCCGGGCATGCATTCACGAAAGCTGCCCGTGGACAGCCCAGTGGATTGAGTTGTGCGCTTTAGGATGTCCGGGAAATGTATGTCCCTCTATTTATTTTTTTGAAAAATGAGCGGCATATATATATTTTTTTATGCCGGGGTTGTTTCCCGTGCTCAAATCTGAGGACGAGCGTAGTTAATACCGTGGTACTCTGTTGATGTGAGTTGTTGAGGAAATATCTCTGGACGTTCCTGATGTCTAAATGACTCGATTTCTTGGGGTACGTAATCCAATGTGGTGGACTAGTGCCTGTAGACATATTGTAGCTCAGGAAAAAAGGGCCTCAAATGTTTTCTATCCTACTCATTGTAACACTCATTTTATTTCTTTATAATGTAACACTCGTTTTTTTCCCTTTTTAATATTTAGTAATACACACTTCCTTTAACACCGTCTCGCATTCGACTCACTCATTTTTTGCGTAGGTCGTCCAACTATCCCCATGTATATGTTGTGGATGGCGTTAGCATAAATGCGACAGATGAAGTTAAATACCTGGGAGTTACGATAACTTCGAACCTATCGTGGGGGACACATATAAGAAATATTTGTGGCAGAGCCCTGAAGAAGCTAGGATTTGTCAAGCGTGTTGTGGGAAGATTTTCGGATGAGAAAGTGAAAGAAAGGTGCTATTTCGCACTCATCCGGCCACACCTTGAATATGCAGCGAGCATATGGGATCCGGCGGAGAAAGACCTAGTCCATGAACTTAATAAAATACAAAGGAAAGGTGCGCGATTCGTCAAAAACTGCTACGGCCGTACAGAAAGCGTTACACAGATTTTGAACGATTTAGGGTGGGAGCCGCTAGAGACTCGGAGGCTACGCGCTAGGCTTAGATTGCTTGAGCAATTGAGAATGGATATCTTTCAGAGCGACACGGAGAACATCATATTAGAACCACATTCTATTTCCAGGTCCGACAGAATCGATAAATTAAGAGAGGTATTTTGCCGGACGGATAGGTATGGGAATTCGTTTTTCCCCCGAACAATTAATTATTAATTAAATTAAAAATTAATTAAATTAAAAAAAATTAAATAAATGCTAGGCAGAAATTTTTTTTTAAAATTTAAATTTAAATTTTTTTTTTTTTTTTTAACGGCTGGTGTCCTAACACCCCCCGCCACACGCCTTTTGAGGTGGCTTGCGGGGTAGTATGTAGATGTAGATGAACACCTCACTTTTCTTTTTCCTTTCACACAGTTTCACTACCCATTACATTTACCTCCTGGCTCGGCACTGTCCCCAGGCGTTTTCCCCCTTTTAAACAAACTCCTCGTTGCCATGGTATTTTTCGAGGGGTACGCAACTTCATAAAACAATTGAACACCGCATTTCCGTTTCAGCCATTTTTGTCCATTTCTATCCATTTCTGTCCATTTCTATCCATTTCTGTCTATTTCTAACAATTTCTATCCACTTCTGTCCATTTCTAATCATTTCTGTCCATTTCTATCCATTTCTGTCCATTTCTTACTATTTCTGTCCATGTCTAGCCATTTCTATCAATTTCTGTCCATTTCTGCCCATTTCTAACCATTTCTGTCCATTTCGCAACCATTTCTCAACAAGCGTACACCATTTCTCAGAGTTGCATACCCCTCGGTATTTTTATACTACAAGGGTTGCCAACCCAAGAGTGATGGATATGATACCCATTACATTATCAAGCTTCTCAGTCCGAAAATTAGCCTAATTGTATGATCTCCTTGTATAGGCGCTTCTGTGTAATCTATCTTGTTGGCCTAAACCCTCTGCAGCAAAAGCGTGTGTGTATATTTTTCTGGCCCGTTTAGCTATTGGATGAACTGGTTGCTAATGTTCTACTGCTCTGTCTAAACAAGGACCTAAATGCGGAAATAACACAGCATTACCCGATATTGAATTCAAACCCGGGACAGGGAATGGCTAACTCGACTACCATTGCCAATAGTCATTTTGCTGAAGGTAGTTTGAATGAAATATCATTTATCCTAGAAATCGATGAATTTGGTTGCGTTTCAAAGAAAAATATTTTTGTCTTCCAAAGATACCAATACATCAGCCCTTTACCGACTTACTTTCCGTGATTTTTGATGAAAAATACCAGCTCTTTTGCATGGAAAATGGTAGGTTACGCTCTTCCGAGAGAACTTATTTATATAAATGAGGCATTTCTAACGCCTAGATCGCGTCAAAAATTAACAGAGAGTAGTTTGAATGTTTTGTCGACTATTTTTGAAAATAAATCATATTTTAACCGCAATATTTTTTTTCAGAATCGCAAAAAACCTTCCGTTGTGTGGGAGTTTTGAACGTGTGAAAAAAATGAGTCAAATCGAAAATTTATGTGGGTATTATTATTTGATCGACTAGAATTTCAGTCATATATGAGTACATTATTGCACCATTTATAATGTAGTATAATATTCATGCTTCTACAGCTGCTTAAATTGAAACGTGTAGTTCGAATATGGTCTACATTATGACTAGGGAACTATGTTGCTGAAACTGCCTTAATTAGTATGCACTTACAATCAGAGTGTTTTGCATCATTAGGTAAGGGCCAGGTGTCAATAAAATTGTAAAGCTTGGTTTTCAGGAAGTATTGTTCGTTGACTGTTATCTGTTTCGCGTTGATTAACCTTGATGAATTCCCGCTCATATTTTCTGCTTTTGACAAGTCGATCGGACACGAGCCTCACGAGCTTTAATATAGTCGTGAAAAACTCTTTTGTTTATTCGGTCTGTAGCTCATGGCTTAATTTTTGCTCACGTTAAAGCTTTCTTCACCCAAGGAGCTCACCTCTTCGTAAAGCCGTTAATTAGACTGGACTGGAAATTAATCATCTGGACTGGTGTGATGGATGGTGAATGTAGGTGTGTGTGTGTATGTATATATATCGAAGACTTTGATAAAAGATAAGGTCGCACCTCTCGACCTCTTTCCCTCTCCCTACTCCTGCAGGAAATATTAATAATCTTCCGGCTCTTGAGCTCTCCATCATCCTGCCCTCTCTCTCCAAATGCTCGCCCAACCTTGGGAAGTGGGCCAACCGCACCCAACCTGAAGACCGCTCCCCGGCAGGTCCGTATATTTTTTCCCGGCATTCCCATCGCTGAGGTCGGGCGAAGGGGTTTCAGGGAGTCCCCTTCGGTGGCATGCCGGGGTTTCGATCAAAGGGTGGCGTGGTTGAGCGAGGACTGTGAATAAGGGTATGAGAAAAGGTTGCGCTATGGACGGGACGGATGAGACAAACAATGGATGAAGAACTGGTTCTGGAGAATAGTACCGGAGGAGGCGGTTGTAGAAGACAGCTGATTTTTGTAGTGATTGAATGAAAAAAATAGGGTGGCCTTTTGTTGTGGCGGTTGCTGTACAGGCTTCTGGTCTCAAAGGACCCGTTCCGAGCTCCGACGATTGCGGAGAATTTTTCTCAGGCTGAACTTACTGGTTCGTCTCTGCCTTGCCTTTCGTCTGCTTAAGGGTATTTATGCCTCGACCGAAAACGTGCATTTAGTTTTGATTTCAGCCAAAGTCTAGGTGACATCTTCGCCTTCCCCTCCATTCCTCGCCGTGGACAACAGCGCCACCTATGGCACAGTGGAAAATCTGTTGTGAGGGTTACAGGAGAATGTTCACAGTGAGGTTATAATACACAATATCCACTATTTTGATTATCCTCCATAGATTTGAAGGATTCCTATTTACAGTAAGTGATAATGTTTTAAGGAATATACGTCGTACGCGTCATGGGGTTCGCCTGATTTTCGACAAAAATATTCTCTGTGTCGCTCTGAAACACACCAGTTCAGAATTTCTCGAGCAAGCTAAGTCAGCGTGTAGCCTCAGAGTCTTTAGGGGCTCCCACCTTAATCCCTTTTGAAGTATTGAAACTCTATATGTTCGCTCGTAGCAGTTATTAATGAAACCTGCTGCTTTTCTTTGTATTTAATTAATTTTTTTGGCTATATTTTTATGACCAGAGTCCCAAATACTCGCGGCGTATTCGAGGTGATGCCTAACCAGAACGAAGTATTATCTTTCTTTGTATTTTTCATCCGAAGACTTTCCTATTATACTCTTAACAAAACCTAGTTTCTTTTATACTGTGACGCATGTTTTGTGAGTTCCCCACGATATGTCATTAAATGTGGTAATTCCAAGATATTTTAATATGTCTGAAGATTTTATGATGACTCCACTCACAGTATAGATATGGCATTTGTCTGATGACTTTCGCAGGAAGTAAACGGTGCATTTACTAAGCTTTACGATATTTATAGCTCCCCCCCCTCCTGGCACCACGAATGAACGTTGTTAAGGTCCGATGACAGGACTTCAAAGCTCGCGTCTTCGCTTATTTTACGGCACACAACTGTAGCGTCTGCAAATAATCTTAATTTACTGCTAACGCGAGAACTTGGGTAATTAATAGAAATAATGAATGAAAGAGGGCCGATCACACTTCCCTGAGGAACACCGGATGTGACTTCGACTATATCAGAGCTAAAACCATCAATAATTACTTTTTGTTTTCGATGACTGAGAAAGTCCCCTATCCAATTCACCATTTTAAAATTAACTCCGCATGGTTGCTATTCATATACGAATTTTTGGTGAGGAACCTTGTCGAATGCCTTCTTTAAATCAAGGAATATCGCGTCGATTTGCTTTTTCGGTTCACCTGATTTTAAGATATCATGAAGGTAGAGCGCAAGCTGTGTTTCGCCGGACCTGCTCTGACGTAAGCCATGTTGACTTCTGTGTAAGAAGTTACGATTATCCAGGGATGCCATTATATTGCTAACGCTAATGTGTTCGAGGATCTTGCATAAAAGTGATGTTAACGATATAGGCAGATAATTTCCTGGGTCACTTTTATTTCCTTTTTTAAATAACGGTGTGACATTGGCTTATGCCTTCGGATAATGATTTGCTAAATATAATTTCTAAGAATGGTGCAATCTGTGGCGCTAACTTCTTGAGTACGCGTGCAGGTGTTCCTTCTGGACCTGTAGACTTGTTACTTTTATCCGAGCGCAGTTGTTTAATTATTCCATCACGTTGAAGTGTTATGTCAGCCATCGGCTCGTTAAAGTCAGGAAGCCTAACAAAGTCTAATGACAATGTGTTCGAGGGTTTTGCATAAAAGTGTTGTTAACGATATCCTCGTCGGTCCTGGCGTATTGTATACAATACACAGACGTTTGAATTTTTTCTCGCTCAGAAACCCAAAATATTGGGGATGCCACTTGCTGATAAGAGGCAGCATCATTAAGAAGCTTGAGTGGCAGAGATATTAACTCTGCAAACATGGCTTCCAACGCAAAACGTAAGTATGAAGAATTTTCCAAAAATAATGCTGGATATGTCTCGGGGCAGAGGAGGATATAGGCCGGTAATTTCCTGGGTCACTTCTAAAACCCACCAATCGGCTGGTAGAATACTCAAATTAAAATTATCACTGGGCTCAAATAGTCGACTCTCTGGACGGCAGGCCAATGCGATGGGGTGTCTGCCTTTGGGATGTGTTGGTGAGGAAAGGTCCCGTCTCGAAATGCGCGTGTTTGTGCTCCGGCTATCCAAGTGTTTCGGGGGTGAGGGGGGAGGAGGACGTTTTGGATTCGGGGGTCGGAGGGAGGGCCGGCGCAGGTAAGGGTCCGTTCGGCCGCTCCGGTGATCTGTCGAGGAGGAGATGGGGGTCGAGGGCCATCCCGAAGATGGGGCCGGGTCAACCACGAGGGCAAGGAGGGCATAAAAGGGGTCGGGCAGGGGTCGGGATAAGGATGCGGCAGAGGTCAAAACCCCTGAGGGCGGGAAGTTAGGGGTGGGAAGGGTATGGATGGGGGAAGGAGGTTTGAAGAGGTTTAGAGATTAGGGTCCTCTCTCTCTCACGCTCCCCGATCCCAGATTCCCACCTTCAACGCCTCCCCTCCGCCCTCCCCCCATGGTTCGCCCCCCCCCCCCCCCCCCCCCGTCTTCAATCCTCCTGGGATAGGGGCGGCCAACTACTGTCCATGCGAAAATTATGTGTACTCGATTTTGGATGCGGATTAAAAGTTAACTAAAACACCCATACGAATGAGAATTGAGTCAAAATTAACTTATTTTTGTTTGCATTTATCCGTTCTCACCGATTATTTCTACACTAAACCTTCCATACCTACGGGTAAAAAAACAATTGAGAAGGTGAAAGAACTTCTGACAGTATTTAGCATTCCAATAGAACTGAAAAAGAGATGTGCTAAATGTTTTATATGGAGTGTGGTGACTTACGGCAGCGAAACATGGACAGTCAAAAAGAAAGATCGAATTATCGAATTGTGGTTGTGGAGAAAAATGCTTAAGGTGAAGTGGACGTATAGAATGACAAATGAGGAAGTACTAATGACAATAGGAGAAGAAAGAAAACTGCCGAGGGAAATAAAAAAGAGGAAGACAGCTTGGATGGGACATATGTTACGCCAAAATTGTATTGTTGGAAGAATTATTGAAGGAAAAATAGAAGGAAATAGAGGAAGGGGAAGAAGAAGAATGGGAATCCTCGATGACATAAAAAATGGCCGAAGTTACAGGCAAATGAAAGAAGATGCTCAGGACCGACTGCGATGGAGGGCATCCAGTTGAAACCTGTCAGAATACAGATTCCACTTAGAAGAAGAAGAAGACACCTTCGATGTTTTTATTTCGATGGGAACAAAATAATGTGCTGCTTTTTCAGACCTCCGCGGAAACGGGTGGCCAACCACTATCGGTGCAAAAGTTGTGTACTCGAGTTTGGATACATTTCAAAATCAAACTAAAACACTGTCAAAATTTAGATTATTTTATTTTGGATATAACCATACTTATCGATGATTTCTATTTCAAGCCTACGTATATTTTCTATCCCGATGGGAACAAGTAACGTGCCGCTTTTTCTGCGTGTTTTCCAACGGTACTTCATTTTTTTGATATGTTATGGAGAAAATATTTGACCTTCAAACTGAATTGAAATCTTACGCAGTGTAGTCGATGTATTTTTAAACCTTATATCGGTGTTTCTATGTATTATTTGTTTTTTATATGCCATTAAAATGCTTTTAACTAGTATAAAAAAAGTTTTTCTTGGAAATTGATCGCTCTAAACGCGATCTTGGTATTGTATTGATGCTCCTGTGGCTGCATAATTTGTGGGCGGACTATACTGGGACATGGTTAGGAAAATAGGATGTGGGTCCCAAAGTTAGGAAAAGACGGGGTGTGAGCAGTGAGACTTCACGACATATGCAATTCATTGCCGTCTTTTTGCCACTATTATCGCATAAATGCCACGATCTTCCTCGGGCACAATTATTGTTTCCCAATTAACGCGTGCGCTCGTGCAACAGCTGTTTTTCAAGTGTTTTTGGGAGCGAAAGCGTGTTCGTCAAACTTAAAATCTGGCCAGCTTCTTTGGATCACCATTTTCCATCGATGGAGAGCGTTTTTATGACTCTAACTGTGGGAATTGTCGTGAAAATAGGAATTGTGATCTCACCCCATATACGTTTTACCGACAGTATAAATATCTTTTCGTTATGATGTGCAAATTCTTGCAAGGTGCAATTCATTCGATTTATCACCTATGCAAAAGAAGCTGAGTTGTACCCGCGTCCCCATTGTCATTCGGGCAAAATTATGTTGATTGTCTGATTGTACTCATCATTGGAGAGCCTATTTACGTTTTTAATGCTGCACAACTTGTATAGACTTGGTACAGAATTTTTTCCAGTAGCACATCGATGGGTTTACCAGAAAGTAACTAAAATTGCATTATTATATTATTGCTAATATTCTACCGGTGAGGTGAGGTCATGATATAGAGTTTTCATAGGGCCATATGGAACACCATGGAGAAAAGATGAACCACCTAGATTGGACACACCCTGAGACACAATAGGTTAGTGAAGAACATAACTGAAGGCAAAATAGAAGGGAAGTCCTTAAAGGAAGACCCAGGAATAAGCTCACGGGCCAAATAAAGAGGAAAGTACATAGGAAGAGATACCAGGAGGTAAGGGAGCTAGCATTAGATAGGGAAGGGTTGCAGTCAACCAATTTTAGGATCGAACGACCAATGATGATCTTCGACACCGACCATGGTTTCAGCACGTTATGGCATCATGTTAAGAAAATCAAGGTGCCATTGGTGTCTGGGTTTGATTATCTTTCCGGGCGAAATATTTCGGCCGCGCACTTGCTTACACAATTTAGTTGCAGCCGTGGATATCGTGCGAAGTGCTATATCAGGGTGTCTACTGACCGGGAAAATCGGGAATCATTCGTGAATTTTCAGCACCGTGGAATTTTCGTGGATGATTCGTGAATTTATGGTTTAAGGTAGTTAAAGCGAAATATCATTTTACCTAGAAATCAATGAATTTGGTCTCATTTTAAAGAAAAATATATCACCCTTCGATTGACATAAAAATTTATCCTCTTACCACATTACTTTCGGAGATATTTGTCAAAAAATACCAGCCCTCTTATATGGGAAATGGTACGTGTATGCACTCCAGAGAGACCTCATATTAAAAATGAGGCATTTACTCCACTTAGACCTCGTCAAAACATCAACAGTGTGTAGTTTATGTGTTTTCTCAACTATTTTTGAAACTTTATCATATTGTCACCGGAGTATATTCTTCGGGATCACAATAAACCTGTTTTGAAGGAGTTTGGAACGCACCGCGCGAAAATAAGAGTCAAGTTAAAGACTTATTTAGATATTTTCCTTTGATTACTTAAAATTTTTGTCTTGTAAAACTATATTAGTACACGTATGATTTAACACTTTCCCGGGGAATAACGTTAGTGTACATTTCTCGAGCTCGGGAACCGGGGGCGAGCCCGAGAAATGTACACTAATTATATTAGTACACCATTAATAATGCAATAATTAATTTGTGTTTCTCACAGTTGGTGAAATTAAATCATATATATCGAATATGGTCTCTATCTTTATTAGAGAACTATCTCGCACGCACTACCTTAAGTATGGAATTTTAAAAATTATCATTTCGAGATAAAGAAAATCCTCTCATCTCAAAATCAAACATTTCGTAATGGGAATGTAATTTCTTTTATTTTGACACCGCATCACATGGATTATATGCATAAGATAGCATCGTAAAAATTTAATAAAAATACATTTATTTTCGGTCTTGGATAATCATTCGTCATTTTTATTTTGCCTACCTGTTTATTCTCTAGGACTCAAGTGCTATAATCCCAACAAAGCGTGATGTGAGCAAGCCCACTTCTGTTTTAGTTATAGAAAAAAATTTTTTATATAATTATAAGTAAACAAACACGGTCCCTCTAAGCCATAGGCTTGTCAGAAGGATCCAACACATATACATACAATGCGGCAAATAAAAAATGGTGTATACAAAAAACACAAAAAAACAAGTTACAACAATTTATAATATTACAACTTGAGAACATAAACATAGCCAGATTTAGGTATTCCACATTTTTGAATACACGGGTATTCATGCCAAATATATAGAACATAACCAATCAAAAATGTTTAATTTCATCAAGTAACCATGCATGTACCTTTTTCTTTACTACAGCCATACCTTTAAGATCATCAAGGTGTTTTGGCATGCAATTAAAAGTGTGTGGTACATAGTATTTTGCTAACCTTTTACCGTATGACTTGCAATATCTGAACGTTTCCAATACAGGGAAATTTCTTTTTGACATGCAATTTGTGTTTTTACATGGAATTTTATACTCTTTTTCGTAATAATTTTCCAATATAATTACCCATTTTGTTAATTGGTCTGCGGTTAACACTTTATATTTTCTACACAAATAATTTAATTCAGAATTAAAATTAAATAAAGCACAATATTTACCTCTATCTTCATCAACCAATCTTGATATTCTCTTCTGGTTCCTGATTATTGAGTTCAGCAAGGTATTAGAAGCCATTCCCCAGACTGTTATTCCATATCTCAAAATACTTTGTACCATTGCGTTGTACATCAAAAGCTTTATGGATGAAGGTACTATATCTTTGAGCATGTAAATTTGATATGCAACAATTCTCATTTTTTAAATTTAGTTTACTTATTACTTTATTATTATTTTATTTAGTCTTCTTAAAGCCAATATAAAACTTACTACCAATAAAACTACATGCTTAATTACTTTATTTTTGCACTTATTTCTTATATAATTATCTGTAATTATTAAATTACTCTATTCTTGGGTTGTTGTTCTTTATTCTTACTTGTGTTTTAAGGTAGAAAAATCCA
This sequence comes from Ceriagrion tenellum, assembly GCA_963169105.1. Classification (NCBI taxonomy): domain Eukaryota; kingdom Metazoa; phylum Arthropoda; class Insecta; order Odonata; family Coenagrionidae; genus Ceriagrion; species Ceriagrion tenellum. The sequence continues at coordinate 70,882,063 of OY720642.1, read as the reverse complement.
TATTCCACATGAAACTTGGAAAACATCACTCTGGCTCGTATAAAAACTGTAATATTAGAAGCAGCAATTTTGTATAAATTTAGCCTTGAAAACCTGTAATTATGCTGCAATTATACTGCAATTTAATATTTTGACTTAAGTGGACACCGTGGATATAATGAAATCTGAATATCCCGCTGTCCCCGGCGGGAAGGGGGGATGAAAAATAGTTCGGGAGAAGGGTCGGAAGGTGGCGTGGTTTCAGGACGGCGGAAGTGTGGAAGGCTTGATGGGACCTTGGGCGGATGGTGGGGAGGCAGTGGAGGTCCTTGTGGTGGCGCCTCTTTTAGGTTTTATCGTGTTGGCGGGCTCGAAAGGGGATGGAGGGAGGCCCGGGGTGGGAACGGAGAGAAGGAATTGGTTTTAAGTGAGGGTGGCAGAGGGGTGGCCGATGGAGGAGGGGTTTGGTGATCTTAAGAGTGGGGACTTCATCTTCCCCGTCCGCACACATATATCCAGGGTCCTCCACCGCCGAGGCACTTCCGCTTCCACGAGTGGGATTTGATGAGTCTTCCTCCCTCTCTCCGCCTAGCTCCGGAGATTGGGATCCGATTTCCTTTTGCCCGGCTTTATCAACCCATTCCTCCTCTCCTCTTCCTCATAGCTCTATTTATCCCCGTGTCAACACTCCCGGGGGTTCATTTTCTCCACCCTTCCCTTCCCTTCCCTTCCCTTCCCCTGCTGCTGTTTCTCTTGCTGGTGGTCAAAGTGAAGGGAATAGATTCCTTTCATCTTCCCTCTTTCTCTCCGTATGCTATCGCAGAAATTCCTGACGCCGAGCAGTGGACTATTTTGGGACTTACAATGCTGAGGCTCAAATACGTTCAAATTATACATAAAACACCGGTCTCTGGCATCCTTAAAAATCCTTCAAAGTGATTGGCATAGATTCCTCCCCATATCCCGCTTATATGCTATCGCAGAAATTCCTGACGCCGAACAGTGGCCTATTTTGTGACTTACAATGCTGAGGCTCAAATATGTTCAAATTTCACATAAAACACCGGTCTCTTGCTGGTGGTCAAAGTGATGGGAATAGATTCCATTCATCTTCCCTCTTTCCCCCTTATATGCTATCGCAGAAATTCCTGACGCTGAGCAGTGGACTATTTTGGGACTTACAATGCTGAGGCTCAAATATGTTCAAATTTCACGTAAAATTCCGGTCTTCGGCATCCTTCAAAAACCTTCAAAGTGATTGGCAGAGATTCCTCCCTATTTCCTCCTTATATGCTATCGCAGAAATTCCTGACGCCAAGCAGTGGACTATTTTGGGACTTACAATGCTGAGGCTCAAATATGTTCATATTTCACGTAAAACACCGGTCTTCGGCATCCTTCAAAAACCTTCAAAGTGATTGGCAGAGATTCCTTACTATTTTCCCCTTAGATGTTATCGCAGAAATTCCTGACGCCAAGCAGTGGGCAATTTTGGGGCTTACAATGGTAGGGTCAAGTATTTTCCAGTTTCACATAAAACACCAGTCTTCGCCATACTTTAAAAACCATCAAATGGATTTAAATAGATTCCTCTCCATTCATCTTCCCTCTTTCCCTCCATATGCGATTGCACGAATTCCTGACGCTGGGCAGTGGACGATTTTGGGACTTCCAAAACCCGACGAAAAAGGGGAGAAGGTTTGTTACACATCGATTCCGCACCAAAATTATGCTCAGGCAGTAAAAATTTCTCAAATTCTTTTGTTTCTCCTGTTTAAAAAAATCCTGCAGGATCGTGATATTATTTACAGAGCGCACGAATTTCCTTTCCATTGAAAATTTTCGTAATATTTTTCGATTTTGTCATCGAATATATAGTCTAGTTCCTGGGTAATGACAATATTTTTGAGCATTCCTGGTTACAAGAAATAATGTACATCTACATACTACCATGTGAGCCACCGCACGGGCGTGTGGCTGGGGGTATTGGTATACATCATCCGTGTAAAGGTGTATTGGATAAGGTTTTGGGAGGTGTAAAGGTGAATTTTACTATGGGTGTGTTTTAAATAGGGCTCAATTTTGAACATGGTCACTTATTGTGTGTGGAAAGAACGAATTTTTGCACCTCTCTGTTCGGCAATGTCTCTCTCCTCTTTTGTCGCTTCAGTCGGACATAGAAATGTAGCGTGGAATTTAAATGATACTCCCTATGTCGCTCTGTAACACACCTATTCTGGATTTCTCAAGCAAACTGAGTATATTTTGGGTGTGTTCTAAGTGGAGCTCAGTTTTGTTACATTTGTAAACTTATTGTGCATGGAAGGAACAAATTTTTGTACTTCTTTTTTCGGCAATGTATCTCTCGTATTTTATCGCTTCTGTCGGACCTAGGAGCGTAGTTTGGCTTTGAGCTAGCTTGTTTTTTTGAGTTTGTGCTTTGAGGTTTGACTTTGGCCTAGGAGCGTAGTTTGGTAGTCTTTTGTCGCTTCAGTCGGACATAGAAATGTAGCGTGGCATCTGTAAGATACTCCCTGTGTCGCTCTGTAACACACCTATTCTGGATTTCTCAAGCAAACGGAGTATATTTTGGGTGTGTTCTGAGTGGAGCTCAGTTTTGTTACATTTGTAAACTTATTGTGCATGGAAGGAACAAATTTTTGTACTTCTTTTTTCGGCAATGTATCTCTCGTATTTTATCGCTTCTGTCGGACCTAGGAGCGTAGTTTGGCGTAAAAATTATATCAGGGATAGAAAAATTAACGCTGCAATTCCACATGGAAATGCATTAATTCACACCTTTTTATTACCACCTGGAATTGCAGCGTTAATTCTTCTATCCCTGTTATCAAGGAATTCCACTAAGTAAGGTCCGAAACAATCATCTAAGTAAAAGTGATATTGACTGTTACTTTTTACGGGATTCATTCCGCGATGTATGTTTTTTAAAACAACAATATTTCGCTGGTCCTCCTGCCAGCTTCATCAGGTTAACTGAACTGCTTTATTTGTCTCGCTCGTCCTTATATATAAAGACGAGCGAGACAAATAAAGCAGTTCAGTTAACCTGATGAAGCTGGCAGGAGGACCAGCGAAATATTGTTGTTTTAAAAAACATACATCGCGGAATGAATCCCGTAAAAAGTAACAGTCAACACTGCATCCGCGGAAGCCTACGAGCTAAAAGTGATATTCTCTGTGTCATCCTGTAACACACCTGTTCTGAATTTCTAAAACAAACTAAGCCTATTGCTGTTATCGAACCTAGAAGGATTGGGGATAAAGTGAATAATGTTTGGCGTAGCGTCGTGGAAGCCACAAATGCTGATGAAAATTAAATAAAAGTAATTTTGTACTTTCCACAAAATATTTTTAATAACCCTGCCCGCCCGGTTTCATCCGTATCTGATCATGTACATATCATTTGGTCTGAACAGTTCTGAATTTCTCAAGCAAACTAAGCCTGTCGCTTTTATCGAACCTAGAAGGATTTGGGGATAATGCCATGTACATATCATTTGGTCTGAACAGTTCTGAATTTCTCAAGAAAACTAAGCCTATCGCTTTTATCGAACCTAGAATGATTGGGGATAAAGTGAATAATGTTTGGCGTAGCCTCGTGGAAGCCACACATGCTGATGAAAATTAAGTAAAAATAATTTTGTACTTTCCACAAAATATTTTTAATAACCCTGCCCACCCGGTTTCATCCGTATCTGATCATGTACATATCATTTGGTCTGAACAGTTCTGAATTTCTCAAGCAAACTAAGCCTGTCGCTTTTATCGAATCTAGAAGGATTTGGGGATAATGTCACCTGGTGCAGAGCCCGAGAAAAGTATATTAATATATTTGAGCACTCCTGGTTACAAGAAATGATGTACATCTACATACTACCATGCAGGCCACCGCATGGGCGTGTGGCTGGGGGTATTGGTATGCATCATCCGTGTAAAGGTGTATTCGATAAGGTTTTGGGAGGTGTAATGGTGAATTTTATTATGGGTGTGTTTTAAATTGGGCTCAATTTTTAACATGGTCACTTATTGTGTGTGGAAAGAACGAATTTTTGCACCTCTCTGTTCGGCAATGTCTCTCTCCTCTTTTGTCGCTTCTGTCGGACATAGAAACGTAGCGTGACATCTAAATGATACTCCCTGTGTCGCTCTGTAACACACCTATTCTGGATTTCTCAAGCAAACTGAGTATATTTTGGGTGTGTTCTGAGTGGAGCTCAGTTTTGTTACATTTGTAAACTTATTGTGCATGGAAAGAACAATTTTTTGTACTTCTTTTTTCGGCAGTGTATCTCTCCTATTTTATAGCTTCTGTCGGACCTAGGAGCGTAGTTTGGCGTAAAAATTATATCAGGGATAGAAAAATTAACGCTGCAATTCCACTTGCAAATGCATTAATTCACACCTTTTTATTACCACCTGGAATTGCAGCGTTAATTCTTCTATCTCTGATATGAAGGAATTCCACTAAGAAAGGCCCGAAACTATCATCTAAGTAAAAATGATATTCTCTGTGCCATCCTGTAACACACTTGTTCTGAATTTCTCAAACAAACTAAGCCTATCTCTTTTATCGAACCTAGAAGGATTGGGGATTAAGTGAATAATGTTTGGCGTAGCCTCGTGGAAGCCACACATGCTGATGAAAATTAAATAAAATTAATTTTGTTCTTTTCACAAAATATTTTTAATATCCCTCCCCACCCGGTTTCATCCGTATCTGATCATGTACACATCATTTGGTCTGAACAGTTCTGAATTTCTCAAGCAAACTAAGCCTGTCGCTTTTATCGAACCAAGAAGGATTTGGGGATAAAGTGAATATTGTTAGGCGTAGACTAGTGGAAGCGACACATGCTGATAAAATTTAAATAATAATTATTTTGTAAATTTTACAAAATCTTTTTAATAACTGTGCAACCAGTTTCACCCGTACCTGATCATGTACGCATCATTGTATGTGATGATGCGCTAACGAATGAAACTGGTTGTGCTGTGTTATGAAAAAGATTTTGCGGAATGTGCAACGTTATTTTAATTATTTTTTATCAAAATGGGGATAAAGTATTAGGCAAAAACTGGTGTACGTTCAGTTTGGGAGCGCTTGGAGAAACATACCTTTCTCAATAAGAAACCATTAAGTGGGGTTGAAACAGTGCGATGAACAAATGCTATACTGCGAAAGTAAAGATGAAATGTAAGAAAGTTAGTGATGACTGTATGATGAAATCGAGTAAGCAGTTTGGAAAGATATTAATATTTGTATGAGTGAACATCTCTCTTATATCCTTTATCCTGTACGAGTTAATTAGTTGTGAGTGATTATTTGTTCGGTTCGTGAGAGAGATTGGGTAATTAAACATGATTCCCGTGAGCTTGCACAATAATTGAATAGTAAGCGACTTCATGAGATGTGGTCATTAAAATGAAGGCATGGACTGAGATTGTACGGCTCCAGCGACTGAGTCGGCAGTATGCCAGCCGAGGCGGTGCCAGGTTTTTAATGACGGTGGTATAATGGCTCTTTTCTCTCCCTCCTTCGAGGTATGTGATTGGACAGTTATCCGTTCTAATTAAATATTACTTTCCTTTCGTTCGTGGCGCAGTCGGACGGTAGAAAAAGCTAATCTTCCCATGGCTTCGTTCTTCCCCCCTGCCTGTGATTTAAAATATGGCGCTGTACGAAGATTAGATTGCCAGTTACACCAGTATTCTCAGATTGACTCCCTATTTGGGAAAATGTATAATAAGTGATTGTATACGATTGTAGTTGGTGGAATATGGACATATTAAAAGAAAAATGACTTCGTATTTTCCACTTTTTTTTTACTAAAATGCCTAACGGGTTCAATGTTTCAACATCATCTTATGAGAATTGTGTGAAATTCACAGTGGAAAAGTCATTTGTCTGGACTGGGAATTGAACCCAGATCCCTCGATTTCGCTTTCTCGTTCGATTCCCTGTGCAGGCGAATGACTTTTCCACTGTGAGCTTCACACAAGTGTATGATCACCAGCGGGTGACTCCGGAAAAGTTACTGCGCGGCTAGTTCCGTGGTTCTTAGAAAATATAATCTTCTGAGGTCGACACGACCCTTGAAGTCATTTTTTCGTAGTAGATGATAAATAGAAATAGATATGACATGACATTGATAGGTGGAAAAAGTGTCATCATAGGTTGTTAAATCCTAGGATTGGTTGACTGTAGCCCTCCACCCTTCCCTATCTAATGCTAGTTCCATTGCCTCCTTTTACGTCTTCCTATGTACTTTCCTCTTTATTTGGTCCATGCACTTGTTTCCTGGGTCTCCCTCTATTTTGTCTTCAATTTTCTCATTTATATATTCTTCAAATAAAAACCACTTAGAACAACGGCGTCTATCCAGGGTGAGTGATGAAATGGAAAACTATTTAAAGTAGTTATCAGAATAAGGGTGAGTTGTAAAAGTTGTTGTGCTCCTGGGTCTTCCTCTGGTCTTTTCCCTCTATTCTGCCTTCAGTTATTTTCTTTACAAACCCATTGTGTCTCAGGGTGTTTCCAACCCATCTTGTTCTTCTTTTCTTTATGGTATTCCATATTGTCCTTTCCTCTTCTACTCTTCTGTACACTTTATCATTTCTTATTTTTCCGTCCATTTATCTTCAGCTTCCTCCTCCAGCACCATGTTTCGAAGGGTTCTATTCTTTTCTGGTCAGCTTTTCCAACGGTCCATGCTTCCGATCCATTAAGTGTTTCGCTCCACACGATTGTTTTCGCATGCTGTTTCCACCTTATTATTCAACCAAAGATGTGTATGGTGACAAAAAAAGTATGTTTTCATCATGTTTTTGTTTTTATATTTCCTCCTAACAACCCTGCCCTTCTTAAACGATCGACGAATTGCACTGCATTCTGTGGTACCCATGCTTAACCCCTTCAGACCCGAATTATTTGGAGAGCGCAAAAATTCATTCTTTCCATATTTGAGGCAAAATGGTCTCTCTGGAAGTTTGGTGTATTTTCGATATTTTAGATCATAAATTATCAAGTTAGAGGATGTACAAGAGACTGTACATGCAGGTTCAGGTGTTACTTTTTCGTGTACCTGAAGATGGAAGCAAAATGTATCAAAATAAAAATGCCCATGCTCGATTTTACAGATTTTTGTTTATTGAAAACATTTAATTTATTCACATTGTTTGGTAACTATGGCTCTATAAATCCTTTGGTTTTTTTTTATGAATCGTTGGAGGTCATTCTGGTGATACATGTAGGTTGCAGTATCTGATGTTGTTTTAACCCTCAAAAATTATATTAACAGTTTAAATACGCACAGATTAAGCAGCACATATTATGTACAGTATACCTTCTGTACACCAGGAATGAATGGGTTAAGCTCTTACCTGAGTATTGATGCCTTTTAATTATGAATACATCTTCCGTTGAATTTTACTATGTTTAACTCGCTCACGAACATAATTGCGTCCGGCGAGCAGATGGAAAATTGTACTATCTTGACGTTGATTCCGCCACAGCATCTATTTAAATGTAAGGGTGTGACTAAGGCTTAACGTGAAAGGCCGGAGAAGTGATTAAATGTCATAAAGTAGGCGGAAATGACCAAAAGGAATAGGGTTCTTGTCGCGGAGGCGGAAAGAGTCGAGAGAGGGAGAAGTGGGGAATGGGGCAGGTGGTGCCTCGCGGGGAGGGTGGAGGAGGGTGCGAATGCCGACCGATCAGCGAGGTCCGGGGAGAGAGAAAGGGCCGGTGAATATTACGGAGGATGAGTACGGGCCATGTTCCTCCCTCGTCCTAATTCGAGATTTTACGTCGCGCGTGGCTGTTAGAAGATATTACCCCGACATTTCTCATTTCTGCGTAGCAATATTGGGGTTATAAAACTCGCGGGGATGACCCGAATTGAGTGCCTCTTTCGTGATGTCCGTCGTTTTGTCGTAAATTGGTTAGCTTCGTAATTCCGGGGCAGAAATAAAAGCTCCATGGGAGCACGGCTGTGTGATATGTATGTCCGTACATAATATGAAACAGCATGTATATGTCGAGGCGCTGTGCGTGGACGGATTGGACTCTTTTTTTTCTCTTTTTATTGGGGAACTACCGCGCGACCTGATGAGCATATCTTTACCGTCCCGTCAATTAGTTGATGTCTCCGCGCGGAATTTCTTGCGCAAGTTGACAATCCCTTGCGTTTTTTTTAATCGTGGTCTTTTTCCTATGTCCGTTCATAGTTATAACTTTGCCTCCCAGCAAGTGTTGTTGTTGAATACTAATCCCTCGAAATTCCGCTCGCAATGGTTGCACTAATGCTTTAGTTTTGATTAAGTAGGCTCTGACTTGACTCTATGGGTCAAGACAAGAATTAGGTCGCACGTGACCCTTTACGACACGTTATGACGTGGGAAATAATTGAATCAAAAATTAAGGTATGCATACAAAATATGCAGATGACTCCAGGAATATACTACATAGTGATCATATTTGTCCAACCTTAGGAGCCGACTGCTGCGCCACTTGCATGTAACTTCCGCAATTAAGAAAAAGAATAATTAATTACTCAATAGTTTTGGTTCAGTGTTGTGTACAAATGTCAATGAGCTTTAGGCAGCCTTAAAGGTCGCAGACCTGTATGGAAACTACCTTCCTTGAATAGAATTCACTGCTGGCATTGTGCAAAAATTTAAATTAGCATATACATGAAGCAAAATCATATGTAATAATAACAAGACGATTTCATTTTAGCCCACTTTTGAACTAGGGAAGCAGATACAGTAATAACAATTCTACTTGCTACAGCAGTAAAACACTAATTACTTCAAGTTACAACTCAGGGGACATGAACGTATATTACAGTTCTATTACAAAACATCAATATTGTTTTTTTGCCAATATCCATTCCTTTGTCAATATGAACAATTTCTTCTGGTATTTCAAACTACAATTATGGTAATAATTCGCTACTATCTTAAATGTTGGTGGGAAGATGCTTGTATCTTATTATTTTCATCTTCCTAGGATTTTTACTTCTTGAAAAAAGTTTTACTTAAAAGCCTGAATACGCCTTCCCCTTTCAAATTCAAGTTTCTCTGCAGTAGTCGGAGCCAACAAGACTTCGGCTTGAACTGATGAAAATGAAAGCCGTGGCAAAACTGCGGTAACGCTAATGCCTAAACAGCGTAGATTTTTAAAAATCAATTTACTGAGTGACGTTAAGGAAGTTAATAGTTAATATATTTTTGTAAATCGGTCAGCAATTGGCTATTATCTCATCATGATAGAGAAGTTTTATTATGATTTCGTGGTTAGAAAAAGTGTAATGTAATTTGTTTTGCCACTTATATTTCTAACATTCTTAAAATATTGTAAGCCGCTTATTCTTATCCTTGTATGCTCTCGTTTAATGGTTTATTCTTCATTTTTTTGCTCATGTCTTGTCAAAAAAGAAATTACTATTGGTGTTTTTCAATGATATTTTTTGAACGCATAGATAATTGCTGGTAGATTCTACACTGGTGTATACCATTGAATCTACCTAAAGCCCCACAGTTGTATTGCTAAACTTTTTCTGTATTCTTTTTTGAGTGGAGCAATAAAATTTATGTATCAACCTATTAGTAGATCAGCGTAGATTATTATAAAAAGTGAACTCATGCGGCTAAATTTTTATAATTTGGCAATGCCTATGAAAGCCGAGAAGAATATTTTTTTGGAACCAGAGATCCTAGCCAATCTCAACGATCTTCGTTCAAAGCTGGTGGAATTTGTTTTTAGCTCAGATGACTGGAAAGCAATAGTAAAGACAGGGAATTGAGCTCTTACGGCTAGATTTATATAATGAGACGGTGACTCCAAAAGCCGTCGAAATAAATATTTGTTACGGTTTTTGTAGTCTAATAATTTATTATCATGCGGTGATTGATTCGAAATGAAGTGGAAGGAGAATCGTAAACGAAGGATAGGGAAGGAAATTGACTACGCACAGAATATCCCGACGCTGGTACTCTGCGGTAGCCCAGCCCGAGATAGCGTGGAAGACGTATCGGGTGCGGAACGGAACGGGAAGTGGTGAGGATGCCGGGGGTTGGAATGGGGGATATGAATCGTGGGCAGGTTTCTTATTCACCCCCTCCGATCCACTCCTTCGCTCCCCGTTCTCGCCCACCCGTTCCTCACCCCTCTGCCCTCCGCACATCCCGCTCTCACGACGCCTTTCCTCCGGAAGTTTAATTGCCGGATTCCTGGGAGCAAGGAGACGCGACGGAGGTGTGGAGGGAGGGTGTGTCCACCAAGGGTGGTGGCAAAGGGCTGTGTAGGGGCGCGTGGAGAGAAGGATATTTGGGCTGGAGAGAGAGGCGCATTATATATCCTTACTAGCATATAAACGTGTAAATGTTGTCTTTCTCTCTGTTGCTCAATCACGCAAAAGCTACTGGGCCGATTGAGCTGGAATTTGGCGTGTAGATGAAAAATAAATCTGGTTGTGACGTATTCTGTATTAAATAGCCCTCAGGGCCCCTGAACATCCCCAGTTGGCCCTTGCCAAGTATTGGGATCGGTGAGGTGGTTTCATTGTTTGCTTTTTCTAATACTTTCACTCCAGATAGAGGGCTGGAATTATTTTATCAGATGGATGATTGAATGAAGTTTCTAATTCTTTCAATCGATTTTCTTTTGCGCTTCGTATTTGTATGAAAAGCATGTTTTTAGCCGAAAATTTAACATTTTTCTCTGAAATCAACATTAGTATATTTCCTTGACAACCATAGATATGCTTTTCAAAGGATATTCACGCCTTTTGCATTTAAATATCATATTTTCCTGCAGGCCCATGACAGCACGTAGAAGGAAAATCTGTGTAAAAAGGTCCCAGAGTCCCAAGGACCCCATGATAGATTGCTTCGGGGAGTAATCGATAAATTCAATGGATTTTTTTATAATAATAATTTTATTACAAAGTTTACAAGTTTTACAAAAGTAATAACAAATATATAAGGAATAAGACGGTTTGGTCCTGCTAAGCCTTTAAAGGCTTGTCAGCAGGTGTCATATTTTAAATTCAGTGTTCGGATATAAGTTCAACGAAATGAATAACATGAAATAACGTTCATAACATTTTTTAATAATAGATATCCAAAAGCAACTCAAAAATAGTTTACAATACAAAAGTTGGTTTACAATCCAAAATATACAAAGTGTAATGTATTTTTTTAAATTGTAATTTGTTTTTGTATTTTTTTTGGTACAATACAATAAGATTTTTACAGTAGTTCATTACGAGAAAAAAAAAGAATACCTTAAACTAACAGACAAGAACAAAGAATACAAAAAAAGGAGACAAAAAAAGAAACTTGAAACATGAAATGATATTTGCAATTAGTATAATATTCAATATCAACGGTCAGCGTGCCTACTACAACGAACTAAACGTACAAGATAGGTTACGAACTCCTCAAATGACTATGCTGACAGTATTCTTCAAGCTTAGTGGTTTACTCGTAAAATAAGTTCAATGTTTTTGACACTCGTGGAATTCCAGCGGGTACCTTCCGCTTGTATATATATGTAAAGGAATGGAGAGAGGAGAGGGAGCCTTATCAAAATGGTGCCGGGTGGTGTAGGAGGGGAAGGGGCAGGGGATGAGTGCGCGGGGAGTGGAACGGGAGGCGTTCAATTGAGAGAGGAAATGTGGTTTCATCCCTCACCGAGTGACGAAGGACTAAATGAAGAGATCTCTTCTCTCGCCCGCCCCTATTCCCCCTGTTTTCCATCCACCCACTCTCATTCCTCCTCCCTATCTTTCTCTCTCCCTCCCTCCCTCCCTCCATTCAATTCACATTCTTCGTCTTCTCTCTCTCCTTCCCGCCCCTCACACACACACACATTCATTTCCTCGTGGCGTGCTCGGTTTCAACCCTCGATTAGAATGTTGCAGAGGGGCCGTTCGCGGTCTTAATTTCGCCTCGACAGAGTCGTTCTTTGTCTCGCGCCCGCTTCTTTTTCATCGTTTCAACTCGCTGGGTCAAAGTGGACTGATTATCTGCGAGAAAAGGAAAAGACGCGTGTATGTTCTGCGAAAATTGTCAATGTGGTAATCTCGATATTTTGCCCCTTGATGGATCACTGTCCAGTACTGGGGATTCGACGGTTGTGAAGGAGTTTCAAACGTTTCGTTGTGAAGGAGTTTCAAACGTATCGCGTGAAGAAAACGAGTCTAGTTTAAAGGCCGTTTTACACGGGGCATGTAATTGCACAAGCTACTGTATGTGCAATCGTGAATTTCAAAATGCACCGTGTAAAGCGGCGAAATTCCAGAACACATGCACGAATGCATGAATGCGAGACGTCAGAATAGCCCCTGCTCTAATTCGGTGGTCGCATTCTTGCAATTTGTACGAATAGCACTTCATCTAGCGGTCGCAGAATTAACGACATCAAATTCACGGGAATTTGACTGACGAAAAGGTTCGATAACCTGAGCGATGGGTGTTTACAGTAGAGAGTGTGAAGAAGCCATCTCTCATCTTTGTGTGGGAGGATATTTGCAGTTACTTATATTGTTATTTATTTAGATAGATATTTTATAGCTCGTTAAATTGTTCCTCTGTCATCCGCATAAAATTGCGGTAGGCATTCCTGTCTTCTACAGCTAGCTCCTGTTGGACCATATTAAGAATCCCCGTTCCCTCCTCTCACTTACAGAACCACTCCTGCATCCAAAGTGCTCTTCTGGCTATTCTCCTACAGTTACGACTTTCTATGAGCTCTGCGGCCCCGATCATAATTCCCACTACTGCTAGCTCTGCAGCAATCAATGCAGCCTCCTCCTGATCCATTATTTTTCTCACAGAGAGAGAGAGAGTGACTCAATGTCAATATCACAGAATCCCACAATCACCACAACCTTATTTTTCACTGAATGTCAACAACGTCGCGTACAGAATATCGTATCTCTCCCGTTTGAACAAAACACTCGCTCTTAGCGTACTTATCAGACGACTGGAATTCACGAATGAATGCATGCTTACGACCACCGTGTAAAGCAGTCACGCATTCGTTTTCGCAATAATTATTGCACGGCAGATTGCGGAATTAATGCAGTGTTGAGTTGTGCAATTTCGTGCCCCGTGTAAAACGGCCTTAAGACTTCTATAGATATTTTTATTTAGTTAGGGGTCATTCAAGTATTACGTAAGACGTTTTTGGTTGGGATCATCTTACTTTGTCTTATGAAGAGGGATGGGCAGGGGATCGGGAAGCAATTTACTTAAGATTCTTGTCCGTCTTAAATATTGTATCGTTTCATGTGTTATTTTACTAATATCCTGTGATTTTTCGCAATTTCATTAGCTATGGTACTCTTTCGCTCTTAATAGTAATGAATGTGATACTCCAATACTGCACAATTATACGATATCCAGTGCTCAAAGCTATACGATGGTTTCTATGGAAAGATGAAACTGCAGAAAGCGAGATTTTAACAAATAGTAGATCCAAATATCTAACGTCTTACGTGAGACTGACAGGGAGGGGGCGGAGTTGGGAAAATCTTACATTGACTTACATTGGGGGAGGTCAAAAATGGCATAAATCGTCTTACGTAATAGTTGAACGGCCCTTTACTTACCATGTCAGTTGTACAAAAGTATATTCACAAAAGTACAGTATAAGTACAAAAAGTCGGCCCCGGTGGCGGCGGGGTAAAGTCCTCGCATGCTAACCCGAGAGTCGCGGGTTCGAGTCCCGCCTGGGTAGAATTTTATCTGCCCAGGACATGGGTGTTTGTGTCTCTTCCGTTATTACTGTTATCCACTCGACGTAAATTGGCACATTGTGCTGTATTCGGGATGGTGAAGATAAATAAGTAAATAGATAAATATTATTGTTGCATAATTAATGCAATATTAAATTCATGCTTTCCACCGCTGCTGAAATTAAAATGTATTTTCGAGTATTATCTCCGTAATGAGTAGGGAACTATTTTGCTCAAACTACCCAAAATAACCAACCAATTCCACACACATACGCCGCATTTTCAGCCCCCCTTTCCCGTGCCTGCGACGGATGGGACACAGCCGACTCACCCCGTCCAGTCGGGCACAATAATTTTCTACTACAGTGGGTCGGGGAGATTTTTCTCTTATCAGCGGGTATATCGACGCAGCACGCCTACTACATAATCCAAAGAAAGCCTACCTCCCCCCCCCCCCTCTCCATGCATTCTGCTCTCTAATTTAGCGATAAAAGTTAAGACTCGAAGGGGTGGACCGTTGGCGTGGTTATCAAGAGTTAAGCGTTGAGTCGCCTCCAAGGCCCTCACGAACACTTGTCCGGCCGCGGCACAATGCTGCACCGCCGCGCCTTTGCCTGGGCATTTGCCGGCGCTGTGCACACGAATGCCCGTCCGCTGACCACGCCTTCCCTCCCTTTATCTCTCGTGTTCCCACACGCCTCGCTCGTGCTTTTCCCGACCTCTCAACACCTCTCCTCATTCCGTTCCCTTCCGCTTCGTCACGATATACGTTTTTTTAAAATTTTTTTTAGCTAGCCTAAGGCTCGGTAAAGCTTCACAACCTCAATTTCTCTCTGTATAAAGATCTAATCCAATTTATTTAATGGCGAATTTCTCGGTGCATATCTTCAGCCATCGCCCCCGCCCCCTTTTCTTGTGGCATTGTTCGTTGACCTTTTCAGAGTTCAACAACGCTTAAGCGCAATGACCCACCCTTAGTACGGGGTTCAGGCAAAACGTTGTGCAGTCAGCCACCTGATAAGTAACGTGACACACCGAATTACCTCCCGAATCATTGGCGCTGCCTGGATGTGTGGGTACGGGACAAAGGGAGCTCAGGTCAGCTGTGCATTGAGCAAAATGCACAACAGTTGTCATAGTCACCGGATGTCCAGGGATAGCGAAGTTTGAAATTTGGGTAACGACTTACGAAGATCGCCAGTGCTGTCTGCGCCAACACTTCATAAAAAATGCGTACTTATAGAGATTGAAGCAGACAAATGAAAAAACGACTTCGTTTTCTTCCACTGATTAATTTTTTTTGGTACGACATGTTTCGACACAGAGGTCATTTTCAAGTACAAAAATTTTTGAATTTCAAGCAAATATATAATAATAATAATGTCGTCTTTATTGAGCGATATTAGGACTTAGCCCTCTCTTACATATAACTCATTTTACGTCACAGAAACAACCATGTCCTGGATGGAGAAAAATCCACCCAGGCGGGACTCGAACCCGCGACCCTGAGTTAGCAGGCAATGACTTAACCCTGCCGCCACCGGGGTCGACATATACCTGGAATATATATATACCTGGAAGGGACTTGGGGGAGGTTGGAGAGGGGTGGAACCTCCCCCAAGTCCCTTCCAGGTATATATATATTCCAGGTATATGTCGACCCCGGTGGCGGCAGGGTTAAGTCATTGCCTGCTAACTCAGGGTCGCGGGTTCGAGTCCCGCCTGGGTGGATTTTTCTCCATCCAGGACATGGTTGTTTCTGTGACGTAAAATGAGTTATATGTAAGAGAGGGCTAAGTCCTAATATCGCTCAATAAAGACGACATTATTATTATTATATATTTGCTTGCAATTCAAAAATTTTTGTACTTGAAAATGACCTCTGTGTCGAAACATGTCGTACCAAAAAAAATTAATCAGTGGAAGAAAACGAAGTCGTTTTTTCATTTGTGAATATCAACTTCCACATAGCTGAGCCTGATACCATTGAACGTAGATTGAAGCATGTTCACCAATGGCTAGAATATTATCTGTCTCAGTTTACTTTTACTTTATTAATGGCGTGGGTATTTACTAATAGAGACAAAATGCATAACTTATATATATATATATATATGAGGTAATATTTTGTAGAAAATAACTAATAAAGGACATATATTTATATCTATAATATGAATAAAATGGAATTTATGCCCATTCTCAGTCATGCCATCTTAAGGGCGATCATGAATTCCAATCTGCCTTAACTTCAGCTTTTAGAATGTTTATTCATTCATTGGTCATTCAATCCTAAGATTTGTCGACTGCAGCCCTCCGACCCTTCCCTATCTAATGCTAGTTCCCTTACCTCCTGCTATCTATTATTATGTACTTTTCTCATTATTTGGTCCATGAACTGATTCGTGGGTCTTCCTCTGGGGACTTTCCCCTCTATTTTACCTAAAATTATGTTCCTCACAAACCCATTGCATCTCAAGGTGTGTCCAATCCATCTTGTTCTACTTTTCTGTGTGATGTTCCATATGGTCCACTCCTATTCTACTCATCTGTACTCTTCATCCTTTCTTATTTTGTCCGTCCATTTTATCTTCAGCACCCTCCTCCAGCACGAGGTTTCAAAGGCTTGTAGTCTTTTCTGGTCAGCTTTTCCAATGGTCTATGCTTCCGATCCATAGAGTGACCCATCTACATCTACGTGATACCCTGCAGCCACCACGAGGGTGTGTGGCAGGGGGTGAAGATCACCAAACATGCACTATTGACATGCAACTAGTATATTTAAATGAGACATGCTAGAAAATAGGGTCACATGGAGCTAGATGGTTAGTATCTACATAATAAGGAAGGGATTATTGGTTGTTATAACATGCATCATGCACTACAGACTACTCTTACTAGGTATATTTCACCTACCTATCCCTTTGCTACGCTGCCTATTGTCCTTTCTTATGGTACGCGGGAAAAATGACATTTTAAATCTATCGGTACGACAATCTATCTCTCTAATCTTGTTAATCTGATCAAACCTAGCATAATACGCAGGGGTTCTCAATATATATCTAACGTCATCTGTGAACAAATCGGTTTGGAATTTACTTAAAAGGTTTAACCTAAACTTTAACCTACCATCTGATAGTAATTCCCATCCTAGTTCTTCTATTAAGCTCGTAACACTTATACATCGATCCGTAGAGATCCATAGAGCTCCACGCAAAGTTTTTCACATACTGTTTCCTGGTTTGTAGTCCTATCTTCTTTGAGCACCGCAGTTGCCTTTTTCCCATGAACGCCTTTGAATGTTTAGTTGCGATAATTAGCGAAACATCCCTAAGGTGGCACTGCCGTCGCCGAAGGTGCCACAACGCACAGGCTTGGGTCCAACAAATTTCATCTACTGGAGGAAACAAATTCGGAGCTGTAAGGAAAGTAGATTCTCGCGCGCGCCCTCTCTACCCAACCTCGCCCCGCGTAGTCAGACCAATGTTCTCCCATTTTTCACTCCTTCCACGCGTCCTTCGCCCATTTGCCCACAGCACTCACAGCCAGACCCCCTTAACCATCGACTCCCCCACGCTCCTCCAACAAATGCCCCACCCCCCCCATCGAAAACTCGCCCCCCCCCCCAATCCTCCTCTATGCTGTTACGACCTTGGCCATTGGTAGTAATTGGTGGTTCTTACGCGCGGTCGGTCTTTTGGAAAGGGATACGGAGGGGAGGTTGAGGGGGTGGGGAAGCGGAGGAAGAGGACGCTGCAGTGGAGGGAGTGGGGAGGAGAAGGTTAAGAGTGTCGGGGGGGGGGGGGGGGGGATGGGGAGGGCAGAGAGGAACGAGGTGCCCCGAGGGGTGTGGGAGGGCCGAGACGCAAAGGGCGCATGCTCCATGAACGCTAGGATATTTTCCCATCCTTTCGTTACAGATCCGGGAAACGATAACTCATGCGGTATCGAAAAAGCGGAGGATAGAGGGTAAACGGAGCATTCTCGGTAACGTTAAAAATGTCTCCTGTTATTCTCTCTTCATTGCGGAAGGGATTCGAATATGCAACGTCGGAGGGGTTGGACACGAGAGTAAATGATTGGCAGGAAAAACAGAGGCAATTAGACAGGGAGAATGACCAATGCCGCCAAGGTTGCAGGATCAAAAGAATCAAATTCAGAGACACGCAGTAACAATAGCCCTACCGAGTTAACGTGACAACCGGCCGTCCAAAACGGGAGTGCTTTTTGCATGGGGATGAAAAAATTTAAAAAAATGCAGATACTCAAGTTGGCTCTGGCTGGACTATGTGAGTCAAGACTAATACTAAGTTGCACATTTTATTTATTCATTTAAAAAAGCCTGATTTCCCCAATGATATGGGTTACCTATTGAAAAATAAAATTAGGTTACAAAACATGCAGATTATTTCGCCAATATGTTTGTATTGACCACATTTGTAAAGTAGATAAAGTGGAAGCAAAGTAAAGTAAGTAGAAGAGAGATGTAACTTCGCTAGGGTTTGGCCACACCTGAAATACGCCGCGAGCATTTGGGACCCTGACCATAAAGATTTAACGTAGAGAATTAATAAAATTCAAAGAAAAGCTGCTCGCTTCGTAAAACACTGCTACGAGCGAACATATAGTGTTTCGAAAATTTTAGAGGGATTAAGCTGGGAGCCCCTGGAGACTCAGAGGCTACACGCTAGGCTTTGGTTGTTTGATAAATTCAGAACTGGTGTGTTTCAGAGCGACACAGAGAATATTATCATGACGTATCACTACATCTGTAGGACTGACAGAAGTGATAAAATAAGAGAGATACACAGCTGAACAGATAGGTGCAAAAACCCATTCTTTCTGAGCACAATAAGCGACCGCAATTAAAACTGAGCTCCGCTAAATACACTCCCATAATTCACGTCACCATTTCACCCGCCAAAACCTTACATCTTTACACGTCTGGTGACCTAACTTCCCCTGCCAGACGCCCATGCGGCGTCTCGCGCGGTAGTATGTAGATGTAGATGACCAGAGACAGCACACGCTATCGCAAACTAAAAGATTGCCGCGAATGCGCGAATTTCCACAGAGAGAGAATCATCCGCCTTGACCGGGATTCGAACCCGGATCCCTCGCTTTCCGTAATAAAAACTGAGCTCCATTAAATACACTCCCATAATACACGTCACAATTTCACCGCTCCAAAACCTTCCGCTGGTGTCCCTAATAGCCCATGCCGCACTACCATGCGGCAGCTATTAGGGTAGTATGTAGATGTAGAATATGATCATGATGTAGAATTTGGTAATTGGGGAATGGAGGAATAGTGAAGGATAACTCGGCATCGGCATTAGCCTAATTTTAACGAAAAGGGGGCCTCAGTTAAACGTCCTACTCGACGGTTGGTTGACTGCGCTTGAAGTCCTCGCCCCGTGGTATCCGAATAGGAATTTGAATTTCTCTGAAAATTTTTTGTTAGTGCTCAGATTCAAACCCTGGCCCTTGAAATGTGTAACCTGCTCTCGAACCACCATACCAACCCTTGGTGTGTTGTTCCTCTTATTTCAAGTCGTCAATTCACTAAAGAAATGGCTTCACTCTCGATGTAATTAGTCACTTTACGGTTATGTTGTAAGGTATTTGTTTAATGTTTTATGTGTAGCTATTTACTTGGGAGTTCAATTCACCTCTGTAGAGTGTGCCTTGGGGGTTTTAGTGGGTCGTAAATGGAACTTGGTGAAAAAACAAAGTGTCTCGAATTTTGTAACTTTTATGGCCGGTGAAGTAGGGCTAGGTTCATGTCATCGGTGTCACGAGTAAAATCATTCACTAGCTATTCTTGTAATCATTTTACCCTTAACTCTGAATATCCTTTTTACGAGGCTCCCGCCTTACTATGTACGCTATGAAAACTGTTTGCTGAAATAAGTGAAGAGTGACAGCGAACCAATATTCGGATTGATGACTCGTAGTAGTAGTAGAATTATTGTTTAAGTGTGCGTCGACTACTGTGGTCATTTCGCACCACTCTCGTCCATAGGTAATACCAGGTTTGTGTAATTGAAGCTAAATCGCTTAGTCCTAGTGTGGGATAAAATTTGCATAACGTTGTATAATACGCATATGCATATAAAAAATTTATAATTTATTAAAAACGTTGATTTCTTTTAAAAACGCAATTACTCGGGTGAGGCAATCGGGAGAGTCACCTAGGATGTGTCCTAAGGTACCGTTGACCTTGTGCTTATCTCGAGAAGACCGGTATTTATCGCACTCCGTCAGGATGTGTCGCACACTCAGAGGGGAGTCGCACTCATCACATCAAGGTTGTGTCTTCTCTTCTGTGAAGAGGTAGGAGTGGGTCAGGGCAGTGTGCCCTATCCTCAGGCGTGTGACTGCGACTTCTTCCCTTCGGGTATTCCTGACGGAAGAGGGCCACACTGATACTACCGGTTTCACAGTCCGGAGCTTGATGTTATTACTCCCATGCCACGATTCTTGCCATTTGTCTAAAATAACGCTTCGAAACATAGCCTTTAGGTCCTCCGCAGTCACCATGTTCCATACAATTTCTGGCATCTGTAGTGCTTCCTTTGCAGCCTTGCTTGCGCGTCCATATGAAATATTTGGGATACCCCCACAGAAATGGTGATGATTATGGCATCGTATGGTGATGATTGAATTATTTATTGATAGTTCTTCATAGGCATGATCTCATCTGGATCGGACTATAACGATATCAATACCTCTTACTCTATTCCCTATTTTTCTTTCATTTAGAAAATTTCATTACTTAAAAACAAGAGATTAAAAATAAATTCGACTGTATCCGGCTGTACTTCGTGGAAGTTGTCTATATTCATGCTAAATAAAATACGCTTGATAATCTCCCACAGATTTATTAACTGGCGCGGTGCGTTTCACCACACTGTGCCATAACCATCTGCTTAGCGTTGCGTTGTCCATATTCGGAATGGAATTTGAAGAATCCTAGATGTTTTGCGTTTTCAAGTGGACTGATCGTATTAGCAGCACATGATTATCTCACTATGTGGTGAAACGCGTCGTCCCAATTAATACATATTTGGGGGATTACCATGTGTTGTTTTTCAGAATGAAGACATTAAAATTTTGGAAACATTTCAGAGACTTTTTAAGTACACGACCGGTTTCGTTCAACAGTGGAAGTCCAGAGGTCTGATCAATGTGCCGGTCTTTCCATAGTCATACCAGATGAATCTGGTTGTTTTCCTAAATACTCTATAAAGGTGTACGTAGTTTTTTATCCTTTATAGACTGTTGATATTTCACGCAGTTGAGGGTAATTGTATTTCATTCATTATTGATTTATATAAACTGTGGGAATACCCCGTAACTTGCTTTCTACGCGAGCCATCCATCCAAATCGTGTGCTTATTTTGTTAGCGTTGGTCCATATTAGGATTGTAATTTGGCGAACCTTGAACTTTTTGCGTTCGGAAGTGGACTTATCGTCCACTTGCGGACGCAGACTGCGGATCTGGCGGCGACAGGCGGATGCGGACTGAGGATTCAGCGACGCCGAACATGGTATTAGGTACTAAATGAATTTCACCATGATAAAAATTATACTTTACAGGGATTGGAACCCGGAACCCCTTAGTGCAAGCAAAGTGATTTCTTTATGCTGAATTTCACACTTTGGTGTGTATACAACCGTGGTAGTGATTTCGTACCATACCTTTTGTGTATGCAGTGATTGGGAAATCGTACCAGATGGTGGTGTTGCCAAATTACCGGCGAAGAAATATTGTGAAACAAAAGAACAATTCTTTTTCGACTGTGAAGCGTGTTGATGAGGTAAACGGCGAATGCGTCCTGTTCTTTTGGTTACAATATCCGCCCTGGTATCTTGGGGGTATTTCTTTTGTCTTTTTCCGAAGCCGTTTCCTATATCCTTATCTCCCGAGGAACATCTGACGCGCCGCATAGCGCGTGTCATTTCGTATGGGGGTCCATCTGTCAAGTCCAACTTGAATGCGAGATGATCACTTAATGTGACTTCGGCTCACACTCCCCCCTGAGGAAATTTCCGTGAGGGAAAAAAAATTGGTTCCGAAGACGAGAGATCCTTTGTTCGTTAACGACGAATTGCAGGAAAGCCGCGAAAAACGAGGGTAATTTTGTTCTTTTATCCGGGTGAAAAATCTTCGTGTTTTCCTTTTTCCTTCCCAAAGTCTCCTCCCACTGGGAATTCTCTCCCTAAATTTTTAATACCCGCGCCCCGAAGGAGATCGATATCTAGGAAATCACACAATTTCCTGTTTCCTCTTTTATGTGGTCGCATATTTCTTCCTTTGTCGAACCCTCCTGAAAATTGTTTCGGCTTGAGAGATCGGTAATCCTTTCATTCTCTCTCTTAAAAGCGTGATTGCCTCATTTAGTTCGCCAAATTGCGTAAAAATTGAACAATCGGTGCTGTGATCACCGTAAAATCGTTCCAGTATCTAAACGACGCGTGATGTTGAGTTGAATGAAGTTCATTTGAGTTTTAAGGGGTTGAGAGTCTCGTCAGAACCCGGTTCTCGCACTCGACTTTAAATCAATTTGTCCCACGTGTTATACATCTATATCTGCGAAATTCCGTGAAAGCCACTCCTACGGTGTGTGGAACGGGGTAATTCCACACCAGGCATGCAACACTCATCCCAGCTGAAATCAGAACCGCGCACGCACGCCAGGATGCCATGCACAGGCCAAAAGCAGTCATGATGACAATAGCGGTCAGACGATAAACTAGGATAGTGCTCCATAAACCAACATGCAGTATACTATTTACAACCACTAGTTAGTATTATTAATGCGACTGATGAATAGTAATACAAGGTACTAAGTCATGCAGAAGCTATTAGTTGCCGGATATTTCATGCGGGATTAATATCTAACAATGATGTTCGGACCATTAGCACAAGTGCAAAACCTGCTTTACCCAGTGAGGGTCAAAGTTTCCCAGATCAGATTTGTCTCAACTATAATCCTTATTGTACGTGGAAAAAATTACATTTTAAATCTATTTGTCATACAGTCCATTTCCTTGATTTTATGCCTTTGATCATTTCGACTTTAATAGTTTGGCTAAAGCAGCTGATCCTTATCATCAGCTGCACTCCTTGGAAGATTTATACTTTACTTATCCTAAAATTCACTCAAATATTGCTCATGGTTGGCTTTGTGTGGGGCTAATTTTACAACCGCCAAATGTACATACGGTGGCGACGGGGTAAAGTCCTAGTCTGCATAGCTGAGGGTCGTGGGTTTGAGTTCCACCTGGGGGGAATTTTTATCCACTCGGGACGTATGTATCTTTGTAAACTGGGTTGGGGGATAGGGAGCAGACGAGCGATTTTTCAAGATCAACTGCCATCACGTATGCAGCTTTAGGTATAGCTTAGGCTTGTCAAGTTGTTTCATCATGTTTGGTAACAATTGTAGAAAATGGAAAGAAACCAGCATTTTTAATGCGATTACCGGCGAAAAAGTTTTGCCTACGGAGAAATTGTAGGTTTAATTTCATTCTGTGCAGTATAATTCAATTACCATTATCAATTAATTGATTATTTATCAATTGGGTATCTCCAAGGAGAAAAATGTATTCCCTTGGGTCATTTTGATGGCGTGGAAATAGCAGTCTGGTCTATAGCTACATTATGTTCTAATGCTCAGCGTGAACGAATCTCAACTCCCTTCAAAAAACTGTTCGTTCCTCTTTTTTTTCTTCTTCTTTTTTACATTGGGTTCGACACATGAAATGCTGTCTCTTAACTCGGAAAGCCCTTTTTTATCCTATTCCCTCAAGTCATACTATCTTTTTCTCGCAGAATGTTAGGAATTTCTAAGGTTTCATATAACCGCGAAACGGTTCCGGAACGGTTGAGAAATGACAAAGTTCAGATAAAGTTTCGGCTCGCGGAACCAAACCGAAAGTAGGAACGAAAGTCTCGGAACGAAAGCGGTTCCGGAAGGAAAGTGGAACGAAAATATTTTGAACGATAGAGGAACTGTTCCGATTTCGGTTCGGGCTAGGAGAAGTTTCGTTCCCAACTTCCTCCCATGGTTCCGAGGAATTTTAAAAGCGTATATTGATTTTTCAAAATGACCTACCGTCACGTATACCTCTCAGGGTATAGTTTGGGGTGCTGTTCAAGGTGTTTCATCATATTTTGTATCACTGGAAGACAATAGAAAGAAACCAGCATTTATAATGTAATTAATGGAGAAAAATTTGAACCAATGGAGATATTGTAGGTTGTAATTGTATTCAGGAAAATACAGTTATCATTACCAAGGTGTTTCATCATATTTGTTAACACTGGAAGACACTAGAAAGAAACCAGCATTTTTAATGCAATTAATGGGGAAAATTTTTAAACTAAGGAGATAGTGTACGTTGTAATTGTATTCTGTGGAGGAAAATGCAATATCATTACCAATTGGTTGTCAATTGGTTATCTCATAGAGAAAGAGAAGTATTCCCTGGGGTCTTTTAGATGACGTGGAAATGGCAGTCGGGTCTATAGTTACGTGATCTTCTAATGTTCAGCGTGGACGAATCTTAACTTTCTATAAAAAAACTATCCTTTCCTCTTTTTTCTTCTTCTATTTTACATTGGGTTCGACACATGAAATGCTGTCTGTAACTTGGCAAGCCCTTTTTTTTATCCTTCCCCTCAAGTCGTGCTATCTTTTTCTCTCCGGTCCTTCCCCTCCTCCTCCACTCCCTTTTACCCTTCCTTCTCCTTTTGATCTTCGGAGACTAATGAGACGTGAGAAGGAAATTGGGCCGCCGGGAAAAGTTGGAGGGAGTGGAGGAGGGGGGCTGTGGCGGTTTGGAGAAGCAGGGAGGGGTAGTTGGACGACTGAGCGGTTGCGTAGCGATGCGATTTTGCCGAGAAGACGCCTCTTTCCATGCATGTATGGGTCGGAGATAGAAAATGAAATACATTATTACTTGCGCTTTCCTCTTTTTTTAAAACATCGCTCACCTAAACTTAGGATTATGCTTAGGACAATGAGGATGAAATATTGTTTAGGTGTATAATTTATGGAGAAAACAAAATTAATGAGATTCGCTAAGAAAAAGAAAGCGAGTCTGGTGACTAAATTTGTAGGACACAAACTCGAGCTGGTAGAGTACTTTCATTACTTAGGTAATGCCCTGGAAGAAAACGGACATAGTAGCAAAGACAAACGGAAGAGAATAGCCGTAGCTAAGAAGGCGTTTAGTAATAGAAGGGAGGGGATCGGGTTGGTGTGGTGGCTGGAGTACTGGCTATACGGACGGCCAGGGTTCAAATCCCTGCAGAGGAGGATGTTTTTCAGAGGAAACGCGATATCTACTTCAGTGTCTTGTGGAGGGCACTTCTAGTACAGTACTCCGTCTGTCGGATGAGACGTTAAACCGTGGTCCCTTAGGCGCCCTTCCTGCCGTATCTATCCCCTATGGCGCAAATGACCTTAGCTGTCGGTCGCCTCCCCTGATATCCAATACAATAGAAGGGAGCTGATTACGGGGACATTTGGTAAGGATGTGAAGAAGAGGATGGTGAAGAGCTTGATATGGAGCGTAGCGATGTATGTTGCAGAAACGTGGACCCTTAGAAAGGAGGACGAGAATAGGCTGCAGGCATTTGAGAGGTGGGTGTGGAGAAGGTGAGGTGGACGGAAAGGAAGACTATCGAGGAAGTGCATGAGATGGTGGGCGAGGAAAGGAATCTTATGAATGAAAATCGAGATCGGCAGAGTAAGTGGCTGAAGGATGTAATAAGGGGCGCTGGGTTGCTCAAGAATGTGATAGAGGGAAGGATGCTGAGGAAGCGGAGATGAGGAAGAAGGAGAATAGGATTCTTAAAAAAAATGTGATTTTACGGGGCCTATCCTGGGGGAAACGATGGATATCTACATTACGTACTTGAGCAAACTATGTATATATAACAGATAGTGTCTCAAAACGTTTAGAGAGATTAAGGTGGGAGCCCCTAGAGACTAGGAGGCTACGTGCTTGGCTTAGTTTGCTTGAGAAATTCAGAACTGGTGTGTTGAGAAATTCAGAACTGGAGCGACACAAAATATTATCATGACGCCTCCCTACATCTCTAGGTCTGACAGAAGTGATAAAATAATAATAATAGTAATAATAACAACGTTTATTATCGTGGGCTACTCTTAGCCCCTGAGATAATGAAGTACAATTTTTCAAATAAATACAGTTTTGAAATTCAAAAATTAGATTAATAATAAAGTGATGAAACTCAATATACAAAATCGAATTGATTATACAATGATGACAGGCAAAACAAAAAATGAAAAAAACTCATTGTAAGCTTGGAATTCGTAATACAGCCGTACATATTACTGCAGAGAGCACTACTAGGATAACATTTAAATACATGATTAAGCATATAAACCGTGAGGAAAAAGGTAATTAATGATAGCAGTAATAATTACAAGTATAAAGTTGAATACATTCATGTTCAATAGATTAATTCTTCTTCAATATGTATAAGGCATCCAATTTAACATTTGCTTAATTTTACTTCGTTTCAATTTTAGACAGACAACATTTTAGGATTATTTATTAGGATTTCATACGCCTTGGACTTGAAAGCATGGATGGATTTAATATTTCTAACTTTAGATGGTAGAGAGTTCCATACTCTAGAAGCGGTTACGGTGAAGGATATAGTGAAATAAGAGAGATACATTGCCGAACAGATACAAAAATTCGTTCTTTCCGCTCACAATAAGCGTCCATAGCAAAAAATGACCTCCACTCAATACACTCCCATACTATACGTCACAATTTCACCTCCCAAAGTCTTACATCTTTACACGGCTGGTGACCTGACACCCCCTGTCACACGCACATGCGGCGGCTCACAGGGTAGTATGTCGATGTAGATGTGGTTTCTACAGTGAAAACTCGTAATTAATACGGTGACCAGTGTGTTCCATAGTTTGAGGTTCAACAATGTGGAAGTTTGTGTTCACAAATGAAAAAATTACTTGGTTTTCTTCCACTGATTTTATTTTCTTGGTGCATCATGTTTCGTCACAACTGTGTCGATGATGACACCGTTGTGTTGAAACATGTACTACGGTGTACAGTTCCTTTCTGTTTTAATGCTGTCTACCGTTTTCAAGACAAAGAGTTTATCTTGAAAATGACGCTATAGATGTCGAAACCGGTGGACGGCATGAATACGTAGTGGAACTGTACACTGCCTTTATTATGAATTTTTCCTTCTCGTCGTTTCTACTGAGCAGCCCCACAATCATTTGATTGGATTAGTTTCTACAAACCTTTATTATACTATTACAGGCCACGATTTCGGTAACTTCTCAAGTGTTGTATTTCCGCATGGATATGATTTATGGATTTATTTCATCTTTATAATCGATAGATATCGGTAATGGTAGCGAGCGTGACTTCGTGGAAATCCTTCATAGTAGGAGCGTCTGAAGAAATTACAACTTGGCTGTTTCCACGTGAGGTTTTATTGTTACCGACCATGATTTCGTTACAGAGTGACATTATCAAGGTCTTTGGAAACACCTTGATAATGTTACTCTGTAACGAAACCATGGTCGGTAACAATAAAACCTCATGTGGAAACAGCCAAGTTGTAATTTCTTCAGACGCTCCTACGATAGATATCGGAATTAAAAATATTTCTTGGCTTTATCTCACCATGTGCAGTTAATTTTCTGTCATTTAGCGAATCGCAGATGTGTTGAGTGGTGTCCCTTAATTTGTTTGCGTAGAAATGTACGATAATAAAAATGAATTTGCATACGATATTTTGACTCCTCCTTAGTTACCTAGGCATTATTTTAACTGACTAGTATCCTCTCGGAAAGGCGTCAAAAAACTCACTGTACTTGTACCTGATGATGGCTCTGTGAGCTGAAACGCGTTGTACTCATTAAGATGTCTTGTGGAAATGTGCAATAGTTGTTTCTGTTATAATATGACCAACTTCCATGATATGTCGCCTGAATCTGTTGAAATCATGTATTCATCATTACTTATCCGAAATATTCAACGTGTAATCTCTAAATTTATCTTATTCTCATATTTAATTTCTTTTTGTTCGACGATACGCGTATCTGTTCCTAAATCCCGTCTCTCGCTTTGCGCCTCACTCGACACCCGCATCGCCTACACCCATCCTCTCCACAAACCACCTACGCTACCTGTTGGTTTTTCCGTGGCGCCCTCACAAAAGGAGTCGGTGGACCCGGGGAAGGCAGGGGGAGGGGTGGGATGAAGGAAAAAAGGGGGAGAGATGGAGGGTAAAAAAAAAAGACTTAAAAAAAATAGAGAAAGGGAAGAAAAAAAAGCGAAAAAGGTTTTCGTGCAAGTAGGGGTGGAGGGAGAGGAGGTTGGGGGATGAGGAAGTGGGGGAAGGCGGTGGGGGGGAGGACACTTGAGGAGGTCGGGAGGGATTAGAAGAGGGTGGAGAGATAACCTTGAAGGCCGATCGCTTTGCGCGTCTTATTTCGAAGTGTGGGTAACGATCTGAGGAGGTTGTGCGGAGGAGGAAGAGGTGTTTGGGGAGGGCGGCTGGGTTAAGTTGGGACGTAGTCGTCTCGTCTCCGTGTTTCTCGTCTCTCCTCTCGGACGATGTTGTTTTGAAGTCGCGCGCGCGCGAATTTCGGAGCGAAAGAATGGAAAATAGAAGTTAGTTCGTTTCTTGCCTCGCTGGAGACAGTCTTTTTTTATCCTTCTTTTTATTTTTTTTAATAGTCGAAGAGAGAGGGAAGAGGTTTTGGTGAGCTAATACTCTTTCCTTTAATTGCCTTTCATGCCGCTCGTGTTTTTTTTCTGATTCTCGAAAGAGTTTTCCTTTAACCAGGATATGGAACTTCCGATAAATCTGCATTCTTCTTCTCGGATATTTCCCGTCTTTTTTTTATCAAAGAATGGAGCTTATCTTTGTTGTGTGCTTATATACATTGTGGCCGGTGGGAAGATTCAGTGTTTCAAGGTTGCGAAATTGAGTTCATTTTGTTTTTTTTCCCTTACTAGCAGGAGATTGAAGTGGCGAGAAAAGATATTGTATATTTTTATAGAAATTACGTTACAAAAATAAGTAAAATAAATAAGTAATTTATGATTAATAGAAGCAAAAATGCTTAATTAATGCCCAATTTTTTCAGGGTTATCTTCTATCCTTTTCTTGCTTTCGTCTTTGATCAAGTATGAATTCTATACATATATAATTTCCTGTTTATCAATTGGTTATTGAAAGAGGCTTGGTGAAATGAGCGATGGTCAGTGCCAACGATGGCTCATTTCTGTTGTGCCTTGTCAAGAGAAGTTTAGGAACGTCTTCAGCTACTGTTATATGTGCTTGCCTTTGATTTGATAATATTAGTACCTACCTATTGTTGTGTTTATCCTATAATGTTTTTCTAGAGATGATATTTGCCACTGTAAATGCGTCTTACGTCGTGAATGGTTTTTTTTTAATGGATGAGTTAATTATCAAACTTTTCGACAATGCTAATTTATCGATTTATTTACCGATGAGTGACACCTAATGTTTATTTAGTGCTCTAAGTGGCCATATGATGTTCGAAATCATGATGTACTGTATCAAAGTTTCGATCTGTATTTTTCGTAGTCTCCGTCATTTATTTAAGAAATTTTGCACGTTGAACGTGAATGACAAATTTGCTCCGTGCAATTTCTTAATAATCTACAAATTATTTTGCATTTCGTTTGCCAGTCCACTCCTTTTATTTAAATTTGGTTTTGGGATACTTTTACCGTGTCATTTTTACTCTAGTGGTATTTCATGATAATCATGTGGGTTCATTTTAAAGAGTCTCCGTGAAAGTGTGGTTATTTTGGAGGGCTAGTTGTACTTGATTTCACATATTAAGGTGTCATTCTGGGTCAGAGATCCGAAAAACTTATTCAAACATATTTTTAACGGACATTTCGAAAACCACGCTGACAACGGAAAACCGAGATGATTTCCTCCGACCTTTTGTACACGTACTCGTGCTACTGCAATAGGTCCTAACTCAATGGGGTCAATATTATGTAACAAATAAGTGATTAACTAAAGTCAATCGACAACTTACCCATTTTTAAGATTATGCTCAGAAGATTTCTTCAAGGCTTCCTATTCTGCTCCATTCATGAGTTCATCGAGAGTGTTTGGAACGTATAAAGTGGTATTTTCTTTTCTTTGTGTTGGTTTTGACGTCATTTGAATTGTAGTTTCGAATCATTTTATGAATGAAACTACTTGGTTTTTTCCACCAATATATTTAACCACAAATCAACCGGTTTCGGCCTTTTCAGGCCATTATCAAGATTACAGAACCTTTCCGGCTAGTAACTAATAGGTAGGTACTAATAATATCAAATCAAAGGCAACCACTCTCGATGAACTCATGAATGGAGTAGAATAGGAAGCCTTGAAGAAATCTTCTGAGCATAATCTTAAAAGTGGGTAAGTTTTCGATTGACTTTAGTTAATCACTTATTTTGTCATACAATATTGACCCCATTGAGTTAGGACCTATTGCAGAAGATTCTATAATCTTGATAATGGCCTGAAAAGACCGAAACCGGTTGATTTATGGTTAAATATATTGGTGGAAAAAACCAAGTAGTTTCATTCTTAACATGAATCGAAATTTCCACAAAGTGAATTCGCCAACTATTGATTGTATTGTAGTCTCGAACTTGAATTGTCCTATATTTTTGTATGATGTACATGATCTCCGGGCAATTAACAATTATTATTTACTCGCTTTAAACATAGCATGTATTGAAACTATATTAAGTTAATCATATCTATTGCCGCACGTATTGTGAGTTCCACCGCGTAAGCAGGTGTACTCAAATGAACTGTGGATCTATAATTCTGCCTTTACTTGAAAAATTAACAAACTGTGTACTCAGTGACCATTGATTACTATCCCAGCCAACTTTATTAGCTTTCTTCTAAGTGTGGCATCTCCAGAGAACTAGTTGAACTTGGAGTTAGAATTCTCCGATCCGTACTCGGGGCCGCCAGTGATATCATGTGCGAATTTTTGTCCAAATTTTGGATCATCACGTCTCTTCGATCTCTTCCACCTTTGCGATACGACTGGTTTCGGTGGTCGAAGCTGAAAATTTTGTAACCGAAGCCTCTAATGCATCTTTTCTCTCACGCACAGGTTGTTCGGCAGCACGGGAGCCTGCGCGGCCTGCGGGCAGACGATCCCGGCGAGCGAGTTCGTGATGAGGGCCGGGCCCCCGCAGAGCGGCGGTGGAGGCCCCAACCACGCGTCCAACCCGACCGGCGGACCCCAAGGCAACGCCGGGCCCCAGGGCAACGGAGGTCCTAATTCGACGACCAACTCAGTTTTCCACCTCAAGTGCTTCGCTTGCTCAAAGTGTCAGGCGCAGCTGATGCCAGGGGACAGGTGAGAGAAGTAGGGGTGCGGGCAACGTGCCTTGGGCATTGACAAAGGGTGGGGGAGGGAAATGGACGTGGGGAGGCAATGCTCAAATGGGATGTTGAATCGTGGGGGATTCTCCATGTATTTCGACCTCTGTCTCACGTGTTAAATAAGTGTATGATATTAGTGGTACACATTGAGGGGTGTGAAAATATTATAATTTGTTTAAAGAACTATGCATCAACCAAATCTTCATTATCCCTTGTGTAAAATTAATACCAACACTTGGTGCCAAGTGCGAATTTGAAAGCCGCATGCGTGACAAACCGAGCGAGGAGATACACAATTTACCTAATTACATGGAGTGACAGTATTTTTTAAGTATTCCTCCGGTTAAGGTGGGTTTTGTTGAATGCCAGAGAATCTCCTCCCGGTTTTCAACACTTTTAAGGGCCTATCTCGCTCTAGCATATCCTTTTTCGCCTCAGCATACGATCTACCCTTCTTCATCCTGTCCATGGAACCTATTCTCCTTCCTCCTCTTTCCGCTTGCCCAAAATCCTTCCCTCTATCACATTCTAGAGCAACATCGCCCCAGTATTACGTCCTCCAGCCACCACTCTGCCGATTTCGAATTTCATTCAGAAGATTCCTTTCCTCGCCCACCATCTTAAGCACTTCCTCGTTAGTCTTCCTGTGCGTCCACCTCACCTTGTCCATCTTTCTCCACACCCACATCTCAAATGCCTGCAGCCTATTTTCGTCCTCCTGTCTTAGGGTCTACGTTTCTGCCCCATACAACGCTACGCACCATATCAAGCTCTTCACCATCCTCTTCTTCACATCCTCACCCAATGTCCCCGTTATCAGCTCCCTTCTATTACTAAACTTCTCCTTAGCTAGAGCTATTCTCTTCCGTATGTCTTTGTCACCATGTCCGTTTTCATCTAGCGTACTACTTAAGTAATTAAAATTCTCTATTCACTCTAGTTTGTGTCCTATTAACGTATATTACTCCAACATTAATATTCAACTATTGGCTTCATGCTTCCCATAGCTGCTGAAATTGAAACGTGATATTGGAATATAGAGTCCATTATGACTGGAAAATATTCTAGCTCTAGCTTATGCTATAAACTAACTTACCTACCGAGAACTACGTTTAGCCTAATCGTGTCACTAATATTTCATTCTAGGATGAATCTATTGAACTGCTGTCTTCATCAAAATTCACATTTTTCACTTTCGTTAAATCTCATTGCCTTTACTGCAGGGACAGCGTTAACGTTGGGGCATAAAAAATTAGTTCATCTGTAGTTCACGTTCTGCCATTGGAACCGCTAGAGAATCTTCATTTACCTCGTGTCTCCTCTAAGTATTCATTAACCATTTCCCTGTGGACAGCTATTATCTCATGAAGTGGTTACGCGCACGTCGCGGTCGGTTGAACTGGCGGAATTATGAACGAAAAACCACAAACTCTTGAAAGCTGTGCGAGACGAGCGTATGGCTTGTCACTCCGGAAGCCGTCTTAATAAGCGTTCGCATAAGCGGTGCTTTCATCCCGATTAAAACAAAAATAAACTCTCTCGGAAAAACTTTGTAATGTGCACCGAGCGCTGTATGCCGTGCTTCATTTTTTGACGTAGTTGGGGCAAAATATTTCGGTGATAACTTTTTTAATTTGAAAAAAGAGAGCTGGTGGTCGAATTCTGTCCTTCATTTGCTTGAGCTGAACTGTGTTGAGACATCTACAACATTAGGATCCGTAAATACCTGGAATAAAACGGAATGTAGGTAAATGTGGACTAGATTACAATTGGTGGCATTATTTTCTCGATATATTACGTAGAAGTTACCGGCTCATCATTGGTCGTACAATCCTAAGCGTAACAGTAAGCGTTCGTAACAATAAGCGACCAAAATAAAAGCTGAGCTCCCCTAAATCCACTCCCATAATTCATGTCACCATTTCACCTCCAAAAAACTTACATCTTTACACGGCTGGTGACCTAACACTCCCTGCCACATGCCCATGTGGCCGCTCGCAGGGTATTGTGTAGATGTATCTTATTTTATAATCATAATTTTTAGTCTTGAAGGGGGTGGGATGGTGAGTTAACGAAAATTCGAGAGAAGCGTAGACGATGTCGCGACAACTGCTTTCCCACAGAAACTTTGGTGAGCGGTCGCCCTCCTCCTCTCTGTCTTTCACCCCACTCTCGCCACTGTTCCTCGGAGCGATGCAAATGATCCTCCGAGATGTCCCTGGACCTTCTCCGTTCGCCTTCTTGTTCCATTCTGCGGTGCTGTCCGCTTCCTTTCCCCTCCCCCACCCCTGCCGCCTTCCTTCCTTACCTCCGGGGTGAACGGAGTTTCGCATGTATAATTTTAATATATTCGGGCATTCCCCCTCCCTCGAGAATGATCCACGTTTTATCGCTGGCTGCTCGCAACATGGCGATGATGTCGTCTTTCACATTTAAATTCCTACATTCCGCGACTTGACTATTGCCGCATTCTTGGGGCCCAATAGGACTTCAAATCCGCTTGGGAAATATGCAAAATTATGTCGGTTGTCGGATAGTGCTGATTTTTATGCTCGTAGACTCTCTTATACAAAGTGATAATTTGAAATAAATTTTTCGAACATTTTGCTTTTACGTTAAAAATAACTATACTTACGGTACAAAATAAAAGAAAAAATTTAATCCAAGTAATATTGTGAAACGATTATTAATAAGAGTAAAGTTAGCGAAAAATGTACGTTTAGGGAGAATTTTGTGTTGACCTGCTTCACTTCATTGGATATGCCCGTATTTATACACTATATACATTCATGATAGTTTGCCTATGTACTGATAATGTTTAGTGCAACACGGCGAGGATATCGTCTTTCACATTGAAATTCCTATATTTCACGACTTGACTTTCGCCGCATTCTCGTGGCCGAATAGGACTTCAAATCCGTTTACGAACCACGCAAAAACTAATGGCGGTAGTCGGATAGTACTGATGGTAGACGCTCTTATACAAAGTGGTAATTGAAAGTAAACTTGGCTAGTATTTTACTGTTACGGAGCAAAAGATAACAAAAAATGTACCCAAGTAGCATTATGATATGACAAAAAAATAAGAGGAAAGTAAACGGGTAATGTACATTTAGGGAGAATTTTGTGTTGACTTGCTTAAGTTCATTCCAGATTCCTTACTTTTACCCTACATGCATTTATAATAGTTTGCCTATGTACTGATAATGTTTAATGACCGAAACTATAAGTATAATTTTGCACATCTTCGACTCCCTGTGCTGCCCAAGTTTTCGGCGTGGAGATGAATGAAAAATACTGTGGTCTTACACTCCTACACTTGATTGGTGAAATTTGGATCCAAGCTATTGTCACGCGTTTCGCGAACGCCTCCGAATAAGCCCTTCGTTGGAAAAAGTTCGGCCTGTTTAAAATAAATTTAAATTACTTAGGCAGCAATACTGTGAGAAAATTGATGAAAGGGTTAGAATAGCGTTAGCCAAGGATGCCTTTAGTAACTGAACGGAGCTGATTATGGGGACCTTGGGTAAGGTTGTGTAGAGGCTGGTGAAGACCTTGATATGGAGCGTTGTGGTGAAACGTGGACCCTAAGATGGGAGGACGAGAATTGGCTGTAGACGTTTGAGACGCGGGTGTGGAGAAGGTTGGAATAGGTGCGGTAGACGGAAAGGAAGACGAACTAGGAAGTGCGTAGTATTGTGGGCGAGGAAAGGTAACTACTGAGTGAAATCCGGGATAAGCGAGGTAGGCGGCTGGAGGATGTAAGGATGGTTTGCTCAAGACAGT
Organism: Ceriagrion tenellum; assembly: GCA_963169105.1. Taxonomy (NCBI): domain Eukaryota; kingdom Metazoa; phylum Arthropoda; class Insecta; order Odonata; family Coenagrionidae; genus Ceriagrion; species Ceriagrion tenellum. The sequence continues at coordinate 70,847,055 of OY720642.1, read as the reverse complement.
GATAGAGTGAAGGACGTTGGGCAAGTGGGGAAGAGGAAGAAAGAGAATAGGTTTCATGGAGAGGATGAAGAAGGGTAGATCGTATGGTGCATAGATGATGGAAATAATAGAGGTAGATTGGACCCCGATAGTGTAGAAAATCGGGAGGAGTTTTTCTAACTTTCATCGGAACTCACCCTTTACCGGTAGAGTACTTATTGAAATGACGAAATTATTAGTCGTGGATTTTCATGAGGCTGCCAACACATTTCTTCGCGGTAAACCGAGAGAGTTTATGAGTATTATGTTCCGCAGACGAGAATGTTCGTGAAGAGTTGGTACCTGATCCCAGAACGATTTGCACGAGCCAGAACGTCGTTCGACGTTGAGACATTTCATCCTGCAATGAGAGGTGGTGGGGGTGTCAACATGTTTCATGAGAGGATTGACCCGAAGAAATATCCTCTCAAGAGACGGCGAAATGTTTAAGGTTAACCCCTTCCGATGGGATAATTTAGCTCTTTGAGGATTTGGACTTAAAAAAAATACACACACAGCTCAACCCACGCAAGTCGTCGCCAGCATATCACTCATTCATGTTTACGGAGCAGGTCTAATGAAGACTTAAACCAGTTAAAATGCTTCCGCCGTTTAATTGCGTTCCAGTCATGGAAAAAGAGAGAAAGCTTCGCCGTACTTCTCATCTGCTGTGGGCGCAAATTTAATTGCGCGCTTGTAAGAAAACGCTCCAAAGAAAAGACGTGCCGCCGTCGTAAAACTCCAGGGAAGGTTGGAAAATTCCCTTCCCCACCTCTTCCACGCTTCTTGCACTCTTTCTATCCATCTTCTCAAGCCTCCCTCCCCTCCCTCTCTCTCTTTCCCTCCCTCATTCGTCATCTAATCTTTAATTTAAAGGCGAAGAGCATTCTCTAAACCGAAAACGCTTTAACTACTCTCGCGTTGGCCTGCGAGATGACAGTCGTAAATTGTAAACGTAAAAAAAAAAATCTTCGGTATTACGATTAGAGAAAAAAATAATTGAGTTCAGTTGCGGTAAAATTCATCGTTGCTGGCGGAGGTGAGCACCCACCTATCGACCCTCTTTTGAAAGTTCTGCGAAAGAGATCAGCGTAATGGCTAGCAGAAAACAGAAAAATTCTTAAACTAATTCCTTTTTTTTTTGGTGCAAGATTCATATTTGTGAAAACCTCCTACGCCTAAATCTGACCTTTTTGCTAGTCAAATAAACTTTTTTGAGGTGAGATTTTCCTGCAGTGGTGTACTATTTTATTAATTGACTTCAGCCTTGAATTAACTTGGGTAGTATCTACCACGGCATGATGTCAAGTCGGTTAACAGAATGATGTAGTAGAATTTAGCTTATATTATTCTCAACGGAGATCATGGAAAATTAGAAAATTATTGTTTAAGAATATATTAGCGCTCTGTTATCTAAGTATGTATAAAAACCGGTTGAAAGCATTGCTAGGTTGTAAACAAGCCTTCGTTCTATAGATAATTATGTTAGCAGTTTCAATTTTTACTAAACTTACATGCCATACTTCTCGTTTGTAATCAGAACGGAACGATGGCCGTGAAGTTTCTTCTCTTTTCTTAAATTTAACTAACGTAATACTTATCGTTTATGTATGTGAGATTAATTCAAATCGTACTTGTTTTTATCTATAACAACAATACATTTGGTACATGCTACGTTTTTCACGTCAATTCTATGTCATCAAGTCACTGTGTGGCCTCTTTATTCTGATTTATATAATTTATTCGGAAATCCATCAGTTTTTTATTACGATGCATGAGATGAAATTTCCCAGAAACCTGATAGAATGATGCTGTAATTGAGTTACAAATATTAGGATATTTATGTACAAATCATAATTAGTGGATGTCTTTAAGTGCTGGACCATAAAGGAGTTGCCGGATTCGGTAATCCTAACAAAGGCTGTTAAAAATAAAAACCTGGAGTTCATTTTTCGAAGCGGCTTTACTTTTTCACCGTCGGTTAGCCGAATCTCCCAACGGTGTCGTAATTACTCGCTTCCTCAAATAAAAGTTTAACTGCCTGTTTGTGAAGATTAATGCCTTTTATATTTACGATAGCCGCAGTGAGGCACGCATGTCGGGAGAGATTGTGGCGGTCCCTCGATCAAAAGATTGCTCAGCGAGCGCACCTTCGCTAATTAACGGGTCGAGCTCCAAAGTCGGCTCTTTTTCCATCTAGCCTAGGGTGTTTGAATTAATAAGAATTCAGCCATGGAAACGGTGGGGGGGAAACGGGGGGGGAATACCTGGAAGTTTTCGAATAATGAATGAAAAGTTGGAGGAAAATTATAATGCCATTAGAAAAAGATCATTCATTTTTGAAAGGAGCATTTGTTCTGGGTAAGTTAGATTAATGAATTAGGTGAATTTCCGCGAGCGAACATATAGTGTTTCACGACTTTTCAAGGGGTCGAAGTGGGAGACCCTATAGACTCGGTGGCTACACGCTAAGTATAGTTTGCTTGAATAATTCAGAACTTGTATGTTTCAGAGCGACACAGAGAATATTATCATGACGCCTCACTACATTCCTAGGTCTGACAGAAGCGAAAACATAAGTGAGATACATTTCCGAGCAGATAGGTACAAGAACTGGTTCCTTCCGCCCACAGTAAGCGACCACAATAAAATGTAAGCTCTTCTAAATACACTCCCATATACATACATCATAATACACGTCACATTTTTACCTCCCAAAACCTTCTTCTGTACACCTTTGCACGGCTGTTGTTCTAACACCCCTTGCCACACGCCCATACGGCAGCATGTCGATGTAAATGTCATCTTTAAAACGAGCGGCACTAGGTCCGCACAGAACAGTCTAATAATTTACACATATTCGTCGCAAAGCCCTGCCCTGTGTCGTGGAACCTCATCGACCCTGCAATTTAAATATAAGTCACCAAGGAATTCATCCTGCCGTCACCGAAGCCAGCGGAGTTTAAGAAGTACCCTTCTAATTTATAGGGTTATCAAGAGCTTTATTTCATCTCTTCCGTGATTTCCTTTACTAGGACCTAGCAGACACCTCCACGCTGAAGGACGCGTATGTAGATTTCTTTGAGAAGTTTTACGATAAGTTAGCTTTCTTTTACAAAAATTAGCTTAAAATTAGCTTAAAATTAGCAAAAATTAGTTTGCTTTTTTAAAAAAATTGCTTTGTCAGCAATGATGTACATTATAACTAAGGTCGATCCTTACCTGCTTTCAAGTAATAAATGACTCACTAACACAATTATTCCGTTCCAGATAGTATACTCACTAAAAATATATATTTAACCAGATAAATTGTTCACGCCAGAAGAAAAGTTCCTGTTCTTTTATATAACTGTGAATGGCAGTCAGAAAAGTAAAATCATGTTTTTAAAATGTTATTCTTGTTAATATACCCAAAGTGTCCATTGCCTGGTGTAACTATTACCTTATTAACGGACAGAGATGCAATTATTACAATTGCAATGAATAAGGAAAAAAAAGATCTTGATCATAGTCAAGAGGATACTTTTTGTGTGTAAAGGAGAACTTTTAAAAATATATTTACACATATGTTTGTAAAAGCAACCAAACACTCAATTTATTTTTGAACGATACTTATTGTTTACAAAAGTATACCTCTCGTGGTAGTTGATTGTATATTTTCAGCACTAGAAAACTACAAAAAAATTTGTATGCGCAAACGTCAGGCTCTGGAATTGAGAATGCAAGTCCACTGTTAGTATTCCGTAGATTTTGTTAAAAACTGATAAATATGCGATGTTATATTTTGAGTGTGTGTAAATTTAACTTAGCTCAGCTGTTCTGGAAAAAAACCGTTTTAAATTTATGTTAGTTCCTAACTCGACCTGAAGCCCATCCTTATTCTTATTTAGCCATATGATTTTGTGGCAGCGTAAAATATACGCCGGTATTAATAGAGCTCTTTCACTCTGGGAAAATCAAAACCGGCCGTAACCAAAGCAAGGTTAACATTTTTTTCTAAATGGCGAGTAACCCGAAGTGTGCCAAATTCAGCGTTACTTAATAGACAAGCCGAAATGGTGGGCTTTAAAATATCTTCTAGATTAAAAATAACATTGTATTTCCGTCCATTTTATTCAATGAATTGCAGCTTGTGTTTTGTATTGCATCACGACGGTTAGGTCCAATGATAGCGATGACATACTTCCAAACACATGCCTTAAATGTAAAACTTAGGGTAGTTTGAGTGAGAGAGTTCCGTGGTCATATTGGAGACCAAATTCGAGCGTTACGTTTTAATTGCAGGAGCTGTAGGAAGCACGAATTAAATATGTTATTGTAAATGGTGCAAAATATACTTTTATATGACTGAAATGCAAAGTAATTGTATAAAAATATCTAAATAAGTCTCCAATTTGACTAATTTTTTCACGCGGTACGTTAAAAACCCCCTCGCAACGGATGGTGTTTTGCGATTTTAGAAAGTATTACTGCGGTGACAGTATGATTTATTTTGAAAAATAATTGAGATTACATAAGAACTGCGCTCGGTTAATTTTTTGACGTTGTCTAGGTGTCAGAAATTCCTCATTTTTTAAACGAGGTCTCTCTGGACTGCATGTACGTACCATTTCCCATGTAAGAGGGCAGGTATTTTCCGTCAAAAATCCCGGAAAATAGTCCGGGAAGGGGCTGATATTTTTACGTCTTTGGAAGGGTGAGATATTATTCTCTAAAATGAGACCGATTTCTTTGATTTATAAGCTAAATGATATTTGGCTCAAACTACCGTTAAGTGTATGGCAGTACATATATGGACATTGCATACGTATTGAAATTTATCTTCAACCAAAGGGATTACAACATAATTTTATCACCATCAAACCATGGTTAATAGCCTTTCATTGCTATGTAAGCCATCGAGTATGGCTTTCCAGTTCCGCTGCCTCTTTGATTGTTCATCTCGAGCTTTTGCTGAAATTACAGGCTGTTACTTCAAGAATAATGACTTCCAATACTAGTGCATTGCATACATTTCTACCTACAGTATAACTACTATAACCCTCTACACACCGATTTTTTTGTCGATTATGAGCGCTCTTTTAATACATTATCCCACTCGTGGCAGAATAAGGAACTAAAAATTACGAATGAGAGATATTTTCGTCGCCAAGCTGTGAAATCGATGTCACTAAGGCATATAGGTAGATGTAAAGAAACCTAATCAGAGACAAAAAAGAACTCCTCTGTATGTTACCTCTAGGCCACTCAGCGTGATAGAGAGAAAGAGGGATAGAGGATAGTGATCAGTTCAGTGAATTTTCATTCTTGAAAATGCAATTCCTCCACATCACTATGGATACGGTTGACTTTTCTGTGCAGCGCTTCCTGTGTGTTTCACCCCCAATTGCTGGTGTATTATGATGTTTCCTGTTCCGTTGTTGTGTTGTAATTGTATGTCCATTGAAATGCTACATGTCCTCTTTCTCTGCTCTCTCCCCATCAGGTATTACCTCCTGGCTGGCAGCCTCGTGTGCGAGCAGGACTGGCACAAGCTGCTCAAGGGCGCGGCGGCCGCAGCGGCCGCGGCAGCCGCTGCGGCGGCGGCGGCCGCCTCGTCGAACGCGTCGCCGTCCTCGTCGGCATCACCGCCCGGCCCAGGGGGTCCGGGCGGCGGAGGCGGCGGCGGCGGGGGCGGTGGCGTCGGCGGCCCCGCGGCGACCACCACGACGACGGGAGTCCGCAAGGGCAAGGTGGGGCGACCTCGGCGAAGCAGAGACTGAGGGCGGCGGGGCGCGGGCCGAGGCAGGGTGAGTACCATTCACACACGTGTTGGAGGGAGCTCCTTAAGTTAAGTTAGTCCGAGCGAGATAGTTCCCTAGTCATAATAGAGACCATATGCGAATGATACGTTTTAATTTCACGAGCTGCAGGACACATCAGTTAAATATTGCATCATTATTGGTGCAATAATATAGTTTTATATGACAGAAATTGTAAGTAATTAAATGAAAATGTCTAAATAAGTCTTTAACTTTACTCATTTTTTCGCGCGGTGCGTTTGAAACTCCTTCAAAACGGATGGTTTTTTGTGATACCCAAGAAATACTGCGGTGACAATATGATTAATTTTAAAATATAGTTGAAGAAACATACAAACTACACACTTAGTTTTTTAACCACATCTAAGTATTAGAAATTCCTCATTTTGTAAATAATTTCTCTCTGGAGTGCATACACATACCATTTCCCATGTAAAAGGGCTGGTATTTTTTGGCAAATATCTCCGAAAGTAATGTGATAAGGGGTAGAATTTTTGGTGTCCTGGATTGGTGAGATTTTTTTCTTTAAAATGAGGCCAAATTCGTTTATTTCTAAGTAAATTGATATTTCGCTCTATCTGCCTTAAATGGAATTCCAATTGTAATTATTACAAATATTCCGTCCGCATATATATACTTAGAGGACCTTAACCTCTGCATTTCCCCCGGTGATCCTTAGGGCGCGACCATGACAGTGAGTGACGGGGAGGTGGGGGATGGGGGCGGTGGCAGCGCAGTGGCTAATGGTAGTTGCCGCATTTCCACGGAACACATGCTGAGACACATGGCATGTTAGCTTTTCAGACATCCGAGTTTCATTTTTCCGCTGATTTCAAGATTAATCTGCTGGTACACCATAGGGATTCCTGTCGTTTACGCTGTTGCCAGTGTTGCCAGTACGTGAAGGGACATTCGTCAACGAAATTAGGATAAATATTTGCAATAAGTGTAGTAACTCTTCCCCATTTGCTTTTCACACTAATATGTCGACCACTAAAAAACGTGAATTTGTCGAAATTCAGGTGGTCGCCATGACGCGTATGACGTGTATTTCTAGTAATATCTGCACTCATTGTAAGTGGGATTCCTTCATCCTTATGGAGGATCATCCAAATGTTGAAAATTGCCTATTATAGCCTTGGAGAAACCCTCTAAGGAGAGGTTGAGATGAAATATACCCGACCTAGAATCTCATCATGTTACTCGCGAAGTTTTTGAGTTTGACTGCGTCTCGAGCATTTAAGGCCCAACGTTTCACCCGCGTTGTAGCGAGCGTCTTCATGAGTGAAGTGACCTTGCGTGACAAGTGAAGAACTTAACTCCTGAAGAACTTCACTCCTGAAGACGCTCGCTGCAACGCGGGTGAAACGTTGGGCCTGAAATGCTCGAGACGCAGCCAAAATGGGAAACTTCGCCAGTACCTATCAACAGCCGTGAAGGCGATTTCATGCACTGCGGAATAATTACCATGTCGTTCGCATAACCTAAGTCGTATAGGCTTCAGGTATAGATTCCCTCCCATTCAAACGCATGTTGGTTTCCAAGGAATTTGTACAACTTGTATTGTTTAAAAGGTTTCTAAAAAAGTGGAGTATTTCGGAGCTAAAAACTAGTGTAGGGGAAAATCAAGTGCAAGAGGTAAAAATACCTATTGCAAGTTTTTAGCCATCCGATAGTGAAAGTTTTATCCGTGCACCTTGAGCACAGGTAATTTAAAAATAATGAGCAAACCCCTACTCCGAACTCAATTCAAGTGTGAGATTTTTCGGAAATGATAAGAACTATGCTCTACGTGTCACTATCCATCAAGTTCCATCCGTTCTTAGAGATGGCCGTATAAATGTGGGATAAATCATCGCATCGTGGTTAATTTGACCACAATTTGAGAATTCCCTGAAAGCCTCATAAAATAAGAAAGGCAGGGGCTACTTCAGTTAAAAAGGTCGTATACATAGCAAACCACGAAGCTATGGAAAGCCATCTAATCATTTACACCTCGCATTGGATTTTGAAGACTTAAAACTATCAGGCTCCCTGACGAAAGAGACGGAATGTTAGTACTGTTTTTTATAGTTGAACATATGCGCCTCTTTATTTCTCGCATTATGTCCGTATGCCAAAAAAATCTCTACATATATAACTACATACTACCCTGCGAGCCGCCGCATGGGCGTGTGGCGGGGGGTGTTAGGATACCAGCCGTGTAAAGATTTGAGGGATATGGTGAGGTGAGGGAGGTGCTATGGTAACGTGTATTATGGGAGAGTATTTAGGGGAATTCAGTTTTTATTGTGGTCGATTATTGTGCGCGGATAGAACTAGTTTTTGTACGTATCTGTTTGGCAATGTGTCTCTCTTTTTTATCGCTTCTGTCAGACCTAGAGATGTAGTGAGGGGTCATGATAATTTTTAATTTGATACTGGGTAGTGAAGAATTGCATTTTCTTTTTCTTGTTGCTAACTTTATTAGCGTTAAGCACCTAATACCGTCGGAGTTGTGCTTTCCTGACCATAGATCCAACTCAATGTTAAATGCATTACAAACGTGAACAACCTCAGTTTTTTATTCTAAAATCAGCCTCCGTTTCTCGCGAAATTTTATTTCGACTTTGAATATGAGTCAATGTTCGATGCCCCCGCTCGATATCATGCTTCAAAACTGACGTACAGTGCGTGCACGAAGGCTCGAGGAGGATTCTGACATTCATTAATGCATACTTACCCGACCCATTTCCCGGGAATTTCCTGATACGTCCCTCTCACATCCAAGGCAGCAGCAGCAAGCGGGAAATGTGTGCGTGTTAGCGAGGAGGAGCACTATTCGATCGGAATGGCTCGTAATGGGTAGTTAAAGGGTTTTGAAGAGGAGCCGGAGAGGAGGAAAGACCGAACGAGGAGGCAGTATAGCGGCAGTGGGAACTGGTGGGTGGGAATTAAACCGAAAGAAGTCGGGGGCATTTTTTGAGAGACCCCAGCCGAGAGAGGAGAGAGAGGTTTGGGATGAGAGAACGGATGGATCTCTGTGATGGATCTTAAAAGGTGTAAATGGCTGGGGATATGCTTTGGCCTTTTAAGTTCCTTGAGTGTTTCCGATGAGAGATAAGCCAGTCATGGCGAAGATGTTGTGGCACAGTTGGAGGGGAGGGGTTGGGATTGGGGGGGGGGAGGTGTAGGAGAGGGGGAGTCTGGGATGGAGCAGTGCGGCGTGGTCCATAGGGAAATGGAGAGATGGATATTGGGTGAGTGAGGGAGAAGGGGCGCGAGTGATGTAGGATTAGCCATACGGATGGGGCCGTACTCCGTCCGGCTTTAGGCTTTCATAAAAGGAGTATCTGTTCTGTTTCGTGGCGGCAGAGGGCTCTTCCATTAGTCCGCTGGAAAGGTTTAGAAAGAGTTATAATTAAGCAGTGTTATGTCTTCTGCTTCGGCTTTCAAGATCTGTGTAAATTATCTTTTTGTTTTGTTTTTCTTTTTTTTAAACTTATGATGCTCTTATGAAACAAAGTGAAACATTGTACTCATCACTTTCAAGGCATAACACTGCTTGTTCACTCTCTATAATACCAAATGAGAAAGGCTTCGGCAACTAGCCAACGAGTTTTGTAAACGTTGAATGGTTCAACTGTGTAGAATGAGTGCATAATTTTCATTTATTTAATTCTGAATTACGATATTTAATTATACCGCCCCATTTTTGCATTAAGATATCGTGAGACATAATACAGCTGATGAAATTCAACGAATATTGTCTCATAATTTAATCCGAAGATTCTTGCGATATTGAGAGGAATATATGCGTCATGCAGAAATAAATGATATAAAAATATCGAAACCTAGGTCGCAGTAAAATTTATTTCTGTGGATAATCGCAAATTTTTCATTTCTGAAACATTTTCTCATTGCGTAGAAAAAATATCACTTTTGTAACGTTACCAAAGTATCTGCTATTTACTACGGCTCTACATTTCATAATGTTTAAAAATAATTAGCAGAAGTTTTGCGTGGGGTATGGCTATGCACTGGAGAGATATTATTTTGGAAAAAATAGTGTCAGAAATATACTGTTTTTTGATCCATAAATTTTCGTAGTTATGTAAAAAAATGATTTTATACTCATCGTAACACTTCATAAACAACAAAATTAACCTTCGGTTGTGAACACGATTTCAGCTCAAGGCGTGAAGAAGATTAGCAATGTTTGATTATCATACGTGTATTCTTACTAATTTCTGAATTATTCAATTCTAAAAAACAGGATTTTTGTGTCGTTAATAGTATTGTTTTAATTCAACCCTCCAATGGCTGGCTCTATTGGCAATTCCTTGCTGTATGATTTTAAATAAAAACTGTATATTGAGTTCATGTTTCCTGTTATCCTGTCCTTTATAATCTTGTTTCTTTACTTCCGAAATTTCTCACTTCTTTGAGAGCAATGGAATTGAGTAAAGTTTCCCCTTTCATCATTTATTAGAGTCTGATATCAGTTTTTATTTTATTTGGGTTATAACTCTTCACCCGTAAGCAATTTATCATCATGAGTAACCAGAATCATGGCGTTACGTACTCGTACCTTTACGATATTTGTTGTAGATCTAGATTTCACTGGTAGCTGGATTCTCCACGTGTCCCTTAAGATCTTGTGGTACTACCCAAACGAATTCTCAAAGTGGAATAGTTCTTCTGTTGCATTCCAATTCTGACCGTTCTTCCCACTAAATGGTCGGCTTGGGTTTGTTCTGAGTCAATGGAACACTAACAGAGATACCCGGGGGTTTATTGGCGCTGTCTTTTTAGAGGAAGTTTGGAAAGTCTGAACGAGATAACAGCATATGTTCGAGTTAAGATCTGGACGGTAAATCTTACACCAGATTGACTTAAATCTTACGTGATGATGCTTGAGGGAATGATTTTCCATCCGCTTAAAGGTGCTATTTTGCTGGTATTTTGTAATCAAGACGTTAAAAAAGACAGAAGTACACAGTTGAAAATGCGTCGAAAATGAATGTGTGGTACTAGGGAGGAAATATTTATGAGGAAAGATGTAATCAGATACGTTTCTGTATTCTTGTAAATTTGCAATTAAAAGTTATCGTGACTGCATTCACTTTTTTGCCGATTTTAAGTTTTTTTTACGGGGAAAATAAATTTTAAAATGTATTTTTTAACCTTTTCGCTTACCGTTGAATTCAGAAAATGTTCATGGACCGTTATCCATTAGATATTCGACTAAATAATATTCTCCTTCTCCTTAGTCACGTTGAAAAGTTCCTGGGATGGTGGAGTCCCATTTTTTGATGCCTTTTAATATTAGCAGTGAGCATTTTAAGGCCAGCACTTTCGTCTAATGGACGTTCCATGCCTCCTTTTGTATGGGATGAGTAGGACTTGCTAGGTATTCCCGAAGTCACGGAAGACTCGAATTAAGCGCGGGCACGGAGGGTGAACTTCTATGATGCCACTTATCTATACATTAGGTTGTCCATTCTCTGAGACTCGACCCAATCTCAAAATGTGTGAAATTAAGAGGGTCAGAATATCCCTAATTACCGTTCTGTAAGTACTGTATTGAATTTAACGGCGTTCATTTCCTTGAAAAGTCCTTCCAGAATCACCAACATTTAACTATGAAATATTATAGTCTTCACTCTCTCATTGGAAGCTTAATATTGTTCTCAAAGTGTAAATGCCCTATTTAACTCTTTTTACGAATTTTTTATGTATCTTTTCTATAACTACGATACAGGTCAGTGACTAAAACATCAACCAGCCATATCCATACAACTGAAATATATAATTCTACCGTCAGTATTACCTTTTAATGATGAAAAAAATTTTTTTTCCATACTTGTAGTTCTGCATGAGCTACACCGTGGACCAACCCTCGATAAGCTATTATTGTTAAATATATAAGGATGAAATAAAAGGGCCGCTCCTGAAACTGGCGGGGTCCTGACCAACTCTTATTTACGGGCCCTAAAAATATAGGCATTCGTGCTCTAAATTATAAAACCAATTCGTAGCATGATTCATAATTATTTTCAGTTTATGAAAAACTCACAGATTTGTTCATATATTTCGGCGGACACAACCGCCTTCGTCAGAAGACTACCTACTAATTTAATGTAAATACCTTAGTTTTCAATAAAAATATTAGATTTCAAAATTAGAATTCGAGCCCAAAATATCATACAAATCTCCGTGTAAGACGAAAAGAGTGACGTACACAGTGATACATTAAGGTACACATCGAAAAATATCAGGCACGGTATTGTGACGGTCACGCCGCGTTTTCATCGTCGTATTTTTACAGCATGTGATCACCCACTTCTTACAAAATGCGGGGCCTTCGGAGGCGCGGTGCCCGGTTGCCTCGCTTGCCCGGCCCCAAGGGCGGTAGTGTCGAGATGCATAGCATAATGGAAAGTAAAGAAAACTTTGGCCAAACTCCGCCCCTGGGAATTCCACCCCTTAACCCACACCTCAGACCGTTGTGTTATTGGGAATTTTGTTTTTGAAATAATTTTGTGTGACTATATATTCTCCACCTTCTATGCAAATTGTACCAGATGATGACGTGCCACGTCGAAACCTAGGTCGTACAATAAATATCTATGTGAAATTACAAAGTTTTCTTTACTTTTCATTATGCTAAGTCGATTCCATGAAGTCACGCCCGAGACAACAAATTATTTGAGATGCTTGCATTTGCATTGCATTTGAGCTTTTCTTTTAGTTAATTTATGGTAAATTTAGTGCAACTATCTCAAACACTTGGTACCTAGGAACGTTGGAACAAATGGAAGCTGAAAAATATGAACAAAGGTTAACGAGGAACGGTGCGGACTTAGTTCTTTAGTCGTATTAGTGATAACTTCCTTGTCGCAACTGTATCTAATATTTTGGTACCTCTGCTTGCGAGCGTACTTCATTCTTCCTTCGGTTCCTATCTCGTGACCCAGTTTTCCATTTGACTTATGAGAAATTAATTCGTGTCCAAATTCTGAAATTTTGAACAAAACACGAAAATGCATTTGGGCTGCCGGAAGTATGCATCTTTGGATAAATGTTACTGCATCTCCGCTCATATTGAGCAGCCTGTGACACGCTCCATTAGAAAAGCAACCAAGTTTCTATCCTGAGGAAGATCTCGTATCTCGGCGACCAAAAGAACTTGAATGCGAAAAAAGAAGTTTGCACCACCAAAAGCTCGCACGTTGAGCGCTTCGTAAGTCGCGGAACCCTATGTGTTCGGAATGAAGGAAAGTGGATAAAAATGGTTACGAGGAGTCAATCCGTGCCCAGATGCTGAAATTTTGAACAAAACGCGGAAATGCATGTGCGCTGCTGGAAGTGTGCGTCTTTGGACAAATTTTACTGCATCGCTCCTCATGAGTAGCCTGTGACACACTATTGAGAAAAGATACCATGTGCGGTACGGAGGCTACCGCGGTGATTGGATGAATCCGTTTATTCGGGTTTCTCCCGAGTTGATTCATTTCTATGGACAACAGTTTCGCTAGCGTTACAGCTAATGGCAGTTTGAGGACCTGACGGCGATAGCTGTAACGCAATCGAAACTGTTGTCCATAAAAATGAATCAACGCGGGAAAAACCTGAATGAACGGAACTCAAGATACCAATTGTGCGAAATTCACAGTGGAAAAATCATTCGCCTGGACTGGGAATCGAACCCAGATCCCTCAATTTCGCTAGTTTCTCGATCTCTCGTTTCAAGATGGGCTTTACCTCGTGGACCGTAGGGCTTAGCGCTCGCGTACAGGTACCTCTGGCATTAAGTGTGCGGTACCTGTGAGGACAACTTGCTCCTTAAAGCCCCGATGAGATTCACTGTGGAAGAGGACGCCCGCGTAGCTTAACTGGCTAGAGCACTCCAAGCGAAATCGAGGGATCTGGGTTCGATTCCCAGTCCAGGCGAATGATTTATCCACTGTGAATTTCACACAGTTGTGTGATCACTAGCGGGTGACTCCATTAAAGTTACAGCGCGGCTAGTTCCGTAGTTCTTTGAAAATATCAAGAAACCAAGTCGTTTCTCGAGGATGATGTCGTATCTGGGGAGCCAAAAAACTGGAGTACGAATAAAGTTTGCACCACCAAAAGCTCGCATGTTGGGTGCTTCGTAAGTCGCGGGGCCCACTGTATTCGGAATGGAGGAAAGTGGATAAAGATGGATACGAGGAGTCAATCCGGCCCAGATGCTGAAATTTTTGTACAAAGCACGAAAATGCATTTGTGCTGCCGAAAGTATGAACATCTTTGGACAAATTTTACTGCATCGCTCCTCATATAGACTAGTCTGTTATACCGCTCTATTAAGAAAAGATGCGAAGTTCGTATCCCCAGGATGATTTTGTTTCTGGAGGGGACAAAAGAAACTCAAATGCGAAATAAGATCGCACCACCGAAAGCTCGCACGTTGACCGCTTCGTCCACTGAGTCCACTGTATTTCTTGTACTGTGCTTCGTAAGTCCACGCGATCCACTGTATTCGGAATGAAGGAAAGTGGTTAAAGATGGGTATGAGGATGACGGACGAGAAGAGAGAGGAAATGTGCATCACGGCGGAGGAAGCACACACGAGTGACAAATGAGAAAAATACGGGGTGGAAACGATGAAAAAAGCAGGAGGAGTGATGTGGTTCACAGAGGCGAAGGCACAGATGGGGAGGAGAGAAAGAGATGGGGAAAGTAAGTTGGGGGAGTCCCACACTTTTCCCCGGCAAGCCCGTACGCAGTACTTACTCTCCTTTCTCATGCACGCCACTAACCTCCCTCGCTCAGTCTCCACACCCCCCCCCCCCCATTCTCCCTGTTCGCCACCTGGCCAACAAAACGCGTTCGACATTCTAAAAAAGTGACTACCCTCCCTCTTTTCCCCCCAAGCCTCCCGCGCCGCCTCAACGCGGCCCGCCCGCCTCGCCCTCAACCCCGTCCCTCCTCCCCGACACGCCTTTTTTTTATTCACTCGCCCGCTGCGCTTCTCCCACACGCTTTGCCTTTAAGTGTTTCCATTGAGCTTGCCGGGCGTTTTAGCCGCATTAGCACTCGCATCACTCTTGCGCGGGAGTGGCGAGAGAGGCGTAGATGGAGGGAAGTGCGAGGGGGGGGGTCGGGATGGGGCGGGAATCCCCCCCCCCCACAGTGTGTGTCTGTGGAACGGGGTGGATGGAGAGCAGCCCATACCCTTTACTCCACCTCCTCATCCCTTCTCTCCCTGTCTCTCCTTCGTCCTCAATCTCTTATCCCGTCTCCCATCCACTCCTTTTTTATCTTCACTTCCCTCTCTTCCCTATTATCACGCGTATCCCTTCCATGCAGGGGTACCAACGCTCCCGTGCTCGGTGGGAGACTCCTGGAATATGACGGTGAAGTTACGAAATGTATTATATTTTTGGAATACGATGGCGAAGTTGAAAAATGTAATATTTTCTCTCATTCTCTTTCTGTATCTACCATTCGCTCTTTTTACCCATCATAGTTGGTCATATCCTTTCCATCCAGGGTTGTTAACGTTCCCTCATTCGGTCGGAGACTCCTGGAATAAGACAGTGAAGTTGCAAAATGTAATATTTTCCCTCATCTTCTTTATCTATCATATATTTCCTCGTATTTACTATCATAATTGCTCATATCCTTTCCATCAAGGGTTGCCCACGTTCTTACATTCGGTCGGAGACTCCTGGATTATGACAGTAAATTTACGAAATGTGTTACATTTTTGGAATACGATGGCGAAGTTGAAAAATGTAATATTTTCTCTCATTCTCTTTCTGTATCTACCATTCGCTCTTTTTACCCATCATAGTTGGTCATATCCTTTCCATCCAGGGTTGTTAACGTTCCCTCATTCGGTCGGAGACTCCTGGAATAAGACAGTGAAGTTGCAAAATGTAATATTTTCTCTCATCTTCTTTATCTATCATATATTTCCTCGTATTTACTATCATTATTGCTCATATTCTTTCCATCAAGGGTTGCCCACGTTCTCCCATTCGGTCGGAGACTCCTGGATTATGACAGTGAATTTACGAAATATAATATATTTTTGGAATACGATGGCGAAGTTGAAAAATGTAATATTTTCTTTCATTCTCTTTCTGTATCTACCATTCGCTCTTTTTACCCATTATAATTGGTCATATCCTTTCCATCCAGGGTTGTCAACGTTCCCTCATTCGGTCGGAGACTCCTGGATTATGACAGTGAATTTACGAAATGTAATATTTTTGGAATACGAGAGCGAAGTTTCAAAATTTAATCTTTCACCTTCTGTCTCTTTATTCCATTCCCTCTTTTTCCTATCATTATTGCTCATTTCCTTTCTATCCATGGTTGCCAGTATTCCCTCATTCGGTCTGAGGCTCCTTGAATACGGCAGTGACGTAAAAAATGTATTATTTTCTCTCATGCTCTTTCTGTATCTTCCATTCCCTATTTTTCCTATCATTATTGCCCATATCCTTTCCATCCAGGGTTGCAAACGTTCCCTCATTCGGTCGGAGACTCCTGGAATGCTACGGTAGAGTGACAAACTGTATTATTTTATCTTATCCCCTTTCTCGGTCTTCCGTTTCCTCTTTTTCCCATCAAACCTGCTCATATCCTTTCCATCAGGGTTGCCAACGTTCCAGCATGTGGAGTAGACTCCCGAAATGAGACAGTAATATTTCGTAATGTGGTGTTTTCTCGCATTTTCTTGTTTATCCAACATTTCCTCATTTCTCCCTGTGCTGTAACTTCCACCCTTTCCATCCGGGGTTGCCAACCCCCCCCCATAATCGATGAGAGACTCCTGTATAATGACTGTAATATTTTCAAATCTAAGGTTTTCTTGCATCTTCTTTTTTATCTTTCATTCCCTCATTTCCGTATTATCGTCCCTTGAATCCTGAACATCCAGGGTTGCCAACGTTTCCGCATTCGGTGGGAGACTCCCGGAATTTGACACTTACTCGTATATTTTCAATGTTGTCATTATCACAAATTGAAGAGTGTCTTCCCTGCTCTAAGTTTGTGTAATGATTTTGTAGTAAATGTTTTGAGAATGAAGGGCTGGTTCAAAATGTATCTGTACAGATAATGGAGGAAGTCTTCAAACGATTACTGACTTATTTCAGTCTCGATCAGTCCGTCACAATTAGTTATTTTTATGATGCCTGTCAGTTGTGCTATGTGTTGCCATATACTACGAAAAACCGTCTCTATGTTTTGACCAATATCTTTAAAGTAGTTCCGTCCGCTGCTGACATGTTGTTATCGTTTGGAATGTGCGGCTTTATTCTCTCTGTAATTGGACCAAATCCATTTAATTCAATGGTTAGTCATACCTCCCCGAAACTGTCGTAACCTTCAATGGACGAGCGAGTCAAATTTTTTAAGTTTCAAAATCATTGGAATATCTGCTTTCTGAGAGGCTTTTCCATTTAGTTGCTTCGCTAGACAGAATTGCAACGCTTCTGATTAAGTGTTTAGAAAGTTGCGTCTCTTTCGGCGGTTCGTCAAACAATTTGAACAGGTGAATGTGTGACGCTATTCACTGATGATGGCGTGCCGGGTGGAGCTCTGAATGAAATAGTTTCAGATGCCATATGAAGAAAAAATTGGGAAAATTTAAAAAGGTACATTATGAAGGTAATATTGAAGTATACCGTGCGTAGATATTTTTATGTAAAGTGTTATTTAAATGAAATATGTACAATACAAATACGCCACATTTCAAAATAAATGATTTTTGTAAAATTAATTAAATTTTTTAACTGCTTATACGTCTACGTGATACCCTGCGAGCCACCACGAGGGTGTGTGGCAGGGGGTGAAGATCACCAAACATGCACTATTGACATGCAAGTAGGATATTTAAGGGAGATATGCTAGATAATAGGGTCACATGGAGCTAGATGGTTAGTATCTACATAATAAGGAAGGGATTATTGGTTGTTATTACATGCATCATGCACTACAGACTACTCTAACTATATGTCACCTATTTCACCTCCCTATCCCTTTGCTACGCTGCCTATTGTTCTCTCTTATAGTACGAGGGAAAAATGACATTTTAAATCTATCGGTACGACAATCTATCTCTCTAATCTTGTTAAGATGATCAACCCTAGCATAATACGCAGGGGTTCTCAATATATATCTAACGTCATCTGTGAACAACCCTGTTTCGAATTTACTTAAAAGGTTTAACCTAAATTTGAACCTGCGTTCTGATAGTAATTCCCATCCTAGTTCTTCTATTAACCTCGTAACACTTATACAATTATCATAACGGCCTTTAACAAATCTAGCGGATCTCCTTTGCACGCGCTCTAATTCTTTAATCATACCTTCCTCGTACGGATCCCATATACTAGCGGCATATTCTAAATGAGGCCTGACAAGTGTAAAATAGCTTCTTTCTCGTACTCTCTCATCGCATTTGCCTAGAACCCTTTTTACGAATTCTAATCTACGGTTTGCTACACTAGTTATTCCCCTGATGTGTTTCCTCCATGACATGTCTTCAGTGACGGTGAGGCCTAAGTATTTAATTGAATCTACGTTACATATTTTGTTTTCTTTGAATCAATAATTATTCCGGGGAAAGCCATTCTTTTTCCAAAAATCCATAATCGCGCATTTCTTCAAATTTAATTCTAGCAGCCATCTATCACACCAATCATAAATCGCATCTAAATCCTTAGCTAAAGACTGACTGTCCTCTTCATTTCTAATTTCCTTATACACTACTGCATCATCGGCATATTGGACATTATTATATGGACATTTTAAAAAATTTATAGAGTAGCAGAATTTTTTCCTGCTGATGTTTCATAATTCCGTCCGTAGAGGGTTAAGCTCCCGGAGTTCCCTACTCTTTGAAGGATAACTCTTGGAATCATATGTTGGTGGGTTGGTAACTTTGCTTCATTCCGCGAGCGCTTACCTCAGTCTATCCCATTAGACCTCTCTCTTGCTGTTGTTGTCTTCTTTCTGTTCTTCATCTCTCTCCTCTCCTTTCCTCCACTAAGTGAGACTTGGTTCTCACCCGCTGCCGATACTCCCTCCCTCTGAGAAAGCCCTTTCTCTCGGCCCTTTTCCCCGCCTTTCAAGAAAGTAGCGATATTGTTTAGGTTCATGGGCCCTAGAACGCATCCTTGAGGAACTCCCGGGAATCTCCCCGCCTTCCTCCCACCAAGTGTCTTGCCTGTCATTGACTTGATGGGAGAGGCTTTCAAGATAGTAGATAAAACGTTTCACGTTCGTTATATTTAGCCGCGGATCCGTGGGCGTGAAGATGAATTTTACACGCCCCGGGATGATTTTGAGCGATGAATTTCTTAGGTTTCGTAATGGCTCCTCATGTGTTCCTTATCTCTGGAGTAAGTGGAAATATGTACCCCTCGATGAAATTGACCTTTTCCAGAGGGGTATAGTGGATATTGTGACTCTAAAACTTTCTCATGTGGAGACTTAAGTTAGTCTTACCTCGGTAGAGTCCTATGAGGCTGACATGAAAACGTCGAAACTTCTGAACCTCTTCCACGGATTCATTGATAGAGGCACAGCTGCATTAATCCTGCTTGTTATTTTTGTAATCATGCATGTTTCGCTAATTCACTGAATTAACCTCTTAAATCTACTCTATTTCTTCAATGGTTTATAGTTTCGATAATGTAAAGTCATGAATATATTCATGTTTGCTCAGTAGTAGATGACGAAATAATGGCATTTAGGTAAACATATCGCCCATTTTCTCTGGGAGAAGTGAGATTTTCCGTCAGATAAGTCGGTCTTCTAACTTACAGTGAGTATCACAATAAGTTGTTTTATCACCCAACGAGCTAGCGGTCACTTATCGTCTCCTACCAACATTTTTACAGCACTATTCCTGCCGCCCACATTAAATATGTATTCAGATGAGACTTACCCAGGCTGATTAACTTACCTTTCAAAAATGGACCACCCTCATGATCATCATCCATATCTTGGAGTCCTTAAACCTCGAACATCATTGTCAGCCTTTTCTAAATTTAGTGGCATTTCGCCGATAGACGTGCGAATATGAAACGGAAAAATGTAGCGAAAAAATGGCAACTTAATCAGGTTTGGAAATAGTACTTGAATAATTGAAAATTGTGGAATGCTGATGCACCTTTTCAATCATATTAACTCTCAATAACTTTCTCTGCGATGTATAAAATTTTGTTTTTTCGTGATGTAGTCATCAGTGCGTGAATACCTTTTATACATCCGATTTTGCACTAGTCCCTGTCTTCCGATTTCAGTCAACTTTGTAGAGCTATGCAGACACTAGTATTCGTTCTAAATTACTCATGATTAAGTCAAAATTGCCCCGTAATTAATCGATTCAAGGATGAAATAATGCAAATAATCGCTGCTTCGTTCCAGAATCGTCATAAACCCTCCATGGACGAGCGAGTCAAATTTGTTCCGTTTCAAAATCATTGAAATATCTGATTTCTAAGAGGCTTTTCCATTTAGTTGCTGCGCTCGACAGAATTGTAGCGCTTCGAATTAAGTGAGTGGAAAGATGCGTCTGTTTCGGCGGTTTGTTAAGCAATACTAACAGATGAATGTGTGACGCTGTTCGCTGACGATGGCGTGCCTGGTGGAGCTCTGAAATAAATAGTTTCAGTTGTCATGTGAAGAAAAAATCTGGAAAGTTTAAGAAAAGCTATGTTAAAAAGGTAATGTTGAAGTATACCTTGTGTAAAGATTATTATGTAAAGTTTTATTTTACATTAAATATATACAATTCAAATTCGTCACATTTCAAAATAAATGTTGTTATTATTAAATTAGTTGCATTTTTTTAAACGCTAAAATAGCATTAAAAAAACTAATATCGTAGCAGTAATTTTCATGCTGATGTTTCATAATTCTGTCCATAGAGGGTTAATGTGTCCTTTCATCATAATTTTCTGTTCATAATTTGCGTGTTTTTCTGCGATCTTTTACTTTGTCGGCAACTTTTATATCTTTCTGTAAGTTCAACGTCCCCCAGTCCAAGGTGAAATGAATGGCACAGTTCTACACTCTATTCAGAACAATGTCGCTTAGGTCAGAGTCGTATTCGAGCTGCAAATTACCCCGTCCGCTGGTTACATCGTGTCATGCTTTGGTTACTCTGATGGGCTTCGTGGACTGGATCCAAGGCGGTCGTTTCCGTGAAACTGTTTTAAATAAATGAAAAATAAAATAAGTTTTGGCCCTCGAGAAGAGGAGGCAACGGGGGGAGGGAGGGGGCTGGGTAGGGTTTATGAGGATATAGGGAGTAGGACGAAGGATGACTCTTTGAGAGGAAGAATTATGGAGTCCATCCGTGGGGCGTGATGGACCATTGCCAAATCCATCTCCCGTCTGATCTAATTTCGGGTAGCACTTCAATTGAGGCGGAGGACAGGCCAAGAGGGGGGGGGGAGAGGGACTTTTCCTTCGTCTTCCTCTCATTCTCCTTCTTATTTCCGCGCCTCGCAAGTAAATCTGTTGCTCCTTGTTTCTTCGCTGAAGCTCTCTCGTTTGCCAGTCCGCTTTGAGTGATGGAGCCACTCGTACGGTCGCATCGATTTAACCGGCGAATCTTTCTCTGCCTTGCCGCGCTTCGCGCAGTCCCGCGCAGGCACCTGACGTTTCCCTCATTATTATTATTTTTTTTTCTTTATTATAAAGGAATTATCATGCCGTAGGTTTTTAGTTACTAGCTATCTACGTTTAGCTAACTGAACTGAAAAGTGTGAAGAAGAGAATGGCAAATTGGGAAGGCCACATGTTGCGATGAAATTGTGTGCAGAAATTCGTCGTTTAAGGTATGATTATATGTACAGTCACTTCATAAAGTATCGCGACACACTACGCTAGCAGTTCGTATAGTTCGGCTGACGAAGCTCAAAGTACGTTGGCCATCCTGGGTCGTCTTCGGTGACTATGAGAATCGTCGGGTACACTACGATATATATTCTAAGTCAAGTTGGACTAAACTCCGACAGTGCTATCGACTTCGCCCGCGTTGGAAAGCTGCCTTTGAAATGAATAAACTGCGGGAAGGAAAGGTATTCGCAACCCAGAGGCATCGCAATCATACTCGGCAGTTCTCTTACGAAGACGAAAATGGAAAGAGCTCCTCTTCGCGAAACCAGCCCAACCCAGCGCGCTCTGATGGTGGGCTGTACATCTATATGTAGGAAGTAAGAAGTCAACTTCTTACTTCCTACACTTAAGAAGTTAAGGTAATTTCATAGCATTATTGGTACAAAGATATACTTTCATTTGACTGAAGTCTCAGTAATTATGTGAAATTATATGTATAAGTCTTTAACTTGACTCTTGTTTTTAACGCGGTACGTTAAAACTTCCTTCCCAACGGAAGGTTCTTTCGTGATTGTGAATATATTACTGGGGTACTATACAAATAATTTTTTTTATGGTTAAGAAAATACACATACCACAGTCTGCTAATATTTTACGAGGTCTAGGTGTTACAAATCCCTCGTTATGTTAAAATAATGTCTCTCTCGAGAGCGTACACGAGCCAATTCCCAAGTAAAATGGCTGCTTTGGATGGGTGAGATATTTTTCCTACAAAATGAGGCTAAATTCATTGACTTCTAGGTGATATGACATCTCAATCTCAAACCACCGTGAGACGTAGAGAAATTTGGGCTCCGAGGTGGTAGGAATTTTCAAAACTGCGCCGTAAATAAATTTCTTACAGAGGTAATATGAAGAAAGACAGGTCTTGCTGCTAAATCTGTAGAATGGAATAGAAGAAACCTTTATTATACTTTGGGACATTCCCTAGAGCAACAATAAGATACAATGAATTAGCAGCGAGATAATTAGCACATTGACAAGCGATTGTTTTCAAATCAGAATATAAATGGTCCTTAATAAAGGAGAAAAAGAAAGGCAAAAACTGTATAGGTAATACTATGGTAAGTCCTGATATCCTCATAATTTGGGTGAAAGACTGGGAGTCGTCCTGGATTGATGGAATGATGAACGAAAAGGGAGAGGTTTACTTGAAGGAAATTTCTAAATACCTACCGTTGAAGAATGGGCTAACATGGGAATCAGATACGTGGCACAAATTTGGACTACGTGTAGTTCATTGATATTCACCCTCCGTAACCTAGATTACACATAATAATGAAGATTAGTTTTTAGGGAGTTTAATTTAATAAATGGTCCGTTGCGAAAGAGGCGCTGAAAATGCATTTCACTCCTAAACTGACCAATTACCTCGCGAAGGATTTTCAGCTATTTAAAAAAACGATTCTCGCATCGTCGGGCACGTATTGTGCAAGGTTAATATAATGCTGTGTTTCTTTTTACGTCTCGCTTGAATTAACGCCTTTCATTTGTAAATTACTACGGAGTTTTACGGAAAGGCAGTAGGTTTAATAAAATTAACTCTTGTTGTCGCTGTAGTATTGCGTGCGTACGCGCTCCCGAAAAAGAATTCCGAGCAATCGAATTAGTATTGCACTGTTTGGACGAGCATGAATTGCAGGCAGCGGCCATTTTTCCCCGTTGCGTTTGGAACTGAAAAACGTTTCTCACTCCGAATTTAAGCCGTGCCGCGATGTTTAAAAAACGTCGCTTGAGAGAATTCACCCAAAAACCCGGGGAGCTTCTTTTTGTTTCGATGCATTACGCCGGGGAAACGCGGATAAATGGGTTCCTGCTTTAGTTACTCCGACTGCAGAGGGAATAAAAATAAGTTCCACCATGTTTTTCTATCGCCTCCATACGGTTAATTTTCTCGGCGAAAAGATCGAAGTGCTAGCTTAACAACTACGGTGCAAAGCCTTGCAGAAGGCTCCTATAATCTATTACTCTTTTGCCCCGACTTAACAAAGCTCACACATTAGTGCAGTCTCCAGACCTTTAAGGCTTATTCGGTCCGTCCGTCTTTCGCAACAGTAGTCGGCCGTGGCATAATTAAAACTCTGCATAGCCACCTTTCTCCATTCGGGCCTTTTATGAATGCCGTTCCGCTTAGAAATATTTCTAGAATAGGCGTGTGAATATTACGGCGCTACCATCTGTTGTTCTGATACACAATGGGTTTGTGAAGAACCTAATTTTTAAAATAATAATAATTTGATTCCACCTTAACTAAATACACAAGTACAGTTATTACGAATGCATCCATTTTAAGGGTGAGTATAGGTACACCAGGGGATAACCTGTGTTGGGGTTACCATAATCTAATGTTGGAAAGCAGCGGCTGGTGCTAATACACGTTAATTTTTTACTTAGTGATTAAAGAGCAATTTTCATTTTCATCATAGTGTATTCTAAAAAAGTAGAAATGTAACAGTTAACAGGTAAATGTGTAACAGCACTGACAGTAGTAGTGACAAGTAACGGTACAAAGACGAAAGAAAGTGCAGATTCAAAATCACTAAGATCACGTAACGACTCTTAATAGTTTTTCCACGTCTTCACTCTCCATGGATGGAAGCCATTGTTTTGATTTGCGCAGAAGTATAGAAATGAGAAATTTGAAGGCAAAATAGAGGGAAAGGTCCCCAGAAGAAGAACCAGGAATAAGTTCATGGACTATTTAAAGACGAAAGTACATTGGAAGAGATACCAGGAGGTAAGGGAAATAGCATTAGACTGGGAAGGGTGGAGGGCTGCAGTCAACCAATATTGGGATTGAACGACCTATGATATGTCGTTCATTCCTTGGCCGTACCACATGGAAATATTTCTAGAATAGGCGCGTGAGGATTATGGCGCTACCATTAGTTTATCTGAGACACAATTGGATTGTGAAGAACATAATTTAATGTAAAATAGAAGGAAAAGTCCCCAGAGGATGACCCCGGAATAAGTTCATGGACTATTTAAAGACGAAAGTACATAGGAAGAGATACCATCGAAGGAGGTAAGGGAACTAGCATTAGATAGGGAAGGGTGTAGGGCTGCAGTCAACCTCACTTGAATTGGATTGAACTCCCAATCATGATCTGTTGTTCATTCCTCACAGCTTGGTAGTTAATTATTATGATTGAGCTTACTGGTTGAATCTTTTATGACGATTTCTGTAACCTGAATGTGCTGCTTCTAGCGCCATACAGTTTTAGGTATTATATGCGAGTAAATATGGAAAAGTAACTTTTTGTAGTACATATCGGATATGGGACATTTTTCTTTAAGTAACTAGAATTAGAATTTAATGATATTTACTTTAACCACATTTGTTGTAAGTTCAACTTCTCAACTGTGGGTGAAATATAAGGCGCAACCATTATTTATAGTTGTGGCGGAGCATCATGTCAGCTACACTGAAGTCCCTTTACGGTGAGAGAATTATTTGACTGAAAATTTGCTTCGCTTCGGGAAATAAATTACTCTCCGCGTTCGACCACAAGGGTTCCACACGTCGCACACCTAGTTTTTCAGCACCAAAATACTCAGTATTAATGTCATGTCAACTTTTAGCGTGTTTTTAAATAAAGAAGCTCATTTTTTGGAGTTCTTCCTGCAAAATTTGATCGAACGGTCCTCATATTTTGTTTTCCCCCGCACATAATCACGCTCAATGAAAGGAAAGCCGTATTCCGTATGACATAATTTGACCAAAAAAAGTGGAGAATTTTTCGAGCATGCGAAAAGCTCTAGATTTCCCTTAGTAGATATCGCCCCATGTAGTAGGTATATTTCGAGTCGCAGTAGGCACGGGGGTGGTTGGTGTGAAAGGCTGTTGAATGGGGTGAATTTAGTGGTGTGGGGCCGGTGAAAGGAATGCGGTTTTTCGAATGGGCTTCGGGGGATGTTGGTGGTGGGGGGGGGGGGGGGATGGGTCGCTGGAGGGCGAAGCAAAGGGAGGTCCGTCTTCAGAAACTGCGCAGTATATAACTAATTGGGGTTGGTGACCGACTGCTGAGGCCATTTTCGCCATCGAGAATGGATGGGTAGGTCGGTAAAGGCGGTATTGTCCATTAGTAGACTTAGTTTTGATGCGTAATTACGGTTGGAGGAAAACTTGAGGTCAGTTTTAGGGTTGCTTCAACACTAGATGTACCGGAGGGGTCAGTTTGACCCCTGTTAATTTTTAACAATCCATTTATTCTGACAGAATCATCCCAGCTATTGCGTATTTCTGGAATTTTATTTTTTTAACAGAAGAGTGTAATGTAAAACTAAGAATTGTGTGAAATTCACAGTGGAATAATCAGTCGCCTGGACTGGGAATCGAACCCAGATCTCTCGATTTCGCACCTTGTTTTCCAACACCAAAATACTCAGTCTTACTGTCATATCAACTTTTTAGTGTGTTTTTAAATAAAGAAGCTAATTATTGGAATTCTTCGTGCAAAATTTGATCGAACGGTCCTCATTTTTTGTTCGCCATCGACAATCGATGGGTAGGTCGGTATAGGTGGTATTGTCCATTAGTAGACGTCGGGCTGTAGAAGTAACTGCGGGGCTAGTTCCATGGTTCTTTGAAAATAAAACTAAGAATCTCATAGCACCAATAGTTTTTAAAGATACATTGTATCTAATAGTTCCAGAGGGATCATTTTGACTCCATGTTGTCTCTCCTGTATTTTATTCGAGTTTTTTCCTTATAGAATGGACTTTTATTGTCATTTGCTGAAATAATATGCGCAATTCGGCAACTGAACGATAATACACAAGGGTTTACAATGCCGTACGAAGACCTGACGGACACAGAATTTGCATGGAGACTTGGGCGGGGGAAATTTAAGTTTGAAAAATTACACATTCGAAGAAATTAGTACTCCGATCGTTTCGAATTGAGAGTCAAATTTCAACTAATGAAACGACGAGAATTGATTACACTAACGTCTACAACATTTTTACGAACTAATTTGGAATTTAAATTTTACAAACTAATTTGGAAAAGCAATATTTACATCATCACCTGATGATGATGTAAAACCATCGAAACTTAAATTTATTTATATGGATAATTGCAACATTTTTATAACTGAATCATGCATGAATTCCACACAATATCGCAGGAAACCTCGGATTTTATAAGAAAAAAAACTTCTTCTCTCCTCTCATGAGTGTTTTCCGCGCTGGATATTTCAGTGGTCCGAGAATCCGATTCTACAAAATAAATTTTTGGCTTGCCCAAACTTGAATCGAACCCTGACTTCCGGGATTGGAAGCCAGGACCCTGGAGACCAACGCCATCCCGATCTCCCGCGCTCAGGAACAGCGGTGAGAAGAGAGAGAGTTGAGGGGAATCGGGGAGGTGAAGATCGGGAGGGGTTTGGAGGAGAAAGTACATGTGGGATGGATAAGGGAACGCGGGGGGAGGGGGTGAGGAGTAGGCGGCGGATGGCATTAAGGGCGGTGGGCTGAAAGTGTTGTGAGTGGAGTATGGCATGGAGCGGGAGATGGGGTGCGGGGGAGGAGGAAGGATGGCTGGGGAAGGTTTTAGCTGGAAAGGAAAGGGTTGGGGGGGGGGAAGGTGAGTGGAGGGGGTGGGTGTGAGAAGGGATTTAGGAGGAATGGAAGCTGGGGGAAGGGGGGAAATGGAAGGGTGTGCTCTTATCTGGACAGGAGTAGCAGCAGTCAGGGGTAATAGGTAATCCATTAGCGGCCTTGCGGAAGCCTGTGGAAAGGGGGTGGGTTTGGTTGGAGTGGTAGCGCGTGGGGGTGGTGTTGATGAAATGGAGGGTGGGAGGGTGGGGGGGGGGGAGAGAGAGACATTTTAGGGAACCCCAAAAGAAGAAAGAGTGGGTAGGATGGGTGTGGAGCTGGTGGGGTGGGAGGGTTGGGCGAGGGGGGGAGGGAAGGTTGCAAGTGGTTATTGGGAAAGGGATTGAATGGACAGAAGATGGAGGGGATGACTCAGATGCGAAAGAGACTAAAGTGGACGGTTTTTTGATGCGAGCCCGTGTGTACCGCCGCCGCTCGCCCAGGGTGAGTGCCCGGACGTGTGGCTGCGGCGTAATGATTGAAGAGAGTAACTGGGAAGAAACGAAAGAGGACCTTGAGACTTCCATCCCTGTTAATTAAAGCATAGTTTCACGAATTTGTATGCACTTGATCTCCTGAATTCGAGAATTAAGCATTCCCGAGGGGCACGCAACTTCAGAAACAAGTGTACACCGCATTTCCATTTCAGCCGTTTCTATCCATTTCTAACCATTTCCATCCGTTTCTGTCCATTTCCCGACCATTTCTATCCATTTCTGTCCATTTCTATCCATTTCTAGCCATTTCTGTCCATTTCTAACCATTTCAGTCCATTTCTATCCATTTCTGTCCATTTCGCGACAATTTCTCGACAAGCGTACACCATTTCTCAGAGCTGCATAACCCTCGAGCATTCCAAGAGGTTAGTCCTCCGACCTGTTCGGATTGGGAGTGAAATCTCAACTAATGAAACAATGAGAATGGCAATAATACAGGTGGTGAAACTCCAGTGGCCGTAAACAAAAACCTTTCAGGGATATTTATTAGGGGGGAAGGGATTTGTAATTTTAGGAGGATTAATATACCCCCATATTATCATTCCTGAAAGGTTTTTGTTTTCGGTTATTGGGGTTGAACTTCTATTACTGTAAACAAGCCTCAAGAGCTCGCTTCTTTATTGTACGAGAATTGACTCTACCTACTTCTACAACTGTGAAATACCGTGCAAGCCACAACTAGGGTGTGTAGCACGGGGTGATTCCACATTAGGCATGCAGCACTCATCCCAGTTCGTATCAGAACCGCGCACTTTTCCCCGGCCGCTAGGAGATAGCCAATAGTGGTCAGGAGAGAAATGCGCGGTCAGACCAGAAACTAGGAGAGTGCTACGTAGAAAAAATGCTAGCATGCAACGCTAGTTATGATACAACTAATGGTTATTATTATTATTTCGTTTGCTAAACAGTCCTCTCTCTTGCATCCTTGCGTATATTATCTTCCCACCGTGCCCTTGGTTTGCTCACTGGTCTCTTTCCTCCCATACTCTCAAAGGAGACTTTTTTTGCCACCCTCGTCCCTGGTCCCAAAATTTTGGTCATTGTGTTTCGTTATTACTGATAGTCATGGAGACACCCAAACACGAATTGGTTGGTATTTCTGTTGGTCAACGTTTATGTATGTGTATGCATATTTTTATAGAGATGCATCTGTAAATAAACCCACGAAACCTCACAAGCATATTCATGTGTGAGTTTCTAAAATACGCAGTATTTTATGCCCTGTTGGCTTCTTTCCATTATTTACAAATAGAAACTCTATAAAGCTTCTGATCCATCGTTGGGATTAAGTCCTCTTTTTTCGCCCACGTTCTTTTTGTTACGATTTTTCAATCGATTCGTTTCCGGCGGAGAGGATGAGATTAGGTAATATGCTTTGACGTGGAACGTTTGTTTTAACTATGATAAATTTTTCCCACGTGAGAGTCTCCTCATTTCTATGATTAAAGAGTCCTTTTTTCAACCCATTTTAAATGAACTTATGGTAGTTTGGGCGCTCACTTAAAATCAAAGAGGACTTTTTAGTTAAGATTATAATTATTTTGAGCAATAAAATAATTGAAGGTTGATTTCTAAACAATTGGTCAGCGAGTGTTTATTATTGCAATTTTTATGTATTTTGTAGAAATTCTTTGTGTTGTCCAGTGAGATTTCGTGTAATTAGTTTCCTGGATTGAGGAGTAAACGCTTTCGGACGTTCCTCTGTATCGTATCCATTGCTGACAACAGTATATGCAGCCATGCTGATGGCGTCTTCAGGTCTGAAGTCGCCTAACTAATCGTCATTGGATGTGAAGAAATCAGCTGCATGGCTGTGGAAACTGGTGTCAACAATGGACACGCCGCGGAAACATTCTGATCATATAAAATTCTCGCGAATTCTCGCGAAATTGTGTGGAACTTATGCGTGATGCATAAATGAAAAACTTCAGACTTTTCAGACTTTTTACACCTGATGATGATGTAAAAACATCGAAACCTGAGTCGTGGTAAAATTTATACTGTGGAAATTTGCAAAGTTTTTCATTTATGCCACATTCTGATCAGTTTTCGGCATTGTTTTTCGTCATGCACGACTTTTTAGTTTTTTTCTTAAACTCTGCCTCCATTTCACTGCGATTGTATTCTTGTTATTTATATTTTCATTGATTCGTGTTTTACGATTATCCGGTATGAGTAATGAAGGACAGGGTACATCCTGATCAAGCATGAGGTAAGGATTGGTGTTTTGAGCAACTACGTTCTCTCGTATTTTATGCTTGAGGGCATGCATTTCTCTCAAAATATTGTCTTTGAGAACCCTCAAGCCTCAAACGCGTTAATTTGGTTATTATTGGGTATTTTGGCTACTTTTATTCTTGCTTTTCCATATTACCTACCCTCTTAAAGGTAGTTTGAGCGATTCATCATTTCACCAAGAAATCAATGAATTCAGTCTCATTTAATGAAAATATCTCACCCTTCGAAAAATACCGAAATATCAGCCCCTTACCACACTACTTTATGAGATATTTGCAAAAAATAACAGCTATTTTACATGGGAAATTGTACGTGTGTGCTCTCCAGAGAGACAGTATTTTAAAAAATGAGTAATTTCTAACAACTAGATGTCACCAAAAAACTAACGGCGTGTAGTTTGTATATTTTTTCGACAATTTTTTAAAATAAATCTTATTATCACCGCAGTAATGTTATCAGAACTGCTAAAATAACCTTTCGTTTTGAAGGAGTTTCAAATGTACCGCGCGTACAAAAAGAGTCAAGTAAAATACTGATGTAGATATTTTTATTTCATTCATTAGAACTACAGTCGTGTGGAAGTATAATATTGCACCATCAATAAACTTTACACCCTCAGGCGTCACTTTGTGGAAGTATTTTATACTTGAATCCATGTTAAAACAATCCTTGTACTTTTCCAGTAATATTTTTATAATAATTTTCAGGTAATACAAGGGTTGTTTTAATATGAATTGCACCATCAATAATGTAATATTTTTTTCATGCTTCCTAGAGCTGCTGAAATTAAAATGTATTATTCGAATATGGTCTTCATTAAGATTAGGGAACTATCTCGCTCAAACTACCTTAATCATTCATTCAATGAGCACAGGTATCAAAAGCAATACACCACGTTATGACAGGCGGAGTTCAACGCTTTGTTTGAACTCCGTTGTGTATTAATAATAGTTGAGATGTATTCACTTAAGCCAGTATTAACTTCATAGTATATTTCTTAATTATTGTGTGAACTCATTTGTATGGCGTTGTATTCATACTTCGATAAATGTTACCATTTCACGTGTGTAAGAAGGCCGTGAACGTTATTTGAATTCGATGTTAGGAGGCGAGGCCACTTCTTTCTATGAATGTTTTCAAATATAATAAAATTATATCAAAATAATGAACGAATACGGTGACCTAAAGGGTGGTATTATTTGTTGTCTTCCATCGATTGAAATTTTCAGTTCATAGGAAATGAGAGCCATCTGCAAGGAACTTTCAGAACTGTCTTATTTCTCGTGTAAATATGAATGCTCAATGTATATGACCATATGCTTGACAAAGTAAAGTTGTAACCGTTGTATTATTGGGAAAAAGTTAAGATTCGGAACATTTTCTCAGCCATTATAATTGGTTCTTTTTTTTCTATGGTAAATCGAGATACCGTCTATCGTATTCTTTCCCACATCCAACTAATAGGAGTTGAAGTAGGTGACTTTAGGAGAAAATAGAATGTATACACAGGACATTTTCCCAATTTTTTGCCTTTTTGTTTTAAATATTTCACCCCGGAAGTGGCTTAGTGAGCACAACCATCATCTTTTGTACAGGATTGTGGACTTGAGACACCGACATCTAGTTCGCATTAACCCCCGTCAAAATTCGCCTCGAAGGAAGATGGCTTATGGACTAAATGAGAATGACTTTGTTAACTCTACGTTGGGTTTATTAGCACGACCCGGGTTTCGACACTGCGTGTCATCTGAAGGTGACAGACCTGCAGATGACACGAAGTCTCCGTCTTTTTGCCGATGATGCAGTAGTGTATAAGGAAATTAGAAATGAAGAGGACAGTCAGTCTTTAGCTAAGGATTTAGATGCGACTGATGATTGGTGTGATAGTTGGCTGCTAGAATTAAATTTGAAGAAGTGGGCGATAATGAACTTTTGGAAAAAGAATGGCTTTCCCCGGAATAATTATTGCATCAAAGAAAAGAAAATACCTAACGTAGATTCAATTAAATACTTAGGCCTCACCATCACTGAAGACATGTCATGGGGGAAACACATCAGGGAAATAACTAGTGTAGCAAACCGTAGATTAGGATTCGTAAAGGGTTCTAGGCAAATGCGATGAGAGAGTACGAGAATGAAGATATTTTACGCTTGTCAGGCCTCATTTAGAATATGCCGCGAGTATATGGGATCCGTACGAGGAAGGTATGATTAAAGAATTAGAGCGTGTGCAAAGGAGATCCGCTAGATTTGTTAAAGGCCGTTATAATAATTGTATAAGTGTTACGAATTTAATAGAAGAACTAGGATGGGAATTACTATCAGAACGCAGGTTCAAATTTAGGTTAAACCTTTTAAGTAAATTCGAAACAGGGTTGTTCACAGATGACGTTAGATATATATTGAGAACCCCTGCGTATTATGCTAGGTTTGATCAGATTAACAGGATTAGAGAGATAGATTGTCGTACCGATAGATTTAAAATGTCATTTTTCCCGCGTACTGTAAGAGAGAACAATAGGCAGCGTAGCAAAGGGATAGGTAGGTGAAATATAGTTAGAGTAGTCTGTAGTGCATGATGCATGTAATAACAACCAATAATCCCTTTCTTATTATGTAGATACTAACCATGTGACCCTATTATCTAGCATGCCTTCATTAAATATCCTACTTGCATGTCAATAGTGCATGTTTGGTGATCTTCACCCCCTGCCACACACCCTCGTGGTGGCTCGCAGGGTATTACGTAGATGTAGATGTAGAAATGACGAAACCCGGGTTGTGGAGTTAACCTAAGAACTGAGCATAAACATCAAGTGGAGTTAACAAAGTCATTCTTATTTGGTCCATAATGGACATCCTCCTCAAAGTAAAGCCTGTAACCATTTCCCTCGAGGAAATTGGCTTGTTGCCGTAACTGAGTACCATATCATTTGTAAATTCAATTGAAGTAATCCCTTGGTTCCATTTCATCTTCCGGGATTCAGTGTCTTCGTTATTTTTGCCATGTATCTCCTTCTATCCTGAAGGTGATGGAACATATATCGGTCTCCAGGTCGAAGATGACCTGAAGACGACTCCAGGATATAGTTCTTTAAAGTTTATAAGCTTTCAAGAAAAAAGTTATCCTGGAGACTTCTTCGGATAGATGATTACTTGAATATACCTTCAGGATAGGAAGAGAAACGTTGTCGGAAAAAAGCAACTCGGTTTAATCCCGGAAAAAGAAATCGAACCAGTGTCCCACCCGCCGTAGAAACCTTAGATAAGTAATTCCTTTTGTAGGATTGAATTTTTTTCCGGCGAATGATTGAAGTAAATTCTTCTCGGGTTTCCGTACGGGTAACGTTCTCCATCTTCTTCTTTGCCCAGGTTTCGATGAAAGACTTCTTGATCGTCATCAGGGCCGTTGATGCCGGGTCACGAGGCGCCGTGTTTATATGGAATATCTCTCGGGTCCGGCCGGTTTTGATTGGTGGAGGCGTTAAGTAAAAATCGAAAGTAAAAATGACTCCACCAGTCAAAACCGGCCTTCTCTGAGAGACGTGCCATATTAACACGGCACCTCGACACCTGGCATCAACGGCCCTGATGACGATGAAAAAGTCTTTCATCGAAACTTCGGCAAAGACGAAGATAGAGCACCCAGCCTGAACGGAACCCCGGGACGAATTTACTTCAAGTTATCCCTTTGTCGTCTAATTTACCTCCTCTTTCAACGCCCGAGTTATTTGCAGTGTTGCTTATCTGTTAGAAATGAACTGACTCAATTAGTTAGCGGCCGATGGTGGATGGGTGGCGTCCAGAATGTGTTCCTGTGCCTCACTCCTCCGTCGCCCTATTTCCGTCTCTCGAAGCCGCGAAATAATGTAAAAGCATTGATTGAGGATCGGAGAGAAGCAGGGTTTTGGGGGATATACGAGTGGGAATCGAAGGAGAAAATTTGAGGAGGTAGGGAGCCATTAGCATCTATCATGTAGCCTGAAAGGCACCACATGGACTTATGGTTGTGAGTAATAGGACTCAAGCATTTTTTTTAAGTTTTGTTAATGAGAAATGTGTTGGGAGTATACCAGCTTATGTTGCATTTAATTTTTTTCCCGTACTCTGTGATCGTCACGATTTTGGCGCAAAAGAAATTATTATTTATCCTAGCATTTAAGACTTATGAGTAACAGCCGTCATGGTTGTAAGGTAAAAATTGCTGAAAGACGAATTGCTGAGATTGTTTCGCAAATTGCTCAGACGTTCCTCACAGGCCTTCGGCCTGCCTGTACCTGCGTGCTGGAGTATTGGTAAAAATTGCCGGCGACTGTTGTCTTGTGAGTTATCCAGGAATCAGAGGCTTGTGACGTCAAAACGCCTCTATCGGGTGCTAGTGTCGCCATCTGCAAGATTTTCAAAATAACTATTCTTTACCGAAGGTTATGATGCGTCCTCTTAAGGGCGCTTGGTTACTTTCAAACTGAATGGTCGATTCTGACGGTGCATTGCGGGAGCATAGATAAAATTCACCGTTTTCTCAATCAAACTTGTGGAATATCATGATGCTCGTAAGGGTCTCTAGTATTTTCTACATGCTATTAATGTGGCCTTACCTTTGTAGAATTACGTCTTCGCCACTATTTCACGTTGTATTGATCCTCCACCTGTCGAATTTTTCCCTCACGGTATGTTGTTGTAAAATGTGCGTCCAAGGTGAGAGCTAAGAGGTGGGAGAAAATCCCCTTGAGGACTAAAGAACTCCCGGAGAGGGAGCAGGATGTCTTAGTGATCTTTGATAGCTATCCTCTTCTAAAGAGGGCGCGGATGCCCGGGCAATCTGATTGTTGCGCCTTTCATTTTTTTCGGTCAACTGGATATGGACGTAGAGAAATTAATCATTGTTCTTGTGGCTACAAGTAGGTTTTCATTGCTACCCATGATAATGTCTTTAATTGGACCATATCCTTTTATTGTCACCCATTGTTACAGTTAATTGGACGTCGTCTTGCTGGCAGTAGCTTCCTAAAAGCACGACCTTGTCTTACAAACGCCTTATTTGATGGATGGCAATGGAACTCTGCAGCTTGTTCCGATATATCATATAGAATTTTTATTTTTAATGAAATAATTTTGGTTGAGTGGCGGTATTGGAATTTATCCCGGAATCCGAAGGTCCTAGGTTCGATTCCCGGTCATAAAACCGTTTTTCCTTAGGAAATTACCAATGAAAAGAGGGCTAATTGCATATCAATATGGAAGCAGATGTCATTACTGCAGTGGATGATTTCTCTTCTACCTTCGATCATGTGCTGAGAATACAGATTATAATTTCATCTCATTTTTTCTGAAGCTCGTTAAAAGTTAATGTGATTGAGTGTTACACCGGAAATGTGTTTAATTGTAGGAATTTGTATCTTCATTGCTTCAAAAAAAACGTGGAAATAATAGAATTTAGTTCACCATAAGGGTCATTTCCTTGATTTGACTTTAGTTCCAAAGCAATGAGATGATAATATTTATGCGGCTCTCAGACATGGAAGTTACAAAATTATGTCAATATCAAAGAATTAATTTTTTTGTCAATTTTCATATTAATCCAAGACTCGTGTAAACAGCAGGTTTGCATCATTCTTGTGCCGTTACCATAGTTGGAGGGGAGATTTAAATATTCCTCTGGGAGTGTTTTATTTCTTGGTCGTAGATTCGAGGAATGCAGATCCTTCCGGAAGGGGGCGAGACTGATTTAACGAAAGGTTTCTACAGCACCTAGTGCCCTAAATGGGGTCCCGTGCTAGAGAGCATTTTAAGTGCAGCCTCACCGTTCGTGGGGCTGAAACATTAAACCGTGAACCCCGAAGGCTCTTTTCGCTAAGAGCAGGGCTAATGCTGACGCCCATGTTTCTAGCCACCCTTTCAACTCTCCTTATTTCCAATGTAGCCCCAATTACCCAGCTATATTTAATGGGCCAAAGAGCCCGCGGAGCTGTGCTCTCTCTTCGGAAATTCTGAAACCACTGTGCTGATTGCCCTGTGATTCCGTATCCTTTACACTGGGCCCCGGCAAAGAGGTCCGAGTTTCGCTTTCAACTTCTCCAATTTCTTCTTTTTCGACTCGAGAAAAGCCCGTGTAGCTTAGCATGAAAACAGAATGATCGATGAGCGTATGTAATGGACAAATTATTTTAACACATGGGTGTGAGGACACTTTACTTTTATCCCTATCCAAACGAGGGTCTTTAGAGAAACCGTTCGTAAAAGCAGACAACCATCTTCTCCACCGTTATTTTCAGTGCTTAGTGAAAACTCGACTGGAAGGAATATAAGGGAATATGATGGCACAAACAAAAAAGTGGTGTAAATGTCAGTATTGGAGGAGATGATACGCGGTTTTAATCTTAATTACATGGCATGAATTATATCTTGCTTTCAAATTTATAGCTATCGGGTTGACGAGAGTAAAAAATAAGATATTAACACTCTGATTTAGAATCATACCATATCTGTTATCTTACATTATTAAATTGAGGAGTATAGTATTAGCTAAGCATTGTGCCAGTTGAATAGTTCATTCCCTACGAATTGGCCCCGCTCTGGGGAGTAAAGTGATATCCGCATTTGACTGCCAGGGTTTCCATGGTCGCATACCCTAATTTCCGAATACAGTATGCCCAATCTAACAAGCAGAACTACTTTATAGATATCTGTGGCTGTGCCCATGGCTTAGACTTGCTGGTCTGATCGGTTGTGAACTATTTCAGCGTGTTTAAATGCTGCCTTTTTTATCGTACACATTAAAAAACGCGTTTTTGACGCTTTCTCTCCTTCTGAAGTTAAATGCTATAAATTCGTTGGCTATTCCCTAGGTCGTTCAATGGCTAATGTATTCATCCTTCGATAATGATCCTCGCAATGTAATCCAATCCGCGTTTTATATGCTTATTTTTGTGTCTTCTCCGTGAGCATAGCATATGCTCAATGTTTTTGTTGGTTTGGCAGTGCATTTTTATTCGATGTGATGATTTGAGCCGATATTCGCAGATTTCCTCGGGTGTGTCATGGCAGTAAAAGCTCAGCTATTACATTCATTTACATCTACGTCTACGAAATACCGTGCAAGCCACCAATAGGGTGTGTGGCACGGGGTGATTCTATACCAAGCACGAAGCCCTCATCCCAGCTGAAATCAGAACCGCGCACGTTCTCCCGGAATGCCAGGCCCAGGCCATAAGCAGTCAGGATAACACTGCGCGTTCGGACCAGAAACAAGGAGAGTGCTATATGGACGAGCATGCTATGCAGTACTCTACTGAAGATACGACTACTGGTTATAATTACTGCGAAAGATAAATAATTCTACAATGTACTAAATCATGCCAGAGCAAGATTATACAATGTACTAAATCATGTCGGATGTTTCATGCGAGGTTAGTAACTAATGATGATATTAGGATATTTAACTCAAGTGCAAAAATCTATTTTACCTAGGCAGGGTCAAAGTATCCTGGAACCAATTGCGGCCGTGGTAATTGAACTAATGGTGGCCACGTGTTGGAAATGTTTGTGAAGACCCTCGTTGAAAGAGCTGAGATATGTTGAATCGAACTGAATTGAAAGAGCTGAGATGTATTGAATCGAACGACCCTGAGCTATTCCAACCAGGTGCTGTCCTCTGCCTTCCGATTCGTTGACTACCCATTTCGACACGATCCTGCACCACCGCAAGGTGTCGCTTAGCTCAGGCGATTACCACCATGTTTCGCTGTCACTATACTTTTTCGTTCTTTCGTTTCCTTCTCGGTCGATTGGTATATGGCGGTTGGGCTGTTCTACGCCGGGTTTCCGCGTTCGTGCGTCGGAAAATCTCCGCTTTCGCCAGGTCACCCAAGGGTCACCCACCCTCAAGCATTCTTACCCGCGAGAATTTATTTCCCGTGTCCGCCGACAGGACGCTTTTAATGTCGCTTCAATCGCTCCGAAAAAAAACTCCTCAACGCGACGCATTCATCTCTCTGTCCCCGCTTGGGTTTCGCTTCCGGGATTGCGGGATCCTGGCGGAATTTGAATTTCCCGTAATAAACACTCTTCCCGAAAAAATATCTCAGGATTCCGTCTCTTTACATTTAAATTTGATTAAGTTGATGTATACCTGAATCATTATTTCTTATCCCACGTCAGTTGAATCAGAATTAACGTTCTCAGGCTCAGGACTTTTCCACTTGAATGAAAACAGGACAGTGAATTCGATGTACTGACCATACCTGTTTTTTGATTTCGATGTTTTATAGAATTACAGTGACAGGCGAAATTTTTTTGTTATATGTATTGCTTTCTTCTTGATTGCAACGTAATTATTTTTGGAATTTTTGGATTTATAAATAAACTTCGGCACTGATTCCAATGCTGTTGTTATGGGAGTAAAATATGGGAAATCTGGAGTAAACGCACCTAGTTTAACTTCACTTTGTTCAACTTACGTTCATGGTCCTTATTTCGGTCTGTGGAGCCCTTGAAGGTATCTCATATAGCCTATGCCCTTATGAGACCTATCTTGTACCAGTGTGCGTTATTTCATGGTGATCGAGTCGTAAGTTCATCCGTAATAAGAAGACAGAAAGCACCGATTTTGGGCCTCCTTCAAAAACTCCTTCACAACGGAAGAATTTTTTATGACCCTGAAAATATTACTCCGGCAACGATATGATTTATTTTCATAAATAGTTCAGAAAACATACGAACTACACTTCGTTAATTTTTTGGCGAGATATAGGTGTTAGAAATTCTTCATTTTTAAAGTAAGGAATCTCTGGAATGCATACACGTACCATTTCCCTTGTGAAATGGCTGGTATTTTCCGCAAAAAATCTCGGAAAGTAGATCGGTAAGTGGCTGATATTTTGGTATCTTTGGAAGGGTGAAATTTTTATTTTAAATTATACCAAATTCATTGATTTCTCAGTGACATGATATTTCGCTCAAACAACCTTATTGCAATGGTTGTCGTTTCACTGTTTTCCCCACGTGTAACCTAGGATTTTTTGAAAACTGAATGGACATAAATGTGTATTTTAGTATTTATCTTGACTCTCATACACAAGTCCGAGCTGCCTTGAACATTACTGGACCGAATTTAGAAGAATTAGCATGAAAACATTCTGCTGCTATATTAGTCTTCTAAAAGTGCAAGTTAAAAATTTATCAAAAAATTGTAATTTATTTTATAATAATAACATTTATTTTGAAATGTGACGTATTTGTATTGTATGCATTTAATTTATTTATTATTAATATATTATTATTAATATATTAATAATTAATAATACTTCACATAATAACATTATCATGAGGTATACGTCAACATTTTCTTCATAACGTTCCTTTTTTTATTTTCCCTATTATTTCTTCTTGTGACAGCTGAAACTATTTATTTTAGAGTTCCACCAGGCACACCGTCGTCAGTGAATAGCGTCATACATTCGTCTATTCAAATTGTTTGACAAACCGCGTAAGGGGTCGCAACTTTCCAAAAAAATAATCCGAAGCGTTACAATTCTGTCTAGCGTAGCTACTAAATGGAAAAGCCTCTTAGAAATTAGATATTCTAATAATTTTGAAACGACTATTTTCACTCGCTCGTCCATAGAGGGTTAAATAAAATTGCCTGTCCCGGGATTTCCCGGGATCTCGGGTAGGGAATCACTTTCATCCCGAAATCCCGGGATAAGCGATAGGCCGGGAAATGAGAAACCCTTGTCCTCCTATCCATCCCACTCCTTTCTCCCTTCATCCCCACCAGCCGATCTCCTTGGAACGTAATCAATCAAGTGCCCCACCCCCCCTCCCTCTTCCCTGCGTTTTTCACCCCCTCTTCACCCTGTGGGTACTCTTCCCGTTCGACACATCCCTCCCAATCTTCCGCGCATTTATCCAATCCGTCCCCCCACTCTCCCACGCAGCCTCCGGACCCCTCTCATATCCATCTTCCAGCCTTCCTTCACCCAGACCATCTATTCCGGGCTTGTATCGTCCGAATCCCGCAATTTCCCCGTCCACACTGCAACCACCCTTCCACCCCATTTTCCTACCCCTGTGAGCGTTTTTCGCATATTTTTCTCCATAAATCGTTCTACCAAGGGGGTTGGTCGAATAAAAAAATTGGAACGGTTTTGGAATTTATTTCTTCCGAGAGACACTCCCCTCTCCACTGTTGACATAAATTTGTATTCGTCGCCACTTCCAACCCTGGGTTTCCTCCTGACCCAAATAGTGAGCGATAGTTGAATCATTTCGCGACGTCGTGCTTACCAATGTTTGTAATTGGTTTTGTCGCGAGTAGCAGCGGTAAATAACCGGTTTCGCGTGGGAAATAAAAAAAATCTTTCGTCTCCGCATACGAATAGACTACCAGACTACGGATTCGTGGGGAGTATAATATTAGGAGTCTTTAAAACAGGACGGCGTGTGTGAAGCAAGTGTATGGGGGAAAATTAGGCAAAAGAGGTTTGCAAGGATAGGTCAGTATGGAGGAAATTAATGAATTGGATATTTGGGGAGGCGATCGACGGCTAACGTCATTTGCGCCATTGGGGACAGGTAAGGGAGGAAGGGTGGATAGAAACCCGGCGTCGACATTAGCCTACTTTTAACGAAAGGCGCCAAAGGGACCACCTCTTAACTTCTCATCCGACAGACGGAGAACTCCACTTAAAGTGCCCTCCACAAGACACTCAAGTAGGGATCGGGTTCCTCTGAAAACCCTCCGCCTCTGCAGGGATTCGGACCCTGGCCGCCCGTGTGGTAGGCGAGTACTCTAGCCACTACACCAACCCGATCCCCGGAAATTATTGAAACAGTGTTAGGTGTACAAATATGTATTTATGAGTGAAACTTTGTGACTGTGCCTACCCCGGAAAGGGAACGGCGTGATTGGTATGTATGTATGTAAAGGACCCCTAAGGTGAGCTGATGGACACACTTGATGGGCACACTTGATTCGACGTAATAATGCATAATTATTATAATTCATACAAAGTTAATAAACCCACGAATGCCTGTCGGAGTTCTACGATACACGAACGCCGTAATGGCCACACTTGGGCGATATTCGTAATTACCATATTAATTGTTAACTTCCGTCTTACATGTTTTTGGAAAAATCCGGAAATTATATGTAAACAGAATGATTCCCTGCGAGTAGCGATACGATTCGAGAAATCGTTACACTCGCCACTTCCATAAAAGTCTACTTCCATATGTAAACTGGCCTTTGGTCCTTGGATGAGTCTGGTCGTCTACCTCTAGGAGTATTGAGATGACGGATGTTCCCACGCTTCGACCAGAATTGGTCCGAATTGACCCTCCATGGGTCCGGTGGTTCCTGATTTGATGACGTACTCCGGCAGACCGCACGGCGTCTACCCGGAAAGGGAGCCAGGAGGACACCTAATCCCAATTTTTTGGGCAACGGGCTCTTCCGGTTCTCAAAAATGTGCGGTAAGTTTTCGCAAAAGCGAGACTGACGGTGACTCGTCCTACGTTGTTGGATTAACCTAACAGATACGAGTACTTCGGGGAGACGGAGGTCCAATTGAGGTCCTTTTGACCTCAAACCGTCTCATTGGTGTCGTCCTTGAAGGGGCTGTTGGCTCGCTGACCTTCCCTTCCCATCCCATCCTTCCCACTGCTTCCTTGCCTTGGACATAAGCGAGTAGCTTGATTCCGAGGTGGAAGTTGTAATCCTGCGGAGAGAGCCGAAACACCTGGTCGTCTACCTATCCTGTCGATCTGCGTCACCAACGCTTCGAGACAAGATTTTTCCTTCATTCCCGCACCAATGCATTCACTCGGCGTCCCTCTCGCTCCTCAGCCTTTTCCTCCGGCAAGAGATGCTGTGTGCAACCCAGCATTTCTATCCCTTCCTATACCGTCTCCCTTGGTCCTTAGCCCACCTCCCGAAAGCGCTGTGTCCCCCATCCTTTCTCATCTTTAGCTCCTCAGGCACTCCTCTCTGCGTAGTGACGGGACGCTTTTGCTAAAAGCTCGACGGCGGTTAAATCCTTTTACATCTCGCATGCATCCCCTGCCATCACCGTCGCACTTTCAGACGAAGGCGCGGGCCTTAACAAGAAAGGACTCCTCCTCTCATCCCCCTTCCCTTTTGCTTCGTCCCTGTTGGTCCTCCCTAATTACTCAATACAATTTTGCCGTCTCCCCGACGCTTTTATTCTGCTCATTGGGCTGCCGTAAGATTCCAATGTATTTTAGCGTTTACCGTTTAATGTTGAGGTATTTACGCATTCACAAAACGCAATGGGACATCCAGGATTGATTAGTGGAAAAGGAAAGGTTTTCGTTCGTTAAGAGTTTCAGGAAACACGCATATGTATCCAATTAACTTATGGGACCCATAAGCAATGGCAACCATTTAATAAGTGCTGCAGAAATATTAGATAAATTTATTGGTTTCTTAACTTATGGCATGGAGTTATGAGTTCTATAAGTAGCTAAGATGGCGGATGCGCAATGAACCTCTGGGAGACTTAAAATACAAGATACAAGAGTTGTCTTGAGACAAATGGCCTGTTAATCTACTAATGCTGACTATTTATTATGTGCATTTGCAATCATTCATAGGCTATATTTTTGTAAATATTTATCCAGCGGTAGAAGATTAGATCAGTTATTCGGAGATATTTTTCATTTATTTATCTTAACTTCCCCGAATACAGTATCTATGGCCAATTTATATCAAGGGAATTACTATAACATCAGAGGAACACAAACACCCATGTTCTGGACAGATAATATTTCTCCCCGGCGGGATTCGAACCCGCGACCCTCGGGCTAGCAGGCGAGGACTTTACCCCGCCGCCATCGGGGCCAACTTATTAACTTTTGGTAAATAAACTATGTAGCTATTAGTTGTTTTCCTGAAACCCAAATATATGTACGAGTTCCATAACTTAGTGGATCTCATAACTATTGATTCCATATATAAATGCTCTTGCAACCAGCCATAAGTTAGAAGATAAATGATCGAGGAGAATGTCTAATGTCGCCCTTGCGTCCATTTTTCCGTCCTTACGTACAATATATCTCGAAATTTATTTCTACGAATTTTCTTGCAAGCCACATGAAGGGTGAAGGGCACTAGATATTGTACTGTCCAGTATTTTCAATACTGAAAACTTTACAACACATGTTTCGATCCTTCATTGGCTTCAATTATGTTTTCACAAACCTATTGTGTCTTAAGGTCTACGCACCATAGTATCATATACTGTACCTGATGATGGCCAGTCAACTGCCGGACACCTGATGTAAAGCTTTCAGTATTTATTTATTTTATTTATTTATTTTCACTGTCCCGAATACAGCACATTAGGCCATTTTACGTCGAGTGAACAACAGTAACAACGAGCGAAACACAGACATCCATGTCCTGGCAGATAATATTCTACCTAGGAGGGACTCGAACCCGCGGCCCTCGAGGTAGCAGGTGAGGACTTTACCCCGCCGCCACCGGGGCCGACAAAAACAACAGTGGACAGTAGAATATCTGATGCTCTTCATTTTAATAATGCAGTTCCATAATATC
The DNA here is from genome assembly GCA_963169105.1 of Ceriagrion tenellum. Lineage (NCBI taxonomy): Eukaryota > Metazoa > Arthropoda > Insecta > Odonata > Coenagrionidae > Ceriagrion > Ceriagrion tenellum. The sequence continues at coordinate 70,803,424 of OY720642.1, read as the reverse complement.
TCGCCCGAAACTGTTGACTTCACCTGAGGGGTGTATGGATGGGGGTGACTTATCATTAACACGCGCGATAGTATGAAAGTAACTTTCACCAATATGTACTGCAGTATAAGTACGCTACGAATGCTACAGAAACTATTGATGTTATGTGCAATAAAACTACGTGAACGAGATTCAGGAGTCATGCAGGGACCTTACAAAACAGGATTAGTACTACGTGGCAGATTAAGAAATAAGCATTAGAGTGCAAATCAACTGATCAGTTACACCACCTGTTGACCCGTCATTATTGTTTGTTCAATCCTAAGATTGATTGACTGCAGCCCTCCACCCTTCCCTATGTTATGCTAGTTCTCTTGACTCCTGGAAGCTCTTCCTTACCTCATACCTCGTTATTTGGTCCATGAGCTTATTCCTGGATCTTCCTCTGGTGACTTTTCCCACTATTTTACCTTCAATTACGTTTTTCATTGACCCATTGTGTATCTGGGTGACTACTTGGATATCCTAACCTTGGCCCAATTAAAGTTCGAAGTTACAACAAGTTCGCTCGGTGAGCGTGCATTTACATTCGAAATTTTAAAATATATGACCCATCTGCCGGGGCACGAACGTTGCGTGACTAAATTAGCATAACTGGACAATATATATAAACTGCGACATGATCAATTTTCTCGAAAACATGAACGAGAAAAGAGAACGAGACTATCATTAAATGTGATCATAGTAAATTTTCCATCCCTTCAGCAGTCACCTCCTCCTCAAGGGGGCATAATCTCATGGGTGACCGCTTAATACGTTTCTCTGTACTCTGGACAATATATACAAACTGCGACATGATCAATTTTCTCGAAAACATCAAAGAGAAAAGAGAACGAGACTATCATAACATGTGATCATGTTAAACTTTCCCTCCCTTCAGCGGTCACCTCCTCTTCAAGGGGCCATAATCTCATGGGTGACCACCTAATACACGTTTCTCTGTACTCTGGACAATATATACAAACTGCGACATGATCAATTTTCTCGAAAACATCAAAGAGAAAAGAGAACGAGACTATCATAACATGTGATCATGTTAAACTTTCCCTCCCTTCAGCGGTCACCTCCTCTTCAAGGGGGCATAATCTCATGGGTGACCGCTTAATACAGGTTTCTCTGTACTCAGAAATCATCACGTTTCTCTGAACCTTGGATCCCGTGTATCGGCCGTGTAGCGTTCAAGAATCGATCAATCTTTCGCGTCATACACTGCCGTGGGTCACATTGCGGTTCTTCGCAAGGCCACCTACAGTTTTTAATTAACTACATCCCAATCTGCTCCGATATTTAATAGACGGCTTGAAAGCGATTCCCATCCCAGTTGCCGCAGAACGACAGGTGTGGAGTTACAACTGGTAATGTTTTTTGCACCAATTGGTTCTAAATGATGCTGCTCGATACCTGGCAGTTCATAACGGTCTTTAGGTGAACGGACGGTTCGTATTCTAGTATACTATCCGTATGTATCTAGTATAATATCCGTATGCTAGGAATCATCCCGTAGACCTTCACATCCCTCAACATAGCACACTTCACGTCACTAAATCCTTCACCGTAACCGCTTCTAGAGTATGGAACTCTCTACCATCTAAAGTTAGAAATATTAAATCCATCCATGCTTTCAAGTCCAAGGTGTATGAAATCCTAATAAATAATCCTAAAATGTTGTCTGTCTAAAATTAAAACGAAGTAAAATTAAACAAATGTTAAATTGGATGCCTTATATATATTGAAGAAGAATTAATCTATTGAACATGAATGTATTCAACTTTATACTTGTAATTATTACTGTTATCATTAATTACCTTTTTCCTCACGGTTTATATGCTTATACATGTATTTAAATGTTATCCTAGTAGTGCTCTCTGCAGTAATATGTACGGCTGTATTACGAATTCCAAGGTTACGATGAGTTTTTTAATTTTTGTTTTTCCTGTCATCATTGTATAATCAATTCGATTTTGTGTATTGAGTTTCATCACTGTATTATTAATATAATTTTTGAATTTAAAAACTATTAATTTGAAAAATTGTACTTCATTATCTCAGGGGCTAAGAGTAGCCCACGATAATAAACGTTGTTATTATTATTATTTTTCTCTGCACCTCGTCACCATTGTCCTGATGAACATGTCCGCCTCTCAGTGTTGTTGGGAAATTGAATTTCGCGTCGTTGTATCGTTTCTCAGGGAGCGGGACGTACGTGAAGACGGAACACATTAAAATGATACATATCTTGCTTCCGGTTGTGAAGAGTTCATTCACGAGAATTACCGCTACTTTGATGTTTTCGAGAAAATTGATCATGTCGCAGTTACATATATTGTCCAGTTATGCTAATTCAGTCACGCAACGTTCGTGCCCGGGCAGATGGGTCATTTCTTTGAACTTTCAAATGTACATGACGTTCACCGAGCGAATTTGACGTAACTTAGAACTTTAATTGGGCCAAAGTTAGGATATCCAAGTAGTCCAAGGGCCCTGGTTATACACTGGTATCATTACGACCCCTTCGCAACTAGATCCTATTAAGGTGGTCGGAGCAATTTTCGGATATTGACAGATGGGCGTGTAAATTTCGAATAATTCTGCTTATTATTAATCTACATCAACGAAATACCGTGCAAGCCATCACCAGGATATGTGGCATGGGGTGACTCCGCACCCGAAAACGTAATAAATTGAATGAGCCATACATTGCCATGGTGTGATTATGCTCTTGGTTTTTATGACGTGTACGGAGCGGTCCTTTGCAACAAAACATCTTTCGCCATTCAATGTTGAGATTGATTGACTGCAGCTCTAAATTTAACCATGTCCCCTGCTTACTCCTCTACGCATTCTTGTTGCTCTTTTTGTCATGTCCTGGCACATTTTGCGATTGCCCCTCTGTGGTCGATGTGCGACATTCTCGTCTTATATGATTTTTTCAATTCGTATTATCTCGAAGACTTCGTCTGTATCTACGAAATACCGTGAAAGACAATTACTGAATGTGTGTCCACACCAGGCACGCAGCATTCATCCCAGCTCAAATCAGAACCGCGCACTTTTCCCCGCCCGCTGGGCGCAAATCAAAAGCAGTCAGGACAACAGTGCGCGGTCAGTCCAGAAACTAGGAGAGTGCTTCGCAGACAACATGCTACCATCCAACACTAGTTATGGTAAAACTAATGGTTGGTATTATTAATACGAGTGATAAACTGTCCTTAAGGTACGAAACCATGCAGGAAGCTAAATCATGCCGAAAATATTATGCGGGGTGAGTTGTCAGTAAAGATGGTAAATAATTTAGCGCAGGAACAAGATCAGCTCCAAATATTTGGGGGTCACAGTGTTATAGAGTTGATCCATCGCAGTTGTTATGGTTCCCTATTGTACGTGGAAAAAATTACATCCGGTTCTATCTATCGGTTCTTCAGTATATGTATCGATATATACAATAATATGCGCGGATAAAAACGGAAAAAATGCTTGCTACCGATTTGGTTGCTTGGTAGTTTAAAGCTGTTTTAACACGGAGCCTTATGGATCTTGGCATATATTTATGAATATTTTATTTAAAAAAAAATTCACATCCTTAGATTTTATTGCTTTCATTCAATTTGACAATTTTTACAAATTATAAATACAAATATAAATAGAGATTCCCACATCGAAATAAATTAGACATTTTTATAGTACAGCCATTAGAAACCCTTTGAAAATGTTATGAAATATATAAAATATTATAAAAGGTTTAAAACACTCATAAAAATAAATAATAGGTCCATTTCGATGACATGTTTATAGATTTGCTCCTAAATCTGTAATTCGTCCTTCGGAGCCCTGTTCGTCTGAGTCGTATCTGAGTAAAACGATGTGGGATAACCAAGTTATAGTTTTTCTTTATAAAATGGAGAAAGGCTTTGTATTAGGAGATATAAGCCTTCCTCTATTAAATCCTAGAGATTTTTGTTCTCATCCTTACGTTTATTGGTAGGTTACCATAACAGTACATTTTCTTGAATGGCTTTCCGCCGAACAATAAATGAGGACCCCAGAAGTCAAGGGGTCTAGGTAACTAAACCATTGTTTAGAGAAAACTTAAGTCAAAGTTGAAAATGTTTGGTACAACCCACTAAGAGGCATCACCCTAAATAGCAGCACCTGTGAAGAAAATCACTTGGATCCATTTACCACCTAAAAGATTAATATTTTCACATCCCATTCCTGTACCTAACTTATTTTTTTCAAAAATGTCACTTAGACCCCTTAACTTCTGGGGGCCACAAATGTTTCTATTACTCTTATCCTGTAGGGGCGTGAACATTCTCCGCCTTAGTATTTCTTGCTTCGGTATAACTCTTTCCCCTTCTGGAACCACCTTTTAAACCTCGCCTCAACTGCCCCCGCCTCGCATCAGGCGTCGCCTCAACATCCCCCACGATCGCTATCTCCCGCCCCCGCCCTGACAAGAACATCCCCCAACCACTCTCTACCCCCTCCGTGTGTCTTTCGCCCGTTCTGTTACTTCTGGAAGAACAGTTCCAATACACGTCCACCCAACTCCCTCCTAGCTTGCGTCTTACTTTCCGCGTCCTCCTCTCGTGACAATAATCTGCCCTTCATTCGTTCAAAAGTTATCTGCTCCCTATGCCCTGTTTACATTACAAGCTTTCTAACCGGGTTAAGGCGACGCATCACACCCGCTCGACCGGTCGAATTTGTGATGATTTCTGACCCCAGATTTTTTGTTAAAGTCTTACGTCATCAAGTTGAAATTTTTATAGTGTAAAGAATAGACCTTTGCCAAGAGAGACTCGTATCTGAAATATGATAAATGTTTCCCGGAGCATAATAAAACGGCAAGATGTAGGGTATATTTTTACAAAAACTATTATTATTGACATATCTTAAACTAATGGAGATGTATCAATCCATCTTCTGTCAGAATGCTAAGTAGCAGTCATCACGGTTGTAAGATGAAATCTGTAATTGGTTTTTTTCGACAAGCTACCTGAATGTTTTTCGGCCATGATGTGCTCGGACGGTGACGCAAGTAGTTCAGTCTTCTCTCACCGATCTTATGTCAGCGCTGCCTATACTTATGCGCCGGAGACTTGGCTACGACTTACCGAGAACTGTTGCCTTGTGCGAGAGTTATCCTGTAGTAAGAGACTCCTGACACCAAAACGCCTCTATCGGGTGCGAGTAACGCCATCTTGTGGATTTTTGACAGAACTATTCCTTACCGCAGGGAATGATGCGTCCTCTTAACTCTAGCCCTAGTGAAATTTCGCCGTGTAAACGCAGGTTTGCGCTAACCGTAGTCAACTTTTTAACCAAGCTGGAGTTGCTACGGTTTGCGCTGGTTACCATAATTTTTAACGCGTGTAAACGCGGGGTAAGTCAGAATAGTTGTAAGTGATCCAGTCCACTTGTAGCGTTTACTTGAAGCGAGCAATATATTGCGAGAGTTTCTGTTATCGTATTACGTATCCATGTGTCAGTGCTAAGTTTCTTGACGTATTTAAATTCACGGGTGAATGATGAACCGTATTTTAAGTTCAGACTTTACCTTAAGAGCGCAAGCGAGGACGGGTCCTGGGCAGAACTTGGAAGAAAAAGTCGTTTATTCCGCTGCATATATTGAGGCAAGAACTCGCAATGGAAGTTATTTATAATTCTTTAATGTCAAGATAACATCTTGAATTGTTTTATCTATCATAAAAGAGTGCAAACAACATAATAACGTATTACTATCGGGGTACCTTACCGGTAAAGTATTGCATAGTGACGTGTCGTTGTATTTAGGAAATTTATTCTCTCAATTTTCATCTTAAGGTGCATATAGTAACGTCTAGACAGTAAATCATAAGTATATAGATAAATGCTAATGAATGAGAAATGTAACCGTGCGAAATATTTGCATAACCGATTCTTTTTCTCACCCATACAAGTTTCGTGAATATAGCCCACAGCCCAGGAAACAAAGGAAACGCGACTTGCGATGTTTGTTGGACTGTGGGCTACATCACCTTCTTGACTTTCCACCAGAGGCATTCAACATGTTAACGAGGGTTAAAGAAAGGGTGCCGTGTAAGTTCAAGTTAGCTAAGTCGACATATTTACTATCATTCTAACCCCAGTAATGTAAAAGAGGCATTACCGTTGCCCATTCTATGTATCCCACTCCTCCAGGATGGCAAAGAGTCCCATAACATTTCCTTCTTGCCGTTCTCTCGGTATCTTTTTACTTCAATCGCTAATGTATGCACATTTCCCTCATTCCATAGAGAATTACACTCCCAGAATCCGTGCTCTGATTAGTACGTGGGGGGAGGTAATTAAGTGCTTCATCGATTATCCCTCGCTTGATATACCTATTCGGATACAGAAGGCGAAGGAAATGGGGCCGGTGAAGTATTCTTGCTCTAAGGCTCCCTGCTGCTTCAAAAAGGTCAAGGTTTTGTGAAGGGTGCCTTGGCTGTTTCGTCATTGTGATTCGCTGCTTTATTCGCGAATCTTTTCTCGATCGTTCCATAAATGGCCGGAGGATTGCAATTACTCTTCATTGTTGCTTGCTGAAGGGCTTTAATTAGGTGGTACGTGCATTTAAAGTAGGTCTAACGGGATCTCGTTAATTGCGATGTAGCTGTGCAGATGTTTAAATGCATCTTCTGGAAAAAGATTCGGATGATTGCGTGGTACTAATGATCTGTTCGACAGAATTTGCGCGTAGCGTGATTTTCTGTTGTTCCTGAAGGCTATTCAGTGGAAACTACGATATGTTTTGTGTGATGAATAATTGAGGGAAGTGTTTCCATGCTTTGTGCGATATCGCATTCAGTTGAAGTTTTATGGGCATACACTCATTAAAGGACTGATTCTATCATTTAGTTTAAGCAGTGACCTGAAGTTAGTTTTAATTCTCTTCTACGAGAAGCTGTTTTTGGCTTTTAAAAAACGTTATTTTATAAAATAAACTCTCTTTAATGCTTGTTCCTTGGTAGATAATTCCTTTGCATTTCAATGCCTCTAGTCTCTGGGGCAATACTGCTTGGTGATTATGCATGCTACCTGAATCAATGGATAGTACAATCAGTCATTGGTCGATCAATCCTAAGATAGGTTGACTGCAGCCCTCCACCCTTCCATATCTAATGCTAGTTCCGTATTCTCCAGGTATCTATTCCTTTGTACTTTCCTCTTTATTTGGTCCATGATCTCATTCCTGGGTCTTCCTCTGGGGACTTTTCCCTCTATTTTGCCTTTATTTATGTTCCTCACAAACCCATTGTATCACAGGGTGTGTCCAATCCATCTGGTTCATACATGGTGTTACGTATGGTCCTTTCCTCTTTTACATTTCTCATCATTTCTTATTTTTTCCGTCCATTTTATCTTCAGCATCCCCCTCCAGCTACAGGTTTCGAATGCTTCTGTTCTATTCTGGTCAGCTTTTCCAATGGTCCATGCTTCCGTTCCGTAGGGTGCTACGGTCCACACGAAAGTGTTCACGTACTGAAACGCAACTGGAAAACGGCATACGTAAGTAAATGCTTAAGTAGGTTTTCTCCCGAGTTAACCACGTTTTGATATTTCCAACCCCTCTCCTTCTCCCTCCGAAAAGTTTCATCCCTTAAGGGACCCATCCCTCCCAACTCGGAGTCATCTTTTCTCAATTTCCCTTCATTGCGTTGCCCTCCCTTGTACCTCCCTTGACCTTAAACCTCCGACCCACCCCCAGTCCACCCCGCTTTTCTTTCCCCCGTCTTCTTCTCGTCCTCCCGCTGCTGCGCTTGGCGTCCGAGTGAGGTTAATTACTACATCAAAGGGCCGGGCCGTGACCGGGGCGCGCCTGTGCGGGGCAGTTCGAGATGGCGGTGCGGAGGGGATTTGCGGGGACGGCGGAGGGCGAGGGGGGCGGCCAATGGGGTTGAGGACGGAAGAAGCTTCGGAAGGCGAAGGGGTTCGGGAGGGAGGAGTTGTAAGGGAGAAGAAATGCGGAAGAGGAGAGTGTGGGGATTGGGCGATGAGATGAAAAAAAAGGGCAGACGGGGGAGCATCGTTTAATGTTGTTCCGACACGTAAGCCTCTACTTCTGGGGTCTTTTCCCTTGCGTTTTTACCCAAGTTGCTCCCAGCGTGCTACCTTGGGATCTACTGTTAGTAAACCTCGCTAAACTTCATGGCACTGGGCAGTGGGCGACGAAATTGGGAAGTGGGCAACGAAACTTTAAATGACTTGCTTCAAGCTTCTGCTTCTGTGTGTCTTTTCCCTTGGGTTTATTTCCGAGATGCGCCCCGTGAGCTACCGTGGGATATGCTTTTAGTAACCCTCGCTAAACTTCATGGCACTGGGCTGTGGACGACGAAACTGGGAAGTGGGCAACGAAACTTTAAATGACTTGCTTTGAGCTTCTGCTTCTGTGTGTCTTTTCCCTTGGGTTTATTTCCGAGTTGTGCCCCGTGAGCTACCGTGGGATATACTTTTAGTAACCCTCGCTAAACTTCATGGCACTGGGCAGTGGGCGACGAAATTGGGAAGTGGGCAACGAAACTTTAAATGACTTGCTTTGAGCTTCTGCTTCTGTGTGTCTTTTCCCTTGCGTTTATTTCCGAGTTGCGCCCAGTGAGCTACCGTGGGATATACTGTTATTAACCCTCGCTAAACTTCATGGCACTAGACAGTGGGCGACGTAATTGGGAAGTGGGCAACGAAACTTTAAATGACTTGCTTTGAGCTTCTGCTTGTGTGTGTCGTTTCCCTTGCGTTTATTTCCGAGTTGCGCCCAGCGAGCTACCGTGGGATATACTGTTCGTAATTCTCGCAAAATTTCATGGCGTTCCGCAGTGGACGAAGATTTTCGGACGTGAGCTATGGAATATAAAAAATATCTTGCTTATGAGCATCCACTTCTGGGGCCTTTTCCCTTGTGTTACTACCTGAATTGCGCCCAACATGCTACCTTTGGATCCAGTGTTTGTAACCCTCGCTAAATTTCATGGCGGTGCTCAGTGGAGGACGATTGTGGGACGTGTGCTACGGAAACTTTCCTGTACTATCTCCACTCTGGGGAGTCCATTGGGCTACGCGTCTGGTTACCTTATAATATATAGTATAATATACAGGGTGTTCCATAAATGTCACGCCACAGTGACACTGGAGCTAGGGCAGCCTAAGAGGAGCGAACCAGCCTAATATGACCTCAGTAAAAGTTGCACGGTTTTCGAGATATTGCCAAATTAATGCTTTTACAAAAATTTCACTTTTTTTACATTTTTAGTCCCAGAATTCACGTGAATAGCTCTCAATTTGGCTCTCTGATGGGGCTACTGCCACAAATTAACAAACAAAGTACTCTATCCATCCCATTTTTTGAAAGCCGATAAAGTTAGACAGGTATAGCGGCTTTCGCGTTTCTTTTGTTTGTTCGGACCCCATGACCCTCTCGGGCCTCTGTTCCAGGTAGAAGTCGGCACATGAGTCACAGTTGGAAGATTAAAAGAGCAGCCCTAACGAGAACGTTAAATTATCCGATTGCATTCTGGGACTAGAAATGTAAAAAAAGTCAAATTTTTGAAAAAGCTTTAATTTGGCAATATCCCGAAAACCGTGCAACTTTTACTGAGGGCATATTAGGCTGGTTCGGTTCCTCTTAGGCTGCCCTAGCTCCAGTGTCACTGTGGCGTGACGTTTATGGGACACCCTGTATAATTCTCACATCATTTACGTTTTTATATGTATGGCTATTTCCCACATATAAATAAGATGTATACACACTAGTCAAGTTTGTTCCAAGAATATACTTGACAATTTAATTGAAAAAAATGTGCTCTCAATGACTCTCCATTCGCGCTCCTAGCACAAGTTTAGTTATTATGGCTGCCGTGACTTCAGTATGTTGCCCTCTTCTGTTACACTCCTTTTTCCAAACCCTTCCAACCGTGTCCTCCCCTTATTTGACATCAAGCTCCGCGCAGTTGACTGCCGCCATGTTACGCCTCCACCATTCGGCCAGCGAGCAGTGTTCCTGCGTGAAATGCATCAAATCTCATCCGTCCGACCCGTGCGCGCGTGGGGAGATGTGACGCGACGTCATTCCTCGTCCAATCAGCCGGGCTAGCCATTTAAAACGTCCTTTTGAAGATTGGAAAAAAAATTATATTTGTTTTCGAAGGGAACAAAAAAACAGGTTTAGTCGTCCTTTTTGAGCCGCTGCATTAAAATTTAATGCGACGCCATCGCGTTAATCGCCGGGCAGGGCAAGGGCGCTTGGTGGCAGTCTCGCCAATAAGTTCTTTTTCGAGAGGGAGACACGAGAGAGTCCAATCGATTTGGCTCTTGCCTTTTCACCCCGGGACTGAGTCACATCCCCTTTGCCAGCCTCCCACGTTTCTTCCGCCGCCGCTCCGCCCGCCCTCTTGCGTATTTATTCATTACTTCCAATTTCGGTAAAAGCCGCGGCCGTTTCTCGTGTTGTGTATATATGTGTATATATGTATATAAAAAAGAGAAATTCTCCCTTCCTTCTGCGCGGAGGAGGAGGAAGTTGACGGCGCATAAGACTTATTGGGTCGCTCGCGCTTTTTGCGTTTGTGGAAATGTTTTTTGGCGTTTCCGTCTCTTCTTCCATCGCGTGTGATTGCCCCGATTGAAAATTACGGTTCTGCTTGTGTACCTCCTTCCTTTGCGTGCGCGCAAAACGGTCATCACGGCTTTCAACCTGGTCGTGTTTCATTGTTTTCAGCCGTTTCAGGGCTTTCTGTTTTCTGTGGAACTCGTTAAAAGTAGCGAGGGCGGCTGGAAAATACCAAAATGCTGTTCAGAAAATTGCAATATTGGGTAAGAATCGTTCAAAAAAATAGGAATTCGCTGTCCATTTTCAACGGCTAATTCTTGTCTGATCTGTCGCGATATTTTGCTTTTCATGAAAGTTGCTACAAAAATATGTGGTTTATATTTAAAGATTTGATTGATGCTTCAAGCATGAACCTCATACACCAGGGTTGAAATTAGCTATGAAAAAATCATGTGACTTGACCGGGATTCGAACCTGAATCTCCCAAGTGCCGGTCAGGTGTGTTAGCCAGTTACACCACCAAGCCATCCTCTTTCACGGCGAATTTCGAGGGGGGTTTATGTGAACTAGCTGTGCGAGTGACTTCGTACCACATCATTTGTTACATGCAATGTTTAGAAATTTGTCAATTTCGTCGTTTTAATAACGACAATGTTGGATTTATCCACTGCGACAGTGGCTTTGTAAGCACGACTTCGTCTCATGTGCTACAATGTAGACTTGAGGCCTGAACATCTAGTTCGCATAAACCCCCCTCGAAATTCGCCTTGAAGGGAGATGGATTGGTGGTGTAACTGGCTAACACACCTGATCGGCAATTGGGAGATCCGCGTTCGAATCCCGGTCAAGTCAAATGATTTTTTCATAGCGAATTTTAACCCTGGTGTATATGCATCCGTGCGAGTGACGTCGTACCACATCATTGTTTGTTACATGCAATATTCGGAAACTTGAACCTCATCCTTGGCGTGTGCAAAACTGCCGTTGCAGCTCTCAACTTGGTCGTCTTTCATTGTTTTCAACCGTTTCTGTGCTTCCTATTTCCTGTGCAACTATTCAGAAGAACCGAGGGTGGCCGGGAAATACCTCTAGCCCTTGAGAAAATTACAGTTGTTTGTAAAAATTGTTTTAAAAGATGTGAATTCGCTAACCACCTTCGCCGACAGATTTTTGTCAGATCTTTCGCAATATTTTGCTGTTCATGAAAGTAGCTAAAATAAAGTATGTGAATTAGTCTATTTTTCATGTGGCAAATGTAGCTTAGAAATAAATAATTAGATGCACAATGGGTACATTTTGGTTTCATATATCTTTTCCATTATTTCAATCTCTGCAACTTTTACCGTTAAAACACCTGTATATTTTTAGGGTTTTGCGTATTTTCTTTGCCAGATCTGGGCACATACTGGGGAACCTAAAAGTGTTTTCTGATAGGTTAAAGACCTGAAACTTAGCTGCAAAACCGCGACCATATAAGGAGTTTTACAAACGTTCTTACGAATTTTTTGCCCCAAAATTGTTTAATTTGGTGCCGATAGAAATATCTTCTGTATCAAACAAACACATATTCTTTAAAATAATTTAAAGCAATGGCTCTTACATCAATACCCAGTGGATTATATTTTCACATAGGAAACTTAAATGCTTTAAATAATCTAATGATGAATAAAAGAGGTCTTCATTTCATTTTTATTCTTTTCTCTTTTATGAAAATTTTTAATGTTTTGATTCAAGAAAAATATGATATGCACGGAGTGCTCTCCTTAAGATTGACTTTTTTGATTTTGAATACGATTAATTTTTTCCAGTTACCTCAACACAACATGTAATTATTCAAGAGGTATGCTACATTCATGTAATTTACTATTTCCATGTATTGTAAGTAAAGTCGTTATAGTGTATTTTTTGTTTTGGTAAAATACTGAATTAATAAAAATAAATTTAAAAAAAATTCAATATTTTTCACCGCCGAATTTGCGACAGGGTTGAATACCGTCAAAATACATTGACTGTTGAAGTTGTTCTTGTGGTTTCACTCGGAATTAGGCGCAAGGAGCGACGTGCAACTTTAGAATTCCGTCTCGGGAGCTTATAACTTAAGGGTGTGCGTTTTATGACATCGGGGCTACGTGGAGCTGGAACCGCAGGGCAGACATGACCCGTGCCTCACTAATCTTGCCTTTAAGGACCATGTCCTCTTCCTCCTCGCCCGCTCCTCACCCTCCTCGTTCCCAGAGTGGCACTTGTATCAATTGAAGCCAACTTCCCGGAATTGAATCAATAGCGTGGAATTCCATGCTTTCCTTTTAAGGTCTTTCTGGATCTCACTCAAGGGGATTTTTATCGACCGAGATACAGCGAATCTGACGAAAAGGTCTTCTCAGCCATGCGGGAATGGAAGGGATGTCCTCAGTGCAGGTTTTGAGTTTATCGTGATGGTGGGCCAATTTATCATAAAGATTTAACAAAAAATTAATAAAATACGAAGAAAAGCAGCACGCTTTGTTGAAAACTGCTACGAGCGAACATATAGTGTCTCACAACTTTTGGAGGGAATAAGGTGGGAGCCCCTAGAGACTCGGAGACTACACTCTAAGCTTAGTTTGCTTGATACATTCAGAACTGGTGTGTTTCAGAGCGACACAGAGAGTATTATCATGACGCCTCACTATATCTCTATGTCTGACAGAAGCGATAAAATAAGTGTGGTACGTAGCCGAACGGATAGGTGCAGACATTCATTCTTTCCACGAACAATAAGCGACCTCAATAAAAACTGAGCTTCACTAAATACACTCCCATAATACAAGTCACCATTTCTCCTCCCAAAACTTTACATTTTTACACGGCTGGTGTCCGAACATCCCCTGTCACACGCCCATGCGGCGTATCGCGGGGTAATACGTAGATGTAGATAAAGATATATATTCAAAACCAGGTAACCATTCAAAACGAGTACGTCGGAGCATGTCAATTGTTTGAAAAATATTGAACGCAATTCCTGGTTTTTTTATTTTAGCTGTAATATTGCTTGGAATGGAAACCGATGGAAAAGGGTTCGTTCGCTCATAACGTTCCCCTAAACTCCCTAAACTGACCAACTGTCTGATGCTACCTAGTAACTTTACTCTCAGCCAACATCTAGGTAATCTCAGCCTTTGTTACGACAGGGTTCAGCCACATCCTGGCACCACAGGATTACGGGCTTTAGTACCGCCTGTCATAATTAGAATTGTTTAAAGGTTATATCGGCTGTTTTGTCGGAGATATGGAAAATAAATACAATAAATAAATAGTTAATAAACCAAAATTCATTCTAGAAAAACTATTTGGGCTTCAAAGGGAAAATAAAAGTAATGAGAAGCATGGACAGGAGAAAGTTTACGAGCAACAGAGAGAAATACTGAATGAATCTGTAAGGATAGTTGGGAATAAGGACTGAAATCATGGGGACGCTATTTTGCGTGGTTCATAGATGGCCGAGATCGTAGAAAGAATGGCTAGATAACTCATTTATAAGTTTCAATGCATTCATTTAAAATTTTGACCATCGTTTGGTTCGACTCCTTTAGATCACGGTCTCTTCCAACTCCCAGTCGGACGAAATTCGCTGCAATTGGCTTTTAAAATGTTTTATCGAGTTTGACCTGTTTGACTGGGCAAAGTGTGTAATAAAATATTTTCTTCTTCATGATGTCGTAGAGATCTGAAATTTTGTCCAATGACGCAATTCTGGTGGCAATACAATTATCAGTTTGATTAATAATAATAATAATAATGATTTTTATTCCAGATTAGATAAATACAAATATTATTTTACAAAGATTTCTCCGGAATATAGGTGCCCCATTGGACAGTATCTCCGTTTTGGGGTCACCGACTCGACCATCTCAGATGAAATACATAAATGAACATAGAATAAGTGTGTTGCAATTACAATCACATAGATGCCATCATTGGTGCTGAATATTTTTATAATTAACCCATGGTTTGAAATGTGAAGTAGAAGCAAAGCATTAAGATTAGTCGAACTTCAAAAGTCTCCTTCCTAGTTACACTTGTGTTTGAGCAATCTGTTATTAACATAATCATTATAAATAGCTACAACAAAATGTAATTGAAACGTTTGCTTGTAGTTGTTAATGACGGCACTTAATTAATTACGTCTTAACTTAAAGGTTTACCTGAGAAAGTGATGTATGTCTGCATCATATCTAGTGACTACAATTTAGCCCAATTTCTCAATGACTTAGTACTGTGAAACTTTTACATAGACCCCACTTCCTGTGAAAATACATTGACTAATTTTTTTCTGACAATGATAAATTCGCTACGCGTTTATATTCTAGGGGATATCCGTCAACCACGGCGCGGCCTGTTCTTCGCGGAGGAGTCATTCTTTTCGTTCACGGACTGATTCGTTCTCAGATCCGCTCAATAGAAGGCTACTGCCTACTATAAGGTTACTAACACTCTCGTAATCAATTAAAAAATTTTAAGGATTGGGGTTGGAGCCATTACAAAAGTTACTGATGTAATTCATAAAGTTAGAATATCATTACTTGTAACTGGAAGCAGTAAAACCTTTTTCCTAAAAGAAATCGGTGCATTATTTATCATTTACACCTGCTTGCGTCGTTACGTCTTCGGCTGTCATGTTTTCTTGGTGTCGTGCGGACGATTTCGGTTTAAGTGGAGGGAGTTAAAGTGCTCCGGACTCGAGGCAAGGCGGACACACACCGAGCGACGTCTGGTTAATTACGGAGCGACGATGTAGGGCTCAGATCAGGGCGTGATCAGGTTACAAAGGCGCGGATTCCCCCCTAAAGCCTTTATTGACTGATGGGAAACTGGTTAGCTTTGCGAGCAAACGTCGTGCGTCTTAATCTTTATCCCTTTTGCTCCTAATTCTTGCCTCAGTCTAGTTGTATGCGGGTGTTTATGTTGCTCCTTTTCTTCTTTACTAAGTTGTAATTTTCAGTTTCTATTCATCCGAATGTGAACTTTAATTTCGTTTCAGTTTGAGAGAAAAATCTAAATATCGACGGTTAATTTTAGCATATCCAAAGTGTGTTGCTATTTTTTCATAGTGACTTACATCCCGAGAGGGCTAATGTTGATCCCAGGCTTTGTAAACTGGATTCCGGTTTGCTTTTCTGTTAAATTGATTGAAAAAATACTTCCGTGAAATTCCTTCGTCATTTAGCTCACTCCTGTCTTCCTACAATGGGAAAGCTTATATTTTTTTCTGTTCTCTGTCTATCCTTATATAGCTGCGACCCTGTATCCTTACATATTAGTGCTATCCTATGCATTTACGGTTTTTAAGCACTTTTTGAGTATATTGAAAATTATTCTCCTCAATTTTCCCTATACTTATAGTGTCTGCTTCATTTGCAAAGGCAATCCAACGCTGTATATTCTCGTATTTTTATAGGAATTTTACATGTATGATTAATTGATGTGTCATAAGGTTTACCTATATACCTTTAAGTTGTATTCAACAAAATAAATATTAAATTGTTATCGGTGGTTTGGAAAGAGAAATGCCAGAGCGAACAGTTTAACGTGGGGTTTACTCATAGGACACAGGTATTTAGTATTTTTTTAATGAAACGTTAGAGAGTGTTCTACATTCGGTGAATTCTTTCATTTGACTCATTGTTTTGGTTAATATGGTGCCTTTGAAAAAGTTTTGGATGGACCATGTTGCCAGATAGAGCCAAAAAATTAATGTTCTCCTACACTGTATTCAAACTTAAGGTAGTGCGAGCAAGATATTTCCCTAATAATAATAGAGATCATATTCGAATCATAGGATTAAATTCACCAGCTTTGAGACACACGAATGAAATATTGCGCAATTAATGGTGCAATAATGTAGTTTTACATGACAGAAATCGTAAGTCATCAAGTGAAACTGTCTAAATAAGTCTTTATCTTGACTCATTTTTTTCACGCGGTACGTTTGAAACTCCATCAAAACGGAAGGTTTATTGTGATCCCGAAGAATTTACTGCGGTGACAATATGATTAATTTTCAAAAATAGGTGAGAAAACTTACAAACTACACGCTGTTAGTTTTTTTTACGACATTTGAATGTTAGAAATTCCTCATTTTGTGAATGGTGTCTCTCTGGAGTGAATACGTGTACCATTTCCCATACAAAAGGGCTGGTATTTTTTGGTCAATAACTCCGAAAGTAATGGGGTAAGGGGTTGAAGTTTTGGTGTCATTAGAAGGATGTGATATTTTTCATTAAAATGAGACCAAATTCATTGATATCTAGGTATGATATTTTGCTTAAACTACCTTAATTCGCGCAAGCATTAGCAAAGTTGAAAATTTAATACGTGGTCGCGTACTGACTAGGTAAAGTGCTTAGGACAATGGAACCTATAATTTCACTATTTTATCTGTACACAAACGAATATCGCTCCAACCACTTTAAAGCCTCTAGTATCAACATTAAGTTGAAATCATTATAGAATGCGTAAGGAATATGGAGACTTTTGCAGCGATGGCGTACATTTCGAATTTTGAATCCAATATACATATTTATCGATTTCTGTTTTTAGGGGAGTGTTCCTACTGCTGATTGTAGTTGATGTTGATGTGTTGGACCGACATTTCGTGGCTGGGATAGAAAGAAACGGTCCGGGGGTGGATATCGCCAGGAGTGAATTGGATTGATATTTGGGGAGGCGACCGACAGCTAAGGCCATTTGCGCCATACGGGACAGGTAAGGGAGGAAGGGTGGATAGAAACCCGGCGTGGGCATTATCCTGCTCTTAACAAAAGGCACCAAGGGGACCACGATTTAACGTCTCATCTGACAGACGGGTTAGAGTTATGTGTCGAGTTGGGGAAAAATCGGAAAAGATAAAAAAGTCGATTAAGCTTCGACTTATTGCAATCGAAAGCTTTACATGGGATTAAATGGGGAAAATGAAAAAATTTAGTATAGACCTTTTTTCTTAAGTTCATCAAAATATAAAGGAATTGAGCTACAAGATTGATTTTTTCACAAATATGAGGCTGAACGTTTGAATAATCTTATTCTTGAAATCAAATTTTCCCTACCTATCGTTAAACCGAAATCTTTAAACTTTTATCGGCACTGTACTGCACTTGAAGTGCCCTCCACAAGACACTTAAGTAAGGACCGGGTTTCCTCTGAAAAACATCCTCCTCTGCAGGGATTTGAACCCCGGCCGTCCATATAGTTAGCCAGTACTCTAGCCACCATACCGACTCGATCTCCGCACGGAGTGGAGTTGGACCTAACTGGTCGGGGGGGGGAGGGAGAGACGGGTGTGGGATTTTTTGGGGGGGGTTGACCGGCGGGGAGCGTGGCACGTAAGACCCATCCCCTAGTTCTTCCTCCCCTTTTTTAGATGGAGGGTGGGCGGGACGGGAGGAGGGTGAGACTGGTTACAGGGAGCTGGGGGGGGAAGGTTACGGCAAGGAGGTGAGGGTGGGAGAGTTTCCAAGGGGGTGGAGAGGACGTGGGAGGGATGGGGGTGGGAGGGCATAGAAGGGTTCCCGGAATGGGATCGAGCACTCAGCCTAATGAAACGGGTAATCCGGGTTTGTTTTAATATTCATTTAAAAGGTCTCCCCCACCCACCTTTCCACCATCCCCAAAGCCTACTTCTCCACGTTTTTGCCCCCCCTGATTCTACCCCCCTCTTATCTTCCCATGCTCCTCTTCCTGTACCTTCCCACCTATAAGGCCCGCCACCCCTTTCCGCCTTATATTTATATACACGTACCCACTCCTCCCCCAACCCTCTCCCCCTTTTACCAATCCTTCTCAATTTCCACCTACGCATCATGCTTTTTCCACCCTCCAGTCTCCCTTTTTATCCATTTAGCTCGATCCCTCCAAGCAAAACCCCTCTCCCGCGCTTCACCCCTGTGTTACCCTGCCTTTCTATCCCCTGAAAATTCCCCCTCCGCTTCGCCCCCTTACCTTTCAAATCTCCTCCAACATCCCCCTCGTGCGATGCCAACCCCCTCTCGCTCGTATTCTGTCCGCAAGCTTTCTCCATCCTTCCCCTCTTCGCTCTTATCTCTCGCGTACTGCCTGACTAACCTACCTGCCCGCTCGCCAGTAACTCCCCCTCCCCGCGAGTCCTCTTCATCCAAAGAGTTCGCTCCTTTCATCATCTTCCCCCTCTTCCAGTTTTATTCCTTCTCCGTCTTTCGGACCCCCCTGTTCCTCTTTTAAACTGCCGGCGGAGCTCCCCCTTTCTTCTTTTTTCGTCCTTCCTTTCTTTGAATTATTGCTCCCAGATGTCTCTTCCCCTTCCGCTGACCAATTGGATTGTGCTTCATGATTGTGCGACTTGCTGAAGTATGCCGTTGACTAAGAAATCAACTTTGTGCATTTTCCTAACAACGCAGGCCTGCAAATTTTAGGGTCTCGTGTTGCAAAGGTGGGTCCGTTTCCGACGTAATTTTAATGTCCTGTGAGGTAAAGTTTTAAGCTTCAAACTTGGTACAAATTCAATTGTGGAAACCTTGCTGAATTTCAGTTGATTTGGGGAGAAATATTTTATAGTGACTGTATGCCTTTATGAAGGCAAGTAATCACTTCGGTTTTCGGCGTGGTATTTGAAATGCATGTGAAAACTGTTTGAATAACTTTTTTTTCGGATTTTGGACTCGGAATGACATCTTAATATTTGAAATCAAGTTCAACTAGTCCTACAAAGTAACCACACGTTTACGGAGACTCTTTATAAGGAACTCACATCCATAGCATAAAAATACCACCAGAGCAATTACAAATTGAAAGTATCCCAAGTACAAATATTTATAGGAGTTAGCTGGCGCACGAAGTGCAAAAAAGTGTTGAATACACAGACAAACAAGGATATGCTTTTTTGAACAGTGCAATTTCCGAAGTACTTTTACGAGCTGAAATCAAACTTGCTCTAAAAAATTGCCTATCACGTCAGGATTTTGATACATTCTAACTCTAAAGTACTCTGCAATATACATACAGTAACATGTACTTATTCTGTATATTACTAAAAGTTTGTCGAAAAAAACTACAGAAAACTATCATAACAATATGTCCTTTAGAAGCTTAACTAGTTTTTTCGTCGAGGAATGAGCTAATGAGGTCAAAATTTCCAGAAATAGATCACAAAGATTTCTGAAGGTACAGTCTTTGGCCTGTGAAAGCTTGCAAATTATACAATCAGGCGAGTCAGGCGAATTGCAACATATTATATTTCAACTTTACTATTATCTTGAATGCACATTTTTAAGAGGTAATTTTCAGGTTATGGGAAAAATAGGTTTTCCATGTTTAATAGTTGTATTCTATACACTTTTTAAATGCAGAGTTCGAATCCGTTTCAGAATCACTCTATCGTATTTGATTTTAGAGATGTTCAAGCTAAAAAATGGCCTAAAATTTGCCATTTCGACCCCTTAAGGATATAATTGCAATGGTCAATTATTTTTCTCCTTCGGACGTAGAATTGAACAACCCACGCGCCTGTGTAGCCGTTTTCTATCGGCGGCCTTAATGGTTGTGCTGCAAGTTTTTGTCAGATATTTGTCTACTTTGACGAGCAAACACTGTTCGGTAAGTTTATCTTACTTATTTTGGGTACCTCGCCAAGCGCCCTGCTTTGTCACGATGGATGTTCGATGCTCAAAATATTTCACGGTGTTTTAGTTACTTTGGGTTTTGTTCCACGAATAACTATAAATGTATCCCATAGTGACAAAGAAATAACTAAACAATATATATTTGTCTAAATTTATTGCCAGTAAAAATTTATTACGAACAAATTGAAAATTTTAGGCAATGAAAAAAATTGAATTTGGGCTATCACACCGATTGGGCCCGCGCATTGGGCCCGCGCGGCCCAATTGTGTAACAAAATTTCACACGCTCATTGAAGGGTTAAGAACTCCGTAACATACACAACTTATGAAGAACAACGTGAATTCAAGTCCTTCCCCTGGGTCAGGAAGCAGTCAGAGAGCGAACCCCGCCCCGAGGTCATCAGGAAACCACCCCCCGGCGATGAGCCACGAAAGCCTGGTTTCCCGGCGCCTTCTGCGTGGCACGGAAAACATAATTCTGGAGC
Source organism: Ceriagrion tenellum (assembly GCA_963169105.1). NCBI lineage: Eukaryota > Metazoa > Arthropoda > Insecta > Odonata > Coenagrionidae > Ceriagrion > Ceriagrion tenellum. The sequence goes on along the minus strand of OY720642.1, from coordinate 70,782,701 downwards.
GGCCCTTTTTAAGTGTCGCACTGTGGGACACTACGGCACATTACTGTGGCTCTTTTTTAACCGGAGGCAGTGAATTTCGCGGTTTTATAATATAAAAAATAGCGAATGAAGTTGGAATTGGGTACAAGAATAACTTTTTATTAAGTATTGCATGTGATGTTCGCAGTCATTTCCCGGGGCGAAAATTTTGTCAACATACGACTTCGTTTGATGAAAATATTTCTTTCTGAAAATTTCGTACGCAATTAGAGGCCTCGAAGCACCACGCTATCGGGAACCAGGCTGTGGGTGCCACGAAACGGTATCGCTTCCTATTACTCGACGTATTATTTTTATTTTCTTTATCTTTACTACCCCGAATACAGCAACTACGGTCAATTTATGTTAGGGGAATAACTGTAACATCAGACGAACACAAACACCTATGTCCTGGGCGGATAATATTCTACCCAGGCGGGACTCGAACCCGCGACCCTCGGGTTAGCAGGCGAGGACTCGCCCCGCCGCTATCGGAGCCAACATTTCGCGTGAAGTCACGACGATCAACCACATTATCCAAAACAATCGTTTCTTTTTTCTTTATGGGAGATTGCGAACTAGTATCATTAAATCCCTCTCGTTCAAATCGAAAAGAAGCGGTTCCTTTTGGTGGCGTCAAAACGGCTCGATCGCGTGCGCTTGTCGCCATCGGGTGGATTTTATACGCCACTATTCCTTACCGAAGGGTAAGATGCGTCCTGTTTACTGCGTTGATACCCTGAACATGTTGGCCGCGGTGAAAGACTCAATGCGCAAAAAACAAATTCTACAAAAAATTTCTCTCAGCCGCGCAATCTACCCTTTTCTTTAACTTATGGTTTACGCGTAGTGTGTAAACAGAACCACCGACCATGTCCGCCATAGCAGTGACTTTCGTTTTGATATAATTTCGCCGAAATACGGTATTCATCAGTTATTTTTCTGTTTCTTATGTGCAAATCATATACGTATCCATCTAGTTTTTCTTTCTCACCACACCTTCTCGCTGCCTCTGTCGCCCTCCTGATATGGATTCTGGGATTGCATTTGTCGCTAGAGCGTGGGGCAAACGAGCTCCAACGAGCACATAACTCCTCGAATTTCCTATTCCTTTCGTCCATCGCCCTGCCCTTACACGGTCCCTGGATCCGACGGATGCCTAATTCGATTTTTTTCCCTTCTCCTCCTGCTGCTTCCTGAAAATATTAGTCGTGCGTGTCTTAATTCGTCAATATCCGTAGTTAGTCGGGTTGAATTCTCGATGTAAATTGCGTTTCATTATTAATGCGCAGTGCTTCACGCGTTTTCGAAATGAATCGGATCGCCTGTCGTCTTGCGATTGATGTTCTTTGAGTCAAGAACGCGGCGTAATTAGTTTGTTTTTCCTGCCGGACGTGGAGGCTATCGAGTTGCTTTCCTCCTCCTGGGTTGCTGCCCCTGCGTAGCCCTCACTGTATAACGTTTGGCAGCGAACAGGCGGCCGTAATTTCATAAACTTTGGCTCTGATCTCCGACGAATTTTGCAGTTCTGTGATCATCTAATTCGTTTTTTTTTACATATTTCGTCCACTACTATTCTGCTGCCTCATTCAACATAGAATTCAATATTGCAATCAAGTATTTTCATTCCCGGCTTCCTAATGCGTCGGAGACATTCCCGCGAAACTAATAACGGAAGTTCTACCGTTCGTTTTACGCTACAAATCTATATTCATGTGTTTCCCGGCGGTAGAATCCTCAATCACATTTAATACGTTTCCCCCACCCCAATTCACTTAGCTTGATTGGCCTTTTTTGTTCGCCGTATCCTCTCAGGTGCATTGCGCACCTTTTAAAACCCTCGTGATATTGATTTTGCGTGACATTTTACGGAGATGGGAAAATTAATGAGTAATATTATTCGCCATCAATTTCGGAATTCATCAATTAATCCGTTTGGATATGCGAACCTCTATTTCGAACCTCTTATGCCGTTTGCATGATGATCGGGATGGCAGCACGGTTTCATTAGTATATAGACGTGAACTACGTTTTTGCATGAGCTCCGTCTGTTCAGTTGCATAAATTATTCCGGTATGATTTGTTCATGTTAATGTTATGTGCTCCGCAATATTTAGGATCGTTACAGCTCGGTGAGCTTCAACAATCGGCGGCTGAACTTTATGGGGAAAGCAGGCAAGGCTCTTTGTCGTTTTTTTCTACAGAAATGGCCCGTGACAGCAATTTACGGGTGCTGCCTCCTTGAAAGACCATCGCCACATACGAAGCAGGGAAAGCACGCGTTAAACTGTCCACGGACCACATACTTGGAACTGTTTGTTCTTTTCGTGTGCCCAGTTTTGATATTTCCACGCAGTGTCCTCTTACTTGCGACTTATTATTAAGGTCATGCTGAGATCGTTTTTCATACATGCACGCAGGCGATGTTTTTCAGGAAATAAGTTCGCCGTATGGTTTTGCCTGTATAATTTTTTCTAGTTTGTTTCACTCGCGAAATTCGCGGATTTCCTGTGTTTTGTTTTTTCCTTCTCCAATCAGACATTCCGTCCGTGGAAGCTTTGCATATTCATCTGCTATTCATATTTAATTTTGCGAATAAAATTTTCAAACCTTATGCCTTTCCAGCCGTTGGCATTATCAGAGCCTCTCTTCACCCATCCGGCTTGGCGCTGGCTGCTTTAGCCATGTTCTGTTACCTCTCTCCGTCGAAAACCTCCCTCGAAAAACTCTCCGTCATTTAATTGCAATGTTGTTTTGGAAGTGTAGCGTATTATATGGACGTGCAGCTTATTTATCCAATACGGTCTTCGCTTTTCTCTTGTCGTGATACGTAGCTTATTTTACGATATACACATTCAATTGCTCCCGGCGTTATTTGATGTAAATTTTTCGTCAAACAACGTTGAATTAACGCTCCGTGTCATTTTCAAAATGTTTCGGCACATGATCGTTTTCGCTACTCAACGGTTCAATATAAGCAGGGTATATTAATCCCTTTACCTGTTGCGGGAGTAGGCAGAATGCCTATATCGCAGACTTGAGCAGCACGGAATATTGTAGGCCAATCCAGAAACTTAACTATTGATTATCATCTTATTTTATTTATCGTTTCAAATATTACTTCATCATCTATCTTACCACCTTCCTTTGTATGTTTACTTTCTCATCTTAACATTTTAATGAAATTTTGTTACCCTTTTATAGTTCACATCTGCTGTTTATCATCTCATCTCCGATGTACTACATCTTCTTTTCGTGTCACTCTTGCACAAATTCCTCCTAATAGTGATGTACAAATCTACCATCCTTCACTGATATTTCATGTTTTGCGACAATTTTTTTTCTCATATATCTGTTTTATTAACTTCCGTACTGATTTAAATATTCCCACTTTTCTTAACTCGCCATTTTCTACCCATCCACATAATTGTGTTGAATGCTCTTCATATGTTCTGTGGAAAGAGTCAAAAAGAGCAGAGGACTTCATTGGTCGTTCATTCCTAAGAAGATTGTTTGACTGCAGCCCTCCATAATTCCCTATAGAATGCTAGATCCCTTACGTCCTGGTATCTCTTCCTATGTACTTTCCTCTTTATTTGGTCCGTGAACTTATTCCTGGATCTTCCTCTGGTGACTTTTCCCTCTATTTTGCCTTCAATTATGTTCTTCACGAAGGACAGAAGGACAGAGACTAGTTAACCTAATTTCGCTCTGAATGATAGCGTCATTATCATCATCATTACCCTCACTTTATTTTTCGTGCATCAGTGTTTTTCACCTCAATCGTCTAATCTCTATCACTCCTTGTCGTTTCTCACACGTAGTGATCCCTCCTCTTTGTCAGCTCCTTTAATGGGGCTGAACACCACGTCCGAAAACGATTCCGCAAGCGTCTACGCGATTTTATTTTACCGCTCTCTTTGGCTACTCAAGGTAAATCTGTTTGCACACACCTCTTGTACAAGGATTAGTACTTAAAATGAGTGTTGTAACGATTTGCGTTTGGGTTTTTGAAGTCCCTATTTCGCCGCGGAAGAAACGCGAATTTGTCGATAATCAGGTAATTGCCATTTCGCCCACGACGTATATTTCTTAAAATAATAATAATTTATTCCACTCCTTAGAGAGTATACAAACATAAATAAAACATAGGGAATACATTAGTGGAATATAGGTACCCCATAGGTTAACCTGTTTTGGGGTTACCATCTTTCGCATTATAACTGAGGCAGCGGTTGGAAAAACAAAACTCACAAAGTATAACAGTTTTTACATTTAGTATTTAACCCTATGTGCACAACAGTATTAACTTCTTTATATTTGTACATATTTATAGTAACTATACCTTTGAATATATTTTTTTTAAACACTTTTGCTTTTTTCGCAAATGGTAATCCTCCAGCTAGATGGCAGATCATCAAAATGTTGAAATGGTGTGTTATAACATCACTGTGAACCTCGTGAACCCTTATAACGTTTTCTCCACTGTGTCATCGGTGGCACTGTTATCCTGAGTGGGTAATGGAGGAGGCCAAGGTCTCTCCTAGCCAGCCCTAAAAGGGCGTTTTCGGCAGAGGTAGCCCACTTAATGTTCGATTCAATGTAGAATCATTAGTGCTCTGCATCCATTTCTCGTCTCCCTCGTTTATTCTTAGCTTCGTTGTCGTGGAATATATATAATCCTTCACCCTTTTCTTCGCCTTATTTACTCCTCATCATCCTTATCGGGTATGGAAGTAACCTTTCACCGTCAATCTTTAATTTCTTTTTATTTATCATATCATCACTGTGTATTCATCTCTCCCTCTCCTCTTATTCACATTGACGTGATACCTTTCCGACGTAATCTACTCAATTCCTTACCCTTCCGCCTAGCTTAACCTTACCCTAACACCCTTCTCCATGAGTCTATAATTTTTCTTATTTTTCTCAATATTGTTATAGCAGTTATTTATGTTTGAATGTATCTGTCTTACCTTTTAATGTGTTGTTATATTGTGCCGCTGTAAATTGGCTGTAATGCTGAATGTGGGCAATTTCTGAAATGAATAAATAAACGTCTGCATTAATGACAGATTATCAGTTTTTGCGGTGATTCTCTCCTGTTTTCTAAATAGCTTCCAAATCGATTTGAACCTCGCACTGATTTTGGTTATTGTTTATTCCTTCATCATTTACCTCTCCGTTTCTCTCCATCCCTCATATCGTATGATTTTACCTCCAAACCAATCGAAAATGCAGCTAAGTAAACGTGACAAAAGAGTCATTCAAAGAACATGCGAAACATGGTGATATCACTACTTGGCAGATTTATGAACATGAATTAGGGATTACAAAAGCTAACCAGCTACACTAACTGACAGTTAGCTAACTTCAACGTCTAAATGCAGCCATTATGGTCTCTAATCGATAGCGGGAAAAACGGCATTTTAAACCTGCCTATTCTACAATCTATTTCCCTTATTTAATTCTCATGATCTGATCTACCGCAGTATGTGGGAGTAGAAGATATGTACTGTTCATTTCGTTGGAAAATTAACAGCCTGTCTCTGATTTTAATATTATTAACGAATGTTTGTTACCCGCCTATTCCCCCATCATTTACGCTATTGTATGAGCAATCCCCCTCTCCCAAATTTTGTCCATCCTCTTCTCATCCTCATTTCACTTACTGTTGAAATATTTGGGGGTTTTGCACCCTTGTTAATAACCTAATGATGATGTTTCGACATCGAAATCGGGGCCGTGGTGGATGGTGTTCATAATTCAGTGGTTTTGTAAAAGTCTCATTACGTTAATAAGTATTTATTATGAAGTACGACAAGGTTAGTGAAGATATGTTTTTTTTCAATTATATACAGTTTACGGTGGATATATGATTGAAGATATATATAGATAAATTCTGTAGAAGCATAGAAATAAATTAGAGACATATAACTTCCGTTTACTATAATAATATTCCGTTATTCCGTTTGCTATAATTCGTCGGACCCTGTGGCGGGGGGGTAAAGACCTCGCCTGCTAACCCGAGGGCCTCGGGTTCGAGTCCCGCCTGGGTAGAATATTACCTGCCCAGGACATAGGTGTTTGTGTGTCGTCCGTTATTACTGTTATTCACTCGACGTAAATTGGCCCATTGTGCTGTATTCGGGATAGTGAAGATAAATAAATAAAAATCCGTGTACGAGTATTATGCATTTTTGTAAAGGGTAATCTCATCTATTAATTTTTCCTCATGCAATGAGCCCAGGCGCACAGGGGAGGAAGGGCCTCTTGGTGAAATGCATGATTTGAGGGATGTGAAATCCACGATATGGTCTATCCTCTCTTCATCTTTTCTTTCCTCCGTATTTCTCATCTGAGCTTCGTCTCTTTATCACTCCGTCTCGTCCTGCACTCCCAACGCTTCTTTCTCCGCGACGTATCGCAACCTTCCCAGCGCCCCCATTCAGCCGTCACCCCCTGCCAGTCTCCTCGCATCCCCTCCGCCCCACGCCTCCCCCCAACCCAACTCGTCCGACAGTCTTCCCCTCCCCCTTTTGTCAGTTCGCATTCCTTCCTCAGACGACTGCGCCCTCCCCCTCTTTCCCCCCACTCCTTCCCCGCCCCCATCGTCCAGACTAATCTCCCCCTCCCTCACACGTTCCTCCTGCCCCAAAACCGCCCCTCCCCACGCCCCGCTCCCCTTCCTCCTCCTCTCTCTCATCCATCTCTTTCGCCCCCGTGACAAAATTGCCCCGGTCGATATAGGAAGAGGCAGTTGATGAATGAGAGGGACGTCGCCGTGGGTTTTTGGTGGGGGTTGGATACACAAGAGGCGTTGCCCGGGAACGCTTTGCTACGCTCGCCACCGCCCCTCTCTGGCCCTCTTCTTGCCCCTCCCCCCCACCCCATGCCACTTCCCTCTCCCTCCTCCCTCCCCCCCCTGGCCACTCTCTCACAACTTTCCACTCAACCCCCCCCCCACCTTTCTTTCGCCCACTTGTATTCCTCCCCTATTCGAATTCTCTCCATCTCTCCTATTTCCCTATCTTCAACCCCTCATCAAGGGCAGCTCCAGGGAAAATAGGATATGAGAAGTGAAGTATAAATTTCTTCTGAAGAAAATCACAGTGGCGTTTTTAAGTTGTAATCATCGTCTGACTAGCATTAAAAAGCACATCTATCTCCGTATGAAAGAGTTTCAGGCGTAACTTTGTGGAAATATCGTATATCAATTTTGGTAAAAGAGAAATAACTCGATTGCAATTTCCACACTTTTCATGGAAAACGACCATGGTTTCGACCTTTTTTTGTCATTTTCAAGGTAATTTGGTAATGACATCGATAATGAGACCATGGTTTCTACCACGCTTTTATTGAAAGCCGTGTGCAAATTACTATCGAGTTATTTCATTTTTACCCATTTGGACACATTTATCTCCACTCCAGCCATCAGGAGATAAGTTATATGTGATATGTAAATTATATGTAATATGATGTATTCAATCGGTTAGAATAGGTTTCGTCGGTTACCCATGCCTCTTACTTGTCATTTACGTTGCTATTCAAGTTGTGAAGCAATTAGTAGTGTTTCAGTACTTATGTTTTGATGTTGTATGCATATACAAAATTTGAATCCTCTTCATCCCTCCTATTTACCTATCTTAAACCCCTCTGAATTAACAAGGGCAATGCCGTAGAAAATAGGACATGAGAAGCGAAGTATAAATTTCTTCATGAGGAAATGATGATGGCGTTTCTAACTAGTAGTCATCATCTACCTAATATTTAATCACATTTATCTCCACTCCTGCCATCAGATGATAAATTATATGTAATATGTCGTATTTAAATGCTAAGGAGAGGTTACTTCAGTTTCCCATGGCTGTTACGTCAGCTGCTATTCATGTACATCATTGCTCAGGTTGTGAAATAGCACGTGTGGTTTCATTTCTTCAGTAATAATGCTGTGTCATATCTGAGACGTGTATACTACACGTCTCAGATGAGATAATAATGTTGATAATATATTTTGAGAATTTGACTTCTTTGATAATTTTCAACGTGGATGCCATTTTTATGTTACGTCAGCTATCGTCATAACTAATAAGTATACTGATCATGGTACAGGCACTGTTCAACGTGATCAAATTAATTCCAAATATTAACAGAATTATTTTCAGTCTCCACACTAAATATTATCGTATTTCTCAAGTACATATATTATGGGCTTCTAATATTCTGTCTTTTCCCTCGGTCTTGCTCTCGGGGCATTCCATTTTACTTTCTCAGCTATTATGATGCTAACATATAGGTGTTGTCTTTAAATGTGGTCTATGTATTTGTACCTTGGCTTTCTGATTGTGCCCCAAGTGGATTTTCTGCTTAACTATACTTCTGTAAACTTTTTCGCGTCCATTTAATCGTTGAACTCAGCTTTCAGCCTCATCTTTCGAAAGCTAGCCTCTATCACCAACCACCTTTTTTGATTCTCGTGTGTCTATTCTTTTCTCATCAAGCCTTTCGGTGATCCATGTCTCTGAGACATCACATAGCGTAAAACTCTATGAGAATGTCGTCTGCGTTGCGTTCGTTTATCATGTCAGGTTGACGGTTCTATCAGCCTGGACATTATTGTATTCCGTGATTACATATATCAGGGGCTTCAAATTAGCTATGTTTTCTCTCGGCCTTGCTCTTTCCATTTTATTTTTCCGTCTGTTGTGATGGTATCTAATTCGTTTTGTCTCCAAGTGTGGTCAATCTATGTGGATCTTGTTTTTCTGATTCACTTCGTGGAAGTTTGTAGTATCCACAAGGAATAATACTTGTACTTTTCGACAAATCTGTGGAAAATTGCAAGTATTATTCCTCATTGTTATTCGTTTCTGATGTTTTATGTCCACTTGATCATTTGCGTCAGCCTCCTTATCGAATGCTAGCCTCTATCCACCATTTCACCTTTCCATCGGTCCTCGTCTCCAAGCCCTCATAGAGCGCGGCACTCCACAGGAATATTTTCGGGTACGCGCCCGCACTTACGAGCGCACGAATTCTCCCCCATTGGCCGTACGATTCGTTTCCTTCCATTCCTCCCCGGCTCTTTTGAATGCGTTACCATGGCGTCCAGCTCTTTACCTCCCTCCCTCCCCCCTTCCCACGTGCACCCATCTGCTCTCAACTCTTCCCTTTCTTGAGCCCCACTCCCCCTTCATATTCGGCCACCCCGACTCCCCAACCACCTCCCCACCCCCCACACCGCCCTCCCATCCTGAGCCGCTGGCCATCGCCGAATCCGTAATGGCGCATCGTATTAATTGGGCGTAATTCGAGTGTTTCCCGAGGTGGGGCGCGGAGGCAAAGAGGTCGTCCATATCTTCTTTCCCTTTCTGGGGGCCCCAGCACTCCTCCCCTTCCCCCTTCTCAGTGGCCACAGCCCCCCCATTCCTCCCCCAGTGGACGCACTTCCGCCCTCTTCATTTTACTACCCCCTCCGGCTTGCTGCTGCGGTGCTCGTAACTCGACTGTCAGGAGCCTGAGTCGGTTAAAGTAGTGCCTCCGATTCGTTGCGATCGTCGTGAGAGCGGCCAATGGGAAGCGGGGATGACCACGTGATGCCAGTGCAGACTTGGCTCTCGGTGTAAAATTTACTGGCTTTAGCGTAGTAATCTTGTTACGCTAGAAAAAGTGATGGCTGTGAGACATGCTAGACAAAAATACTTCGTAGGATTCTACGCTTGTTTATTTCATTGATGGATTTCGACGTCTTCAGCCTCATATACGAGGCGTACCGTCAATGTACCTTGAAAATGGCACTATAAACTTGGATTGGACATTTGTGGAGGCGACCGACAGTTGAAGTCCTTTGCGCCATAGGAAATAGGTAAGTGAAGAAGTAAGAAAAAATTCCCCAGGGGAAGACCTAGGAATAAGTTCATGGACCAAATAAAGTGGAAAGTACATGGGAGGAAAGTACATACATACCAGGAGTTAATGGAAATAGCGTTAAATAGGGAAGGATGGAGAGCTCCAGTCAACCGACCTAAGGATTGAACGACCAATGATGTTGAAGTCCCATACTTTTTTTAGAACTTTAATATTTTTGTAAATTAATAATGTTAAAATAGTGGTTGATTCCTTCTTTCGGGTTTTGCGCCGCGTTGGTTCATGTTGGGGACGATATTTCGCCGGCTGTCCTGCTGGCTTCCTCAGGTCCATGTTGGTTACATGGACCTGAGGAAGCCAGCAGGACAGCCGGCGAAATATCGTCCCCAACATGAACCAACGCGGCGCAAAACCCGAAAGAAGGAATCAACCTCCATCAAAGCCCCGCGGAAGCCTTCAACAGAACTTCATGTTAAAATAGTAATTGGCATGTGATAGCTTTCAAAGTATGTGCTTCTCCTAGTAGTTCCCAAGAATGCCGCTTATTGGCGCGCTAAAAATTTTGCGTTAAGTACTTCCGCCACTGTGCATAGGCGCATGGAGAGGGCGCATGCAAAGGAGGCCGATGATAATAGTTGTAATGTGGGCGTGGCCTGTCCTCTGTCTTGGATTGGGTATTTGGAGAGGCGACCGACGGCTAAGGTCATTTGCGCCATGGAGGATATGTATGTGAGGAAGGATATAGAAACCCGGCGTCGGCATTAGCCTGCTCTTAACGAAAGGCGCCAAGGGGACCCACGGTTTAACGTCTCATCCGACACACGGAGTACTGCACTTGAACCCTCCACAAGACACTCTAGTAGGGATCGGGTTTCCTCTGAAAAACCTATAAACTTGGAAATCAATCGGTTAAACCTCTGTAACACTGAGTGACCTAGAGGTAACCTAAAGAAGAGATTTTCTTTTTGCCTCTGATTTGGTTTCTTTACGACTCTATGCTTTTGTGACACCAATTGCACAGCTTGGCAACTAAAGTATCTCTTATTCGTAACTTTTAGTTCCAGATTCTCTCACGAGTGGGGGTAACATTTGAATTGACCACCAATGGTGGACGAAAAAATCGACGTACGTTAAATGAACAAGTGTGGATTCGTACTGTGTTCTTGTCCATCGTGTTTAACGTTGAAGATTTCCACAATGCAATGTCTAACTCCGTAAAAAAAATCAATTCTTGATTTTGGTGGACTATTAAGTGTATGGGATCGGGTTGGTGTTGTGGCTGGAGTGCTGGTTTCCCACCCTGTGGGCCCGGTTTCGAATCCCGGCAGTTGGGTGAGGGGAGAGCATTTCAAGTGCAATACTCCGTTCGTCGAACTGTGGTACCCTCGGCGCCGACTTGACTGCATCTTTTGTAGTAAATACCGCTCTCAACCGATACATTACTGGTATGCATTTCAAATAGTATTGGGGTAAGTAGAAATTACTGGTTAAAATGAGAAAGGGTTTGGCATTTAGAAGAATCTTCTGATGAAACCAAATAGACGAAATCACTTCCGCAGAGTGGATGGAAAATATGGCCTCAGGATTCGAATCACAGGGAAACCCACCTACGCGTCCATCTCCATTGTGCGGTCACGTCTCTTAGCGGCCGATTAATTTGGGAACGGATTGGATTCCCCGTATCTACGTCTACATATTACCTTGCGTACTACCTGAAGGGTGTTTGGCAGGGGGTGAGTTATTACCATCATGTACTCTACTACACATGTAACTTTCACAAAAATGAAATAACCTATCGGTATGCTACAAATGCTAAAAAAGTAATTTGTGTACAATGAATTTACGTAAACGATATACAAGAGCCATACAGGAGTGATTCGAAAGGTGATGTTAGTACCACGTGGCAGATTAAAATACAAGCATTTGGGAGGAAATCAATTATTTAGCTACACTACCTGTCGACTAACCTGCTTCTAAATCTCATTGTCCGCTACTATGGTCTCTTATCGATCGCGTGATCAAAGACACTTTAAACCAATGTCTTCTGCTGTCTATTTCTCTAATTTTATCCTCATGATCCGCTCTACCATGTATGTCAAAGTTCGCAAGATATAAATATCTTTGTTAGAAAATAAATGGGTTTTGAATTTACGTTAAAGATTGAGTGCAGTTCTTTATCGACGGTCTGTAAGCGTTCCCCATCCCAGTTGTTGCAGGAGGTCAGTAATACTAACGAGACTATCATAACGTGTTAGAAATTTAAATTTCCCCTCCATTCAGCGGTCAACTCCTTAAGGTAGTGCGATCGAGATAGTTTCCTAATTATAATAGAGACCATATTCGAACTACACGTTTCAATTTCACTACCTGTTAGATACGATGTAAACATTGCATTATTAATGGTACAATAATATAGTTTTACATGACAAAAATTGTAAGTAATCAAATGAAAATATCTAAATAAGTCTTTAACTTGACTCATTTTTTACCACGCGGTACGTTTGAAACTCCATCAAAACGGAAGGTTTTATGTGATCCCGAAGAATTTACTGTGGTAGCAATATGATTAATTTTCAAAAATAGTTGAGAAAACACACAAACTACACACTGTTGATTTTTTGACGAGATCTAGGTGTTGAAAATTCCTTATCTGTTAAATAAGTTTTCTCTGGAGTGCATACACGTACCATTTCCATTACCGTAAAAGGGCTGGTATTTTCTGGAAAATGTCTCGGAAAGTTATGCGGTTAGGGGTTGAATTTTTGGTGTCAGTGGAAGGGTGATATATTTTCTTTAAAATGTGACCAAATTCATTGATTTCAACGTCAAATGATATTTCGCTCACACTACCTTAAGAGACCATAATCTCATGGGTGCGGTGGTGGCCGCTTAATGGAGGTTTAACTGTACTCTGAGATCATCACGTTCCTCTCAATCTTGCATCCCGTGTATTAGCGGTGTAGCGTTCAAGAATCGATAAATCTTTCGCGTCATACAATGCCGTTGGTCACATCGCGGTTCTTCGCAAAGCCACCTACAGTTTTTAATTAACTCCTCTACATCCCAATCTGCTTCCGAGGGAGGATCTTCCCCATTGTCTCACTCGGGAGTATCAGTCTCGAGTTGGTAATCGCTTTGGACCGACAGCGTTTGAAAGTTGATCTCTCCTCCTTACTACCTCCGCTCTCTAATAAACCTAGACTTATTTTTATCCGTCTCTCCTTGTCTCGTTACCCACCTCCACTTCTCGATTTTTTTCCCTTTTACCCTGGAATGGCTATTCCTCCAGTTTTAATTAGAAAATTGTCCCGAGTTAATTCCAAAAGTCTCGCTCGTTTTTACGCGTTCCGCGGGGAGAAATGAAGGAACATTTTTCCACCCAGTTCTACGTATTAATATATGACATTATCTCGATCAGGTTCGACAGAATAATTGTAATTTATCTAATTCAGTGTATTTAATGATTAATAATACTTTTTTTACGACTGACTTTGATGTTTATGTATTTTCATAGCGGTTTTTAATGTAAGCTTAAACTTGTATAACTTATCATTTAACTATTTTTGTACTTTCAACACCTCCAGGTGTTTATAATCTTCTGTAGTTTTTTTTAAGTAAGCAGTTCAGAACGACCCTAGTTTTACTAATACATTATGGGAAGACTATTCTCTCTTCAAGTTGACTCTTGTTAATGCAATAAGAAAAGATCAGTCTAAACTGTGGCCTAGTGCATGAAATTATATGGTTTTTAAACTTCGTATTTGCGGAAGGATATTTTGCGTGCCGCGGATATTTTTTGAGATATAGGCAAATGGTATGGAGATCTTGGACGAGAATAAATTCAAGGCATGTGGGTGATATTTCCAGCAAAGCTCACAACATTGGCATCGTGAATAAATAAATGCTTTTAAATGAAATTTATATTATTAAAAATAAATAAAATTTTCCCTGCAACAATTGCAACAACCATCAAAATCGAACAAACGTTGCCAAAAGAGCGAAAGGTCTGTTAACTGTCTTCACTGTGTCTCACTTATGTATTATCACGGATCGGGTTATTACTCACAGATAGGGTTGAGAATTTCGACACTATTGCACTAGTGAAAGAGCTGTCGACTGGGATGAAAGGATGGGAATAAGGGTCATGACATAACTAATACTTGTAATACTTGACTGGTTCATCGCACCCCATTTTATTCTTGAAAATCCATTACTTATGCCTAAATCATCCCAGCTCTTGCATATGTTTTTACTTTTATTTTTTAGAAAAAGAATATAATGAGGAAATTAAGAACCTCAATTCAGAAATAGTGTTAAATATATGTACAATGCCGTCTACGTGTTAATGCCATAGAGATCATTTGACTACAGGCTTTCTTCTCCCCTGCCTAATTCATGTTTTTTTCGTAATATATTGGGGTTTTACTGTCTATCGATGAGATACAATAGACAGTTCGGCAGGGGAACGTAGTTACCCAAGAGTTGCCTCTCGAATACGCGATAGACCCAGACTTGGAAGAGGACTTGGACCTGGTACATTACGTACATTATGGACCTGGTCTCTGGTGCAAGTCTTTTTGCGTCACATCCTAATGAAAAATAATCCTCATATTGATATGGTAAATTATATCTCGTTGATATAAATTTTCGTTCCTGCAAAATAATATACGATAGTAAATAAATAGACATCTTCAAATTATTAGCATATTATGTCAATTAAAAACCTCAAATTTCCATAAGATATTATCCATTTTCAAACGAATTTTCTACAGTCCAAGACCATCCGACTCCTCAGCCAATCAGAACGCTCGGGTCTAGACTCTAATGGATATTTAAGGATCCAGGGGTGCGATTCTGTTTCTTCATAACGACAAACCGCCGCGACCATGCGGAAAAAAAGTGACTGGCTTCGCGACATTACAATACTGTTTTTCGTATCTTGCGCCATTTTAGCGTACGCAAACGATTATTTATCGTATAATCATATAGTATCGAATAACAAAATATTTCTAAGGAGTCAAATTGCCCACTGTCGGTACTAATAGATTTGCCCCAAGTTCTGGTACTTCTGGTGTTAGAAGACAGATTTCACGTTGCTTACATGGCCTCAGAATTGAATGAACTATGGCTGATACTGTCGGACAAAAGGCCATCTCAAATCATTTTTTAAGCAGCACATACCTCGAGACTTTTTCAATCCATCCGAACACCGTACATCTTCGACTTTACCAGCGCATCATTATTTCTGGAGACGGTGTAGGTGATTCGTAAAGAGCACATAATGTATTCGCCAGTGTACCTCTCTCTCCTTCGCTCCGTAATAACTCCGTAGTGCACGGCGACCCTAGGGCTTGCCCCCCCCCCACACTACATCCCCCCCTCGTTTGCCAGTTGCCAGGGTCTCTTAGGAATAAACAAAATGCTAATAATAAGCGCACGCCATACGGCTCCGGAGAAATTGCTCTCGGTGAGGAAGAGATGTAGAGTGATAGAGAGAGAGAGAGAGGTGGGTATACTTCAGATACACGCCCCCATCCCCTCGCCATTTGGACGTGGTAATTTGTTTACGAGCTAACTGAAAATGAAAGAAATTAATTAATTATATATATATGTATATGTATGTATATATATATATATATATATATATATATATATATATATATATATATATATATATATATATATATATATATATATATATATATTTTTTTTTTTTTTTTTTTTTTTTTTTTTTTTTTTTACACCTTCACACCGTCAACTTTATGTGTTCCTATCCACTTTCTTTCTACCTTTCTGCGTGCACATTCATATATGTATTTTGTATATATGTAATCAATTGAACATTTATGTGTGTACATATAAATATTTATTTATTTATAAATGTTCTAACAGAAAGGCAGGAAGAAAGTGGATAGGAAAACACAAAATATACGAACACAGTGGTGGTGTGAAGGTGTAAAGATGGCCGATTCCAAATGAAAAAAAAAATCAACTGGACCGGGAATCGAACCCGGACCTCCCGATATACATGTATGTATGGGTGTATGTATATTCATACATACTCAAGGAGACAAAAGAATGTGAAAAAAGATGGAGGAAGATGGCTGTGGTCTTTTTTTCCATTCCTCATCTCTTCACTCTCCTCCTATCTTTCTCCCTCCCCCTGTTTCTTCCTTCTCTCCTCCCTCCTCCCCTTCTCCTCCACCTCTCTCTTTCTCTCCCTCTTCTCTTCCTCTCTTTTATGGCTCACTCGACCCTGAGGGTAATTAGCGAAGAGGGCCTCGTTACCTGAAACGATGGTGTTCGTAACTAATTAGGGCAGCAAATTTTCCTCTCTCCGACTTATTCTGTCCCCCCCCCCTCACCTCCCTCCGCTGGTTCCCTACCCCTCCCCATCTCTCCCCCTCTACCTCCTCCTCCTCCCTGACATCATCCTTCCCCCCGTACCTCCTCTCTCCCCCCCCCTCTCGCCTATCATATATTGCATGTCTTCCCCTTTCCTGTTTCTCTCCCGATGCCCTCTCACCTCTTCAGTGTGCTCGCTGTCCCTCCATAGATTCAGCCCGCTCGCAATCGCCGAGTCTGTTTCGCCTTCGAGTGGCTGGGGGTGAGAATGAAGCAAATGTAATTTAGGATTTTTCGGGGTCTTCCCGCGTTGCGGCATAATAGTAGACGACCGTTTCGTCGTCATCGTCAGATCCTCATGTTCAGGGGATTTGTCGGCCGCTATATATAGGGCTGACGGGGGCTATTCTGTTTCTACGTACGCTATCATCATCATTGGTCGTTCAATCCTATCACTGGTTGACTGCTGCCCTCCACACATCCCTATCTAATGCTAGTTCCCTTGCACCTTTTAAGCATCTTTTAAGTGTAATATGGAGCATTTTTACTCGCTTCCTTTACAATTTACCCCAAACAGTTCGTTATCTAATCGTAAACACATAATTTCACATATAATTTTTATTTTAATGAACGACCGGTGTTGCACATAGGCGGAATTATCAGGTCTTGACTGTTTTCTGTGAGGTAGAATTTATACGCCGTTGTTTTGGGGCTGTGTAGGTATTTTTCACATGTTTGTGGTAGTATATGGGCTACAAATCTTTTGCGTGTTAGTTCTTTTGTAATAACAAAACAAAGTTTGCCCTAATTTTCGGATCCCCCTGTTGTTCAGTATGTTATTCCCAGACATGTGGGACCACACGGGTTGGCAGTTATCAATTCTGGCGCCTGATGATCTGAACTTTCGGTGCCAGCCGAAAATCCACGCTGAGGGATAAGGTAGGTTCTCGCGGAAGACGTATCAGCACCTGCTGTGCGTTGGCAGCTGTGTTTATGCTGGTGCGGTTTTCTCGAATTCGCACTCGCGTAAGTGGTTATTTATATGCATCTGATACGGGTCCAGGCTTATTATCAGAACATATTTTATCACGTTGCTATCGTATATTCTGTCATCGACTTGAGTCCAATTTCCTACGCGTTGCGTTTTGTTTCCTCCCCGGATACTTGTTGATAAGTGCTGCGTGAGAAATAATACGCATCGCTATCTTCACATGCTGTAAATTATTTTTATTTCGTGGATCTTAGAGATAAGTGGTGTAACACTACCTGTTTTCTGTAGTATATTGATGGAATTACTCGATATTCTGTCATCAACCTGAAGTAATAAGGTTTTATGGAGCTTTTATCGTGGAGGCGATGAACACTGTTTGTAAAATGTGGTCACTATGAGTCACCGGCGTTCATTTCAGCTCATATGGTGGAGAATAATTTTATTTTTATCATTGCTGACTATTCTTTAGTTCATTTACTGCGACTTGACCGGTGACTCGTGCTATAATGACGATCTACGTAGAAAATAAATGTTTCTGGGTGGATTTGAAAGCCTAAACGTTAGACTTCTGTTTGTTAAGTTACGTAACGACACGTATATAATTCTTGTTTTTATCTCATTTGGTAGATGGGAGCGTTTTGGTTCAATCGAAATCTTATTGCTAGTCAAAGCAGGTCAAGAAACGACAGCTTTCCGCATCGGCACTGACCGAGCACTAATTCATACTCCAGTTGACAGTAGAGACCCCAAAAGCCTTTTGTAGTACCACGAGATGATTTCCAATGGCAAGTTTGGTACACTTCGTGCTGAAACATGGTCGATCTTGATTAGAAAGACGTGGAAAAACTCTACGGTGTTTATTTTACAATTACAAACAAAATGTTTTTACCAAGTCACATCCTTTATGCTATTTTATTGTTCTTTTGCCGAAGCCAACTAAAACTAGGCTAATTGCCTTCTTTTATCTTTGCGCCACGATGAATATAGTGATCAAAACATGAGTTCTTTGCTTAGATATTTCTTCAAATGGTCAGTTTTGTTGCAACGACGTGGCAAAATATCTATTAATTTTCCAGTCTTTCCAGTTTTCAGGTGTAATTGTTTTATGAAACGCGTTCTACGGTCGCAATAAATAACTGTGGAAAAGTACAAGACTTGCTTTCAACATGGATTGGAATCATTTAGAGAATGAGATATATCCGAGTCGATGAATCTGCAGCTTTTTGCCATGGAGTGGACTGGCAAACGCTGACGAAAGGGCTTTAGCTCTTCTTTTTCGCGGTTTTAGCGGACCGGAAGTATCTTTTTGGCCAAGTGCATCGCTCGCTATCGTATCTTTCGCGTATTTTGGAGGAAAAAAAAAGTCTTCGAACGCTTTTGCCGGCCATTGTTCTCAGAACTCGTCTTGATATGACCGACTACCTCCCCCGTGTGCGAGTGGTCGGTAATATATGCTAATGGCGATGATTCATATCTCCTCTCCCCTCACAATCGCCAATCTGTTTAACTCATCTGTTTTCCTTTTTATTTCGTAGGTGGGGCACTAAAAAAATGAATTCGACCGACTCGTTGACTTGCTGACTCTAATCGCTTCTCTTCCCTCAAAAATATCCTTCCGAATCATTGTATACAAGATATCAGATGCGAGTCCTGACGGTTTAGGCAATAACAGAGAGGGCAAAAAAAAAACCTTTCAATCAAAAGATGAAGAATTGCGTGCGGATAATAAAACCGCGCGAATCTCGCTAATTAATTCGACTACTCGATGCGTGACCATTTCTCTCCTTCGTATAATGTCGATTTATCGTGCATTTTCCGGAAACTTAACTTTTCTTTAATGGCGGAGTTACGTAATATTCTCTCCGAAGTTTGTCGATTTTTCGCGCCCTGATATAGAATTTCCTCTAAGTTCTTAATTAAGACTTTTTTTTTCAAGTCTCGAGTGGCAGTGCCCTCGAACCGAGAGTAATTATCTCTTGAGACACGTGGGAATATTTATTTGTTACTTGGCTATGCATTGTGCCTTTTTATTTGTAGATTCGGAAGTGAAGAACTTGGCTTTTGTTTCCAGTTGAGGTTCAACCGCATCTACTTCTGCTCCAAATTGGACTAGAAAATTAGAACAACGTCAGTTCTCCTCGTCTTGTGCCATCCTTAGGTGCTCCAAGGTGTTGAGACGTGGGTGGTAATGAGCGAAAACTTTGCTGGATCCTACACAGTTGATACTTTCACAGTGAATTGTATGTATTCTTTCTATTGTAATTGTATGTATTAGCTTTCAGCTTGACATATTAAATATTTTTCGATGATTTCAAGCCCTCTAAAAAGTTTTATTCTATTCATTTCTTAAATACTTTATTCTATTTATTTCATCCTCAGTAGCCTTGCTTAATATACGTACACGTTTTCTGGTTTATTGTAATATTGGTCCTTGAAATGGGAAACACTCTAAAATTGAACATAAGTTCGATTTATGCTGGTGTAATTCATTTTCGCATCGTTATCTCTCGTTTTACGCGTGGCAAACTGTTTGATTCGTTCTATCATCTCCTTGCGCTGTGGCGCAAATGATGTTTGTTTGTACACGCATTACTCTTTGGTGTTTTTCATGTGCGGACCATAATCACTCTCCATAAATAGATTCTACTTAATTTTAAAGCATGGACGTTTCCGCACAAACAGTTCTCCGGACTGAGCGAATGTAGACCTTCCTGGGCGAAAGGTTGGGGCCTAAATCCCAGTTATTAGGAAAATAATATCGAAGTTAGACCGATCAAAAGGAGACACTTGAGCGAGTATGACTTAATCTGAAGACTTGATGTGTGCTTCACCCACAATGTAGATATGGAATTTATGTGAAGATTTTTGCAAGATGTGTACTGTGGTGAATTCACTAAGATTTAGATCCAGCCCTCATTCCTGGAACCACGAATCTACCTCGTTAAGGTCCAATGATAGAAATTATAAGTTCGCGTCTTTGATAATTTCGTGGTAGATGACCGTCTGTAGTAATCTTAATTTACTGCTAACTCGAGGTGACGATACGTCTGTAGTAATCTTAATTTACTGCTAACTCGAGAACATAGGCCATCTATATAAAAATGAATAAATGAGGGCCGATCACCCTTCCTTGTGGGACACCGGATGTTGCTCTGACCATTTCGGAGCCAATACTGTCAATAACCTCTTTTTGTTTTCGGCCATTAAGGGAGGAAAACATTATTGGGGGGGAAAGCACTGTTGTTCGATATGGTCGCTCAATTGTAGTGCTCCCTCTTTTAAGAATCGGATCGTTCAAGAGGGGAAGGGGAAATAGGGTGTGAGAGACGGGTAAGAAGAACGGAAGTGGGTGAAGGAAGAGGACTGATAAACAGGGAAGAGAGGGTGGGATTTGGTTGGCCAAAAAAAAGTAACAGAAGTCCCACGTCTTAATCTGTCGTAGTGTACCGCACACCCTCGCCGACTCGTGTTCTTTTTCCGTCGAACAAATGTCCCTGGGACCATCCCCCATCCCTCGGAAGGGCGACCACCAAACCACATCGTTGAATTTCACCTCCGAGTAACCTTTTCCATAAGTCTTGATTAACCGTCTTGCCTCCTTGCCCTCTCCTCGTATTCTCACCCTCCTTCTTCCCCCTCCCCCAGTTCCTCCCTTGTCGTTTCTTTTCTTGGGGACCCTTTCCTCCTCCCCCTCTAGGCCATCGTCTCTTCCACCCCCTACTCCTTGCCCTTTTAAAGAGCACTTCTTCCAACCCTTGCTTTCTCTCGTCTGTCCCGCAACCCCCTTGCACAGGGATGGGCGATTTATATTCGTTATGAGTCTGTATCGATGTTTACAATTAGATATTCATTTTGTAAATATCGTATCGCAATCATTGGTTGTTCAATTCAAAGATTGGTTCACTGAAGCCCTCCACCCTTCTCTGTCTAAAGCTGGTTCCCATACCTTCTGGTGTCTCTTCCTGTGTATGTTCCAGTTTATTGGGTCCATGATCTTATTTCTGGGTCTTACTTTGGGGACTTATCCCCCTATTTAACCTTCAGTTATGTTCTTCACAAACCCATTGTATCTCAGGGTGAGTCCAATCCTTCTTGTTCTCCTTTTCTCTATGGTGTTCCATATGGTCCTTTCCTCTTCTACTCTTCAGTAAAATTGATCATTTCTTACTTTGTTCGTCCATTTTATCTTCAGCATTCTTTTATACCATCAGCTTCATTCTAGCACCAGGTTTCGAAGGCTTCTAAATTTTTCTGGTCAACTTTTCCGTCTTTTTCTCATGAACGCCTTCTTAGCTTGGGCTATTCCCCGCTTGATGTCCGTTGTACTTCTTCCGTCCTGCGTAATCGTATCGTATGCTTTCCTATTTTGTACATAGTTAATTGTGTGGTTTATTTGAGTTAGTGCGTAGCGTTTGATTTACCGAGAAATATTTTAAAACTACACTACACAGTGCTCATTCACACTCTTGAGTCAACTATTAGGAGAACTAACCATATCCCTTTAAGGCCGTAATTGTTGTGATACGATTAATAAAAGCGAAGTGCTGCGTAAATTTTATCTCTCCGAATTCACTGGTATAACATGCGTATTTTTTGGAAGATTAGGGACGGATTTATTCAGTTTTCACTATTTCACGTGGGGAAATTAGATGCTATCATTCTTTCCTATGTAGTTAAGGTTTTCGACTGTCTTTCTCAGTTATCTGACTGTTTCTCATGTCGACTACTCGACGAAACTGGTCGTCCAATTTATTTTCTTCGTAAAACTTACAAAGTTTTGTTAAGTCATGAGCATTATGGAAAAAATTTTACAATGCCAAGGCTGAAACTATTGAGCTGGTTGCTTTTCTTTGTATATACCTTCTCAAATGATTTTATTTCCGCCACGTAATGTGGGTCTCAGACTAATGACGCGATATCATTATGCCTGACGTATCGAATCGAAATATTTCGATCTAATCGATAAATCTATCGATACTTTTATATCGATAATTTACACTCTTCGATATCAGTAATCTACACTCTTCCGAATCATCGATACTTCTATAGCGATAATTTTGATTCGCTCTAACGTTCCTACCCCTGCTGCCCCACCGTGGGACAATCTGCACTCCTTGCTACAATCTACACTCTTCAGAATCATCAATACTTCTATATCGATAATTTACACTCTTCGGTATTCGTAATCTGCACTCCTTAGAATCATTGATACTTCTATAACGATAATTTTTACTCGCTTTCACATCGATAATAATCGATATAGATACTTCTATAACGATAATTTTGATTCGCTTTCACGTTCCTACCCCTGCTGCCCCACCGTGGGACGATCTGCACCCCTTGCTACTATCTACACTCAATGGAATCATCGATACTTCTATATCGATAATTTACACTCTTCGATATCGATAATCTACATTCTTCAGAATCATCGATACTTCTATTACGATAATTTTGATTCGCTTTCACGTTTCTCCACCCTCTTCTCTCTCTTACCCCTCTCCCTTCCTAAATCCTCCTCCTAGTCTCCTCTTCTTCTTCCCTTAAAGCAGTGCACCTCGTTTTTTCCCACGCGTGCACTTAAAATCTCGTTACGGCGAACGAATTTTTGCGAACGCAACGCACACTCCGTTGCTTGACAATTTGAATATTTCTCTCCCCCTCCCCTCAAAACCCCCTCGATAACATTCGTCTTCCCCCTTTTCTTCGTTGATGGAGTGATGGACCAGTGTTGTCAACTCGCAATCGGATTTAGTCGCCAACTTCGAGTGTAAAAACACTCGCTAGGATGAGTTTTTCGCGTGGGGAAATTTGATGCTATGCGCGAGAAAATCGTTAGTCGATCTCCCTCCTAGAATAAGTAGTGTTCAATCTTTTGAGAGCTCAATTGCGTTATTAATTGTTAATATGTGCTTGAATTATCAGGGGTGAAAGTCTTAAGGTCCCTCGTGTTCGACTTTAGGAGGATCTGTGTTTGTTCGACTTTAGGAGGATTGTGTTGTAACATGCTCACAATTAACTTTATTTAGAGCATTATTTATGCCCATTGGTAGATGTTTGGACAATCCTTATCCTATCACTCCAATGTAAAGCATGTCGTCCCACTTTTCCACCTGCACATCTGTACGGGCCCCGCTTTTAAATACTCCTTAAATTTCTCGTATCGTCCACCTCATCTTGTACTAAATTGATAATTTTGTTATATTATTTTTATTTTATCTCAAATAATACTATATGGAGTGATTTACCAGTGTTTTCAACTCACAATCGGATTTAGTCGCCAACTTCGAGCATGAAAATACTCGCCAGGAGAAGTGAAAAGAAAACTATGCAATTCACAAAATTATATAAATAAACGGCTATTGGTTCGTTGCAGTGCAACATCCTCTGGTTTAAATATGTTTTTGGTTTTATTTGGTTTGGTTTTGCAAATTTCCTTTGGTTTAAATCAGCATATATGTTCTTGGTTATTTGCTGCTTCGTATCAGTCAGCATTTTTCCGTTCCTTAAAGTACAAACGAGGAAGTGCGTGAGATGGTGGGCGAGGAAAGGAAACTTTTGGATGAAATTCTAGATCGGCAGAGTAGGTGGCTGTAGGACGTATTAAGGGGCGAGGGACTGCTCAAGAATGTGATAGAGGGAAGGATGTTGGGCAAGCGGGGAAGAGGAATAAGGAAAATAGGTTTCATGGACAGGATTAAGAAGGATGGATCTTATGCCTTGGCGAAAAAGCATATACTAGAGGTAGATATTACCCTGAAAGTGTAGCAAACCGGAAGGAGATTCTCTGACATTCAACAAAACGTACCTTTACCGTTGGAATTCCCCAGGATAAATATCCTCTTACGTTTCGATTTATATGCTAGTCATGTATCTAGGTTCGCTTGTCATGCCAGATGATGTGTTCACTGTGATTCTCGCCTATTTGACCGTGTTTATTCCCCGTTGAGTTTCACTTCAAATTTTATCCTGGGATCTTGTTTCATAACCTAGCCGTGGCTATTAAAAGATACCGCTCTGAAATCAGCATGTATGTTCTTGGTTATTTCCTGCTTCGTTTCTGTCAGCATTTTTCCGTTCTTTGTAGTACTAACGAGGAAGAGCGTGAGATGGTGGGCGAGGAAAGGAAACTTTTGTATGAAATTCTAGATCGGCAGAGTAGGTGGCTGTAGGATGTATTAAGGGGCGAGGGATTGCTCAAGAATGTGATTGAGGGAAGAATGTTGGGCAAGCGGGGAAGAGGAATAAGGAAAATAAGTTTCATGGACAGGATTAAGAAGGATGAATCGTGTGCCAAGGCGAAAAAGCATATACAAGATGTAATTATTACCATGAAAGTGTAGCAAACCGGGAGGAGGTTCTTTGACATTCAACAAAACGTACCTTTACCGTTGGAATTCCCCAGGATAAATATCCTCTTACGTTTCGATTTATATGCTAGTCATGTATCTAGGTTCGCTTGTCATGCCAGATGATGTGTTCACTGTGATTCTCGCCTATTTGACCGTGTTTATTCCCCGTTGAGTTTCACTTCAAATTTTATCCTGGGATCTTGTTTCATAGCCTAGCCGTAGCTATTAAAAGATTCCGCTCTGAAATCGGCATGTATGTTCTTGGTTATTTCCTGCTTCGTTTCAGGCAGCATTTTCCCGTTCTTTATAGTTTATCGTGCATACCCTTCGTCAAGCTTTCCTCGTTCCCAGTGGCTCTCCCGTCCGTTACTCTCTATCTTTCCCCCGAACCGAGCGCCCCCCACCCCATTCGCTCGCCTCCCCCCATCCTATGCGAGAATCCTCTCCGTCCCCGCCACTTCGACTGGCGCACACCCTCCCTCCCTTCACACCGCCCTGTTCCATTCCCACTCATCAGATATACACCACCCTCCCCCCCACCTCACCCTTCATCCCTCCCCCATCTTCTCCTAATTAACTGGTAAACTTCCCGGGTTCCTCCCCCACCCCCTATCTCTCTGCTCCTCCTTGCCGCACCCAGCATCCAAAACCACCCCACACCCGCCCGACTCGTCACCACCCTTCCCACCGCCGCCGACAGCCCTCCTCCCCCCCTTCTCTCTCGCCCCGCCCAATCCCAGCATGCATCACGGCTAATTAGTGCCGCCTCCTCGGGCAGTTAGTCTTCCAGCAGGCTCAGCCTCTCCTCCCCCGTCCTCCTCCCCCTCCCACACACAGTGTCCCGCACCCGCCGCCCTACTCCTCTCCACCCTTCCCAGCATTCCTCACGCACGCTCCGCACCCCTGCCGGGTTGTCTCTCTATCTCCCTCTTTCGCCCTCGCCTCTTCTCTTTGCTGCATCATATCGTCTCCCCCTCTTCTTTACCCCTCTCTTGCTATTCCTATTTTCTCTCTCTACATTCTTCTTTTGTCCCAGAGTTACTAAGTGTGAAGAAACCGATTCTTCTCGTTACATCTCTCTATGGACTCTATCTCTCTAAATTAACACTGTTACTTTGATTTTATTTTACATCAAGCTCTTGTCAAGCGTATGGTCAAGCTCTTGAAAATGGTTTAAAATATCGACATACATCATAGTCGTAAATGCTTCTTCTTCTTGGGTGAATCTGTCCCCTGACAGGTTTCAACTGAACTGCTACCTCCTTGTTGCTCTGACCTGTTTTGTATCCCTCAGATCTTCGCAACTGCTGCGATTCTTAGTAATAATTATTATACATATATTCTTCCTTTCGACTAGAGACACATTTTATGTTATAGATTAAGAAAATTCAATCTCCTATAAGACAATTTGTCTGTTTTTATGCTAACTTGAGGTAAAAATTAACAGTAGAATGGATAAAATCATATTAAAAATCATAGATTAATCAAATTAAGTACAGCGCGTAAAATATATTAATTTTTTGGCTAATAGAGCATAAAGATAAATTTACATCATGATATTTTCATTCGCCAATGCGCATTCAGCATAAAATTTCATTATTGTCAGTACTTAGTGTCCATTGGTGAATCAGATTTAAATGTTTATTGAGAAAATAGGTATTTTTACATTTAGCAGTTTGTTATTAGAGATGAGCAAACCGTTTCATTTTTGGCTACTCGTTCACTCTGGAGCGGTCCTTTATGGGACCCGTACCTTTTCACTCGTTAACCGCTCCTTTCTTATTGGTGGTCATGCATTTTAATTTCTAATATAGTTTTGGTGTTTAATGAATGGTTTAAGATGGAAGGTTAAATTGCCAACTTTTTACCTGGTTTTGTAATAATTTTCTTTTATATGAAGGAAAAAAGTACTGCTCTTTAGCCCGCTAGAATCAGCAGATGAATTTTTTGGGTGTCATGAAGAACATCCTATCCCTTAACGATAGGAACAAAAGTAATGACGGGTCGAAAGGAACGACGGGCCGAGAGAAACGATGGACCGAAAAGAACGAAGGAACGACGGACCGAAAGGAACTGTCGTTCCATAGAAGTGGGTTATCGGTCGTTCCGTTCAATCCCTGGACCCGTTCTTTCAGACCCGTTCGTTCGCGAACAACCCACCTCTATCTCTGTACTATTGTAAGTTTTTGGATTTACACTCGGAGACCACGCGCTAAGCTTAGATTGCTTTTATAATTTAGATCCGGCGGGTTTCAGTACTACACGAAGGATTTGATTATGATCCAACGGTATCTGTCCATAGAGCGTTCCACAGTATCCACATTCACATCTTGTGAACAGTATTAGTATTTACTATCATAATAGTATTTGGGCGTTGGCTGTGCGCAGACTTGAGATGTAGCGAACTAGTCAATGTGTATAGTATTTTATTTGATAGATGGGTTAGTTTTGAGTCGTAATTTGGACGATTTTTTAAATTTCACATGCAAAGTTGCAGGTGACCGAGATCTAGCAACATCTGATTAATGCACAGAGAATTAGAAGTCGAGCAAGAGTGAGATGGCCAGATCACAGAGAGATCGTGAGTGTCTCCTTGATGCCTTAATAATGACGCTCTGTGTTGAAACCTGGTCGGTAAATAATATAAAAGTGTGAAAATAGTAAAAGATTTACTCTTTACCATGAGCATTTCGTAATTTAACGAAACCCTATTCATTTCTTTCTTCTGCTTCTCATTCTACATAATCCCCATCATCATTCTCTCCTTTCAGCTACTTCTCCCTCCTTCCATTATCATCCACTCCTATTCATGCTCCTTTATTTTGTATTGATTAACGCGGGTAATGTTTCTCTCCTCGCCCTCGCAAGCTCTCTTCTTTTCAACGCTTTGCCCTGATTATAAATCCTTCCCCTTTCCAAGCCTCGGAAAGCGCCCGGACGAAATCGCCAATATTCGCTCTCCTCTCGAACGCCACGGGACCCGATGTATTAATATTAAATTCTCACGGCGGTGGCGGTGCTGACATTAAAGACGTGCATTTATACGGTGAGTCTCCCGTCAACATTCATTATGAATGCGTAGATTGCGAAAATTCATTTGTTCCCGACCCTTGCGATTTTTTCGGCAATTAATGGATTAAGGATAATTTTCTTTCGCTGTGAGCTGTCGGACTAATGATTAATCGCTTCAAATTGGTAATTAAGGTTTTGTCGGGCTGATCTGATGGGACACAGCAATTAATGCTGCTCCTTTTTGTATAAAACGGATTAGGTATCTTTTAATTTGTAGCCACCTAAATTAATGGATGAGAATCCATTTCTTTGGCTATAAGATAAAGCTGAGAAAAATAGCTCAACACAAAAGGTCAGCTAATAGTTTCCATGTTAATATCACTACAATTTCAATACGTTCAGTGTCATACTCTCCTCAAACAGCCTATTTTTCTTATTGACTGTACCCGGGCTTGTAATAATGGAAGGCAAAATAGAGAAAAAATTCCTCAAATGAAGACCCTGGAATAAGTTCATGGACCAAATAAATAGGAAAATACATAGGAAGAGATACCAGGAGGCAAGGGAACTAGCATTAGATAGGGGAAGGTGGAGGGCTGCAGTCAACCAATCTTAGGATTGAGCAAACAATGAATGTACCCGGGACCTTTCCAAATTACCTTGCACTGATTTTTCACCTCATCCATTTCCAAGTGCTTGGTTATTCTTAAATTTAAGTTCTTGCGAAACTTTTAGGAATATCTTCTTTTATGAAGCACTGCTTTGAAATGATGTGTGAGCGTGGTGATAGATTTTTTGTTTATGTCCGTTGTGGTTTTGGCCTTTTGGAGAGTGAACTTTGCAGAATCGTGGCAAAAATTATCGAATGCTTTTTCACGTTCCCCAGCTTTTTGTTCGATTTAGCGCCATCAGTGACCCGTGGCTGATTTGCTAAGAGAAATGATTTTAGTTCATTCAATAGCACCTCTGGTTTATTTCATTTTTAGCCTTCATTTTATTCAGGTGTTGACATCTATAGCCTTGTGTTAGTCACCTATTCTCCTTCTACTTGCCAAAACCTAGTAGTTTGAAATGTGGCGAAATCCGTATTGCGCGGTCATCACTAAACCGATGAGACAATGGCCGCTGAAGTAGGTACCGCCGAATGGAGGGCAATTTAGATCGGTTATGAGTATGGGGAATTAATTCCGTTCCCGAAAAGATCAGCCGGTAAGAGATGGGTGACCGCTTAAGGGGGGTGGCCGCGGAGGCAGGTATCACTGTAGTATTCTCCTATCCGCATGTAGTTGAAAAAGTCATTAATTTTTTAAACAAGAACGGTAACGGCGGGTGAAAAAATAACCCCATGTGAATGTTAATTTTCCGCCGCAAGAGAACTGGTCATGTTTTCGACTCGATTCTAACTATTTTTCGACCACTATTTTCGAACTTACTCGAAACGTTTTTTATACCCATGTGGTTCTTCATTAAAAAAACGAAAAAAATGAGAACCAATGGATCCCTTACATCTACATCTACGTGATACCCTGCGAGCCACCACGAGGGTGTGTGGCAGGGGGTGAAGATCACCAAACATTAACCATTGACATGCAATTAACCATTGACATGCAATTAACCATTGACATGCAAATCCATGACCTTAGTGATATGCTATACCCGAGAGATGTAATTTTTTAGATTTGGGCGTTTTTCACCCGCCCCCCCCCCGTTACCGGAATAGGTAAAAACAATTACGTTACCGTTCTAAAAAAACCAGTTCTAGGGTTAAGTCCATTTATGATTAATTTTTGTGAATTGTTTTGGCAGGGAACATGGAAAAGGATGTGTTAATTGTGGGAGGAAATGTTACAATAATTTGAGGCAATGGCGTTTATTAATATCGTAATCAGGTTATACCGTTGTGTATTAACCTACTTTTCCACCTGTTCATCCATGTGCTTTTGGTCATCCATTCATTTCCTCACTCATTGTCTTTGGCTCTCTTATCACTATCTCATCTACGGTGTCGTGTCAAGTATTACTCTGTTCCTCTCTCCTTCGTTCTGAAAAATCCCTCCTCCCATCCTTCGGCTCTCTTTCCCCTCCATCTCCAGCTTCGTCGGCCCCGTCCGCCGTGTTTTTACGACTCTAAAACGTTTCTGCAGTGTCAATGACACGGCCAATTAAAAGTTGGGATTTTCCTTTTTGTGAGGCGAGGTATCGCGGAGTTCGAATGCTAAATTGCTGGATCGAAGAAGAGTCTTTTGTCCGTTTAGGTATCCCTCTCGTTTCAGTCGCTGTCATATTTGATTTTCTCAGTTGAATAACTGGAAGTTTTAACTCTGTAGCCGCATTCAAAAGGATCGGATTGCATCATGGATAAGGGTAACGGCGAGGGAATAATTACCAGGAAGCGCTACTTATGTAATACCGTAATTAGCTCTGCCTATTCACTTAATAGGCATGCTTCTCTTACCTCTATTCTCATAGTGTAATTTATTTGCCGTGCAGAATGTCCCGGGTATTGTAAGTTTTGTTGTTGAAATCTCCCTCGTGAGTATTTTTCAATGAAAATTCACCTGGAATTATGAGCCATTATCCTGAATCTAAAGTCCTGTCAATCATTCCTGAAATATTACTTGGTTCGAGGTAAGTCTCGAGTAATTTTTCGAATGGCTCTGCGTTATATTTTATATTATCTTACCAAATCCCATATCTGACGGTATATTTTAACGACCCCTGATGATTTCTGCTAACTTTAGTGAAGTTTGAATAATGCTCGGATTCCGTATTGGTCACCATGTGCATATGAGTTGAATTTCATTCTTTGGGCAAAAGCTGTGGTCTTCAATCTGTAGGCATCTCCTTTCTCGAGTATAATTTTTTATCATTTTTTCAAGTCTTTACAAGGGATATTCTGGGTATATCCCCATCGATAGATCATCTGGAAGAAGTGATAACGGGATAAATACTTAGTCCAATTTTTCTGCCTCATCAACTGAGAATATCTCTCCACGTTATTGTCTGATAGAGGTCTCTGGTAATCGTTATGATGTCCACCTTTCTTTGCCCAACACTGTTATTTCATGACTCATGTGTACCTACTGCGTCTTTTATTCATTACGAGTTTGAATGTTCTGCAGGCCTGTTGCATATTTTGTATTTCGCGCATTCCATTGTACTTGCAACGTGTTCGTGTCTTCTGCACTAAACGTGTGTAAACTAATTAACCAAATATGTGTTTTTTATCTCTCTCGTAAATATTGGTTTCTTTGTGCTAAAAAGTACATTTTGTGCTTTCAACTTTATCAAATAATTTTCCAAGTGCGCATTAATGGCTTGGGCATCGCAGTCATTACATAATTATTGTAAGTAATTTAGTAAATTGATATCAGCGAGCGAAATTGTATGGCCGCGTGATTTTGATAATTATAATATTACGCATTCGCCTCTAGAGGGAATTATTGACATTCCTAAAAGGCTACGGTTATTGATACACCATCGCTATCCATATCGTCTCTATGCTCCACAGTTACTAATGAGCTTTTCAGTTAATGGAGTCATTTTTACAGACTTGTCGATGAACCGTTTAAAATTTTCATGGAGCTACTATATCTCTCTCACTCTCTCTCTCCCTTAAAGAATGGCTGAGTAATATCTTTTAATAAATAAAAGCATACCACGCGAGAACTTGCAGCAGTTAAATGCAGCGTTATGGAGGGTTTATTAAATTTAACAACTTCGGAGTGGATTTAAATTTTAATCGTTCAAAACGGGGAACGTAATCCTGAAAACCGCGAAGATTTTATATTTATGCATCGGGATCCCTTGATGCGTTTATATTAAACCGAGGGGGACCCGAAATTTTAACGATTCTGTGACCGTCAATTTACCTCATTCCCATGTAATATTATATTTTTTGTCATCTCACATGAAAGGCGAGGTGGTAAATTTATATTGAAATCCATCATCGGTTTGGAAGAGACATTAATGAGGCACCGCTTCCCACAAATAGTTTTGGTCGGTTTCATTAAATGCCTGTCACTCCCTAATTCGCGGAATTTTATGAATTCGCCGGGGTGGAATTGAATCAGAATAAATATTTGAACCGGGGGAATTAACTATTTTGAATGAATATCGTTTCGACTTCATCCCTTCCCTAAAAGTCCGCGTACGATTAATTTGTGTACACTTGTGATAAGTCCTGGTATTTCATTTACTTTTATTCTTTTGCTAGTCTGAATAAGCTCAAAGCCACTTAGTGAGACTCACACTTAACTATCCAAGTGCATATTTTTTTCTTAAAAAAAGGATGATGCTGTTAATGTATCTCTTGTCATAGGGGTCTCTACTCATAGGGTTGTTCATTCCAGAAAATGAAGTGAATTTCTATTTTCTTTACTTCGTCTTTTCTACAGGCACAGGGAACGAAGTGAGTGCGTGATTTTGATTTTACCCCAATTTACTAAACAACTATTAGTGCAAAAATACAGTGAATGATGCATTGGAAAAAATAAACTAAATTGATTTAATAGGAATTTTATAAACTATAGATTCAGGCTTCACTTCGTGGAAGTGAATAGTATTCGTTTTCAACAGAATTTTATTTAGGATGGTAGGACACGCTTCACTGACCTGAGGCTAGTAAATTGTGAAACACAAGGCCGAAACGTAAGACATAAGAAACATAAGTCAAAGTTGTGAAGCCATAAGGCCGACTCACGGCTTACTTGATGAGGCATGCAAGTAGGTGAGACGCGTCGAACCATCCAAAATAAAATTCACTGGCAAAGTACAGAATTGTATTCTTTAAGTATGGATACAGTGTGTGGAAACATTCGTGTGGAGCGTGTAACTCTACACATCGGAAGCATGGACCATTGGAACAGCTGACCAGAATGGACTAGAAGCCTTCGAAACGTGGTGCTGGATGAGGATGCTGAAGACAAAATGGACAAAATGAGGGGCGATGAAGTGGATAGAAGAGTAGGAGAGGAATGGACCACATGGAACACCATAGAGAAACGAAGAACAAGATGGATCGAACACACTCTGAGACACAATGGATTTATGAAGAACATAATTGAAGGCAAAATGGAGGTAAAAGTCCCAAAAGGAACACCAAGGAATAAGTTCTTGGACCAAATAAAGAGGAAAGTACATAGGAAGAGATACCAGGAGGTAAGGGAACCAGCATTAGATAGGGAAGGGTGGTGGGCTGCAGTCAACCAATCCTAGGATTGAACGGCCAGTGAATGTAGTATGGATAAGAAAGTTATGCTTATTTTTTTCTTTCAGAGGATTTAATGGTTACATTTACAAAACCACAACTTAAAAACACACACGACCCGGGTTTCAACGCTTAAGCGTCATCTTCAGGTGACCTGAAGATGACGCTTATGCGGTCACTTCAGGTCACCTGACTTCAGGTCTATGACTTCAGGTCACCTGAAGATGACGCTTAAGCGTTGAAACCCGGGTCGTGTGTGTTTTTAAGTTGTGGCTTTGTAAATGTAACCATTAAATCCGCTGAAAGAAAAAATATGGAATACCACAAAGTTACCAAAGAACTTGTATTATTTAAGTTATGCTTACCCGCGCGAAATTCTAGATTGTTATAATTTTGGTACATAAATGGAAATTTGTGTACTCCATGGTTACTGTGGCAAGATCACCGAATCGGGAGAACTAAGATACGAAATTAGGAGGTGGGCAGCGACCGAGTTAGTGGTGGGGGAAGACGGAATTGATGAAAGTTGATTGCCAGGACGAGGCAGAGTTTTTTAACGCGATAAAAAATTGAAACCGAGGGAGATATTCTCCTTCGCGCAGGAGCTACTCCTCCCCCTTCCCAATCTATACTATTTCGACAGTGCACGCTGCATTCTTTTTCCTTCGGACTCGTCCGAATCGGCATGTATTGTTGGGCAGAAAGCCCAAGGGGGTTTGGGAGCGACGGTGGGGGAAGCGGATGGGCGGGAGAGGGGCCCCTTGCTTGGTGAGGGGAATAGGTTTTGCCCTCTATCGCGCGAGCATCACTCATGTTCGGGAAAACCTCACACCAACTCAATCTAGTTTCTTCTTGGCTCCTCTATATCCGCTCCTCCCTAGCGGATTTCCAATTTCTCTCACCCGGTTACCCATCACCGCTTCCCCCTACCCAATCTCTTGACTGCCTGCATTCTCATACCCCCTTCTCTCCTTCATATTTCGGGCCTTGACTTCCTCTCATGCCTCAAACCTCTGTGTAACAGTCTTTTTCCATTACCAATCCCTCTCTCCTGCCTCGGTTGCATTCCCATCAACACCATCGCCTCCGCCTGATCAACACTTCAATCGGTAATCGACGAACGGACGGAAATTATTCATAGATGTTACTATTACAATCAAACAGTTACAAGTAGACAATTGGCCTGGTGATAACTTTAAAAACAGCCGAGTAAAAGAATAAACCTTGTAACCTTCTACTTTTTTAACCTATTTTTAAAAATACATAATTTTTTTGGGAAGGGCTCAAATATTTTTGCTGGTAGGTCGTTCCAGTCCCGCATGGTCCTGTTCTAGAAGGAGAACTGTTTAACATTTGTCCTTTGTGATCGGTACTTTATCTTGAAGTAGTGATCATTTTTTCCCACCAAGTTTGGCTTCATTGTGTCCTTCGCAAATTCATGCCCTTCTTTTTCCTCACTCACTATTTTGTACATCCCACATGGCCTGCTCCTTTTCCTCCTCACCTGTAAACTATCCCATCCCAGTGCGCTAAGCATTTCTGTTACGCTCTCTGTTTCATTGTGTTTCCATAGCTCATACCTAGCCGCTTTTCTTTGCACCTTCTCCAAGTTCATCACGTCTCCTTTCTTGTGTGGGTCCCATACAAGAGATGCGTACTCAAGCGTTGGTCGAACCAGGGTTTTGTAGGCCTTCTCTTCAGTGGTCGTGCTGCTCCCTTTGAGGTTTCTCATTATCCAATGTAACATTTTGAAAGCTTTTTTAACTACATATTCCACGTTTAAACCCCATCCTAAATTCTTAGTTAAGTAGACTCCCAAGTATTAACAGCTATCCGATTTTGGAATTAAATTTCCGGAGAATTCGTAATTTCTATTTCCGGTCTTTTTTCTATTGCTGAAGTTCTCATATTTGCATTTATTTACATTGATATCCATCCCATTTCTCGATACCCAATTCTTTAATTTTTTCACGTCATCCTGAAGGGCTTCATGATCAATCTGATTTTCAATCTTCCGATAAATAATACCCTTTCAAGCCATTCCCTTTTGTGGTAGGTTAAGTCAGAGAAGTAAATTATTGTTGTCATTCCGTGGACACTAGTTCCCTTTCAATAATTTGCTCTTTACTTTCCTATCTTTTGCTCACATTATATTCATGTATTACCTCAATCACGCCTCAGTGTTTTAGGTCTCCAAATTAAAAAGTTGTGAAACATAAGACCAGCCCAGAAGCTGACGAATTTCTCATTTACTCTGTATTTGTTTTTCCCATTACCTATTCCTCTCTCCTGCCTCGGTCTCTGCCGCCTGATCAACACTTCAATAGATAATCGGCGAACAGACAGAAATTATTCATAGATACCCTTCAAGCCATTCCCTTTTGTGGTAGGATGAGTGATAGAACTAAATTATTTTTGTAATGTCGAGGGCACTAGTTATCTTTCTATAATTTCGCCCCTACTTGCCTATATTTGCATTCTACCTCTTTCGCTCTCACTATATTCATGTATTACCTCATTCACGCCGTCATTTTATTTGGTCTCCTAATGTCAAAGTTGTGAAACATAAGACATTTCTGTTAGCTGACGGATTTCTCATTTTAGTATGTCATTGTCTTTTTCCATTACCTATCCCTCTCTCCTGCCTCGGTTGCACCCCCATCAACTCCTATTCCCCAGTGTATTTGTCTTCAAACGTATGTGCAAATGGTACTTGTTTAAAATTGTATACAAATGTATATAAAGATAGTAAAGGCTACAATGAGGTACTTAAATTGAACGCGGTGTTGGAAAGATGAAAGAGTGACATGTACCAGAGGTGAAGACGCGGGGAATAAGTTTGGCAACAACGCTCTCCAATAGATCCATGATATCTGCTGTAAGTGGAACGCTCTCTAGACCCCGATTAGGTTTGAGAATCCATGAAAGTTCATCCAAGGACAACGTTATTTTCTCAGAAAACATTATCATTAATGCCTCCGGTTATGCTTCTACATCTACATCTGCGTACTACCCAGCCGCGTGACGCCGCATGGGCGTATGTCAGGGGATGTTAGGACACCATCCGTGTAAGGATGTAAGCGATAAGGTTTTGGGAGGTGATTTGGTGACGTATATTATGGGAGTGTAATTAGTGGAGCTTAGTTTTTATTGTGGTCGCTCATTGTGCGTCAAAGAACGAGTTCTTTCACCTATCTGTGCGGAAATTTCTCTCTCTTTTTTATCAGTTCTGCCAGACCTAGAGATGTAGTTTGGCGCCATAATAATATTCTATGTGTCGATCTAAAACACACCAGTTCTGAATTTCTCAGGCAACCGAAGCCTAGCGTGTATCCTCCGAGCCTCTAGGGGCTCCCACCTTCATCCCTCTAAAAGTTATGAGACACTACGTTCGATCATAGCAGTTTTTAACGAAGCGTGCAGCTTTTATTTGTATTTTATTAAATTTTTTGGTTCAGTCTTTATGACCAGGGTCGTTTTTCGTATGTGTGTTCCCCACGATATATCAGAGTGTACCTACGGTAATTGCAAGATATTTAACTGTAGCAGGAAACACTCTACAGTTTCAGGCTTCACTTCGTGGAAGTTAATGGTATCCATACTTATAGAATACAATTTCGTACTTTTCCACACAATTTCATTTTGTGTGGTACAATGCGTTTCACCGATTTGCGGCATCATCAGGTACAAAAAATTCAGTCCAAACAGTACCGGTATATGTACAAAAGCCAAACAGTATAGGTATATATACAAAAGCCGAAGAGTACAGGTATATATACAAAATTGCTTTCGTACCTGTTCTGTTTGGACTGAATTTTTATACCTGATGACGCCGAAAGTCAGTGAAACGTGTTGTACCGCACAAAATAAAATTCAGTGGAAAAGTACAAAATTGTATTCTCTAAGTATGGATGTACCAGAAGAGTTTCTTCACCCACAGTGTAGGTATGGCATTAGTGTGATAACTTTCGTAGGAATTGAAATGTGGTGCATTTCCCAGGTGTGCATTTACTAACATGATTAGAAAATGCCTCGCGTAATATTCCCCGGGGGGAAAATGGTGCGGGCTGAACGCAGTGTCTCGATTTGGCCCGGCTAATGGTGATTATCTTCTGGGACCCATAGTGTCGTCCCACCGCGCACTGCGGCGAGTCACCGTTTGGACCTTCAGGAAAGTCGAGAGGGACTTTGGCAAGGGACTAGTCTTTGGGGCATGTATATGTGTGTACACAGTTCATCGGGGCCCTCCTCTCCACCCCCCCCACTCCCCCATCCCCCGCCTCCCAGACACACGCCCCTTCGTCGAATATTCTCCGGCCCATCCCTTGGAATTTCGTTCCCCTTTCATGCCCGCTCCTTTTTTTATGCTTTCTGGCGGCCACTTCCGGGAAGAGCACACTCACTGTGATTGAGTGAGTGTATTGCGAGCCAAAAGAAATCCTCCCTCCCGCCCCCCCCCTCGCCCCCATCTCCACTGGTCCCCCTCCCACAACCTCCTCCTCCCCTTCCTCCTCCCTTGGTCCTCTACGTACCCCCCCCCCAATTCCTCCAGCACTTGAACTGTCTTCCTCTCCGCGTATTCCCTGCAATCTCCGTCGTATTCGGCATGCATGTGGGTGGGTCGAGTACCAGTGGAATTGTGGGAAGTGGAGACCCTAGCGTAGTGAGGGAAAGGGTTCGGTTTTTAAGGACCCGGATAGTCCGAGGACAATGTTAAAAGTCTCCGCAAATCAGGGTGAATTTTCAGCACCGGCAAATATTCGTGGGTTATTTGTGAATTTCTGGTTTGATTCGGGAATTTTAATAATTAGCATTTCCAGACAAAGGAATCCTTATTTTAATAAATATAA
This sequence comes from Ceriagrion tenellum, assembly GCA_963169105.1. Taxonomy (NCBI): domain Eukaryota; kingdom Metazoa; phylum Arthropoda; class Insecta; order Odonata; family Coenagrionidae; genus Ceriagrion; species Ceriagrion tenellum. Next base: position 70,745,057 of record OY720642.1, on the reverse strand, counting down.
TGAACGACGATGACTTTAACATATCTGTCATTTAAATAACTTTACACGATCAAATGTATTTACCGTTGGTATGAATAAATAATCAAAAGAAAAAATCTAAAGCTGCTTAAGGAATGGATACTATCCATAAATAAAATCGAAGTTTTGTTTAACCAGCAATTGCATGTATTTATTTCCGGAGGGCAGCCTCGATACAGGTGCTTGTACCTTTGAGGCTGCCTAAAGCTCCAATTTATTTGTACTTAAGAGATTTGTACTTGTATTTCAACAGGAGCAATAAATTTATCTTATCTTATCTTATAAATCAATGACAAAAACTTAGTAGTGAAAGTAAAGTAATAAAAGTGAATTAGAATAACTTAAGAGTAAAGGCTGGGACACAATCAACGTGTATGTGTAACGCGAGCCGTTAACGGGAATACGCGAAAAGATGGCTGACGGGAAAGTATAGCGAACGGACACAATCAACGTGTACGGGGAGTACGTGTACGCGAGAGATGGGCAACTTTCATCTCTTCCCGTGTCCCGTAAACCAATCAGAATAGTCCTGAGAATCCGGGAATGGGAGCCATCTGTCGGCAGATTCATCCAACTGCTGAAGATAGCTCTTGGCGAAGACAACTTATTTACTTTCACACTTGTTTACACCTGGAACTGTGTTTTTTATTTTTCTTAGTTTATCCAATATTTTATGTTTCCTCAAACATTCCTGTCATTCTTAGAAAGCTTTAATAGTAAATTGTATTTTTACATTGTTGTAATGTGACTTTTTTTCTCTTTTCAGGTAAGTTGTCGAACTGAATGACATCATGGATGTGATGACGGAATCAGTGATTGTGAGTGGTTAAATTTTTTACGGTCCTACACATTCATCATATTTCCATTCTGGGTAAACAAAGTCAAAGAACGTGTTTACTGCTTTTGGGTCGAGAATCTGGCTCTATTTCAATTATTTTCTCTCATAATGACCTATCCTTGCATAGCTCTTTCACTTACATGTATGTATTGCTTCCTATTACATTTATGTATTGCTTTTTGCAAGCTTTCCTAATCTTGTGAAACGTAATACTCCGCCTGTGTTGGAGTCATACATCGCTTTCACCGCATTCTTGGTTCAACCCTGCCTCTCACACCATTCGTATATCGGTTTTCATTTCTCTGTTTCGTTATTCCACTCTCATCCATTCTCTCGATCTGAAACAGTCGAATGTCAAACTTGTTCATCGTGAGAGTCGTGCACAGTTTCGCGATGTTATTTTCCCGAGAAATTAAAATGTTACATTCTTTCTTCTACCAAATATTGAATTATAATCATCTGGGACGTAATCGTGACAAACTCGTCCAATGAACGAGGCTGTGGCTCTGATACCTGCCGTTCTACTGGCCAGAAACAATTAAAATTGAAGAATCCGTTAGAAAATCTTGAACCAAATTTTCATTTCTCCTAATGATTATATCTGATCTCGATAATATCAGAGTAGGATGTTGATTTGGCGTGGTATTTGGTGGTACACGAATAGGAAATATTGTGTTTATATTGTTAGTTAGATGGAAATAGATATAAATAAGTAATAATAAAACTAAATTTACCTTTTTTTAACAACGAAGTATTTATTACTCATTTTCCTGATACATTTTTATAATTTATTTGTAATTTGTATTGCTTGGATGCATATGAGTTTTTATACCTGAATTATATTTCGAATTTCTATGCATAGTTTTTAATAGTATGCCGAAATGGATACCAGCGTAAGTAACGTTGAACTGTGTTCTTATTGACACAAAAATATATTGGTATAGTATGCTACAAATGAAACATATTTTTATGAGTATAAAATTTGTTGCGTTTTCGCAAAGTTGGGCGTAATGCCCTATACAAGCACCTATGTCAAGCCATTGATAACGGAAACATTTACTTCCTTCGAAACTTTTTATTAATCGGTTAACTTAAATAAAAATAAGAGTTTTGTAAATAAAATAGATCATTGGAATAATTTTTTGCATGTAGCCCTTATGTTGTGTAGAAACAAATGATGGTTCTCAGGGTTGAAACCCACTGTTTTGTGTTTCATTCTTCTCTGTTGAGTTGCGAATCCCAATCGCTAATTGAGCTTTCCTTCTAGTAAAATGTAATATAATCTCTTCAAGCAAATATTTTCTTAAATGTAACACAGCGGACAATGTGAGCAGATTAGGTAGTGTGCAATATCTCGTCTGTCAACATTTGAGATGTCCTCGCCGTACAGTTGGTTATGGTGTTCAATGAATTACGTCCTCGTCGTTATCGTCTTTGTCGATGTAAAAATGGTCCGCTTGTTGCAAACCCTATGCCGCTCATCTCCCAACACTCAGACTCTTCATCCGATGCCCTGTTTCCCTGTCTTTTGTTAAATCCTTCTCCATCCAGTCCTTTCCCAGCCTCCCCTTGGAAATCACTGCAGGGTACAACTCCTCGAATATCCTCCGCAAGGTCGACCATGGTGCCCTAGGGCTCCACCTCCGTGGCCCATGTCACCACGTCCGCACCCCCTTCCCGTGATTCCCCCCCATTTCCTCCCCTCACCCGTCCCGCGCCCAGTCAGACCTCATCGCATCGGTTGTCGGTCGCACCCTTGTCGCCTGAATCATTGATCTCACCCTCTTCCCCCCCAATTCATCCCGAACCCGCCCCCTTACCCTTCCTCTTCTTTGTCTTGGAACTATTCTGATGCCCGAATTCTCTTTCGCTGACTATTTCTCCGTCCATAATCTCCCAAAAGTGCCCCAGCCTGTTCGTTGAATCTACATCTACATACTACCCTGCGAACCGCCGCATGGGCGTATAAAGATGTATTGAATTAGGTTTTAGGAGGTGAAATGGTGACGTGTAATATAGGAGTGTATTTAGTGGAGCTCAATTTGTATTGTGGCCGCTTGTTGGGCGCAGAATGAACGAGAATTGTGCATATCTGTTCGGCAATGTATCTCTCTTACTTTATCGCTTCAGTCAAACCTAGAGATGTGATGAGGTGTCATGATAATATTCTCTGTGTCCCTCTGAAACACACCACTTCTGAATTTCTCAAGCAAATTAAGCCAAGCGTGTAGCCTCCGAGTCTGTAGCGGCTCACACCTTAATCCCTCTAAAAACTGTGAAACACAATATTTTCGCTCGTAGCAGTTATAACGAAGCGCAGAGCTTTCCCCTGTATTTAATCAATTTTTTGGATAAATTTTTCTGTCCAGGGTCCCAAATACTCGCGGCGTATTCGAGGTGTGGCCTATCCATAGCGGAGTAGCATGTTTCTTCTACATTTTCATCCGAGAACCTTCCTATTATTCGCTATATAAATCCTAGTTTCTTTAATTCTGGGGATAGGAACTAATGAGATTTTTTTTTCATTTTTGATTGGTTGTTTTTTTTCGTTGAGATCTCGGCTTTATAAATGGCTTCAAACAGCTCTTTCCGCCAATTTCGCTGATGTATTTCCGTATCCTCTAAACTCCTAATCCTAATACTAAAAACATTAGATCAAATATTTTCATATTTTTTTGTTTTTGGATGTCATGAAGTATTCTTTGTTTTTTATTTATTTATTTTATTTATTTATGTTGTCGATCCACATGTACTGCAATGATTAAAACTGTTACTATCCATTTACTGTGTTATACTCAGCCTGATATTCATCTCGAGGTAAAACACAGTAATTAAAATTTCTTCAAAGTTTTTGAAAATATTAAAATAACATATGTTTAATAATTATTTTATTTTATTTGTTGCACAAAGCCCTGAAGATGCGAAAATACAGCTGCGAAACAGCGGAAAGAATTCTAAATTCAATTATGCATATATCGTTCAACAGTAACAATAATCCTCTGTAATAACTGCGTATACGCATCATTCACAAATCGGTAGTTCAATCCTAGGATTGGTTGACTGCACCCTTCCATCCTTACCTGTCGAATGCTAGCTCCCTTACCTCCTGGTATCTCTTCCTATGTACTTTCCCCTTTGTTTGGTCCATGAACTTATTCCTGGGCCTTCATCTGGGGACTTTCCCCTATGATTTGCCTTTACTTATATTCTTCACAAATCCATCGTGTCTCAGGGTGCGTCCAATCCATCTTGTTTTTCTTTTCTCCATGGTGTTCCACATGGTCCTTTCGTCTTATTTCCTCTTTCCTCTATCGTATGCGCATAAAATGTTTAAAACCAATTTACGTTTAGATAAATTTACTGCACGAAAAATTCTAGGAGCATCATTAAACGTTTAATGATCGAAGTGCAGTGAAGTACCTACACTGTATAGACCACACGAATTTTATTTGGCGATTTCCTCTTTCACACCCCGCAGTAGGCATCCCACGAAATAAACGTCGACTCAAAATACTTCATCTTGGTGACTCAGGGCTTGATTCGACTCAACATCCAGGTAGCTCACACATTTCCAGAATACTCGACGAATGAAAACTGAAAAAAAAGGAAACCCGTCACTTATCGAAGTTTTTCGCGGAGGGAATGCTTATTGCCATCCGAGTCGATGTATCCCATACGGCGGAATCATCGATGGCACAGGAGAGTGTCAGTTGTGCGGTGCGTGGTGCACGGTCTTCTCACCAGTCGCGTCGCGTTTATTTGATTCGACGCGAAGGGAAATAAAATTACGGATAGCAGGTGCCCCGGGTAGATATGAGGGGGGTATTTTTTATATTTTTTTTAAGAACAGGGAAGAGTGAGGGACGACAGTAAGCAGCGGCAACAGTGGCGGGCGCGCGTCAGTGTAATTTTATCGCCCTAATATCCGCGTCGTGTGAGATCCGATAAGATCGGCTACACCCGCATTTTCATTTCCTTCTCTCCATTTTTGTTCAAGTGGTGAGGGGGGACGACAATCGAATCGGCGCAACTTTATTCCAGCGCGCGCGCGGAGGGAAATCGTGCTTCGGGTTTGAAAATATTAAGTGTCCTTCCTCCATTACTCAAAGAGGAGCCTGCGCTTCGATGTAATGTCTCCTTCATTCATTCATTGGTTGTTCAACACTAAGATTGGTCGACTGTAGCCCTCCACCCTTCCCTATCTAATGCTAGTTCCCATCCCTCCTGGTAGCTTTCCCTATGTACTGTCTTATTTATTTGATCCATGAACTTATTCCTTGGTCTTCCTCTGGGGTCTTTTCCCTCTACTAGTCTACTCTCTTCTACTTAGAAGATGCACCCCTGCATTATACCCATATATAACGTAATAGTATATAAATGGAAATCACAGACGAGGCCGGCACAAACACAGATACCCCTAAATATGGCTAACTCACCGGTATTAATATTTCTATCGGCACACAAACTGCCTTCTTCAGAGAAATAGTCGGAAAGAGGGAGGGAAATTTTCCGTCTATTACTCAGAAGAAGGGTGTTATCTTCCGCCGAAAACTTAAAAACCAGTGAGGATACTTACGGATAAGTACGAATAAGCCAGTGCAGTGAAATACCACCTGCGATGAACACAATAGTTCTCATCGGTCGTTCAATCCTAAGATTGGTTGACTGCAGCCCTCCACCCTTCCCTATCGAATGCTAGTTCCCTTACCTCCTGGTATCTCTTCTTATGTACTTTACTTTTTATTTGGTCCATGAACTTATGTCTGGGTCTTCCTCTGGGGTCTTTTCCCTCTATTTTGCCTTCAGTTATGTTCCTCACAAACCCATTGTGTGTCAGGGTCTGTCCAATCCATCTGGTTCTTCTTTTCTCTATGGTGTTCCATATGGTCCTCTCCTCTTCTACTCTTCTGTACACTTCAGCTTATTATGTTGGTCTATTTTATCTTCAGCATCCTCCTCCAGCGCCAAGTTTCGAAGGCTTCTAGTCTGTTCTGGTCAGCTTTTCCAATGGTCCATGTTTCCAATTCATAGAGTGATACGCTCTCCACGAATGCTTTCCCATGTCAGGGTGTGTCCAATACATCTTGCTCTTCTTTTCCATGTCGTGTTCCGTATGGTCCTTTCCGCTTCTATTCTGTTCTATTTTTTCCTCTCTACTGTTCTTTATCGATTCTGTTTCCTTAAGGTGTATCTACAAAATTTGCAGTGATGTATGTAGATTTAGTTGTACTGCTGCATTATATGTTTTTTAAATACCATGCGAATGCGCCCTCGGGTAAAATCTTATAGGACACGGTGTTAAACCGAAGTTTATACCACGTAATGAAAACCAGTAATTACACTGCCTCCTGCCTATATTGCCGTTTCGTCTGTATTTGATGTAATGATTTTTTAACGAACCGAGGGAAGGGTATAATAGCCCAACTCTAGTTCATTAGCCGTTATAATTGCCTGATTACGATCGCTGAACTTTGCCTGTTTCGTCATTACATATTGCTTTCACGCATTCTTTCAACACTGGTGGAAAAAACTTTGCGCTGATTACACAGGCCTACAAGAGAAAATTATTTTGGCGCCTCGGAGTTTTGAACTTTCCATTGTTCTAATAAATACATTCATGTATGGGTGATTTAATACCACTTATTAACCGTCCTCCTTCCAGTTGGTAGAGGTTTGTAGAGAACCCAAAAACCAATTCGATGGCTGTTTTTTCTGCCTGTTAAATATTATTGGAGTCAATTAAAACATGGGAGAGTATACAGAGCAGGCGGAAAAGAAGTAGAATTTGAAATTGAATTAAATTGAAAAAGATTTTTATTGCTCTGGGACTCTAAGTCCCCTGGAACATAGAAAAAAATAATTACATGCCATAACCAATAACCAATATGTAACCTATAACAAATGTAAATCTGAAGAGTATTCTGTAATGTCAGGGGTTCCACAAGGATCTAATTTAGGACCTATCTTATTCTTAATTTTTGTGAATGATTTACCCCTATCGTTACAATACTCACAATGCTTAATGTTTGCCGATGATATTAAGGTGTTCAAATAAGTGAGTAGAGTTGATGATTGTTTAAAATTGCAAGAAGATTTGGACAATCTGGTTAAATGGTCTTATGAAAACAAAATTTATTTTAATGTAGAGAAATGTTACCGATTGACATACTCTACGAAGCAGATTAATGTTAATTATGAATATAGAATGGAAGATCTATCATTAAAGCAGGTACATCAAATAAAAGACCTAGGGGTTATAGTTGATTCTTCAATGTCTTTTGCTCCACATATCTTTGACATAGCTCTCTCAGCTCAAAGATTATTGGGCTTTTTAAACCGAATGTCAAGGTACTTTAAGTCTGAGAAATCTCTCAAAATGTTGTACTTCTCCTCTGTAAGATGTAAGTTGGAGTATGCTTCTGTAGTATGGAATCCTCACAGTAGGAAACATGTTCAAATATTGGAGAGGGTACAAAAAATGTTTTTACGTTATCTATATTATACCCAATATAATGTTTATCCAATATATGAAAATTATGTTAGCTACGAAACTTTGGTAAAAGTGTTTGATTTTCAATATTTGCGAAAAAGAAGAATCATGTGTGATCTATCTTACTTATATAATTTACTTCATACTGGAGAAAATAGTGACTTAATTAGAAAAATCAATTTTGTAGTGCCTAGTATCAATGTGAGGTTATCAAGGAAATTTAAGTTGAGCACGGTAAAGTCAAACTACTGTGAAAACTCACCACTGAATAGAATATCCCGATCTTTTAACATGTACTGTGATATAATTGATTTATCTTTTTTCTCCTTTGGTCTCTTTTGTCATGAAGTCTCTTATGGAAATTGATAAATGATATAGTTTCTTGATATGTTTCGAAATTTCTGTAAAATTCAATTGATTCCAATATGTTTTGTATTTTCTTCTTTTTTGTTTTGTTTGCCCTGTAATTATTTTGTTGGGCAAACGTTAAACTCTATAAATAAATAAATAACAAAATGAACAAAAATAGTTAAAAATGAATTGGTAACAAGACAAACAGCATTAATTTCTTCAATATGGAGTGACACATATTAAACAAATAAAAAATCGGTAGGCAATATGATACGCAACAATAAAAATCAGCGCAAATGTTCGGGGATTTAAGATCACAATTAATGGATTGAGATGGTGACAAAGCCGTTAAAACAGGATGATAAATACAGTGGTGCATGATGAATTTCATTCAACATTACTGTACACAATTGAGGAAACACAACATCGGTCACACATAGCCACATGGTCACGCAGCAATACTAAATGCATCATGGAGCGACACATAGAAAACAAATATAAAGCAGTAGGTAATAATGAATATGATACACAACAGGGAAAATCAGTGCAGATATTCAGGGATTTAAGATAACAATAAATGGATTGAGTTGGTGACAGCCATTAAAGTAGGATGATACATACTGTGGTGCATGATGGATCTCACTCAACATCACAATACACAATTGAGGAAACACATAACATCACATAACATAGACAACTATGTGTGACAAACATACAAAACAATTTTACATAGGTAAACTAAGCAATTTTACATAGGTAATCAGTCATGTTTCTCTTGAACATCGAGTTTGCGGGTCGTATAGAATAATTAAGAACGAAACAGCATGGGGTGAGCTTCGAACAGAACTCGAAGAGCCATCCTTCATCAGCAAGAATGATCATATGTTCAAAGTAAAACAGAGATCCCAAAAAACAAATGTTAAAATAATTCTCATTCCTCAACAGGACAGTTATTGAATGGAACCAGTTACCTGGAGAGTTGTTTAAACCCTTACCTCCTAACAGACATTCAAAAAGAAATATTATAGATGCAATGCAATAAATATGAAATATTATTAATATTGCATATCGGTGATATTAATATCAATGTTTATGTTTCAAGATGTTTTTGATTATCTATGATTCGGTTCATATTTCGCCTCACACGCCTCCTTTAGACGTAAACTTACAGTGCCATCTGACCTTTGTCTATTCGTACTGATCTGTGTAAATAAATAAATAAATCGTAACTGGTGGACTTAGTCTCGATCTTAGACCCGATTTAGTCTCTGCAATAATTATTGCTCTGTCCTTCCCGTCCCCGAGTGCCTTTGCCAAGGATCGATCAAATGCTCACTTAATGCAGACAGATCACCGGCTAAGTAAAATGTACCTCCGTGAAACCTTAAACTCTTAGGGGGCTCCTAACAATGGTTTTTGGACGCGCTTGGAGCTTGGGGCACCGTAATCCCATTCCCTATCCTTAACCGTGTTATCTTGATGCCTTCGAAAGTTCTTGAACTCCGCATTCCTTCGCTCTTTTAATACCGTGGGGTGGTGAGTTTGTCGATCGGGGGGAGGACGAACTGCAGGAGGGATAGGTGGAAGGGATGGGGTGTTGTCGCGGGGCAGGTTTTTAAGGTCGAAAGGTGATGCTATCGCCCACGTGCTTATGCTAATTGCATCGTCACTCCTCGCTTTGGAGTGGGAATGTTCCCTCCTGCATACCTTGCCCAGAGCTCATTGCACAGCCAGGCATTGCTGAATCGGCGCTCGAGTTGTTCGCTCATCCATTTCGGAGTCAGGATTTTCCCCCGACGAAATTTCTGTCGTCGGCGAGTTGAATCTTCCACATTTCTGCCGAGGCTGGAGGAAGAACGTATTTTGACGTCTCTTCCACGCATCGCCATTCTGTAGCTCGTTATGAAACGGTAGGGATTCCGTCGTCCGTGAGCTCCTACCATTGACTTGACATTTAATAACAGATTAGGCACTCCGTTATTAGTCCTAGGCATCTGCAAAGTGTTTGCAGCAAAAGTAGAAGATAGAAATGAATGGACCATGATGGAATGTGGGATGGATGCTCCAGTAATCATCATTGGTCGTTCAATCCTAGGATTGGTTGACTGCAGCCCTCAACCTATCCCTATCTAATGCTAGTTTCCTTACCTCCTGGTGTCTCCTCCTATGTATATATAATTTCCTTTTTATTTGGTCCATGATTGAAACTAACTCTCACATGATTCTGACTAACTCCTGGGTCTTCCCCTCGGGACTTTTCCCTCTATTTCGTCTTCAATTGTATTCTTCAGCTTCAGGAATAGTCGTATATAATGCGGTGTGCTTCATTGGTTTGGCCATGCCAGATGAATGGATGAACGTCGAATTAAATAGCAGATGTATGCTTGAGGTATGAATGGAGAGTGATGATGGGACAAATTGAGAGGAAGGATATTTTGAGTCTTAACAATAGAATGGCGCGTGTGAAGGAATTGATGAGGGCAAATTAAGCAAAAGATGCATGCAAGGAGAGAATGTAATGTAGGAAATTATCAAAACGGTCAGTTTTCTGGGCCTAACACCGAAAATCAGCTTTTTTTACTCTTTGCCCCGAAAGGGAACAGCGTCGATTTCCAATCCAGGCGAATGATTTTTCCACTGTGAATGTCACACAATTGAGTGATCACTAGCGGATGACTCCCTTGAAGTTGCTGCGCGGCTAGTTCCGTAGTTCTTTGAAAATGTCCTAAGTAAACACCTGTGTGTTTAAAGTTGGGCTTTATCCCGTGGAATATAGCGCTTAGCACTCGCATACGGGTACCTCTGGAATCATATGCACCTCTGGAATTACATGTACGGTGTCCTTGAGGACAACTTTCTCCTTGTATCCTCATTGAGATTCACGTTGGCAGAGGTCACCTGGGTAGCTAAATTGGTTAGAACAATCGGTGTGAAATCGGGGGATCTGGGTTCGATTCCCAGTCAAGGCGAATGTATTTTCCACTGCGAATTTCACACAATTGTGTGAGCGTGATGAGTACCCATGTGTGCATGCATTTGGCCGTTTTTTTGGGAGAAATTGCGGATAATTTTTCTCAGGGCTGTTAATTATTCTGCAATCGTTCCATGGCTGATTTGCCAGCTTAACCTAACCCAACTCGCGAAGATGGCCGGTTTGTAACCGAATGGCGACGGTTGTGGTGTCACTCCCGTTTCCCCTTTTCCAACTCGTTCTCGTCTCCAAAATATAATCTAACCGAATTTCATTTCAATCCTCCTCTCCTTACTCTCCTCCAGTTCCCTCGCTCCTTATCTCCTCCCTCCCACCCTCTCTCGAAGATCGCACACGCCCCCTTCTCCGCCAATGTCGTAACTACAGTTTCATCCTCCCTGGAATTGTGTCGATTGTCACCCATCCTTCTGGAAATTCGCCAATCACCAATCAAACTTAAATAGATGCTGTCATAAATTTAAGTTTAATGTGAAATAAATGCATTTATTCGTAAACGCATTTTCGCAGTATGTTGACCCCTTTGCCGAGGCCCAAATTGTCTCTGTACAGGCGAAGTTTTTTATATGTTGGGCCAAAAATCTATAACATATTACTTTCTGAGTACAAAAGTGCACCTAATCTTGCTTCTTTTTTAAAAAAAGTTAAAAGCTGTCTATTTACGGAAAAAATCGAAGGTATATTTTGCTAAAAAATTATTTTTTGTAAACATACTTGTTATAAGGAATTATTTTGAAATGTTGGTTTATATTTTTTTCTTGTTCTGTATGTAAAAATGTATGGTCGTGTTTCAAATTGATGGTAACCTAAACACAGGTTCGCCCTATAGGTTACCTAAAGCTCCACTAAATGTCTTAAAATTGCATTTTTTGTATCTTTTTGTATTTATTCTTTTGGACCTATAAACATTATTATAATTAAAGAATGAGAGTTAGGCAATTGTCCACATAGATCAATTTTATTCGACCTTGTTGCCATAACTTAAAGATAATGTAAAATTCCCTATATTTTGTTCGTTATCGGCTATAAAAGGATTACTGAATCGTGCTTTCTATAATAATGTACTGTTAAATGCTAGCACTCGGGATATTTGATATGGGGCTGTCCATAATCCACGTAGACAAAAATAGGCCTCTTTTTCTCCTCCACCTCCGAACGTGGACCTTCGTTGACAACCCTCGTACCCCCCACCCCTGTTTGGTGTCTACGTGGATTATGGACAGCCCCTAGTTCCACTCTTTACAAGTATAGATAATTGCAATCCTAAATTCATGGTATATTTAATAGTTTTTCTCTTTTTAATATGAAAAATGGCCAAAAAATAGTTTTTTACGCCAAAAAATCTGCCCAGGGCCGACTGCTCCGCCACCCCACTCCATCTCTCCCCCAGGCCGCCCCACCGTTCGCCACCCCTACCCTTTCTCATCCCTCCCCCACCGCGCTATCTTCTCCCGCTCACCCCCTCTCTCTTGCAACGCTGAATTATTCAGGACGACACTCTACTGGCTCTCTCTCTCTCCACCCACACCCGCCCGCACCCACCCGCACCCCTCACTCCATCCACTCTCCTCACCAAAGCGTCAGAAGAAACTCACTTCTTCCGCCGCAACGACCACCCTCCAGTCGCCATGTCCTCCCTCGTAAAATTCCTTCCTACACCAGTTCTTCCACCTCCTCTCATTTCCTCCCGATGCCAACTTTACTCTCCTCCGACTCCCGTCAATTCTGGATTATATTTTATTCCTTTCTTTCCGAACATATGAGGAAGCCTTGGGCCGAAAAATGAGCGTAAACACGTTGTGTTATCCATGATGAAAGCAACTTAGTTTCAATCCACACAATATTATTATTATGCATGCGACCCGGGTTTCAGCAACTTCACGCCATCATCAGGCTGACCTTCAGCCTGATTTAATATGGTGTGGATTGAAACTAAGTTGTTTTTATCATGAATATACCGCACTTTCACAAAGTTAAGCCGGAGACGATAACTTACGTTGTATTATTTTATAAATTACAAGAGTAACCTTGTATTTATACAGTAATTCATATGACCCAACTGCATTTAGGGGATCGGGTTGGTGTGGTGGCTAGAGTACTCGCCTGCCACACGGGCGGCCAGGGTTCAAATCCCTGCAGAGGCGGATGTTTTTCAGAGGAAACCCGATCCCTAGTTGAGTGTCTTGTGGAGGACACTTCAAGTGGAGTACTCCGTCTGTCGGATGAGACGTTAAGCCGTGGTCTCCTTGGCGGTATTCGTTAAGAGCAGGTTTCAGCAACTTCACGCCATCATCAGGCTGACCTTCAGCCTGATTTAATATGGTGTGGATTGAAACTAAGGGTTAATGGCGGTTAATGCCGGCGCCGGGTTTCTATCTACCCTTCCTCCCTTTCCTATCCCCTATGGCGCAAATGACCTTAGCCGTCGGTCGCCTCCCCAAATATCCAATCCAATCCCAACTGCATTTATTTGTTGAATTATAACCTAACCCACGTCATAATCCATTTAAATATGTTCCCCTGCATTCACTCTCTACATATGATAACATTCTCTGTGACGCTCTGATGAAATACAACAGTTCAGAATTTCTCAAGCCAAATTAGTGTAGCGTGTTGCCTCCGAGTTTGTAGGGGCTCCCACCTTAATCCCTTCAAAACGGAAAGGGACACTATATATTCGCTCTTACCAGTTTTTTTGTGAAGCGCGCTGTTTTTATGTGTATTTTATTATTTTTTTGTTAAATGTAAATTACCAGGGTCCCAAATGCTCGCGGCTAATTCGAGGGGTGGCATAACCAGAGCGAAGGAGCATCTCTCTTTGACTTTTTCATCCGAGGACCTTACTATTATACGCCTAACAAAACCTAGATTCTTTAATTCTCTGCCGCATATGTTTTGTATGTATGTTCCCGGTTAAGGTAATTCCAAGATATTTGACTGTATCTGAAGATTTTATTTTTTTTTCACCCACAGTATAGGTATGGAGTTTGTGTAATGACTCGCAGGAAGTGAACTATGGTGCATTTACTAAGATTTAATTCTAACCCCCACGCCTGGCACCACGAATGAACGTTGTTAAGGTCCGACGACAGAGCTTCTACGTCCGCGTCTCTGTTCACTTCACGATAGATAACTATTTCTTTTGCAAATAATCTTAATTTGCTATTAACTCGATAAATTAGGTCTTTAATATAAATAATGAATAAAAGAGGACCGATTACGGTTCCTTGAGGAATACAGGATGCGACTCCGACCATATCATAAATAAGAACGTCGAAAATATGAAGATAGAGATCTATAGACTAGCTAATCTCACTATTCGCACTGTTCATGACGATGATCATAGCTGTTATGGTCCGGAATGGTACGCGGAAAAATGACATTTTATACCTACCGGTTCTACAATCTATCTCTCTAATGTTATTGGCGTGATCTAATCTGCCGTAGTACGAGGGGGTTAATAGTATGTTTTTTACGTCGTGAGAGAAATGTTTTTCCTGAAATTTAGCTTAGAGGCTAAACCTATAATTTAATCTACGCTCTGATAGCGATTCCCATCCTAATTCTTCTAACAATCCAGACTCACTACTAAACTTATCGCAGCATCGTTTTACAAATCTATATCCTCTTCGCTGCACGCGATCTAATTCCGATATTAACCCCGCTTCATATGGATCCCATACACTGGCAGCGTATTCCCCCTGCCACACACCCTCGTGGTGGATCGCAGGGTATTTCGTAGATGTAGATGTAGATATCAGAGCTAATATTATCTCCCGTGGCAAGATTGATGAATCATTGCATGAGATTGATGCATTTTTTGAATGATTCCCTCCTTTTCAATTTTCTCTCCCATTCAGCCCTTATTCCTCCCTCTCTCCCTTATATTCTGAGTGTGGACGCAGATAAGGGAGAGCCAGCCGCCAAGGGAGGTGTAATTCTCGACTCTGGATGTGGATATTTTTTCGTGTACTTCGCTGGGTTGTTTGTCTCGCTTTCAGTTAGACTCCATGACATCCGAGCAGCGAAGTGGGGTTTCTATGGTGAGAGACCAGTCACTCAAGTCTCCTTGACGCAGGAAAATTTCCGCATTTCATTTTTTTGACATCTTGATTATAGCTCATGGTCGTTACGTTAAACAGAAAAGTCTACATGTCCTTGAAGTTTATCGTTAAGGGTTATACATACTGTTAACTATTCTTTTGTCCTTCCTTCTAAAACTCTGATCTGAACTATCAGTATGGTTATGGTTCTTGAAATTTTTCAATATCCATCGAGTGGTTGAAAACGCGATCGTGTCTGCCATTCACCTGATTGTTTCTTACTTGTGGTAAGTGCTTCGCTGCCCACATTTACGCGGTCAGTTATGTGGAATTGAGCTGGTGAGAACTTGAAAAGTTTCTATGCTATCTCTGCCCGGTCACTTAAGACTCTCACTGCTGTTTTTGCTTGACTGTTTCTTAGATTTAAACAACAATGAACAATTATGGGAAGCGTTTCCTCTACACTTTACTCGGGATTTATGAATCACCATTGCTTAGAAAAAAATCATGTTTCAGAATGTCGGGAGCCTTAGGGTAGAGTCACATTCAGGTGGGAACAATTTAGGAATTATTTATGAACAGTTATTTGATGGCTCATACTTCTTAAGCATAATGAAATGTGTAAATTTTTGCTTGTATTCATGATGAATTGAGCTCTTTCATCAACATGCAACGGGCTTAGAATTCATGAGTGGTTCTGCTCATAGTTTATGAATTTGAGTAAACTTTGATGAGTACTCTGCTTCAGTGTAGGTGTGCCAAAACACATTTAAAATTGTTCGTATTCGTCCAAGAGACAGTTTGGCGTGCTATAGGTTACCTTTAACTCGATATGTCCATTCTCTTTTGTGTTTACGTGTCCGAAATTGATTCGCATTTAACTGTTCTAATAACCGTGATGGCAGACTGGAGACAATCTAATGTAGGTTGTGTTTTAAGTGTTCGAATTATAGTAATTTTTTCCTGTCCGCTCTCGAAGCACACGGCTTTCGAAGATTGCGAATATTTATTTATGTTTTTTCTTTTGGAACACGGCGATTTAAGATAGTTTGCTTAGTTGAAGTGTTGTGATGATATGGAAACCTTGGGCATTTTATTAATGGTTTATTCTGGTTTGGGCGATAAAAGATTTTCCAGTGCCGATTTCATTTCGGTTCCTTAAGCTCGCGTGTCTGCAATCCCCCTTTTAGCGTGGCACGTTGGTGCCGGGAAAGCAGCCCTTAATCCTCGGCCATTCGGCCGCACGAATACGCCGGTGAATATTGATGGGTCTCCGGTCCCCGCTGAAATTTTCAGCTGAGTAAATTTAAATTGGAGGATTGATAAAAATGCTTGAGGTCGCAATATTTATATTTACTTTCTTATATTCTATAGCTGGGCTCGTCAACCATTTCCTATCTATTTGGTGTTTTTTGTATTTGTTGGGCATTTTTCCCCATAGCCGTAAATACATGAATGTAGTAACAAGACAAGACCCGTGGTTTTTGTTTGTCCCCCCGTTCCGGACGTCTGCGCTTCAAAAATCTTTCGCAGTTGTTGCCTCAAAGTTGTGGCATGACTTGTCGAAACGAGTGAAAGATTCTGCATCGCTGGTAATATTGAAGAGAAACATTTTCAGACAGTTACTTACTAGTGTTTCTTGATCAGTGATCATGTTATTCGTTTATTCGCTTATTGATATCTTTTCTCTTATTTTTAGTGTCATAAGATGCATTTTAGTTTTTTCATATTTTTTGTTGTGCGATTACGTTAATTTTATATACCTGCTGCCCATTCTCACATCAGAAGGAAGCAATTCAGCCATTTCATCATGTAACTACCCAAATATGTTATCAGTAATATTCTCAAGAGTTTTTCTCGATTATTTTCTTAACAATTTTTAGGTTGCTGGTTGAGTGAATACGATATATTACTTTTTCTTACTGTTGTTGTTCAGTATAGTGTAAGTAAACCATTGTTCTATAGGATTAAAATTTCTAGAATGATAGATAAATTTATTGTTATTATTATTCATTATCTATCGCCAACCTCTCAAAGGGTTATTTGATAACTCTTGTCTAAGTCGCTCCCGTGAAATACGGGCAAGATTTTTCTCTATAGTTCCTCTCTTTGGTCAGTAGGATCCCTGTGCCTGATGCTACTTAGCCAGAAGTCCCTTGTTCATTTTGAGGTCAGAAAATATACTTTTGATGTCACCTTTTGTGTTTTTACGGGGCTCATTTCTAAGGTTTTAAGGTTTAAAGAGCTAGATTGTAGAACCGATAGGTATAAAATGTCATTTTTTCCGCGTACCATTCGGGACCATAACAGCTGTGATCGTCGTAATGAATAGTTCGAATTGTGACAATAGGCAGACAGTAAATTTTTCTCTTTATATTCTCTACGTTCTTATTTATGCACGATGTAAATATTGGTGTTCTTATTTATGCATGGTATTTTGAATCTGTAGTAGTTGTCTTTGTATCCCTTGCATGTTGGAATGATTGACGATAGAATGTTTCTTGGGTATTAGATTTTTAATTGGCGCGTTGCATGTGTGGTACGCGGGTTTCAATGTAATTTCAATGTAATATCATTCATGCATGCCTGGTGTGGAAGCACCCCCTGCCACACACCCTTTGGGTGGCTTGCAGGGTATGACGTAGATGTAGATGTAAGGTAACACTGATTGTACTACCATGATTCTTTTGAAGAGCACCTAAATGTCTTCTTCTTTGACGGAGAATTCATCAAGGCCTGTAAATAATGTAGACGAATAGGCAGCGTAGCAGAGGGATAGGTAGGTGAAATATAGTTAGAGTAGTCTGTAGTGCATGATGCATGTAATTAAAACCAATAATCCCTTTCTTATTATGTAGATACTAACCATGTGACCCTATTATGTAGCATGCCTTCATTAAATATCCTAGTTGCAATCTCAATAGTGCATGTTTAGTGATCTTCACCCCCTGCCACTCACCCTCGTGGTGGCTCGCAGGGCATTACGTATATGTAGATGTAGATGTAAATGTTGCCTTTTTGCGTTTCCGACTTCATTTTCTCTTAGGACGGGAGGAGGTGGGAGAGGATTGGAAATACATATTTTTTATCACTTATGAACCAACGATTGTACTTTGAATGTCAATAGTGCTATTTCTACGTTCCATCATAACATACTTCTAAACTACTCGTGGAAATCACTTTGGTTTCATGAAGTTCAAACTCAAGGTTTTAATATTATGCGAGTGTGTTCATTATTTGCAACACATTGATAACATTCTGAAATAGCTCTCGTATCATGCTGCGTCGATGTTTGTTGACCTCGAGCTTTCGCAAACATTGGAGGTAACGTCCTCATGAATATTAAGTCAAAATACAGTTCTGGGAGAAATTTACGCAATTGACTAGTATTGCGAGCCATGATTATTGAAGTCATTGCCTGTAATGTTAGCAGAAGCTCGATGAAAAATCAAAGACGCTTCTGAACCGGAAAGCCATACGCGGGGGCTTACATAGCGATGAAAGCCTATTAACCAAATGTTGGTGGTGATAAAATTCTGTGGTACTCCCATTTGTTAAAGATAAAATTTTAATTTGTATCGCAAAACACTTACGGTACTTTGAGCGAATTATCATTTTACCTAGAAATCTATGAATTTGGTCTCGCTTTAAAGAAAAACATATCATCCTTCCAATGACCTCAAAAGTTCAATCCCTTACCGTACTACTTTCCGAGATTTTTGCCTGAAAATACCAGCTGTTTTGCATGGTAAATGGTACGTGTATGCACCTCAGAGAGACCTTATTTTAAAAAATGAGGAATTTACAGCACCAAAATCTCGTCAAAAATTTTACATTGTGTATTTTTTATGTTTTCTCAACTATTTTTTAAAATTGATCGTATTGTCGCTGCAGTAAATTATCCGGGATCACCAAAAGCCTTCCTTTGTGAAGGAGTTTTATATGTATGTGCCGCGTGAAAATAATGAGTCAAATTAAATAATAACGTATAAATTTTCTTTAATTCACTTACTATTTCTGTCATGTAAAACTGCAAATTATTGCACAATTAATGACGTAATATTAATTCATGTTCCTCCAGCCGGTGAAATTGAAACGTGTAATTTGAATATGGTCTTTATTATGACTGGGAAACTAACTTAAACTATCTTAAAATACTTCATTCCGAATATGTCGATTTTGATGCGCATTTGTTTAAAAACATCTTTGCCAATGGGTGAATTTGGATCACCCAAGTCTCTGTGCTACGCAGTAAATCGGCGCTAATTATTGACTAGACTCGTGGAATTTCGTCAACTGCCCAATACAAGCAGTGGCCGTGTATGTTTCTCTTAATTTTTGGTTAAGTTCCCCCTATCGATTTTCCTCTGGGAATATTATTTTTGAGTCAGCGCACTTTATATTTTGGCAAACACAGCCGGAAAGTTTTTATGCAGCTTTCTCAGTCGTGTACTTATTTGACCGATTTTATTTTGGGGTTTGTTCTGGGCACCCACCTCCCAGAAAAAAAAGGCTTCTTTTTTCCTTCATTGTCCTCTCCCCCCTTTTCCTTCTGTTAGCCCTCCTCTTCATGTTCTGAGGTGGAAAGTGACCCTTCGCACGCGATTCATGTCTGCCCCCAAACGCTTTCCAGACGGATTACGGGTCGAAGCGTTGTCAGGCTGTTTCTTGAATATTCTTTGTTATTCCTTTTCACCGGGCTCATTGCCTGGAAATAGATTTCTCCCCTGCGCTGTTGGCCTCAGTGAATTTGCCCCGGGAGCCGAGTTTGGAGAGCCATTTGTCGTTGGAGGCTCGAGAGCTGACTGGAGCAAACGCCTCTGTCCATGTTCTTCGATGTTCACGTTGTGTTGAGAGCAAACCTATCAGTTCACCGCTCTTTGGTTATGATAAGGATTAAGTTATCGAAATGGAATTCAGCTATAAAATAATAATATTTTATTTTAAACACCTAAATATACAATTCAGGTGGATGTGGGTGTGGAGAAGAATGGAGAAGGTGAGGTGGACGGAGAGGGAGACTAACGAGGAAGTGCTTGCGATGGTGGGCGAGGAAAGGAAACTTTTAAACGAAATTCTAGGTCGGCAGAGTAGGTGGCTGGAGGATGCAATAAGGGGTGAGGGGTTGCTGAACAATGTGATGGAGGGAAGGATGTTGGGTAAACGTGGAAGAGGAAGAAAGGTGGTTTCATGGACGGGTAGAAGATATGAAGAAGGGTAGATCGTATGCTGAGGCGAAAAAGGAAATACTAGAGGTAGATAGGCCCCTGAATGTGTAGAAAACCCGGGAGGAGATTCTCTGACATTCAAACAACCTGCCTTTAACGGTGGAACACTTAAAACAAATTATGAAATACTATCCATTATACAATGTTATTCGTGAAATTAGGCACCCGTGAAGAGACCTGTAATGGAGGTTGCCATCAATTGGTTACGCTGGGTTCAGCAGCAGTTTATTTTATATCATCTAAATATATTTATAGGCGTTGTAATTTGCTCAAAAGTATTCTCAATATAACACCAATTGAAATACATAGCCTTTATGTATTTTATAACAGAACAATGCAAAACAAGTGACAATTTAGGAAATACTGAATAATTATTACATAGTGATATCAATGACATGTTACTTTGACATTAGAGAATATTGTCTATTTCTATTAGTGTAAATAACCACTTTCTTTGACGGCTAAGAAGTCTAGCTTCACTTTGTTCAGAAACCATTTCTATAAGCAATTTTATCAGTAATTTAGGTGCAATATAGAGATATGAATTTTTGTGTGCTTCAACATTGGGCCTCGGAACTCTAATATTGGTTTTATATATCATTTATATGTATATATGCAATATATCACATTTTATCGCGTTATTGCTATTCATTATCTTAACTTCAAACTGCTTTACATCTCCTTGGCAGGATTGGCCTAATTACCACTATAATGTGTATAATATACTGTCGAAGGTCAGTTGTTCTGGTGTGTGGGCTATGTTCTTACCTGGATGAAGTATATTCACCACCAGGGAAATAGTTTTATTCTGTGGATTGCTTTCACTTCTTCTAAGAGTCCAATAGTAGAGGCAGTTACAATCGCGTAACCAGGGTCTGACTGGTAGATCTCAATATCATTGCCAGTTATTGCCAGTTATCGTTATTGCCAGATACGGCCAATTGCATGAGAAAGGGCCAAACAGTCTTTTACAGTCATGTATACTATTAAAGGCACACGAAATTATGTGCGTTGGTTTCTGTCTTACCATAGGCTATGCACACTATCAATTTATCATCGGAATGAGAAGCTGAGTGTAGTTTTTATGGCATATACCCTGTTCGGTTGAGCAGGAACTAGAATTTCTCTCCTCGCCCACCTTCCCAGCGTGCGTTTTATTTGAGAGACAAGCTCGTACATGCCCCTAATCGAAAAAGGACAAATTGTCCCCCGCGATAGCCTTGCCCTGCCCCCTTCCCCCGCCATTTCACCCTGTTATCCGGCGTGATCAATTGAATTAATTTCATTCCGCTCAAAATCACGAGCATTTTTCTTTTTCGCTTTTATTTGACAGTCTTCATTTCGCTTCAGGGCTCGAGGCGGGTGAGCGGGGAGGGGTGAGAAGTGGGTTGGGAAGGGGGGGATAGGGGGGGAAGACAACCGTTGCGATATCTCCTATTCCCCCCCCCCGCCCCCCTCCATTGGCCGTAGCTCACACGCAAACCCGAGCAAGTTGGACAAAGCGTTGTTCGCAACATGTGAAAAACCGTGAGGGGAGGGTTGTGTACTCCCGAAGCGGTGGTAGTTTTTATACCTGTGGCTAAGAGGAAGCGGGCACGCTAACCGCCTCCCCCCCCCTCCACTCCACCCCACCCCCCCACCGCCTGTCTCTCACGCCCTCACGCCACCTACCGGCGAAGGTGGAGAAGTGCGAGAGAGGGACGGAGAAGGGGGTTAAAATAAAGAGGAATTCCGGGGTTAGGCGGAGGATTGTTGGGAAAGGAGTCGGGGCATGCATGAGATAGATATTGAACGAGGGTGTGGGAGGAAAAATATGTTACTCCTGCCAATTTGTGAAAGTGACCTAGGACTGAGGTCACTCTCGCCGTTAAGAATCATCATTAGAATAATCTACGTAGGCTTGTGCGATGAGTCGATTCATCGAATTCAGCGACGATGATTTTAGTCATCGCGCTGCGACGAACCGCGTCGATGACAATGAATGTCATCGATCATCGAAGTCGATGAATTCATCATCGTCGATGAGTCCATGAATTCACCGACGTCGATGAGTCGATGAATTAACTGACGTCGATGAGTTGATAAATAAACTGACGTCAATGAGTCGATGAATTCACCGGTGTAGATGAGTCAATGAATCCATCCCCATTAGATGATTACTATTTGTGTTGCGTCGCCCGCCCGTGCCTATCCCTAACTTTCCGTCGGCGATGAATGAATTCGTCGACCTATCGAGGTTGGTGGGTTCATCGACTCATCGACGGCGATGAATTCATCGACTCATCGTCATCGATGACAATCATCGAAACCGAATCATCTCGATTTTTTTTTCATCGACCCTCGATGGGCAAATTCTTTCATCGCACAAGCCTAAATCTACGTACACATCTACATACTACCCCGCGAGCCGCCGCAAGGCAGTGTGGCAGGGGGTGGTAGGTCACCAGCCGTGTAAAGTTGTAAGATTTTGGGAAGTGAAACGGTGCCGTATATTATGGGGGTGTATTTAGTGGAGTTCAGTTTTTATTGTGGTTGCTTATTGTACGCGGAAAGAACGAGTTTTTGTACTTGTCTGTTCGGAAGTGTATCTCTCTTATTTTATCGCTTCTGTCTGACCTAGAGATGTTGTGAGGCGTCATGATAATACTCTCTGTGTCGCTCTGAAACACACCAGTTCTGAATGTATCATGCAAACTAAGCCTAGAGTGTAGTCTCCGAGTCTCCCACTTTAATTCCTCTAAAATAATCTACTGGTTAAGGTGAGCCTAAATGCGGAATGAATCAAGTTTACTCTAGCAAGCTTCATTTCGTCTGAGACATAACGATTCGTATTCATAATTGAGTGAAATACATTTTGCTAGAAGGGTTATTATGTGTGTATCTTATGAGGACCCGGAAAGTCAAAGTTCCGTGGTTCCATTCCCGGTCCAGGCCGATTTTCTTCCCATGGCACTTTCATTGTATTTCACCGCCGTATTCGCGGCAGGCCTGAATACTTTGTGTAAAGTGCCAAACGTGGCTTTGTCGCTGGTGTAGGATACAATCCTTATACTGTGGCTTCCTTGAAATCCATTCTCCCTTTCGTTTCCATCTGTGATGGACCGCAAGGGCTTAACATCTTGTTCTTACGTATCCCTCTACGTTTCCCTGAGGATTAGGAAGTTTGGGTAGTGCAGTGGTCCGAAAAGTCCGTGGTTCGATTCCCGGTCCAGACCGACTTTTTCTAATGGCAATTTCATTGTACTAGAGAAGTGTTTACTATTGTTATTAGTTATGAATACAAGAAGCGCGACTCCTATAGGTTTTTACAGGCACTGACCAGTATATATTATATATACTGGTCGCAGTCAATAAGATTGCATACCAAAGTACAAGTGCGTGTACCCCACAGCTCATAAAAATTTAAAATCCCTCGTTATAGCGTAGGTTATCAAATCAATAATTTCTAAGAGAAATGTTGGCTCAAATGTTGCTCCATGAGTGATAGCGATGATTACCAATTACCATTTATAAACACTCAATACCGGCTTATATAATTTATTTCTTTATCGTGAATGAAAAAGTATTGCTTTGTTTGTCAACATAAATTTAATAAGCACGTCCATGGTTTCGACTTAACGTCATCTTCACCTGAAGCATATGCACCATCTTCCTCTTTAGCTAAAGATGACGTAAAGTTGAAACCATGGCCTTACTATATTTAGTGCTCTCCGCATGTAGAAATCAAGCAGGGATCGATTTGTTGCTAAAAGATTGCCCTGATGATAACGGAAGAGTATTCTACAAAACGTTGGCAACAGCCTTATATTTAACCCGGAGTGAAACCCAAGAGAATTTCAGGATTGTAATGAAGTAATCTCAAACCCTAGCATGGATCGGTGTGTTCCAAAAATATGACCCTGTCGATGACATAAGAGTATTCTGTCGAAACGTTGGCTGCATACTAATATTTAAACCGGTTTGCAGCCCAAAATAATTCCGCACTTGTATTGAAGTAATCTCCGTGCGTAGAACCCTAGCTGGTATCGGTTTGTTGCTAAAAAAATTGCCCTCACGATGACGGAAGAGTATTCTGTCGAAACGTTGGCAACAGATAATATCCAATCTGGTGTGTAGTCCGAGAGAATCTCACACAGGTACTGAAGTAATCCCCATATGTAGAAACCTAGTGGGGATTGATGTGTTGCTAAAAAAATCTCCACATTTTCCGGGATTCGAACCTGCGCTCTCGCGGAGAGAGGCCAGTTCTTTGAACCAGCGCTCACAACCAACCCCGTTCCCAGTGAGGTTTCAGGTGGGCGACGGAGGACGGGGGATGGGGGTTCGGAAGAATAGAATTGGGGGTGGAAAGGCGAAGGGGGGGGTGGGGGGGGCTGCTCACGGCGCGGCGAGAGGCTGTGACAAAAGCAATGCGGAAGAGACGGGGGTGTATGGAGGGGGGTGAGCCGACGGTGCTGGCGGGATAATTAATTGGAAGGTGTTCGCCATGGAAGGAGTGTGGGGGTGGGAGGGGTGTGGGGGAGGATGGAAAGAAAGGAACAGGGGAGGGGCTGGGGGGGGGAGGGATTGGGGGAGGGGGGACCGCGGCCCGTGAGAACAATAGAGGTGTGTGCCAGTGGTGGAAGTAAAAGTACATACATACATATATATATATATATATTATATATAAAGAGGAGGTGGCGTTGTCGCTCGTGAAAACGGAGAATTAATGGACGTTTCCTCGGGATTAATTTCTTTCATTATTTGGCGCCCCGAAAAAAATATATATCAAGCTATTGTCTCGTGTCTTTTTTTTTTCTTTTAGTTTTTAGCTTTTCAGTTATGTTTATTCGTCTTTTTATTTTCGAAATCAAAAGGATTCGATCGGTATTCATAGGAGAATTCTTACTTCCGGAGGTTTTTTTTTTACCTCGTAAGTGGGTTTTTATGAGCGACATATCCATAGGAAGGCTCGCTGTTGCTCTGTTTTTTGCATAATGGATTTCCGGATGATGGAATGGTGTTTATAAATTGCAATTGGTAATCATCGCTATCACTCATGGAGCAACATTTGAGCCAAAATTTTTCTTAGAAATTATTGATCTGATAACCTTCGCGACAACGGCGGGATTTTAAATTTGTTATGAATTGTGGGGTACACGCAGTTGTACTTTGGTATGAAATCATATTGACTGCGATCAGCTCAATATCTGATTTTTCGGGCAATTTGATAGGGATTGTATGTCTGGCATTTGGCAAAAGATATGTTTGAAAAAAAGGCGTCCCTACTGTCGGATTGGTTGTTTCTCTATCCCCAAATCGTTAATCGCTAAAAATTCAGAGAAATGCGACGGCGAAGGAGTTGTGTGAATTCAAAGGCAATCTTTTACAAACAAAATTCCACAGGGAAATAGGACACCTCGGTAGCTTAACTGGTTAAAGCACTCGGCCGGAAAGCGAGGGATCCGGGTTCGAGTCCCGGTCAAGGCGGATGATTCTCTCTCTGTGGAAATTCGCGCATTCGCGGCAATCTTTTAGTTTGCGATAGCGTGTGTTGTCTCTGGTCATCTACATCTACATAATACCGCGCGAGACGCCGCATGTGCGTCTGGCAGGGGAAGTTAGGTCACCAGACGTGTAAAGATGTAAGGTTTTGGCGGGTGAAATGGTGACGTGAATTATGGGAGTGTATTTAGCGGAGCTCAGTTTTAATTGCGGTCGCTTATTGTGCTCGGAAAGAATGGGTTTTTGCACCTATCTGTTCAGCTGTGTATCTCTCTTATTTTATCACCTCTGTCAGTCCTAGAGATGTAGTGAGACGTCATGATAATATACTCTGTGTCGCTCTGAAACACACCAGTTCTGAATTTCTCAAGCAAGCTAAGCCTAGCGTGTAGCCTCCCGAGTCTCTAGGGGCTCCAACTTTAATCCTTCTAAAAGTTGTGAGACACTATATGTTCGCTCGTAGCAGTTTTTAACGAAACGCGCTGCTTTCCTTTGTAATTTACTAATTTTTTTTGGTTACATCTTTATGAGTAGGGTCCCAAATGCTCGCGACGTATTCGAGGTGTCCCAACCAGAGCGAAGTAGCATCTCTCTTTTAATTTTTCATTCGAGGACCTTCCTATTATACGCTTAGCAAAATCTAGTTTCTTTAATGCTGTGCCGCATACGTATTGTATGTGTGTTCCCCGCGCCATATCAGAAGTAAAGGTAATTCGAAGATATGTTACTGTATTTGAAGGTTTTATGTTTACTCCACCCACAGTATAGGCATGGCATTTGTGTGACTCTGTGTATACTTAAACGCTCTCTAGTAGCAGGTTCGTGTAGAGTTTGCTGGATAATTATTGTTCTGATAACTTTTTATGGACGCAACAACGCATTATTCGGAATTTTTAATGAGCTCTGGGTTAATTGCACTTGTACTTAGGAACGAAATATGATTGACTGCGATCCGTTTATTCGTATGGGTTGATGATTCGATACACCTCTACGTGGACAGAGACCCCATCACTCTGCAACTTCCGGTTTACGAATAATTCTGCTAAGTAATCTTTTCGTAGCATCTAATATTGACATCCATTTGAGCTTGCCACCCTATGCTTGACATCTTTACGGCTCTGCTAAGCAGAATTTAACGTAAACGGGTCCTATATCTTATGCCACTGAGTTTCCCTGGAGTGAGTGAATAATGAGCCACCCGAATTGCTTATTCAGAACGGATGCTCCTCATTCTTGAGTCTCGAATCTAATTAAAGTCATTAGATTATTCCTGTACCAATTACTTACTCGACATGGAAGTAACTGAAATAGGATTTTATGTATTTTTACCACCGTCAGGTAACTAAGAGATGCTGGTCCTAGCATCTTACTCCCTATTCCTTAACATTTACATATACTTATTTCCCTGCAAGCCACCGCAAAGGTGTTTGGCTGGGGGTGACTTATCACCAACATGAACTTGAGTGAAGAAATTAACTTTCACTACCAAGCACCACACTATGGATATGCTACAAATGCTACAGTGACTACTAAACAGTTCTAAAATGTAACTATGCAAACGTGACTCATTGGTCGTACAGGGAAAACATGGTTTTAGCACTATTCGGCAGATTTAGAAACATGCATTAGGGAGCATATGAATAAATCAGCTACACTACCTGTCAACTAACCTTCTTCAGCCATTATGGTCTCTTATCGATCGTGGGAGAAACGACATTTTAAACCTTTCTGTTCTACATATTATTATTATTATTACATTCTATTTTCCTCATATTATTCTCATTATCTGATATACCGTTGTATGTTGGATTTCGGAAGATATTGATAACTTTGTCGGAAAATAAATTAGATTTAAGTATGCTCAAAAAACATTGAGTCCAAATTTCAATTGATGGTCTGAAAGCGATCCCATCCAAGTTGTTGCTGGAATTTTTTTTCCCGGCTAACTTATTTAAATGAAAAATAATAATTTTCAATTTTGGGGTGATATCCGCGTCTTGCGTGAACCATTGGGGTTGTTTAATTTTAGGCTTTCTCCGTTAAAATAAGCGTCCATGTGAAAACGACTTTATGCATTATTCAACCGCAACTATCTATACGTGTAGGTGCAGAGTTCGTAATAGCAATCGTATTATCGTTATAAAGCATATGCAAAAAATCGTGTGACCTACTTCGCAGCCTATTTCCAGGAGTCATAATGCATTATTACAGATGAGGTATGACTCTATAATGGGACTCTCTTTCCTCTTTGGGATTTCAGGAAATATTACGCAGTCTTTTTGCTCCTCTTGCATCCATATATTCCTCAAGGGAATACTACGGCCGTAATTCATTCAATCTTCCTTGAATACAATAGGGGTCCTAGTTCGATTGCTTATGAGTACATTGTATCTATCTCTTGTTTGCTCTTGTTCAATTTTACTCTTGGTGGGGCAAAAAATTACTAGCCTGACTGCAAGCCCTGCTTGGCAAAAAATTGCAACCCGGTTTAACTTGCGCTCTTAATTTAATTTTGACATTAATAGCCACTCCTTTTCATTCAAAATTTCTGCTCTCCTACCGTATTAATTATCATCATCATATATATTATTACAGAAAGGTCTTTTTCTGTCATTCCGTATATGCTCCGTTAAAACTGCACCTACAGTGATAAATGAGTTATCATTTTAAACGTTGAAGCACCGGCTTCTGACGAAAAATACAATCTCAATCTCAAATTTCACTATTTACCCATTAATGTGACTTAAAAGTTTCGATTTATCCATGTCGATTACTCGCTCGAGGTATATCGACTCCACACATCCGTATGTATTATTTCTCAAAGGTGTTTTTTGTCGCAACGCTATAACTCCCATAATTATACATCAAAATTAATGATTCAAACATCGTTTTAAAGCTTATGTTCCCCGATATTGATGAAAAATAGACAAATTGTTGAAAATTAACGTATTTGTTAAAAAAAGATACAACGCCATCTGTTGACAATATAATCAACTAATATGCTGGCAATGGTTACATGCTTAAAAGACTGTAGGAGGCGCCATCTATTACTACATAGATTGATTACATTCTACATGCAATCAGGGTGACCATTTACTATTTACGTCATGTATCTCTAATATAAACATAAATAACATATAATTGTCCATGGGAAGAAACAGGTAAAAGAAGAGGAAGATAGAAGGATGAAACAGGAAGAAGCTGCACACTGTGCGAAATATTCGCTCGGGTCATCTAGTAATATTTATTGGTCCCGGGACTAGTATAGTGCAAATATAAGACAGGTCAATTTTCAAGTGAATCTAAAAGTCAATTAACGCATAAGTCATCTTGTACATGCAAATAATGAAAAACTACATGTTACAATTATTAATTTACAATGCACACATAAAATCCAAAACATTATCTATAAAAATACTCGTTCACAGAGTAAAAGGCTCTGCCAATCAAAAATGATTTTAACCTGTCTTTTTAAGTGTCTTGTAAATAGATTTGACTGCCTTGATCTCTGGTGGTAGGGAATTATAAAACAAGACATCGGCATACACCGGACTTTCGGAGTATTGAGTTTAGTTATGGGGGATGAGTCTGAAGTCTTTGCTTTGCCTCGTATTGTGGTTTTGAATTTTCTTGTTAACTTGCAGATTAATAGAGTCATGCTTCCATCGCGTATAAAACGGAACGGTAGATATAAATGCATATAAGGGTGCAGTATATTTCACGTTGCACTGCTGTGATGAAACTCTGGGTAAACATGTTTGAAATAAATTAGACGTTCAATCGTCAAAATAATGAATTACGTGTCGTGCAAGCCATATCCTACAAGCTGCCACTATCTGACTGACCTAGATTATTACGTCTGTACGAAGTACCTTCGGGAACACATCAAAATGCGTCGAAGCTGATTATACGATTCGAAGTTCTCGGAATTTTCGACCCTTATATGTACACACATTTTATTTAATTTTTTTATCAGCGTTGACATATTGCCAATCAGTGTGTGTCGTGTCAAAAGCCATATCAATCATTCATGATTGATACGACATTTTCTCTCGTCGAGCACGCTGGGTCGTTGCGTACGAAAGGAAACGGAAGAACTTCGTCCCGCTACTGTCTTTTGTTTTTTTTTCTTCTCTGAAATAATCTTTTTTATTCCGCGCCATCGCCTGGCAGTTCGATTGGTCTAAACCGGCATAATTAGAGGATTCCCCTGAAATCTCTAATTGAATTTTCCCGGCGAAATCCGTTTCCGTGCAGAATATGAGGACTTTTGTACGTACGTACGATGGAACAATATTCAATCAACATTTTCCTCTTAGTTGCGCGCCCCGTATGTGTGTGTGTGTGCTCCATTATATACAAGTACGGCTTCATCGATTTTTTTTTGTTATGTTTTTTAAAAACCCTCCCGTATTCCCTCCGTACTCTCGTCCTGCTTCGTTCTCCCTCTTTCTCTCGTGTAAGGTACTTCTATTAACCCTTTCCTCTCCCCCCCTTACTCTTTCGTCTCCTCTCTACCCGTCTACCTCCTCCCTACCTACCCACCTCTCTTCTCTTTTTACCTCCTCCTGTCATCACCCTCCCTACGCTAATCCCACCTCCTCTTCGCCTGCCTACCTTGCCACCCACCCCCGACACCATCTAATGGCGAGCGCCTGTATTCTGCTGTCTCCTCACTCCCCTCCCCGAACGAACGCGGGGCTTTAATTAAGTTCTCATTCAGTGACTCTCTGCTGCAGTTATCGCTCGCTTCTAAGGTTTTGTATGGATATTTATTCAGAGCGAAAAGGGGTGGGGGAAGAGGGAGGGGGTGCTGTGTAGGAGAGAGGAGACATGACATGTAAAGAAGAGGGAGGGAAGAGGAGAGGAAAAAACAGAAACCACATCCAACCATCCCCGTCACACAGTTGCTTATATACGTTTCGCGTATGTATGTATATGTACCTACTTCCTATCTCGGTCGACAATGAGTCGCGATGAATACATTCATAGGATACGTACACACATTAATATATTCAAGGGCGTGGCGTTTTTCTTTTTAAATGTATTAATACATTTTTGTTTTTATTTTTTAAGGAGAAGATCGTCTGACGGGGCAGGGGCACCTTCATTTATGTGTACGTGTCGTGCGCCCGAGTCCTCTTTTGAAAATTCCTCGTATCGTTCCCCTCTTCTATCCGCGCCATCTCCACAACACAGCCTACATGTTCAATCGGGGCGGAATATTTAAAGAGAGAGAGGGCTCCTCTGGGACAACTATAGTTGGCGTCTCCCTCATTAAGTCGCGCATTTTACTCCGCTCCTCAAGATGTCCCTCTCGTATCGGATGCTTTCTCTGTTTGGTTCGAATCTATTTTTATGAGACATTCTTTTTATATCGACGGGAAACTTCGCGCGGATAAACATCTCGGTAATTGCGTTGTATATAACCGATCGCCGAAGTAGCATTCTATTCTCAGCAATGACGTAAGTACGTCATATTTCTGTTTTGGGAGTGGTAGTGATTGGGAAAGGTATATACGTAGTAGTAGTATTCTGAGTCGAGTGCGCTTCGACGGATTGGATATTTGGGGAGGCGACCGACTGCAAAGGTCATTTGCGTCATAGGGGATAGGTAAGGGAGGAAGGATGGATGGAAACCCGGCGTCGGCATTAGCCTGCTCTTAACGAAAGGGGCCAAGGGGATTTAACGTCTCGGTTTTAACGGTTTAACGTCTCATCCGACAGAGGGAGTACTGTACTTGGAGTGCCCTCTATAAGATTCTCAAGTAGGGATCGGGTTTCCTCTGAAAAAATATCCTCCTCTGCAGGGATTTGAACCCTGGCCGCCCGTGTGGTATGCGATTACTCTAGCCACCACACCAACCCGATCCCCACTATATTGTTTAACCCTGCTCTTTCCTTACTTTCCTTCGGGCAGCACGACGAAATGTACGAATTTGCGGATGCAAAGCAAGAATTTCTACCATCCGTTCGAAATGTAAAACAAGTAACTCCTGAAACACATATGTTACTTACTTCTGTAACTTTTGTCACCCGTTGACAAACGTCGTTGTTTCCATTATGGTCTTTATTGACGTTGGTGAATCTTTGAACTTCATTCTCGACAACATGACAGACACCAATATGCTCATAACGCACGTTAATTGCATATTTTTTAGCAATTCGAGTATTGATATATTTTAAATTCTCTCACTGCTGAAATGTGCACCAAATATGAGAGAGTGACACTGATTCGATGTGATATTTCGTCTCTATCAGCTAGCCAACCAGTCCTAAACCTTTGTTCGACCACTTTCAGTGAATTCAGCAATCGTCTATTGAAAGATTCTTTGTTTACTATACAGTGCGAAGCAAATTTCTTACGCAAGTCCTCAGCACTTACCATTTCAATGTCCACCTGGCCGCCCGTATTGTTACCCAATACTCTAGCCACCACACCAACCCTATCCCCGTGCTTCGTCGGCTTCGGTCATTTTGCACCTCATTTATCGAAGACAGGTATATTCGTCCGATTTTATAGATAATTCGGTTACTATTTGGCTATTAATTTAACCTATTAATTATGCCCATTAAATTTTTGGTATTAGGCCAGTTGCTTTAAGGAAACGTAGAATTCTCTCGATGCATTCGACGTCATCGCCAAGTGTTTCGGATAGATTTCCCCTGATCCTCTGCTTGTCCCGCGATGCCCGGTATTTAATGCATTGCGTCAGGAGGTGTTGTGTAGTCGGGGGAACGTCGCAGTCATCGCCAATTGGTGGTGTCCTCTCTTCAGTGAGGAGGTAAGAGTGTGTAAGAGCGCGATGCCCTATCCTCATGCACATGACTGCGACCTCCTCTCTCCTATTCTTCCTGGCTGAGGACAGCCATGACGATGATCCCGGTTTTATGCCGCGAAACATGTTGTTGGATATTTCGTGCCATGATTTTTCCCATTCTTTTAAACTTTGCTTACCTAATTATGTGTACGACTTCTTAGATTATTTTCGTACCATTTTGAACGAGGGAGCAAGTTGATCAGGAATGATTACTGTTGGATTGGAGAGAGGTTGGAAGGAAACACGGTGTCAGCATCAACTTATTCCAAAGTATCTGTGTAATGGACAAAGAGGATGACGGTGGAGGTCCACAGTTGCTCACATTAACACTGTCCTTGAGACGCTCTTCTGATGGTATGCAGATATGGATGAGAGTTTCACTGAAATACATTTGCTTCTTCCGGGAATAGAACTTGAGCTGTCAAGGTGAAGAACCTAATGCTCTAGCCATACCACCACCCACGTCCCAATATTCTGTTCACCTTGGCGCGAATGACCTTAGCCGTCGGTCACCTCCCAAATTATCCAATTCTGTTCACCTTTCATTGTTTTGTCCACGTTGATTTGATAACTGGGCTTTTTTGCATGCAAAGCGGTATTGTGGGTTCAGCAAATCGCATTTCACAATATATACGCGATTATAAATGAAAACGTCTTCAATTTGATTGTTTTTCAGGAACATATTGTTTACAAAATCAGTCAGATTTTGCTATTAAAACAATTTACAGAAACTAACTAATTTATTATTAATATTAACAACCGTGTACTGGGTTTTACATTGCTACTTTTTCTTCGGTTATAGACCCATGGGTTGGTTGGCAACCAACCCATTGCTACTATTATTAGTAAACTCTCATTTATTCAAGTCAGAAAACCACAAATGTCAAAATTAAGTAAACTGGTGGCAAATACCGATGACTTCGGTAATTATGATTAAGTAAAAAGTCTAAAATACATTAATATTTCGCACGACATAACAATGTTCCTCATTCTGGTTCGTAAATATAGCATTCCGTATTCCAGTGAATATTTACCGTTTACTCAATTGATATCCGATGTTGATAGCGTAATTTCAGAAATCAATGGGCAGTTCTCACAGGACACAATACGCGCACAATGCGCAAACATCATTACAAATTATATTCATAAACAAAAACAGAAAGCTTCAAAAAAGATCCCATTGGTAGATTTTTTACAGAAAATTAGAACACTCATAAATACCACCCAGATGTAATAGTCATTAAAACAGACTTAACTAACAAAACAGTCCTTAAGCACATTATGAGAAAATTGGGGTACTACTTAAGGACACTCAACTCTCATAAATATTATAAAAAATCCAGCTTCTTCACTCCTTGCAGTGTCTTATATACTTCGCTCTATTTAGGCCACTCCTGGAATACGCCGTGGGCATTTGGGACCCTGGTCATAAAGATTTAACCTAGAATATCAATAAAATACAAATAAAATCAGCACGCTTTGTTAAAAACTGCTACGAGCGAACATAGAGCGTCTCACAACTTTTAGAGGGATTAAGGTGGGAGCCCCTGGATGCTCGGAGGCTACACGCTAGGCTTAGGTTGCTTGAGAAATTCAGAACTGGTGTGTTTCTGAGCGAAACAGATTTTATAATCATGACGCCTCGCTACATCTCAAGGTCTGACTGAAGCGATAAAATGAGAGGGATACATTGCCGAACAGATAGGTGCAAAAACTCGTTCTTTCTGCGAACAGTAAGCGACCGCAATGAAAACTGAGCCACACTAAATACCTACCTACCTACCCACTGGCATTGCGGCCCTAAAAGAGCCGTGTCTCCTCAATCATTCCTCTCCAGGTCTCTCGCTCCAAAGCAAGAGGTCGCCATCTCCTTACACCCATTTGCTGCAGGTCCTCTTCCACATCACCCAGCCACCTTTTGCGCGGTCGCCCCGGAAGTCTTCTACCCTCTGGCCTCTGGCTGAACACCATCCGTACTGCCCAGTTTTCAGCTCCACTAAATACACTCCCATAATACTCGTCACCATTTCACCTCTCAAAACCTTACATCTTTACACGGCTGGTGACCTAACACCCCTTGCCGCACGCCCATGCGGCGGCTCGCAGGGTAGTATGCAGATGAAGATATATATGAGACAATTTTGATTTTGGGCCTATCCTTGAGAATTTATCAATACCGGAATTTTTTCCACACGCGAAATATCGACGCGGTTAAAAAACGATTTCCTTTCCCTCCTTGTCCGCGGCCGGAAGACCCCGCTGCGCCAAAACCCTTAAGCGTCGTTAAAGTTTCTTCTTTCTTCCTCCGCCCCGCACATGCTCGTCGTTCTCCTTCCTCCCCGACCGGCCAACCGCCGTCCAACCTCCGCATCGGCTTCTTCCTCCTCCCCTCTTCCTCCGCCACTATCTCCTCCTCAGCCAGCGTCCTTACGATCCAGAAAACTCCTCCGCACCCCGCCTCATTTATTTTAAACCCGCGGCGACCGCTCTCATCAATCTCTTGTGCTTTTTTAAATGTGCGCGCCCTTCTCTCTCGTGTTCTGTTGAAGAATCAGGAATGTTGTCCAACCCCTTGCTTGCTTACGCGTCTTTTTTTTCTCCCTCCTCTTCCTCTTACATCTATTCCTCTTTCCTCTTCTTCCCTCCTTTGCTTACATGGGCTCAATCCTTCCTCCCGCTTGTTCCGACTATTCTCCTTTCCTCCCGAAGAATTATGCAATCTCCTTGAGTTCGATTAAACTTAATGATGGAACAGAATTGTAATTTTTGATTTTTTTTGGTTTGACAATGATTATAATAATGATATTTATTGCTCCGGAGGCGTATGTAAAGAATATATACAGGACAAGTCAAGGGATAACAGCTAGATACAATCAGTTACAGTTTCCAAGATACATGGTATCAAAGTATTCCCGTACAGAATAAAAACAAGTCTTGATCTGATACTTAAATTATTATTTGATAACTTTGGCAGTATTAACTTTTAAATTTCGTCTTGCAACTATTCCTCTTCTTCCCTCATTTGCTTACATGGGCTCAATCCTTCCTCCCTCTTGTTCCAACTATTCTCCCTTCCTCCCGAATTATCAAATCTCCTAGAGTTCGATAAAACTCAATGATGGAACAGAATTGTAAATTTCAATTTTTTGTTTGGTTTGACAGAGATAATAATAATAATAATAATAATAATAATAATATTTATTGGTACAGAGACGTATGCACAAAATATGTACAGGACAAGCCAAAGAATACCCACAGCTAGATACAATCACTTACAGTATCCAAGATACATAGTTTCAAGTATTCCAGAACATTATGTCTTACTTCTATCCTTAAGACAGACTTAACCAACATAATTTATTACCTATCCTTGTCCAGAACCCTTAAATGAATGGACTGGTGTAAACTTGAGCAATTTAACCGCGTAAATTCTAAGAATTATTTTAGTATCTCATCAAGACTTGCCTTGTAGGCGGGCAAGTCTTTATCACACACTTAAATGATTCTTTTTTCAACTTAGACAATATTGTGATTTGTTTGTTTTGATTTGATTTGAGTTGATAACGATTATCCTTGTTGTTTTGATAGGTTGTTGATTGTGATAGTTTGGATGCTTGTTGTAAGCATGAATGCCCATGTTTTTTCTCCCTTTATTGTGATCTTCGACTTGTAATCTCTCAACATGAATATCTCATCTTCTCCTAGTGCCGCGTAGATGAAACATGTTGCTGTAACAACAATATTGCAACTTATCTGAATGCTTGAATGAGTGGACTGTTGCAAACTTAATTAATTCTTTGAGAGTTGTGAAGAGTTAAACAGAAAGATAGGAAGTTGAATATGCGCGCTCTCTCTTGTAGTTGAATAATCAGGAATGTTGTCCAACCCCTTGCTGGCTTCCGTGTTTTTCCCCTCCATTTCTTCCTCTTCCTGAATCTATTCCTCTTCTGTTTTCTCTGTAGTCTCATCCTCTTTCGCTATCATAGTTTCATTTCGTTTTTCCTTGTGAATTTTCTCCTTTTTTTACCCAATTCACTTATCATTCAAGGGCGGTTAAAATTTTATGAAGGAAGTTGATAACGATTATCCATGTTGTTTAGATAGATTGTTAATGTTGCGATTTGTCTAAATACTTAAATGAATGGACTACCGAAAACTTAGGCAATTCATAAAGAGTTGCAAGAGTTAAGCAGAAGGAGTTAAGTGCGCTTGCCTATTATCCTTGTCGGAGAATCAGGAAGGTTGTCGATGCCCCTTGCTCAGGTCTATTTTCTTCTCCTCCTCATGTATCGTTTCTTCTTTCACACCCATTCTCCCTTAAGTCTCCGTAGTTTATTCGGTTTGGTTATGTTTACTTCTCTATGTTTCTTTTTCTAATTTTTCTTTATTGCTGATCAATATCATTGTTTAGAAGTTTTTAAAGTTTAATTTAGGCATTCATTCCGCCATTCTCATTCGGAGTAGGCTAACTCAAAGACCGTAGTTACTGCTGTTTGGTCCAGAGAATTGCCTCTATTTCAATAGCTTCATCCATAATCTCCTTACTTGAGTCATAGATAACTATAATGTTCTTGAATATGTGGTCATTCGTGTTTGTCACTCACAGCCAATTACTGTTTGGAGTTGTTTACTTTATTGGTGCTCAATATGAAGCTCAATGGTAGGTAAAGTCCTGATACCTCAACTATTGTGCCAATTTTTATGTAAATACCAAGCTGTATATCTCTTTTTTATTGTTGCAAAGCCCTGAGATTGCCAATGAATTTGGCGAACAGTTGTCTGTGGGTGAAATACGCAAATGACTTCATATTTAAAAATATTGTTGTTAAATACATGGTATATCGGTCGGGATAGTTATTATTGTTTACTAACAGATTTCGCTCTATTACTTTCATGCAGTGATTCCAACTTTTACCCAAACCACAGGTATATTCACAAACTAAAAAATTCTGTGGTTTGTTTATAAGTTTGAATAAATATTTGTGAATGTCGCTCAACACCCTGTCAAAGTGCCTCTTTGTGTATAGGTTTGAATAAAAAATTTTCAGTGTTGCCCAAGGCCATGCCTAAGTGTTTCTTTGGCAGGGTTTTGTCTCTTTTTTCTTGTTGCAATGCCCTGAGCATGCCGATAAAGTTGGCGAAACGTTGGCTGTGAGTGAAATACACGAATTACCACATTTTCAAGAATCTTGTTGTTATCTTTATTGTATATTGGTCGAGAAAGTTATAATTGCTTACTCACAGATTTCTCTCTATTACTTTCATTCAGTGATTCAAACTTTTACACAAACTAAAAGTATATCCACCGACTTAAAAAAATGTGGTTTGTGTCTAAGTTTGAATAAAAATTTGTTAATGTTGCCCAACATTCTACCAAAGTGTTTCTTTGGTTGGGTATTGTCTCTTTTTCCTTGTTGAAAATCACTGAGGATGCCGATTAAGTTGGGGAAACGTTGGCTGTTAGTGAAATACATGAATTTCACTCACAACCAACAGGATTCAAGAAAATTGTCGTTATCTATATTTTATATTGGTCGAGAAAGTTACAATTGATTACTCACAGATTTCGCTCTGGTACCTCAATGCAGTGATTCAAACTTTTACACAAACCTCAGGTACATCCACTGACTAAAGAAATCTGTGGTTCGTGCATAAGTTTGAATAATAATTTGTTAATGTTGCCCAACGCCCTGCCAAAGTTTTTCTTTTTCTTTTCTTCCCATGCCTCTGTTTCCCCTCCTTTCTTTTCTCACTCTTCAATCTGCTCCCACCTTCGTTTTCACTGGCTCATCCTTTCCTCCACCTCTTCCTCTCGCTTTTCTTCCGTCCGCCAAAGTCCCTCATTATCCGCTCTCCTTTTGCCCGCAATCCCCTGGGCTTACTCCCATACCGTACGGTTTGCACACTGCCTCACTGGTGTGTATCCTTTTATATTTTATCGTCGTCTCTCGGGGTTCGTTGTTGCCTCTTCCCCCTCGTCCTTGCCGTCTATAGCTACACGATTCATTTTTAAAAGCAAATTCTTCTATAATTAACCCTTTTGAAGGGTGGTTTTTTTTCAGCAAACAAATTTTTATTTATTTTTTTTTGACGTTCCCTCAGTGCATCTTAAATTAACTTCAAATTTGCCCTCTCATCCTAAATCCCATGTTTACTCCGAACCTCATTCAATGTTTAAATATGTGCTGTATTCATTATGCTTTGATTATTTTTCACGGGTAGCTAATACCTTCCTCTCTGTTCTTAAACTATTTCTCGCTTGTCTATAGGGAGGGTACAGGTATTAGAGCTGTGCCGCAGTGCAATTCTCTAATCTATATACATTATAAAAATTGACGCGCGTGTCCCTATATTACTCCTTGCAGCCTCAACTGCCCATCGCAGACCACTGATGTTTGCGTGTGGTAGTAGCTTCGGGTCTCCCATCGTGCACTGTAGTGGTTGCGTGTTGGTAGCTGTGATGGTGCGCGAGATGCGGGGGTTGAAAGTTGCCGACTTCGTCAGTGAATGTACAAAAATGAGTGAGAATGTACTGGAATGTTCTCGAATTAAATAGAAAGTTCTCGAATGCACTGGATCGGATGGACTGTAAGGATCGTAGTAAGAATGTGCTAGAATGTTCTCTAACGTACTTTAATGAACTTGACCGGTAGGATCAAGATTATTCTGGAATGTTATATGTGGGTGGTGGGAATGGCATCTGACACTATGTAAGACGAAGCGTGATACGCATGCATCGGTTGACTTTTTATAAATAAAAGTGTATGGATGAAAGTAAAACGTTAGCAATTGAAAAATTGAAAGTGGGAAGTAGACTTCCATCGTATGGTCCTCTATATTATGTGGAGAAAACCGCACTGATGTACCAAATGGAAGCCCAACGGAGAGGGTTGCCTTCTTCTAGTCTTTCATAATTGTAAAGTATTTAGCAATTTGAGCTCCTCTAAGCTGGATATAGTAGGTTACTATTACTACTAATGCCTAATATCATGGGAAAAACTACGATTCCGATTTTACATTCCTGTTTTCGTATAATAAAAATTATTTTGAGCGATTCGAAATATCTTCCACGTCCCTTTGTAATAATATAACATACCTTACAATACCTTACGTGAAACCTCGTAATTCGCCGAAGTTTCTATTGTGCTAGCGTTACATCGCAGCGGTGTGATTGTAATGCATCAATTCTTTCTATCTGGACGGGTTAATGTTTTACGTGCGATTCATGTTTAACGTTAACTGATTCGCGGCGTGACAAATATAATGAGCCATGTTGTGATTTTGTTATTGGTTCATGTGATTTGTACGGAGCGGTTTTTGGAACGGGTTATCTTTCGTCATTCAATCTCGAGATTGGTTGACTGCAGACCTTCATCTAAAAAATCGTTCAACCGTGTCCTGTGCTTACTCCTCTGCGCACTCTTGTTGCTGTTTTTGTCCATTGTCCCTCGGTCTTCGAGGTGCTCCATTCTCGTCTCAGGATAGTTTGAGCGCAATGCCATTTTACCTAGAAATCAATGAATTTGGTCTCATTTTAAAGAAAAATGTATCACCGTTCCATTGATACCAAAACTTCAACCCCTTACCACATTACTTTCCGAGATATTTGCCAGAAAATACCAGCCCTTTTACCTGGGAAATGGTATGCGTATGCACTCCAGAGAGACCTAATATTATAAATGAAGCATTCCCTACACTTAGATCCCGTCAAAAAATCAACAGTGTGTAGTTTGTGTGTTTTCTCAACTATTTGTGAAAATTAGTCATATTTTCACCGCCTTAAATTCTTCGGGATCACAATAAACCTTCCGTTTTCATGGAGTTTCAAACGTACCGCCTGAAAAAAATGAGTCAAGTGAAAGACTTATTTAGATATTTTCATTTGATTACTTACAATATCTGTCATGTAAAACTATATTATGTCACCATTAATAATGTAATGTTTTTTTGTGTCTCACAGCTGGCGAAATTAAAACTTATAATTCTAATATGATCTCTATTATAATTTGGGAACTATCTCGCTCTTACTACCTTAAATGCTCCTTCCAAATTCGTCATGTCTCGAATTCTTCATCCACGTCTACCAAATACCGTGCAAGCCACTTTTAGGGTGTGTGGCGCAGGATGATTCCACACCATACATGCAGAACTCATTACGTTTAAGTAGGTTTTAACTTGAGAAGCGTGTTTTCCGCGTATTTACCTCATTTGCTGTGATGTTTTTCTAACATTTTACGTTTAAATATATTTTTAATCATCCTGGGGATACTCCTTCAAGGAGGGGCATCCGGATGTGCTGAATTTATTCTTTGGAAAATCGGCCATTGTCCTGG
The DNA here is from genome assembly GCA_963169105.1 of Ceriagrion tenellum. Taxonomy (NCBI): domain Eukaryota; kingdom Metazoa; phylum Arthropoda; class Insecta; order Odonata; family Coenagrionidae; genus Ceriagrion; species Ceriagrion tenellum. The sequence continues at coordinate 70,704,462 of OY720642.1, read as the reverse complement.
CTTTTGCCAGGCAAAAGGTTTCCTTCCTCATGCTGATTTAAATGTGAAACTGTCCCCACTCCTCGCCCTCTGATTTGTTTGAAAGCATCTCTCAATCAAAGCCCCCCTTCGACTCTCATCGATGGCAGTCGACTGCGTACGACTTTCCTTTTATCTGTAGCCCTCTCTTCCTTCTTTATGTCTCTCCCTCTCATTCTCTGTCTTACCTGTTTCGTTCATCAATGGATAGATGCCGCTTCCTCGTTACTCCCTTTCCTTTCATGCTCCCCCTGCACTGCCGGCCCTAACCGCCCTTCTTTCCCCGTTCATGTATCTCTTTTTTATCATTCCCAGATTGTTCGTTCTCTCAAGCCATTTTGTGTATGTTCCTGTTTCCCTCTCTTCCGAGGATATCCGTCGTCTCTCCTGAACGTGGATACGTTTGACAGAACTATTACGTTGACGCATGAAACTACATCCTAAGTTGAAAGACACGTTTAATGTGTAGCTACTGGTTCTAATATGCACTATGTAGTATGCTTAAAACATATGCGGCACAGAATTAAAGAAACTAGGTTTTGTTAGGCGTATAATAGGAAGGTGCTCGGATGAATAAGTTAAAGAGAGATGCTACTTCGCTCTGTATCAGCCACACATCGAATACGCCGCGAGAATTTGGGACCCTGGTCATAAAGATTTAACCATAAGAATTAATAAAATACAAAGAAAAGCAGCACGATTCAGAACGTGTATTTCAGAGCGACACAGAGAATATGATAATGATGCCTCTCTACATCTCTAGATCTGACAGATGCGATAAAATAAGAGAGATACACTGCCGAACAGATAAGTACAAGAACTCGTTCTTTCAGCGCACAATAAGCGACCACAATATGAACTGAGCTCCACTTAATACAATCCGATTATACACGTCAACATTTTACCTCCTAAAACCTTATCCCTTACACCTTTACACGGCTGGTGACCTAACACCCTATTCCACGCAGGTTAGTATGTAGATGTGGAAAAAGGTCTTAGAAAGGGTATGTGGTTTTGTATCCTGGGTTTGTTATGTATTTTCTTTGCCTAGATTTTTAATTTCAGCATTGTATCAAAGGAAAACAGAATGGTTAAAATATATAATTTCCAAAGTTGATCTTGAAGGTATATATCCTGCGAGTACCTGAAATGAATATAAAAATATCTTCAGATGCAACGCAATTATCATTTGCCTTTGTAATACCAGGGTACAACATTCTTAAAGCGGCAAAGACCAGGCATGAATATGAAATTAACTTTATGGAAGCCTTAGCCTGTCTTTGGGCTTGGAATTATGTTGTATTAAATATTATATTAATAATAGTTATGAGACGTCTTTATTGGGGTGAGATTGAGACTAAGGCAGTCCCTTCTTCCAACTAACGCCTCGTCAGGTAAATATATGAAATAAGTTTGAAGAAAGATTTAAACATTTGTGGGAAAAACGTGAGGAAGTAAGGAGTTGATATCCTTGACCAAAAAACCCACTGCAGGTAAACACCCACGCATGAAAGGGAGTGAGAAAAACCTGCGAAAACCTTTAGATAGATTAAGCTAATGTCACACCACCAAGAAATAAATACATGAAATACACATGAATGATAATAATAATAATAAGGGTAATTTATATATAACTGAAAAGTTAAAAATAACTAAATAAGTAAAAAGATAATAAAGATAAATAAATAATTAGAAAGTAAAAATGAATGAATAAAATAAAAAAAATATGTAAATGAACAAATAAAATAAAGATCAATAAAGGAATAAAACAAAACATAAAATAGAGATGACTTGATGAATCATAAACGGTAAATCGGCAATTAACAAGTCTTAATCAACGAAATAAAATGAGAAAAAGTTACATATAATAAAAAAAAGTTTAAAAAATAACGCCTTTTAAAAATAATAACAAAATACAAAATATAACTAATAAATTCAGGCTTCACTTTGTGGAATCTCTCCATATCGGAAATCAAAATATTCTAGTAGATATTGGTCCACTAAATAGATTTCTTCTCTACTTTTAAATCTATTTATTCTATTAATCTATTTAGTGGACCAATGCTAGAATATTTTGATTTCCAATGCTAGAATATTTTGATTTGATTTGATCAAAATACTCTAGTATTGGTCCACTAAATAGATTTCTTCTCTACTTTTAAATCTATTTATTCTATTAATCTATTTAGTGGACCAATGCTAGAATATTTTGATTTCCGAAAATTAAAAAAAATGTTAAAAAATATTCCTGTTAACCTTAACGAACTAGTAGATTGAAGAACTGATAGCCTGGTTGTTACGTACAGTTTCCGAGAAGGACGTGGTGAATTGTTTAAATATCCTGTAATAAGAAATATTTATGTTAATAACTTAATACAATCAAGAGGCAACCGCATAGAATGGAATCGCGCCCCGACCGAGGCCAACTTAAAAAATCCTCCCCTTCGTCCTCGTCTTCCTCCGCGGCGTTTCCTCGTGATCCGTCGACCGCTGTCTCCGCCGTCCCGGCGTGCCTTCGAACCACGACGAGCCCAAGGGTATCTCGTCGCCTTATCTCGTCTCATCTTTCGCGATTTTGTACCCAATTCCCTTCCTATTTGCCGATCCACTTGCCCACTGACTGAGACACCTGAGAGGGTCCCTTCTCTTGATCACCCGTCGATCTCACGGGATTTTGTTCCTGGAAAATCTATTCGATGCTTCATCTTTTCTTTATAGTTTGATCCCAATCTTAAAGGGGGTTGTATGTGAGTGATTATGGTAGCATGTTTGTATACGTAGCACCCTCCTAGTTTCTGGTCTGGTCGCGCATTGTCATCCTGACTGCTTTTGACCTGCGCCTAGCCGGCCAAGGGATGCTGCGCGGCTGTGATTTGAACTGGGAGAAGTAGTCCATGTCTGGTGTGGCATAATTTCTTGCCACACACCGTAGTGGTGGATTGCGTGGTATTTTGTACATGTAGATGTAAATAATAATTAAAACATTGAAATAAAGCATAGTAAAAAACTGACAAATAATTAGAAAAATGTTTGCCTCTGCCAAAAAAATATATTTAAGACGCTCAATAGCTTTTGTGTTGAAATTTCTGTCTGATAGTCCCCTCTCTCAGGACACCCATAAATAAGTGCTAGCCAGGGGAAAAATATAACTCCCGTAAGAAGCGACGCTATAGCGTTAACACTGGGTTGTGGCTTCGGGTAAAAAATGTATAATGCACTGATTAAAATTGTTTTAGGAAAAAAGTGGTGGTTTGAACGGTATTTTGTAGATGTTGATGTGGTTCATTGCATATTAACCACCTTGTTTACTTGTGGAACTGTAATGTATTTAAACTCCTTACCATCAGGACAAATAAGGAACAAAACCGTCTATGAAATCAGTACCTCTTTCTAATGTTTCTGCAACTTATATTTAGTTTTGCTCATAGTGTCTGGCTTCTTGGATTGCGTTTGTGGAATCTGGCACTCCCCGTCACCCGAGAGGGAAGAGTCATTTCTGGGAGTGATTCATCGAAATCAAATATCCGATACCAAAAACACCTCGGAACAATGGCGATCCCTGTGGGATCTTTCATCAATGCAGATTACTCGATTCTTGTTGCACCCGCATCATTTAATCGGCAACTCTTCATTGATTCCCTTCCACAGGAAAGAAAAATAAGATAAATACGTCGGTGGCAGGAGTTTATTCAGCTCGCATGGGTGAATGAAGTTTCTCACGTGCATTAACTGAATGAAAAATTTTCTCATACGTGACTTTCGTGCGTGAAAAACAGACCCTCTGAGTCTCTGTCGTAGTGAATGATGAAAACGTATGTGCACCTATGTATTTAATGTCCTAGTAGCTGAGGGTTTTGGAGAAAACAATCATCTAAGTAAGAAGGGAATTCGTGAGGGAGACATTTGGATAATACTTAGAGATACTTGCATAACCATCACTTTGTTCCTATACGTGTGTGTACCCTTTGTGCGCGATAATGAACTTTTGGAAAAAGAATGGCTTTCCCCGAAATAATTATTGCATCAAAGAAAATAAAATATCTAACGTAGAATCTATTAAATACTTAGGCGTCACCATCACTGAGGACATATCGTGGGGGAAACACATCAGGGAAATAACTAGTCTAGCAAACTGTAGAGATGGATTCGTAAAAAAGATTCTAGGCAAATGTGATGAGAGATAAAGAGAATGAAGCTATTTTACACTTGTCAGGCCTCATTTAGAATATGCCGCTAGTATATGGGATCCGTACGAGGAAGGTATGACAAAAGAATTAGAGCGCGTGCAAAGGAGATCCGCTAGGTTTGTTAAAGGCCGTTATGATAATTGTATAAGTGTTACGGGTTTAATAGAAGAACTAGGATGGGAATTACTATCAGAAGGCAGGTTAAAATTTAGGTTAAACCTTTTAAGTAAATTCGAAAACGATTTGTTCACAGATGACGTTAGATATATAGTAAGAATCCCTGCGTATTATGCTAGGTTTGATAATATTAACAAGATTAGAGAGATAGATTGTCGTACCGATAGATTTAAAATGTCATTTTTCCCTTGTACTATAAGAGAACAATAGTCAACGTAGCAAAGGGATAGGTAGGTGAAATATAGTTAGAGTAGTCTGTAGTGCATGATGCATGTAATAACAACCAGTAATCCCTTCCTTATTATGTAGATACCTACCATGTGACCCTATTATCTAGCATGCCTTCATTAAATATCCTAGTTGCATGTCAATAGTGCATGTTTGGATATCTTCACCCCCTGCCACACACCCTCGTGGTGGCTCGCAGGGTATTACGTAGATGTATACGGGGTTGGCACAGCCAAGAAAGTTTAGTTCTTGGTGATAAGCCTGTAAACCTGACTTGTCTACAGTTTCTGCCGTTCTGTTCTACCCTTGCATGCTCTTTTGATTCCGTTAAACTCATGCTACATGCGCGCGTTCGCAGTCATAAAACTCCTAACATTCATTTTCTGAAGGGATCTGTGGACCGCGGACGAAGACGCTTCCACATGCGTCTAGTTTTTATTTTATGATTATGTCATGTTAATTTACGCAAATGTGTCTGTGCATGCCTCAAGAAGATAGATTAATGTTTACCATAAGTTTTGTATCTTTTCCTTATTTGCTTTCATACATACATATTGCTATTTCAACATCGAAAGAAATATGATTTCGTCGAAAATCAGGTGATCAGGCCTTGACACGTACGGCATATATGTTTAAATCTCTTTGCACACATTGTCAGTGGGATTCCTTCATTGATACGGAGAATCATCAAGTTGTTGAAAATCGTGTTTTATACATGTGGATTTGACTCGATTTTAACAAATTTTCATCGGGATGGTTATTAATTTAAATAAATAAACAGTAGATGTATGGACTATGCATATTAAAGAAGTGTATGCTGATTTCTATTAAGTTATCGATGGAAAACAGGGTGAAATTGAAAAATTAGTGCGTTATCCCGCAAGCAATAGGAGAAAATGAGGGTTAACGATGATGGCGGACTGGCTTCAGCTTCCAGCATTGGCCAGCATGGCAAGCGCCCTCTTCATATACTTCAACGATTCTGACAGAGACATTTTTTTTGGCCCAACTCCGTGAATTGGCTTTGTTTACTGTTTACCAGAAACGGGAGCGGTGAGATGGGCATTCGAGTATGTATATAGTATGGAAGTACGTACTTTATTTCTTGAGATATATTTCCATCTACCTCTATTCTCCATTAGTTAGTCCCAAGTAGGTATAGCTACCTCAATGGTCCAAACAGAGACAGTTCTCTTGGCCTAACCTTGAGAATTGGCTTTCTTTACTGTTTAACAGAAACGGGAGCGATTTGGCAGGCATGCGAGTATGCATATAGTATGAAGGTGCGTACTTTATTACTTAAGATATTTACTTCTACCTCTAGTCTTCATTGAGGTAGATTTATCTACTTGAGATATATCTACCTCAATGGTCCAAACAGAGACAGCTATCTTGGCCTAATTGAGAATTGGTTTTCTTTACTGTTTAACAGATAACGGGAGCGATTTGGTGGGCATACGAGTATGTATATAGTATTAAAGTACGTACTTTATTTCTTAAGATATATTTATTTCTACCTCTAGTCTTCATTGAGGTAGATTTATCTACTTGAGATATATCTACCTCAGTGGTCCAAACAGAGACAGTTCTCTTGGCCTAACCTTGAGAATTGGCTCTGTTTACTGTTAACCAGAAACGGGAGCGGTGTGGTGGGTATGCGAGTATGGAAGTACGTACTTTATTTCTTTAGATATATTTATATTCCATTGCGCTTGTATCGGAGAAGTTCGAATTGGAGATTATCTAAAGTTTCACTCGGTCTACGCTCATGTTTGACTGCAACCCCCGTGGGTCTCCGTACTCGTCTCGTTCCAACTCTCTCCAACCCTTGAGACTCTTATACTTTCAGTCTTCCTCCCCTCTTTTACAGATTCAACCCCTCTCAAACATCGCCCAGCCTCCCTCACCCGTCACCGCCACCCCTTCGCCATTTTGAATTAGCCGGCTCTCTTCTGACCCCCCCGCCCAACCCCCCCTCCCTCCCTTCTGCCATCTCGCCCACTCCCAGCATCCTCCTCCCTTCTGTGTTTGCCTTCCCATAAATAAACGCTAATGAGCTGGTCCAGTCCACGCACTTGATTGACCGCCCCCTTTAAAAAAAAAAATAAATGAAAAAATTGTGTTCCTCTCTCTCTCTCTCTCTCTGTGGCAAGGGTGATGCAAAGGGCGGAAGGAGGGGAGGGAGATCGCTAAGGGTGGGGGGTGGGCGGGGTGGTTGACTGGAGGGGAAGGGAGTTGGGAGAGGAGAACCTGGGGGGGAGGGGGCGAGAAAAAAGCCCACACATTTAACGCGGCGCACACATTCCCACATGCACATATTCAGGGGAACACGTGTGCCCTTATAAACCTCCCCTCCCTCCCGAACAACCCACCCCCTTTTTTAAACCCCTCCCCCCTGCCCTTTCCAGCCCTTCCTTCCCCCTCCTTCCTCTCTTTCTCTCTCTCTTGCGTCAGTTCTCTTTCCAATTCTTCATCCCGTCCCTTTTATCCACGTTTCCCATCCGTTTTTCCTCATTCTCCCAACCCTTTGGGCATCTCCGTCCGACATGTCTTCTCTTCATGTTCTCTCGATCTTTCTCTCTGTTCTTTCCCTTGCGCCATGGTTCAGTTCACGTTTCCGTGACCAAAATGGGTCCGTTCTGCGCATGACGTCATGTAAATTAAACCATTGAGATGGATGGTGAGGGCATTACGTCGTCAAACTGTAACCTGACAACCGATATATTTATTTATTTATCTTCACTATCCCGAATACAGCACAATGTGCCAATTTACGTCGGGTGAACAACAGTAACAACGGACGAGACACAGACACCCATGTCCTGGGCAGATAATATTCTACCCAGGCGGGACTCGAACCCGCGACCCTCGGGTTAGCATGCGAGGACTTTACCCCGCCGCCACCGGGGCCGACAGTACCAACCATATTGTTGATTAAATTGGATTTTTGGGGAGGCGACCGACAGTTAAGGTAATTAGCGTCATAGGGGATAGGTAAGGGAGGAAGGATGGATGAAAACCCGACGTCGGCATTAGCCTGCTCTTAACGAAAGGCGCCAAGGGGACCACGGCTTATCGTCTCATCCGGCAGACGGTGTACTGCACTTGAAGTGCCCTCCGCAAGTCACTCAAAGTAGGGATCCGGGTTCCCCTGATAAACATACACCTCTGTAAGGATTTAATCCCTGGCCGTCCGTATGGTTAGCCAGTACTCTAGTCACCGCACCAACCCGATTGGTATCTACGGCTACATATCGGTATTTTCTTCCCGCCGCACCCCTTTTCCATTGCCCGCCCCCATAGGGGACAGGTAAGGGAGGAAGGGTAGAAAGAAACCCGGCGTCGGCATTAGCCTGCTCTTAACGAAAGGTGCCAAGAGGACCACGGTTTAACGTCTCATCCGACAGACGGAGTACTGTATTTGAAGCGCCCTCCACAAGACACTCAAGTAGGGATCGGGTTTCCTCTGATAACCATCCTCCTCAGCAAGGATTTGAACCTTGGCCGTCCATATGGGTAGCCAGTGCTCTAGCCACCACACCAACCCGATCCCCACCATATTGTTAAACCCTGTTCTTTCCTTACTTTCCTTCGGGCGGCACGACGAAATGTACGAATTAGCGGATGTAAAGCAAGAATATCAACCATCTGTTCGAAATATAAAACAAGTAACTCCTGAAACACATGTATTACTTACTTCTGTATTTTTTGTCACCCGTTGACTAACGTCATAGTTTCCATTATGGTCTTAATCGACGTTGGTGAATCTTTGAACTTCATTCTCGCCAACATGGCAGACACCGATATGCTCATCACGCACGTTAATTGCATGTTTTTTTAGCATTTCGAGTATTGATATATTTTACATTCTTTCACTGCTGAAGTGTGCACCAAATATGAGAGAGTGACCCTGATTCGATGTGATATTTCGTCTCTATCAGCCAGCCATCCAGTCCGAAACCTTAGTTCGACCACTTTCAGTGAATTCAGCAATCGTCTATTGAAAGATTCCTTTGTTTACTATACAGTGCGAAGCAAATTTCTTACGCAAATCCTCAGCACTTACCATTTCAATGTCAACCATTCCAACTTTGCCCTCTTTTCTCCTACCTTAACAAACCCCATCACGACCAAACATGCAGAAAATATTGTGGCAGTTATGAAACTAATAACTGTTTTATGGTAAATGAAATGCAGTGAAAGTGTTAAGTGCAAGTCAACTAACCTGGCACCGATGCGAATCGAATGTTACACTCCACCATTTCCTTTTACATATATTAGCGCCTATATTCTCTCGACAGGACCCATTTGACGGTCTTTGCGCTCTTCCTAAGCGGGGTAAAAAAAAAGACTAACGTATGAATGTACTTCGCCGCTATCCAACCGCCCCTTCTCCTATCGAGCGTTACGCTGGTGCTTCTTCCTGCTGCTGTGCTGATGTTTAATCTCTCCCTGTTCTCGCAGGCGATCCAGGTCCCCCCCGTCAGCAGCGCCCCCGCTTACCGTATTGTTAAAAAGCGAAACGTCATGAGGCGGGGTCATTAGCGCCTAGGACTTGTTCTCAGGGGTTGTTTCGAAGATAAGGCGTGACAGGATCGTTCTACTGGAGGGGCATGGCGTAGAGATGAGGGGAGGAGGAAGAGGGTTTGAAGTAGGGAGAAAGAATCCTCGCTTGGCATGGCAAGCCATTGGTCGCTGGTTTGATCGCCACCTCCGGGTGATTAATGCTGAGTTTGTCCAAGAAATGAGGTGTTACGTCTGGCCATGCGAGTTTTATCTCGAATGATATCCATCTTTTATTGAGGCGTTTGAGATGTGGGTGTGGAAAAACATGGAGAAGGTGAGCTGGGTGGTGAGAAAGACGAACGAGGAGGTATTGGACATGGTTGGCGATGAAGCTAGTAGCGAAGTTTTGGAGGAGGCAGAGGAGATGGATGGAGGAATGTATTGAAAGGAGAGGGAATGTGGAAGAGGGTAATCGAGAGGAGAACACTGGGGAAGCGTGGAAGAGGAAAGGAATGTAGGGCGAGATTAGAAGGGGGAGACAGTATGAGGAACTGAAGAGATATCTATTGGGGGGTCATCCATTGGTATGAAAGGGAAGGATATGCCATAAATCAGGATGTTTGGTACAATTTATTTTTTTTTTTTCAAGGGGGCGGTCAATCTAGTTCGTGGACTGGACCATCTCATTAAGTACTGTTCATAAATCTGCCATTCAGCTGGTAGAACACTCAAATGGCGAAATAAATTGCTAATAAATCATTTTGGTGTTCTTAGGAGGATTGGACACTTTGTGGGACACAATACATCGGTCACGAACGTAAAGGAGGGAAAAATTGTCCGAAAGATTCAGCGGGGAAGACCAAGGGATAAGTACAAGGGCCGAATAATGAGGGATCGGAGAATGAGGAAATACCAAAATGTAAAACATTTAGCAATGACTGCGGGACTGTTGAGGAGTTTGAGATGTGGGGATTACATTTTTTGATTAATCTTAGGATTGAATCAATGATGAAGCAGTTGAAGTACCCGAAAACCTAAGGCTATCGATAGTCATCAAGCTTCTCCTACCGTTCAAGTTTCTCTGCAGTATTTGTGTATATTTTACGCGTAGGTTTTAATGAAGTCCCTCCTTACTTAACTGGAAACTCTTCATCATTACAAATCATTGATAGCTAAGCTAAGAATTCTCGCAACTGCGACTGGTAAACGTGAGCGGCCGTATTCATGGATTCCATAGTTGGCTATTGTCGGCATAGTAGTGCACCAACTAGTTACCAACTAACAAAATGGTATCTGTAGACCGCTACTAAGCTGTTTTAACTATTAAAATACTGCTATTTAAATACGATTAAAGACATTTTTCAAAGTAAAATATCCATGAAGATTTTCTTAGGTTCTGGAATAAATAATGTATTGACGATGGCTTCATATTTATAGCTTCAATTGGTATTTATTAAATAAGCATAACTAATGCATTACGTACGAACTCACGGCCTTAGAAGCCTGTTACAGTATTGCTTCATTGTTTTTAAGGCAGTTGTTACCTACAATTATATAATCCACTACGATAGTGCGCCAATCGCCAAGTGCGCTACTGTTTTAACTGTTAAAATACTGCTATTTAAATACGATTAAAAACATTTTTCAAAGTAAAATATCCATGAAAATTTTCTTAGGTTCTGGAATAAATAATGTATTGACGATGGCTTAATATTTATAGCTTCAATTGGCATTTATTAAATAAGAATGATTAATGCATTACGTACGAACTCACGGCCTTAGAAGCCTGTTACAGTATTGCTTCTTTGTTTTTAAGGCAGTTGTTACCCACAATTATATAATCCTCTACGATTGTGGCATACTAAGTTGGCAACTCCCTGGAAATTTTCTATGAATACCATTTTTTAGTATGCGACGCAGAGCTCTTAGTCGTCGCCTAGGTTAGTCGTCTTAATAGCGCGTTATAGCTAAAATCTATGAATTAGACCGGAGGTATTTTTCGGAATTCTCTCCAACTATGCCACAATCGCTTTAAGTCTTCTACCCGCCGAAAGCTTTTCTCTTCCCATCCTCCTTTCTCTCCCTTCTAATATCTCTCTGCTTTTCCTCCCACACGCTCTGTCTGTTCTCATTCTCTGCCTTAACTAAGCGCCCCGAATGGAGATGGCGCCACTTGACGCCCCGCCCCAACCGATGCGCGCGGCGGGATTTGTGTGCACTGGTCTCGATGTGTTCAATTCGCATCACGGAGTTGGGATCCGATAAAAGTGAGGAGAGAGAAAAAAGGATTTAATCCCCCAACCCACCCTCTCCTGAAAAACAGAAACTCTTTCTGTCTCCCACGAGAATCGATTCTTGGCTCTCGTGGTGGAGAGTCAGCATTGTTTGAGAGGGGGGTGGGGCGCCCTCTTGGTGTCTCCTCTGCGTACTACTCCGCCCATGGCGCCATGCTTCCTACTCCAGTCTGCGTCGTCTTTCCAGGGCGCTTCCGATCGGTGCGTTGAGGTAGTGCGAGCGAGATAGTTCCCTAATCATAATGTTGACCATAATCGATGTATACGCTTTAATTTCACCAACTGTGAGACACGAATTAAATATTGCATTATTAATGGTGCAGTAAAATAGCTTCACATGACAGAAATTGTAACTAAACAAGTGAAAATATCTAAATAAGTCTTTAACTTGACTCATTACTTTCGCGCGATTGGTTTGAAACTCAATCAAAACGGAAGGTTTACTGTGATCCCGAAGAATTTACTTGAGGAGTTGAATTTTTGATGTCAATGGAAGGGTGATGTATTTTTCTTTAAAATGAGGCCAAATTCATCAATTTCTAGGTGAAATGATTTTTCGCTCAAACTACCTTAAACCACCATCGTCATCCTTATTTTGTCCTTTCTCCCACTAATCATTTACGCAAGTATTCATAATTTAAGATAGCATAGTGTCACAAACATTGTGGAAACTATGGATTTCCATGTTTCAAAATAAACACTTGTACAAATTCCACACCTTTATTTTCGTCTCCGACCATAGTTTCAGCACATTATGCTATTCATTGGTTGTTCAATCCTTAGATTGGTTGACTGCAGCACTCCATCCTTCCCTATCTAATGCTAATTTCCTTACATTCAAGTATATCGCCCTATGTACTTTCCTCTTGATTTGATCCAGGAACATATTCCTGGGTCTTCCTGTGAGGACTTTTCCTTCTATTTTGTCTTCAATTACGTTCTTCACTAACCCATTGTGTCCTAGGGTGTGCCCAATCCATCTTGTTCTTCTTTAATCTATGGTGTTCCGTGTGGTCCTCTCCTCTTGTACTCTTATGAACACTTCATCATTTCCAATTTTGTCCATCCATTTATTCTTCCGCTTTCTCATACAGCACCAGGCTTCGAAAACTTCTAGTCTTTTCTGGTCTGCTTTTCCAGTAGTCCATGCTTCCGATCCGTAGAGAGCTACCCTCCACACAAATGTTATCACATTTTAAGAAGTATTCATGATAAATTTTTTTGTACAATAAAATGCATCGTGTCAAGCTTACTTCATGAATACTTCTGTTGTTTAATAACCGTTGTGTCGGCTGTAAACCAATCGTGTTGTAGCAATTGAACGACGTACTCGTGAGGCAAGAAAATTTTACCGCAAAATTAAAAAAAAGAAGGGATGTGCATCTCTAATCCATTCCTAATCACGAGGTTTAATTGGACTTTTGCGGACGTATTTTCGCCCGTTCTCCCAGCAGTGCTCTTCAGCTATCGCGGATCTGCAATCTCGTTTCTATTTTTTTATTTCATCGCCCATATTCTCGTTACCTCAAGCTTTATGTGCTATTCTCCCTCCCGTCCTCTTCCCCCCCATCCTTGTCGTAACTTAGGAGAAGAGAGGCATACTATATGCTTCCGTCTCTCCTCCCCTCTCTGTTTTCCCATCCTTTTTTTTCTTTTTTGCCCGCAACGCGGAGTACCCCACAGGATTGCCCACTCTCGCCATCCAACCGGTTGACGTCTTGATGTTAATTAGCATCCGGTCATCTTGAGAGGCGCTTGACGAGTGAAAGAGGCGAGAGACAAGGAAAGAGAGTATGGCGGGGGGCTGTGAAACGGGGGGGGGGGAAAGAGAGGACGACTTAGTCCGCGTGTCAGCCGCGGGAGTGCGCCCGTGTCGTCCCGCCCGTTATTTTTCGAGTCGACAGTCATTTTTCATCCTCGGCCGTCCTTACCACTCCTCTCTTGCCTCGCCGCAGTGGGCGTCGCCGGATTTTTCATGCCTCCCTCCTCCCCCCCCCCGTGGAATGAATACCCCTGAGATTAATTGCCCACTTGATCTATATATTTTTTTTGTTATCGTCTACAAATTTCCTTGAATGCATTAGTTGGTTGTTGTTTTCACTCGAACGAAGGATTTTTGACATGTTCATTTTAAAATTTTTCTAGTCTTATGAGGTGGATTTCGGCATATTATTCATAGCATGTTTCGAATCTGGAAGTTATTGGATCATATCTTGTTGGCTTTACATGTTGCCAGTCGACCAGGTTCTACACATACGTAACCAACACGCCTTTTTCCATTTCGAGTAGGCGATGTCAATTGAACTAGTCATTTCTGCTAAGCCTAGGAAACAAGGCTGTCTTTAAATCATTTCCGCCTTTATTTTGTCTTAATCTTTGTATACCTCATTCGCCTTTAAAACGTTCACGTCCTCCTCTATTATTATAGCAGTACAAGCAAGACTTTCCCTTGCTACAATGGACACCATGCCCTAATTTTTCCATTTGGTTTCAGCAAATGTAGGAATTATAAATTAAATATTGTTATATTAATGGTGCAACAATGTACTTTTTAATGATTGAATTCCTCAATAATTAAATAAGAATATGTACCCACGCAAGTCTTAAACTTGACTCATTTTTTTCTCGCGGTACGTTTAAAACTCCTTCACAACGGAAGTTATTTTTGGTTTTTCTGAAAAATTAATGCGGTGGCTGTGCGATTGAGTCTTAAAAATAGTCGAGGGAACATGCAAAACACGCCCTGTTATTTTCAGAAGTGATCTAGGTGTTAGAAATGCCTTATATTTAACTAATTTAAAAATTTTTGAATGAATAGGGTAAACTTTGTTTTGCCACAATGAATTTAGTGACTTACGACAATGGTTTCGACGATTAACGTCATCGTTCCCTCCCTACTCTCTCCAGTATATAAGTTGTTGCACCAAAATGTATCTTCACCTGATGATGATGTTAAGAGGACGCATCATACCCTTCGGTAAGGAAAAGCTCTGTCGAAAATCCACAAGATGGCGTCACTCGCACCCGATAGAGGCGTTTTGACGTCAGGAGTCTCTTACTCCAGGATAACTCTCGCACAAGGCAACAGTCGTCGGTAAGTTGTAGCCAAGTCTTCGGCGCGTAAGTACAAGCAGCGCTTATATAAGATCTGTGAAAGAAGACTGAACTAACTGCATCACCGTCCGAGCACATCATGGCCGAAAACCATTCAGGTAGCTTGTCGAAATATACCAATTACAGATTCTATCTCACAACCGTGACGGCTGTTACTTAGCATTTCGATAGAGGAGGGATTGATACATCTCCATTAGTTTTAGATGTCAATAATAATAATAGTTTTTATAAAAATATATCCTACATCTTGCCGTTTTCCCGATGGTTTAATTATGCTCTGGAACAAAATTTTCATGTTTCCGATACGAGCCTCCCTTGGCAAAGGTCTATTATTTATACTATAAACATTTCAAGTTGATGACGTAAGACTTTTTAAAAAAATCTGGGGTCGGAAATTATCACAAATCCGACCTGTCGAGCGGGTGTGATGCGTCGCCTTAATCGTCGAAGCCATGGTCGTAAGTCAATTAAATTCATTGTGGAAAAACAAAGTTGACCCTATTTATTCAAAAGTTTTAGCAAATTCCACAAAGGCCGTGTTCCAATCCGTAGGGTGCACCCTATGCACTTACGCCCTTACGCCCTATCCTGTACTTCACGCACTTTCTGCTCTTAAGGTAGCCAGCGCCAATGTCTCCAAGTGTCCAGTGTCGGAACTATATCAGAACCGCCTCGACCCGTAAGTTGGTCTGTGAACTTCTTCCGCAGACCGATGAATTGTATTATCCTTTCGTCTGTCCCTAGTATTACAGAAGAACATCCATTAGTCACTCAGAATTGTAATTTATCGCAGGACATCGCATTGGAAATTCGCATTATTCACGAATGGGAAATTCTTAGGGCGCAAAAGGGCTCATCGTCATACACTTACCTTCTATGTGCACTAGCGCCCTAGCCATGATGCGCTCTAACGGATTGGAACCGCACTATACGACGTCTCATCCGGAAAATCACAATCGAAAAGAGCACATAAGGGAACGAAGTGTGCATAATATCGGATTGGAACACGGCCAAAGTATAGCCGGAAACCACCAACTTAACTTCATTTAAAATATGCTATCGACGTATTTTAATAATATCTTCCTCGTTCTTTTCCAACTGTTTTCTTGTATTTCCATATACCATTGTATTTTCTTCGTTCGGCTTGATTCGTCTCGAATTTATAGGATTGCATTCCACTCGTTTTGCAGATTTTTGAGTTATTTTTATCCAAAGTGCGTCACTTGCGTCATGCATCATTTATTGGTTTGCCAGGTGGTCACTTGGGGAGGTGACCGACAGCTATAGCTATTCGCGGCCGAAAGTAGAAGGGAGTGCTTTAATGAAAAGAGGAAGCAGTTCTAAACAATATACAAAAATCAGACCTTCAATTTAGGCAATATGTTGAAAAAAAGTACATAAAGACTAAAGGGGTCATTTTGATCCCTCAGCGGTACGAGGGGTTGTGTACCTGTATCTCAGGAAAACAAATATTTTCATCTTTCTTTCAATATGCATTTGAAAATTCTCAAAAAAAAGATGAAAAGTCATGCACATATTATGATCCTATCTAAAAAACACGGAGAGTAGGTATTACTCAAAGAAGCAGAGTTGATGGGGTCAAATGACCCCTCGGCGGTTCTAGCGTTGTTGGTGAAGAGTGGAATTTCAAGAGGATGGGAGGATGAGTGGAAGGAAACGTAGAGTATGCATCGTCCATGCTTTCATTTACAATATCATTTAGGCAGCCTGCGCAACGTACCATTGGTGTTTAAAATTATATATTTTCCACAAGAGAAATAAACCGACACGTTCAGGGGAGGAGTGATCCGCCTACCACTTCTAAACCGACGTAAGGCAGCGATTAAGAATGTCGTCATCCTCTTGTAATACCGTTCATTACGTGCGCTAATCGTTGGCGAAGAATTTTATTCAAAAATAAGCCCTTTCCCCTCGTTAGTTCTGTGTGAAGTAACCTAAGTATGTGGGATGTTTTCGATGATTTGACGCTTTTAATTTCAAAAAGACCCCCAGAGCCTTCTCTGTGAAAAATTCTCAGCGACTGCACTCCGTGTTCCTTTATTTCTTGCCGATTAACCCCTCGCCCTTAGGCCACTTCCATGTATGTTAATTCTTCTTTTTTTATTTAGCAGGATACTTACTTATTGATTCGAAAGAGGGTTGCGTCGGTATGTGTGGAACGGGCGAAGACCACAAACCAACAACACACGGTCGATTTCGTGTTCAAGATAGTGGAAAGGTACACCCTCTACCGATCCTTCTGGAGGTTTGCTTATCGAAGTTTTTATTTTGAAAAAAAAAGAAAAAAAAAAGAGAATATTCGAAAAAAATGAGAAATCTCTCTCCCTACTCGCTGACAGCACACCCCGAAGAGCTGAATAAATATCGCCGCATTCAATGGGATCGCTTCAATAAGCGATGGAACCATGGAAAACATCCAACTAGCTGAAATGATACCGAGCGATCCAGTTTTCCGTTTTATTCTCACCCATTTTCCTCACCCCCTCCATTGGAACAAACGTCGACAAACGCGGTCTTCTATTTTTCGTGCCCTCTAATATTTTCCTGTACTCACAAATTGCACGAGAAAGAGGCGCAATGTCCCCCGTGACTGAGGTGACCCCGGAACGTCACAATGATGACGCTTACGATGTATTGGTGTTATAATATCTTACAATGTGAGGCTACTGCTCTGAAAAACGATGTCTGATTATCGTGAAGCAATTAAGGCGGCACTATCTCAAGGATACATGCAGGGGAGCGACCAAACCTAATACCTAGGTATAATTTAATAAATGTTAAACTTCTTTCATTACATAAGCTTTATAATCAGCAAGGCAATAGATAGGTTCCACGATCCACAATGTTATTGGAAAAGATCTTACCCACTTAATTTGAAGGAAAAACTCTTAATCTCAATATTATATCTTACGATGTGAAGCTACTGCTCTGGAAAAGCGAAGTCTGATTATCGTGAAGCTATAAAGCCGGAACTAACTCCCAGAGGCATAGGTATATTTAAGGACACATTCAGGGGAACGACCAAACCTAATGCATTGGCTTATGGATGGATACAACGTTTAACTTCTGTCAATACACCAGCCTTCTTATCTAAAAGGCAATGGGTACATTCTACGGCCCACAATGTTATTGGAAAAATCCTCCTCACTTAACTTGAAGAACAAACTCCTAATCTTCCGATGTCTTATAGAACCTATTCCAATCTATGCTGATTCTCCATGGGCGTTCAGTAACAAGAGCTGTATTAAAAGTTTGCCAATGCTACATGATAAGCTGCTGCGCAAGATCTGTCGGGCACCGTGGTTCATCAGAAGTGATAACACCCGTTAAGACCTCCATACCCCTTACCTGTCAATCACGCACTTTTGCCTGCAATTTTATAACTCCCTCCAATCTACTTAGAACCATCTTCTCACCAACTTGTGGAGCTATGACACCTCCTCCCCTTCCCTCTTTTCTCTTCCTGAATCCTTCCTATTCAACCCTTCCCCTAACATCCCTTATTTAGGACCTTGACTCTCTATTATGATGTAAATTAAATGTTACTCGTTGTCAACGGCCAAATGCCGGTAAGCAGAGTCACCCAGCGCTCTAGCGCTGTGTTACTTCCTCGTGCCGTGTCTGGAAGAGTTTTTTAAAAATATTACTCTGCTTAATATTGTGTGTTTACTCCGAATTATTATAAATTATTTTTTGAGCTATCGATATCTTAAATAACTAATAACATGACTGCTGCTCAGGGTGGGCTGAAATTTCAGTGTCGAAAAGTGGAGGTCTTTAGGATTAAAATATTTCCTTTGGATTCATATATTACGGGCATAAAATTTGGAGTCGATCTACCCCCGGCTACCCGTGCCGCAGGGGTGCCAATCTTTTCAATTTTTAAGGTGAGAATTGGTTTGTTTTCCTTCTCTAATCCGATTCAAATGTTAATTGCTGATATATTTTCTTTTAGATCGCTATTTGCTTCTTTTTTGAAGATTTTGCGAGACTAAAACATTATTATATTTCCGTTTGTATTACATAAATAATGGAAAACTTATTGAACGGTCCCTGATGGGTAAGCAACACAATGTACATTTAAATGTTCTTCAACTTTCGCGGCTATTCCGTAAATTACTAATTATACCTCGGGTTTTCTGTCTTGCTAATGACCATTGAAACAAATTGAAATTGAATTGTACATATTGACTGATTATGTTAATTCTTTATACATTTTCCCCACAAAAAACACTAACTAAATGAGACATGTACAAGAAAGGCAACATAGAGATTTCATCGTAGATTTGTTGGCATCGGGATGCTGGCATGCTTAGCTTTATTTATTAAAGTTTGAGAGTATTTTTAATAAAAGATCTTAGATTTTCCCATCGTTGCTGCTGGATAAATGCTTCTCGAGTATTCCACAGAGAACGACTTGTACTCCATCCTCAGGTGATCTGAACCGCTAATCATTCAGAACCTCTGAGGAGGGAGAGCGAGTCGTTCTCCGAAACGTCGGGAGAAACTGCTTACCCAGTGGAATACCCGAGAGACATTTATCCATTCTTTGTGGTGGTTTTGCGTTAAGTGTTTGGATAGGATAAATTTTTGCAATTGCAACTTCTATTACATTTACAGTTATTTTTTCACTTCTTGAACCAGACGGAGCATGCCAATGTCTGTTTTTGGTATTTTATCTTTCACCATCGTTATACCTTCCTTACATCATCCGTATACCATCCTGACACCATCATTATACCTTCCTTACACCAAACTTATACCATCCTTACTCCATCCTTACACCAGATTCCCAGTGAAGTCAAATTAAATATTGTGTTGTGTTGGTGTTATATCCTATGCTATCCGCTTGGCTTCGGGTCATGTACATTCTTGCTGTGAGCTGACAATTTATTGTTTTTTACATTATTCAATTTTGTTGTGGAGACTCATAAAACGGGTCTTCTTTTAACAGCAACACTCTCCTCCACATCAGCGCCAGATCAGATGAGTGTACTCGCCAACACGCGGTCACAGTGTGTGGCGTATGTTTACCCCTTCCCCTCTTTCCATCCCTCGTTCCCTGTCGCCTTATCCCACCTTACATCCCTCTCTCTTCAACCCTTTCCCACCCCTTCAAAAAACCCATCCCCTCCCGGCTCCACGAGCACCCTAAACCTCCCCTCCACCTCAAAACACCCCTCTCTACCTCCCCTTGACGCCAGCAGCGAATAGCCGACCCCCTTTTCGAAAATATAACCTCTTCAGTTTAGTGCGTCTCGTCATCTGCACCCCCTTCCCATTACGCTTTTACTCCATTACTTCATCCACCCCTTTCCCCACTCTCAGCCCCACCCCCTTGTCCTAAATCCCCCCCGCTCCCCCGTTATACCCGTCTTTCCCATAAGTTTTTTCATCCCGTCCACCACCAATCTCACATATGCCTCGGTTCCATCCTCTCTCTCTCTCACATTACCGCTAGTTCTCCTACTACTTATCCCCGGCTTCAGGGCCCCTAGGATTTTAACCCGGATTTTTGACGCACTACGCCTCCCGCATCCCCAGCTTGAATGTTTTTTTGCGCTGGTATTTCATCCGGGACCCAAGCGGAGGTGGTGGTTAAAAAAGTTTTGATCGGACATGTCGAGTGTTGGGAGGAAGTATTCGGCAGTCGTTTTATTCATTCTTTCTCGAGCTTTAAATACCCGTTTAATGTTTCCTCCTCCTTTGCGTTGATGAAGTGCACTTCCCGAACTTCCTTGGATCTGAGCCGATCGTTACCTACTCTGCCCACCGCAATTAGTACTCATTTTCCAGCGTCAACGAATGAGAGGCTTCTTTGCGAGTTTTTTTTCTTTTCGTTCCTCCTATATTTCTAAGTTTGCAGCGCATATTCCTCATTTAAAGACTGCGAGTCAATTAGATTATGGTGGATGTCTATAGTAATATTTATAGTCCTCGGATCATAATTGTGGTTCTCTGCTGTCAGGTTCATTTCCTTTAGGATTATCATCACCATAGAAGGTTCGTTAATGGCATTTCATGGTAACGGCAAGAGATGTCGTGGTCGACCCATCAAGGAATCTTTGCAAGATATTTGCCTTTATCTCAGGGCAGTTTCGCGTCAAAAATATTATTTCCTGCCACCATTTTTCACTTCTGGAGGAATTTCAGCAACCAATTATGTTAAGTATGACACGTTTTTAACATTCGTGCTGAATAATGCTCGAGCTGTGAAGTCTTCAGTTGTCATCGTAATTTTCCTATGACCATCTGAGGCGATTATAATTACCAGTTTCGCTACTTCTATCTCATGCTGTTACAACTGCTATTTATCTTATGAAAAATGCTAGTGCCACTATGCTGCGACTTCTGTCCTTTTCAAAGCGTACTGTTCTTTGAATTCTATGTCGATAACCGAGGGGGATACAAATGCAAAACCGAGGAACCCTTATAACGCGACGGCAAGGTGAAGATCAGTTCACGTAGTTTGGGCGAGATAGTACTCTAGTCATCATGGCGACCGTATTTGAATCACATATTTCAATTTTAGCTGCTTTAGGAAGCATGAATTAAATATGGTGATATTAATAGTGCAATAATATACTTCAGCCAGAAGAAAAACTTGCTATGCAATAAAAGCCTGGATCTGGAGCTGTGAAAGAGACTAGCTAAATGTTATACATGGAACGTTTTCATGTATGGATGTGAAGCGTGGACATTAAGTAAGAGGGAAAGGAATAGAATAGAAGCTTATGAAATGTGGATGTGGAGAAGGATGGAAAAAGTAAGATGGGTAGATAAGATGAGAAATGAAGAGGTTTTGAGCAAAGTAAAAGAAGGAAGATCGCTCCTAAAGGAAATAAGGAAAAGGAAAGGAAATTGTTTGGGCCATGTGATGAGAAGGAAAAGTATAATAACTGTGGCACTTGAAGGTTCAATTGAAGGAAAGAAAAAGAGAGGAAGGAGAAGAATTAAATTGGTGGATCAGGTGAAGAACATCGGCTATGATGAAGCAAAGAAAGAAGCTCGGGACAGAAGCGGATGGAGACAGCAGTGGTGTACGGGACCTGCCAGCAGGCAGAACACCAGATGATGATGAATATACTTTCTATGACTGAAATTCTTTGTAATTAAACGAACATATCTGTGTTAGTCTTACTAACCAACTTAACTCATTTTATTTACTCGGTACGTTTAAAACTCCTTCATAGCTAAAGGTTTTTCTGTGTTTCTGAAAAAAAATTATGGCGGTGAATATATAATATATTTTTTTAATAGTGGAGGAAACATACAAACTACACACTGAGATTTTTTGACGAGATCTAGAAGTTATAAATTCCTAATTTTTTTAATAAGGTCTATCTGGAGCGCATAAACATACCATTTCCCATATGATGGGCTGGTCTTTTTCGTTGAATATCTTGAAATGTGGTGCGATAAGGGGCTAATAGTTTGGTATGTTTGGAAGGGTGAGATATTTTTCTTTACAATGTGATCAAATTCATTGATTTATTGGTGAAATGATATTTCGCTCCAACCAACTTCATTAACTCGTTCAAAAATTATAATTATAGATATCAGACTCGGGAACGAAGGTGACTGCAGGATTAATTTTATCGTTAGAATCTTTATTAAGCACATATGGCGGTGCACCTCTGTTGCTTAGGAGTATGTCTTAATAATGCTCTATATTTTATGTGTTTCTGCCGTCCTGTTCACTCAATTATTGCAACAATAGCCATAGAGTAGGCTGTATGTGAAATTTAGAGTTTCAGAAACCCAGAATAATTTGTGCTGTCAATCCTATAATTGGTTGACTGCAGCCCTCCACTCTTCCCTATCTAATGCTAGTTCCCTTACCTCCTGATATCTCCTCCTATGTACTTTCCTCTTTAGTTGGTCCATGAGCCTATTCCTGGGTATTCCTATGGGGACTTATCCATCTATTTTGCCTTCAGTTATGTTCTTCACAAACCCACTGTGTCTCAGGGTGTGTATAATCCATCAGGTTCTTCTCTTATGTATGGTGTTCTGTATGGTCCTATCCTCTTCTACTCTTCTGTACACTGCATCATTTCTTATTTTGTCCGTGAATTTTTTCTTGATCATCCTATTCCAGCACCAGTTTTCGAAGGCTTCTAGTCTTTTCAGGTCAGCTTTTCCAGTGGTCAATGCTTCCGATCCATGGAGTGCTACGCTCCACACGAATGTTTTCACATACTCTATCCTGGTCCGCTGTAGTAACCTCTAATTACCGAACTGCTGAACTCATATTCTGAAGAATTAACTCCTCTGTGACTAAAATTTTTCGTATAGCCTGGATTACCGAAAAAAAGCTTCATTTTTGACCGCTGACCGCTGGGGTGCAAATAAAACAGATATTTTTGTAGTTGTCCCTAGCGAGAAAAACCTTTACTGTTTACCTGTTTACCTTGCTCCTCATTTTTCAAACGGAATATAATTAGCATTTGGGTTCTCCTTCGTTTTCATGATTCGCGTTCTCGAGGCTGCTTTCATGTGCATACTTCGTTAGTTAGGTAGCCTCTCCCCCCCGTCTCCCCACGCTTGCCTTCTCTTCAAGTCCCATCTGCTTTCCGGTGCTCCGCTTGCCTCGTTATCATTTATATTCGTCCGTTTCCAGTTCATCACTCAAGCAACCTCTTTACGCGTTGTATAGGGTGGATGCGATGAAAAACGGTGGTACTTCTCTCTCTCGCTGAGTAAATAAAGAAGAAAAATGAAAAAAATACGCGAATATGGAGAAAGAAAAGAACCGAAGCCCTCATACGTGTATACATATAGGTCTGTTAATTTTCGCTCCGGGTAGTATTTTTTTTCCTTCGACTCCTTATATCCTCCCGAAGCTCTGAAAATCCTTTTCACCCGTACCCTCTCCACACGTTATTATTTTTATTCTCTATAAATGTGTGTACTTTTTTCGTGCATCTCTCCCTATCTTCCCATTCAATGAAAAGGAGAAATTAATCTCTTCATTCGCGGTCGAGTTAGCTCCGTTGCCACAGTATAGTACTTAAAATAAACAAAAAAAACAAATGGCGCTCTTGTGCCCGGAATCTCTCAACCGCATACGCGCTACGGATCGCGCCTTTCGGTTGGTTTTTCGAACGTGTTCACGGCGGACTACTGAATGGATGAGCCAGCGGAATGAATGTCTCCACTTTACTCTCATAGTAGTTGTTGTCGGGGTGTTCGAGGAAAAAAAGGAGAGCATCATCGCGACGCGTTCGCGCTTTTTTTTTTAAACACCTCCCCCTTCTTACCCTAATACCCTACCCACTCTCTCACCCTCTGTCGTGTGGCATTTATATACGTATTTTTCGCTCCCGAGCCTGAAAGTAAGGGTTAAAAGAAGAAAAAGGTGGGTTAAAAAAGTATAAAATAAAATGGAAGAATAAGTAGTGAAGGGTCGTACGTGTAGTATTATGGTTGTTGCTCCATGCTCCTTAAAGGGGTCCACTTGAAGCCGCAGCGTACGCGACAAACCTTTTCTTCGCCCCTTTTGCCCTCCTCGGGATGCAAGCCCTGCCCATTCCCCTCACACTTCCAGAAATTAAGGGCTAATAGCGCATAATGGGAGGATACGGTGGATGTGCTAATGAGGCGAGGAAATTGTATGGCGGTACTGCCGGATGCGAGACGACGCGGAATGCGAGTTTTTGTGTATTCTCCCACCTTAAAACCTCCCTCTTTTATCCTCCTCTAAAACATTTTTTTAAAAGCCCAGCTCCGGTCACATAGCAGTCGTGAGATTTCGTGTCGCCTTCCTCTAGAGGTCGTATTTTCGCCTTTACGTGTACGTTTCATATATTTTTTTTGGCTTCGCGAAGTGACCCGGGGACCCGGTGTGAATGTGTGCCTATGGGATGTCACGTCGCGTCGAAACGCTAAGCTGTCCTCTCGTTAAATGTATAAATATCTTTCTATACAATCAAACCCCGAAATGCAAGCCAGGATTTATGAATAAGTACCGGAAATCCCCGCTCTCCTTGCAGATGGATCTCTTTAGTTTTTTTATTCCCTCTCTCGATGCTGCTACTGCATCTGATTCCCTCTCTCCATAAACTTGTCGACTCTTGACGTTCTCCAGGATTCCTTCGATTCATCCAGCATCCTCTCAGGTACACCATGCACTCATGCTTTTCTTTCGAATATGTTGTGGCTATCTTTTTTTTTAAAACTCTTACTCTTTTCAAATGAGCGAATTGATACCCAAAGGAACTAATTAAAAAAACCCTGCACCAGACCCGACCCTACCTTGAGAGTAAAATTCTCCTCGCTCTTTGGAATGGGTTTTCAAGCTTTCGGAATGGATTTCAGTTCGCGAGTCCTCCCCTCGAGGCGCGCCTCACCTATTTTAACCGAGCCATCCCACGTTCAAACGGGTGAATTGCGCGACGGTTCTCGTTGAAACACCTCATTTCGTTCCCCCCACTGCTCTCGAGTATAATTATTACCTCAATTCCGACTTTGTTTTGAATTCATCCCCTCATGTGCCGTGCCGTTAAGTAGGAATATCATATCTGTTCCATCATTTTTTGTTGTCCTTGTTCCACTTAATGAAACGTGTTTCCATCTCTGGTTAACATTTCACCTTCCTTTTTGGTGGGTAGTGATTCATTCGACATCCTCAACCGCCCGGATACCACTTCGCTCCTTCAGTAAGTTTCCCTGAAATTTTCTCACCGCAGACCGTTCGCCTCGTGCGCCTCTCGGTGTCGTTTTCATTAGATTTATCTAAATCGCCCGGAATTCATAGGTGGGGAAAAAAACGTTCGATGATGAATGATGTTGAAATGTACTTGTCAGTCGTCCGTGTGCAGGAGTTAAAATACCGATGGTTTGATGAATATCCAGCTGAGGAAGAGCGTTTCCATGGTGCTCCATCACTTGTTACAAAGAAAGCAGTGATATTCTGAGCGTTGTGCTTCCATCTCCGATTAGCGTTTTCGGAGAGAATTACTAAAGTGAGCCTATCCGTTATTTTTACTCATTGCCGTTAGTTTAAAAAAATTAAGATCATTCCGGAGAAATTTTGCTTGTTCATCAGCATACAGTAGATACATTTAGATGCAACTCAATGTCTGCTTTGAATGATTAAGTTGCGTTTGTAATCAAGATATGCCTCCTTATCTGCTGGAGAAATTAAACTTGCCGAGAAGAAGGAAAATTTTTTGGATGTCGTGAAAAATGGCGGGTCTATTTTTTCATGATTCTTGCCCTAATCTTTCCTAATACCGGTTATTTTACGAGAGGGGCAGAATGCTTGCTGTGACGACCGCGGTAGCCAGGTTGTTTACGTGCCCGCCTGATAATCTAATCCTTCCACTTTCACGAGTTTTGCGTTTGTCTAAGTGTTAAGGTCTTGGGTTGAACATTGCGACGTTATCTTAATAGCTTGCAGTATGAAAACCATTGAGCACTCTTACTAAGAATCCATTGGTTTAACTAAAATGCCGAATTATTGGGAGTGCCATAAATCGTACCTTCTGTCTTGATAAGCAGGAATTTTTCTGGGGTTTCCACCCGATTATCTCCATGTTGGTCGAAGTCTCACGCTCAAGTTGGACATCAAAACATTGAGCGAACATGTCTAACCCGGCGGGAAACCCGAGAATGAGTCTATATGGGTCAAGCCGAATATTAGGTCGCACGTTGACGTTAGAAACTATTGAAAACCAATATTAAGATACAGATTATGCTGACTATTCCACGGTTTTTTTTTTTAATGATCATATTTTCCCAACCTTGGGAGCCGGCTGCAGCGCCATTTGCATGGAACTACAGAATTTTGACTTCACTTACGGCGGTAATTCGCTAATAAAATTTGATAAAGGGTGGTGAGATGTCTATATTTTATTTTCACTCCGTTTCCAAGGACTTTCCTCTTCTTACAAACAGTTTTTGTTAAAACCTAGAATGTGTTTTCTCGTTAAAGATACTGCTTTTTCTGCCGTAATCAGAGCAAGTTTTTGTGAGCTAAAGTTTGGTAAGGAGCCCGGGTTAAAATCTTGACTTTCAAAGCTGAATTACAGTAAAACTAGCCTGTAAATCCAATTTTCTTTTTTCTCTGTTTATAAAATGTACTTCAAGAAGGTGTAAAGATAGGTGTAAGGATGGTTTAAGGACGCTTTAATGGTGGTGTAAGGATATAATAAGGATGGTGTAAGGATTATTGAAGGATAGTGTATGGGTGGTGTAAGAATGATGTAAGGATGGTGGAAGATAAGACCAACCACAAAAATTAGCTACTCTGTCTATTTCAAGCAGTTAAATAATAACTAAATAAATCATTCAGGTTTTTAAGAAAATCTGGAATGAGTAACCTTGCGGCCAGGTCTTCCGTAGGAGATAAATTATTTGAATTAATTTGGTCATGTTCACGATGTAGTTCTCTAATTAATCGTTTAAAAGTGTGGTGCACAACTTTTCTCTCTGTATTTATTCAGGGTGGCGATCGTCGGGGAAAACTGGGAAAACCTGGAATTGTTAAGGAATTTTAAATTTCTGGAAAAGTCAGGGAATTCTCGTAACAGTCAGGGAGAAACAGGAGTAGGAATCCTCGTTATTTTTCTACCATTTTGTATATCGGCCAATCTTTCCCGCCCTTTATTTAAACCAACTAAAGCTGACGTCCGTCGCTGACGTGAATGGAATAAGCACCATTACTTCGTGGAGTACTCAGTTGTGAATATTGTTAGTTGTGGATCTTGGTTATTTATTTGTGAATCAGACGTGCAATGTATCCCTTTTGTATATCCTTATTGCGATATTTGCCCAGTTGTGTTAATATTCATGATCACAATGTGTTACACTCAACACAAGGAATCCGAGGCTATGTCGTTCGGAAAATTTCACCTCGCGTTTTTTTTTCACTCCCGAAACTCAGGTCGAGAAGTAGCTGGAGCACACTAGTTTTTTGTAAATACATGCTTGCAGTTCTAAAAATACGAGACGATGATTATAAAATTTAGAAAATTTAATTCAGCAGTTAAAAATCCGATAATAGGTGTCCTTTTGGCGATCGGTCAGGGAAATTAGTAAATCCATCAGGGAAAAGTCAGGGAAAGGTCAGGGAATTAGAAAATTGGATAACAGTAGCCACCCTGTTATTGTTTAATATCCCTTCTAATCTTGTAACCTCGGCCTTTCGCTCGCAGTGTGAGAATGGATTTGCATTCGCGTGAGCGAAGTCTCGGGTGACTCAGCTGGTAAACCGACTCGAGGAGGACCCGCCCATAGGCTTGTGCGATGAGTCGATTCATCGAATTCATCGACGATGATTTTAGTCATCGCGTTGCGACGAACCGCGTCGATGACAATGAATGTCATCGATCATCGACGTCGATGAATTCATCATGCTCGATGAGTCGATGGATTAACTGATGTCGATGAGTTGATAAATAAGCTGACGTCAATGAGTCGATGAATGCACCGATGTAGATGAGTCAATGAATCCATCCGCATTAGATGATAATTATTTGTGTTGCGTCGCCCGCCCGTGCCTATCCCTACCTTTCCGTCGGCGATGAATGAATTCATCGATTTATCGAGGTCGATGAGTTCATCGACTCATCGACGGCGATGAATTCATCGACTCATCGTCGTCGATGACAATTATCGAAACCGAATCATCTCGATTTTTTTTCATCAACCTTCGATGGGCAAATTCGTTCGTCGCACAAGACTACTCGCCCACCCGCTCTAGTACCGAGCCGCGGGGCGCGTGGACGCGAAGCCGAGCGCCAAGCCCTGGACATTTTTCAAGTGCTCACTTGCCCCGAGAACTGCCTGTCGTTATCCGGGGCCGTTATTAACACCCGTCATTTATTCCAAACGAACTCGACCGAACCCATTTTCCTCTCCAAAATGTCTTCCGTCTCCATCCCCCCCCCCCACCTCCTTTCGCCCCATCTCCTTGACGACGGCTGTCATTCATCTCGTCTTTCCCGACGGACCCTTCCCACTTGTGCCTCCCGGCCACGCATCCATCCATCCGTCTCCATCGTCTCTTGCTTTTATTTCTTCTCCTCCGTCTCGCCTTCAACCCTTTGGCAAGTCGTCCACACACCCACCCTCTCTCTATATCCTCTTTCCCTTCCTCCCGAAGAACTCTTCGATGCCAGGAAGACTCCGTCCTTCCAGAATCTTTGAACCTTCCGTCCGCCCACGAGCGGTCACCCCTCATGTCTTCCCCACGTGACCGTGCGATATGACGATGCATCGACATCATTTTGGTTTTACACATCATCATGATCTTCGGCGCTACAGCCCATGTAGGGCCCTGGCCTTCTTCACAACTTCCTTCCATTCTTCTTTGTCCTCCGCTACTTCTCTCCACCTCCGGACCCCCAGCTTCCTCCTATCCTCTTCTACATCCTCCACCTATCTTTTCGTGGGTCTTCCTCTACTTCTTCTTCCTTCTGGTTTTCCTTTTAAAACTTTTTTCACCACTCTTTCCCCACCCATTCTTGGCACATGCCCTCCCCATCTAATTCGGGATATCTTAATCTCTGTTAATATTCCATCTTTCCCATACAGCTGCTGCAATTCCTCATTGCTTCGAATCCTCCATTATCCTTCTTCATTGTCTGGCCCATATATCTTCCGAAGAATTTTTCTCTCCCACCTCTGTAACAAATTCTCTTCTCTCACCGTCAACGTCCATGTCTCCGAACCGTAGGTGACTATTGGCCTGATGACAGTTTTATAAATTCTTTTCTTTGTATTTCTGCTAACGGTTTTAGTTTTACGCAGTTTAGTTTTGGTTTTACACAGGGGAGAGCATTGATACAGTTTTAGGTTTTTTTATTTTTAATAGTTTTTAGAATATATCTACTAAGAACATGAGACACTGCCTCCGGTGTTACTCTGTGGAACTCTTTCATAATGAATGAAATAACTCGTGGTTATGACAACATATTTTATTTGAAGCAACACTATCTAGGTTTCAGCCTAATGATGGCATGATGACTTGATATTGGCATGATATGCTGAAACCTAGGTTGTGTTGCTTCAAATAAAGTGTAGAGATATAACCAGATGTTTTTTGATTCATTATAGCTACTTAATTAAACTCACGACTGAATGTAAGCTTGAAGCATACCTAATACTAAGATGATTATTTTCTGGCTACTAATGACTATTGACAACACATTCGTCTATTTTCAATGATGAGCACAATGTATCAGCCTACCCCAGCCTGGGGAAGTTGATATTTAAAGGGGGTAAGTGGGTTCATAATTCAATTAGTTGGTAAAAACAAACTATAAAGCAAAATTTAACAATGAAACGTTTTATATTTTGTTAGTTCAATTATTTATTGAACATGCTAGTAGGTTTCGTTGAACGATATTTCGACATCGTGCTATTATTTTGTTATTTGTTAGCCTGCCATTGTGACGGCTTCCATGGTGACTGTGCGTAAGTTCTCGTTTTTCATTTTCACGGTGGACATCGACAAATGTAATGAGGCAGGACTCTGCGATATTAAGATGGATTGATACCATTTGGATATTGCTTTAATTTAAGTGATGGGTCGATTCCCAAATTTTAGCGATTCCGATCCTGATTCCGATTTTCTCATTTCGATTCTGATTTTATCTATTGCGATGCCATCGATTCCTGGTAAGATATCACTTAATCCCAGTCAACAAAACAACCACTTAAAAAGTTATGTCTGTGAAGGAATCACTATGCTCAAGCATGAATGATGTGTCTCTTATTACCACTATCGACACCTGCTGCCATGGAAGTACGTGCTGTCACATAGAAGTGTCGCTTGCAAGCGACTTCTTAGGCTACCGTCGCGAAGGTGAGTTCCATGTGTAAACCCGCTCTTAGTAGTATTTTGGTCGATATTTAAATAGTTGGCAGCATAGCGTGGCCGCACCCCCCTGCCATCCGCCCTTCCCCCCAATCTACTATCCGTCGCTCCACTGTGGGCTGGTCTCCCACTCGTGTGAGAGGCCACCAATGCGATTTTTCACCGTGTGGAGATTGGACAATCGAAGGTTCTGGCCGCGCAATCACTCAAAGTCTCTCCCTAAAACTCCACTCCTCTTCTCCGTCGAGCTGATCTTTCATTTTGTTTTCTCATCAGAAAATCTCCCCCCCCTCTTCTTTGCATCGGCGTTGCCATTTTGTCTGTCCCTCCCGCAAGCTCCATTATAGATGTGTGTATTGGAGAGGAGAGGTCGTTCAATCTCTGTTGTCCTTCCATCGATATAGGTCTTCGCAACGTACAGTCACTTCAAAAAGTATCGCGACACGCTAGACTAGCGGATCGTATATGTCGGCTGTCGAAGCTCGAAGTACGTTGGCTATCCTGGGCCGTCACTGGTAGCTAAGAGAATTTTTCACCTGGTAGCTAAGAGAAAAATTCATTTTCGTCTTCGTAAGATAACTGCCAAGTATGATTACGATGCCTCTGGGTTGCGAATACCCTTCCTTCCCGCAGTTTATTTCAAAGTCAGCTTTCCAACGCGGACGAAGTCGATAGCACTGTCGGTGTTTAGTCCCACTTGACTTAGAATATATATCGTAGTGTACCCGACGATTCTCATAGTCACCGAAGACGACCCAGGATGGCCAACGTACTTTGAGCTTCGACAGTCGACCTATACGAACTGCTAGCGTAGTGTGTCGCGATACTTTATGAAGTGACTGTACATATATCCGCCATTATTATGCTTATTTATCCGTATTCTCCATAAGCATAGTGTAGGTTGTTCGACATTTTTGTTCATTTTGCAGTGCATTTGTATTCGAAATGACAACTTGTGCCGCATATTCGCAGATTTCCTTGGGTGTGTTATGGCAGGAAGTCCTCAAATGGAACATTAATGGCGGACACGTGGTGGAAATGGTTGCGAAGATCGATATCGAAGGAAGAATACAATCGATATCGAACGACCTTGCTGAGGAGGTTGAAATCAGTGTCCTCTACATTGCGCCAACTACACTGCAAAGTTGAACAAACTTCGTGGTGTAGTTGGCGCACTGTAGAGGTCAATGTATCTCAGGCGCCATCTTGGAGTTTTTCGCTTGATCGAAAATTCCTCTATTTTGGTTTTTAGACAACTTTTGTCTCGTGATTTCCTTACTTAGAAAATGCTTAGAGGCGAGAAAACTTATAAGTTTACGTAACCGGGGATCGGGTTGGTGTGGTGGCTAGAGTACTGGCTAACCATACGGACGGCCAGGGTTCAAATCCCTGCAGAGGAGGATGTTTTTCAGAGGAAACCCAATCCCTACTTGTGCGTCTTGTGGAGGGCACTCCAAGTACAGTACTCCGTCTGTCGGATGAGACGTTAAACCGTGGTCCCCTTGGCACCTTTCGTTAAGAGCAGGCTAATGCCGACGCCGGGTTTCTATCTACCCTTCCTCCCTTACCTGTCCCCTATGGCGTAAAAGAGCTTAGCAGTCGGTTGCCTCCCCAAAAATCCAATCCAATTCAGTTTACGTAACCCTTTAGTTAAATTTCCACTCGGCCAATTTCCTCCTTTAAAAATCTTCCCTTCATCAGATTTCCAATCGTTGCATGTACAAATTGTATGGTACGAAGTCATTTGTACGGGTGCATATGCACCAAGGGATGAAATTCACCATGAAAAAATCATTTGACTATTGCTACTCATGGCTTGGTGGTTTAACTGGGTAACATACCTGACCGGTAATCGGGGGATCCGGGTTATATTTATTTTATCTTCACTACCCCGATTACAGCGCATATGGGAAATTTATATCGGGTGAATAACAAAGACAGCGTGCGAACACAAACACCCATTCCCTGAGGGGGTATAATTCCATCCAGTCAGGATTTTGAACACGCGACCCTCGGTTTACCAGGCGAGGACTTTACCCTTTCGCCACCGGGGGTTCGAATCTCGGTCAAGTCAGGTGATTTTTCCTTGATGAGTTTCCTCCATCCTTCCTACCCCTCTCTTTTCTTTTCAAGTAAAAGTATCGTGCCTACACCTTTCATTTCAACTGAAGCTGGAACAAAAATTTAAATGAATTCACTTTGTAATATTCCACAAGGTATTTATTACTCCGACCTAGGTTTCGACTTGAGTCATTATCAAAGTTAACGACAGGCATTAGCAAGGTTAATCGACTTAAATCAAAACCTAGGTCGGAGTAATAAATACCTTGTGGAATATTAACAAGTGAATTCTTGTAAAATCTTCGCAATGTTGTTCCACCAAGTGAAGCCAGAAAATTTATTATATAAAGCTGGTATGTTCTCCCACGTGCAGCAGTCGTTGATGACTATGGCAACGCTGCAGCAGCCATTTCTTTTGTGCCCGGCGGCAGAGTTATCACCCCCCGCCTGGCCGTGGACCAGAGATTCCTCTCGGAGTGGCGAGAGGGATAAACAAATCTCATCGAACAATTTCACGCTCCTTTCAACGCTCGCCTTAGCACCGTCTCCAGGGCGGCCAAGAAAAATCACTCGGCTCATTCGAAGCGTCCCCGCCTTCCCCCTTTTCTCCACTCGCTCCCTCTGTACCGTTCTTCTCTCTTCGCGGCCTCATCTCACCGTCCGCCCTTCCGTCTCTCCTCGGCCTCTCCAACCGTGGGCGCTCGGTAGATTTCAAAGTCTGCGTGAGAATGTATTTTTCGCACAATCGGCCGCCGCTAATGACTCATTTAGTGGAACATCTTGTCCCGCGCTCTGGCGACGCTTCTTCATTTGAGTTATGATCGCCTCTTGACTAGAGACTGAAAGGTACTTGGACCGCATTCAAATCGCGGGGAGTTTTCTCTGCGGGTTCGCCGCTCATATATCACCCCCGCGGAGACATCTGAGGGCGGTGAAAATGGCGTTTCTTTAAGGTATTCGTTACCCAGGGTTCGGAGTAATGTGACGATCGCGGTTTAAGTGAGAAATTAGCGACATCTTCGATGCCGTTGACGGGTTTGGCGTGCGAACATATGAAGGAGGAGCGCATCTGTTATTGAAAATTAATACGGAGAGCCTGCCCAGAATTGTTTTACTATTACATTTTTCTAATGTCTTGGGGGCTAGGATACGGGAATGAAATTTGTGGGGGTGAGCGAAGAGGAAGTTGCCCGTCGCGTGACTTCTCAAGAGCCAATCTGGGTACAGGAGGCGTGGTATAAAGCCTTGAAAATGCAGTCCTTCTCAGATCTCCATTGTGTGAATTTCGTGAATCTGCTTGCTTTGTTGCAAAACCTCATCACCTAACTGCCAAAAAGATTTCACCTAGAAATGTTCGTGAAAGAAGCCGGGGTCCTTGTTGAGGGGGGGGGGGGATTGAGGCAGTTATCTATCCACCACTCCAACAATGGGCCTCATTCAGTAAGGAAGCGACGCGGTCGAACTTCGGCAAATCCGTGGATATGACTTGAGAGCCCCCGCGACACATCTCAACTTTCGAGTTGCCCAATTTGTAACTTTCGAAGCTTTGACTTCAAAATTGCGTCACTGTCGAATCTCGGAAATGCCGAAGCCTTATCGAATAAACCACCATGACCTCCCCGTCGAGGCTGGGAAATTCCGAAACCCCACCAAATAACGCCGCCATTCCGCTATCGTCACGCAGTTGCCACTGCACTAATTCGATCCTCCCCGTTTTTTTTCTACCTATCGGTGGAGGAATGGATATTAGGGGAGGCGACCGAGAGCTAAGGTCATCTGCGCCATGGGGGATAGGTAAGGGAAGAAGGGTGGATAGAAACCCGGCGTCGGCATTAGCCTGCTCTTAGCGAAAGTTGTCAAAGTGACCACGGCTTATCGTCTCATCCGACAGACGGTGTACTGCACTTGAAGTGCCCTCCGCAAGTCACTCAAAGTAGGGATACGGGTTCCCCTGATAAAAATACACCTCTGTAAGGATTTAAACCCTGGCCTTCTGTATGGTTAGCCAGTACTCTTGTCACCGCACCAACCCGATTTGTATCTACGGCTACATATCGGCATTTTCTTCCCGCCGCACCCCTTTTCCATTGCCCGCCCAAAGCGCGACTTCCCTTCTCTCCCGAGCAGTCTCTGGTCTTTGTCTAATTTTCTTCCGCCCGGCACTTGGCTCTTTTTTTATTCTCTACTCTTACCCTTTTTGTCCCCATTCCATTATCCCTCTCCTTCCTCTTCCTTCCTCCTCCTCCCCTTCATTTTACTCTTCTTTTCCCGTCCATCCCTTCCCATCTTTCCACTCCTCGCATCATCTCTCACTTCTCGGGTCGTCCGATCCATCTTCATCATCCCATTCAAATCTCCCTCGGAGGGGGGAGGGAAAAAAACCCCACCCAGGCGCATCCAGGCCACTCCCACCCTCTCAGCTGCTCTTCATTCCGCTCTTTCCCCCCACCCCATTCCCACTCCACTAATTTGCCCCACCCAACCCCTTTTTTTCATCTGTACACGTCTATCTCAATGGGCCGGAATTTTTTTCGTACATATCATCAGTCCTGATCTTCAAAACTAAGTAAGTACAACTAATACAGCCTTGAAGTGGCGGACGGCCTTGCGTGTTCCAATGCACCCCTAGAGCTGAACTGGCTTAAGCAATAACAATTGCTCCTACTTCAGCTAAGGCCATCCGTGCCTGTGACGTCGAAAAGGTAGTTTTCAATCAAGGCATTTAGTTGCGCATTTTGATGCACGTATCTTAAAAGAACGCGGGAACGGATTTAGATTGCGCATTTTTATGCGCATGAATTGCAATAATGCCGCCACGGAATTAGAGCCGAGTTTATTTTTTTCCCGTTGTTTATACATTTGCACATTCACGGGGTTCTTACTTGGACATTTACGATATCATCAATTCAGATGTTCAAAACTTGGGGTTCCAGGTTCGACCTCCTGCATGTTTTTTTTTGTTTTTCTTTTATTCTAGTCTATTTTGTGGAGGCTCTCTCCTTGGAAGTACAAATAATGCTACCTTGAAGTTAAGGAAGGGCTTGCGCGTTCCAATGACCCCTAGACCTGGACTGGCATAGCCAATGATAATTACTCCTAACTCAGCTATGGCTATTTTTGCCTGGGACGTCTAAAATGTCATTTTAGCTCGAGGCATTTAACTGCACATTTTGATGCGAAGAATTTGGATGAACGGCATTAAAGCTGAGGCTATTTTCCTACCCGTTGTTTATGCATTTGCGTGTTCCAGCGCCCAGTACTCCTACATACTTATCTATTGATGTGTTCGAGGATACTAGGAAAAAATAAGGCAGTACACTGAATTGTGAGCAATTACCTTTCGATATGTTTTTCGGAAAAATCGTTGTGTTATTTTGTTGTTGTTGTCCAGTGTTCTCCTTGGTATTCAGATGCCAATATAAGCTTGATGCTTTGTCATTGGCCATGACTCTGGCTTAAATGTAAAAATGAATGCTTCCAATGGCTATTTAAGTCCACTTTGACAACCGTTTTTGAAATAATGGCAATTCCTTTTGAATTTGGGATGGAACAGACTTTGTTCTTTCACCCTGTTCATGCATTGAATTCCTCCATTTTCTCGTCGCCTTGTTACACTGTATCTCTCTCCCGGAGCAAAGGGCAATAATGCGAATATAATTACCCTTAGGGAGAAGAGAAATTAGGGAGAAAAGAAATTATAGCGACAAGATCCAAACTTGTTCGACTTGCTTTCCTTGTTCGTCGTTTTCGTATGCCTATTGGTTTGCGTTGATACCTCCTCGTTGTTGGACTTGACATCACTTGAAGTATCCACACCCAGTTGTTCATCAGGATTCTCTTGAGTACTTCTGCGATACTTCAGTGTTGCAATACTGACACACTTCAAGCGGATTCGTTCCTGGAGGGAAATTAGCTCATTGTGTGTCCTTCATTCGTCGTGTAGTCATTCTAGTGTAATTTTCTAAGTGATAACTGGAAACCAGAAAATCCGGCTGACGAAGACCCTCACTGCAGAGGGAAATTGCAAAACCAGCAAATACCATGGCTTATAATTGCGCTGTTCTTGGCTATTGGATTTACTAAATTTTTACGTCGGCATATGACAGGATGTTAGGAAACCAAATGTGGATAGGAGAAGGGGTTATGAAATGAAATTGGAGGAAGGGGAGAACGTAGTATGGAATTATAACGGAGTGCTTAGTTTATCACTCATATTTTCTCGGGAATTCCACCTGATGTTGGCAGAAATGCAGCGTATTAGTATAACCATTTATTGCCATTTGGGGAAGGGAATCACGTGACCAAATAGTTTATATTAGATGTTTTTGTTTAAATGTGAATCATACGATCGTGGAAAGTTGTTTCCTTCTTTTTTTCCTTTCTTCTAAGCCACATCAGTGTATTTCAATGGTGCTTTAAAATTGAACGTACTCCAGTCTTTAAGTGTGCCTGGACAGAAAGAATGGTAGTACCCAGCAGTTTGACCATTTATCTCCGTTTTTTGTTGCTGTTGTATGTACATTAGGTGGGATCAAAATAATATCTTCCGTGTCGTACATAAACTCTCCTAATCTCCATTTGTGAAGGAACCTATGCTTATCATGTGCCTCCGTGTCACAAGCGGCTCCCATCCTAGTCTTTCTAACATCGGCATATTTAACACTGTTAGTTCTTGGGCAGTTGTAACGAAACGTGAATCTTTTCTATATATTTTGTTCACTTCGCGTATCAAATCTGTCTGTGAAGGGTCCCAAATGCAATCGTCATATTCGAAATATGGCCCATTCGGAGAGAAATAATTTTGTTATTTAAGTTGGTGATGGTCGTGCTTGACATCTTAGTGAAATATGCCATCTCTTCTATATCTCTGCGCCTACTATGCATCCAACCTCCTACGCTAGCCCAAATGTCGCCCGTACAACACATAATCGACCCTTCTCCTGTTTCTTCTTGCTTCCCCTTAATAACTCCACACACGTCTGTATGTACTCCTCTCCCCATCATTTATTTTTCTTTCCTCTCCGTGTCCCCTCTTTCTCAGTTGCCTCTCCAGTTTTTCCTGTCCTACTCCCTTATCTTTTATGTTCTTCTAATCTCGGCCTCTCTCTCTTCTTCCTCCTCTGCAACCAGCCTCTCTCTTCATATTCTGCGAAATAATTGAATAGTGGAATAATGGAACAATACCGTACATTGACTCAGGGAAATACTAAAGGCATTGAAATGCATCCGTTGATACATTGAACGGATCAATAGCGAAATAAATGCGTCGAAAATATTTGTATTAGAAGGGGTGTTTACGCGGTATCGTAATGCTTAAAATAATGAAAACACTGAGTATTCTCGTATAGTCAAATTTCCCATTATTCGACCATGGTTTGATAATGTTGCTCTTGCGTTGAGATCGCGGTCGACTGTTTTTTTTAACTTATGTGGGGAAATGCTCCATGTTTTAATTATTTTCAACATTCTTTGTCTCCAATTTAACAAATGTTGAATATACCGTGATTAGCCACGGTTATACCTTTGCTGGGTCTCCCGCGAGTGCTCAACGGTGCGAAATTTCGTGCTTTCCCAGAATACTTCAACGATAGTCAATAGTCAAAACGATAACGATGGTTTGATGATGACTATCTGCTTGCGTTTGCTCCGCGGTCGACTGTGTTCAAATCCATGTTTTGAAATATATGTGTGTTTCAATTACTTTAAGCAGGCAGAAGTACCACTATGTAGACCCGGAAATCTTTGAATGGAAGGCACCGTAATGATATATGTTGAAAAAGGTGCAAATTGTAAATAATTATCCCAAGGATCACTGTAACATTCGGAAAACAAAACTGACAGCGATATGCAGAATGTGAGGTGAAAATTTTGTCACGGAAGAATTGTAGCTCTACTCTGGTGCGCTAGTAATGGCTGATGCAGGAACGACACATGTATTTAATTAAGTTATCGGATCCGGATGACAACCATTCAATACGTGTCGTACAAAAATTGGATTAATCTGTCGATTTCATAAATGGTCTCATGACTTACTGAATGGAGTTATCAGTTCCATAAGTAGCCAAGATGGCGGACGCACGTTGAACCACTTGGAGTCTTACTTACCTCGTAAAAAGTTTGTTATGAGACGAAAACCGAGATTGTTCACTCTTGCCGATTCATTGCCATGTGCATTGGCAGTTTTACATAAGATAAACCTTCATTAATTTTATCCAGCGGCAGAAAAGTTGAACAAAGATTCAAAACAATTGACTAATTGTATATGAGTGATGAAACTCGTACATGCGTTCGTGCAACCCAAATATTTTCATGTAGTCCGTAACTTCATGTATCTAATAACTGTGAATTGGTTGAATATGCTAAATGTTCTAGTAACTGGCCATAATCCATCTACTTTATTTCCCATGTTCGTTTACTATGCCATCCCTCTTTTTAGCCGGTGTTCTTGCCTCCATGTCTTCGCCTGCTCCGCCTCCCTCCCCACTATTCTAGCCCTGCAAACGCCCACCTTTCCCCTACTCCTCCCTCTCTAATCCCCGCTCTCACATCCTCCCTTCCAACCTCCCCCACCCTACATCGTGCCCCCTCCACCCTCCCTCCCGTCTCCCTCCCCCACTTCCCACCCTCCCATCTTCCCGCCTCTGCTCATTGCCCATTAGTGAGATTAGTCTGCGTGCCGGCGTTGAGTGTTGGGAGCGTGGGGGGGAGGTGAGGGTGGGGTAAAATGGGAGGGGGGCTGAGTGTGTAATGGGCCAGTTGGTTTTTTCAGGCCTTCCCCTCCCTCACTCCTCGTTCCCCTTGCCCTAGTCCGCCACCCCCCGCCACTTCTCCAATCTACTCACACACAATCCCTCCCCCCTATTTCTGCCCTACTCTCCCCCACGCTCCGTCCTATTCTCCCACGCGCGGTTCTTTCCAAAAAGTCCATCCTCATCTTTCCTTCTGCTCCATCAACTCATTGGAGCACTTGCCGCGATATGTATGTGTTTCTACATCTACACATTACCTAGGAAGCCACCTCAAAGGTGTTTGGCGGGGGGTGATTTATCACCAACATGCAATATAGTGCTAAATCCAATTTCACATACATGAAATACGCCATATATCGTATTTCAGTATATGATGGTGTTAATTTTGCGTCGTGTAAGACGCGTTGATTTGTACTGCCAACCCATTACATCGCAATCGCTCGACATTGCTTCTCATATTGCTGATAACGACAATGAAGGATATAGTCATCGTCTATAGGACGTTCCATATTTGGTTGATATCATTGGCTGTTATGGAGATCCATTTCTCTCGTAAATTTCCATATGGCCATGAGTACGATGTTGCCAACAGTGGCTGGAATATTGAAATTCTTCTGTGGAATACCAAATTAACATGTAAGATTTAGTCACTGTGCCTGAATTATTCCCACAGGTAACTTATTTAAATTGTGCACCTTTGTTGGAAATGGTTATATAAGTGGCTCTTGAGTTGAGAATCAAGGATTTGAATTTGGCTTCAGCGCTTTTTGTGAGACTCATGGGAGCGATGTTGCCAATAGTAGCTGGAATATTAAAATTCTTTTATGTAGAATACTTTCTGAACATCTAAGATTTTGCCACCATACAGATATTATTCCCTCAACGAACTTGCTGTAATTCTGCGCCGTGGTTGGAAATGGTAACATAAGTGACCCTTGAGTTGAGAACCTAGTACGTAAATTTGGCAACAGCGCTTCTCGTTAGGCCCACGCCCGCAATTGAATGTGGAGGGGTCTATAATTCTATCTTAAAATCTCTCTGTTTTTATCTTTCCTTCCTTTCCTCCAGCGCCTCTCTTTAACTTTGGTGTACTCTCTCACTTGACGGCTTGCTCACTCAGTCTCATGAAATCTTCCATAGACCCTTCTCATCTTCTTCCGCACGTGTACGTCATTTTACTTATACGACCTCCACTCGTTACATCCTCCCAATCTTACGTCTAGATGACGGGTAGGAAGACATGTACATGGAAAGCGTTTTGACCGTTAAAGGATGTTATGTCTGTTTATTTAGTGATTCCACTTATCCCACCCTCCTTTGAAGTTCTCTTCTTGTCTCCTTCTTATCATTCTTTTTTCTTATATTGTCTTCCCTACTTCGACGTTTGCTGTATTTCTGACAAACGTCCGTGATCAGTCGATTACTGTATCTCACGATTTTGTTAAGGTTTCTGACAATGCCAGTCATTGTGGGAGAAATCCCGTGTTGGCCTGATAGCCTATGTTCCTGTGTTGCGTTTACTAAGTAATATAGCCTGACAGCTAACAGAGTCGCCATTAACAGAGGTCGTCGACATACAGCAATTACTCTCACTTATACTTTACTCTGCCTGAATGCAGGTGGCACTTAATTCATTACTATTAACATAGCCCTACTGATTATATTGTTGGAAAAAGGGCAAACTTTGCAAATTTTACTTGTAAGTTTTATTCACGACCCGGGTTTCGACAGTTTATGTCATCATCAGGTGACTCAGGTTCGTCCTCATTCAGCTGGAGATGGCATAAACCGTCGAAACCCGGATCGTAAATAAACTAGTGAAATAACTTACTAGTGAAATTTGCTAAGTTTGTTCTTTTTCCATCATGGAGAAATTTCACAAAGTTACCCCTGACATTGTTCGTGTTGATTATATTGTGTTTGCATTTGGAGTTCTCGTTTATTATCATATTTTTGCAATGAGATGAAGTAGGTAAGGTTCAGGCGTATGAAAGAGATCTCTGCTAACGTTTGTCAAACAACAATTGCACTATTGGCGGATGTGTCGTAGTACATATAGTTGAATGAGTATAGTTGTAAAGTACTTGATTCAGTACTGATTAACATATCCCAACTGATTAAATTGTGTTTCCACTGGGAGTTCTCGTTTCTTATCGCAATTTTGCAATAAGATGAAGTAGGTAATGCCTAGGTGTATGAGAGAGATTTCTGCGAACTGTTTTTCGAAATGCAGCTGCATTTATGGAAATGGGTTCCAGAAGTATAAATATGTGAATTGTTTTCACGTGTTAAATTTGTTTTGTTGGTAAAAGGATTAGTAGAAATGTTCTCGTGTGCTTCTGTGCTCTTTCTTCGTGGTATTTCAATTGTCTTAAGTTTTATTGCTTTGTTGAATTCACCCTTGGAATAATCATTGGTCTTCTATCAGCTGAGTGGTTTTTAGGACAATTTCGATGGTAAATTTCCCTTCAATGGGGTATTTTTTTAAACTTTCATGTTCTTGCATCATTTTTAGCTCTTCTAGCATGCCGTGAAATCTCTCGTAAGTCCCTTATACCTTCTGCCTCTTCTTATTTCATCCAAATTTTTATATTCTTAACTTCCTCTGCTACTTTTGCCGTGAATTCTTCCATTCTAAACCTTAATGACGCATTTTTCATCTCTTTTTCTGGGCATCTCTTGTTCTTTCAATTTCACTTGTCGTCCCTGACGACCTATTCGCCAAAATTACATGTCGACAGATCACATAACTGCCACCATCTGACAGTGATAAAGAAGAGATTTGGGAAGAAGAAGCACTTTTTCACCTATTCTCTCTATTTGTGTAAAAATATTAATTTCATGCTAAAATGATTGTGTGAATGACTTATAATTTTTAACCTTCGTCTTCGTACTTTGAAGTGAATATCTTTTTTTTGGTGCATGTGTCACTCGACTTCTAATGACGAGATTTTACGTCTTCTTTCTTACGGCTTCGCGATAGCGATATTGAACGTTTTTCGCGCTATCAGGTTTTTGCATATTTTTTTGTAACGGTTAAACTTAAAATGATTGTAGGAATGTTTTGTTTCGATCTGCAATTGTTAGCTATTGTTTTTTCTTTTGATTTCATGATAATTATTCCAA
Organism: Ceriagrion tenellum; assembly: GCA_963169105.1. Taxonomy (NCBI): domain Eukaryota; kingdom Metazoa; phylum Arthropoda; class Insecta; order Odonata; family Coenagrionidae; genus Ceriagrion; species Ceriagrion tenellum. Next base: position 70,662,155 of record OY720642.1, on the reverse strand, counting down.
GCTAACATGATTGTGTGAATGACTAGTAATATGTACGCTTGTCTTTCTACTTTGAAGTAAATATCGTTATTTTTAGATCTGAGATTACTCTTGCTTTTGATAACGAGAGAGTTGTTGAGGCTTAACCTTTGTTTTTTCTATTTTTTTCAAACTAGAAATTCATAGTCAATTGATCGTGTAGATGACTTGTAATTTTTAACTCTCAAATTTTATACTTTGAAGTAAATATCGTTATTTTTTATCTGAGATTACTCTGCTCTTTATTGACGAGATGTAAAATGCTTCCCGTTACAATTATTAACCTTAATGATGCAATCGATTTTGGATATTCTTGTTACGGTTGATCACGAAAAGAACGTGAGAATGATTTGTTATCATCTGCAACGTTTAACCCTCTTTCACACTGAGTGAACTAGAGGTAACAAATGGGAGATTTTTTTGTCTCTGATTAGGTTTCTTTCGTATATATGACTTTATGACATCAGTTTTACAGCTTGGCAACGAAAATGTCTCTCATTCGTAACTTTTAGTTGCTGATTCTCCCACGAGTGGGGTAACATGTGAAACTACTGTACATGGTAGACAAACAATCGGTCTAAGGTTTCTATACATCTTTATGCCTTGTAACATCAGTTTTACAGCTTGGCAACGAAAATATCTCTCATTCGTAGCTTTTAGTTGCTGATTCTCCCACGAGTGGGGTAACATGTGAAACTACTGTACATGGTAGACAAACAATCGGTCTAAGGTTTCTATACACCTTTATGCCTTTGTAACATCAATTTTACAGCTTGGCAACGGAAATATCTCTCATTCGTAGCTTTTAGTTCCTGATTCTCCCACGAGTGGGGTAACATGAGAAATTACTGCACATGGTAGACAAAATAATCGGTGCACTTTTCCACAGGATATTTTAATTAGTACGACACGTTTCAGCTCACAGAGCCATCATCAGGCACAAGATATTGTACAATCAGGTACATCAGGTATAAGGGCTTGTACCTGATGTTGGCTCTGTGAGCTGAAACGCGTCGTACTCATTAAAATATCCTGTGGAAAAGTGCACCGATTGTTGTTTATGTCATTATATGGCGAACTTCCACAATATCTCGCCTTAATCTGTTGTTGAATTAAAACAATCTTTGTAACGAGGGTTACCCATTGTTTTTTTTTTCAATTTCTTTAAAAATAGAAATTTCAAGCCAAGAGTTGTCAAATGTTTCCCGTTGCAATTGTGGACATTAGTCATGCAATCAGTCGGGTTCTAGTCACTGTTTAGCATTTAATGATTGTAGGAATGTTTCGTTTCGATCTGCAATTTTTTTTAACCGTTGTTTTTTTTCCTCTTTTTCTCCCTCCCTGCAGGGGTCCCGTACCGACGTGATGACGGCACTTGACCTCCCCCTTGTCGTCACGGATTGAGCGGGCAACTACGCGCCCCGCCCTCAGCCCCCGCCCCGCCGCGCCCCTGCCAAACCACCACGCCCACACCTTTCATCACGCAGACTCATTCCTTGGAGCTGCACGGAGATTCGTCACGGACCGCATCCAAGCCCCGGCCAGCAGCAGCAGCAGCAAGCAGCAAGCCCCACTCAACCGCGGACCCTCCCTCCCGCGAGCGACGCAGAAGTGCCCCTATACATAAAGATAGATCGGGAGAAGGAGACGGGCGAGTGAGTGCAGCGCTGCCGCGGAGGGAGAGAAGAGAAGAGTTAAAAAAAGAAGAATATCGTCCACAAAATGGCCGCCGTCACTCTCGTCAGACTGCCGGATAGATGGCGCGCGCGTGCTGTATAAGAAGGTCGTCAAGATGGCCGCCCGCGTCCACCACATGCTACCCATCTGACGGTTTCTTTGAGGAAGCAAACAAAAGATTAAATTCAGCAGGTAGACGAGAGTGCTTTCTTTAACATCATTCTATTTTAAAGTCATAAAATTGATCCGATGGCCGTTTTGAAACAATTCTGCTCTTCTTATGAGACACGAATAAAATGGACTCCCTATCCGTGTGTGCCTTGTGTTACAGGGCTGTTGGTAGAGAAAGCAAAGTGATAAATAAAATAGAGACAATCGGGTGACGTTATAGGATGTGTGGATCGTATTATTTGTTGGTTCGACGATTACAATCGAAAGTCGGTTATCCTTTCTGCTGGTGGTCAGATTTGGGATTATCGACAAGACGAATCTCCATTCAAAAAGACTCGAGGAAAATTGCAGATGATGATTCATGATCATTATGAATGGAGAAGAACATCATAAAGATGCCTGTTTTCAGTGTGGATAATATAAATATATATACATAAATATATTTTTAATTTTTAAATACTAGCGGACACTTGAAACATTTCGGAGACGCTAGATAGAGAAAAAAGCAATAGGAAGTTATTTGAACGGATTATGTGGAGTAACAGGCGATGAGAAGATCGATGTGTGTTTCGCCTTTGGCTGTTTCTGAGCGGGCGAAAGATGCTGAAAGGAGTCGACACGCTCTATTGACGTTTTTTTCGTCTTTCAGAAATCAGTTGTGGATTTAAAAAAAAGGATTATATAGAGAGGGGGAAAACATCTCTTCGTGCGGGAACGTGATTGTGAAAGTTCTTACGTCTCTTTTCCCCTCTTCTCAAATCATCCACATTTTAAAAAAATCAACGGGCAATAAGATATTGTTTTAAGTGAAAAAAGAGCTTAGGAAATAATCTTAGTAATAATAATGTTGGATATAAAAAAAGCAATATTTGAGACTGTGTTGTGCGCGCATGCGCGCGCGAGAAAGTCGCCAATGTGTACAGCGCCATCTTTTTGAAAGTGTTCGAAGCGGAGGGAACTGGACTCTTTAAAAAAAAATGTGTGCGGGTCTTGTTCTTGAAACCTCTTCGACACCATTTTTTTTGGGAGTGATCTTTTTTGTAATTTTTTTCTTCCCCAATACACACCGTAAGAGAGAGAGAAAGATTGAGAGTCATCGATCGATCAACAAAGAAAATGTTAGATATATTTGTTCTACGCTGCGATTCGTTGATTTCGTTCAATTTCTTTTCTATCTTACGTTTTTTGTCTCCATGAGTTGCGTCCTCCCATTATCGTATTGATAAGTGAATTCAAATATTAAAAAACCCTCAGTCCACCTCTGCTTTTGAGTGAGTAGAGACAAGGATATTGTGCGAGGGAAGTGGTATTTTTTTCATCAAATGTCGTCGTTGAACAATATTATTATATGAAACCACCGCGTTTTTGAATGGTGTTAGTGTACAGTGTCGTTATCGCTCTGTGATCATTATAAGTAATTTTAATAATAAAAAATTGAAGATGATGGTGAGAAACAAAAGCGTTCGATGCATATAATTTGGAGGAATCAGAGGGGAAAGAATTAATCGTTTGAGTAAAATCAAACATTGGAAACATGCGATAATTGTGGTGTTCCCCCCAATTCCTCCTAATCTCTTTCTGAATACGTGTTTGAAGACGAGAATGTTTTCTTGGTGTCAGTTTAGGAACATGAATATAAAAAAATCAATCCCCCTCGGTTAATTATTTTAAGAAAACGATCACTTTACAATGTTGTATTTTTGTACTTATTGTATCATTTCTAAATCATGACTTTGTTCTCACTCAAAGATCGATTCGGAGAAAATATTTGTCTTTTTTTCTCATCGTTTTTAAATGAGTTCACCGCATGTTGGAAATTATTTTTCACTCCGGGTGTATTCCTGTGGCAATGCTTGTTAAAAAAATAATGAAAATCGCGAAAGCCGTTTCGAGGTAACCGCCGAATCTTTCCTTTCGCTGTGTACGCGCGATCACGTGCAAGAAAATGTGAAATGTTTTTGGCGCATTATCTCGCGTCTTGCAGTTTTATGAACATACCTACATTCTTTTTAGTGCGGAAACATCTACTGAGGTCGGAAGAAGAACATGAAAACCTTCGACATGTAAACGATACAACGTAAATTTGTTCGGTTCAATGAGATGGTTTAACAACGGCGGACTTTTTGTAAGTGGAAGAAATAAAAAAAATTTTTAATGGGAGCAAATGAGAATGTACATATAAATATTTGGATATATACATACAAATATATATTTGTTTCTGGATTGATTTTTTTGCGAGAGATGTGAAACTTTCGCTCTTTCTCAATTAATAAGAGTGTACAAATCCGTGTCCCTCACCCCCTCCCCCCCACTCCTTACACCCTTACGCCCTCCCCCAAAAAGTGTGGAGAAAAAATGAACTATGTTCCCCCACCCCTCCGCCCCGCCCACACCCCCAATTTTTTTTAAACAAAAGACTAACTCTGCTCACTTGTGCGTGTGTGTTTTTGTGTTTTGTTTGTTTTTGGCCATTACATGAGTGATTGCCACGTGAGTTTTTGGATGGCTGCATATGAGGAGAATATGTGTGGTAAAGTGAATAATGAGGAAAGCCCCCATTTTACTGAGTGCGTGAATTTTTGACGTTACCCATCCCGCGTTAGGGCTCACGTTCATTGTCACATACAAATGACAAAGTTATCACTACCCACCCCCCACCAGATACTTTTTCCAGGCAATCGAATACATGAATGAATTCTCGCGGAGTCCTTCCTTCCTTGTGTTAGGCTTCATCACTCCTCACCCCCTCCCCACCCAGTAGTACGAACGGCTTCGAGCAAAACGCATTTGCAATCGGCTGCCTTACAGGCTCAGCACAACTTTTTCGTGGATTCGTGACCATAATTCCTCCCTTTCGATTCGTGGATGGCGTCCTGTTTGTGAGACCATAACATTGCCTTATCACGCAGTCTTGTTGCACTGAAAAAGTCGGACTTCCCACACAATAAGTTGATTTTGAAATAACTTTTCTCAATCGTGCGTCCAAAAGAGTAAGACGTTGGTTAAGTTGTTGAAGGGAAGCTAAGAATTATTGAAAAGGGCTAAGTATTGGATAGTTAGCGTTGGCTCTAATCTTGTTTTCTTCACTATTTGAAAAAGCAACTTCTCCGTTGAATTGAATATATATTTTTCCCAACGTATCTTATCAAAAGAGTCTGCTATTGAGTTCTTCGTTTAAATCTATTGCGCGAAGTGCAGCAAATAAACATAACTAGAAATTGATGCGAAGATGAAAATTCAGTTTGATCACCTACATTTTCCTCCTTTTCTGTTTCAAAAAAATTGTTCGTTTCGACTTTTTGCGGCGTTATCACCCTTGTTATAGCGTATTCACAGTTCGAGGCCCTGAACTTGAATTTAATTGTTGCCATTCTGCGGAAAGCTCCTTCCTATTGGTTGTTTCAGTTCGTGCCTCAGTCACGTGTACCATTTGCCTGTACATTTTATATGAACCACCACAGACACTGAATTGCATTGCATTTTGTTTGTAATATACCTGCCTTTTGTTATCAATGTAGGTTTATGCGAAACATTGATTATGTAGAGATCCCTGTACTTTCATCTCTGGCATGAATTTGCATTCGGCCGCCTTACCAAATGCGCAATCATAGGTTTATTTCATACTTGAAAGAAAGCTGCATTGAATTAACGTGACATCGAAAATCCTCAACTCTATGCCAGAACGTGACAACATGCAGCGGAGCCGTTAAGAATGAGCCCAGAAGATCACGTGACACACGAATAAAATTGCAAGGTTCACGACCTTAAAGGTATGCTATCAGCTCACGAGCGAATCCATTAAGACAAAAGGTGTTCTCTTTTCTTTTTGATTGGATTTGTAGCGTACTCTCAGAAGCACTTCAGCAAGAAAAAAATCCCCATTATGTCCCTATCCGAGTTTTATTCTTCTTAAAAAAAAAGTGATGTTAACCATCCGGATCAAGTTGGAACGCCCAACCTACGGCGTTTTCCTCTTCATCAATTTCTTTCTGATGCCTGGAAACTGAAATTCAGACTTTGCCCAGATCTGTGAAAGAAGTGTTTGCAGAGTTTAACTGCTATGACTGGAACAGTGCTGGAATTGAACAGTGTGAGAGTGTGAAGAGAAGATAAGGTAGTACCGCGGAAAGGACAGCAGACATAAAAATACCCAAAACCCAGTCCGATTATTAAACCACCTTTACCTACATTGCCATACATGTGTGCATTCCACATCAAATAATAATAATACTATTATTATAATAAAAACCTGAAAAATATGAAAAATGTGTGTATATTTATTTACTCTATTCAACCACCCTGTTTTCCTTTACAATCGAGCCTTGCGGTAGTTGAAGAGCGAAATGCCATTTCACCTAGAAAAATGAATGAAGTTGGTCTCGTTGTAAAGAAAAATACCTCACCCTTCTAATGACACCAAAACTTCAACCCCTTAACGCATTACTTTTGGAGATATTTGCCAAGAAATACCACCCCTTTTACATGGGAAATGGTACGTGTATGCACTCCAGAGAGACCTTATTTTCATTTAAGTTGCAACCCATGTCACCGGTGAGTCAAATAGTTTGTCTCTGCAGTCTAAGCCAATAGGAATACTTGGTTATATGTGAATCATGCAATTCCCTAACGGAGTAGAAAAGGCGAAGAACTTTGCTTAACCCTTTGAGTGCGGCATAACGTGATATCACGTCATGGTTGTCTTTACGATGGTGCTGATGGCGTTATATCACGTCAAGGGTACCATAGTGTTCCAGCTTTCTGTAGGGGGCCCAGTGAAAGTTCCCGTGTGGAAGCTGGAACACTCACAGTGCCCTTGACGTGATATCACGTCATCAGAACCAGTGAAAAAAAATCATGACGTGATATCACGTCATACCTAGGGATACCTGTCACTAGGGAACTTTCACTAGGCCCCCTAGTGAAAGCTGGAACACTCACGGTACCCATGACGTGATATCACGTCATGCCACACTCAAAGGGTTAAAGGATTTTGTCTAGTAATTCAGAATTCCGCTTGGAGGAAAATAATCTCCGTATTCCCAACCGAGGGGTATTTCGCTTAGTTCCCCTGATAGTATTTTCGCAAATTAATCTTAATATCGCCTTTTTTCTGAAGCATTTCTAAATTTAACCCATTAATTTATGCAGTTCCAAATTTTTCTAATTTTTTATATACTTGGTCCCTTGACTTGAAGCTATACGAGGCTAGAGTTTGTGTTTAGTTTAGCGTAAGGCAGTGAAGAGGTTGGATGTTATGTTGTCACGTATGTTTGTTTCAATAACTTCAAAAAAGAAGAATGTTTAAAACAAAATTTTAAACGCATTATTTAAATTTTAAGTGTTGACATAGTGTAGTATTGTTCACACTAATGGACCTCATGTCTATTTGACTGATAATCCTTTAGTTGTGTATTTCTGCGTTTGAATTTGATGCTAATAATACAGTCAGCTAACCATCTTAGACTTGACTAACCTCATTTGAGATTTTGAAATAGATCCATTAAATGCTACCTTTTTGCATTGCACTAGCAGGTTGCATCTGACGAAGCCCAATCTCTTGCATGTTCCGAATATATACAAGGAGTTAATCTTGAAAAAAATATTGAGATCCTGAGGTACTGGACAAGCAAGCACACCTTTTTGGGAGTTGAATGGATTCCTTTTCTTCCTATCCTAAGAACAACTTGGGAAAGAGATTCTCTCTCTTGGACATCGAAGCTGAACAACGTACACAATGTGAGTATATTTTAGTTTTACGTTTGCTGATAAAAATCCTGGTTAATTTAGCCGGTGCTGTTGAAATTGAAAGCAAGTAGCATAAGTGGTGTTTCTCATGCATCAAATTAGTATTAATTACTTTGTGGAGATGGTTTTTAGACGATAACTTCCTCAATTGATTACCAGAGAGGGCATTGAATAGGAGAGAATAAATCATGCTATCATGCGACTAGAGAGTACACACCGCCATAGAAAAATATCAGAGTAGTTATCTATTAACATTTTGGGTTGTTTTGCTCATCGTTTGCAAATGAAATAAGTTTGAAGGATTAAATTGTGGAATTATAATATCAGGCTAGAAGGGAAATAGAGTATTATTATTGAGTTTATTTCGTAATAATGGTGTAATTATTATATTTATTTTATAAAATATTATTATACTTATCATAAATTGATGAAATGAAATGGAAAAATATGAGAGATGCGAAAATATGCAAACACGCGACGGAAATACCCGAAAAGAGCAATATTAACAATTATAAGAGTCGCGGAAGCCTTCAAAGAAATATGAGAGATGTTTAAAGTAAAAAAAAACAGTAATATATATTTATTGCTGATGGACTTCGCATCCTTTGGAACATATTACAATTAAATGAAAGAAACTGTGGCAAAAGGAAAAAAAAAATTTTCAGGACACTGCAGTTTGCAAATATGTATTTCAATAATCACAGATATGAACAATCATGCATACATGATTACAATAAGTATAATGCGTATTGGTAAGACTGAGAGGGATATGTATAGAAATAAAACAAAGAAAGTACACTTGGGAGTTACTGATGGCAAAAAATTATCAAATTAGAGAAAAAATGTAACAGGATTGCAGCAGGTAAAAGGGCTTATCAAGCTTTGTTGAAGCTACTCAATCACCCAACTTCAGTTAGAACTTGAAAACAAAGGTACGTATATCGAACAGATATAAGATCTGTGGATGTGTGTGGTTCATAAACATGAATTATGACCGGTGAAGTAAAAGCGTTACCTAAAATTGGATGACTAAAATCCTGAGAGGAATTTTGGTTGAGCATAGTTAGACGGATATTGGAAAACATGGAGGAACTCTACGATCATCCTAATGTGTTCTCAGAAAATATGAGCGACATGTTAAGGCGGTGATGGAATCTTGAGAGAAAGCCTGAAGATAGGTTGGTCTAAAAGTTGTGTCTAAGACATCCCTGTGGCCAGAGCTGACCAAATTGCTGACAGCAGCTAGATGCGTAGACAAACCGGAAACCAGTAAAGTTCTATGTTGGCGAGCATAGGTAATATTGGCATCATTAGGCTAATCATATAAAAATTTATAACAGGTTTTTGACCATAGGGTTGTCCCACCCTCCCTGGGGCAATTGTGGGAGATAGTTGAAGACTTGGGACCACTATACAGCTGTATGTGATGTAAAATATATTCTGTGTGTGTGTTTGAAAGTTTACTAAATGCCACAGATTAAAATCGATTGTTAAACTAGAGCATTATTTTAATTTTGGTAATTAAATTTGTTTATAACACATAAACAATTCACATTGAAAAGGAGGAGTTGTATTGCGAACTAATGGGAAGGGGAGGGAGGATTAATGTCAGGTGGTTGAAAACCAATGTTTTTGAAGAATTTATTTTGCTCCGCGCATTTGCAATGGCGGATTTTAGCTAGGTATTCAACATGAATATGGTATCAGATATAGTGGAGGAATACCACGAGTACATATGTGGACCCCAGAAGTCAAGGGGTCTAAGTGACATTTTTGAAGAAAATAAGTTGGGTACAGGAATGGGATGTGAAAATATTAATCTTTTAGGTGGTAAAGGGATCCAAGTGATTTTCTTGACAGGTGCTGCTATCTAGGGTAATACCTCTTAACTACTTAGTGTGTTGTACCTAACATTTTCAACTTTGACTTAATTTTTCTCAAAACAATGGTTTTGTTACTTAGACCCCTTGACTTCTGGGGTCCTCATATAGTATGTGAAAAAGACACAAAATTATGTGTGGTATTTCAAGTGAGTGAGGTGGTAGTGACATGTTCGTGAGCATGAATATTACTATGCTACTCGACATTATGAGGTTGGGAATTCCATAAAAATGGTCAATCGTAACTATAATCTATGTCTCATATTATGCGCGGACAAACCAGAAACCAGCAAAGTCCTATGTTGGCGAGCGTACTAACGTGCCGTTCGCAGGAAAAGATACCCCTACGGATTAGCCATCTAGTGAGGTATTCAACATCAATATGGTATAAGCTATAGTGCAGGGATACTACGAGTTCATGAAGCAGGCAAAAAAATAGGCGTGATATTTCAAGCGGGACGACGAGTAAAAATGATGAAATCTCCAGCACGGGTGGCGACGCACAGTGGTTCCTCGAACATGCATTGTTGGACAAAAGTCTGGAAATGATTGAATTTTAGAGTATTTCTATTTCTATGGGTTTCTTAGGACAAGAAACCGAATGCAATTAGTTTTCGGCAATTAATTTATTTATTGCGGATATTTTTTCTTAATTTTAAGTGTTTTTAACACTAGAACCGCTGGGTTTGGCTAACCTCCTGAGACGGTGACGGAGATTATATCCTGATTTGTATCATGACTCACTGAAAAGGTGAAACTATCAGTTACCTGACTAGCATATTGTTACAAATAAGATTCCAAGGTTACTTAAAGCGTTTTCATTGAAAGGAAAAGAGTACTAATGGACACTAATGAAACTTTAGAACTTCGAAATAACTTAAAGGAATGAATGACTTTTAGTGACAGTGTAACTCGGAATGCTCGTAACAATCTCAAAATTGTAGTCCAACTGTTTATTGATTTTATATTCCTTTGCGGGGCAAAAATGTCCCATTCACGGTTTTATGTATTTCTATTTTTTTTCTCGGAAACTACGAGTCGAAGGATGAAGATTATTTTCCACAGTGAACAACTCTATAAACAATTAAAAGTCAAATACTCAGAAATTTTTACGAAAAATATTAAGAGAGATACAGCTCATCAAAATTTGCAATGGGACAAAAATGTCCCGTCCGCGGTTCTAGTGTTAATGAGAATAATGGCTGGAAAGCCTTTATACGCGCACTGGATTTCTTGGGAGCCCAGATGATTTACCAAGCTAACTGTAAAATGAACTTGGAGGTAAATTTTTTGTAGTGGGTTTCATGACATTTGTATTGTAGAAAAAATTCAAAATGAGTTTCATCACCATTATATTTGGTCGCAGATAGTGATGGTCAAAGCTTAATTTTTATAAATATTATCTACAAATAAATATTACCAGCGATTAACCGCAAATATTTTTATTTGAGTAACTTTCAAATCTTGACTCAACTAAGAATATATATTTTCAAATAAAAAAATGTTCATTTATTAATATAATGTTTGTAAATCTGAAATTTTGTTCAATTGATCTGCATTATTTTTTCGTCATCATTACTATCAACTTTACTTTCATTTCAAACACCTCAGAGTCACCGTATGGAGGCTGCAGCAGCATAGATACCGTCTTAGGTAGGCATCCAGCTTTTCTTTTTGGCGTTTTCCGCAAGCTCAATATTAATGGATCCGATGATACAAGGAGCGTTTGCAGTACATCTTCTTTGCATGATTTTCTAGATATTTTTCGGGTGTTGAACTTTATGTATCGCCTGCGGTATTTATTTCGAGTCACTTGTGGCTCTTCTGAAAATTGTCCGATTGAACGAGGCACAGCTTCACTGATGTCAGATGCATGAGTAAGCATTTTATGGAGCGAGGTTGGCATATTATACCACCTATATAAGGAGCATATCGACCACTTCCAAAGAATAATCTTCCAAACTATAAGCTTGTCAGCGTTATGCAATGTATTTTCAGTTTTACAAACAATTATAATGATAAAATAAACACACCTACACGGGTCTTGGAGGTAAATGCCTCCTATTTCTTTGTGACTTGTACCTAGTGATGATTCTATGAGTAGAACGCTTTGTATTGCTACTAAAACTTGTAAAAAAGTGCGATTGTTGTGTCCATTATGACGAACTTCCTCTACACTACGCCTAAATCAGTTGAACTTATATGAGAGGCGCTGCCATAAATAAAGTCCGGTTGCTAATAAACAGTATTGAACAACAATGGGGGTGATTATTGAGTGTCATTCGCTTAATTATTCAATTCACCAGTTATTTGATGTAATTAAATAAGTCTGCTATCATTTGCCTTCCTGTGGAATGGAACGTACAGTGGAAACGAGAGTCAGCGATTTAGCCCGTTTTTTCGTACTGCCATCACATCTTGCTCTTTCATACTAAGAGGCGCAGCTAAATATTTTTCCGTTTACCAAAGGAAATAAGGACAAACATTTTTCATATCACTCACTTTATTCAGTCTCACTTGGTGGTATTCCATCATTAAAAAATATAAGATGACAACTTTTACTAAAACCACTAGATTTGTTAAAAAACGACCCAGGTTTCGATGTGCATTCTCATCATCTTCAGGTCTTGAAGATGATGTGAATGCACATCGAAACCTGGGTCGTTTTTGAATAAATCTAGTGGTTTTAGTAAAAGTTGTCACCTTATATTTGTTAAACATTTTTCACTTATTCAGAACACCCTGTTCTGCACAGGATTTTTTGCAGCTCAACTCTAAATAATTTTTTACCTCATACATAACAACGACTTTAAATGACGTATCTAGGGTAATAATTGTTGAGGAGGAATTATAATAACCACGTCTTGGAATAGATTAGACCTCTACTGATACAATAAACCCCATTTAACTGCTGCTTATTCATATTTAGCTGTCAAGAAATCATCAAATTTTAAGTCTCATAAAGTATTAAATTTCGTTCATTTCTGCTTTCCGCTCTTTCAGATGTCCGTTCCCTGTTATAAACAGATATTTCGGAATAAATCGGTCAGTTAATAGTTATTTGATATTATGGCAATACATATGTATTTGGATGACTGATTGAAAAAAGAAAATAAGAAAACCACTTTTCCCATGAAAACAGGGTCTAGGAACCACTGTGCCACGGGGAAAAGTCTTCGCCTGCTAACAACGGGTCGCGGGTTCGAGTCACGCATGAGTGGATTAATCAGCGCTCAGAACATGGGTGCTCGTGCTCGTCCGTTGTTGCTGTTATTCACCCGATATAAATTGGCCAAATGCGCTGTATTTGGGGCAGTAAAGATTAAGTATAATGTTCGTGAACACGAATACTAACGCACTACTAGACTATGAGGGTGGGATATCCATAAAAATGATGAATCGTAACTTTCATGTCTCTTATTATACGTGGACAAAAATGATAATTTACATTTTACATCAATAGGGTCTGCAATCTATTCTGTGAATCTTACGCCTGTGATCGTGTCTATCGTAATACATTGGCTCTCGCGGAATGAGTTGAATGTTTGCCCAAAATTCAATAGTCCTTCAAATAGGTGTGTTACAGTCTCTGTTCGCTCTTAGGAGTTTTTTGCGGATACTGAGTGAAGGTAGAACTTTGGTGTGCGTATCTGACAGTGCCAGAGGGGGTGGAAGTGAAAGCTTTGCGAAGAGGGTGGGTGGCGCTGTCCAATGAGGCGGGTGTGGAGGGTGGAGATGGTTGGGAGGGACAGACGGATGCGTGAAAGGGTGCTTTTTCGAGGGAGGGAATGAGTGGATTAATGCCGGGAGGACGGGAAGGACGTAGCGGAAGGGGGGATGGGAAAGGGCGGAGGATTAAAGAGGAAGAGGAGTTTGGAACGAAGAGAAACTATATCCAAAAGAGAAATGGTGTGGCGATATCATGTGAAGGAATAAGAGTGTGCGGTGCCACCCAAAATATCCCAGACGTTGAATATATATTTCGCACCAAACTAGTTGGGAATTACGAAAAAGTAAATTTTGAAGTTTCAGGCGACAGCTAATGGAAATCAGTGACAATTAGCATTATCCCAATAAAATGCCCTTAAAGGAGAGGCTAGCAAAAACCCAAATATGGAGCGTGGCTCTGCATGGGTCGGAGTTTTTTGCTCTGATAAGGTTGTAGTCACATTCGGTGTTCCTCAAGGAAGCGTGACCGGTCCTCTTTTATTCATAATTTGTATAAATTACCTAAGTTCTCGAGGAAGCAGTAACTTAGATTATTTGCAGACGATACAGTTATCTGCCGTGAAATAAGCGAAGACCCGGACTTTTAAGTTCTGTCATCTGACCTTAACAACATTCATTTGTGGTTAAAGCAGTGGGGATTAGAATTAAATATTAAGAACTGCACCACTGTTCATTTCCTGCGAAATTCATCATACAAATGACATACCTGTATTGTGGATGGTATATGCATAAAATCTTCAAGGACAGTAAAATAGCTTGGAATTACCTTAACTTCTGATATATATGGTGGGGAACACACAAAAAAATATATACGGATCAACATTAATGAAACTGGGTTTTGATAAACGTATAACAGGAAGATCCTTGGATGACAAAGTCAAGCAGAGATGCTACTTCGCTCTGCTTAGGCCACTCATAGAATTTGCCGCGAGCATTTCTGACCCTGGTCGTACAGATTTAATAAAAAAATTAAGAAAAAACAAATAAATGCAACACCATTCGTTAAAAATTACTACGAGCGAACATATAGTGCCTCACACTTTTAGAGGGGTTTAGGTGGGAGCCCCTAGAGACTCGGAGGCTACACGCTAGGCTAAACTTTCTTGAGATTAATTCATGAGGTGAGAGATAAATTCAAAACTGGTGTGGTTCAGAGTGATGCAGAAAATATTAACATGGCGCCTCACTACATCTCTAGGACTGACAGAAGCGATAAAATAAGAGAGATACACTTCTGAACAGTTAGGTACAAAAACTCGTTCTTTCCGCACACAATAAGCGACCACAATAAAAACTTGAGCTCCACTAAATACACTCCCATAATACACGTTACCACTTCACCTCCCAAAACCTTATTCCTTACATCTTTACAGGCTCGTGTCTTAACACCCCCTGCCCCACGCCCATGCGGTGGCTCGCAGGGTAGTATGTACATGTAGATGAGGAAATTATGAGAACATTTATCCTTCTGGAAACGGACTGCCGTTTCAATAAGAAGGGTCACTTACGCAGCAAGTAAGCGTGTACGAAATTAATATGCTTAGATGGATGTTAGGTTCAACGGAGTTAGGTAAAATTCGGAATGATAAATTATTGGGGGTTTTTATCCAAGAAAAAATCATAAAGACTAAGACAGAAGGTTTTTATACAAGAAAAAATCAGAAAAAATCAGAGATTGGTAGTTTGGGCGTGTTAAATGGAGTTGAAAAGGAATATATACTGGAGAGGAGTTGTGAATATTGATTCTCCCATGAAAAAGAGGCATTGGGAAACTCCGGAACAGATAGAAGGATTGTGTGAGAAATAATACGTAGGAATTTAGTATAATCCCTTCAGATGCCTCACATCGAAGAATATTAAACCCTAAGGAGGAAACTTTCTTTTACGCATACCCGGTAACGTAACTTGATTTTAACACTTATTTTAAGATAGTTTGAGCGAATTATCATTTTACCTAGAAATAAAAGATTATGGTCTCATTTTAAAGAAAATTATATCATAGTTATTGAGTTATCGACACCGAAATTTCAACACTCTACCATATTACTTTCCGATATATTTGAAGAAAAAGACTAGCCCTTTAACATGGGAAATGGTACGTGTATGCTCTCCAAAGAGACCTTATATTAAAAATGAGGAATTTCTAACCCCTAGGTCCCGTAAAAAAAGTGTGTAGTTTCTGTGTTTTACTATTGTTGAAAATTAATCATATTGTCACCGCAGTATATTCTTTGGGATCACAATAAACCTTCCGTTTTGATGGAGTTTCAAACGTACTGCGTGAAAAATATGAGTCAAGTTAAAGATGTATTTTGATATTTTAATTTAACTACTTGCAATTTCTGTCATGTAAACCTTATTATTGCACCATTAATGATGCAATATTTAATTCGCGTCTTACAACTGGTGAAATTCAAACGTAAAATTCGAAAATGGTATTTATTATGATTAGGGAACTATCTCGCTCACACTACCTTAAAGTAAGACTTAAACTATCCGATGGTGTCAATATATTATATGGTCAACTGTTATTTAACGAAGATATATTATTTTTCATGGCAAATTTGAACCCTGGTGAAGATATATTAGTTTCAAAATCATGAATTTAACGCTGAAATTCACTGTCCTAATGGCAGTGTGGTGAGATCTCTTCACATAACTTTTTTAATTTCAGTTTCCGACCAAATAATAGATACACACGTACCAATTACGCCGTTCTCTTCCGGGGTTGGAACAGTCACAATGTTTCACTCATAAATACATATTTGCACTCCTAACTCTGCTTCAATAATTTCCTCCATACTGACCTATCCTTGCAATTCCTCATTGGCCCCACCTACCCCCATGCACTGCTTCATACGCGCTCTCCTGTTTTTATGACTCCTAATATTCCTCCTTCTAAGAATTTCCTCAACCACATTCAACCACAACTTTCTCGGCCTACCTCTATCTCTCGCTCCATTCATTTCACTGTTATATATCTGTTTCGTTATTCGAATCTCATCCATTCTCTCAACATGGCTAAACCAACGAAGCACACTCCTTTCAAACATGTCAATTATTGGAGCATCTAACCCACATTCATTTATTACCCACTCATTCCTGACCCTATCCATCCTAATTTTGCCGCGAACACTCCTCAGATTACTAGTACACACGGCGTCACATTTTTATCCTGACATACCCATGTTTCACTACCATATAGCAATGTGGGGAGAAGTACACTTTTGTACACGGCGATTTTCGCTTCCTTAGACGGGCACTCATTCCTTGATATGCTCCACATGCTACCTACCACTTTCCTTCCAGCATTCGCACGTCTCTTTAACTCTTCATCTATCCGTCCATCTTTCGCAAACATCTTACCTCAGTACACAAAATCATCCACTTGTTCAATTACTTCGCCATTCGCCCTCATCATACAGTTATTCTCCCCATTCTCCTTATCAAAAACGACTAATTTAGTCTTGCACGCATTTACCCTCAATTCCATTCTCTCTGTTGATTCACAAAACTTATCTAGGAGCTTCTGTAATCCTTCTTGGCTCTATAAGATCAAAACAGCATGCTCCGCATATAGAAGGGCATTCACGTTTACATTTCCAATCAAATCATCGTCGTTAATACCACATGCATCTCTAACACATTTATCCATAAATACATAAAACAGCCATGGTGACATTACACATCCTTGCTTTACGGCCTATTTTATTACAAACCAATCACTCAGAACCCCGTTAACTTTCACACTTGCCCTAATATTATTATACATCGCCATTGTAACATTCAATAACTACCCATTCACTCCATAGTCCTTCAAAACCTTCCTCAACTTTTTCTATTTACCCTGTCAAATGCCTTCTCTAAATCAACGTATACACAATACACTTCCTTTCGGATGCCCATACATTTTTCTATCACTTGCTGAAGCGCGAAAAGCTGGTCCTCTCCCAACATAAACCCAAACTGCACACCCCATATTCTGTCAGAAGTAACATTCCTCACTCTTTCGATTAAAAGTTTGCTGAACACTTTTCCCAGAATGCTCAATAAACTAATGGCCCGATAATTATTATATTCGGTCTTCCCTCCCTTCCCTTCGTAAAATGGAACGATGATTGCATTCTTCCAATTCACTGAAACAATAGAAGCCTGTAAGCATAAAGTATGTAATTCACACAGCCGACAAATGAGTAAATTCACCCACACTTCAACATTTCACTGGATATCCCATCTACGCCTGCAGCCTTCTTATTTTTCAATACTCTCACAGTCAGTATGACCTCATTCTCACTGATCTCCTTTTCCATCATCACATTCTCGCATACTACTTGGCAAGGCTCATCCTCTGCGTCTACATTGTCAAAAAAATGATATAGCATGTAGTACATATTGAGGTCCTATGCGTATTTTTTGCAGCATAGGTCATCGTTAATATAATGCAAGTATTTAGGTTTAAGACTTAACAGATTTTCAGTTTCCGTCGGAGCATATTGCCGACATTCTGTGATGATTGCCATGCCAACGTTGCCATAGGAAACTTCTGATGTTTACTTTGTTTACGAGATTTAGCTTGCAATTTATATCAAAATTAGGTATTTAACCTACATTTTAAATATCTTGGTAGCTGTGTAACATCTGATGGAAGATGCTCAGCGGATGTGATAAGTAAGATAGTACAAGCAAAACAAGGTTGTATCAAGAAGCAAACTCTCATGACTTAAAAAAAAATATTTAAATACAAACCCGTAAAGAATTTTTGAAAAGCTTTGTATGGAGGGTGTGCACATGCAGCGCAGAGACTTGTACCTTCAGAAAAGCAGAAAGGAGCAGAATGGAGGCACTTGGAATGTGGTGCTGGAGAAGAATGCTAAAGATTCCTTGGACAAAGAGAGTTACAAACATCGAGGTTCTGGGAAGAGTCGGGGAGGGGCGAACATTGGTGGATTCAATCTCAAGGATGACAGACGGATGGATTGGAGATCTGTTGCGGCACATGAAACTGGATGACTGCCTTGATGTACAATGGTGGGCGGGGACTTCTGAGGTGAAGGGTCTCACGTTTTGACCATAATTGGTCCGAATAGACCATCCATTAGTCCGGTAGGGCCCCGATCCGATGACAAACTCCGACGGACCGCACTAGGTCCACAGTTAAAGGGAGTCGGCGGATACCTCATCCCAAGAATTTGGGCAGTGGGCTTCGCCGGTTCTCAACAGATGTGCGGTAAGTTTTCGCGCAAGCGCGACTGGCGGCGACTCGTCCGACGTTGTTGGGGTAACCCAACAGCTACGAGAACTAGGGGGAGGCGGGGGCCCGTTGTCGTCCTTTTGACGTCAATCCGCCTCATGGTGTCGGCCTCCTAGTGGTTGTACTTCGCTAACCCTTCCCATCCTTTTCCCTTCCTTCCCACTACTTCCCCTACTTGGTAATAAGCGAGAGCTTGAGGCCGAGATGGAGGTTTTTAGCCCGCGGGGAGACCCGAAACACCTGCCTTGATGGAAGGAATTGTGGAGGGACGTGCAGGAAGAGGAAGACCTAGGAAAGAATTCTTGAATGGGTTTGGAGTAGGGAGGAGTTACGCAGAAATGAAGAGACTTGCTATGGACAGAAATATTTGAATGCCTACCACTCTTAGGATTTAGGAGAAGAATAAGAAATGTTTTTAGCCTGAAGATAATTCTACCCTTCCCTTAGTTCGTTAAATAATCATTACTTCAAATTCTGACGAAATTACAATGGAGGAATTCAGTGTACGAGCGTCGTCCAGAAAGTATCCACCGTTTTTAAATAAAAATTCAGCAAGCGTAAATACTACTATTTTATCATATACAACTTAAAACTACACATTTTAATTACTTTTTTGCGTAGTTTTCAAACAAATTGAAACACTTGCCATAACAATTTTGGATGATAAAAGGCAACTAAATATTAGGCCCTGCGGTCCATCAAAGATGGCAACGCAAAGGAGAAGGGGGCTTTAAAGAAGCCATAACCAAGAGACAGTATCCTTCACCAGCACTTATGCCGTGCTTAGCCATTTAAAAATATTCAAACATGGTAGGTCAATTTTTTGGACATCTGTTGCGGCACTCTAACTGGATGGACGTGCAGGAAGAGGAAGACCTAGTCAGGAATTCCTGAATGAGATTGGAGAGGGAAGAAGATATGCAATAATGAAGGGGTGAGGAGGAAAAAGTAATTAAAATGTGTAGTTTTCCCGGTCTAGGCCGAATTTTTCTCATGGCAATTTCTTCAAAAAAATTCACCTGCTATGTTTGAATATTTTCAAATGGCTAAGCACGGCATAAGGGCTGGTGAATGATACTGCCTCTTGGTTGTGACTTCTTTGAAGCTCTCTTCTCCTTCGCGTTGCCATCTTTGATGGACCTCAAGGGCCTTGTATCCACCAAAATTTCCATGAGAATTTTCGTAGCCTGGATAGCGTAGTGGTCTGCGCATAGGTCCCGCAATCTAATGGTCCGTGGTTCGCTTCCCGGTCCAGGCCGAATTGTTCTTATGGCAATTTCTTCAAAAAAATTCAGCTGCTATGTTTGAACATTTTCACTTGTCATAACGTTTCACAATATTTGAAATACCCCCTCTATAAAAACCTGCCGCCTGGGAATGTAGCCAACCTGTCACGGCGTTTTGAAGCTCTTCATCGTCGGCGAAGCGCTGGGATGCAAGCCACATTTTCGTGTAAACGGAGATATGAAAGTAACTAGGAGTCAAGTACGGGCTCCATGGGGGGATTCTTAAAAAACTTCTCATTTGAACTTGGCCAAAAGTTCATTCGTTTTTCGAGCTGTGTGAGGTTGAGCGTAGTCATGCACAAACAGAACAGCAGATGTCAGATGTCTACGACGCTTGGTTTAGATTGCTCTTCTTAGTCTTACAATTTTTACAATTCAAGATGAATATCGGCTGCAGAGTGACTTTTCGCCCAAGGATCGCCACGCACTGCACACTTGGCGGGATTTTCTATTGCGGCGCTCATGTTTTGAGGTCATAATTGGGAGACGCACGGCAGTTCGATGCTCGTACTGGCACAATTAAATGCGCACTGAACCACTACGCACGCAGATGTAAGAATGGTGGCAGTCTCACCAGTACTTCTCACGGTAGGCGAGAACGGAGGTTACTTTCTGGAAGACCCTCGTAATAACCGATTTTCGTTACGGGGTAATAGCCTCAGTTTAACGCTTTGTTCCATAAGATTTTACCCGAAGGAGTATTCACATGAAATATTGATAGAATAAAAGACATATGTCCAATATTACTCATGGTATAAAATTTTAAGTATCTTAAGAAAACTTACTTCTCAGCGCGGGTTTCTCCTTTAACACTAAGAATAGCTGTTAGGCGGAAGGAGATCAATGCATTGAAACCTGTCTTTAGCGGAATATCTCGGGGCCATTATATTTTCCGGCTACGAGAGGTTTCCGCTTAACCTAGGGTCGTCGGAAATTAAAAAAAAAAACTTTGAAAGCCATAACACGCCCATAACATACATCGCCTTAAAGATTGGTTCGACTCAAATTCTTCATTTAGACTAAATTATTATGAAATAATGAAACAGTATCACATTGAGGTAATTTTTTTAAATTTTTTTTTTAATTTTGTCATAAGATCGTTTTTGAAGTCCACATATATCTCAGCGTCCATGTTATGGCCAATTATCTGCTATAATTCCTTTAGATTGTCCGATTTACAAAAATTTTCCATGATTATTTTTGCAATTCCGCCTAACTCAGATTGGCGTGCCCGGGAATGGATACCGTTTCAGCGTTTGACAGTTTCCGTTTAAGACAGTGTTCCAATGCATGTAAAACCCTTTTACGATCTCCGGGACCAACTTGTTTCCGGATATTACAGGTTACCGTTTAATTGAGGTTCCGCGTAAGGAAGATTTCACTGTATTAGAAAATATTGTTATATTTCTGGAGATTGTTTGTCATAATTCATGTATAAACTTTTACTCTTCTTTAATTTCTAAAATCTAAAAATAGAATCTCCCAACATAAAAGTTCAATAAAATCCAAAATTCAATTATGTGCCCTGGCAGATCATGCAGTCAAAAATAACCACTCATTTAATTTCCATGAAACAAAAGTAATCGTTAAGGAAACCAACCTATCCAAGAGATTATTTAAAGAAATGATACACATCACAAAAAGCAAAACATCCTGCAATAAAAAAAACAGACATCGCCAAATTAAGTAAAGTTTATTATAATTTGATATTCTTTAACAACACTTAATTTTATATCGATTTTTTAACTCCTAAATTTATAACAATCGACGAACAAATAAATAGCAACGAAGGTACTAACAAAAAGTAATTCAAAGGTAATGACAAAAATCACATTTATACATATTTTTTAAAAAGCTAAGAACCTAAATTGTAAACTGGATTCATTCGATGTACAATACAACTATTAATTTTCATTGTAGCTCTGATGAAGCATAAATAAAGATTCGAATCGTTGGCGAAAGAGTAAAAGTTTATACACGAATTATGACGTACAATCTCCAGAAAAATAACTTGATATTAAAAAAACGTCGCGAAGGTCGAGGTCACGAAGAATCATCTAAATGTATTAGAAAACTTATTCATTTGAGACGCCATGCGATCCCTAGAAAGCTTTAGGCAGGACAGCCCTGGTGTCTCTCTATGTGATGGAACACTACGATTTTATGGCCTCGGAAAAATAATCCTTTTATTTTTAGCGCGTTTAAACGCCGCAATCGTATCATTCCCATCTGATATTGATCTTTTACAAGAGTTGAGTGGCCTGGGAGAGGTTGCATTAATGGCATTAGCCAGGGTGATTAAAACATCCACGGACCGACATTTAAATATTCATGAGAGTTTATTTTTCCAATGTTACGTTTTTAATGATTCTACCCTATCGAGGCAACCGTTTAGCTTCCCTCGATGAGACGAGAATCGAACTTTGCAGAAGGTAATTGATTTTTGAGGAACACGTAATTGCGTGAGAAGTCTATTAAGGGCTTATTTGTGATTTCTTCAATGGGTTATCACAGTTTCAACTAACGTTAAATGGTTATGTGGTCCTCTAACGGCTCAATGTACTTGCCTAACGGCGGACATTGCTTGATTGAACCACGAAGAGGCAAGCCTTAAGGTAGTGCGAGCGAGATAGTTCCCTAGTCATAATAGAGACCCTATTCGAATTATACGTTTAAATTGCACCAGCTGTGAGACACGCGAATTAAATATTGCATTATTATTGATGAAATAATATAGTTTTACATGTCAAAAATTTTACGTAATCAAATGAAAATATCTAAATAAGTCTTGAACTGAATTCCTGTAGAATTATTTAAGACTTCGATCTCATCTCCTCTTGATGCATATGTTATGAGATAAGATAATCCTTCATTTGCTGTGGGAATAATTTCCTTTGGAGCATCTACTTCTAAATACTACCCTGCGAGCCGCCATATGAGCATGCGGAGAGGATGTTAGGACACTAGCCGTGTAAAGATTTCAGGGATAAGGTTTGGGGAGGTGAAATGGTGGCGTGTATTATGGGAGTGTATTTAGTGGAGCTCAGTTTTTATTGTGGTCGCTTATTGTGCGCGGAAAGAACGAGTTCTTGTACCTATCTCTTCGGCAATGTATCTCTCTTATTTTATCGCTTCTGTCAGACCTAGATATGTAGCGGAGGCATTATAATGTTCTCTGAGTCGCTCTGAAACACACCAGTTCTGAATTTCTTAAGCGAGCTAAGCCTAGCGTGTAGCGTCCGAGTCTCTAGGGGCTCAGTGCAAGCGAGATAGTTCCCTAATCAAAATAGTGACCATATTCGAATTATACGTTTTAATTTCACCAGCTGTGAGACACGAATAAAGTGTTGCATTATTAATGATGCAATAATATAGTTTTACATGATAAAAATTGTAAGTAATCAAATGAAAATATCTAAATAAGTCTTTAACATGACTCATTTTTTTACGTGGTACGTTTGAAACTCCATCAAAACGGAAAGTTTATTGTGATTCCGAAGAATTTACTGCGGTGACAATGTTTAATTTTCAAAAATAGTTAAGAAAGCACACAAACTACACACTATTGATTTTTGGACGAGATCTAGGAGTTGATAATTCCTCATTTGTTAAGTAAGGTCTCTCAGGAGTGCATACACGTACCGTTTCCTATGTACCATTTCCTATGTAACAGGACTGGTATTTTCTGGCAAATATCTCGGAAAGTAGTACGAAAAGGGGTTGAATTTTCGGTGTCAATGGAAGGGTGTTATATTTTTCTTTAAAATGAGACCAAATTCATTGATTTCTTGGTAAAATGATATTTCGCTCAAACTATCTTAAGAGGACACATCTTACCCTTCAATTAGGAATAGCTGCACAGAGAATCATCTGGATATTTACTGAATAATACTTCTGAAAATCTTCTAAATATAATATTGGATACAATCTTTCTTCCATCATCCATTCGTCCTGCAGCCCTCCACCCTTCCCTATCTCATGCTAGCTCCCTTACTTCCTGGTAGCATTTTCTATGTACTTTCTTCTTTATTTGGTCTACAAACTTTTCCTGTGTCTTTCTCTGTGGTCTTTTCCCTCTATTTACCTTCAATTATGTTATTTACAAACCATTTGTCCAATCTATTGGGTTATTTTTTCCTGTTTGCTGTTCCATATGGTCCTTCTTCTACTCTTCGGAAAACTTCGTCATTTCTATCCTTTTTCTTCCATTTGATCTTCTGCATCCTCCTCCAACACCAGATTCCGAAGGCTTTTAGTCTGTTCTGGTCAGCTTTTCCAGTGGTCCATGCTTTCGATCCATAGAGTGACGCGTTCCTCTCGTAAACAAATAAACTTAAAAACCAGTATGTTTTCACATACTGTTTTTAAGTTTTTAGGCCCATTTTCTTTGAACTCAGCATTTGTCATTTTAACACGAGAGCCTTCTTAGTTTTGGCTATTCTTTGCTTGATATCCATTGTACTTTTTTCGTCCAACGTCAGCGTTAAGGCAGGGACACAATGAACGTGTGCGTGTGACGCGAGACGTTAACGGGACAACGGGAGACGGGGAACGCAAGTCAGCGGACACAATCGACGTTAACGCGGCCCGGAGGAACAATTGACTAACGCAGGCGCAGCTAAGAGATCAGGTGGAAACAAGTGTGAAAGTAAATAAGTTGTCTTCGCCAAGAGCTATCTTCAGCAGTTGGATGAATCTGCCGACAGATGGCTCCCATTCCCGGATTCTCAGGACTATTCTGATTGGTTTTCCGTGTACGGGACACGGGGAGAGATGAAAGTTGCCCACCTCTCGCGTACACGTACACGTTGATTGTGTCCGCTCGCTATACTTTCCCGTCAGCCATCTTTTCGCGTATTCCCGTTAACGGCTCACGTTACACGTACTCGTTGATTGTGTCCTAGCCTTTACCAAGGAGAGCAGTATTATTTTTTCTAGGCCCATAAATTTATCATTTCTAAAAATAATTTAGGTATTTTTCACGCTGAGGTAAGTATTTATTCGTCTTTTGGATAGCGATGGTGTTCATATGTCTATTTTCTCTTATCGTAGATGGCGAGGGGCAGGGCAGATCCCATGAACCCTTCTTAGGTGAGCTATTCTCCGCTTATGTCCGTTGTACTTCTTCCGTCCCACGTGATGGTACTTCCGAGATAGGAGAAGGAATCCACTTGCTCTAATTTCTCTCTCCTCAATGTGACTTTTACATTCAGCTTCTCTCTTCCACATGACAGTCCTATCGGAAATATTATCATTTAAAATTCTAGCAATAGGCTTCAGTTCTTAGTTAAATTCGATTGTGACGGGCTTTCCGTTGTGAAAATGCATCCTGAATAAATTTACAAATTACTTGTTACTATTGCGAAGTGTTTTTTTTTCTTAGTCGACAGGTTTCGTCGCATGGGCGCCTGATTATCTCGCCAATATGACTAACCGGTCGACTAAGAATATAACACTGTGAAAGAGTATCAAATAATTTTGAAATTTTTTCCATTCCTAAGCCCTCTTCAAGAAAACGACCAAAAGATTGGCGTGAAAAGCTTTCGATACCTACCAGAGACATTCTGTGTGAACTCGTGAAGAGGAAAAAGAAAATTAGTGGGGAATGGGGGTTGTGTTGGAGGATGTGAGGTTGAGGAAAGAGTAATGGAGATGTTGTGTACATTCAGGTAAATTCAATCTTTTCAGGCGAGCCTTGTGAAAGTCCATTATTGAATTAATAATGACACTACCTACTATGTTTCAATCCACCGAGTTTTTTTATTGGTACAACTGGTTCCAAGGCAAACGCGTCATCCACAGGTACAATCATCAAAATTATATCCAGCGGGATATATACTCAAAAATCAGGGTGGAGAGGGGAACGGGTTAGGGGAGGGTGGTGGTATGACGGGGGAGGAGTAAGGTGTATTCTGGGAAGAGTAGAGTGACGTGGAATGGTGGTCTCCCTCGTCATACCACCACCCTCCCCTAATCCTTGCCCCTATCCACCCTGATTTTTGTGTAAATATCCCACTGGATATGATTTTCATGCTTGTACCTGATGATGCCTGTAAGTATATTGTCTCCAGGAGGATTACCCCCATTTCTATGATTTTTACCTAAATGAATAATTATTCAAAATGCATTAGGAACTGAAAATAAATCATTGATTATCAACGTAATCATAACAACTATAATCACATTATATTTTTATCTACGAAAAACTTACAGAGGATTTACTTTAAACACTTAAACGTCTTATTGATTTAGAGAAAATAAAAAAAATCAATTATTTATATATCCATGGCCATTTCGTTATTAAGAATTCCAATAATTACATTAATTAAGTTAATTAAGATCTTATGTTAAATAAACAAATAGCCTTTAAAGCTATAAATAAAAGTGTTAGCCTTTTAGGTCTTAGCTCACCAGAGCTACTTTAGAATTGCAGTCTAATATCATGAATTGACTATAAAACCTAGCAAGAGAGGGATATTAAATCCTCGTTAATAGATTTACAGTCTATTGTCTAATTCTCAACTATCTTAATTTTTATCTGTATGTAGTATCCTTACTTTCTATCTATATTATACTGTATCTTAGTATGCTGAAGAGAGAAGCTGAATGCATAACTCACCCTGAGAGGAGAAAAATCAGAGCGAGTGGATTCCTTCATCTATCTCGGAAGTACAGACACTTGGGGCGGAAGAAGGAAAAAGGATATCAAGCGGATAACAGCCCAAGCTAAGAAGGCGTTCATGGGAAAAATATGACTGCTGTGCTCAAAAAAGATAGGACTACAAACCAGGAACCGGTATGTGAAAACAATCGTGTGGAGCGTAGCACTCTATGGATAGGAAGCATTGAAAAAGCTGACCAGAACAGACTAGTAGCTTTCGGAATCTGTTGCTGGAGGAGGATGCTGAAGATCAAATGGACGGGCGAAATAAGAAATGGTGAAGTGCACAGAAGAATAGAAGAGAAAAGGACCATACGGAACAACATACAGAAGAGAAGAACCAGATGGATTGGACACATATTGAGATACATTGGGTTTATGAGGAACGCAATCGAAGGTAAAATAGAGGGTAAAACCCCAGAGGAAGACCCAGGAATAAATTCATAGACCAAATAAAGAGGAGAGTATATGAGGACCCCAGGAGTCAAGGGGTCTAAGTAACAAAACCATTGTTTAGAGAAAACTTAAGTCAAAGTTGACAATGTTTGGTACAACCCACTAAGTAGTTAAGCGGAATTAACCAAGATAGCAGCACCTGTCAAGAAAATTACTTGGATCCCTTCACCACCAAAAAGATTAATATTTTCACATCCCATTCCTGTGCCTAACTTATTTTTTCAAAAATGTCACTTAGACCCCTTGACTTCTGGGGTCTACATATAGGAAGAATTACCAGGAGGTAAGGGAACTAGCATTAGATAGGGAAGGGTGGAGGGCTGCATTCAAACAATCTTAGGATTGAACTACCAATGATGACGCAGTAGCGTAGAAACTACTTATACCAATAAAAAACTCTGTGGATTGAGACGTAGTCGTTATTGTCATTATTAATACATTCAGATAGTCTGGGGTGGAATTTAAAAACGCTGGAAGTCGTCGGATGGGTTAAGGAGCGGAGGAGGAGATGGAGGTATTGTTGGTTAGATTAGAGGTTGCCACGGAGTTTGGAGTCCACAGAAGAGGCTGTAAGAGGTGGATTCGGTGGTGGGGAGGACGAATGGTCTGAAATGGATGAGCAGAAAGGGATGTGACTTAAGTCGAGGAAACTATGGAATGATTTCCCCGCGTTGACGTGAGAATATAAAAGCGATCTTGGGGATGAATGGCTGACTGAGAAAGGACGCTGTCTTCCTCTCTTAAGGAGGTTCCACCGAGAAACGAAGTAAATGTCATTTTCATGAAAGTTTCAAAATAAGCCCTTCTTATTGCACTCTATCGATTGCCGTTGAAAAAAATTAGGCTTTCCACGCTATATTTCTCGGAAATCGCATTTAAAAATGAGAGAATTTCTATAGGAACTTATGGCAATGCTTGCCTATGAGTAGAAGAAATACAGATTACTATTCGAATATAAATGTCGTTTTGACAAAAAACTGATATAAGGTGCGCCACAGTATAAGAATCATGATAATATTTAAAAAATATACCCTTACGACGTTGGTTTAAATGATATTAACATATTTTTCAACAAAAATAGCTGAAATCACGTAGTTGCTAACATGTGGCGCTGCAGGTTGATTCCACATCGGCAACGCTGTGCGGCTGTGCCGTGACGAAACGAGTGATTTTCGAGCAGACGGGAATTTACAATGAACTTTGTGGAGCTGGATTTGTTGTGCATTGACGCTAAATTTAATACATTGACAAAAAAGTATTAGAAATTGTCCGGGTTCCCTCGGCATGGCAGGAAATTGATAGCTTCCAAGGAAACGAAAGTTATCTAAATATATGTTATAATACTCACGGGTATTTATATTAAAAAATACATAAATACAGTTATGTATTAAACAAATATATATGTATAATATTAACGATTTCCTGGAAAGCAATCACTAACAAACTCAAACACACGCCAACACGAGAGCAGGAAAACAAGTGAACGCAGTAATTGAGCAATGTTGCACTTACCACCGTTGCCAAGTCGTTCTAACACATGATTTTTACCCATTATATTTAAATAAGGAGTTTCATTTCCATGCAAATATTTTAAAACTTATTTTTAAGTTATGGAACACATTTCAGATCACGAAATAGCGGTGATTATATTATAAAAGCATTTGAACAATATTATTCGCGTGAAAATTAAGATAAAAAGTTGTTTCATAATTCAGTACATAGAGGGTTAAATTTATAGCGGTGGCTCAAATTTATTGTCAGAGCAATTAAACGTGGCAACGACTTGCCAGCCAGAAACAGAGATCAAAATAAGCTACTGATGAGTTTTAAAAATTGTTTCCCACTTTTAAGTGCTTCGATACACCTTATTCACAAAGTTTTTAAGTACTTGTTTAAATACTATAGGTGACTACGTAAGGTAATGTTTTTTTAATCGACTTCTTAAAACACTTAAGAAGATGGATTTTTCACCGGCTTTTGACGCACCGAGCGGCCCTCCTTAAGAAGGGCGGTCTACTCGCCCTCTTCGTAGTGGGAGGAGAAGGATATGGCACGACTTATTGAAGGAAAGGGTGGGTGACGCTATGGAGGAACTTTTATTTTAGGCATTCCGAAAGTCTACCTTGATTTTAACGTTTATTTCATTTCATTTGTTTTTCAGCAATTTAACATCGACGTTCCGTCAGGCGCATGTCTGTCGACGGGACATAAGTAAAACGAAACATAATAATATAATATTTTTCTTATTTTACCAAGACACTATAGCAGCTTAGGATCATATACTTACGAAAAGATCAACAGAAATGCACCTTTCTAAAAAGATAACCGCAAAAATAATGCCAAAAAACAACAACAATAGAAATGCACCTTGATAAAAAAATAGTCTTTCACAATTCCATTAAGTCTGTAGAACCCTTTTCACGATTTTTGTAAAACTACTTACATTTTCTTCCTTTTCTTTCTCCAACTCCCAAAAATATTTATTAATATTTTTGGGAGACTATACTGCCTATCACGTTCACCATATTTATATTTTCAATTTCAATGTAAGACTTCAACTATCGAATGGTGTGTAAGTATTGTTAGGTCATCGGTAATTTAACCCTCTATGTACTGAATTATGAAACAACTTTTTATCTTAATTTTCACGCGAATAATATTGTTCAAATGCTTTTATAATATACACTAGGTATTGAGATGCCTCGTATCTTTATTCAGCTGAGGTCATCGGTAATATAATTCGAGTTCTTAGGTTTAAGTAACAGACTATCCGTTTCCGATGGAAGCACATTGCCGGCATACAGTACGTTTACTAATCAAACTCGAACTCTTTTTTATAGCGATGAGAAAAAAAAGTGCCGAAATTTTTGCGTTTTTGAACGGAACGCTCTCTTTGGATAATGAAGAAACTTGACGTACGATCAGCACGTTATTTTATACTGTGTATTAAAAACATATTTTAATGAATCGTCAAGCTTTTAGTTCTTTCAAACTTACGATAAAAATGTTATCAATTTTATGATACAACTTATTCTTGGTTAGGAATTGTAATGTGAGCTAGATCTTGATCTTGTCTTAAAGCTCTTATTATAAGTGTTTATGCAAATTACTGTAGTTAACCCACATCGAGTCATCGATTTTTAATGAGTTGATAAATAAGTATTTTAGCGGGTTTAAGCTGGCGGTGAGGCGCGAACAATCGTGGGAGTTGCGTAGCTCATTAGAGGATTGTCACATCGTGCTTGTATTCATCAGAGTCTATCACTACGTTTACCAATCGAACTCAGATTGATTTGACTGGATCAGCTTGGTATAGTAAACGCAACGGGCTGGTGGGATCGATATGGGAAGCTGGTTAACTCGGCCCGCTTTCTCTGCCAGTCTGAGATTTCACATTGATGTGAACCGGCTCAAATCGATATTTCAATCGATTTTGCATTGGTAAATAGGGCGATCCGAGTCGGCTGGCTTAGAATGTTCAGATCGGTCTGAGTTCATATCGATATGAGTTTGATTGGTAAACTTAGTGATAGTGTGATGAACGTGGCGCGGTTGCCATGGGGAACTACTGCTGTCTACACCAAGGGTTGAAATTTGCCATGAATAAAAATAACTTGACTTGAACGGGATTCGAAACCGGATCTCCCAACTTCCTACTTCCTTCACAACTCTTTATATAAGAGGTGAGGAGTTAGTAAGTAGTTGTGATAACAGACTACATTTCAAGTAATTGTTTTATTAAATTAATATTTTCTTCTGCAGAGCATCTATACAATTGTGAGACAATAGTAAGTAAACAATGAGACAATATCTCCCATGGACAATAATAATTATAAGTCAAATGACTGTAAAATTGACAGAATGTTAAAAAATAACATGGTAAAATAAAAACAATGAAATTTATAAAGCTTGTTTAATATAGAGTAGAGAGACAATTTTTTGAAACCCTTTACTGTAATCATACTACCTGTACAGCCAGGCTAAAAGAACATTATAGTTAAGTACATAATTCGAGTACTTACTTGTTGAGTAGCTATTCAGAATTTCATTTTCGTTAATTAATTTTTGATTTAATGTTTATTTTTGTTTGTTTATTTGTTTGTCAAGGAAAATGCGTAAAAGAAAATCGATTGAAAATGAGAGAAACTTCATTCTTTCGGGCATGATACCACTAATTTTAGTAGTATCATGCTTTCGGGTATGTGATAAAATGAATTTAAACTCTCTATCTTTAGTTAAAGTTGTTTTAAAAAGCAAAATAATTAACCGCTGCACAAATCCCAATGCTTAGCATTCCTAATCGGCTCAACTAAGCAATATGAATTCCTACAGCAATGACCGAAATCTGGTTGTCAAGCGAATATGGTATTGTTGATCTCACAGAAAAATATGTGTTTCTGCAGCTAAAAACGAAATTTTCAGTCAATTACGAAGTGAAAAGGATAATTAATTGAAAGAATTAAAAACTTCATTTTTTCAGACATTTATTTAAAAAATTCCAACTCTCTATCTTGAGCGGAAATAATTTAAAAAACTAACAAATGAAACCACTGCACAAAACCCGATACGTACCGCGAACCACCTGAGATCATTTTAAAGTAGCCTCCAACTTTCCCCCTGCCTTGAGCTATTACTCGGAAAAATTTCAGCACGATGGGATTAAAACTGTAGTAATGCACTTACCCGTCGGGCGTTGTTGCGCGAAAAGTATTCGAAAGATTAAGAGGACCTTGGGGGGGAAGGGGGAGTAGGCGAAATTTAAAACATTTTTATACCTAAAACCATCGAAACATTCGCACGAGTGTACTCAACAACTTCTTAAAGTTTCTTGGCGATCGATCAACAGTGTAGTAATGCATACAGTACTGACATACATTCGTTTATATATATATAGATTAAAGGCTTCTGTGAGAACGAAGGCTTTTGCGGTGTTCTACGTTGATCTCCTTCATCGTTCGGGATCTATACCGCGTCTTTTGTTGGATAGTGACAACAGTTTCGCTGACACTACTATCAGCGTCTTCAAGTCCAAGATGCCGGTTCATGTCAAGTCAAGTCAAAATATGTTTATTTCCACACCAAACAAGTACAAAAATAACAGAAACAAAAACAACGGTGTGGACCCCGCTTTAGGCCGTCGCCTCTTCAGGGCATTCACTGGCATAATTTTCACTGGTACGGGAGGATATTGGCTCGACATTCGCCCTAGGACGGTGGAAAACCCGTAGAACGACCGTCATTTTGGTGCTACTCTCTCATTGGTCCTTTTCTGGACTCTCCTCCATGTATCGTCCAACTTCAACTGAGACAGAGGATACCACCTGTACGATACATGTAGGAGAATTCTGAAAAGGACCAATGAGAGAGCAGCACCAGAAATTGGCGGGAAATAGGTCCTATTTTAAGGCTTCTGTTTAATGATTTCCGTAATAAAACATTACCCTAAGGAGTGCTTACATGAAATTTTAAAAATATGTAACAGACATCCTAAATTAAATCATTACAGTAAAGTTTGCATTGCTTAAGAAAACGCTCGAAGCGCAAGCTATCATTAAGGTAGCTTGAGTGAAATATAATTTTTCCTGGAAATCAATCAATTTGATCTCTTTTGAAAGGAAAATAATTCACCCTTCCAAAAATACCAATATATCAGCCTCTTACCGAACTACTTCCTGAAATATCTGCCAAAAATATCAGCCTTTTTACATTGGACATGGTACGTGTATGCACTCCACAGAGACCTTATTTTATAAAATGATATTTCCAAAAATTAAATGGCATTTCCAACTCTTAAATCTCGTCTACAAATTAACAGTGTGTATTTCCATGTTTTCTCAACTCTCTTTGGAAGTAAATTACATAGTTACCGTATTTTTTTCAGGATCCTAAAAAAAACTTTCCGTGTTAAGTAGTTTTGAACGTACCGCGTGAAAAAATGAGTCAAATCAAAGACTTATGTGGATATTTTTATTTGATTACCCATAATTTCAGTCATATACAAGTACATTATGGCACTGATAATTATGTAGCAATTAATTTATGCCTTCTACAGCAGCTAAAATTAAAAAGGTATCATTGGAATACAGTCTCTATTAAGACTAGTGAACTTTATCGCTCAAACTACCTTAATCCTGTAAGAATAAACTAATAATTCTCCGTCTGTAACAGGTTATCATCTTCTTCTGTTGGCTTTGGACTAGTTGTTTGAGTCAAAAGTTTATTTTTTCAATCATCTTTTCCGATCAGCAAACTCTACACAATCTTTTCAATTTTTTAAAAATATTTCTATATCATTTACTGAGACAATGAGTTCACAGTAGTCTTAAAACGACATGACTAGGTAAACCCGGAGCCCACTTCAATCTTACCAAGATGGTCAAGCAATGGAGCCTTGACACCAAAAATGCACCGCGTGGGTTTATTTTTTGTTTGTGGTCCACATGCAATTAAGCGGCATAATCCTGCAACATCTTTTGCACCGATTTCAAGGCTGCAGGTCGGTCATCTTTCCCGTGTTTTTTTTTGCGATCGCTTTGTCATTAAAACTTCGGAACGTCATTATTTCGGTCCAGCTGCCGTGGGCGTCTCCCCTGGTTCTTCATTACTATCTTTTTAATGCCCTCGACCTTCGTTATTTTGGGCGACTTCCATTACTCAAGAGGGTTTTTTTCTGCATTTTCAAGAGCAGATCGTTCAGGGATCTCTAATAATATCTGCAATGGTTGTAGAAAAGGGGATTCGGAGGCTTGGTAAAACAGACTACTTTCAGAGTTTACCGATGGAGCATCTGTAATTCACATTCTCCTGAATGGGGTGATGTGTGGATCATATAAGTAAATAGGTAATTGTTTGTATTCGGACGCGGGAATCGTGGTGTGCATAAGTATTCACCTCGCCACTCTAATTTGATGTAGCGAAACTTGGATTTGACAGTATTAGCTGAAGAATCAGCAAAATGCTTTCATGATGGTGTTCCTGAGAATGTTTTGCGGTTAAAGTATGAGAAATATTCATCTGCAATTCACATTCTATTAAATCGGGTGGTGTGTTCCATTGGAAACACCCGTTTAACAACGTTAAAGGTTCCGCTGTGACATAAAACGCGCCTTTTCGCGCGGTCATATAAGTAAATACATGCTTGTATTCGGAAGCGGGAATCGTGGTGTGCACAAGTGTTCACCTCGCCATACTAATTTTATGCTGCGAAACTTGGGTTTGGCAGTATGAGCTGAAGAATTAGCAAAATGCTGTAATTATGGTGTTCGTGAGAAGGTTTTGCGATTAAATTATGAAGAATACTTCTACATAACCATGTGGCTGCTCGCAGGGTGTAGCATTGGCGTGTTGCAGGGGGTGTTAGGTCACCAGCCGTGTAAAGATGTAAGTTTCTTGGAGATGAAATGGTGACGTGTATTATAGGAGTGTATTTAGTGGAGCTCAATTTTTACTGTGGTTGCTTATTGTTCCCGGAAAGAACGAGTTTTCGTAACTATCTGTTCGGCAATGTATCTCTCTTATTTTATCGAATCTGTCAGACCTAGAGATGCAGTGAGGAGTCATGTTAATATTTTCTTTGTCGCTCTAAAAAATATCAGTTCTGCATTTCTCAAACAACCTAAGCCTAGGGTGTAGCCACCGAGTCGCCAGGGGCTCCCACCTTAATCACTCTAAAAATATCAGAGGGTCATGTGAGAATGTAGATTGGCTTTTCCGTTGATAAATTTTGACTAATTAAAATTCAACCTAGGCTCTGTTTCTTTTATAATTTCCCACATTTCATGAAAGTAATGGCAAATACTTTGTCATTCCACCATTTCCGGAATTTGAGCTTGTATGACGTCAAGTGTTGACAGTTAATATGCTAACGAGAGAAAATCTATAAAAAATATGAACGGTTATTCGATGGCATTAATATTATTCTGGAATAAAAATGTGATAGCTACCGTAGTCAAAGTTTAAATTAATCTGCCTTTTGTTGGCGGTTCAATCCTAAGATTGGTTGACTGCAACCCTCTGTCCTTCCCAAACTAATGTTAGTTCCCTTACCTCCGGGTATCTCTTCCTAATGCACGTTACACTTTATTAGGTCCATATTCTTATTTGTGGGTCTTCCTCTGGGGACTTTTCCCTCTTCTTATCTTCCATTATGTTCTTCACAAACCCATTGTGTCTAGGGTGTGTCCAATCCAATTGGTTCTTCTTTTCTGTATGGTGTTCCATATGGTCCTCTCCTTTTCTACTCTTCTGTACACTTCTTATTTTGTTCGTCCATTTTATCTTCAGTAACATCCTCCAGCGCCAGTTTTCGAAGGCTTCTAGTCTTCTCTGTTCAGCTTTTCTAATGGTCCATACTTCCGATCCATAGAGTGCCACGCTTCACAGGAATCTGTATATCGAGCACAATATCAGAGCATTTCAGTAGTCATATATTCGTTCTCAGCTGTGCTACGTAGGATAATGGAGAAAGTGACTGAGAAACTCAAATATGTATATCAAATATAATTTTACCATTGAAATTAATGGTGCTTGGGGATATTTCACTTTTCCACCTGATAAATTGTACCTGAAGATGCAGCAAGCAGCCAAACGCGTTGTGTATTTACAATAAATAACTGTTTAAAATTATAATTCTCACTTTAATTTATTTACCTTATAATAAAAAGATACACGTCATTAGCCGGTCTCGCCGAACTTGTTACCTCGCCCATACCTCCCGTGCGCAGCACTCAGGAGCGGCGGGTGGTCAGATATTGTCTTTGGTCCATTAAATAAACTCAATAAGAATTCACTTAACAGTGTCCTAACTATCACTTACATAAACAACCTAAAATTCGTCCGTGGATTCTCTCATGTGAAAGAGTCAATCATGTGATGGTAACCATCCATGTACGATGTCCATTCTATCTAGCTCAGCGGGTGTTCATTTGTGACTGATTTTTCAGCATGCTATTTCCGTAGCTAGGACGAGACAATTCAACACGAACGAACAAATTCTTATCCCCTTCTCTCTCTCTTTTCTCGCCGAAATCCCCCTCCTTCTATCTGCCGTGTCTCATCGGCTCGCGTTCAACTGACCCTGCTTAAGTCCCACGGCTAGGCTCGCGCTCGCACTCTATTCCTCTCCTGCCATCTAGCGGCCACTTCCGTCGCTTCTACGACGCTCTTCTTCCCGCCCGCGGCCTCAACATGGCCTCTCACTCCACTTCCAACATCCTCCTATCCCTCTCGGCGCCAGTCCACCTGCAATTGCTAATCTAATGATCTCCAGTGCCGTGCGGCTTTCCTCTTCAATTGCTCGTCTTCAAAGAGAGACTCACGCAGTCCAAAACTCGATAAAAATTCACTAATGTAATACTGTTCACTCAGTAATGAAAAGAGGTAAATTTTATCAAATGAGAAAATATAAAACTTTGCAGATTTTTTAATAATTTTCTTCAAAAAAATGAATAACCTGACATAGGTTTTGACAATTCGGGCCGTATAGAAGTGTGGAAAAGTTTATGATACAAGTCTACCGTCACAAGGGGTGCAGCCGATGCATTATTTAAGGTCTCCTGTACTCATTTGTGTATTTTACTAGCTGATTGGCAGGTTTTTGGACAGTACTAATTCTAACGTCCTAATTTCTGGCATATCATTTTATTTTTCGCCTATACGTGATTCACCATTAGATCCCTTTTAACCCTCATTTTTCTTCAATGCAATTTTTACTCAGGAGACTGAGTCTATCAACTAATCATTTCGCGTTTGAGTATTACCAATCCACCCTCTATAAACTCAGAAAACAAAGTTAAATTTACCATCTTAACCCCGCGAAGTGGGATGAAGATAGTACATCAACGTTTTTCATTGAAAACTCGTAGACATTGGCTTATATTTCAACTTAACCCCATGATTCTCATGTTCGTACACCTCATACAAATTCTGTGCTCTTGCCTTGCCAACCCTCTGTGCTTATATTTTCCATATCAAAGCGTTGGCCTTGTCTTTGTCATTCCTATATTCATAGAATCTTTTTGTGGCGACCGTCTTGATTGCCTCCTCAAGGTTTTCTGGAGGACAATCCTTTACCTACTGCAGCGGCGTTTGCATGGAACTATCTTGTGTCGACGTCTCTTACGGCAGTAATTCGCTATTGACTTAAAATAATTGGTGGTAAGATGCCAATATTTTACTTTTATTCCATTTGCAAGAACTTTTCTGTTCTTAAAGATAGTTTTAGTTAAAATCTAGTATATGCTTCTTGTTACGGATGACGTTTTTCTGCTGTAATCTGAGCTATTTTCATACGAGTCCATTTTGAAATCTCTTCTTCCAAGGCTGCATTACTGTAAAACTAGCCTGGGAGTCCTATTTTCTTTTTTTTCTGTTTAAAAAGCGCACTTCAAAAATGATCAATTTATGTTTTCAGAAAATCTGGAATAAGGGAAGCCATCTTTAAATGTGAACCCCTTGAGGCTTGTCCTTGACAGCAGGCCAATGCCGATGCTGGGCTTCTCTCTAAACTTACTCCTATTTCTACCCACTCCTACTTTTAAACTCATCCATCATGAAGGGGCCAAAGAGCATAGTTTTCATAATCTGCGGCTTCAGGCCTGATTGTGTGGAAACGGAACATAACTGCACTATGAGCAACTTCCTCTGTGATAATATTTATTACGACCCGTTTCGATCTTTACAGCATCTTCAGGCGGAGGTTGCTCATTTTTTCATAGTGCAGCATAGTTTTCATCACCTCTCCAAAGAAATGAAGGATCACAGGTCATATTTTTTGGTTTGGCTGCGTCAATATCATCCTTTGCGTTGTAAATTTTCATCGGCGCCAATGGGTCATTTTTTCTACCCCCACTTCAAGTTGGTAGCCTTTTGCATTTCACTCGCCACGTGCACCCAAAAACGCGAACAGATTGGCGTTGAGGTACGGGGAGGGGGATCGGTTTTAGCGGAGTGATTGCTGAAAGCCACGGGTTCGGGAGAGTGGGGTTTGGCCAAGCGGCCGAGGTTGATGGTGCGTGGACAAAGGGAGGACTTGTGTTCGGGGACGGGAGTGGATCCGTCTCGCCCGACGAGGAATGCGCGCGAAATAAATTGCCTGGGGAGAGTTTGATGTCGGGGAGACGAATCCATTGAGTAGGCGGAGGAAATCAGTCGATGTCCTTCGGGGTGGCAAAGTGACCTCCTATTCAAAAGCCACGGACGGGGGTAGAGAGATAGAAAAAATTGGCATTGAAAATTGCGTTGACTCGTCTGGCTTTTCTTGATACCATACTGAGGAAAGGAAGAGTGAATGTTGAAGACGAAATAGAGGGAGGGTGTCTGGAGAGAGTTTCAGGACTTACGGCCGCCCTGAAAGAGGTAACTTTTTTGGCCACTCCCTGCCAAGATTACATGGTCAAGTGATCACGAATCACGATCAATTCATGCAAAAAAGGGGGGAACATTTCCAATGGCCGTAATAATAGAGCAACTCTCGTCATAAATTATTGTTGTGCTGGTTTAAAACCTGGTTTGTGCTGGTTTAAAACTGGTTGGTAAACCACGTTAGGGACCAACCACAACCTCTCAACCAGAATACCCTCTGCGGTGGTTTACGGGAATGTTACTTCCTTGCCAGGGATCACACACAGCCACACACACACTATCCTGAGTGGAATCCTTCATGAGGCTCTAGGGACCTCGATATAGATGCCAGGATAACAAGCACACGTTCTGTGAATTTTTATGGGAAAAAACTTAACACGCCAGGGACAAACGCAGAACAATCACACACAAAAGCACTCAGAAAACACTCACTCATTCATTCAAAAGGGCCCAGTTTCTGGGAGAATCTGAGTCGCCTATAGCGCAGACAGGAACGGACGAGGGTATGCGTCGTACACGGCCATTACGTATGGGTATACGGCCATTGGAGATATTCCCCCCTTTTTGCATAACTTTCGAGGCCGTAGAGCTAATTATTTCTTGATTTACGATCAATTCAGGTTTTGGTTTGTACTTGCTTGTTAGCGTTACATGTGACACGTCAATCAGTTCCTATATGTACATATTTTCTTACATGCATATACATCACGCCCATTTCCACTCAATGTGGGCAACTTCTGATAACTTATTCATTGCTGGTAGTTCTCGAATATTGGCTCTTCTAATAATTTCATAATGCTCTGTCCATTTATACATATTTGGCTTCCATCAAATTTATACACTCCTCCGTTTCAAACCTTTAAAAAATCATATCACCATCAACCAACAGCTGCGGAAGCATTCACTCCAGAGCACCTCATAGGAATTATGTTCATCATCATTGGTCGTTCAATCCTAAGATTGGTTGACTGCAGCCCTCCACTCTTCCCTATCTAATGCTAGTTCCCTTACCTCCTGGTATCTCTTTCTATGTACTTTCCTCTTCATTTGGTCCATGGACCTATTCCTGAGTCTTCCTCAGGAGACTTTTCCCTCTATTTTGCCTCCAGTTATGTTATTCACAAACCAATTGTGTCTCAGGGTGTGTTCAATTCATCTGATTTTTCTTTTCTGTATGGCGTTCTCTATGGTTATTTCCTCTTTTACTACTATGTTCTCTTCATCATTTCTTATTTTGTCCATTCATTATATCATCAGCATCCTTATCCAGCTCAAGGTTTTGAAAACTTTTTATCTTTTCTTTCCGATCAAGGAAAAATTTAGGTTAAACCTTTTAAGTAAATTCGAAACAGAGTTGTTCACGGATGACGTTAGATATATATTGAGAACCCCTGCGTATTATGGTAGGTTTGAACAGATTAACAAAATTAGAGAGATAGATTGTCGTACCGATAGATTTAAAATGTCCTTTTTCCCTCGTACTATAAGAGAGAACAATAGGCAGCGTAGCAAAGGGATAGGTAGGTGAAATATAGTTAGAGTAGTCTGTAGTGCATGATGCATGTAATAACAACCAATAATCCCTTCCTTATTATGTAGATACTAACCATCTAGCTCCATGTGACCCTATTATCTAGCATATCTCCCTTAAATATCCTACTTGCATATCAATAGTGCATGTTTGGTGATCTTCACCCCCTGCCACACACCCTCGTGGTGGCTCGCAGGGAATCACGTAGATGTAGATGTAGATCAGTAGAATGCCTCGCTCCAGACGAATGTTTTCACATTTTGAATCCTCCTTCGTCACACTGAATGCATTCTTAGCTTGGGATGTTCTTCGCTTGATATCCGTAGTACCTCTTCCGACCCCCTTGATAGTATGTACTTCCGAGGTAGATGAAAGAATCCACTTGCTCTAAGTTCTATCCTCCTAGTTTGACTTCTGCTTTCAACTTCTCTCTTCCTTGATACTAGGATTTTAGTCTTTGCCTAATTAATTTTCACATTGTATCCTTGGAGAATTTGTGGGGTTTTTTACGTGACCTTTGAAGATCATCGCAATTTCCTGCTATGATTGCGAATGGAAGCGTTATTTTGGAAAATGATGGGTCATATATACCAAAAATTAAGATGAATGATTTCTCACGTTCATGTCACGGCGAAATCGCCTTTAAGGATATATACTCTGTGGTTTTAGGCTTGATGGAGTGGAATCGGAACATAACTAAGTATGAAAAAATAGGCAACTTCCACTGCGATAAAATTTATTCCGACCTGTTTCGCTTTTTACAACATCTCCAGGTGCCCCCTGACCTGAGCTGACCTATTTTTTCATCCTTTTTAAGGATATAGTTCGACAAAATCCGGGATTTTGTCGTATAAGTTTGGTCGTTCCTTCAAAAGCGGGTGTTGGAGGATGCTGAAGATCAAATGGACGGACAAAATGAAAAATGATGAAGGGTACAGAAGAGTAGAAGAAGAACCACAGGGAATAGGACACCAGGAAACCAAGGGATGAAGGGGAAAGAATCACATGGAACGAGATGCAGAAAAGAAGAACCATATGGATTGGACCCACTTTTAGGCACATTGAGTTGCTGAAGAACATATTTTAAGGTAAAATAAAGGGAAAAGTCCCCAGAGGAAGACGCAGGAATTAGTTCATGGACCAAATAAAGAGAAAGGTACATAGGAAGAGATACCAGAAGGCAAGGGAACTAGCATTAGATAGGGAAGGGTGGAGGGCTGTAGTCAACCAATCTTAGTGCTGAACGACCTATAATGATGATGATAATATTAAGTAGGATTTTCTCTGCCGAATGGTGTAAAACTTTTACTGATTCATCAGGCATTTAATGAAAATACATTTGTTTATAAATGATGAGTTTTTATGCTATAATGCACCGTCTTAATGGCAGTGCGATGGTATGTCTTTACAAAAATTTTTAAATTTCAGTAGTCTCCCAAATAATATTGTTGTAAAACAGGTATAGAATGTACTAGATATTGAAACACCTTATGTATTTTTTCAGCCTATGTCGTCTTGAACTACCAACTGATTGGTCCGGGACAAACAAGTAGATTGAACAACCAGTGGTGATTGGGTCGTTGTTGAGGCTCGAAATTTCCGAGGCGTTACAGAATAGGGTTCCAGGTATCTTTCCATCGTCGCGGCTCCTTACTCTCCATTGCCATAGTATCGCGCTGGATGGCTTACCCTCGCACTAGATGTCTCCGTTTTGGGTCCCTGTATGGTGGGATGGGCGTTGTGACTCTTGTCCCCTCACTGGAACCGCGCCAGTAAAACTCGGAATAGGAATCGAGTTTTTCTCCGGGACTAGGGAAGCATAACGCTCCCCATAAACACATCCTTTTTTATTCTCTAACCCCTCGTGAAAGAGGGAGTGGTTTCCTCCGAACTTATTCTGCCAGAGTGGGCCGAACTAACGTAGGGTTGCCAACTCATAATCAGATTTTGTCGCTACCTTCTCGTAAAAAGTTGCCAGTATCGTCGCCAGATGAAAAATGGTAGAATTCACTGGTTTTGTCGCTAGATGGGAATGCGTTCAACGTATACCTTTTTTCACGTAAATAATTTATCTTGAACTCACCTGCAGCGACACTTCGAATGCCGGTGGTGTTACAATTTTTTTTAAAGACACATTATTCGTATTAGCATATCTGTGATTTTTAACAATTTTCCTCAATTATATTCGTCTCTCTTTCGTTTTACATTGTATAACAACTCAATTTTTCAGGTTTTCAAAGTTTTTTCGGGTTTCGAAAGATTCAAAATTTAAAAAAATCGACTTTATGTGTTAAAAAAATACTTCCCTCTCCCACTTCCTACCACTCTGCCACAAGAGCGAGCTAAAACGTGGGATCCCATCGTTGTGTTGCTGTTGCAAAACCACCTCAGGAGAAAAAAATAGTATAAATTTTAAACTAGGAATATTGTTGTTCCGTCTGTGCAGCTCGTTTATGGCTGAAAAGCTGCTAGATATTTCAAGATTACGCTAAAATTTATATTCTGCCGTCCAAGTCTTATCACTCGTCTCTTGGCAACACTGATCGTACTTATGTATGTATGATTGTATGCATGTGATAGGTGCAATACACATACAAAGATATACACATACAAAGATAGTTTTGAAAGTTGGTATACTGTTGTACAAACAATGTGTTCTCAAAGAACTACGGAACTAGCCGCGCAGTAACTTCAACGGAGTCACCCGCAAGTGTTGACATAATTGTGTGAATTTCACAGTGGGAAAATCATCATTCGCCTTGCCAGATCCCTCGATTTCGCGCCGAGTGCTCTAGCCAATTGAGCTAAGCTAAAGCAATTGAGGTCAATCGAGGATTTTGAGTTCGATTCCCAATACAGGCGAATCATTTTCTGAAAACATTGAAAATTTCTCAAAATCTATTCAGCTCATTTTTTTCCAGCTAGTTATGTCAAGATGCGCTAAAATAGGTATATATTTTGCCGTCCAAGTCTTAAACTTCATGACTCAGTGGCACTAATCGTACTTCTGTATATGTGTTTGTACTCATAAAATGAATTCAGTTACATAAAATACGCGTACATAGTAATATTTTTAAATTAGGGATATTCTTGTTCAAACAATCTGTTCAGCACTTTTTTTCCTGAAAGGCTGAGAGATTTGTCAATATGCGGAAAAATTAATATTTTGCCGTTCAATTGTTATACCTCGCGATTTGCCCATACTGCTCGCTATTACGTATGTATGAACGCATTAAGTGACTTCAATAAATTAATTTACGCATATATAGTATAATTTAGAAATTCTATTGTACCTCGATTTACTTCGTCGTACGTAAGTCGATTTTTTTGTACAATTAATCTGTTCACCTAGTTTTTCCATAATAGCTGCTAGATTGTAAAGATACGCTAACATTTATATTCTGCCGTTCAAGTGTTATACCTCGCGACTTAACATCACTTACTGTACTTACGTATGTATGTACGCATAAAATGAATGCAACAACATGATATACGCATGCAAAGTATGATTTTGAAATTAGGGATATTGTTGCACCATCTGTAACCACCAGGAAGGTATGATAAAAGAATTAGAGCGCGTGCAAAGGAGATCCGCTAGGTTTGTTAAAGGCCGTTATGATAATTGTATAAGTGTTACGAGTTTAATAGAGGAACTAGGATGGGAATTACTATCAGAACGCTGATTAAAATATAGGTTAAACCTTTTAAGTAAATTCGAAACCGATTTGTTCACAGATGACGTTAGATATATATTGAGAGCCCCTGCGTATTATGCTAGGTTAGATCATCTTAACAAGATTAGAGAGATAGATTGTCGCACCGATAGATTTAAAATGTCATTTTTCCCGCGTACTATATAATAGAAAACAATAGGCAGCGTAGCAAAAGGATAGGTAGGTGAAATATAGTTAGAGTAGTCTGAGGTGCATGATGCATGTAATAACAACCAATAATGCCTTTCTTATCATGTAGATACTAACCATCTATCTCCATGTGACCCTATTCTCTAGCAATTCTCCCTTAAATATCCTAGTTGCATATCAATAGTGCATGTTTGGTGATCTTCACCCCCTGCCACACGCCCTCGTGGTGGCTCGCAGGGTATTACGTAGATGTAGATCTTTTCAGCTCGTTTCTACACCTACATCTACACAATACCCTGTGAGCCGCCTCTTGGGCGTGTGGGAGGGGGTGTTAGGTCACCAGACGTGTAATGATGTAAGTTTTTGGGAGATGAAATGGTGACATGTATAATATATGTGTATTTAAAGGAGCTCACTTTTTATTGTAGTCGCTTATTGTGCACGGAAAGAACGAGATTTTGGACCTATCTGTTCGGCAGTGTATTTCTTGTATTTTATCGCATCTGTCAGATATAGAGATGCAGTGAGGAGTCATGATAATATTCTCTGTGTCGCTCTTAAACACACCAGTTCTGAATTTCTCAAGCATGGTAAGCCTAGGGTGTAGCCTCTGAGTGTCTAGAGGCTCCCACTTTTATCCCTCTAAAAGTTATGAGACACTATATGTACGCTCGTAGCAGTTTCTAACGAAGCGCGCGGCTCTCCTTTGTATTTTATTAATTTTTTTGGTTAAATCTTTATGACCAGGGTCCCAAATGCACGCGACGTATTCGAGGTGTGGCATAGCCAGAGCGAAGTAGCATCTCTCTTTGACTTTTTCATTCGAGGACCTTCCTATTATACATTTAACAAAGCCTAGTTTTTTTAGCACCGTGCCACACATATTTTGTACGTGTAATCCCCACGATATATCAGAATTTAAGGTAATTCCAAGATATATTACTCTATCGGAAGATTTTATATTTACTACATTTTATTTGACATTTAATATTTATACCTGAATAGCTTGTAGATTTGTCAAGATACGCTAAAATTTTTTATTTTTCCATCGAAGTCGTTTACTTCACGACTTGGCGGCACTGATCGTACTTGCGTATGTATCTTTGAAAGCTATAAATGGATATAGTAACATGATATACTCGTACAAAGTATTATTTTAAAATTAGGGATATGTCAAATTTGTTTAGATTTGTCAAAATACGCAAAAATTTACATTTTTCCGTCCAAGTCTGATACCTCTCAACTTGGTAGTACTGATTGTACTTGCGTATGCTCGCATGTAACGAA
Organism: Ceriagrion tenellum; assembly: GCA_963169105.1. Taxonomy (NCBI): domain Eukaryota; kingdom Metazoa; phylum Arthropoda; class Insecta; order Odonata; family Coenagrionidae; genus Ceriagrion; species Ceriagrion tenellum. Next base: position 70,617,239 of record OY720642.1, on the reverse strand, counting down.
TGTACTTTCATAATATATACATACTCATGTGTATTTTGATGCTGGTTATCCCTTATTTTGTTCTTCGATGTGAAGAGGATATGAGTGAATTCTTTTTCTCTCAGTTCACGCGTGGATGATAATGAGTTCGTGTTACACGGTCTTCTCGAATCCAGATTTGCGGTTTTTTTCCCTGTCTTTCAGTTTGTGAGCTTTTCCTTGCCGATAAATCTCCGTTTTTTCCTCCATGTCCAGCGTCACGATTGGTTACGCGCAGGACTTTATCCTGGTAAAAATAGAATAAAACATGGCTGCGAGAAAGTACTCCGACAGAGGACGACAAGCATTTTTTTTCCTCCCCAGAAGTTAATTCGGCCGAGATATTTCTCCAAAAATATGAGTCCGTTTGCGATAACAAAAACGAGCGGGCTGAGAATTGGAGCCAGGCTCTCCTTTTTTATAACTCATTTGATTCCGCCCTGATGATTTGTCAAAACTTTCGGCGTTATATTTGAATCTATGCGACACAGAATAGGATGTGACCTTTCCCAGAAAATTGGTGGCGTTGTGATTAATTGTGTCGTTTTTTTCCCTTAGATTTTGAAGTCATTTCCTCATATATGTTTCTTCCATTGTCTTCTCGCCGTTGTAACCGCTACGTAGGAATTATGTTCTTCACAAACCCATAGTGTCTCAGGGTGTGGTCAATCCATCTGGTTCTTCTTCTCGGTATTTTTCCGTGAGGTCCTTTCTTATTCTATTCTTCCATAAACTTCATCAATTCTTATTTTGTCCTTCCGTTTTATCTTCACCATCCTTCTCCAGCACTATGTTTCTTAGGCTTCTAGCCTAACCTGGTTTTCTTTTCCAACGGTCCATGCTTCCTATTCATACAGTTCCACGCTCCCCACGAATGTTTTCGCGTACTTTTTCCTACTTTATCGTGCAACCTTCTTTGTCACAGTAGTTGTCATTTTAATACGAGAGCCTTTTTAGCTTTGGCTATTATTCGCTTGATATACGTCTTACTTTTTCCGTCCAACGTCAGCGTTAACTTGGCCATCAGTATTATTTGTTCTATACCCATAAATTTATCATTTCTAAAAATAATTTAGGCATTTTCACGCTGATGTACACTTTTATTCGTCTTTTGGATAGCGATGGTGTTCATTTATCTATTTTCCCTCATCGTAGATGGTGAGGGGCGGGGCAGATTACTATGGAAGTTATTCCCGCCAAATATTGCATGAAACTAAAACCTCTACCCACGGAATAAAAATCACATAAATATCGCGAGCTTGTTCAAAATGCTAGATTCGAAAAAGCAACTTCACGTTTTACATGAGGTAAATATGCTACAGGTTTTAATATGCGAATCGTCATTAATTTGTTGCAGTGTGTATTTACCTCTCACGGATGAGAGATTTCCTTCGAAATGGTTTATTAAAGGATTTACCGTCATCTGAGGATTGCGTCAACAATTTAAATCTTTGCAAGAGTTCTCTTTGGGGAATATTAAAATGTCTCCGTGTTTGAGTTCTACATAATTTTGTCTGCTACACTCTCAAGTTTTGCGACCCACCGCGGGAGGACATTTCTTCCAACGTAATGAAAAGTAAGGACGTGAGCTGATCTCTATGACATCAAATTGCTAATATCCAGGAGATAATTACAAATATTATATTTACTTACCATCGTACTATGCTCTCTTTATATCCTCATCATATTTATTGGTCACTCATGTCGAAGTAAACTGCATTCATCCATTTTCCGTATCATTTATTGCATACATTCAAAGAGGCTACTAATGTGTTAAAACCATTTCTTTGGCGCTCTGCTGACGTTCGGACGTGATACATTATTTATAAGGTATTAGATGTCTTGTTTAGACAACGTGATATTATCTTACATTTAAATAATACGTAAATATATGTTATTGATAAGTAAATAGACAAATATTTGTCGTAATATTATTACTTTCGGAAATAAATGGAGAATTATATAATTATGTTTACATGCTAATATTCTTTACTATCACAACAGTAGCGAGTCATCAATTTTGATACATCGACCATTTCGATATCGGCCATTGATAACCAATGTAGCATGTACCATAAGGTTACAAAACCAATGACTAATTTTGCGTATACTTTATGGTAGATGACAAAATAGAGTACGAATGTGTATGATGAATATTTTTTTACCAAATAGAAAGTTCCGGCGGTCCATTAACGTTGCAAAGAGGCTGCGATTAAGGGAGATCACAAGGCAATGGGTTGTTCCTTGGAAAGAGTCTCTCATGGGATTTCATCCTCTGAACAGAAGAGAAGGAACGCCCGATAACCCATGCTAACTTCTTCCCATCTCTATTGGTGGGATGATCGAGATCCCTCGTTGTTTTTCCCGTCGCCTTTTCCCCTTCAAGATGGTTTCTAACCTCCACAGTGGTTTGAATGTTCTACATCTACATACTACCCTGTGAGCCGCCGCATGGGCGTGTGGAAGGGGGTGTTAGGACACCAGCCGTGTAAATATGTAAGGGATAAGGTATTGGGAGGTGAAATGGTGGCGCGAATTATGGAAGTGTATTTAGTGGAGCTCAGTTTTTATTGTGGTCGCTTATTGTGCCCGGAAAGAACGAGTTTTCATGCCTACCTTTTCGGCAGTGTATCTCTCTTATGTTATCGTTTCTGTCAGATCTAGAGATGTAGTGAGGCGTCATGATAATATTCTGTGTGTGGCTCTGAAAAATATTAGTTCTGAATTTCTCAAACAAACTAAGCCTAGCGTGTGGCCTCCCGGGTCTCAAGGGGCTCCCAGCCTAATCCCACTAAAAGTTGCGAAACACACCATATGTTCGCTCGAAACAGTTTTTAACGAAGCGTGCTGATTTTCTTTGTATTTTGTTAATTTTTTGGTTCAATCTTTATGATCAGGATCCCGTACAATGTTGCACACGAGGCGTGCAAAAATGTAAATAATTTCCTGCATCCAGCCATATGCTAACAAATAGTCTTTGCTTCTGCCATATTCTGGCTTTTATCCTTACTCCATGTCTTATTTTTAACTCCCCCTACACACTGTCTCTTACCTCGATTTGAACTCAGCTTTAACTATTCCATCAGTGGGATGAAGGATTAGCTACAGTAAACTTAGTTTGTAGTGATTAAGGTTGGTGGTAAACGTTAAAAGAGAGCATGGAACGAGAATATGCACATATTTTTCTGCCGAAATCTCTCGGCTGAATGTCACATCATATCGCCGAGAATGACTCGTGTCCTTAGTTTTAATTACGTTGCAGGAAGTGAGTTCTCCCGAGTTGGATTACAAAACTTGAGTGTGTAGCCGACGAAATGATGTAGATTTCAACGCAGGAACATTTTAATATACCTCTAAGCGATTTCTTGCAGTTTGAAATTGTTCGCACAATCCTACGATGACGTTGAAATATTTTGATATTAACGCGTTTCCAAGGAAATATGTCATACGAGAGACGTAAGTACACTCTGCGACAAATAAATAACGATTCGAATATGTTAACTTTTGGCTCATGTAAAAATGTAAATATTGCGCTTTTGAAGGAGGCAAGTGTGTCGAGTTTTCGGTCAAAATACCGGTGAATCAGCGTTGCGAAGAGAGAGTTGAATAGTTGGATAGGGGAATGACGAGAGAGGTTAATGGAGTGGGCAGGGCTGTGGATGCCGCCAAGTTATTGACATGAATCCATGGCAAGAGTTGGCCGAGTATTTTCATGACAATTATTCCTTGTCCATTCCATATATATATATATATATATATATATATATATATATATATATATATATATATATATATATATATATATATATATAAATACGTTGATGGATTGGAGTCAGCCATGCGGCGATGAACACACGATGTGGATAGGATGGAGGAGATAGACACACAAAAAAAGAGACGATCACACTTACATCGCTAGCTTTCGGAACTAGTCCGTCTTCAAGGCGTATCACGGAACAAATATATATATATATATATATATATATGTATATATATATATAAGCCGAATATACTTCTCAGATACCCCATCCCCACTGCATTAAGGCCAATCGCTGCCATTCAATAACTTTGGAATGAGAACTGTTTTGCGTTTATAGGATATTAGTATTTTATAACTTGTACATATTTCATCAAAATGAAATGCTGAAACATTTTGTTTTTGGAGTAATGTCCTGCATAAACCAGTTACCACGTAGTCTCCAAGTAAAGTTTCTCCGCGTGTAACTTTTAAGAAATATTGTAATAAAATAGAAATGACTATTCATTCTAAATTGTGTGAATTTTTAAAGACAAAATGAAGGAGAAATATACTTGCATAACGCTTTTGATGAGGTAGCAATATCGATTAATTATTCATCAAGATATTTGTTCGTGGAAAACAAATAATATATTTATTCGAGGGGAAATAATCACCACTAAAGGCAGCTACGTTTTACTTATCGATCGGGAAGTTATTAAAACCAGCAGTGGTGTCAATAACTTTAACAGGGTAGAAGGTAACTTATTGCTCAAAGCCTGGATATGGATGTTCGCCCTGAGTAAAAAAAACCCAGGCTAAGTTGTCTTGTAAAGTTCTCTCAACTCCGCAATGGAATACATATATTTTTTTCAAAGTTACTTGTGTTTGAAGTTCGCATTCTTAAATGTACAGGGCTAAAATTAATTCGTCCGACTAGGTAAATTTAACTTATTAAAAATTACTCGCGCTCTGCGGCGTGAAATCGTTCTTCGTCATCTGGAATTAGGAGCATTACGTCAAGAATGGCAATGCTGCCTGAAGTCCGATGCGTTTTCATTCGAAGTTCTGCTGTTCTTACCGTCTTAGTTGGCAAAAACAGTTTTATATTTCTGCTGATAACGACGAGTTGTTCGGATTTTTACCATCCTGTTGTAGTAGACTTAGAGAACAAGTTCTCTACCGTGCAGTAATCCACAGCGATACAACACTATACCTATGCGTCATCCAGGCTTTTAAATTAGCCAAATTTAGGTGATTCAGGTTTCTCTTTATGTTATTTTAGTGCTTGTTTACGTGAAGAACCGGAATCGATTCCGATACTATTTGCACTATGTAAATGGTATTTCATGGAAGATATCGAATCATCTATGCCGAAGGAAATAAAAACCTCGTATGCAGTCCACTGAGATGACGATATGAATAACGTGACTGGTGAATAAAATTTATACTATAATCAACGGAAATTATTGATGCATGCGGTTGACGTTATTGCTTATGAATTAAACGTTTGTGCTTGTGGGAAAATACTCTGCTACGCACAGTAGTCAAATACGCCTAGAAATGCGTGTTCACCCAGAGTAAAAGAAACCAGGGTTGTCTTAGCAGTTTTCTCACCTCCGCAATGGAAAACATATTTTATTCAAAGTTACTTGAGTGTGAAGTTTGTATACTTAAATGTTCAGGGCCGAAAATGTAGTTGACCGACTCGGTAAATTGATGGAGATACTTCTGATTGAAGATTACTCGCGCTCTGCGGCGTCAAAACGCGACGTCATCTGGAATTTGGTGAATAACGCCAAGGAATGGCAAAGCTGCCAGTAATCCTATGCATTTTCATGCGACGTTCTGCTTTTTTGACTGTGTTATTTGGCAAAAAACGTTTTCATTTCTACTGATAACACTGAGTTGTTATGATTTCTACCACTCTGTTGAAGTAGACTTGATATTAGACGTGTGCGCCGACGGATCAACTATCGGCGGCGGACGCCGGCTGGAAATGGGTCGGCAGCTGGCGGCGCGCCGAGCCAATGGTTGTTACCGGCGGCGGCGGCGTGACCGGCGGCGTACTTAGTCAGCCATAATGTACTTACTAGTATTTCAGCATGTTATAGCATAAATTATTTATTGTTTCTCATTATTTAATGTGTTCAATTGTTTATTTCATTTTAAAACTTATTTTTTTACATTTTTATTAACGTATGCGAGAAATTTCTTTTAATTTTAAGTATTTAATAAGCAAAAATAGTGTCGTACAACTTTTATCAAACTTAATATTATACCCTTTCATTACTAAATTTTATAAGACATTCATTACTAATTTATCTATTATCTCAAATACGAGCGAAAAATTTCGTTGTAAACAGATATGTCCATTTCACTGTTAAAATTTTATTTATAGTTTTTCAAATATGAGAAAATACCATTCAAACGATCCTGTATGTATTTATATCACCTCTTGCATTCATCTATTGATGAATTGACATTGAGAGCGGAGGATTTTGTGAAAAAACGCCTCCCGTTTATTTAGATTTTTATTTAAAATTTAATATTTATAGATTAATATCCGAATTTATCGGACGAATAAAAAGGAAACATACAAATATTTAACTCTTGGAATTCGAAGAAGACTTCCAGAAAAAACAACACAAACTTTTACAAAACATTTAAAAAGAAACAATTGGAGTACCAACCCCATAACCATCGCTTTAGAAAAGACAATGGGAAACTGAAACTTAAAAATTATATTTATTTATCGTTCCTCAAATTTAAATCAAGGCAATGGCTGAGAATTGGCTAATTATTTCGAAATACTTCCGAACTGCCCAGAACCCAAGGAAAGATTCCCACCAATAGATCCCAAAGAAAACAACCCTTATTCACAAGCACCAGATTAAGAAGAGACCACTACACAAATTATAAAGCCCCAATGCATTAAAGCATCAGATAAAGATGGAATCATAGCAGAACTCGTGATAGCAGCTATACCAAAAACCATAGCAAAAATAACACAAAAAATACAAAATTTTTGGTGAACTGAACAAGTCCCTAATGACTAGGTAAATGCCCTTATTCTTCTATTTTATTTAAAAAAAGGAGATAGAACAAGTTCAAACAACTACAGAGGAATTCCACTCATTCCTGTCACATATAAAATTCTCTCACAATGCTTTCTTGCTTAGTGACAACTTAAACCGCCGCTTATTATATAAACTTAACGCCGCGGCGCCGTCATAGTTGGTCATTTACCGACCATTGCCCCCGATGCGTCGGAACTATACAAATGTTCACTTATTACAGCGGACTCCTCATAATAACGTCAAACTTGATAACTAATGAAAAAAGAGACCAGCTCTTCTGGCCATATTTGATGCGCTGTATAAAATAGTCTTTCAATTAAATCTGTACGATAGGAATTAACAGAGTTACCGTTTTGTTTGGAGCCAGCAACCACACTTCCTCGGCATGGACTTTAGTCTGTTCAAGCCCATGAGTGCGTTATCCTCAGTTTTCCCCTTGATGCCGTGATAATCAACATAGTGAAATAGGAGACTCCAATAATGATATAACAGACCGCATAATCGAGTAAGGTCACGGATATCCTTAGTGCTCCATTTCTTTATACTATGCGTATTTAGGACGTGTGATATCCAGATTTCCCTTCCTCTTTCACCTACCTAAGAAAATTCTCGTTAGTTTCCGTCTATTGCGCTTTTTCTGTTATCCCTCCATAGTTACATCTCAAAGACTTCTATTTCTTCCTTTTTCCCTTCCGAGGTTCCTCGTCTTCCAGCCAGTCAGTGCAGTGTAAATGTGTCTGACAACGGTAGTTTAGCCATTTGGTTTAAATACATGCTGGGGAGGCTCGAATATTAGCTACGTTCAATATAAAAACACTAGTTGTGTATTTAAACAATAGCCCTTTTGCACTTTGATCGTAGGTAAACGAAGTTCAAGGAATCGGTACGGAGGCTTCCGCGGTTATTTAATTACCGTATTCTCTTCGGGTTTTTGCCGCGTCGATCCATTTTTTTTCTTTTTTTTCTTTTTTCTTCTTTTTTTTAAGGACCTGACGAAGCCAGCTGGAAGGCAGGCGAAACTGTTGTCCCCCCCAAAAAAATGGATCGACGCGGCAAAAACCCGAAGAGAATACGGAAGTTCAAGGAAATCAACAATGCAATCATAGTGTATATGGGAGGATAACGAGTGCATTCGCCACTTCGCATGGAGATGGGAGGAGGAATCGGCATCATGAAATTGCGCATCTTCAATTTCAAAAAAATAATAGAGCTTAATAACATATAATGTATAAAAAAAGATAAAAACAAAGGTAAAGCAAAAGAGATAGCAGAAATGATGGAAAGAAGGCGAAACCACCAACTAGGTTAAAGCATAACAAAGTGGAGAGGAAAAGGGAAGAAACTACTCAGTAAATATTATACCGTTTTATGGCATGGGAACAAAAATCAGGCAAGGAATGGACTGACCACGAAACGAACTTTGTATTAAGCAAAGAGCTTGAACCACTACCAGAAATACAATATGTGAATGAACGAATAATTAACCCTTTGAGTGCCACCAATTTTTTGGTGGGTACTTCCAGAAGTGCCATGGGTATTTTGATATATTTGTAGGCCTTTATTCATAAAATTATTATTTGTATATGACGGAAAATTAATTATTATTTTTTTACTATTTTTACATGATCATTCCTGTATTTGAAAGTGAATACTTTTTTCCTAATGAATGCGAAAAAATTAAATTTTTTTGTAATGACTCATTGTTTTAACAGGTCTCCTCATAGACAACGATATATCGTCGTTGGCACTTCTGG